>CM057824.1:86835303-89335303 GCA_030068075.1 Paguma larvata
GAAAAGAAAGGTAGCGGGAGAGATCAGTCTACTTGATTTCAAGACTTATTATATAACAAGTACATTATATAAGTATAATCCTGAATGATTATATATATCATGTATTATGTATCACATATATATAATCAACATAACAGAGAACCCAGAAATAGACCTCCGTAAGTACAGCCAACTGATTTTTTCAAAGGCACAAAAACAGTACAGCCGAGGAAAGAGTCTACAACAAATGTTGCTGGAATAATTGGACATCCGCAGGCCTGATCAAAGTTTCACACCTTGTACAAAAACTAATGCAAAATGTATCCTACGTTTTAATGTAAAACTTTAGAAAAAAACACAAGAAAATCTTTAAGACCTAGGCCTTGGTGATGAGTTCTTAGAGGTGACACCAAAAGCATGATCCATGAAAAAAAAAGTCAATATACTGGACTATGTCAAAATTAAAAACTTTTGCTCTGTAAAAGACCCTATGAAGATGAAAACCAAGCTACAGATGGGAGAATATATTTATGAGCCATATATACTTGTAAAATTCAACTTTTAAAATTCAACAACAAAATCTGAAAAATTAGAAAATGGCAAAAGACGTGAACAGGCATTTCACTGAAGAGGATGAACAGGTGGCAAATAAACACATGAAAAAGCATCCAGCACCACTAATTGCTGGGGAAATGTACACTAAGACCATGATGATATCTTACTGTACACCTATTAGAACAGCTAAAATTAAAAAAAAATTAATAATGACAGAACCAAATGTTGAGAAGGATATGGAGAAACTGGATTTCTCATACATTGTTGGTGAGAAAGGAAATGGTAAAGCCACTCTGGAAAAGTTTGGCAGTTTCCTTAGAAGCGAAATACACCCTTAACATATGACCCAGCAATTATGCTCCTGGGTATTTATCCCAGAGAAATAAAAATGTACATCTAGATAAAAGGCCACTTTATTTGTAATGGCCCCAAACTGGAAACAACCAAAATGTTCCCTACTAGGTAAATAAACTGTGGTACTTCCATCCATACCATGGAATACTGCTCAGCAATAAAAAGAAACAAAATATTGATACATAAATTTGGATGGATCTCAAGGACATTAGGTAGAATAAGAAAAGCTTATTGTATGATTCCATTTATATAACATTCCCCAAATGAGAAAAGTATAGAGATGGAAAACAAGTTAGTGGTTGCCAGTGTTTGTGATCAGGGGAGGGGAGAGTATGTGTGAACATAAAGAAACACAGCAGAAATCTTTAGAGTGATGGAGCAGTTCTGCATCTTGATTGCAGTGTTGATTTTGCAAAGTACACACGCAATTAATGGCATAGATGTGTGGAATTTCAAGGAACCCTGAATAGCTACGATGGTCTTAAAAAAGAACAGAGTTGGAGGAATCTCCCTTCTTGAATTCAAAATTTACTACAAATCTACAGTGATCCAAACAGTGTGGTACTGTCATAAAGACAGATAGACCAATGCAACAGAAGAGAGAACCTAAAAATAACCCCTCACATTTACAGTCAAATGATTTTTGACTGTTCATTGAGGGCAGGACAGTCTTTTCCACAAATGGTGGTGGGGAAGCTGGATATCCATATGTAAACAATGAAGCTGGACCCCTCACATTTAATTAAAATTAGATCAAAGTCCTAAACATAAGACCTAAAGCTAGGGCCATCTAGGTGGCTTACTCGGTTGAGCATCCAACTCTTGATTTTGGTTCGGGTCATGACCCCAGGGGTGTGGGATCAGGCCCAATGTTGGGCTCTGTGCTAGCATGGAGCCTGCTTGGGATTCTTTCTCTCATTCTCTCTGTCTCTCTCCCTCTCCTTCCGCCCCTCTCCCTCACTCTCTAAAATAAAAAAAATAAAATAAAAACCCTAAAACTAAAAAACTCTTAGAGGGAAAACATAGGACAAACGCTTTGGACGTTGGATTTGGTAATGATTTCTTGGATATCACACCAAAAGCACAGGAAACAAAGAAAAAAATGTATATAAACTGGACTTTATCAAAATTAGAAATTTTTGTGTATCAAGGCACATTATGAAGAAAGTGAAAAAGAGAACCCACGGAATGGTAGAAAATATTTGCATATCATTGTAATATCTAAGAGATTAATGTCTAGAAAATACATAGAACTCCTTCCTATAAGACAGAACAACGACAAAAAACAACCCATTTGGCAAATGGGCAAAGGACTTGAATAGGCATTTTTCCAAAGAAGATATAAAAATGGCCAAAAAGCAGTCAAAAGATGCTCAGCAGCACTAATCATTAAGAAGAAGCAAATCAAAACCACAATGAGATATCACGCACACTCACTTCTAAACCTAGAGCATCACCTTCCTGTGCCCGGCGCAGATGTTTCTGGAAGCCGAGCACCTCTAGAAAGGGAGGCAGCAGCGTGGGGAAGATGAGAAGGGTTGGGGGGCCAGCTCTGAAAGCTCCAGGCAGGCAGTGATGGGGACGCACTGGTGTGTGAGAGGCATGGGGGATGCAGAGTAAGTGGGAAACTGAGGCAAACCAGTGGGAAGGGGGAACAGAAACAGTAACCCAAAAGGGAGAAGCTGAGGGGAAGGTGATGTCAAAGCCCCAGAAGGAAGACTGGGAATCAGTTCTCCCCTACCACACACACATCTGCAAATGCAGGATCCAGAGGAATAGAGGCGGTGAGGTGACGGCAGGTCCTCAAGGGGCAGGGAGGGTCTGCACGGAAGATCAATGAACTCCAAATGAAACAAGTGTGGGCACGAGGAATGGAACTAACCAGATGCCACAGGATAGGCTCCACGTGCACAGAGCTCCAGGACTGGAGAATGAGGGTGAAGGGCGCAGGAGAGTGTACGGGGCAGAGGGCAGGGGTGGGGAGTGGAGGAAAGGAGCTCTGTCCATAGAGACCACGGCCCGGAGCTGGGGTGAACCTGCTCAGGTCATGCCCAAAGTCATGGCAAACACTAGACATTCCAACAAAGCCTTTTAATTACAAAATCTTGCAAGTAGAGAAGTGAAGAGGATGCTTGGTCACCAAGAAGCCAGACCAGGCAAATCTGACCCTGAGGCTATGGAATGGACAAAAAGAAAGTAAGCTCTGTGCCTTGAAGGTGGGTGCCAGGGGTCCTCAGGCAGGAAGTGGCTCTTGTCAGGTATTGTTCTAAAGATGAAGTTAAAAACTTTGTTTTTTAAGTAGGCTTTACACCCAGGATGGAACCCGATGCGAGCCTTGAACTCAGAACCCTGAGATCAAGACCTGAGCTGAGATCAAGAGTCAGACGTTTAACCGACTAAACTACCCAGGTGCCTCAACAACTTTTTTTTGAAGACACAAGCATATCGGTTCCTCTCACAAAGGTCCACACCACCATTAAGGAAAAGCATGTCTGTGCGCACACGTGCTCCCAAGAGCCCCTTGTAGGCGTGGGTACACCGCACAAGGTCAGGATTACGTGGCTCCTGTATGCCTGCGTACAGAACCCAGCAGGAGCTCAGAACACACGCTTCTTTCTCTCATGCCCATTCACCTGGGGCAAGACCAGGGGCCACTGCTGAGGAAGTACATGCTTGGCATTAAAAAAGGAAGGCTAACGCAGCAGGGGGTGGATGGGGAAGCTGGGAATCCCCAATTTCTCCTAACAGAGCAGTGGCACTTGTCGGCACAGCCGTGAGGAACTCTGCGCCGGCTCTGTGCTGCTCTGGTCCTCCTCTCGGCAGACTCATCAGCAAAAAGGACAGAGGCCACAGGGAGGGGGGCTGGTCTAGGAGACAAGGGTGTTTCTGAAGGCCAAGCCGCCAACAAAACCACCCTAGCGAGCAGCTAAGTGCTCGGGCAACTCCGTTTCTGAACTAGGCAAATCCAAGGCTAGGATGGCTGCTTATAACTAAAGTCAAGGCAGAGGGAGCAGGGCTGTTCTCCCCGTGGAAAAGGACCGCTGAATGGACAAGGCACGTCACAGGGTGCTTCGGCTCTGCCAGCACCGCTGGGCAAAGAGCTGGTGTTAGTCACCCAGCGATGCAGAAAGCACGAGCAGTGTGGGGAAGCCAGCCAGGAGAGGGCTGAGCGGAGGCAGGAGGCAGAAGGCAGAGCGAGGCGTAGGTAGAGCAGGAGCCCAGGTGGCGCCCGTCCACGGAGAACATGGTGGGGGAAGGTCTGGAGGTTACGGTGGCAGGGTGGGGGGGTGCTGACCCAGTATCCGCATGCCTACAGAGAACATGGCCTCCCGCCCCCCACCCCGCTGCTTTCTAGCCAGTGTGCAGAGCAAGCAGCAGCACGAAAGCCCCTTCCCCGCTCCGTTCCAGATGCCCCTTTGGGCCGGGCTTCGCCACCACACTCACCCCTGGAGACTGAGCTTTTCCGTAAAGGGAGAGCAGGGAGGGACTGGAGAGAGGGGCAGAGAAGACAGAAATAGTTGAAGAAAGAGAAATATGTAAATGAGTTCCAGGAAAATGCACACACACTGAAACTGCAATGATCCAGAAAAGGCTAGTACTTGGTTACCGTCGGCTTCAGCATCCCGTTTTCTCTGATTATCTTAATGCATTTCCTGTCCAAACCAGTCATTTCCAACAGGATATTCTTGGTCTCCCTGTTCTGTGCCCCGCGCCACCCTCCTCATGCCGTCTCCCCCGCCTTCCAGAAGAGGACTCCACGAGTACCCGCCTCCGTTACTACAGGCTCCGTGGAAACGACCCACACCACCAAACAATTGGTTTAGTTTTATTTCAAAATTGTACAAAATGGCCATAAGCGGCTATAAAAAATTTTGTCTTCAGAACACGTGGAAATTCAGAAAGAACAACAAACAGGTATCATTCACAGTGTAATGGAAAAGCTTTCTCTGAGGCAGAAATTACAACTCTTCCTTCTTCTTCCCAAGTCTCTCGTGGTCTCCTTCCCGGAGCGTTCGAATGAAATTGGTAAACCCCAATTCCTAGAGGGAATGGGAAGAGAAAGAGAAAAAAGCGACTTTGTAACCCCTGAGGCGGATGAGCACCCTCTCTCCCCCTTCCCTGATGCCCCCCGCGCTCGCTCCTCTGGACAGAGCGGCGGCGGCCAGCGGAGGCAGCTGGCAGTGTGCGGACGGTCTGCTGGGCTAGTGAGGAGCCCTCTCCCACGCCCCGGGACCCATCCCTGCTCCGGGAACTGGACTCTGGGACAGCCGGCGGAGTGCTGCCGCGGACCTCGGCTGTGCCCGGGGAGCCTCCCTGTGCTGCCCTCCTCGGTGGCGGTGTCCCTGCCCGGGGCACGAGCCTCTCCCCAGCTCACCGTCCGGTCGCTGTCATACTTTTCTGCAAACTTCCCATAGTGGTAGTAGTGGAATGTGGGGTAGGCCTTGATGGCCTCCTGCTGACACAGGTCCTGGTTTTTGTCTCTGACACAGTCGACAGCAGCACAGGCGATCTACAGGCCCGGAGAAAGGGTGGGTCAGCACAGGACGCCTCCCGTCTGAGACCTGGGGCCCGGCTCCTCTGCACACAGACGGCACTCAGGCCCGCAGCACAAGCCTTTCTTTTTTTCTCCTCAATAGCAGGGACAAGCTGAACCAAACAGCCCCAGCCCAGAGCTCCACTGAAACTTGCTGGTTTCCGGTTCTCAAGGCAGCTGGGTGGGGTCAGGGGACTCAGCTCGCAGGCCCTCAGACTCCCCTTTAAAATCAAGAGTATAATGGCCATAAAGGAAATTACGACTCGAAAGCATCTGTAAACACCACAGGTTTTGTGAGGCTTATTTCTACGAGACATGGTAGGACTCATTCATTTATCAACTAACGCCTCCTGAACATCTGTTTGGGGAGGCAGGATAGTACCAAGGTTAAGAACAAAAGCTTCAAAGTCAAGTTTCCCAAGTGCAAATCTTGGCTTGGCTGCGTATTAAGACTTAAGGAAAATTACCTAGCCTCTTGTCGCCTCAATTTTCTCATCTGTAAAATGGGGGTAATGACAATACCTAGGTTATCAGGAAACGATGGAGACTGACTAAGAGAATTCAGGGGAGGTGAACTGGCCACAAGACCTGGCACATGGTTGGTGGACAGTAGATGTTAGCTGTGGTTATAATCATGCCTACCAGCCCCAGACACAAGCTCTGTCTCCAGTAGGAGCTCAGCGTCCGGTCAGGGGAGTTAGATAAAGAGACAATTCTGAGGCATGACAAGAGGTGTGGCGTGATGGAGGTGGTCCAGGGTGCCAAGGGAAGTGGCACAAAGTTGCTCTGCCCGGTTTGCCATCTGAGCGGCGGCCTGAGAGAGGAGGAGAAAGACGTTCCGGCCAGGGGAGCACATTCTGGGAATTGGAAGAGTTAGTTCAGCAGGACTAAAGCAAACAGGGTTTTTGGTCAGATGGAAGTTCCCAAATTGGTCACTGGCCTCTTCCTGCCCACCTAACAAATTCCACATGCCTGGGTAGTTTTTCCTTATTACCTATTGTTCTTTCAAAATAAGGTATCGAGCGGACACGGAGAACCTTTTTTCTGTTGCGGGTCACAAAGCAGGGAAGGGGGGGTAGAGGGTCGCTTAATGGGAATAGGCCATGCACGAGCATTACAGAAGAGGGAAGGGCAGATTCTGAGCACCAAATGCTGCTCTGCACCAAGCCTGTTCTAGATGCCAGGGGTACCGTGGTGACCTTGAAGAAGTCTAGTCATCAAATGACTGCCATCCTTACTGCAGGAAGGCAGTTAATAGACATGTAACAAGTGAGATCATTTTAGAGCCCAGTGAATGCTCTATAGAAATTAAGAGGAGGATTCAAGAAAGTGATAGCCAGAGGGGCTGCTTTATGGCCAAGGAGGCCTTTCCAAGGAGATAGCATTCGATCTGAGGCCTGAGTCAGGAGGAAGCAGCAGGTGCAGGAAGGCCTGAGCAGATAGCACCCACCCAGAAGGACCAGCCCACGCCAGGACCAGAGAGAGGAATTAGCACGCGGCCTTGGAGAACCAGAGCCCGTTAAGGCATTCAGACTGAACTACTACCGTGCTGTAAAGAAAGTGAAAATCATTAAATAGCCACAATTCCCACAGGTCTATGGCTGCGGGTTATTCACATTTGGATGGAGGCCCCCTTTCCAGGTAGAAGAGCCCTGCAGGCCACCAACGGTCACATTTGCTGGTCACTGACCTTGTGCCCGAGTGAGCAGCGCCACTGCTCTGCAGGCAGCAGGACTCACGCATCGGCCTGTTCTCTCTCTCGGTCACCGGCGTGCCACACTCGCCCCTCCCCCGCCCCCACGCTTCCCTCCCACTTCAGCTCCACAACGTCTGTATAATAAGACTTCTCAGAGCAGAGTTTGCAAACTTGCTGCACACAATCCATATCTGGCTTCCAGTCCTGTTCTATTTGGCCCACACAGAATTAAAAAAAAAAATAAACCTGAATTAGCTGCCAACCTAGAAAAAGAGCCAGAAGATTTTATATAAAGGTTTGGCTCTCCAGCTTCTCTTTAAAAGCCAGATTTGACGGCATTTGCCCCGCATTCCCACAGGCAGCACGTGGCTGGAGCAGAGGGCAGCGGTCTCCTTCAGGCGGGTTCGAGGAGCCGTTTGCCAGAGTCGACGCGGAGCCTGACTCACTGGGCCGGCAGGCGGGCCCCCTGCAGTCCCCTGAGAACCCCAGCTCACCCTGTAAAACACTTTCTGAATTATTTAGAAGCATGAGGCAGGTGCTTCTCTGGCTGTCCTCGGCGTTCCATTTCTTGGGGCCCGGCCTAGGGGAGACCTCGCACGCCGGGCAGCACTCTGTGTCCGGCCCTCAGTGAGCGGCCAATGCTCCTCCACTAGGCTGAGAGAGTGTTTGGTGAGTGTTGCTCCAGGCTGCTGCTCTCCCTGAATCTGCTTTAAATTATGAATTTAATTTGTATACATGCCCCGGAGCTGTGGGAAATACAGTGTATGGTTTTATAAATTGACTAAATTAAAAATGTGTACTTATTTTGAATCCCCTAAACTACCTGCCAGCTACATACACACAGAGTGCTACTTCTGGCTGCAGAGGCTCCTCTACCTCCGTTTCTATGGGAGGAGAGGAGTCAAGCACAGCTCCTTCTAAAGGAAGTGGGTTAGGGGGCGCCGGGGTGGCTCAGTCCGTTAAGTGGGACTTCGGCTCAGCTCATGATCTCACAGCTGTGAGTTCGAGCCCTGCAACGGGCTCTGTGCTGACAGCTCAGAGCCTAGAGCCTGCTTCAGATTCTCTGTCTCCCCCTCCTCCTCTCTCTCTGCCCCTCCCCTGCTCATGCTCTGTTTCTCTCTCTCTCAAAAATAAAAAGATGTTAAAAAAAAATTTAAGGGAAGCAGCTTAGACTCTGGAAAGACGACAGCAAATATTCTGCTTCTCATCTATCCCCATCTCTCCTGTCTAAACGCCTGCACGCTTTCACCCACTCCAGATTTACGCTGACTGAACTACAGCACTGAATGTACATTATCACTTCGAGATTCGCTCCACGGTACTTGGTATCCTGCTGTGGCCCCTTGGCCAAACACTTGCTAACTGGCACCCATAATTTTTGGCTGCGTAAGGCCAGTGATGGATGGGGCTTGAGAACATGGCCCCTGGTGAGGTCTCCAGGGACTGAACCTACTGGTCCATGCACTAATCTGCTCACCAACCCGCCTGCTCTGGCTCCTTCCCTGCCTGCTCCCCCTTCCTCCATCCCTGAGGCTGTAGCCTGAGACCATCTCACACACAAGGGCCAGGACCTGAGTTTGCTGCTGGGAGACACCTGACAATGCCTCTTTGTCTGGTTCTGAGCTGCCCCTTTCCAGATGGACAAGTCTGGGAGTTTTTGAGCCTCTTGAAGATTCAATCTCCTCCTCTGTAAAATGGGAGATTAATAATCCCTAGTAGGTTAAGCTATGATGAGGACATGACATAATGCTTTCAAGTATCAGTGGAAAAGTTTTCAGAAAATATCGAATATATTATTATTTCTTCATTCAGTCAACATCTACAGAGGTTTCAGGGGCCATCCTGGAGGGAATTCAAGGGCGAATGAGGTCCCTGACCTCAGGGAGCCTTCCTTTCAGATGGGCAGAGAGCCTTGTAAACACACCAGGGACAAGGTTCCATCAGCTCCCGCTGCCTAAGGGCTCCTGTCCTGGGATGACCTTCACGCAGGCCCAAGAGCTGCCTTCAAGGCCAGCCCCACCCCCAGCCCCACCTTGCCAGCCCAGTGGTCGCCTGACCCCTGCCTGCATCCACCAGCCTTCCACCTCGGGTCCTTGTCCTCCACGGCCCCTTCCCTGCCGTCAGCTGTCCCAACATTAGCAGCATGCAGCCCCAGTGTGTCAACTGCTAAAGGTCCCCAGTAAGCTCCTGGGAGGGGGCGGAGGCTCCCCAGCTAAAATATGAGCTGCCTCATGCGGCTTTATTGATTCAGTAAAATAAATCTCTGCAGGAGCTAATATTGACTTTGGCTATGAAAATGGAAGTGAACAACCAACTGCATATTGATTGGGGAAGGAACAGAGACTGGCTTCTGGGTAGAAAAAAAATACAATTCCAGCTAAGAGGTGGCAGCAAGGGGTGTCCGGAAGAACTGGGAGTCAAGAGACTCTGTTCATGACCCGCCGGGTGTCCCTGGGCAAGGGACATGGTCCTCTCTGGGCCTTGATCCCTCATGAGTAGAAGAGGGATAGATGGGCCACCAGTCCCCAAATGCCAGCCAGTGACCAGTACAAGATCCAGCTCTTAAAACTTATCAATTCCTGGAGCTGTCTCTAGACCTCTGATGTGACAGTTCTAGGGTGCACCCAGTAATCATGGCTCCGGTAACTCTAGTCCCCCAGGCCCAGAGTGAACGTTTCCCTGGTGTTACTGAGAGCCATCTCCAGGAACCCCAGGCCTGCCAACTGCTTGGCAGAGAGGCACAGAGAGATTAAATGTGTTCCTGGAAATGAGTGAGGGTGATCTCTGGCTTGGAATAAAGGAAGTTGGAAGGAGAGGACAGGGGGAGTAACACAGAGGGAAATGACCCCAGGAAAAGGCAGGCGACATCACTGGCCCAAGTTAAGACAATTAAGCAAAGGCATATCAGTGTCTCAGAGAAGGAGGGGTCCGTGGAAATGGAGTCCCTGTGCATCAGCAGACAGGAAAGAGGAAGAGGAGGACTAGCCCTCGGCTGCTCATGTGGGCAGAGCCAGCCTGGCCCTGCGTGGACTGATGTGAGCCCCTCCAGAGCTTCCATTCCTGGAGCCGTGGAGACCTGAGCGGCCGGAGGTGGGGGGAGTGCAGGGAGACCCCCCACCTCAGCCACTCTCCTGTCTGCCCAGAGTGTTCCAGGTGAGAGTTGAAGGGGGTCAGTGTGGAGTCACTGACGGTCCCGGGCTGGCTCCAGGTTGTGAAGGTTTCTCCACACCCACCAACCAACACCCAGATTGTCAGGGCGTCCTGCTGGGACCTGACCGGAACTCCCCAGGTGGAGCACTGGCCCTGGGTGGCAGAAGGGACAGGCGGGGAGGGAGATGGAAGACGGGAAGCCCCCTTCTTGTCACGCCTCTCTCAATGCAGGCCAAGTGGCAGGTAAAGAAGAAAAGGAGAAGTGAGCCACGGGGGCACAGCCAGACCTTGTGGGTGACAACAGGACATCCTGAGTCCAGGGAAGGGTCCTGGAGTCTGAGTCCTGAGTCTGCCTCGTCCCCACACGTGCGCCCCAGCCTGGCTCTCTCTGCCCTGCCATCTCCGTACAGCTCTCACATGTCATCACGGGGCCCACCCCAGGGGGTCCTAGCATGTGCGTCCAGCCTGCCCTGGCTGCATCTGAGGACCTCACTCGGGAAAATGTAAGGCACCACAGCAGAGATGTGTGTGACTTCGAGTCCGGGTGTGAGCCTGCTTCTGGGGCCTCTTGGGTGAATAGAGTCCCAGGCTGGGAGGGGTCTTGTGATCGTCCAAAGCAGCACCCCGATCGTAGAGAGAGGAGAATTCGAGGCCTAAAGACTTGATGGGACTTCTGCAAGTCACACAGCTTAGCAGCAGCCAGGCTGCACTGGCCCGAGTTCCAGGGTCTTCTCCTGCCACACAATCCTCTGGCCCCAGTCACATGTGGCACTCACCTGTAGGGACCCGCGCTGCCCTCGCTGCTGGAGCTGCCTGGGGGACGTGCTGGGGGGTCCCGTCTCCCCACACTCTGACCTGACCCCGCAGCTCTAGCTTGTTAATTTTATGCTTCATTGGTCGGTCGGCAGCTGCAGGAGCCTTTCACTTCAGCAGGATGAGGCTCTGCAGACAGCCTTGCCCTCCTCCACCTTGGCCGTCTCCAGTTGACTTTTGTTGAATATTTTTATTTGTAGTTTCAATTATATAAGTAACGCATGACTACAAATCCTACTGTAAAAAGATTCAAGCACTGAGAAAAACATAAACAGATGACCCCTTTACCGCCCCCCTCTCCCAATGAAGGGCTGTAGCGGTTCAGCGTATCCCTTTTAGCTGACTCTCGAGCATACAGTCAGCCTGCTCTATGCTGCCTTTAGGAATAGAATGTCCTGGTATCTCAGCAGAGCCTATTCGGGAAGGGGACCTGAATGGCAGGGAGGAAGGTGTAGGAACTGGCAGCAGAGCAGAGTCAGAGGCAAGACAAGAGACAAAGAGGGGTATCCTTACCTTTCGGTCGTCTTTAAAGACTTCTGCAGTGGCCGTAAAGTGCGGGATGACCTTCTTACAGTGCGGGCACCCTGCGGGAAAGGGGAAGGACAGAACGTCGCACGTGCTGGGGAGGCTGCAGAGCCAGCGCCCCTCCTGGAATTGACGGAGAAGCCCTTCCAGGAGCTCCCCTCCACCCCACAGACTGTGGGGGCTTCGTTTGACTCCCACCCCCTGCACACCACACTGTCAGGGCTCTGGGGCCACTCTGCCACTCAAACGCTGCCCTGTGTTTCTGGTGTCAGCACGAGGGCTTTGCAGGAGCTCCTGTGCAAATGTCAGCTCCGCTCCTGCCCGGGACCTCCCACCCCACACCCTACTGTCACACACTGGGTCTAGGAGGCTGAGGGTGGGGGAGACGGTCACCGCAGTCTTGCTCCGCAAGCTCCTTCCATGGAGGGCTGCCCTCGGAGCCAGGGCACAGAGGGAGCTTTGGGCTTGGAAAAGGAGAACGTGTGCTCAGGACTCGCTGAGCCTGTTACAAAGCCCCCTGCTCTTGTCTTATGCACAGTGGTAAATCCGCCCATGTCATGACTGAGAACATGGGACCGAGAAAGGTGATGGCAGGAGCAACCATCTGAGCCCCCACTGCTCAAGTTTTGCTGCTAACCTCTAAATTCCCAGCAAATCCCCACCCCAGAGCAAGCGGCCAGACCACGCCTCAGGTCCTCATGCTATCCTTCTACCGTCTGCTCTGTAATCAACCTGAACCCTGGATCTAGGGACAGGAGACCCAAGGTCAGGCGAAGAGGAGAATAAGCCACCGGGTTATCAGGGCCTGGGTTCCCGACTGCGGAGAGAGGCCTGTCACAATGGATGAGGACCCGTAACTCCGGAGGCCCAGGGTGTGACAGTGGTGCTAGTGTCACTTGGGGTAACAGACCCCCTTTCTTGGCCCTTCCCTCAGCTTTAGCAGATCCAAACCCAAGCATTCCCCAGCATTCCCCAGACACCGAGCATGACAGCCACAAGAACGGAACTGCTTTGAGAGAGGGTTTCCCTGACTGCGGTAATTAATTCTGATTAGCACACAGGTGGGAGAGGCCAAACGCCCTATGGGGACAGCTGGTGAACAGTCGGGCTGGCCAAGGCGAGGAACGGAAAGGGCTTTGCTCATCTGCTCTCTCTCTTTTTAAAATAAGATAATAACGACTGGCATTTCAAAGAGGTTTGTGAAACCAAATTAAAGCTAAGCTACAACTTTAATCTGAATTTAGTGTTTGAGCCAGTGCCTGAGATGGGCAGGATCACCCATATGGCCTGGCTGGTGGAGCCGCCAGCTGGTCCCCAGAACAGTGTGGACAGTGATGGGGAGGGGCAGGAAGGGATCTCCCCAATGTCCTCTGCAGGTGTAGAGAAGGGAGCTGGGCTGCTTGCGAGTTCTGTCAGAGCTGGATGCAACAGAGTGCCTAACTTGCGGCAGATACTAACATGATTTTTTAACTGGCCTCAGTGGCAACTACAAGAACACTTTACTAATAATCTGACCCAACAGAGGGAAGAATAGTTCAAATTCATGAAAATTTCACACTATAAAGGAATGATGGTTTATAGATTCCAAAACATCTAGAGGGAACGATGTGCTAGCTGACAAGGCTTGTCAGAGCGTCATCCCCGCAGCACCTAGCGGTCCCCTGTGAGCCGCACGTGGATGTCCACCAACAGCATTAGGCCGGCTGGAAAGAAGTATCCTCTCCCCCAAACCTGGCATCACTATTAATTTTTCTTTCTAAGCTATTTGCTTACTGAATGTATAAAGGTAATTGTCAGCCTAGTGCAAATTCCTATTACCATCAATTTAAAGGATCCAGATCTCAAATTAATCACCTTCTGGTACATCTAATTTTATCATTATCCAAAAGAAAGAGCACGACAGATGAATAACTGAAGGGGAGGCTGTTTTAGAAAGGGCATGAAGATGTTTCCAAGAGGTGTCAGGTGGGCCAGAAGAGGCATGATCTTTTAATCTGGGCTCTTTAAAAAGGTACAAACCAAAGAAGCTTCCTGGAGTGGGGAGACAGAAAGAAAGATCAAGGACAGGACAGAAAATTCCAATGCCAGAGACTCAGCCAAGCTGGCCTAACAAGCTGTCACCATGACCACTGAGAGCAAAGGGGGGCTTGGAACAGGAGAGAACAGTCAAACAGAGGAAGATCTCTGTAGAAACTGGGAGGAGGTGGGAGGTGGGGGACATAGGGAAGTGGTGGGAGGTGGGGGAGCAGGAGCCTGGGGACATGGGGGGAGCTGGGAAGTAAGGGACATGGCAGGGAGGTGGGAAGGAGATGGGAGGTAGGGGACAGGGGGGAGACGGGAAGGAGGAGAGATTGGGGAAGGATACAGGGGTTGGCTTTTGCTTTTACTTTATACCTGCTTTTATTGGGTGTGTGATCTTTCTTAGTATTTATATGTAAATAAGCATAAGGATGCGATATACTATATATAAATAAATACATTTTATTTCCATGATTGAAAAATTTTTAAAGATTTGCCTTTAGCTAGATCCACCTCGCTGGTGAGCATCCGTGGAACAGAGTTCAGGCGCAGAAACTGCAGCAGAGAAGGGAAACTCTAGGTGCTAGGCCTTTTGACGGAAGCCGAGTCGCTCAGTGGAGCGGCCCCGAACGGGCCGTTTCAAGTGGTTTCCTGCCAGCGTGCACAGACTGTGAAGCCTTGGAGGCCTGGCAGGGACCGTGTCTCCCTCCATTTATCCTGGGCCCCACATACCACCCAGCACACAGTGGTTCTGTGAGGGAGGTCGTTAGCACCCCACTGGGGTAGGAGTCCCGACTCCACAGGTCTGGGGGAAAGAGGGGAGCCATTCCAGGGGAAAGTATGTAGTCTGGACTTTCTAAAGTCCACCAAGGGGTTGGTCAAGGACCTCTGCTTCTGTGGCCAGGGTTTCACTGTTGCTGAGAAAGCTCACACTCTCTGAACTGCATCTATGACAGAAAGAACACCAGTCCAGGCTGCGGGCAGGGCTCTGTCGCTACAGTGCTCCAAGGACTTGGGTAGGTCACACATCTTCTGGGTCTTAGTCCTGCGTGCTGCACTCTGCCCAGAAGGAAGACAACTTCTTAAAATCCACTCAGCCTTCCAGGCATATTCTAACGACAGACGAGGACAGTGAGAGGCTCTGCAAGGAACGGAGAGAGCCCAAGCCCACTCCCATTTGGAGAAGAAAAGGCAAAAACAGAGGGACACTTTGCTGCCTGAGGGTGGGGGTCTGAGGCTGGGAACGGCGGGCAGGAGGCAAGCCCTCTCAGAAAGTGAGAGGGAGGAGAGACGTTATGGATTACTGACACTTGAAAAGTGGGGCAGGAGGGGAGACAACAGGAGGGCTGGCTACAAGCAAGTGGGTTTATGACTAGATTGAGTTGCGTGGCTTCTCTGTAGAGCGAATCTTTATTATCCCCACTCCATTAAGCTGAGCTGTAACCTGGGGGAGAGAGACAAGGGCAACAGAAGAGGGGGTAATTCAAGAGCCTTCCCTTTTAAGTATCAATTAACTTCAAGATGGAACACACGAAATCCAAGGGTCACAAACACACGTGTCACTTCTTCAACTTAAACTTTGATTAAAATGGGGAGGGAGGGGGGAGCTAGCCCAGAAGAATGTGGTGCTTTTCCCATAGATTCAAACCCAAAGGCGTCAAAGTCATGTGGGGAGGTCAGGGAGGAGGACTGGGCTGGGGGTGCTCAGAGGCCCAGGAAAGCAGAGGCCAAAATGGGTCCAAGGTTTGAAGGTGAAGTCAGTACCCGGTGGGACGGAAGGAGCCAAGGGGTAGACAGAAGTGGTAGGTGGGAGGCAGGCAGCCTCGAAGATTCCAGGGGCATGAGGAGACTGAATAATTTTATGGCAGGCCCCTGCCACAAACAGAAGCAGAGGGCTTTACGACTGATGTGAGCAAGGCTCCCCAGAAAGAGGAGAGAGACCCTGACAGAGCTAACAGAAGGAGACCTTGGATTTGAAAGGACCTCAGCCTGGAATGAAACTGAGGAGCCTTGCTCACAGCAGGGATGAGCCCAGGGTCCACCTGTGGCTGCGCTGTTCCCTGGTGGGGGGATCTTCTTGGTTCAGTCTGGCCCACCCCTCCACCTCGCACCCTAGTGAGCACCCCCCAGCTACTTACAAGGGGCATAGAACATGACCAGGGTGTGCTTCTTCTTCTTCAGGGTCTCCCGGAAGTTGTCCCCTACCAGGTGCAACACGCTGGTCTGCTGCTCTTCCCACGTGGGCTCTGGGGGTGGCGGGGCCTCAGGGCTGCAGGAATGGTGGGGAGGGGACACAGTTGTGCGGGGAGGCCTGTGTGAGGGCATGCACTTCCACCCCCACCCACTCAGAGGAGCACCCAAGAAGAAATCACTTTGCATCCTTTCTAAACTTTAAGAGTTTAAACATGAACGAATCTGTACCATCAGCAAAGATATTCTGATTCCCTCTGAGGAGCTTATTAAAAAGCTGTTTTGTGACTGTGTGGAAGACCTGAGGAGAGCAGGACAGTCTCTCCAGGTGTCGGCCATCATCTTGCCATGGGTTCCCTCCCCTCCCTCTCTTTCCCTCCCGCCTCTTCTAGGACCCTGAAAGACCCTCCATTATCTTCTGCTCCTGAGCCTTTGTGCTGGTGGGGAGAGCATGGACCAAGGAGTGAGGTGGGTCTGGATTCAAATCCAGATGGCTTATCACCTGTGTGACCTCAGGTAAATTACTAAACCCCTGTGGGCTTCATTTTCTTTTCTGTTAAATGAGTACAATGATACCTACTTCCTGGGATCCCTGTGAAGAGCAGAGACAGGGTACGTAAGGCACCTAGTCAGGCCAGCAACTAACAGTTTCTAAGAGCTTGTGTGCCCTGAGAAATACTGGGCATTCACTGTGTGTTTCTAATTTTTCAGTCTTTTTCTGTCCGCTAGTTCCCTCCACTGTGCCTCACAAAAGGACAGATCTCAGCATGGTCCCTGCGCAAGGATGACACACAAATTCATGAAGCATTCCATATTTTTTCGTGATGAGCACTGGGTGTTATACATAAGAGTGAATCATTAAGTTCTACTCCTGAAGCCACTATCACACTATATGTTAACCGACTAGAATTTAAATAAAAACTTGAAAAAATCCAGAAACAAAAGGACAGATCAAGGTCTTTTAAAAGCCTTCGTTGCCTTGTCCCCCTCTCTACAACCACACTGCTCTGCTCCTTCTCTGAGAAGGGTCTCTGGGGAGTGGTCTGCATCCAGTGCTGCCGCATCATCGCCCGCACCCTATCCTTTGCCACCCCTGGTCCCAGCCCAAACCCAGCTGAGTGCGGCCCTGAGCCAGCCCAGGACCATTCATCTTTTAAAAGCCCCCTCTACCAAGTGTTCGCAGGGTCTCCCTCCTCTTCCGGTTTGATCTCTGTGCTCCCGCAATTCTCAAAAGATCTCACCCGTCTGCATAACTTCCATAATTCCTGTGCCTGAGGATGACTTGAGCCCAGACCTCTCAACAAGTCTCCCTAATTCCAGGGGTTTTTCAGATACTTCCACTGGAGGTGACCCCAATCCTAACAAACCTTAGAACAGATCACTCTTCCCCCTCCTCCACACGTCCCAAACCAGCTTTCCTCCCCTACCTCTCCCTTTTGGTCAATGGCACTCCTGCTCTCGTGACCAAGACTGGCCCCTCCCAGCCACCTTGTCTTCCTCCCTTTTCTTTCTCTAGGTCCCTCCTGCCCTAACCCTGGCTCGTGGTTGACACTGCCCACCTGACCTCACTGCTCTGCCTTATCCCTGGATCCTGCCTCCCCACGCTGGCCTGCTGGTGGGCAAGTCTCATCACCTCCAGCACACTCGTGTGCTGGAAACACCATCGGCCACACCCAACATTCCTCACTGTGCTCCTGGGTGACAGGTCTCAGTCCTCCATCTCAGAGCTATCTGCTGCTCATGCTCTGCCTGAGGATTTGTCTCTGGGCAAGACCACTAACCTCTCTGAACCTAAGTTCCTTCATCAAGGAAACAGGAATAAAAACTCTTGACCTCATAGGATCTGAGCATGAAATGGGCAACAGATATAAAAGCAATTGGCAAAGCCTGGGAAGGTATTACCACTTATGTGGCAATACTGTTAGTTATAGATCCAAATAACAGCTGGCATCAATAATAAAAACAGCTTCCTTTCTCTGAGTATTGCCACACCACACACCATGCTAAGCACAATAGCCTAATTTAATTCTCTAGACGAGTCTTTGGGAAAGTGTTGTCTCTCTGTTTTACAGATGGGAATGGGCTTACGCAAGGTCAAGTAAGTGGCCCAGGGTCACAATCTAAGCGCAGGTCACTCAGACTCCAGAGTCCATGCTTTTACCCTCAGTGCTTTTCAGGTGTTCAGCAGCAGGGACTGTGCACAGAACAGACACAGATCCTCTGTGCTCACTACCTGCAGCCAGGCCTCCTCTGATTTCCTCGGCTCTCCTGTCCCAAGTGCTGCACCAAGAATTTGCTTGAACCCCCATCCTGTTCAATCCTCCCAGTGTACCAGCCCTGGCATCGGAGGGAGGCTGGGAGGTAGGTGTGAATGGCAACCTGCTTCTGATGCCAGAAGGCCCAGAAGAGTGAGTACCTTGTCCCTCCTGGAAGTGAGCCACTACTTGCCTCTGGTCCCTAAGAGGGAGGCCAGGCTACTCTGAGAACCTGCCCTCGGTGATGGGCAGGACAAAGTGGGAGAAGCTGGGACTAGGACCCCATTAGTGCCCCCGCCTCTTCCCAAGGGTCTCTCCTGAACCGAGTGGGCCTTTGATCCCATTCTATAAATGGGTATTTCTCAAAACGGCTACGGGTTCCAATCCCACTTCCTGAATCAAAGCTTCAGGGACAGCAGCCCCAGAATCTGCACTTCAAACAAGCACCTCAATACCAGGTGACACATACGTACTCCCAAGTTTGAGCAAAAACATCCTAACAAAGTAACTCAATCTAGAGGCCACTATTTTGCATGGTTCTCATGTCACATTGTGACTCTAAAGTCTTGGTTTTCATGTGGGCATCACTATGCTATGTACCAGGGACCTCTGCAAAGGCTGGAATATGTCTTCTTTGACTTTATCTCCCCTGCCTACCCAAGGAAATATTCCCAAATATTCAAGATGTGTGTGTGTGTGTGTGTGTCTTGGGGCAGAGTGTAGACAGGAGAAAGTCTCCTTAACTATGCCCTAACAATTTCTGCCTCTCAAGCAAGGCCCAGGGCTTCCTCCATTTCCCAGGGCACCTGTGTGATGGTTCTTCTCCCTCATAGGACAGGGAAATGGTAAGAACTGCAGGTTCCAAAGACCTTGGGTGAGGAGGAGGTCCTTGGGCTAGTAATTACGAGGCTACTCAGGTTCTCCGGACTCACAGGCTGTTGTGGGCTGAGTTGTGACCACACCCAACCCCACCCCCCATTTACATGTCGAAGTCCCAGCCCCCAAGTACCTCAGAATGTGGCTGTACTTGGAGACACGGTCTTCAGAGAGATAATTAAGTTAAAAGGAATTCATTGGGATGGGCCCTACCCTAATCTTACTGGTGCCCTTCCAAGAAGAGATTAGGACACAGACACAGAGGGAAGACCATGTGAAGATGTGGAGAGGAAGAAGACAGTCAAGGCGAGAGGCCTCAGAAGAAACCAGCTCTGCTGACATCTCATCTTGGACTTCTGGTCTGTGGAACTGCGAGAAAATAAACTTCTGCTCCCAAGTCTGTGTTACCGGTTGCGGTAAGTCAGCAAGCTACCACACACACGGAGGGGGCTCTTGAGAATCTGTACTGTCAGCCCCAGACCGCCACAGGCTGCCTCGTGGATGCACTACCAGAGGCCTGTCAGCCACCAGCAGACCTGGTCCTGAAGGAGCCCAGCTCTGAATGTGAAGAGCTGTGTGTGTCCTTCAGCCATCAACGCAGATGGACTAAAATGCCGTGCTGAAGCCTGGGGCTAGGTCACGGGGAGAGGAGGTGCTCTAAGCAGACAGACATGCCACCTGCTGGCACTGGTGCCAGTGCAACTGCACCCAGGAAGCCTCCCAGTGACCTGCTGCAGGAGGACACGTGGCCAGCACACCAGAGGTGGCTCTAGAATTGGGGAAATCAAGTCCGCCTTGGCTCTTGTGGCCCTGAGCCAGGGTCAGCAGCCCCTAAGGTTTGTTCTGTCTCCTCCAGTGGCCGCCAGCCAGGAGTCAGGAAGTGCTATTGAAACCGCCACACTTACTTTCGCATCCACTCAATAAAGTTCTTCTTTGTTCTGAGTGCGGGCACTGCAAATTTCTCTCCGTTCTTAAAATACTTCAGTGTAGGAAACTCGGAGATGTGGAATCTTTCTGCCAGGGCCTTGTTGACAGTGGCATCGACAGCTGCAAGGACACCAGAGCTCTGGGATGGGGGAGAGGCCAACCATGCATGACAGCCTCAGACACCGTGCCGGCAGAAGAGGAGCCCAGAGGCCAGCCCCCAACTCCCCCTGCGCCCCCACCCCCCCACCCCTGGACCTGCCAGTATTTCACTGGGAGCGGTTGGCTCCCTGGGCTCATATATTCCAGGGAATGACTGGACACTAGAAAGTCCATTATTTCTCATTCGTGGGCTGAAATGAGACTTCTAAATCTGCCCTACCAATTATGCTGTGTAGACTGTGGCTGTTCCCAATAGCCAGGGTCCCAGAGAAAAAGAGAGAGAACTTTGAGGCTTCACCCCAGAGCCATGACCTGGCAGAGAGCCACATGGAGAGCGTGGGAACATGACCCCATCGTCTCTCTGCACCTCTCCATCCCTGCTAGGGGCCCCACTATCTACGACATGTGGACTTGGGACAGTGAAGTACTGCAGACCTCAGGGACCAGGAAAGTGGCTGCGGAGCCTGCACGGGAAAAGTCACCGTGAAGATTCATGTCACTGATTCTTCAGAAGAAAATGGTGGTGGGGAGGTTAAGGAAAGGAAGCTTACGTCTGCTTCTCCATGGAGGACTTCTGCCGCATTTTCAAACTCTGGCTTCATTTTCTTACAGTGTCCACACCCTACGGGAAGAAATCAAGAGAAACCATCCCCATGGCATGGAGGCTCCAGTGATGTCCCCTGCCCCTGTAAGACAGCTGGGTCCTATTTACAGACACCAGGGGGACCTGACAGAAAAGCCGCACCAGTTCAGAGGAAAGAAGTCTTCTCCCTAATCCACTTGGTAGAGGAGGGGAAGGTGTGCAAGAGGCAAAAAATGAAGTCACTACATGAAAAATCCTGGCTATATAAATCTACAGGTCCTATACTGGATATTTACATATGTAGGTCTTGTGTGCCAGGCACTGCTCTAAGAGCTTTATATCCTCACAACAGCCCTGCAAGGCATAACCTGACATTATCTCCATTTTAGAGATGAGAAAACTAAGGCACCAAGAAGGTGGGTGACTGGCCAAGGCTACATACACAGCCACAGGTCACAGAGCCGGGCTGAGAACCCAAGCAATGTGGCTGGAGGCCACAGCCGCAGGCAGTGTGTGCTTCCCAGCGCCACGCCACTACCACCACCGTCCGCTTCTCCAGGGCAGGAGGGAGTCCGAGTCTTGAGCCAGGATTAAGCATTCACAGAAGCAAGAATACATTCCAATTGTCTCCACAGGGGAGGATGTATGATATGATAGGCACAGGGATCAGGCTTGTCATTTCCAAATACCTATTTCTTGGTATAAAGATTGCTCTGCCCTCTCCTCCAACCACACATATATAGTAACGTCTTGAATAATAAAATTTGATACATTAAAAAGTAAACAAGCACTTTGACAGGTGATGTCAGGACATTGGGTAGAGAGCACTTTGTGGCTTCTAACACTTCAGGCGCTGTGAAGCAAGGAGGTCCAGACTGGCTCAGACTCGAGACAGACTCGAGACAGACTAAAGGTGAACCTGGCTGCGTGGGGGCCATGCTTGAAGCAGGCGAAGCAGAAGGCAGGGACAGAGCTCGGCCTTCTCATGGGGGGTGCTGCTGTGTGGAAGCCAACAGCACCGCAATTCTGTAACTGACTTGGGAAAAAGAGAGGCAGACAGACACACCAGTATCAGCGGAGGAGACCTCTCACAGCCTCCAGAGGCCGCCGAGCCGTGGAAAGGGCTTTCCTGCTTCCATCTGAGCACTTGGCTGGGGCAAAAGTTCCTGACTCCCCCAAGGTCATTCCTGCAGAGCTCAGCCCCAGGAGGTGCCAGAACACAAACATGTCCCCTCCACTCCTGCCGGTTCTCAGCTTCCTCAGTCCATGCTCACCCGTCCCTCCTAAAGACAAGAGGTTCCACGGTGGCTAGGCTGCACCGCGCGCTTCCCCACCCTCCTCCACACACACTGATAGTAGAAACTTTAAGTGATGATCCAGAATCCAGGTCACAGCTGTCAAGCCCCTCCCCTGGACAGAGCACGCTGGGAAGCCATGGGATGACTCAGTGGATGGAACTGTCCCTGGTGGAATCCAGCCCAGGGAGCAGCTACGATGATCTGCGGCACCAGCATTTTGGTCCTTCTCGAATGGGCCCAAGGATAAGGGGTACCTGTGGGTTCATGGTCTGACTACAGTCCACTCGGGACGCCGAGAACCATAGAGGTATCAAGGTCACCATGACATTGAAACATTAAGAACATCATTTGCCAGAAATGAACATTTAGTGCTATCACAAACTATTTGTCACTTTCTAAGCAATCAGGTTACAAAGAGGTTTTTGTTTTGTTTTGGTTAAGTTTGTTTGGAACTGAAAACATGTTTTCCCCCAAAAAACAATTTCATACACAGATTCTATGCAGGTTCTCAGGAACAACTACAAAAACCCATTTAACAGAACATGTCTGAAGCATATAGAGCAGGCAGTGCTATTTCCACTTCACTGAACTGTCTCTCAGATGGAACATGCACGATCCAGCTCTGGACACCATGCAGGCTTCTTCCTGCAGGCAGCAACTACGCACAACAGCAAGAGAGAGAGCATCTTCCTTGGCTCAGGGTGGGACTCTGGGCCTTCTTGGGTCATCAACATTCTTAAGAATTTAATAAAAGCTTCTCCTTCCCTTCTCCCACACTGATGCATACATAGTCCAAATTCCTGTATAACTTCATAGAGATCCAAGCCCCTATCTGTCTCACAGACCCCAGCTAAAAGCCAAGGCAGACACGGCCCAACTCCAAGGCATTCTTTCCCATGAGAGGTGGGGCAAAAGAATACAGAGTTGTCCCTATAGGTGTCCAGGCTCAAGTATCCATTCACACGGATCCATGTGTCATGGAATATTCTAGAGAAGATTCTACTGACTGACTTAACATAGAATATATTAAAATGAACTTTTTTTTTTTTTCACTAAAATCAAAAGAGTAAGTCATTCTCTGGAGCTTATGGTCAGGATGAAGGGGTTCTAGAATTCTTAAAGTGGACCCCCACTCCACTTGCCTGCCTCCAGGCTGATAGTACCTGGCAGCCTGCCCCAAGGGACCACCCCATTCTCCTGTTCCCAGACTGGCCCTCCCTCACTGGGGTGGTGGAGGCTCACCTTGCATGAAGAGAAGTCAAGAAAAGGAGCTCAGAGGGACTCCTGATGCTGAACTGTCACCCAAGAATTCAGTCTGCCCTGGAGAGGCGGAAGCCAGTGGCCAGGGTTAGCCCACTCAGTCCAGGAGGCACAAGGGAGAACACCTGGGCAGGCCTACAAAGATCTATGCTCAAGGCTCCAATTGGCCTCTAAAAAAAGCAGGAGAGGCAGGGAGACTCACCCCTAAACACCCTCTCCTGTAAACTGGATATGAATGGTATCATCAGCCCAGAGCCAGTAGGGTCCATGGTCAAGGTGGGCAGTGGGATGGAGTGGGGATTGGGAGAGGGACGACAAAGAAAAGCCAGCTATTACCACTGACATAAAACCACTATTTCTTTCCAAAATTTCCCAGTCAATGTGGCAGGACTCCTGAAGATGACAGAATTCACCTTCATATCTTTATCAAGTTCTGGTCCTTCGACGCCACTGCCCTGCTGGGGTAGCAAACAGACTTCCATATCACCAGCTGGCTTCTCTCAGTGGTGGGCTAGAGACAGACTCTGAGCCTGAGAATTGGCTCACTGGGAGGAAGGGTCTATCACGGACATGGGAGGGACAAGTGGAAGACACGCCAGGAAATGTCCAGCCTCTTTAGCTTGCACTCATGCCTCTCTCCTGAACGTACAGCCCTGCCCTCCAGGACTCTCCTTAAAATAATAAAAGTACTTGCTCACTGTACTCTTTGCCAGCCCAATGAGACAGACGGGACAAGCTCATTAGAGCCGGAGATGGGCCCCGACATGGCACTGAGGTGGATCTTCTGGCTGGAGTTCCCATCACTGTGTCCACATGAGCCTACCTTTTCCCCAAAATTCTTCTGTCCATCAGCACCCACTCCTCATCATCACAGCCCCTGCCCTGATGCACGAGACATCTCTACACAGTGTCTACCAGGCTCCAGCCCCTGCCTTGAGTCTTTAGTTCATTCCATTCCCACCAAACCAACCATTTCTCTTCTACTCACAAAGTACTTATTCATATATTTCCATGGTATTTAATTTTGTCCTGCCTTGTGACTGTTATATTGCTGTCTTCTGATATTTAGGAGCAGCCAGGACATCTTTTCAAGACATAAATCAGATCAAACTCCCTTGGTTATAACTTTGCAATGGCTGCCCATCACAGGTAGATCAAAATCCAGACTCTATGGCGGCCATAAGCTGCACACCATCTGACTCTCCTACCCACCAGCCTCAGCTCCTGTCACCTCCCTCCTGTCCTCTGCTCTGCAACCTGTAGCCTTCTTTCTCTTCTGTCAGACCAAGCTCACTTGCACCTCACAGCTCTTCATGTACTCCTACCTGAACATGATCTTCCCCCCACGTCTGTGCATGGCTGACTACTTCACATCATTCAGATGTTAGCTCAAATGTCACGTCCACAGAGAAATTCCCTGACCAACTAACCCAGAGAAGCCTCATACCATCATGTTCTCTTCCAATATCCTGTTTATTTTCTTAACTGTACTCAAAAAAAACCAAAACAAACAAATAAACAAACAAACAAAACTGGAGTAATCGGAAGGTGCCTGGGTGGCTCAGTCAGTTAAGCGTCTGACTCTTGATTTCGGCTTAGGTCACAATCCTGCAGTTTGTAAGTTCGAGCCCCACTTCAGGCTTTACGTTCATGTGAAGCCTACTTGGGATTCTCTCTCTCCTCTCTTTCTCTGCCCCTCCCCAGCTTGTGCTCTCTTTCTCTCAAAATAAATAAATAAACTTAAAAAACCAACAATTGGAGTCATCGTTTTACTTGAACCTGTCCACTCCAACTGGAATGCAAGCTCTGTATACAAAGACTTGGCTATGTGTCTAGCTTACCACCACATCCCTGGTACTGAGGATGGTAGTCCGCACACTTTTTGGATGCGTTAACCTCATGCCTACACTGTTTAGGTTTACGCCTGTGCACACAAGGTTTAACTGGACTAAATTCTTTGGGGCAAGAGTCATGGTTGTACCTGAATAGTTGCCAGGTTGACTATTTAGTATAACTGGTAGCCAACCCAGTTACTATGCACATACCCTCCCCTCCCCACCACCATTTATTCACTTCTGCTCCTTACAAGGTCTGGAAAACATTTCTGGAAATCTCCAATGTCCATAGATTTTGTTCTACAGCTTCTCATCATACCCTAGAGTACTTTTCCCTTTGCTTATAGCATCAATTCCCTCTGCTCCCTAAACAAGATACTAAGGCTAGGCAATAACCTTCTGTAAAGAGAGTTTATGACAAGGAGACTGACCAGGCCCCAAAGAGGAGAAACGGTCTGGCCAAGCGAACACCTCCCTTGCTGGCACCCACCTGCTCTGGAGCCCTGGGGACTGTCTGCCTTGACCCCAGCCCCGCCTTTTGGCCTGGCCTTCATGATGTCCTGGCCATGGGGGCTGTGTGAGAGCCAGAGGAGGAGGTTACAGAGCGGGAGCAGCACTCCAGCCCACTGCGTTTTAGTGTCCTGATTGTGATTTGATAGGCCATTAAGTTTTACTGCCAAACTTCCTTGTTGGGTTTTTATCATCTGTGTAAGTGCACTTACGCTGATTTTCATGACCTGGCACAGGGGCTGTGTGTCAACTCGTCGAGCACATTCTTTTCTGGCTGTGGGAATGTTAGCTTCCAGGCAACTCCAAGCTTTCCAATTCCTCTGGATTACATTACCTTTAATTATACCTATGATTTTATTACAGACCAGCTACGGAGACTTTCCTGGATCCTGGGACCAGGATTTTCCAGGGGACCAGATTAATCCGGAAGGCTCCCATGTAACTGGGACTCTATAAGAGCCTGGATTTTCCCATCAAGTACTAACCAGGCCCAACCCTGCTTAGCTTCCGAGATCAGACGAGATGGGGCACGTTCAGGGTGGTATGGCCGTGGACGAGCCTGGATTTTCCTATCCACATTCCTGCTGCCTTGCCTGGAACTTGGCTGAGGGCACGTCAGGGAAGTGGAGCCCCTACAGATGCTAGCAGAAACACTCACGTTTTAACACTGTGATGAGCTCCCCCAGAAACCTCAGGGCTCTTTCAAAGCTTCTAGCTGTATACACAACAGAGCCGACTCGTAGATACCCGCGGATACTCTGAGGCAGCTCACACACTGATGGATGCCTGCATCCATCACACAGCCTCTTCTTGTGCAAAGAGAGTGGGTTTTTTTTCTCTTCCTTTATATTATTGGAAAATGTAGATAACAAGCTTTTAAATTTTTTCTTCCAGGCTTCTATCCTAAGGAAACAATCTGACATGTGGACAAATATTTATGCATGAAACTGTTCTCTGCAGTGTGATTTATCATGGGGAAATATGGTAAACAACTCGAACCTTCAACATTATGGTGCCGGCTAAGTAATTTATGGTGCCGTTATACAATGGAATATTATGTGACCACAAAAAGCATGTACAGAAAAGCATTTTTAATAACCTAAGAAAACACAAGATAATTTTTAAGAAAAATGTAAAGGAAAAACATGCATGGAAAAAAGGACTTAAAGAAATAAAATTAAATCCTTTCCTTCTGTCTGGCACAACAAGATGAAGAATACAGATGAATTAAAAAACAAGATGAATAAAGACAAAAATATCATAACGAAATGCAGGGCACTAGGTTTATACCCTAAGGGTGGATTTCCCAAGCAAGCCATGAGTCCCAGAGGTCAGGATGGGGAAAGGCAGGCTTACAGAAAGCTCAGGGGTTTTAATCCTGGCTTTATCTTTTTGGCTAAGTGACTTTTGGCTAATTTCTCAACCTTCTGGTGCCCTTCTGTCCTAACCTGTAAATTAGGGATAATTGTGATATCTACGTCTTAAGATCTGTTGTGAATAGCAAAAGAGTTAGTAGATTCGAAGTGGTTAGCACTGATCCGTGGTATGTGCTCCATAAATATTCTACTTACTATTTGACTACAAAAAAGGAAGCTCCTATACAATGAAAGGCACCATAAAGAAAGTTAGAGGGAGTAACAGACTACAAAGAGAACACGTGGCACACAGAAAACATATCAAGATTACTATCCATAGGTGTAGAGTTCCAGGCTGAGAAGGAAAAAACCCAGCAGAAAAATGGGCCAAGGATACGAATAGGTGGTTCGCAGAACTCTGGAAGGCTGACTAGCACGTGAAAGGATGCTCAGCTTCTCCAGAGGCCAAGGAGCGGTGGGCGAGGGACAAGTTGCCCTTTTGCCCGGATTGGCAGGAATGAAAAAGGCTGACAGTATCCATGGCTGGCGAGGATGCAGACTGTCACACACTGCCAGGTGTGGGGAAGCCTTTCTGGAAGGAAGCCGGCAGTATCTATCGAAGCTCAAGCACACTTATTCTATGGTCCACAGCTTCAGTTTCAGGAGTGAGTCATGAATATTTAGACGTGTTCCTGAATACATATGTTTACAAATGTTTATTGCACTGTTCGACTAATCAAAGACTGGTCGCCAATGTTTATCAATAGGGAATGGCTTAAAATCTATACCTCAATTATTAAATACCATTCAGCAGTTAGAAAGATTGAGGTAGATTTATATGCCAACATCTACATAAACACAAAGACATCTTCAAGATCCACTGGTAGGTGAAAAAAAGCAAGCCACAGAAAAACAGACAGGAAATGATCCTATTTACATAAAAAAACCCAAACTCAAAACACAGGTAGAAGGTTGAAGCACAGAAGGAAGAGAAAGATGTTCCAACTGGTGGCAATGGTCAACCCTGGTAGGGGGTCAGGGTGGGCAGTGGGGACTTTCACTATTCGCACAAGATCCTTGTGTATCCCTCGAACTTTGTGCTGCCGATAATAAAAACGTTAATATTATTCTTAAGTTACTTGTGCAATTAAAAAATAAAAATGATAGCATGAAGGAGTTTTATGGCATTGATAGTTACACAAATCCACACGTGTCAGAAAAAACTCTATTTACTTATATGTTAATTAAAAAAATAAAAACAAGGGGAAAAAAGAAACTAGAAAGAATGACCCCAAAAAGCGAAAAGTGGTTGCTTCTGGATAATGGGACTGTAGGTAGTTTTTTTTCCCCTTAATCATTTACACTTCTCTCTACCTTCCAGATTTTCTACGAAGATCATACTACTTGAGAATAAGACAGAAAGTAAAAAGCAGAAAATCTGGAGTCTGACGGGGCTCTGCTACTGAACCTAGAGAGACAGCCCCGCTCCCGGAAGGCAGGCCAGGCCCAGGGGCCTCCAGCACACGCTTCAAGAAAACCCCTGGACCTATTGCCAGGGAAAGCAGGTGGATGGGGCAGAGGTGCACGGGAGAGACAAGCTGCTCCTCGGGGACACCCTTCCTGGTAGCCCCCCGTTGTTACTTCTACCATCCCCATGTAGGTGACACTCGGGTAGTGTCCTTCCCTGGCCCAATGCGGGACTGCAAGCACATGGAGAGGGAGGAGCAGGTGGGTGTTACTGCAGCCAAACACAGTGGAAGATGAGGACAACGTATTTTGACTTTTCTCCTTCAGGACGTTGCAGAAAGAAACAAGAGGCTCCAGGAGCGGCCGTGGTCAGTGTCCTGCCACCATACCCTTTTGGACCCTGTCCTCTGTGGGGTCAGAGAGCTGGACCTGGTGCTGCAGACTCCCTCGTCCATGCCAGGCCCCACACAGAAGGCCAGATGGATGCAAAGGGGGAAGCTCTGAGCCATGGAGGGCTGCCCCGGGGCCACGAGTGAGGCCCCCACTCTATCCCTGCACCGCACAGCACACGCCCTCCCCTCAGAGCCCACTGCTCACACTCACACTCTCCTCCCCAGGAGGCTCAGCCCAATTCTGGAAGGCAAGGTTCATGAGGCAAATCTGCTTGTAAATCTCAGCTCCTGTCGCTCCCTCGGGGTGATCCGGGCCAGGACTGGGGCAAATGTTCGTGCAGGGCCCCACACTGTGCTGGGCCTGTGCTTATTTGCCCGGCCACAACTTAGGCATCAGACGTAGAGGCTGTGGAAGGATCTGAGTGAGGTTTCTAACCCACCCCAGCTAGCAGGGAAGGGGAAGGGAAAGGGGAAGAAGGTGGTGAGAGGAGAAGCTGAGGTGGGAAGTAAGCGGCGGGAAAGCTGGAACAGAGAGTAAAGAAGCAGGAGGCCGCTGAAGGTTTGATAATATGCGGCAACAGGGGCTTTCCTGCCAGGAAAGCTGTCCCGGGGGGCAGCTCCGCAGGCACCCTGTGGAAGTTCCAGGCACAGAACCCAGTGATTTGCCTCTGGAACCTACAGGGGCCAGGGAGCCCCCATCTGGGCCAGGCACCTGTCGGGTGGAAAGCTGAAGACCCTTTCTCTTCCTGACCTTTCAGAGTAGGGCTTGGGAAGCATCTGACATTGAGCACGTACTCTGTGCATACAAATAACCCTGCAAAGAAGGACCATGGCTCTTTCTAGGAGTCAGTATCAGGAATGTTAACTCTCTTCTCTACAGTCTTCCATATTAACCCTTTATAAAATGTACATGCATTCCTCTCTAATTACCAGAAAGTCATACAAATAAATTCGGCTTTTTAGTTTGAACCCTATTTCAGCCCATTGGCATCTTTAAAAACCTTAAATGCAATTGTTCAATATTTTAGCTAGCTGTCCTTTTTCCAGCTCTAACCCTTACAGATTTAGAAGTATGGCTTGTTTTTCAGAGTGTTTACAAAACTGCTGAATAAAAAACAAGTACTACCCTCTTGACCGAACCAGGCCGGACTCACAGTCATTCAGCACCAACGAGGTGCTCCCATCTGGGCAGCCGCATCCCACCTTTCTTATCCACACAGTCAGGAAAACAGAGATTTGCTTTTGATAAAAGAAAGACATGCTAATTCATGAGCCCAGTAATCGTGTCCCAAGAAACAAATCAGGCACATCCAGCAATCCCTAGTAGAAAATATGGTCTCCTACGTTGAAAGATCCCAACTTGTTCTTCTAAGCCTCCAAAACGGTCTGCTTCTAAACCACTTCCTGTTTGCTCTGGGATGGAAACCTGTAATGCTACTATGATTTCCAGAATTCACCTTGTATGCACTTGAAAACTTAGGACAGCACTGCCAGTCTCTGGCCTCTTGACGTTTGTCCTTTTCTCCGGGTCAAATGCCACAAAAGTGGTTTCCTAAGCACTGTGGGTTCCGTGGAGCACTCTGGCATAAGACGCACAGCTAGGCAGCCAAGAGCTCTGTGCCTGCAGCTCTCCCCTCCTGGGTTCTGGAGTCTCTCAAAACTGCACGCCTTCCCTCCCTTCCGAGGTGACAGACCATGCTCCTGGATACGGAAGTACTATGCAGAGAGATTATTCAATGGAGAGCCGCCGCCTCTAATGGGAACTTTGACAGGCAGTCATTAGGAAGTGTCCCCTCATGCTATCGCCCTGATCCCTATCACTGCTGGTCCAGCAGAAGTCAACCCACACACGCACACGCATGCACAGCCCAGGGCTAGCAGGTACCATCTGAGACCGCAGGGGCCCTCATGGGCAGACACCCACCAGCAGAGGCCGCAGACGTCTTCCGTTTGCTAAGCTTGAAATCAAAGCCCCCTCAACAGGGCTCTACACAGAGTGGGGTGGCTTTCAAAATATTTATTAATAACAATGACTAATGGGGAAAACAAGAGCCATCTGGTTTCTAGTTCTCTTTCTCTAATTTAGCTCTGAACAACTTTATTGGTTTGTTTTCTCATTCCTTAAGCCCTTACTCCATGCCCACAGATGACCTTGGGTGGGGGAGGGGTGAAGTAATGACCAAGATCCTTCTGGTTCAGGGAGGGAAGAGGACATGTTATGAGGGTAAGGGACAGGCAGACAGACAGGCTCCAGGCCCCAGACCCTGTCAGCATCAGCTACTACAATGGACTGCTCATAACCGAAGACTAGAAGAAAGAACACAGACAAAAATTACCCAGTGTGCAACCCAGGTTCTTAAAAACAAAGGGCTTAATAAATAATTATTAAACAATTCTAATACGGGGCACCTGGGTGGCTCAGTCAGTTAAGCATCTGACTTTGGCTCAAGTCATGATCTCGTGGTTCGTGAGCTTAGCCCTGTGTCAGCTGAGCCCTGCTTCTTTCTTTCTCCCCCCCTCTCTGCCCCTTGCTCACTTCTACCTCCGACTCTCTCTCAAAAAAAAAAAAAAAAAAAAATTCCAACGTATCTGGTACATATTGTTTCGGCATAATATATATGATTCATCAAAGGGGATCCATACTCTTCATGCTGAGATGCATAAACCACAAACCACTGCACACCACTCTGCACTGTGTCAGGAACTGGGTAGGCATGCAGGGGTGAAGTTTCCAGGGAGGAACTGAACACCGTCAGCCAGTACTGCTGGGACAGGGATGCAGGCGGGGTGATCCCAACTCTAGATGCAGTGTAACTTCCTGCCAGACTTGCTTCCATCAGCAGCTCTGACATGGGCCAGGAGAGCACATCTCAGCCAGGAAGACACTGCGGGGCTCACTGGCAGGCAGCTTTTCAGTTCCTGCCAAACACGGGGACATGCTCACTAAGGCCCTGGCAGGGCTGGGGGTGAAGTGCTCCCAAAGCCCCATTATTGCCCTTAAGCAGGAAGCTCTTTGAAACTTAGTTTTTTGGATGTTTTGTCAGTTTTCTAGAACTTCAGGAAAAGGGGCGTAGGAATACTTTCCTTGGAATTTTCTTAAAAATTTGGCACTTATTAGAAAGAAGGGAGCTGGGGAAATCCCTAGTAGTGATCTGCTTATAACAGCTCCCGACTAACCAAACCCGTGTGATACAGCAGAGAAAGGGGAGGGCGGGGAGACCAGGCTCAGCAGTACAGGACTTCTAGAGGACTGAACAATTTGTGCCATTTCTCTATGAGACAGTCTCCTTGTCTATAAAATGGGGCTAATCACACTTGCCTTTGGGCGCCGTGAGTAAGGTGAAAGGTGACCCTGGGGGGAGCCACTTTATCACCACGGGGTGATACGCAGCTGACAGCATAAAGATCCCTACGCTTGTCACAATAAATACTGCATTCTCCTCACTGAATATGCCTCCATGGACAGGACGCTTATGGCGCTGATCTACAAAGGAGTTATTTCTAGGGGCGCCTGGGTGGCTCAGTCGGTGAAGCATCCAACTCTTGGACTCGGGTCATGATCTCACGGTTTTGTGGGTTTGAGCCCCATGTCAGGCTCCGTGCTGATAGTGCGGAGCCCGCTTGGGATTCTCTGTCTCCCTCTCTCTCTGCCCCTCCCCTGGTCGTGCTGTCTCTTTCTCAAAATAAATAAATACACTTTAAAAAATAAACCCAAAGTAGTTATTTCCTGCTTGTTTTTCTTCACAGTCTCTTCCCTGCCATCACTGGACCGAAGAGCTGGCAAGAAGCTCTAGGAGAAGAGCGTGTCCCATCCCCACCGGTCCCTCAGCCGGTGGTTAGGACCCACCTTGTTCACTCATGGCGGTGGGCCCGCCTTTCCCGGGAACTCTGCGTCCCAGGGCTGTCATCCCCTTGCTCACCTCTCCAGGAGCAACCTCCTCCCTCTTGGAAACAAATTACAATCAATTTCCCATCTCCATGAGAATGGGAGGACACTGGCCTAGAAAACTCTTGAGCTACAGGCCGCCTGCCATTACTGCAAACACCGTTGACAGCACTCCCATGTTTCTCTTCCTCATCCCCTGTGGCTGCTTCAGGGTATGAAACTTGCAGGTGAAGCAGGAGGAAGGCGCTTTAGATGCTGGGGGATCTGAGGCTCCAGACCTGGCCTCACTGGGCCCTCTCAGCTACTGGGCAAGACACAGGCTCTGCTGGGGCCTCAATTTCCCCCACCTAGATTAGAGGTGATTACTGTTCTAGGTAGTATCTCAGGACCTTCCAGTCCTAATGCCTCCAATTCTGGGAAATTCATCTGCATTGCCCGATTTATGCTGACTTAGAGGAAGGTGCTCACGCCCATTAGGTTGAGCTGAGGAACACCGGAGCCTGATGAGGACTTGGGTGCTGTGCTGACGGTGATGCAGGGTGGGCAGTGTGTGCCATGGGGGTGGGGAACTTTGCCTGGCGCCAGTGCGTCCTGGCATAGAGGAGACATCCAACAGGCCAGTGCTCCCTGGACTCGCGTCCCAGAGCAGTGCCTGTCCTATGCTGAGAAAGGAAAGGCTGTGGCAGGAGCAAGGTTCCACTCACATGGGGCGTGGAACATGACGAGAACAGAGGAGTGTTCCTTCACAAACTGGTCAAAGTCTTCGTCGGTCAGGTGATAAACGGAGCCGCCCTCATCTGCCCAGGGAGTCTCGGGGACCTGGGGCTGTGGCGGCTGCGGACTGGAAGACCAAAAACAGGCAGAGCTCAGAGCAAGCCCGGGGCCTGAGCAGCCCTTACGAAATCCAGCCCCCTGGCGAAAGCCCCCACTGGCTCACATGGCCTGCTGCAGGGGCTCACCAGAAACCCCTCAGGGGAGAAGCAGGGGGTGAGCCATCTGGCCCTGCCCACCCTGCCGTTCCACAGAGCCCCAGAGGTGCTGAGCTGATGTCTTCTTATAAATAGTGGCTTTTAGCTAGAGCTCCCTAGGCAGCTCAAGAAACCCCACTTTCCCCAGGAATCTGGGGGGTTCGATAGCATCTCAACCTCTCTCAAACTTTCAGCAAACTGGCAAGAATAAATAGCAACGATAAAGAGTGACCTTTGCAAAAGCTCTCTGTTGTGCTTGGTAGCTCCCCACAGGCAAAGGCAGAGAGTGGGGAGAGGAAAGAATGGGGGACGGGGGTATGTGCAGTGGTATAGAGGAAAAAGAGTGGCCGAGTGTCTGAGAAAGACCAAATCTGGGCTGGGGAGGGGAGGCTGCCACGTGGGTGGTGCAAGGTGTTCATTGACCAGTGTGGGAGGAAGGTCATGATGTGGAAGTGTGTGGCCAAGAGGACAAAGGTCAGGGCACCCTAACATTGATGGCATCTACACTATCCCACTCATCCTTCCTAGAGACAACTGGATAACTGGAAGCAAGGTACCCATTTCTCTCGGAGGAGAGCGCTGGAGCAGGGAGTCGGGCTTGGAGGTCAGCCCAGATCCCTACTCCCCACCTGCTGCCTGAAAACCCAGAAGCCACATAACCTCCCGGGAGCCTGCTTCCACCTGGGATGACCACATGCCAGTAACTGCGTCACCAGCTGTTCCAGGAAGAGGCTCGCAGGGGCCTCTTGCTCCAGAGTCGAGGACGAGACTGCTGGTGACGCAGAGCTTGCTGCCACACGCACCTTTGCCAGAGCACCTTAATTGCTGCTTTGAAAAAACCCTTTAGGATGACAAATGTGAAAAGCCAGCCATTGTTTCCTGCCTTTGAGAGCCTACAGTAGGAAAAAAGTGTACAGTTCCAGCAGCCGGAGCTAGAGATCATGAGAGAGAACGTGGCCAACACAATGGGACCTGCCGACCCTGCCGGGTGGCTAGCAGTGCGGAACCTGCCACTCCCACCCCACAGAGGGCCTGGGCTTGAGGTCACCTTCAGAAGCCTTACCTCCGGGTGGCCTCAGCCACCCTGGACCCAAGCGATGGGAAATAGCAGTAAGAGGGCACCACTTCCAGCCCACGCACAGCCAATGTCAGATGGGGCTGGCGGCAAAATCAAGCTTTAGAATGAGTCACTAGTCAGACAATGGTCCCAGACCGACACCAGGAGACCGAGGCTCCCATACTTGGGCTCTGAATCCCACCAATTCCACTTCAGGGAATTCATCTTTCCAGTATACCTACACACATGCAAAACTATGTATGTTTGAGGGGATCGTTGTAGGATGATCTGTCACGGCAAAGACTTGAAACAATCTGTGTAGTTGGTAGGAAATGGTTACATAAGCTGCAGTCCATCCACACTATGGGGGTTCCGCATGATGAAGAACAAAAAAAAAGCTCTCTACGCATGGAGGTGGATAGACCACGGGAACATACCCAACAGGCCATAATGTACTAATGTTTACAAAAAATAGGGAGAGATAAAAAAATAGTAATCCACATTTGCTTGTATCTGCATAAACTAACCAAAGTTGTTGCCTCTAGGGGGTGGGGGGGGGAACAGGAGGAAGGAAACACGTGGAAAACAAGACTTGTTGATGTAGGATTTTTAAGTATCTTTTTAAAGAATAACTTTTATTATGTGAATGGAATCTATTCAAAAATTAAAATAACTTTTAAACATCCTGTGACAGCACATAATGGAGAAGCCATGGCTTAGTTGCTGTACAAATGTATGAAAGTGCCTGAGAAACCTCTAGTTAAGCGCAGAGAACACACTCTAAAACCACCAACATAACAGTACAAGACTTAAAAAGAAGAGAGTAAGAACCCACAGAAGCAAAAAGAACAGGAAAGAACACAACGGCGAAGACAGAAAAAGAGGTCAGTGCGATTTTAGAAGCTAGGAAACCGACCTAGCACAACAGAAGGCAGAGACCTGAGGTGCTGGGTGCGGGCAGGGGCGGGGGCCCGACAACCACACCCACAGCAAAGGCGCCGAAGGACCCCGAGGCACAACCCTCGAAGCAGGGCTGTGGCCAGGGCTGGAAAGAAGGGCACACGGAAAGCCTGAGCAGCCAGGCCCTCAGACCCTGCCCTCACGCTAGCAGCCAGATGAACACCCCTCTCCCCCGCAGTACACAACAGCTGATTTCCTGGAGAGGACTGCAGAGCTGGGCACAGTGGCAAGAGCACTCACCAGACAGAGAAGGACTGAGGAGAAGTCTGAGGCGAAACACAATTGCGGAAGTATGCCCTTTACTGTCTGTCTCCTTGAAGACTGCGCTCCCACTTCCCGCTGTACCTCCCGCACCTAACACACACACATCCAGGAGATGCTTTTTGAATAAATGATGGCACGAGAGAAGAATGGTTGAAGGAACTGGAGTGTTTAATCTGGAGAAGACGTGGGGAACACAATAACTATCTTCAAACGTTTCAGACTGCGTCAGGAAGAGAAAGGAACATTTATTTTCTATGGCTCCGAAGAGGAGAACCAACAACTGGAAGCTCCAGAGAAAGAACCTTTAGTCAACAGGAGTAGAACCTTCTACCTCCAAGAGATGGGAAGGGAAGAGAGCCATGCTGGGAGTCACAAGAGCTGGGTTTGAGTCCTATGTCCTCCTTTACCAGCTCTGCGGCTTAGGCCACCAACCCGACCTGAGACATCTACAAGATGGAGTTTCTGGAGGCCTCTCCTTACCTCTCAGGTACATCTAGACAGATAATGCTCCAGAGGGAGACATTTTATACATTTATCAAGTACTACCCAAATGTTCCCACATGTCATTCATAACTGAAATCACAGAAATCATCCAAACATGAGTGGGCGACCTCCACATGAGGCAAGGCCCTGTTCTCTGAGGCGTCTGAGTGGCACTGAGGTAGGTAACCATATCTGTTCTAGAGGTAATGCAAATGTTACCAGGGATGCTCTAGGGGCACTGATGTTTCTATTCCCTTCCAATCCTGTGACTCTGATTTCCTGGGCTCTCCGGACTGGGAAGTTGACACGAGTCAGATCCTTATCTGAGACAGGGGCCCATGCCATAGATGAGAAGATGCAATAAGCATCAGAAGTCAAGAAAACTTTGTGATTGCTTTCAGTTCACCGCTGGTTGGAATAAAAACACACAGGCAGAAACAGGTGACTAAGTCAAAATGGGCTGTCATGTATATACCCTCTACGTGCCAAGCCCACTTAGTGGCACAAAACCTACAGAGAGGAGAATGAGAAACATAGCCATGGGAGCCCGAGGGGGAATGCCTGCCATGATCAACACACCTACCCCAGGGCACTTGCACACTCAGACCCCAAGGTCTTCACCTGGCCTCACTCAGTGCCCAGTGGCTAGCCACTCGCTGGGGGTGGTAGGGGAAGGAGACCTGGACTCCTCTCTCCTGTTCTTCTGAAAGTCACCCAGAGAATCAGCAAGGCCAGATCCATTCTCATTCTTCCACCCTTGGCCACACATAAGCCCTGAGTGGCCAACAGGGAGGCCCAGGGAAGAGGTGCAAGGAAGCAGGAAAGGTGGGAACACTGCTACCCACCAAGATGTGAGACAAAACCAGCACATAAAATACCTGGCATGGCAGGGGGAGGGGGGTGCGCCTGAGTGGCTCAGGCAGGTAATCGTCTGAATTTGGCTCAGGTCATGATCTCACAGTCTGTGAGTCTGAGCCCCGCATGGGCCCTGTGCTGACAGCTCAGAGCCTGGAGCCTGCTTCAGATTCTGTGTCTCCCTCTCTCTCTGCCCCTCCCCCGCTCACGCGCATGCACGCACTTTCTCTCTGCCTCTCAAAAATAAATAAAACATTAAAAAAATTAAAAAAAAAAACAACTCCTGGCAGAGGGGAAAAGTCACACACAGAGCTGGGTACCTGTAGGGGGAAATCTGGGTACCCGTAGGGGTAAATTCACAAAAACATCACAACGCATTATCTTACAGTGGAGGGAAGGGTTTTTCCTTTTGTTTAAATATATTTTTAAGTTTTTCTATAATAACCTATCTCACTTGGAGAGTGTAGAAATCAGGAAATATTTTTAAAAAAATTAAGCCAGCTGGCAGCACAGTGACATCGCTAGCTCATGCTGGGGTGTGAGAGGAGGCGGCTCACTGGGCGATCCCTCAGGACCTACCCTTCCTGTGTGGGGGAGGGGGTTGGGCTGCAGCCATGCCTTTGGAGGGGCTGCCCCCACGAGTGTCGCTGACACAGTGATCACAGGTGGTTGGGCAGCTGGCAGGGTTGCTCACGGAGACCCCGATGCTGCTCCCCCTTCCCTGGAGTCATCTTCTCAGCCTGGAGACCAGGGCTGAACCAGGAGCTGCTAACAAGGTTTCCTTCCCATGTTCCCATGTGGGGTGAGGAGAGGGAGGAAGGAGGAGGTGGGAAGTGCGGAGACACCAGCCCAGGGCTGCCTCCAGGTCTCCGTCCAGAGCAGAGTGTTGTGCAGGAGGTGGGGCGGTAGTGGGCACAGGGGGGTGGGGTGGGGAGCAGAGTGCCAGGCTCCAGTGGGGAGCTAATCACCTGTCTCAGAAACTCTACTGATGTGCTCCCCTTGTGCAGGGTTAGCAAGCAAGTCTGAACACTTTTTAAAAGAAAACTAAACCTTATCCTTCCCAAATGATAGGAGTATATTTTGGAACCAGAAAAGGTTAGAGAAGGGGGAGGGAAGCAGACAGATTTTATGCTCTGGTGACAAAAGAGACGGCCGTTTGTTGAAACCTTCTCCCAGAGCAGAGTGAGATGTGTCTAGCTGGAGAAGAGGACATGCTTATTATCAAATGAGAAAGGACAGCAGGGGAGTGAAGGCCCAGGTTAAGACAATGAATACACAAGAATGAGGGGCCGCCTTCCCGGGCAGGGGCTGGAAATGAGTGATAGATGGGGACAGACATGTAGAAATGCTTCCAAGAAACAAAAGATGCTGTGCAAACACGGTGCTACCACTGTGTTTTATCTCCAGGGACTGACGCAGCAGAAGACTGAGAGAGTCAACCGTTAGAATCTGACAGTGTGTTTGTTGATCTGGGGGGAGGCTACAAAATTCATCTTCCTTTCCTATTCTGAAAATACACATTTTCAACCTCCGTATCTTTGGATAACTAATTCTTTATCTTTTGCCCCTCGGGGAATGATGTCAATGAAGATCCACCATGCTGGCAACTGGGGAAGTAGGGGCCCTGGCCAGAACGCAGAGGGGCTGCCGCTGTCCAGGGGCAAGCCTTGCCCTGCTACCTGTCACCTGCAGGAGCCTGGACAAGGTCCTTATTGCTGTGCTCTGCTACCTTTTTCATTAAATAATAAGGCTAACAACAATGTCGTCCTTACAAGGCTGTTCCGAGGATTACACAAGAATCCAGAGAAAGTCTTTAGAACAGGGTCAGTTACAAAGTGGAGCCCCAAAAATGTTAGCTGATTATTATTCCAAGAATTACGCACAAATAGCCATACACCGGCAGTGACTGGTAAGTGCCAAACCGATGACAGGGAGAGCCAGAGCAAGCAGGGTAAGTGCTCAGCTGGGGATGGTGCGAGGAGGCTGCCAGGAGAGGTGACCCCTCCCCTGCTCCCGTGACAGGGAGGGGTGCGGGGGAAAGACTCCCCATTCAACACACCAGTCAAGGTCACGCCAAAGGCACACGCCCAGCACGGTGGGGTCCAGGTGAGGGGTACTTTGGGTCCCAAGGATCTATCACATTACAAACAGGGATTACAAGGTGGCCGAAGCAGCGTCTGTGAGGAGTGCACATGAATGGCAAAGCACTCTGCAAATCAAAGGGGGGAGAGTATTTCCTAGGAACTTCACAGCACCTCACACAGAGTTATCTTTGAAATAAGTGTTCAACTGACAGTTCAATTTTCAGAGAGACCTGCAGTGGAGCCTCTCTCAAAACTGACATCCAAGGCGAGAAACACCCTTAGCCAGCAGATAGACAGTAAAGGGGAACCACTATTTGAAATGCTGTCACTGTGGCCAGAGTCACACCAAATCCTCCCGGCTCCCATATCCTAACCCCACAAAGACCCCATTCTTACCTAGAAACAACCTAGAAACCACTGTGCGGGCAGCACAACAGGCCCTTTGCCTTCCTGCTTCTCTTCCCCAACTCCAGCCACAGCCCTGTGACCAGGGACCGCCCTGGGGTCTAGCTGGGACCTCCTCCCTCCAGGCACATACCCCTGCGGCAACCGCCCCACTTACTTTTTCAGCCATTCCACAATGTCCTCGGCTGTGGACCCATAGTTGTCAAACTGGAACAGAAACCGTCCTTTCCTGTGAAATGTAGACAGACAACGTGGGCTCAGCCAGGGATGCAAACGCCATCATGGAGGGGGGCGAACATCAGAAGGGAAGCAGGAGACTTACTCGAAATAGCAGATGGTGGGGTAGCCTCGCACATTATACTCCTCCTTGACATTTTCAAACTCTGAGGGGTAGACGTTCATCCCAGCCAGCACCTAGGAGCAAAGGGAGAACAGGCCTATTGGCCCTCTGCCCCGCAGACAACATCCCCACCTTGTCCACGCACGGCCTATTTGTCTGTCCCACCAGAAACAGATGAAGGGGACAAAGCCTCACAAACTGACGTGCGGCCCTGGGCAGCGGGGGGAGCACAGCAAGCTAACCCAGCTGGGAATGAGGGCTGAGAGCTCTGGAAGACGTGGGGTCTGGGCCAGTGCCTGGTTCCCCTGTGGACAGGCACTCCTTCGACTTACCTACAGGGGTGGCTATACCAGAGTGAAACCAAAGTTCTGAGGGCCGAGGAAGACACGTGGCTTTGCCACCAAGTTCAAGCAGGCCCTGGAGTGGGGTTGCTGCCACCCAAGTACACATCATGCCTCCTTCTTGCCCCTGCCAAGTAACGTTGTACTCCTCTCTTAAGTTACAGTCACTGCTCAGCCACCTCACCACGTCCTCACGGCCTGTCCTCAGTCTGTCCGCCCACGCTTTGTGTGCAGTGTTCTTGGACCTCACAGCTTGTATGTGGCCAGGGTGAGAGTATGGCTCTCGTGACAATCCATCTGCCAGTCTCTCCTCCCTCCAGACTCCCAGATCCCCCACCTCTCTCCTCCTGTTTGTCACCACCACCTACAGCCTGACTGCACCACCTCTGAAGTCTGAACATGTTCTGGTTGCAAGGGTCCCCATATCCAACACCCCTAACTGAGAAAGCAGAATTTCAGTAGCTGTGTTACTGCCAACAGGGCTAATACTACGAACAACTCCTTCCCAGAAGAGGTAATCTTTTCGAGGGCAGGATCAGGTGCCCGGAAAGAGGATTTTGAATGAAGATAGAGTGGCCAGATACAGGAAGGCTGTTCCACAAAGCAGGGCAGCATGGAGGAGAGGGGAAAGGAACTTCGAAAAGCCAGGAGCGGTTATAGAACAGAGAGAAGAAACACAGGAAGCTCATTTTGCTGAACAACATAGAAGGAAACAAACGAAGAGAAAAAGGACAATAGCTTCAGTGGACAACAAACTTGATTCAGAAGACTGCAACCACTTAGGAATCATGTGACCTTGGGCAAGTCGCTCACCCTCACTGAGGCTCCCTGTGTGGAAGACGTGGGCGATGAGAACATCGGAGGGCTCCGAAGAGAACTGGACCCGAGGACCCAGGTCAGAGGATTCAGCACAGAACTGATGTTCAATAATCATCAAGTTCTTGATATTCTACCAAATCCTCCTGGTGATGAAAACTCTGGCAGCGCCATCCTTATTTAGAGGCATCTAAACAAGTCTTTCTGGGGCGCCTGGGTGATTCAGTCAGTTGAGCATCCAACTCTTGAGTTCGGCTCAGGTCATGATCTCACGGTTGTGGGATCAAGGCCTGAGTTGGGCTCTGTGCTGAGCGTGGAGCCTGCTTGGGATTCTCTCCCTCCCTCTCCCTCTGCACATGCATGTATGTGTGCTTGCGTGCTGTGCTCTCTCTCTCTCTCTGTCTCTCAATAAATAAAAAACATTAAACATGTCTTTCCAACTGTTTCAGGTACCTAGCACAATGCCTGGCATACAGTAGGCACACAATAAATGTTTACTAAATCACTGATTTCCACACCCCTGCCCCCAGCTCATTTGTGGGATGCTGCAAGGAATACAGGGAGAATCAGCCTAAAATAGAACTTACTAGAAGCCCTGGAAACCTCTAAAAGCCATTCTGTTCATTTCCCTAGACCGATTCAGCAGCCTGTTCCAGTAATAATTGTCTACTTTAAAGTTCTTTTTTTATTCTAATTGATCTCCCTAGTGCCAGTGCAATCCACCATGAGATTAATCTTCCACATCCTCCTCTTTCATTACATCCCTTCCCTGCACGAAACCTCTCACGTCCACTGAACATGGGCTAGAATTTAACTCCATGCTCAAAGATCATACAGCCCCTATCTCATTTCTGAATTCTTCTTTCTCACAAAACCCTTAACTGTACACCTGCTAGAGTCTAGGTTTTTGATTCTCCCAGGAATTGGACAGTCTGAGACCTCTGCACAGGGAGGAAGTTGGACTGCTCACCGTCTAAGGCACCTTGCGACGGGTAATATACCACAGTGGCCAGGAGCCCAGGCTCAGGCGTCAGGATGCTGGGTTCGAGTCCTAACTCCCCACTTAGGAGACACATTTCTTTGAATAAGTCAGGTGCCTCTGTTTCCGGTTTCCCTGTTTCCTCATGTGCAACCACCTCTTGTGACTGCCATGAATACTGAGTGAGATAGTACAAGTAACGTATCTACAGCACTCAGAATATGCTAGCTGTTTTCACCAATACTACGAGGCAGCTCTGAACTCTGCCCAAATTTCCAGCACACATGCTATGCTCCCCTGGCTCTGACATTCTGTCTTCTTGTCCCTCTGCTTAGGATGCTTGCTTCCCATCACTCAATTACTACCAAAGACTTATTCGTCCTTGAAGGCAAATCAACTCCCACCTTCCTGCACAGCCTTTCCAAACCACCTTTGACTGTGATGAACTTTGAATTCTCTGAGTTTTTGTAGCACTCTTGTATCACTTGGGGGCATTTACTAATGAGATAAATATTTTTTGAACTATGTACAAACACTTTTCGGAGTCTGGAAAGCCAAATGAGGCAACTGGCCTTAGCTTATAAGTTAAGGCCACAACACTTGACCCGGAGTCACACGTGCCAGTGCCGTACAGTTAGTGTGACCCGCTCTGCCTCGCGTTCAGCCCGTGTTCTGACAGGAACAATCATGGATGCTTCGCAGAGCAGACAACACATGAGCCGGTGCTCAAGGGAGACTGAGATTTCCACAGACACTCCAGAAAGAGAATGTGGAAGCAAGACAAAACGAGATGTAGCCCAAGAGGTAGGAAATATGCTGGTTTTACTGGACTGCAGGACACAGAAGGGGGCAGGAAGAGAAGGCTGGATAGGTTCACTGAGCTCGCTCTGGAAAAGGCTTTAATGCCTAAGAAACCAGGACTTAATTCAAGAGGTGCTGGAGGGTTTTCCAGCTGTATTATTTCCTTCCTTTCTTCCTTCCTTCCTTCCTTCCTCCCTCCCTCCCTCCCTTCCTTCCTTTTTCTTTCCTTCCTTCCTTCCTTCCCTTCCTTCCTTCCCTTCCTTCCCTCCCTCCCTCCCTCCCTCCCTTCCTTCCTTCCTTCCTTCCTTTCTTAAAACAGGTTGGGCTATAAGGGGCAAGTCATGGGTCAGGGAGAGAAGTCAGCAGTCTTTGGCAACCGTCCTGTGTGGGCTAACCAGGGCCTGACCCAGGATGGCAGGCAGGGAGAGGACAGAGGGTGTGATGATGGCCTGGCCAAAAGGCATGTTGGCAGAGGAGTCTGGGGTACTTGGGAAGAGTCATAAAAGAAGGCTGGCAGTCTGCTGGATGAAAAGGTACTGAATTTTATTTTAGACATCCTGCATTTGGGACATGGGGAGAAAAATTCAGACCAAGATGTCAAGCAGGGAATCTGGTACATGCCACTGGAGCTCAGGGACTCAGGCTCCACAGAGCTTCATTTTGCTGAAACTATGGACGTAGATAAAATCACTGAGGGAGAGTCCATCACAACAAGGAAAGCACAGTGCCAAGCCCTTGCTCCACTGTGCTAATAGGAAAAGAGGCTGAAAAGCAGAATCTTGGGAGCACCCTCACTTAGTGAGTGGGAGGAATAGGAAGTACAGAGCAGAGGAGGGGGTCAATCACGTGAGTCTACGAAGGGTCTGTGGCTCACAGCGCTGTTTCCACGCGCCAGCCGCTCGCTCTTCACAACAATCTAGTGAGGCGGGCAGGGTTTGCATTATCATCCCCACTTTACAGATAGAGAAACACAGACTCCAAGGCTATTTGCCCAAGATCTCCTCGCTGATCAGTAAGAGCCAGCTTGTGATCTGCGCAAGTCTGTCACCATGACCCACCCATGTACTGGTATTTATACCTAGATGGCCCATCAGGGCCAAGACCTCAGTGTACCTCAGTAACTAGCAAAGCTGGGAAGAGGAGGCGGATGGGGACAGACTTGCTCTGACGGCCGCTCTGAGACAGGGAGCGGCAATGGCTGCTGATGAGGATGGCAATTAGCAGGAATAGATGGGACAGACACCGATGATTCACCAGACATTAATGACAGCAAAAGAGAGGCAGAACTGAGTTTGGAAAATGGCAAAGGCTAGCATCCCTGATCTGGCCTGGCTTCCATCTTAATGACATCATCAAGTTGGACACCTCCCAAGAAATCTGCAGAGGAGGAAGGTTTCTGACCCTTGCCACAGACACGGACTAGCCAAAAAGGGCTCGCGGATGACAGAGATGAAGAGGAGACTGGAGGTGCCAGTCCAGCTGGGTCTCGGCAGTGGTGGGGGGGAGGCTTTTGATTTCTGGGGACTAGTAGCCCATCTCTGCCCTGCGTGTGAGGACAGAAAGGAATCGCGCTTCTGGTCACCCTCTCTCTGGGGAGCCGTGGCTGCAGCCCTCCAGAAGCCTCCCGCAACAGGTGGTGTCCATGTGGCCAGACCTTTCCCTATTTATGAAGCTGGGCAAGGGTGAGAACTTTCAAAAGGTGCTTTCCTAAGAAATAGAACAAAACATACCCCAAGCAAGAAAATACCTGGCCAACGCTGGACTTGACCAGCCAGGATCTCCAGGTACTCGGACAATCCCGCTAAGTTTTCTGTTATGTTGTCTAGTGAAATGGGAGGGTCACTTTTTACGTGTCTTGATTTGGGTGCAGGCAGGAAAAGCAGGCACTGTTGTTGTTGTTTCCTTTCTTGTAAGCAAGTACCCTTAAAACAAACACTCTTAAGGGATAATCTTGAGAAAGAGCCTCGTATGAGTCCATGGCCAAGGGGCAACCCCTCGGCTCACAAACATCCTACCCACTTTGCCTCTGTCCTTAATAACTGATAGTCTGAAATCCTTTAAAAAGAGGAACATTTTTAATGTAAATACAGAGCTTAGAATAAAACGTGCTCAGAAGCGATAAGCCGCACACTCATTCATTCACTTGTCAGTGGGTACGGGTTACCGCAAGCGTGGCCCTGTGCCCTGGGTTGAAGAAACAGATGTGAACCAAACAGTGCCCCAGTGCTCGAGAAGCTGCTCACACTACAGTGAGAAAATCAAACTACAATTAGTATCAACTGGTGAAGAAAGTGATGCGGAACGAAAGCAAAGATGAGCAGACCTGAACATGCACAGCGAGGACAAACTCTGTGGGAGCGTGGAAGGGACTGGGACACTGAGTTTGGCTTGTGGATGCAGCATTGGCTGAGAATCTTCCAGAAGGTGCACAAGTCTAGCACCAAGACCTCATCTGCTTTGGCCGGGCTGGCCAGTATTTGTGATCTGACTGGGGCTGGAGCTATTTAACTTCCACTGCACCACAGAGTTAGGAAGTTGAGTTGAAGAGTTTTCTAAGGGTATGCGGGTATGAGTAGGGAGAACACTGGGTAATTAAGTCTTTTCTCCAGGCAAAATAATCGTGATATACGCTATCTATTGAGGCCCCAAAATGCGAAGTGAAACTTCCCCCAAGTGATGTATGTGTGCCCCAAGGCCAAACATCGCCAGGAGAGTTGCTAAAAATTCATTAGTGAGAAACAAGCAGGACCTTGGTGTTGCCCCAGAATGAGGTCAAAAGAGAAAGCACTGGTTCTTTGCAACCCAGTCTTGCAGCCGGCTAGGCTAGCAGGGCCGCCACCATGCCCAGGTGCTGCCATGTAAACTTTTTAAATTGCCTCTGAACTAATCGCCAACTTCATTTGATCTGTAAAGATCATGACTCAGTTTTAAGACCCCAGAACTCCCTTAGTGGGACTTTGGCCAGCCCCCCCATGGTAACGGTTCTCCTCCCCACAACCTTTCATGAAAGCGTATGGATTTTTCCAAGCTCCCTAGGGGACCCAACAGTTATTTTTCTGTTACCACCAACAAAAGCGAAACAAAAAACCCTCAATATCTCTGTGGCTCAGGGCATGTGCAATACTGGACAGACGCATGGCACAGAAGAGACAAGGCTGGCAGGTGGAAGCCACGCGGGGACGGCCAGGTGAGGTCTGGCCGTGCGGCCTCCCCTGCCCTTGCTGCACCACCCTGCTTGTTCTTCCTTCCTGAGGCCCGTTTCCTTAGGGGCTCCTCCTCCCCCTCCTGTCCCTGAAAGATGGGCATCCCCGAGACAACGCTGCCTCCTGTCTGCTTCACTGCCCCACCCCCAACACTGCACGCTCTCCTTCAGAGAGCACCTGCAAGCTCGGGTCCCCAGCTCCCCACCTTTCTGCTGTCGTTTCCACGGCTCCTCCAGACCCACAGGAACCAGATCCCTGGCAAGCCTCGCAGGAAACTGCCCTGCGAATCTGCTTCTGCTTCGGGCCCACCATTGGTCACCATGCTCCTTTGGTTGCCACCGGGCTGTCCGGCACTGGGAGCCTCGCCCGCTTTGGAGCCCAGCCCCTGTGATTCTGGAGCCCTGATGGTCTGCTGACAGCCCCTGGCCACCCGGCAATACCACCTGTGCTTCTTGCTGGTTTCCTGGCTATTTCATCAGTGGCCTTGCTTGGACAAGCACCAAACTCCCCTGGTCCCAGCAACTCTGGGGGGTTTTACCATCTACCAAGAGCAGGTCTGAATCACATGCCCAGGGCTCAGGGTCAACAGTGGGAGGGTGACTCCTCAAGATTTTCAGGCCTGCCCTCTCCCCACACCCTGGGCCCCTTCCTCCCACCGCCTCTCCAGGTGAGAGGGAGAAGTCTGGGAGCCGGCCAGCCCTGCCAAGCCCATGGTCCTCACTTACAACGTGGCCTCGCAGCTGGGTCGCGGCCTTCTGGAAATGTGGCATTATCCTCTTGCACACGCTGCACCCTGGTCACAGATAGGAGAGAAACAAACTCGGTTACAGTGGGTGCTGGGCCCCTGCGCCCTGGCTTCCCTCCCCTCAGGCTAACCTCTGCCAGCAAACATTTATCCAGCCTGCAGAAGGGCAGGACTGCCGCTGGTCCTGGGGACACAGAAGGAATAGGAGGCCCTGCCCTCCAAAGAGCTTATGATCTTAATGGCGTAGATCAGGACACAGCCCAGCAGTCCCTCGATAAATGTGGGACTCACTGAGCAAACGTGACACGGCTGGAGAAGGGCAAAGCGTGGAATCATTTAGGGCTGATAATGAGTTCGACAAGAATTCAGGGAACCCAAATAGGTGACAGGAGAGCACAGTCAGGGACTGCAAATAAACCTGAATCAGATGCCATTAGGAAGAAAGATGTACAACCACAGGAATGACGACTTTTGGGATTTCCATGCCCCTTTTCTTACAGCAACAAGAATAACTAACTGGGCAGTAAGTGGAGATGGCTTGGGTATGAAATACTGGCTCTGGCTTCATGGGAAGAGCACCAGGCCAGGGTCAGCACGCCTGAGGACCTGTCCTCCCTGGACGCACTGCATGGCCCTGGATATGGCTCTCTGGGTGATGGCTCCTTCTGGCAAGTGTGGAAGGTTGGAGCAGACAACCTCAGGCCCCCTTCAGCTTTGATATAGAGGATTCTGTGATGTCTCTGGCTCAACTCTCTGTGGGATTCTGTGGTCACTCTTCTCCCAGAATGATGAAGGCCCCCGCAAGACTTGGGGGACACAGGGCCAAGACAGCCAGGCCCCAAACATCCACTACTACATCCCAAACATCCTCTACTACTTCAGCGTGACCTTGCTTTAAAACCTCCCGCCCCACCCCCGCATCAATCAGAGCCAGCCAAATTTCAGCAGTGATCCCACAGGACATGTGTCTTCAAACATAAGGAATTCAGACATGCCAGGCTGTTACTCTTTCTGACAGCCACTCTGCTGCAAAAAGGCTTTGAGATGCACCTGAAGGCTGTAGACACCAAAGCTGACTAGACCCCCGTGTCAGGCTGGATCTCATCTCAACATGACAGTGGGGACAGGGCCATGCAGCGGCAGGCAGACACACTCTAATCCGTGTTTAGCTAACACCTTGGCAGACTGTGAGCAGAGTAATACAGATCAGAGAGGTGCTCTCACCCACGGGGCCAGATACATGCCCTGCAGAACTGTGAGCAGGTCCAAGGCTCCACTGGAACCTCCCAGCTCCAAGTCTGCTGGACCAAATGTGATGCAGGATGTTCTGACATGGAACTCCCCAAATGCCCATGGCCTTCCGTGACATTTCCTGCCTGGCAGATAGATGGACACACACTGTACACACACCGGCCTGGGCTTAGGTTCATGCCATTAGTTCAGGCTCATACTCAGGGAGACTCAGGAGAGTGGGAGCGGTCGCGAGGTCAGGCCACAGCATCTGCTCTCAGATGACAAGATGTACCTCTCTCCAGCAGCTGCCACACGCAGCCCCATCTCCACAAGTGTCACGAAGAAAAGAACATGACATTTGTCAGAGGATGCTGTTCCCACTGTGGGGCACTCACAGAGGAGGGAAACAGGGACAACGAGGCCGACCTGGCCAGGTCCCCATGCTCCACAGTGGATGCCACACAGGAGGGACAACGGGAGGCCACACAGCAGACAAGATGCTCAGCTCTGGGGGGTGTGAGACCCGAGTCTCCTCTTGACCGTCTGCCGCCCGTGCTAAGCCTGAGCAAGTGGTCTGAGCCTCAGCTTTCCCATCTGTGGAGTGGACACAGCATCTGCCCTGAAGGCTGAGGGGCAGAACCAACACTTGGGAGGACAGAGCCGGACACTCAGCAGGGGAGACACCATCCATACAAGATCTGAGTGTGCCCGCTAGGTCTGCAGTGGGGGAACACTCCACAGGGGACAGACCATGTCACTCCCAGGAGGGAAAATAGGTGGGGAGGGGGGAGCGCACTTGGAGTTCATCCACTCTTTACTCAGCGGCTTGATGAGATGGTGGGAGTCTCAGACCCACTAGGCCACATTCATCAGTCACGGGCTTAATTTATGAACTGTCCCCACAGGGGTGGTGGCTCTCTTCCAGCTCTGCCTGTGTGCAGCCTGCAGCAACACTACCCTCGTGTCCCCCCAGCTCCCGATGGGTGGAGCCCAGCAGCTCTGGGAGAAGAAGTTAGTGAGGTGAAGAGGTGATGCGAGAGTAATAGGAAGCTACAGGCCAAGCCAGTTTCCAATTTAACTTGACCAAAAATAGAGCTGGTACCGTGATCCCTATCTGAATTCATCTTTCGACGGATTCAACTGGGAGGCATGGGAAGAGATAAGACTAATTGTCACTCTCAAACCCTGAAGGTCAGAGCAGTCACCCACTTATTTTCTCACTAATTCTGTCAACACTTACTGAATGAACAGGAGGTCCTGGGGACCCAGATTCCTTGTCACAAGTAAAGTCTCCCACTGCCTTTGGGTTCATTCACCCCAAACATGGTCAAAGGATCAGAGTCCTAAAAGACTTCCCAGTTAGGGAACTGGTGTGTTTCCAGGAATAAGCTGAATTATGAGGCCACAAAGGCTTGCGTGGACTAGTAAAATAAAAGCACAAGTTTGTTTCAATAAAAACAACAACAAAAGAGTCCTGGGGTTACCTGGGACCCAGGAGGCCATCCAGTCTGACCCCTCCACAAATTTGAACTTAACAGCTCAGAGTTTTCTCCCTCCCTTCTCGACTATTAATTGCTCTGTGACACCAACAACGGACTTCTATCCCAGCTTGCCATTGTATAAAGGTAATAACTATGCTTGCCTCTCTGCCTGCTATGGTGAGGAGGATGGGCACCCTCCCAGACAGCCTGGGAAAGGGGTAAGGGGAGATGGCTCATACATTCTAGTGTAAACTGCTAGGGAACAGCTCTTTGTAAATGATGGACTAGTGTCATTATAATGAAACCCACACGCTATACCACGATCCCGCCTTGTGACACGAACTATATACAGACATATACTCAGTTTTAATCTCGTCTAACCAATACATTGAATCCTGAAGGGTTCTGAGATAAACCAAAGGGGGCCCTCTCCTCAAGGGGCTGGGTAGGCAGGACAATTCCTGAAGCAACTCACAGCTGAGCAGTTAATAAGATCCCTCCAAGGAGAAACAAAAAGGGGCGAAACCAACCAGTGAACATTAAAGAGAATGACCCGAGGTTAAAGTGTATGACCATTCTGAGCAAAGCCTGATCTAACAAGAAGTAGGACACCAGGGCCTCCTTTCGATAGACAGGCACACCCACCCCCAGGCCAGCAAGGTGTCTGAGAGGAGGCTGGGTTAGGGGGACAATCAACAGGGTCTGGGGAGAGGCTACTGTCATGGTGAACAAACCACAGGCCTAAGTCAGGCAGAACCACCAGAACCTCATAGAAGGGCAGTCTTCCAGGGAGGCATGATCATTCAGGTGGAAATGGGAGGGGTCTTTGTTCAAAGAACTTTTCAAAAAGGGGGATTCAAGGCAGGCTTATAAGAGTAAACAGAACTGAAACGAGAAGTTACAACTCATATCATAGAAATGCAAAGGATCATAAAAGTCTAGTATCGACAATTAGTCACCAAAAATTGGATAATTTAGAAGAAATAAGCAAATTCCTAGAAACATACAATCTTCTACGACTAAATCAGTAAGAAACAGAAAACCTGAATAGACCAATTACTAGCAAGGAGATTGAATCAGTAATCAAAAACCTGCCAACAAACAAAAGTCCAGGACCAGATGGCTTCACTGATGAATTCTTCCAAATATTCAAAGATTCGATATCTATTCTCCTCTAACTCTTTCAAAACATTGAAAGGAGGGGAATACCTCCAAATACATTTTATGAGACCAGTTACTCTGATACCAAAACCAGACAAGGACCACACAAAAAGAGAAAATTAAAGGCAATATCCCTGATAAACAGAGATGTAAGAATCCTCAACAAAATATCAGCAAACCAAATTCAACAATATATTAAAAAGATCATTCAACACAATCAAGGGAGGGATGAAAGGATAGTTCAATATCTGCAAATCGATCAACAAGATACACCACGTCAGGGGCGCCTGGGTGGCTCAGTCGGTAGAGCGTCCCACTTCGGCTCAGGTCATGATCTCGCGGTCTGTGAGTTCGAGCCCCGCGTCGGGCTCTGTGCTGACAGCTCAGAGCCTGGAGCCTGCATCACATTCTGTGTCTCCCTCTCTCTCTGCCCCTCCCCGCTCATGCTCTGTCTCTGTCTCAAAAATAAATAAACATTAAAAAAAAAAAAAAAAAGATACACCACGTCAACAAAATGAAGGATAAAAATCATAAGATCATCTCAACACACACAGAATAAGAACTCAATAAAATTCAACATCTATTTATGATAGAAACTCTCAACAAAGTGGGTAAGAAAGAACATACCTCAACATACTAAAGGCCATATATGACAAACCCACAGCTAACATCATACTCAACAGGATAAAGCTAACAGTTTTTCCTCTAAGATCAGGAATAAGACAAGGATGCCCACTCTTGCCACTTTGATTCAACATAGTATTCCTAGCCCAGCAAGTAAGCAAGAAAAAGAAATGAAAAGCACCCAAATCAGAAAGGAAGAAGTAAAACTGTCACTATTTGGAGATGACATGATACAATATATAGAAAACTCTAAGAACTCCACCAAAAAACTGTTAGAACTAATAAATGAATTCAGTAAAATCACAGGATACAAAACCAATATACAGAAACGTGTGGCATTTCTACACAATAATAACCAACTACCAGAAAGAGAAATAAAGAAAACAATCCCATTAAAATTACATCAAAAAGAAATACATCTAGGAATAAATTTAACAAAGAAGGGTAAAGACCTGTATACCGAAAACTATAAGACCCTGATAAAAGAAATGGAAGATAATACAAATGCAAAGATATTCCATACTCATGGACTGGAAGAATTAATATTATTAAAATGTCCATACTACTCAAAGCAAACTACTGATTCAATGCAATCCCTATCAAAACTGCAATGGCATATTTCACAGAATTAATACAAATAATTCTCTATATGTGCCCCAAAAGATCCCAAAGAGTCAAAGCAATCATAAGAAAGAACAAGGCTGGAGGTATGCTCCGTGATTTCAAACTACACCACAAAGCTATAATAATCAAAACAATATGGTGCTGGCACAAAAACAGACACACAAATTAATGGAAAAGAACTGAGAGCTAAGAAACTTACGTATACACGGATAATCAATTTATAACAAAGGGGCCAAGAACTTACAACAAAGAAAGAACAGTCCCTTCAATAAACAGTGTTGAGAAAACTGGTCAGCCACATGCAAAAGAATGAAACTAGACCACTATCTTACGCCTTATTCAAAAATTAACTCAAAATGGATTAGAGACTTGAATATGAGACCTGAAACCATAAAATTCTTACAAGAAAATGTAGGCAATAAGCTCCTTAACACCAGTCTTAGCTGTGTTTTTGTGGTTCAGACTCCAAAGGCAAGAAAAACCAAAGCAAAAATCGACAAATGGGACTACTTCAAACTAAAAAGCTTCTGCGCAGTGAAAGAAACTATCATCTAAATGAAAAGGCAACCTACTGAATGGGAGAAGATATGTATGAATCATATATCTGAAAAGAGGTTAATATCTAAAATATATAAAGAATTCATACAACTCAACAACAAAATAAACAACCCGATTAAAAAATGGGCAGAGAATCTGAATAGACATTTCTCCGAAAAAAACATACAGATGCCAATAGACACATGAAAAGATGCTCAACATCACTCATCACCAGGGAAATGCAAATAAAAACCACAATAAGGTATCACCTCGCACCTGTCAGAATGGCTTCTATCAGAAAGAAATAACAAGTGTTGGCAAGGATGTGGAGAAAAAGGAACCCTTGTACACTGTTGGTAGGAATGCAAATTGGTACAGCCACTGTGAAAAACAGTATGGAGATTCTTCAAAAACCTAAGAATAGAACTACCATATGACCCAGCTGTTCCGCTACTGGGTATTTATCTGAAAAATATAAGGACATTAATTTGAAAAGATATATGCACTCCTATGTTTACTGCAGGATTATTTACAATAGCCAATATATGGAAACAACCTACATGCCCTCCATCAGTAGATGAATGGATAAAGAGCTGTGGTATGTATGCACACACACACACACACACACACACACACACACACACACACACACACCAGAATACTACTCAGCCACAAAAAAGAATGAACCCTTGCCATTTGCAACAACATGAATGGACCCTGAGGACATTATGCTAAGTGAAACAAGTCAGAAGGAGAAAGACAAAAACCAAATCATTTTACTTCCATATGGAATCTGAAAACTAAAACTAAAACAAACTCACAGATACAGAGAACAGTTCAGCGGTTACCAGAGGGGAAAGGGGCCTGGGGTATGTGAAGGAGGTCCGCTGTGGGGTGATGGATGATAGCCGCTGACACTCATCCAAGCCACAGATGGACCAGGGCACAGCCACATCCCACCACGCACAGCGCCTCTCTCTCGTCTTTGGTTTTCTGAAGGGCATAGGCAGATCACAGACCCACAGCTCTAGGGGCTTACGCAGGCTCTATTTCAGGGTTTTTCAATCTGTGGGTTGAGACCTGTTAGACCACAGGGTGGCCCAGGCAGCATATCTGAGGCTTTGCAGAACATACTGTCAGCTACTCAACTCTGCTCAGCTTTTGAAAGCAGTCACGATGTGTAAACAAATGAACGTGTCTATGTTCCAACAAAAATTACTTACCAAAAAAGATGGATGGCCCATGGATTTGCAGACCCTTTTAGAGGGTTATGAAATAGTAGGAAAACCAATAACTTCTGAATAAAACAAAACAGACTGGGGTGCCTGGGTGGCTCAGTCGGTTAAGTGTCTGACTTCAGCTCAAGTCATGATCTCACGGCTTGTGAGTCTGGGCCCCGCATCAGGCTCTGTGCTGACAGCTCAGAGTCTGGAGCCCGCTTCAGATTCTGTGTCTCCCTCTCTCTCTGCCCCTCCCGGCTTACACTCTCTCTGTTTGTCTCTCTCTCAAATGTAAATATACAAGCAAACATACATAAACATACATACATACAAAAAATTTAAAAAGGAAATAGTGCGTACTACATCTGGCAGAGTGGATGGCAAGCAGTAAGGGTAGGTATGGCTTTGTAAAACTGTTGTTTCAGTTTATTTACTTATTCAACTTATGTACTATAATAGGTATACATAAGTTACACGTATACTTATAGCACTAGGTTGCAATGAAAAATATTTTTACATAAGTACTAGGAAATATAGTCAAAAAGTCTAAAAGCCACTGCTCTGATCCAACCCCTTCTCTTACAAAAATGGAAACTGAGGCAGAAGAATGGTTGCCTTGGCGGTTCAGTTGGTTAAGCATCCAACTTTGGCTCAGGTCATGATCTCATGGCTCCTGAGTTTGAGCCCCATGATGGGCTCTGTGCTGATAGCTCAGAGCCTGGAACCTGCTTCCTATTCTGTGTGTCTCTCTCTGCCTCTCCCCTGCTCACTCTCTCTCCTTCTCAAAAATAAATAAACATTAAAAAAAAAATTTTTTTTTAAAAAGAAATGGAAACTGAGGGGCAGAGAGGTGAAGGATTTGAAGATGAAGGATTTGAAAGTGAAGGATTTGACTAAGGTCACCCAGCTCGATGCTGGCATAGCTGGAATTAGAACCTGGGTCTTCTGGTTGTCATCTCAATGATCTTTCTGCTGTTCCTATGGCTTCGTGCCTCATCTAGAGAATGAACCAAAACATGAGGCCCTTTTCTCCCTGGTTCTGACCCCCCCCCACCTTCCAGGTGGCACCAGCAGAGGTGTGCAGGAGCCAGAGCTAGGTGAGTGGCTGCCCTGGGCGGGGGGCAGGCCAGGCTCTGGCTGGTGAGCAGCAGCGGACCTAGAGAGTGGGCTGAGACTGAGGCACGGCTCCACTGGCACGTGGCTCCACCAGGCACACAGCTGGCGGGAAAGGAATACCTGGGGAGGAGACCCGTGCTGGTGCTAGGTGGAGCTCGGGGCGAAGAGGGCAGAAGGATGCTGATTCTAGTGAGAGAAAAACTGATGTGGACAGCAGGAGGGGAGGAGCCAGATGAAGCGGCAAAGAAGTGGAGACAGAGAGGTGGGGTGAGGGACGCACTTCACATTCTAAGAGAGCTAGGGCTAGTTCCCAGTGCTCCGCCTCCCAAACCCCAGCTGCCCCTCCAAGAGGCTGAACAATGAGGTCTGGCCCAAAGGAGAAAGGTCACTCACAGGGGGCATAAAACATCATCAGGAGGGGCTTCTCTTCCTTCTTCAGGAGCCGTCTGAAGTCCTGAGGCACAAAGAGAGAACATCGCAGGTCACACACACAATAACACAACAGGGAGGCGACATGCCCCCCCCCCCCCCGCACTGGGGGGTGGGGGAGCCACCGTGGCGGGAGGAGTGGGTCAGCACTTCAGATGTGCCACGGTCTCACTTGGGGTTTGGGACATGCAGCCAGAGTTTCAGCCCGTCAGGAGCTGGACGATCAAGACAATCTGTACCACCCCTGCATATTGCAGATGAGGAAACCAAGGCCCCACGCGGGCACACGCTTTCCCAAGGCCACCTGGTGGGATGAAGTAGTAAGGACCAGGCTACCAGCTTTCCTTGCAGCTGCGTCTGAACGATTAAAACCTGCAAAGAGCTACTTGTGTCTCATGAGGCTCAACCAGGCTGCCCCCTCATGTGATTTATGGAGTGATTTTGTTGTAGGGGGGTGGTTGTTTTCACGTGGCCCAACGTGGCTAGATGGGGATCTGCTGGTTAAGGTAACACAGGGCTAACCCGCCATCTCTTTCCCCAGGCCCGCCATCGCTGTTCATGTGCCCAGGGGCCCAGTGTGTGCACAGGGGCCCACAGACGAGGCGTGCTTCCGGCCCCCACAACAGACCATCTATATTTGTAAACCCTCAGAACAGTGCCTGGCACATTATTACACAATACATAAGCATTTGTTAACTAAACACAATAAATGTAAAAAAGAGACTTTTTTACATTTCACAACAGTGCTAATGGAGAGACTTCACTGTAAAGCAGGGTTAGAGACCTTTCTTCCAACGAAAGTTAACGATGTTCCAGAAAAAGCAAGTCTATGAAGGACTGCAGAGAAACGCAATGACAGAGCATGTTTTCATTAAAATAATTTGCTTCTCTAACCAGTTTCCATAGAAGAAAATTAGAGGTTTTTCTCTTTTGAATAATAAGGAAAATAAAAGGAGATTGCAAAATGCGGCTCTCTGGCAGCAGCAAGGCATTAGGTAAATAGATGAGGGTGCATCCCGCTCTACGGAATACTACTGCATCATTAAAAACGATGAAGAGGAATATTTAATGTCACAATAAGATATGCGCGTTACATTAAGTGGGGGAAAAAGCAAGTTAGAAAGCAGCATATAAAATGTAATGACACTTTTGTGAGTAAAAATATTTATGCATGCATTATGTTGAAAGCCTGGAAGGCTACAGAAAATACCAGCAGTGGGTATCTCTCGATGGGAAGGGATAAAGTAACTTTTTTTTTTTAAACTGAAGCTGTATTTTCTAAATTTTCAACAACGAATATGGATTACTTGTAATTTTCCAGTTAGATAAAAAATATTACAAATATTTTGTAGGAATTTAAAACATTTTATAATAAATTCTGAAAATGTTCACCCTTGTTTATATAACTAGAATTATATAATTCTACTTATTGTAAGACAGAATTAGCAACTAAGATCTTTGACCCTGACTATGGGTAGAAAATGCAAATGCTCTGAAAATGATCTTCTGAAATCCCTGGAGAAAAATCCTGAAGATCTGAGAAGAAAAGGGTTTTCTGGGCCCGAAGCAATTCGGTTTCATACCCTGGGTAGGAACAATTATTACATTACATTCAAAGATGCTTAATTACCTTCAACAGTACGGAATACTAAGCTCACAAATACAACTGGCAATTAAATTGAATTTGGAACTTTTAGTTATTTTATGTGGAAATTCTATCAGCAGAAAGGCGGTTATACCTTAAACTTCTACTGAAGAGAAAATGGCACCAAGTATAACAAGAGGATTGCCTACAGGTGTGAAAAATTTTTTTCTGCTTAATATTTCTAGTTACAGAAGAACAATCTTAGGAGTTTCAGGACATGATCATCTCAGGGGAAGGAGGCGGTAGGCAATCACTTTCCAGAAAGGCTAGAAACACACATTATCACAAAATCTACCCGCGAGCAAGAGTGAGTTCAGGCTGCTTGTTTTCACATGTCTACAGGCACAGATGCCACCAACGCCTGACATTTGCCCCTCTTCCTTTGCCTGCAACATACTTTTTAACCTTCTGATGATACTGGCATTTTCTATCCCAGAGAAATGTTGCTGCCTAGCCCCTTGATTCAAATGGTCCAGCCCATAATGATCACACGTGATCCCTCCTCCAGAAAGTATAAATGACATCCTTTTCTTTTGGGTTAACAAGCATTAAGGGTCAATCATTTTAAATGAAGAGGGGAGGCAGAGGAAGATAAAACGTACATTTCACTTTATCAAGAGAAGAACAAACATTCTCTAGCTTCCATCACAAAAACAAATGACAAATGTTGGTGAGGGTGCAGAGGAAAAGGAACCCTTGTGCGCTCTTGGTGGAAATACAAATTGGTGCAGTCACCATGCAAAGAGTATGGAGGTTCATCCAAAAATTGAGAGTAGAAATTCCATATGATCCAGTAATTTCCACCAGTGGGTATTTACCCAAAGAAAATGAAAACACTAACTTGAAGAGATATACAAGTTCCTATGTTTACTGCAGCATTATTTACAACAGCCAAGATATAGAAGCAACCCAAGTATCCATCGACTGATAAATGGATAAAGATGTGGTGTGTGTGTCACACCATATATACACAATGGAATATTACTCAGCCATAAAAAAGTAAGATCTTACCATCTACAGCAACTTGGATGCATCTAGATGGTAATGCTAAGTGAAATAAGTCAGACAGAGAAAGACAAATACTATATGATTTCACTTTTATGTGGAATCTAAGAAACAAAATAACCAAACAAAACAAAACGAACCAAACAGAAACAGACTAATAAAATCAGAGAACAAACTGGTGGTTGCCAGAGGGAAGGGGGTGGGGACATAGATGAAATAGGCGAAGAGGATTAAGAAGTATAAACGTCCAGGGGCACCTGGGTGGCTCAGCTGGTTGAGCATCTGACTTTGTCTCAGGTCATGATCTCGAGGTCTGTGAGTTTAAGCCCCGCATCGGGCTCTGTGCTGACAGCTCAGAGCCTGAAGCCTGCTTTGGATTCCATGTCTCCCTCTCTCTCTGCCCCTCCCCTGCTCCCATTGTCTCTCTCTCTCTCAAAAATAAACATTAAAAAAAATTTTTTTAAGAGGTATAAATGTCCAGTTATAAAACAAGTAAGTCACAGAGATGAAAAGTACAACAGAGGGAATAGAGTCAATAATACTGCAATAACTTTGTATGGTGACAGATGGTAACCACACTTCTCATGGTGAGCACTGTGTAATATGTAGAACTGCCGAATCGCTATGTTATATATCTGAAACTAATATAGCACTGTATGTCAACAGTATTTCATAGATTAAAAAAAAAGGACATTCTCCTTTCATCTACAAAATAGCACCACTTGCCTCACAGACCATTGGAATATAACAAAGACATTCTTGCTCATCCATAGGTGAAGACACAGCCAAACAAATGAGGTACGCACATGTCACAATACGTGGATAAAGATGCACATTCAGGTCAGGTGGGGCAGGCTTAGAAAGGAGGGTTAGGGTGTATGGAGACTATAAATCAGAACCACTGTTCTACCCACTAACTCCCTAGCCCAGCCAAATCCAGAAATTAAAGCTTTAGAGGGTAAATAATTTGCTCAAATTTACATGACTCAGAATTGTAGAGATCTGACCCAAGTCTCTGGAAATCCAACCCAAACCTCTGAGATTATTCTTAAGGAAGACAAAGAAACAAAACTCCCTTTTAAAAACACGCATGCACATACACAAAGCCAATCCCAGCAATGACTGGGTTACATAATAAGGAAAGGCTGTTTAAATGGATATATCTATGAGAAAAATCTAAACACATTAAAATACAGTAAATAAGGTAGTGAAGAATGGAAGGTCTCAGGCAGCCGGTCTGTGATCTCCTGTGGGTTCCATCATGGAGAACAAATGTCAGGGGCCTGGTGGCCCAGCTCCCTTGGAGAAAATCACATCTGGTCTCCGAAAGTCCCTGAAAGTTCGCATTTCTTTGGGCATCTCTCCTACGGAGACCCTGGTTGGGGGAAGCTTCCAGTGTCCGTTACCTTTTCACTGTCAATGTGGACAACGTCTTTGGCTCCAGGATCTTCCTCCCACAGTGGGGGCCCTTTTGGATCCTTCAGAAAGGCCACTATGGACTGAGGAAAAGAACAAAGAAGGGAAAGTCGTTTTAGCCAGGGAGAGGGACGCAGGGAAACCAGGAACCTGCCCCATCTGCCTGCCCAGAGACCCACGTGCCTGGAGAGGGTCTTCATGTGGCACGTGGGCAACCACGTGGGGGGCAGGGGTGCCATTCCAGTGCCCACTGACATCACTGCACCCGCACCACCTCCACCAAAATTTTTCAGTCGACACACTCATGCTTCTACTAATCTCCTCCAGGAAGCCTTTCTGATCAATTTGAATAAAGGTGTCCAGTCCCGTCCAAGGATTCCACATTCATGCAGCCTCCAAAACTGCCAATCGCACAAGCAGGTAAGCACATCTACTTGTCACCTGCTCAATATTTTGTGATCTAAACTGGTTTGGGAGTGCGTTAAATCCTAATCACCCTCTGAGGGGCTCAAGCCAGGAAGCCCCTGGGGGCAGGGTGCTCATCTCGATGGCTACCCACTTGCTGTACTTCTCTCCCTGAACACCCCCCTTCTAGATGCCCGGGACGAAGACCTGACAAGGACCTTCAGGATAAAGGGCTTACCTAGCCTTGTCATGTGGACAAGTGACTCAACTCTCACTCCCTCTGGGGAAGACACAATCTTCCCATGCGGAGGCCACGTCTCTCCACTGCCCTCCATCCCTACCACACTTCACTGGTCCAGGACAGAAGCGGCCTTCCCTCAGACAGCCACTCTGGGAAATGGTGCTCAAAGTCTATGAGAGCCAGGAATGAGTACCAGAAACTAGCCAACCTCCATCCCTCCAACCCTGGAGGGGAGTTGGTGGCCTCCATGTCAACGGACAGAGCCCTCGGTGTCCCCAATTTGATGCAAGATTTTGTGACTTCTGTCCACTTCAATCAAGTCCCAAAGAGCACATGACAACCTGAATGTGTCCACAAGTGTGGTGGGAGGGGGTAGGGCTGAAGTGAGAAAAGGAAACACCTTCTTAGGGAGGCTGTGCAGTCAGCCCATCTACTGGTCACACACACAGGACCTCCATGAGCCAATTATTTGGGAAGAGCTACTACAGAAAAAATGAGAGACGGCTAAGATTTCATAGAATTTCACTCAGGTAATACTCCCTGCTGTTCCAAATGGGGCTGTGAAACGCCTCCTGGCAAGAAGAGAAGGGCCATTTCCACATGGCAAAGGCAGGTCTGCCTCCTCTGTCCCTGTCAAAGCTTCCCTATGAATGTATAAGCCAAAATGGAACTGGCAGGGCCTCCTGAAACCCACAGTCCCCCACAGCTGCTCAGGCACCTGCCCACCTGGGCCGAGCGAGAAAGATGCTGACAGGTGCCCACCTGTTTCAGAAAATACCTGGTGGAGGGGTTCTCGACCTAGGGTACATGGCAGCCTTCGGGGGTCTGTGAAACCCCAGCCTCACATGAAAGCATTACTTTATATGTTACTTTACTTAACATTTACATTTACTCACACGACAACATTTTATATTTATTTATGCAAATGCACTGTTTCTAGGAAGAACCATGCCTTTCAGTCGATGCTCAGTGGGACTAAGAACTTAAACTCGGTTAGGAACTACTGCTCTCAGGGTGCGTGGTGGTCCACGCACCAGCACAGCGGAGTTAAAGGATTAGCACAGTCTCCCATTCCCCCACCCCACCCCTGCCTCAGCACCAAGGAGAAAAGGCAAACATGGATGCAAAGAGGAAAGGAGTCACCTCTTCTAATGTAACAACATTACATTATCATAATCATACTAGCAATCTTTGCTTTTCAGGTGGAGATTATTCTTTAACTGAAGTTGAGTGATTCCATCCGTGGGTTCTCTCCAAATCAATGTAACCGATGAGATCTTGGCAGGGAGCAATGCCTGGAACACCCCGCTTCCCTAGCCATCCGGTACTGGGTGCTCTGAATCCCAGGGAAATGGCCCCACACCCACACCTTGGCTTTTAGGACATCTTCACATCTGGGAAACCACACTCGTGTCTACACGGTCTCGGGAGAAGGTCATCAGAGGGTCGTCTGAGTCCTGCCTTCCAGGCATGTCCAGTTCTCACCACTGACACGTCATAAGCATTTTGCTGGACAGATTGCTGACTTATACAGGAAGTTCCCCTCTTTGAGCTTCCTGCTCTTTACCCTCATTTATCTGATCTCTGGCTTCTTTAAGGGCCACAAGTGTGGTCCCTCTGACCAGGCCCCTGCAGAACCATACAGGATGACAGCAAGCCAGAGCCAGAGCATGAGCCTGCGACCGGGCACCCAACCTGGCTGGGACTCCTCTGTCTCTCTGGAGATGGAGGCCCAGGAGGAACCTTGAGAGGAAAACCAACCTGTGACCAGGGAGAGCAGTGGTCTCGGTTGCGCCTGCTCAATGAGGAGCAGAAGCCACCGGGCAGTTATGGGAAACACAACACTGCTTACCCTTGCCCTGAGAACTCCAGGGACCCTACCCCAGTCCCTGATGGCCCTGTGGGATTTGGAAACCCTTGGACTAAGGACACCCTCTCTCTACTAGAGACTGACTCTGTCCAATGCTCAGCCCGCTGCTCCAGCTTATTGATGCAGAAATCACAGGGAGGATGAAGAGTCAGTAGGTGCCACACACGTGGTCTTTGTAAGGGGGTGGACAGAGGCCGAGTCCTGGCAAAGCTAGGTCCTAGGCAAGCTCAGACCACTTGGGCTCCTGGCTCCTTGCCAACTACTACAATTCTGAGCAATGGCTATTTCCTGCGCCATGATCCCAGGACAGACTGCTCAGAGGGAGCCATTAAATGTAAACTGAACACAGCCTCCAACGACAAAACAAAAGGCCCCCAGACCCCCTTTCCATCACTGCATGGCACTTCCCCTGCCTTGCCCAGCTACACATTGTTCCTGGGGAGTGTGTGTTCTCTTCGAGGGCTTCAGCTGACATCTCAACACAGAACAAGAAGCTTAAGGAACTCTAGTTGGTAGAGTTTTCTCTAAGGGTCTAAGTGGGTGTTAAGATGAATAATCAGGCTGAATCTGTATAAGGTAAAGCTGTAGCAACTTAAAAAAGAACGAGTGCTGGTAGATAAACAAGAAACGACCAGGGAGCTGAGGGAGAGCGGCAGAGGAGAGGGACACTGACAGCTGCACAGATGGATGGACTGGAAAGAATGGAAGGAGATGGAGAAAGAGATAGAGGATCGTGAAGCAGGAGAGTATGAAAACATAACTTCAGCCGCAGGAGAGTCTGAAAACATTAAGTTCAGCCCATGTTGAGAACAGAAGAAATACACGGCCCCAGCCGGGGCAGAGGCATGCCGCCCGGACCAGAGATAGGAGAAGACTGGTCTGCGGAGAGAATGGGTAGCTGAAGGAGAAGAGTCCAAGGGCAACAGAAGGACTCAGGGCAGGGGCAGCTGCTTTGTGGTAACAGCACCTGCAGGTCAAAGGTCCTCCACATCTATTTTCATTGATGCTTTTCCATCTACTTCTAAGTTGGATTTGAAGCAGGGGAATGACTCGGTGACATTGGCATGTCATCTGAAACGCAGTGCATCAGCCAACAGGTGCCAGCCTGCCCGTGTCCTGCACCCTGTGTTAACTTGGGCACAGCAAGTCCCCTCCAGACTCTGGATAGCCAGTATGGACACTACTGCGGAGATGAGGGAGGGCTTCAAGCCACAGCCAAACAGAGACCCAGGCCTCTGGAAGAGAGAAGCGTAACGTCACACGCCTCGCCGGAGGGCTGCTGATAGACTCACACACTTATCTGCAAGGCTGGCCATCCCCATTGTGCTAACAGTTACAAACTTTTCCAGATATTCTGCTGACATGTGCTCTCAAGATAAGCATCCCTCAGGTCATTTGAAAGAGCTATCTGTGCAATCTGCCCTTCCTTCTCTCGGAGAAAACCTGCGAGGCTTTTGGCGTCTGTTCAGATGCTACTTCTGCTGAGAATGAGGGAGGTAAATTTACCTTAAATGTCACAGCTCGGTTATATTCAGTATGAAATGCACCATCCCTGTCAAATGAGGAGAAAAAGGTGTTAACTTTAAGGATGGTTATGAAGATACATACCTTTGGTTTCCTGCAGCATCTTACTAACACTCAGCTATTGAACACAGTTCAAGATTTTTTTTCAAAAAAGAACTGTAAACACAGAAGAAAAAAATCATTCTGAAATAAAATTAACCTAACTAAAAGCCACCATTCACCGGGAATACCAATGAAAGCTTTCTAGCACTTACTTGGAAATTGGAAATGCCCACATGTACTTACTGGTAATGGAATAATTCAACCTTTTTGTCCTTTGGGCTCAGGTCAACTTTCATCTTCTTGCACAATTTTCTACTCTCAGCATCACTGAAAAGACACAAATGTCAGGAACCATTTGTTACCTGAGGTCCTCACAAAGGTGTTGACAGAGTAAAATCTGCTCGTGGCCTGAAAAAAGCCTGGTACCTTGGAATTCTCAACAGCAGGGAAGGCCCTGACTATAGATGGGCTCTCAGAGAACTGGAGGAAGGAGAGTAACCAAAAAGATATGGGCTGATCAAGAAAGAGACAAGCAGAGGGACAACATGGACAGCTCTGGACAAAGCACGACCCCAGGAGTACAGGGGGTGGACAGCTCATTCTAAGAAGAAAAACAAACTACAGTTTAGAACTGTGGTTCCCAGTCCTGGCTGCTCCCCAGCACCACCTGGGAAGTTTAAAAAAATACGGATTAACCTGGCCCTTCCCAAATCATTACTTCAGACTCTCTATCTAAGGCCTAAGCGAGTTTTTGTTTTTAAAGCTCAAATGTGTACCAATGCCACCTGCTATATACAGCTGACCAGGATAAGAGGAAAATGTCCTGCGAGGCTGGAGAAGTAATGAAATCTGAGCAGGAACCGCAGAAGCCACAGGGAGAGAGGAGAACGCTTCGGCGAGGTGCGGCACCTGCAATATCGCATTCCTGCAATTCTTCTGATAAGAAGCGTCTTTCCGGCGCCATTCACTGTTCACAGAGTGCTCATGCCTGACCTCATCTCACTTGGTCTCCTTCCTGTTAGATTGATGGACCTCGAAATGTGGTCCCTAGCATTGAGGAGGGCACTTGTTGGGATGAGCACTGGGTCATATACGGAAACCAATTTGAAAATAAATTATTAAAAAAAAGAAAGAAAGAAAGAAAGAAAGAAATGTGGTCCCTAGACCAGCAGCAGCAGCACCATCCAAGAACCTGTCAGAAATGCAAATTCTCAGCCCCATCCCAAATCTGCTAAATCAAAACGCTGGGTACTTGAGCAACTATGTTTTTAGGAGCCTTCCAGGTAATCCTGATGCATGCCACTGTCTTCTTCTGGCTCTTCCTTTCCCTCACCTCTCCAAAGTTTGGCTTCCCCTGTGGCCATGACCAGCCCCTCAGAGCCCCCATCTGTCTCACAGCTTTCCGCCTCACCTCACCATACTCAGCCAAGTCTGCCCAATGGCTAGCCAAAGGCAGCCAGGTACCTCACCCGTGCAGGGCCCTCTCCCCAGATCTGCAGGGACTTAGTGAGGGTATCTTGGCCACCCAACTCCACCGGTTCCCGCTGACCACACCACATGAGAAACTTTGTTCTGCCAGTTATGACAGCCACCTGAAGGAAGTCCCTTCCTCTCCCACCTGTTTACATACCTCGCTACCTCCTACAGCCATCGGCTTCAGACAGCTGTGTACCAGCCCCAATACAGAGAGACTAATTCAACCGTTCAGCTCAATTCTAAAAGCAACACTCATCAATGGACAGGCGAAATTGTGGGACCTCGATTTAAGTGTAAATACACACTATGCAATTCAAGAAGCATGTCTTACTAGAGAGATCTGTGTGGGTCAGAGAGGGGGCCACCTTCCTGCCCCCATCCCAACCCAGGCCCAGGCTTTCCCCCCCTATTTAGTCCCATCTGTGGCAGCCAACACTGCAGCCACTGGCCTGGCAAACAGTGGGGACTCAAAAGAAATCCCTGATGAATTCCAAAAGGAAAGGTTAATGACATTACAATGGCTGCTCCCCCAAGGTGGCAAGGGCATTTAGAGACAGGGAATCCAGAGAGAAGTGGTTAAGCAGAGGTAGGGAGGAGATCCAGATGGGCTGAGGGTACACATTGGAAAGCTCCTGAAAGGGCAGCCCACGGAATCCAGTTGCCAGAAACTCATCCCCTAAAGCTCTGTGGGGATGCCATATACACCTCCAGTGACAAGGGCTCTTACAGTTTGGGTCTGCCCTGCCCGCAGGGGCTCTGTGCTGAAGCCAGGCTGACAGGTGGTAGATGTGTTTGCAAACAACCGCATCTAAGGTGTTCTTTCCCTGCCTGAGTTAATTCCCCAGGAGAGAGGACTCCACTTGGGATGTTTACAATCGTGCACTTGGCACTTGCCTTGTCCGGCTTTGCTCTGCCAAGCTCAACTGTTTCTGGGTGACCGCCTGCCGCTCACCCAACTGCAGCAACAATCTCAAGCACCTCAGGCCTCCCTCAGCCTGATCCTGGCATCCAGCAGGGGCACCCAACGGGCCTGCCCACGCTGCCGTGCCTGAGGTGGCCGCTCAGACTTTGCAAGGCAGCCAACCGGAGGGGAGAAGCACCACCCCACGCTGGCTCTCTTCCCTCGAGCCTGGCTGGCAGCCTCTTCCTGGGACTTTCACAAAGCAGAGAGAGGAGGGACAGGGCTCAGAATCCTTCCAACCCCGATCCCTGCCTGCTCTGCCAGAACCCACTCCACAGAAAAGTCTTGCTCCTGCAGTGGTAGGGTCCCTGGGGAGCTGAGGCCAACAAGGCTGAGCGGAGCTGGGAGGGCACAGAGGTTCTCCTGCCTGTTCCTCAGCATGGACCCCTGGCTGCAGGTCCGGCTCGGCCTTCGGCCTGTGGCCCCCACCCCAGTTAAGTGAGTCACAGCTGTCTCTGCCACAGGATTCCTTGTTGCAGACTTGGTGCAACCCACTTCCCTCTTTGGGTTACGACACTCCCCCAGGATTCTCTCTTCTCCCCTGCTCCCTACAGACAGACACACACACACACATGCACACAACACGCTGCTCGCAATAATGCACAGTTCTCAGAGGGGTCACTGGAGAGGTAGCTTCCTGGCCTATTTGAGAGCCTCTGGCACAGAGCCTCAACCAGGCACCTCACGCATTCCCACTCTCCCTTCCTGGTTGTCTTTCTCTCCACAGCGCACAGCTCCACATCTGACCGTGTTCACTGTCACCCCCATCAGAAATGTTTGCTCCGTGAAGGTGAGGGCTTTGTCTTGTTCATAGTCATGGCTGATTCCCCAGGGTTACGAGAGCAGCTGGCACTTAGCGGGCACTCTCTAAATAGCCTGAGTGAAGGAGTGAATCATTCACTCAAATGATGTTGTCCTGTCGCTGCTGGGATGAGGCTCTGCACTTCTGGATCTCTGGGCTCTGTCTACCGAGCTCCAGGAATCCTGCTAGGTGACAATTCCTGATAGTATTTCCTCAGGTTGGCTTCCCTTCCTCCTGTTTCTTAAAGTATGTAAGTGTGTGTGAGTGGGCATGTGGGTGCATGCACACACATGCACATGTGTGTTAACTGTTCTGTACAGAAAATAAAAGTCTTAAGAGTTCAAGAAGGGAAGAGAAACTACCCAAGCCCAGGACCCTAAAAGGATCTGGGTTGATAGATTAAGCACAATTAATTGATGTACTGGTTACTGCCCTCTCTACCTCCTTTCCCCAGCCAGTGACTGAGGCTCTAGGGGGAAAAAGGCAGGGAGACAAAGGCAATGATCAGGGAAATGAGAGGCTTTATTGGAATGCAGAGGGAGAGGGAAAAACCACTGTGGATCACAGAGAGTGGACTGTCGTGCAAAGGCCATCACCTGCACAATTCGACTGTCCTGTGAGAACCAGCTGCTCTATCTGCTAGGAAAGCTGGAGCCCTGCCCTCCCGTGCCCTCCTCTGCCTGTTTACTCACCCGCACCTGCTGCATCCTACCCTGCCCTGCCCCGCTTGGCCCTCCTCTACACAGAATGTGGAGGAAAGATTACAGAGGCCTGTATACACTTCCCTCCCCACCCCCAGCCCAGGGACACAAATGCATATGCATGTTTTCATTTGTATTTGTTGCGGAGTGGCTGCTGCAGGTGCATGGTCCTGTGCTACTAGATCTTCACGTGTGGTCGTGGTCATGGTCATGGTCATGGTCAAGAGGCTGGCAACTGCCACTCTGGGGAGTCAGACCCCGGGATGAAAGGTTGGGGGCGAGAGCAGGAAGGAAGAGAAGAAATGAGGTGCTGGAGGCTCAGGGAAGGAAGCTGTGACTTTCACAAATTACAGCCTAGGCACCAGACCCTCCCTGGAGGAAGGCCCAGCTGCCAGCTGGCATGACTGACGGCTTCTGGATCAGGCTCTGCCATCAGCCAGCCCGTGACCTCTGGTGGGACCCTTGGTTTCCCGAGCTGCAAAGTGCAGGAGTTGTCCACACAAGGTGAATGGAGCTTTCAATTCCTCTACAGGGTCCTGAATTACTAAAACATAAAGCGGGCTGCCTATATCCTGATGGATGAACCGGGAGCCAGAACCAGGACAGAAGATGGCGACTTGGAAAGAGCTGAACCTCCGGCATTCTCTCCAGCACCCCTGCCAGGCCCTCGCTCAGCTAGCCGGCATCCTTCTATCCACATAAGCCGTGGGCAGCCTCCTGCTGCAGGTCAGAAAGCAGACCACACCGTCTTGGCCAAGGTGCACCCCCCTTGGCCAAGCCAGCCTTTCTGGATTCCTTGACCCTATCAAAGCAGCACTAAATCTCTTTCTCCCATCTGCTGGGTCTAACATGGTGGGATTCTGAACAGGTGGAATCTGACCCCCCAAGGGTGGGCAGGACAGAAAGTGTAGGAAGGACCTCACTCCTGAAACATAAAGAAAATGGGAGGACTGGGAGCGCATGAGCGAGAAATACTGTCGGAGTGACTGCAAGGTACCACATACCCAGGACAACCTGATGGACATGGCTGGAGGGCACAAGGCAGGAGACAGAGAACAGTCCAGTACAGCTGGGCCTTAAACCTGGACAGCCTTGGTGGTCACATAGCATCTGCTAATGAGGAACTTGAGACAACAGGGATCCTCCCAGATTTGGCTGTTCCCTATGGTCCCTACCTCTGGAACGAAGGAAGACTTACACAGCACAGATAATAAAAGGGATGGGAATAAGAAAGAGGGGTGTGCCCCCCTTCCCCCTCCTGTGCTCCTCAGCAGGGACACTGCACCTGAATGACCAAAGGGCAATGTGTCAGGAGGCATCTGAAGCCACAACATAAACACAGCACTTCTGGGAGTCTACTTTATCCCCTGCTAAATGATATTAAGCCTGCTTACACATGAAGAAGCAAATGCTAAATTCAAATAATTTTTAGAAGAAAACATAAGACTTCAAAATATGTTACACCTGCTCTGGAAGGCCTCAAGTCTTGGATCTGGGAAGCCAGCACTGCTCCGGGGAAACTAAAGCAGATGGGAGAAAGAGAGCGAGGAAGAAGGAAAATGTGGCTATAGGTAATGACCTTAAACCCTCAGGAAAAGAAAGCAAGCCGTGAGCTCCCAATATGCAGTCTCAGCCCAGTGAGAATCAGCCCCAGGAATTAGCATACCAGGCACAGCTCCCGCCTGCTGGCTCCGGCTCAGCTGCCCTGACAGCAGCGCTCGGCGCCAAGGCTGAGCCCGATGCCAGGCTGCAGGGCACGAGGGGAATACCAACTCCCTCGCACACAACCCACTTAACAGCCGGACAACCACCACCAGCCAACCCGAGCGTGGCTGCTGAGGTCTGAGCCAGGAGGTGGAGGGAGGGGAAGGGAGAGCTGACAAACCCCTGGACAGAATCCAGACACCCTACAGATACCTCGCAGCCACAAGCCACCGGGCCTGGGACCTAGGAGAAAACCAGCATAGGTGGCGGGGGCGGGGGGGGGGGGGCGGTGCTTGCAGCCACATGGGCAAGGGTAGGGAGTGGAGAGCCAAGGAGAGAGGAGGAAAAAGACCAAACAAATGGGGAGGCAGGGACCCAGAGATGGGAAGAGGCAATAGAAACTAGTAAGAAAGAGGGAACAAAGAGGGAGAGAGGACAGAGGCTCAGTGGGAAGGACAGGAGAGACGTAAGAAGCAGATGCCCAGAATGGGGGGACACACAGAAAGACCCCCCAAAAGACTGGAGGACACTTACGCACAGACACCAAGCCTGGCGGCTTCCGGGATTTTCTGAACCAGGCTATTTAGGGATGAGAGTAAACTGGAAGATTCAACGCCACAGGTCACACAGGTATAAACTGAAGTCCAGAGGGGGCAGCGAGTTGCCAAAGGTCCCACAGCTATTAGCTGTCAGAGTCTGGACTCAAAGCCAAGCCCCATGCCCTGCAGTCCTACAAGTCCCACTGCACTCCAAACTTCTTAAAGGTCAGAGCAAATCATCCTGACCACTGGGGCTGACTCTCATGCCCAGGACTTTGTTCAGGGGCATCCTCTCAACAACCAAGGGACCCTCACCCAAGAAAGAGTCATTGAAGAATGCACGCACTGCTTCTCCCACTCAGCTTCTTCTGGGAATGCTCTGAACGATCCTGCCAAGATGAAAAGTAACAATAAAATGGGATCTCACATTTTATATTCTAGAAAAAACTTTCATTTACTGGGACCTGGAAAGAAGGCAGAATATCTACTATTGTCCCATTTTACAGATGAGTAAACAGACCTGTCCAAAGTCATAGGGCTAGTAAGTAACAGAACGGACCCTTCAACCCAGGCCTCTGCCATTATTCGGCACACCTTCAAAGACACTTCACACCAGAGCGCTGTCTTCTCTTGCCCTAGAATGTCCCCTGCTCTCTTCACCTGCCCTTCATTTTTTATTTTAAGTTCATTTATTTAGGGGAGGGGCAGAGAGAGAGAGAGAGAGAGAGAGAGAGAGAATCCCAGGCAGGCTCTGCACTGTCAGCACTGAGCCTGATGCGGGACTCAAACCCATGAACCCTGAGATCATGACCAGAGCCGAAGTCTGAGGCTTAATTGACTGAGCTACCCAGGTGCCCCTCATGGGCCCTTCAAGGAAGAAAAGCAGCGTGGACTGTTCACTCAAGACCTTCCTGTCACCTCCTCTCAAGCCCTGGCATCCTCATTGTAGCCTCCGAGCCTATGCTGGCAGGGCAGGAGGCACAGCTGGAAAGGATGAGAGATGGGGAACCTCGGCGGGGGGGTCGACATGACGGGGGGGTGCACTCTGGCTGACCACCTGCTATTTAACAGCCGCTAGGATAAAAAGCGAGCAGACATTGGCTCCGTTCCACCTGCTCACTCCACTGCAGGCAGTAAGAAAAAGTGTTCCCGAGAGCACTTCTGCCCATCCCTGGAGCATCTCATTCAGACTCATAAACACAGACTGAATGCATTTAGGACACGGCGAGAGCTTTCATCACCAAGCCCCAGGGTTAACATGGTGGGCTTCCCTAATGGTTTACGGGGCATGTTCCAAAGGCCAGGAGCAGGTGTGGCCGAGGAGAAGAGCAGACCCATCACCCTTGGGAGCTCCTTATGTAATGGTGGTCCGTGAGAACTGACACCCCCCACCGGGGCCTATGTGGCCTTGAGCCCCGAGTTCTATCCCTTGGGCTGCCCCAGGAAGATTTCAGTGCACCTGTCATTTCGAACTTGGACCCAGATACCCCTGCTTCCAACACAATCCATCAAAGCTCCATAATCCATCTACTTATCTAAACTATTTTAAAAGCTATTTAACATTTCAGTTTATACTTCCTCTTAGAGGAATGAATTGAGTGGCAACTACACGGAACAGTCTATCCTTTTGTCTTAAGGTTACCTCTTTAGGCTCCAAGACGCCTCCCGAGATTTTCATTTTAGCACATCAAAAGTCACAGGATTATTTCTCCCATTGGCACTTTTATTGACTCCAGACATCATGTCTCCAAACGAGTCCTGAATTCTAATGTTCTCAGTCTGTCTTCACATGCTAACCCTGGCCCCGTTTAGTCCTGTCTGTGCACAGAGAGGAGCAGGACTGCCACCTCCACACCCATCGGCAGGTGACCCCAGGCAGTCCTCGGGGCCTGTGCCACGGGGAGCTGCCTGCAGCGAAAGCCAGGGCACCTTAAAGACCTGGTACTCAAAGGCCTGTGCCCCAAATTAGAACTCTACCTTCTCTGTGAAGCTTTCTCAATCTTTACAGGCAGAATAAAGTGAAATCCCTCTCACATACAGCCTCCATTCCCTGCACTTCTCACATGGATTGTAATCACCTGGTTCAATATCCGCTTCCTCCTTGCACACTGAGCTCCTGAGGACACTATTGTCCATCTGTGTACCTCAAGGCACATATTAAGTGCTTGGGAAAGTTGCAGGTGAATGCAGCAACTAAATCAAAGCTCTTCTGCTCATTTCTGCCACCTGCAAGCCTAAGAACTTCCTGTGATAAGGCTCCATCGGCTTGGCAGAACTGGTGTCATCCTTAGATATAGAGATTCCAAAGTGTCCTGTCCCTTCTAATATTGACAAAGGCTATGTACGAGTGATGTAGCACGCTCTTGGTAAAATGTGGGAGACTGAGACATACCTACAAGACGAGAACACTTTCATTTGAGAAGCCTGGCTAGAGGTTTGTCTATTTTGTTTATTTTTTCAAAGAACCAGATCTTGGTTTCATTGATCTGTTCCACCACTTTTTCTGTTTCCATATGATTAATTTGTGCCCTGATCTTTGTTATTTCTCGCTTTCTGCTGGGTTTGGGTTGTCTTAATTGTTCTGCTTCTAGTTCTTTTAGGCATGCTGTTAGAATTTGTGTTACTGATTTTTCTTGTTTCTTGAGGTGGGCCTGGATTGCAATATATTTCCCTCTCAGGACTGCATTTGCTTCATCCCAGAGCATTTGGATTGTTGTATTTTCATGTTCATTTGTTTTCATGTATTTTTTAATTTCTTCTCTGATTGCTTGGTTGACCCACTCGTCTTTTAGTAGGTTGTTCCTTAGCCTCCATGTTTTTGGATATTTTCCAGACTTTTTCCTGTGGTTGATTTCAAGTTTCAAAGCATTGTGGTCTGACAGTGTGCACGGTATGATCTCAATTCTTTTATATTTATTCAGAGCTTCCCTGTGCCCCAGAATGTGGTCTATCTTGGAAAATGTACAATGTGCAGTTGAGAAGAATGTAAATTCCTTTGCTTCTGGATGAAGGACCCTGAAGATGTCAGTTAGGCCCATCTGTTCTAATGTGTCATTCAGGGCCATTGTTTCTGTGGTGATTTTCTGTTTTGTGGATCTATCCAATACTGAAAGTGCAGTGTTAAGGTCCTCTACTATTAGGACATTTTTATCAATAAGGTTGCTTATGTTTGTAATTAATTGTTTTACAAATTTGGGTGCCCCCGAATTCAGCATGTAGATATTGATAATTGTTAGCTCTTCCTGCTGGATGGTCCCTGTGATTATTATATAATGTCCTTCTTCATCTCTTATTACATCATTCATTTTAAAGTCTAGTTTGTCTGATATAAGTGTGGCGAGAACACTTTCCGACCAACTATGATCTAGAACTAACCAACGGCCAAGATCTTATCAAATGTCTGAGGAGAAGTCTCTTCCAGTAAATCAATATCTGAATAAATCAGGAGGTGTGAGGCCGGAAAGGAGCCTGAACCCATCCAGCAAACACCACTCAGCTAAGACTTCTTCTCCTGGTCTAATTCAGTGCTTTGTCAAAATATAAATCTCCTTCAATTGCCTTCAATCATGGGCAAGACAAACTTGAGGCCATCAACTTATAAATCAGTGTGTCCCAGAAATTCATTCACGAAACAGCTGTTTAGGGGCACCTGGTTGGCTCAGTCGGTTAAATGTCCAACTCTTGGTTTTGGCTCATAGTTCGTTAGATCAAGCCCCACACGGTGCTCTGTGCTGACAGCACAGAATCTGCTTGGGATTCTCTCCCACACTCTCTCTAAATAAAAATAAATAAACTTTAAAAAACAAATTTAAAAAACCAGAAATTTATTTTTATTTAAAAAAATTTTTTAATTTATATTTATTTTTGAGAGAGAGAGAGAGAGAGAAAGAGAGTCCATGAGCAGGGGAGGGACAAAGACAGAAGCAGACACTGAATCCAAAGCATGTTCCAGGATCTGAGTTGTCAGCACAGAGCTCAAGGCAGAGCCTGAACTCATGAACTGCAAGATCATGACCTGAGCTGAAGTCGGATGCTCAACGGGCTGAGCCACCCAGGTGCCCTAAAAAACCCAGAAATTTAGAACTCAGATTGAAGAGGAAGAAGACTATACTGCAGGGCAGCCCTGAAGCTCATTTAACCTCAGGGTGGTAGCCAGGCTGTGGCTCAGGCAAGAAAAGCCATAGTAAAAGTGAAGGTTAAAAAGCCCCTTTTGTAGGCCATCCAGGAAAAGAATTGCCTCTTTTCCCCGCAGAGCCCCACCTCTTCCACACCTCTTTCCCGGACTTGCAAGATGACAATATTTTCCTTTCCCCTCCTCTCCCCAGGCCCATCCTCCCAATAAGCCCTAAGTCCCGGTGAGAAGTGGCTATACAGTGACTCTGGAAACTCTTCCTGTCCTCAAACACAAGGGCATGTAAATGCTGGTATCCGGGCCAAGTGCAACATAGAGTCTTGCATACAATAGGTGCTCAAACATGCAAAGGACAAATCTGCTCTTAGTTACTTTTCTTCCTAAATTCCTTCACTATCTAAGTACCTTTTAAGCATTTATGTCAATCTAGGCCAAATTGGGAGCTAATTATATAACAAGAGGGAGTGTGGGTGTGTGTGCATTGCATGCTCAATGCACTGACCACAGAGAGATGTGGAAATCATTCCTAACGACTGAAAGGAAAGGGACGCTGAGTACACCCCGGACTCAAACTCCCACACTCGGTAGAATCAGAGGCATTCCATCAAGAGTCCCCCTTCCTCATACTAAGAAGGAGCCCCCCTTCCTACAGACTCCCTCCTGTGGGCTGGTGTTTGATCCTACCGCCTGCCTTACTGACAAGAAAGTCTCTGGGAGGAGGGAGGTCAGCAAGGAGGAGAAAGAGGAGAAGTAGCTGGGAGCCCCGGCACCAGGACGGGCAGCAGCAGGCAGGGAGACACAGGTCAGAAGAGAGCGCCAGAAGGACAAAGTCCCTGTCCAGGACTGACACATCTAACGGAGCCACCTTGGAAGGCGAGGCAGCTGATTCCACCACCTTTGCACCGAGGGCGGTGGAGACTGCCATTAATGCCCTGGGCTGGGGATGATGCCCATGGTCTTGCTGCAGACCCCAACTCACAAGCAAGCCCATGCGGTGCCTCTGAAAAGAACCTGGTCTCTCTGGCCATCGAGCTCCCCTCTCTCACCCACTAGGAAGAAAGAAAAAAATCAAGTCACACAGAACAACAGAGTAAAAAGGGAGAGACGGTGCTGGGACTGGAAAGAGCAGGTGAGAGAACCAGAACTGCCCTTCTCCAGTCCACGGGTGACCCCAAAGTAGGGTCAGGGAGGCTTTTCTGCACAATCTGTCCTATCACAGCCTGTCTCCCAGAGGTTAATCAGGGACCCCACCCCCTACCCCACCCTCCAAATCCCCCAAGGATGCCTGCCCTCCAGCCACCACGCCCCATGTCCCCAGGACATACCCACAGTCTACCCAGCAGATGGTGCCTTGTCCTTTCACTGCCTGGGCCACAGTGGACAATAACCTGAGATGACTTTCTGCTGCAGCCTCTGTAAAAAAACAAAAAATTAAACATCTGTGCCCAAGTGCACGAGGGCCACCCCTGCCATCTTCTTTTAGGGTCAAGGAAGGACAGAGAGCCATCCTAGAGGTGAGCTAAAACACTGACCCTGGGATCAGCAGTTCAGTGAGAACTCTTCTCAGAAGCCCCTGCCCCTGCCAGCCTCCGGACTCCTCCCCACAGACACCGAGACCACAACTCACCCCTCGATACGCCACATCTCACACCTCACTCTCCCAAGAATCTCTCAGCCAGATCCTCAACTCTCAGTAGAATCTCTGACTCATTACTTTTCTGGGACAAACTGTGAAAATTCTATAACCAAACAATTACAATTCTATAACTAGTGTAGGGAACGAGGTTGCCAGTTCCACACCCGTCTGCCCTGGAGCCCAACCGTGAGCTGACGAGAGCAGGGACCCGATCCTTCCTTTACCTGTGCTTCACATCCTCACCTTGGCAGGGGCTGAGCACAGCCTGGTGGTTAAATGAGGTCTGTGTGGAACACTGGTCCCAGATGGACCAATGTCAAGCGTACCCAAGTCACATTTCACAGCCCACTTCCCCAGAAGCGACAGAAGGGCCAGCCCTGGCAGTACCTCGGGGGTCAGCTGCAAAAACACGGACCATACCTTGAGGCGAGGTAGGGGGAACACAAGAAAGGAAGTTTTTCATTTGTCCAAGTACCTGGGCAAAGCCCTGGGAACTACTATAGGAGGGCAGGTGCTTGGGGATGGAGCCTCTGTGGCCAGGATTTCAAGGCTGTCAGCAAGGGTCTGCTGCAGAGTGGCTGAGGCCAGTGTGGCCCCTTCCCCCATCACACCTGTGAGCTCACTTGAAGGGCCCACCACGCAGACACGGGTAGTGAGAGCAGGTCTGCTGCCTCCCTCACCAAAAACCGTAAGATACATTCCAAAGCCGAGCGAAACTGATGTCTGAATTATTCGCCTCCGCAGATCTCCTTTTCTAGTGTGGATAATGGTAGCTGTTTGTGAATACAAAGCATGCTGAGCCTTTCACGCGAGTGAACAAAAGCATCTTTCGAGTGAACAAAAGCATCTTTCTAGAGACGCACAGGGAGCCACCTGAGGGAGGCACTCCCAGGAACCCCCACGAGCACAGGTGGAGGAGGGAGTGTGGCAGAGGCAGGAAAGGCCATGGCCCCACGGCTCGGCTCAGCCGGCTCAGCCGGGCTCAGCCTGGGCTCGGCGAGGCAGGAAAGGGATGCACTGCTTGGGAGGGTGGAAGTGGAGAAAATCAGTTACTGCAGTGCTCCAAAAACCCACCGAGGGTCATATGTGTGGCAGCAGGCCTGGGCGAGGAGGTAGGAAGGTAAAGTAGTCACCTGGGTCCTGCTGCCCCAGCAGTTGGAGGCAGAGAAGGGCCTGGTAAGCAGGAAGCACCGGAAGCCCCGGGGCCAACAAATGAGATGAGGGTCGGCTGAGGGCAGAAGGGAAAACAAGAGAGGTCCGGGCCTGCCTCCTGCCTCACAAGCCCCTGTCAAGGAGCCTCACCTTCCCACTGTCTACCTTACCATAATCACTCAGTGATCCCAGAGCCCTTCTGTCACTGCAGGATTAATACATTTCCTCCTACCCTCCAGCAGAGGAAGCACAGAGGACCAGCTCCACCACCTACGGGCTGCTAGCCCTCAGACAGTCAGCTATTCTCCCTCTGCTTCGATTTCGTCACTTGTACACTGGACGTTATCTGACAGCCTGCACCGCCTCCCTCACAGAGGCAAAGGAGCAAGCGGGAGTGTGCAGTGTGTCGCAGAAGGTCCTCGCAGTCCTTGTCAGATGATGAGCTTACGCGACGGGACCTACCCAGAGAAGGAACTGTGTGTGTGTTCCTGCACTGGCCAGTGCCCAGCTCCACGAGCATCTAAGGGGACGAGCCATCCGTACTCAGGGCCCTATACCCCAGGCCTCAGGGGCAATTCTGCTTCTCACTTGCCTCGATTTCCCCCCTATTCCTGACAACAGAGATGCTAGACACATTCTGGGCTCCCAACGACAACCTCAGGAAGTGTGTGCCAGGCCCTAAAAAGGGCAAGAAGTAGCATGTGCCAGGGTGCTTAGAGGATGCAGGCTTCAGGAGAGACACACGTCCAAAACATCCATCAGCCCCTAGTGCCAATGACTGTCGAGGATGAGCTGCCAGGGAGAACTGTGCCCGGAACTGGCCCAGCCACTGGCTGTTGCTTCTCCAGGGCACAGAAAACTTGGCATCCTTAGGAGCAGTGAAAACACTTAACTCTGCTGGAACAACATCAACAGTCAGATGTTCAAAGTCGCAGCCAAGAGCTGAGCAAACCTCTCTCCATCCACTATGCCCTTGCAAGCCTCAAGGTCAGAAGAGGCAAGCCACAGTCCCATCCCCACTGAAACTGCTCCATTGGAGCCCACTGCAAATTCAGTCTCACGTTCTGACCCCAAAGTGGGACAGATGGGGGCCAGGCAGGGCCAGGGCTGCCAGCATGGGTGCATGCTCCCGAGCTTGGGACCAATTCAGCTGGCGATAGGCCGACTCGGCCAGCTAATCAACAGCTCTGGCAAAGCACACCCCGTGATGGACAGCCCGTGACTGTCCAGAAAGCCAGAACATCCATCCCCACTGCCCCCATCCTCCATCTCCCTTCACATACATCCTCTCCCTCCTGAGGTAGTGGGGACTCCAGAGCCTCTTCCCAAGAAAGACTGATTACCGGGAACTGAAACAACCTCCTGGGATCCCAGAGACAGAACTAACACCCCTCTGCACCTCGGCCTCATCTTCTGGGGAAAGCAGACAAGCCTGATCTCCCTTGGACCCTCCCTGAGTGGCTTCTCTTCCTGAGGTCTCTGCCTCCCACCTGAGCCCCGAACCCAAACCTTCTTATCCCTGATGGACAACCCCCAAGGCCAGGTTGGGCACTCACCAGATTTGGAGTAAAGCACCAGCACATTATTCCGGGTCCTGAGAATTTTTTTCAAGTCCTTGGGGTCAGAAATTCTCTCGATGAGTGAGGAGACCTTTGTGCAGGACAGCCACGTTGGCAGGACCACCTGGGGATCAAGAACCCAAGGACCGTGAGCCCCAGCTTCCCACCAAGCCCAAGGAAGACTGGGTGCCCACAGAAGTGCTGTCTAGGACACATTTTACTTCAGAGGGATAAGAGTACCCTGACCCTTCTCAGGACACTACATCAACCTTTCCACCTCATCCCTTCTCCAAATCACCAACACCTCTCCCCCAAGACACTTCCCTGCGCATTCCCAGTCTCCAGCTCCCCTCTCCTCTTCAGGCACTTTTGTCAAGCTATCTGGGCTACATACTACACAAGCATGCTGCACAGACATCCCACCCACTCAGTTGAGACCTCTCTGGGAGGTGGACATCTGTAGTCCACACTGCACCCCCACACCATACACCAGAGCAGTGTGAAAACGCCAGCCACCTAGAAGCACGGAAGCACAAATCCACAGAGAAGCAACATCACTTCTCATGTTTAGGATGGGAATGGAAGGTTTTCAGCTTTTGCCACTCAGCCAGTGATCTCAGGAGGCCAGCCAACAAGACATGAGCCAATTCTTCCCAGAGAGCCCTGAGAACCCTGAGCCCTGGAGGCACCAGGCACCTCTGCAGGCACAACGAGGGGTGGCCAGAAGCAGGCTGGGGGAGGAGGTGTGGTAAAAGTCCAAATAAGGAACAGTCATACAGCAGATCCCCTCACCCAGCCTACATAGCTGGCCCCCTGCCTAGCTATGCAGAAAACACGGGGCTACTACATGGGGAGACTGAGTAAGAAAAGCTGTGCTGGGAGATACCAGGCAGAGGGTAGATGTATGACCTGGAGAGAAGACAAGGGGATTTAAGGGAAAGTCTGTAAACTTTCACTCATCCTCCAGCCCCTACCTGCCCCCCTACATCTCCCCTCTCTTTTCCAGAATGCTGCCAGTCTTATTCCCCTAGGCAGGACATTAGAGAATGTTTTTCTAAGGAAACTGAGAAGCACAAGAAAAACAACCTAAAGACGGTGATTTGGAGATCCTCCAATGAAATAACTGAGTTCCCGCTGAAATATCCACTGTGAGGCCCTCTCAGTAAACAAGTGCCCTTCACCTCTTCCTCACATTCACAGAGTCTCCCATGCCCATGCCAGTGCCTTGCTATTTAATACATTTAACCCAAGTTCACCAGATATTTGAGGAAAGCCCTTGACACAAAACAGGTATGAAAACAAACTAAAAGAAAGATGATACTTAGAAGAAAAGAAAAAGAACAGAATAAAACAGCAAAACTATAATTATTATTCTCAGAGAAACGAAATGCCGCATCCATAAAACAAGAATTGAATGCTATGAGAAACGAATAGTCAAAGAGAATCAGGAAAAACTCTTGGAAAAAAACTCTCACAGAAATAAAAAATTTCAATAGAGTTGAAAGTAGAACTTAAAAAACTCCTAAAAAATAAAACACAAAAATAAAAAACAGAAAAAAAGGTAAGAAAAATAAGATGGATCCATTAAGTGCAAGCACCAAATTAAAATACAATAAAACCTTGGATTGTGAGTACTTGTTCTGCAAGTGTTCCACGAGGCTAGCAAATATTTCTAATAAATTTTAACTTGATAAACAAGTGATGTATTGTAATACAAGTAGTACCTGATGCCAAACGTCACATGATCACAACTGAGCCAATGATTCTTTTCTCTCTCTCTCTCTCTCTTTCTCTTGCTGCAGGATTGTGGGTGACCAGCTCCCATGCTCAGATGCTCTGTCTCAGGCCGCAATGTTTGGGAGAAATCAGTGATTTTTCAGAACACTAGAAGGGGCCTACAACTGGCACTAGTTTATTTTTTGTCACTTCAAAGCACCTATGGACAGTCCTCTGCTTTTTCCATAGTAAGCTTAGGAATGCTTTGCTTCATTCTAGGTCAGGTTGCCTACAGATATAGACCCCTTTCCTCTGCTGCCTTACTGCCAGTTACATTAAATACAGTATACGACAAGAATTTATTAATACTATACTATAGTCGACATCCGTGTGAGTGTATACAATGGCCCCTATGCAGAAAAAGATTCAGCGGAGCCAACAGATAGCAGTGATTCCATTAGTGATAGTGAAAGTCATTCTACACAATAATCCTCTTCTCTCTTGTCTCCCTCACACCAGTAACAAAGGCTTTCAAAGTTTAAGTGCAGGTTAATTTGTTTATTTTCTTTATTTTGTATTTTCTTTATTATTTTATACTATATTACAGTATTTTAATCGTTTTTTATGAATATTTTTGGGCTGTGGAATGAATCATGTGAGTTTCCATTATTTATTTTTTTAATTTTTTAATGTTTATATATTTATGAGAGACACAGAGAGATAGAGTGTGAGTGGGGGAGGAGCAGAGAGAGAGGAAGACATAGAATCTAAAGCAGGCTCCAGGCTCTGAGCTGTGAGCACAGAGCCCAACGTGGGGCTCAAACCCACCAACTGTGAGATAATGATCTGAGCCGAAGTCTGAGGCTTAACTAACTGAGCCACCCAGGCACCCCTTCATTATTTCTTCTGGGGAAATTTGCTTTTTGATACACAAGTGCTCTGGATTACAAGCATGTTTCCAGAACAAATTATGTTCACCAAACCAAGGCTTTACGGTAACTCCAGAAAAAGAAGTAAACAGAGGAAAAGAAATTATCAAAATAATCATTCAAGAAAATATCCCTGAATTGAAGAATATAAGTTTCCATTTGAGAGGGCCCTGCACAATGAGCAAGAAAAACCTCTCATCAAAGTACATCACTGAAAACTTTCAGAAAATAGCTGAAAAAGAGGAGATTCTGAAAAGTTTCAAAGAAAAAAAGAAATCCCACCACATACAAAAGATCAGGAATCAGAATTGGCATAATACTGCTCATCAGCACACCAGACGATAATGAAGCCTTGCCTTCATGATTCTCATGCAACATGATCTCCAACTGGAATTTTATACCCAGCAAAAGTATCTGTCAACTGTGAGTACAGACTTACTTAGACTTAAGAGCTCAGATGTGAAAAACTTCCCACCAAAACACCCTTTCTCAGGAAGCTACTAGAACTCATGCTCCACCAAAATAACATGTGAGTAAAAAATGAGAAAAGACATGGAACTTAGGAAACAAAGGATCCCACAGACAGAGGCAAGGAGAATTGCCAGGTTGATGGTGAAAAGGAGTCCAAGACAAATACCATGTATTCTATAAAGCAACCAGCCCATAATGGAGCAAAGACAAAGGGTTATGGATGAATGAGACAACTGTAGACTCTCTGATATGCTTGATTATATTGATCAGTTAAATAATCTGACCAAAGTTACACAGTTAATAAGTAACAGGACCAGAACCTAGTCTCTCTATTTAACCTGATGCCCTGTCAATCCACTGCCTCTTTGCAGCCAGAAGTCTTGAGCTGCCTCTGAGTTCTACCACTTAGTAGCTAAGATGCCTAGCCAACATCACTCAACCTTCTATGGCTTAGTGCCTTGCATCTGACATGGAGATAATGATACCTCCCTAGTGGGACTGCTGTAGGATAAAATGGGGTACTTATTGAACATGCTTTATAAATCATAAAGCACTCCAATAGTATCAGTTACCATAATATATAATACAAATTTCCATCTCAGCAGAGTAGAAGATAGAAATGTGGCCATATCTAGTGTTTCTAAATATAATCTGCCATTGGCATTCGAAGGTTCCTTCTCCCTAGGGTAAAACTATCCAGCAGGAAGAGTTGAGGAATTACTCATTCTGGCCTCATTCTGCCCCGCCAGAGCTGTGTATAATGCCTGAAGACCCACTACCTGTGCATATCCCACCTTGAGAGCTCACCAAAAAGGTCATTCCATTATATTATTACATGTTATTCTACTGCTCCCAGGGAGCTAATGGACTTCAGACTACAAAGTCCATAGTTCGATGCACACGATTAAAGGAAAAAAAGAAAGGAATCTGTTGGAAAAACACACTGATGCTGCTCTGTGGTTAATCCTCAGATAATATGATCGGTCAGGAAAAACAACTGCCCTTGCCCAATGCCTTGGCACTTTGACCTGTAGACCAGCCCTCCTGACACTGGCAGGCACCTCCACTTCTAGAACTGGTGAGAAGGAGAGGGGAAAGGAGGGAGGATGGGTCCAGTGCCCACGTGCCCAGGCAGCACAGCGGCATGCTGTGGGGCCACAGTGACAGCAAAGTGTCTACAGCAGAAGCCTCAAGAGTCAAGTCTTATGGCATACCCATAGCTTCCTTTCGAAAAAAAAACCTGGTGAACCCCTCAGATCATCTAACCAATAGCCATTCCCAAAGTAAAACCACTTTCTAGCCAGCCACCAAAGCCTCTGACCCAACGTCCACCCTCACAAAGCAGGGAACTTAAGCTCAATAAGAAATACACTGAGGGAACTGACTTTGCTTGAACACTATCATCCAGTTATGATGCTAGGACTTAAACTGGGCACTGCCCATAGCCAGCCTGGTTTAGAACTCTCTATGGAGGTGTCCCCCAATCCCTACTCCACCCCTAGACTAAGAACTCCGGAGAGCAAGGCCCAGCACAGTGCCTGGCCCCTTGAAAGCCCCCAGGAAATGTCCGCCCAGCATCATAAACATGACAAATCACACTGGGTACCACACTCCTGATCTCTACAGAGGTCACATATTAGGAGATATTATAAAGTGAGTGCATGGTAGCTCCTAGGAGACCTGGAAGGGGCCACCAAAAGCAGACAAACCACAGCACAGTGAGGGTCTGGGAGAGAGTGGGTGGGGCCATGTCCCACCTCAAGAGACTGGCTCAAGGGTCTCACCTTAGACTGGGCAGCCATCAGGAAGGCTGGAGGTAGAAGGACCAGCTGGATGGCTGCCCAAGAGGAGAGAAATGCATCTATCCAAGAGCCTTGGGGGAAAACAACAGAACTCAGTGACTATTCCTATGTGAGCAAGGAGAGTAGAGAGAAGAGGCTAAAATGACTCCAAGGATCTGGGCTATGAGTGTGGAACAACAGCCAGGATGGAAGAAGGGGGCAGGTGCAAAGAGGCTCTGGTCTTTTGTTGAGGGAGGTGATAGCTCATACGCTCAGGCGTGGACATGTGGACAATACAGGCATTCTCCAGGCTAGAGAGTGAGCCCCGAGGCCGGTGGAGGCTCCAGGGTCAGGGTTCAGATGGAGATGACAAGAAAAATCCTTAGTTGAGGAGAGGAGGAAGGACCAGGAGGAAGAGGAGGAAGGAGAAGGTGGAAGTGCTGCGTCAACACAGACCAGGGAGGAGACACACAGGAAAGGGGGTGATCGATCTGTAGGCGAAGCTGTGGCCAAGTCCCCAGGGACATTAGGAGCGTACCTTACAGCAGGGGGTGGGGGGGAGGGAAGCCGAAGCCAGGCTGCTGAGAAGGGAAAGCTCACCCTCAGCATGGGAGCTGGAGTGACAAAGGGCAAGCCATGCGGGCAGTCCAGCGAGCCAGGAGAAGGACGGGCTGTCTCCGCTGTGGACGAGTGCGGGCACGGGAGAACAGGACTGGCCTAGAGAGGCAAGGTTTTGAGATTTGGGGGCAAGAGAGGAAAAAGTCAGGATACCCAGATCCAAGAGAACCAGAAGACTCCGTTGCTAAGAGCTAAGATGCCAGGCTTATCCTCTCTGAGAGCCGGGAGGATGAAAGGCCCCGGGGTGCCTGGCCTCAGACGGACCGCCACCTCAGCTCACAACCACAGGGCAGTCGGGAGGACCGCCCCCTGCCTCCCTCCCCAAGAGGCCTCTCCTCCAGCCACTTCACATTCTCCTTTCTCCTCCGCTTCCGTCTGTTTTAACCTCTGCCGTGTGCATGCTCCTTCCTTTCCTTAAGATGCAGCTCCAGTGAGCCTTGAAACGCCTTGCCAAGTGCCTTCCTGCAGATTTCATAAGTCACAACCCACAAACCCTGATGCCAACAATAATAACAACATTAATGATGCACAAACTCTCTGCTTTGTCGAGCCCTCAGCGGGGAGAGGGCAGCATCTGAGAAGGGCTTCAGCAGCCAGCCACCTTCCTAGCCGGCCATGGAACTGTTCCTGGGTGTGGCAGGCTCTTAACGTTCTCAGTCACTGGCTTTGGATCTTTCTCCTCACCAACCCTCAGTATTTACACCAGGGCTAAGCTTCCCCCATGGCCTGGGTGAGACCCGTAAACGTTCCCCCAGCGCAGGGCAGAACACTGCTGGAAAGGTCGGCTGCCTCCGTTTTTGCTGCTGGGGAGTCCAGGCCCCCCACACGCCTGCGTCCCCTGTCAAAGTACGTACCCCCTCTTAGAACACCCGGCTGCTGGGCACAGAAGCCCTCACCCCGCCTCCGCCACAGCTGGAGGCAAGGGGTCCTCTCCTCTTCCGGAAGCCCTGAGTGCTCTCCTGCCCATATCAGGGCCAGCCTACAGGCCCACTCTCATCTGCCCCCTTTGAAGGCCCCCTCCCCCCCCCGCCAGACAGCACAGAAAGAGAGCTGCTTCTGGAGCCAAACAGACCGGGAGTTAAACCCAGGCGCCATCATTTACAGCAGCACGACCTCTCAGAGAGTCATTTCCCCACCCGTAAAGTGGACAGGATAATCCTGATACCTCCTTTGCGGGCACAGCTGAGAATTAAATGAGGAGGGGAAAAAGCACATAGAGAACCTACCATAATGCTTGGCACACAGAAGTACATAATAATCATAATTATCTTTATTAGTACTATCAGTGAGACAAATCACAGAGCAAGAACAACAGCAAAACAGGAACCACCTCTTCCTCTCCAGGGCCCTGGCTGCAATCAGGCGAAACAGCACGTCCAGGCAGGAAGGAGTGTGCACGTACACAACATTCAGGATACAATCTGAAACCTGCAATGATCACCCATCTGCATGGCAACCGTGACCGAGAGGCCACGCAGTACACGTAGAATGCTCCTTCCATATTCTGTGCCCGTTTGCTCCTCACAAAACCTAACAGGTGGGCGCTGGCCTCATCTCACAGATGAGGAGACTGAGGCTCAGAGGGGTTAAATCGCTTACCAAGGTCACACAGTAGTTAAGCAGCAGAGCTAGGACTAGAGCTCGGGTCTCCTAGCTCTTGGACGGAAGTGGTCTATTTCTCTCAACTCCACAAGCTCCCTGGACCCAAGAAGAAAAAAAGCACCTCCTTCCCAGGCAGGGTCCTTCCAAGCAGTCAGAAAAAGCCTCAGCCTTCCAGAATCCCATGGCAAGAAGGGATTTATAACCCTCTGCAGCACCCTGTTTCTCAGGACTCTGGAGCAATTAGCCCAGATGTGCTGTTGATTAGATGTTGTGCAGAGGAGTCTGAGCCCCTTTCCAGCTCATTCTCTCCCTCTCTAACACACAGTACACTTAAACTCCTCTTTCTTCACTTAACCTCACCCACCATCCCCACCAGACTAAGCAGATAAAGAGTGGCACAATTCTGGAAATAATAGGGAGAACACTCCTTGCCACGCTATACCCTCTGCTTTAAAAAGCTCCCGATCTCTGGGGTGCGTGCCAGCACCCTCACGTTCTCTGTAGCTGGGGAGGCTGGCTGTCGTTACAGATTCACTATTCCGTGTGGATCATGAAGCCAGAGGTATTCAATTATGTAAAAGCAGCTTGCTAAAGGAGGAGGATTTGAAGACAGAAGCTTTAGCATTTAGGAAAAGGGGTGGAGGTGGGACTTGACCTTTTTTGCTCTGTCACCTGAAAAAAGATACCCTTCCTATGTTGGGAGCTGTGAAGAAACCGGTTTTAATTTAGTGTAACCCACATTTTGCTCAAAATAGTTTTCAAATGTCAGAATCTAAAAGTCTAGACTCTTAAGAAGCTGGTGGTAAAGGGATCCAGGAAAAATGTTAAAAACAGATGACCTGAACCCAAGGTCAGAGAATTTGAGCTGACTGAGAATTTAGAGCTGGAGGTTTGGTGGAAAGAGCCAGAAACCCAATTTTGCACTGGCTTTATCTATTGGTTGTGTGACCTTGGACAAGTCTTCTCTCTTCTCTAATTCTCTGTAAAATGAAGGAACTTAAAATGATTTCTAAAGTCCTTCACGATTGTGACATTTTGATAAATCTATTCTTATGACCACTACCAGAGAAGTACTGCAAGGTAATTAAACCTTGTGACAAATACTGCTGAGTTTCTCTGGATGTGTGGCCACCCACATTAAAAGCCACTCCTCTGTGTCCCTTACAGCAAGTGTGGCTGTGCAACTAAACTCTGGCCCCTCAAATATAAGCAGAAGTGTTAGGAACTGTTCCTAATAGACATCCGGGTCTTCTTAGTTCCCCTCTACCTCCTGCCAGATGGAATTTAGACAAGATGGCTGGAATTCAAGCAGCCACCTTCATATGATGAGAAGAAAGGACTTGTTAAAGAGCTGTAGTAGTAAGATAAAAGGTACCTGGTCCCTGACCCACAGGAGTAGGTACTGGCCCTAGAACACCCTTCCTAGGCTTTAACAGGAGTGAATTAGATGACCTCTGTACAGTACCATTCTAGGTTTTCGGGCAGACATACAAATGGATCTTGAGTCCCTACTGGAACAAAAGCCTAAATTGGAAAGAAATATTAACATTTGCTCCAGTTGGGAGATTTCAAAGTGTCTAAGGCACTAAATCATGTATTACACTTCAGATGGATTGTTATAAGGAAGGAGACAGAGGAATATCAAAGATCTGGTTTACTGTGTGTTCCTCCTAATTACCCAAGTTTCACTATGCCTGTTCTCGTTGGGCATCTCGGTCACTTGGTGACAACTACCCACAAATGAAAGGAAAATCAGCTAGCAGCTCTCCAGTTTCCCTGCAGCCTCAGCCCTTTATGACTAAGAGGACCACTGCAGGAGACCAGAAGGCCTTGCACCCCACAGGCTGGGGCTGGGCTGGCTGGTTTCCCCCATACGGCATTCCTCACATGCCGTCTCAGGCCTCCAGGTAGCCCTCCAGAGCCAAGAACTCAAAACTCCTGAGGCTACTCCACATCGTGGGCCCACAAGGCTGAGAGAACTAAATATTTGCAAGTCCATGTCCTCCACCCTACCATTTTATCTTATAGCTTCAGACATCAGAAAGCTCAAATTCCTCCCTCTCCCATGCCTCTCTATTGGCCTACTGCACTCTGAAGAGGGCAAACACATTCCTGCTTAGGATCCTAGAGGTGAAACACCCCAGTTCCTCACAGGTGCCCTCAGGGCCCTCACCATCCTGAATGGTCTACCTGAGACACGGTTCTCATGCTATCCCTATGCTGGCAGCAGGGTGTGAGAACTTAAAAAGAAAAAATGTGCTATATTACTAGAATTTATTTGGGGAGATAAATATCCATGCTTTCATAATTCAAAATAGAGGAAATTAATCTCAACACAAATTTTGACTGGCGGGTCACAGTTAAAAAAAAATTGAGAAGCATCATTAATGAATGTCTTAAAATATGGCGCCCAAACGTCACAGAGTGCTGGCAGAAGTACAATTCTTTTGGAAAGCTATTTGGCGCAATTTATCAAGTATCTCAAAAGTATTTATGCTCCTTGACTTGGTAATTCCACTTTTGGGAATCTGTCCTGAGGAAATTAGCAGGGGTTCTGACAGATGACTCACACGACCCTACTCGTAAGAGTCAAAAATTGTAAACAACCTAAATATTCGAGAGCAGAGGAATGGTCATTTAGAGGAAACCGTTCAACAGAATAATACAGCCATTTAGATGATGTTTTCGAAGACTGTGCAATGAAGAAATATTTGTTTTAATGTTAAGTTTTAAAAAATAGAGTTCAAATGTACATAGTATGATTACAACTCTACACAAAATTATGCTCAAAAAAGGCTGCAAGAAAAAAATGCACCAAAGGAAAACTTCCTCCTTAGATAGATTTCATTCTTCCCCTTCGTCTGTTTTTCTCAGTCACCATAATAGGCATGTCCAATTTAAATCTTTAAAGAAAAAAAATTATCACCACTTGGCCACCATCATGGAAACAATTAACAATCTCAAAGTATCACCCTGCAAGCAAATATAACTTCACAGCAGAGAAGCCTGCAGAGACCTCTTTAGATAAGGGACTGGCCTTAGCACCACCAATAATGGGTAAAATGACACCATACACCTCCAGATACAACGCACTGAACAGAAACATCATCAAAAACCCAGCTGAAGGACATTCTTCAAAATTATCAAGGTCACAAAAGACAAAGACTGGGGAACTGGTCCAGATTAAAGGAGACTGAAGAGAAATGACAATTAAATTCAATGTGTCATCCTGAACTGGGTTGTGAGCCAAATGCCACCTTCCTGACTTTGATCATTGTGCTGTGGTTATGTAAGGAATACCCTTGCCTTTTGGGAAATATTTAGGGGGCAAACGTACATCGTGTCTGTGAACTTTATAAACGTGGAGGGAAAATGTGATGAAACAAATGTGATAAAATGTTAATATGCGTGGAATCTGGGTAAAGAGCAGATGGGAATCCTTTGTATTCTTGCAACTCCTCTGTAAGTCTGAAATTAGTTAGAAAAAAAAAACTCACCTAAAAAAAGATAGAAAAAAAAAAAAAAAGACGCCCAGAACACAACCAAATACTGCCCCCACCTCTTCCACAGGCCTTCGGAAAGCCTCGGCCGGCCGGCCCCCACTGGTACTTTCCCACGTGGGGGAGCTCACCTGCCACTCTTCACCTCCAGCTAACGGGCCGCTCCTCCGCTCACCTGACACTGTGTAGTTTTTTATAGGAACTATTATATGAAATCTGCAAAGCACTTGGCATGCAACACATACCTAGAACGTCTTTGATGAGAGACAGAGAAAGAGAAATACAAAAGAACATTAATTTTTAAATATGGGTAATTTACACCCCTTAACAAGGCAAATTTTAAGCATCTGTCACCAACCGCCGTGGGTAAACAGCACTCTTCACCAGGAATGAAGCCTAACCTCACACCAAGTTTGCGAATTTCACCACTGGTACTTCCCAACTTGCCAATGTCTACCCTACAGCCTTCGAAATAAAAACAAGCACCATGAGTTCCTGAATGGGGTGTGTGGGTCTGTGTGCGTAAGACAGACAGACAGGGCCTGGCCGAGACGTGGACCCCTGACTAGCTGCAGCCGAGGAACTAAATATGCTTATTAAGAGAGAGAGATGGGAAAGCGCTTGGCAAGGAATAGAACCCAAGAGAGAATTGTTCGGTTCCAAAATTCAAGGGCTAGGGATTAGCCCATGATAATGATAATAGCTCCCTGTACAGAGTGCTTACTGTGTGACCAGGAGCAGCTGAGCAGCTGAGCAACTCGCATGCCTATTTAATTATCTTGCAAGAGACTTCAGTAGGTACTTGTGGTACATCTGTATTATAGGTAAGGAAACGGAAACTAAGAGGAGCTAAGAAATTTGCTCAACATCACACAGCAAGGTGAGGGAACCATGACTCAGACCCCTGTCTCACAGGCTCTGTTGCCCCAGTTGGAGCACAAAGACCACAGATTCCTGGAGCCACACACATCTCGTTTGCTCTTCCAAATACGAAGCTAGCTGCATTTCTTGTATTTTGCTTCCTTTAAAAACCATACCTTACGTGTGGTCTACGCAGTACAATTTTCCCCCCTCTATTTCCCGCAACATGTGTCTGTCAACAAGGGACAATTCAGGGGCAGGACAACTGATCCAAGAGCTTATAAAAACAGGTTTTCTTATCCTGAAATTGCAACTGCAGTGCATTTAACCAGGACTTAAGTCCCTAAAGCTTTTAATGTTTTGAAAAACCTCTCCTAATGCCAAGAGGGCTTTGGGCTGCTGCCAGCCTGGTGTGCCAGGCCTGCTAACAAGGAAGAGCCGGTAGCCGGAACAGTGAATTAGGCAGCAGAGAAGGAGGAAGGGCAGGTAAATTCCCACTCCGGAAATCCAACTCTGACTCAAAGCACAGTTAATTGATAAGAAAATAACAATTCAAGTGCTCATGACCCGTGGTGTACGTCTGTGCTTTTACACACATTATCTCGCTCAATCCTCTAAAGCTGAGGGTTTAGACCAGCGTTTTCCACCCTTCAGGACTCAACCCAAGAGCTGGTCACAAAATCAATTCAGTGGATTACCGCCAACATTTTTTAAGTGACATTAAATAGAAAACATCAGCACGTACCGTAAATAGCAAGACTAAGTATTCAGTAAAACATTTATATCTGTTATATCTACTTGGCTATAATGTAAAATGTACAATTGTGCTTGCAGGAGTTGCAGTAAAAATATTTGAAAAACTGTCACAATCTGCGGGAGGCCGTGCTATCCCCACTTTAGAGACACGGACCATTGAGGCTCACAGAAGTGAACGAACGCCCCTCGGTGAAGCCTAAGGCGGCAGAGCCAGGACTCAGCCCGGGTCTTCTGAGCACAGTGAGTCAGTGTGAACACTCCCCACTGGTATCCCTCAAGCCCTCCTCACTCGCTAGGGCCCCACCCAAAACAAGACCGAGAGGCTGGCAAGTCGGCAGCGTTCCCTTCCAATGCAGCCATTGAGCCCAACCAACTGAAAAGGGCCACAGTGACAACCTGACCCATCCTGCCCCGCTCCCTGCCTGCCTGCGGTTCCCCACACGCCTTCAGGGAAAAGCGAAGCAGTGCGTGCTCGAGGCTGTGCCCAGTGTACGTGGCTCCTGACCTAGGGCAGAACAGGGGCCACACGACCCAGCCCAGAGCAGCAGCGCTGGCTGGCAAAATACTACCCGCCACACAAAATTAATGTTGTTCGCTTGTAAATCTGCCTGGTTTGCACGCACACCCGCTCTAAGTATAGGCTTTTTAGAAATAGATTCCTGGGCCTTCTTCTTGAGGAAAAGCATCTCACGGATCTGGGGACGCCAGGAATCCAACTGTACGCAGAGACCAGGAAGGTGATCTGGACCCACAGCCCAGCAGGAAAACCTCTACCACCGACCCATCTTTGGACCCCACGTCACTCCCCTCTCAGATCTGCGAGGCTCTCTGTGAGGACTCGCGATGACATCCACATGGATGACGTTACCGACACCTCCAGTTCTCCTTTGCCTCAACCTCTTGAACCCGGCAGGACACTCTTGGCCTTCCTACCTCTCCAGCCACCCTTCCTATCTTCTTTGTAATCCCTTGTCCCCCCAACCTCCAAATGTTGAGGTTCCTCAGGGCTCCCTTGTTCCACCTTCTCTTCCCTCTCTACACTCTCCATGGGGATCTCACCCACCTTCTGAGCAACACCCCTAAATTAACATGTCCAGCTCAGACCTCTCTCCTCAGGGCCACACCCTCACATCCGCTCACTGTGGTCCCTAAACTGGGGTCACACAGAATTCTCAAATGTTAAAAACCTAAATCTCATACAAATAGCATATTTCGAAGGATTAGTTACTGAACTTTGTTTTGTTTTGAAGTTTATTTTGAGAGAGAGAGAGTAGGAGAGAGACAGAGAGAGAGGAGAGAGAGAGAATGCCAAGCAGGGCTTCAACTCATGAACCGTGGGATCATGACATTCAACCGATTGAGCCACCCAGACACCCCAGGGTTACTAAACTCTTAATAAGTGACCCTCTGTTACTATTTTTTGTAAACAGTTATATCAAAGAAGGATATAAGAGAAAAAAGATTTTAAACAGATTTCAAAAAAAGGAAGTTATAAGAAACTAATATGCATATGGTTCATGAAAAATAAAAAAAGAATCTTGTAAGACTGCTAAGTTAGATATCGAACTGGTTAATGTCCTGGAGGGCAGTCACCTCTGGGTCTCTCTTCTCTACCAAATGGAAATCATTTGCATCTTATCTCCCTTCAGAACTTGGGTCCTAAAGAAAAATAAAGTTCTAGTCCCTAGAGCACCAGATGGTCCTAAGGTGGCCCTCTTAGACAATGTTCTAACGTGACATTAAGAGACACTCGATCATCTTTTATTTCCACGTTTTTGGATAATTCTTTTTTAAATATTTACTTATGTATTTTGAGAGAGAGCAAACAAGAGCACACGTGGTGGGTGGGGAGAAGAGGGGAGAGTGGGAGAGACTCCCCAGCAGGCTCCAGGCTGTCAGCACCGAGCCCAACACGGGGCTCCATCTCACGAACTGCACAATCCTGACCTGAACCGAAATCAAAAGTCAGGCACTTAATCGACTGAGCCACCCGGGCTCCCCTGGATAATTCATCTTTACATCGGGGCCTATGAACTTGAGTGAGGAAAAATAATACCTTTATTTTCACTAACCTCTAACTGAAATTTAGCCTTACCTTTATCATAAATGTAGGCAACAAATTGCAGTAGCACTAGCAGTGTCTGTGACTTTGCCACCAACAGAAATCATATATATTTTTTGCCCTTATCCCCCAGAAACCACATTTTTCTCATTTTACAATAGGTGCAGATATCCTGAAACACTGTTTACGCTCATCACTAAATATTACCAAAAATATCAAACCTGCCATTAGATCTTCCTAAATGATACATTAATAAATATAAATATTTTATCACATATTTGTTATAGAATTTGGTAACTGTATTTCAATATCATTGGTTTCCTTTGTTACACTATGCATTGTTTTACACACTTAAAAACATGATTCTAAGAAAGTCCTGAAAAGCCTTTCCTGACTCCCTGCATTAGGTTAAGGACCATGTTACACATTCTCTTATCACCTTGTATTTCCTCTTTCCGGCACTATACTACCTGAATTAAATAATAAGTTAGTGGCTCTCTCACTAGGCGACAGGAGGAAAGGATGGTGTCCATCTTATTTATCATTATATCCCTAATGCCTTAGCATGGATGTCCGACTCATAAAAGACTGTCGAGAAGTATTTGTTTAAAAGAAAAAAAAAAGAAAGAAAAAATGGGGCACTTGGGTGGCTCAGTCGGCTGAGCACCTGACTCTTGATTTCATCTCAGGTCATGATCCCAGAGTCCTGCATCGGGCTCCCCGCTGGGCATGGAGCCTGCTTAAGATTCTTCCTCTCTCTCCCTCTCCCCCTCTCACGCTCTCTAAAATAAAACAATTGAAATTAAAATAAAATAAATAGAAAAGACCTGTGGGAGGAATGAACATCTGTGACACGTGTAGCATGCAGATGCTGGTCTACGTTCCTTAGAAATAAGGGGCATGTGCCACACTCTGCCCAGGACCTAGCAAAGTCAGACCCCTTGACAAAAGTAAACCCACTTATTCTTCGCAAGACTGCCCTACTTGGCCCGACAACAGAACTTTCCGGCAACCCCACTTCTCAGCTCAGATACTAGATCACCTCTATGTTTCAGCCCCAGCGCAGGGCTCTCGACCTAGATCTCCATTAATACCTTCCAAAGCAAGGATTAAAGCATCTGCTCATGAGTTAAAGACATCTGCTTGTGCCAAAGGGTTAGGGGAATAGCAGGATTCTTTGGGGGGTCGGGAGATAGACACTCTACTCCATCCCCAGTCAGCTGCAATGAAGCCGGGCAAAGGTTCACCATCAGGCCATCTGGGAACAGAGTGCACGCCACACTGGGGGCTCAGGATGACCTTGGAGAATAAAAAGACATCAAAAGGCTATTCTAACCCCACAGTCCATGTGAGTGTGTTTAACCCCCCCACTGCATGATTGCAATGCTAATTATTTAGAAGTGGTTTCATCAAAATGAAATATGTGGGAAGGCTTTGCAAACTCCAAAGCCCTCTACGAATATGCCAAGTGTTTCATAACTCTCATCAACACATCACTGGGTAGCCAGAGGCTCCAGCCAGTACTGCGGGATGGGCCCGGCGGCCCAGCAAAGGGTGGGCATCCCTGCTCCTCCCCTCTCCCACTAGGATCTAAGATGCTAGGTGTGAAGAAAAAAAAAAAAGGAAGGAGGAAGGGGAGGGTGGGGGTCAAAGAAATCCTGCAAGTCCTGGTAACATGAGAACTTCAGCTCCTTACACCCCATGCATCACTCTCTGACTCACTGTCAACTGAGCCACCACCACCAAATGAGACACGAGAACGCCACAGAACAAAACCGCAAAGCCGGAGCAAACCCATCAGGGAGGCAGTATGGTTGGTATCATTCTCAAGAGACTATCCACTTTCAGAGAAAGAAAGGGGAGAGAAACGTAAATCTTTAGACCCTCTGCAGCTCCTTCTACTTCCTCCAGAGGCTCTGCAAGGGCCCACTGGGGAGAGGCAAAGAGCAAGTTAACAGCCCAGCTCCGAGGAACTGTGATGGGGAGAATCCCAGCGGCAGAGCCCCCCCACTCACAGCCTGCGGTCTCTGCTCACACCCCCTCTGGCCTCCTAACCGGCTTCCCCAGCACCTCTCTTTCCCAACTGGAGATGACTGCCCTGCATCCCATTTATTGGGCCCTCCCATATGCCAAGCACTGTGCTGGGCCCTTCCTGTATTATTTCTGATGCTTTCACCTCTGCCAATAGATATTATTACCACCAATGACAAATAAGAAAACTGAGGCAGGGCCCATGGTCACACAGCTCCTGAGTGTCCGGCTGGCTAAAAACCCATGTTCTATCCATTCATTACATCACACTTGACTTTATCTTATAGACACCAGAGAAGAAAGTGAGAGGAAGAAAGTGTTGTTCTGGGAAAACTAATCCAGTCTCTTCCATCCCAACCCAACCCTACACTGTGGACAGACTGATGTTGTTATCAAAAGGGCACCTTTCATCGTGTCTCTCCATTACCTACAGAATCAAGTCCCAGAAGATTTGCCAGGCATGTGAAGTTCTTTACAATCCACTTTTCCAACGTGATTCCCCCTCCCCAGACTCAAATCTCTCCTTTCACCCAGACTGGCCCATAACTAACTCCTCATTGTGCGTATTTCTCTCCCGGATGGTTTCCTTTCTTTGCCTCCAACACTAGTTCCTCCAGGCAACCACGGACTGGGGAGGTCCTGGGCTAGGTGCTGGGGACACCACAGGCAGAACAGGGAGGATCCCCACCGTCACAGAGCTCGGGATCAGCCCTCACGAGGACCCTTCTCCCGTGACTAGGGCCCTCGGCCTGACCCCTGCCCAAACGCACAGCACTCCGTGTTTGAACCCACACGGCGCTCGGCTATTCCTCCCATTGATGTGCTAGTTCTGCTTTAAAGTTTCCTCTGTAATGTGTTTATTTCTGTGGGAAAAGTGCACTCCGGGTTCCAAACAGCATTATAAATGGCAATTAGGTCCCAGGCCAGCCCACAAAAGCCTATTAAATATATAATGGTGTAGAACCTAAATATGTATACATTAAAAGCTCTGCAGGAGAGACCAGGGACAAACGTCTCCTGCTTCCTGCACCTCCGCCCACTGTCCCACCAGGTTCTGAGTGTAAAGCCAGCGTCAAAGGCAGAGGCCCTAGCAGTGGCCTGGGAGGAAGGAAGCAGGTGGAAGATGGGGGGCTGGGATAGCAGAGACAGAGCAGGAAGAAACCTGATTTATAATTCAGGAGCCTGGCACCGACCCCAGCTCTGCCTTTACAAACCCGGCGGCCTTGAGACCCTTCCCTCTCAAAGCCCCGCTTCTCTAAAATGAAAGAGCTGAGTTATAGCAGGAGTTCTCAGACTTCTGAATCTCAGAGATTGGCAAAAAATATTTTTCAAAATGTATTTTACATATTTTTAAAAAACGTTTTAAAATATGTAACATGTTTTAAATATGCTATATAATGTACATTATATATTTAAAAGTAAATTTTATCTAGAAAAGACTTTCTAAAAAAAAATCACGATATACTATCACGACTTCAGTTTTTTCGAAAGGACACTGAAAACCACCCCTTCCCTCCAATGTGGACATCACATCAGAAGAATGGACACGTTTTTAAACTGAAAGTATCTGGATTCGTGGAAAAGCCATTCACCACTGTTACTTTTCCAGGGTGCCTATGGACCAGTGAAAATTGTCACGGCCAGCTCCAGTCCTTGGCCTGATACTGGAACCACTGGCGCTGGGTGACTTCGCCTCCTCCCCAGCTCCGACATGTCCCCGTTCTGAGGACTGGATGTAGACTACACCGCAATCAGCGTGGATGGCCTGGGGAAGGGGCCACCGCAGGCGGGAGCTGAGAAGGACAGCGGGAAGGGGCAGTCAGCTGCAGGGGTGGGGACAGGACTGCGCAGCCTCCCCAGGCCCGAGGGAGGGGCTGGACCCAACCTGTCCCAAGTGTTGACCGTGACTCATCATCCCAGTATTCTTGTGGAAGGCTGAGCGACCCCAAAGGAACCTTTTTCCTTTAACTGATCAAAAAACAAATACACATCCATATAGAAAACTTGGGGAAATAGAAAAAAAGCATAAACAAAGAAATAAGCAAAAGTCACCCACAGCTGTGCCTTCCAGAACAATTGCTGTTAACATTCTGATGCACTGCTAATTCCTCAATCACTTACGAAGCTATCCTCAGCCATCCTGGGATTCATTTTGTACCTTGCTTTACCCCTAATTATCAAGCACTTTTCCATGTCCCTATATATTCTTCATAAGCATCATCAAATATTTTGATAGTAAACATGGCATTCTAGTAAATACAAATATTCTTTATAAACATCACTTTCTGTGGCAAGGACGGGACCCAAAGTCATCTAACTATGCTGTTATTGTGGAGCATTTAAGCCATCTCTGTATTTTTACTATTGTAAAAAATGTGGCAGGTATGTAACACTGTCCATGAATCTCTCTAGATCCCTTTACACTGCTTCGCGTCCCTTGGGTCACAGTCCAGTGCTCTGCACATATCAGCTCTCAGTAAATATTGAGCCAACAAGGAAACCCAATACACTCCCAGGACCTGGGGAGCCCTTACTGGACGGACATAGAGTTTAAATTTACAGAGGCCCACCCCCGTGTCCACCAGCCACTCAGCACTGGCCCTGCACCACTGACACCTGCTGACCCGAGCTAGGGCGTGGGGAAAGGAGAGTGTCAATTTCCCGCTGCAGACTCCCAGGTTCTAGTGCTCCCGGCAAACCTACCCACCCTTCCGCACCTGGAGGCGGAGGGCACCCGCAGACCTTAACTGCCTCACTGGCGCCTCCCCCCGCCCCCACTCCCTCCAGACTGCACAACCCACTGCCTCAGGAAAGCCACCGCTGACCTCTGACCTTCCCACCAAATTAATGAGGAGGCCTACCAGCACCTCGGGTATTAGTGCTCACTGTCCTGTCTTTATTTGCTCACAGGACTGACTCCGTTACCCAAGCCAGGGCAGCACCGAAGGGGAGGGACAATCTGTGCTTTGCTCTCCATCCAAAATCCAATCCAGGGCCAAACAATGTCGTTGATAAATAAATGGTTGCTGAAAGAAAACTTCTTTCCAGTCAGACTCCCAAGCCCTCTATTTTTACAGAAGGCAGACGAAAAAAGAACAGAAGAAAGCAGGACCCCCTAAAACAGCCCTAAAAACAGCTTTCTAAATGCAAAGACCTGATAGGGGCTCCCCCTGGAGCTGGCCCCCTCTGCACCGTCCTGAAGTACCACCTGGCTCAGAAACCTGCCCAGGCCGGCTGGCTCCGGAAGACAGAATGCAAACGGACCATCCACACCAAGATGCAGGTGAAGGGACACTGTCCCTCCCAGAGGGAGAATGGTCAGATCTAGGGAACAGGGAGTTTCCTTTCCCACCCACCTCCAGACAACCAGAAAATACAGGGCCACTCCTCCTGGTGATCCCCAAAAGGCAGGATATGGGGAGGTGGAAGTGTTTAAAGCAACTAAATCCACACTCCGGTTCTTCTCCTCCTGTTGCCCAGCACCCTTGCCACACCCAAAAAAAAAAAAAAAAAAACGGAAAAATCTGGGTTGGAGAGGGTACCCACAGCAGAAAGTTTTCTGGAACTTCAGGAGGAAAACAGGGGCCAAGTTTGTCCTAAAACAAGGGAGACCGACCAGAAGTTACGGAGAGATGTGGAAAGAGGCCACGTTATCCGATCACACACCCGCAGTAACACCAAGGCCAAACCCGGAGAGCCCTGGGCACTGTGGACAAATACATACATTTTGGCCTCTCCTGGGGATGCCCTGGAGCCACCCCCGCCCCGCCCCTGCCCCTTCCAAGTGTAGCAAACTCTTCTCAGAGAGCCCACTCTTCCTCCACTCCTAAATGATTTTGCAGTTCACAGAACTTCCTCCATCCGACCCCCCCCCCACCCCCGGCATGGCTTTATGGGGGAAGGGGGAGAGTGTCTTTACCGTCCCGATTTCTTGGATAAGGAGACTAATTCACAAGTGTCGCAAGCTAGAAAGTGGCTGAGGTTCGAGCCAGGGCACTTGAGTGTAGAAGCAGAACTCCTCCGCGGACCCCACCCAGCCTTGCCTGCAGGCAGGGGCCCAGGTGGTGGCCTGCACTTTCTCCGCTGCTCAGGGTGGAAACCAAGAACAAGGTGGCCCTAAAGCAAGGTTTCGGCAGCACAGGTATAAAACACCCTTTTCCCACCCCGCACTCACACAGGTGCAGGGCCCAGAGTCTGGGCTCGGCGCACCCTCCAACCCGCCTGTGTCCCGCCCTAGCCGCCGGCTGCCCCCTGACTTGCACCCCCGCAAAGTTGTCCCCGCGGCGCAAGCACACTGTGTGGCTCCCTCGGACCCTGCGCCCTGGAGGGCTCCGCGGGGAGGGCACGCGGACCGCGCCCCGCTGCCTCTCCCGCGGCCACCGGGTCCCCTCCTGCCCCGCACGCATGCCCCCACCCCGGGGCTTGGAGGCAGCTCCCCGCACGTCCCGCGAGGGCCGGGAGCAGGGGGCGCGGACCCCAGCGTGAGGCGCACGTGCCGCCCCCTCCCGGACCCCAGCGCCACAGCCTCACCCAGACTGCTAGCAGCAGCAGCCATGCCGGCCCGACCCGCGCCATCCCCGCCGCCGCCGTCTCCGGCTAGCTCCGCTCTCCACTCAGCCTCCCGCGCCCGCAGCTCCGCCGGGTCCAACACACACGGCCACTTCCCAGCCGCTCCCCGCCTCCGAGTTCCCGGTGCCACGTCTGCCAAGGCATGCGCACCAGGCTGGAAGAGGCGGCCGGGAAGAGGTGCTTGCTGGGAGTCGTAGTTTGCGGCAAGGCGGGGCTGGGGGCCTCCGGGCGTGGACTTGGCCCCAGGGGCACGGAGGCGCAGGAGCGGAGGGCGAAATGGCGAGGTCAGTCAGTAAGGGAAGGCAGTTAATTTGCGGGGCTTCCTCTGTGCCTGGAGATTCAGATACAAGATCTCATTCAGCTTACAGAGATAAGTTTTATTTTCTCTACTTTGAAAATGAAGAGGCAACCCAGAGAATTTTAAGTAATTTGACCCAGGCCACAGTTTGCAAAAGGCAGAGTTGAGCGCTGTTTGTGAAGGGTAGGAAAAGGCCTCATTCCTTACCTCCCAGGCTCCCACCTATCTTGGCTTTTGTTCAATCAGAAAAACTTTATTGAGCGTTTATCTGACTCTTGTTTTCCGCTCTGGCAGTGATCTCAAGGTTCAAGCCCCACATTGGGCTCTATGCTGACAGCATGGATCCTGCTTGGGATTCTCTGTCTCCCTCTCTCTGCCCCTCCTGCTCTCTCTCTCTCTCTTTTTCTCAAAATAAATAAACTTAAAAAAAAAAGTTAAACATGGATAACCATATGACCTAGCATTTACCTGAAAGAGTTGAAAATAGGTACTAAAACACGTTTGTACACAAATAGCCCTAGCACTTTTATTCACAATAACCAGGAGTTGGAAACAATGCGAGTGTCCGCTGAGGGACTGATGGTTAACAAAATATGGTACAAGTGAAGAAATGGGCAGAAGATATGAATCAACACTTTTCCAAAGAAGACATCCAGATGGCTAATAGACTCATGAAAAGATGCTGAACATCGCTAGTCATCAGGAAAACACAAGTCAAAACTACATTGAGATACCACCTTGCACCAGTCAGAATGGCTGAAGTTAACAACTCAGGAAACAACAGATGTGGGCAAGGATGTGGGGAAAGGGAAACCCTCTTGCACTGTTGGTGGGAATACAAACTGGTGCAGCCGCTCTGGAAACAGTGCGGAGGTTCCTCAAAATATTAAAAATAGAACTACCCTATGACCCAGTAGTAGCACTACTAGAAATTTATCCAGAGGATACAGGAGTACTGATTCGTAGGGGCACATGTACCCCAATGTTTATAGCAATGCTGTCAACAACAGCCAAATTATGGAACGAGCCCAAATGTCCATCAACTGATGAATAGATAAAGAAGATGTGGTATATATATATATATATATATATATATACATACATATATATATTTACATATATATATAGAGAGAGAGAGGGAATGGAATACTACTCAGCAATGAAAAAGAATGAAATTTTGCCATTTGCAAGCTGGAACTGGAGGATATTATGCGAAGTGAAATAAGTCAGTCAGGTAAAGACAGATATCACATGTTTTCACTCGTATGTGGAATTTAAGAAACTTAACAGAAGACCATAGGGGAGGGGAAGGGAAGGGAAAATAAGTAAAAACAGAGAGGGAGGCAAACCCTAAGAGACTCTTAAATACAGAGAACAAACTAAGGGTTGCTGGGAGTAGGGGTTGGGAGGGTGGGGAAAATGGGAGATGGGCACCGAGGCGGGTACTTGTTGGGATGAGCACTGGGTGTTGTATGTAAGTGATGAATCACATGAATCTACTCCCAAAGCCGAGACTGCACTGTATGTTAGCTAATAAATTATTTAAATATATATATATTTATATATAGGATGTCCATTCAGTGGAATATTATTCAGCCATAGAAAGGGGAGAAGTACTGATATATGCTATAATGTGAATAATCCTAGAGAATATTATCTATTGAAATATTACACAAAGAAAGAAGCCGGTCACAAATGATTGCATATTGTATGATTACATTTATATGAAATATCCAGAAATAGGTAAATCCATAGGAACAGAAAGCAGATTAGTGGTTGTCTGGGACTAGTGGGCAGGAGGATGTGTGGAATGAATGCACAGTGGGTATAGGCTCTCCTTTGGGGGTGGTGAAAATATTTTGGAAAGAGGTAATGGTTGCACAACATTGTGAATGAACTAAATGCCGCCGAATTGTCCATTTTAAAACCGTTCAGTTTATGGTAATGTGAATTTTACCTTAATAAAAAAATGTTTAAGAAACCTTTATTGAACTCATTCCATGTGCCGAAACATTCTTACATGCAGTTATTCATTCAAAAATATTTAGGGGTCCCTGGGTGACTCAGTCAGTTGAGTGTCTAGCTTCAGCTCAGGTTCTGTGATCTCACAGTTTTTGAGTTTGAGCCCCATGTCAGGCTCTGTGCTGACAGCTTAGAGCCTGGAGCCAGCTTCAGATACTGCCTCCATCTCTTTCTGTCCCTCTCCGACTTGTGTTCTGTCTCTCTCTCTCTCTCTCTCTCTCAAATATAAATAAGCATTAAAAAAATTTTTTTAACGTTTATTGAACACCTACTACATCCCAAGGCTCAAGATATATAGTAGTGAGATGAACAAGGAAGTGCACAGACTGGACTTGGTACGTTATAAGTGAAAGATCTTTGCTCACTGTCTGGAGGCCCATCCGACCTATCACCATGTCCTGTCATTTCTACCTTCACAATGTATCTCTTCTGCCACCTCCTGAGTCTAAGTCACTGACATGTCTCACCTAAGCAAGGGTAAAATTTCCTGAGGCATTTTCCTGCATACCCCCAATAATGCATTTAACGTCAGTCGGATCTTGCCTGCCACTTGCCTGAAACCCTCCAGTAGCTTCCCACTGCCTTTCGAATGAAATTTGGACTCCTCCTCAGGACCTGTATACCCGGCATGGTCTGGTCCCAGCCCTCTAGTCCTCATCTCCTGCCTTGTCCCCTTGGCTGCAGTTACACAGACCATCATTTTCCTTCTCCCACCCTTGAGAGCTATTTCCACTTCAGGGACGGTACTCTTCCTATTCCCTCTGCCTCAACACTTTCCCCGGCCCTAGGTCTGCTTGGCTCCTTCCAATCCTTCATGGTTCTCCCCATCTGCAGGAGATTTTACCCTCCCCACTCCCAAGCCCCTTATTCTCTAGCTCGGGTTCTGTTTGTTCTTTGCTGTTGGGCGCTCACCACAATCTGCAAGTACTTACTTGGTGTGTTCCTTGTCTGTTGCTAAAACTGAGATGTAAGTTTCACATGTCTCTTGTTTGCCAGCTCAGTTCAAACCCAGCACAGGACCGAGCCCCTGGTGGTTCTTAGAGTTCTTCTTGATGAAAGACTTAATGATTAAATGAAGTGATAGGTTGGGGAGTTTCAGAAATTGCTGAAGCGGGTTGGGGACAGGGCTTCCTCTGCATGGTCTGCTCTGCCCGTAATCTGTATGTGGGAAAGTGGGCCTTTCAGCTCCGTGGGTCTCTAGTTCTCATCTATAAGACGAAGCGGCCGGTGAGGATGTTAGAACAACTGTTCTCATACATTCTTGATGGGAGTGAAAACTGGTTCAACCACTTTGGGCGACAGTGTACAACATGTACAAAGTACATAGAAAGATGTTCATAAGGTTTTTGTTTAGTTTCATGTTTATTTATTTTTGAAAGAAAGAGAGAAAGAGAGGGATGGAGCAAAAGCAGGGGAGAGGCAGAGAGAGAGGGAGACACAGAATCTGAAGCAGGCTCCAGGCTCTGTCAGCACAGAGGCTGACACAGGCCCAAATCCACGAACTGGGAGATGATGACCTGAGCCAAAGTCTGACGCATAATCGATTGAGCCACCAAGTCAGCCCATGACAGTTTTATTCATAGTACCTGTTGTGAGCTAAATTGTGTCCCCCAAAGTTCATATATTGAAAGTCTTAACTTCTAGTACCTAGAATGTGACTATTTGGAGAAAAGTCCTTTAAAGAAGTAATTAAGGCTAAGTGAGGTCATTGGATGGGCCCTCATACAATATAACCGGTGCCCTTATAAAAAAAGGAACATTAAGACCTACACCCAGGGGGCGCGTGGGTTAAGTGCCGACTTCAGCTCAGGTCATGAACTCACGGTGAGTTCAAGCCCCACATTGGGCTCTGTGCCAGCTCAGGGCCTGGAACCTGCTTCGAATCCTGTGTCCCCCTCTGTCTCTGCCCTCCCCTGCTCATGCTCTGTCTCTCTCTCTTTCTCTTTCTCAAAAATAAAATAAACATTAAAAAATTAAAAAAAAAAAAAAAGACCGACACACAGAAGGGAAGACTACGTGAAGACACCGAGATAGACAGCCATCTACAAACCAGGGAGAGAAATCCCCAGGAGAAACCAGCCCTGAGGAGAAAAGGGAACACTCGCGAGCTGTTGGTGGGAATATAAATTGGCGCAGCCACGGTGGAAAACAGTATGGAGGGGCCTCAAAAAATTAAAAATAGAACTACCACACAATCCAGTAATTCTGTTGCTGGGTATTTACCCAAAGAAAATGAAGTCGCTAATTCAAGAAGTTAAGTGTGCTCCTACGTTTAGTGCAGGATTATGTACAATAGCCAAGGTATGGAAACAATCTAAATGCCCATTAATAGATGAATGGATAGAGAAGATGTGCACACACACACACACACACACACACACACCATACAATGGAATGTTACTCAGCCATAAAAAAGAATAAAATTTTTGCCATTCACGGCAACATGAATGGATATAGAGTATTACATTAAATGAAATAAGTCAGACAAAAAAAGACAAATAACACGTGATTTCACTTATACGGGGAACCTAAGAAACAAAACAAACAAAAACATGAATACATAGGACATTAATCCAGAGAAGAAACTGGAGGTTGTCAGACGGAAGGGGAGGTAACATAGATGAAGGGATTCAGAGGTACCAACTCCAGTTATAAAGCAGATAAGTCACAGGGATAAAAAGTACAGCATAGGAAACACAGGCAAAATAGGTGGAGGGGATTAAGATAAACAAACTTCCAGCTATAAAATAAGACACGAGGATGAACAGTACAGCATAGGAAATATAGTCAATAATATTGTGATAACTTTGTATGGTGATAGATGGTCGCTACACTTATCATGGTGAGCATTGCATAATGTTTAGAATTATAGGATAATTGGAAACTAACATAATATTGCATGTCAACTATACTTCAGTAAAAAATAAATAGGGGCACCTGGGTGGTTCAGTCGGTTGAGTGTCCAAAGTCTTGATTTCACCACAGGTCGTATTCCCAGGGTCAAGGGATGGAGCCCCATGTTGGGCTCCACACTGAGCATGGAGCCTGCTTAGGACTCCCTTTCTCTTTCCCTGTTTCTCTACCCCACTCCTGCTCTCTCTCTAATATATGTGCGTGTGTGTGTGTGTGAGCATGTGTGTGTGTATACACATACACACATACATGGGGGAGCCTGGATGGATCAGTCCGTTGAGCATCCAACTCTTAATTTTGGCTCAGGTCATGATCCCAGGGTCATGGGATTGAGCCTGCACCAGGCTCCAGCTGAACATGGAACCCACTTACAGGTCTCTCTCTCTCTCAGTCTCTCTGTCTCTCTCCCTCTCTCCCTCTCCGTCTGCTTCTCTCCCTCACTCATGCTCTCTCTCTCTCTTAAAAATAAATAAATAAACAAACAAACAAATAAATAATCTTCTCCCACTCACAAAAAGAAGCCAGCTCAGCTAACACCTTGATCTTGGACTTCTAGCCTCCAGAATTGTGAGAATGCAAATTTCTGTTGTTTAAGCAGTCCTGTCTGTGATACTTTGGTATGGCAACTCGAACAAACGAATACGGGAGCCCAAGCAGGAAAATGGTCCAAATGTCCTTGAAAAATAGATAAATAAATTATAGTGTTTTCTGCAATAAAAAAGAACAAGCTATGGACAACGACATGGATGAATCTCAAAACCACGACGTTGAGTGAAAGTAGCCAGACAAAAAGGACATGCTGTATGATTCCATTTATCAGAAGTTCAAGAGCAGGCAAGTGTGATCTGTCGTGATAAAACAAAAATAGGAATTACCAATGTGGGGTGGGGGTGGAGGAGGAGGGGGAGTAGGAGAGGTCAACTGGGAAAAACTATAAGCAAACTTTCTAGGTGCTAGAAATGTACTGTGTCTTGATTAAATATAGTTACATAATAGTCTACATATGTAAAAACTAACTTACTAATTGAGCTGAATTATTGGAGCTATATTCTCTAAGATTTGTACACTTTATGTAAATCATACTCCATTTTTTAAAAGTCAAAAAAAAAAATGTAGGGTAGGGTGAATCTGCTAATCTTCATGATCCCTTATAACTCTTGTATCTCCAGAGTCCAAGGCTGTCTGAAAGCTCCTGGGTTGGGAGGAGGGCTGAACTCTGCAGCAATGTAACTGCCAAAAGGGGAAAGAGTCCAGGAGAGGAAGGAAGGAAGGAAGGAAGTCATGAGCCTGTGAGCCAGAGAGCCAGAGCGCACGGGACTGTGAGGGGAAAATAAAAATTGCCAAGAAAACAGGCCATTCAATTCTGCAATTGAAACTAACTAAAATGAGATTTATGGCCCTTCTGGGAATGTTTAACAGTTCTAAGCTCCGCTCTCCTTGAAATATTAGGAGACCAGCACAGGGCAAGTGCTGTCCCTTCTCCATTACAGCCCTCGACGGGAACCATCCATTTTCCAGCAGCAGCCCCGTGGGGCCAGGCCAGAGAAACTTCTTGTCCCGCGGCTTATTGTGAATTGTGACACCACCTTATATTTGTGTAGCCAGTTCCTCTCCATCATCTCGACTGCGATGGGGACCTAGCACAATGACACTGAAGTGAGGATGAGAATTGGCCAGAACAACATAGGAGGAATGTTGGGCTCAAAAAGCCAGACACATACAGTATATTCTGTATAATGGCACTTATATAAGGTACAAAAAGGGCAGGCAAGGGTGTGGGGAATTCCTGGAAGGGGTCTCTCGTACTCTGTCTGAGCAGGGTACCCGGTACGCTGACTCTGGAAATTCATCACACCCGTTCATGGATTGTGCTGTACATATGTTATATTTCATTAAGGCTACAATTTAAAAAGAGGAGGAAAGAGATGGAGGGAAAGAAAAGTCAGCTCTGAAAAGGGAAGGTGAAAAGCGGAGGAGAGACTCCGAAGAAGAGATAGCTGGGAAATCGTTCAGTGATCCCTACACCAGGGTGAGCAAGTAGTCCCACCAGAGCGAGATTGAACATGAAGACTCCTGGTCCCCAGGGCGCCCGGTGCTGCTCACGAGCCTTTGCCTCTGCTCATCAAGTCCGCCGGTGTGCCGCTCCACCCACACTCCCCTCCTTGGGCACTCCCTCCTCTGAAGACACTCAACAGTCTCCCACCAACCCCCTCCAAATCCGGGCCTTAATGCCCCTTCTCTGTGCTCCCACAATTTCCCATGTGAAATGTGGTCCTTAAGAGCATGGACTATAACAAATTCATAGACAAAAAATAGGAGAACAGTAGTTTCCAGGGGCTGAGGGAGAGGGAAATAAGGAGTTTTTGTTTAATGGGTACAGAATTTCAGTTGGATCATGAAAAAGTTCTGGAGACGGTTAGTGATGACGTTTGCCCTGCAGTGTGAATGTGCTTAATATGGCTGAGCGGAATACTTAAAAACGGTTAAAAATGGAGGACAGTCTTTTCAACAAATGGTACTGGGAAAACTGGATACCCATATGCAGAAGTATGAAGTTGGAGTCTCACTCACACCATATACGAAAATTAACTCAAAATGGATCAGAGACCTAAATGTAAAAACTAAAACTATAAAACGCTTAGAAGAAAACATATGGGGAAAACTTCATGACATTGGATTTGGCAATGACTTCTTAAATATGAAACCAAAAGCACAAGCAACAAAAGTAAAAATAGATAAATTGGACTACATCAAAATTTAAAACTTTAATTTTGCATCAAAGGACACAATTAACAGAGTGAAAAGGCAGCTACGGAATGGGAGAAAATATTCACAAATTATATATTCGATAAGAGGCATTAAAGAAAAACCGAAGCAGAGGCCACAGTTTGAATGGACCCCTCGACCCAGCAGTCAGAGTCACACAACCAAAACTTAACACTGGCCTGATTTTCCCATAATACTGACTCCAACCTTAAAACTTAAGCTTTCTTCAGATCACTGTGATCTTATAGCTTCCTGACCAATCAGATACAAACAGGCAAGTTTTATTTATTTATCCATTTATTTTACAATTTTATTTTTAAGTGATCTTTATCCCCAGCTTGGGGGCTCGAACCCACAATTCCGAGGTCAAGAGTCACATGTTCTCCGGACTGAGCCAGTCAGGCACCCACAAACAAGCAAGCTTACGCAATGAAAAGAAACGTAAGATTCTAGTAATCAGTCACGATAAAAAATAAGGTGTTCCCTCATTCATGCTTTATAAACTGAGCTGTAACTGCTGAGAGCAAGCTTCTAACCGCTTTGGGTTTGAAGTCTCCCTGTTTTTGAGCAGTTTTTTTCTTGCTCAATAAAATATTCATACCAAGTAAAGCTTTCTGAATGCTTATTTTGAGAGGAGTAAATATCCAGAATATTTAAAGAACTCCTACAACTCAGTGACAACAACAACAAAAAATCCATTTCAAAAATAAGCAAAGAGGGGCATCTGGGTGGCTCAGTCGGTTGGGCGGCCAACTTTGGCTCAGATCATGGTCTCATGGTTCGAACCCCACTTCTGGCTCCGTGCTGACAGCTCAGAGCCTGGAGCCTGCTTCAGATTCGGTGTCTACCTCTCTCCCCGCCCCCCTCCACTTGTGCTGTGTGTGTGTGTGTCTCTCTCTCAAAAATAAATAAACATTAAAAAAATTTTTTTAAATAAGCCAAGAACTTGAATAGACAGTTCTTCCAAAAAGATATATAACAAGTACATGAAAACATGTTCAACATTACTAATCATTAAGGAAATGCAAATCAAAATCACAGTGAGCTACCTCCTCCCACCCATTAGGATGGCTACTACTAAAAAAAAAAAAATAATATGTGTTGGCAAGGACGTGGAGAATTTGGAATGCTACTCTTGGTGGGAAAGTAAAATGTCGCAACAGCTATATAATTGTGTGGTGATTCCTCAAAAATTAAAAATAGAATTACCATATGATCCAGCAATTCCACTTCTGTGTATACACTCAAAAGAAATGAAAATAGGGTCTCCGGGGCGCCTGGGTGGCTCATTCGGTTAAGCGTCTGACTTCGGCTCAGGTCATGATCTCGTGGTTTGTGAGTTCGAGCCCCACTCCGGGCTCTGTGCTGACAGCTCAGCACCTGGAGCCTGCTTCGGATTCTGTGTCTCCCTCTCTCTCTGCCCTTCCCCCATTCACACTCTGTCTCTCTCGCTCTTAAAAATAAATAAACATTAAAAAAAAAAAAAAGAAAATACGGTCTCGGAGAGATATTTGTACAATCCTGCTCATAACAGTACAATAGTCAGGTGGAAGCAATCTAAGTGGCCATCAACAGATGAGTGGATAAATAAAATGTGGTATGTAGAGTTGATCCTTGAACAACCGGGTTTGAACCCCAAGGGTCCACTCACACGTGGATTTTTCACAGTACAGTACGATAATGTATTTTCTCTTCCCTATGATTTTCTTAATAACATTTTTTTCTCTAGCTTACTTTCTTATAAGAATACAGTGTATAGTACATATTCAAAACGTGTGTTAATTGACTATGTTATCAGTAAGACTTCCAGTCAATAATAGCAGTAAAAATATGTGGATTTTTGACTGTGCAGAAGTGCCCTAAACCCCTGTGTTGTTCAAGACTCAGCTGTACAGGGGCGCCTGGGTGGCTCAGTCGGTTAAGCGGCTGACTTCAGCTCAGGTCATGATCTCACGGTCTGTGAGTTCGAGCCCCACATCGGGCTCTGTGCTGACAGCTCAGAGCCTGGAGCCTGCTTCAGATTCTGTGTCTCCCTCTCTCTCTGCCCTTCCCCTGCTCACGCTCTGTCTCTATGTCTCTGAAAAATAAAATTAAAACGTTAAAAAAAAGATTGTTTTTAAAAAGACTCAGCTGTACATACAATGGAGTATGACCCAACATTAAAAAAGGAAGAAAATTAAATGTGCAACGACACGGATGAACCTTGAGGACGTTATGCTAAGTGAAATAAACCAGTGAGTCCATTTATACGAAGTACCCAGAGTAGTCAAATTTTTTGAAACAGAAAGTAGAATGGTAATTGTCAGGGGTTGGGGGAAGAGGGAATTGGACAGTTGTTCAGTAGGTACAGAGTTTCAGTTTTACGAGGTGAGAAGTTTTCTGGAGATGGGTTGCACAAGAATGTAAACATATTTGCCACTATAGAATGTACACTGACAAATGGTTAAGATGGTAGATTTTATGTGATTTATATTTTATTATGATTTTTCTAAAAATTGAAAGTATAAAAAAAACTGAAATGTGAAAATTTCAATAAAAATAAAAGAATAATTTAAAATAGTTTATTTTCAAATTGGTTTACATAAAACACCCAGTGTTCATCCCAACATGTGCCCTTTTTTAATGCCCATCACCCCCTCTCCCCCCCCATCTCCCTCACCCTCAGTTTGTTCTTAGTCTTTGAGAGTCTCTTATGTTTTATCTCCCTCCCTCTCTGTGTCTTTTTTTTTCTTTCCCCTCTTCCCCTCCCCCTGGTTTTTGCTTAGTCTCACCAAGTCCACCTATTCGTGGAAACATACGGTATCTGTCTTTTTCTGACTGACTTATTTCACTTAACATAATACCCTCCAGTTCCATCCATGTTGCTACGCATGGCCAGATTTCATTTTTTCTCATTGCCACATAGTAGTCCATTGTATATATGTACCACATCTTCTTTATCCACTCGTCAGTTGATGGGCACTTGGTTTCTTTCCATGTTTTGGCTATTGTCGAAAGTGCTGCTATGAACATTGGGGTGCACGTGCTCCTATGCATCAGCAATCCTGTGTCTCTTGGGTAGATTCCTAGCAGGGCAATTGCTGGATCATAGGGTAGCTCTCATTGAGAAGTAAACAAAAGTTCATTAAAATATGAAAAGTAGTTAACTTACAGTAGGTAAATGACTGCACTCTAATTAAAAATAGGTATCTATCCAAGACAAATGAAAACCTATGTTCATACAAACTTACTTATATTCGCAGCAACATTATTCATAATTCCCCAAAAGTGGGAGTAACCAAAATGTCCCACACTGGTGAATGAATAAAGTATGGTATATCCATATAATTGAATATTATTCAGTAATAAAAAAGAATCAAGTACTGATACACACTACAACATGACCAACCTCGAAAACATCATACTAAATGCCAGACCACATATTATCATTTGACTCCATTTACAGGAAATGTGCAGAAAAAGCAAATTTAAAGAAAATTTACAGAAAGTAAGTTAGTGGTCGCCTGAGGTATGAATGAACAAGAGATTTTTTTTTTTAGAGTGATAGAACTGTTTTAAGATTAGATTGTTGTGATGATTGTAAAACTCTGTAAATTTTCTAAAATTCACTGAATTGTACACTTAAAAAGATGAATTTTATAGTATAAAATTATATCTCGATAATTTGTCAATATTGTACATACACAAGCACACACAGGCAAAGAAAATCAGGAACCTATAAAAAAATTTTACATAAGTTTTATTTAAGAATATGGAAATTCAGGTATTCTTCATGAATGAAAGTAATTTTTTTTACTTTTTACAGAAGACCCAAAGCACTACATAAAAAAAATCAAAATACTCAAATAAAATGCTCCCTCAATGAGAATATTGTACTCATTTACAGAAATATTAGTACAACTAAAGGAAAAGACTATCTGATCCATGATTAAGCCATCATCTTACCTTGTCACTTAGAGGTGGTCGATTCATAGGACTAATTCCTTTTCGAATTCCAGTTGCTTTCCTAGCTGCAAGGCCAGTGATGACTCCATAAGGACGTCTCTTTCCAGGCATTACTCTTCCTCTCCGGCTCAGACTATTCTCGCCAAAACCCACAGGAGGTTTAAAAAAAGACAAAAAAATATCAACCTAAGAATCCAACTGAAGGGCACACAGGTCATAAAGTATTCTATTTCTTAGTAGGGCAGAAGGTATGAGTGTTTTATTCTTTATTATTACTTACATAATACTTCTTGTATTACTATTATGTAATATTGTATTATTTTCATGTATTTACATGTATTACATACAATATTTCATTTTTAAAGGGCACTAAACTGCACCGTAAGGGGTTCTATTGCTGTAATGGACCGCAAGGGACTAAAGGAGTCTCATGTTTCCCTATAGCTATCCTCTCTCTTGCATTACTTTCTCAATGAACAACTTGCCCTGTGCAAAGTGGTGTCCACTAACACGTGGTTACTGAGTACCTGAAATATGACTAGTCTGAATAAATATATAACAAAAAGTACAATACTTCATTAATAACCTTGTGTTAATTATATACTGCAATAGTATTTTGGATATATTGGGTTAAATAAAATATACTATTCATAAAAAAATAAAATAAAATAAAATAAAAGAATAAGACTCTTCAGGTTTTTTTTTATTATAATAGTTTATTTTCAAATTGGTTTACATATAACACCCAGTGTTCTTCCCAACATGTGCCCTCTTTAATATCCGTCACCCCCTCTCCCCCCTCTCTCACCTCCCTCACCTCCCTCACCCTCAGATTGTTCTTAGTCTTTGAGAGTCTCTTATGTTTTATCTCCCTCTCTCTCTGTGTCTTTTTTTCCTTTCCCCTCTAGCCCTCCCCCTGGTTTTTGCTTAGTCTCACCAAGTCCACCTATTCGTGGAAACATATGGTATCTGTCTTTTTCTGACTGACTTATTTCACTTAACATAATACCCTCCAGTTCCATCCATGTTGCTACACATGGCCAGATTTCATTTTCTTCAGGTTTTTTTTAAAGGGTGGTTAAAATGGTAAATTCTATGTTGTGTATATGTGTTGTATATGTATTTAAAAATATATATGAGGGGCGGCTGGGTGGTTCAGTTGGTTAAGCATCCAACTTTGGCTCAGGTCATGATCTCAGGGTTTGTGAGTTCAAGTTCATGAGTTTGTGAGTTGGGCTCTGTGCTGACAAGCTCCGAGCCTGGAGCCTGCTTTGGATTCTGTGTCTCCCTCTCTCTCTGTTCCTCCCCCACTTGTACTCTGTCTCTCTCTCTCTCTCAAAAATAAATAAAGATTAAGAAAAATTTAAAAAACAAATAAATAAAAAATAAAAATATATATGAACTGTGACCTTAGAAAGGCATGGGTTTGCGTCCCGTCTTTGCCATTTACTAGCTGTGTGACCTCAGAGAAGTCATATGGTTTCAGATTCTGTAATATGGGGATAGTAGTACTTTCCTCACGGGGCTATATTGAGGATTCAGTGAGATTAGATATGCAAAATATCGAGCTAGCATTTCTACTGTATGAACATTTATCTCTTATTTGATAGCCTTCTTTACAGTGTATTATAATTTCCTGGAGGGTCCAGTTTCTCGACTGCCCTAACACCCATACCCCAACACACACCTGCACATTAGATGTGATCTCTTGAGGACAAAGACTGCATCTGGTTTCCCTGTTTACCTTAGTTCCCCGTGGTCAGATCAGTGCCTGGCATATAGTAGGAGCTCATTAAATGTTTGAAGTGAAGTTGAGCAGGAGGGTTTGACAAAGGAAACCTCCTCAACATTAATTTGGACAAACAGAACAGGCTAGTCAAGTAATTTTAAGACCGAAAAAGAATCCTCACAGGTCTGGGTTAGAGTATGTCCTCCCAAAACAGAGATACAGAGGGGACGGCTTCAGGGTCTCTGCCGAGGGGACAGCTTCAGGGTCCCCTCGTTTCCATGGCAGGACTGGAAAAAGTGCGGTTGTTCATTGATAATAATTAGTAACTCATTATTGGACATCGACTGAGCATTCATCATAGACTCATTTAATTGCAGGCTCTCCCTCTGACATTTCATTAAGAAAATATCCCATTAAAAAACCCAGTTCTCGAGCTGGTTAGAGGCCTTTTCTGCTTGTCCTCTTGGAGATGGATTTGTGTCTCCTGACTGCCTCGCCTCCCCTTTCCACCCGCCCCGTCCTGGCTACAGCTCGTGGGCTGCTTAAACCCGCAGCCCCTCAAGCTGCCCAGTCGGCCTTTGTTGGAACAGTCATCCTTCCCTTGTGAACGTCTCCGGCCTGTGCTTTGAGGCCGTTTTTAGAAGCCTGGACCTCGGGTGAGACCGCAGCACCCTGTGCATCCCGACTCCTTTGTCCTGGTCAGATGATGTCCTAGAGGAGTGTGTCCCTGACCTCCCTGCTTTCCCCTTTCTACTTTCTCTCAGAACTTAGCTCTCTAGCTGGCTTCACTACAGGGCCTCAGGCTCGAGCTCATTAAAAAAAAAAATCTTTGGCTTGTTAAAACTAAAATCCAGACTTGACCTTAGATGCTACCATTTTCTTCCTTAGCAATGGTCCTCACATGACTGAAGACTTCAAGTTTACATTTAAAGCCCAGGGTCAAAAGCCAGGATGCCCTCCTATCCTCCACCTCGTGGGGTCCCCCTTCTGTTAACAGTTATATTTAAATGACTCGAAACCTCATCCCACATATGGTGGGAAATCCAAGACCTTCCCCGACAAGCATCTCTGAGGTTTCGGGGACAATCGGGGGTAGGATTCTGAGAAGTCTCAGGGATGAGAACTCCAATCCAGTCTCCACGGAAGCATTGGAATCTCTTTGGCACTTTGGTTTCTCCCCACCCTCTGCCGGCACAAACAGGATGTGGCCCCTTTTCCTTGACTCTCTGAGGCCAGCATAAACACAAGGATCCGGCGGCTTCACTGCCGGCTTTACTGATTATGGAGGAGGGATGCATTATGCAGCTAACAGGGACCACCGCAAACAGCAAATGACCTAAATGGAATAAATGATAAAAGCTTGTGTCATTCTGTCCCAAAGGACTCTTCACTGGCTGGGGTTACTCCTCCTGCCCCCCCATTACTATCTTGCTGCCTCACCTCTCTCTGGAGCTGTGGTTTAATCAAAATACATTTGTTCTCTGTTCCTGGTTCCCGGCACAGAGCTTCTAAAACCCTTGGGATTTCGCAAGGGATGACAGGACCATTTTTTGTTACTTATAAGGAGCCTCTTTGGACTATACCTGAGTTTATGCTAAAGAGTGACTCTGGGTGGGGCCTCTGGATAGCTTCTGGCTGGGACCTGTCACCCAAAAGACTCAACACTTGATTAGAGGGTGGGAACTTACAGCCACCACCTTAACCTCCTGGGAGGAGTAAGGAGCTGTAGATTGAGATATAATAAACAACAATAAACAACAGCGTTTGGAGAGCTTCTGGGTTGGTGAACCCATTGAAGGTGGTGCACCCGGAGAGGGAATGGAAACTCCATGTGCCCTTCCCCCCCCCAAATACCTTGCTCCGTTGCCCATGTCTGAGTGATATCTCTTATAATACGACTGTAAACATAAGTCAAGTGTTCTCCCGTGTCTTGTGTGTCATTCTAGCAAGTTATCAAACCCGAGAGGAATTGTGGGAACACCCAATTTGTAGTGAGCTGGACAGAAGGGTGGATCGTCTGGGGACTCTGTTTGTGGCTTGCATCTGAAGTGGGTGCAGTCTTATAGGATTAAGCCCTTAACACATGAGGTCTGTGCTAACTCCAGGAGTGTCCGAATTAAATGATTGGACGCCCTTGGGAGAATCAGACAGGAGTCCTTCTGTGATGCACATTGCTCTGTTGGTAGGGGGGAGGTTTGGGAGGATTCACACAATGTAGATCTAGGAGGAGTCGAGATCCTCCTTCATGCAACAGAAGCCCCCAACGCCATATTGCAGGCAGGGTGTGGGCACCATGGTCCAACTCCGCCAATCAGCTCTTTAGGCCAGTGATTTTATCTCTGGAGTGAGTGCTACAAAAAAAGCAGGGAATGTTTACAAGAGGAGCTCCCGTGCCTGGTAGCAGGGCCCACAGCGTTTACCGCTAACAAGCTGTTGCTTGGTGTAACCAGGGCTGAGCTACTGGCTATCCAGCTTCCAGTCTTTTTTTCTAGTTCTCCAACTTTCCTGGAATGGCTTTCACTTAAAAATACGTTGACAAATCCTTTGGTACCCCTCTCTTCAAAAGTTGGGACGCAATTCCCCTACCGCTGAAGCTGGGCTAGATTTTGTGACTTCCTTCTCATGGATAGAATACAGTGGAAGTGACAATGTGGGACTCGTAAGACTAGATCATAAAAAGCACTACAGCTCTCTCCTTACACTCTCTCTTAGATCACTCGTTCTGGAAGAGGCCAGCTACCATAGGGACACTCAGGCTGACTTATGGAGAGACCCTCGTGCAAGGGAAAGAGCCTCCTGCTAAGAGCCAATGAAGTATTGAGGTTTCCTGCCAACATTCAAGTGAGTGAGCCAATTTGGAAGCAGCTCCCTCAGCTCTAGTCAAATTTAGATGACTGAAGCCCCTCGCCCCGACATCTTGACTGTAACGTTCTTAGAGGCCCCAAACCTGAACCACCCAACTAAGCTGCCCCTGAGTGCCTGGCTCCAGAAACTACAAGATAATAAACATGCATTGTTTTTAGCATCTGACTTTTGGGATCATTTTGTTATGCAACGTAAATAGCTAGCACACTTCTGGATTCTGTGAGCCACCAAGATACCTTCCAGTAAATTATTTTTCTGTGTCACTTAGCTGGAGTTCCTTTCTGTTGCTTGCAACCAAGAGCACTGGCTGGTACCACTTCTTCAAATCTTCTCCCTCTACCCCCAATCCACAGCCCCAGCCTCTTGCCCCTGCCCCTGTGTCGGGCAGGATAGTTCAGGCTCGGCTTTCTCATGATCTCACCAGCAGATCCAGGTTGTGTCCTGAAGGCTTCACCTTTCACCCTCAAGCAGACTGTCCAGATATCTTCCCTGAGAAGGTAGACACAGTTGCACGCAGACTGCTGTGGCATTAAATTACTTCTAGCCCGCCTCTCCCCAACACCTTGCCATCTGTCTTCCACACTCATCATTGCCTCGCTGCTCCCTGGGGGTTCCTCCTCAGGAGTTAAATCGCCAGGTCTCCCACCCCCAGGAACTGTCCTTTTGCGGCCTCTCTGCAGTTTTGAATGCTGCTCACTGAGATCCCCTTCTGAAAACGGTCTCCTCCTCCATTTCTTCCACATGGCACGTGTTGTGCCCCTGCTCTGCAGGCTCCAGGTCTCAGCTGAGGGTGGCCTGAGGCTCTGCTTCTCCTGCTGACCCTATCCCCGACGCCAAGACACACTTCTTTCCCTTTGATTGCTTCAGTTAGCTCTGTCCCTGGAAGCTGAGCTCCGCGGCGTGTGAAAGCCCGCTCATCTTCTCGCCTGCCTCCCTCGTTCTATTAATGGCACCATGCTTTCTTCTGGAAGCCAGGCTCCAATTCCCTGTCCTCTCTGACTTTCCTTCTCCTTTACCCTTGCAGCTCTTAGTTACTGAGTGCCCCCGCATTCTTTCCCTCAGCACCCCCCACGGCTCTCTCCCTCTCTCCCATCACCCAGGTCCAGCTCACCTCTCCCGCTGGCCTCCGCGGGCACTTCTCCTCTGCTCCCTGTGCTTGCCATCCTTGCTCCCTCAAGTAATCTCTCCCCCACGCAGTCCCCAGAGCAAGATACCTAAGGAAAAGCCCCCATCCTACTCACTTAAAGATCTTCAGATATAATCCAAGTATTGGGTTCCTACTGCACGTGCATTATTATTATTATTATTGTTTGCATGCAGCCTACTGAAGCCATTGGGTGACAGCTTAAACTGAAAACAGGAGTCGATTACTCAAAAACAGAGGAGACCTCCTGGGCAGGAATGCAGCCAAGTCTCAGAACTGGAAAATTCTCGGGACCCCACGGGGTTCTCTCTCCATCCCCTCTCTGCCTTTCTCGGCATCTGCTTCTCCATCTCCCCCGCAGACCGAGCTCTCTCTGGTACTCAGCCCCTTGCGGAAGGATGGTGTCTCACAGGAGCCAAGGTTTATTTTTATCCAGACCACTCTAGAGACCACTCCCCACTGGGGATGGAGTCTCTCAGTCCCCGTTTCCAATTCGCACGTGGGCGAGTCAGGAATCTTCTGCTTGCAAATGATGGACACTCAGCATAGCTAGCGTGGACAAAAGCATAATTTATGGCTCCGATGAACAAGGCTTCAGGAAGGGCAGGGCCGAGGCTAGGCCTCCTGGACAGAGGGTAACCGGGACTGGATGTCATCCATCTCTCCACTTCCCATCTCTGCCTAGGAGTGTCCTTTCCTTAATGTAAGCCTACTCCTTTCCCACGTTACAGGACACTAATGGCACCTGATAAATCTTGGCTCCCGAGAAGGTTGGCTTTTCTCCACAAAATCCAGTTTAAGAAAACCCTTTGAGTGCACTCTAATTGATCCAGTTTGGGGCATGTCTTGTCACTCCTGGGCCAGGTGGGAGGGATGCCAGACAAGGGTAGAGGCTAGCATACAGACTCTGGCGTCAGACTCCTGGGGTTAAAATCCTGGCTCGGTTATTAATCAGCAGCATGACGGGGCGCCTGGGTGGCTCAGTTGGTTAAGCCTCCGACTTCGGTTCAGGTCATGATCTCATGGTTCCTGAGTTCAAGCCCTGTGGCGGTCTCTGTGCTGACGGCTCAGAACCCAGAGCCTGCTTTGGATTCTGTCTCCCTCTCTCTGTCCCTCCCCAACTAATGCTCTGTCTCTCTCTCTCTCTCAAAGATAAATAAATACTTAAGAAAACTTAAAAAATTAGCAGCATGGCACCTGGCACTTAAACTCTTTATTCCTGTTTCCTTGTCTGTAAAATAGGGTAACAACAGGACCCGCCTCAGAGATCGCTATTAAGCTTACAAACTGAGATTGCTTAAGATAGTGCCCACCACAAAGTCAGGCTCCGTAAGTATTATTACCGATGACAGTGACAGATGATGGTGACAGCCACGAGGAGGGAGCAGGAGACAGTAAACTTTCCTTGAACTACATGCTTGAGAGGGAAGGAGCAGGTCACCAAAAGGAGTGTGTATGACTTTTGTACAGCTGCCCTGCCGTAACAAAGTGCCACAAACTGGGTGGCTTGAAACGGAAACTTGTCGTCTCAGCTGCTGTTGAAGATGTGGGCAGGGTGATTCTTCTGAGGGCTGTGAGAGAGAAACCGGTCCAGGCCTCCCCACCCCTCCCCCATCGGTGGCCTCAGGCATTTCCCCTCCCCTCCCCCAGGACTCCAGATTTAGTGGGTAGAGGTGAAAAGGTGCAGCATGGAAGCCAAGTACACAAATGACCTTTAAAAGATTCTCTCTGCAGGTGTGGTGTTTTATGGGCCTCTGACAGAGTTTGAGCTATTTTCTCTCTCTCTCTCTCTCTCTCTCTCTCTCTCTGTCTCTGTCTCTCTCTCCTACTCTGAAGGACTCTGCCCCAGGCCTGGGGGAATTCAGGCCCAGACTCTGGGAGGCAGGGTGGGGGGGGGTGGTGGTGATTGATAGTTAACCATTTCCTGTCAGGTCAGCTGAGTCTTGGCTGCCTGAAGTGCTGCCCCGTGAGCTTCAGGCTGTGTGTCGCGTTGTCAGTAGTCAATGATGGCATTGCCTCCTCTACCCCAACGCGGTTCCAGCCAGTTCACCCTCCCACTGCCTCTCTCTTCAGTTGAACCCACCGGCTGGGAGAGGAGCGACCACAGCAGACCCTCCAGGGGAGGGCCCCCGCTTGCCTCTTAGACCTTCTCTCTGCCATTGACCTCCTGGTGAGCTGCCCAGCTCTTCACCTCCCTTCTCGTCTGGGAGCCAGCTCCTTGGCACGCTTTGATACCACTCAGGGCTCCACCATGTGTGTGGGGTGCAGACAGGAAAAGCTGGGGCAAAGGAAAATTAGTGTTTCCTGGGACACAGAGTCCTGCCCCTCTGGAATTCCCTTCTGAAGTATGGAATTGTAAAAAGAATGCTGGGGTCAGAAGCTAGAAGTCCGGAGGCTTGCACTCTAGCCCGCTTCTTACGGTCCCGATGCTTTCGCTATTTCTTTACTTCTTTGAGTTTCAGTTTCTTTGCCTATAAAACAGGAAAAATACACCCAACTCATCTCAAAAGAGATAGTGGTAGCACTTTTAGAACTGTAATGTGTAAGAATGTATAAGGTTATTATTACTATTGTTGTCTCTCCTGCCCCTCTGCTATCGGAAAACCTTATTATAGGTTCTTTTTTTTAAAAAAAAAAATGTTTTTAATGTTTTATTTATTTTTGAGAGAGAGAGAGAGCAAGTGGGGGCTGAGGGCAAAGAGAGAAGAAGACACAGAACCCAAACAGGCTCCAAGCTGTCATGAACCACGAGATCATGACCTGAACCCAAGTCTAACATTGAACTGACTCAGCCACCTAGACGCCCCTGTAGGTTCTTAAAAATACAATTAAAAGCACAGAAGCTTGGGACCCAGTGCAAGCAGGAGAGAAGGGCCTGGGAGGAATCGCTCAACTCCTCTTCATTCCTCCTACGCCTCCACTCCCCACAAGACCACCGCTCCTGTTCATTTCTTATGGAGCTCTTTAGACACCTTCTGTGCACATGCAAGTGAACACACATTCAATAGGTTCCTTTTATCTCCAAAACAGAACACTCTGTATGTCCCTTCTGCATCTGGCTTTTTTCATTCAGTACTTTGAAGAGCCTTTTGTTTCAGCACAAATAAACTCTGTAATGGTTGTATGACACTCCACAATGAGAATGTACTATGATGTGTTTATCAGTTACTCAAGACTGGACATTCTCATTCTTTCGAGGCCCCTCAGGCTGGCAGTTTGGAGACTCCACAATCGTCCCTGGCATTACGCTCTTTGCTCTTCGGTATTTCTTGATCACTGGAATCCCTGGGCTCTAAAATCAGGGCGTGGGGGCTGGATGCAGCAGACACATCCGGCCTCAGGACGGGAGGAGCGATGGGAGACTTTTTGGCACTCATGGGTTGAGGCCTCCCTGGGGCACAGGAAGCAGAGAAGGAAGTAGGTCTGGGGACATCACTCGGGGTCTTCACATCCGGTGACCTCTGCTGCTTCCCTGCCTGCCTCCGAGTCCATGTGGGGAGCATGCTGGCCCATTAGAGTCACCTGGGGAACTTCTATGAACTCAGAGCTGGACCACCCCCCTGGCCAGTTAAACCAGAATCTCTGGGGACCAGCCCAGGACACTGTTAGCAGTTTGGTGAGTATTTTAGGTGATTGTCTATTGTACAGCCCACAAGAACTACAGCCCAGAAGCCTGGAGACAATAATGGCATGATGAGCCGGAGGGCCTTTACTTTCTCCCTCTCTCTCAACTCTGCGGGAGAGAGGATTATCCCACAGTGCACAACTCAGAATGTATTTACCCAGCGTGCATGCATGATGTTTACATGCGGTGGTTTTTATTGAATTCCTTGCTAAGTTTTTATTTGCTCACCTTTTTGGCTCTTCTTCAAAATTGTTTATGTAAATTGATAAGACGCTTTTAGCAGGCAATTTGGCAATATGTATCAAGAGCCATAAAACTCTTTAGAGTTTAGAATCATTGGCCTAGCTATTCCACTTTTGGAACCTCTCCTAGAGAAATAACATAAATATTGGGGGGGGGTGTGAATGCTATATGCATAAGAAGCTCGTTGCAACATTATTTATATTAATGGAAAACTGGAGAAACCAAAATGTCCAATGTTACAGGAATGGGTAAGTAAACTGTGGCATATCTATTTGGTAAAATATTAAGTAATCATTAAAATCATTAAATGGTTATGAAGACAAAGCAAGAACATGGAAAATGCTTGAGCCCTAAAGTTAAATGAAAACGCAGGATACAAGATTGTACAGATACACTATAATCACAACTGCATGCAGGGAAAACTAAATGTAAAGGGAAAAAATCAGAAAGAAAAAGAACAAAATGCTAACATAGATTATGTTTGGATGATGGGACTAATTTGTTTTCTCTTTCTTACTGCCCGTGATTTTATAACATGATTGCATTACTACTTGGATGGAGAACCTGGATGGCTCAGCTGGTTGAGCTTCGGACTTCGGCTCAGGTCATGATGTCACAGTTCATGAGTACAAGCCCCGTGTCGGGCTCTGTGCTGACAGCTCAGAGCTGAAGACTGCTTTGGATTCTGTGTCTCCCTCTCTCTCTCTGCTGGTCCCTAGCTCATACTCTGTCTTCTCTGTCTCTCAAAAATAAATTTAAAACATTTTTTAATAAATAAAAAGTAGATGGAAATAAAGAGTAAGAAAATTCCGCCTTGTGTGTATTTTCATGTCTGTTCGAGACTGGCAACACCCTGATGATGAAGTCACTACACACCAGGCTGAGGTCACCGAACAGCACCCAGTGCTTCAGGCTTCACCCAGCACTTCACCCAGAGCAAAAGTCCTAATAACAATGGGTCAGAAGTCAAAGGATCTGGTTTTCAGTCCCTGCCCCCATTTTACAGTATGACCTTGAGCAAATCGTTCCTCCCATCTGAACCTCAGTTTTCACATCTGTGAAACAATGGGTTTACCTAGGAGGATGCCCAAGAAACGTCCTGTGCCGAAAGGTGACATTTGGATGGTGCTAATGGGCCACACGTGCCTTCAGATTCATTGAACGGGAGACTGAGAGGCAGAAAAGTATCTCCCCGAAAATGTCGGCAGACCAGATGCCTTTGCTCCTCACTTCTACATTCAGAACGGCTCTCCCTCCCTGTCCTGTATTGAAATCCTTAAAAGTGTAACTGAATAAATGTAAGGCAAATCACACACCTCTGTTCAGTATTTGGTAATTTCTCTCCACATCACTCACGCGCAGCCCTGATGACTTGTAAACATAAGTGCTTCTGGAATATGCAGGAGAGCGCATGGAGCCAAACAGGAAACCATGCTCCGCCCCCACCCCTGACTTTTCATCTCGATAAAGTGATTTCCCTCAACAGGCAGAGGACAGCGAGTCATAAATCAGTGACAACGCAGCTCCTTGGGGTCCGCGCAGCCCTCTGCTCGGAGAGACGGCTCTCTTATACATGTGGATGCGCCAGCCTGGGGCTACAGAATAACAGGGAGAAAGGTCTGGGGTTGTTAAAAGCAGAATCATTCTGATGGGAAGGGAAATTGAAACCCCAGGATTTAAAGAGAGCAATAAAGGTGATGATGGGAAACGGAAGGCCTCACTCATCTGACAGGAGGGGATAAGCCGCTAGGATTAGTACATTTTCCACATGAGTGATGTTTAACTGTTGAAGTGCCAGGACTTGACCTTTAACCCCATTAAGATGATCCTCCATCTTATGAGGGTCTGTATGGGGCATGATTTAGCCTTTTTCTAATAACACAAGGGAAAAGAACCAAGAGTATATCATCTATCTATTTGAGTGGTTGTCTGCGAATGACCATGTTCCCCACTCAACTGTGAGTTCCATGAAGTCCGGAACTCTATACCCGTTCCTAAAGACATGCTTGGCAGAGTGGGCACAGAGATATATTTGTTGAAGGAGGGAGACCCCACTGTCGTACAATACGCTGTATTATGAAGGACTCGTTCCTACCAACAGAAAATGGCTGTTGCTAAGCTAGGCAAAAATGGAGATGACCGGAGGGATTTATGGGGTCTCTAATTGCAGTCTGAGCAGCAGGAATTGACCGGGACCAGGCTGGAGCCCTGCCCGGGGAATAGGGGGCGAGGAGGGACCCAGGGGAAATTCCTTCTTCTCATCTCTGCTTGCCTTTGGGCTTCTCCTTCCTTATTCTTTCTCATTGCTGACTACGTTTTTCTACTCTACAGAATAACGCTATCTTCTTTTCAGTTTATTGGTTCTCAGTTTCAGAATGAGATTAGCCTTTCTTTCTGGGTTGTTTCAGTTCCTAAACTTCGGTTAGGTTTGTGTGTGTTTCGGGCCAGTCAACTGTGTCATGGGTCAGGGGGCGGTCCTGGTACCAATAAGATGAATGCTCTGGAAACCTTATAGGTGGAGGAGGATGTCCCCGGACAAAGGGGTGTGGCTCCTCAAAACAATAGCATCTGCTACATTCAAATTATCTCCTTGAATCTTTGTAATAAGCTTTTCAGGCAGGTGAGTCTGTCATCTGTTCTTTACAAGAAGAAAAAATAAGATTGAGAAAGAATAAAGAGTTTGTCTGAGCTCACACAGCTGGGGGTGGGGAGACCGGAGGCAGGAGTGGTAGGAGGTAGGTGGCATCAAAGCCTGGGGTGTTCCCCCGTGCCGTGCAGTCTCCCATCAGCCTCCCGAACATCGGCCATCACTTTGCACTGTGGTAATTGTGGTAGACGGGGCGGCCATAGGGCTAAATGATCACTGATCCCAGAAAACCCTGCAAATTGCTCTCTTGGAAAACCCCAAAGTCAGCTTGCTTTCTGGCTATTTGCTTCCCTCTCATAGAGCTCGGTGAAGGCTGTATCCTGCCTGCTCCTGGGGGCAACACTGCAAAGCTGCCTTTCTGCAAAATTAATTAGCGGATCAAAGGTCAGAGCAGCTTTCTCCCCAGTGACTGCCTGGTCCTCCAGAATAGCTTCTTTCCCTCCACCATGACCATCCACGTCTTTGAACCCTCTGGCAGCCATGAAAACCGTATCAGTTATTCTCTACCCTGTGAGCTACACTGGGACGCACTATGCCATCACGTGTGGGAGGTTTATGTTTGACTGCGTGGGAAGATTGTATTTTGCCATTGCCAAGAAGTTGTGCAAGAGTGTTTTGACACCAATTTATTCAAAATATCACTGATATTATCATCCTCTTTCTCATCGGGTGACACTTTTCTCCAAATATGCCACTGATCATGATTTCCTCGAGTTCTTTTTAATATTTGACTTTTGACAGAGTCTCAGGCACAAGCAGTATGAAAGCCATATCTTTAATATTGTCACAAGACGGAAGAAATCCTCAATGGTGTCTACATGATAAAGCAGTTTGCTCGTGACATTTGTCTTGTAATAATATTTCATATTCAGTATAGCCGCTGGTCCAGGGGCCAGATCAGGGAAGCAACATGGAGTGGGGAGTGGAATGGGGGAGGGCAGGAAGCCAGTAAAAATATTATCAGACCGTCACCTCAGGGGGCATTTTATAATTATCTAATAACAGGATAGCTTTGCTTACCTAGGGAGTTCTGTGGTTAGCAACCAATCTTTCATATAAGATTCAAAAGGATGTTAGTCCCGGTGAAGAAAAATATCTTTGTCTGACAGGAACTGGCAAAAATTATAAAAGAGATTATAAAATCCTCAAGGAAAAAGGCTTTCAAATACAGAAAACAAATCCGAATGGCTGAAAAAATAAAAAGATTTTCCAGTAATTCACATAATTAGACATCTCAAGGTGGGGAGCCTGGGCGACTCGGTCGGTCGGACGTCCGACTTTGGCTCAGGACTGATCTGACGGTCCGTGAGTTAGAGCTCAGCATCAGGCCCTGTGCTGTCAATGCGGAGCCCACTTCGGATCCTCTGTCTCCCTTTCTCTCTGTCCCTCCCCACTTATGCTCTCTCTCTCAAACTAATAAAGATTTTTAAAAACAGAAGTAGACCGTTTTAGAGCTGGTGAATTAATTCACTTAACTTTATCATCGATCCAAGTTCTCTCTACCTTTCCTGTTCTCCAAGTATATTAGCTAGCTTTCCTCACAGGCACAAGATAGCTGTACCCTCTCCAGGCATCACATCCTCACACACCACCCTCCGGAGGCAGAAGAGGGGTAATCTCTTTCTTGTGCCTTTGTTTAAGACTAAACAATCTCTCTTGAAATGTTCTACGCAGCAAATGGATACTAATGTCCCACTGAACAGAATTCAGCCAAAGAAGAGAATTGTCCTTTTCAAAGCCGATCACTAGCAAAATAGATAGAATTATTTTGAAGGACTAAGATTACCTGTTGGACTGGGACTGGGGTGACATATCCCTGAAATATATGACTGCCTGGCATCTGAACTGTGCACATATTCTATTAGCAAAGAAGCGGTGGCAGAGGTGGATAGCTCTCAGGCAGGGCACCAACGTTTCTTGATTTCAATCTATTTTATTCTGCTCGAACCTCAGGACATTTGATTCACTAACACCTACGGGGATAGAGATCATTAAGCCTCACATAATAACAAACCAGTTTCAGAAACGCTATAAAACTGCTCGAGAGAGACTGTATTCAGAAAACAGTTCCTTGAAAAAGCCACAAAATTGGGCTGTAGCTTCATGACGAAGTGATTACTTTTCACTAACTTGGTATAACCTTCTAATCATGTGTCTCGTTTTGAAATGCCAAAGCAGCCCTTCAGAAAATACGTGACTCCATCAACCACACTTGCTCGTTCAAATCCATATGTCATTTCCATTAGCACTAGGCTAGAGGGATGGCCGTATGATATATGAAGTGAAAACTCGGTCCACATCTTTCTGTATGTCTGGCTATCTACCTACCCACCTGCCTGCCATCTTTTATAGCTGTCCCCAGTACACAAAAGCTGAGATGTGCTCTGTGACATTTTCGTTAGAGGAACTTGGAAATCCCCCTCATCAGAGGACACTGGTCACATTGCCAGTGGTGTTCTGAAACCACATACGGTTGCTCTCCAGTTTGGCCCGTAGAGTGAGGGAAAGTTCCGGAGATCTGGGTAGAAGAACTCATCAGTGGTGGGGATGAAGTAATTCCACCGTGCCAGGCCTGCCTTCAAGGTCCAAGAGTCTGAAGAGAAAGTCCAATTGGCTTGGCCGGGGTACGTGTCCTTCTCTTAGCCAGAGCGAGAGGGCACCTTGATTAACATGTCTACCGAAACCACCGCCTGGAGGAAGTCATTCCCCACAGGGAAATCAGGGAGCTGTTACTAGAGGGGGCGGATGCCAGGCAGGCAAACACAGCCACCCACAGCAACCGCGAGGCACTGCCTGAAAATACACCATCAGTAAACAGGATTCATAGGATGTAATAATAAAACGTTTTTTTCCTGCTTCCCAACATCTCTTTAATCCTGCTTAGTGGAGGAAATCGACTTTCTGTCCCTGAATGTATAAACTTTACTCGTTTTTAAATAGTGAAACAGCCTGCGATCGCTCGAAGATGCAAATGCAATCTTAAATTCAGTAATAGAATGTTAATGCTATTAGCACTTTAATCTTCGTTCAGAGATAAGGCTTCTCCCCCATTCCCCAACAGGGATCTGCTGCAGACAAGCTGTCTGCCTTTGGCAATGAGAGTGGTCAGCCCGTTTTCTCTTCTTCTCACTACCTGCTGCTTCTCATTCCCTCCGTGGTCGCAGCAGGGGAAGAAGGAGTGGGAAGGAGGAAAAGAAAGTTTCTATTTAACTGGGACTTGTGCTAGCGCTTGTGCTCCTCATAGCACAGCAAACATTTAAAGCCGAGTCTCCAGGATGGGCACTTTCGTGTGTCTTTTTGAGGCTTCCCTGCTGTGTGTCTTTGACTGCAGCCCTCTTGCTCTCAGCCTCTGACCAGCCCATCCACCGCTCTTGCCCTCCAGGTTCATGGGAACAGACACTGGGCTCCTGCATTCCCCTCTTCCAACTATAGGGGTCACATAACTAGTTTTCTGAGTGGTCCTGTTGGACCTCCCTTCACTAGGCTTGAGTTGATGGATAGGCACTGGCATCCCACCCTTGAGGGTGTGTGTGTGTGTGTGATTCTCAGCACAACGCTCTCCAACAAATCCTCTTAAAATAATTCTTTCCTCTCAATTGCCATCCCTTGTACTTCATGTATATCTTCATAGAATGTGAAGGGTTCAAGAGTTATAGTTTTTTAAAATAATCTTTGCCCGCAGATGACAATGGTATTTTGTTTTCATTTGTATTTCTTTATTATATTTTTAAAATTTTTAACGTTTATTTATTTTTGAGAGACACAGAGTGAGTAGGGGAAAGGCAGAGAGAGAGGGAGACACAGAATCTGAAGCAGGCTCCAGGCTCTGATGAGCCATCAGCACAGAGCCCGACGCGGGGCTCGAACTCACAGACCGTGAGATCATGACCTGAGCTGAAGTCGGCCACCCAACCAACTGAGCCACCCAGGCACCCCCATTTGTATTTCTTTAATGAGTACCCATTTTTCTTTAACGAGTCCCCATTTTTCATATGCCCCATGCATGTGTCTAACAATCAAAGTAATTAACAGAGCTCTTACTGTACACCAGTTACTTGGCTTACGCTAACTCATGTAATCCTCACTTGGACCCTATGCAGTAGGTCCTATTATTATTCCCATTTGGCAGATGAGGTCCAGAAAGACGAGTTAACTTGGCCAAGGTCACAGCTAGTGAGTCTTGGTCTGGAGTGCTCCTGCCTGACTTTTCTTGCTCTGTATCATTCTGCTCCCTCTTTGTCTTCTCCTTCCTCTCCTTATCCCTCTTCTTGCATTCTTCATTTTCCCAGGGAGCATTCTGACTTTACTAGCTGTGATTACCCTGTTCAGTTCAGTTCCGACCACATACGGTGAGCATTTAGCGCTGCTGAGCACTGTATCAGGGGCCGATACAGGCAAACGCGATCCAGCATGAGCTGAAGTCATCGTCTAAAAGGGAGCGCACACACTGCACACATATAGCTTGTGACAATTTTCCAAGTGCGTTCACGATTCTCCTGCTGCAGTCCTCGGTCTCAGGGTAGATGACTTCTCCAAGGTCACACAACAAAAAGTGGTAGAAGAGAGACAAGACTATGAAGGCTTCTGGCATGCAAATCAATCATCTTAATATGAGCTCTTCGCATCTTTCCTACCTTTACCGTTTTGTTGTCACTCCACATCCGGGGACGTTTGTCATTAGAATAGCTTTAATCTCCACTTTGGGGCTCTGCCTGAAGTTTAAAGCCTGGAGGGCTGCTCTCTGGTTAATCGAAGTGTTACTATAGCAACAGTGACAATAAAAACCAGAAGAGCAAGTAGGAATTTCACATCCACAGGTTAGGGTGTGCAAACGTGTAACTTCACTTTCCTATGACTCGGGTTAATTTCTGCTCCCATTCTGCTTGATGCGAGAACTGTATTCTAGTCACTTTCAGGTAAACTCAATGCAATTCAGCATTTCTCAGCCATTTTTTTTTAATTTAAAACTTAGTAATTCAAGATGATTTCCCTAGTCCCCTTGGGATGGTATTGAGTTCCCAGAGGAAGATGTTCCCCCACAGTGGGGTTGTGAGGCCACTACCATCAGTCTTTGGCTTCCAAAGCCCTGATTGCTGGGCTTGGCTGGGATCACGTTTGGTCCTCCTTTGAAGGGAGACAGCACTGTCCTGGTGCTGGGGATCCCTGACTCGTGGTTGCACTCTTGTCAGCTTCACTTTGGGGACCGTCCAGACCACATCCCCCTGATGCCTGTCTCCTCATCCCGAGACACCCCTCCCAGGGCTCCAGCTTTCCCTGCAGGGCTGTCTGGCGCTCTCTCAATTAACAATCTTGCCCCACTCACAGGAACTAGATGTGCCCTCTCATGTCACTCCCAAGGCCTAGAAAATCCAGGGGAATTTCTCTTGCCTTGAGGCCAGAATGAGATGGAGAAGAGAAAAAAGAGGGGCACCTGGCTGACTCAGATGGTTAAGCCTCCAACTCTTGGATTTGGCTCGGGTCATGATCTCACGTGAGTTTGAGCCCCACGTCGGGCTCTGAGCTGGCAGTGCAGAGCCTGCTTGGGATTCTCTCTTCCTCTCTCTCTGCTCCTCCCCTGCTCTCTCTCGTTCTCTCTCTCAATATAAATAAGTAAATGAATAAATAAATTTCTAAAAAGAGGAAAAAGAACACAGTGGCTAACATCTCACATTTCATTCTGTTGCATTGGTACACATTGTCTCCCTCAAAGCAGTACAATTATTCATCTCCAAGTTCAAATCTACCAACACACTGGGGTACCTGGGGGCTCAGTCAGTTAAGTATCCAACTTCAGCTCAGGTCATGATCTCACAGTTCGTGAGCTTAGGCCCCAACTTGGGCTCTCTGCTGTCAGCCTGTCAGTACAGAGCCCGCTTTAGATCCTCTGTCTCACTCTCTCTCTGCCTCTCTCTCTCTGTGTGTCTCAAAAATAAATAAACATTAAAAAATTTTTAAAAATCTACCAACGTACCTCTTCTGTTGCCTTTTAACTAGTTTTCCGCTTTATTCTTAGATTGACCGAAGAAACACTGAGCACTCCCCCCTCACCCAGGAGCTCCCACAGAAGTATCTCTGTAGTGTCGGCCCCCAAACCACACTTCCCTGGGACGTGTTCATCCACTGATGACCGTCTCTGCCCTCCCCAGCCATCGGGCCCTGCGCCTGGGACGTATCACTCTGTCCTTAGCTTCACTTTTCCCTGTCTCCATTCTTTTATCACATAAACCTATGCAACTGGTCGATAAATTCATTGTTTTCCTTCTTATACAGAAGGGCTTGTTTTCCAACTGTTTCACATGCCTTCAACCTTCTTTGGAAATAGACGAGGGGCTAAAGCACAATCGTAATAAATAAGATCCATGTAGCCCTTTTAAGTTTCGGCGAGTAGAACTACCCACATTATGCCTTATGTGGATGCACCATAATTTTCCTGCCTCCAAATTGCTTTCATTTTGAATCCATTTCTTTGTGCGAAGCCTTTGATGTTTTTCCCCCTTCTGAGTCAGTGATCCTAGTTAGGCAAAAGAAAGGAAAGGAATAACAATGTTGAGTTATCTATGATATCCCAGACTCTATGCTGGGCACGTTTATCTACATTATCTCGTTGCGAGCACCCTAGATTCATAGGGTCCTAACTGAAGCCTGAGCTCTATTTACTCTGAGGTTCAGACAGGACCATCTGGAGTCTGAAGAGAGAATGAGGTGAGCAAGTATGCAGGGGCTGGTCTGAACCTCCTGGGAAAAAAATTAATTTTCTAAGTTTGAAGAGAGAATCCACTGGAAGAGAAATTTGCACACTAATTCATTCGACAAATATTTGTTGAGCCCCTACAGTGTGCTGGGCACCGGGAATACGATTGGGAAGAATTGGAGGGCGATGAGCCAGTTTTGGAGGGGAGGGTGAATTCTGAGCATAGCAGGGAGTGAACCGCTCAGACTGTCCTGTTACCCAGACCCCGATTGGAAGGAATGACAGCTGCGGTACAAAGTGATCAAACACCGAAAATTACTTAGTTTCCGTTTTTTTAGTAACAATTAAAGAAGGACAGTGAGAAGAAAACCAGCGCTGCCTGCCCTCTGTGTGACAATGTCGTGTACACAAACATCGGGGCAGGACTCGGACACCAGGAGGGCTCTCTGATGGGACATTAACCCAAACAACCAAAGCAAGGAGGAGGGCTAAAGCAAGAGCAGCCAATATATCTCGAGCCCAGGACTTGACTGAGATCTATCTATGCTGGAGTGTGCAAGAACTAACCGGGAAGAATTTGGGGGAATTCCCCAGTTCCCACAAGCCGTGGGGCTGGAGTCTGAGAAATACAGCTTTGTGACTTCAGCCAAGTCTCCACGTTTACCCCCAGGACAGTGTGGCCGGGGGAGGGTTATGTTATTTCACAGAGGCTCAGAGGAGATAAGATACTTGCTAAAGGATATTGATTTAGTAATGATCTTTCTCCAAAGTCTTTCTGAGACCCAGTCTACCATGTGGTGGAGTGGAGAAGCCCCAGGATTCTCATCTCTGCTGGTAACACATCGTGGGAGCTTGGGCAAGTGAATTGATCTCTTTGAGCTCAAGTTTTTCATCCTGTACAGGAAGGGGCTGAAGTAGAAGAGCTACAACATTCTGGGGCGGTTAAGACTGATGTTAGCCTCTCAGCTCCACTCTGGGCACCCTTCATAACCTAACCCAGTCTTGCATAGCCAGACAACCCCCCTCCCCCACTTCCTAACATGGCCCCTTTAGGCTAGCCAATCCCGTTTTCTTACTGTCCCCGAACATAGCACATTCATATTAATTCTTGACCCTTTGCCAAATCCCTCCATAGGGAGACTAAGAAAATTGGAAAGTACGTCCTGGCCAGGCCACAGTCTCTCCAGCCATTGTTGAAAAGGACAAGCTCATTGCCTTCTCCGACGCCGACCTTCAAGGTGGGCATATGTCAGCTCCCCTGGGCATCCGTTTACATCTGACATTAATTCGTCCAGATCCTTTGTGAATTCATTTATATTTCCCTCATGTGCTACATCTTGGAGTAATGTGTTTCACAAGTTTATTACCCGTTCCCTTTATTTGTTCTGACTGTTCCTCGCTCATCTTTCCCTCCAGCGAGCATTGGGGTTGAATAAGTCCTTGCTCACCTTCTCCTGGTTATTGATGAGTTTACTGATTTCCATCGTGTCCTTTTCCCATCTGGGGAATTCTAACCTTTATGGTCTGTCTTCCTCGCAGCCCTCAATCGTTCTATCTCCTTCCCTTCTCCAGGGTCAGAATATCCCTTCAGAGATCCGCTGACTAGAACTCGCCACAAATCGATGAAGAGAGGATGTATGGTGTTTAGAGGAACACAAGGGTGTGAGCTCAGTTATTCTCAGTCTCCCCTTACCTTGCCGATGCCTGATGTGTCTTTTCTTGGCCTTCGGAGCAAAGCAAGCACTTCAAATGCCTGTATTCCAAAGACACAAGCTCTTTCCCGGCTTTTGACAGAGAAGCGAGTTGCAAAGTTTGGATCTGTTTATTTTTAAAACATATTCGCACATGTCGTGTTAACTTCATCTGCCCCTTTTCTGCCAATTCATACAAAGGCGATGGCAATAATAATTAACATTTCGTAAGCTCTGAAAATGCCCCAGGCTCTGTGCCAAATGTGTAGTATCTTTCTTAATCCTCTCCGCAACCCTCTGAGGGAGGGATTATTATCACCCAATTCTGAAGACGAGAATGCTAAGGATCAAAATACTGAGAATATCGAGAAATGAGAATATTAAGAAATAATGAGAAAAAGTAACTTGGTCATTGCACAGCTGGCAAATGGCAGAACTTAGACTCAAACCCAGAGAGGCTGAGAGTTTTCAGCCTGAAGTTCTGCGCAGTTATCCCTGGTCGTAGATTGGAATCACCTGTGAGGTTTAAGAAAACGCGGTTCCCCAGGCCCCGCCTTAGGGCAACAGAGTCAGACTCTCTCGGGGCTGGGGTCCAGAATCAGATATCTTTAAAAGTTCCCCCAGGCAATTCCATCGGCAATGCAGGAGTGAGGGCCATTACTCTGGTGCCTCCTACTGTCAAAGCCTGTTAGTTTTTTCTATTGTGCTCCAAAGAATACTTTCAGTCATCTGTGACTTTCCCTCACTCCAGAACATTTATATAGATACTAAATCTGCTCAGTCTTGGCATAGATTCTTTCGCTGTGGTGGTGGCGTTGGTGGTAAAGTATACATCATACAACAGTTAGTGTGTTAACTGTTTCTTTAAAAATATTGCCTTTTTAAGGGTACCTGGCCAGCTAAGCCGATGGAGCACTCTACTCTTGATCTCGAGGTTGTGGGTTCGAGCCCCACACTGGGTGTAGAGATTACTTAAAAATAAAATCTTAACGGGCACCTGGGCGGTTCAGTTGGTTGAGTGCTCGACTTCAGCTCAGGTCACGATCTCGCCATTCCAAGTTCGAGCCCCGCGTTGGACCCTATGCTTGACAGCTCGGAGCCTGGAGTCTGCTTCAGATTCTGTGTCTCCCTCTCTCTCTTCTCCTCCCCTGCTCACGCTCTGTCTCTCCCTCTCTCTCAAAAATAAACATTTAAAGATTTAAAAATGAAATAAAAAAATAAGAACTAAAATCTTAAAAAATGTTTCCTCTTTAATATATAAACTGGATCATTCCCCCCTTTTAAATTTTTTTATTTATTTTGAGAGAGAGAGTTGGAGGGAGAGGCAGAGAGAGGGAGAGAGAGAATCCCAAGCAGGCTTCATGCTGTCAGTGCAAAGCCCGACTTGAGGCTCAAACTCATGAACCATGAGAGCATGACCTGAGCCGAAATCAAGAGTTGGATGCTTAACTGACTGAGCCATAGGCACCCCTTAACCTTTTTTTAATTGTGGTGAAACACATAACACAAAATTTACCATCTTTGTGATTTTTTAAGTGGCCAGTGAAGTACATTCATAGTGTCATGCAGCCATCACCACCATCCATCTCTAGAACTTCATCATCCCAAACTGAAACTCTATACCCATTAAATACTAACTCCCTATTTCCCTGCCACCTTAGTCCCTGGCAACCCCCACTCTACCCTACTATTCTAGGTATCTCATATGATTGGAATCGTACATTTGTCCTTCGTGTCTGGTTTATTTCACTCAGCAGTCTTCAAGTTTCACTCATGTGTAGCACTGTCAGAATATCGCCCTTTTTCAAAGCTGAGTATTGCCCCACCGTATGTCTGCAATACATTTTGTTTACCGATTAATTGCATCAGTACAAGAGGAGGGAGTTTTAACGGTGCATCATCTAGAGAAACCAGATTTCACTCCCCATGTTGCTTTCTGAATCTAAGCCATTCGCTCATCTTAAGAAGAGAGACCTCATTCCCTACTGCGGCCACGGGATGACTTAACCTTTTAAAAGAGCCTTGCTTAGACAACTCTGTCAAAAGTTTTTAAAAAGTCTAAGTACATTAGAGTTATTTCTACTTTTAGGACTTTTTTTACTGTCTCCAAGAACTCCACTGAGTGCGTCTCTTCCCCCCTCTGTGCCTGCCCACTCCTACGTTTTCCACGTGGTCCAGGGCAATTTTCCTATCCTTCGAGGAGCCTTCCGGGACACAGCTCCCCGGGCTCCTTCTCTCTTGAACTTGTCTGGTGCTTACTGCCTGCAGCAGGCTCCCTGGCATTTACCTGCTATTTGCTTCTCGCATGCACCTCACAGTCCCAATAACATGCTCATCCCCTAAGTATTGCTCATCCTCTCTCTGCGTCTTCTCCGGCCTCAGTGCAGAACTGAGCAAATAACAGAAGGGGGGAGTTCTTATTTAACTGAAATGAAGGAGTTTTCTGCCTCTCCCTGGGAGTCGGTGCCTCTCAGCCCGTGTCTGAGATCCGAGCTGCTTGCAGCATCACCGGGATGGTGATGGGCACAGCCCACCCCCCTGCATTTCCCAGACTTGGAAGAGCCAACGCTCAGCCATACGGACAGGGGGCAAAGTTCTCTTCGTCAGGACTTCCCTTATTACTCGGCTCTCACTCCCGACTTCCCTGGGCACCCGTATTCCTACTCTTGTTTTGCCCCTGTCCGTCTCAGTTCCGTATTCCAGATTCCCATCCCTGAAATCGCTTCCTCATACAGCAAAAGCGGACACAGGTTTTCATGCTTTTCATCATCTCTGCCTCGGTCAAGGTCTCAGTGGGTGGCAGGGGATGTCACAACAGTCTCCTAACTGGTCTCCTTCTCTCACGTCCACCCACTGTCACCCATCTTACCCCGTCAGGCTCCTGCTCCAAACCTCAGATGACTCTCCTCACCTGGCCTGTAGAATTAAATCCAATCCCCTTCCACGGCATTTGAGGCCTCTCTAACCTGGTCCTGCTCACGGTTGGGCATCATCCCCCCCCCCCCCCCGCCCCCCGCCGTGCATTCAATGAGTAACAGTGTATGGAATGATTCTTCGCCTCGGGCTGGGATTCCGGGGGCCTGATACGGCCGCAGGACAGTGGTGTGCTCAGTAGATGATAGGACGGGGATGACTGTTTATCCCCACCCTTGCCAAAGGGCTGTTAATTTACAGCTTAGATGAGGCCTCGTGCCAACCTATTGTTCCCCAACAGGGAGGATTTCTGAGGTCACCGAGCACCAGAGGAGAGATGTTTTGGTCAGGGCAAAGGAATCTTTTTTTTTTTTTAAGTTAATTTATTTATTTTGAGAGAGAGAGTGTGAGCTTGAGCAGGGGAATGGGGGAGAGAAAAAAATCACAAGCAGCCTCCACGTGGTCAGGGCAGAGCCTGATGTGGGGCTCGAAGATCATGACCTGAGCCGAAATCCAGGTTCTGACACCTAACCGCTTAACCGACGAGCCACCCAGGCGTCCTGCAAAGGAATCTTTCTATCACCTCTCGGCCGTGTTGGTGGTTTTCCATCCCCACTCAGGCAGCTGATTCTCCTTCAGATTCTTCCTTATCTCCTGTCCGGAGGCCTGGCCCTGCGTGGGTCCTCGCAGGGCCAGGCCTGGGCGTCTTCTTGGTCACAATTCGGGATTCTCTTCTCAGCAGGATTTGGATCCCTCTCTGGGGACACTGCCTCACGTGTCCCGGCCAATGTCCATCCTGTGTCCTGATCAATTCGGGACCTCTGCGGCTTCATCCTGGCCTCGGGAGAAAATCCCGGACACAGGTCTCACGGTTTCAAATGTCTTTAAGAAGAGTGGCCATGCTTTGTGTTCTGCCTTGAGTCCGAGTGTCCTGAGAGCGACCCCTGCCTGCTGGCTTCTAGCTGACTACTTGACTTGTCCCTATAGCTCATCCACCAGGAAGCCTGGTGTCATCTGTGGGGCCAGCCTCCCTCTGTCCTTCCTTCTGATCGTCACACCCCTCCCATCCCTCACTTCTTCCCAACTCACCCGCAGCCCAGATCTGATAGCGTTTGCTGGGACGGCAGAAAGAGGAAGGCAGAAAGGTGTTCCTGAGTGCCTGGGGAGAGACATGTGATCGCCCCTGCGTGTTAGTCCGGGGGCAAGCTGCAAAATCAGCCTTCCGTCTCTCACCACGCCCCTGATTTAGGGGACACGAAAATGGGGGGGGGGTGTTGTGTGCGTGCTGCGTGTGCACACGCACATGTACACACACTCATTTACACGTGTTGCCAGAGAGAACGCGTGAGGGTAAATACATGTACGCCTGGAAGGGGATTTATTCTCTCAGGAATTGAGAAGAAAAAGCAGAACCATAACACAAGAAACAAAAACGACGCCAGGATGAGAACACACATGTGGGATGAGCGACACTGTAGAGGTCCTTCGTTTTCGGAGCTAACTCTTTACTCTGTCCTGACTGTGTGGGCCGGGGGACCCATGGGTCTAGTTGAGTGGAAAACAATTAGCATGTTTTCTCTACTGTGCATTTTCTATTACAAAGTTTTAAGTGCAAATATGGATGTTAACGAATAATCAGCGGGAGAGAACAGCTCGATATGGAAAAACCTAAGTTCCAATCTCAGCTCTGAAAATGCCCAGGTATGTTATTGTGCCTCAATTTCCCTGTCTGTAAAGTGGGGATAATACTAGTTCAGTCATTAAATTGTCAGCGTGCCCTTCTCTTTACCAAGCACCATTCTGTGGGCTGCGGTGATTGTACCGAGCAAAGCAGACAACGTCCCCACTTTCGCGGAATTCATGTTCTGGGAAGGCAAGACAGACAATAAATACATATGTACGTACAAAGTTGTGTGAGGATAGAAGGTGAAAGGGGTTTGCTATTTTTGTTTCTGTTTATTTTTGCTTTTTAAATTGTTTTTTTAGAGAGAAAAAGAGCATGGGGAAGAGAGGCAGAGAGAGAGAGAGAGAAAGAGAGAGAGAATCTCAAGCAGCCCAGCTTCATGCCCAGCACAGAGTCCAATGTGGGGCTCAATCCCACGACCCTGGGATCATGACCTGAGTTGGAATCAAAAGTCAGACACTGGGCCGATGAGCCACCCACACACCCCTAGAGGTTTGTTATTTTTGAAAAGATAAGTAACGGATCTCTAATGAACTGATACTTGAGCAAGACTGAAGAAAGTGAGGGGACAACCCATGTGAACATCTGTCAAAAGAACTTTCCAGGCAGGGGGAACATGGAGTCCTGTTCTGCCCTGATGTGGCAGCCTTGGGCGTTTGGGAAACCGTGGAGAGGATGCTAAGGCTGAAGAGAAGTGAAGAAGGGGAGAGTGGTAGGAGGTGGTGTCAGAAAGTCTCCTGGGCTCGTTAAGGGTGTGGCATTTCCTCTGGTGAGCTGCAGGGCTATGGAAGGTATGTGAGCAGAGGAGTGACAGGATCTGACTTCGAACGGCTTCTGTGTGAACAGCCTACAGGTGCAAAAGCGAAGCAGGCAGAGCAAACACCCAGGTGAGAGAAGACAGTGGTTTGAATTGGGGTGCTAGTGGAGGGGGGGGTGAGCGGTACTTTGATTCTGAAAGTATTTCAGAGGTCAAGACCATGGAGTTGATGATGGCTTGGATGTGGAGCGTGAGATGACTTTAAGGTTTGGGCCTTGAGGAATTCAAAGAAAGGAGTTTTTATTTACTAGGTTAGGGAAGTCGCAAGGAAGGGCTGGTTTTGGAAAAGAAAATTGGAAGTTAGATTTCGGGAATGTTAAGCTTGAGATACCTACTAGATGTTGACGTGAACTAGAGGAGCAGAGAGCTGGGTCTCTACATCTGGGTCTCAAGAGAGAGGTCAGAGGCACAGACACCAACTTGGACGTCATCAGCACAGAGATGGTGTTTAGCACCACGGAGCTGAATGAGATCGTCTGCGGTCTGTCCTTCCCAAGAGTATGAAGGTCAAAAGATACTGAATGGAAAGTACCTTGGCAAGCTGAAGGTGCTACGCATATGGAAAGGACAAAGTGTATAACTAAGTTGGAAGAACAGAATTTTAAGGAACGTCTGCTGGAAAAGTTAGAATCATAGAATGTGTGTACAAAGAGGAATTTAGAAACGGGTTGGTCAGCCCCTCGCATCTTACCCATGGGGAACCGAGGTCAGGGAGGTTAAGAGGCTGGCCAAGGACGGCCGGATGGCCAGCGGCTGGGCTGGTCCCAGAAACGGGAAGCCCCAGCTGCTGGTGCGGTGCTCTTTTCCCACACACGACGCACCTGCTCACATTTACTGCTTCAGCTCTCTCTGAATCTGTTAAGCAGGGCCAAGTAATTCTTCCAAAACAGAAATCTAATTATATCGCCTGGTGCTTTCATACATGCTATTTCCTCTGCCTGGAATACTCTGCCTCCTCCTGCTTCTCTGTCTGGCAAATCCCAGCCCTGTCTCCATTCCCAGCTAAAAGGGCCCTCTGCCCTTCCTTGCCCTGCCCAGCGGAGCCGGTCACTGGCCCTCCACGTGCCTGCAGCACCCTGGTCCTGCAGCAGAGTCTTCAGATTTGCTGTGATTATTTCTGCCTCTCCCATAGGCCTGCGAGACCCTGACTTTCTCCTCTTCCTATGACCTCTCCACCCAGCACAGTGAATGGCACTTAAATGGAGAGGAAGGAAGGAAGGAAGGTCTTTTCTCTCACAGTTAGCTCAGGACAATGGCAAAGCTGCCATTTAGTGACACTTCAGTTCCTCTGACCTAAGTGCGCTTTTGCTTCACAATTAGACAATGACTTCTGGGGCGGGAATTTTCTTTTTTCTTTTCTCTCCCCAGCACAGTAAACAGGTGATTTCAGGCATCATAAATGATTGGTGCCTACTTTTCAATTCTCTTTGCTATCAACATTTGTGTGGCTGTGCTTTGTTTGGCTTCTGCTACAAGGCCAGATTTGTGTCCCTGCCTGGGCCATGCGTGGGCATGCATGCATACATATACACACGTCTACACGCCTTCCTGGGAGAGGCTGCCCTCTCATTGCTCAGAGGTACTCAGAGCTCCCAGAAAAATGCCCTCAGATGGGAGGCAGGAGGCAGTGTTGTGCTCACGCTTGTCATTCTTGCGCAGGAAAATTTGGACTTACTTCTTAACCTCTTGGCGACTTAGTTCAAGATGAGTTTGGAATTTCTCTGTCAAGAGCGGAATTCTAAGAACTCCTTTCCACCCCCTCCCCCCGCCCACGTTCGCTGCTCTTTTAGCAGGTTTGTTTTGGATAATTCTGTATTAATTACTGTATTTACATGCTACTTAATTAACGCTGTTCCGGTAGGTAGAGAATTGCTTCTAATAGAAGTAATTATTGTGCAGGTTATTGCAGCGTTTTAAGGAAGATGACAGAAGGTGATAGTGACAGTGTAGCGATGAGGTCAATGCTCCGGGTTTTGTTCCTTGCAAATCACTCAGAGATTCTAACTAGGTTGGATTTGTCCAACTCAGGAGATGCCTGCTGCATGCGGTGAGCCAGGCCAGTGAAGCAACTCTCCGTTCCTGAGGCTTGGACTTCTGAAGCTCTCTTTTATTGAGAGCTCTTGAGTAATCACTGTTAATCAATACAATACTGTAGGACACAATTAAGATTAATTAGCCCAGCATCCCCAGCAGCTATGCTCCTGTCTGTGTCTCCTTGGGCATCTCCCCCTCTTGGCTCCTGCTTCCCCCGGAAAGGAAGAGCCCCTGACCTGGCCTCCAGATTCAGGTATTCCTTTCTTCTCCTACTGCACCAAGCCCTCTGTCAGTCAGTCCCCCATTCACATCCTGGGGAGGGAGAGCCAAGAAGGGGCATGAAGTGACGGTGGGAGAGGCAGAAAGATGAAGCCATCAAAACGTGGTGGAGAGAGGGAGGGTGAGACGATATGGCGAAGGATGGAGATGATCGTTTTCACCTTTCCAGAGACAGCTGCTGCAGACAGAACTGCTCAGAAGGGATTTTGTCTACTCTCCCAACAGACAGACTCTCCTGCTCACCCCTTTTGCCTACAGTATATGGAATATTTTCCTGTTTCATATTAGTTAAAAGGTGTCTATATATTACATACGTTTATATTTTTGCAGTGACAAAAACCCGTGTCCATGATTCTGTCAAGAATGAGAAGGGGGGTTGCGGGGGGGGGGGGGGAAGCAGCCCTCAGGGCAGTGGAAGGGTCTCAGACAGAGGGTCGGATCCGTGCCCTGCATTCTCTCTTTCAACTTGATTTCTACCTCTAATTAAGCGGCCGGGCTACCAGACGGGTACGTGCTGACACACACGTTTCCTTCCTTTTTTCCTCTTCTCTGTATCTCTCCTCTTGTCGAGAGTGTGTCTTACTTTTTGCAAGTTCCTCTCTGCTCTGCACCTTACGAGTTCTGGCATTTCTGTTGCCCTAGAAAGTCTTTATTTCTGAGATTGTGCACTGTTTCCCTTCTTTACAGCATCCCATAAACTCCCTTCTTGGATTCTTTCTTTCTTTCTTTCCCATCATTCTGACCAAATTGCTTCTCAGGTTGGTTCAGGAGTGTGTGTGTGTGTGTGTGTGTGTGTGTGTGTAGGGAAGCACAGGTCTGGCTCTGGAGTTCTTTTATTGTCTCCATTCCTCTGCTTGATCTGGGATTTCCTTTACCCAGAATTTAGTTCTATAAAATGATTCACTCTCCTTTCATTTCTGGCGTACTCTAGAAGGTCTTTTAATGTTGTCCTTTTTCCGACTCATCCACTCTTATTTCATAGCTCTCTTTGGTCATCTCTTAAAATTACTCCGCTCGAGGTTTAATTTTTCAAGTCTTTTGTCTTTATCCTCCATTCTTTCGTTTTCTTTTCTTAGGTCACCTTTTTAATTTTAAAATACCTTTTTTTGTTCAGCAGAGGGCTCCCTTCCCATCCCTCTCGCAGCCCGGGCAGATAGGATTCGAAGCCCCCCCCTCCCCACCCCCGTCTCTCCCTCCCCCTTCCTCGCCTTCAGAAACACTAGGTGCTTAAACTTGTAAACAATTCAGTCTTGATCGGTGAGGTCGCCGTTTGCTTCCCTCTTCGCCGTACCCCGAGAGCACTCCTCTGCCTCCCGGGATCGCTCATCTCCTGGGTGCCCTCCCAATGTTCCTGAGGCTATTTTTACTCACTATGGTCCCTACTTGTCCCTCGAATCTTTCTGTAGGGTAGGTGTTGCCAGCTCTAGTTTACAGTTGAGGAAACTGAGGCACGGAGAGGTTCCCTCAAGGTCGTGCAGCTGGTAAAGTTAACCCTGATCCAGCCAGTTCTGGCTCTGCAGTCCAACCCAGGAGCCTCGTCTTCGACTGCCGTTTATACCCGATTTCCCCGGTTTCGTACGCGATTCTTTCCCCCGTTTCAATCCACAGGCAGGAAGATCGTCCCTAGCTAGTAGGGCCGAGGAATCTGGGGGCCGGGAGAAAGGGAGACTTTTCTCAGGCACCAAGGGTTGGGGTGGGTAGGGTTCTGGTGGGCTGACGCCCCGGGAGGCAGTCGGGTTCGAGATGGGGTCACCGAGAACAAGAAGGCAGGATGTGGCAAAAGGTAGCAAGCGCTCAGGAGGACCCGGGTCTGGTCGTTCGAATTCCGGCTGCGGAGCGGGACTCGTGTTCACCCGCTGGGTGACACACACACGGCGGGCCAGGGGCGGGAGTCGGGCCGAGCCCGCGGACATTGAGATGCAGGGCGCCCCCTCGCGCTCTTCCGCGCGCCTCGGGGTTGGCGGGTGAAGCGCCGGCCGCCGGCAGGTCCGCTCCAACCCCCTCCTCCTTTTCGCTCCAGCTCCCTCCTTCCCTCCGCTCTCTCCCAACTCCTCCCCCACCGCCTCTCCCTCCCTCCTTCGGCTCCCTCCGTCTCCTCCCCGTTCTCACCCGCGCTCCGGGTCGGGAGCTAGTTGGAGCGCGGGGACTGCTGCCAGAGCCCAGCTCCGCGGAGCCGGGCGGGTCGGCCGCGCGTCCAGCGGCTGCTGGCGGAGCCCGAGCGCAGCCGGGCGTGGGGCCCGGGCCGGGACTGCACCGGAGTGCCGAGCCCAGGGCCGGGGGCCGTTCCTGCGCGGCCGCCCCGTTCCCAGACGGGCCGCCAGCCTTCCTGGTTCGCTGCCGCAGCTCCGTGCCGCCGGGAGCCGGGAGCCGCCGAGAGCCGGGCACCTGTGCCCGCAGCCGGGAGGTGAGTCCCGGGAGCCCCGGGCGTTTCCCCCGCACGGGCTGGGGCTGCGAGTTGCAAACTTCAGCAACTCGGCTGGGCAGAGGGGTAGGGGCCCGGAGGCGCTAGCAAGTTGGAGCCAGGTGGGGGAGGCTGCGGGCGGGAGGAGAAGGGGGTCCCTGGGCTTCCTCGCCCTCCGCGCTGCCGCTTTCCCGCCGCCCGCCCGCTCCGGGTCCCGGCTACGCGGGGCCCTCGCCCGGCCGTGGGGCCGGTGCGTCTGGGCAGCGGCCGCGATGGGGACCCGCGGCCCGGGCGTGGAGGAGGGGACGGACGAATGGGGGGCTGAGGGAGCGCGGGGCAGAGGAGCTGGGACTGGCGCCGCGATGGAGGCTCACGGAGGGCCGACGAGGAAACCGGCTGGGAGGAGAGTGCGGGCGGCGAGGCGCGTAGGAACGCGTGGCCCGCGCGGAGTGTGAAATCTCGCGCTCGCGGGCGTCCCCGCCTGCCCGGCCCCCGCCCGGTCCTTCCCAGACCCCCTGCCCCGGCCGGGCCCCGCGGAGCCCGAGCGGTGCCCCGCCAGGCCCCAGACGCGGCGGCCCCGGGCCCCGCGCTCCCGCCGGGGAGGGCGGAGAAGGGTGCGGCGGCGGGAACGCGGGACGCGGACGGCGGTTCCCTGATTTATTTTTCTCATGGTAATTCGTCTTTGTGGTTGGGGCTGCTCATTCACTTTCCGCTCACGTCGTGCGGGAGAGCCAGCGCGGAGGGAGGGAGCTGGGGGCGCTCGGGCACAGGGAGGGATGGAGACAGGAGAGGGGATCCGGGACCCGCGCGGGGCGGGAGCCGACCGGGAAGTGGCGGTTGGACGCGCCCGGGAGAAGGCGAGGCTGAGGCGACCCCGCCGTGCAGAGCCGCGAGCCGGCGGCGGAGGGAGGACGGAGCCGGCTTCTCCGCCTGCCGCAAACTTTAAACAGCGAGGAGGAGCCACCTGAAGCGCCGTTCTTGCCTCCTCCCGATCCCCCTATTCCCAGTCCTCGGGTCGTCCCGCCCGCCCCGCCGCGCCGGGCCGGAGTGGGCCCCGAGCCGGATGGGGACGGGTAGCTGCCGGTCTCTGCCGCCACCCCCGCGACGCTCTCCAGGCTTTGCGCGGCGGGGATGAGAGCAGGAGCTGGGAAAGGGCTGCCCACGCTCGGGATGCGCTCCTTCCCGGTCCCGTGCCTGAGCAAACACAACTGGGCTTGGAGGCTTGGAGGCTCGCCTGTGTCTAGACCCCACCACGATCCTGCCTTCTCTGCCTCCAGCCCCCGTCTTTTTCCTTCAGCCCCTGGCGATTCCAATCTCCTTCCACATGTCTCAGTCACCCGGCTTCCTCCTCTCCCCATCCTCCCCGGTCGGCCTCATTCTGCTCTCTCTGAAAGCAGCGGCGCCTCTCTCAAGCGCCCCCACGCCTCCCCTCCGTCCTCCCCACCCCTACTCTCCCTCATCTTGTAGCCTACCCTTTCCCATTCTTCCCGCCCCCCCCGCCCCCCGCTTACCCCTACCCCCCATTTCTTCTTGACATTTAAAAGTGACCTCTCACCTTTTCTGAGCCGAGACAGGTGACCTTGAGGAAGGGGCAGGGGGGAACTTGAGCCTGAGAACTGGACCTCACCTCTAGGAAAGGGGGGACTGATGAAGAAGCAGTTTGAGAAAACCCACCAGTTCGCTGCCCCAAGTGTAGACTCCCAACAGAGGAGGAAGGGCCATAAAATATCAAAGAGAGAGGGAGTTTGCCCCTTGGTCACCCAGAGGACAGTGAGAATCGATTTTGGGAGTCCTGCTTAGCAAGAAGGGCTGCCTCTTGCAATGCCAGGTTAGGAAAGTGTGTGTGTAGCGAGAGGAGAGCAACCCCTTTCTTGGTTTCAAGGGCTGCCGGCCCCAGTTTGGGGAGGGGGTGGCAGATCTTCCATCTCTTTTCTCTTTCCAGGGAGTCAGTGCCAGAGCTTTGTCCTCCAGACCTGACAATAGCCAGCATTATTATCACTTGGACATCAAACACTTTTTAAGCGCCTACTGTGAGCAATGTATCAGACTAAGTGCCAGTAGACACAAAGGCATACAGGGCTGAGCCCATGCCCAGAGAGGCTGCTAAATTTGCCAATTCAATCTAAAGAAGACACTTGTGTGTGTGTGTGTGTGTGTGTGTGTGTGTGTGTGTGTGTTTGGGAAGGGAGAACATGAATGGCGAAATGCACAGGCAGGACAAAACAGCAAGGGCTTGGTGCCAGACGGTGACCTAGGGCTTAGGAGAGGACCGTTTGAAGAAAGGTCCGAGACTCAGGTGGGACTGAGAGCTGGGCTCGTTGACTCTTCCCGGCTGCCCACCAGCTGTCTGTGAAGGGAGGGTGGGAGAAGAGAAGGGAAGGCCAGGAAGGGGCTCCCTTTCCACTTCTCCTAGAGCCAGACCAGGGAGGCGAAGAACATGAGGGGTCCAGCCTGGCTCCGTGGATTGCCACGTCCCTTTTGGGACTGGCGGAATTACAAGGCTTTTCTGTCTTGGTATACCCTTCCTGGCTTGTTTGAAAGCCACTCTGTTGGTTACTTCTTATCAGGGCTCAAACATGGAAGACGGCTTAGAGATTGTCCGTGTTGGGGAAGTCACAAACTCCAATGCCTACGGAAGGCAAGCAGGTAATAATGTGCCGATCAGTTAGAATGGCTGGACAACTGGGTGTTCGAAGTCAAACTGGCCGGATAAAATGGTCCAAGCAAAACCAACGTGCTGCTCTCGAGCAGCCTGACCCCCTCTGTCTACAGACCAAGAACTTAAGATCCTAAGAAACATTATCTCTTTGTGCGTATGTGTTATCATGTCTCCCAGAACCTTGGGGTACTGTGATGAGTTCTCTAGATGACGAGTTCCTTGAGGTCAGGGAGTTAGCTGTCTTATATACATCTGAGCACTTCACATCCGCTGATGCAAGGCTCCAGATGTAGGGCCAGGACTGGAACTCAGGTCTCGTCCCTCTCTCTCCCCAGCACCCCCAGGAACTCAGCGAGTGTAACAGCTTTTTCTCTGAAAAGAAAAGAAGGAGGAGGAGGAGGAGGAGGAGGAGAAAATCCAAACATGACTTTTTGCTTCCCTTAACATAGTAAAACCTTCGATGAGAAAAGACTAGAAGCTCATATAGGATGTTCAGGGATCCCAAGGATTATCAAGAAAGCCCTGAGCTCTGAGTCTGGGTCTAAAGAGGGGGAGGGGAGCACAGCAAGGGGGAGAGGGATGGCAGCCATTTATGGAGGATTGGCCTGACAAGGCCGAAGATGAGCAGGTAGAGTGCGTACGCTTGGGGGGGAAGTTGCTGTTGGGTCCAATTATTTTGAGCATTGATCATGACACTCTTTTTTAATTTTTTAGAGAGAGAGAGAGCACGCACATGAGTGAAGGAGGAGGCAGAGGGAGAGAGAGAGAGAGAGAAGGAGAGAGGGAGAATCCTAAGCAGTCTCCATGCTCAGTATGGCGCCCAACATGGGTCTCGATCCCACAACCCTGGGATCATGACCTGAGCCAAAATCAAGAGTTGGATGCCCAACCGACTGAGTCCCCCAGGTGCCTCGACACTCTTGTTCTTAATCTCGGTAACCCTCTTATCCCACGGGGAAAGTCAACATAGAAACTCAGATCACTACCATATAATCAACCAACTTACTACTTTCCTTGAAGACTGAGGTGATAGAATGGGCATCGAGGGCAAAGGACAGATATCTAATTCGAAGTGCATGCCACCATGGGAGCCTTAAATGGTCCAGGGCTGGGACCCACACCCCCAGCTGCCAGATGTTCCCCAAGATCCGCAAGCGTTAACTTTGTTATTGCCTAGGTACCAGGTAGATGAGACCAACAATAGTAGTGAACTCTTGTGTTCGCCATTTATTACTAAGCACCTACTGTGTGCCGGGCACTGTGTTGGAGGCTGTGGATACAATGATAAACAAGACACGTCTCTGATTGGAATGGAGGTGAGTGGGTATGACTAGGGGAACACAGTTACTAGCATTAGCTTCACTTCTGTGGTGACGTTTACTGTGAAGGTTTTTTTCCCCTTGGGGTTCGTCTGGGTGGTCTGACAGCTAGCGTGGAGTTGCCTAAAGGACTTGGAGTCCTGGGTTTGCGAGGAAGGCTGAGAGGGCTAGGGTTCCACCGCCTCAGATCTTCCCCGGGTCCCTCAGATTGCTCCCTCACTGAGCGGGGCTGAACAACTACCCTGTGCCTGTGGTGTGCACAGAGGCAAAGCCAGGCATCTGAAGATCTGGAGATGAGAACTATAGGGAGGACGTGCTGGTTATTTATTCTTCAGGGTCTGAACCCCACTAGGTCCTGGGACCGTCCTTCGCCTCGTCCAGTCACCTAGATCACTAGCCTGTTTTCAGTGACTGGCGTATGTGTGTGTGTGTGTGTGTGTGTGTGTGTGTGTGTGTGTGTTGGAGATAGTTACCTCTAATGAATGAATTTTCTTCACATTCGGATCTTTGCATTTGAGTTCAGATACCCCTAATCTATGACAAAGCTTAACTAACTTGGTCTTCAGTGTATGAAAAGAAGCCAAATCAAGGGGCTTGACTAATGGAGTTTCACCGAATTGACCAAACCGAGCCCCTCTTTTACAGCTGTGTGGGTGACAGCTGGATTTCACAGTGCTATACAGTTGCGAAGCTCCTTCTCTCTGACTTTTGGTTTGATAACATGTGCTTTAGCTGAAGCGACGGCTCAACGATGGGTAATCTGGAAGGGGGTCTTGTGTATGCCATTCTCCGTCTCAGACGGAGGACTCTCCCCCAAGATTTTCTTTCAGAAAAAACGTCTCTAATAACAGATTTGAATGCTAGAAAGTAGCAGGGCAAATTCCAGCTGGGAGTAGGGTTCTAAAAGAGAAGCAGGGTGCGAATGTTGTGTGGCTCTGCCGCACCACTTTTCCTCCCTTCTGCTGTGGTGTTTTGCTTTAGTGAGCATGAGCGATGAAAACCAAACCTTTGCAGAAGGCACTCTTTAATCCTGACATTAGTCAGGGGCTCGCCAATGACTACACTTGGTAGCTTCAAAATGAAAAAAAAAAAAAAAAAAAAAGAAGGTGGTTTCCTATCCAATTTGCTGCTGGGCACAGTGGGGAAAGCAGGAGGAGGGACCCTTGTGAGGAAGACCAGGCCCGGGAGAGTTTGACCTTGAGCACGCTTCCCAACAGTCGGGCTGTTCATCCTCCTCCAATGGGACTTGAAACAGAAGGACAAGGATTCCGTTGGGCTGTTCCTGGGCAAACGAAAGCTTTCCAGGCAATGCTGTGCGTGCTGAGTTGTGATGACACTGCCCTCATTGATCTGCCTTAATAAGGATGACTTAATCAGACTTGCACCTGGAACGCGTTTGAATCTGAAGCCTTGTCGATATTATCAGCATATCTTTGCATTTGAACCAAGAATGTCTCTGGTCGGCCTCTTCTGCGATAGGAAGGGTTGGGACTGGAGGATGGCTGGTGACCACCTGCTCTGTCAGCCCCCCGAGGAGCACATTGGAGCAGATAGGTTTTAAATTCCCCAATGAGGAGGCTGGGTTAGGAATGAGGGAGTCTGCCCCACTTGAGAGCTTCTGCCAGACCTAGACTCCCCGTCTGTGAAAATGAGGTGGTCCGAGGAACCCTAAGACTCTTTCTGGCCCTTGAGGCCAGCACTCCTGAATGGAGATTACAGTCACTTCTTGGTTTTCCAAGAAAATCTCTTTTTTTGTGGATCCTCGGTGGAGAATGTTTAGTCTAAAGCCAGTTTCAGTTCCCTCCAGCCCCACTGCTGGTAAGCCACATGACTGCCGGTATCTTCAGAGAGTGCATTCTTTCTCCTTTTAGCCTCTGCCTGAGCCAGACATCATGTGGAAGGTAAATCTGCCGTATAGTAGGTGCGTGTGTGCGCGCGCGCCTGTGAGAGAATATACTCACATACATCCATGTACAAACAGATGCAATGCATTGCAAAGCTCTGTTAGGTTTGATCATCCAACATTTTGGATTATCTGCAGCTCTGTTCCTCTGCCGGAGTTGACGTGGTTCTGTCGCTAGGGAGACAATTTCAGGGAAATGGCTGGTGGGGTGGCAATTTAGATCTGTCCCTATTTGCCAACCCCACTGTTCACCCGAGACAAAACTCCCTCCATACTGCCCTAGTCATTGTCCTAAGGGGGCCTCCAGGAGCTCCCCTTCAAGGAGCACAAAAGAGCTGCATTTGGCTCTTAATTATTCAGGGATGGATGGATCCAGTGTGTAAAGCACCCGACCCAAGCCTGTTCTTCCCCTTCTTTTGGTGCCTTGGGTAACTCTATACCTGGAGCGAGAAGCTGAGGGAGATCTTATCATTTAATACAAACTTTTGTTTCTAGCAGCTTGTTCCCTCTGCTCCTCTTCCCTTAAGGCACCTGGGGGAAACCAGGAGCCCTCTGAGAGGCCTCATCCACCCAGAACAGACTGCCTTTAAGGTCTACACATGGCTCTCTTGACCAGGGTGTGTTTCTGCCCGAAAGCAGGACAGAAGAGGAAAATACCACTAGACCAGCTCCGGCTTCTGCAGAGTCAGGTCCCTATAGGTTTCCCGGCATCTTGGTTTCCTACCCCTCTCCTGTTTGTAAAGCCACCGGACTTGCAGTTTATGGAGTCACCTGGTAACCTGGGTCCCATCAGGAGCCTCCATGGAGAGCAGTGTCCTTGTGGCAAAAACTCCCAAACAGCCCAGCTCCGAGGAGCACTTCTGTGAAAGCCCCTCAAGGCTGAGGGTCGTTTTCCTGCATAAAGCAGGTACCTTGGGGCCACCTGCTCTCTTCCGGCATCTCTCCAGCTTGCAGAGCGAGTCTCTCTTGATATACGGGGCCCAGTCTGGAGAACAAGGCTCCAGTGAACTCTGTATTCAGGTAACAGTAGCTTGGCCCAGTTCAACACGAAGTCACTGATTTTTATTAGAATCACCTGGAGAGCTTTGACAAACTAGAGATGACCAGCTCCATTCTAGACCTTTAATTAAGTCAAAGTCCCTGAGCGTGGAGCCTTGAGCAACTGATATATATATATTTTTTTTGCGCTTCTAATATGCAGCTATAGTTGAGAGCCGCTGACCTAAATCTTCTTTCTTATGCTTCCCTGGCCTCACGCCAATGGCATGGCATGCCGAATCTCTTTGCCCTCAGCCCTTCAAAACAGCCAGGTCCTTTCTAGTAGTTACCGGCTCCAGCTCCTGGCATTCAGATCATGGCTACTGTTTGTGTTCCTGTGTTCTGAATGTAATGGGCTTTCTATTATGAGCTGATTGTGGGAGCACCCATCCAGTGTAACTTCTTTGCGGTCATTTTTTCTTAAAAGGCATTTATAAAAGTAACGCATATTCATTCAACATTGTTGCTTATTTCCTTCTAGATAAATGCATAACAAAATTGTGATTGTACTGTTTGGTTCGCTTTGTAAGGAGCCTTTTTCATTTAATAACATATTGTGATAATTTCCCCATGTCTTAAGTATTCTTCTCAAACGGGCTTGTTAATGGCCGCCAGTATTCCATCGAAGGGATGTGCCATAATTTATTTCACGAATCCTCTGTGGGTCGGACATCTAGGAGGTAAACCACTTTTCACTATTATAAATAATGCTGCAGTGAACATCCTTGTATATAAATCTGAGTGCCTACAGATTATTTCAGAACAGATTTCTAGAAGCTTCTTTGGAAAGAAGAAGCTTGGACCATCTAGACAACTTTTGATAGACTTCCTATAGCAGTAAAAATTTTTCATATTCGGAGCTGAAAAAATAAACCATTTTCACTGAACTCCTCTGAGGCTTCATGCTGGCTGCATCACCCTACTCGACCTGAGGGTCAGAATCCTTACCCTGGCCAGGGGCCTCAGCTCTACCTCCAGGTGAGCTCCAGGTCTCTCCTGCTTCTTTCACCTGCTTAGCTTTTTCTTCTTCATGTCTCCAGCCCAGGAACTATCCGCATTCAGTGCCTTCAAGCTGTTGTTCCATAGTAACAGCTATTATTTATTGAGCTGTTACTATGTACCAGACAGTCTGCTAAACTTTGTATACCCATTATCTCTTTTAATCCTCAATCCCTTATGTGCATGGATTATTTTTATCTCCATTTGCTACACGAGGAAACTGAAACCTTGAGAGAAAAAAACAATTTGCCCAAGGTCATGTGGTTAAAAAGTAGTAGAGCTGGGATTTAGACCCAGACCATCGACTTCAGAGCATATACTCTTCACTGGGTATGTAGTTTTTTCTGGGCTTGGCTGAGGGTATCAACACGTTGTTCACAAATACTCCTTGAGCATCCCATGGTCATAACCTGTGCCTTTCTCCAGCAGAAGAGCGCTTCTCACGTTCCAGTGGCAGGAGAGGGGCTATTCGTCAAGACCCCATTTTCCTTTTCACTTCCTTGATTCTGTCCTCACCCCTTCCTCCAGGTATCCCATGCCAGAAAACATTCTTGCCTCCTCACTGACTAGCTGCCAGGATCCCAGCATGCCTTGCAGCTTAACAGGTCCAAGTTCGCCATATCCCTATTGCAGTTTCCCCACCCAGTCAGAAGAATTTGGATGCTACTTGGCCAGCATGGCTTATAAAGCTGTCAGGGAGGCATGCTATAGTCATGGTGGGGGGATAGGCAGCCTGACTTGTGTTGGACGTCAAATACGGTTTAAAGTGGAGGCTCGGAAACATTTTTGCATTCTCGCCTCTTTCACATTGCCGTTACCCAAAAGATAGAGAAATAGCAACCGAAACTATCCTTGTGATTTGATTCTGACCATGACCATGTGACAGAGCTCAGATGAAAGACACCACATCAGCCTGTTGTTAATAACAGCCAAGGACCTTCCCTAGACCGTAGCAAGTCTGATTTTAGGAAGTCTGATCTTATGATCAGGGATTCCCAAAGGGAAGCTGGCGTGTGGCAGGTGAGCTTCTGAAAAACGAAGCTTCCCATGTTTATCCATGAGTTGCAACAAACTGGGGTAAGCGAGCTTATCAAATTTGTTGATGACAAGACTGTGATGGGCAGCTCCTATAAAAGACAGAATAAATATTCAAAATGATCTCAACAGACTGGAATGCTGGGTTTAAACCAACAAGATGAAATTTAACAGGGGCAGATGGAAAGTCACATTTAGACTGCACAAATTAATTACTCAAGTTCATGAGGGGGGTGGGAGTAGGAGACTTGATTTGGCTGCAGATCTTGAAAAAAAAAAAAAGATCTGAGGGGTTTAATTGTGCACAGGCTTTATAGGAACTGACAGGGTGATGGGCTTGCTCAAAACAATACCATCTTAAATGACACTGAGAGAAATGGCACTTAGGAACCGGATTGGGTTTTCCCTGGTAATTATGTCTTCATTTCTGGACATGGATTCTAGAGGGGACCCTGACCAACTTAAGTGTGCCCGTGGAGGGCAGCCAGCTATAGCAGGGGTTTGGGAAAGCCAGCCACAAAAGTTCCAGTGAAGGAAACTTGTCCATTTAGGGAGGGAGAAAACCCCAAGGGTCATGCTGGCTGACTGCAGAAGGAGCAGGACTTCCTATAGGAGAGAACAGAGCTCATCAGCCCGGGAAAAGCAGAAGGCACCAGAGTAGAAAGTACAGGAAGCTGGATTTTTTTCAGAATGGGCATCTTTCCAACCAGATGGGTTCTGGTGAAGCAGCACCAGCTGTCAGTCTTGCCGCCCGGGATGTTGCTGGGGGACTCCTGTACCGGAGACAGATGATCAGCCCGGCAGTGAACCTCTATCTCTCTGTGGCTCTGAGTCTGGAGGACACCTGCTTCCTTTCCTGATTACTCCAGAGCAGTTGTTCACAGAGCGAGGTCCCTGGCCGGCAGCATCAGCACCACCTGGAACCTGTTAGGAATGCAACAGTTCTTGAGCTGAACCCCAGACCTACTAACTCAGTGACTCCCAGGCGGGAGCCCAGCAACCTGCACTTAAGCCCTCCAGGCCATTTTCGTGCCAGCTGAAGTTTTCATGCCACTTTAGGCCACACTAGGCTGTTCTTTCTGTTACTGGGTGCTTGTGACACTTCTACGTCCCATTCCACTTTAGTGTGGAAGCTTGGAAGGAACATGAGCTTTGCGATGAGACAGACTCGAGTTCAAACCCAGTTTTTGTCTGTGGGTTTTATATGAGTTCCATTCCCTGTCTGAGCCTCGTTTTTGTACTATAAAATGAGGGAGGACTAGTTTAAGGGAGGATGGAATGAAGCAGTGTTACTCTTGTAGATGGATGCTTCCTGTTAGTATCAGGTCATCCTGGGAAGGGTCTTAATAGCATAGGAGTTGGTCAAAGGGAGGCCGGGGTGCAGCCTCCTCTGTATCCCCCCAGCACTCACCAGCAGGGCTCTCCCTCCCGGTACGAGTTGGTGAACTCTGGGGCTGCCAGTTTCCTCCCTCCCTGGACAATGGAGAGCCACGGCTGCTTTCCCTCCCACCCCTATTCATGCCCATCCTTGTGAGCATAAGCAAGTCCATCCTTCCAGTGGACCTGTGTCTTGCTGAACCTGATCTTCTGGGGTGTATGATTCTAGACTCCCTGCTCTTGGGATGCAAAAGCCATCGATGGACGGTCTTGGCCCCAAACAACCCGCAGGAGCCTCTAACTTCACATGGGTAAGGGGCCCGAGCTGCTGGTGTCAGCCAGGCAGGGGAATATGAGTGGACCCTTCATGGAGCTAGAAGGAGCCAGGGTCACCTCTACAAGTCCCTTCTGAGCGGTTAGCTGGTGGAGTCTTCCTCAGAGACAGGGAGCTCATCACCCCACAAGGTGTCCATTCAAATTTTTGGTCAATAATGTCTAATAGAAATGTCTATTAGTCTTACATTTCTCTGAAGTCTGTGTCTCTCCCGATGGGCCCCATCTCTTCCCACGTGGCTGTTCCAGGCAAACCCAGTCACTTCCATGCCACAGCTTATCCAGCATGGGGGACCAACTCCCTTCACCTCTTCCCCACTTCCATGGATGCTCTTCCTCTGACCTTGTCTCTTCATCTCTGGGCACAGAACTCAGAACATCCTCCCACTTGTCTTAAATTGCGGTCACCAGGACCAAATCTGGTTTTCTAGGTGAGGCCGGGCCAGCACGCCCTCATCCGTCCTGGTACCACAGCTTCTGTTAAAGCAGCCTCAATCCCGCCCAGGCTATTTTTGGCAGCCACATGGCCCTGTGGACTTTTACGGAGCTTGCAGCCAACCATTCCCCTCAGGTCTCTTTATCATAATCTGTAACTCAGCCCCATCTCCTAAGTGTGTCTTTGTGTTCCATTAGTTTGCTAGGGTTGCTGTAACAAAGTACCTCAGACTGGATGGCTTAACAGAAGTGTATTGTCTCACAGTCCTGGAGACTAGAAGCCAGAGATGAAGATGTTGGCAGGTTTGGTTCCTTCTGAGGGCTGGGAGGGAGAACTTTCCCCTGGCTTCTGGTGGTTTCCTGACAATACTTGCCTTTCCTTGGTTTATAGAAGCATCCCCCTAATCTCTGCCTCTCTCTTTGCATGGCATTCTCCCTGTGCGCCTGTCTGTCTCCAAATTTCCCCTTTTGTAAGGACACCAGTCATATGTGACAAAGGGCCCACCCTACTCCAGTACGACCTCATCTTAACTAATGACATTTGCAACAACCCTATTTCCAAATAAGTTTACATCCTGGGGTTCTGAGGATTGAAACTTAAACGTGTTGACTTTTAGAGGGACACAGTTCAACCCATAACCCATAAGTCTTTCTGGTCTTAATGTTTGAGACTCTACATTTTCCCCTAGTTCATTTCATCTTATCTAAGTTCAGCCCTTCTCTCTAGCTGATTAAAATATCTCAGATTCTGAGGGCGCCTGGCTGGCTCAGTCAGTGGAGCATATGACTTCTGATCTCGCGGTTGTGAGTTTGAGCCCCATGTTGGGTGTAGAGATTGGTTAAAAATAAAATTTAAAAAAAAATCCAAGATTCTGTCTCTGACATCCAATATATCTGCTAATAACTCCCACCTTCCAGTGCTTCCCATCTGTCGATCCGAGGAACTGATAAGATATTGAATGCAGTGGGGTAGTTCAGAGCCCTATATGTACCTGGATGTTTCCATCCAAGGGGACTCGATCCATTGGTAGTCACCCTTGGGTAAGATTGTACAGCCATCTCTGTGTGCTACTAATTCTTCACCTTTTAGCTTCCTTTTTCTAGCTTATATGCAACAGTTTCATGAAGCGCTTGTCAGATGGTTTCAAGATCAGCTACACCGGCGAACCCCATCTCCCTCGGTCCAATCTCACCACAGCCTGGTGACCCTGTCAACACAGCAGATGAGCTTTGCCTGACAGGACTTTATTACGGAACACACACTGCCCGCCTGCAATCTCAGCCGCCTTTCCCAAAGTGCCCACCACCTTCGTTTGTAGTCTTTTCAGGCATTTTTCTCAGGCAGAACGTTGAGTTTCCCTCTGTGTGGTTTGCAGAATCCACCCCAGACCCGCTTCTGGAAGTGAGGGCTGTGTGGCCTGCCCGAGGCCTCCCAGCCCCTCTCCTGCTTGCCAGGGTCCCGTCAGGATTCCTGGGAGATCCCCACAGCTGTTCGGGGCCTCATCTGCACGCACCCTGGGTGTGCGGCTGGGCCAAGTGGCTTGAATGCGTTTGGAGCAGCTGGAGTTTTTTTACGGCCACCGCGCCAGCCTCCAGCTTGGGCCTGCTGTGCCCGAGGCTTCTCTCACTCTTTCCTTTCCATGGAGTCCCACGCCCTGATGGAGAAGACAGAAGCTAAGCTGGAGGCAGAGCCGAAGGCCCACCAGAGAAGCCCCCAAGCCTGTGGATTCCGCATTCGTTCCCTTGCAGCATGCTTTCCCCTTCCAGCTCTCCTCTTTCCGGAAGTCCTCTCGTTCGTACAGCCTCTCCTTTTCTTTTCCCGATTCTTGCTCTTTGACTCCTTGAGGGTAAGACATAAGTGAGGGCGAGAGGTGTGCATGGAGGGGCAGGCCTCCCTCGGCGTGGGCAAGCCTCCGGCTGCCTTGGGACAGGGGAGGGCAGCCACACGCCAAAGGCCTCAGGTGCTTTGCTGAGGAGTCTGGTGTAGCAGGCGGCCTGGAGCCACAGCGGGGCTTGAATTCTGGCTCCACCATATCCTTGTAGAGTGACTTTGGGCAGATGATTTCTCCTCTCTGAGGCTGTTTCCTCATCTGTAAAATGGCCATAATACCTACTTCAGAGGGCAGTTGTGGGAACTGAATTAAATGAGCTCCTCTTAGCAAGGTAGGACATGTGGGAAAGTACCTGGGAACCAAGGGTACCCAACATCCCTCCCCTTTCTGCAGACTGGACTGGTGAGCTGGAGATGGATGAGGTGGGGGAGAGGGAGGCCTGTGATGAGGGTGGGGAGGAGATGAGATCCCAGGGCCCCGACTTCAGTGAGGCCATGAGAATGGAGAAGGAGTTTGCCTGAGGGAAAAGGGAAAGAAATAAGGCCCAGGATTTTGAGCAGTTTGTGGAAGACGATGGGGTTGTTAAGATTTCCTAGAGTTTACTGAGAGTTTATGTTGTGCCAAGCCATTTAAAAAACTGCTTTATGTATTTAATTTAATTTTATTTTTTTTAAAGGTTTATTTATTTTTGAGAGACAGAGCGTGAGCAGGGGAAGGGCAGAGAGAGAGAGGCAGACGCAGAATCTGAAGCAGGCTCCAGGCTCTGAGCTATCAGCACAAAGCCCAACACGGGGCTCAAACTCACAGACCGTGAGGATCATGACCTGAGCTGAAGTCGGTCGCTTAACCAGCTGAGCCACCCAGGCGCCCCTGCTTTATGTATTTTAGCTCATGGAAGTCTTAAGGGCAGAGATGGCTTTATCACCCCCATTTTATAGATGGGGCGATTGAGACGTGGAAATATTACTTAACTGTTAAGCCAATCCAGTCTTCCAACCCAGGTTGGCCTGCTACTTCCCAGGTTGCCCTCTCCTCCTTCCCACCAATATGCTTTTCCATTCCCGTTCGTCTGTCACATTGCCTCCATCCCTGGCTGGGTCCTGTGGGATCCTCGAACCGTTCCCTCTTCCTGGTCGTGGGGTGGAGTGCCAGGCCCTGCCTTTCTCTAAGGATACTTCTCAGGGCACCTTCCATGAAGCCCCAACTCATCTCCACGCCAGTTCTCCCCACTCCCACTCTCGGTCTGTAGAAGGAGGGATTTAAGTTACACTTCAGGAAGAGCCTCCCAAGTATGAATTGTAAGAGAAATGAAAACCGCGTGACTTAGCTGGAGATCTTTAGGGCTCAGGCGGAGGCGTGGAAGAGGAAGAGGATGAGGAGAGGTGGTATGGCGCCTGCATCCTGGACCTCGGAGACGATGGCTCTGGATGCAGGAGGGGTGTCAGGGAGGGGCCCCTCTTGGCAAGATGGCTGCCACTCCTAATTAACCCATGGCTTTAATTACACTTCACAGCCTGGTCCTGCTGAGATGGACGATTGCTCTGAGATTGTGGCACTGGGCTAAATGTCTGAAGCAGTTTCCACTGCACAAACTCCTCTCCCTGCGACGGTGGGACCACAGGGGAGGGCTTTCCATGGGCCTGGGCCTGGAGAGATAGGCATGGGGAGCATGCCTGTGACTGTCCCCTGCCCTGTCCTGCCCTGGTCACCTGTCTGGGGAATCCTCTCTGACTGTGGGTTAGGTTTCTGCTGGCAGTTTGGTGTTGTGGCCTCATCCAGGGGCTTTGATAGCAGGAAATGGGGGGCCGGGTGGAAAGGAGCATGAGGAGAAGGCACGAGAACCCCTAGGGGTGGATGAATGCCTTCAGCCCCAGGGATTAATTCTGGTGGGATCTGCTTTGTATTCTCCAATAACCACTACATGTGGGAACCTGCTATGGACCAGTATCTCATTGAAGTCCTCATGGAGAGCTCTAATGGAGGGATTTAGCCCCTAGTTTACACAGGAAGGAAAGACCTCAGCAAGGCTAAGAAACTTGCCTAACATTGCGCGACTGTATGGAGGTGAACACAGGCCATGGTGAACCCAGAAGGAGTGCTCTTTCCTCCTGAAAACGGGCCTCTCCCAGTAGCTGGTCGCCTCTCCCAGTCGCAGGCTCCTGCAGATCCAGAGATGCAGAATCCAGAGATTGCGGTATGCAGTGTTTCACTGCTGGGACATCCGGGCCTCTGGATCATTCTGTGTCCCGAGGAGGTGAGGGGAAGCTTTATGAGAGGCCGTCGTACTCTCCCATAGCATAGCCATGGTCTCCCTTCCCCCGACACTCTCTCTCTTTCTCTTTGTCCCCCACCCCCCACCCCCGAGACTCGTCCTGGTTCCTAGGTTGTCCCTCTTCTGTGACCTCCCCGGGGCAGCTACCTCAGTGCCGTCCTAAGCCCTCTGGTGACCACTCCCAGGCCTGTACCTCTGTCAGGAGCCAATGTCCTAGGTACTTTCCGAACCTCCATGATGGAAGCCTCGGCCCTGCGTCACAGGCTGTGTGTGCGTGTATGTGCTGGGAGCGGGGGGTGGTGGTCTGAGGTAGAGGCCCTGTGGAGGCCCCATCTCCCATCTCGGTCAGAATTCATATTACCATTGTTCTTGGGCAAACCTCCAGGCTACGTCTACTGTCATCCCAGATGTCCCACAATGCCCTGTGTTGGATCGGCACACCCCTGAGCTTACTCATGTGTGACGAGGAAGCTAGGCCAGGGGGACCATGTCTTGCATGCTCAATTTGCCTGGCATTCTGCTCTCTAAATTACCAGGGGACCATCCCAGAATTAGTCCCTCATCTTAGGAATGGGAAAGCTGAGGCTCTGGTAGCTAGGCGACTGGCCCTAGGTCACACTCTGTATCTCGCTGGCTCTCTGTTCCCTTGCAGCCCTGACAGGGGAGGGCCTGCGAGAGAAGGGGGATCAGCAGCTCCACCAGAGAGTCTTACTACCCACCCCTCTTGCAGTGCATGCAACGATGGCTGTGGGCCTGCCCACCGGAGGGTAGGCTCCCAGGGCAGAGCACCACAGCTTTATACCCAGACGTTCAGTCCAAATTATCCCCCACATCTGTCATAGAGATTCGGGGTGTGGTGAGGCTGGCGAGGGGGTCTGGGGAGGCTCACATCTCAGAAGCACTGATAGACATCAGACCACTCACTGCAGGTCTCAGACGATCTTTCTATGTTAAGAAGACCCATTTTGTGGGTCTGACACAACTTGGTGCCCTTTGTGAGGATGTGAAGGTCAGGGGGAGGGAGACTGGGCTCCCGGCGCTGGGTGACCTTTGCGCATGGATGATCCGTCCTTCGAGGCACTGAGGAAAATGACGTTTCTCCTGTTGGGTTTGCTCTGATGGGACTGTGCCAAAATTCTTCAGAACCTTGCACAGTGTTTACATCGTGAGTAAAAATGTTTGCAGCGCACCAGAGAACCACAGGGCTCGGAAGGATCTGGGATAACATCTAGTGTGGGCAGCAGGAGCTAGGCTGTGGAGGCTGTAGCGGTTCTGGAGTTTTGACCGTGCCTGTCTGTGAATTCGGCTTCAGAGCTGAGCCATTCTTCTCCCTGAGCGACAATGGACATAAATGGAAGATGGGCTTCTCCGGGTGTGGGGAGGTGATAGTCATTCTCGGGGTTTTGAGAATGACTTCTTCCAGGGTTCTCATTATCTGGTGATAAGATTTACATCTCAGGTGAGAGATGAGAAACCAGGGATACTTGGCCTCCGTCAGGTGGGGATGTTGAGATGGGAGGAAACGGCAGCATCTCTGTGTCAGGGTTCCTGCAGCCTCGACACCCCGTGTGCGGCAGAGCAGAGCCAGGGTGGGAAGGAGAGGGTGGGGGCTGGCAGGGGTGCCCGGGGTCGAGCCAGCCTTGGCATTGCCCGCCCGGTCCTCTGGGCTGGGACAGCTCTCGCCGAGCACAGCACGGGGGCCTTCTTCGAGTTCACGGACTCAGCCCCTTGGCCTGCCCTATCAGCCTCTCCAGTTCTACCTTGAACTGACTGTCCAATAATGACTGTCCAATAATTGACTTGAGCACCCATCATGCACCAGGTCTGTGATGGATGCTGGAGAGATAGGGGTGAAAAAGGCACAACTCTTTCCTTCCAAGAGGTAACAGCTCCAGGGAGAGGCAAGAAGCCTGTTAGGCCCCCTGTGGTCTGCTGAGCTGTGGGCCTTGCCCACACCCACTGCTGCCCTGTCTGCAGGGCTAAATTCTCAGGAACTGGCTGGGCCACTCATTGGCTCCATACAGTCTCAGGTAATTCACCTTCCCCTGTTCCGGGCAAAATGATGAGGAGGATATTGACAAAACCCATGTTTTAATGGAGTGCTCTACTATCGTCGAAGAACATACACAGCCTTTTCTTCTCCCAGAAATCGCAACTTCCCTTTACTGAACTCTATGCGGGACACTGTTCTCATTGCTTTGTATATTATCTCATTTAATTCTTATACCAGTAGCAAACAATTCTGAGTTTGGTACTGTTATACTTCTTTTAGAACTGAAGAAATTCTCCAGAAAGAATATGTCCCAGTCATGCATCAACCTAAGAGGCAGTTTCAAATCCCTGTTTCCAATTCCAAACTCCATGCTGTGTTCCATTACACCACATATTGTTGTCAGTGTGAGTGTCCTGGGGGACTCTGGTTCCAGGCTCTGGTGAGCCTTGGTGTCCTGGGCTTGCTGAGGGCTCCCTGCCCCACACCTAGCAGAGTTGCCATGTTGGCCATTTCCTCCATTCCTTAAGGGTAAGCCCTGCCTGCTCCTCTCTAGATCTGTTTGGACTTGGACTTGAAGCTGCCCACCCAGAGTGCCCGTAGTTTTCAGCGGTGCCTCTCCCTTCCCTGGGCATCTAGGACACTCAGCAGGGGTGCTGTCCTTTTTCGTTCCACCAGCACACTGGAGTGCTCTAAAAAAGGCAACAATAAAACTCAGAAAGAGTTTCAGAAAGAGAGGGACAGGATGCTTCTGGGCTCCAGGTCACCGAAACCTCCTGGTCTTCTCCACCTTTGAGGTCAAAGTCAGGGGGGTGGGGGGAAGAGTCCAAACAACTTCCTTCTTGCTCTGCCTTGTCCTGGCACTGGCCAGGGTGGCCATTTGAAGAGGGGGGGTGCTGTTACTGCCCACTTGCCATGCCATGCGTTGATGGAGAAGCACGAATCTGAGCTGGTAACGCTTTCCTGGGGCCGCAACCCCTGTTTTCCTTTGTCGGGTCCATCTTGAAAAGGGATGTATGGTTTAGCAGTTTTCTTCCCAGGCAGCACAGTACAGTCACCAGGGTGGTGGGGGATGCAGTGTGGGGGGTGGTTTAAAACCACTGAAGCCCAGGCCCCACTCTCAAAGAGGGATTCCATCTGTCCAGGTGGAACCTGGGCATTGGTATATTTTTAGGGCACCCCAGGTGACTCTCAGGGACAGTCAGGAAGAGAAACCCCGGGGCATCTCTTTGTGCCTTGCCCTTAGCACTCTGTGCTGCCTGTGCTGCTTTAGAACCTGTGACGGTCTCCCTGATGTGAGCTCCATCTCCCAGGGCAGGGAGAGAGCCCCGCTTGTCCCTGTGTACCTTTGTCCAGCCTGAGGCCTGGCACCGAAGCCTCAGTCGGTGTGTGTTGGGTCGTTAATGAGAGCTAGTCAGAGAACATACTGGTTTCCCCTTCCCTTTCTCTCTCTTTCAAAGCATGGATAGGGCATGTTCTCAAAAACAGGATCTTTGATTTTTCGATCTCCAGTGTGGGGTGAGGGGGAGGGTGCTGAACCCCGGCAGGATTTCAGGGTCACTGGTGAGTCAGTGTAGCTGGAAATAGAGCAGGGGACATGGGCGGGGTCCTTTGCGGAGCGGGTGTGGAGCTGCACTCTCTCTTATTTTCTCTCCGTCCGTCTGTCTGTCTGTCTGTCTGTCTCATACCTGGATGTAATTGTGAATGGAGCTGGTAAATCTCTAGCACAGGGGTGGGGTGGGGCCTGACGTGCAAAGGCCGAGGGAACAAATGTCTGTCTGTATTTCTACCTGACGTGTGCGCAGGTCCCTGCGTTGTCCCACAGGGGAAGACTGGGTCATTGAAACCGGGTGAGATAAGGAAGACCCTGCCCTCAGCCCACAGCCTCTCTCCTTACAGACACCCCACTGTGGGTTTTTCCTCTCAGTGAAGTGAGGAAATGGAATAGAAAGTAGAAGTCTCTGAGCCTGCTCCCCGCACTGAGAACCCCTCCCAGAGAGGACAGAAGGGAGTACGGGTGCATTGGTGGGGGTCCAGGTACAAACTCCCTCTCATCTCCTGCTGAAATGCTGCTCCTTGATTTCCTGCTGGCCCGCCACGGGCCCACGGACCCGCATCTTCTGCGGCCTCATTGAAGACTGGGTGGCATTGATGCAGCGGGCCGCGCTGGGAAGCTCGGGTTTCCTCTGCCCCACAGCCTGAGCCACATCAAAGGTGCACCTGCAGTGGGGGCAGGGAGCCCCCCCCAGCCCTGGGCAGCTGCAGGCCCTCCCCCTCCAGCTGGAGGCTCCGCCTCCCGCCGCTGCCCCTGAACCCAGGGTCCAGTAGGTCTACATCCCACCTGCTCCTTGGGCACCTCTCTCGTCCTGTCTCCAGACCCTTCTCCACAGACCTGCGCTCGGCTTGGCTGCTCACTGGATTGCCTCCGCCTTGTCTCTTGTCTGTCGGGTTTTCAAATGTGCAGTCTCTGCCTGCGACATCTGTGCGGTCCCTTCCCCCGCTCCCACCTTGGTCTCTTATACTCCGGTTGCCATTGTCACTTTCCCTGAGTGACTTTCTCAGATGGGCTTCTGGTGATTCAGCCCGGGGCCATTTCTCAGTGCTCGGTCCCCGAGGACCCCCCATCTTTAACACTCTCAAAACCTCTTTTCAAAATCCTGCCCTTCCCGGGCTTCTTTCTGGCGGCCTGCACACCTCCTCCTTCTGCGCTCTAACCGCTCTCCTCCCCTCCCGTTCGGAACCCACCCGCCCGTTAGGGCCAGGACTAGCCTGCCTGAGGCAAGTGGCCTCCCTTCTCCTGGGCCCTGAGAGGTGGAGCATCTCAAGTAATCCTGTCACAAACGCCTACTGTGTGCTCACAGGTGCACGTTGCCCTTCTAGTGCCTGCGAGCCAGAGCTCTGAACAGAAACCCTGTCCCCACGGACTTTCTATTCTAAGCGAGAGAGACAGAGAAAAAACACAGTAAATCGTGTAGTGTGTGAGAAGATGATAATAAAAATAAAAGTGTGATTGGATGTGGTCTTAACTATTAGCAAGACACCAATCTGAATATACCCCCAAGCGTTACGTGCGTTCCGTGTATCCCTTACTTTGCTTCAACAGTTGTCAATACTTTTTGCCCATCTCTTTTCATCTATTCCACCCCCCACCAAACTTTTATTTATCCTAGCATATTTAAAATTTTTAAATGTTTTTTATCTGTGTATGTGTGTGTGTGTGAGAGAGAGAGAGAGAGAGAGAGAGGGAGGGAGGGAGAGAATGAGAGAGGGAGGACAGAGAGAGAGGGAGGCACAGAATCTGAAATAGGCTCCAGGCTCTGAGCCGTCAGCACAGAGCCCATTATGGGGCTGGAACTCACAGACCGCCAGATCATGACCTGAGCTGAAGTCGGACGCTTAACCGACTGAGCCACCCAGGCACCCCTATCCTAGCATATTTTGAAATAAATCCCAGGTATCATGAAATTTTATCTATAGATACTTCGGTGTCCATCTCAATGGGTTAAGATGTATTTACATTGTACAGAAACGCTGTGCCATTGTCACACCTAACAAAACCAGCAGTAATTCTTCTGGGACTGTTTAACGCTGCCATGTCTGACAGTCTTGCCTCGCCAGGTGTCGGAAGCCCCTTGAGGGCAAGGAGCATGGTGGTAAAGCATCCAAAGCTTGGAAACAAGGCAAAAATATGATCGCGTGCCCGGGCAACCTCCTACTGTAGTCTAACAGTTCCTCCCAAAGGTTGTTTAATTCTCTATGGGGATGTACTTTTGCTTGACTTTCAATGTATTATTGATTGGGAGCCAGACTTTATGAAGTTAAATGTTACCGTATAGGTTGATAAGATAACACAGATCTTTACCCTTTACAAATGATTCTGTTCAGTAGAAGAGATAACTCCAAAGTTATGGGGTGTTTTGCCCTGTAGGACATTAATCGATTTTGTCTCTGCTTCACAAACTCCTTTCTACTTGCCTTTCCTGACTTACTACACAAACCCCTGTTCCCAAATCCTCCTTGCCATCCCTCACTAATGAGTTAAATTTAAATTACATTTATATGAGAGCATTTGGAAAACCTCACTTTGACCATGGCTTATCCATTTTCTTCCTCTTTCCTTAGTCTAGTCCACTCCTCGGTATGGACTAGATGTTTGTGGAATGGGATTTAGACTTGCCTCGGTATCCCACTGCAGCAGGAAGAATCAAGGTTTCAAGTTGAGAAGGGCTGAGCAGCTGTCCTAGAGCCCTGGAGAGGGGATAGAGTGGCTAAGGCAGGTCCCCTGGGGCTGGCACCCTGTGTTCCACCCTGGAGGGCGAAAGGAGGGTCAGGTTCTGTGGCCATGGGACTATCTAGAGAGCCTTTGCCCACCCTCTGCTCCTGGAAGCAAAGCTCTGTCCAGCTCTAACGCTGAGTGGGGAGAATGGAGGGGGGCAGAACAAGACTCGTGTGTGCAAGCGTATGTGTATGTGTGGCAGGGATGTGCCCACGAGGGTATGCTGGCTTGCAGTTTGCCCCCATGCTCAGAGGGCAAAGGTAACATTCCAGGAGTGTTGTTTTATGTCCCCAAATTACTGCCTTCTTTTTTTTTTTTTTATAATTGTTTATTTATTTTTGAGAGAGTTGGACAGAATGCAAGCCAGGAAGGAGTAGAGAGAGAGGGAGGGAGACCCCAATTCTGAAGCAGACTCCAGGCTCTGAGCTGTCAGCACACAGCCCGACGTGGGGCCTGAATTCACGAGCTGTGAGATCATGACCCGAGGTGAAGTCGGGCGCTTAACCCACTGAGCCACCCAGGCTTCCCCAAATTACCGCCTTCTGATTCCTCATGCTTTCCTGGGTTGGGAAAGGCTTCTCCTTTACAGTGTATCCCCATTATTCCATTACAGTTGAGGCTTGGGGACGCAAAGGGTGGCAGGAATATTGACAACGTGGTGGAGATGGTAGTGGGAGGGATTGTGTGTGGTGAAAAGCAGCTGTGCTTTTAATCTTCTAAGAGGTTGTTTCTGTTCCAAGAAAGGAGGTGGTGGTGGTGGTAGGGTATGTGTGTGGAGCGGAGCTGATGAGGTGGGGGTCACAATTGTCCTGTGAGTTCCCAGGATGGGAGCTGCTCAGTGTGCAGAAACAATTCCTCCCTTTACCTAAATTATCCAATTGCCACCCTGGCTCGCTCAGCCTCTGGAGTGCCTTTTCCTCCAGAAAACCAAAGCAACATGAAGTTAAGACTTTGTCCTCCAGGGACCCACCCCCAAGCTTCCAGGTCCCCTGGTTCCCAATCTCAGTGTTCCGTGTGGCACCGGCCAAGGCAAGCAAGCGCCTTGGAGGGTTATTAACAAACAAGGATTTCCGTTTGCTTTAAAGGTTGGATGTGTTCGATCTTTTATTTCAATTAGCAAGAAAAAGCTTTAATAACATCTTTTTCTATTCCTATTTGGAACTAGGGTAACTTTTAAAAGCTACCTGTCTGATCGGTGATGGGGGAACACCATTCGGGTGTTGACATCGTTGGTTCTGGAGACTGGAGCATACTAGGAAAGACGGGCATTTCCCTGACTTTCCTCATTTTCCCTGTCCTGGCTTGTCAGGCACTCCCTCCTCCTTTATTGCCCTCTCCTCATTCCGTTCATGTACCACCCCAGCCATTGCTCGGGGGACATTTGCCAGCTCCAGACACTGGAGACACAAAGATGAATGAGGCCCTTTTCGCAGCTGGAGATGCTGTGAGCCCCGTGGACAGTGATCCCTCGCGAGGGAACAGGGCTTTCTGGTCGACAGAGCACATTCACGTTTGTTGTGTGTTTTAAGCCTCATGAGAGTTGGGGAGATGAGCCAAGACAAGCATTCCCCATCCCAGAAGAGGAAACTGAGGCTCAGAGAGGTTGTAGGCCATCTCCAAGGTCACACAGATGGAGCTAGGTGGGGCTGGGACTGGAAGAGCCTTCCGGTAATGGTCAACCCCATAATCTCTGGCTGCACAGAGGCTGGTAACTAAAGGTCACAGGAGTTGGGAAGGGGGAGGCAGAGTGTCAAAGAAGCTGAGGGCTGGCCTAAGGGGTATGGTGACTTTTGTCTGCAGTCACTTTTTTTTTAATGTATTGATAAATTGTTATTTATTGCTAAGTAATATTTCATTCTTTTAAAAAATGTTTAATTTAAATTGTAGTTAACATACGGGCAATATTTGTTTCAGGAGTAGGTTTAGTGATTCATCACTTACATAACACCCGGTGCTCGTCACAAGTGCCCTCCTGAATGCCCATCACCCGTCTGGCCCATCCCCCACCCACCTCCCCTCCAGCAACCCCAGTCTGTGCTCTATAGTTAAGAGCCTCTTACGTTTGCTTCCCTCTCTCCTCTTCCCCCAGCCCTTCCCATATGTTCATCTGTTTCGTTACTTAAATTCCACATATGAGTGAAATCATATGGTATTTGTCTTTCTCTGATTGACTTATTTCACTTAGCATAATACCTTCTAGCTCCATCTATGTTGCTGCAAATGGCAAGATTTCATTTTTTATTTTTTTAAGAGAGAGAGAGAGAGAGAGAGAGAGTGAGAGCAGGGAGAGGGGCAGAGAGAGAGATAGAGAGAATCTTAAGCAGGCTTCGCACCCAGAGCAGAGCTTGACATGGGGCTTGATCGCATAACCCTGGACGCCACCCCCACTTTGTTTTAGAGAGGGAGAGAGAAAGAGAGAGATGATTTTATTCTTTTTGATGGCTGAGTAATGTTCTGGGGTGTGTGTGTGTGTGTGTGTACTACATCTTCTTTATCCATTCAGCAGTTGATGGACATTTGGGCTCTTTCCGTAATCTGGATATTGTTTATGATGCTCCTATAAACACTGGGGTGCATGTACCCCTTTAAATCTGTATTTTTTCTATCCTTTGGGTAAATACCTGGTAGTGCAATTGCTGGGATTTAGGGTAGTTCTATTTTTAGTTTTTTTTGTCTGCGGTCATTTCTGTCTGGCCTGGGACCCATGTCTCCCTGGTGGGAGTGTTAGAGGTTCCTGGCTTGCAGAAAGGTAAGGAGCACAAATCACCCTTTCAGGCAACTACCCTTTGGTGTCTGAGAGTCACGTTCTGGTGGCCATGGAGTCCTGAGTCCCTCTTCCACCCCCGCACTCAGCCAGTTGCAGTGAGGGACTGGGGCTGGACATAACATGAACAAGGTCGTGAAGAACGGGACAGGATGGAGTGGGGGGTCCGTTACAGAGGGAAATCGTGGAGTGGCGGTGTCATTTAATAGGAGGCAAAGGATGTCTTCCTGGCTGGGGAGGGACCAGCTGTCAAGCTGCGGGAGTGGGGCCTGATAGGGGCAGGCTGTGGGCAGGAAGAGGTCCAGGAGGGGAGCAGCGGGGTCTAGGGAGATTGGCTGTGGTTCTTGAGCAAGAGTGTTACCTGACGGTGTTGTGTGTCAGGTAGTATTGGGACATTCCTGTTGGGTGGGGGGAGCTGAGCCATAAGGGGTAAGTGCCCAGAGTGTTTATTGTTTCTGATGTTTCATGCTGGCCCTCCTGTTACAACAAAGCACAAAAGAAGCGACCTATTAGAGTCCATGAGACCTGATTCTCTCGTCTGTAAGACATTTGCCCTTTGCAGAGAATTCTGGATTCTCAGAGAGCTAGTGTGAGGTTTGGTCTTGCTGATTTTCTAGAGGAACTTTAAGGCCACACCCGTGATACTCTAATTCGATAGATCTAGGTGGGGCTGGGAGTCTGAATATTCGTTCTAGAAGAGCAACACCGTTATACAAATACCTGCTATTTGTTTGGCATTGGTAATCAGCCACCTCGTCAGGAGATGAGGGGCAATCAATTTCCATCAGCGCGAAGGAGTCTGGGAGGAGGCCAGCCGTGACATCTCGCCACCTGCCGTGCACCCTATCCACAGCCTTACGGGCTGCACACGAAAGCCCGGCTCTCCAGGGAAGCCGGGCTGGGTCATTCCAAATTTCAAAGTTTTCTAACCAGCTTAAGATTTGTCCTTTTAAGCAACAATACTTAAAAACATTGTCAGGCACCGTGTTTGTGATTCTGTATAAGATGTATTACACGTGTCCCTGGCTTTTTAAACAGTCACACAAGCATAAATGTAACCTTTTCTTGATGTCCCACGGGTATGTTAGGAACCTTAATTAATGTATTGAGCTATAATTCACTGGGGCTTATGGGACAGTTTGCTTATACCAAATGACTCCCTGAGGTTTTGAGTTTTTGTGTTTTAGTTTTTCCAGCTGTACTTCTCTCTGACTGATGTCCCTTCTTGCTAGACACAATGTACCTGCCTAAAGCAAATGTCTCTTCATTTTCAATTTGCATTTATTGTATGGGTTTGGGAAATGGATAACTGAAGTCCTTGTAATTGGGTAGGAAATCCGTGGTTAACTTGCCAGTATTCATTCCACACCCTCTCCCTGAGTGGCAGCAATGATATTTGGGATTGACCTCAGCCTAAGAAGGTGACCGATTGGCTTAAGGGGACACTGTTTTCCTTCCTTCGTTAGCGGTTGGGTCATAAATGGACACACGATGCAGTTTTGACTAATGGGATTTGAAGAGAGGTTCTCCACTGATTTCTGAGAAAGTTCTTCCTAGGGCCATAGGAAGTCATTCTCCAAGTAGATATAAACAGAAGACACACAGCTCCAGTGACTTTCTTTGGGAGAAATCTACTGGAGATGGCAGAGAGGGACACGGAATTACAAGTGGGGGTTGAACGTCTAAACTTCCTGTCCTGTGAATTATTATATTTGCTTTGGTTTAAGCCCCTTTGGATTGAGTAGGGTTTTGGGTTACTTATAACTAAAAGCATCCCAATGGATAAAAATCAAATATATGAAATCAAAGTGAGTAGGTTCTAGGTGAAGCTGGAGACCCTTGTATGTGTTCTTCATTACTCTGTTTTGGTTTCTCAGAAGTGTGGCTTTGTCTTTTGATTTTGGAGGGCTCGTTTCTTCCAGAATTTTTCCAGGTGGTTAATGACGGCTTCTTGTTCACCTTCGTATCCCCAGGACTTTTCGCAGTGCCCTGCACTTACTGGACACTCGAAACGTTGTTAAATTGACTTAAACTCAGCGGTCCGCCTGCATCTGCAGGGTGCGTTCTCCCTCCCGTTGACAATTGTATCAGCTTATTGCTCTTCACCTATCAAGGTTTTTAGAATGTTAAAGACACATCACCGACTCTTAACACAAGTAAGTTTCTGTAGTGCTTTCCAGCTTACGAAACACCACCCGGAACCAGGGAGAGCCAGGATCATCCCCACTTTACAGAGAAGAAAACCAAAGTTCAGTGGATTTGCCTGAAGTTTAGTTTTATCATTAGTTCTTACAAATTTAATTATGAAGTGGCATCCAATGCACTTCCTTTTAGAACAAATTCCCCTGTGCTCCTAAAGGAGCCTCTCTTAGGAGACTTCTCCTAAACGGGTGCTCCTGCGGTCGCTGAGAGACATAGATAACATAAGGATCAGCATCTGCGGGGCAGGACTTCAGGACGGCACTGGCCCTACCTGCCACTGTCACCCAAAGAGTGGCGATTTGCCATCGGCCTAAAGCTCTTCAAGATTCACAGCCTGAGCTTCTCGCCCAGCTAATCGGCGCTTTCTCTCCGAACTGGGCTGCTCTCCCCAGTGAAAGAGAAACGGGAGTTCGCATCCCTCTGCTCTCCTAAGTTTGGCAGCTAAAAACGAACCGTGAAACTTGAGGGTTTCCTGCTCCGGACACGTGTCACAATGGGTCTCCACACGAAGGCCTTTGGGAACTCTGAAGTGGGTCTGTTGCCGAGGGAAGGCGTTCCCCTGTGGGGGCCAAAGCCGTGAAGGGCTCCTTCAGTATACGGTACACGAGGTTCATTAAGAGTTATCTCTACCGCATCCCTCCTTCCGTGGTGCCCATCTGCCCGAACCTCGCACAGAGCCCCCCAAATGATGCTCTCGCACCACCTCTTTCTTCTCCCTCTCCACTGCCCCGTGGACCTAACCTGTTTTTGTTTTCCTGCACTTGAACTCTGCTCCTGCCAGGGCCTCGCTAACAACGCCTGGCATGCTGGGGTGCACAGCCTGTTTCGATGCCCGTGCCTTTGGTTACGGCGAAACGATCTCTGCTTCACTTCCAAGCATCAATAGACATTACCGTGTAGAACATTTATTTTGACATTATTTCGAAAACGACATTGTGCGCATGCCTTGTTTCCTGGAGGGCAAGGATTATGTTTTACATCGCTCTTGTAGGATGCACAGCTTCTCGCATTTACCTTATCCTATAGAATTGCAGAGTTTTCCCAGGGCTGGGTTACTCAATGAATACCTGAGGAATGTCCTCGCCTCTTTAGAGTTCTACTTTATGGATTCTCGGTGCTCACTCCCCCTGCCTCTGAGTACCTTGCCTGGCCACTCACTGTGAGACTGAATTCAGGAGTCACGAAGCCTGGGTTTTTAAGGGGATGAGTGGGTGTGAGCATAGTTTATAATGTCTGAATGCCTTCCTCAGTACATTACAAATTCATTCTGGGTGTTTAGTCCTCGGGAGTTCTGAAGGGGAGAGCGGTGGGAAGTGCAGAGTTGCAGGCCGAGGGGTTGGCGTCTTGAATACCGCGAGAGAAAGGATCGAATGCTCTGCTCTGATGCCACATTGGATGACGAGGTGGAGGGGTGCCCTGCATACAAGGACAAAGGGCTCTCCCAGCCCACTCGGGGCTGCTCGAGCTCTTTGTGAATTTTCTCCTGCCACCAACCAACCTTTAAAAAATGGTGGTGGGGGGGGGTGCGGGGAGAGTTTCTTCTCTAAAGTCCGTGGCTTGGGTTCTCAGACTTGTTTCTCTTTTTCTCGATGATACTCCTGCTGCTACCCGGGCTTCTGCAGAAACGGTCACCCTCTGAGATTCGGAGAGCTGGGGTCTCTCTGTGCCACCGTGTGAGAGCGTGAGGAGATGCTGAGGTCAACGGAAGGCAATTGAGGAAATCGCACACTCAGACTCACCTGGGGTTTCCTTTTCAAGCCTCAGCATCTAGGTTTATGGTTTCAACTCCCTCTCTTCCAGCATCATGCCTGCCTACCCCCCCTGCAGCAGTCCAATGTCCTGAGCATCGAGGGGCTCTTGGATACAAACTCCCCCAGGCACCCCTCGCGTGGCTGCGTGGCTCGGCCAGCTCCTTTGCCACCACAGCCCCCCACGGATGGAGCTGAGCCTCTGGTGGCCAATGCGTCTCCCCGCTTCACCCTTCATTCCCGCCTCAGGCGGTACTCTTAGTTTGGACCCACACTCCACGCAGGTGTCTGGAAGTGTGGGGCTGCTTTTGCTGTTAGGGTGACTTAGGAACTCTATTGTCGTTTGGTGGTAGAAGCCAGAGTTCTAAGTCTGTGCAGGGTACGGGTGATGCATAGCCCTCAAAACATGCCATAGCCTCCTCCGTTGAGAAACACTGTGCCCTCCAGGATGAATGAAGATCTTCTCCGGATGCAGGAGGCAGTGCAGCGAGTCAGGCCCGAGTCCCTGCTCTGCCACTTCCCAGCTGGGTGACTAGTTTCCGAGCCTGGTTCTTCGCTGTAGCATGGAGTGCTGACAGTGCCCCCACTTCACAGAGTTTAAGTAGAATTCGATGTGTTGGCGTGCATGAAGACTCAGGGCGGCCCGTCCACACCGAGTGCCATAGAGGCGTTCTCTCTTCCTGCCCGGGCTTCTCGGGCCACCCCCTTGGCCTCAGGTCCAAACTATGCTCCTGGCAGACACTCGCGTCAGAAACAACTGGGCCGGTGGCCACCAGGACTGAGAACCTTGGCTCCAGGTACTGGCAGTTACCCAGGGTCCTGGACCTGAGCGGCGCTTGGGCACCTGCGCGTCCTTGACTCTGTTCCTGGTCCTGCCCTCGCTCCATTCGGTCATTCCAGAGGGCTGCTGGCCTGTTCCTTTCATTAGAAATCTACCTCTACGATATTTCTCTTTTCTTCTGTCTCCATCGTTGTTGTCTATTTTGTCAACTGTTTCTTCTTTTAGAACCTCTCATAGGCGGTGGTACTCAAAATGCAGATTCTTCGGCCCCACTCCAGAGATTCTGGGTCTGAATATCCAGCTGGGGACAGAGATCTGCATTTATCTTGCCGCCGGTGGCCTCCACAGCGCCAGCCTCTAGCTTCGTGGGTCCAGTCTCTGTGTCTGTTCCTGTCCAGGAAGAGGAGGGCTGCTACTGCCCCCACCCCTGGGAAGCATGAGGCCCGGTAGCACGCTACAGCTCAGATACATATACCATCATTGAAAAATACCTCCTTAAAATTCCACATTTACATCCCCTTCCAGCCGGGGTCATGCCTCAATCTGGAATCACTCCTTTGGGAAAAGGGTAGATGAGAGAAGGTGAGGCATGACGTTGCTTTCCTTCAGGAAAGTAGCAGAGTGGGAAGGAGGGTCTCTGGGCTAGAACTCAACGGCTTGGGTTTCTAGCCCTGATTCCATCGCTAGCCTGCCGTGTGACCTTGGTTGAGTCACTGGACCTCTCTGGGCCTCACCCTCTTCATCTCTAACATAAGGGGGTTGAACAGGTTGGAGTTGCCAAAGTTCTCTTCCAGCTCTAGAAGTTTGTAAGTCTACAAGTCTATTTAAATGTGCCGACAGCTTTAGAATGGCTAATTAATGAGTTTTTAGTGGGAACACGATTAGGTGATAATGAAGGCCTCAGAAGTAAATCTCTCCACTTCTTGTAATGAGTTGAGTGGATGAGACTTGGACTGTGTTTTCGTTAATGGAGCCCTTGGGAAGAGGGACCACAGAGCCACAGGCTCCTACCTGGGGGCTCGGGGAGGCCAGGAGTCAGGAACAAAGCCACACATAGAGGAAGCTAGGTGGCACTGTCCTAAAACAAAAATGAGTCACCTCTCAGGGTAGGCTTGGAGCCACGTGGATGTTGGCGGCTCTGCAGATCGGGGGAATTGTACTAGTGCCTTACATCCGTTTCCAGAACACGTCCACCTGCGTCATCTTGTTTAATCCTCTTACACCTGCTGAAATAGATAACTTGGAACCTTGATCTCCCCCATTTAATGGATGAAAAATGGAGGCTCAGAGGAGTGAGCAAGGTAAGGTTAAATTGCTAATAAGCGATAACCAGGATTCAGCTCGAGCGTCTTAATTCCAAAGCCCATGTCCTTTCTGCCCTACGTGGCTAGCTTGTCCTGCCTGGCAGGCCACCTGTACTGGCCTCCCTACTGAGAGCACTCTGAGGGTCTGCAAAGCCTCCCGGGACATGGCTTTGTGGGTGGGCTGTGGGGGCGGGAAAGATCAGGCTGGCGTGGGGGGGTGATGGCGTCCAATCTGCGGTAAGAGGGCTCCCGGGGAGGCGCCGCAGTTCTGGACAGACCGTGGCCTTGTTGCTGAGAGCTGGGCACACCCACGCATGCCACCGAGCCCAGCATGGCGGTCCCCAACTTGGCAGTGCTCAGACGGTGTTTGCAGACCCCCTGAAGTTGGGTATGTGGGGAATGCCCTCAAACAGGGGAGTGAGAATGAGAAAGACGATCATAGAGGTGGGGAGGATCTCTGTCCCAGGGAGACAAACGATATGGAGACCCAGCAAGGAGAGAAACCCCTCTGTGTGGTGTAGAGAGGGGCAGGGTCTCCTGCCCTGGGAGTAGAGGCAGGGAGCAAGCAGATTAGCTTCTCAAAGTCGCCTGCTGACGACTTTGACTGCAGAGCCACAAGACCTTGACCTTTCCCTTCTGAGTGAAATAGGGTGCAAGTATTATGCCGAGATGCAGTCTTTGCTGCAGAGGGAGGGAGGGAGCACGCCAGCAAGCATTTGTCTGCGTCCTGCCCTAGAAATGCTTCAAGTAATAAAATCAGGATGACTTCAGAAATCCATTACCCCTCTCGGCCTCCCACAGGCACTTACGTGCCCTCGTGGAGATGGAGAAGAGGGCTGGGGACCCAGCCTGGCAATGTGGCCTCAGTCTCCTCATCTGTAAACCCGGGGATGGGGGAGAGATGGTCCCGAGGTCCTTACCTGCTCTGACCTCAGGTGGTCTAGAGGAGGTCTCGTGGAGGGGGCCAGAGGAAGGATTGAGAAGAGTCACCAGAAAGAAAGGGGAGAAGGGAGGAGGGTAGAGGTAGATGTGGGGAGAAGAAAGCTGTGAGCTCAGGTTGAGTCTCCGCCCGGCCCCTAGCGAGTCAGACTGTCTGAACCTTGGCTTCCACAGCTGAAACGTGGCGCTGGGGATACAAGGGTAAAAAAAAAAAAAAAAGCAGATTACAAACCATAAAGTACCACACAAATTAACATGCTGAATTTGCAATAAAAAGCACTGGGAGGCTGGGAAGGCTGGGGGCAGGGAGCCAGGGGAGATCCTTTTATGAACGTTTTCTTTCCTGGGGATGTAGATAGAGGAGAGGGTGGGGAGTGGGAAAGCAATAACCAAAGGTGGACCAAGGAAGAAGTACCCTCCCCCCTGCCTTGGTGAGGCTGTTTGTGTTCCTTGTGGGAGACAGAGAATCCGGTGGTGTGTCTGTGTCTCCAGCAGAGGGGACTTTGCCTGGGTGAGAACAGCCCAAGCGGGACTAGGGCAGGAGGAAGCTTCCTTCCCAGATGCCTGGGGAAGGGGGAAGGCAGACTGGGGCCTTGAGGTGTCATGGAACTCCCCAATTTCTGTCACACTTGAAACTCCTGACTGAGGAGGCTGGTGTGAGGGAAGTGTGGTAAAAGCCCAAGGCAGAATCCCAGACAGGAAAGGATGCGAAAGGCAAAAAGAGAAAAATCTGGATGAAGAAATTCTGGAAAGCGAGACCAAGACAGGAGCCTCAGTCCACGTGGCCCAGCTCCACCCATGGTTCCTCCTTCTGCTACTCGTGTCTGGATCTCCATCTTGGCATGAAGCAAGGCCAAGACAAGGGAAGCACAGGGCCGGGGTCAGGGCAGCCAGCTCCCCTGGCAGGCTAGATTTATGATTTGGCTGAGTCGGGGAGAGAGAGAGCCTGCAACGATCCAGGGTCTGAAAAGCAGCCCAGTGTTTCCTGGAGGAGCCACGGTGCCAAAGGCAGGGGCATCCATCTGGCCTCTCCGTGTAGTACATTTGTCTACAAATGTAGACCCTGGAGCCTGGGACCAGGCTTGCCTCCCTTCTGCCATCTGTAGCCACAGCTCGCACCTCAGTAGTTTCTCCTGCAGGGCCTGCAGCCCCAACAGGTGCTCTTGGGGGTGACAGCAGGGGGCGGGCAGTCTGCTCCCTCTCTTGGGAGCCTCTCCTACCGGGGCCTCTAGCTGACCCATCCTAGCTGGTGTCTACTTCACTCGCCCTGGGAATGAAAAGCCTTGGTATCAGGGAAGTGAAAGGACTCCGGAGACAGCTAGCTAGTACAGTAGTTTCGTGCTGTATTCAGGGAATGCTGGGCTCGCTCCGAGCTGCCTTGAGAGTTGCTAAGAGAGGCTGAGCACCCAGGGCCCAGCCCCCTGCCCACCAGTGTAACTCTACTTCTATCTGGTCTAGATATGGATGTTCTAGATAAGATTTCCTTTGAAAGAATGGATTCTACTGCTGAAAGCAAAGTTTGAAAGCCACAGATCTGGTCTCATTTCAAAGAGGAAGATACAGAGGGCCAGAGAAGGCCAGTAGTCTGGCACAGTTGCTGGCAGAATGGGGACTGGAGCCCAACCCTCCTGGCTCCCCCAGCACTCCATGATAATGGGCTGCCGCTTTCGAGGTGCTGGTCTGAGCATTCATGGCCAACACCTCTTCTCTACCCTAGCAATGCTCCCATTTCCTCCTCTCTGTCCAATGGTCAGGCCCACCTCTTGACCTTGGGTGCTATGCTTTTCCTCTGCCAAAAAGGACTTCAGGATGTAAATAGTGGGTGACCCAGGCCAGCCCATTTCAGGTGTGAAGCAAGACCTCTGTGGTTGGCTCCCGATTATGGCCCCTTCAGCCCTGGAGCTGTCTCCAGGCCCAGATCCTTGGGTTGTGGCCCCCCCCCCCAATCATCCATCCCTGTGAGTATTGATGATTATTGAGAGTTTTCTGGTAGAGTCCAGTAGGGTTGGCTCTCTTCTAACTAGGCCTCAGTTTGTTCATTTTGGCTTGTCTTCTTTTTTTTAAGAAGATTTATTTATTTGTTTATTTATTTATCTAAGTAATCTCTGTGCCCAACATGTGACTCCAACTCACAACCCTGAGATCAAGAGTCACATGCTCCACCAACTGAGCCCGCCAGGCGCCCCTGTCCATTTTGGCTTCTGATTGCTGGTGCCGAACCAGCCAATCTGCCTCAGTCTCTGGATTCTTTTCCAGAAAACCTCAGACTAACATTCGTTCTGGGCAGGCGGCTCTCTCTACCGCCACCACCAACTATGCCCAGTTTTCTTCTACCATTCCTGTGGGTCCTGTTCTCCAACACGGTTGCTCTGTTTTATGTTCTGCCTCCTCTGCCAGACTCACTTTTCCAGCACGCCTCCCTTTAGCCTCTCCTCTCCAGATCTACACACCGGCTCCGCGCCTTCTACCCGCCTCTCTTAGCATTTGAGAGCCAAGCCCTTCTTCTCCAGTCAGCCACCTGGACACCTTCCCATGGTAGGAACCACCACAACCATCTCAGGATTCCACAGATGAAGAAAACCAGGCTCCGGGCTTTCCTGGAGGCCTGATACGGGGCAGGCATGTGGGAGGCACCTTATATCTCTGTATCTCATTGAATTCTCACGACAGTCCCATAAAGAGGATTTTAATATACCCAATTTTCATGTAGGGACACTGAGTGTAGAGAGTTAGCAGTTTGCTCAAGATCACACAGTTAATAAGTTTCAAAGTCCTAGTGGTGCCTAACTCCTGAGCATAGGCAGTTACCCACAAGACCAAACTGCCTAGGTGGTCACCTTGCATGGTCAAGCCCGTGACCTTTAGGCCTGGGGTGCACACCTGGTGGTTTTTCTCCAAAGCACTCATCCTATTCCAGGGCCTTCACCCTGCTTGCCTTCTTCCCCATTTTCCCTGATGGGAAGTTCCACCATGGCTGGCTTCTCCTTCCTCCCTAGCCCAGGACACCCAGGAGGGCGGAGAAGAAGGATATGGCTCTAGAATGGAAGAAGATGAGGAGGGTTTCTGGGCTATCCGTCTTTGGGAGAGTGGGCATTGGGATGGGAGCAGGGAGGACCATGACCAAAATGGGGACAGAAAAGGATTTGGGCTAGAAAAAAGATTGCTCTGCTGACTCTTTTGTGAAACACTGCTTCCTCCAAAGTTGTTACCCGAGAGTGTGCGGCAGAGGAAGCTGACTGCTGACAGCAGCAGCTGTGGAGGCGGCGGGAGCTAGAGGGGTGGCATTATCACCCTCCAGGGCGGGAGGCGGGGATGGTGTCTCCTGCCTGTTCTGGAATCTGTGTCTCTCACCACCCGTCCCCCCCCACACACCCTCGGGCTCAAAACCTAGGAGGAGAGAGAGGGACAGACACCCCAGGAAGATGCACACACCCAGCCTCTCACACTCCTGCTCACATGTGCACCCACGCGCGTGCGCACGCGCGCGCACACACACACACACACACAAACTCTCGCAGGTCTGTCTTTCTCTGTCTCCGTAAGCATCACACCACTGCCCTCTGGTCCAGCCAAAGTTGGAGTATTTCTGGGATGAGCAGTCTACTCCGTGAGGATAAATCATCCTAAACCATCCTTAGGCGCCTTTGAGGAAACTCAGGAGACAGAGCCAGCCCTCTGCGGGGTGGCCCAGAGGACAGCCTGGGAGCTGGTGATTGGTGTGTCACGGCTGGGGCTGCAAGCTGTTTCCAGTGCTTTTGTCTGGTGCTGGGAGGCTCAGCAGCGTGAGGGACAATTGGAGCGCTCGGGCAGGCAGCTGCGTTGTGTCCTGCTTTCCCTGTGGCCAGACCCAGCTGCCAGAGCCACCAGGCAGGACGGAGATGTTTTCTTGCTAACCTGAGTGCAGAATCCTTGGTTGATTTTACCAGCAAGTGGTTCTTTCTGAAAGCGGTGGCAGCAGCCTTGGTCCCCTGGACTGAGAAACACTAGCAGGCACTCAAGCCCTGGCCCCTCATCAGCCCAAGGAAGCCTCCCAGCCCGTTTCAGAGACCTGGGAGCTGGGCATGCCTGTGGCCGTGGCTCTGCTCCTGGGCTGGGGCTGGGGTCCTGAGCGCTAGCACTGAGGGTGAGGAACATGAGAGTGTGGCCGCTCGCCTGGGCTCTGACAGACAGCCGGGCTGATGGCGCTGGCTTCCCCTGGATTGCTTCTCCTGCCTAGACCGCGTTTGGGTCTTGGGTGTCCACAACTGAGCTGCTAGTGGTGAGTACTTGGACAGATGTCCCTTTTTGTGTTCATTGGCCGTGCCCCACACGAGTCACAGTGGCTGGCTCTGCAGCTTTATTTTCAGAGAGAAGAGACATTAATTTGCCCACCTCATGCCAGCTGGGCAGGGTGGAGAATCTAGGGAGCGGGGCCAGTCTGCGGGGGCAGGAGGCGAGCCTCACGTAACTGGGGCTGCAAGTGTTTTTCTTAGGACTAAGGGGGCCCTGGAAGGAGACGCTTCTCTCACTGGCTCCCTCTCCTGGTTGGGCAGAGATCGCCTAAGAGCGTGTGGAGGAATGGCTGCCCCCAAATGCCCGCTCCTCACAGGCGGTTCAGGCTTTGGGGCCTGGTGCACTCTTGCTGCCCAACCACTGCTGGGTGAAGGGCTGAGTGAGGGTCCCCTTTTCCTATCTGGCGTGCAGCTTATTGCCTCTTCCCACCCTGACATCACCATCCCGGGGCTGTTGAAAAGGGCCCTTTAGTTCTTTTCCTTGCTACCCCGGATCTGTGGGCTGCTGGGCTCCCGAGGGCCAGCTTGCCATCAGCACTCCCAGCGCAGGGCATGCGACGGCGGCGGGTCTCCCCGTCACATGTGCAGAAGGAGACCCAGCGAGGCCGGGGAGATGCAGCCTTGGGACCCCGGGGCTCCGTTATAGCCCCGGCCCCCGCCGACCCCTCTAGAAAGAGCACTGTCCTTGGTGGTTATGGTTATGTTCTCAGCGTGAGCTGCCTCTGGGAATGAGGAGGTCTGGGAGGATGCTGGGTGCGGTCATACTTCCTATATTCCTATATGGACCCTCGACTGTCTCTTTTGACGCCACAGTCAAATGTATGCTTTCTAGCTTTCTGAACATGTCTGTGGTCACGTTTTCTGTTCCCTTGTGATTGCACAGCCTTTGCCTATATCTGCGTAAGTTTCATACAGTGAATGTGTTTGGACATGATGACTTCTGAGGTCCCTTTGGAGAACATCTTTCTGGAAAATCACTGGGGGACAGCTCTGGACCCCTGTGTCCCATGATACCTCGATCCTTTGAGGCCTGTCTGAAGTCCAAGGCATGGCTAGAGAACTGTGACTCTGACTCATTTGAGAATTCTGACCTTATGATTCCAAAATCATGGCTTGGGGCTGGGGAAGCAGTGTGTGTTCAGGGTGGGTTTTCTCAACGGTGGTGCCGTTGACATTTGGGACTGGATGATCCTTGGGGGCGGGGGGAACTGTCCTATGCCTGTAGGATATTTGGCAGTATGCCTGGGCTTCACCACCAATAGCACCTTCATTTGTGATAACAAAAATATCTCCAGACATTACCAAATATTGCCCAGGGACGGAATTATAGCAGCTGAGAATTGGTGGCTCAGATTAATGCTGCTCCTACTGTCATCTCTCCTTTGGCCTCATGGGATTGGGTCCAGTATGGCCAAGTGAAGCGTAGCCATCTCTGGCCTAGGAATACAGACACCCGGGCTCTGGGCTTGAGTGATCTCGCTTACATTCCCACCCAGCCAAGGTGGAGAATCACTTCTAGCTCTCCTCCGTCTTCACCAACTTCCAGATCTTCCTAGTGGTAACATCGTGGCGAGGCTCAGTGGGGCCGGGTAGGGCCTCCCTTCTCTGGGCCATGAGGTCTGGGAGAGAAAATCCCGCCGTAGGACACCACCATTTCTTCCTGACATTTTCCCAACGGCCAAACGCGGCACGGGAGCCAGGATGGGTCCAGTACTCAGGGCCAGTGCGAATGTGCACACGCGTGCACATGTATGTGCACACGCCCTTGGTTGTAGCTTTCTGGATCCGGTACTGAATGAATGATGTGGAGGCCGGCCCTGCCTTGGGGAACTTGCAGAGTGAGATGGACAAGCTTTTATGTCCTGAAAAAGAAACCAATCAAAAGGATTCTGTGCCTTGTTTGGATTAAGTTTCATCCTTCTAGGCAAATTATTTGTGAGGAAGAACAAACAAGGGGAGAAGAAGGCTCTCGAGTTTCTTGTTTATCAGAATCTCTGTGGGATCATGGTGGTCTTGCTCTTCATGAATCCAGGAGGGCTTCATAAAGGAGGAGATATTTCAGAACCTCTAATGTGGGCGAAGGCAGCATGGTGTGTGTGTGTGTGTGTGTGTGTGTGTGTGTGTGTGAGAGAGAGAGAGAGAGAGAGAGAGAGAGGGAGAGAGAGAGAGAACGAGAAGCCCTTGGATCTTTTATCTGACAGTGATTCTGGAGGGCAGGTAGAGAAGCTGGCTGAGGCGTGTCCTTCGTTCCTCCTGGAGAAAGCGGGTGCCAGCCCTTTTTCTCCATGCCTCCCATCTACTCTGCTGAAACTCGTCTTCAGAGCCAGAAGGCAGACCCTTCCACCCCCAGCACAGAGGGGGGACTTACAGAAAGCCCCCTGTTGGAGAGAGACTATGGCCAAATTCTGATTTGTCGAATAGAGCAGAGAGGTGCTTCAGGTGACACAAACCAGCAAATCATCATCTCACCAGGCTGCTGGGCTTCGAAATGCCTCCTGTGATCCGTTTCAGCCGATTATAGCTCCTAATGATGCTTGATCCTGGCGGGTAAGTTGACAGTCCCCAAACAAACAGTGTCTGAACTGCGGGGATGCAGACGTGGCTGCGCAGTGCTGCCTGGCCTCTCCAGTCACCCCAGACAAGCCACAGTACCTTGTCCTCCGGCCCGAGTCTCCATGGTCTCCACCTAAGGACACACACTGTTTTCCCCAGCAACTCTTTGGGAGCCTTTGACCTTCCCTTTTCCTGGCCCGTCTCCCCCTCAGCAAGCCAGTTGTTCTCTGAAAAGCCTGATGGGCATTAGAGAAGGGGAGAGAAATCTCATCATATGGGGAGCATTGGGGCAGTAAACAGCTCTGTGACCTGCAGCTTTTGAACCTATAGTGTGAGAATGCTCTGAGGTTTGCAGTTTCGTGGTCCCAAGAGGGAGCTGGGTCCCCACCTACTCTTCCATTTTGTTCTGGGCTGGCTGGTCATATAGGAATCCAGGGCCCATGCGCAGGGCCAAGCCTGGGTTTATGTAACTTCCAGGACTTACGTGAGACTCCTCACTGCAGTACAGAGACAGAGAGGTCACTCGGAAGGACAGAAGCCCTCGTCGCTCCCAAGGAGGGCACACGCATGTGTATGCAAGACTAGGCACAAATCAGGAAGCCCCATCTGGGGTCTTGGGGGGCTATTTCAGGGTCCGCTTACAGGGGAAAGTCATGGCACAGCCCTGTACATGGGACCTTTCTCTGTACCAGCGAGCCCTGGTGACATGAGGCGGCGACCCTAACACAGCCACCTCGGGCCCACCAGCTGCCTCTGTGTGGCTGCGGGGATGCAGCAGGGCCTGAGTCTGGGAACTGGATGGGCGGTCATGAGACTCCCAGCCCAGTTCCCTGAGAAGGAGTCAGACTCTGTCAGAACATGTGCTGGTCAGATGCAAAAAGCTTTTTTCCCATAGTAGAGCAGGGAGGGAGAGAGGGCATTTTGAAGGGGACTTCTGCCCCATACCATGCCGGTTAGCAACAGGAGCCCTGCTGGCCATCCCCAGCTGGGAGTCACACCGAGAGCTTAAGCAAACGTGATTCCTCCCGAGGAAGTATATTGAGGGCAGAGCCCACTCCTTTGGGAGGAGGAGGCTAATGTTCATTACAACATCCATTTCTTTATCCAACTTTTATAGAGTGCTTGCCAGCCCGGTGCCAGGTGACACCCTCTCCAGCCTCCCGGAGCTCACGGCCAGGGGGAGGATGGAGGCTGGTTGAGACATGGTGGCCCTCCCGCAGCTGTGGGAGCCCCTCTGGGGTCCAGATTAATTGGGTTTTTGGCTCTTCTCCCAGCAGAGCTTTCCGGCACCCCCCCAAGGCTTTGGGAAGATAACAGAGTTGTGGGGTCAAGTCCCAGCTGGAAGCGGAGGAGCTGTTCCCGAACTGCCAGGTCCTAAAGGGGCTTGTTAATCTCTGCCCCCCAGGGCTGGCAGGAGGCTCCTCGGTGCCCCTCTAGTCTCTGCTCTCAGTTAATTGCTTTCCACAGTGTGTTCGCTCCCCACCCTGCCTTTCCTCCTCCCGCTGCTGTCTGCCTGTCCAGCTTTGGGACCGTCACTTCCTCCCCGGTTGCCCGTTCAGACCCTCTAGTGGGACCCACGTGGCTGGTGTTCTTGGAGACGCCACCTGAACACATGGAGGATAGCGAGAAAGCCTAGGTTAGATTTTAACTGATACTTTTCCTCTCCCTCAGCTCACCTCCGCACTCTCCTGTTCCAGTGGGCTCAGGGCTCAGAGAAGGGGTTCTTAGTACCTGTCTCTACCATGAAAGCGTCGATGCTTGTCCCTCATGTATGAGATGAAGGACTGTTCTGGAACAGGGGTCTTCCTTGTGCAGTCCTCAGACCAGCAGCATGGGCATCACCTGAGTGCTCGTTAGGAATGCCGATTCTCAGGCCTCCCCCCGCCCGAGACCGCAGAGTCAGACCCCTGGCGTTGGGGCACAGCAAGCCATGTGTAGCGTGTCCTCCGGGCCATGCTGATACAACTCAGGTTTGAGGACCTCCGCTCTAGAACATTTCGGGCCCCTCTCCAACTGCACTTCTGTGACTGAGCTCATCGCTTCCCACCCGGCAAGAACGAGTGCCTTGCAAAAAGGCATAGCCACATTCTGGAACATGGCCAGTTTTCTTGAGGGCATCATGAAATTCTCTAAAAAAATTTACCAAAAAAAATATATTAAAAAAAATCAAATCAAATCAAAACAAAGCCCACTATTTATACCCTGCCTTTTTCCAGAAAGGACTTACCGTGGTTTCCATCCCAGTCTCTGTAGGGAGGAGCCCGCAGAGGTGAGCCACCATCTCGTGAACAATAACAGGGCATCCACAGTGCACGCCGCACACCTGAGGACCGCCGCTGGCTGCTCGCCTCGCGGGATGCCCTGCTCTGATCCTCCCTGCACGCCCCCCACGGCAGCACACACGGGCCTGCCCCAGTGACTTCAATAATGCCTCTCCCGCCAGAGGAGCAGAATGCCCTAACATCTCTCTCCTGCTGCTGGCACTCAGCCCATCGCTGAGTTAATTCGAGCAATACTAATAACCGGTTTGCCGGTGAGGAGACCTCTCTCGGACCCCTAAATCCTACTCGCTGGGGTGCTGATAACAGGCTAGGAATCCCGCCTGGCCACCTGCAGTCACTCACAAAACAACACGGAAAAGATCTGGTGCTAGACTGGATTCTGTGATGATACAGAAAGAAATAGAACCTTTGTCCCTGCCCTCTGTGAACCGACAGTCTAAAGGGGGGCGAGGGCCACAGTCCACAGCTTTGAATGTGGGTCCCTCCCTCCTCCTGCAGGCCTTTCCCCTTGCTCAAAGCCTCTCTCCTCCCTTGGTGCGGACAGCTGGCATCAGTTTCCTGAGGTCCTCGAACCCCTGCTGGTCAGGCTCCATCAGGTCACGCTCAGCATCCCGCTTTGCACTGGTTCTGTGAGCGGCCGGCCCCGGCTGAGACCTTTCCCGGCCTTTCTCTGGTCTCCAAGGAGCCTGCAAGAAATGCAGCCTGAGAAAACAGCCTCCCTTCCCTTCCCCCACTGCTCTGTTCTCCCAGTCCACCCACCCCCAGCTCCCCAAGGCCCCCCCAAGCCTGCAGCTCCTGCACTCCCTCCCGGACTCATGTTTTATGCAGGAACATCCCCATTCTCATGGAAAGTGCAGCAAAGTTGGGGAAAGAATTCCAAATCTCTTTTGAAGAGGGCAGAGCGAATGCAGGGTTATGGGGTTAACCTCGGCTGAGAGTTTTTCCCTGGCTGAGTGGATGCCCTTCCGTGTGTGTGTGTGTGTGTGTGTGTGTGTGTGTGTCCCTTGTTTCCTTTCTGTCCACCATTTGCACTGGAAGGGCTGGGGTGGGGAGGGCAACACGCACAAACACGCAAGCAGACACAGGTGCACACATGGGCCTGGAGTGGGCTTCGCCTCCCAGTGCCCCGTCCTGCCTCTCCCTCTGCTTTCTGGGGAGCACTTGGAGTGTCATATTTTGGATTTAAACATTCTCAGAAATTTGAGAGGCATGAGGAAAAGCGATCGGATATTTTTTTCAAATATTAGAAAGAAAATGAACATACGTATAAAACTTTCCTTTGGTGATTTCCCGTTGTTTTGAAACATCAAAATGGTTGTATAGAATTGATTTTTTAAAAATAAAATTAGCTCGCTGGGTATGCGAAATTGCTGCAGTTTATTGTGCTAATAATTCCAAGTTTCCCATTGTAAAGCGTCCACCCTCTCAGAAGCCTGGCATCCCTTCTCTTCTGATCGTTTTTAAGAAGTAGTAAAACCTTGAACAGAGGACTCCATCTACAATAAATACACTTAGAGCAAGACAAAGGACAGTATTATGTTTTCTGGGCTTGGTGCTGGGAGAAACAGAAAAGCACTTATTTTCAGAAAGGGAATTGGGGAAAGAAAGAAGAGGGAGACCTTCCAATCGCACCGGACGCCATTTGCTCCACAGAACTTTCTCTAAGCAGCCCGATTCTCTGAGCCCTCACCTTGAGTCATTCTGGATTCTCCCAACCCTGCATTTTTATGGTCTTCCCAGAGTCCCGAAAACTGAAGATTTGCCTAATTGGAGACAAACTTCTCTCCTTTTTCACGTGTTGATTCATCTCTTGATTTGCACCATGTTTTTCCAAGTAGGGCTTCATGTCTGTCACATGCGGGAAGAGATTTTGGGGGGCAGAGTGGAGCCATAGGTTGGCAAGCGAGGCCACCATGTTGGGAGGATTCGCTTGGGACACCCCCCCTCCAGCTTTCCCTAGACCCAAGCCTCCAGTGACGCCCACTGTCCGCAGCCCTGAGCAGCTGGAGCATGCTTTGTGTTTATTTTAGTGGCTCTGTTAAGTGCCGTGGCCGTTCCCCTCCTGCCTGCCCGCAGATCTGCCTCCGAACCCTGGACCCAGGGCTTCCGCAACAATTTGCGTCGCTGAGGACAAAATTTTTCCCATACTTGATTCAAGTAATTTATTTTACTTCCCTCTATACTTATAAGTGGAAATGTACTTGGATTCCTAGGAACAATTGATTTTTCTGGAGGAGGTCATTTAGAAAGGAATGTCAAACAAGGTACATCATTATAAGCAGACAAAAAGATTGATGTAGTTCGTTTAACATAAAATCTTAGTGTGTAATTTTTAGAAATGGTTTGGAAACGTACAAACACTCCATCCTCAACACTTTATTCATTCTGAAAAAGTTTCAGAATGCAGAAATATATTGGAAATAATCTGTTTCAAAGAGGTCCTTGGGACGAAACAGAGGGGGGAATTGTTTTTTTCACCTTACATGTTTCTTCCAGGCCTTCACATTTGCGGTCTTGTCTCTGGGGAATCTCCTGTGTTCAGCAAATTTAGAATGAAATCTACCTTCCTCTTTCCTCTTTGGTGGCGTCCTTTGCCATTATTCTTAAAAAAAAAACGTGTATGAGGCACCCAGAATTCCACCGTGGCTTTTGGTTGGAGCAGGGGAGCCCAAGAGTGTTGGAGTGGGAGATAGCAAAGGGATGAAGGCCATAGAGGGATATAAAGAGACATGGACACGTTGGCAGCCCCCAACTGACAAGTGACAAAAAAGAGGACTTTATAGGGGTAAACCCAGACACCCTCCTAACAGTGAGCCCATCCCCCGGCCATGATGGGGCTAGGTGGAGGATCGCCAAGCACTTTGCCAGGCATTTTTATGAGCGGTGGGTGTGGGGGTTCAGGCAGACCCAAGAGGAAGGGCCACTCTGGGCCTTTGGGCCTACACTTACAACTTCCAATACCTGGAGGACCACCCTATGTGAATGAGCCTGTGGGGGCCACTTGGGGGTCAGCCATTGAGAAGCGGGACAGGAGGGAGATTAGTTGGAGAATTATGGACAAACCCTCTGAAGCAAAACACTGTAGGATGGTAATGGTGTCTCCGATCAGCCCTGCCAACTGTTTATTTATTTACCCCTCTTCATAGCAGGACGTTATGAGGCTGATGAATGAATGTCTTTCTAGGCCAAACCCTGAGGGCGACCTGCCCTTTTTTCCCTCTCCCCCTTCCTCTTTTCCCTTCATATACCACGTTCCCTGCCACCCCCACTCCTCTTCTTCACAGTGGTGGTAAAGAGGGGAGTCATGATAGCTACCATTTATTGAGTAGTTACTAGGTGCTTGGCTGAGATTAACTGCCCGAGTCTTTGTTCTTTTTGGTAAACTTGAGTACTTTCAACCTTTAGGGGTAAGTGGGGTCTATGGGCCCCTTCCCGCCTCACCGTCAGGTTGCTGTGAAAGGCAGTCTCGGGCCAAATTCTCTCTCTCTGTAGATATTTATTAGTAACCAAGCACAAAGTCATACAACCTGTTCTGGAAGCTCGAGGAAGCGCTAACTCTACCCTTTTAAGTGGGCCAGCAACACCTGGCCCAAAATGCTCCCTTGAGACAAATGTCATAGGATTTAGCTAACCACCTGAACCGTGGAGGAGATGCTAAAGGAGTTGGGGTGTTTCACCCCAAAGAAGAGCTCACAGGGAGGGCCTGGATGATGACTCGAGTGATCGATTATTTTTAACACGATGATGATTTCTTTTTTCCTTTCAACTTTCGTTGAGATATTAGAAAACAAATATAGAAAACCACAACATTGATGTTTTAGTAACGGGTTATATTGAGGTTAGTGCTTTACACCGCCACCCAGGTGGAGAAAGAGAACTTTGGCAACCACTCTAGAAGCTTCTCTGCTTTCCGATTCCAATCCCCTCGAAAAGGTAGCTCGACCACCTGTGTGTCTTTATGGTTGGTTTTGGTTTCCGTGATGATTTATTAGAGGAAAGAGGCAAGGCCTCTGCTTCCTGAACCCAGAACAACTCATCATTCATTGAGCTCGCAGTAGAAAAGATTGAAGTTAGACTACAAAAAGAATTTAGAAATCTGGAAATCAGTGACATGGAGATAGAAAGAGGAAGAAAATCCACGCAATGAGATGTGGTTCTAGTTGGGGGCAGGGAAATAGAGGTCACCCCGGTCCGGGTGCTGCTCTCAAAGAAATAGGCTAGCTGGGTGCCTCTTGCCTTTTCTGACCAGCAGGAGATTGAGGAGACTCTGTATGTGTGGGTGGGGGGAGATGGAGACAGGTGGCACCTCATCCCACAGGGCCCTGACTGGCTGGCCTTGGAGGTCACCCGGTGTCGTGACCCTTCCTTCTGATCCTTCTCTTCAGAGACATGCTCTTCCTCCTGAAGCCTCTAATCCTGCCGGAGCCCGTCAGAGAGAGTGACTCTTGAAAGAAAGAATGACCAGCTGGGGGACAGGCCTGGGATCTGAGCCCACCCCATTCCCGGGTGACCAGGGCAGCCGAACAAACCCACTTTGGCTCCGGGCCCAAGGGACACCAGGCAAGGTGCCTGGAGGAAATGGGGCAGTGGAATGAGAGGAGAGTGAATGGCCTCCCTGCTTTCTCTCCATTCAGTGTGTGGTTTCCATGGGGCCCCAAGTGTGTTTATAGGCAGCAGACCTGAGTGGGGGGAGCACTGGGGACCGGGCTGTAAGGCTGCAGGAACAAGAAAGGGAAGACTGGGGGGTGAGCAGGGAGGGCGGGGGCACTTGAAAAACCAAATGAAAAGTTGGCTGCCGAATGCTTTTTGCCGAGCATAGTCAATTCTTAATTATCCCCGTAATGGGAGGGAGCAGTGGCAAGAATGATTCAAAGCAGCAAATAATCCCAAACCGTTTAAGCTACATGATTTTTAAAAGAGAGAGAAGGAGATTTCCCTTCCTAATGATGTCTGGCTCAGGCTGATGTTAAATGAGGGAAGTATTAACAGCGAGCTCCCCAGGGATCGAGGCTAGACCCAGTCTTATTTAACATGTTTATAAATTATTTAGAGTTCACATTTCGTGATTTTGTGAACGGGTGCTGGGAGGGGGCTGTAAATCCTCCCAGAAGCCAGAGGAAACCCTCTTGCAGGGATTAGGCACTCACTGGAGGGAATCCCCGACGTGGGAACCGAAGAAGAGATTGCAAGTGTTAGGCTAACCAGGGCAATCTCATGGGAGGGCAGCGGTGAAGAGACACTCCCGCACCCCCCACCGAGCCTGTGGCTTAAAAAAGAGGAGTATGAGTCTCTGCTCTAGAGCACTGAATGGCTCCCAGCTTCTCCCTGAATTAAGTACACGCGACGCCCTCCACAGCGTGGTCTCAACCTTCTCTCCCATCACTCCAGCCATGCTCCTGACATGAGGAACAACAGCCTACAGGGCCTGGTGACTTGCCACAGTCACGTGGCTAAATGCGAAGCGCTTGGAATTGGACCCAGAATTCTGACTCAGAGACTTTCCATCCAGGCGTGTCGCACTGAATCCTGGCTGACTCCCAAACCTACACCTCGGTTCCTGCCTCATCTCCTGTGTCTGCTGTCAGGAGTCTGTTGATCTCAAGTGCCACCTCCTCTGAAGAGCTGTCCCTGCTCTGAAAATGCTCTCTCTCTCTCTTTCTCTTCTCTGCTCAGAAAAACCAGTGGCTGATGTGCCTCTCTTATGGCTCGTGTCGGGCTTCACCTGTGTGACAGCCTTGGTGTTCTTGTGTCATTCAACCCAGACGCCCTGGAACTTCTTGCTTAGTCTGTGCTCCCTGTGGAACCCCAGTACAGTGGCTTGCCATTGGCCTGTGCTGTCCAGGGCTTCCTTGAGCAGAGAGAATGGGAACCCCCTGGAACGGAGGGAGCAACTTAGAGCTGACTGTCATAGGCCGGGCCAGCTCTCCGAAACCCTGACGACCTGGTTTCCTGACAGAACCCTCGCTCGTCGGTTTCCACCAGAAGCTGTCCAATGCAAACCGTCCACACATGAGCTCAGGCTGGGGTCAAGGCCTCCTTTTGTCGCACATGGAGCAGCTCCCATGACTGTGGCGCCCAGTCCCCCCGCATCAGCACCACCTGCTGTACTCTGCCCGTAGGAGTCTCTGCGGGGCCTGGGACCGGCACTGTGACGAGCCCTTCACCTGTCTCTCGTGCACAAGGAGGTCTGTGGAGGAGCTGGAGGTAATGCGCCTAGAGGACAGAAGGGCAGCGCTCGGGGATTCGTGGAGGTCACACGGAGGAGAGTGCACAAGCACACGCACATATACGCACGGACCCGTAGGAGCCAAGTGCACGCACATGTCCATGTTTATGGGTGCCACTCCGATACCATTCTTAGTTCACCATGCCTTCACAGTGCCACCTGCCGACATGTCTTAAAAAACATTTTGGTGAGGGGGCACCTGGCTGGCTCAGTTGGTAGAGCAGGGGACTCTTGATCTTGGGTCATGAGTTCAAACCCCACACTAGGCATAAGGCTTACTTAAACGTTATATTTTGGAGGGGCGCCTGGGTGGCTCAGTCAGTTAAGCGTCCACTTCGGCTCAGGACATGATCTCACAGTTTGTGGGTTTGAGCCTCACATCAGGTTCTGCGTTGACAGCTCAGAGCCTGGAGCCTGCTTCAGATTCTGTGTCTCCCTCTCTCTCTGCCCCTCCCTCACTTGTACTCTGGTTCTCTCTGTCTCTCAAAAATAAATAAATGTTAAAAAAATATTTTGGTGATACATGCTACAGTATGGATGAATCTTAAAGACATCATGTTAAGTGAAATAAGCCAGTAACAGAAGGACGAATACTGTATGTTTCCGCTAATATGCGGTACCTGGAGTAGTTAATTTCATGGAGACAGAAAGTAGAAGAATGGTTACTAGGGGCTGTGAGAGAGGAGGGAATGAGGAGTTAGTGTTTAGTGGTTACAGAGTCTTGCTTAGAGAAGATGAAGAAAGTTCTAGAGATGGCTGGTGGTGATGGTAGCAGTGTGAATGTACTTACTGCCACTATATACTTAAAAATTTAGTTAAAATGGTAAATTTGTGTTATGTGTTTTTCACCACAATAAAAAATTATAGTAATTGGAGCCATTGCCCTGCCCCTGGGAAGAGCCGCTCTGGCCGGAAGGATCGGCCTTGCCCTGGCCTTGAAGTGCTCCAGAGAACGTGGGATTGCGTTTACCACCGCCCCGCCCAGCACCCCACACCCCTGGAGACCGGGAGACCTTCCTTGGGTCTTTCAGATCGACAACACAGTAGGTCATCCTGGGACGAGAGGGGTTTGTGTCTTGAGACCGGCCTAACAAAACGGAAGGAAATGACGCTGTTTCACCCGGGGGAAGCCAACGGCAGAGTCTCGCAGAAGATGTGGACGACATCAAAAGCTTCCAAGTGAGGAAACGTCGGATCGGCTGGCGTGTGTGGCCCCGACAGTGTCGGCTCCACTTCACCTCAGATGTGTGAGGCCCTTTAGGGCAAGTAAGTAAAGTCATGTCCACAAGTTGGGAGCTGCCGTTGGTCTGACTTAGCCCAGTCAATCTAAGAAGCCGTTGGAAGTATTTCCCTAGAGGCTTTGGCCCAATGTGCTGGTTTAGACAAAAAGACCAGTCAAATAACCGGGGGTTACAGTGAGGGAAATAGCACAGCATTGGGTTCGGACCTCGGCAAAACCCGACATGGAGCCCGTTGTTCTTTCTTGAAAGGATTGTCTTTTCAAAGTGAGACTGACTCTACCGGGACCCCAGGACAGGAAGGAAATCGTGAGGTGGGGGCCATCCCCATGTGAGTGCCATCTCCCTGTTCATGCTGTGGTTGAGGTGACATACGGGCTTGATCCCCAAGTCCCTGAAATCAGAATGAGGATCTGGCAAAAGGCAGCTGTAGCCCAAACGTGAGGGAGGAAGTGGTATTTACATGGCAGGTGGTAAGTGTATGTGGAACTTGTAAGCCCCGGAGGTGGCAGAAGCTGAATAGAGGGATAGACTCAGGGAGAGCACGGAAATGTTCGTGGATGACGAGCCACAAGGGGCGGCCAGGGAAGCCGGGCTGCGGGGCCGGCTTCTGTGGTCTGTGTCAGGTGGCGTGGCATTTCCGAGTGCTCTCACAGCTCGGTCTGCCCCCTGGCTCCGGTTCTGATTTTTCCTATGCTCTCTTCGCCTTGTTTTGTCCTTAGAGCAGTGGCTGTCTCTGGTCATCCCCTCTAGGTGATAGCCCTTCAGAGACTTGAAGATTCTGATTGCCCCCCCCCCACCTCCTAGCCCACTGATATTTTGTTTCTTTTCCAGTCCGTATAGTCCCAGCGCTTTATCCTTTCTTTCCAAGGTGTTCCTGGCACCCCACATCTCCCTCTGAGCCCCCACTCCCAGCCACGATGCACTCTTAGGACTAGCTGAAGAAGCCAGAAGCTCCTGGGTGGGATGACTGGGGGTGACGGAGCATGGTGGCCTTGAGATCCCGGGAAAGGAGCAGAGACAGAGCAGCCCGGAGCTGCAAGACGTGGTAACAGGTGCCGAATGGGCCTGGAAGAAGAACAGTCATCAGCTTCCTCTCCTGCCTCGTGCTTTCCCTCACTCTTTGTGCAGTTAAGCTGACCATGCATTTAGGGAGTACCTACATGCTCTGTGGAGAGCTGGGGGTGAGCGAGTGTCCCGAAACGGAGCCTCCGTCCTTCCTCTGCAACCCTGCGGAGCCTTACTCTAGGCCTCATGGCTGAGACCGCCATCCCCCTGACTCATGTTACTCTAAGAAGCTGGTATTGGGAGACAGGCTAATTGCCCACCGAGTTTCTCTGCCTGCCTAGCTCCCTCCACTCCCGGGCTGTTGCCTATTTAGCTGTTAGGTTTTCAGGGACATAACTTTGACCCATGGTTTATGGGAGTCCATTAAAAAACAAGCTGTGTTATAATGGGCTTCTACTGTCCTGGATCGATTTTTCCTCCTTTCTGCAGGAAAGAAAGAATGCTGGCTGGCCGGTGTTTGGGAGGCAGCGGTCCCGCAGCCCGGCACCCTGCCTCCCCCGCTGGCCTGCGAGCATTCAGCTGCTCACTTCCCCAGCTGAGTGAGTGGTTCTTTTCAGGGGCAACCGACTGCACAGATTCCTGAGCCATGATCTCATCGGCTCATGAGAGGCTGAGCACGTAGACTCACACTGGAGAGAGAGGGGCATTCTAGGGTCCGAGTGGGGTTAGGGGAGGTGCAGGGCTTCACTCCTTAGGTTAGTTCCAGGGCTTGTGTAGACACAGTCTTGCCCTCTGTCTCCCGTGTCTCTCTGCGCACGCTGCCGTGGGCCCGCACCTGGGCCAGGGCTAGCTGGCAGGCTTCCCATCCGCCATCGCTGCCCCCACACCAGAGCCCCCGGCACACAGGCTTGCAGGGGTGGGCCCGCCCTGGCTTGGCCATCTTCCTGCCCACACTATTGCCTTCAGCCTTCCTTTAGTTGGCAAATATTTACTGAGCTCAAACTGTAGTGCTTCCCAAAGTGGGCCCATGGAGCTTTGGGATTGGAACCATCTGGAATGATGGTTAAAATGCTGGCTCTTGGGCACCATGCCAGACCTAATGGATCGGAATCTCTGGGCAGAGCCTGGGGATCTGCATTTTAATCAGTTCCCCCAAGTGATACTTTTGTGCCCTGGTGTTTGAGACTTGCTGGCTGTAATGGTTAATTCTGTGTCAATGTGGCGGGGCTGCAGTGCCCAGATGTTTGTTCAAAAATTATCCTAGATATTTCTGTGAGGATGTTTGTGGATGAGATTAACGTTTAAATTGGTGGACTTTGAGTTAAGGTGATTGCTGTCTGTAATGTAGGTGGGTCTCATCCAATCAATTGAAGGCCTGGATAAAACGAAGACTGATCTCTCAGCGGGAGGGAATCTGCCAGCCCACCCTGCAGATTTTGGGCTTTCCAGCCTCTATAATCACATGAACCAATTCCTTAAAATAAGCACCCCCCTCCACACACACACACACACACACACACACACACACACACACACAGACCCTATGGGTTCTCTTTGCCTAAAGAACCTTGACTAATACACTGGCTTGCTATGCTCAAGGTCCTAGCCCTCGCAGTCACATTTGGGCAGATGTCAGCTTAAAGCAGACCCCTGCCTGGCTCTGCCCACCAGCCCTGGCTGTGTAGGCATATGCTCTAAAGCACCAGAGACACTGACTGGGCAGGGCGGTAGATGTTGTGGCCCAGCCTTGACTCTTCTCTGGGTGGAGGGTCCTGACCCCACTGCCCTCCACAGGACAGGGCTTAGATCTTATTGCCAGATATAGCAAATAAAAATACAGGATGCCCAATGAAATTTGAATTTCAGATAAGCAGTGACATTTTAGCATAAGTATGTCTCATGCAATATTCGGGACATACTTATACTAAAAGAATTACCTGTCATTTATCTGTAATTCAAATCTCACTAGGCATCCTGTGTGTCATCTGGCAACCCTGTGACAGCTCGGCACACTTTTCTCTGGAGCCTGGAGTCAGTGATTGGTTCTTCTTAATTGTATTCTCTTTACAAAGGGCTTTCTCCGATGTGATCTCTTTCCACCTTGCAATGACAGGGAGGCAGAGCGGACGTCATTGCCGTTATCCCCATTTCACAGTGGGAACTGAGGCTAGGGGGCTGGCAGAGATTCCCAGCGGAGATCAGAGCAGCCCTGGCTGCACAGTGGAACCACCTGGAGGGATTTTAAATCACTCCCTTGTATTGGGGTGATGCGTGTGATGTCTGCAATTTACTTTGAAATGCATCAAAAAATAAAATGGATGAATGCATGGGTAAAAGGATGATGGATAGATATGTGATAAAGCAAATACAGCAAAACATTGATGGTAGAATCTAGGTGATGGGTATACAGGTGCTCACTGTACAATCTTCTAACTGCTTCATATGCTTGAAAGTATTCAAAAAGGTTGGGAGGAAAAAAACCTGGATGCGTAGGTCCCATCCCAGAGCAGTGAAGTCAGAATCTTCGCAGGTGAGGCTCAGGCCGCAGGCAGCTTTTCAAAGCTGCCTAGGTGATCTGATCTAACCCATCACACCTCACCGTGCACCGGGCGTCACCTGCAGGGTACCGGTGCCCTGCCTCAATGGTTCCCCGGCTGACAGTGCATCCGAGTGTGGAGGGCTGCTTAAAGCAAATTACCGGGCCTCATTCCCAGACTTGAATCTCGTAGGTCTGGGGTGGGGGCTGGGAATTTGCATTTCTCACAAGTTCCCAGGGGATACAGATGCTGCTGGTGCAGGGACCACACTTTGAGAAACGCTGCCCACACATACGCAGCCGCACACAATGTGGATAAATGCTCGTATAAACCACACGCCGCATCTGTCAGCAGAGGAAGCCATTAGCTGCGTGGGGGTCAGAACAGGTTTTGCAGAAGAGCCAGCATTTGTGCAAGCCTCGAAAGACGGGGAGGCTTTCGTTGGGGGAGAGTGCATTCTGCATGGAGGGAACAGCAGAGGGGGGCAACTGCGTGGCGGGTGGCTGGATCTGGGATGAGCTGAGGGAGGTGGGAATGGAGAGGGAGTGGCCAGAGAGGAGGCAGGAAGGGTAGCTTGTGCCAGATGGAAAGTGTTTGGATTTGATCGTGCAGGCAGTGGGAAGCCAGTGAAAGTTTATTAGCAGCAGAATGATGTGACCAAATCATCGCCGTAGACTATTGTTCTGGCAGCTCTGTGTAGGACAGATTGGAGAGGAGAGATGAAAGATAGGCGGCGTTCTTAGGAGGCTATTGTGAGCGTCTGCGGTGAGCGATGTGGAGGGTCCGCACAATCACCGCGCTGATAATGATGATAAAATAATGGCTGACATTTATCGAGTGCTTCCGAGGTGCCAGCCGGTGCACTGTGCTTTTTGCAAACGTGCTTTTTTGATCTTCACAACTGCCCTGCTTTGGTCTTACAGATGAGGAAACCGACTCAGACAGGTTAAGGAATGCCCAGGTCGGCATTTGAACCCAGGGCCGTGCATTTTGCGTGAGTGTTCACACGGAGGCAAGGAGGGTGGTGGGGACGAGGGGGCGGCCAGCAGGTCCCTACCTCGGTCTCCACTTCCGCGGAGAGTCATCAGTGTTCCCTGGCTCGGGGCCTCATGCACTTCCCTGCCGAGGCCGAGGCCCGAGACAGGAGAGGTGCAGCTGGACGGGGGAGCGGCCATCACTGTCCCTCCCCACCAGCCAGCAGCCCTGCTGTCTCAGCAAAGAGAAGCTTAGCTCTGCCTCCCTCCACCCTGCTCCCCGGGCCCAGTGCCCGCTCTCTGTCCCTTCTCGTCCCGTGCTCCCCACAGCTGCCTGCAGACCACACCCGTAGTCACTTAACTGAAGCTTCTAGAAGAAAAAGGACATTGCTCCCTACTCCCTTCTATGTCCCTGCTGTCCTTGAGTCTGAGCAGCAGACACTTCTAGGCGCCTCCTCAGAATTGTCCCATTTCAGATGTTCCTCCAACAGGCCCGTACCATGGCCGTTCTGTACCCAGGCAGTTCCGTTACTGAAAAGGAGATAGGGGTGGGGGTGGGACCTGTAGGGTGACTAATAAAGTCCTTACAGAAGAAAATTGCCTGCAAATAGTAAGCCTGTTAGCTGTTATTCTTATTATAACGGGGCTCCATGAATGCAGAGCTTAGGGACTTTGGCACCAATGACCAGGTTTAAAGGGAGACATTCATTAAGCACTGGAAGGGCTTTGTCAGATCTTGACCATCTCTCTGTCTCTAAGAAGGGCTGCTTTTATACCAGGTCAGAAAGAGCTCACTGTACTTCTCTTAAAGACCCCCTCTTCTCCTCCCATCCCCTGGCCCAGGGCTGAAGCTCTCTGTTCTGCCCCAAGGCTTGCTCACCTCCTGGACACTGTCCACCTCAGAGGTCTTTGAGCACATGCCCTGTCCCGCCCCCCACACCCAAACGAGAAGGACGTGCCCTATAGATGCCTGGGTCTGGGGCTGCAGTGAGGCTCTTCTTGTACCTACAGAAGCCTTGTAGGCATCTGAGCATGTGTGCGTGTGTGTGCACAGTCGAGTGTGCATGTACATGCATATTCACATGTCGAAAGTGTGCATTTGGGGCAGTGGTGGTGGTGCAATCCCAGACCTGGTCTTTGTTCAGACCCATTTTTCACCTGTTTGTACAGGAGAGATGGGGCTCACCTGGCAAGGGAGGGTGATGGAAGCATTTTCTGGAAAGACTTCTTGCTAGGGCTAGACAGTGGGGCTGTGTGTGCCCGGTCTGTGTCCCAGCCTCCCCTTCCCATCAGCCAACCGCCTGTGAGCCTTCTTCCTCCCTGGGCTGAAGTGTGTAGCGTGTGTGGGGAGCAGATGGGGGACGGTGTCCCTGGGCTCTTTCTCCCAGCTTCCCTGAGCCAACCCTTTGCTGCCAGATGGATCTGGGTGCTGATGGGGCGTGCAGGGGGACTGGCAGCCGGCTCCCAGCCAGCCCGTGGCCTTGCCCCAATGAGTTGGGACATGATTATGTTCTGGAAGTTCGGGAATCTGAAGTGGCAGGATCCAGGTCACCAGGAACCGAGCCTGGTAAAGAAAACTCTCAGTCCTCCAGGAGGACACCCTCCTGGAGTCGCTCCTTGCCTCCCCTGCCCCCAACCTGGGCTCCACTCTCTGCCCTCCCTGGGAATACAGAGACAGCAACTCTGCATGAGCATGGATTCTCCAGCCTCTTATCCCTTAGCTGTTTTATTTATTGCACGAACACCACCATAACAGCAATAACATAAACCAAAGGAAAAATCTCTCTCCGTTTCATGACCTTAACAGATGAGCTATTCAATTTTCTTTGCTCCCTTATGGTCCCTGTCCATATCACATCCCTCCCGGCTTCCTCCTCTGCCCCTCCCCACTCCTTTCCTTCCTTCCTTTCTGTAAGAAGAAAGGGGGCAGACTCTAGCACCTTCTACAGGCTGCCAGGCTCTGCCCCACTCACCTGGAGGTAGGGGAGAAAACACACCTATAGCACAGAGGGTTGGATGCCATCCTTGGCTGACTGTGTCTCAGAAGCCAAGCCGGACCAGCTGGCTTCCCTTGGGGGTCTAGGGACCCAGGCCCACTTGGCAGCTCTGCCTGGGAGGCTGGGGGTAGGCAGAGAGGACAGAGATGTAAGGAACACAGGCTAGCATCAGGGAGGCCAGGGATCCAGGCTGGATGAACTAGCTTTCCTGTCTCTTTCCTGCTCTGGCCTCAGGACCGTTCACTCCCCAAAGAGGGTATTTAGAGTGATTTTTCTGGAGACATTGGGATTCAGTGATTTCTAGCTCCCAGATTTCGAATCAAGGTATATGGACACTGAATTTTCTATCATCTAGAGTAGGGGCTCTCTCAGTTTCAGGCTCAGCCCAAGTTGCTCAGAGCCTTATCCAGTGTGAACCATCAAGGCTTGACTTGGGGAGAATGTTGCACCCAAGGTCTGGAGAGGGTGCAGCAGGGGAGGGCAGATCTGGGCTAACTTCTCACTCGGAGCATCTGGATCTGTGGCCGCTCTCAAGGCCTCCGACCTCTCATCCGTTAAGTGGAAGGAATGGCAGCCTGCCTGCAGACTTCACAGGGGATCTGATGGGGTCATGGCTAAAAAGAGCAGCACGAGCCCATCAAAGGGAAGGGGATATGTGTGATCCTTGACACCAGCCTTTCCCCTGAGTCATTTCACCTGCACCCAAGCCAGCATCCTAACCCCTCTCGCCAACTCCTGGGGACCTCTCTCCCCAGGGCTGGACCTATTAGCATGAGTGGAATCATCTGGAGTTAGTGGGTTCAGTCAAGAGCTGAATAGAGTCGAATCGTCGCCCACAGCGCAGATAACACAAAACAGTGCAACCCTTGAACAATTTTTATTTGATTCAAGTTCTGAGGATGGCTGGTCAGTGTTGCACATACACAACTGGATGAACGGGGAGGTCCAGAGTGGGCTGGGTGGCAGGGGAAACAGCTGACACACTTCCTGCTGACACACTTCCTGCGGGGGAGCAGCACCCTGCATGTTACCGTGTGGTTTAGAGTTGCATATCATCCATTAAGTCAGTGCACACTCTTCACAACATTAATGCACGGCTCCAAAACATGGTACTGCCAGTTTCCTGGAAGTCCTGGAGAATGAGTACTATAGAAAGGTCCCACCAACTGCCGCCCTGTTCCCTGTCACCATGGACAGCAGAGTAAGAAGCTTCCCGTTGCTGTAGGAGGAAGACAACTTAGACACCGAAGAACTTTCTGTCTGGAGAGCTAAGGGACTCTTCTCCAACCGTCTAGACTAGAGAAGTGACCCAGCCACAGTGGGTCTCTCAGTGAAGTCCTTCGGTTGATAGGCGTTTGTTGAGCACTGACTCTATTCATGGCGCTACCACACCCACAAGCCTTTCATCTTGGCGCCAAGACTGTGAAGGAGTTGTCACAATTGCTATTGTTGTTGCTGCTGTTGTCATCATCCCTCTGTTAAAAGGAAAGAAGGCAGGAGGCCGAAGGATTCAGGCCACGGTGCCGAACCCCGTCCCACCTGGGTTTGTGCCCGTTGACTAGTTCAGGGAGAGAGCCAGGGTTTTGCACGCAAAGTCCACGCTGTTGTCACCACACCCCACCCACCTTCCCGAAAGCCTTGGGGAAGGCTTCCTCTGCAGAGGCACGACACCACCCACTCGGCAGCGTGTGAACACCTTCCTCATTGGGCATTCAGGATGGGAGACTCACATTCATTCAACAGACATCGGGGCTGGGGATCCAGAGATGAATATGACATTATTCTTGTCAGTTTTTAGCAGACCTGTTAGTATCTTTGCTTCTCAGCCCACGCTGGATTCAGAAAACATTTCCGATCAATTACCTTGAGCAGAAGTATCACCTGCCACATTCTCCTTCTCAAAGCTGGCTGCTTTCTGAGTATCTAAACTTTCAACCGTGAGTGGGCACGTTTTCTAAATACCTTAGTCCCTTTGGTTAAGACCAAAGATTCTCTACCTTTTGTTCCACCATTCAGTCATTCAATCATTCAACAAATAATTTAGGGTCTACACGTTAGGTATTGTGTTAGGAGCTGGGGATACAGTGCTGAGCCAAAAAGACATGGTTCTTGCCCTTAGGAGTTTATAGACATTAACCAGACAATTTCCGCATGCTGCTCTGATGTACGCCCAAGGACTAAGGTGCTGTGTTCAGGAGTGTCTCCCGCAGGCATGGCATTCCTAGGGTCCTCTGCTGCCCCAGGGTCAGCCCATCCTATCTGGGAATGATAAGCCACTGGGCAGTGCCCAAGGACCAGGTGTTGGTTGATCCTTCCCTTTGGAAGGAGGCAAAGGACACCTGTAACTCTCTAGGTCTCCTGGCTTTCGATCCAGCCCTTCTTGTGAGAGTTGCCCCAATGGACAGAGCTTAGACGAGCCTCTGACAAGAAGAGGCCATTCCATTCAGCTCCCAGAAAGAGGACAGAAGCGGGAACTTATTTCTCTGTGGAGTTCGTTGGCTTGCCAAACAATGTGGATTCCAGGCCCAGAACTGTCACTTCCTAGCTGTGGGGCTGAAGCAAGTTGCGAACACCTTAGCTCCTCAGCAGTAGTGGGGCAATACTCCCTACCTGCCAGGACTGCCGCAGTCATTAAATTTTTTTTTAATTTTTTAATGTTTATTTATTTTTGAGACAGAGAGAGACAGACCATGAGTAGGGGAGGAGCAGAGAGAGAGGGAGACACAGAATCCAAAGCAGGCTCCAGGCTCTGAGCTGTCAGCACAGAGTCCGACACGGGACTCGAACCCATGGACCGCGAGATCATGACCTAAGCCGAAGTCTGACGCTCAACCGACTGAGCCACCCAGGCGCCCCTGCCGCAGTCATTAAATGAGATACTATTCATGAAAGCTTCGGATGCATGTTTGCCATTTATTAGAGGTGTGGCCACCCTTTCTTCAGTGTACAAGTGACTTTCAACTTCTTTTTTTTTTTTTTAATGTTTATTTATTTTTGAGAGACATAGAAGCACAGCATGAACAGGGGAAGGGCAGAGAGAGAGGGAGACACAGAATCCGAAGCAGGCTCCAGGCTCTGAGCCGTCAGCACAGAGCCCGATGTGGGGCTCGAACTCACAGACTGCGAGATCATGACCTGAGCTGAAGTCGGCCACCCTAACCGACTGAGCCACCCAGGCGCCCCTCAACTTCTTAAGGACATGATTACCTCTGGAGTTGACACTTACTGAGAAAAAACTAGCAAGTATTAGAAGGTAAGGACATATCAGGCCCCCTATCATAGGACACTAGGCTAGAGCCATGGTTCCTGAAATGTGGCCCTGGACTCGGCAGCACAAGGGAACTTGCTAGAAATGCAAATTCTTGGGCCCCACCTCAGAACCACTGAATCAGAGCTTCTGGGGAAGGGACCCAGCACTGTATTTTAACAGGCCCTCTGGGCGGTTCTGAGGCACGCTCCAGTGTGAGAACCTCTGTGCTGGAGATTGCAAATCGGCTGTCAGGGGGCCAAATTCTTCCACAGATGTGTTCTGTTTGGCTTCTGTCATCAGCTGGAGCTGAGTAGCAGCTGCCTCTGCCGAGGGGCTGTGTCCTTCTGAAGGGGTTACAGTCTCTGCTCCGCCGCACCCTTCCGCGTTACACCAGCTGGCCCCGCTCACTTGGCTGCCCAGCTCCCGTCACCAGGCATCCGAGTTTGCAGCCGGGGCTCTAGGTCAGGGAACCACGTAGGTCTGACTCATGGAGAGGCAGCAGCTCTGCTTCAGCTGATCCTGAACGTTAGGAGGTCAGGAGAATGTCCAGAGATGCTGAGCCACCTAGCCCAGCAGGAAATAGGAACAGAGTAGCTGGTGTCCTCGGTCCCCAAACCAGCAGTCAGGTCCTGCTGATTTCACTTCAGGGTTTGGTTTGAAGTGTTGTGAATTCCCAGCACATCACACACACCCACATTCAACTCTAGGTCCAAAAATACCTTCCGCCGCCAAATAGAGATGGTTTTTACATTCCCCGCTACCTTGGATTATCTGCCTGGCTGCTCTGTGCCACCCCCGCTGTTGGCCCAGCCTATGAGCAGTGACTGGAAAGGGATGGCTAACGTGGAGGAGCGGAAGGGCCAGGGCACTCCGGCTCCGCAGCAGTGAGCAGCTCAGCTAGGTGTGGGGACTTTGCCTGCCCCAGAAGTTTCAATACAGGTGGGCTCCGGGAAGGCTGGGGAAGGCTGGGAGGATGGAGGGGGGGCTGTGATGTCGGGAGAATGGAGCAGGATGGAAGTGGAACTGGGAGCTCTCACGGCTGAGGCTGGAACAGAGAATCATGGTTGCAAACGGACCCAGAGCCCTGCATGGAGTAGGATGGAATGGTCTGTGGGGAGGAAGCTCCGGGCCGTGGGAGAGGAACCGAGCTCAACTCAGCCTTGGACACAGGGGTGCGGAGGAGACTCAGGAAGCTTCCCTGTTCTGCACCCCCCATGCCACGCCAATGCCCGCCTTCCTTCTGGAGGGAATGCCGCTCCACAGGAGCCCCGTCTGGAGACAGGAAGCAAGGCTGGCTAAGAGCACAGGCTTTGGCACCAGACAGATCTGCGGTCAGATCCCCACTCGGTCACCACCTATATGACGCTGGACGGGCTGCCCAATCTCTCTGTTTTCTCACCTGTCAAAAGTCAGTAAAGCCTATTTTATAGGCATACGGTAAAGATAAAATGAGACAACATTCGTAAAACAATTAGCACACTGTCATAGAATAAAGAACACAAAAAGCTTACATATAATTATCAGAGCAGGAACTATGTATTTTCACCAGAAGACCTGGTACTGAGTTTGGCAAGCTGGGGTCATTGGTGAGGAAAATGGATTCAGATGTAAGCATTAATAAGTGAGCAGAACAGCATGTGATTCTCAAAAGAGGGGTCCCCCCAAAGAAAGAGACAGTGTCCTTCCCTAATCCTTGGGTCCTGTGGCATTTATTAGGGTCCTTGATAAGTGTTGGTTCATGTAGCAGAAGAGATGCAGGAATGTCCTGTTAGTGATGGGGACCAGACACTGATGAGGTCACTAGGAGATGTGGTTCCTGCTGCCATGGAGTGGGGAGGGGCTGTTTAACCTAGGGCCTGGGGAGAATGAACAGAATTACCTCAGATGTCTACACAAAGCACTATTAACCTCAGGAAGATCCACATTTTTACCTGATTTCCCCCCCCCACCCTTTCTTACAAAGAAAAGATATTTCCGACTGCTTTTTGGTGTGTGGTTTGGGATGCAAGTCGCTGCCCTGTTTTCCAATCTCAAAGGGACGGTTCCTGGGGGTGGGACCCCTCCAGCCCTTTCAGCCCCCCCCACCAGCCCACTGCTAGATCACCCCCAGGACCACTGTTCTGTCTGACTCAGGTTCATTGCTTCTGGGGAGACCGGCCCTGAAAACAAAGGGCCTGGGGCGGGAGATTAGCATCCATGCATTTCTGATTCTGTCCAGCTGTGTAAGTGGCTTAGTGAAGACTGAAGCCACCCGTAATTATCGCAATTAAAATGAGCAGGGAGAGCACGGGCGCAGAAGTATAATCCAAATTAAACTGCAAAAGGGAGTCGCGCTATCCCCGAGGCTTTTTCGGCACAAATCCCGTGCGCGTCCAGGAGCCTAAACGTTCCTGGGGGCCAGTGATAATCGGGCGACATGGAGACCGTTTGAATTCTGCATTCACAGCTTTCCAGGAAAACACCGCGGGGCCTCGGAGAGGGTGCACACAGTTCCTTGGAGGAGGGAGACGCAGACGCCAGCCCTGGTGAAGGTCGCAGCCCTGGCGGGGCTGGCGGGCTGGGCCTGGCCCGCCCTTTGTGTTGCATACAGGGTTGGGGGAGGAGCCCCAGACCGAACCCTGTGTGCAGTTTGGTCCTGACCCCAGCTCACTCCTTCCCCTCGCTCCTCCTCAGCCCTCCTCTGCAAAGCCTCTTGAGGGCTTTTCTTAGGGCAGCAGATTCGCTAGAAGCAGAGCCTGACCTGGGATTCTTGTGCAAGCGATTACCGGGGAGAGCCCTTGTGCAGCACCTGAGGGGGAAGCAGGACTGAGCGGAGGACAAAGCCGGGTGAGGAAGCGCTATGGGGGACGCCTGCCTGATCCCACTGGGAGCTCTGGGGCGTGAATTACGCAACAGAAGTCGGTACACCCAAGGCAGGGGGCTGGGCTTTTATAATAAAGTTCTGCATCACTTGTGATTGCCTGCTGGTCTCCCGGACGTATCTCTGTGACGAGACTGCCCTGGGCTCAGGGCCAGCCTCTCGAGAATGTTGCTGGGGCATGGGGGATGGGTCCGCTGGCCCAGGAATGGGGGTCTGGGCAGGGCGCCAACAGCACCTGCTACACAGCCATTCCAATCCCACATCGGTCCTCTCCCCTTTCTCTCCTGTGAAAAGCCGCATTAATTAAACTCAAGAAGTTCCTCATGTACTTCTGAAGACCAGATAGAGGTCATTTGCGGGGTGGTGGTGAGAGGGAAGTCTAAAGTTCTTCTCTGGCCTAAAGTCTACAAGACTGCACTCAAAAGCGAATAATTATTGGGATAATTCTTCCAAGAGTGATCACACATAAAGGCTTATTTTAATAAACATTCTGACGATGAAAGTTCATGCTGACTCGATTCCCAAAAGGGCACTGCGAAACAGCTTTTATTATCGTTCCCATTATACAAACCATTGCTCAGAATGTTTAAGTGTTTTACGTAAGGTGACTCAGCCAGTCGAAGTAGTCCATGTCTAACAGTAAAATTTCAGATGGTGCTACAGACATCTAGGGACTATTCTTTTTAGGGGAGCTCTTCCCTAAAAAGAGGTCTTTAAATCATCAACCTCTTACCACCTCTCCAAAGCATCAATCTCAAATGAAAATTTCTATCAACCGATTTCAGGGTTCAAGACACTGGCGGTTTTTGGGACTTGAAAAATATTGTGGCATCTGCCTACGGGGCTTTCAGTCTACCCAGAGAGCCAGATATATAACAAACAGGGAGGCTGGGTCAAAAGCCAACTGAGAGGATTAGGTGGGCATCATAGGAACTGGATGTGGGGGGGTCTTCTGAAGGCGAGAGGTGTTCCAGACTGGTCTTAGAGAAGGGCGGGTCTTGAATCCGCTAGATTCGAGCTAGCTGCTAACTCATCCCTTCCTGCCAGCTGGTTGTCACTGGGAGACCTGTGACAACCTCTCCCCTTCCATCCATTCATCTGGTCATCCGTTCACTCTCATGACATGTGTCAGCCGAGTTCCCGTTGCATGGCAGGCTCTGTGCTTGGTTCTGCGCGCCCCCCCTGAAGCTCACCGTCTAATGCAGACATGGTGCACACTGCTGTCATCTTCCCAGTCCCCAATCCCGGGGCCTGAGCGGTCCACGCTGGAAATGCTCTGAGCAGCGGTGTCTGCTCTTGACTTCACTCAACTCTAGATAAGCAAGTGGTCAGTTTGTGATCTCCTGAGAGAGAAGAGGTTTTATAGGAGGGAGTGTGTCACCTAGCAACGCTTTTGGCTTGCAAGTAACAGAAAACACTACCAGAATAACTTTAAACATGAGGACATATTTAACCACTCAAAGGTGTTCAGAGGTGACAGCAGCTGCTGTCTTCTCTCACTGGCTCAACAGCATCAGGATATTCTGTGATCCTCTAGGCCTCTCTCTCATAGTGCCAAAATGGCTGCCATAGCTCAGGACATCACATTCCTCTGCAAGGCAGGAAGGTGGCAGGAGGAAAGGAGTTGGTGCCAGCTGATTCTATTTCTTATAAGGAGAGCGGCACTTTCCCAGAATCTGCAGCTGACTTCTGCACACAGCCACCCCTCCCTGCAGGCAAATTGGGAAGGCATCTCCCCTGGGGCTGGCAGCATTGCCACTCTGCAACGTGGGGGTGTTAATTGAAGACGATGGGGGAATGAAGGTGACTAGTGCTGCCGCAAGAAAAGCTCTGGACTTCCTTGTGCAAACCTAGGCGGTGAGCTTCTGTCCCTAGCTCCTGCCCAAGAAAGTTTGGCACTGATCCGAGCCCCCCCTGCTGAATCGTAAACCTGCCTCTTTCTCGCGTGTCCTCTTCCCCTTCCTCACATGGAGACTTTCCCTGCCCCACCCCTCCCTCACCCCACTGCCAGCCACGACCTCCCCATCCCCCACATGGGCCTTCCCATCCCCCACATCATCGGCCTCCTGCCCTCCCGGTTTGGTTTTCACTTTACTTTTACCTACCCCCCCCCCAGCCCCTTTGGGAAAGGAAAATGGGAGGGAGGATGAAAGAGGAGGAAAGTGTTAATTAAACACCAGATGTTTAATTCTGTTAATTAATGGCTCTGTTACCCTGAGTGGCATCAGCCTTCTCTTATCTGTCTCCTTCAACCTCACTGCTCTCAGGAAACCTGAAGAGCCCAATATTGGTGCAGGGGACCTGAGACCAGTGGAGGGAAGATGGAGAAAGTGGCCCAGGAGGGGGTTCCCTTGACCTGAGGTGGGGGTTCTCTTGTCCAGGAGAGGAGTGTGGACATGCTGGCATACTGGCGTTGGGAACAGAGGAAAGTCATAGTGGGAGAGAGGCTGCAGCCCTGAGGTCACAGACACGTTTTGTCTGGTGCACCCAGGGATTTCAACACTACAAGGAATTGCCATCACTTAAAAATAAGGGAGTTTCAGGGCACCTTCAGGGCTTAGTCGGTTAAGCGTCCGACTCTTGATCGTGGCTCAGGCTATGATCTCTTGGTTCATGAGTTCGAGCCCTGCATCAGGCTCTGCGCTGATGGTGTGGAGCCTGCTTGGGATTCCGTTTCTCCTTCTGTCTACCCCTCCCCTACTTGTGCTCACTCTCCCCCCACCCTCTCTCTTTCAAAATAAATAAACATAAAGATAAGGGAATTTCACATAAATCCGTATGGATATATAGACTTACTTTAAAAATGGACAGATCTGGGACACCTGGGTGGCTCAGTCGGTTGAGCCTCTGACTCAGGTCATAATCTCGCGGTTTTTGAGTTTGAGCTCCACCTGGGGCTCGCTGCTGTCAACCTGTGAGTGCCGAGCCTGCTTCGGATCCTCTGTCCCTCTCTCTCTGCCCCTCCCCCGCTTGTACTCTCTCAAAAATAAATATATATATATTTTAATGGACAGATCAGGGTCTGTGTCCTGAGAAGGCAACGGTCACCTGGAGAAGAGGGAACTGAGACACAGCGTTCCCGGCCAGATGGAATTATGTGTCTTCCTACCCTCCACGGCCCCCTCCCTAACCACCTAGCTCATGAGTCCCTGCTGCCCCTGAGGCTTTCTGGGTTTGGAACTGCAGAGACACGAGTCCCAGGACTTGACAATGAGTCGGAGGTGGGAGATGAGGAGGGGTGTAGTCTGAGAATGCCGAGATGCGAGTCAGGATTGGGGGGACCGTAGTTCCACTGACAGAAACGGGGGGCATGGGAGGAGCAGGTGAGGGGAGAAGGGTGACATTAATTCGGGGCAGGCCGCGGCGGACACGTCTGTGTGACCCGAGGTGGAGATGGCTGTGTGGTCTGGAGTTTGAAGAGCGGGGCCAGAGACCTGGGGTGTGGACGGAGCTGGGCACCAGTCGGAACACTGGGAGGAGGGAGCGGGGGCTGAGACCATTGTGGGAGCGGTCGAGTGAGGGAAGAGGGAATCGAGAATAGAATCCTGGAGAACCACATGTCTGGGAGAAAGAGCTAGAAATGAAAGTTACGGCCAACTGAGAGGTTGGGAAGGACGTGGATGGTGACATGACAGAGAAATAGATATCGTGTCCCAGATTTTTATGGTGCCTTCCTCCATATTACCTGTTTTGAAGCCCAAGGGGTACTTCCGGCAAGCTCTATAGCCCAAGGGAGGTAAGGGGGGCCAAAGTCCTTGTTCCTTCCGGTGTCCCATGTTCGCTGGGTCCCGAAAGACGCGTGAAATCACGCATTTACATCACGGCAGTTCTACCTTTTCCAGGCTGCCCCGAGTCTTTTCTCCGATGACTTTAGAATGAAAGGCTTTGTCCCTCCTGGGGAGCTGCAGTAGCATCCCGGAAATGGCCCGCTAGGTAAGCAGCAGCCCTGAGTGTGGATGGAGGAGGGATGCAGCTTCCATGACCGACACAGATACACGACTCCTTGCCACCCCCCAAAATCTCTCATCTCTCCCCTCTCAGGAAAGGTGGAAGGAACAGGGCGGTGGAGTCAGAGAGGCCTGGGGCCCGTCCCCGGCCTGTGGCTGTCCTTTCCCTCACCTCTCTGCCGCTGCTTCGTCCACGGATGGAAGGAGGGAATGTTGCCATGAGGATGAAGTGGCTGGCTTTCACGGGGCAGGAGGTGGGGGGGGGCGTCCAGGCTGGAGGCAGGGCCTGTCGCCCCCAGCAGAGGCTCCTCCCCGCTCCCCTGACACCGGCGGCACAGGAGGCAGCAGATGTTACTGGTCTCACTTCATTTCAATAGATTTACAAGCCTCCCTTGATGTGTTACTGAAAAATCGGGTGTAAATCCTATTTTAAGAACACAGTGGAACTCATTACTTGAAGAATGCTTTGGAAAATCCTTCTGGGAAGTGAAGAATAATCACCCTTTGGTAAAACTTTTGTGCCAATGTTCAAGAATTTCCTTGTCTGAAGTGGGGCTCACCTGTAAAGTCGTGCCCGTGATCTCTTCCCATCCTGTGACCATCTTCTTTCCCACAGGACACACTGTTCCCCTTCCCTGTGCGTGCTGTCCCCCCCATGTGAAGCCCCCTCTGCCTGCCCCCTCGTGTTCTCGCATCACACCCCCTGACCACTCCCCACCCCCACCCCGCCCCCCCTGACTGTGTGGCCCTGACTTGCGCGTGATTCTTCATTGGCTGCTGCTCTTCCTTCTTCCAAAATTCAGCCACAGATCAGTCTCTGGACGCCAGAAATGTTTGCCACGTGTGACCAGGTGGGTGGGAATATGTTTGGTGGGTGCGGTAGGCCACTAAAGATACCCTTGTCCTTATCCCTGGAACCCGTGAGTGTGTCACCTTATGCAGCGAAAGGCACTTTGCAGGTGAGATTCACCTGAGGCCTCTGAGATGGCAAGAGCATTCTGGATTATCCTCGTGGCCCATTGTGATTCCAAGGGGCCTTAAGAGCAGGGACTCTTGGGGCACCTGGGTGGCTCAGTCAGTGAAGCGTCCGACTTCTGCTCGGGTCATGATCTCACAACTCATGGGTTCGAGCCCCACGTCTGGCTCTGGCTGACAGCTTGGAGCCTGGAGCCCGCTTCGGATTCTGTGCCTTCATCTCTCTGACCCTTCCCAGCTCGTTCTCTTTCTTTCTCAAAACCAAATAACCATTAAAAAAAATTTTAAAGGGGGCATCTGAGTGGCTCAGTTGGTTGAACTTCTGACTTCAGCTCAGGTCATGATCTCACGGTCTGTGAGTTCGAGCCCCGCGCATTGGGCTCTGTGCTGACAGCTCAAAGCCTGGAGCCTGCTTCGGATTCTGTGTCTCCCTCTCTCTGTGCCCCTCCCCTGCTTGTGCTGGCTTTCTCTCTCAAAAATGAATAAACCTTAAAAAAAAAAAACCAGAGACTCTTCCCCGGCTGCGATAGAGGGGGATGTAAGTACGGACAATGGGTAAAGGGAGCGTTGCTGGCTCTGAAGATGGAATATGGGAGGCCTCTAGAAGCTAGAAAAAGCAAGGAAATGGATTCTCCCTTAGAGCCTCTGGAAAGGAAGGCAGCCGTACCGACATCATGATTTTAGCCCAGCGGAACCCAAGTCGGACCTGTAACCCACAGAGCTGTGAGAGAATAAATGTGTCGCCTGAGGCCACGAGGTCTGTGGCAATCGGTTACAGCAGCAACAGGAAACAAGCGCCGTGGCTTGTCTGGGGGGCGGTCTGGTCTCACACCTGACCTTGTCTCCTTGGCCTCGTTCACCTCGTGCTTAGGAATTCGCCCTAAAATTTTCCCCTTTCGCGGAGCGATTTCGGCTAGTTCTGGGGCCTGCGTCTCTTGGGTGCCCTATGGCTCCCCTCCGTCTCCGGCTGCTCACACCTCATCCCCGAGCCACCCAATGCCCCAGCCACACAGCCGAGGTGTGGATGGACAGCAGGGGGCTCTTCTCACTCAGGTGAGAGGAAGGTGGGCCAGTAGCTCACCTCCTGGGATCTTCTGGTCCTCCTTAGCCCACTGGATTTTGGGAGCTCTTGTTTTTTTTTTGTTTGTTTGTTTAATTGTGTTAACATACACAAAAGACAAGATTTACCATCTTAGCCATTCTGAAGTAGTATGGGTACATTCACATTGTTGTGAATCCGCCATTACCGCCATCCGACCCCAGGTCTCTTTCCTCTTGCAAACTGAAACTCTTTACCCATTAAATAATGACCCCCCCATCTGCCCCTCTCCCTGGCTCCTGGCAACCGCCACTCTGCTTCCTATCTCTATGAATTTGCCCATTCTAGGTACCTCATCTAAGCAGAATCAAATAATCACTGCCCTTTTGTGTCTGGCTTATTTTATTCTGCAGTAAGGACCTCCAAGTTCATCCGTGTTGTAGCATGTATCAGAATTTCCTTCCTTTTCAGGCTGAATAATATTTCACTTTATGTACGTACCGCATCTTGTTTATCCATTCATCTGCCAGTGGACACTTAGGTTGCTTCCCCCTTTGGGCTGTTGTGAACAGTGCTGCTGGGAGCACAGGTGTGCGAATACCTTTTCGAGTCCCTGCTTTCAATTCTTTGGGGTGTGTACCCAAGGTGAGATTGCTGGATCACATGGCAATTCTATTTTCTTTTTTAACGTTTCTTTTACTTTTGAGAGACAGAGAGAGACTGAGCGTGAGGTGGGGAGGAGTGGAGAGATTGGGATACAGAATCTGAAGCAGGCTCTAGGCTCTGAGCTGTCAGCACAGAGCCCGATGTGGGGCTTGAACTCACAAATCAAGAGATCATGACTTGAGCAGAGGTCAGATGCTTAACCAACTGAGCCACCCAGGCGCCCCGTTTGTACTTTCTACTTTTAATTTACTGGGGACCCACCAGTAAATTACTGGTCGGCGTACTTAGGGCCAGGTTGGTGGCCTGGTGTGCAGTCACACTGCTGTGCAGTCGTCAGCACCAGCCATCATACCTGCTCTCTGGGTGTCGAGAGCCGTGCTCAGGAGAGTGAGCAGAAATGGGTCCTCTTTGCAAAGGTTTATGCCGAGCAAGCGAATCTGTCGTTGAAACCCAGAGGAAGCCCAGGTCCTTCAGCTGGATTTGCCTTCTACTTTTGAGCTGTAGGCATGTTTTCAAATGCAGTTTTCCTTTTATGCAGCAACTGAATATCTGATAGCAAAATGTTTCCACGGAGAGAGCTTGCCCATGGGGAGGAGAAAAAGGAGGCTGCTCTAATGAATAGATAAGCTTGATTTGTGTTTGGCAACATCCTTAGCATTTAATTCTAGCAATTAAAGTAGGCAAGTCTCCTTTGTTTTCCTTTTCCTCGCAAAAACAATAAAATATTACAGAATGTTTGGGGGAAGAATGCCTACGCATTGTCATACTACCTTTGCGGGACCGCCATCGCCATCCAGGACAGTTATCTGGGCAAGGCACAAACCAAACACTTAGTCACCCTACTTCACTTAAGCTGCGTGGCAACCGTGAGGCAGCGTCCTGGGTCTAACCCGTGGCTTCTCCCTCCCGCACCCGCTCTCTCCTCATGCCTTTGGTCCAGCTTCCTCCACACACATGTTGTCTCCTACAAAGTTGCCCCCATGAGGTTCATGCTTGCTCGCTTTCCCAAGTAGTGTGAGCTTTCCCTTTGTAGTCCTGTTTTCAGTTCTTACCTTGTGCGGACATCCTCTGTACACAGGAGCCAGTCCAGGCTCCATGATTACAAACACAGAATGACTGAAGGCGTTAGAGGGTTCCCATCTGCAAATTATCCCTGGGCGGCAGCCTGAGCCCTGGTGAGAAGCTCTGGAGGCTGCGCCAAATAATGCTGTTTTTCTGCTTGGCGCGCTGAGACTGTGTAAGGGACAGGCTCTGGAGCCCGACTTCCTGGGTTTGGATCTGGCTACCAGTTGGATTGTATGCAAGCTACTTCACTGGTCGGTGCCTCAGTTTCTTCATCCATGAAATGGGTATGATAATAGTATGTGCCTCACAGGTTATTGTGTGGATTAAATGGCATAAGGAGCATAGAATGCCAGCTGAGGGGCGCCTGGGCGGCTCAGTCAGTTGAGCATCTTACTTCCGCTCAGGTCATGATCTCTGTTTGTGGGCTGGAGCCCCGCATCAGGCTCTGTGCTGACGGCTCAGAGCCTGGAGCCTGCTTCGGATTCTGTGTCTCCCTCTCTCTCTGCCTCTCCCCTGCTTGCACTCTGTCTCTCTCTGTCTTTCAAAAAAGTAAAATAAAACAATAACAAAAAAAGAATATCACCTGATACATGAAAACATGGTCTTCGTTGTTTCTATTGACTTAGTTTGGGATCTCCCTCCACCTCCCTGCCCAATCTTGAGCTAGATACTCTCCCCCAAGCCTCAGTTTCCTCATCTGTAAAATATGGCTTTGAACTTAATGCTCTTCGAGAGCCCTTCCTGTTTCACTTTTTATGATAGCCTTTTCCCTGTTATCTCCCCCTGGGTTTAACTGCACTTGGGGGGATGGGGGTGGGGATGGCAGGACCGCCCGGTACTGATACGGTAAATGCACAGCCTGGCGTTTGCTAGGAACAGACAGAGGAGAGGAGAACCCAACGAGGGCTGGCCTGGCCAGGGAGCAGAGAGCATGGTGCAAAGGCAGGGAATGAACTTGACCCTGGGACAGAGGGAGCCTCCCCACCCCCAGGTTCCAGGGCTGAAAAGTGCTGGGAAGCCTCTGTCCCTCCCCCACCTGGTCCCAACCTTCCCTCTGGGCCCCATTCGCCCAGATGGTCTAAATGGGAAGAAAAGAGGAAAATCCGTATCCAATCTGCTCTATTCAGAGCAATGGGAGGGAATCTGCATCTCAATTTTATCTTTGTGCTGAGCTTGACTAAGCTTTGCCCCCCAAGTGGTGAGTGATGGGTGGGTGGGAAGATGGCAATAGTGGCCCCCGTGGGGGAGTGAGGGGCGCCCCCACGCCTTCCCCTCTTTACCAAACCGCAGACAGAATGCATTCTTTCCTGCTCTTGGTTTCCCCCTGTTTCCTCTTCTTTTCTTTTTCTTCTCTTTTTCTCCCTCTTTCCCAGGCAGGCAGCCAAGTGGAGACTGAATGGCGGCAAGGAGGGAGGGGCCGGGAAGGAGGACCAGCGGTGCACCCTTCCTGGAAGGTCCTCAAGGGCTCCTGGGCTGAGCTTGAGGTGGGGACAAAGAGAAGCGTCTCGTTCTCTCCCGCCCACCCTGGCCCCTGGCTGTACAGTACAGCCTGTGCTGGGGGGTGAGCGGTGGCTGTCAGCGCTCTCGCTGGGGTCTGGACTCTGCCCTGTCTATAGGCAGCCTCTGGAATTTCCTTCTCCATAGCTGCTCAGACCTGGAAAACTGGCTCCCACAGCCCAAACTCACAGGAGACTGATTTGCAGCAGGAAGTCAGTTTAATAATTTATAGCCAGAAAGTGCTCTCCCTGGTTGGGAAGCCAACTCGGGAAACCAAATTAAAATCGGAAGGCTTCTTGGAGAGTGGGTGGAGTTGGGGTTCTTATAAGGTGCCAGGAGGGCCGAGGCCCTTTTTCCTCGAGGGAGGACACTGTGTAGTGGCCCAGACAGTGTGTGTAGCAGACAGTCTCGGGTTCAAATCCCGACTCTGTTATTAACTGGCACTAGGACCTGGGGCATGGTCCTCAGCCTTGCTAACCTGTGTTTCTTCCTGTCACCTGTGAATGATGATCTTCGGATGATGATCACAAGGGCATCGCTCAGCTATCTTGCCAAACTGCCATGAGGCCTTACAGGGAAAGAGCTTATTAGCACAGTCCCTGGCACTTCTCCACGCGCAGCAGCCATGTTTATTTAAGCCCTTATCTTTAGGGCCATAGGTTGTCTTTTCCCTTCCGATTACCCTTTTTATCAATCAAAAGAAAAGAGGTCCCTGATCTCTCTGGAGAGGACCCCCTGGCAGCAGCCATTTGAGTGGTCTCCCCCGCTGCCTTGGTTCATTCCTATGACACGCCCTCTCCCACCTATCCATCCGCCAGTCTCTCCCTTCTTCCTGCTTCTATCCAGGGGCACTGCCTACGGTTGAGCTTGTGTCCCCTGCGGGGGGAGCGGCGGAGCTGAGATCTGCCATGCTCCCGGCATGGGGCTGGAGTCGCTTGGAGCAAGAGGCACACCCACTTCCATGCTCTGAGTTGCCCTGCAGACTGGTGGCAGTTTTAACTTGTTGCTGTCACTGTCCGCTGCCACCCAACTTCCCAAAGCAGAGATCTGACCGCATCCTGCCACTGCCCCAACCACCAACTAGTCCTCCGCTTCAGCAGAAGGAAATCTCGCGATGCCTTAGGTTTCCGCTAAAGTCTCCCCGTGACTTGGCCTCGGTCTTCCTCTCCAGACTCAGCTCCCTCTGCAGCCTTGTTAGCTTACGTGAGGATGGGGCAGGACCAAGTCTTTGCCTGTGCTGTTTGCCACTCCGTCATTCTGGAATGCCCTTTGCCCGTGATGGCCAGGGAAGCTCCTGCCTGCTTTCCTTCAAGGCCCTATTTGAGTTCTGTCTTCTGTAGGAGGCATCTTACACCTCCACCCTTGGCATTCCTCTCTCTCCCTTTCCGAGGTCACCTTGCGCCTGTCTGTAGACCCCCCCCCCTCATCATCTGCTTCCTGCTCATCTTGCACAGAGGCCTCCATCTCCTTTGTAGGACAGTAACCTACAGGACCCTGGGACCCCTTTGTTCCTCCTGGCGCTGGATGGCTTGGTGAACGAAGATGGTCTCCAGTGCGGTAGTTCAGCTTCTCCCCGGCACAGGAAGGTCTGGGCAGTAGCTCTCCCAAAAGCGGGGGCCGCTTTGGGCTCTGTGGGGGGATTCGGCCCTCTCTCTCGCTCATATCGCGCACACACACACACACACACACACACACACACACACACTCCACCCCTGTGTCCCCCTTCCTTTGCCCCTGAGAGAAGAGCAAAGATCCTTGTGTAACTGGGCCTGCCAGCAGCGCTGGCCCTGGCCCTCGGCCCTTCTCTTGCTTTCCTTCCCTTGCACTCAGCAGTTTCATCCCCTCCCCCGGGTTGCAGCTAATCCTCCTCCTGCTGTCTGTGCTGGGAAAATGAGCCCTGGAGGAGTCCCATGGAAGGCGCGGAGTCCTCAGGGGGGTGCGTGTGTGGGCGTGCATCCTCACTCACACACAAGCACATGCATCACACGCCTCCCAGCGTCATCGGAGTGACCCCGTATCGAGGACCGCAGGGAATTGGGGAACAGCGAGAGAGAAGGCAGTGAAAGATCTGGCCAGTGATTTGGGAAAATGCTTTCCTTATCACTGAAGCTTTCCCAAAATAGCAGGAGTCGGCTGGTGCCACGTCTCCCTTTTTCCCCACTCCTGGAGCACCCTTCCACAGTGCCAGGGCCAAGCGGCTCCAAGACAGGATGAAGCCTGGGCTTTCTGTGCCCCCTTACCTGTCCAGACCCCAGCTCGCCGTGTCTGCCTGGTGATATATTGTTCCTTGGAGAACTGTCTCCTCTCTTCTATTAAACTGTAAGCTCCCTGAAGGCAGGGACCATACTTTTTCAAGGGGTGTTCCCCCATCTTTCACTTGCCCTATCTGTACAGAACCAGCACATAGTAGGCGTTCAGCAAATGTTCAGTGAAGTACTGTATAGACGAATGAATGGGTGAATCTGGGAAGCCATTTTAGTAACTAGTCAGCGTTTCATGTGCATGAAATCGTTTATACAGGTGGACTTCCTAAAGGGCCTACACAGAGTAGAGCAGAAGAGCAAAGATCCTTGTGTAACTGGGCAAAGATCCTTGTGTAACTGGGCCACACACACACACACACACACACACACACACACTCCACCCCTGTGTCCCTCTTCCTTTGCCCCTGAGAGAAGAGCAAAGATCCTTGTGTAACTGGGCCTGCCAGCAGCGCTGGCCCTGGCCCTCGGCCCTTCTCTTGCTTTCCTTCCCTCGCACTCAGCAGTTTCATCCCCAGTGCATCCCAACTGCACAGAGCAAGTTCCAAGGCAGGGGCCATTAGCCCTGTTTTACAGGTGACAAAACTAAGATCTATAGAGACTTGCTGTGGTAACCGTAGCCCTCAGGAAGATCGGGAGGCCTGCGCTACACCCTGCCCATGGAGAAACTCCCGGATTATTTTCATGTCAGATCAGACAGATATACTAGAAATAGAAATTCCTGTTCGTCATAGGCATATTTGGTTAAAAGAACGAAAATCCAAACCATATGGGATAAGAGCAGTGCCTGGCTGGGGACGACAGAGACCTGAAGAACAAGGGCTTCAACAAATGGGAGTGAATTATTCAATAACACAACAACAACGATAATAATAGCCAACCCCTACGCTGTGGACTTTGGGGTAGGTGCTGTTCTGAGCCCGTTAGACAGAGTAACTCATTCGATCTTCATAATGCCTCTCTGCGGTAGGTGCTATTCCCCCCATTCTACGGACAAAGAAACGGGCGCAGAAGTGTGATGGGCGAACATCCCATAAAGGAGTCTGGAGGAGGCCAGACCCGAGCTGACTGATTCCTCATCAGCCTCCCAGGTCCCGCCATCTTTCTGCACCGCGGCCTGTATCACGTGGCTAAGGGAGGCTAAGTAACATGGCGTCACCCATCCTAGCTGGCGGCCACCCGGGGAAAGGAAAGTCCCCTTAGAGAGCTTCCCCACGAGCCCCACCGACGACTGCCTCACACGTCTCACTGGCCACCCCTGTCCGGACGGCTTTGATCAGGGCACCTTGCCCCCTACCCCCACCAATGCAGAGGCTCCCTTAGGAAGGAGGAGGTGAGAATGGCACCAAGGAGGAAATACTGTGCAGGCAACTCCCGGTCTGGCACAACTCTGGCTGGCTTAAGTGAAAACGGAAGATTTTGTTACAAGGATCCAGGAAGTAGACCGATGGCTCATGGAAATAGAAAGTAGTCAGGCCTCAGGAAAGGGCTAGAATTGGGAACCGGAAGTGTGTTAGCATCCCACAGAGGCTTCGCTGTCTCCTGTCCTGGAGGACAGACTGCCTCTGGTCCCGTCCTCAGCCCACGTGACAGGTAGAAGATGGCCACCCCACAGCCTGTGTTGCTTGTTCCAGGTTCCTCTACAAAGACTGACTTGGCCTGGGAGGTTAGACGGGGGTTACACCCCCAAATTGCCATGGCAGAACATCTGATTGGTCTGTTTCAATCACATGACTATCCTTGGTGCACACAGCTGTGGTGGGGTGGGATTAGGCATATGTAAGGCTGCCAAGGTCTACCCTCTTCGACCTGTGGATGGAGGGGAGAAAATTTCCAAAGAAGGGGGTTTCTCAGGAGCTAGAAACTCACCCCCCCACCAAGTATCTAGAGCTCTGCTCACAAAGACGAATCCTGTAACAGTGATGCGGGGATCGACCACTCTTCTCCTTTCTTCAGTATGGCACCCTTGACCTTTGCTGACATTTGCAAAGCCGCAAGCCCTGACTCCTCGAGCTCTGCCTTGACTGCCAGCACCCCGCACTCCAGCCCCACTCCTCGGTGCCTGCTTCTGTCCTTCCTTCCTTGACACCCCTCTTAGGGTCTACCGGCCTCCTTACTAAGGACAGAGGATGTCCTTGAAGGGGATGGCAAAATAGGCCTGTGCCTGTGTCCCCATGGGATCCCTGAAGTCAGCCCCTTGGCCCACACTTGCATTCCTAAGGATTGGAATGCTCATCCGAATAAAGGCTGTTGCTGTCTCCTCCCTGCTTAGTGTTCAGTCTGTCTCTCTCCAGCTGGGGGGGTTCTGGTCTGCCTGCTGTGTATGCGTCCATCCGCTGCTCTGGCTCTCTACTCCCTTTTCCTCCCTCACCTGAGTGGAGCCAATCTGGAATCCAGGTCGTGTCCCCAGCCCTTCCCCACCCCCATCCATGTGCTGCCTTCCCTTCCTTCTCCTTAGACCGCAGACGTGCTGTGCTGGGGCCCAGGTGGCCCAGGTGATATTAATCTAGTAATTACTGATTCAGGAGGGACTTGGAGGACATATTTACATAAAAACCATAAAGTGAGTGGAACTTCTGCTGTGGAAATTAGGTACTTTAAGGCCTGGGTCCTGGGGGAGGCAGGAGCCAGGAAAGGGTTGGGAATAATTAGGGGAGGGCGGCTGTCACACCGCCTTAGATGGAGGGCTGATGGCCGTGGAAGAAAAGCCCCAGCTCAGGTCTAAAAAGATGATATTTGCATAGGCGTCGAATATCACCAGTGAGATGTTATATCAGTCAGGGTCCCCCCAGGAAACAGATGGCACACTCGAATTAGGAAATGAGAGGGCAGTTTAATAAAGGAACTATTTACAAAGGTATGGGAAGGGGTTTGGGAACCATATGGGACTGCTCACTGGGCTCTACCCTGCCACTGATAATGAGGGGCTGGCACCACCCCTAGGCAAAGGGAGGAGGGGGGAGCCAGTGATTGCTGAAACCGGGAGCTAAACTCTGACTTTCTGCGGGGGGGTGCTGCTGCTCACCCAGCTGCCTCCTTTCTCCCCCCTTCCTCTCATCTTCTGCTAGAGTCCCCATTGGCCAAACAGAGGGAAGGAGTCCCCTGTTGCAGCCCAGGCACTGAGCAGGGAGGAGGGGCAGAGTAGAGGGACAAATAGAAAGCATCTAGCACAAGTGTCAAAGGGCAAGAGGAAATTCCATGGCGGTGCCAAGCCCCATGCAGCAGGAAAGACCCAGTTTAGCTCTCAGGAATAATGCCATGTGAAAACCACTCCTTGGAGAATGTCTGGGCCACACCTCCCTCCCAGAGGGTTTCCACAAAGAGGGGTGTCCGACCTCTCCCTGGGAGGGACAGAGAATTCCACATTTGAACCTGAGGTTGACAGGATCAAGAGGTGCTCCAGACGCTAATGCCCTGTGGGATGCGGGATGGGACCAGGCAAGGGAGAAGGGGACTCTGCCGGGTGCGCGGTCCGCGTAGCCACTGGGGTATTTCCTCAAAGCCTCGCAGCCACACAATGACAGGTGTTACCGCATCTCACACAGGTGTGAGGAAACAGGCAGGAGGAAAATTATCCTGCTCTCATTTTCCAGACCCCAGTAAGGTAGTGGCGACAGGAAAGGAAGAGAGGAGGGATTAGGAGCAAAGGTTGTTAACGTGGAAAGGAACCCCAGGGGCCCCTAGTCCATCATGATCACTCACCTGCTGGCCCCAGGACCCCACCCCCGGCGGAAGGGATTCTGATTTGTTCCCACCTCCAGCGGGGAATCCCTGATCTAGTTCAACCTTTTATTTCACAGACAGGGGAGTGTCACCAAGGAGGTCTATCAGTGGGTTAGGGACCTCTGAGGGATGTGATGTCAGCAAGGCTTGGTGACACATTGGAGGGAAAGGAGGGAGGTGGGAGCTGATTCAGAGGGTCTGAGTCAAGCTCCAGAGGGAGTGTTGTGCTGCCCCATATTAGAAGTTTTAGGAAACCGAAATTAGTCTTGGTTTGTGAGTTCGAGCCCCACGTCGGGCTCTGAGCTGCCAGCACAGAGCCTGGCTGGGATTCTCTGTGTCCCTCTCTCTGCCCCTCCCCTAGTCTCTTCCTCTCTCTTTCAAAATAAACAAATAAACTTTAAAAAAAATAAAAGGTTTTTAAGTTTTTTATTCAATGGGTAATATTAAACATTTAATAATCAAAAGTGAAAATAATATAAAAAAGTATATATTAGGAAGCATCTATCATGATTTTGCTATTTATAGGTAGCCAGAATTAAAATTAGCCCGAGTTTACTTTTCCAATGTTATGTTAATGCTCATACACGCAATTATAAATATATATTCTTATTTCTACCTTCCTTTTTACACAAAAGGTAGCAAGCTAATACACTGTTCTGCATCAGTTTATTTTTTCAGTTAATATACCTGGAGATTTCTCTACATGGAAATCTAGAGAAAAGTCTCCATTCTTTTCTAGAGCTGCGTAGTATTCCATTACACGAACATACCATAGCTGATTTAAGCAGTCTCCAGGTGCTAGGTGTTCGGTTGTTTCCTGTCTCTGTTACTTCAAAGAATGCCCCCAAGGCATAATCTTGTGCGTAAATCACTTGGCGCACATGCAGGTGCCTGTTTCGTCTATTTTTGCTTCTCAACTATCTCTGGTGAAGGAGCAGGTTTTCCATTTCCATTTACAATCTGTCGCAGATGGATACTTACATAAAATTCAATAAAAGTGAATTCCTGGAGAAGTGAATTGACAAAAAAAACTACGAAAAATACAAGCCTCCAAATTTTATTAGATCCAATAGACATAAAAATTACTCCGTCACATTACTATAAAGATTTTTAAGCACCCTCAGGTTTCTGCATTTATCTTACCGTGAAGTTGTCACCGTTTGTGATTGGCACTGATCGGTGGACCGCACTTTGAGTAGCACTGGTTAAGACTCCCAGAAATTAGGTCAAGGGGTACTTGCCTCTGTCATTTTGCCAGATTCCTCTCCATAGGGCTTGTACCATTTGGCACGGTGGTATATGAGAGTGCCCCCTTCCCCACAGCCTCGCCAAGAGTGTCATCTGTCCTGGATTTTTGCTAAACTGATAGGTGGTAGGTCAGTCTAGGTTTTAATTTGCATTGCTCTTATTATGAGTGAAAATAGTGTCTTAATTAATTAATGTATGTATGTATGTATTTGCAGAGAGAGAGAGAATGCATGCACACATGCACAAGCAGTGGAGGGGCAGAGAGAGAGGGAGAGAGAGAGAATCTTAACCAGGCTCCACACCCAGCCAGCTGTAGAACTAGATTGCATGACTCTGAGACTCACATGACTCATGTGCGGACAGCTCAGAGCCTGGAGCCTGCTTCAGATTCTGTGTCTTCTCTCTGCCTCTCCCACCTCGCCCTGTGTCTCTCAAAAATGAATAAACATTAAAAAAAACAAAGAGTCGGATGTTTAACCAACTGAGCCCCCCAGGCACCCCAGTGTCATTCATATTTTTTAAGCCCTGTTTGTATGTATATTCTTTGCCCATTTTTTCTACCATATTATTGATCTTTTTCCTCTTGATCCCCGGGAATTATTTATACATTAGGAATATTAGCCTCTTTTCTGTGACATGTATTGCAAATATTTTTTTTCCAGTTTGTCATTTGCCTTTTGATTTTGTTTGGTGTTTGTTTTGGGGGGGAGAGAGGCCGTGCAGAAGTTTGGGGGTTTATGTAGTTAAAAAATGTCCATCTTTTCCTTAATAGCTTCTGGATTCTGAGTCATGGTTCTTTATTCCAAAGTTATAAAGAATTCTGCCCACATTTTCTTCTAGTATTTTTATGGTTTTATTCTAAACACCTAAATCTTTTATCCGGTTGGAATTTTTCCTAGTACAAGGTGTGGGTTATGGATCCAAATTTATCTTTTTACAAATGGCTACCCACGTGTCCTAGCTCCACTTATTAAGATCCCCAGATACCACCTTTATCATTAAAACTAATTTTAAGCCATTTGGAATCATAATAGAAAAAGCTCTATAATTTGTCAGTTTTATCCAGAATACCATTACAAGGGAAATTAGCTCTCCAGGTATGATCTATAACTCTGTGTTACTAGAGCAGACTGAACTAGAAGTAACATAGGTAAAATGTAAATGTATTTAAACAAGCAAACACACACAGCCATGGGCCTGCTAACAACCAGGGAGGAAGCTGGGAGCAGTGGGCCTTGCTGAGGGAGCTCCCGGTGAGATTCGGTATTTGCATTGCAGACCTTCCCCCGCCTGCCTCGGAGCTAGGACTGCAGAGGGGCCCACCATGGTGTTCCTGGGACCCCCGGCTGTCACGCTGTTGCCGCCCAGCCTCACGCTGCTGGTGTTCCGCCTGTCCAGCTCCCAGGATGTCGCCACGGAACCTAACAGTGATCAGCAGCTGTGCGCCCTGAGGGAACACCCCATTGTGGCCTTTGCAGGTGAGAGCCACCTCCCACTCTGTCCTTTTTTGCAGTGTCTGTGCTCAAAGGACTTAGGTCTTAACTCAGCAGGGTCTCTTTGATGTTGGAAGTCCTCGGATGTTCCCCTAGGGATACATGCTAGAAGGATGAGCAGCCATGGGCTGGAGGGGTCTGATTTTAGTCTCCAATTTGTTTAAGCCTCTCATCCATGTTTACCTGGGGGAGGAGGGCACTGCTCTGGCATTCCTGCTAGAAGCGGGGTTGTGGGTACTCTGGGTAGAGTGCACAGGGTCGTCGTCCATCTCAGCTCTAGCTCTTCTGGAAGCGTGAGTATTTCTTAGCTTCCTTGGGGGACCAGAATGAAGATGACTCACTCCTGAGGAGGTGCCGGGAGATTTCTGGAAGGCTTCCGTCTGCTCTGAGACAGTTGTGGATGCCTGTTTCAGGGCCCTGGGAACCCGCAGAGAAAGGGGTCGTCCTTGGAGACTAATAACTCCGATTGTCTGTCAAGGCAGGGCATGAGAGTGTCCTATTAAAGTGTTTCCCAAACTGGGCTTTGTGAATCACTGGGCATATTCTGAAGGGCCTATAAATTCTCAATAAGGGTTTCTAAAATTAATGTATATAGTCGATGATGATCTAAAACGGAAACAAAACACAAATACCAGAGCGTGGGGGGCTGTCGGCCGGCTTGGGGCTCCCTGGTGGTGCTAGGGCCACATCAGCGCTTCATGATCCATCGCCCGCACGGCGGCTCACGCGGGCTCCGCGGAGGTGGCTTCAGGGGTCCCCGGGTTCTGAAGGCTGATACACACCTGCCCTGTTTCCTCGTCACGAGAACACTGGCAAGGAGGCAGGGCAAGGACTGTCACCTCCCTTTACAAATGAGTGGGCGGAGGTGTAGTGGATTGGAGAGACTTGTCGGAGGCAGGCCTTCACGTTGCGCACCCAGTGGTCTTTCTGCTCCCCGCGGCAGAGCCATCAGAGCTCCACCCTCTAGGCGCCCCAGGCAGGAAGGGGAGAAGCCATCCTTGGGATCCCACGCAGCTCATCCAGAGGGCAGAGATGGAAACCAGAGCAGAAAAATAAGTGCGCGAGGACGAGGCTGGCATGGGGTTTGAGGGGTGGCAGCGTTGGTATGGACAGGAGTTGGGGGTGGCAAGGTGGGGAGGCTGGGGCTGCTGAGAAGTGTGGGATTCCCAGCTGTGGGCCGGCTCCTGTCTCAGGGAGGAGAATTTGCAGCTGTCTTCTCAGTGCTGTCTTGTTTGAGCTGGGATCCAAGGCTTTGAAGGCTTAAGTGGATTAAAGTAAATTAGCAATGTCCTTAAGCCTACAAAACACGCGCACACTCTCTGACTTCTGATGGCTCCCAGCACGCTGGTGGCTGTCAGTGAAGGGAAGGACCAAGTGGGGGACAGAAGGAGCTCTGAGGGCTGTCCTCATCTTCGATGCCCCATGGAGGCTCCTAATGAACCATTTCCTCTGAGAGGCTTCGCTGGAGGGCACTGTTGGCCTGGTGGATTCTGGGAGCAGGTACAGCGGAAGAAGAGCAAGAGAATTCTTGTCCCCCGGCCAGGCTGGTCTGAACTGGAGCAACCAGGCAGCGGGCGGGGGTAATGGAGAGATGGAAGATGTCTTTCTTGAATGCCTGGCTTCATTCCCACCATTTGATCTTTAGGTGTATATTACTTGAATGAAATAACCTCCCGCCCCACCCTCTTTCAGAATGGAGGGATGAGGCTCAGATTATCACCAAGTGACCAAGGAATCCCCTTAGCCCCAGCAAGCGGAGCAGCCTGTCATCCTAGACTAACAGCCCTAGAGAGTGCCATCATCTCTGCTTTTCCTCCCCAGCCCTCCTGGCCTCCCCTCCACTCACCCGGTTCTCCATTCTGACAGCTCTGGGTTTTCCTATCCATCCACCAAATTTTTATTGGGCCCTACCTGACAACGGGGACAGGGCTAGATGCGGTGGGACTTCAGCGGTAAGAGTTTCCTCTGGGTACTCGAGTATCTCTTGTCGTTCCTTAAAGATCACTCCCTTCGGTCTGCCAGCGCAGTTGGTCCTGGACCAGGACTGGTCCTCCTGTTTCCCCACACCCTCTAGTACTGGCGAGCACACACCAGGGACTCATGTCCTTGACTGACTGCGTTCTGGGTGATGCTGCCGTTCAGAGAAGTTGCCACATGGCCCAGCCCAGCGCCAACCCCCAGCTTCCGGGATCCCCTGGATGTACATTTTATTTCTGACTGATCAGTAGGCTTCCAACCCTGTAGCTGTGAGTTGCCTTCTCCCCTGACACCTGGCTGATCTGTGAATAACCCCTAAATACCCTAGAGGACCTGCCAGTTGCAGAGTCTGGCAGGCGTTTTTCCATTTTGTAAGGTTACATTTTCTCCTTTCTTTTAAGGGGGGCCCGCCTGTGTTTCTCCTTGGCCCACACGTCATTCCTTCTGCCACGGCATGGAATTTCTAGGAGGCAGGGAGAAGCCAGGATGGAGTTAACACTGACAGTGGTTAATCCACAAAGTGGGTAATTGAATTGACTATAATTAAAATCACAGGCGCTTCATGGAGAATGTCATTTTTCTCTTAAAGTCGCCGTCCAAAGCCTTCACTGCACACGGAGCTCAGAACGTGCTTGGTGTTTTAAAGACAGGCTTCCCTCTGGTCCTGTTTGCCTGTTTAATAAGAGGAAGCTGGCTCCTTTCCCAAGACAGGTCCCCCAGGATCAGCGGGCCGCACCCGCCCGCATCTCTCCCCTCTCGCCCCTTTCCCCTTGCCCTTGTCAGTTACAAGGGGACTAGGGGAGAGGGACAGAAACTGGAAGGGCTGCCACCCTCCACTCCTTCCTCTGCCCCTGCCTCCCCTTGTCCTCCCACCTCCTGCCCTGTTCCCCCTTCCTTCCCCCTCCCTGCCCTGGGAAAGGGTTCGAGTGAAGACGGAACTGAGAAGTCCCCAGACGGAGTTTCTCCTGGTTTGCCGCACACCAGTCATGCCACCTCTTCCCCTGTTCAGCCACCCACATCTGGAAGACCTCTGTCGGAGGGGATGAAGGGAACTAAAGGCGAACCCAGTTGCTACCGTTGGGGAGTATTCAGTCTCATGATGACAGGCAAGCCCTTCATACCCTCCCACCCCCCCACCCCCCACCGAAAACAGCCTTGAGCACGTTCAGAGTGACAAAAACATATCCTGGGAATAGAATAGACAGGGTAGAGAGAATATGGAGCAAAATAAAATCAGGATGGAGAGATTATGATCCAGGAAGTCTTCCTGGAGGAGAGTCCTCGGCTTAGTCTCTAAAGTAGTATACTCTTCTAGCAGGATTTCTGAGGGTGGCCCTAGGCCAACTAAAAACCCAGCTTCCCAGACTCCTGATCCAGTTCTTATACCGACAGTGCCAAATGCCATTGCAACTTCATGGCGGTTCTCGCTAACCTGTGATCCCCCGTCGAGGACAGAGGCAGACCCAAGGGGTTTGTTACATTTCGCCGCAGAATTTCTTTCTTCTTCTTTTTTTAATCGTGCATATCACGGTTTTCTGAAAAACATCCAACTCACAAAACCTCGAGTTCTCCAGGGAGCGATTAAGTGTTTGCTTGTCGTGCAGAAATGAAGGGCTGCTTTTACTCTGTAGTGGAGGGATAATGAGCAATGATTTATTTCTCCTGAATTACACAGACACACACACACACACACACACACACGCACGCACTTCTCTGCACCATCGCTAGCCAGTCGCTAACAGACTGTGGGGAGAAAGCACAGGGCCTCGCATTTCCCCCTCATCTTTATCTCCATTGGCACGAAAGTTCTCTGCCCCACGACTCTCTCGTTATTGGTCAGTTCCCTCCCGTGTGTGAGGCAGGGGCTGGGGAGTACCATTAAGGGGTTCTGGACCAGGATGGGAGAAGTGGGTCTCCAGTGGGAGGGAAAGAGGGAAAGTCAGCTAGGCACTGTTCCCCAGATGCACCTCCACAGACCACTGCCCCATCCACCCAGAGGGCCGTGAGGTCTCCTCTCTGCCCACCCAGTCCCCATGGAAGACTTTGGCCTTAGCTGGGAAGATCCCTCCTTGGAGACAGGGATAGACACTGACCAGCCACCTTCTGTTTCTCCTGCCTCCACAGAGGTTTGTCGGAAAACTTGCTTCTTCTTGTACAGAAGGGACTTGTGGATTGCTCGTGCATTTACTCAATTCCTTCCAGGTGCTGGACACAGCCTAGAGATTTAAGAAGCAAGGGCTTCCCTACCCCCTAGGGAGAATAATGGGGCTAGACCCCCACCAAGATGGGGGCTTTGATGGCAGTAAAGTAGAGGCCTCACCCTGGCTTGGGGGAGTCGGGGAAGGCTTCTTGGAGGAGGCAGGGTAGGAATGGGAGTGATCAGGAAGTGTTCCACGGAGGGAGAACAGAAAGGCAAAGGTTTGCAGGCGCTGGTGGGCTAGATCTGCAGTGTTCTAGTTTAGTGCGGCTAGGGTGGTAGTTTGAGGGGAAATGTAAAAGACGAAGCATGATTCTTCCTGTGGCGCTAAATAATGAATGTGCCAGGCATCCGAACTGGGAAGACAGTCCAGAGCCCAAAGGCCTTCAGAGGAGTTGCGACTTTTCCTGGGGTCAACAGGGAGCTATTAAACGGTTCTAAGCTGGAGAGTGACAAAACCAGATTTGCATTTTAGAAAGATCGCTCTGGTTGCTATGTAGGAAATGGACTGACCAGAGGGATAGGAGTGGAGGCCAGAGGGACAGGAGTGGAGGCCAGGCTGGATAAGGTGCTCCTGGCACCAGGCCCGACAAGAGATGATACTAGCTTGGATGGGGGTGGGGTGCAGAGGGCAAAAGGGATGGATTTCTGAGTGTTTTTGAGTGCCAGAGAGGGTTTAGGGGAGTGAAGGAAGATTACAGTTTTCCCTTTGGGCAGCTAGGGGTCAGGCGGAGCCCTTCTCGGAGCCAGGGAACATAGCAGGAACAGTGGCGACACCCCCAGTGCTCTCTCCCAGCTGGCTGCTCACAGAGGGGGCAAGTGGAACCCAGGTCTTGGGGGCGCCGAGACTGCTTCCGCCTCACCGCTCCTTGACGTTAGCCCTTCCATTGTGGGGTTCCGTGCTGGCACAGCTGGTCCAACAGTAACTGGAATGGTTGCCTCTCCCTCCACCAGATCTGAAGCCGTGGGTCTTTAACTTCACCTACCCTGGAGCCCAAGACTTCTCCCAGCTTGCTCTGGATCCCTCCAGGAACCAGCTCGTCGTGGGAGCCAGGTAACGAGGTGCAGGAAGGGTGGTGCTTAGGACTGGACAGAGGGAATATTATTTGGGGTGAGCCCGCTACGGGCAGACCCTCGTCCTGGGCCCGTGATTCCTCTCTGCCAGGCCCTCTCTGTATCTGAATGTCTGTCTCTCCCACAGGAGGAAGCATTAGTTGCCACAAGGGCGGGAGGAGGGTGACCTCTAGACCCCCAGATTCCGCGACTGGTAGTTTTCAAGAGCAGGAGCACCTGCTGGCCACTTTCTACCCCGCGTCCCTACCCTGCTGCCCGGACTGCCCAGGCAATGTCCTCCCTGGGAGCTCCATGCAGGGAAGGTGCCCAGGAGCCCCCTGCTGGCTGGCCGGCCACCTGCACCCGGGATGCTGGACTCAGGCCGTGGGCTTCGTGTATGTAGCACCTCACTTCCCTCCCTCTTGCCTGATCTTGTTTAGCCTCCCTGTTCTGGCTCCAGGGAGGGCTTGGGGAGACCTTACACAATCACAGACCCTTAGCTCTAGTAGGGAAGGGAGCTTAGAGATGGTTTACTTCAGTGGGTCTCAAAGAGTGGTCCCTGGACCGGCAGGGCCGACAGCACCAGGCACTTGTTAGAGATGTAAATTCTTGGGGTCCACCCCAGGCCTGCTGAATCAGAAACTCTGGGGGTGGGGTCCAACAGTGTGTTTCAGCAAGTCATCCAGGTGAGTTGAGGACTCTCAGGTTTGAAAACCACTAGTCTAATTTAAGTGCCCTCAATTTCAACATGAGGAAGCAAGGGACAGGAGGGGGAAAGTGACCTTCCCAAGATCACCTTGAACGAGATGACAACAGAGTATGGGGCTAGAACTCCTGTCTCCTTACCGCTGGGCTAGAGTTCTTTCTGCCGGTCCCTTACCACCTTCGACTGCACTGGTGGTTTTCAGAAGCTCTCCACCCCAGATGTTCAGATTTAGCAGGTCTGAAGGTGGGGGAGGGTGGCCACTAGGTTGGGCAACCCCAGGCTCCACCGTGTAGCTTACCAACCTTGACCTCCAAGTTTTCCTGAGTGTACCCATCCCCTATTTTCCACAAGAAAAGGAAGCAAACCGAGCAGAGCTCTGGACTAAGACTAGAGGAACTGCCTTGTTCTTAGGATATTGACCTTTGAGCCTCAGTTTCCTCATCTGTAAAGTCTAGGTTCCAGTCTCTGTGCTGCCAACCTCTCAGGACTGTTGTGAAACCGGGGCTGAAAGCATTGTTTTTAGTTAACTAATTATTTTGCATCAGTGGTATATATAGTGTTATGGTAAAACATTCAAAAAGTACAAAAGAATATACAATCACACACACACACACACACACACACACACACATACCCCAAGCAGGACACTTTCTTAGAGGCACACTCTGTGTTGAGTATGTGTCCTCCCAGAGGTAATCTGTGCTTACGCTAGTATATAAGGGTATGGACTTTATTTTTCCCAGCGAATAAAACGCCATTAACCCTTGAACAACATGGGGGGGTGTTAAGGGCACTGACCTCCCCCCCTTCCTCGCAGCTGAAAATCTACCTGTAACTTTCGTCTCCCCCAAACCTAACTCCTAATAGCCTACTGTTGATTGAAAGCCTTGCTGATAACATTAATGGTCGACGAACACATATTTCGTATGTTATATGTATTATATAATGTGTTCTGACAACAAAGTCAGCTAGGGACAAAAGTGTTATTAAGAGAATCCTAAGGAAGAGAAAACACCTTTACTGCACTGTACGGTCGTGGAAAGAAATCCATGTGTAGAAATCCATGGAGTTCAAACTGGAGTTGTTCAAGGGTCGGCTGTCATTATTTACTTTTTGTTTGGAGATAATTACAGATTTCCGGGCAGTCGTAAGAAGTCAGTCCACATACCCTTCACCCAGCTTCCCCCGGTGGTGACATCCTGCATAATGACCGTGCATTACAGTTAGGAAGCTGACGCTGAGACCCTCCTGCTCCCTTATTCGGATTCCACCAGCCTCACCGCTGTACTTCTTTAAACCCAAAAGGACACCACCGATGCCTCTGCTCTGAACCTTGTGGACGCATCTTGAAAGCTGCCAGTCTTTCTGGGCCGGCCATGTGCCAGGCACTATTTTATGTACCATGTATGTCGTAAGACATCTAAAGCATGTAGAAAATCAGGCGTGTAATAAATCACCTAATCTTCACATTAACCCCGGGCAGGGGGTTCTGTAATTATCCCCACGGCATGGATTAGGATGCTGAAGCTGAGAAGGGCTAGGCCGCCTGCCTGTGTTCGAGGTGCTGTTTCCCATCCACGCTGGGGCTTCCCCACACAGGGAGGCGTGCCTTTTCCTGGGGCTTTGAGCCCGGCTGTGCCCTCGGAGACAGGGGAGGGTCAGGCAGGATGTGGTCCCTTGCACCCCTCCAGCAAATGAAGCGGGTTCTCCGTTTCTTCTCCCCCTTTCTCTAGGTCACTTTCTTTCCTCCTGTTCTCCTGCCCGATGTTCCCCACCCCTTTCCTCTGACCCCCTGGGTCTCTGGAATCCAGACTGGGGATATTTTTCATTCATTTATACCTTGCTTTGTTCCATAAGGGATTTAGGGACAGGTCAGGCTGAAGAGATTTCTCTCTATTCTCATCTCCCAGAAGAGCAGACCGCGATGCCGTGATGAACGATTTTTGATGGGATAAAAATTAATAAAGTGATGCAATGCTTCCCCTAATTTTTTAAAGCTGTGAGCAGATGCCTGTGTTACCTGAGCAGACAGCTGGGGCAGAGCCCGAGCCCATCTGTTCTTGGGCCGGGAGGGAGGGGGTGGGGAAGCTCTGCAGGGAAGGGGGCTGGGAAGGGACAGCAGAGGCCTGCAGCCAAGGTCAATGGCGAGGCCTGTCCAGCCCCAGGACAGCAAAGAAGCTGAGCGGCGGCTGGGCCTGGAGCCAGAGCTGGGGACAAGAAGCCTCCAGGCTGAAGTGTCTCCTTCAGGCCCCTGGATTCATTCAACAACCCACCCCACCGCCACCCCCATCTCCTCCTGGCCCACTCCACAATGTTTCCCTTCAATTCTCTCCTCAGTACAGCCGAGGTAGGCCAGAACATCCTAAAGCAATTATTCCTGAAAACCTCAGGAACCGAAAGAGGAATGGCTAAGAGAAAATGTTAGAAGGAGAGAAAAAAATTCTTAGGGAAAACCAAGAGTTTACATCTGTTTGATATTAATAAAGCCTTTTAACATACACCACACCATTCCCTGTCCCCACAGCCCTGTGAAACGAGAAAGACAGGTGGTAGTTTCTCCATTTTATAGGCACAGACACTGAGGCCCCCGCAAGGGCCCCAGAAAGTAGCCAGGCTGGAATTCTCCCTGCCTCCGCTGCAGGGTCTCCTCCGTGAGCCTGCAGCCACTTTTGTGTGGCATGCTGACCGGTGGGCCCCGTCCCCCTCCAGGTCCGTGCATAGTGATAGTGGCCTGTGGCTCCAGAGTCCAGGCAAAGCAATTTCCTCAGTGCCCGACGCCATGCGTACCCGAGGGGTGGCTCACCATATTAGTGTCATCATCACTGTTATTTAGGGGCGTTTAGAGCAGTTCTAGGCTCCCAGCAAACTTGATGGGAAGGTACACGTGTTTCCCAAATACCTCCTGCACGTGCACACGCAGAGCCTCCACCACCAGAGGGGTACATCCGTTGTCATTGAAGAACCGCAATGACGCGTACATCATTATCACCCCAAGTCTATAGTATACATCATGGTCTCTCAGTGTTGTTTGTTCTGTGGGTTTGGACAAAGGTACAGTGATACGTATCTGCCGTGACAGCGTCATACAGAGGAGGTTCACTGCCCTAAAGATCCTGTGCTCCACCTGCTAGTCCTCCCCCCCCCACCACTGATTTTTACTGTCTCCAGAGTTTTGCCTTTTCCAAAATGTCATATAATTGGAATCATACAGTGTGTAGCCTTTTCAGGCTGGCTTCTTTCACTTAGTATTATGCATCTAAGTTTCCTCCACGTCTTTTCATGGCTTGATAGCTCATTTCCTTTTTGCTCTGAATAATATTCTATTATCTGGATACACCATGGTGTATTTATCCATTCACCTGCTGAAAGGCTTCTTGGTTGCTTCCAAGTTTGGGCAATTGTGAGCAACGCTGCTGTAAACATCCATGTGCAGGTTTTTGTGTGGACACATTTCCTGATTTAAGGGTTTTGAGCAGGAGGCTAATGTGATGAGAACAGTATTTGAGGCAGATGAGACTGGCAGCCTCGTATGGGCTGGGGAGGCGCGGGAGAGGAATCATGGGGGCGCTGAGGGGGCAGTTTGGGCAAAAGCAGATGGGATGGTCCAGGGAGGCTGTTGTGGGAAGGTCAGATCCAGAATCGCTGCAGGAAGGGGCTGCTGGAGATGAGGCGGACAGGATTCCAGGGGGCCCCAGGCATGGTGTCGGGAGAGGTGGCTGGTCTGTCTGAGGAGCGGAGTGGGTCAGGGTGGAAGGAAGGAGATGGCGTGTTAGGTTCCTGCGGGAGCTCCATGAGGCATCACATTTAACAGCGGCGGGCTCCCTGGCTGGGAGGAAGGTGGCGGGGCTGCTCCCCGGGCCTTCCAGGACAGCCAGGGAGCAGGGACGGTGTGGGCGTCAGGAGTAGACGAGTCTGGGCTTGAATCCAACTCCTTCACTTACTGTCTGTGACTTGGCCATTTATCCAACCTGTTTCCTCATCTGTAAGTGCAGTTTTCTCTCTCTACTCATGGAGTTTCTGCGAAGGTTAACAGAGCCCATGGAGGTAACACTCTCCCTTGGAGCTGGCCCACCACAGGCCCTCTGCAGTCGGCACCCCGTCCTGGCACCTTATGAAGCTGGAGCCGGGAAGCTGCTTCCTGGGGACTTGCCTACAGAACCAGCTTGGTTTATGATTCTTGTCTCTGTTTTCACAGGAACTACCTCTTCAGACTCAGCCTTGCCAATGTTTCCCTCCTTCAGGTACATTTGCCTCCCTTCCCCTCCCTTCCTTGTGATTTCCCTGGTATGTGGGAGCTGGGACTGGGGTAGCACAGGGAGCAAGGTTCAGAATTCAGCCCCTACGGTTGAAAACAGGAGCCCCGTGCTCTTTTCACTGGCCGTGGACTCACGTTGGCTTCCAGGTAACGGCTGGGAAGGTATTTGGAAGTGAGGGTCACCCACATAAACTTGGAGGCATACACGGGGCTTCGGCATTGTACAGAGAAATGGCTGACAAGGGGAGAGAGGGAGCGCCCGAGTAAGGGCGACCAACCGGCCCTGTGTGCCTGGGACTGAGGGACCTCAGGATTAGGACTTTAGGTGCCAAATCTGGGAGCGGATTGGGCAAACTGGAATGGTTGGTCATTATAAGTCCTACAGGAAAGACTGAGTTTTGGCCTCAAGGGAAAGGGTATCCCTGGTTCCTTTCTTAGGTTGGCCTGAGTGATCCCTTCTAACTCAGCATTGTCACTGAGCTGTGATTGATTTATTATCTGCTGCCAAGAAGGACTCCCCAAGCATAATTCCCTAAGTTCTCTGGGAGGCATTTTAATGGGACTCCCTGATCCAGAACATTTATCCCAGATTGAGAAACAGATGCCAAACCATCTCTGCAGAGACTGAACATTCTAGAGAAAAGAAGTCCATCTCTTCCTCAATGACGGGAAAGCCTCCATTCTTGTGGCTAGGAGACTTGAGTGTTTATTGTGCATCAGAACTGAGCTGGGGGAGGAGAGGTTATAAGATAAGCAGAGTCTCTGACCTCTAAGGCTCACAGTATACCCAAGAAAAGATGGTGAGTGATGCATCTAACCTAATTACAGGACAGTGAAAGGAGTTAGTCAGGTGCTGGACGGTTTCGTACAGAGTTTCACTGCAGATGGTATTTGGGCAAGGGGACACCTCCTTGGTGAGCTGTTGTGACGTTCCGGTCTGATCTCTTCTAGCTGCACCTGGGTGTATACCCCCATGAGCCATTGCAGCTGACTGCCAGAGAGGGGTACAGGGGAGCAGAAAAGTTCCGACCATCAGAAAGGAGGGGCCTAGAAGAACCAGGGCAAATAGAACAGAAACACCATTCATTCATTTATGGCTCCATCTATCCTTCAGTCCTTACCCTTAGCAACCAAGCTGCCATCCACTCATCCAATTACGCACCCAATAAACATTTACTGAGTACCTACTGAAGGCTGGGTCTGGTCCGAGGTATGGTACTAGGCATTTGAGATCCAAAGGCGAATGAGCCTTAGTCCCTGGCCTCAAAGAATAAGCAGATGAGATCACAAATTATTCCCTGTCCTGGATGGGATTTCTGTGGCATGATCCTGGGGCCTGGGGAGAGCAGCATCAGCGACCTGCCAGTTTGGTCACAAGCAGCCCGTCTAGAGCCTACTTACCAATGGACATTCACAGAAAATGAAGCCAAGATGCCAAGCACAGCAGGTCAGGGCCTAGGGAAGTCGGCACAGAGGTGGTTCAAAGTGGATGAGAAGAAGTAGACCCAGGCAGGAGTCCTACCCTGAGCTCGGACAGTTGGCTTTTTGTTAGGTTCCCGAGGTCGGCAAATGAAGATCTTCCAGGGCAGTACAGTGGTCCCAGAGAGAAGGAGAAGCAGATGCACAGAAATGAAAGGTTCAGTGGTGGCCCGGAGGCACTAGACACCCACCAGGCTCAGCACCGTCTGCAAGGCCTTCTCAGAAAGCTGCCCTTGGGCTGGAGATTGAAGGATGGGGACTTGCCAGGCCCCTCGGGAGGGGACGCAGAGGTGTGAGGTGCCCGGGAGGGGCATGGAACACTGAGGGGCCTGGTGGCAGGATCGTGGGGTGTGAGTGGGAAAAGGCCTGGGAAAAGAGAGAGGCCATGTCGCATCTGGCCTGGTGCGGAGAATGGATTCATGGGGGAGCCTGTTAGGAGGCCACTGCAATAGTCCAGGTGAGTGATGGGGACAGCTGAACTAAGGCAGTGGAGCGGGGATGGAGAGAAGAGGAAGGAAGATCTGCAGGTGACAGAAACACACAGGCATCAAACAGCTCCAGGGCCCATCGGGCACACTGTCTTCTGCATGAAGGTGACCCTGGAGGGGAAGTGAGCAGCTCTGGAGGGCTCAGCCAAAGGCTTGGCCCACAGCGGTGCCATCCAGGTCTCTGGCTTACAAAGCTGGCCAGCATAAATCAGGTTGGGAATGAAGCTAGCTTGGCTCGTGGCAGTGGTTCTGCCTTGGTTGCCCAGTAGAATCACCAGGAGAGATTTTAAAAACACCAATGCTGGGTCAGAGATTGTGACTTGATCGGTCTGAGGTGCAGGTGTGCACTGGGAATTAAAAAAAATTTTTTACCGTTTATTTATTTTTGAGAGACAGAGAGAGACAGAGCATGAGCAAGGGAGGAGCAGAGAGAGAGGGAGACACAGAATCTGAAGCAGGTTCCAGGCTCTGAGCTATCAGCACAGAGCCCAATGTGGGACTTGAACTCACAAACAGTGAGATCATGACCTGAGCTGAAATTAATGCTTAACTGACCGAGCCACCCAGCTGCCTGGTGCTGGGATTTTTTTAATTTCCCAGGTGCTTACAGCATGCAGTCAAATTTAGGAACCTCTGCTCCAGGATGTCGATGCCTGTTCTGTAGGTGCTGCCTGCCTGGTTTGGCTTCTGACCGCTGGCCCGCAGGTCCCATACCTTATCAGATGTTAGGACTCTCTGGCTTGATGATGAGGCCTGCATTTGCGTCATCCCTCTCTGTGTTGAGCTGGCCTCTGCCGTGGGAAGTTATTTTATGCTAGCCCTGTAACTCGCACTCGGGGCAGGGGCCCAGCTGCAGGGGCTTCTCTGAAGGTTGCTGCAAACCAGCCACAGGTACACCGGGAATCGGTTTCACCACCTTCCTAGGGTGTCTCTTTGGGGCCTGACCTCAGGAGTCTAGACTAGATTTTCCATGACAGGACTGAGAAGAGGATTTCATGTCCACATCCCCACCATAGTGGACTACCACCTGGCCACAAAGGGGAAAGAAAGGGAGAGAAGTTGGAGTGGGCTGTCCAGCATTCCCTGGACAGGCTGGAGGTGAACGCCCACCTCAGATCCCCTGGTCTGTCATCTGGCCTGGTGAGAAAGACTTGACTTTTGAACACAGAAGCCTGACCTCCGCAGGTGCCCTTCCATTGCCCTATTTGGGGCTTTGGGTCCCTGCTTATAAGCTTTCAGTCCTCAGCATCTGCTATCACAAGTGGCTTACAGCAACCAAGTGCTAACCAAGAGCTGACCACTAGCGTTAGGAGGAGGTAAGGCCCAGGCCCCCCCAAGCCAGCTTCCTCTACTCTCCATACTGCCTGGGGGTGCAAGGCTGTAGCTCTGAGTTATAGCCAAATGATCTTCCCACTGACTCCAAGGAAGGATTTCACAATGCTTTATTGATAGTTTAAATAGTTAACATCCCTTAAAGGAAAATCTAAATACAAACACTTTATGCAAACCAGTGTCCGTTAGAAGGACTTCTAAGTACCTAACCCCTAGTAAACGGTTTATGTAAACTACTATTCCTTTAGGAAAATCGAAATGCCCAGCCTCCTTCCCAATTCTCCAAGCACTAAATGGAGAGGAGGTGCAGGTAGCAGCACAGAGGGCAGTGTACGTATGCGCGCGTGTGTGTGCATGCGTGTACATGCGTGTGTGTGCAGACGGGTTCGCGTGTGTATGTGTGTATGTGTGTACGTATGTGTGCTCATGCTTGTGGTCGGGGAGGGGAAATAAGGTCATCTGTGATGGTTATTTATCAGTGTAACTTAAACTGGTTTGGAGAAAGAAAAGACGGCGAGTGGTCAGCAGTGTGGGGGCTGCCGTGTGATGAGCTGTCCTGGATTTGGGAATTTTCTGACCTTTGCCGGGGTGGTTCCAGCAAATGATGTGACTGGAGGCCTAATTGCAACGGATTCGTGACCTTGGGCCGCCGATGTCCTGGAAGCGCAGAGACACGGACTTCTTCCTGCATGACACGCATCAAGATGCATGTGGGGCTTCGTTGGGCCCTGGCAGACAGCGAAGCTGATTCTGAGCCCTCTTCTGGTTCTCTCTACATCCTCCAAGCTGGCCTGGCAGCTCTCAAGTTACTTGAAATCTAAACTCTGCTGAATGGTGGACCTAATGCTCAGAAAATGTTTCAATGATGAGCGATTGTCGCTGGCGTCCAGGGGAGCGTCCGGGGGAGTTGCTGGCTCGGCAAGATTATCCAGGTCCTGGCCGTCTTGCCTGCTCTCTCCCGTAGCGGAAAACCGTACCGTTACTCTGTTACTAGAGATTGCCGTACTGGAATTTCTGGGGCAGTCCTAGTTTAAAGCTTTCTGCGTGGCAGATTGATTGATCCTACATGTCAGTCTCTACCCTTCACAAAACCCCACTAAAAGGACAGTAAGGAATTTTAAAAGTACAAATCCACAATGACAGAACAAAAGAGACGTCAGTGGAGAAGAGATTAAACATATTTAAGGGAAAGTGGATGGACAAAGCTGGAAAGCGGATGGACACTCATAATTGACTAGACAAAGCAGAACAATTTACAGAGGAAAATATGGCAGAGAAGCAAGTTGATCCCCGCCCCTTGAAGGGCTTCGAAATTGCGATGTTGGGTATTGTGAAATGGGAAGATGAGGTATAAGGTTAAGGTGGGGAGGATAGTCGAAATTGTCTAAATTGAGAGATTGTCATCCAGGGATCCTATCCCATCTTACACAGCAATCCCTTCATCCATTTCACCCCTTCCCCAACAAAGAGAGGTTAAGATCCTTTCTGGAAAGAGCCAACTGATGAGTCTCCAAATTTGGAGACTCCAAGAAAGCTGAAGGACATTAATAGGGTATGGTGGTAGAACAGTGTTTCTCTTCCTTCTCTCTTTGTGCAATTTAATTATTGAAGAAACCTGGTCCTTTGTCCAATAGGGTTTTCCACAGTCCAGATTTTGCTGATTGGAATCTAACTGGTACATCTTACATGTTTCTCTATTCTCTATATCATCTGTAAATTGATGCTAGATCTAAAGACTTCATTCAGTTTAGATTCCAGCAAGGTAACTTCATAAGTGATTTGCGTACTTTTTTTTTAGGACGTACATAGTATCTGATTTTCTCTGTTTGTTTGATTTTTTTTTCAGTGTTAGCAGCCATTGATGATTGTTTCCCAGATCTATTAATTTTGTAGGTGTTACACTATAATTGGTTGGACTTCTATAAAGAAAAACTTCTCCTAATCTGTTTGGTTACACAATGATACAGTCATATAGGAAAGGCAGGATAAATATTCAATAATCTTTCTTTATCTACCACTTTTCAAAGAATGAGCTGTTTTGCTAGTGTCTGTCAATGATCAATCTGTCAATGATGATCAGTTAATTTTTTTTTAAAGTTTATTTATTTTTGAGAGACACAGAGACAGAGCGTGAGCAGGGGAAGGGCAGAGAGAGAGGGAGACACAGAATCTGAAGCAGGCTCCAGGCTCTGAGCTGTCAACACAGAGCCCGACGCGGGGCTCAAACTCACAGACCGTGAGATCACGACCTGAGCCGAAGTCGGCCACCTAACCAACTGAGCCACCCAGGCACCCCTGATCAGTTAATTTTATTCTTTTCTTCTTATTATTACAAACTCAAAATGAATTTAAGCACTGTTGATGTGTTTCAGTCCATTGCAATGATCGTTTATGGCTACGCCATCTCTTCTGGTACAGGGAGGGCCTCTTCAAGTTGGTTCCTGGGTCCTTTGACATGATGACCTTTTTGCCTTTGATTGCATCCTTGCTCTTTGGTGTGAGGAGATGTTCCAGGCTTACCTTGTACATTTCCTAGCCTCAGACCTGGAATCGGCCATTACTCTAAGACGCCAGTTCCTTTCAGTGGCAAATAGTTAGCTGATTAATTTTAAATATAAACAAAGAGCCCCAAAAGCCTCTAAAGTGAAAGAGAAAGATCAAAACAAACAAGCAAACAGAATGAAGAAAGCTGTAGGAAACAGGGACAATTAGAGAAATATAAGAAAACATTTTTAAAAATTAATTAGAAAAAACTCATTGAATCTTCTGATATAAAAATGTATTTTTTTACAAAATAATATATTAAAAATATGGAAATTAAAATGTTGGGGAAATAAAAATTTAATTGAAGGATTAAAAGATGAAGTTGAATAAAAATCTCTCTGAAATTAGAACAACAAAAAATAAAAAAATCAAGACAGCAAAGAAATAACAGAACAAAACAAAAAAAAAAGAAAACAAACAAAAAAGAAATAACAGAACATTAGAGGATCATTGCACAGGGCCATCGCTTGATTGGATTAATAAGAGTTACTGAAAAGAGGACAGAGGAAGAGGTGAGGAAGAAATTAAGGATGAAATAACACAAAAAAAACAAATCTGCCAACACGGAGGATGAGGCTTCACATCGAAAGGGCCGAATGAGTTCCCAAAAAGAACATGCATTGAGGCACATCAATGTGAAATTCAGTATATTGTTATGAAAGAGAAGATCCAGAAAGTTCCAAGAGCCTAAAGAAAAAGAAAATGTCATTAGAAAAGTTGGGGAATAAGAATTACATCAGACTTCTCAACTGCAACGCTGGAAGCTAGAAAACAATGGAGGAATACATGCCTTTAAAGTTCTGAGTGAATATTATTTCAGCCTAGAATTCTGTACAAAGGCCTCAATCAAGTATGAAGATAGAATAAGTCAGACATGCAAAAATTTTTATCTTTTTCTAAATTTTTTTAATGTTTATTTTGAAAGAGAGAGAGCATGCGCACTCACTTGCATGTGGGGGAGGAGCAGAGAGAGAGGGTGAGAAAGAATCCCTAGCAGGCTCTGCACTGTCAGCACAGAGCCTGACATGGGGCTCAATCTCATGAACCATGAGATCATGACCTGAGCTGCTATCAAGAGTTGGATTCTTAACCCACTGAGCCACCCATGTGCCCCAACATGCAGGAATTTTTAAAAATTGATCTACCATGTTCATTTTCTTAGGAAGATACTGGAGATGTGTTTTACCAAAATAAACAAGTAAATCAAAAAATTGGGACACATGGCATTCATGTTGTTGAGCATCCTGTCCCAGAATAACAGCCAAACAGGAGGCCCCAGGAGCAACTAGTCCACAATGGGGCAGGAGGCTGGAGGCTAGGGGAGGAGAAAGAGAATGGGAATGAATAGATGATCAGAACCATTTGTGTTACAGTTAATAAATTATATTGAGAGGGATTCGTAGCACCCATTGGACATTGACCAATAACTTGGTCATTGTTCCTGGCGTTCTGATAACAGCACACATGAACATTTCAGGATCATATGAGGAGGGAATTTGAGTCGTGGTTTTTTTGAAGAAACCCTCTGTGGATACCTTCTGGTAAGATCAAGAAAGTAATAGCATCCAAACTTGCAGAATGGGATCAATAGCTTGGAAGAAAACTCTGGAGACCAGAGTGGAATATTCTTTAAGAACTGTGGTATCGCTGAAACCCTGGGTGGTTCAAAAAATGATACTCTAAAACAAGCAAACAAACAAAACAAATGAGCACTGACAACCGAAGAGAAAAGTGATTCAGAAGAGGTGAAGTCTGAATTCAAAGAAGGTTTAGGAATAATTAATTTCGTTTACATTTTTCTTTGTGGTACTCACAAGATTGATAGATGGTAAAAACTGTATGTCTCAATAAGAGCATTTTCAATAAGCTTACATTAAAAATTTAAGCAATAAAGGATTTGATTGGCAGCATATTTTCTTTCTTGGTGTTTCACGTTACAATCAATGGTGTCTTACATTCAGTGAAATACAAGGTACTGACTGGTAGTAGTGAACAATTTTTATATATTCATTATAACGTAAATACCTATGCTTTTAATTTAAAAGTAAATAATTATATTACTATACTACATTAGTTTAATATTAAATAATTGTAGTGGGAGGATGAGGAGAAGCGAAGTGTATGTGTGCTTTAGGGTGGGGGAGGATGGGATGGGTGAGTGGGGAAAATCTTCACCTCCGTTAACAGGAAGTCAGAAGATAAAGTCTGAGACTGATACATATTTCTGAGACGTTGGATTAAAAGACACACACACCAGAGAAACAGCTAAATTGAAAGAAGTTGTCCTTAGGAAATGGGGTTGGGGTGGAGGAGGAGTGAGTTTTTAGGGGTTTTTTTTTAAATAACTTTTTCATATCCTCTAACTTTTTCAACTCTGTGCATCATTACTTTTTTTTTTATCATTACTTTGATATAAATAATTTTTTAAATAAAATAAAAATCTTAAAAATGACTCAAACAAGCCTGTTCTGTGCTGTTATCATTATAAATATACATATTCTTTACAGGCCATATGTTCCAACTTGGGGTTTGAGAAATCTGTTCACTGTGAGAAGCTGCAGGATGTAACAGAGAGAGCTCAGCTCTGGTGTCGGCTGTCCGGGTTTGCGTCTCGGGTTTGCTGCTTACCAGCTTTGTGACCTTGGGCAAGCTGCTCAACTTCTCTGAACTTCATTTTCCTCACCTGTCAAATGAGCAGAAGTCTAAATGTTTTACCGGCCGCAGTGAGGCTGCAAGAGAGGTGTGTCTGGTCCCTGGCACAGAGCCTGGCTGGGTGTCTGCTTTTCATTTGTACACACCGCCCCGCCCAGTGTGAACTCTCACCCCCTTATGCGCAAGGCCCCTCTGCCCACCAGCAGCAACCACCGCCCCCCCACCACCACAGCCATCTGCTGTCCAGAGCCTTAGGCCTGGACATCTACAGTGTCTATGGGTCATTGCTCTTTTCTGTCCCCAAAGGCCCTGAAGTTGCTTGTTTATGCCCCTCTTTCTTCTCACTTCGGGCTCAGCCAGGGAGCCGATGGGGTCTGGAGGATGACAATAGCTCTATTGTTCCTCTCAGATAAACCTCATGGCTCTGTGGCCAGAAGCCAGGGATCATGTGCCCTCCTTCAAGGTCTGGGAGCAGAGCCTGCCTGAGCTCCACGCCCGGCATGGCAGGGTGAGCCCAGCCTGCCCAAGGGTCTGATGGAGGCATGACCACCTTGTCCCCCGGCTCCTGAATCCAGGGTCTGTGGGAGCCGGCCCTGCCTCTGCCCCACAAAGCAGCCATCTCAGAACTGTGGGTGGACTGCAGCCGGCTGCTCCCTCTGCAGGCACCCTTTCCCTCCCACACCCCAGCCCTGGAGCTCTGCGGGCAGGGACTTCACGGCTAGAAGCTCTGTGAGAAATGAAAAGCGGGTGGGTTTTTTCCCCCCCTGTTTGGATGGAAGATCTGCTTGCTCAAGGCTCCCTCTCCCAGGACAGGTAGGCAGTTCGTGATTATACATGTGACCCAGAAATATATAATGAGCCACACACCAGGGCTGTTGACGTTGTCTGGACCTGGAGGGTAGCGCTCCTCCCTCCAGATGCTCTTCAGAGGCTGGGAGGGATGTCAGAGACCAGATGCAGAATAGGTGAAGAGGACGGGGGTTCCCAATGCCATAGACACCCGGAAACATGAGACCCTGAGTGAAGACTGTGTCCCCGAGCACCCCATGGTGCACCCCATGTTGCACCCCATGACAGAGCAGGGTAATGCTGCAAGGTAAACACGAAGGGAAGCAGACAACACAGAACTGGGGAGAGAGGTAGCAATTAAGAAATAGGAAGCCCACGGGCACCTGGGTGGCTCAGTCGGTTAGGCGTCTGGCTTCGGCTCAGGTCATGATATTGTGGTTCGGTTCGTAAGTTCAAGCCCTACATTGGGCTCTGCGCTGACCATGCAGAGTCTTCTTTGGATTCTCTCTCTCCCTCTCTCTTTGTCCCTCCCCCACTTGCATTCTCTCTCTCTCTCTCTCTCTCTCTCAAAATAAATAAACTTTTTAAAAAATTTTCAAAAAAGAAATAGGAAGCCCAAGGTCCTGAAACAGTGGGATAAAGAGAAAACATAGAGCCTTTGAACCAAGAATGTGGTTTCTGTCCCCAAAGGCCCTGAAGTTGCTTGTTTGAAGCAACTGAAGTTGCTAGAGCAAGGTTCCAATCCTTGCTTTAGCACATGGCAGCAGCAAGTCACAGAATTTGAGTTTCTTCATCTATTAAGGAAAAAAAAAAAAAGAAAAAACACTTTGCAGGATACTGGTGGGAAAATCAAATAGATCTGTTTCTAAGGTTTGCAAAATCTAGCCTTCCCACTCATTTGAGAGACATCTGGCACAGAGGGAGGTGCATTTTCCATCTCCTGCTCTGGGTCTGGAGTGGTTCTGACGGTCTCCCTTGGCCACTCCCAGCTCTCTGGCTGACCTGGAGAAGGAAGGATGGGGAATCCTAGGACAGAGCTGCATGGGAATAATTCCGCATGAGGAAGTGGTTACTCTAGGCGCCCTCACCCAAGCAGGTGGGGAGGGTGTCGGACTAGGGGGATATCCTCCTTAAAGGTCTCTGGCAGCTCTCTGGGTCCATGTGGATGTGGTGAGGGGAACCCTTACCCTGCAGGCTGTCATTGACCTTTTCCCAGCTTCCAGTCCACTCCCGACCCTGACTGTTGCCTGCCCCAGCCGTGAGTGCCGCAGCCATGTGACGTCTGTGTGCTCCTCCCACAGGCCACAGAGTGGGCCTCCAATGAGGACACGCGTCGCTCCTGCCAAAGCAAAGGGAAGACGGAGGTATGTGGCCCTGGTGGTGCGGGGGCCTGGCAGGAGGCGTGCGGTTGTGGGGGTCGAGGCTCACCGAGTGGGCACGGGGCTGCCTGTGTCAGAGGCCCAGCCTGGGGAGCAGGGGGGCTCAGGAGCAGGGGAGGCTCCGGCCCCAGTCATCTGAGTGGGCAGTGATGCGGCCACCTGGCCTGAGAGGGAGGCGTGGGGAGGGGATGTCCGCAGATTCAACCTGAACCTCAGAACAGGGTGCATCTGGGGCTGAGGGGAGTGCTCTCAAATGTCTGTGGGGCGGCGGTGTGAGGGAAAGACACCCAGCCCCACACCTGGCGTGCTTGTTCCTCTCACTTCCCCTTCTTGCTTTAGGACGAGTGTCAGAACTATGTGCGAGTCCTGATTGTCACTGGCCGGAAAGTGTTCATGTGTGGGACCAATGCCTTTTCCCCAGTGTGCTCCAGCAGACAGGTGGGGGCCCCTCAGGGTAAGACAAACTGAAGCGGGCGCTAGAGGTTGTCTTTCCCAGGCACTACACAGCTTTGGAGTGGGTGGCCAAATATAGGCAAAAAAAAAAAAAAAAAGAATGTCCAGTTAAATTTAATTTCAGATAAACATCAAATTATATTTTAGGGGGCGCCTGGGTGGCTCAGTCGGTTAAGTGTCCGACTTTGGCTCAGGTCATGATCTCACAGTCTGTGAGGTCAAGCCCCGCGTCAGGCTCTGTGCTGACGGCTCAGTGCCTGGAGCTGCTTCAGATTCTGTGTCTCCCTCTCTCTCTCTGACCCTCCCCCACTCATGCTTTGTCTTTCCTGCTCCCATGTGAGATTTGGGACACACTTATACTAAACAATTATTCTTTATTCATCAAAAATGTAACTGGGGCTGCTATATTTTATCAGTCAACCTCACCTTGGAGGGTTCCGACTTGGGTGCAGGGAACAGAGGCAGATGGACTCCTGTGGCACAATCTCCCGTCTCCATGATGGCTGCTCCCTCAGAGGCGCTGTGTGGGGGGGAGGGAGTGAAGAGGAGGCCCCAAGGGACCAGGGACCCAGGAGGAAGCAAACTCTGGGGTTGCGGGGGAGAACGGGGAGCCCCTGGGTCTCAGGGAAAAGTGCCCCTATCTGCCCATCATCCCCAGGTGGGGAACCTCAGCCGGACCATAGAGAAGATCAATGGTGTGGCCCGCTGCCCCTACGACCCGCGCCACAACTCCACAGCTGTCATCTCCTCTCAGGGGGAGCTCTACGCGGCCACCGTCATCGACTTCTCGGGTCGGGACCCCGCCATCTACCGAAGCCTGGGCAGCGGGCCACCTCTTCGCACCGCCCAGTATAACTCCAAGTGGCTCAATGGTAAGGGGGCACAGCCCCGGGGGTGGGCGTTCTCCTGCCAGTCAGTTTTCCCCCACCCCCACCCCTATCAATCCTCCTTCCTGTCCAACCTCTGAAAGGCCTCATACTTGCTTCATCAAAATGCCCAGAGTCAGGGAGATGTTTGTCCAAGGACCATAGTGTGTCAGAGATGGACTCCGGATGAAATCACAGATGTCCTGAGTACCCAGAACAGATGGAGGGGAGGCTATGAGGGCAGAGGAGGAGTTAGGAATTAATTAAGAGAACAGGTTATGGGAAAGAATAGATTGGGAGAGGGTGGTATGAGCTTCCTACCCCCTGGGGTTGAATTCCAGCTTCTCCGCTGACTGGCTGTGTGGCCGTGAGCAAGTACTTGACCTCTCTCTGCCACAATGCTCTCATGCATAATATGGGATGATCACAGTACTTACATCATAGCCTGCTAAGAGGATCCTCTAAAGTACGGATAATATTGTCTGGTAGGCAGTGAGTGCTCAGAAGTACATGTTAACTATTATTATAACTGCACTGTGTACTGGACGTGGGAACAGAGTTAGAGCGCCTCGGTCCCCAAGCTGGCCAGGGGTGTCAGGATGCCCGCCTGGGGAAACGGAAGTAGTAAGTGCTCCAGACTGTCCCCTTCCTCCCTGCTGGCCCGACCCGCTCCTTCTCCTCTTCTGCCCTCCAGAGCCAAACTTCGTGGCAGCCTATGACATCGGACTGTTCGCGTACTTCTTCCTGCGAGAGAACGCGGTGGAGCATGACTGCGGACGCACCGTGTATTCTCGTGTGGCCCGAGTATGCAAGAATGACGTGGGGGGCCGCTTCCTGCTGGAGGACACGTGGACCACGTTCATGAAGGCCCGGCTCAACTGCTCCCGCCCGGGCGAGGTCCCCTTCTACTACAACGAGCTGCAGAGTGCCTTCCACCTGCCTGAGCAGGACCTCATCTACGGGGTCTTCACCACCAACGTGTGAGTCCCTTGCCCTCTGCTGTCCCTTCCCTGCCTCGCAGCCTGGTGGGGGCGGGCAGGTCCCTCTTTGAACCCTTTTGTCTCCTTCTGTAAGATGGGAAATGCGTGCCTTCCGCCCTGGGTAGTCTGAGTGTAACGGCACTCCGATTGTTCTTAAGGCCTAACTTGCTCCAGATAACACACTCCTTGCTTGCTTGTGACTTGCTGCCTCTGGCGCGACAAGCACTTATTCTGGATTGCTGTGAAGGGCAGGCCTAGGCCAGATCTGAAGAAAGTAAATGGAGCTGGATTATGGGTCCATGGAGGAGGAGATCGCTGGTGGTGAAAGGGAAATAGCCTGCCTTGGGTGAAGGGACGGCAGCCCCAGGAGGGCCCGGGAGCAGCCCTTTATGGGTGAGCTCAGAGGGAAGCCTCCTAGTCCCTTCCACCTCAGGACTCCACGAACCTGCTAAATCTAAGCAGCGGAGTCTTCTGGCAGTCCTGACGACACTGGGAAACACAGGCTGGGAATTAGAACGCCTTTTGTTTCCTGGGTATAAGGCGATCATGAGACCCTCCTCCCACCACCTTCTTCTGTGTCAAGGCTGACCCAGTCAGGTGACTTTCATATACAGAATGCTGAATGGGCAGCAGAGACCCAGGAACACATCTGTTGTACCGGATGCTGCTGGGGCTTCTTCGTGAGGGCCTCTGAAACATATGTGCCCCAGAGTGGTGTTTGCTTACCCTGGGCCCCAGGGAGCAGGGATTGGATGAGGGCCAGGCTGGGTATAGAAAGGGTGGTCTGAGGGGATGGGCAGGGATGGGAGGAAAGCTGGGAAACAGGAACAGAGAGGCTCTCCAAGGCAAGGGACAGACATGCATCATAGCCCACAAAGCCATGAGCTGATAGCCAGGACTTAGTGACCAGCCTGGCAGTCAGCATCAGAACACGGGCAGCTGCCAGCGAAGGGCAGAAGCTTCTGGAGAGGCATCAGGGCAACATGATGACACTGGTATGGATCATAAGTAGTTTCTGTGTTGTGTGCCTTCTCCATGCCAGGTGCATGCCATGGGCGGGGGGGGGAGCAGGGATGCCATTAAGAAAAAGCAGACCTGGAAGCTTACTTTTTAGAAATGGTGATTATTACACACCCAGTTTTACCTGTGATAAATGCTACAAAGGGCAAAGGCAGTGTACTGAGAGCCTCTACCAGAATGGAGGGGTGGTGATCAGGGAAGCCTTCCTGTAGGAAGTGACATCTACAGGATGAGTGGGAGTTAACTAGGGAAGAGGGGCATTCCAGCCCAAGGAAACAACACACACGGAGCTTGGGGGGGAGGGGAGGAGAAAGAAATGTTTGAGGAACTTAGTGGGGACCAGCACAACAAGAGCCTGGAGGGTGAGGAAGAGGAGAACAGGAGAGGAGGCTGAGGGGCTGGGACAGGAAGAATTATGTCCCAAAGGCCTTACAGATTACAAAGTGCTTTGATCTTTATTCTAAGAACAAGGAGATATTAGTGAAGGGCTTGAAGCTGGCCAGAGACTAGCTTGGATGTACATTTTGAAACGTTTGCTGTGGCTGCTGTGTGGAGAATGGATTCCAGAAGACTGGACAGGCTACAGGGCGGCCAGCCAAAAGGACAGCACAGCATCCAGCAGGAGATGAGGGGCGCTGACCCCAGTGGGGGTGGGGTGGGGAGTGGGCACATTTGGGAGAGGGACTAAATGCAGAGAACAGAACTGGAAACATTTGGGGGTGTGGTGCGGTCTCTGGGACCTGTTCACATCAAACTCATAGAAACACCCGATGCTGGGACCGAAAGGGTCTTAAGAGGTCATCCGGCTCAGGGTGTCGTGGGATGCAGCACGGTGGTTTGACAACCAGCTTTACAAATGAAATAAAATGAAGAAAGCAGAAGAGAGTGGAATAAAAATATCAGAGTACAATAATGTATTTAGTAAGGGTAAATATGGTTGCATGAAGATTCTTTACGGATGTGTGTGCTCAGGGGTGTGCTCTTCTGAGTTGTAATATGAAATGTATCTCTTACAGTGAGCTGTGGAGTAAAGGTTTGAAAAACACTAACTTTTTTGCCCCTCCCACTGGAGAAGGGAGAGGGATGAGGAAGTAGCCCAGAATGATTCCCCAGTGCTTCTCATCAGGGGGCCTTTCCAGAGTGGAGGGCCGAATCTCCTCCTTCTGTGACACCGCCAGGGTGTGGAAAGCACCAGGCTCGCCCTAGGTCCTCAGTAAGCCTTGGAACTGTGCCATGTCGTAACTGGACGGCTGGCTGTGGGACTTATGGGCGTCGAGACCCACAGGGAGGGCAGCATCCCACCGTCTCTTGCCTTTCAGAAACAGCATCGCCGCTTCTGCTGTCTGCGCCTTCAACCTCAGTGCCATCTCCCAGGCTTTTAATGGCCCATTTCGCTACCAGGAGAACCCCAGGGCTGCCTGGCTCCCCATCGCTAACCCCATCCCCAACTTCCAGGTACAACTTTTCCTCCCCTCTTTCTCTCCTCACAGACCACCTTTCCCTAGCTGAGCAGCCACCAGCTGACTCTCGGCTGCTCAGCACAAACCCCAAAGCTGTCCCTGCTGGTCTGTACCCATCTGTGCAGTCCACGTTAGTCCTCTAAGAGGGCGGTAACACCTAAGACTGTGGGGTGAGAAGGGGAGAGTGGGTAGGATGCAGAGCAAGGGAGCATGCTCTGAGCCATCTCTCAATGTGACATCTCACCTCCAGGGGGACTCAATATAGGGGACCGGGAGAGCACTCACAAGCTGTCTGGACAGAATTTGGGGATTTTAGCTGGAGTTTGCTTGAAGTCTACTCAGCCTGGGTACTCATTCCTGGAGGGTCTGAGTGCCAGAAGTGGTCAGGGCCCAGCCGATGGGTGATGAAAGCATCCCTAGTGCTGTGGAGAAGAGGAAAGAGCCATGAGGCAAAGGAACCTACTGGTGGTTGACTTTCAAATCTATCCAACTTCCCGCCCACGGGGCAGTATGGAGCAGGGGAAGACCTCACGGTTTGCAGTGGGATTATCCTGACCCAGATCTAGCCCTCCCTCTGTGTGACCTTGACCTTGACCAAGTCGGGCAGGGATGTTGGGGGTGGGGAGCCAGGATTGGAGAATCGCAAGCTGCCGGTGGCCACCTGGGTTACAATGAGGAAGGAGAGGAATAGGGGACCCGTGTGACCCCACCCCCTCCCCGCGGCAGTGCGGCACCCTGCCGGAGGTGGGCCCCAACGAGAACCTGACAGAGCGCAGCCTGCAGGACGCACAGCGCCTGTTCCTGATGAGCGAGGCTGTGCAGCCGGTGACGCCCGAGCCCTGCGTCACCCAGGACAGCGTCCGCTTCTCACACCTGGTGGTAGACCTTGTGCAGGCCAAGGACACGCTCTACCACGTGCTCTACATCGGCACGGGTGAGCCCTCCCCGCCCAGCCCGTCTCCCGGTGGGGAAGAAGAGGTCGAGGGGCGGGCGCCGGGCTGGGCCTTCACAGCCACCTGCATGTGGCCCCTGCAGAGTCGGGCACCATCCTGAAGGCGCTGTCCACGACGAGCCGCAGTCTCCGCGGCTGCTACCTGGAGGAGCTGCACGTCCTGCCCCCCGGGCGCCGCGAGCCCCTGCGCAGCCTCCGCATCCTGCACAGCGCCCGCGCGCTCTTCGTGGGGCTGAGCGACGGTGTGCTGCGGGTCCCGCTGGAGAGGTGCGCCGCCTACCGCAGCCAGGGGTAAGCGGGGGCCGCGGGAGGGCGGCTGGGCGGGCTCCCGGCCTCCCAAGGCTTATGGCCGCCAATCGCACCTCGGAGGTGGCGCTTAAGAGGCAGAGCTTTGGAGCCACCTAGGGTGGCATCCTGGTCCAGTCTCGCTATTTGCCTTTGGACAAGTCGCTTAACCTCTCTGAACCTTGGTTCCCTTCTCATAAAATATCTGCAGGGGTTTTGTAAAGGTTAATTGGGATGGTCTGTGTAAACCACTTATCACTGCCCTGGGGGGAAGTGTGTGCTTAGCAAATGGTGGTGGCTGCTCTTATCCCTGTTGTCAACCCCAAAGTTAGGGCCTCCCAGCCAGCTCTAGCTTACTTGATTTATTCTCAGTCCCTTTAATTCAGAGAACGGCCTTTATCTTTGAAACCACAGTACTTACTACCTAGATGTGGAGGGCGAGATGGGAGACGGTGCTTTCGAGTCAGCACCAGATTTTTCTTTTCTTCCTTCCTGACTTAGAAGAGGCAGAGAGGCCTGGCTTGGGTGGGGTGGAGGTGAGGAACCATGTGGAGTTGTTTGTTGTTTGCTTCCCAACTGCTTCTGAGACCTTAGCTTCAAGTGGATTCACAAGTTTGGCAATAATGGCATTGGCATTTAAGGGGGGAAAACAAGAGCCTATTCCAAAGCCAAATAGAAATGCATCTCAGATTCTTACCATGCGAAGCTCCCCCGAGCTGTGCCCCCTCATTTTTCAGATAATCAAAAGCTGCCTTAGCTGGCATAGCCACAGCCACGTGGGCTCCTGTGGCCTTTGCAACACAGAAACCTCCTGGCTGTGCCCATCTGTCCCTGAGATTTGAGAGACAAATGGTATCCCCGCTGCCAAGGGTCGTTCTCCAGCCCCTGTGGGATGTGCTGGGAGCTGGACAGGGGTCTGGAGGGCAGGGGAGGAGACTGGATGGTCATGGTGTGGCAGCCAGGGAGGAAGAAAGGGAGGGCGGCGGGCAGACACTCTGGCTCCCCTCAGTCCCAACACGTGGCTCCATCAGCAAAACACCAAACATCTACTAATCCCTACCATGCTCAGAGCACTTTGCAAAGCTGTCCATGTGAGAGGAGAGAGGCAAAGTGAAATGGGCCTAGAACACTCTCATTTCCCTCAGAGCTGTAGATGTCTGTCTGGGGAGAGAAGCCTCAGCCTGGATGGGATGTGTGAGGCGTAGCGGGCGGGGCTCACGTGGCAGAATTGGACTCACCTAGGGTTCTCCCTCAGCTCCATCATCTACTAGCTCTGTCATCTTGAGCAAGTTACTTTACCTTGTGAGCTTTCTCATCAGGGGAAAATGGGGAAATTGTGATGGAGTAAATGACAGTTAATTTTGGCAGAGTTGTAAGTATTGGGAACTCATCCATGAAGTGCCTAGCCCACAAGTCGTAAATGGTAACTAGTGTCCTTATTCCTTTCTCATCTCCACAAACACATTTAGGGGCCCTGCAACCCCTAAATGCTCTCTGGAGTCTCAGCATCTAGGACACTGAGTACGGGCGGCACTGTGTGGCATGAGTCATGGGCTATCTCCTGATGGTGTTTCTCCCATATCTTGTATTCTTCTTTAACTCTTGTGTTGTTACAAACTTTCACATGTGCCTTTTTTTTTTTAATTTTTTTTTAACGTTTATTTATTTTTGAGACATAGAGACAGAGTGTGAGCGGAAGGGCAGAGAGAGAGGGAGAAACAGAATCCGAAGCAGGCTCCAGGCTCTGAGCCGTCAGCACAGAGCCCGATGCGGGGCTTGAACTCACAGACCGCAAGATCATGACCTGAGCTGAAGTCGGCCACTTAACCGACTGAGCCACCCAGGCACCCCACATGTGCCTTTTTTTTAATGTTTTTTTTTTTATATTTATTTTTGAGAGAGAGAGAGAGAGAGACAGAGTGCTAGTAGGGGAGAGGCAGAGAGAGAGGGAGACACAGAATCCAAAGCAGGCTCCAGGCTCTGAGCTGTCAGCACAGATTCTGATGTGGGGTTTGAACCCACAAACGGTGAGATCATAACCTGAGCCGAGGTTGGATGCTTAACTGACTGAGCCACCCAGGTGCCCCTCACGTGTGCCTTGTTCTTTAAGAGGTTATAAATCCTTGAAGGCATACCCAGTGTCCCAGTACTTTTTCTACTTTACCAGAGGACCATGCCCAGCCCAAGGCACAAAATGGCCTTCCACACTGATCCTTCAACGGATTGATTATTTGGCCTGAGAGGAGGTCAGAGCAGGGGAGGAGGGAGGCACAGTACTGAGGCCAGCTGAGAATGCCAAGGGAGAATTGGATCCCAGTTTGCAGCTACAGGCACTGAAGTGGAGGAGTGGAGTGACAGGCAGTGTGAATAGGTACTTGACGACCATCAAGCAGACAGTGGGGAGCAGCACTGTCGAGGGGCAGATGGTCACCAGCGTGAGCTAGTGTGGCTCCAGGCTGGATATCAAGTAATGGGGTCTGCAGTGGAACCAGAGGAAGGAAGATGCTGGGACATTTCACCACTCGCTTGGTGCTGCAGAGAGGGGACAGGGAGGGTGCAGAGCATGGCCAGGTGGAACAGCAAGGTAGAAAGAAGAAGTGAGTTTGGAGTCTGATACTTTCACCCTGTTTGAATTCCTGAATTTGGGATCTGAGCCCTTGATGTGTACAGTGAGATCCTGCCATAAAGCTAGAGGTGGATCTGAAAATGTGAGGTCTCATTACTGCAAAGTTAATAAAATGACCAGAGTGAGGCTGTGTAGCCACCAATCCATGCATTCCAGAGTCTGGAAACCAACTATCGCACAGTATGAGAATCCGTGCTATTGTGGGACAGGTTGCCACATGGTTTTACGGTGTCCTGGGATAGATATTTCATGCCTTTTTCCTCATTCCTAACAAAACTGGCAGGAGGGCAAGGGTGGATAAGCAGAGGCCTTTTCAGGCCCCCTCCTCTGCCAAGAATCCAGGGGCTTGTCTCCAGCCCCCTCCTTTCACTCAGACAAATCTCCGCCTGGCTGGCCAGAGAGAGACCAGGGCTCACAAGAGGTGGGGCAGAGGGAATGAGCTGCTGACTGGCTTTAAAAAGTAGGTGTTTTATCCATGAACTGCCCCCTTCCTCCTTCCAGCATGCCTTTCATGATGCACTGGAGGAGGTGTGGGGGTGCCTACCCCAGCTCACTCAGGAACGTGGCTCAGAGTACCTCCTTCCCACCTCCCTCCCCACCAGACAGGAAATCTGGGTTTTCCTTCGCTGCCATCTTAAATAACAGCCACTTGCTCTCAAGCTCCACCTTGGACAGCTCCCGTTGTGAGACTATTGCTGCTGGGTGCTGGACTCCGCCTGCTTTCAACTTCCACCATCCATCTCTGTCCTGCCTCCCAGCCCACGGAATGAACCTGTTCTCTTTTGTAATGGCTGCTTAAGACACTGCAGTAAAAAAGACATGGTGATATATTATTGGTCTAATGGCTGCTTTTATGAAACTCTCAATTGCTACCCATTCTTACAGTCAGACACACTTTGATTCTCTCCTTGGAGCTTTAATTTTCTTAAGAACATTCCTGGTCTGTAAGCTTTGGAGTGGTCTTTAGCCCAAAGCAGCAAATGTGAACAAGAAGAGAGCTCAAGCACTGGCTCCAAGGGAGTCGTGCAAGCTCTCTCAGCCAGCCAGGGCCAAGGCCAGGGGCAAGGGCAGGGGCAGGGCAGGCATATCTGTGGAGAATCTAGTCTCCTCTCTGGGAGAACTGAGAGCAGGCTGAGAGAGGCCTAAATGGGGTGGGGATGGGGGATAGGGGGTTGGGGCCGGCATCCAATCTGTGTTTTTCTTCCCTCCTTTCTTATTCTCTCATGCATTGGAAAGACAAGACATTTCATCTCTTGGCTTAAGGACCCTGACCAATGTAACCTTAGAAAAGCAATGATCAACCATGCTATTCTTTAGAATCACCTGGGGAGTATTTAAAAGATTCCAGTGCCTGGGCCTACTCTGGTCCAGAAGGCCCAGATATAGATGGGTTTTTTTTATTTTGTTTGCTGAAGCTTTTTAAAAAGATCGCCAGGAGATTCTAATTTGCAGTCAAAACTGGGAACAATTGTTCTGGAACTGGTTAGACCCTAGATGAAAGAAGTAGCAAGAGGCAAATTGCAATCCTCCAGTATCTTCTGCTTTTATCTTATAAACCAATTCAGATTTTCTGCTTTTATCCATATTCTCTACTGGCAGACATTTGTTTTTGATGGATAGACTCTTATTTATTATTATTATTAATCATTAGTCATGGCTCTATTTTTTTTCCACTTAATTTATGTTGCTTATAAAGTGCCGTATCAGTTGCTTCTAGAGTTTGAGACTGCTGAGAGCTGAGGAAAATACCCAGGAGTGGGCTTTGTTGAGTTCTGATTGGTTGAAGTTTCTAGCAGCAAATTTGGTTCCAATGTCAGCCAGAGAGCAGAATCTCAAAACCACATGCTGCTGGGACTGCTTTGCATATACGTACTGTGTTTAGTCCCATGATGTCTCGTTTGATGCATTCTGCTGGTGAAACACCCCCGAATCAAACCATTGATCTCCGATGAAAATATGAACACGCTTACATTGTACAATTTACACACAATTGTCCTTGAGTGAATAAAATGGAAACAGATTCTTGAGTAACGGGTGAGCGCTCTGGATTCGCGGGTGGGCCAGAGTGTGCTTTCTGGGGTCCGTCAAGGCCCTCGCCCAGTGAAGCCCCAGGCATAACTTACTCCCCTACATGAGGCCAGGGGCTGCCTGAGCAAGGGGCGTCATTGTCTTCTTCAAGAAGGGGCAATGAGGGGAAGCCCCAAGCCTCTTCATCTTCATAAGGTCTCTCGTATAAGCTCTTTTGTCTCTGGAACCTGACATAGTCTGTTCAACCCACTGAAAATAAAGAACTTACCTGACAGGAGACTTTCCCTGAAGCTTCAAGTGGAAAGAGAGATTCTATCCTGGAAACACCAAAAAAGAGCAAGCCCTTGACTCTTTCGTGTGTTCCTTTAACCCCTTGGCATTCTTGGCCCCTTTGGCCAATCAAAAATCACTCTGTAGGGTCACATCATGGTGTGGACTCCCCCACCCTCCTTGCAGTCCAGAACCTCCTTTACCTGAAACCTTTTCTGCTTCCTAACTTCCAATTTCTGTCCCCAGTCCCAGTGCTCTCTTTAGACTCGCTCTTGCAGGCCCACTGCAGGGAGAGCAACCAGGCCTAGGAAGAAAGGTGGAGGCTGGGAAAAGGAGGCAGAAAGGATCCAGGGTATCCCCTGGGGTTGGGGTTGGCAGTGGCCTTTCTGGGTATTGGAGGGAACTTCTTTCAGGCTCCAAAGTCTGATACTCTTTTTGCTTAGCAACGAACAGCAAATCCTGGTTCTGTAATTTCCATACTTGGGGCGCCTGGGTGGCTCAGTCCGTTAAGCGTCTGACTCTTGATCTTGGCTCAACTCATGGTTTTATGGGTGTGAGCCCGCATCCAGTTCTGTGCTCACAGCGAGGAGACTGGTATTCTTTGTCTCCCTCTCTCTCTGCCCCTCCCCCTCTTGTGCCCTCTCTGTCTTTCTCAAAATAAATAACCTCAAAATTTTTTCCATACTTTTTTTTCCTCCTTGAAGTCTTACTAGTAGAGATTTGATTATTTTTACATATTTATTTGTTTGTTTCTTTTTAGTGATCTCTACACCCAACACAGGGTCTCGAACTCACCACCCCAAGATCAAGTGTTGCTCTTCTGACTGAGCCAGCCAAGGGCCCTGAGATTTAATTTGTTGTTGTTAAACAACTGTAAGGGATACAATGAGTAAGTCTGAAGGAGAAAGGGAAGAGAGGAGGCCTAGAATATGAGAAGTGGAGGCACTTGGGGCATTCATCGGTGTGTGAACCATTACCTTTTCTGGGTCATTGCAGATAGGCCAGCCCTGAGGGACCAGAAAGGGGGACCTGGGATGTGTGACCCCTCTCCTGGCAGCCTGGGCTCATTTTCATGATGCTAACACACTGGACTCTGGTTCCTGCCCCTGAGCAGCACAAGCATGTGGATGCCCCAGGAGACCCTGGACTATGTATGCCTACGTGTCCCCTGACCCTGTGCCTGTGTTTTATGGCAAGGGCCCGTGTTTACTCAGTGTGTGAAGTCAGACACAGCCTCCAGCTGGGAAGGAGGAGCGTGGTCGGGAATTCTAGGTTCTAGCCCCAGCTCTGCCATGTGCAATTTGTGTGATCTTGGGAAAACTCCTTTTCCTTCTCTCTGAGTGTTTCTTCCTTTGTACAACAAAAAGGTTGTACTGTGGATCCCAGGAATTCTCAACTTGGCTACCATTAGAATCACCTAGGAACTTATAAAAACCTCCCTATCCCCAGAGATTTTTGTTGGGGCGAGGGGGAGGTATCAATATTTTTTAAAAGCTCCTTTAGTGATTCTAATGTGCAGCCAGGGTTGAGAACCACTGGGCCAGACCATCTCTTAGACGCTTTCCATCACTACTGTTTTAGGACTCTCTTATCACAGTGTCTGACAGAGAGGCACTACTTTTTTGGATTTCTGTTCACCACATCTTCTCCTGTGGACCTAGATGAAGAGTATGGGGCACCCAGGCTTGGGGAAGGCAAGGTTAAGTGTGTGGGCTCTGGAAGGCAAAGGCTTCAATCCTTGTCTAGCTCTTTGGGTTTCCTCCATATATCGTGGGGATAACAGCAGGACCTTCCTCTTCGGGTTGCTGTATTAAATTAATTCCTGCTCGAAAAGTGTTTTATATCATTCCCGGCACACAGTAAGTGTCGAATGAGCTTAGTTATTGCTGTGAAGGGCGACTGGATGGATAAGGGCACCCAGAGGAGAGTACCTAGGTGTGTTCATGGGATACAGGTGAGGCGGAGAGGCCAGCAGGCTTGAGTCTCAGGACCTCTGTCTGGCAGGGCATGCCTGGGGGCACGGGACCCGTACTGCGGCTGGGACGGGAAGCAGCAACGTTGCAGCACACTTGAGGACAGCTCCAACATGAGCCTCTGGACGCAGAACATAACAGCATGTCCTGTGAGAATCCTTTTATGCTCCCCAACTGGGACCTCTCCCCCTAATTCAGGCTGTCCCCAAGTCCCCTGGGACCTGGTGCCTTCCCTATCCCTGACTTGTGTGACCTGTTCGATCTGTATCTGCAGGTGCGGAATGTGACTCGGGATGGGGGCTTCGGCCAGTGGTCGCCATGGCAACCATGTGAGCACTTAGATGGGGATAATTCAGGCTCTTGCCTTTGTCGGTCCCGAGCCTGTGACTCCCCCCGACCCCGCTGTGGGGGCCAAGACTGCCTGGGGCCAGCCATCCACATCGCCAACTGTTCCAGGTATATGAGGATATAGGACTTAGATGGTGGCTGCCTTAGACCGGAAGGAGGGTGGAATAGAGGAAATGGGGCATCCTCGGCAGGTGTTCCCACAAAGAGACAGAAACCACCTCAGAGCTGCGCAGGGGACTGGAGAGGTAGCTAAAATATGAGCCTTGGGGGAGTTTCCACTCTAGTGGGAGAGAAGTCTCTGCTATGTGGGGGCTCTTGATACAAAGAGGAAGGCCATACAGGCACCAGAGTCACAGACAATAGCCTCCGTACACCTTGCTGTTCCAAACACAAGGGACGGCAGGGGATGTTGGTAAAGTAGGCGGACCTGGTGCCAATCCTGAATTGCCACTGTGGGTGTGAACTTGGATTCTCTTAAAATAACTCAATTCTATGTATGTTTATTGATTTGACTGTCAAAACAACCTCATGGGAATAGGAATACAATCATTATCCTTACTTTAAATTTTTTTTTAACGTTTATTTTTGACAGACAGAAAGACAGTGCATGAGCAGGGGAAGGGGAGAGAGAGAGGGAGACACAGAATGTGAAGCAGGCTCCAGGCTCTGAGCTGTCAGCACAGAGCCCGACGCGGGGCTTGAACCCACAGACCGTGAGATCGCTACCTGAGCCGAAGTCGGCCGCTTAACCGACTGAGCCACCCAGGCGCCCCTATCCTTACTTTAAAGATAAGAGTATTATGAGGCACAGAAACTTTTCAGTAACCTTCCCAGGCTTATATGCCAGTAAGTGCTACAGCCCAAACTTGAAAATTGGAGTCAAAGCAGGTAACGGTGAATGGTGTCTGAGGATGGAGCAAAGCACGTGTTGATGTAGAACGGGGAGAGAGCGTAGGTCTGAGTGCCAGGCTTGGACAACCAAGAAGGCTGAAACAAATGTTGCATATTGCAAAGGCCTTCTCTAGAGAATGTGTCCTTTTGCCCTATGAGTATCTCCATGCCCCATGCCCTATTCTATGCCCTTAGCCCTGAGCACAGCCTGATGATACATGGAAGGAGGCTCTTAACACATGTTTGGGGAATGAAGGAACAAATGATCGCACAAATAAGTCTGCCTGAGACAGCCTGGTTAGGAGATGATATTTTCTGTGTCACTGTCTGACACAGAACATAAAATCACTGTCCTGCCAACAACATAAAATCCACGCGCCCAGATACAGACTAGATCTGGGTAGCCAGGACTCAGAGGGTCATTTGTCCCTGTCCCCTCTGACCCCACCAGGAACGGAGCGTGGACATCGTGGTCCTCGTGGGCCCTGTGCAGCACGTCCTGTGGGATCGGATTCCAGGTCCGCCAGCGAAGTTGCAGCAACCCTGCTCCCCGCCACGGGGGCCGAATCTGCGTGGGCAAGAGCCGGGAGGAGCGGTGAGCGGGGGCGTGGCCAGAGGTTTCTGAGACAGGCTGGCCCCGAGGTCCCAGGCCTCCCGGGCCTTCTAGAAGATGGCCTGGATTCTTCTAGTGTTCCAGTGGATTCTTGGCCTTCCCGGGCTTGCACTCCCAGTGACCTCTTGTTAGAGAAGGGGCTATCTGCTCTCTATTGTAATGACTGCTCTCCCCCGCCCCCAACACACACCATTCCCCTCAGGTTCTGTAACGAAAACACGCCTTGCCCAGTACCCATCTTCTGGGCGTCCTGGGGTTCTTGGAGCAAGTGCAGCAGCAACTGTGGGGGCGGCGTGCAGTCGCGGCGGCGGTCCTGTGAGAACGGCAACTCCTGCCCAGGCTGCGGCGTGGTGAGGGCTGGATGAGGGGGCGCGGGCAGGAGGGTGGGGGCGCAGGGCAAGCCTGGGGCTACGGGTCCACGAGACGGCACACCCTCCCATCCCGAAGGAGTTCAAGACGTGCAACCCGGAGGGCTGCCCGGAAGTGCGGCGCAACACGCCTTGGACGCCGTGGCTGCCCGTGAACGTGACTCAGGGCGGGGCGCGGCAGGAGCAACGCTTCCGCTTCACGTGCCGCGCGCCCCTGCCCGACCCCCACGGCCTGCAGTTTGGCCGGAGGAGGACGGAGACCAGAACCTGCCCCGCGGATGGCTCGGGAGCCTGCGACACCGACGGTACCGCGGCCCCTTCTCTCCCAGGCTCAGGGTGCTGGCGCGGGGCTGGGGGAGGCCGGGTCCAATGTCGCTCAGAGCGGTGACTTGGGGGGGGGGTTGGCACAAGCCGGAAGGCCTGTGGGGCGGGCGCGGGGCCGCTGGGTGTCCTGTCGCTGAGGCCAGTCTCCCCACCCGTGCCCCACCCAGCCCTGGTGGAGGATCTCCTGCGCAGCGGGGGCGCTTCCCCGCACTCTGTGAGCGGGGGCTGGGCTGCGTGGGGCCCGTGGTCGTCCTGCTCCCGGGACTGTGAGCTGGGTTTTCGTGTCCGCAAGAGAACGTGCACGAACCCGGAGCCTCGCAACGGAGGCCTGCCGTGCGTGGGCGACGCCGCCGAGTACCAGGACTGCAACCCCCAGGCTTGTCCAGGTGACTTTCCGCTTAGGAACCCACATCTAGGAGACTCTCCTAGGCCACACCTCATGCCCAGGTGACCTCTTTTTTTTTTTTTTTTTTTGCCAACTGTGGCCAGTGGGCCCTAGAGCAAGTTTGTGCCCTGAACGTGGACACAGTGGCTCGTCCCACAGAGCAGGGCCTTTTCTCCTCCTCCGTGTCACTTTCTTCTCTTGTTAGCCAGATAAGGAGCTTGATTTGAGGCGGAGTTAGTTTTTGATGTCTCTTCTGCAGCCTCATTTTCCCACTGCACCCCGAGGGGGGAGGGGCAGTCCTTAACAGTGGGCTGTGGCGGTAGTGCAGATGTTGGGGTCGAGATGGCCCAGGGCAGGGCGGCCTAGCTTGGGATAAGGTAGAAGACTGGCTTGGGCGTTGCCCGCACCTGCAGCCCCCATCACACACCCTGTCCACTTGCAGTGCGGGGTGCCTGGTCCTGCTGGACTTCATGGTCCCCGTGCTCAGCATCTTGTGGTGGAGGCCATTATCAACGCACCCGTTCCTGCACCAGCCCCGCGCCCTCCCCAGGCGAGGACATCTGTCTTGGTCTGCACACAGAGGAGGCACTGTGTGCTACACAGGCTTGCCCAGGTATTGAGAACATCCGGCCAGGGCTGGGGAGCACCCTGGGTCCCTCTGATCCCCACCAGGGGGTCCCAGAGCAGTTAACTTCATCCCAGCCCACAACCCGCAGAAGGCTGGTCACCGTGGTCTGAGTGGAGTGCATGCGCGGAGGACGGAACCCAGAGCCGCAGCCGGCACTGTGAAGAGCTGGTCCCGGGGCCCAGCACCTGTGCTGGAAACAGCAGCCAGAGCCGCCCCTGCCCCTACAGCGAGATTCCTGGTAGGTCCTCAAGCGAGCACCTTCACACCCACCCTTCCTAGTGTCCCCAACTCCCTTCCCCTTCTGAGGACTCTTGGTGGGCCCAGGATGAAACACCAGAGTGGAAGGGACACACGCTTCGAGCTTTTGCCCCTTCTCATGTAGCAAATGGGCCAACCCCTCTTAGAGGCAGGGTCCGAGTGGGGACAGGGTGGACTGAAGGCCCCCAGGCCGTGTCCCACAGCTCAGTGCTGACCCACAGGTCTTGCTAGAGATATACCTAGCCCCAGAGGGACTCTTCTCTCCTCCCTGCCCCAACACCCTCTCTGTTTGTCTTCCTGCAGTGATCCTGCCTGCCTCCAGCATGGAGGAGGCCACCAGCTGTGGAGGTAAAAGGAACCTGCCCCGCCTCGTGATGCTTTCTCCCTCACCTCCCCAAGGAGGAGACCAGCCCTACCCTGAAATCCGGAGTTTCTCAACTTCTTGCTCCAGAGAGACATAGCTTGTAGAGGTCCTGGCTGCTTTAGACCACGCATGGGCGGTGGGGGGGTGGGGAAGGGGTCTGGGAGGTTCCATCCATGCCCCCCAACTAGGAGGCAGTCACCAAGTCTGTATTCAAGAAGAGTCCCCAACTCCACACCCTCTGGTTGCCTCCTCTGACCTAAACCAGAGGGTGTCCTTTAAGAGAGGCCCCTGGTGGCAGGCTGCCCAGGCCTTCCTGTTTTCATTGGCTCTGGCCTCAAAGCCTTTTCCTTTATATCTCAGAGCTTCCTGCTGGAAGGCAGTCAGGAGTCTCTTCTCTTCACAGTAGCCCTTTCGTTACCACTTGCCTCTGCCTCTCCCAGGGTTCAGTCTCATCCACCTGGTAGCCACAGGTGTCTCCTGCTTCCTGGGCTCTGGGCTGCTGACCTTGGCGGTGTACCTGTCCTGCCAGCACTGCCAGCGCCAGTCCCAGGAATCTACGCTCGTCCATCCTGCCACCCCCAACCACCTGCACTACAAGGGTGGGGGCACCCCCAAGAACGAGAAGTACACACCCATGGAGTTCAAGGTGGGAGCCTACATGTAGATGCAGAGTGCAGGGTAAAGGGTACAGTGGTTCTGGCCCTGAGCTGGGCATGACTGGGCTGGGCACTCGGGAGGGCGCGGGATTTCGTGAGCTATGTCAGCAGCCAGAATGTTTCTACACTGACCGGTCCCTGATCTCCTTACCCTGGCCTGTCACCTTTCCTCATCCCTCCGTCACCCCTTTCTCTCTGGTTCCTACCTTCTTCCACAGACCCTGAACAAGAATAACCTGATCCCTGATGACAGAGCCAATTTCTACCCACTGCAGCAGACCAACGTGTACACAACCACCTACTATCCCAGCCCACTGAACAAACACAGCTTCCGGCCTGAGGCCTCAACTGGACAACGGTGCTTCCCTAACAGCTGATAACCCTGTCCTGGGGACTTGGGCTCCTTGCCTCTTTAAGGCACAGAGCGGGCGGAAATGGGATGGTGGAGCCAGTTTGGTTTTCTCCTTCTGCACCAGGCCAAGAACTTGCCGCCTTGCCTGTGGGGGTCCCATCTGACTTCAAAGAGTCCTGGCTGGCGGCGACCATGGGGGAGAGGGCTGGCTTCAGGCTGGCACGTGGCTGCAGTTCCAGCTCAGCCCAGGTCTCTCATGGCCTCCTTGCGGTTCACTACCGTGCTGATATCCCCTGCCTCGACGGGGCTGTGGACCTACTGGGCGTGCGAGGAACTGGAGAGTGGAGATGGCAGAACAGCAGGCTCTGAGGTTTGGGTTGGAAATGTTGTTCATGTGGCCATCACGGGCCGAGGCAGTCCCTCTCTGGCTGGCCCCAGGAAGGGCCTAGGCTATATCCTGATTATCTCTGAGAGGATCTCATCAAATGGCCCCCAGAAGCTCTGGATTCTCCGCCCAGGGCTGGGCCGCTGTGGTGCTGCCCCAGTGTGACCTGGGGACCAAGGCTGGCCCCGGTTGTCCACCTTTGCCTAGAAGCCTGTACTCTGCCCAGGGACATCCCTCTGGTCAGAGGCAGTGAGGGCTGGGGACTGAAGATTGGACTTTACTAAGAAGCCCTATAATCTGGGCTGACACAGGCCTCAGCTTTACCGTCAGAGTGCACATAAGGGGGCCCAAGAGAAAGGGAGGCAGGAGTCCAGCCTCCACGCCACTATGGAGACCGTCTTCCAGTTGCTGCTCAGTAGAGCTGTTGGCTGAGATCTGCTTGGGCATCTCTGCTGGCCCTTCATCTGTTCAGGAACACACACACACACACACACACACACACACACACACTCACAACATGCTACAGTAACAAAAAGGATGTTGGGCTGTGGCATTATTAATTAAAGATGATATCCAGTCTCCAAATGTAATTCTGTCTTTGTGCATATGTGTGTGGGCTTCTCTTGGCGTGGGCTGGTCAGTCGGAGCAATGCACGGGGGTAATAGATGGTCTTCTCAGGGTGGAGACAATGACCCAGACAGAGTCTGACTTTCATAGAGGGAATCTTTCCACTTGTGAGGATATGTACATACTTTTTGGAAAAGAAATTAGGGACAAACAAAACCGTAAGTAGAGACACAAGGTACACCAAAGGCAACACGGCAGGAGATTTTTCTGCCCGTTCCCTAGCAGCTCTTCCAGGTAACAGCTCCGGAGTGGAAAATGCATGAGTCCAGCAGGGGGGTATTAACGAGGGTTGTTTTATGAGGCATTTATAAGGCTGAGTTTAATAAACCCAAAATTGACTGAGAAATGAGTAAGTCTGGGAAGTGAGAGAAGCCCAGTATAGTTTTTGCTGAATTAAGGAAAAACCTTGAAGCCTCAGCCCACCAAGCCAGAGAGGGAGAGAGAGATGAATTGATGGACATGTCAAATTCAGAGAGAAATTTCCAACTGAATTGGTTGGGTCAGTTCTCCTAGGGCTCCCAGTGAATTCTACTTGTAGGTCAGGCTGTAAAGCCTGTGATCCTAGTGGTAACGGGGAGGAAAAGAGCATTCCTGGGTCCTGGAATCCCTTGTGCTTACTGGGACAAATGAAGTAGCAGTGTCCTCAGGCCTGGGTGGTCCCCAATCAGACAGAGCTCAGGGGACATAGGAGTCTTTCTGTTTGGAATTTCTTATTGGGTTTCTGTTAACATCACGAGTCCAGGGCTTGTGGGGAGCCTGTGGGGCGTGTTAGATCTTGGAGTCTCTGATTCTCTTGGACCTGGTACAGGCAACGAAGATCAAGAGTGTCCAAGGGCTCAGGGTCCCCGCTTCACAAGGGCCACTCATATGTCCAAGTGGAGGGAATTGGACAGGTCTGTAGCTGGGATATCCAGCTAATGCTCACCCCATATTGACTGGAATAGCACCAGTGGGAATGAAAAGCCGTGGAGGCCGTGGCAAAACACCACACACACACACACACACACACACACACACACACACACAGATTTCTCTTCTTATAGAAACTGTTGTGACTCTGAAGGGATGACCATTCAGAATGCATTGAGGGACCCACATTGTATGCAAATTAGCTTGTGTGATTGGCCAAGGCTACTCCATAGCCAGCCCTGGTCCACAGATGAGGAAGCCAAGAATGCACTCCAGGGAGGCTGTGGTGCTTGAGGCCACACGGGTGGCTGCATGGTGTCAGGAAGCTGAAGTGTGAAAGACAAGGGGGCTTCTTAGGCCCAGCTGGCTCAGCAAAAGAGGAAAGGGAATGCAGCGTTGGGCGCTCTGGGCCTTCTTGGGCTTTCTTAACTTCAAATAACTGTGTGTGTGTCTGTATGTGTGTCTGTGTCTACGTGTGTGTTATTAAAGTAATCATGTGCGTTGCAGAAGATTTAGAGGAGACAGGAAACCAAAAATATAATCACGGTTCTGGTAAAAATGAAGGTAGAGACCTAGGGATTTAAATGGTGACATGGAGACATTTCTTCTCCCTTTCTCTCAACATCACTCCAAAAGCAAAGAGAGCAAAAAACAAATGCTGTCACTATTCTCAATAAAACTAGGATGTATTTATACTCCCAAGTCATAATACATGAATACAGAAAGCAAAGGAACAGCAGACATCTAGAAGAGTGGGTGTGGGTCAAACCTAATCACCCATGGAGTTTCAGAAAGAATCAGAAATTGGAGGAACCTGGTATCGGGAGGAAACTGGTATTCCGGTGGGAGCCTAAAAATGAGGTGTTGGTTGAAAATCTGTGTGTAAGCTTCAGCTAGCCTCTCAAGTTGTCTTTACTCTCTAGTCTTACAGCTAGGTCGCCACTTCTTTTTCTCCACAGAGGGCAATAAGTTATGTTCCCTTGTGGGACACCTGGGTGGCTCAGTCAATTGGGTGTCTGACTCTTGATTTCAGCTCAGGTCATGGTCCCAAGGTCTTGGGATCAAGCCCTACTGTCTGTGGATTGGGATTCTCTCTCTTTCCCTCTGCCCCTCTCCCCTGCTCACATGCTCTCTCTCAAAAAAAAAAAAAAAAAAAAGGTTTTGTGCCCTTGAGACACTGAACCAGAGAGGCCCTAGACTTGAGGATACCAGGCACAGAGGTGGGTGTGTGGTGAGGGTCTATTTGGACAACCAGAGGGATAAGAAACAGACTACGGTTATCCATGGGGTTCAGCAGTTGTCTTTTCCAGCTAACTCCAGGACTCTGGCAGCCAAGCTTCTCTCCCTTCCCTCCTCCAGACAGAAGATTGGAAGATGATTCTTTGAAGAAACAAACTAAGTGTACAGATTCTGAAAAAAACTAAGCCAGCTGGTACACAGAACTTGTAGTCAGTTTTCAGCACTTCACTCATAAAGAGGAATATGCAAATAAGGATCACAGACATCAGAGAAAAAAGTGCCTCCATGAAAGAAAGACCAAAACAAGTAAGCAGATAAAGAGGAACTCAATGACAATAGAGATGGTATATACACAGAACATTATAAAGACACCATAATTCTTCAGAATAAGTGAAGATATTGCATTCATGAAATAAGAACTAAATAAAAAAAGGACAGGTTAAACCTCTTAGAAGTTAAAATATGGCAGCAGAAAAAAGTAATAAAAGAGTTTAAAGATAAAGTTTCCTAAAAAGTTGAACAAAAAGACAAAGAAATGGAAAGTAAGAGAGAAAAAGGAGAAAATTGGAGGACCGCGGCACCTGGCTGGCTCAGTCGGCTGTGTGGGACTCTTGATCTTGGGGGGTGTAAGTTTGATCCCCACATTGGGTATAGAGATTACTTAAAAAAATAAAATCTTTAAAAAAAAATTAGAGGATCAATCCAGGAGGTCTAACATCCCACTGAAAAACTCAGAGGAGGAAATTATCAAAGAAAGAATACAGGAAAAATTGGCCAGAACCAAAGGAAGAGGTCTTCAGATCAAAGGGTCCACCCAGTACCTAGCACCATGAGGCACTTAAACATGACATTTCAAAACATCAGCCTTGAAGAAAAGATTCCAATAGATGGAAAAGATTAGGAATATGAATGTATAAACCTCTTACTAACAAGATTTAAAATTAGAATGCATTGGAAATTATCCTCAAAATTCTGAAATAAAAATATTTGGTTGTGAATTTTATACCTAGCCAAACTATGAGTCATATGAGAGTAGAATAAAGACATTTTCAGACATTCAGAGACTCGATATATTTCACATGTGCTCTTGTTTCAGTAAAACAAGAGTAAACAAAGAAAATGTGTATCCAAGGGAACGGAAATCTAACACAGGAAGGGGGTGAGGAGAGATATCAGGCTGACAGCCATGTAGCGGGCCCAGAGAGCCACAATTCAGATTAGTATAAGAGGACAGCATATACCCGAAGAGCCAGGAAACATGAGCATGCAGATTATCTGGCAGGTTTGTATGGAAAATGATATGAAGACTTATTTTATAAAACTGTTAGGGGGGTATAGAAAGATTTAAATTTGGGGTCAAAGAAGACTGAGGAGAAAAAGGCTTTTTTTTGGTTTTTGCATGATTTATTAAGAATTATTTTATTATAATACAAGTACAAAAAAACCACACAGAACAAAAGTATAGCTTAGTGCATAATGGGTAAATACCTTTATAATGACCATCCAGGTCAAGAGACAGAACTCCACAAACACTCCAGGTCCTTCTCTTCTGTCCCATCCTTGTCACAGCCCCCTCCTTCCAAATAATTTTTAACATCAAGAATAACGAAAGAACATACAGAAAAGAAAATGTAATCGTTGTTTACCAGTTGGTGCAACCATGATATTTACATGATCATCCTAATTAAAACACTGTATATGGGGGCACCTGTGTGGCTCAATCAGTTAAGCATCCAACTTCGACTCAGGTCATGATCTTACAATTCACGGGTCTGAGCCCTGTGTCAGGCTCTGTGCTGACAGCATGGAGCCTGCTTAGTATTCTCTCTCCCTTTCTCTCTCTGACCTCCCTGACTTGCACTTTCTCTCTCTCTCAAAATAAAAAAACTTAATAAATAAATAAATAAATAAAACACGTATATGGACTTAACTATAACTTGTAATACAGATGTATTATACTTTTTTGTTGTTGTTATCATGGGGAGACATCACCAGAGGGTCAAGCCTTAACTTTTGGTACCAGCTGAATGTTGGGTAAATATCAGTAAAGAAAGGAATAAAACATTTTAAATATTTTTTTTTCCTGACTATAACTATGGTATATGTTCATTAAAGAAATCTGGGGGGAAACCCAAAAGACAGAAAAAAATACGAATGGCCTAAAATCCAACCAAGACTTAACCATTGTTATTTTATTATGTTCTCTTTCAGGCATTTTTTTTATAGCTGTGTGTGAGTTTGAGGCTGTTTTATAAAATAAAGATATACTACATACGTGATTTTTATTCGGATTTATATTTTTATTTATTATTATTATTATTTTAACGTTTATTTACTTTTGAGAGACAGAGAGAGACAGAGTGCAAGCAACGGAAGGGCAAAGAGAGAGAGAGGGAGACATAGAATCTGAAGCAGGCTCCAGGCTCTGAGCCGTCAGCACAGAGATCAGACATGGGGCTTGAACTCACGAACTGTGAAATCATGACCTGAGCAGAAGTTAGGCACTTAACCAACAGAGCCAACCAGGCGCACCTTATTCTGATTAAAAAAAATTTTTTTTTAAATGTTTATTTGTATTTGAGAAAGAGAGAGAGACTAGGGGAGGGGCAGAGAGAGAGGGAGACATGGAATCCAAAGCAGGCTCCAGGCTCTGAGCTGTCAGCACAGAGCCCGATGCAGGGCTTGAACTCACAAGCCATGAGATGATGACCTGAGCTGAAGTCAGTCGCTTAACCAAGTGAGCCACCCAGGCACCCTAGTTTTTATTGTGATTTTAACATGTAATATTATATCGCTCTTTCCCCACATTGTTAAAAATGCTGTGAGCCTCAAGACCTCTTTCAGCGGCTGCTCTAAGGGGTCAAGGAATAGAGAGAAGGCCTTGTTTGCAGCGCTCCATGAGTAGCCGTGTATCCACACTCTTTCCCCTTCAAAGAAAGAAAGTTCGATTTTTATATATTTCATTTGTTTACACCACTGAGGAAGATTTACTTTGAAAAAGTTTGCATAATGCTTGAAAAATACTGGCCTAAAACATTCTGTTATATAAATTCTATTCCTGTTACATAATTTATCTATTCTATTATATACATTTATTCCACTCTATTATATAAACGTATCACTATTACATATATTATATCATAATTTATTTAAGCAACTCTCCTTTGTTTCTAATTTTTTACCAAAAAAATACTTTTATGGACCTTCTTATTCATCCCTCTGACTGTATGTCCTTAGGATGAACTCTTAGGAGGGAAGGCTCTTCACTTCTCTGGGCGGGTCTTTTGCTGATGGGAATACTCTCTCACCAGCGGGGTATTCTCATTTTATTAGTAGCAGCCCTATAGCCAGCACTGATAAGTGCTAACCCCTCCAAACACTGGACCAAGTGCTGGGCATTGATACCTTATTCTGTTCTCACAGCAATCCTAAGACAAAGGTATTACTAGCATGCCAGCTCACAGAGGAGGAAAGGGAAATTTACTAAACCTAAGTAACTTGCTCATCCTCACATAGCTAGTCAGTGACGGACCCAGAATTTCAATCCAGGGAGTCCATGTGCTTGTCATCAATTTTTTTTAAAGTACAATTGTATACATTTTCGTTTATTTTTTTTTAATGTTTATTTATTTTTGGGAGAGACAGAGACAGAGTGCAAGTGGGGGAGGGGCAGAGAGAGAGGGAGACACAGAATCTGAAGCAGGCTCCAGGCTCTGAGCTGTCAGCACAGAGCCTGACACGGGGCTCGAACTCCTGAACTCCGAGATCATGACTGGGGCCGAAGTTGGACACCCAACTGACTAAGTCACCCTAGGCGCCCCATCGATTTTCATTTAAACAAATGTAGTGAGTGACCATTTCTCCCATACCCATATTGGTCATTTGCATTTCTACTTTTTAAGGGAAGTGTTCTCTTGGGTGGTGATCTTTTCCCTACTGCTTTGTGTATAAAAAATACAAAGGAGCTCTTGTGTATAAATATATTAATCCTTTGGTCAAAAAGATTGAAATATTTCTCTAACTGATCGTATGCTCGTTGTGAAACACAGATGTTTGAATTTTTTACATAGTCAGAGCTATATATTTTTTTAATGGAAATTGCACCGATTTTGCATGAATGACCCTAAAGTAATGAGTCTTCTGTCACCACCATGAGCCTCAAGGATGTAGAGTTTGGGGGACACACTTGTGACAGTTACCCTAAACAAATAAAGATGGGGTCCAGGCTGGGGAGCTATCTGTTTGGGCTTTGACGTGTGGGAGCTCACATTCTATGATCCCCAGAGGAAGACAAATGCCTAAGAGAGAAAAAACAACTGAGTGTGGAGTGAGAGGTTCATTTCAAGGAGAAAGAAATACAGCCAGGCCCTTTGTACCTGACAATGCAAGTGAGGTTTAAATGAAAAATTTCGGGGCTCCTCTCTTGGGTGGCAGAGACTGGCCACACTGGAGCATGGTTATGCCCAGAGTACAGGGCCCCCTGGGTCACAGCTGTGTCTCTGAGCAGGTCAGTCATAACCCTCAAGCACCCAGGGTTAGGAGCCCATTGACAATGCAAGGAGAGAATCTCCCCCACACAGTCAGGGACGTGCTGCTGTTGACAGGAGGCAGTGACTGGGCGCTGGCTTCCATGTCCTGATTCCAGAGCCGTACATCACAATCCAAGCCTCTATATTCCAAATGAAAATGTAGTCTTACTTGGTTCATGTCATCTGGGGACAGAGCTTATTGACCCAAACTTGCTTTGGCAGCTGGCCTCCGACAGGCACCTGTTCCCATAGTACCCACTGGTTGAGTATTGATTGTATTGGTTGTGTGGGAGAACGATGCCGGACAGACTGCCAAGGGCTCCGAGCCTCTCGCTTCACCACGCACCAGCTGTGTGACCTCAGCCAATCTCATCCCGTTTTGGGTTACAGTGTTCTGGCCTACGTAATGGCGGGGTTGGGCCCAGAATCCCTGCCAAAGTCTATGATTCCCAGAGTTTTGAAAAAAATCTCGTACATGATATTTTTTCATCTTTTCTTCTCTAGCAAAGTGCTCTGGTGTAGCCCCGGCCCTGGGCCTTTTTCTGCCACCTTAAAACTTGTCTCAGAGTCTGCTGTGCTACTCACGGCTGGGCCACCTGCTGGGGAAATCAGGCTCCCTGGACTCACTGTCCTCACACAGGAACCAGGGAAAATGTCTTTCTCGGAGAGCCGACTGGATGAATGTTGTTTCCTGCAATGGCAACATTCTGAAAGAGGAGCTTTTGTTAGATAAGGGACAGCCTGCTATTAATACCAAGCAATAGGTTCTGGCCTTGGTCTGGAGACCCTGGAGTTCCTAAGACCTGATACAGCCCCTGAAGAGGGTCTTCCAGTGGTGGTCTCTGTGACCGTGGGCCTCCCCCCAGGGACCAGTTACTTCGGTCTCAGCCTGGCCCTGTGCTCAGGTCATCCTGTGCCTCCAGTTACACTACTAGGCCGCCCCAGATGACTCGCTGGAGAACCCTTGAAGGCCAGCCTGACGTGGAGTCAGGCAAAGGGTCTCTCCTCGCCCTGAGCTGCCTGCGGGATGACGCTTAAGGAGCTGGGGCTCTCATTCCGTGGCTGGGCTGACAGTGCTCATGACTGCAGGGGGGGTTCTGGCCTCGGTGTCTTGGGGCAGAACTCCGAAGTCACTGGAAAATTCATCCCTATCCACGAAGTCCTTCCAAACCCTCTAAAAGAGAGAGTTTCCCCTCGCCCAGTGTCCAGGGGCTGACGAGACACAGCACCTCCCCGCTCCCACTTAAGACATTCCTAATCACTCTGCTCAGCACTGAGCACTCGCAAACACACGGTTCTACTTCCCCCACCCCAGTAGGTCTCCCTGATTTCCCAGGAGAGGGGCCCCAACTGGCTTGGGTCAGGCAGCTCTCCCAGATGTAACCACATAGCACCAAACTCCTGCTTGACCACCTGCAGCCTTGACCAACAGCGTGTCTCCGCTCGAAGGTAAACTCACAACTTTCCTTCAGTATGTGGTTTTAATTTCTTTAATGAATATAGTGGGTATTTAAAGAGAATGCATGCATGGGATCAAAGCAAAACAAAACAAAAAAACCGTACAAAAAGATACCCAGTGAAAAGCGCATCTCCCATTCTTTCTTTTTTTTTTGATGTTTATTTATTTTTGAGGGAGAAAGAGAGAGACAGAGCATGAGCATGGGAAGGGACAGAGAGAGAGGGAGATACAGAATCCAAAGCAGGGTCCAGGCTCTGAGCTGTCAGCACAGAGCCCCACATAGGGCTCGAACCCACAAACTGTGAGATCATGACCCGAGCCAAGGTCCGACGCTTAACCGACTGAGCCACCCAGGCGCCCCGCATCTCCCATTCTTGAGTCCTGGGCCCCAGGTTCCTCTTCCCCCAGGTGGACAGAAGCAGGCAAACATACACGTACAAATGTGTACGTTGATACGTGTGCACATAAATTGCATCGAAGTCCGGCTTTACTGGATATTTAGCCTAAAATTGGTCTTCAGCCTCAGGTTTTGGAAGTCTAAACAGCTGCATGTTGTGCCTGATCTCCAGGCACAGTTGGCTACACTTGTTGCCACTGCCTTAAATCAGACTCTCAGGGCAGGCACAGGGCATGCCTCTCAGATTCACTGTTGATAAATGATACTGTAAGTGTCTAGATAAATCTGGAAGTGAAAAGCTGTTTCATGTGTTACAATTCTGTCAGTGGAACTAGATACGTAGGTTTACTACTGTGAAAGTAAAACGTCACACTAATTAATGATTGTGAAACTGCTCATTTTGTGTTCAGACACACTTAAGTACTTTATCTTGTTGTCGTTGTTGTTAAAGTTTATTTGTTTATTGGCGGGGGCGGGGGGAGAGGCAGAGAGAGAGGGAGAGAGAGAATCCCAAGAAGGCTCCAAGGTGTCAATGCAAAGCCTGACGCGGGGCTTGAACTGACAAACCAAGAGATCATGACCTGAGCTGAAATCAAGAGTCGGACACTTAACCGACAGAGCTACCCACTCAAGCACTTTAAAATAGCAAATAAATAGGAAGAAGACTGAGAGTCAAAAAAGAATATTGTGAGAGAATGTTAGCTAGATAACTTTAGGAAGAATCGTATAGGCTTTGTGCACCCAAAGCATGAAGCAATTTAAAATAGTACGGGGCAGAATAATAGAGATTTGATTAAATAATAATTCTAATATTTGTCAACCGGGTTGGCATCTCTCTAGCATTCATTATGTTAAACAAAATAAACTGTATGCGGTATGCTTCATTTGGGGTATTTCATTCCATTTAGGTTATGAGTCTTTCAAGAATAAATTCTACTTGGAAATTTTCATCTTATGAAAATAGATTTTAAAAAAAGAATGGCAGCTTTTCTACTTCAACATCTCATAAGCAGAAGAAAATTACCAAATCGTGTACAATACCTATGATAAATCACCTCTGATCGAGACAGAACAAAGAACATAAAGGGAATAGGGAAGAGAAAAAAGTCCAAGAAAATGTAATATTTCAAAAAATATCTGGCCTCTCCACTGCTCTCAGTGATGTGAGCATCTACCTAGTTTCACAAAACTTGAGCTGACCACGCTGAGCACTCGCTGCTTCTGCAGTACACTTAAAATGTGGCCATTAGCAATTAAAAAAAATTTTTTTTAACTTTTATTTATTTTTGAGAGACTGAGGGAGATAGAGCACGAGCAGGGGAGGGGCAGAGAGAGAGGGAGACACAGAATCCAAATCAGGCTCCGGCTCTGAGCTGTCAGCATAGAGCCCGATGCGGGGCTCAAACTCAAGAACCATGAGATCATGATCCGAGCTGAAGTCAGACACTTAACCGACTAAGCCACTCAGGCGCTTCTGGCCATTAGCAATTTTAATCACAAAATCAGAAGAATAATTTGTTCTTGGTGATGAAGTTTCAGATTAATTCTTGCATCCCATAAATTTTGTTCTGAGATGGTGATAATTGGCTTTGGCCTCAACTTTAACCCTATGTTGACTGTAGCATTTACTCAGGTCTGTATTACAGGCAACACACAAGCCTGCCCGCACGATGCTCAGCATCGGTGTGTCCACTTACCACTCTTCCTGCGGAGTGCTCCAGGGTGGTCTTTTTTCCTAATAATTGCACATCATTTATTTAACCAAACTCTAATGATGGACTTTTAGGGTGTTTTCAGTCTTCTGTCATAAACAATGCTGCAAAGACAATCATTGTATGTGTACGATCATTAAGGCAGACTGAATTCCGAAAAATAGAATTACTCAAAGAGTATACACATTTAAAAATTTGATACATTGTCCAACTCACTGTAACGTCATATCACACTTTCCAGTTTTCTCTCTCTGTTTTAGAGGTAATTCTCCAGTTTTAGTGGTAGGAGTTATTCTGGGGGAAAGACAGTCAGTCAAGATGATTTCAATGCTCCTTTATCTCCAAAGAGCCCCCTTCATGGTCCTACATGTACCATGGTCCTGGTCCCTTGGGCACCTGGTCAAATCTCCCTTGAGGGCCCCATCACACCTATTCTTCCTGAGCCGTCAAACCTTGTCTGTCTGATGTGCTATGCTTCCTGGGTTCCTGTTCTCTAAAATGGCATTGGATAAGCCCTCTACATCAAAGCTGCCTGAGATACTATGACCCTCCCTTCTTCCACCCTTTTCCTTATTTCAGGAGTTGGGAAAAGTCCTGACATTTCTGGAATAACTCCATGGCTCCCTCCTGACCCTTCATTTCTAGTACTTTCATCAGAGCAATAAGCACTTTCCCTCCTGCTGCTTAGGGCATCTTCATGGATTTAAAATTCCTGTGTTTTCTCGATCTTCCTTTTAATGTCTATATAGGACCATGGTCCCTAAATAATTATATAAAGGCCATAACTTCAACTTGATTTGTGGGGAGGGCTTGGTATAAGAGCATGGGGAAGACTGGGCTTCCATCTCAACCGCAGAGAATACCCTCCAATGGATGCTCCAGGCACAGTACCATCAACTCTACTACTCCTGAGTCTCTGACACAGCCCCCACCCACACACCAGTCTTCCACCCACCAGGCAAGCAACATTAGCCTCGTCTTTGCATAAGGATGGCCAGTATTGGCTCTATCTGCCACAAGGTGGTCCGGCATCAAGGACTCCGCCCAAAGGCCCAGAGGGAAATCACCTAAGCCAATCAGATTGGCTCTCTGGGGGAGTTGAGCTGAAGAATGAAGATTAGATTGGCCAGTAGCAATAGACAGACAGGGATTCCATGGAGAGACTGGGCTGGCTGGAGGACTAGTGGGTTGGCTGCCCCCTCTCTAGGCTCCAGCCCACATATCCAGTCATACCACCCTGCTAAGACGGCTGAAGTAAGTGACTCTTGTACCCACAGGAGCACACGCACTCGTGGACATCCACGGTGGGCCTCGGTACTCACTCTCTCGGCCCATGTGCTCGGCCAGTTCCTCCCTCCACCCAAAGGTCCCACCAGGGAGATTTTCCATTCACAGGGCACAAGATTGGCTTCGCTTTACCTTTAAATTCCCTTTCAGAGAAAAGAGGAGTTTGACACACTCACATTTGCCTTCCTGGGCCATACGCAGAAAGAGGCCTCTATGCTGAGGTAAACCTAGTTCCCTGAGCATCTTATCTCCTTCCTCTGAGGGGTGTGCCCAGCACTCAGCCAGCACCATGCGTGTACCTGCTAATTCTTCCACGTGAGGGGCTGCTGGGTAGAGCCGTGGCTAATAATTATTACTTTGTATTTTTAACCACATAGTTTCCAAAAGAATTTTGAAGAATTTAGTTACGTCCTCACAATTTTTACATTGGCATCTAGTATTTTTCATCAAAGCTTAAAGATCCAAAGAATGTAATTGCCAGCATATTGTAAATACTGACATTTGAGAATAAAACCGTTCTTTTGAAGGCAACTAATAGAATCTAAAAGGCACAGCATTTTAAAAAATCCAGGCAGGGCTTTACTTTAACAATGGGAAATTTACATTGTTCCTTTTACCCTTTGAAGGTGTGTATCATTCCACTTCCCCCGCAGAATTTTATCCTAATGTAATGTATTTTTAAGCTTGAAAGTCTCTTATTGTTCACACTATCCTACTTTCCTGCAACTAAAAAATATATGTGAATTATAATGTTAATTTTTAAAATTTCCCCGTGAAGATGAGATCTAAGTTAAAAATGATTTGTGACTGAGATACTATGATTATTACTAACATCAAACGTTACGGAGATCCTTGAATTTTGACAGTTATTAAATGTCAAGTAAAAGTTTAGACAGCAGTGGTGTAGAATAGATGTTGCTTATCTCTAGAATGGGAAATATTAAGAGCAGAGAGAGAGAGAGTAAGAGTGTTAGGGCTTGCCAAACATGTTTTTATGCTTGTTGTCAAGTGCATTATTTCCAGAAGGATCCACAAAGCCCTCCTGCTAGAGCAGAGACATTGAAATCTAGAGAGTTGGCAATCATGAGGAGGAAACTTGTACCCAAGTAAAAGATGAATATAAACTTACAGTATTTGGGACTCTCTGGACAAAATTTAGTAAAAATGATAAAACTTTTCAAAGGAAACCTAGGAGAAAATCTTTATGTGTTGGAAGCCATTTTGGGCTCGCAGGTTAAGACCCTCTCTGTGTGGAAAAGGTTAAAGCAAAGCTCCTGCCAGCCAAACTGGCACCTAATCTTACCTCCTTCTAAATAATCATTCAGGACTGGATTTCTTGAACTGCTCTCGTTAGCCTAAGGGATATAATGCTCTTTGGTTTTATGGCACATGGAAAAGGGGACCTGGTCTTGATGGATAAAATCTGAATGAGAGTAACCTGGCTGGAAGTAACCTCAAAGTTGCCACTTGGGGATAGGTTACACAAACTGATCATACAGAATAGCAGTTATGAGTTGGCTAGAAATTAGCAGACGTTAGGCCCCAAGACTCCTTGAACCAAACTAGATTTTCCCTGCAGGTATCGCATTGTGTTAATCATCCCCTCAGCCCCACCATAAAACCTCAAGGCACATCTCCGTAAAGCTTCTCTCAGTATTTGATTAACAGACTGATGGGAGAGGTTGTAAAGAGACTTAGGACCTTCTCCAGAGGTTAGCCTAGCCCAAAAGTTAGAAGCACTGTTTACAGATAAGGTACAAACAATAGACAACCTTCCTGAGGTTAACATTTCACGAATCCTTTTGCTATTCCCATCCCCACGCTCCTTTATAATAAAAAGGCAATAACAAAATACTTTTACAGAAACTGTTGTTTGTATAAAGAACAGATAAACATGAGCCCTTACGATATAGGCTCAGTCACTCATAAAGGAAAAGAACTTAGACAAGTATTAGAGATCATGTCTCTACCAAGCAAATAATATCTCCTCCATTATGGTTGAAGATTATGGATAGAATGTCTCCTAATCTATCTATAGATGGCTAACATAGGTCTTAAGGCAACAATGTATGTGCCCTCTGTTTACCAAGGGCTACGACAATACTGCTCTCCTCCTAAAAACTTTATCTTGTTATTTCCTCTGCTCTGCCTCAAAAACGATGTGTAACTTTGGAACAAAGTCATAAAAACAGTTACTGCCTAATCTAAGTCTGAGGGATTCACAAATATGCCAACCTAAAAAAAATTGTAAATGATGCCTTGTCATGGATGTATTGTCACTCGCTACCTTTAAAAATAAAGACACTGAGACTAGCAGGTCAGAGATGCCAGAATTGCCAGGGCTGCCTGCTTGGTCATCAGATTCCATCTCACTCGTGGCTCTCTCACTTCATTTCGCCTGACCGTCCATCCTTCGTGACCCCTAGATTCGCCGGAACAAGGACCCCGGCAGTTATGAGCTTGGGGTAGGTAAGGATCTGATATGATATCCAGAGCACAGTCTATAGAAGAAATTATTAATATAAATTTTTTAAAGTTTATTTATTTTTGAGAGAGAGAGAGGCAAAATGCAAGCTGGGGAGGGGCAGAGAGAGAGGGAGACACAGAATCCAAGGCAGGCTCCAGGCTCCGAGCTGTCAGCGCAGAGCCCAATTGGCATGAGATCATGACCTGAACCGAAGTCGGAAGCTTAACTGAATGACCCACTCGGGCGTCCCAAAAATATTAATAAACTAGACCATCAAGATGAAGAACTCTGAGTTGAACCACAGGATAGAGGAAACTAACGGGCAAATCTAGTGTACGCAAAGAACTGGAGTTCAGTAACAAGAAAGCAAACAACCCAATAACAAATAGTTAAAAAGTTTGAAGAGACCCTTCACTAGAGATTTATGGATGGCAAATAAATTTGTGGAAAGATGAGGAACATCATTAGTGGTTAGGAAAATACAAAATAAAGCCGCAAGAAGACACCATGACACACTATTAAAATGACTAAAATGAAAAAGGCTGGTCATACCAATTGCAGTGGAACTGCAACTACGGGACTTCTACGCGACTGGTGAGAACGCAAAATGCAACGACCACCTCGAAAACCAGTTTCTTTTTTTTTATGTTTATTTATTTTGAGAAAGAGAGAGAGAGCGTGCACAAGCAAGGTAGGGACAGAAAGGGAGGGAGAGAGAGAATCCCAAGCAGGCTCTGCACTGACAGTGTGGGCTCAACCTCATGAACTGTGAGCAAACAACCCATGACCTGAGCAGAGATCAAGAGTCAGCCACTTAACTGACTGAGCCACCCAGGTGCCCCCAGGTTGGCAGTTTCTTAAATAGTTAAACATACGTTTACTATACTATCCAGTCATTCCATGCCTAGCTCTTTTCCCAAGAGAAAAGAGTATTTGTGCCCACACAAAGACTTACACACAAGGGTTCACAGCAGTTTTATTTCAAGGCCCGAAACTGGACACGACCCAAATACCCATTATTAGGTGCATGGATAAACACAATGTAGCCTAGCCACAAACCGGATATAAACAGCGATGAAAAGGAATGAACTACTGATACACGCAGGAACAGCAATGAATATCAGAATAATTGGTCTGAGTCAAGGAAGCCAGGCACGAATAGAGTACATGCTGTCTGCATTGCTCCATTTATCTCCCATCCTAGAAAATGAAAACTAATTTATAATGGCAGAAGGGCAGAACAATGGTTGCCTAGGGATGGGGTATGTTGACAGTAGCGGTGGAGGGATGGAGGGATATTAAAGGGGGTGAGACCTTACCTTGATGGTGGTGATGGTTTCATGGGTGTGTATGTATCGTGCACACTTTAAATAGGTGAGGCCAATCGCACGGCAATTATAGCTCAGCAAAGCCGTTAAAAAAGTGTGAACAAGTGTCCAAGAAAACATAAAATACGAACTGGTTCTTAACCATGTTTCTCTCACTTGCGGGTGTACTATTCATCGGTCTGAAGTAAATGGGGAACTTACTACATCCTCTGCCCAAGTGTGCCCCTGGGACACAGACGAGGCCGGCGAAGGAGAGTGCCCGAGCTGTCCCGCAAACTGGGGATGGGGACAGGCACAGGGGCTGGACTCCACAAGCAGCAGGCTCCACTCCAATCTTGACTGAATAGGCAGATACAGCTAGAGAAGGTGTGTGGCCTCCACGTGCGTGTGTCACGTGGGAGAAATGAGATCCCGCCACCTTCCTATTTCTCTGATACTCTCCTTGCTTTGTTTTCTTGGAGTTCTCCCTCGGGAGCTTGGCAATCTTTGACAATAGTGGGGAATGGAAAAGGTGATTAAATGACCAAGGTTATTAAATTAAAAAAATTTTAAGTTTATTTTAAGAAAGAGAGCTTGAGCTCAGGCATGTACTTGCAGGAGGGGCAGAGAGGGAGAGGGAGAGAGGATCCCAAGCAGGCTCCCTGCCATCAGTGGTGACTCCGACTTGGGGCTCCCCCCCACAAACCGGGCGATCATGACCTGAGCTGAAATCAAGAGTCGAAGCTTCACTGACAGAACCACCCAGGTGCCCTTTGCAGGGTCATTGATTAAATAACGACTGCCATCTTTCCTGCTCTCCCTCTCTATAATATGTCTGAGTGCGGGCGTCTCAACACGAGTCAAATCTCCCATTCATAAGGCCCCATAGTCTGTGACAGGTACATGTGTCATAGGAATGGCGGTGAGGCCCCACCCTGGGTTCGTGATAACTCGTTATAAGAGGCATTGTGGACACTCATATTTTTAACTGTTCTCCTCCTACCCTCCCTTTTTTTTTTTTTTTTTTTGCAGGGGCAGCGAGATCTTTCCACCCTGGGACCCCCACAGCAACATTGCGAGTAGGAGAGACCTGCCTTTCATCTGCAGAGTGGCAGCAAGACAAACAGGAAAGGGAGGTGGGAAAGCAGAGCCGGGCCCGACCTCCATCAGCAGGAGGGTCTCAGATCGCAGCCTGGTTTTAGGACGGGCAGTATTTGGGTGTCCTTAAATCCATCACGCTGGGAACCTCTTGCACTCATGTGCCCTAATCTGAAGGTCCCTGACACAGAGGGATGACCCTGGCCTTGTGAATTCCGGACCCACCACCACTGACCAGCTGTGTGATATGTCAGATGGGAGTAGCGACACCACCATACAGGACTCTGTGAAGAGCAAATAGATTATAGAACAGGACCTTGAACAGAGTCTGGCGATACAAACACATTGCTCTTGGAAAGAGCACACACGTGTGTGTGTGTGTGTGTGTGTGTGTGTGTGTGTGTGTGTGAGTGGCAGAAAGAGAAAGAGAAAAAGAGAGAGAAAGAAAGAGAGAGAGAGAAGACATTACCCGGGACCTACTTCCTCTAGATCAAAGGCTGGAGCCCTGCAGTCACACAGCCTGGGCTCAAACCGGCTGCTGCTCATCAGCTATTTGACCTTGGGCAATTTGTTCTTCCAATACAAAATGGAGCTAATAATAGAACCTACTCTGGATTTGCTGTGAGGGTTGAAGCGGGGAAAGTGCTTAGAACAGTATCAAGCACATAGCAGACACCCCAAATTATTACCATTGTTCCTGAGCTGGGCATGGGGAGTGAAGTGTCACTTCTGCAATCCGAGGCACTGGTATGTCACAGTTAACGTGGAAAATGTGGTCCCGAGCTTCACGAAGACTGCTTTATTGACAAAATTCCAAAACATGACCTAGCTTCCTTTGGGGGAACAAATGATACCAGTCCAGTAAATTATGCGCGAAACAGCTCTTGCAAGACTCCACTGGTGAAAAACTAAAGTCTCCCATTTAGGGCCTTCCCACCTCCATTTATCCACTGGGGAATTTCCCTTGCTTCCCTCCATCCCTTTCTACGCTGCCTCATTTCTGCCTCTTACTTGCTGGAATCTAGAATTAAACAGAATCTTAAAGATGATCGGGTCCAGTGTTTCAATAGAAGAAAGAACTAGAGGGTTGACTCAGGGCTCATGTAAGACACGGGACTGTGGTTTATGAGAAGTGAAGGAAAGAAAAGGAAGGAGAAGGAGAGGCCACTGTGACTTACCCTCCTGTCACCCCTCCTGTCACTTTCTCAGCTCAGAAGAATCCCTGGAAGTCATTTGCTGGTGGACCCCAATTCGGATTGAAACACAGTAAGAAATAAACCTTTGGTCTCTGCCCCCACTCCCAGGCACACAGCTCAAAAGCCCTTAGAATCTCTGAAGTGCCATGTCTTTTGTATGCGCAGGAGTGAGTGGCTGGGGGCTCCAGGATAGCTTCTGGATGGGGGTTGGGGTTTCCAGGGGAACCAACCATGTGATTAGAGGGTCAGAACTTCAGCCACTCCCCCAACCTCCTAGGAGGGACTGGAGGATGAGCTAATCACTAATAACTAAAAATTTACCTTTTTAAGAGACTCTTTTTTAAATTTTTTTAATGTTTATTTATTTATTTTTGAGAGAGAGAAAGAGAGCAAGCAGGGGAAAGGCATAGAGAGAGGGAGACAGAATCCCAAGCAGGCTCTGTACCATCAGCACAGAGACTGACACGAGGCTCGAGCCCATAAACCGTGAGATCGTGACCTGAGCCAAAACCAAGAGTTGGATGCTTAACCAACTGAGCTCCCCAGGCAACCCAAGAGACTCTTTTTTTAAAGTTTATTTGTTTTTTTGAGAGAGACAGTGCGAGTGGAGGAGGGGCAGAGAGAGAGGGAGAGAGAGAATCCCTGATTTACGGCTTGAACTCACAACCTGTGAGAACCGTGAGAACTGAGATCATGACCTGAGCTGAAATCAAGAGTCAGACGCTTAATGGACTGAGCCTCCCAGGTGCCCCAACTAAAGGCTAATGATTTAATCAATCGACTGAGCTCCCATGTGGATGACCAGGTGGAGGTGCTGGGAGGTGGTGTCAAGCCTGGAGAGGGCATAGAAGCTCCCTGCCCTTCCCCCACACCCTGCCCTAGTCACCTCTTCCATCTGGCTGTTCTTGAGTTGTAGCCTGTTGTAGTAAACTGGTAATCTCGTCCTTTTCCTGAGTTCTGTGAGTCCTTCTAGCAAATTATCAAACCTGAGGTCATGGGAACCCCTGATTTATAGCATTTTATTGGTCAGAAGCACAGGTGACAGACAATTTGGACTTGTAATTCATGTCTGAAGTGGGGCATAGGGGAGCAGTTCCTGAGACTGAGTCCTTAACCTGTGGGGTCTGCCCTAACTTCAGGCAGCTGGTATCACAATTGAGTTAAGCCGTCGGTGTCTGATGCAAATTGGAGAATTGCTTGGTGTGAAAAAACCTACATGTTAGGTGTCAGAAGTGGGCATGGAGAAGTAAGACTTTTTTCCATTTAGGCTGGATAAATAATTAAGTTAATACGGGGACACTTGTCAGGAGCTAAAAGTTTTCATACCTGAACCAAGTAATTCTCCTTCTAGGTATCTTTTCTAAGAAAAGAATCAGAACTAGGTCGAGGATAAATATACAACATATATTCCCCAGAATAAATCTCCCCAGAAACAGCCTTAATGTCCAACAATAAAATTAGATACTTTATAAAAGTTTCCATGGTCGTGGGGAAATATTCACGATATAATTAATTCATGATATAATTAATGTTAAGGATAGAGAATAAAAATACCCATATGATCTGTTCTATATTAAAATCATTTACAGTAAGGGTTGAGGGAGCATAAGGCAAGCTGAACTCTGCAACTACCACCTCCCCAGTCCCCCCACCCCCGATCCCAGGGAGGGTATGTGTGATTTTCCACAGACATTTCTGGCTGCCCAAGAACAAAGGAAAGGGAAAACCCAATGGTTAACCCATAGAGGTCACAGTCGGGCAGTTTACAAATGTCTTAGTAAATTATAAGAAAAAGGCAATTTTATCAATAGCCTAATCTCCAGAAACCTATAGACTCAGTTTCCTGGAGCCCTAACATCACACTCGCCTTGTAGTGAGGTGGAAAACAAAGGCAAAAAGGAAACGGTAGATACAATTAAATTTATTTTATATTGCAGCCCATTGACAAATACTTGAGGCAAATAAGAGTGTAACATTTCTCCAGGAACTCCCTACTATCTTAATGACTTACTAGAGGAAATAACTACCTTAGCTTGACAATAGCTAGGCCTCCAGTATCTAGGAGTTCTCTTTAATATATGAAAGTCCTTTCGAAAACCTCTCTTTTGCCTTTACCTCTCCCAACTCCATGGTATATATCAGTCTCTCTTCACAACCCCAGTGCAGCTCTTTCTGTCCCTGGGTCCTGTCCCTGTGCTCTAATAAAATCACCTTATTTGCACCAAAGACATATCAAGTCTCAAGAATTCTTTCTTGGCCATCGGCTCTGGACCTCCCCACCACCACCATTCCAAAACTGCATTGGTAAAAAGTAAAGAAAACGTTATGCTTTTCTGTATTTTTAAAAATGAAGACTTTGGAACCTTCAAGAGGATAACAGCACTGTTTGGAAACTAATCTAGAAAGAAACACTTCCCTCTTAAAGGACATTCATGATTCTGAGTTTTTCCAAGACCGGGCTCCCTTCCACTTAACCGTGGTCGTGCTTGCTTTGAAACTAACCAAGGAGATGCTTCCATGTTTTTGTGATGGATCCGGACCTACCTCAATAGCTTTTGCTGCTTGTTCTTGTTTTTGTTGTTGTTGTTGTTGTTTGTTTTTTAACGCACACACGAGTGGGGAACGGGCAGAGGGAGAGGGAGAGAGAATCTTAAGTAGGCTCCTTGCTCAGTGCAGAGCCCAACGCACTATGGTGAGATCCTGGCCTGAGCTGAAATCAAGAGTCTGAGGCTTAACCAACTGAGCCACCCAGGCGCCCACTGCTTGTTCTTTGGTTTCAAATTCCACAGAGGCAAATCCTTTTGGAGCGGACTTATATAAACCATATTGTCACATCTCCCAAATACTCTTCCGATGCAGCTGTGATCAACCTTTTTGGGAATGAACAACTATGATATATTAGAGGCAGCATTAAATATGTCAGGATTTAATAACCAGGATTAAATATGTCAGGATTTAATAACTGCCTTACTCAGAGGGTCGATAAATTTTAATTTGAATATTTTTTTTTTGCATTTATTAATTTTGAGAGAGAGAGAGAGAGAGAGAGAGACAGAGTATGAGCAGGGGAAGGGCAGAGAGAGAGGGAGACACAGAATCTGAAGCAGGCTCCAGGCTCTGAGCCGTCAGCACAGAGCCCGACGCGGGGCCCGAACCCATGAGCGAGATCATGACCTGAGCCGAAGTCGGACGCTCAACAGACTGAGCCACCCAGGCGCCCCTTAACTTGAATATTCTAAAAAATTAAATCAGAACGAAGACTTTGGGAGTGCTACAAGAGAGAAGGAAAGGAAGAAGGCAGATAACACTTATCAGGCAACCAAGATGTGCCAGTGCTTTATGTTGATAGCTCTACTCCGTCATCACCAGCTCCATGGGAGGTGAGTATGATTACCCCTCCGTTTTAATTATACTCTTTTAATGCATGAGAGAACAGGATCACCAAAAGAGATGAAAGATGAAAGGGGTTGTTGGTGGAGGAGCGGGATTCGGCCCCGGCTGTCCTGATCCCGAGCTCCTGTTTTCCCACCATATCTTGCTGCCCAAATGCTGCGGGAGCTTTGGCTCCACTTGTACTGCCATTTGGAGTTTGATTAAAAACAAAACGCGGACCACTTCATCACAAGTGCTTTCAATACACATTTATTGCAAAACCACAGCACAGGAAGGATAACATCAACATAACCGTATTTCCTAACTGAACGGGAGATTGCCATTCTAATGCGGATTCTCCAAAGATGCGGAGGCTCATGATATGGAAGCTCCCGCACTGTGAGTAATGACTAGAACACCCAATTCTCAACTAGGAGTTCTAAACCATTAAACATTTAATTACCACTTTGGCAAAGCAATGCACATTACCATTTCCACAATGTAACAGCACAGAGATTTTAAATGCATCTTTATTTCTCAGAATCTTCAGTATTCACAATGTGTAAAACGAAGCAGAGTTTTAAATAAAATGCTTTGCCAAAACACAGTTTCTCAAAAAGACCCGATGAAAAGGAGGGAAAATTGCATATGAATACAATTTGTCAGTGTTTACAGTTGACATTAACTATAGTTTTAAAAGAATAAAAATACTCAAGACTTCAACATTTCCTTACAAAAGTATACTTGGCCATAAAATAAAAGTCTATAAAACCTCAAATATTAAAAAAGTAAAATGCAAAAAAATTTTTTTATTAAAATGTAATACAATCTTTACATGGTAAGAATTGTTTAAAAACGCACCGAACACTTCCTAAATTGTGACGACTGTCGGGGGGGAATCTATCACACGCACTCATGTTTTGACAGCTTCACAGACCCACCGTGTCACGGAGCTGGGCCGATAGATCCACACACAACATCCCCAGCATCAAGTCTCAGAGTGGGCAGATTTTTAAGCTCCCCCTGCCCCCACCCCCGCACCTGTTTCTATTTACACCATGCCTTGTGCTGGGAGAAGAAAGTTTCCCCAGGCACATGGGGTGTCAGAGGAGGCCAGGCACCTGCTTCAAAGAGTCTGCACCTTTGTGCTGCCTCGATCATAGTGTTGCCATTTAACAAACCAGGTCCTGAGGTTGGGAGGAGCCTCAAGAGATCATCGGCTCCATCTTCCGTCCTCTGGCACAGCCCTGACCCATTCTCTCACAGCCCCAGAAGCAGGGAGTCTGCTGCGGCCTGCTGGGCACTATTTCACTCTGGCAACCAGAACTTCTTGTGTTTAACTACAGCAGCTTCAGCCAAAAACCATTCCCGGGGTAGACCTGGATCCCAGCAGGAAAGGACTTTGTCGTTCCATAGAATGAATGAAAGGAATCAGGGGCTTCACTGCAGCCTGGGACTGACAGGACAGGATGGGAGGCATGCACAGGAATGAGATTCAAGGCCAAGAGGCAAGCTCAAGGCTGAAGGCAGGGTCACCTGCAGGAAACCCGGTGAGTGGGAGTGGAGGAGCCTGACCGGCATGCTAGGCCCCCCAGCGTGCATGGTGGTGGCCATGGGGCTGTTGCGGCCTCCTATGTGAGGCCCTGCTTCTGCAGGCATCGTACCTACCACCTGCTGCTGGGGCCTCTGCTGGCCTTCCTGCCCTGTCTGGTAGTGCAGAGCCACGTACGCCGGAGAACTACAAACAGTATAAAATTAGACCAAATACATGGTGGCTTAAGAACAGAAGGAGAACAACAAAGTGCTTGGGCTTTGGGACGGTGATTCTGGTTGGACAGGCTTCCTCGCTTGCTTCCAGGAGTGTGACTGAGAGGGTGGAGGTAGATGGAAAAGTCTGAATGGAGTCAGAGGTGGGAACTTGACTTGGATCTGAGTTCACTTGGATTACTCAAGATTTCTGTGCATCCAAGCATCGGCCTGAGAAGTAAATACTCTGGCAGAATGCATGAAACACAATAGGGTATTGAAAGCATGCCTTCAATTACAGAACACTCCTTCAAGTTTGGAAGGGAGGGGAGATTGTGAAAGTTACAGACTTTGGAGTAGAACACAGTTCCTCTTGGGAGGCAGTGGATGTCTACATTCCCACTGCTTTCTCAGAACAGAACAGGAAACCCCTCTATGCCAGACAGGGCATCTGTGAGGGCGGGGCTCCCAGATGGCTGGCTCCACCTTCTAGCGCTCCCCCAGGCTTGCAAGCGTGAAGTGGGAAATGTGGGGGCTCTTTCCCCACTGCTACAATTCCTCCTCCCTTGGAATCCTCTGCCTTGATTTGTTCTGCTGTCTCCCCTCTGCCACTCTGTTTCCTGACCACCCCTCTTTGGCCTCCATCCTTTGAAAGCAAGAACTTCTCAGTGCAAATGAGGACTGGCTCTGGAATGGATGACAGGGAGGTGGTAGAACCTCCATCCCTCTTGAGCTGAGAAAGCGGTTGGCCAGACATGCCGCAGGCAGGATGTACTTGGAGGCAGGAGGCTGGGCCAGATGACTCAGTGCGAAGAAGCCAGATTCGGGACTATTTTCCAGAATCTACTTCCACGACGGCGCTGCCTCCAAACCTCGTTCTCCACTTTCGCTCAGCAGATATGTTAACAAATGCCTATAGGCCTGGCTTATGTCTCACTAACTCTTCCCCAGAGGTCTCCTTACGTGGCCTTGTCTCCTCCTTGCTAGAAGGCTCATCCCTCTGCCTCGTACCATGTCCGAATGAGCACTAACAGATCGGACATCTTTGGAAGCTTGCCCTAAAACCTTTCCCCCTTTCCAAGTCCTCAAAACAGATTTCTCTGCCTTCCCCTTCAAAAGCTGTCCAGGAGTGTTTTATACTAAGAAGGTTACACATGGCCATACATTGATTAGGGACACTCATGGATTTTTAATGGGCCAAGAAAACAGGATTTAGAACATATTCTTCCAAATAGAGTAAGATCCCATAGATAATTGTAGAAATAAGCTACAGGGGTGCCTGTGTGGCTCAATCGGTTAAGCCTCGACCTTGCTTTCGGCTCAGGTTATGATCTCACTGTTTAGTAGGAGTTCAAAGCTCTGCATCGGACTCTGCACTGTCAGTGTGGAGCCTGCTTGGGATTCTTTCTCTCCCTCTCTGTCCTTCCCTTCCCCTGCTCGTGCTCTCAGTCCCTCAAAATAAAGTTAAAAAAAAAAAAAAGCAGAAAGCTTCCAGCAGCCTTTTGGGGGGTGTCGCTAGCTTTGAATTGCAGTTTTCATGAATGGAAGGGCCAGGACACTATCTGGCTTGTTTCTGCATCCTCAGTGCCTAGCCCAGGGCTCCACATGCAGGAGGAGCCCGAAATATACCGGCCGAATGATGAGACCCAGCCTCCTCCATCCTCCATCTTTTTTCTTTTTTCTCTTTTAATATGATCCGCCTCTCCTGGCATTTAATATTGGCTATGATGAAATCCCTGCCCGACTATTTTAGAAGGTTCCATTATGTTCAAATTGTATTATAAAGTACGCAGAAGGAAAAAGATCATAGTCAGCTCTAAGATAAAAGAAGCAATTTTGTAAGAAAAAAATTAAAGTTAAAAAAAACATGAAATAAATTCCAGGACCTAGCCGACAAAGAATTTACTGGTAGAGCAATATTGATAAAAGACTGAGGGAAAGGGAATCAGCAGCTGGTTCATTAGAATAACCTTTCCCCCAGTTAGGTGGAAGGACAATTACAGGCGATGGGAGGTAGCATGGAGTTGTCCTGCCCTGGGGGGGTCTACACTAAGCTTGAGTGAAAAAGACAACATATATGGAAACGCTTCTCTATTCTGAGATAAAAGAGGGTGAGGTGTCAGGGCTAAGACATCAATTGATGTTTTTTTCTCTGAAAAGAAAAAGTGTAACTGCATTTCCTTGGGACGTGGAGCAAGGATTCTAGGGCATGAGCTGAAAGGACAGGGGGATTATGGAGGAGAGGGACGGCCCCATCAGAGACATCTATGTCACTTGCTAAAACAATTTCTTGGCAGTAACTTACTCATTGGGAAGAACAATACGGTGTGAATGAATGGGTTCGGGAAAGAACTAAGAAGAAAGACCACTCCAACACATCCCTTCAATCTTAGCTGAATCCCACGGGGCTGACCCCGTCCTGCCTGTGGCAGGTGAAATGGGGGCCATCACCTCTCATGTCTTCTTCCAGTCACTCTAAGTCACAGACCTAGGGAAATAGGTTGTTGTGTGAATAGGTCAAGGAAGCAATTTTGTTTCGGACATGTGGATGCAATTTTAGTGGAAGGGAAGCAGAATTTTCCTAAAGCTTAATTTTCACAAGCCTCCAAAATGATATACTTCTGGTGGAGAGGGAGGTACTGAAACTGGGGACATTTGCAGTAAATAAAATCATCCATGGAACTAAAACCTGCACTTTTTAGCATCTTTGGGTTTCTGCGAAGGCTTTGGGGGCCAGGACGTTGCTAGTGATGCTTGGGTTCACTCGCAGGTGGAGAGGACCTGAGGGGCTCCTGCAAAGTCTCCAGTTCCCAGAATAGCCCTTTATCCACCTGACAGGCCAAAATCCCAAGTGCTATCACTACAAATTCTTCCTTTTGGTGTTTAGTCTTTGTTCTTTGTTAAAATTCAAAGGAGACTCACAAGGCCTTGTGAACAGGTGTATCTTAGTGTACACGCAGTTGTTCAATTTGTCTTCGGAGGAAGGTGCCAGGTGCCAACAACCTTCCCAGCTTCCTGAAGGACTAGTAACCCTCCCCAGCCCTGTGATGACCGTAAGGTTTGGGAGTCCTCGTGCCAGAACTGATTCTGTGCTCCCAGATAGATACAGGTTCTGTCTACGATGAAAATTTCAATGGAACAAAATATCCTTTCCTTGAAATAAGTGGTGGTTAATGATGGCATGAGAAAGATACTTAGGTTCCTGCTGGGCATAATTAAGGATTTGGGAAACTGTCATTATTTCTTTTAATTGTTAGCTCAGGAGAGCATTTGTTTTTGTTTTTAAAAATATATCTAAAAGGTCCTGAAGGGTAGAAACATCTTTTGTTTTTCTGATTCTCTTTCACAGGCACTCGTTGTGCACATGTAATTACTCCATACACAGAATGAATAAAAGGATGGATGAAGGAATACACAGGTATGTTGACGGCCTGAGAGTTTCTCTCATTGCCTGACACCTATAACGCATCACTGCCTTGTAACAGTTCCTAATTTATCCGAGATGATAACGTATATTGGACGTACTGGTGGAGAGGTACTGTACTCATGTTTTTTTCTACTTTCTGTGGTGTGTGACCAATAGGTGTACAAAACTCTTCAGCCAAAAGAAACATCTACTCTAACCCTCTTAATTTAGATGGGAGGAAGCTGAAGTTCATGGAGAACACATGATTTGCCCAAGGCCCTCAGGGTGCTCAGCAGCTGCCCTGGAGACAGAGGCTGAGACCCAGGTCTCCAGACTCCCAGCCTTGTCTCTTTTTTTGGTTCATTTCTCTCTCTGGCAGCTGTTGTGCTCATATTAGAATCTCAGTGAAGCCTTATTTACTAACACCTGCGCACAGGTCAGACCTTGGCGTGCTAAGCCTCTGCTCTCCTTCGGTAAAATAGCTCCACTGACAGAATGTGGCCGCGCAGAGATGACATGGTTGGAAAGCAACTTACAATTCTTTTGGTGCCATGACTCTCAAAATGTAAGTCTGAGGACGGGCTTTCGCATCTGATCTGACAGTTTGATTTCTTCAGGTGCAAACCCATTACTGACTCACGATGAATCAAAGCCAGCCAAGGGACGGGTTCCTGGTTTGGCCTGATTCCAGGGAGCAAATGCAGTACTCTGACCTGGCTCCCAGATTTCTATCTCAACATCAACTGGCAGATTTTCTCTTATTGGGTTTGACAAATTTAATAAACCCTGCATTTCATATACAAAGTCCTCTGGGGGAAATAAACAGCACCTGTAGCTTATCTCCTACCACAGACAACGAAAAAGCCATTTCTTCTTGTCGAATGTGTGTGCAGTGAAATCGTCCACGTGTTCACAGTAGGCGGGCCACCGCACACAGAACCATGAAGGTGCTGCAAAGCTCTGCAGTTTTAGAGACTGCGTGTGCTTCGTCGTTTCCTACTACTTAAGTAAGAATGGACCTGAGGTTTTGAGTCGAAAGAGACCTTCCGGAATATCCTTGTTCACTCCTTCATTTCAGAGATGTGATAAATGAGAAAAGAAGTGACTTGCTCCAGGTCAAACAGCTGAAGACACCAGGCCTGGGACACAAGGGCTCCTGGGTCTCTCCAGTCTAGTTCATGAAGAAACCAGCCAGCTCTCCTCTCTAATGCTGGCAACTCATAACGTCTGGGTTTCACGCAGCTTGCTTTCAAGCATAGTCAGGAATATGTAAGAAGACACAACCAGAAAGGAGAAAGCTGGATGGGAAGACGGGCAGGCAAGGAAGAGGTGACCAAACCAACCTATGATTTTACCCTACTACAATTCATCAGTTTTAAGGGAAGCTAGCTTGAAAGAAAGGATAGCTGAGGTAGATGGCCAGAAAAACAGTAAGGATTACCGTAATCTTCATTAGCCATTGTTTAAAGACATGGAATCACATAGTTTATTCTCTTGACTCTGCTTTCTACAGTATTGCGTTCCTCTGCTGAGACGAGGAAGCCCTGTCAAGAAAATCTATTTGGGTTTTGGGTGTGGGTCATTCACTTCCTTCTCTCACAGTACATGGGCCTTAGTTGGTGACAGAAAGACAGAAACTCTATTTCCAGTAAGAAAAGCAGAATACTGGATGTTGGAATTCATCTTTCAGCTTCAGGATGTGACAGAGCTTGATGGTACACAACCGAGTCTGTGAAGTGTCTGTACTACCCCTCCTACATTTGGTAAGAGACTCATTGGGAGAGAAATAAGGATCTCAGAAACTCCTACTTCTGCCCAACAAAGTTAAAGCCAACATGGTCTAAGAAATAGTTCCCTAGATGACTTGATTTTAAATCCCGTCTAAGTTTCTATACATATGTACGCAAATGCATAGAAAAATTTCTGAAAGATACCTAAGGAATACTTTGGAAAAGGGGACCCAATAGTCAGCACATGTCTGTATGGAGGTAGACTTTGCTCTTTATATCTGTACTGGGTATTTTATAATGGATAAATGTTTATGCATTTCTTGTTTAATTTTCAAAAATTTAAAAGAAATGGAAGAAAATGTACTTAAAAAATTTGTTTCTGGTTACCACATTGATCACTTATGGAAAGAATGCTGGTCTAGAACTCTGTTTACCTGGTAAAACTTGCCTGTGGCATTGAACCTGATAGGTTCTCTGTTAATTTGTAAAAAGAGGTAGTTGGATTAGATCATCTTGATTCCATGGTTCATCTGTTTTAATGGGAAGAAAACCAAACCAAATCAGAAAAAGCCTAAATTAAGCTATACTAAGCAGACATTTCACTTTTTACCATTTAGGTAAACTAAAGATGTCTCCAAGTCATTCTTGCCACTCTGGTCAAGACCGTAGAAGCCTCCCTTGCAGACGAGAAGAGCCAGGAGGGAATCCTGAGAGCGCTGTGATGTGGGGTTAGAGCTAAAATGGTTTGTTGTGTTTCTCTCATTTTATCAAGTTGCTGAAATGAATTCCATGCTTTCATCTTTTAGTTGTTTTTTTTTTTTTTAATTGTTTTTAGTTTTAGTTTTGTCTTTTTTTAAAAGGTAATTCTCCCTTGTTGAATGAAAGAACAGCTAAGGTTCAGTGATCTTTTGCTCTCACTTTCTGAGTGTGGGTTGAGATAGAAAGCTATTATAATACAGCCTCCCAGGTTCCAAGGCCCGACAGAAAGACTTCCGTAGAAGGCAGTTTAATCAGCCCGTATTCTAAAACGCAAAAAATAATAATTCAAAAGCTTGTTAGAGACCTTTGTCATTCCCATTTCAGGGGATATTCTAACTTATCAGACTTGCCACGGGAAGAACTGTTAAAGCTTCCTGGATTTATTCATGCTAGTGTCCTGCTCAGGAGAGGGAAGCCCAGGTGCATGGCGTTAGAAGTATTCAAGCATGAGACTGGGCTTTTACCTCGGAGTTTAGGGCGGGGTTCAGGGTGAAGTCTGTGCCAGGAGGTCAGTTTGAGGACCAGAGCCCTAGGAGAGTCTCAGACACCTGAAAGGACACACACGCTCCGGGTAGCCAAGGTGTCTGCTGACCGAGCACACAACTACCCCCCTGAGCACAAAGTACTCAAAGGATGCAGTTAAAAGAGCACCCCAAAATCTCCCTGTCAGCCTTTGTTCTTCCAGAGTGGTCCAAAGCCACCTGCCCCTGGAGTATTGCTTCGGTTGTCCTAACAGACTGGAGAACTGGTTGATAGTATGGAAATAAACCTTAATTTGTCCCTTTCTGTGTAATTCCAAATTAAAGTGGATTTCTATTGTTCTTCTACCTACAAAATAGGTCTAGTCCAATTTCCTCATAGGTTTCTGTATGTTTCTTTTGTAATATGGCACTTTCTGCATATCATAGCTTTCGCACTTATTACATAAGATGGTATAATCACAGTAATTCCTGTACTTATTATTTCAGGCACGAGTGTGGAATTAATGTGATTTTTAACATTAATGTAAAGTAAATTTACTGTGCATTTGTATTTGATCTTGAGTTTAAAATGCAGCTTCTACTTCTGCAAGCAGCAAGATGAATGCCTGGATTTTAGTAAAAATAATACTAAAAAAACCTAATTTAAAGTAGATGGGAATTTAATCTCTTCAATTTAAAATCTCTTAGCTTGAATCCCTCATTAGAAAGGCTTCATAAAAACAAGCTGTAAACATTCTCAATAATTAAGCATAAATATATGATCTATGATAAAGCTTGGCCCTTAAGCCATGTATGCCTAAATATACAAAATTATACTTGTACTTGATTCCCTCTTGTTATTTTATTAGCTCCATCCTCCAGTGAAACGCATTTGTGTATGTAATTATCTTGCTTCTATACCTCGACCATGGACCATATTAAAAAATGTTTCTTCCCATAAACTGTGAAGTATTCATTGATAAGCCACAGGGAACTTACACTATAACATGTCCTGGCCAATTAATGCTGTTGACTTGGTTTATGAGGATTGAATTATTCATCAGAATCTTTTTATATCACGTCCCTGCAAGCTAAGACTTAGAGATGTTAGAGCACCAACAGGGTGAAGAAAACAGAATGGTCTTACTTAAAAAACAGTCACCTCAATTGGACCCCTGTACTTTCCACACTCCATAATAATGATTTGCTCTTAAGTCCCGCTGTGTATGAACACGGGGGGGGGGGGGGGGGGGGGGGGGGGGGCGGGGAGGTGCTCACGAACATCCCCAAGAAGTCCAAATTAAGCTGCAGTTTTGTGAGGTAGGGAAGAACACTGCTTTGGGAGTTGGACGGTGTGGGTTTTAGCTGATTCTACTTTTGTCACTATCTAGACTGTGACCTTTGGCAAGACCCTTAACCTCTCTGGGATTGTTTCTATAAATTCTAAAATGAAGGCTTGGCTTAGTGGAGGGTTAAGACTTCTTTCATTATAAAATTTCATTAAGACTCTGTAGTATTTGTTTAGAAAGTACAGAGACAACAGCTGGTCTATTTTGATGCATGCTAGATATAATCACAAAAAGTAAAAAAAAAAAAAAAAAAAAAGACTTGAAACATTCAAGAAATACCACATAATCCTCTCCCACCTCCAAAGCCCTTTGGTTCTATCAGGTTTGGTATATGAAATTTTGATCAGTTAAAACATTGCAGTTTGTGATCAGAACAAGCATCTACAGACATAAACAAGCTGGAAGGACCCATCTACTCTCATGTATACTAAGAACAATGGCTGGTGCTTGGTACAATGTAGGAATTTCTGATCACATCCCACCTGGGATGTCTTTCAACTAAATACTCATTTAAGTAATATTTTAAAAGTGTTTTTCTTTACTTTGTATTAGAAGTAGAATTAACTATAATTAAAAAGTTCTGTATCATGTCTTATTACAGCAAAATTTCATAGAGCAGTCCTCAAAACACAATAGTTCTGACTACAACCAAATACTTCATAATTCTTCCCTCTCCTCTGTGTCTTCTGTCTACACAGGAAGGGGTGGTGGTTATTTTAGCACCGGCTCACAGACTACTCATATCTCTAGCGGCTGGCTTTCAATCGTCTTCAAGAAATCTGCTTTCTTTTTATTTAAGAATGACAGGGTTAATTGGAACTAAGCTCAGCCTTCATAGGTTTTCTTCTTCTCTTCAACAAGTTCCTTAGTTCCTTCAGTTCTCGATGCTAAGTTAGCAGGATGGTTATAAAGGGGCTGATTTAAAGGTGACTGAAGACAGATGCTGAAAGGGAGGGTTTTCTTAGTTTTCAAGGAGCACAGTTTAGGATCTTAGAGGAAGGCTTAGATCGCCCTCTGAGACCGAAGTGAGTTAACGCACAGGCTTCGACTTACCAAGGGGGGATAGGAGGGGCATTTGGGACTGGTGTGACGGTGCCTGCACATGTGAAGAGAGGAGCAGAACTGAGTCCTAACTAGTTCTCTTTAACCACATTTTACCCCCATGTCTAATGGAAGGAGCTGGCTTGCGCTCTGTCCAGAAAAAGACACATAAAATACAAATTTGGTTGACAATGAAGATGTAAATTTCAAGTGAGGAGAAAAAGAGGGGGTTGAAGGAAGCTGAGAATAATGAAGGCAAAGAAAGTACTGTTCTTGTCTTTTGGGGGAAATGTTTGGTTTTCTCGGGTAAGAGGAATTATGTAAATGTGAGCAGTGGTAACAGCATAATCCCCCCGGAGCACATTTTATGTCACCGCGAAGTCTATGTCTGAGAGCTGTCCAATGGGTAACTGCCATTTTTTTTTTAAAGCTCTCATCCATACAAAGAAAACAGGTACGGGCAAAACATCGTCCTCTCAAAGGTACTGACTCCACATAGAACTGAATAAACCTGAATCGAAATACGAGAATGTAATTCAGAAATAACTCAACAGATTTGAAGGTTTCAACATTATAAATTGTTATTTTCAAACAGGGGCCATTTAATAAAATGCAACCCTAGTAACTAGGAGCTGGTGCTGGACTTTACACCCCACACCACCATGTACGTATGCATAAATATAGGCTGAAGACACAGAATGTTTTAGGTGATTTGTCATTTCACTTTTAACAAAGTGCTAAATCAGAACGGAATTACATTTTTCATACAATGCTTAATGCGACTATATTAAACATTTAGTCACCTTTAATATAATTATTTAAGAGCCTAGTAGATGAAATTGTATTTCACAGAAACAAGGATAAGTTGAGATCGAGACACAAAGTATGTGCTCTGAAGTCACTGGGAAGCACTTGTTCACCATAAGAAAGATGGCCAAAGGCTTCCGACCTAATTAAGAATAAGGAGGCATATAAGAAATGGCTTTATTAGAAAAAACGTAGTGTACACGTGGCTAAATTTTATCGTCGATACACCTGTTGACTATTTTATAATTAAAATCTGGTATAGGGTTTAAACTTCTTTAGAAGTTAGTGGCATTTCTTCCTATCCTGATATGTGACTTCGGTAAGGTATGTGACAGATACCCTTTGTTTCTTCCCATAATTACAATTAATCAATCAGTAGTTTAGCACTGGCACAGAACATAGAGGGCATTATTTAGGTAGTGCTTTATGTGTAAGATACCACACTTCCAACCCCAGAACCAGGCACGGGCATGCCAGTCAGAGTCCTTAAGTCCCCTATTATCACTCGAGTCAGTCCCACATTATTGTTACCTAGTAGTCATGAAATGAATGTGATCGTCTGTAACCTGACAAAACCTCTGAGTGAAGTTTCTCTCTTCTCTTTTGTTCCTGTTAGGTGTGCAACTCCAAGCAAATGTGCAGTATGCCGTATGATTTTCAGTCCCTTTTCCCACTCCTTCAAGTCCGTGCTATTAAACCGAGACAACCACATCAAGATAGAGTCTGTCATAGGATTCCCTGAAGCACAGAATGAGGAGGAGACTGAGCAAACACGACCCGGGAAGGCACCAGTTGAACCAAGACAACTCTGTAAGACAAAAACACGCAGTTGTAAGCATTCACGCGTCGCCAGCAGAACGGCACCTGTATGCTGGGAGCAATCGCTGTACATTATTCCAAAGCACTTATACTAAATGCATCATGGAAGGCCTGGAAACTGGTGTTCAAGAAACAGTGGCGGTCTGGAGTCTGTGTGATACATGCGATGTATTATACCGCTCTCATGAGGAACATTTTAAATCAATATTATTAATAACTTTTCATCAGTTTAACTCACCTTGACCTTGGTGGCAAAAAAGAAAAAATCTATTCCTTCAAAGGAAAAAAAAATCAATCACCTTTAAATGTTCGTTTGCTATTTTTTAATGCCCTCTATCACTATCGCTCTCGTCTCTGTTTAGAAACATCTGATGGGTTAGAAAGACAAGAAAATGACCTGAATTTTGAGATGAGATTTTTAGATTTTCTTGGACAGAAATATCTAGTTCTCAGCAAGTAGTAATGACTGTAAAACAGGTTAGAAAATATACGAAAAAAATAAGGTAAAAATATAACAAATTAATCCTAATCCTACCCTCAGAAAAACTACTGTGAATATTTTGGTTTATTTCTTTCTGTTTTTTCTCCCCCTACCAGCATAAGTGATATGTATGATGCCAATTATCTCAAAACCTACAGGAATCCTCTAAACGGGCAATTCTGCTCTCACTGGATTTAATGGTATCGAGAACACGCTTCTTCGAAAATGCTCGCTCATGAATTCAGGGCCTGCCCACAGGCCAGTCCCAGCCTCGTGCTACCAAGACACACAAGCCCACTGTGGCTACCCGTGGCTCCCTCCTCCGGCTCCTGCGGGCCTGGAGCTGTGCATCTGTCCAGTTTCCTTCTACCCAACCCTCCTTGGCAGGCAGTCCTGAGGCTCTGGGAGCACAAGTGAGCAGCACTCTGGCATGAGGAGGTGGTGTTGGTGGTGGCGTCCCTAGTTTAATATCTATTTAGCACTTTCAATGAAAACAACGACAACAGCATTAATAACAATAACTATACCAACGAGTGAAGGGAGAAAGCTCCCTGGTACATTTTTTTTTATCTTTGGGCACCACTGTAGGTTTATGTTTTCCTTTCGTACTTCTACAGAATACGAATGCTGCCTTAATCTTCAAAAATCATCCTAAAGATTTCTACACTGCTGCTTTAGTTCAATCCATAATTCATATGGCTAAAAGAGCAATTTATGCTCAGGAATGGAAATCAGAAAGCCAAGTGGTAAGAAAAGGTGCTGAAAGCCCTTTTTTTCTGTAATATGCTTACAAAAGCAGGCTCCCCACCTCTCAATTTTTACATTTTAAAAGTCAGACGTGCTATTCTATAGCATACAACAAAGACATATGTTTCAATGGAATTTCTATGCAAAGCTGTTTCTGTGCTTTACTTGGACCGAGTATGATCTAAACACCCAGGAAGGCTGTGACCCCTGGAATCTTGTCTATTCTGATATCCCCTGAAATGACACACCAGCATTTTCAGCTTTTATATTAACCGTGTAGTTTCTGGATTTCTGATGATAATTTTAACAGGGAAAAGCAGCAGTAAAAAAAAAAAAAAAACAAAAAAACGAGAGAAAAAGCAGTAGAATAGAACAGCATACTGTTTATACTAAAAGTGAACATTATGACTTTAAGGTCAACTTTTAAGCAATAGCTAAAAAAAGTATGGTACTTGACAAAGTAGTCTACAACAATGACATTTCCTAAGTCTTAAGAGATTGCTTTCTATGGGGAGCTAGAGTAACTCATGTAGTAGCAACAACCGACTTGTCTTTGTTCTCCCCAAACCTAGAAATTTATCGAATATTGCCAAAGCAGTACTTTTATTTCCTCAGAGTTGTCAAATTATTCCTTCTCCCTGGGTTCAGATGACATCTATAAAAATGCCTCACAGGGCACTTGTTGGGAAGAACACTGGGTGTTATATGTAAACCAAATTGAAAATAAACTATTTAAATAAAAAAAAAGCCTCATAATTGCTGTTTAGTGTTATGGTTTACGGTTGGTTTTTACTACCGTGCCTCCCTCTGAAAAGTCAAGTCCACCTTTTAGTTAAGTTCAGTTGGCCCAACCAACTACAAGTGTTCTTTGAAATTATTTGCCATTTCAGAAAGCCAAAAGATATGCTTCTACACATTTTCCCACCGGAAACCATCCACATAAACCACAGCTTAGGTGCTCTAACAAGCAGGAAATGGCTTGCATAAAAGTCTAACATAACCTTCCAGTAGCAGTCACCTGCTGTCCTTCCTGAGCCTGGTGTCGTGTGGTGTAATTGAACGACAGAGTCCTGATTCATTGAAACTTTCTTAAACTTGACACTTTTTGAAACACAGCACAGTTTTCTAATATTCCTTCTTTTGGTTTTTCACAAGAGAAAATAAGAATCCATTCTATACAATTTGCCTCTCTCTCTGTTTCTGCTGGTTCTCTATCATTTATTATATAAACTCTACCCTGAGCGCTTTGCCAGTTTCACAGTTTAGACAGGTGCTATGCTGTTTTACTCAGTGAAGTGGGCTCTGTACCAAACAGTGGTGCTCTTCTGGTATTGATCTATTAGGATTTTGCTCATCCTCTTACTTGTTTCTTCTAGAAGCACTCTTCTACTTTCCACCTCATCTTTCCCTTTAAGGATGCTATGCTTTTGTTTTCTACCCCCTTCGAGTACTTATCTGGTCCCAGATACCACCCTCTGGAACCAACCTTCTACTTTCTTTGGAGATTTAACCAGAATTATGATGATTTAACAAAACTGTCTCTATTCTCACTCAAGAGGAGCCAGCTGACATCATGATTTCATGGTATAATGCCCTGCTCTCTTCACTCCACACTAACCATTCAACAGATCTGACCATAACGTTGTATAATTACTCCCTACATATAAAATCACTCCTCACTAGTCCACATCTGGCGAACCCATTCTGGTAACTACAGGTCAATGGCTCCCCCTTCACCCAGGGTCCTGAATCTTTTGAGCCACAATACAGCCTCAGTTTCATAAGGTCAGCTACTTCAAAAATGAAAGGCCTGAGGTAAAAACGTTTAGTTCATTTAGCCAAAACCTGCTACAAAGCTTCTAGAACAAAAAAATAGCAAACAATACAAACTTCTGAACAAGCTAGAAACTATAAAGTAGAACATGAGAATATTTTTCAAAGCATATAAAGAACATAATGGCATCCTCAAACTGATTTTGTCAAATGTGAAGTTATTAGAATAAAGCTTCACTGTACTGTCTGAAATAACTCACTGAGATTCTCAAAGCAAACATTACAGGAAGCAACTCAGTTTTATAAATATGCTTATATTAGGAAGCAAAGTAACAGCTTTTGGCTTTTTTCTTTTGGAAAGTGACCATGAAAACCCCAAGACAGAAAAACTCTAAGAAACTTCTGACACTGTTCAAGGTACCCCAAATAGAATAAAAACAGGACGTGGGAGACCCTGTGGCCCAGGGCTCCAGAGAAGCCAGTGGCACTGGCATAGAAGCCGCTATGACAACCATCATCAATGATGGCAATGGCCGTGAGCCGCAAGCAAATCACCAGTGGAGGCTTTCTTGTTTGGCGAGCCACTCTAATGCGGTCATTTGGGGGCCATTTGGGGGCTAGTCTCTACAGCCCTGAAAAATTATATCTGACACAGTCACCCACAAAGTAGCTCGTTGTGGGGAAATAAAATGCTAGTCAGGAAGTTCGGTACTTTTTCGAGGAGTGACCTATGAAACCAGAGATCTTCATGATGATTAAAATCCAGGCCTTCCAATCACATAACCGAGAGAATTGAATCCCGACATATAACTAACTTCTGGGCGAGTTTTTCTAGTTTTAACATGACGGAATTATGGCTTTTGAATGTTGGCTGTGATGGAAAGGAATTCCATTTATCCTAAGAAATGTTTAGAGTACTTGGCTGTGGAACTAAAAGTTATTTTTAGGAAATAACTTTGCAGAATTTTCAGATTTGTAATGTATGTATCCTCAAATCTCAGTTTTGAGGCATGTGAACTCCTGCTACAGGACTTTTGGAGTGAGATCAACTAGTCATTCGTAAAAGAGCCTCAACCAGGTCTTCGTGGTTCTAGTAACCTTAGCCTTGGAGAGATGTGGGTATATTTGTTTGCATTTATTACACGCACAAACAAACATGTAAAATCATTTCTTTTTTTTAACGTTTATTTTTGAGAGAGGGAGAGAGAGTGAGTGGAGCGGGGCAGAGAGAGAAGTAGACAGAAAATATCAAGAAGTGTGCTATCAGCACAGAGCCTGACTCGGGACTGAAACTCACAAACCGTGAGATCATGACCTGAGCCAAAACCAAGAGCCGGATGCTTAACTGACTGAGCCAACTAGGTGCCCCTTAAAAGCATGTCTTTAAAATAGAAGCCTAGGGGCACCTGAATGGCTCAGTCTCTCCCCCACTTTCAGTTCCCCCAACCCGCTCACTCCCTGTCTCTCTCAAAATAAAGTCTTAAAAAGAAATAGAAGCCTAGATATTTAAATTCCTACCAGCAAGCAGCAAATTATCTAGAAGGAAACAAAACAAATACTTGCTGCCAGTAATGCCTAGGCTCTTTCACCCATACTTTCTCATTCACTCTCTAAAATGTCAAAATGTACTGAGATTTTTTTTCCTTAAAATCATCTTGCTGGATTAAAACTTTTTTTTTTTAATTTTTTTTAATGTTTATTTACTTTTGAGAGACAGAGCATGAGCAGGGGAGGGTCAGAGAGAGAGAGGGAGATACAGAATCCGAAGCAGGCTCCAGACTCTGAGCCATCAGCACAGAGCCCGACGCGGGGCTCGAACCCACGAACCGTGAGATCATGACCTGAGCCGAAGTCAGCCTCTTAACCAACTGAGCCACCCAGGCGCCCCTAAAACTAATTCTTAATGTTTCATTTTTCATAACAATCATGAGGATTAGGCAGAAACCTTTAACATCCACACAGATATGTATATTAACATGTGATCAGAAACCAAGCAAAAAGAGGGAAGATTTTTTTGCCCCAGCTAGAAAAGTCCTTGATCACATCAGGGAGACAGGAATTAGCAGGAACGTTGCTAAGTGTTTCTTCTGCTGCCTATGCCAAAGAAAACAAAAATATCTGCTTGTACCTGGTCACTAGGAATCTGCAAAATGGGGGGGTGAACGCTGACTGATGTCGGTTCTAGGATACTTGTGCCAGACTCCAGTGTCTGTTGAACGAGTTGAAAGCTGCGGCTGGACTAGCAAAGTGACACAGACTCTCTACTGGCCAAGCAAAATGGTCAGGAGTACACTGCGTGCTTCCACAGTCAGCGCAGGGGTAGTCTCCGCCTTAAACTGACTAATATGTGTTATGTTTTAGAGACCTTTCGCAAGAGGTTTCCTGGAGGATAACATTATCGGGCTTCTACTGTTGTCGTTTTTATATACCGGGAGGACGGAAACTATTTCCAGAGACAGAAAAAACACGCTGTACCAGGCTGCAGGGACCACTTAGCAGAGCTGTGTCCATGAGCTGGAAAATTGTTTTTATCACCTGAAGGGGCAACACAGCCATCTCTCGTACTTTACCCTGCAAAAAGAGAGGCATCAAGCCTCTTAATTTCAACTGTGACATACCGAAGTGGATTAAAGCTGATGTGTAATAATTGTTTATTCTATTTAGAATTGTTTGTTCTGTTTAGAAAACACGTTGGAAGCAAAGACCTTATTCCAACACCTCCTGATGGCATTTTCCCTAATGGAAACACATGTTTTCAAGAGGACTGTCAACCACGGTCTGGCTTCATTAATCTCTCTCTCCTTCATATGAGAAACTGACCTCACGTCAAGTTTAGGTAAGCTAAAACCTACTTCACCTGCACTACTGATGGATGGAAATAATCTAGTTTGTTGTTAATTATATACATTAAGCAATTAACATATCATTTGGATGCTTTTTGCTGTTAGGTGAAAATGCTATGCTAAAAGTTGTCCAAAACCCAGGCCAGATTCTGTTTCATCAGCTTTGAAGGTTTCAAAAATGTTATTTCCCAGTCAAGGTGGTTATTGTGGCTGTTATTTCAATTATAAGCCTGTCTGAAAGTTTCCTATAAAATATCAGGCCTCTTGGATTGTCACACTTTAGAGCGTGTCTTACATTTGAATCTTAAAATTAGATTTTTCCATGTACAAATTATCCAAATTTACTGGTATTCGATGCGCAGTTAAGAGAAAAGCAATGAGGAAAAAAAAGGTAGTAAATAATAGATTGTTTATGATGAGGAAATAAAATAGGATATAAGCCTAGTAGAAATTAATAAAAACTTTACATTCAAGAATCATAAGTATAAATCCTTAACATGCAAATGCAAGAAAGAAGACTAGATAATTTTGCTCAAATTTTCCAAAACAGTAAAGACAGATTTTGGACCAGGGAAGAAAGAATATCAGAGCAAACAAAACAGCTATGCAAAACAGAGTCACTACAAACCCATGAATACCAACCTCAGGCGAGCCTGCCTTCAGCATGCCCAGCAATCCCCCCAGCTGTCCCTGCGGCGTCTCCTCCTGCCCCTCCAAGCTTATTTTAATGTTCCGTTCTCTCCTTAAGCCCTTTTTCCACTATCTTCCCCCCCAAGCTCTTGACAGATGAACTGGCTTCTCAGCAGAAGCTGGTGCCATCAAGAAGGAGTGCCTTCAACAATCTCCCCGGGAAACGTGTCTGCTCCTGTGCCCATGCGCGCTGCCTCCTTTCCTAACTCCTTTTGTCCAAGTCTAACTCGTCCACCTGAGTTCAGGACCCCATCCCTTCCTCTCTTGTAAGGGTCTCGCTTTTCTTCAAAGGTGTGTCCCCTGGGTTCTCACTTCAACCTGCTTTTCACTCTATACCTGTGCTGACCAATTCACTAGCCACTAGCCACGTGCAGCTATTTAAATTTAAACCTACATTAATTAAAATAAAATGGTAAAAAGTCCAATCCCTTAACTGCACTGGCTGCGTGTGGCTAGTGGTACTGTACTGGACAGCACAGGTAAAGAGCGCTGCCCGCCTCCTCGAATGTTCCACTGGACAGTGCTGTTCATACACTCTACCCACTCCGTGGGTGACCTCTCGTGCATCTCGAAGGCCTGACACTTCAAATCTACTCCTGACGTTAATTTGTACCTTATGCTAAGACAGTAGACTCTAAGTATCTTTTAAAAAGCAATATACCAGTGGTTCTCAACAAGAACCTGTGTGTTAGAATCACCTGGAAGGTTTTAAAAAATACAGATACAGGACCCCAGTCCTGGTTAATTAAACCGGAAACTCTAGAGAGCGAGGGGGCATTACATCGGGCTGGGGTACATTTCAAGAAAAACAAAATGGAGGATCTTTTTTTTTTTCTAGACACCTGAAAGCTTTGTCAAAGTAATTTGCTTTGGTGGGAATTCTCCATATAAATTCCCTATGCATCAGTGCCACAAACCTCTCTCATAACACACTTAGATAGTAAATAAAAAGTCAAATTTCTTACCTGTGTGATAAAACGTGAGAAAAAATAAAAGTACTCCCATGAACATATTACTTAAAAAAGTGACGACTCCACAAGTCATTCCTTCTGGAACTGGGTACACAGTCTCCACAAAAAGCTCAAAAAATATAGGTATACTGCTATTCAAGAACACTCCCAGGAGAATGCAGGAGGCGTACAGTGTCACTAAGATAAAAACACAAACATTTTAGTTTCATGGTAGCAGCAGTGAGTCATAGCAGATCTTCAGAAGTATCAACCCTGGAATTTCACATCTTTTCAATGGCAGTTGATAAAGTTTGACAAAGCATCACGTATCTGTCAGCTTTCTGCTCAGGTTTTGTGGAGTAGATAGGAGAAGGTTTTGTTGCCAGATGACCACCAGTATTTGCTTTATCATTTTGGTCTGGATTATTTCGAAGGACAGAAATAATTTCACCACTGTAATATAGAATTAAAAGGGTTCTTCTTCCTCAGTCACACTCCTGGCAGATAGAGGTTTCGACAAAATACAGCAACTTAATTTGAAATCTAAACTCATTCTATAATTTTATTTTTATTTTTATTTTTTTTTAATTTTCTAATGTTTATTTATATTTGAAAGTGAGAGAGAGAGAGAGCACAAGAGGCAGAGGGGCAGAGAGAGGGAGACAGAATCTGAAGCAGGCTCCAGGCTCTGAGCTGTAAGCACAGAGCCCAATGCAGGGATCAAACTCTAGAACCGTGAGATTGTGACCTGAGTCACAGGTGGCGAAGTCAGATGCTTAGCCGACTGAGCCACCCAGGCGCCCCTCATTCTATAATTTTAAAGAGAACTTAAAATCTAAGAATAAATGCAAGAAGCATTAAGTTTTACTAAAAATTACATTAAAATTTTTTTAACGTTTATTTATTTTTGAGAGACATAGAGACAGAGCGTGAGCAGGAGAAGGGCAGAGAGAGAGGGAGACACAGAAACTGAAGCAGGCTCCAGGCTCTGATGAGCCATCAGCACAGAGCCCAACTTGGGGCTCAAACTCATAGACCGTGAGATCATGACCTGAGCCGAAGTCGGCTGCTTAGCCACCCAGGTGCCCCAAAAATTACACATTTAAAAGGACTGGTTAGTAATTGTACTCAGGTACTAAATAAAAATATTTAATATGTAACTCCCAGAGAAATGCTTAAAATATAACTAGTCTTCAATTTTGGAATGAGTTTTATGTCAACAGTTTTTTTTTAAAAAATACATAACTTTCTATAGGTTAACTAGAATTTAAATAAATATTTAGAGAAAAAAATAAAAATATGTAACTTTTTTGGAAGATAGAAAAAAATTTCATCCAGAAATGTATAATAAATAGTGGTTAGGATCCCGGGTTAGGAATAAAAAGTCCATTAACCCCCTATTCTGTAGTGAAATCTTTGAATAAGGGCATTATTCTTTTTCTTAGAAGAATGCCTAGGGAAATGCACCCACTCCAAAAATTATTTCATAGCTACAAACTTCCATTATTTTAAATTTGAAGGTGAAAAAAGAACCAATAGGGGAAAGCGGGATCCTATAGAAACTTAAAACACATCCCTTTTGGACTAATAAGCATATCATACCCACAGATAATAATCAGTAGAATTTATTCTAAGCCTAAGGTTATCAGGAAAATACTTTTTATTTTCAAGAATTCTTTTTTTTAAAAGAATTCTGAGGATCTAAATGGCTTTATTAAATTATTCATAACTGGGCAGCATCCCATCTAGCAAGTAGAGGGGAACTCCTGGGAAAACATTTTATTTTTTCTGGAAAAGTATTTTAAATAAAAATATTTAAGGAAAAAAATTCTTTTCTAAAATTATTTATTTGTTTATTTTGAGAGAGGGAGTGTACAAGCAGGGGATGGGCAGAGAGAGAGGAAGAGAGGCCAGGCGGTCTCCACGCTGTCAGCACAGAGCCCGATGTGGGGCTCAATCCCACAACCTGTGAGAGCATGACCTGAGCTAAGATCAAGAGTTAGACACTTAACCAACTGAGCCTGGGGGGAAAATTGCTGTATAGGAATCTCGACTTTCATTTCCTCCTCTAATTACACTAGCCTTTAAGGATTATAAAATACTTAGTGACTCTAATAACACAAATAGCTGGTGACTATACTGATTTTCTTTGACGAGGAGACACACATCAAAAGAGAGAACAAAAGGATGACCGTGAATAAAGAACACACTACTGGCTAACGCAGTGACCAAAGTCGTCACAGAATTAAGTGGAAGCATCTGATAGTTAAAATAAATACCACTTAAAATATGAAGTAACTTTCAAGATTCTTAAAAATAAAACCCGTCATGCTCACTAAATAGTTGCTGGACATATATCACATAAACCAATCAACACATTCCCCTTTCCATGTGACTCATTAGTGGCACATTAGGAAACGCAGGGATGGAGTGCCACTGGCAGCTTTCATAGCATATTCTATCTACAAAACACTCTATAATAATAATTTATTGGTCAGTCAGTGGTAATCAGAGCAGAGATGGCTATTGACCCAAACACATGAGTCTAGGAGTTCAAAATAAGAGAATATTGAAAAGAATCAATCCCTTAAGAATGAGGAAGTGCTACTTCTAAAGATTCACAAACCACTAATAGAATCAGCTGTTTTTAGGAAACACATCTGGAAATAATTCTTTTGACATTTTTATGTCTGAAATATACCCTCACATGTAGTTTGTAATCAGGCAAGTCAAAATAAAAAATTACCACAATCTGTATATAATAGAACAATAGCATGTTGTAAAAGAAAGAATGATAATGTAAGGATAAGGATATACAAAAAGAGGACTCTCAGTATGAAGTCTTGGAAAGAGAGGTTTGGTTTTATAGATTTTTATCAAGCATGGTACAACACACACACACACACACACACACACACACACACACACACAGAAGTAGAGCCTGGTGAAGCAGGGGGCCCTGTCTGAAAACTTCTCAAGATCATGCAACTCCCCCTGGTTTCATTTCATGTTCAGTAAGAATCTTCTGATTTTGGTTTCCTAGGTATCTGAATTCTGGGAAGGGAAGAGGAAATCTTTATCATTCGAAAGATAAAATTTCTATTGTAATTAAACATTGTTGATAGAACTGTAAATAGTTCATCTTCTGACGGTAATTTGAAAATGCCTATCGAAATAAAGAATGCATTTACTCTTTGGCCCAGCAATTCCACTTCTAGGTTTTTACCCTATAGCCATGCAGGTACAAGAATATAGAGAACACTCATTACAATATTGTTTGCAGTATGAAACGATTAAAAACAAGCTAAAGTCCACCAATAGGAGACTGGTTGTTTAAAAATTTATCAAATATCCAAAGATGTATTATGCAACAATTAAAAATGGAAGTAACTGTCTATACTGATATTAATGATATCAAGTGGAAAAGGTGCAGAAAAAAAGTGTGTTATCTTTTTAAAACAGACAGACACACACACACTCTGCTGTTTGTAAATTTATAGAATTCTCTGGGAAAATACCCAAGAAACTTCGGGGTTGCCTCTAAAGAGAAAAACTGGAGGCCACAGGAGGGTAGACATTGTTCATTGTATACCTTTTTCCTATTATCTGAATTTGAATTATTTACTGTGTGCCTATCTTAACTATTTTTTTAATGTTTATTTATTATTGGGAGACAGAGAGAGACAGAGCATGAGCATGGAAGGGGCAGAGACAGGGAGACACAGAATCTGAAGCAGGCTCCATGCTCTGAGTTGTCACCACAGAGCCTGATGCGGCACTCGAACTCACAAACCATGAGATCATGACCTGAGCTGAAGTCGGACGCTTAACCGACTGAGCCACCCAGGTGCCCCTTAACTATTTAAAAACAACAAAAAGAATTGTATTGTAAGCTAATGAAATAGAAGCTGATTCAACTCCCCTACATTCAAGTTTCTTAGCTCACTGATTCAGAAATGGCTATCACTGGGTGGCAAGACCCCTAGACCTAACGTCTACACTGGGAGCCACGTGACTCAGCTCTTGTGCAGAATCCTTGACACAAATATTCCCACTTCATTTTATAAGAATTCCTATTATACATAAGATAAATGGGCTGAGATGGATGATATAACTTTAGAGGCCAGTAATCAAAAAGCAAGTATTTTCAGGGTGCCTGGGTGGCTCAACTGGTTAAGCGTCTGACTTCGGCTCAGGTCATGATCTCGCAGTTCATGGGTTTGAGCCCCACGATGGGCCCTGTGCTGACAGCTCAGAGCCTAGAGGCTGCTTCAGATTCTGTGTCTCCCCTGCTCACACTCTGTCTCTCTCCCTCTCAAAAATAAAATAAACATTTAAAATATTAAAGAAAAAGCAAGTATTTTCATTGAATTCTCTCACTCTTGGGGTTTGCTTCTTCTGTTATATAAAAAGGATGACCAAGAGGTTGTTTTACACTGGATGCACGTGCTGAAATCACTTGTTATTGCATAAAGAATCAAAATAGTTTACATAGGGTTAAAAGGGTTAAATTAAGATCATCATAACCAGAGCAGGGGAGAAGTGGCAGTGTCAGGACTGATTCCATACACTCCCCCGTGCTCTAGGACATGCACAAAGTAGAAGAGGATTTGAATTTGACTTCCATTTGAGTTTTCAGTTTAGAGTCTGATACAGTATCTTTCTACGCTGGTTTGGCAGATCCAGTGGGTGAATGTCACCTATGAAAAGTCAGGCAGACAAGATAATTTCCTGCTCGTCAGAGAGGGCTCAAACTACATAATTGTTAAATATTTCTATGACTTTCTATAGTGCTGATACTAAAATTATAATAACTGCCTTTCAATTAAAAAGTCAAGGTAATTTGGCAGAACAAACACAATGCTGATGCAGAGTTTTTTCAAAGAAGTTAATAAAATTTCACAGGCCCACAATTCAAACTGTGAAAAACAAAGTCCTGTGCAGCACAGAACAGTTACAATGCATGTATTTCAAGAACACAAATTGGATCTTAATGCTGAAACTACTACCTCCCCTACTTGTGCTCCTAAGGGCAAATCAAATTAGTTAACCTTAGGGACATAAAACTATGTATAAATACATTTTTAGTAACCCAAACACTCAAACCTTAGGTGTTATAAAACAAATCACAAAATTTCAGATAAGAACTATTTCCATTCAACATTTAATGAAATTCTCAAGATATCATTAATACAAAAACAACTTCCAATCTTGGGTTTACATAATTTTTAAGACTTTTTTTATAATTTTTTTTAACGTTTATTTATTTTTGAGAGACATAGAGACAGAACGTGAGCAGGGGAAGGGCAGAGAGAGAGGGAGATACAGAAACTGAAGCAGGCTCCAGGCTCTGATGAGCCATCAGCACAGAGCCCGATGTGGGGCTCGAACTCACAGACCGTGAGATCATGACCTGAGCTGAAGTTGACCCCTTAACCAACTGAGCCACCCAGGAGCCCTTTTAAGACATTTTTAAAATTTCTTTCAAATATATTATATTTGATCACCTTATCGACTCTTTGCAGCAGGTAAAGCATTTTACAGATGAAGTGACCCAAGTTCTGGAAGTCAAAATGACTTATTTAGAAACAATGTATATTAGCTTTGCTAAAAATAATATAAGGTGTACGGAACCTAGTATGTTTTCCACCAAGCCACTGTGTCAGACTGAAAAATAAAAAACAAAAGAAACCAAACAAGATTTGGTATTTCTTTTATTCAACTGTATTAACACAAAAGGCATGCTTCCCCAATCTGTGTTCAGCACTAAAAGCTGGAAGTGACTGCACAGAAGACAGATGACAAAATAAAAAACCCAAAGAGTTACAAAGAAGAAGATGAACCTTAATCATAATAAATGTAAAATGGGTTCAAAAATTATTGTTTAGGTATAAAATAGGGAAAACATAAGCCTTTTTTCAAAACCATTTATGAGGGACCTATTTTTTGTAAGCCGCCATGCTGAAACAGTAAACAGGACACATTATCCTCAAATGACTCCTAATCTAAAGGAATATGATGACACCTATTGGCTTAATAGCCATTTATATGCACAGTGTTAAGAAAATAATTATACTTCATTCTTTTTCCTAAAAAAAAAAAAAAAAAAAGCCATGTCTGACCATGAGAAGCAATGGTCCCTACTTTCAGGTGCTGAGTACAGCAGGAAAAGTGTGCTAGAATCTATTAGTGATAGGTTTCAAGGAAAATCCTGACAGTATGGTAGCTTTAGAAGAGACTGATTGGTGCAGTGCAGGGAATCCATGTCTGACGAGGGCAGCTTGTGAGAACTGGTGGATGTTTAGATTAAGGCTAAGGCCAGACAGGACAGGTATCATGTTTTGAGGGTGTCAGTGGAAGAGGGAGGGAGCGGACTTGCCCTGTGGGCTGTGTTGTTCCGAATCGGTTCTCTCCTCAGGAGCAAGAATTTCCAGGGCTCAGAGGTGATAAACAACCGGACAGGGGAGGGCTTCCTATTCCAGTTGCAGTGAGATGGGCTTATCTCTGGACTCTAACGGAAGAGACTCACTTATTGAATGGTAAGTTATTTCAGATGATAACTAAGGTTCATTCAAGTAGATCAATAACAAATAAATTTAGGTAGAGTGCCTAAGATATTAAAAAGAAAACTTTTATAGGTGTTTCTCAGTAGATATGAATAATAGAGAATTTATTTACAGTTTTATTAAGAAGTATTGTAAGTAAGAAATAAGAAAGATTACAAAATAGCACAATAAATTTTAATTGTGAAAAGTTTTAAGGATTAGAATCAAGAAATTTCCCTAAAGAGTTGGTTTATATTATTAATATACTTTATTGGATACATTTTATTATTACGCATGCTGGCTGAATTTTATTTTTTGATAAAGTGAGGGAAGTTACCTGGGAATTATTAGATTAGACCTTTATTAAAAATATTTCTGCAATCTAAATTAACCCCGATATTGCATTTGAAAATACTCCTTCAGGAAATAAAGACACGTGTAGAAAGAGAAACAGTAAATATTCACAATATGTTTGTTAGCTACAGTTTTTTCATAGGTTTTGGGTGTGCTGAGTAGACAGCGTACATACATATGTGTGTACACACACACCGATGTAACATTTCTACATTGTTGAGCCGTGTGTGCCTCTCTTCTCAGCTTCAGTTTTTCTTCCTAAAAATGACTGCTGTGGCCCTCTGATTAAAACACGCGGTACATGAAACCGTGGTTTCAAAAGAGGATAGGCATATTTTGCTGCAATATTCACTAATCGCAATGATTTTATGTTATTATTTTATTTGTGTCCCTCATTTTGCCTCTTAGTTGGCATAGGTTAGTCCTATAAAGGCTGACAGTTGTGTTTAGAGTCTCTTCCGGCTGGAAGGCAAAGGAGTTATCTCACAGAAATGAACCACCACTAATAATCCTTTGAGACAGTGGGCCCAGAGTAGGGATTGGTTGTACTGTCAGATATCATAGATGTAGGTTTACCAGTGACTTTAACTTTCCAAAGAAGTTAACCAAAGAAGGCAACACACAGTTGCATCACGGAACACGGATCACCTGGTCAAGTCCTCGGTCTTCCAGAAACAGTCTGTTTACAGACTCGTTTCTCTTCTCGAAAATCTCCATGGATAAACATTATATGATCTTGCTCAAGAGGCCCTATCAGCATTTCATGACTCTTACATTTAAGGTTTTTCACAAATTCATTCTCTTTTAATCCACCTTCCGTTTTCTCCTTCTTGGTCAGACAGTCATGAACATGAGTAACTTCTAGTTCATAAAGTTGGAAAGAATAATTACATCACTGACCCTTCTTTTCCTAAGATCCCTAATTTCCTTAAAGGTGTGCATATCTTTAATCATGTTCATCATCCCTTTCTGAATTTTCTCATTTCCCCTCCATTCTGGAGTCAATGTATATTTTTATTTCTTCACATGCTGTTAAAATGGGACATAATTGTCTTAATAAAGGAAAGACACATGAAAATATATTAAGAGGATCACTCTCTAGCCTATACATGTCACATGTCTTCAATACGACTGAGTATATTTTCTTTCTTCAAATACCACTTGAAGTCAGCTTGTAGTCACCTATCATTCTCGAGGGGCTCGTGTCTAGCTTATCTTTCCCCCTTACTCCCCACTCACTATCTATTTCTGACTTCGCCGCTGAGGCCTTCCGATAACTTGAATTAGCTAAAGAACCTCCCAAGGCCACTTCTGCTAAAACTCAAATTATATTGTTACAGCAAACTCAACACCAAAGTGCTAACAGTTTTCAAAATGCCATTTTCAAAGCATTTATCTGCTCAGTGAAAAATGACTGTGTGAGTTGTGGCAAACAGAGCTAGATATCTACTTTTCAGATAAGGTGAAATGCATTTTCATAACTTTGTATATAGAATAGGCTCCAAGATTTTGAAACCCACATTATCTAGTCATGAGTTTATTTATTTGCCCTACTGAAGATACTTCAGTTAAAAAACATATAATACAATTATAAATACTGAGTCTCCTTAAGGAAATAAAAGCATTCTGCTGATAGCCTCCATGGGGATGTATATAAGCAAGGACATGTATCAAAATAGTGCACTTTTATGGGGCACCTGGGTGGCTCAGTTGGTTAAGCCACCAACTCTTGATTTTGGCTCAGGTCATGATCCCAGGGTCCTGAGATTGAGCCCCACATCAGGCTCTGTGCTGACAGTGTGGAGTCTGCTTGGGATCCTCTTTCTCCTGTTCTCTCTGCCCCTTCCCTCCACCCTTGTGCTTTCTCTTTCTCTCAAAATAAATAAACATTAAAAAAAAAAAACAGTGCACCTTTAGGTAGAATGGACTAATCCAGTTTTTCTTCTACAGAGATGGCAACGATATCGAGACCAGCAGACCACGAAATATTGCAACGGAAGGTTTTAGCAGTAGCAGCACTTTGAAACATGGCTTAAACAAAATTAACTAGCTTTTAATTTATTAAGTTAATAATTATAATTAATGCATATATTTTCATGTAGATTCCTATGTTATTTAAAAGTAACAAGAGGAATACTAAATTTACCGGAAATAGGAAAAAGACTATGTATTTTCCTTGTTAAAAAAAGAATGACGACTCTGGTAAAAAAGAAATAAGAATTTGCCATTACTGGCTTTAAATATCAGTCTAAAGGTCTAGATGTGTCTAAAATTAGATTTTGTAGTAAGTTCTCTTTCATGAAACCTCTTTGACTTAAAAGGAATTAGGTCAGATTTTTACAAAGGCAGTAAGAGTATCTGTGACAGACTTACTCAAATTCTCCATTGTTCCATTAAAATGTGCCCTTTTGCCTTTCTGCAGCTAGCGCTCAATAACCAAGAGTGGCCACAGTTGCTATTACTTGCAATAAGTCATATCTACTGAGATGCAAAATGCAGGTGGGGCGCCTGGGCAGCTCAGTAGGTAAGTGTCCAACTCTTGAATCTGGTTCAGGTCATGATGGTGTGAGACCAAGCCCCGCATCAGGCTCCACAGTCACAATATGGAGCCTGCTTGGGATTCTCTCTCCCGCTCTGCCCCTCCCCCTGCTCTCTCTCTCAAAATAAAAAAATAAACTTAAAAAAAAAAAAACACAAAATGGAGGTAATAACACTTCATTCATTTGCTCACTCATTCATTTGTCAGGGCCTATTGTAGGTAGTGAGTTGGGAGTTGGGGATCAGAATTTATAAGGCATGAGTCTATGCTCCAGATTTTCAGATTGGTAGAGGAGATATGACACACACTCAAGTAACTGTTAAATGGTATAAGGAAAGAGAAAAAAAATCCCACTATAATCATTCAGAAAAGGAATGTGAAAAATCTAGTTTTTAACGATGTGTTTTTAATTTAAAAATGCATCTTTCAGGAGCTTTCTTTCTTTTTTATTCGTTCTTTCTTTCAGGAGTTTCTATGTGATATTCAAAAACTGACTTGCAACTGAAAACAACAGTAGAATTTATAAATTCAGCGGTTAAGATGGCCACATCAAACTCAACCTTTCAATTCTGGCTTTGATTTAATTTAGAATTCTTCTTTCCTTCTGTCCAACATAATTGTTTTCAAGGACGGATTGGAAAAACACAGTCCTGACCAGGGTCAATAATATCGATTTTTCCCTTAAGATTTAAAAAGATGTATAGTTTTCACATATACTTTTTTTTCTGATTATAAAAGTAAAACATGCTCATTATTACAAATCTAGACAAAAAAGAAGGTAAAAAAGAAACTCATTCTTACTGTCACCACCCAGAGATAAAACTGTTAATTCATCAAGTCAAATAGAAAACACATAAAATTTAATGAATGTAATATCGTATAATGAATATTCTATACTTAATTGAAGAGAAAAATGTGTTCATTATGTACTCACGACTTTGTTCCTATAAAATCTAACAGATGCATACAACAATCTGAATGTAATGCCGTAAGAAGAGTTGTAAACTAAAACTATTCTACCAGAATGCTGTGCAACTGCTAAATTAGGAAATTACAGCAGAATAAAATAAAATAAAAAATTCTGGCGCAGAATACTTGCCAAAATTGCTCAAAACCCTAATTTAGGAATGTTAGTATACAAAAAGTACACAGTATCCGAAACTTATCACTCTGGATAACTGGGCTTTGTAGGCAAAGCAATAAAAATTAAAGAGAAGGATACCTGGCAGGATGGTAGAGAACAGAAATTTCCAACCTTCCTTTGCAGCACCCTTAGTGACAGTTATGTTTTCATGGTGCCCCAAGGCCAAAAGAAATCGCTAACAATTCGCTTAATTACATAGTTAGGTCCAAACAACTTAATAAATATATATGTGTATATATGGATATGTGTATATATATATATATATATATATATATACTCCCTAATAATTTGGTGACTATTTAAAAAATAATATCCAGATATTGAAAGAAATGTATCTTTATTTCATTCTCAAATAACCACAGTTGCTTACTAATGAGATGCGTGCATGTGATGGGCACTGCATGACTTCTCAAATCTTGGGATCAACTCTTACAATCAGACTGACACCCTCATTTCCTGGTCCTGATTTTTGTGCAGCACTTGCTTTTTATAACAGCAGCTGCAGGAAACCTAACTTTGCAGAGACATGATGTCATCAAAAAGAATATAGTAGGGGCGCCTGGGTGGCTCAGTTGGTTGAGCGGCCGACTTCAGCTCAGGTCATGATCTCACAGTCTGAGTTCGAGCCTCGCGTCGGGCTCTGTGCTGACAGCTCAGAGCCTGGAGCCTGCTTCACATTCTGTGTCTCCCTCTCTCTCTGCCCTTCTGCTCACACTCTGTCTCTGTGTCTCTCAAAAATAAATAAAAACATTAAAAAATAAATTAAAAAAAAAAGAATATAGTAGGATCTAATGATGAAACCGGGAACTCTCTTGAACTAGAGGTTCACAAAGTGTCTGACAGATGTGGAATATCTCTGTGTTTCCTTCAGAAATTAAAAATAACCCATGTTGCCCTTGTGAGTTTGCCGTGGCACCCCAGGGAAGCTGGCTTGGTGTAGTTTGGTAGTCGTGGATACAGGGCAACATATAAAAGTGTCACTGTGAAAGTGGTAGAACTCCAAAATAAAGGCTGTCTTTGAGGTGGCTCAGTCCGCTAAGCATCTGACTCTTGATTTCAGCTCAGGTCTTGATTGCAGGGTTGTGAGTTAGAAGGCTGCCTTTGAAAACTTTGATACCTCTGATATATAAATTGCTGGTCCTCTTAGAGCACATAAATCCAAAATGGGATACTATGACAAATTATTTTACAGACCAAGAGCACTCTGTTATTGTTTCTTCTTTTCCTTTCTTCCTTCCTTCCCTCCCTGGTTCCCTCCCTTCCCCCTTCCTTCCTTACTTTCTTTCCCTTCTCTCTTTCTCTCTCTACCTCCCTCCCTTCCTTCCTTCCTTCCTTCAATTTATTTGGAAGTTTATTTATTTATTTTGAGAGACAGAGAGTGAGTGGGGGAAGGGGAGAGAGGGGAGAGAGAGAGAGAGAGAGAGAGAGAGAGAGAGAGAGAATCCCAAGCAGGCTCCACACTGTTAGCGCAGAGCCCAATGCAGGGCCCAAACTCATGAATCATGAGATCATAATCTGAGCTAAAACCAAGAATCAGATGCTTAACTGACTGAGCCACGAAGGCACCCCCTTCCTTTTTTTAAATAAAAGATTGTTGAAGATGCAGATTTTTTATTCCATTTGCAAGTAACAGCCACCTATTGGGTTATGTATTTAATTATGGGATTTTATAAAGGTAGAATTTAGGATTTTTTGTTATAAAGGCAGACTGCAGGATTATCTGTTGTGACAAGTACTTGTATGGGTAAGGGTAAACACGAGTCTGAAGCAGCTCTATGGGGCCTACTGTCCAATGGCATGTGTGTTTCATGGGGCTTCATGAGAGGAAGCTTCCTTTTGTCTGCATACAATGAAGGCTGCAGATGGAATTAGGGTTGCTAATCAGTTGACCTTAAAATTGAGAGCTTATCCTGGATTATCTGGGTGGGTTCAGTGTAATCACATGGATCCTTAAAAGTGGAGAACAGAACAGAAGATTAGAACTCAGAGGAAGATGTGACTTGGAAGAAAGGTGCAGGTAATGCTGTGTGAGAAGGACTTGACCCATGGCTGGCTTTAAAGATGGAGGAAGGGAATCCAGGAATGTGGGTGGCTTCTGGAAGTCAGAAATGGCAAGGAAGTGGATTCTTCCCTTCCCTAGAGTTTGCCCACTCTTTGACTTTAGTCTAGTGAGACCCAGGTTGGACTTCTAACTTACAGAAATGTAAGACAATAAATTGGTGTTGTCTTAAGCCACCATATTTGTGGTAACTTGTTACAGTAGCCATGGTAAACTAATATAGACCCCCAAATGACACTATTAATAACAATGCAATAGCGGGGCACCTGGGTGGCTCTGCTGGTTGAGCATTTGACTCTCAGTTTCAGCTAAGGTCATAATCCCAGGGTAGTGAGAATCAAGCCCTGAGTCGGGTTCTGTGCTGAGCATGGAGCCTGCTTAAGATACTCTTTCTCTCTCTCTCTCTCTCTCCCCACCTCTGCCCCTCTCTCCTGCTCAGTCTCTCTCTAAAATAAAACAAAAAAAGCAATACAATAGCAAATATAAATATTTCAGGTCAATTAGATGAGTTGAGTAAGCTGTCTATAATATACGTCCTAAAGGTATTTTCTAGTAAGTTTTGTTTTTTATTGATGGTATAAGACTGAATAACCTATAGGTGTAGAAAGAATTTTACTGGTATATACTTCAAACATCATAGCTTTTTGCCTTTGTTCATTTTCCTTACTGCTTAATGATGTAATGGCTATAAAGAAGATAAAAAATCTCTGTATTATGCTCTGATATGAATTTTAAAAGAATATAGGCTTTTCCATGCTATATGAGTTTAGGCTAAGGATTATATTTTTTTTCCATGTGAAAATACCAATGAAAATATTTTCAGTTATTCTTGAATTCTTTTCAGATGGAAAGATTGTCTGATGCCTGGACATGGAAGACCTTTTTGTATGTTTACTAGTTTTAGAATTTTTATAGTTTTATAATAATAATTAATATATTTCCAACAAGAAAAATTCCTACTGTCTGGGTTTATATATTTTTGTGAACTGAAAATATCTATTCGAAGTTCAAAATAGTCTGTGTTCACCTGTGGTTAAAGGCAGGTGTGTGATGCTGTTCAAACAGGTCAGAGTGAACCACGTGGATGACAGCGTAGCCCCGGAAAACAGGAGGAGAAGAATTAGTTTCAGCATACCCCTGATAAAATCTGCAAACCTGAAAAGAAACAATGTTCTAGTATAATTCTACTTAGATTTTTAAAATACTATTTAAATCAATGACACACTTTCATTAAACAATAATTTCTTGAAGAAGTTTCCAGGAGTTCTTTTTAAAGCAAGTAAAAAAACCTTTTTTAACTGGTACATTTTGTATATATTATATACTGTGGCAAACGTTTTTTTCTCTTACAAACATACCAAGTGTAATCTCTATTCAAGATGTCTAACTTACAGGATGGATTCTGTGTTTTTTAAACTCTACTTCTACTTCCTTTATAGATTTCTATAATCCCCAAACATCCTATAATGAGCATATATTATTCTAGTTTTAGAAAATAGGCTAACTTGCTGACATCGACTGGCAAACATGGCTCTCCCAAAATTCAAACTCAGAGAATACAAATGCTCATCCCCAGAGTCGCTGGGGTACTATATGACCTGGTCTTTGCCTCCACTCTCCCCTGCCTTACTTTTCTCCAGTTGGACAGCCCTGTTTCTGTTTCTCATACAAGCTAGGGTTGTTTCCATAGCAGTATATACCTTTGGTACTTGTCCTGTTTGCCGGGAATGCTGGTACCCTCACTCTTCATGGGACTTGCTCCAGCTTACTCCAGTCATTCAGGTCTCAGTTCAATAAAGCTCTCCCTGCTCCTGAAAGAAGCCCTCGCCATTCCACCTGCACACTCTATTTTCTTCATGACATTATCTCTACTGGCATTTCTCTTGTCTTTGCATTTATTTTTTGTCTTCCCTATTGGTAAGCTCCATGAGAGCAAGAATGTAGCTCTGGAATAATGACTACCGTCCTAGAAAGATTGTGACTAATTTTTCATAGCATTTTAAGTTCTCAAAACTTCTGTTATCTGAATTAATGTGACATTAAAAAGCAAATGGTAGAGATGCTTATTGTTTAGTTATGACCCACGACTTTTCCATTTGCCAACTAGCTCTTCCTCATCTGCTAATTTGTACAGGCACAATCCTCTGGCTGTGCCTACAGACCGTGTACTCTGGCCTTCAGTTGGAATTGTTCCTGCTGTAGAAACACCGATCCCATCCTGAATACAACATTTACTGTGCTTTTTCTACTTTGATGTTTTAAAATTGATTTTCATTTCTATTGTAATTACATTACTGTCCTTCTTAGTATATTCAGTACTATCTTTTGTGCTTATTTGACATGATAAGGTTAATCATGTTTGTAAGCGTTTTCTGGACTAAAATAGCTTCCTGTGACAGCTGATGCCATCTTTTGGTGGAAAAAGTGAATGCATCTTTGCCCGGTGACTTAGGTTTGTTCTCAACTATTAAAGTTCACTAGCAGAAAATTCTTAAGCACTCTGAAAAACGTTCCACAGTTTGATAGAAATTTCCCTCAAGAAACTCCAAAAACAGTTTTCATGCCCACCAAGCACTTTTTAGATTTATGTTTTGGTATGCTGCCAGAACGTACTTGTCTGATAGGCAGATGGCAAGGTCTGAGAGAATAAAACAGTTTCATGGTACAATCAGAACTGAATAAAGGTGAGCAGGGAGAAAGCTGACAGGGCCAGGTCACACAACAATAAACTGACCACTGCGATTTGCTCTTTTTGTAGACCTAGTCCTTTCAAATGGGCTAATACGATCAGAGTATTGCACCTGGTAGTGGTCTTTAGCAGCAAAATTACAAAAAAAATCACCCAAACACTAATGTCTATAAGGAGATTCTGTTCTAACACCCCAAAATGGTGTCTATAATGAGCTGTCTATAAGGAGATCCTGTTCATAACACCCCAAAATGGTGTTATGAACATAATTTTAAAATTGATTCTAGGCCTAGGAGACAGCTACAATTGACCTCAGATCCCAGAGTAAGGGTAGTAGATTTTACAACTTACATTTCAACAAATTAAAAACAGAAGTGTCCTTGCTCTCATTTTTTCCTCTAGCTCAATTTCTATAGAGATAAAATTAAGGGTTTACAGAAAGAAAATAAAGCAAAAGGTACATGTGAGACATGGTAGTTCCCTCTTTGACCTATCTAGTGCTCAGAATAAGATTTGGTAAATGATGACTCGCTATAATTGGCTTGGATATTTAACTAGAAAAATTAGACAGGATTCTGTCAAATGTGACAGGTCGATGTATTTCAGTATTTGTGTAGCGATTTCCTACAAATGCTATTTCCCATTCCTCTTCTTTAGCTTTTAGATTTTATTCTTCTATTTCCCTAACTTATAAAAACCTCAGAGTGATTTAGAAATCAATGTCGGTTTATTCTTTCATTATCCCAGAAACACTGTGCAAACTGTAAGGTCTCGATATATTATCCTGTGTCAATTATGTTTAAGTATTTAGAAACTGAGGTGATTTACATATCTTATTTGAAGTCCCCAAATATGTAATTAGAGTCTTCTCTTTCTGGTAAAGTTGATTGCCTAATTTTGTTTTTGATTAAACAGGGTAAATGATTTGGGAAGTGAATGACTATTATCTCTTTGGAAAACCAAGAGTAGTTTTATAAGCGGTCACCGGGATGAGTGATATTTCTGTTCTTTTCTTTTTTTTTAAGGAAAAAATAAGACATTTTCCTTCTTCTGACTCCTTCTAAAAATGTGTTGTCATAATGGGTTAGGATCAAAGGGAGTTTGGTGAAACTGGAAGTCTTTATGGACACTTTTCATCAAAATGGGATAAACACAGGGAGGTACCTGCCAAAAAAGACCAAAAATAAGTATCTGCTAATCAGATACTCCCTTTCAATGTAAAGTTCTAAAGATGCTCTTACAAATGACTCTTTTCAATTCTTTTCTATTCTCGATAACTAATCAATTTGCCTTTATTACTGTATCACTTTTCTTTGGGTTCCATTTGTAGATGCTGTTCTCCAGTATTACAGAGACAGGCAGCCTAACTACACTGGAAACACGTCTCTATCCTCTGAAAATAGCTGAGGACACACTACTCCTGAGAATGTTTCTTGTAGCAGCAAACTCTTATTGCATGTGAATTTTCTTGTAGCCTGAACGAGTGCCCTTTTCTGACTTTTGCCTGTTTTATTTTTCCCTGAATTTATCAAAAGAAGCCAATTTTTGTTTTTGGTTTGGTCCACTCACATGTTTAACATAAAATATTCTCACCTTGCCATAGCTATTCCAACAACACAGCCTCCAACTATGGACCAAAATCCAATCCAGCCAGCATCTACCTGTGGAGAAAGCGGAAGACACATTTAATATAAGACCATCCTGTTGCAATTTAGAAGGCAAGAAAAAAAGATCCTCTCTCATCAATATATAAATATGTTTATATATTTTATATATGTTATATAACATGAATAATTTGATATATAATTAACAGCTAAATAGCAACAAAGTAGAAAATATTATTTAAGAAAATGAGTAAAATCAAAGGATTCATGTGTAACTAATTAATACAACTTATCTAAGTAAATACATCCTTATTTAACTTTTTATTGGAACATTTAAATCCACAAAAATAATCAGTGTCACAAACAAATGTTTTCAAGTATGTACCGCATTGCTAGCGTTGTAGTAGAATGCTTAAGAAAACAGGAAGCGGACAGAAGATGGTCAGTGACCTCAAGAAGTTTAAATATAACCAATACACGGGAAACTGCTAGGAAATAATTAGGTGCTAAAACATCTGGCAACAATTAAAGATGTATCAAGAGGTCACAGAAGAGAGAGCGAGTGAGAGCAAGTGCAATGTGGAGTGGAGCACACAGGGAGACTGCTGAGGGAGAGTTTGAGCTGGGTTTCAAATACAGAGTTCACTACTCTCTTGGGAAAACATTTCCAACTCCGACATTTACTAGCTTTGTGACCCTGGACAGATTATGTCTTCTTATCTATAAAATGGACTGAAAGAGATAATCTGTGCATAGGACTTAGATCAGTGGTCAGCAAACAGGAAGTGCCCAATAAAGGCTGTTATTACTACCTGATGATCCTTCTCCATCTATGTAATGTCATACCTCTTTCCTCACCTCATGGCCAAACTTTCTCAGTGCAATCTACAAATGCTGCCTAGATTTACCCATCATTCATGTATCTTTAACTCCTGCTATTACTTGGCTTCTGTCCAAATTCATACTGTAGGTCTTGGTTTCCCCAATATTAAAATGAGGATAACAAGAGGTGTTTTGGTTTTTTTCTGGTTTTTGTTTTTTGTTTTTTGGGTTTTTTTTGGAGACTTATACAATGTCAGTGCATTTTGTCTTCTCTTTCCCTCTCCATGGCCACCACGCTCACTTACTATCTTAGCTCTTACTTCTGGACCCCTGTAGTAACTTCTTAAATGGTCTCCACAATATGTTCTGTCCATTATTGCCAAAACAATTTTCCCAACTAGTCCACTTTCCTGCTCAGAAATCGTTACGAGCTTTTACTGTGGCTATAGGGTCAAGTCCAAACTTGACCTGGCAAATGAGAGATGCTCAAACTAACTTCTACCTTTTATTATTTTCCCAGTTGTATTTTTCATTATATCTGTTCACCAAAACATGTGATCTCCTACCTGGGCACTTAGCTGGATTATATGTCCCAGCTCCCATTCAATTACATATGACTAGGTGACTAAGTTCCCAATGGAAGTGGGCAGAATTAAGGTGTGCCACCTATAGGCTAGAATCTGGGGGACAGCTGTATGCCCCCTCCATGCTTTCTTTCCCTTTTGGACAGCTGGATTCTGAATGTAGTCACCCACCTAACCGATGCATACAACAACAAGGTCTTAGAAGACAAGATTGCTGCAAAGTGGAAAGAAGCAACCTAGGTCTCGAAATCAGTGTGAAGAAAAGAGTTATCCAAACTGTGCACAATTGTCCTAGGTTATTATGCAAACTGTCTGAGGTTGCTATGTAAATGAGCAATAAATTTCTTAAGTCTCAGAATTCTGGGATTCTACTTCTCATAGCAGCTTAGCCTACTCTATGTAATACAATTACTTAGCAGTGTTTGGTGCCAGAGCAAAGATAACACTCTCTGGAGAAAGAGAACAGGCTGAAGCTTAATTTATCTCTTCGTCTTTTTTCATATCATTGGCATTTGGGGCAAGAGAATTCTCTGTTCTGCAAAACTGCCCCTCTCATTGCAGAGCATTTAACATCCGTTGTCTAAGGCCCACTTAATGCTATTAGGCCTCCCAAACATTTCCATCTATCCCCTTGTTGAGTGGGGCTCGGTGTTAGGCTAAGAACCACTGTGCATCTGACCATACTGATCCTGGTCCTTTTAGGTCATTTGTGCTTTTCTGCTTCCTTTGTTCATGACATTTGCTTTAGTTAATAACATTCTAATAACATTCTACCCACGAATTAGTTAAAATTTATTGGCTTAAAATTTTTTTTTCTTGCTTTTAATTTTAAATTTCATTTAATACTTGCTGTAATTCTTGGTCTCTCTATCTCTCAGAGTTTATACAGAAAGAGATACTTGAAAGGGCTTCTCAGGATTTATAATGTAAAGCATAAGATCTGCAAAATCAGAATCATTTAAATGGGTGAATGGGTGCTACACTTTTCTTAGAATTGAGCATGCTTGGAATACCTGACATCCAGAAAAATAAGCCAGAAAACTAAAGACTTCTTCTTCTGGTGAAGGTACACTAGGTAATCTGGGCTGATATTCGGTTGAAAACTAGAAAATCCAGGGGAAAACCTATCTGATGGCATCAGAGGGCCCAGAAGGTAATCCAGAATTATGGAACCACGATGTAAAATGGGAAGGAAACCCAGAAAGATAAGCCTGGTTCCCTTTGGGGTACCTGATTTCAGAAAAGGTAGCTAAGAGGCTGACAGTTAGCAATAGCCTGCTGATTTAGGAAAGAAAAAACTGTGAGTGTGGGGCCTGTTGTAGTGTAGTCTGAGCCTTAGAGGGTAACTTTGAAGGGCTGTATCTAAGAGTACTGTGCACTGGAAATAAAACAGTATTCAGTGGGACTGAAACCAGCTTTAAATTATCTCAATTCTTGAAGCTGGATTAAATGATCCTTACATTCCTGTAAGAGAAAACATAAGTTCTTTCTGGTGTTAAATAACATCACCTTGAAGCTTAAATGATCTCTGCAACTTTTCATGTCTGGCACTCAATCAAAAACAAAGGAACGGCCGTGGTCACTGCTCGCGTTCAAAGATGACTTTTTTGTGGAATCCCTGGACCCGGCTCGTATGTTGGGTGCTTTACAGATAGTGGAGAACTCAGCCTAACATCCTGTATTCCAAGGAGGACATTCTGGCAAAAGCCCTTTTTCTGGAATAACCAGGCCGTATAAGTTCATCTAGACGACATCGATCTTTATTCCTTTTCCCTCGCACCTGTCCTTATTCTGATTTCTATCAGTCTGGATTAAACCCTTTAGTCGCTCTACCTGGGCAAAGTCCATTTCCTTCTTCTCCCTGCACCAGTCATTATTCTGTCTATATATGCTCTGCCACCAGCACACTACATACCCTGTCCTTAACGTGTAGCGGTTACTTCAGGACATTGCCCTCATAGAGTCACTTGTTATTTTTTTCTGTTGTGAACTGCTTGTCTGGACCATTTGTCGGTACGTTTGAGTATTTCTGTGTTCTGTGTGTCTGTCAGTTTTCCTTTCCAGGGCAACTTCAAGAAACAACCCATAACACATCCAGCCAAAATGACGAGACGGAAGAATTCTCCTCAAAAGAGTCTACAAGAAGTAGTGACAGCTCAAGAATTAATGAAAACAGATATAAGCAACATAACAGAACTTGAATATAGAATGTTAATCATAAAACTAATTGCTGGCCTTGAAAAAAGCTTAGATGAATGCAAGGAGTCCCACGAGGCAAAGTTCAAAGACCTTAAAAACGGTCAAGAAGAATTAAAGAAGACATTGGAAGAAATACAGGGGAAACTGGAAGCAGCCACAGCACGGATTGAAGAGGTAGAGGAAAGAGTTAGTGCCTTAGAAGACAAAATCATTGAAAAAGAGGAAACAGATAAAAAGAGAGAGAAGCTGATCCAGGAACAGGAAAGGAGAATTCGAGAGCTGAGCGATGCACTCAAAAGAAACAATATCCGTATCATAGGAGTTCCAGAGGAAGAAGAGAGAGAGAAAGGAGTCGAAGGGGTTCTGGAACAAATCATTGCTGAGAACTTCCTCAACATGAGAAAGGAAACGGGCATGGAAATCCAAGAGGCACAGAGAACTCCCCTCAGACGTAACTTGAATAGACCTTCTGCACGGCACATCATAGTGAAGCTGGCAAAATACAAAGATAGGGAGAGAATCCTGAAAGCAGCTAGGGACAAAAGAACCCTAACATACAAAGGGAGACATATAAGGGTAGTAGCAGACTTATCTACGGAAACTTGGCAAGCCAGAAAGGAATGGCAGGATATCTTCAATGTGATGAGCAAGAAGGACATGCAACCAAGAATTCTGTATCCGGCTAGCCTGTCATTCAGAATAGAAGGAGAGATCAAGGTTTTTCCCAACAAACAAAAACTGAAAGAATTTATCACAAATAAGCCAGCACTGCAAGAGATCCTGAGGGGCATTCTATGAAAATAAGGAGGCAAAGAACACAAACTACCAGAGACAGCCTTACAAACATGAAACTTACAGATAATACAGTGACTGTAAGCCCATATTTTTCAATATTAACACTGAATGTAAATGGACTAAATGCGCCAATCAAAAGACACAGGATAACAGAATGGATTAAAAAACAAGACCCATCTATTTGCTGTCTTCAAGAAACTCATCTTAAACCTGAAGACACCTTCAGATTGAAAGTGAGGGGATGGAGAACTATCTACCATGCTACTGGAAGTCAGAAGAAAGCCGGAGTAGCCACACTTATATCAGACAAATTAGACTTTAAAATGAACGATGTAATAAGAGATGAGGAAGGACATTATATAATAGTCTCAGGAACCATCCAGCAGGAAGAGCTAACAATTGTAAATATCTACGCACCGAATTCAGGGGCACCCAAATTTGTAAAACAACTAATTACAAACATTAGCAACCTCATCGATAAAAATGTCCTAATAGTAGGGGATCTCAACACTCCACTCTCAACATTGGATAGATCAACAAAACAGAAAATCTCCGCAGAAACAATAGCCCTGAATGACACATTAGGACAGATGGGCCTCACAGACATCTTTAGGGTCCTTCATCCAGAAGCAAAGGAATTTACGTTCTTCTCATCTGCACACGGCACATTTTCCAAGATAGACCACATTCTGGGGCACAGGGAAGCTCTGAATAAATATAAAAGAATTGAGATCATACCGTGTACAGTGTCAGACCACAATGCTTTGAAACTTGAAATCAACCACAGGAGAAAGCCTGGAAAATATTCAAGAACATGGCGGCTAAGAAATAACCTACTAAAAGATGACTGGGTCAACCAAGCCATCAGAGAAGAAATTAAAAAATATATGGAAACAAATGAAAATGAAAATACAACAATCCAAACGCTCTGGGATGCAGCAAAGGCAGTCCTGAGAGGGAAATATATTGCAATCCAGGCCCATCTCAAGAAACAAGAAAAATCAATAACACAAATTCTAACAGCACGCCTAAAGGAACTAGAAGCAGATCAACTAAAACAACCCAAGCCCAGCAGAAGGAGAGAAATAACAAAGATCAGAGCTCAAATTAACCATATGGAGACAGAAAAGGTAGTGGAACAGATCAATGAAACCAAAAGCTGGTTCTTTGAAAAAATAAACAAAATAGACAAACCTCTAGCCAGGCTTCTCAAAAAGAAAAGAGAGAGAACTCAAATAAATAAAATCGTGAATGAAAAGGGAGAAATTACAACCAATCCCTCAGAGATACAAGCAATCATCAGAGAATACTATGAAAAATTATATGCCACCAAACTTGGCAATCTGGAAGAAATGGACAGCTTCCTAAATAGCCACACACTACCAAAACTCAAACGGGAAGAAATAGAAAATTTGAACAGACCCATAACTAGTGAAGAAATAGAATCCGTTATTAAAAACCTCCCAGCAAATAAAAGCCCTGGACCAGATGGCTTTCCTGCGGAATTTTACCAGACATTTAAAACAGAGTTAATTCCTATCCTCCTCAAGCTGTTCCAAAAAATTGAAACGGAAGGAAAACTCCCGGACTCATTCTATGAAGCCAGCATCACTTTGATTCCCAAACCAGATAAAGACCCAGCAAAGAAAGAAAATTACAGGCCAATATCCCTGATGAATATGGATGCAAAAATTCTCAACAAGATACTAGCAAATCGAATCCAACAGCATATAAAGAGAATTATCCACCATGATCAAGTAGGATTCATCCCTGGGTTGCAGGGCTGGTTCAATATTCGCAAATCAATCAACGTGATACATCACATCAACAAAAGAAAAGATAAGAACCATATGATCCTGTCAATAGATGCAGAAAAAGCATTTGACAAAATACAGCATCCTTTCTTAATAAAAACTCTCGAGAAAGTCGGGATAGAAGGAACATACTTAAACATCATAAAAGCCATATATGAAAAGCCCACAGCTCATATCATCCTCAATGGGGAAAAACTGAAAGACTTCCCCCTGAGATCAGGAACACGACAGGGGTGTCCACTCTCGCCACTGCTATTTAACATAGTGCTGGAAGTCTTAGCATCAGCAATCAGACAACAAAACAAAATAAAAGGCATCAAGATTGGCAAGGAGGAAGTCAAACTTTCACTTTTTGCAGATGACATGATACTTTACATGGAAAACCCGACAGAATCCACCAAAAGCCTACTAGAACTGATTCATGATTTCAGCAAAGTTGCAGGATACAAAATCAATGTACAGAAATCGGTGGCATTTCTATACACCAACAATGAAGCAGCAGAAAGAGAAATAAAGAAGCTAATCCCTTTCACAATTGCACCAAAAACCATAAAATACTTAGGAATAAACCTAACCAAAGATGTGAAAGACCTCTACACTGAAAACTATAAAAAACTTATGAAGGAAATTGAGGAAGACACAAGGAAATGGAAAAACATCCCATGCTCATGGATTGGAAGAATAAATATTGTCAAAATGGCAATACTACCCAAAGCAATCTACACATTCAATGCAATCCCAATCAAAATTGCACCAGCATTCTTCTCAAAGCTAGAGCAAACAATCCTAAAATTTGTATGGAACCACAAAAGACCTCGAATAGCCAAAGTAATACTGAAGAATAAAACCAAGGTGGGAGGCATCACAATCCCAGACTTTAACCTCTACTACAAAGCGGTGGTCATCAAGACTGTATGGTATTGGCACAAAAACAGACACATAGACCAATGGAATAGAATAGAAAACTCAGAAATGGACCCGCAAGTATATGGCCAACTAATCTTTGACAAAGCGGGAAAATGTATCCAATGGAAAAAAGACAGCCTTTTTAACAAATGGTGCTGGGAGAATTGGACAGCAACATGCAAAAGAATGAAACTAGACCACTTTCTTACACCACTCACAAAAATAAATTCTAAATGGATAAAAGATCTGAATGTGAGACAGGAAACCGTCAAAATCCTAGAGGAGAAAACAGGAAAAAGCCTCTTTGACCTAAGATGCACAAATTTCTTACTCGACACGTCTCCAAAGGCAAGAGAATTAAAAGCAAAGATGAACTATTGGGACCTCATCAAGATAAAAAGCTTCTGCACGGCAAAAGAAACAACCAACAAAACGGATAGGCAACCAACGGAATGGGAAAAGATCATCGCAAATGACATATCGGATAAAGGACTAATATCTAAAATTTATAAAGAACTTACCAAACTCCAAACCCGAAAAACAAACAACCCAGTGAAGAAATGGGCGGAAGATATGAATAGACACTTCTCCAAAGGGGACATTCAGATGGCCAACAGACACATGAAACGATGCTCAATGTCACTCATCATCAGGGAAATACAAATCAAAACTACACTGAGATACCACCTCACACCAGTCAGAGTGGCTAAAATGAACAAATCAGGAAACTATAGATGCTGGCGAGGATGTGGAGAAGTAGGCACCCTCCTACACTGTTGGTGGGAATGCAAACTGGTGCAGCCACTCTGGAAAACGGTGTGGAGGTTCCTCAAAAAAATGAAAATAGAGCTACCCTATGACCCAGCAATAGCCCTGCTAGGAATCTACCCAAGAGACACAGGAATGCTGATGCATAGGAGCACGTGTACCCCAATGTTCATAGCAGCACTTTCGACAATAGCCAAATCATGGAAAGAGACCAAGTGCCCATCAACTGACGAATGGATAAAGAAGTTATGGTACTTATATACAATGGACTACTACGTGGCAATGAGAAAAAATGAAATCTGGCCATGTGTAGCAACATGGATGGAACTGGAGGGTATTATGTTAAGTGAAATAAGTCAGTCAGAAAAAGACAGATACCATATGTTTCCACGAATAGGTGGACTTTGTGAAACTAAGCAAAAACCAGGGGGAGGGGAAGAGGGGAAAGAAAAAAAAGACACAGAGAGGGAGGGAGATAAAACATAAGAGACTCTCAAAGACTAAGAAAAAACTGAGGGTGAGGGGGATGAGGGAGGGGGGAGAGGGGGTGATGGGCATTAAAAAGGGCACATGTTGGGATGAACACTGGGTGTTTTATGTAAACCAATTTGAAAATAAACTATTATAATAAAAAAAAAAAAAAAAAAAAAAAACAAAGGAACATATGAGAAGATAAAAAAAAACATAAATGAATACCACAAATAAAAAAAAAGCACCACAGGGGATTCAGATCAAGGAATGATGAGACTTTAACCAACTATTTTTAATAATTTGAAAAACGAAAAGATCGAGCACTTTACGGACACTTGGAAACTATGAAAAATAATCAAATAAAAACTTTAGAACTTAAAAATATAACTGAAATTAACAACACACAGATGTGTTTAACAGAATATTAGAGCTGAAAACTGAAATAGTGAGTTGAAAAAAGGCTAGATAAAACATCCAGTCTGAAGCAGAGAAAAGCAAAAGCATACAAAGTTCAGAAACGAGAGTAAGAGACATAGGAAATACAGTGTGAAGGTATAACATATATAGAGTCTTCAAAGGAAATTAGAGAAAATAGAGCTTAAGGGATACTGGCTAATAATTTTCAGACACTGGGGTGCCTGGGTAGCTCAGCTGGTTAAATGTCTGATTCTTGATTTTGGCTCAGGTCATGATCTCATGGTTTGTGAGTTTGAGTCCCTCATTGGGCTCTGTGCTGACAGCATGAAGCCTGCTTAAGATTCTCTCTGTCCCTCCCTTGCTCTCTTTCTCTCAAAAAATAAACTAAAAAAAAATAATAATAAAAAATAAAATTAAAAAAAAAGAATTCTGACACTGATGACAGATATCAAACTATAGGTTCAAGAAGTCCTACAAACCTCAAGAAGAATAAATTTCAAAAAAGTCACCACCTAGTAATATCATAGTAAAATTGCTGAAACCAAAGACAAAGAGAAAACCTTAAATGCAGCAAACTTTTAAACTTAAGACCTGACTTCTTGGAAGCCAGAAGAAAATGGGATATTTTCAAAGAACCAAAAGATAATAAATGCCAATCAAGAATTCTATGTCCAGCAAAAGTAATCCTCAAAAATGAAGGTGAAATGAAGAGACTTTCAGGTGAAAATAAGGAACAAACCCCCAAAAAGAGAATTTGTTGCAAGCAGACCTGCACAAAAACCAAACAGAAGAAAAGTAATTACAGGTAGAAGACTGTAGATAAAGGAAGAGATGAAGAGGAACAAAATGGGCAAATATGAAGGTGAATCTAATTAAATACTGACTATATAAGCAATAATAATAATGTCTTGTGCAATGTAAAACATGATGATAACAGCACAAAAGATTGTACAGGGTTAAATAATGTTGAAAGATTCTATGGATCATGGGCTGTCTTGGAAGAGGTGAAAGTTGTAATTTATAATAGATATTGATAGATCACAAGAGCATTCTGTACTTTCTAAGGTAACCACTAAATAGTAAAAGAGATTATAACTATTAAGCTTATAGAAGAGGAAGACAGAATAGTGAAAATTACTTACCCAGAAGGAAGTAAGAAGAAAAAAAGATAGACTGGACCGAACAAATGAAACCAATAATAACATGGTAGATGTAGACCCAAATTTATCAATAATTATATTAAATGTAAATGGACTAAATACTCTAATTAAAACACAAAGATTATCAGACTGGATTGAAGAAAAAAAAAGGATATGCTGCTTATAAGAGGTATACCTAAAGAAAGTCTGAAAGTAAAGAAATATAAAAAGATATACCATTCAAACACTAGTCAAGAGAAAACTGGTGTAACTTACAAGCTTTAAGGCAAAAGCATCACTAGAAATAAATAATACTTCATATGGATGAAAGGTTCAATTCACTGGTCAAATATTATAATTCTAGATTTATGTGCATTTAATTACATACTCTTAAAATATAATAGCATACCCAAGAATTACAGAATACAGTTGACCATATACTGGGTCAAATAATTTGAAAATACTGAAAATATAGACCACATTTATGCAATTTAGTTAGGAATTTAAAAAAAAAAAAAGAACTAGAGAATCTTTAAGAATTCACAGATTAACAAAATTTTTTTCTAAATAACCCATGGTTCAAAGAAGAAATCACTATGGAAACTAGACAACATTTGAAATTGAATAATAATGAAAATCCTACTTAGCAAAACTTATGGAATGAAGATAAAGCTATATTTAAAAGGAAACACATAGCTTTAAAATGCACACATTAAAAAGAAAAGCTAAAAACCAAAGATCTAAGCATTTATATCAAAAAGTTAGAGGGCCGTCTGGGTGACTCAGTCAGTTAAGTGTCCGACTTCAGCTCAGGTCATGATCTGATGGTTTGTGGGTTTGAGCCCCGTGTTGGTCTCTGTGCTGACAACCTAGAGCCTGGAGCCTGCTTCAGATTCTGTGTCTCCTTCTCTCTCTGCCCTTCCCCTGCTTACTCTCTCTCTCTCTCTCAAATAAAGAAAAACATTTTTAAAAATTTAAAGAAAAGGTTAGAATAAGGAGACCAAAGTACCTTCCTTCAAAAAAAAAAAGCAGAATAGAAAAATATAAAGATATAAAATCAGAAGTTGATGAAATAGAAAAGGATTCATTAAAGAGACACTGGTGAAATTATTAAAGAAAAAATGAAAGAGAAGATATATAATCAGTATCTAGAATGACACAATGACTTATCTTGGAGACCTAATGAAATCATAAGATGATACTCTGAAGAACTTCTTATGAATAAATTTGAAAAGTGAGATGACATGAACAAAATTTTATAAACTATAATTTATTAAAATTGACATAAGAATAAATGGGAAATCTGAGTAATGTTATAACTACTGAATAAACTGAACCCATATTAAAAACCCTTTTACAAGAAGGCTAGCTGGTTTCATCAGTGAATTCTACCAAATATTTAGGGAAAAACAAAAGCCCCAAAACGCCAAGATTACACAAACTCTTCTGATAATAGAGGGGAAAAAATGCTTCTTTATTTGTTTTTTGAGACTGGTAAAAACCTTGATACTAAAATTTAAAGGATAGAAAAAGAAAATAAAATTATAGTCCAATCTCATTCATGAGCTAACCATAAACAATCCTAAATAAAACATGAACATATGAATCCAGTGATACATAAAAAGTGTAATAAATCACTGACAAATAGGATTTGGTACAGGAATGAAAGGTGGGTTAACATTTAATAATCAATAAATGTAATTTGCCACACTAGAAATTTAAAAGAGAAAAATCATACGATTATCTCAAGTGTTGAATTTTATTAATATATTTTTCTCCATTTACTTGTCATTGGTCACAATTGATCCGAGTGTATGTATACGTAAAGAAGCCAAAGCATCTGTTGGTGAATTATCACAAGTAAGGGAGTTTAAGAAGGCTGCTGAATACAAGATCAGGTATTTCAATCCCTTGCAAAAGTCAACTATACTTCTATACACCAGCCAACAGAAAATAAAACTTTAAGCAAGCTCTACGTCCACCATGGGGCTTGAACTCACAACCACAAGAGTGACCAAGAGTCACATGTTCTACTGAGTAAGCCAGCTAAGTGCCCCAGAAAAGAAAAAATTTTAAAGATACCAATTACAATAGCTTCAGAAAATATCAAATACCTGGGAATGAATCTAACAAATACATAGAAGATGCCTTTGCAGAAAATTATAAAGCATCATTCAGAGACATTATGACTTTAGTAAAAGTACAGAAATACAGTGAACAGGGTTTGGAGGGCTCAGTATTACAGAGATGTTAATTTTCAAAGTGATCTTCTAGATTCAAAAAATTCTAGTCAAATTCCCAATAAAGTGGCATATTGATTCTATAAAATACCGAAACACTTGAGACACTTTGGTATTGGTACAAAGACAGGCCAAATAGACTAGAAGGGAAAAAATAATCTAGCAACATATCTGTGTATATAAGAGCACTTTATTATGACAAAGACGACACAAGAGTACAATGAGAAAAGCATAATCTTTTCAAAAACTGATACCAGGTTAATGGACACCTATGTGGGAAAAAAAAGAAACTTAACCCCCACCTTATAATGAGTACAGAATCCAGTTCTAGGTTTAAATATGACAGGAATAATGATAAAGCTTCTAGAACAGCACTAACAGTGCTTTCTATGATGACAGGTATGTTCTGTATCTGCAATGTCCAAAATACGGCAGCCACAAGTCACGAGTGGCTACCGAGCACCTGAAAGGTGGCCAGTAGGTGGCCATTGAGGAAGTGAATTTTTATTTCATCCCAACTAACTTAAATTTCAAATTAAATAGCTACAATTGGCTAGTGGATACTGCACCAGACAATGTAGTTCTACAGGATAACATAGGGGAATATACTTATAACTTTGAGCGAGCAAAGATTCCTCTTTCTCTCTCACTCTTTTGCATTATGTCCTCTGTTATGTCCAACATGTAGCTATCTTTGAGTTGGTTTCTATTCAATACTTCCTTTTTGTAAATATGTGTCACATTTTCCTGTCTAAATTTTTTATTTTACCTAGAACACGGTTCTTGATTTTAAATTTTGGCCTAGATTCTGTGTCTTAGCTGAAGCCCAAGGCATTAACAAGGTGTTAATGAGGTATTACCATTCTGGTTGAGCTAGAACTCTAAGAGCCCAGCACTGCTTACCCTCTATGTATTCGTTCTGCCTTCAACCTCATAGCCATCTTTCTGTTAAGCCTCTAAAAGTTTTGCCTTTTACCCGTGCAGTCCATTTCTCAGCCAAGACATGCTGAGGACCCCACACAGTCCTCTGGGGAGCCCCTTTCTGCACAGTTGTTTTTTTTTTTAATATTTATTTATTTTTCAGAGAGAGAGAGACAGACAGAATAAGTGGGGGAGGGGCACAGATGAGAGGGAGACACAGAATCCGAAACAGGCTCCAGGCTCTGAGCAGTCAGCACAGAGCCCGATGCGGGGCTCGGAATCGGGAACCGTGAGATCATGACCTGAGCCGAAGTCGGACGCTTAACCGACTGAGCCACCCAGGCGCTCCACACAACTCTTTTTTAAAAATATATTTTAGTACTTAAAAAAAAATTATTTATTTTGAGCGGGAGGGAGAGTGTGCATGGGAGGGGCAGAGAGAGAGAGAGAGAAGAGAGAGAAGTTCACAAGCAGGCTCTGCACCGTCAGCATGCAGCCTGATGGGGGTCTCAATCCCATGACTATGAGATCATGACCTGAGCCGAAATCAAGAGTCGGATGCTTAACAGAATGAACCACCAAGGTGCCCTGCACAGCTCTCTTCTTTACAATCAGTAAGAAAAAGGCAGCTCAGTGGTGGACAAGAGACTTGAAGAGGTGTGTCACAAAAAAAGGATTTTCAAATATCGAACAAAAAGATATCACTATAATGGCATTTAACTACATAGCCATTAGCATTTCTAAATTTAAAAAAGTTTTTTAAATGTTTATTTATTTTTGAGAGACAAAACGCGAGAGGGGAGGGCAGAGAGAGAGAGAGAGACAAAGAATCTGAAGCAACCTCCAGGCTCCGAGCTGTTAGCACAGAGACTGATATGGTGCTCAACCCTACAAACTGTGAGATCACGACCTGAGCCAAAGTCGGATGCTCAACTGACTGAGCCGCCCAGGCGCCCAGCATTTCTAACTTTCAAAAGACTCAGGTGCCTGGGTGGCTCAGTCAGTTGTGTCGGACTTTGGCTCAGGTCATGATCTCACATGAGTTTGAGCCCTGCATTGGGTTTTCTGCTGTCAGCACAGAGCCTGCTTAAGATTCTCTGTCCCACCCCCTCTCTGCACTTCCCCCACTCATGCTATCTCTCAAAAATGAATAAACATTAAAAAAAGAAGACTAACATTGCCGAGTGTTGGCAAAGATGCAGAGCAATGAGAAATTTCATGTCCTGCTGGTAAAACTATAAACTCATACAACCACTTTGGGGGAAGTTTGGCATCATCTATCAAACCATGAATATACTATAACCAACAATTCTATTCCTAGCTATATATTCAACAGAAATGTGTATAGAGGTGCATCAAGAAACATGTATGATAACATTCATACAGCATTGTCTGTGACTGTGACAGTCAAAAACCAAAACAATCCAAATGTTCATCAAAAGCAGAATGGAAAATTGTTGTTCATTCATACAATGGAATATCACACCAGTGTGCTGGATTGCTTCCATCTGTCCCTCCAAATCTCTCTACCGCTTTCTACTGTGCTATCTGCAAGTAAGGAGAAGAAATACACGGCCTGAATCGTGTAGGTTACATGGTTATTTTTAAAGAAATGAGGTACCTTTATTCTGAGACCAGGGAGAAAGTGAGAAATTGGATGTTGACATTAGCCATATATTTGATGATGGGATTTAAATCTTCCTTATAAAGTATGGAGCAAGATTAGGATGGAGTCAACAAACGAAGATTTTCCTTCTTTATTTTTCTGTTTATTAGCATCATTAATAATAGCCAAATAAATGTAAAATTCATGGCTGTTAACAAAATCCAGGAAGAACATCAATATTATTTTTAACTATTTCAGAAGGATTAAAAAAATTGTTTTTAATATTTATTTATTTTTGTGAGAGAGGGAGAGAGAGAGAAAGAGACTGTGAGAGGGGAGGGCAGAGAAAGAGGGAGAAATAGAATCCAAAGCAGGCTCCAGGCTCTGAGCTGTCAGCACAGAGCCTGATGTGGGGCTCTCATGAGCTGTGAGATCATGACCTGAGTCAAAGTCGGATGCTTAATCGACTGAGTCACCTAGGCACCCCAAGGATTCTTTTTTTTTTTTAAGTTTATTTATTTATTTTTGAAAGAGAGAGAGGAAAGAGCGAGTGCACGAGCCAGGGAGGGACAGAGAGAGGAGAGAGAGAGAATCCTAAGCAGGCTCCACGCTGTCAGTGCAGAACCCAATGTGGGGCTCGATCTCATGAACTGTGAGATCGTGATCTGAGCCAAGATCAAGAGTCAGACGCTTAACTTACTGAGCCACCCAGGTGCCCTTGGATCTTGCTTTTGCAACAATGGTATTGGATAATGGTTACCCAGGCCTTGACTTTTAAACCAAGAACATGCAGACAATATTTACAATTTAAATGTATTAAAAAATATCTACAACATATAAAGAAATGAAATACTTACTTGACTGACATGCACTGGTGTTAAAATTAAGTCCAGAACTCCAGACCAGCCAGCAAATACACCAAGTGGTATAGCATATGCTAAAGCGATCATCAAAAATCTCATATTGCTGTAAATGAGAAAAGAAAATATTATTAAGATTCAGAATCTTGAATTTAACTTTTTTAAAGCAAGTAGAATCACTTTCTTTATGCCCTTTTTTATTTATTTTTTAGAGACAGAGAACCAGCACAAAGCAGGGAAAGGGGCAGACGGAAGAAGAGAGAGAATCCTAAAGAGGTTCCATGCTCAGCACGGAGCCCATCGTGGGGCTTGATCCTATGGCCCCGGGATCATGACCTGAGCCAAAATCAAGGGTTAGACATTCAACTGACAGAGCCGCCCAGGTGCCCCTGAATTTAAATTCTTACTCATGAAAAATGTAAGTCATTTGGAAATTGGAACACCAGAATCAGAAACAGAAAATACTTAGTTTGTTAATAATTAGTTTGTTAATAAATTTGAAGGTCTTTAAATTTTTTTTTGTTTTCATAAAAATAATCTTTTTTATTCTTATTGTTTAAAATTGCCAAATTGTATAACATAGATGAGTTACCAACATTATTTTATAGAATGAGCAGGTATGTTAAATTACTATTTCTCTATAGAAAAAAAGTGGAAAAAAAGATTAAAAATACATAATTTGCTAGTTTTATTATTTTCAGATAGCAGTTTTAACTTTTGTTTCATTGCTATTTAAGTTTGTTGGGGCACCTGGGTGGCTGAGTCGGTTAAGTGTCTGACCTCAGCTCAGGTCATGATCTCACCGTTTGTGGGTTTGAGCCCCATGTTAGGCTCTGTGCTGACGGCTCAGAGCCTGGAGTCTGCTTTGGATTCTGTGTCTCCCTCTCTCTCTCTGTCCCTCCCCTACTCGCACTCTCTTTCTCTTTCTCTCAAAAATAATCATTAAAAAACAATTTAAAAAGTTTATATTAGTCAAAGATTTTAATAGGCAATACAATGCAAATGGCTCAAAACCAGAAAGGTATAAAACTATGGGGAAACATGTCCCTCTTCCCCCATTCCCCTCTTCCCACAATTACCAATGTTCTTACTTTCTTGGGCAATTTCTCAGAAACATTTCAAAATATTTAAGACTACACATATACATATATATGTATATATACATTATTACATAAATTTGTATATATATTCTTATTACATATATTACTTTATACATGTACATATTAACATATATTCACAATTGTATACATATTCATTCCCCAACCTTTTTACATAAATGGTAGTATATTATAACCATTTGAAGAATTTTACTTTTTTAACTTAATAAGTCTTAGAACTCTTCCATAGTCAATACAGACAGAGCTTCCTTATTCTTTCTTAGAGCTGGGTACTTAGTACTTCATTATGTTGGTATATCATACCAATTTATTTCACCAGCCCCCACTGAGATACATATTTTTATTATATATATTTGCATATATATACATACACATATATAAATATATTCCTTTGCTCTTAAAGTCATTTCACATCTGTACTAGTACATTTGGAGAATCGACATCTAGAAGTGCAACTACCATGTCAAAAAGAGCAGTATTTGTAACTTTAATAGATAATGCCAATTGCCCTCTACAGTGATTGTACTTCCACATTCCTATCAAAAGGGCTAAAACAAAAAACATAGTGATATCACCAAAGTCTGGTGAAGATGCCCCAAAACTAGATGACTTGTATATTGCTCATGGTAATGAAAAATGGCACAACTACTCTGGAAAATAGCTTGGCAGGTTTTTAAAAAAACTAAATATGCAACTACCATATAATCCAGCAATTACACTTCTGGGCATTTATCCTAGAGAAATGAATACCTATGTTCACAGCAAAAACTTATATAAGAATGTTTATTTATAATACCCAAAAACAAAAACAAAAATGCTAAAGTCAACCCAGATGTCCTTCGACAGGTCAAGAGTTACACAAAATGTGTACATCAACACCATAGCATCCTACTCAGTAATAAAAAAGAGTAACTACTCATACACAAAACACCTTGGATGATTCTCCAGAAAATTCTACAGTTTCTTTTTTCAGGTTTTTATTTAAATTCCAGTTAGTTATCATACAGTGTAATGTTAGTTTCAGGTGTAGAATTAAGTGATCATCTCTTACATACAACTAGTGCTCATTGCAAATGTCTTCCTTAATGTCCATCGCCCATTTAACCCTTCCCTCACCCACCTCCCCTCCAGTAACTCTTAGTTTGTTCTCTCTTAAGAGTCTGTTTCCTGGTTTGCTTCTCTCTCTGTCTCTCTCTCTCTCTCTTTAAAACCAATTTATATAACATTCTTGAAATGACATTATAGTAACGGAGAACAGATCAGTATTTGCCGGGGATTAAGGAGTAGAATGGAAGGGAAGTAGATATGGCTACAAAAGGACAGGGGAGAAAAGGAATCCTTGTGATGATGGAAATGTTCTGTATTGTGACTATCAACAGTTTTGTAAGACGTTATCATTGGGGGAAACTAGGTAAAGAGCCCACGTTATCTTTCTGTATTATTTCGTATAACTGCATATGAATCTCTAAGTATCTCAAAAATAAAAAGTTTAATTTTTAAAATGTAATAAAAATTACATACTATTAACAATAGCTAGGAAAGTCCAAGATCTCTATGGGAAGTGGAGGGGAGGAGGAAGAAACCTTTAATCTAATTAAGGGCATAGAAAATGATCTAAATAGATGGAGAGATGGTCCATACTGTCAATTCACCCCAAATTAACCTATAAATTTAGTGTAATCACTATTAAAGCTCCAGTTGAATTTTTTTAGAAAATAAGAAACATGCTCTAAAGTTTATATGCAAGAATAAAAGTCCTTGGGAAGCTAACTCATCTTTTAAAAAATATGAAAAAGGAAGCTCTTATCCTATTACATATCAAGACAATCTGGGGCACCTGCAAGGCTCAGTCGATTAAGTGTCCGACTTTGGTACAGATGATCTCATGGTTCACGGGTTCGAGCTCCGCATCAGGCTCCGTGCTGACAGCTCAGAGCCTGGAGCCTGCTTCAGATTCTGTGTCTCTCTCTCTCTCTGCCCCTCCCCCACTCGTACTCTGTCTTTCTCTCTCAAAAATAAATAAATGTTAAAAAAATAAAAAAAAAAAAAGAAACTGCAAGGCTGTAATAAAAAATAGTATGGGAATGGCTAAAGAACTAGCACAATGGAGGAGGACAGAGGGCTAACAGACTGCTAACAGTTGTTCAGTAAGTAGTGTTAGTTTCTTCTCTGGAAAAAAACTGCCAAACTCCTGTATCATTAGTTAACATCACATACTAAGGGAGATTCTAGGTGGGTTTGAATACCTAAATGTAAAAGATAAAACCAGAAAGTTGATAATTAAGGAGTCCATGGACGAAACCTGTATGCAGATGACAGAATGGGAATAGATATTTGAAATTTTTTAATATACAAAGAGCTTATACCTAGAATATGTAAATCATTAAGAAAAAGGTAGCAAAGCAACTACCATTAGGAAAAGGATAGAAGCTATGAAGAGGAATGTATAGTACATGAAACTCATAAGGCAAGCTATCACATCATGAGAGTCTCTAACTTATTAATAACCAGAAAATGCAAGTTAAACAAGATATGTTAGTTCATGCCTATCAGACTGGCAAAAATTAGGAAGATGAATCATAGTAAGTTTGGAAGGCATGTAGAGAAGGGACACCGTGATGGACGGATGGATAGGACAGGCATTTTTTACAATAATCTGGCAATACTTGGCAAATTAAGCTTAAAATATCTTATGACCCAGCAATCCTGCTGTGGGATCTATTATCCAAAGAAATTTTCAGGTCCATGGTGACTTATATTAGAATGTCACCGCAGTATTTGTGGTGACAAGGAATTGGAGGCAATGTGGACACACAACCAGAGGGGGTAGACAAAATGTGAAGGTTTCATACTACAGAGTCAAGAAAAACCCCCAAAAAACAAAAACCACAGCAACAGGGATGCATCCTGAAAATGGAGTGCTGGGGCACCTGGGTGGCTCAGTCCATTAAGTGTCTGACTTCAGCTCAGGTCATGATCTCACAGTTCATGAGTTCGAGCCCTGCATCAGGCTCTGTGCTGACAGCTCAGAGCCTGGAGCCTGCTTCAGATTCTGTGTCTCCCTCTCTCTCTGCCCCTCCCCTGCTCACACTGTCTCTCTCTCTCTCTCTCTCTCAAAAATAAATAAACATTAAAAAAATTAAAAAAAAAAGAAAATGGAGTGCTAATATCACAAAATGAGAGTTATCTAGACATCATGTGCCTCCTGATGGAAAAAGCAGCATCATCACCTGTGAAACAGTCTTGTAAAACCAAAATAAAAACCAAAGTCATAACGTAGCTCTGACTAACAATTTATAGGGAATACAAAAGACAGAGGAACACGGCAAACTATATCACAAGGAGGCAATCAACAAAATCCAGACCTTGGCGACAAAAGAGCTGGCTCCTCTATAAATAAATCACAAGGGAAAAAGAGAGATAGAAAGGAAACCTATGTTATAAGGCAGTTGAACCAAGTACAATGCATGAAACTAATTTAGATTCTTACTCAAATTGTTAAAAAAACATTTATGAGACAGTTGGAAATTTAAACATTGATCTGATGTTAGCAAAATATTGTTAAAAGAGTCCCTACCTTTCTAACATATATTACACGTATTGAAATGTTTACGGCTGATTGGTCATCTTGGGTTTGCTTCATAAAACAAGGAGTGGAGGAGTGGGTGGATTACAGATGAAACAATATTGGATATAAATCAGTTACTGTTCCCATTGGGTTATGGACACATGGGGGTTATACTATTCTACCTTTAACTATTCTACCTATAACTTCCAAAAATGAAAAGTTATTTTAAAAAACCACATAGCGTTTAGTGAAAAAAAGTCAGACTGAGATACATAATATGCCATCATTTAGATAAACACAGATACTACAAAACAATACATGTATAGCAAAATAAAATAAGTATATTAAATAAATAAAGAAGAAAGATTAAATGCATCTGAGAGGTGGCCTGGGTAGGGGGAGGGAAAGGGGGATGGGAAACATAAATACATGAACACATGAGTCAATAAATGAGCAAATGCGTTCATGTGCCCTTAAGAAACACGTTCAACTCAGCCCTCCACTCCTGAAGTCTAAAAGGCGAAGACAACAACCACCATCATCAAACATTAAACTAATAAAGAAAGGGAGAGGAAGGTTTACTTAGGTTGCACAGATTAAACACATAGTAAGACATGAATCACGAGGATAGTAAATAAATCATAGTGGTGAAAGCCCTGGAGCATAACCGATTATTTTGTTGTTTCCCCAGACAAGGGAATTAGAATCTAGTTAGTTATTCTGATTAACCCGAAAGCAATGATTTTATTGTAAGGTGTTGTTTCTAGTATTACAACCTGTCACTGATCTTGGGGTCAATGAACTGACTTAGTTCTCATGAATTCTGTTCCACATAGACATAACATTGTAATTTGCTTATTTGAACATTTTATGAAAAAATAAGAGAGTACAAAAAGTATGCTGCAAATTTCACAGTGAATGGGAAGTGCAATCTGTTGCAGCAGAGCAAAATGAACGCTACGGAAAAAAATTTAAAGACCATTAAGTGGATAATATTAAGGGACGTGTTCAACAGATACAGAGAAAATTTTATAGAAGGCTCCTTTTCATCAGTCAAAAAGGAATAAAAAAAATTAGTTGCCCCAAACCAGAATTAAATGTCCAACAAACAAAAAACAATTTTTTTAAACAGATCTGACTTATAACTTTGGCCAGTTATAAATGGTATGGATTCCTGTACAAAAAGAAAACCATTTTTAGATGGAGAGATGGTAAAAGAAATTGTTATTTTAGCTATGAGAATTATGCTAAAAATGATACAGAAAAAAATTTTTTAAATCTATTTTATGGAAGTAAAAGGTCTTCCATTAAAGCCCCAACAATTGCTTGTAGAATATGATTTTTCAAATAATATCAAAGATGTGTTGATTCAAAAATAGTTATTTTGAACTTTAAGTAGTGCAATGTGCCAGACTACTCATTGAAAACTTTTTCAGTTGTGAATTTAACGAAATTTCAATGCAGACTAAGTATTTCTAATGAAAATTTAGCATCTGACTTGTGATATGCTTTTTTTTTTAATGTTTATTTTTTTATTTTTGAGAGAGAGAGACAGCATGAGCAGGGGAGGGACAGAGAGAGAGTGAGATACAAAATCCAAAGACAGGCTTCAGGCTCTGAGGCAGCTGTCAGTACAGAGTCTGATGCGGGGCTTGAACCCACAAACCATGAGGTCATGACCTGAGCTGAAGTTGGACACTTAACCACTGAGCCACCCAGGTGCCCCTGAATTGCAATATACTTTAAGTGTAAAAGTATACGACTGGATTTTAAAACTTTGGTTTGAATAAAAGAACATAAAATATCTCAATAATTTTGAATATTTATTACATATTAAAATAATAGTTCTGATACACTGGGTTAAATAAAATATGCTATTAAAATTAATTTTACCAATTTCTTTTACTTTTTTTAATGAGGCTCCTAGAACATTTAAAATTACATACGTGGCTCACATTACATTCCTATGAGACAATATTACTAAAGTGGCTATAAAGACATAGTTCTTGGCCACAAGGAACTTACCATTGGCAGGAGGGGAAAAGAGAAGGGAAAGAACCAACTAGAGAGTTGCTGATGAATCAATAAAAACTCATCACAACAAACTGAGAAAAAAATTCAAAACATAAGTTCTAGTGGCCCAACTGCAAATCATAATCACCAGTGATAGTCTATATATTCAAAGAATGAAATTCAGTACCAGGCATTTGAACATTCAAAGACATAGTTTAATAAAATTACATTAAATTGTATCAATAAAATAAAATACTAAGTTTTAAAAGTATGATCCCAGCATGAGATGATTAATTTTAGGTGAGATATAAATAAACCTTATGTATCTTATTCACTTTGTACTGACTAGTACTTGCTTATTTTAATGTGAATTAAGAAATACATAATGAACAAAAAATTTAAATATTAGAAGAACTATAATAAACACATAAAATCCATGATTCCACAGATAGTATTCTGTGATGTTTCCTTATAAAAGAAAATTATTTAAATAAAAGTTTTGATTTTTAAAATATTAATAATAGCATTGGTGGCATGTAGAAAAGGCAAAAATCACAGAGGTTTTAATCAGTATTTTATCAATTATTTGCAACCTGATTAATGGGTTATTCAAAAATCACAATCTTTTTTTTTATTTTATTTATTTATTTTTTTATTTTTGAGACAGAGCATGGGTCGGGGAGGGGCAGAGAGAAACGGAGACACAGAATCTGAAGCAGGCTCCAGGCTCTGAGCTGAGAGCACAGAGCCTGACATGGGGCTCGAACTCACAGAGTGTGAGATCAGGACCTGAGCTGAAGTTGGCGCTTAACCCACTGAGCCACCCAGGCGCCCCTCAAAAATCACAATCTTAAATTACCTTAACTAAATGAGAAATCAAAACCACTCAGTGCCTTGAAGTACATTTACCTTAATAATCTGCAAAAGCTCCGCCGATAACTCAGCCGCTGGCTAGCTGCAGCCACACTGGGAGGAAGTGGAGGCCGGGGTGGGAAATAAGCGAGTGTTGCAGAAAACAGTAAGCACACAACTCCAAATTCTGAGGGTGGGGAAGACAAAACAGAATATAGTGTTAACCAGACAACATAAAAAGTTCACTGTTTCAAGTACTTACTTGTCTCACAAATCATCAACTAAGCTCTAGGCATAAAAAGATAAGCAAAATATAGTACCTAGCCAGGGGGGTTCAGTCTTGGGGAGAAAAAAAAAAAGATATGTAAAGATCTAAATTTCAGCAGGTGAAAAGTCAGGTAAGAAGTCAGGTAAAAAGTCATACTAGGGTATACCACATAGATGAAAAGACTGGGACAGTAAACAAATGTAACCATTTATAAAAACCAACAGTATTGTACTATAAGAGTTTGAAACAGATCTAGGTTGATGGTCTAATAAGTATTGTACTCAGAAAGAAAGCATATGATACAGAAATTGTAGGAACAGGCTAGGAGAAGGTTTTTTTTTTTAAGTTTATGTATTTTTGTAAGAGAGAGAGAGACAGAGAGAGAGGGAACAAGTGGAGGTGGGGTAGAGAGAGAGGCAGAGAGAGGGAAAATCCCAAGCAGGCTCTGCACTGTCACTGTAGAGCCTGATGCGGGGCTAGAACTCATCAACTGTGAGGTCATGACCTGAGCCTAACTGCCTAACTGACGGAGCTACCTAATCAGTTTATTTGGTTTATTTAATCAATGACCAGATATTCTGAAGCACAGTTTAGGACAGACTCCATTTATAGGCTGTATGGGGAATTTGAACAAAACAGGAAAGCATCCAAAAATAAAAACCAAGAAACAGAGAGCAAAATTTAATGAATAAAAAGACTAGCTAATGTAGAATATTAAGCAATTAGAAGTAAAATGAACATCCAAACAATCTTAGTTTAGCACATTAACATGGAAAAGTTCCTTGGAGTCCTGATCATTCCCTCCAGAGTTTTGGCATGTGTAAATCCCAACTTTTGTTGCGTTCCAATAGAAAAGTTAAGAAACTTGGAGTAGAGAACTGCCTATGCCATTAATTAACATAATTTGAACGAATTCTTCATTCTTTGTGGTCAATAAAGGGACTGGACTAAGTGACTTCTAGAGTCTTTTCAGTTGGATAATTATGATTCTAGGGCTATTATATTCTGAGCAAAAGGTACAATATTCCTATAAGACATTTAACCATAGACGATGTCTTTTTTCTTTGTTAGTCTGAGGAGCAACAAGAAGATAATGAATTGTTCTAATTTATAGATCTTTTCATTAACAACAATAAATGAGCATCTTCCACATACTTATTGGCCATTAGTATTTCTTCTTCTGGGATTGCCTTGTTCATACTCTATTGGCATTTTTCGCCCATCTTTTATTGGCATTTTGTAAAGAGCTTCAGAGATATAATTTTTTGTATATACACAGAGTTGTGCAACCATCACCACAATCAATTTTAGAACTTTTTCATCATCCCCCAAAGAAACTCTGTACGCATTCTCCATTCCCCATCCCCAAATCTTCCAGCCCTCGGCAACCACTCACTTATCTTTCAGTTTCTATAGATTTGAGTATAATGGACATCTCATATAAATGAAATATGATTCATACCATATGTGTGGTCTTTGTGACCAGCGTTTTTCACTTAGCATGTTTTCAAGGTTCAAGTATGTTGGAGCATGTTTATTCTTATTTGTTGCCAAATAATATTCCATTGAATGGATAAAGCACATTTTTTAATCCACTTAGTTAATAGACATTTGGATTCTTTCCACTTTTTGGCTATTATGAATGATGCTACTATGAACATTTGTGTATAAATTTTTGCATGGATATGTTTTTACTTCACTTGGGTATATACCTAGAAATGTAATTGTTGGATCATATGATAATACATGTTTAACACTTCGAAAAACTGCCCAAACTGTTTCCAATGTGGTTGTACCATTTTATTCTCCTACTAGCACAAGCAATATACAAAGATTCCAATTTCTCTACTTTTTCATCAACACTTATTTCCCATTTTTAAAAATAGATTCTAAGTAAATCTCCCCATGCAATGTGGGGCTTGAACTCACGATCTTGAGATCAAGAGTCACATGCTCTACCACCTGAGCCAGCCAGGACCCCATCCTATTTTATTGCTTACAGCCATCCTGCTGGATGTGAAGTGAATCTCATTACGGTTTTGATTTGTATTTCCCTAATGACTGATGACAAGCATCTTTCATGGGCTTGTTGGCTATACACATATTTTCTATGGAGAAATTTGAGTCCTTTGCCCATTTTCTAACTGGGCGGTCTTTTTGTCATTGAGTTTTAAGAGTTCTTTATATATTCTGGATATAAGTCCTTTACCAGATATATGATTTGCAACTATTTTCTCCCATTCCCAAAGTGAGCTGTCTTTTCACTTTGTTGATGAATGTCCTTTCAAACACAAAAGTTTTTGGGGCGCCTGGCGGGTTCAGTTGTTCAGTTTCAAACACAAAAGTTTTTGGGGCCCCTGGCTGGTTCAGTTGGTTAAGCGTCAGTTCGGCTCAGGTCATGATCTCACGGTTTAGGAGTCTGAGGCCCGCACCAGGCTCTGTGCTGACAGCTCACTGCCTGGAGACTGCTTTGGATCCTTTTTTCCCTCTCTCTTTGACTCTCACCAGCTCATGGTCTCTCTCTCTCAGAAATAAATAACATTAAAAAAATTTTTTTTTTATTTCAATTTTTTTCTTTAAAAGAAATTGTCTGGGGGGGGTGGGATTAAATGCTTTATAATATACCACAACCTCTGCTTTTGTTTTATTCTCTCTAAAACATATTTTGAAATGTAAATATCACTGCATAATTCTCTAGTGTAAGATTCTTCAGAGTGTGGCCTTTGCCTACAATATAGTGAATTTCAAACCCTTTAGCCCTGCTTCGAAGGCTGGTATGGCCTGGCTTACCTCTCTAGCTTTATCTGTCACTACTCTCACTGAGTCGAAGCCACTCTGGGCTTTGAGTTGCTTGAATATATCAGGCTCTCACTCCTTACTAGGCTTCTCCTCCATGGCTGTGTGTGTCTCTCTCTCTCTCTTTCTAGTATATTTTACTTCCTGCCCACTGTATTTGGCTAACTTCCTATCATCCTTCGGCTCCAACTTAGATGCTGCATCATCAAAAAGCTCTACTTGACCTCCAAAATCTAGGTCAGGTGCTGCTCCTCTGAGGTCTCAGAGCAGTTGTCAGTCTTCAGTCACGGCACTTACCCTGTTTTTCAGCTGTTTACCTTTCTGTCCCTTCGGGACACTGCAAGTTCCATGAGAGCAGGAAGCATGTCTACCCCAGTGCTTAGCACAAGGACAGATATATAGGAGGTCCGAATATATTTGTTCACTTAATAAGTGAATAAATTAATACAAAGTTCATCATAATATGGTCCCTTATCTTTCTGGCCTCATTTTCTACCACTTGTTACCTATACCTAAAGACACATATTTACGCTTTTTTTTTTTTTTTTTTTAACATTTATTTATTTTTGAGAGACAGAGCGTGAGCAGGGGAAGGGCAGAGATAGAGAGAGAGACACAGACTCTGAAGCAGGCTCCAGGCTCCGAGCCATCAGCACAGAGCCCGACGCCGGGCTCGAACTCACAGACCGCGAGATCATGACCTGAGCTGAAGTCGGCCGCTGAACCAACTGAGCCACCCAGGCGCCCCTACACTTCTTTAGCCACACGAAATTATGTGCAGTTCTCCGGACATTTGAGTTCTCTCATACCGTATCTGCCTTTGCGGTTGACATTCCTTCTATACAGAATACCCCGCCTCGGTGGAACACTTGGTGAACTCCTATGAAATTCTGAACTTTAATTATTACAGTCTTGGTGAAGGTTTCCCCGACTCAACTTCTCTCCAAACTCAGGCAGGTTAGGCCTCTCAGGCTCTGTGTGTCTAGGTGTATTGCAACTGTCTTATCAGTGGCCTTACCAATTCTCAGTGCTTAGCACAGTGCTTGGTAAAAACTTATAAAAAGTTTTCTGAATGCAGAAGGAAATAACAAATAGACATACAGGGAGGAAGATGTATTTAAGGAGGTCTGTTAAGAGACTGTAATAGAAGAGTGGACTAGAACTTGACTCTAGACATGAAAAGAAAGGACCAAGAAAATGTTTTGGAAAGGTCAATACCCCTTATTAATAGGCCAAACATACAGAGAACGGGATGTGCAGAAGAGAATAAACTGTGGGTGACCTAGGTATACCAGGCTAGAGAAGAGCAAGAAAGGGAGAAAATGGGCTTGCCAGCTACCAATAGCTTTATATTCTGATAAGATATCTAGAAAACACACTAAACAATGTGTTATACAGAGCTTAATTGTAAACAGTAAACAGAAGAGTACACTTAAGGAATAAACTTCCATGCAGCAATAATACATTTTAAACTTAACAACTTCTTAGAAAGGATACATTTTAAATAGGCATCTCCATATCATATGACAAGAACAGCACACGTGTACATGTCTATTTTGGAACTCAAACATATTTCGTAAGAAGTGATCCGGTATAGAGTGGAGTGAAGATGACCGGGATAAAAGACAAAGTAGGGCAGGAAGAAAATAAACTTCAAAATACCTGCATATAATACAGTCTCTATGAGATCTTTAATGTGGGTCCTGCTAGTCTCTGAAGCAAGAAGAGGTGACGTCCCATTGGGCGCTGGAACAACAAGTGGCCCGACTAAAAATGCACACGCTCCACCAAGATAACTGAGCATCGACGCGATGGCTGTGGCGGTGGCCCGCTCATCTGCGGAAAACCACGTTGTGGACAGGAATGGAGCTGCGTTCATTACCGTTGGACCTGCCAATCCATTTAACAACTGTCCTCCATGGATTAATCTGGAATTAAAAAAAAGTTAAAAGGTTGTGAGGTAGTTGAAGTGGGCATTTCTACATGAAAAGAAGTTAGCCAAACTGTGGTTTAACTATGGCAATAAGGATATATGTCTGTAAAGAATAAGACACATCTGAAAGGTAAAGTATGTTGACTCCCCAGGAGGGAGATCAAATACAGTAATAGTTACCCCTTATTCATTTTACAGGTATTTATGGAAGCCTCTGATTTATGTCACATACCATACTAAATACTCCAAATAACCTTATTTCATTTGTTATGACAACGCCATGTGGTAGCTATTATTATCTCTATTTGCTGAGATGCTACAGCCTCTGTTTAGAAAGATTAAGACACTTGCGTAAGAGCTAACAGGCAAAGCAGAGACTTGGATCTACTTTGACTCCAAAATCCATATCCTTTCCACTAGACTGCCATTTGTAAACAGACCTAGTAAGTGCCACCAGCCATTCAAAAAAATAATACAGATGTACTCAAAATTTCTTAAAATAAAATGATATTTAAAAAGTACAAAGGAGGGGTGCCTGGGTGGCTCATTCGGTTAAGCATCTGACTTTGGCTCAGGTCCATGATCTCACAGCTCATGAGTTTGAGCCCCGCATCAGGCTCTGTGCTGACAGCTCAGAGCCTGGAGCCTGCTTCGGATTCTGTCTCCCTCTCTCTCTGCCCCTCCCCCACTCATGTTCTGTCTCTCTCTGTCTCAAAAATAAATAAACATTAAAAAAAAAAGAAATCTTGCCATTTGCAACGACATGGATAGAGCTAGAGAGTATAATATCTGATGAAATCAGTCAGAGAAAGACAAATACCATATGATCTCACTCATGTGGAGTTTAAGAAACAAAACAAATGAGCAAATAAAAAAAAAAAAGAGAGAGACAAACCAAGAAATAGATTTTTAACCACAGAGAACAAATTGATGGTTACCAGAAGGAACGAGAAGGAAGGGCGGGGATGAGGTGATGGAAAAAAAATAAAATAAAATGATATAAAACATTTCATGCCTACCATGTGTCAGGTGACAGGAGTTAAAAAAAAAAAAAGAACAATCATTATAGTATCTTCTAATAGAAAAGAAACTGGTTTCTGGCCCAACTCTGCAACTAACTAGTTGAATGGTTCTAGGCAACATATATTTGTGCAATTTCATTTCTTCTCTCATAAAATGAAATTAGCCTAAATTCAATATTCATTTATTGAACATCTGTTACATTCAGCTACTGTAATAACAGGAGCACTACGTCCCTCCCAGTTCTAATACTCTGTGGCTTTAATGGTAAGGGTTAGTGAAAAGTAGTTTCTTGCTTCTATTCCATTTGTTCTCTTGCTCATCTTTTCTCAATATTCTACTTAGTGCTCTATCCTATTCCTTGCCAAACCCTCTTCTCCCATTGCTCCTCCAATTCCCGACATACACATTCACATTCAAGGGCAGCCTTGAAGGAGAAGAGGAGCCGGAAGTCCAAAAAGCATGTGCAAGAAAGGGAGGAAAGTCAACCCCTCAGAGATAAGAGGGAGGGGAAGGTGATGCACACGTGACAGTTTCCCCCCTCCCCCCGCTTTGCTACTCGATCACCATGAGGATGCCAAATCCTTTTTTTAAAAAAATAATTGTTCCCTTAAGAGACTTAAAAGAAGTTTTTTGAATATACAAGGAAATAATAAACAGGCATATGGGAGAGAGGTAGGGCCCTAATGTAGATGCGTGAGTGGGAAGTGAAACATGTGAATTAGGTCTGCTCGAATTTTTGAAAATGTGGGAAAAATTATTTGAAAGCAAAAATAGCTCTAAGCATCATTACTACTACTAAATTAAGAAGACTGAAGACATTTTAAAATCTTCTTGTGAAAGGGGAACTATTTTCTAGATGACAAATCTATTTAAACTGTTTATGAAACCAAATGCCTACTCCAAACACCAGTGGATCCCAAGCTATAACCCAGCAACTTCATCACAGAAATACTTTGAAACAACTGTCATTGAGTGGTTTTACTTGGGATTCGTGACGGCACAACCAACAGTGCGTGACGGCTCACAGAGTAACTGCTTTGGTATTTAATACCTTTCATGACGTGTTCCTAAGGGACTCATCTCATCTAGAAGGAGAAGGGGTGGGATGAGTAAATTTTATTACGCCTAAAGATGGTAAGAGTAAAACGCGAACATGGAAGAAACAACCTATTAACAAAACAAAAACCAAAACATGATAAAACAGTATGAATCCTGAGAGGATTAAAGCATAAAACTCAAATTAGTGCCATGGCTTAACTATGTGTTACCTCTCATTGGAATCACATACAGACTATTTTTTAAGCAGCGAACATAAGTCATAGAAGGCGTGAGCTTGTGGTAAAAATAGTACCCAAAGCAGGTATATAAGCACTAGAGACATTTCAGGGGGGCTCTCAGTCCACAAGGTCCCTGAACTTGGGGGCGCCAATCTAAAACATAAATTGCCATAGTGAAAAATCATCTTGGGAATTAAAACATGCTAATTTGATATTTAAAAATTATTCTAGGGGCACCTGAGTGGCTCAGTCGGTTGAACATCTGACTTTTGATTTTGGCTCATATCATGATCTCATGGTTCATGGGTTCGAGCCCTGTGCCAGGATTGGTGCTGACAGCACAGAGCCTGCTTGGGATCCTCTCTCTCCCTCTTCACTCACATTCTCTCTCTCAAAATAAACAAATAAACTTAAAAAATTATTGTGGTCATTATGTGCATTTTGCATTAGAAGTCATAACGCACAAACACGATCCTTACAAATGATCTCGACAGGAGAACTGGACCCACGGGATTCTGGGCTAACTCCTGAATTCATGGGAAACTTGACAGGGAAATCCAGTCCCTGCCCTTCCCAACATCTTTCTGTTTTCCAGAGCACAGTCTTGTTCTTTTTCACACCTATATTCTAGAGTCCCTCAGGGCATGGCAGTTACTAAAATAACTGTTGTCCTGCAATATTAAGATTTTCATATTTGCCTGATGCTGTTTTTCTGTACCTACCATTAACTTACCCTATTTTATGAAATTAGTTTATGATATATTATATATGTATATTTTTTATTTTAGAGAGAGAGAGAACACATGTGCATGTAGGGGAGAGAGGAAAAGGGAGAGAGAATCTTAAGCAGGGTCCATGCTGAGCATGGACACAGGGCTCAATCTTACAACCCTGGGATCATGACCTGAGCCGAAATCAACAGTCAGATGCTCACCTGACTGACCTACCCAGGCACCCCTAAAAATATATTTAAAAATAAAATTCAGTTTATATCTAAAACCCAGTTTTCCCATTTTAATGGTAATGCAAAATTAGAGGTATGTTTTTTCTGAAAAAAGGTGGCCATAAGACTAAAATCACACAAATATTACAATAAACTCTTTATAATGACAATAAAGGAGATGAAATGATTTATAAGTGGTTCAATACAAGCTATGTTATTTAACTTGTTCAACACACATGTATGGAGTATGTGTGCTGGGTAGGCATTGTGGTAAGTATACGTATATATGGGAATATGAAATTAAAGAGCTAAAGCCCTTGCCCTTCGAATCCTTAGGAGTAGTTTAGGCGTCACCTATCAGCACTGGACCAGGAATATAAAGAAAAATAAGGCAATAATCAGTCCCGCCTTTAATGCTTGTGGGGCCTGTGATAAGAGTACTAACGGAGGTCCTTGCGTACCTTTCTTCTCTTCTGACCTCTGACCCTGGTCTGACAACATCGCCGCATGTATGAATGTGGACCTGAAAGTCAGACACCAAGCTCTACCCCTTGGGAATTCCTTGAGCCTGGGGAGTACATACCAAGTATGCAGTCCACTCTTGGAAGAACAGACCTGAGAAGAAGGACTGTTGCAGGCATATCTGGGGTCTCGTGTAGCTAGAATGTGATGAGAAGGGTGGACAAATCTCCCTGGCCCTACAGACTCCTCAGCACAGAGGGAACAGTCGAGCTGACAGAAAGCCGGAGTGGTAACTTTCATGCAAGGAGCTCAGGGCAAGAATCCTTTAGCAGCACTGGCCACGACAACTGTGGGGATATAGATCAGGGGATGGTTTGGGGGACTGTTTGAGCCACATAATAGATGTGGATGGGTAAATGACTGCACACTGGGAAGGCATACTTAAGTCCAAAAAATGTACAATAAGGGATTGAATATAGGTCAGAAGCTAAAAAAAGAGATCTGAGCTAAGAGCTATATGATGGGGTTGAGGGACAAACACTGGTGAATATCAATATACATAAAAATATTTTTATATTTATATATATTATAAATATATATTATTCATATATTATATATATTATAAATATTTTTATATTTATATATATAATTTTTTTTTATGTTTTGTTTGTTTGTTTTTGGGAGAGAGCACAAGCAGGGGAGGGGGGAAGACAGACAGGGAGACACAGAATCCAAAGCAGTCTCTAGGCTCCAAGCTATCAATGCAGAGCCCAATGCGGGGCTCCAACCCACAAACTGTGATATCATGACCTGAGGCGGTCAGACGCGTAACCAACTGGACCACCCGGGCACCCCACCAATATTTTTTAAATAGAGGAAGAAGAGTCTAGAAAAACAACTAAGAAGGAGCAATTACAGAGTTAGAAAAAAAAAAAATAAAAGAGGAAAGGACCACACAGCAGCAACTAAGGAGAAGAGTTTTGAGAAGATGAGGATAAGTGGTTGACAGGTCGAGATAAGATCATTCGGTATCTGAAATGCAACCATTAGATTTGGCAACAAGGAGGTCATTCATGATCTGAGTAGAAGCTGTTTTAGCAGACTGTTGAGGAAGAAGTTAAGGCTCGTGAGGAAATGGAAATTTGGATCTAGACTACTCAAGTAGTCAGATGCCAGACAAAAATTACGTATATAAGCTTGGCAAAGTGACAAGAAAAAAACACCCAAGCCTAAACGAATTGTCTGGACCAAAAAGCCTCTGCTGCCTTCACATACCGAAAGGTAAACGCAACTCACTGTGATTGTCCTAATGCTTTTTAGCACTTCTGAAAGCAGCTGGCTTTCAGAAATTAATACCTATTGATCTGGGCTGACTGTCAAGAGGAGTGATTCATAATCTTCAGTAAAAGGAAGTAGATCCCGTAATTTAATGTCAATTTTTCTGTGTCATCATTATATGCTTCAGTTCTGTTTTGCAAGTTAAAGTACCTTGCAGAAAAAGACCATGGCTTCTAAATTTGCCACAGTATCTCACGAAGTGCGGATGCTTTCTAGTTACACATAGACTGATTCGGGTACAGAGAAGTGGCGTTGCTGAAATACACTACTTGCACTGTAAATCTCTCAGTTACCTAGACACATACATCAGATACATTTATAAATTTTAAAAAGTGTAAATTCAGTGATAAGTACCAAGATGATTAACAAATATTCTGGAAATAAAGCTTTAAAAAAAACCAAAAGACAAAACACAACAGACCACACTGAGGGTGGTAAAAGCACGGCCAATGCGAGTGTGGTAGACCCTGGGGAGGGTGGGCAGAAGTCAGGAGGGAGGCAGCTCCCAGGCAACACGCTGTGCAGCAGAAAGGGAGCTCTCCAGAAAGTTGGCTTAGTAACTCATGGGCTTTAACTCTTGCCTCCTCACCTGAAACTTGACAGTGGCCAGTACACACTCACTGTTAGGGGAATGTGAGTCTCGAACTCTGCAGGCCAAGCTATGACAGATCTGCCAAAGGCAGATGTGCTGCCTCTTTCTTCATCCCAGTCTCCTTTGATTCTTTGAGTTGTTCCCTCACCTTCCCCCAACGCCCTCTTCTTCCCTTCTCCCTCAGGTCTTTTTCCCTTTGCCTTTTCCCCCCTATCTAGCTTCTGCCTACTTCGGAGGCCAAGTGGCAAAATGGGTGAGTGATGTCCCTCAGAGGCTGAGAGGATAATTAAAAACGTGGAGTTTTCTCCAGCAGCAGAACTAGATGGTAGAGAGTAGTGCTGCCCACTAGTGTCAGAACTGCTGAGGGCTGCTAGCCTTTGGTAGGCCTGGCGGGTGGCAGAGAGGAGGGAAGGGGTCTGGGGAAGGGACGCTACAGACAGCCTCACAAAATCCTGCCCTTGCCCGTGCACCTTCACCTTCAGCCCTCAATTAGCAAGGCACCCCCCGCCCCCAGGCTTCGGTGGCATGTGACATGGCATTTGTGCACAGTGGCATTCCATTTCATATCATTCACCATACTATAGCCTTTTCAAACAAATGCCAAGAGCTAAAGTTCAAACTGAAGACCCACAGTTCACGGTTTTCTAATGTACTTGACATTTTAGTTTGTATTTAATGATATTCTGGTATCCTAACCTTTTGCTTTCTGACATCCTGGAACAAATACTTGGATTCCTCAACTATTTTCTATTTAGAATGTGTTTTAGAATTAGAATTTTTATAGCTGGAAGAAACTTCAAACCTCACCTAGATAACTCACCTCTGCATTTTACAGATATAAAAATTAGGTTCCAGAGAGGCTAATAATACATTTAAAATCGTACTTATAATTTTATAATTTTCTTTTCTCCAAAAAGTATTGGGGGAAGCTCCAAAGTCATATAACTAGCTAATGGCTAAGCCAGGATTGGAAATCAAAATTAAAGCTGATTTAATCAGTCTACAAATCTCTCTACTCTTCCAACATGGTCTCATTCTCAAAGTTCTCTTAATAGCATTAATAAAAATCATTGATTGTTAAGATAACTCAAGGTTCTCAGATCCAAAGGCATGCAAGTGGCTGGCATATTTTTTTTCTGTGTGTAGATCTACTTTAGAAACCTTTATTATGACTAGCATTAGTGATAACATTAGAAAATTGATTTAGAGGGGCGCCTGGGTGGCTCAGTCAGTTAAGCATCTGACTTTGGCTCACGTCATGATCTCACAGTCTGTGGGTTTGAGCCCCGTGTCAGGCTCTGTGCTGACAGCTCAGAGCCCAGAGCCAGCTTTGGATTCTGTGTCTCCCTCTCTCTCTCTGCCCCTCCCTGGCTCACACTCTGTCTCTCTCTCAAAAATAAAAGAAATTAAAAAAAAATTGCTTTAGAAACTTAGCAAATGCTTCCTCAGTGTTAAGTCCAGCATTCTTAACTTAAATTCTATGCATTTTTAATACAAATTTAGAATCCACAAAAAAATTTGCTTCTGAGACTCAATATGCCAATGTTTCAAAAACTTTCTCCCAGTCCCTAATCATCCTACATCAGAATAAACTGGTGTGTTATAGGATTTCTTGGATATTGAAAATGGCAGAGTGCTGGAAATAGTTTTCCTGTATTTAGTCCAAGAAAATATAGGGCAAAAAAAAGGGTCAGAGATGTTATGAATTAATTATTGGAAAAAAGAAGGAAGGAAGACATAGAGTTAATGGTGGAAAGGAAGAAGCCCTTTTTTTTTTTTAAGTTTATTTATTTATTTAAAAAATTTTTTTTAACGTTTATGTATTTTTGAGAGACAGAGAGACAGAACGTGAGCAGGGGAAGAGCACAGAGAGGGGAAGAGCACAGAGACACAGAATCTGAAGCAGGCTCCAGGCTCTGAGCTGTCAGCACAGAGCCCGATGCGGGGCTCGAACTCACAGACTGTGAGATCATGACCTGAGCTGAAGTCGGCCGCTTAACCAACTGAGCCACCCAGGCGCCCCGGAATAAGCCTTCTAAGGACTGTTGTGGTAGTCTTCAGTTTTTTTTTAAGAAAATCTATTTCACTTTTATATCCTTTAATAATTTTGGCCAAGGGGCGCCTGGGTGGCTCAGTCGGTTGGGCGCCGACTTCAGCTCAGGTCATGATCTCGTGGTCCGTGAGTTCGAGCCCTGCGTCGGGCTCTGTGCTGACAGCTCAGAGCCTGGAGCCTGCTTCCGATTCTGTGTCTCCCTCTCTCTCTGCCCTTCCCCTGTTCACCCTGTGCCTCTATGTTTCTCAAAAATAAATAAACATTAAAAAAAAAAAAGAATATTAAATAATTTTGGCCAATATTGATTCAGTATCTACCATGGCCAAGGCACCTATAGCTATACACTAAAGGGAATATAAAGATGAATATGTTATAGCCTTGACCCTAAATAGCTTATAATAACTTATCCAGTACCAGTTACAGACGGTACATAAAAAACACAGTGAAGACTATTAGATATCCGAAAACTCAACTTCTAGTCCTAGCTAAATTTATTAACTGTATAATCTTTGGTGAATCACTTATTTTCTTTGTGTTTCAATTTCAACTTCTCCAAAGTACTTTATCTCACAGGGGTTTTATTAAGGCCAAATGTAACAATGTCTCAGCAAGATAGAGGGGGAAAATGGGTGTTGTCCTAGAAAAGAGAGGTCTACCTCCTCCCATTTTGTCTCATAACTTTTTTCTTGTCTTCTAACTTTTATTATTTTATTTTGTCCTCTTAGTTTAAAAGTATATATACTCATAGTAGAAAAATGTATAAAGAAAAAAAAAATCCAGGGGCCCCTGGGTAGATCAGTCAATTGAGTGCAACTTCGGCTCAGGTCATGATCTCACGGTTCATGAGTTCGAGCCCCTTATCAGGCTTCGTGCTGACAGTTCAGAGCCTGGAGCCTGCTTCGGATCCGGTGTCTCCCTCAATCTCTGCCCCTACCCTGCTCCCGCTCTGTCTCTGTCTCTGTTAAACATAAAATAAAAAACATTAAAAAAAAAAAAGAAAAAATAAGTTCATCAACTCAATTACATACCCCAGATGACGATACTAATGCATTTAAAAATTTTTTTAATGTTTATTTATTTTTGAGAGAAAGAGACAGAGCACAGGGAGGGGAGGGGCAAAGAGAGAGAGAGACACAGAATCTGAAGCAGGCTCCACGCTCTGAGCTATCAGCACCGAGCCCGATGCAGGGTTCGAACCCACGAACTAGGAGATCATGACCTGAGTCAAAGTTGGATGCTGGCCACCCAGGCGCCTCTTTTTTTCTTTCAGGTTTTTTCCCCCAATGCATCTCTCAATACTTAAGCATAGGTAACCACAAATACCATACTGAATATACAGTTTTATCCACTAAGTTATTGTAACTTTATAGCCTATCATAAGCATTTTCTCATTATAGATTCTTGGTAACTGTAATGGCATGACTGTCTACTATACACATATACAAAAACTTATTTAACCATTTCCCCAATGTTTGCTACTTATTTGCTAACATTAATAAAGCTGTTGTGACAATCTTTGCATGTGAATATTTGCTACTTTCCAAATTATTTCTTTGGGGTCAATAGGTCAAAGGATATGAACATTTTAGGTCTTATTAAACAAACTCCCAAATTGTTTCCAGAAAGATTTGTAGTAACTTATATCCCCGTTATTTGTGACTGATGTTTGTCTCACCAGCATGGAGTGGCACCAGCACTGAGTGTCACTCTTAAAAAAATATACACGCACACACAAATAACTTGGTGTTTAGTTTTCTAATGCTCTTGTAACATATTACGATAAAACTTGTGGCTTTAAAACAACACAAATTTACTATCTTACAGCTCTGTAAATCAGAAGTCCAGCATGGGTCTCACTGGGCCAAAATCAAGGTGTCAGCATGGCTGTGTTCCTTTCTAGAGGCTCTAGAGAAGAATCTGTTTCCTTGCCTTTTCCGGTTTCTAGTGGCCGCTTTCCTGTCTTCAAAGCTAGCAACAGATTTGAGTCCTCTCATGCTGCATCTCTCTGACTTCCTCTTCTGCTTCTCTTTTAAGGACTTCTGTGATTACACTGGGCCACTTGGATAACCCAGGCTAAGCTCCTTATTTTAAGGTTAGCTGATCAGCAAACTTAATTCCATCTGCAACCAAAGTGGTCCTTCCCCATATAACATAACATATTCACAGGTTCCAGAGATGAGAACGTGGATACCCTTTAGGGATGGGGGCATTATTTTGCCTACCACACTTGATAAGGCCAAGAGGCATCTCCTTGTTTTATTTGCATTTCTTTTTTGATTACTGGTCTTTTTCCCTACTGACGTACTGCAATCTTTCTCATTTTGAACGAATGCTTCATATATGTATCTACATTATTTACCTGCGTTTTACCTGGGTGCGTGGCTGCCGGGCTGCATTTCTAGCCTCTCTTACAGAAGGGCTTTAATCTGCTTTAAGACAGGGGAGGCCATGTGACTAAGTCTGTGCAATGGGATGTGAGTACAAGTGACACATACAACCTCTTGGTCATCACCTAGAGATGTAGTCATTGCCCTGGATGTCCTACTTCCTCTTCCCGTGGGCTAGAATGAGAGTATGACTATGAGCCAGCTTCAACCACTTGGACAAGGACGTCATCCTAGGGGATGTTATAGCAACAACAGAAAAGAAACTAGGGTCCTTGGAGGGCCTTGTAGAACAGAGCTGCCTACCTGCTTTGAGCAAAACCCAAGCAACCCACTATCCTTTAGACTATTCTTCTCTGAAAAAAAAAAAAAACAAAACCAACAAACAACTTCTATCTCACTGAGTCTATGTATTTTTGGTATCTTTATTACATAGCTTAGTCTATACCTTACTAATACATAGGCTGTCAGTAAATGCTGACTGTTGAATTATGAATTTAAAGGATGAAATCTAGGAACCAACACTTGTCATTACATCTACTGTATTTGTTTTTCCATTCCCTCTCCTAAATTGCTTATGTATTTTTGTATTATTTTATCAATAATCTATCATACTTGCAACACACATTTTTCCCAGTTTGCGTTTTAACTTTGATTTGTTTTGAAGCATAAAGATTCAAATGTTTATGTAGTCAAACCTAGAAATCTTTCCCTTTGTGATTTCTTTCATTGTTTTTATGCTTGGCAAAAAGAAATCTCTTTAGGGATAAGATTAATTTTCTCGGATACTGTCTCATTTTTAAATATGCAGCACATCACTCCATCTGGAATATATTTTGATGTATGCAAGGTAACCAAATAAGTAATTGATCTTCCCAAACACATATTAGATAAAGCTACTTAATAAAATATGATTTGTTTAATAATCCTACTGATGTATAGGTTTTTAATTATGTTAAATTATTATCAACATCTACCACTGGCCTATCTATGTTGTTCCTATATGATTTTGTTACAGATAAAATAATGCTTTAATTGTTTGTTCCTTTTAATATTAAGAGAAAAAAATTTAGGGCAAATCTTTATTCAAAAGAAAAAAAAATTGGGATTTACAATAGACTTTGAATATACTCCTCATAACTTTCAACTTGGCCTACTCTGGAAATCCTAACATGTGTGATTGTGATTAGGTAAGGTAGGGAAGGAGAGGGGTATGATCAGGGAGGGGCCCATGAGGAGTTCTAGAATTCCAACTTGGGTAATGGGTACATGGGTGCCTGTTTTATGATTAATTCCCTAAAGTGTACATATATGTTTATGTACTTTTCTATATATATATTATATTTAACCTAAACAAAGTAAATAAAAACGTTCATAAAAGATACTAAATGGGCCCTTGGAAGAAATGTCTCAGAAATCACTATATCTTAAAGATAACCAAAAGGGGAAAATGTATTATCCACAGCTTTCTACTTCTTTTTTACCCTGTTAAATGCTAATGAAGATGAGTGATCTTTGTCTACCAATCTTTCTCATTCGGAGCCCATAATACCACCACGCAGAAACAGTAGTGAAACTTGACCCCTGGAGGCTTAAGAGTCAAATAAAAGGGGCAAATAAAATTATTGAATAAAGGCTAAATCTTAATCTGCTTTAAGACATTAAATATATTATGGGATTATACCGCAGGATGGGCAAGCACAATGCAATCTGCTTAATCATTTCAAGCGAGGATGCTAGAACTTAGGGTGTACTTCTCAAACTTAAGTGAGTATAAAATTAACTAAAGGAGCTTGTTAAAACTGCTGATTCTGGGGATTCACTCCAGAGACGAAATGAGTGGGATTACAGTGGGGCACAGGGATCTGCATTTTTTCCTAAGTAGGTAGTCTGCAAATCATACTTTTAAAAAACACTGACCTAGACAATTCTGAATCTTACTGTTATTTTACATAGAAGAGTCTTAGTTTTGAAACCTACCAACTGTTCATTTTTACATCAAGAGGTTTCTATTTCTATACTGGGGAAATCTGGATATAACCCTTCTTTGCCTTTCCTCATCTTGTTTTCGTCACTAAAACTCTAACATGGTCATTTTAGTTTCACTTAACTAGTGTTTTCAGTCAAAAAGGTAATATATGCGCACAGTAAAAATACTTCCAAGAGTAGGAAAGAGTACCAAAAAAAAGTAAATCTCCTTTCCACCCCAGACTTCTGGTTCCCCAGACCTCTTCCTCAGAAACAACTAACGGGAATGGTTTCTTTCAGAAACAGTTCCCTGCCAAACACTGGCACATACATCCCTCCCACTTTTTCTAAGTATATTTTTTAAACATAACATGTTACATAATATGTAAACTTTGCATTTAAAAAAAACTCAACAATGTATCTTGGAGATATTTCCGTCCAACACTAAGAGAACGTTCGCTTCCTTTTCACAGCTGTATACTATTCCCCCACTTCACCATAACCAGTCCTCTGCTGAAGATACTGCCCTTCTTCTTCTTCTTCTTTTTTTTATAATTTATTGTCAAATTGGTTTCCATACAACATCCAGTGCTCATCCCAACAAGTGCCCTCCTCAATGCCCATCACCCACTCTCCCCCCTCCCACACCCCCCTCACCCTACGGTTTGTTCTTAGTCTTTGAGAGTCTCTTATGTTTTGTCTCCCTCCATCTCTGTGACTTTTTCCCCCTCTTCCCCTCCCCCAATGTCTTCTGCTAACTCTGCTATCCACCTATGCATGAAAACATATTGTATCTGTCTTTCTCTGACTGACTTTTCACTTAGCATAATACTCTCCAGTTCCATCCACGTTGCTACAAATGGCCAGATTTCATTCTTTCTCATTGCCACATAGTATTCCATTGTATATATATATACCACATCTTCGTTATCCATTCGTTAGTTGATGGACAGTCTCTTTCCATGATTTGGCTATTGTCAAGAGTGCTGCTATGAACATCGGGGTACACGTGTCCCTATGCATCAGCACTCCTGTACCTCCTGGGTAAATTCCTAGCAGAAGACACTGCCCTTCTGACCACAGCCATCTACTATTACCAGCCAAGCTGCACAAACATGCTTATCTTTGCAAACTGGTAGAGCTTTATATGTGGGCTAGTTTTCTAGAAGTGTAAATATTGGGTTAAGGGATATTGCATTTTGAATCTACTAAATGCTGTCAAAACGCCCTCCAAATAGGAATGCCCCAAACTACGTGCACATCAGTGGTGCCCGTTTTTTCCTACCCCGAGCAACATACCACATAATCACGCTGTTTCAATTTTGTCAATAAACAGACATCTACTTGCTGTTTTAATTTTCGTTTCTTTAATTATGACAGAGCTGAGCATCTTTTCCTAAGTTTATGTCATCTGTATTTCAATATCTGTAATTACTCACTCATATCTGTCACTCATTTTCCTACTGAGTTATTTTTTTTATTTAAAGGATTTCTTTTCAACTAAAATTCAACAATTTTATTGTTGCAAATATTTCCAGTTTTTAACTTGTCTTTTGACTTTATTTTATGGTATATCTAATCATGCAGATATGTAAATTTTTATGTGGTCAGATATATGTAGCCTTTCTTTTATGGTTTCAGAGATTTGTGTAGGAAGGCCTTCCCCATTCTAAAATTATTGAAAAATAGTCTCCTTTTCTAACACTGTTATGGTTCATATTTTTTACATGTAAATTTTTGATCCAATTTGAATTTACTTAAGTGGTAAGACAGAGATTTAAGGTTTTTCTTCATTTTTTTTTTATCCCCAGAGAGCTAAGTAATTATCACAAAATCATTTACTAAACAATCTTTTCTGACATGGTTATTTTATTTCTATTCTATTCTATTCTATTCCATTTTTAAGTGATCTCCACACACAGTGTGGGGCTTGAACCCACAACCCTGAGGTTAAGAGTCACATGCTCCACCAACTAAGCCAACCGTTTTGGCCATTTTAAATCTAATTTTGCCTGCCACATGCATTTCACAACGGAATCTATTTCTTTAAAAAATCTATGCTTATGAGAATCATACTATTTAACTCTAATACATGTTAGTAAATGTTCTCAATCATTTATGTTAATGAAAACTATACTGAACTAGAAGATAATGTGGCATGCGTTAGGGAATCACTGGATACACCTACGATTAATAGAAGATAAAACTGTAAGTTCACCTTCCAGAAATCTTTAAATTATTTACTGGGCATGCAACATCAGACAGTGCTATAGAGCAATGTCATCCATAATTTTTTTTGTATGTTCTGCTTCCCGATCATACAAGAAATGCTTTATAGTTCATTATTCTAAGTTCCTTATTTATCCATGATATTAATAGAAGTGGCAAAATAATTTTCTTGAATTTTTATTGGTACTATGCAGAGAAAAGAAATATTTTATTTAATTTTCATTTCTTTAATTATGACAGAGTTGCGCATCTTTTCCTAAGTTTATGTCATCTGTATTTCAGATTGGTGCAGAGGTAGAGCACTAATAGAAAGGTGGTAAGAAAAATCCTGACTGAGAAAAGAGCTTGTCAGAAGCTGCTATTTTCGTATCTTGAGACTTACAGAAGCTCAGATACAGGAAGCCAAGGGTAGAGGGTCACTACTCCAGAAGACTGGGTCTGAGCTCAAAAAGCTCCAAGTAAAACAGGGGTACAAAAACATAGATGGCCAAATACTTGTTTCGGTGCTGGTGAAATCCATGTTAGAGGTCTTTACCCCTTCTCGCTGTGTAGCAGGATGGAGACTGAAGCTTAAAAGTGGTGATCTATTGAAACTATTAGTCAAAAATATGTATTCTAATTGTAGCATTTTCATTTTAATAGTTGCATATACATTGTTAATACTACTGCTTAAAAGAAATACTGTATGAACATAAAATGAAGTCTCGTTTTAAGAGGATAATATTCCTACATTCTTTATAGACGAACATACAAGGACTGAGAATTCAATTTATACCCTCTTTTTATGAAAGATTCAATCTCTCTGAACTCTTTATTTTAATAGTTCCTTTTCATCTCTTCCTCTCTTTGTTTACATTTCTTTATGACTCCATTTCTTTTTCATATCGCCTTCTTCACCAAGACGGAGAGTCAACTCTTTATTACTCCTAGAATTTTATAACTGGAAAGGATATAAAGGGAAATAAGGGAAATAAGACTACAGAGAATGGTATGGCCCAAGACAGAAGAAAAGCTAACAAAAATATTAATGGGGTTTCTGAAAGAATGCATCATTAAAGTTAAGCTTACTGAAGTTTGTGCTTGAAAACTGTGGATGCTTAAAAATAAAACCTGTATGTCTGAAAATTAAGAACGTCTCAAACATAATAATGAAACTCATCTGCTAAAACTCACTCAAAAGGACAGGAAATGAAGACTGCTTTCCACAGAAACCCATCATTTCTCACCTGGTTTACGGCACCAGTTCCCCAACTGGTTTTCTTATTCCTGCCTTTGACCTTCGGCTTCAGTCTATTCTCAACAAAGCAGCTTGTGACCAGGGTTCTCAACTCAAGACCACCAGTGGTTTTCTAGCTCAGAAAAAGCTAAGCTCTTAAAGGACCTTGTCTCACGCTCCCACCACTCCGTAACCAGGCTGGTCTCATTTCCTGTCACTCTTCCCATGAAGTCTCTCGTATCTCACTTGGCTGCAGCCACACCGAGCCTCACTGCCAGGCACACTCTTCCCTTCCCACACTTCACACTTCTGCCTGGAATGCTTGGCCCCCAGATAATGCATGGTCCATTCCTTGGGTTTTTACCCCATAAAGTTACCTTCCCAGTAAGGTTGGTTTTTTTTTTGTTTTTTGGGGGGGTTTTTTTGGCCATTCTTTCTGAAAATTCACCGTCCTTCCCTTGACATTTCAAATCTTTCTTTCCTACTTTATTTTTTCTCTATAACACATACTATATATTTTATTTATCTAGTTTACTGGCTGTCTCCCCAACCAGAATGTAAACTCCAAGACGCAAGGATTTGTCTATAGTGTTCTCTGCTGTATTTCCCATGTCTAGAAGAGAGCTTGGCACACAGTAAATTTTGTTGAGTAATAAGTGAATAAACAAATAAACAAAAGAATGACTCTAGTTTGGGCTCTCACGTCTTCTTCCCTGGTCTCCTACCAGCTATCTCTCCCTTCTGTAATGAATCCTATATATCTCACATCAGTAGTTTACCCAATACAGGGCAGGTCCTACTGTTGCTCTGAGCCACTTAAAAACCCAAGTGGCTTCCAAATGCCCACTGAGGAAAACACAATTCTCCAGGACAGCATCCAAGATCCCTCATAATCTGGAAAACTTTTTCTAAACTCATCTCTTTATATCCTATTCTGATACCTTATCCTGTAAACCAGCATTTCCTAAACTTGAGTAACCTATGGACCCTTTTTAAAAAATATTTGTTTAATGTTTATTTATTTTTGAGAAAGAGAGAGAGACAGTGAACTGGGGAGAGGCGGAGAGAGAGGGAGACACAGACTCTGAAGCAGGCTCCAGGCTCTGAACTGTCAGCACAGAGCCCGACCCAGGGATTGAACCCACGAACTGTGAGATCATAACCTGAGCCGAAGTCAGGTGCTTAACAGATTCAGCCACTCAGATACCCCATGAGTCCTTTTTAAAGGGGAAAAATTTCTCAATGATTTCCAAGATCACATCCAATGGCCCCAGTTTGAGAAACACTAATTTAAGAAATGGATGTTCTGGTCAATAAAAATGTCTTTTAGTTACAGATTATTACTGGTAGAATAATTTTTAATACTCTAACCAGTAGGAAAATAAAACTTTAAAATCTTCATATACCTTGTACCCTCCGAGAATACATCCAGGGACCCCAGTTGCAGAAATGATGCTGTACACAAATGAAGCTACCTATCCATCCCCGAAAAGGCCTATGTTTGTTTACCTACCTCTGTGCCTTTGTTCCTGCTATTCCTCTACTCTGTAATATTCTTGCCCTAACTATACATACCAAAATTCTATTCATCCTTCACTGCCTTGTTTAAATATCACCTCCTTTATGAACTTTTTTTTTGGTTTATTTATTTATTTTTAAAGAGAGAGAAAAAAAGCACCAGCGGGGGAGGGGCAGTGAAGGGGGAGAGAATCCCAAGAAGGCTCCATGCTTAGCGGGGAGCCCAACGTGGAGCCCAATCTCATGACCGTTGAGATCAGGACCTGAGCCAAAATCAAGAGTTAGCCACTTGGGCACTTGGATGGCTCAATCAGTTAAGCATCTGACTTCGGCTCAGGTCATGATCTCACGGTTTACAAGTCTGAGCCTCACGTCAGGCTCTATGCTGACAGCTCAGAGCCTTGAGCCTGCTTCAGATCGTCTCCCTCTCTCTCTGCCCCTCCCCTCCTCACACTGTCTCTCTCTCTCTCTCTCTCTCAAAATAAATAAACATTAAAAAAAAATTTTTAGAAAAAGAGACACTTAACCAACTCAACCACCCAGGTGCCCCTTGAACTCTTTTTGACACCCTCAGCCAAAACTCCTCTCAGTCTCTCAGGACAGTTTTATACCTCTTCTACTGCATTAACTACTTTATTCTTCCTTACGGTGGTTACTATAGCTCCTGGATAGCATGAAGGTTAACTTGTTCTCTTATTTACAGAAAAACTAGTATAGTCCTCTTGCATATGACAACTAATAAATGTTTATTGCATTAATCATCATGTAGGGGGGAAAATAAACACTAATATAAATATGACCTTCTATCGATCCTCTTTAAACTGGAACTATTTACTAAAAGCTATAATCAAACATATACATTCATAACAAACGGGAAAAATGGGGGGGAAATTTTAAGTTATTTATAGGATTTACCTTCTTTTAAGCATTAAATCTGATACAGGTATGCATCTTACACCGGTTCCCAACACCATAAGGAAGGATGTCAGAAGAACAGTTACCCGAAGACCTAAGAGGAAACAAAAACACCTGGGTTATTTTTAAAATAACTTATTTTCACATGAGTCCAATGTTACAAGCCAAGAATTTTTTACTCAATCACAGTGATATTATATTCTAATATTATAGCTTTTTGCTAAAACTCTACACATGGGGAAAAAACTCTATATGCTGAAAATGAAATGATTCTAATTTAATTGGAAACTTGAACGATCACATGAAGGAAGAAGTTCCATTACCTCCAGTTTTTCAAAATGAATGGCTACAATGTTTTGTTCACATAGAACACTAAAAATATAGAAAATGACTTAAAGGGGTAGGTATTTTAGTTTTATATGTCCAATATAAAATTTCTAATTTAAAAATGCAAGTTGCAAAAATTCTAACTTGCTTCTATAAAGTTTTTTAAGGTGATAGATAGCTGCTTTAAATTTTATTGAAAAATGACAACTAGCCATTATGTATTTTATCTTATGATCAGGACAAGCTAATGCTTGTTATATGAGGTAGTCCTTTGGAACAATTTGATAATGAATACAACAATGGTCTTTTTATTTTTCTTGACTTATCAGATGGCTTTCAATTTATAGAATACAGTTAAAAAAAAAGCATGGCTGATGTAAATTTTTTTAAAAATTAATAAAAACAAAAAGCATAGCTTAGAAGTTTATAATTATTGATCAGATAGCTTTTCCTTTTCTATCCCAAATACAATAAATTATTTTAACAATGTGTGCCAATGTTTAGTCACATGGATAATAAGGTAAAAGAGAATACAAAAACATTAAAAGAAAATAACCGAAAATAGACACAATCTTCTAGCTACAGCAGAATAATATAATGGAACTATAAATTCCTACGGTTGGAATGCTGCATTTCTGTTACAACTGAAGTAATACCACTTTGCTGTTTGTGGCAGCCACATCACACAGGTGGCTCTCATACCAAGCATGTGGGGAAAGGGGTGACATTTCTTCCAATTTCTCCTAAACTCAACACTTCCTTGAAGCCATTTCATAGTGAATAAACTTAATGCAAATTTTTTACTACAAATGTTTCTTTTTTCCAGATCTTTTTTTTTTTTCGACAGATGGGAGATGGTTAAATTGGTTTTCAAAGGGTTTTTCTGCTTTAAGGTGTTAAAAACAAGACAATAGACCAAAAATAGAGTTGTTCATGCTAAGCTCATGTCACCAAACTAAATGGACTTCATTAGTTTTGGTTCTCTCAGAAATGGATCCCTAATCCAGCCAATCAGTGCCAGTGCAGTAATCTGCCTGACAGACCCCTACTCTTCCCTAAAGGAAAATGGCCTTGCCACAACCAACCCAACTTCCTTGTTCCTGCTCCATTCTGCCTATAAAAGTCTCATTTATACAGCTCCTTGGAGCTCCTCTTTACCTGCTAGATGAGATCCTGCCTGATTCATGAATCACTGAATAAAGCCAATAAGTATCTTTAAATTTACTCAGTTGAATTTTGGTTCTTAACCAAGGAAATTGAAAGTCAACAAAACTATAATTATGCAGATTAAACATAGCAAGGAAAATAAACTTGAGATCTGCTCTAGGCACACACATGCCACACTGAGGATGATGTGTGATACGAACTGAGTCAGCTTTACGATATTCTGCTATGATTTGAATATGATTAATACAATTTGGCAGAAGGAATATCATAGAAAATTGTGCTTCTCAGTAAGAAGTAATGCGTACATACTGTTCATTTACAGTTTCTATCAAGAGAATGCAGATTTTAAACATATATTACAGCCACAGGAAATTGAGTGTAATTAATTAAAAGTACATTCATGGTCATAAACATGCTAAACTTGCAAAACATGGCTCTTATAAGGTTATATGGGGTGTCCTATGAGACACTGAATAAAATTTTATAGATTTGGGACTATAAGGCTTACCTTCTAAATGATATTTATTTTTTTCTAAGTATTTGGTTTGTAATTAAGGTAAGCAGCCATCAAGCAAGCAGTGAGGCATCGTTTATGGCCATACAGTCCAAATAACCAGGCTTCCTATTATTACTGCTGAAGGTCGGCACACTTTTCTACTCAATTATAGTTTTTATCAAATAAATGATACTATAACAGCTAAACATATACATTTCAGAACAAAAAGTTGTGAAAAGATGATTATTAAAGCAATCTCACAGATACCACTTGTGGCTTTCTTGCTAATATTTTTATTAATTTTTTTCTTAGTGTTTATTTATCTTTGAGAGAGACAGAGGGAGAGAAGAGAGCAAGCCGGGGAAGGGCAGAGAGAGGGAGATACAGAGTCTGAAGCAGGCTCCCGGATCAAAGCTGTCAGCACAGAGCTCAACATGGGGCTTGAACTTACAAACTGCGGGATCATGACCTGAGCCAAGTCGGACGCTTAACCAATTGAGCCACACAGGTACCCCTTTTCTTGCTTACTTTTAGTTGTTGCCAAGTATTACTTAACCCACCCCAGAGGATGGTCAATTCTGAATAGAATGCTTTCTTTATGCATTCAAATCTTAACAAGGCAGAACTCTATAATTTCATGTAATCAAAAAAGACATCAACTGATTTTGGGAAGGAGGTATGAGGACTCTAGGAAAATAGCTTATGAGACATCTAGTATTTTTACATACATAAATAGGTGCCAAGTGATTACACTATTAGGATGGGAGTGCCAAAAACCATCTGATGAAAGGTATTAGAACAATTTCAGAAAACCAAACATGACTGAAAATAAAAATAAATTCTATCCAAATATGGCACATAGACACTGCAGGAAGCCTCCTTCTCATAAATAAAATAACTCCTTTTGCTGGGATCATATTTGGTATAGGAATGGGATCTCTATAACAAGTGCCTAAAAAAATCAGGATGTGAAGTTGATTGTAAAACAGATACACACACATATGCATGGAGGATGCGTGGGAAATTAATTATAGCCATAAAGTTCATCTGGTAAGACTGTTCTTCCCAGTCTCCACGCTTCCAACAGCTGGAGGGAAGACAAGCTCTACTAGTTCTTGGTAAGACCTCCAGTCTCCCTCTCCCTAACAGCCACAGCCTTGCCACCCCAATCTGCTTTGTGCCTGTTTTTTCTATTTATATCAGTCATGAGAGATCTAAGATTCACAGGTCACCGCTATTACAGATATGGCTTCATATATCCCCTAATCTGACCTCATCTCTGTAGTGTCCCCAACTCCTGAAACATTTGCACTGTGTCTTCTGGAACATTCTGAATCCATGAATCAGCGGAATCCGTACATTCTCAAGCCCTTCTCCAAATGTTCTCTTCACCGTCTTATGCCCACCAAAACCCCTCCCCCGAAGACACTGCTTCTCCAGCACTTCCAGATAGATCACTGGTACTCTCTCCTCCCTAAAGCTCTGCAGTCTCTTTTCTCGATGTTTTTAAGATTTTCTCTGGTTTTAAGCAACATGATTGTGATGTGCCTCAGTGTAGTTTTCTTCATGTTTCTTCTGCTTGGACTCTTGTATTTCTTAAAGTTGTGGGTTTATAGACAGGGAATTTTTCTGCCATTATTTCTTGTATTTTTTTTTTTTGGCCCTCCCTCATCTCACTCTATGTCCTCTCCCCTTACTTTCCTTTTCTCCTTCTGGAGCCCTAATTACATGTACGGTAGGTCACTTAAAACTGTCCCATAGCTTACTGATGCTGGTGGGGTTTTTCATTTCATTTTAGTCTCTTTTCTTGCCCCTCTTTTTTCCATTTTCTATAGTATTTATTGCTGTCAAGTTCACTAGTCTTTTCTTTTGCAATGTCTAATCTGTTATTAAATCTTATCTTTTTTTTCCTACATCTTTATTTTTTCTCTTGTCTCAGACACAGATTGCATTCTCATCTATAGAAATTTAATGTTGGTCTTTTTATGTTTCCTGTGTCTCTCCTGCTTTCTTCTATCTTCTTGAACATGTGTAAATTATTTAAAGTAGCTGATGTGATGTTCCTTTTTACCAATTCTGTCATCTCTACCATTTGGGGATCTGTTTCTATTCACTGTTTATTCTCCTCTTTACAGGGTGGTATTTTCCTGCTTCTTTGCACACTTGGTAAATTTCCATTTTGATGTCAGGAATTCTGAATTCTACCTTGTTGGATGACTTTTTTTTTTTTTTTTTGCACTCCTTTAAATAGTTGTGAACAATATGGTGAGATACAGCCAAGTTACTTTTTTTTTTAATAATAGTTTATTTTCAAATTGGTTTACGTATAACACCCAGTGTTCATCCCAACACGTGCCCTCTTTAATGCCCATCACCCCATCTCCCCCCTTCTTCACCCCCCTCACCATCAGTTTGTTCTTAGTCTTTGAGAGTCTCTTATGTTTTATCTCCCTCCCTCTCTGTGTCTTTTTTTCCTTTCCCCTCTTCCCCTCCCCCTGGTTTTTGCTTAGTCTCACAAAGTCCACATATTCGTGGAAACATATGGTATCCGTCTTTTTCTGACTGACTTATTTCACTTAACATAATACCCTCCAGTTCCATCCATGTTGCTACACATGGCCAGATTTCATTTTTTCTCATTGCCATGTAGTAGTCCATTGTATATATGTACCATAACTTCTTTATCCATTCGTCAGTTGATGGCCACATGGTCTGTTTCCATGATTTCAGCCAAGTTACTTTTGACCTTTCCAAGCAATACTTTTTTTTTGTAAAGTTTATTTATTTATTTTGAGAGAGAGACAGTACAAGCATGGGAGGGGCAGACAGAGAGAGGGAAAGAGAGAGAATCCCAAGTAGGCTCTGCACTGCCAACCATGGAGCCAGGTGTGGGGCCTGAACTCACTAACTAGAAGATCTTGACCTGAGCTGCAATCAAGAGTCAGTCACTTAACCAACTGAGCTACCCAGGTGCCCCTCCAAGACATACTTTTGGCTTAGGGTTCTTTTTGTCTGTACTATTGAAACAATGCCCCTCTGAATATTAAACCCAATCTCCTAGGTATTTTGAAGTTTTTCCTTTCTGGCTGTTGGGAATGTGAACTATTCCCAGCCTTTGGGGAATTGTTCTGCCTGTTCTTTTTCCTGGTCCTTTTTCCAGTGTTTGGTAGTTTCCTCACATGTATCTGTTGATCGGTTATCAGCTGAAAACTCAAGAGGAACTCCCTATACATCTACAAATTTCCATAAAGCTTTTTCCTCTCTGGTACTCTACCCTAAAAATTCTAGTTAAGTTGGCCTCTTGTAATTCTAAACCATCTCCTCAACTTAGGAAAACTGCAGGGCTGTCTGGGTTCCCCATCTCTGCACTGCTCCCTGGAAGTGCTCTCCGGCAATAAGCTGAAGCATTCACGGCAATCGTCGTCCTGTCCTGCCTTTTGTCTAGTGTCTGAAAACTCAGTTTCATACACATTACTTTTTTGTTTTTAGTTGTTTAAAATAGAGGGATAAATCCAGTTCCTATTACTCTATCATGGCCAGAATAGTCTTTCTTCTAATAATATTTATTTAAAAAAAAATTTTAATGTTTATTTATTTTTGAGAGAGTGAGCGAGCAAGGGGCAGAGAGACAGGGAGACAGAAGATCTGAAGCAGGCTCCGCACTGTGAACATGGAGCTCGATGCAGGGCTCGAACTCACAAACCATGAGATCATGACCTGAGTCGGAGTCGGATGCTTAACTGACTGAGCCACCCAGGCACCCCTGCTCTAATTACATTTTATTCTAATACTCAAAACTCCTTGCTGCAGTCCTCTATAAACCACCACACACCTGTCTCAAGGCATTCACCCTCACCATTTGCAAATGTCTCGGCTCATTCTTATTCCTTGTGCCACTACGTTTTCATAAATCTGGTGATTTTGACATCCGCTAGATGATTATTTCAATATGCTGGCCTCTCAGTCCCCTGACTTCTTATTCCATGATCATGTCCTCTACCCTACCCCTCAGTAGTCTGTTTTCTTGCTTATACTCTGACCTTATCTCTACCATGACTGCAACCACGATATCACCTCAATTTTAAGCATTCCATTCTTCAATCATGACCTCCTCTCTTTCTCTTTTGTCCTGCTTTATTTTTCTCCATAGCAATTATCACCATCTGACATAGTAAATATTTAATTTTATTGTTTGTTGCCTAGCCCTCCTCATTAGAATATAGGCTCTGTGCAGGCTATCTCCCAGCACACATTTAGGTACTATCTTCTTCTTAAAAGTTTCTTCACTTGGCTGGTAGGGCACACTTGCTCTTGGCTCTCCTATTATCTTACTAGCTGTCCTTTTTTGTCTCTTTGCTGAAAGATGAAAAGCGGTGAGAGGGTATAAAACCCATCTTAGGAAGATAACGGGTCTTCTACACTAAGCTGGCTGGGACCCACAGCAGCAGGAAGGCCAGACAACTATCTACCCTCCATGGAGCAAGATATTTAGTACCCAAGCATGCCACGAACTTACTTTCTATGTATGTAGATGGGACATCTGTGGCAGGACAGCCAGCATATGAAAGTAAAGCAGCTTTCTCTTACTGAAAAGGAAAACAACTTCCTAAAAGAGAATTTTTAAATTTATGTTTTATAGCTTCAACCAATGGCAAATATACATCTGAATTCCCCGAGTGGAATTACGGGAACTACTGAAAGGATTCCCAAAGTAACTGATTTTAAAGTGAACAGGTAGTTCCTAATTTGTCCAGCCACAGAGAATTCATACAATTATAATTTAAAAAATAAGGTAAAGATTAACGTTCTTCCACCATAAAAGCAAGGTTGGTTAAATTTAGAAAATAATTTTGGAAAATGCTCCCGATATAAAGACCAATAAGAAGAAACCACAAAATAACATTTTCCCCTAAATCTAGCCAACCTTCTAAGCAATGACGGAGGAACTGTCACAGATTGGAGGAGATTAATGAGAAACCATAACTAAATGCAATTTGGAACCCCAGATTGAATCCTCGAACAGGATTTCCAACACAGACGTTGGTGGAAAAACTGGTGAAATCCAAATATGGTCAGTTTAAAAGCAAACAAACCCAAACAAAGAAAATCTCCATTCATTACAAGAAACCCTTCCTGGACATCTAGCACACTCGTCCTCTGCAAACATACCTACTCTATCCGGAAGTTCTAGGCCAGTCAAGAAACACCTTCCAGAGCTGGACACCTTTTTGTTCTTAGAAGGTTCTTCCTTTATTACTTTGAGTTACATCCTTTTGTAACTTCACTTGGTTTCGTTCTTCCTTCTAGAACTACACAGAATAAGTCTAATTCCTCTTTTACTTCATCTTCACATGTTTTATATTCTGTCTCAGGTTTCTTTTTGAAGCGTGACACACCCAGTTCCGTCAATCTTACACATTATGATACTTACATCCATTATTATTCTTGTCACACAACTTTTTAAAGTGCCCCATTTGGTCAATGGTCTCCTTAAAATTAATGCTCAAACTAAACACAGAGCATTTCAAGCTGTTTCTCTTGTTTCGGCAGCTATATGTCTATGCCTAACACTGTCCTCCTTTTTCATCGGTTACATGACATTGATCAAGAATCATTCACCCACACCTGTGTGGGATATAATTTTCTCCTCACAGAATCACATGGCAAGGGGTAAAGTGAGATGTCTGTCCGGAGCATTCCTCAGAAAGTCTTCGTTCATCTGTCACACTTTATCGTAAATCTCAACTGACACAACCCAGTCACAAACACACTTTAAACGTGCCGTTCACCATTTTAGAGAAATCAAAACATCGGACCTGAGTTTTCCAACAGCCCAGGGCTGGAGTCATCTATTACGCAAAGCCAACTCAATACTTCCTTATACCTGGGCATCATCGGTCTATTTTCTGACCTATCACCCTCAACATCTCCCAATCCCTTTGAAGTCAAAGCATCAGTCTTTTTTGTCGGTGTAAAAAACATGCATAGCACGTGCACGAGGATGCTCTGATGTCCTCACTGTGCAAAAACATGAACATTAGAGATCGCTTAGTCTCCGCTGTTGCATAATGGGCCTTGATGTAAACATAAATACAGAAGGCAAAGGAGCCTTCCCATATTTGTAACTTTGGGGACGGAGGGATCCCAGTCGGGAATGGGACACCAGCGACACTCGGTCACCTCACATGACCCCTAAAACGAAGCCGAGGGCGGCGGCTGGCGGGCTCCGGCTCCACCAGGAGCGACCACGCCGGTCGGGCACAGCCCGGACCCTCTCACCTCTCTTGTCCAGGAGCCACATGAACGCGAAGCAGGGCAGGAAGCCGATGGGCCCCCACAGCACGAGCAGCGCGATGTCCCAGCTGGAGAAGCCGTAGGCCTGGCGCGCCGAGTTCTGGATGGGGCCCCAGGTGTTCCAGACCAGGCCCTGCGCGAAACCCAGCAGCGAGAAGAGCAGCAGCACTAACCAGCGGCGCCCGTACACCCGCCCGGGACCCGGGGCCGCCGCGGGCAGCCCCGCCGCCGCCGCCGCCGCCTCCCGGCTTCTCCAGACAGTCCCCGGCGCAGGCCCGAGTCCGGGCCCCAGCAGTGGCTGCCGCTCCTCCTCGGTGCTCAAGCCCGCGCCCATGACAACGCGCGGCCCGCGGGGCCCCTGCCCAGCGCGGCCCGGGTGGCTGCCGACCGGCCCCGCAAGGATGCGGCAGCAGGAGGCGGAGGCCGCAGCTGCTGTGTTAGCCCTCGGCCTCCCGTCTGCGCCTGATGCGCCTGCGCCGCACCAGCCGGCCCGGGGTTGGAAGGCGGGGCAGGTGAGGCGGGCTAGGAGGAGGCTGGGGTACCGGACCGGGGCGGCCCCCGGGCCCCCACCACCGGGTGCTGGAGAGGCGGGAGAGGCAGTGGAGACAGCTTCCCCGAGGAAGGACGAAGAGGAACTGAAAAGGCGGGAGGGGCGCGGCTGAGCCCGGGAAAAAGGAAGCTCCTGGAGCGGCTGTGTTAAGAGGAGATTGGGCAAGGAACCTGGGATTGCTGGAGGAAGTGCCCAAGTTTACATCACGTGCTCAATAAACAACTCGGAGACCTTCGGTCACTTAAGGTAATGCTTGCTTCTGTACTGGGCTTATTGCTATTTTCGTTGGATTGCTAGCTTCAGAAATGAAAGGGAGATAGGATAAGATTGAATCGTTGAATTTAACGCATGAACGTAACTCTTCGTTTTTTATAGAGTAAGTACTGCCTAGTTTTATCAGCTTTTTGTTTTACTGAGATTTTAAATTAGCCAGTTCCATTCATATGTATAAAAAAGACATATCTTTCTACCCGTTGTCAGTAATAGACTAGCAAAAAGATAGGTTGATTAAGACTAGATTTCTGCCCCTAATCACTTAGATCCATCTCCAGTTATTACAATTTTGACCAGACGAAAAGTGAGAAGGGTGGGGATTGTTGATCTCTTGATCAAGCAACAGATTGTTTATTTCATTATACAAATCCAGAAGCCTGACAGCTGTCGTTTAGTATCCTTGAAACCCTAGGTCAAGCGATTTGGCTTGTGTGGGTCGGGAAATGAGTCACGGAGAAAGCAATTAAAGGACGTTTGCCTGAGGTTCGTATTCCCCAGCAGCCACAAAAACCAGATGGGGTCAAGTTGCTGCCAGAAGGGCAAAAGAGGTGGAAGAGACGCGTGAGCTCTCCTGGTGTCCAAAGCTGGTGAGCGCGGCCAGAGTAACCCGAGGCAGAGCCACTTTCCACTGCTCCGAGCCCCACAAAACTGCAAACCATTCCCTACAACAACACTTCGTGTGGAGGAAGGCGCCAACGCAGATAGGAAGGGGCAGACTAAGCCAAGAAAAGACTACAATGAAAGAAGACTAGGGTCTGGGGAAGGTAAAAAGCGCTACAGCCACACCACGTGCTTACATTTCAACAACAAGGGAATCAAAACAAACCTGCGTGGCCCCGCCCAGCGTCCGTCACGTGACTGCCGTGTGAGCGGGGGGGTACTTCCGGGAAGAGTCCTGCGGCTGCTACGGCGACTCCTTCCTGTTGTGCGACCCCAGAGCCCGGGTTTTGGCCCACCTTAGAACCTACTCCACTCCACTCCGCTTTGGGGTTGGGGCAGAGCTAGCCATGGCAGCAGGCCCGCGGGCGACCACTGACGCGGCCCCTGCAGCCGGAGCTGGAGAGGTGGAAGGTAGGCGCCACGCTGAAGTCAGTCCATGAGTACAACCCTGTGCCAGCCGACTCTTGCTGCCTCTCATGTGGCCGTTTGACTTAACTCTTATTTCAGGTCTCTCTGGCCCTGCCTTAAACTGTGAGGAAAATTATTCTCTTTAGTGAACGTGGCTTTTCTCAAGTCGGGGCATCCAGATTTCCAGTCACCCTACGGGGGCCCTGAATCCCCACATCCTGCCAGTGCTGATTCACCCGCGAGGGTGGTTTGAATTGATTAATATTAAATTTGTATAAATGGAGCCCACTCGAGGTAAATGGAAATATCTGGGACTTTTATGAACAGAGATTATGAGCTTTTGCTCGACTTCGGTGGAATCCTGCCTTAGATAACTAGTGAAGTTGGCTGGCCCATGTGCCTGAGGTCTCTGGTTAGCGTTACTGAGTGATTCACTCTGTGCCTGGCGCTGTTCTGGGTTTTTATTATTGTTTATAATAATGTCCTTTTTCCAGTTGAGTAAAGGGACCAAGAAAGGAACAGATTGACTGATATCTGGTAACGTGAATACAACCAGCAGTCCCCACTGGGTGAGGGCTGTCCCCAGGAGGGATCTCAGTGTGGAAATGCTTCAAGGAAGGAGTAGTTGCAGGTGGAACTTTAAGATTGGGTGAGATCATGACAGACTCAGCTGGTAGTACTGGGGGAATTGTGGGAGGACAGGGAGCCCGAAAACACAGGATGGGTGTGGTTGGAGATTAAATAGTCATGTTTTGCCTAGAGGGGAAAATGACCAATCCAAGCAGAAGAAACACTTATAACTTCCTCCTAGTCTGAGCACAGTCTCTTGTCTCCCTTACGTACCCCAAGATACAATTCTTGAACTTCATCTATACCTCCCGTCCATTGATCCTTCCGTTTTCTGTCCATCTGTACCCCCTTCTCCAGTTCAGAATGCATGTTCTATTTTATCATGAGCTCTTCCTTGAAGATGCGCGGTTCTCTTGTCTCTCCCTGCCTTTTATTCCTCTGGCAGAACTCATAGTCTGGATGAACCCAACCTTTGGTCCTCTGTACCTGCACTGACGTGGCTCAATTTTGCTGGAAAAAGTCCTGGGCAAATTGATGACACTATAAAAGGAAAATGATCAACTTCTTGAATATTTAGTCAGCATGGCCTGAGATCCTCGATTCTGTTTCTGTGGTAAGCTTACTTCCTCCAGTGACAATTCCCCAAACTACGTGTATCGTCTCTTCATCCCTTTCAGGGATGACTTTGCAAGTCAGGTCAGTTCTGCATCTACTTAGTCTACCCTTTTCCTCCTTCACTATCAGACCCTTGTCCAAGTCATCCACATTTGTCACCTGCACCCCTCCTATATCTTCAGGCCATGCGACCCTGTTTTTTTCTTGTGCCTCTCCAGTCCCTTCTCCATTCGGCAAAAAAAAGTGACACACCCTTACATAAAATTCTTAAATGAAATCCAATGCACTTACAATAGAATCTAAACTCTTAACCATGACCTACAAAAATCCTTGGTCTGGGCTCTGCTGGTGTCTCCAGGAGTATCTGTTGTCACTCACTGCCCCCTCACGTCGTCTACTTTTCACATAGTTGGCTTCTTAATCTTCAGGTTTCAGAATGTGTCACCACTTGAGTTCTTACCAGACCAGCCTATCTAAAACAATCATTGTAGTTTTCCCCTCATTTCTAACCGTAGATGTTCTATAATCCTGCTTCCTTCAGTTCACTTGCTACAACCTGTAATTACTTATTTAGTATTGTTTCCTTCACTTGACGTTAAGTACCTTGGGGGCAGGACTACATCTGTTTTATTCACCACATGTGCCCGAGCAGCAAGTACAATGCCAGACACGTAGTGGGCATTTCATACTGTTTGTCGAGTGAATGAACAAGGGAACTCTGCCAAGTCCAGGGGCAGGAGGAGCAAGAGCATGGCATGGTCCAGGCACTGAAGGAAGCTGGTATTGGAAGTGGTGAGAGAAGAGGGATCGTGGAGGGCGCCTTGCAAGTTAAGGAGTCTGGACTTTATACAATAGGAAGCCTTTAAAGAGCTTTAGTCAAGGGAGGAACTTGATCAGATGTGCTTTTAGAGGATCACTCTGCCCGAAGGGTAGAGGACAGATGGGAGAAAGAACAACTAAAGGACAGGTCCTTCCCTTTTAAGCCTCAGTTTTGTTCTCTGTAAAATGCATGATTATTGTAAACATTAAAGATAAACGTGGATCAGCTAGCGTAGTGTCTGGCAGGAATTACATGTTCAAGAGTGGTAACCATTTTTACTAGTAATGAGAAGACCTGGCATTGGTGAGACATGGGTGTTGAAACTGAGAGAGAAGAAAGTAGATCTCTGGAATTTTTCAGCCTGAGAAACTACATGTAGATTAGGAACCCGAAGAAAAGGAGGTGATTGGGAGCAGTGCGTACATGCGTAGAGTTTAGGTGTGGAGAGACGATGCGAAACATATCGAGCGTGCAGCGGGGTAAGAGGAGGCTTTTTTCTGGTATAGTATTCACTTACCGTAAATTCACCCTTTTAAAGTATACAATTGGGTGGTTTTTAGTATATTCACGAAGTTTTGCAGCCATTACTACCATAATTCCAGAACATTCTCATCACACCAAGGACCCTGGTATCCATTAGCAGTCACCCTCAATTACACCCTCTCTCCAGCCCCTGGCTGTCATTAGTCTACTCTCCGTCTCCGCGGCTAGGTACCTACTCTGGATGTTCCGTACAAATGGAATCCCGCAGTGTGGGGCTTTCGGTGTCTGGCTTCTTTCACATTGCTTCATACTTTCAAGCTTCATCTGTACTGTAGCACATATCAGTACTTCATTCTTTTTTATGGCTGAGTGATATTCCATGGTATGGTAATACCACATTTTGATCCATTTATCTGTTGATGGCATTTGGGTTGTTTGCACTTTTTTGACTGTTATGAATAATGCTGCTCTGAACATTCATATACATGTTTTTGTGTTAACATCTTTCAGTTTTCTTGGGTGTATATCTAAAATCGGAATTGCTAGCTCCTAAGATGATTCCATATTTACTGTTTTTTTTTAATGTTTGTTTATTTTTGAGAGGGAGAGAGAGTATGTGAGCGGGGAAGGGGTAAAGAGAGAGACACACGGAATCCGAAGCAGGCTCCAGGCTCTCAGCTGTCAGCACAGAGTCTGACACGGGGCTTGAACTCACAAACTGCAAGATCATGACCTGAGCCAAAGTCAGACGCTTAAATGACTGAACCACTCAGGCACCCCTCTGTCTTTAATGTTTTGAGAAAACTTGTGATTCTTTTTATTTGTTTATCAGCATTGATATTTTATTTTATTTTACTGTTTTCTTACTTTTTTATTTTAATTCCAGTATAGTTTGTGTGTGTGTTTTTTTAATTCAATTCTAGTTAGTTAACAAACGGTGTAGTATTGGTTTCAGGAATAAAATTTAATGATTCGTGACTTATGTGTAACACCCAGTGCTCATCCCAACAAGTGCCCTCCTTAATGCCCATCACCCATTTAGCCCATTCCCCTACCACCCTCCTCCCCTCCATCAACCCTCAGTCTGATCTCTGTATTTAAGAGTCTCTTATGGTTTGCCTCCCTCTCTGTTTTTATCTTATTTTTCCTTCCCTTCCTCTATGTTCACCTGTTTTATTTCTTAAATTCCACATGAGTGAAATCGTAGATTTATCGTTCTCTGATTGACTCATTTCAGTTAGCATTATACACTCTAGTTCCACCCACATTGTTGCAAATGGCAAGATTTCATTCATTTTGATCGCTAACTACTATTCCATTATATATACCACATCTTCTTTATCTGATTGTCAATTGATAGTCATTGGGCTGTTTCCATAATTTGGCTTTTGTTGATAGAGCTGCTCGCTATAAACATTGGGGTGCATGTGCCCCTTCGAATCAGCATTTTTGTATCCTTTGGATAAATAACTAGCAGTGGCATTCCTGGGTCATAAAACAGTTATATTTTTAACATTTTGAGGAAACTCCATACTGTTTTCCAGAGAGGCTACACCAGTTTGCATTCCCACCATCGGTGCAAAAATGTTCCCCTTCACATCCTTGCCAACATCTGTTGTTTTGTGAGTTGTTAATTTTAGCCATTTTGACAGGTGTGAGGTGGTATCTCATTGTGGTTAAGGAAACTTGTGATTTTTAATCTCAAAGTCCTGAGGAAGGAAAAAAAATCTAATGCAAATATTGATCTGCTCCCCTGAGAAATGCAGCATGGACATCCATTGTGCAGGTGACTTCATATTTTTGTGTTAGATTCTCGGAATCGTATCTGTGGAACTTTCAACCCCATTTTAAACTGTCATCCTCCCTAGAAACTCCACTTTGGGGTGACTGTTTATTACCATGACAGAGTAAGTTAAATAAGGGCACCTGGATGGCTCAGTCACTTAAGCATCAGACACTTGATTTTGGCTCTGGTCATGATCTCATGATTGGTGAGATCTCACAGTTGGTGACAGGGCAGAGCCTGCTAGGATTCTCTCTCCTTCTCTCTCTGCCCCTCTCCCACTCATGTGCATGCAGTCACCCTCTCTCTCTGCCCCTCTCCCACTCACGTGCATGCAGTCACTCTCTCTCTCTCTCTGTCTTAAAATAAATAGTTAAAAAGCCCAAAGTAGGGGCGCCTGGGTGGCTCAGTCGGTTAAGCATCCGACTTAGGCTCAGGGCATGATCTCACAGTTCGTGGGTTCGAGCCCCGTGTCAGGCTCTGTGCGGACAGCTCAGAGCCTGGAGCCTGCTTCGGATTATGTCTCCCTCTCTCTCTGCTCCTCCCCCACTCATGCTATGTCTCTCAAAAATTAAATATTAAAAAAAACTTTTTTAAATAAAAAAATAAAAAGCCCAAAGTAAGTTAAATAGGCAAAATCCTACTGGAAGAGAAGGCTTCGCTTTAAATTACTTAAGGGTTATGTCAACAAAGAGTAAAAAAAAAATACATTAAATACATGCATGTGAAAGGGTCAATGTGTTCTATATAATGATGAATATTGTGGGAGTCATAGGAAAGTTAATTTTTGAGCAAACTTATTACTACCCCCTTATCACAAAATATTTGACTGTATACTATAAACAGAAAATTGTTTAATACAGTAGGGTAGAAGACATTCCTTGCCTTAAAATGATTTGTAAATATAGTTTGGGGGGAAAAGATGCAGGTAGAATTGTAGTATAAGACATATCCATAAGACAGGAAGCAATTAGTTGGGAAGTAAATATTACACATCGTAAGTGCTTTGGGGCTGAGAGAAGAAAGAACTAATGCAAATTGCGTTGGTCTGTACTTCCTAGACTAATTTGAAAGTTTGATGTAGTTTGAACATAGAAATGAATGGAAGAGGCCATGTCTGGCAGGTGAGGCTGGCAGTGGAAGTGAGTGGAGAACAGTCTGGGGCAGGTGGGGGCAGAGGGCAGGGAGGCAGGTGAGGAGACAGACTGGTTCTGCTAGAGTAGAACTGGTAGCAGAGAATGCAGGTTGTGTCCTTTGAAACCAAACAAGAGCAGGGCGAACCAGAAATGTTGAAATGAAAAGAGGGAAATCATGGGTTTCAGTTTTCTAAGAATAATAGAGCAAGGCACCGCAAAGAGTGAGGAAGTAGAGAAAGGTGCTGGGGATTTGAAAGTGAAGAAGCTTTAGAACGGTTGCTGTAGGGGCAAGGGTGATCAGGACTCAACTAGGGGTAAGCAATGTGTCGGGAGCAGAAAAGGAAGCCGGCGAAGATGAGCATGAACTTGTGGAACTGATCCCTTTGTTTTGAGACTATTTCTGATTATTTTCAATAGCTCATTTTGCAGAAATAGAGAAAACAAGTGGTTAGTTTTAATATTTTACATACATTACTGAAAATGAGATGTGAATTCAGAAAACATTTATTTAGCATCAGTTTATGCCGAACGTTGTGCTAAGCTCAAGGGATATAAAAGTAACTGTGTTGCCTACTAGGATGTTATATATATATTTTTTTTTTTTTGAAGTAACAGCTTGAAAGTCACTGAAGGCAAAGCATGATCATACTGATAATCAAATATATTGAAATCCTTATTTGAAAATAAAGGGGACCTTAAAATATGAAATAAAGAACTATGTTACTGCTATTATAGCTTAAAAGTCATAATATTTTATTATTTAATAAAGATGATCTATTTTCTCTTAAAAAGAAAAAAACAAACATTAGATGAATATGCAGAGCATGGAATTCTTAGGGCAATGAAAATACTTAGTATGATATTATAATGATGGATATTATATTGATTATATTATATTATATTAATATTATAATGATGGTCATTATATTTTGGTCCAAACCTGTAGAATATATGACAGAAAGATTGAACTCTAAGAGAAACTATGAACTTTGGGTGATTAGGATGTGTCAATTTAGGTTTATCCTGGTAAAAACAAAAGAAAACAAACAAAACACATGTACCATTCTGGTGAATGATATTGATAATGGGGGAGCCTATACATATGTGGGAACAGGATATATGGGAAATCTGTACCTTCTTTTCAGGTTCATCGTAAACCTAAAACTATTCTAAAATAAATTCTTTTTTTTTAACAATTTTTTTTTCAAATTGGTTTCCATATAACACCCAGTGTTCATCCCAACAAGTGCCCTCTTTAATGCCCGTCACCCACTCTCCCTAAAATAAATTCTTTTTTTTTTTTATTTTTTTTTAACATTTATTTATTTTTGAGAGACATAGAGTGAGCAGGAGAAGGGCAGAGAGAGAGGGAGACACAGAATCTGAAGCAGGCTCCAGGCTCTGATGAGCCGTCAGCACAGAGCCCGACATGGGGCTTGAACCCACGGACCATGAGATCATGACCTGAGCTGAAGTCGGCCGCTCAACCAACTGAGCCACCCAGGCGCCCCCCTAAAATAAATTCTTAAAACAAAAACAAACATGAAACTACTTAATGTTAAGAATTAATTTAAATACTGAATGTGAGATGTTACAGGATCGTGCATTGTGTGACGCTTTTCAGTGGGATTAAAAGTCGTAATTCTTTGAATCTGATTCTGCCTTTCAGACTGAGGATATTATGTTTCTTTCTCTTGGGCTCTTGTTTTCATTGTAGCCAGATTTATGCCATGATGAAGATAAGAATATACTCTTAGTAACTCTTCTTCCAGTCCTTCCTGAAATGAGTAAAGAAAACATTTAAAATGGAGTTGGGAAGCCCTTAAGGGAGACCTCTCCTGCACCTACCACTCCTTGGGCTGTATCGCCAGCAGGAAGAAGGTAGACAAGAATTATCTTGATAAGGGAGGACACTTTTCACAGGTGAATTTATCTCCTGCTTTTGAAAGAAGGAAGATCTCTCCCAGCCCCAGTAACAATGCACTAACCACCACTTGCAGCCAACGAGAAACCACTACAACCTCCAACTCTTGTTTTTCTCAAATGAACTTTTGTTCAAAACAACCCTTCCCAATTTCCTCCTAAAGTCAATTTGCTGGTCCTGAATTGTATTTCCTCTACTCAAATAAGCTCATTTTGCTGGTAAAATAATGGGCAGTTTTAAGGTTGACATTCTCAAGGAACTGTCTTATTCCAGAGTTGCAGGGACTTGAGTTCTTCTAGAGCTGACATTCACGTGACTGGATTTACTCTTCCTCAGTTGGAGATGCCATACTCTCTCTGTCATTTTTTTCTCATTTTTATAAGAGAAATTGGCGGAAGGAGGCAGGGAAGCTTAAAGAAAAGCAGAGTGTCTATAGTCTTAAAAAGTAAAACAGTTTCCATGCTAAAGCATGGACGTAATTCATGTGTAGCTAAAAGACTTTATATTTGATAAGAATAAATATCAGGTAAACTATACTGTTGAATTTTTAAACTCTGGTTAAAAACAAAGAACATGAAATTTATCATCTTAACAGTTTTTAAGAAAGAGTACAACTTAGTAGTGTTAAGTATATTCACATTGTTGTGAAATAGATCTCTAGAACTTTTTTCATCTTGCAAATCTGAAACTCTGTACCCAGTAAACAACTCCTCTTTTCTCCCTCCCCTTAGTCCCTGGTAACTACCATTCTACTTTGTACCTAGGAATTTGACCATTTTATGTACCTCATGCAGGTATAATAATACAATAGATGTCTTTTTTGTGACTGGCTTTTACTTACTATAATGTCTTCAAGGCTGATCCATGTTTAGCACGTGATAGGATTTCCTTCCTTTTTTGTGTGATGGATGCTTGGTTTGCTTCCACCTTTGGGCTGTTATGAACAGTGTTGCTGTGAATATGGGTGTGCAAATATCTTTTTAAGACTCTGCTGTTGAGTATTTTCTATGAATATTTAGATAAATACCCATTTTATTTTGAAATAGGGAAAATTTACTTGGCGGAATCTGAAGAGCTAGATTGAAACATTTTGGTAGAAATTTTGAAGAAATTTTGGAGGATTTTAAAGAACCGTAGTCTTTGTGACTTCCTAGTAATCTTTCTAGTCTTAACTTCTCTTAAAATATAAATTTGCTGGAGCGCCTGTGTGGCTCAGTTGGTTAAGCGGCCGACTTCAGCTCGGGCCATGATCTCACGGTCTGTGAGTTCGGGCCCCGCGTCAGGGTCTGTGCTGATGGCTCAGAGCCTGGAGCCTGCTTCGGATTCTGTGTCTCCCTCTCTCTCTGCCCTTCCTCTGCTCACACTCTGTCTCTATGTCTCTCAAAAATAAATAAAAACGTTAAAAAAATGTATAGATTTGCTTCTCCTTTAAGTTTAGGTCCAGTATAACTTTTGAACTTACAAGTCTTATTTATGAGCCATTTTCTGGCCCTAAGTGGATTTTCTGGCCTTGCTGCACAAGGGTTACAAGTGTAAGAGGATGGGAAGAAGAGGATGGGAAGTGTCCAGCATGTAACTGTCTCCTGTCCCAGCCTGAAACTGCTTGGGTGTTTGCTACCACACGAAGCATTGATATTGGAAAGATTATGTCATAACAGCCTCAACAGTTCTGTTTATGGTGGTTTCTTCAGTGGCAACACCTGCTTGACCTTGAAATCCAAAGGCTTTATGACTATTCACTATTTTAATTAAGCATTTTTTAACTTTCAGGAGAATTTTCTTGGTTTGTATTACTTTTTTTTTTTTTTCCTTAAATAAGCTCCACGCCCAGGGGGGGCTTGAATTCACAATGCGGAGACCAAGACCTGAGCTGAGATCAACAGTCTAACGCTTAACTGACTGAGCCACCTAGGCTCCTTGTATTGACTTTTTTTTTTCTTTAATTATTTTTTTTTGGCATTTATTTATTTTGAGAGAGAGAGAGAGAGAGACAGAGCATGAGCAGGGGAAGGGCAGAGAGAGAAGAAGACACAGAATCTGAAGCAGGCTCCAGCCTCTGAGCTGTCAGCACAGAGCCCGATGTGGGGCCCGAACCCATGAGCGAGATCATGACCTGAGCCGAAGTCGGACGCTCAACCGACTGAGCCACCCAGGCACCCCTGACTTTTTTTTTAAGTTTATTTGTTTTGAGAGAGAGCCAGAGGGCAAGCATCCAATTGGGGAGGGGCAGAGAGAGAAAAGGAGAGAGAGAATCCCAAGCAGGCTCCATGCTGTCAGCGCAGAGCCCTACGCAGGGCTTGAACCCATGAATCAAACTGTGAGATAATGACCTGAGCTGAAATCAAGAGTGGGATGCTTAACCAACAGAGCCACCCAGGCACCACCCCTGTATTGACATTTTAAAATAGTTACTATAAAATGAAAAATTATCTTTGTTTTAAGTTTTACCATTTGGTCTTTAGTACAAACATAGTCATTTTGTTTAGTAGCACTTGCATAATTCCATGCATGCTTTTCTGATGTGGCCCAAATGTTCATTATTTTTTACCCTAATATCTACCATTCAGAAGTTTTAAAATTTCTTGTATGTATATACAGTAGCTGTCAGATTGATGAAGCCATCATAGGCTTACATGTATACCTTTAGAAGTCATTTAGCTCACCATACCAGGACCTAGTTTCTGAGTTAACTCTTCTGTCACCTTCTGAAAGCTTTTAAATAATATTTTAATAAAATATAATAAAATTTAATTGAAATTATATAATTACTAACATTTCTATTAAAATTACACCTGACATGAGAGATGAGTTCATTTCAGTTCCAGGGTCTTTGTCTTTGTTGTATTCTATCAATATTAGGAGCGAATTTTGGGAACTTGGTAAATTTTCCTTAGTCTCATCTTGAATTCTAAATCTCAGCTATAAATCTAAGCCATATATTAATTGACTGAAGGCAGATTGCTAACAACTTCAGACACATTATCTTATAGTTTGCACTAATTAAAGAAAAATTGCTGAGAAAAAGGCAGTTTGCTTTTTGATCATGTTTCACTATCTCCAAAGAGTTAGTTGAAACCAAAGCTGTAATCAATTGCCTGAATAACATACTACATTTAGAAGGAGAAAAGACTATTGTGCAACACCTAGTTTCTAACTCATTAGAATTTCTCATTAGAAATTGCTTCATGCTTCAAGTTTAGATCTAAATACACTTATCCTTTAAAGGCCGTCAAGGTTGCTTCAGAATTTTTATAGCTCTTTGCAAATATTCCTGCTTTGGAGTAACTGAGCGCATCCCTGGGCTATTTAATTAATACAGCGTAGACTGCCTTCTCCTTTAAAGGAAATTGTAACACTTAAATTTGTTAATTTAATGGCCCAGTTCATTGTTGATTAAACTATCAGAAGGCAAATTCCTTTTATCTCACAAGCTGCTGATTGTTTTATGTCATTGGTAGGCCTGAGATTCCGTCAGTATGCTAATTTCATGTTATAGTGAGCATCCTACTGCTCCGTTCTGCACACACTTTATAGCACTTTTTATTCATTTAGCAAATGTTTGAGCATTTAATATATTTCAATCACTGGGCTAGGTGCTTTCTCAGCAAGTTTTACTTTTTAGGGTCTCCTATTAAATAACTTCTGGGATGTCTGGGATTTTTAGGTCAGATCATTAAATACTTTTTTAAAAGACATTATGTTAGAGGAAAAAATATTTCTTTGAAGCTATTCTGGCAAAACACTACTCATGTATTACTAATGAGCGTGTATTTATTTGTGGAAGGGTGGCGAGATATATCTTACTCAAATATGAGAAGTCTTTTGAGAACGTTCAAAGCCAGATCTATTGGCTCTGATTAAAATAAGCAGAATAAGTAAATCTCTACCCCAAAGGGTCTGGTGCTTCTCTTTTTCTCTGCCCTTTAAAGTCCTAGAAGCAGAGTGTTCAAAGTTTGACTATTTCACAACTGTAGAAATGAAAGAATGCTATTATGGGGTCACACCAGCCATGATTCTTTCAGTGGAAGCTACAGTGTATTTTATAGAGAGAATATGGTTGTCCTTGAAAACAATAGCCTCAGAAGGCAAGGTGTTAACCAGTTACGAACTAGTAGCAATCTTGACTATAAGAGTTCATTTTTATATGTGAAAGAATTCAGGAGGTAGAATTTTGCTGCTATTGGTTCAATGACACAGAGATGGACATTTTTTGTATTCTTTCAGCTGAGGTTTGCAATTTTATGGGCCTTTCTTTTAAAAAAAAATTTTTTAAGTAATCTTTATGCCCAACGTGGAGCTTGAGCTCATGCCCCTGAGATCAAAAGTCGCATACTCTACCAACTGAGCCAGCCAGCCACTCCCTGGGCCTCTTTTTTTTTATTATTGTTATCTTTCAAAGGGGCTAAATATGTCTGTTTTTCAGGCAAAGTATAGGAGAGAAGGCTAACGGCAAAAAGGCTGACTCAGCAACTTCCAGATACATCTCTGGCCACTCCTATCTGCAAAGGAGTCTAGGAATTGTAATTTTTCAGCCACATCCATTGCTCAAAGTTCTGTTAGTAAGGCAGAGAGAGTGGGTATTGGATAAGGTAGGCAACGAGCAGTCTCTACTATAGGTATCACTTCACCACCCGCTGCCCACATATACACAAACCAAAACGTTCTTCTCTCCCCCACAGCACACATGGATTTATTATCCATGAATCAGTCTAAAGCTTTCCTTATTTCTCTTCTGAGATTATACTCTCTCTCCTGAGTTTGTGGTGCTAGCGTGGGTCCCACGGTTTTAATTCTCTAGAAGCAGGCTGTGCAGTGGAGAGAGCATGGGACTTGGAATCAGGGACGGTGACCTGTAGTTCCAGTTCATCACTGGTGTGTTGACCTTTGACATGGGACCTTTCTATTCTTCCTTTGGATAATGGAAATACAATGCCTTCTCTGCCCGTGTTTTATAGACTTCTTAGAGTTTCAGATGAGCAGTTTTATGTATATAAAGTGCATGGCAAAGAGTAAAGCATCATATGAATAAATATTTGGTATTGTTATAATGATGATGTTCAAAACCAAACTCTTCATCTTCCCACTATTGCTCCTAACTTTTTTTTATGTCAAGTCACAGAGTCTGGAAACCTCCGTCTCCTTTATAGCTACATCCGCCTCCTACCCCACATCTCTTTAGCCGTAATAGTCTTTGATATTATTCTCTTAGTATTTCCTTACCATCTATCTCTGCCTTCCTTACTGCCACTCTGTGTTGTTCAGGGCCTTACTATACCCCTCTTACTTGGCAGTAGAGCAGCTAAATCCAGTCCAGTCTTTACATCTCCACATTTCTACATAGCCCTTACTTTTATTGTTTGATGGATATAATGTACCAGGGAGAAATTTACATAATATTTAGTAATATTCAGTAAATATTTTTCTACTTTTAGGCATTAGGGTGTTTGTATTTTCAGTTTTTATATTATGGTAATAGATATTTTATGTGTATGTGTGTACATATATAACATATATGAATATGCCTATAGCTGATGATTATTTTATTAAAAGCAAATTCCTGTGACATGAGTTACTAGGGTAACGGGTGGTTATTTGAGACTCCTGCTTCATTTTTCCAGTTGTTTGCCAAAGGATAGCACTAATTTATATGCCACAAACAATGGAGTATTATCACGAATGCATTGGAGCTTCTCATAGTCATGCAAAACTTAAAAATATCTAATAAAAAATACAGTTTGTCCATTTTCATGTACATAGAATCCAGGCACTCCCAAGTCCAGGAAGATTTGGTGTGTCATGATCCAGGTAACCTTGGACTTACATTTATAGGCTAGTATGGGCCAAGACATCTAATATGAATTTATCAAACATGTCAAAAGTGCAAAACAAGAATCTCAAGGAAAGATAGGAAATTTTATTCCTGGTCACATCCTGTTTTCCTTACAGGCTCTTCGGCACTTAAAGATAAGCTTGGGGCTTCATTTACTTTGAGACCTAAGGGTACCTTGTCTCTTCCTCCACGCAGCCCCCACACAACCCCCAGCTCTTCGACCTGCCTTTCCCTCTGAACGTCCACACTCACCCCCTCACTTGGGAGCCCTCACTGTGTAGACAGTGACAGACTGTCCTCCGATGTCTTGCTTACTTTCTTCAAGGTTTAGGAAAGGATTCTGAGTGTTTGTCCTTGTCTGACAAGGGAGACCAAATTGACTTAAATTTCCATTTTCTTTAAAAACAGGTATGAATTAATCAAGTTCCCTGATGACTCCTTCCCCATCCCTCTTCCTTTTAGGAGAAAGTTTAGAAGAAAGTTGGATAATGGGAGAATTTGGATTATTTATTGAGCTTAATTTTTTGGATTAAGTATAAATACAGAATAGGTAATGAATTACAGGGTGTAGCTGATTATTCTAGAGAATCATAAATATATGCTTATGATATATACATGTAACAGGAATCAGAGTATGAAGCACTTTTTAACTTTCCCATAAAACTTTCATCTTAAGATGTCTTTAAGGAGAAACTTACTTGTTCTTTTATTGAACAAATACTTATCATTACCATCCTCTCCAGGATTAATAGTCTGTGATTCTGTGAATTTATTGAAGTACTCAGTAAGTCACAGTTTTAGTTTGTACATATCCCGTATACTGTTTATAGATGCAGTTGAAGTCAAGGACTAACACTGATACCCATGCTAGTACATCTTTTACCTTTTTAAAAAAAAATTTTGTAAGCTGATTTGTTTCTTTTGAGAGAGAGAGAGAGCACAAGCAGGTGAGGGGCAGAGAGAAGAAGAGACAGAATCTCAAGCAGGCTTCACACCATCAGCGCAGAGCCCGAACTCACGAATCTTGAGGTCACGACCTGAGCTGAGATCAAGAGTCAAGAGTCAGATGCTTAACCCACTGAGCCGCCCAGGTGCCCCTGTCTTTTTAAATCTTGAAATAAAAATAATCCTCCCTCACCTCTTTGACTGATTCAGTAGTCTTTTTGGGCAAACACATGATAAGGCAAGTAGAATTATTGCTGGCTCCAGCACCTCTGGCTGTTCTAGCGTAGTTCCCATCAGCATTTCATACACAAGCCTCTGTTTAGGAAATACTGTTTTCAAAAAATGATGCATTTTAAAATTTAAATATAATCGAAAAGCCTTTTTAAAAAACATTTTTGACATTGAAAATTGTACATATTTTCCAACATTTAAAATTTAATAGAAAAATCATTTAAGAATTGTGGTTTTTGAGGGGCGGCTGGGTGGCTCAGTCGGTTGAGCATCTGACTTCAGCTCAGGTCATGATCTCACAGTTCGTGGGTTTGAGCGTCATGTCATGCTCTGTGCTGACAGCTTGGAGCCTGGAGCCTGCTTCAGATTCTGTGTCTCCCTCACTCTCTCTCTCTCTCTCTCTCGCTCGCTCTCTGCCCCTCCCCAACTCATGCTCTGTCTTTCAAAAATAAATGTTAAAAAAAAATTTTTTTAAAGAATTGTGGTTCTCGAAGTCAAATACCTACGTAAATTGTAAATAAAGTGTAAAATGTGTAATTACATAGAAAGATTTACTATAATAGAAATTATATTAGCTATTTTTTCTTCATATTATATGAAATAACTTTATAGTTATCTCCCTATTGCTCTATTTACTTCTCTCCCTAGGTGAACATATCAAACCTTTTACACCAGAGAAAGCAAAAGAAATTGTAATGTCTTTACAACAACCTGCAGTCTTCTGTAACATGGCTTTTGATTGGCCAGCACAACACTGGACCGCTAAACACCTTTCTGAGGTCCTTCGCGGCAAGCAGATACGATTCAGGATGGGATTGAAAAGAACAGATACAGGTAGGACTATGCGTAGTCATAACAATAATGCCTCTTCAATAACATTCCCATATTCTTAGCAGTGGTTTCTTTATCTCTAGAGAATCCTTTATTTCTAATCCTGTTTTTGACCATTGCAGATAGGAAAGTTTTATTGGAAGTTTTAGATGGACAGTTTGTGTGAAGATTTTTTTTAGACTAAACAACCTATAGTTGATAACCTTATATAAAATGTATTGGTTCATTGAATGTGGTAGACACTTAAGATTTGTTAATGTACTATTCTTTATGTTCCCCTGTGACTGAAAAAGATTAATACTAATCTAATAGTGTCTTTTACTTTTGACTCATGTAGAATGTGTCCTTTCATTTGTGGCTTCAAGCTCTATATTTATAGTGCTTACTCTTGGTTGTAATTTTATCTCTCTGCTCCATCAGCTGTCTGATCTCAGTGGCACTGCATAACTGTGAGAAGTGTGTAAAGCTGGGGTTTTTTTCATCCTCTTAAGCAATTAGATTATGCCAACTCCTTCTTCTTCCCTCAAGACTTGTAACATTTTGATATTTTGCCTTGTAGTCAGATAAAGCAATGACTATTAACTCTAAAAATAATTAAAGGAAAGAAACAGTGCTGTTTTTAATCTAAGGGAGTCCATGACCAGTGTCTGGCTTCAGAATGTGTTTAACTTCTATTTAAATATGGGCAGTTTGCTAGTCTAGAATTTCATAGTGTTTGAAGCATTGCTGTGAAGTGGCTTTATGAATATCTATTAATAACTCAGTAGGAACTAGAAAATTACCCAATTTCCCTTCTAGCTTCTCCAAGCTTCCTTCTCTCATGCTGACCTTCTAGTGTATCTCCAAGAGCTATGTGGTTTTGGTGTCTAGAACACCCTCATACTTGTGTCAGGTAGAGCAGGATTAATACCTCAAACTCATTGGCATCTCATTCTAATCACAGATCAAAATGTTTACTGTATTTTAAAATTAAATGCTAAACCAGCAAAAGGCACATAAAAATTCATCTTGTACTTTTTCTTTCTTGATTTTAGTCAAATAAATCTCTCATCCAGTGAAGTGTCTATTAGACAATAGTTAGGAGATAAGTAAGAATTGTAATTTTTTCGCACCATGGCTAGGTTCCAAATACAATACTACCATTAATTGCTAACAGTTATTGAGAGCTATTGTGTCAGGCAGTGTTCTGAGTGCTTTTTACATATTGTCTTAACCTTCTTAGAATGGTACTGTTATAAACATATTTTATAGATGAAGCACAGTGATTTGACATTTTCAAGCTACACTTAAGGATAAAAGAAAAAAAGTAGAAAGTCTCTGCAGTTGAGAACAACTGCCCTGAGTTTTTATTAATTTTTTACAATTTAGATGCATTCACATAACATAAAATTTATCATTTTAAAATATACAATTCAGTGGTTTTAGCATATGCATCGTGTTGTACAACCATCACCACTACCTAATTTCAGAACATTTCATCACCCCATCACCCCATAAAGAAGCCCAGTACCCCTTAAACGGTCACTCTCCATTCCATCATACCCCCAGGTTTTGGCAACCACTAGTCTGCTTTCTGTTGTTTTCTTTTTCTTTAAACATTTTAATCTTTTTTTGTTTTAATAATTTATTGTCAAATTGGTTTCCATGTAATACCCAGTGTTATTCCAAGAAGTGCCCTCCTCTGTGCCCGTCACCCACTCTCCCCTCTCCTCCACTCCCTCACCCCTCCGTTTGTTCTTAGTCTTTGAGAGTCTCTTATGTTTTGTCTCCCTATCTCTCTGTGTCTTTTTTCTTTTCCCCTCTTCCCCTCCCCCATGGTTTTCTGCTAAGTCTCTCAACATCCACCTATGCGTGGAAACATATGATATCTGTCTTTCTCTCCCTGACTTATTTCACTCAGCATAATACCCTCCAGTTCCATCCATGTTGCCACACATGGCCAGATTTCATTCTTTCTCATTGCCATGTAGTAGTCCATTGTATATATATACCACATCTTCTTTATGCCATTCGTCAGTTGATGGACACTTAGTCTCTTTCCATGATTTGACCCAGCAATAGCACTGCTAGGAATCTACCCAAGAGACACAGGAGTGCTGATAAAAAAATTTTTAATGTTTATTTTTGAGAAAGAGAGAGAGAGGGGGGGGCAGAGCGTGATTAGGGGAGGGGCAGAGACAGAGGAAGACACAGAATCCAAAGCAGGCTCCAGGCTCTGAGCTGTCAGCACAGAGCCTGACACGGGGCTCAAACTCATGAGCTGTGAAGTCATGTCCTGAAGCCAAAGTCAGATGCATAAACAACTGAGCCACCCAGGCATCCCCCCAAATTTTTTTATATTAGAGAGCACAAGGTAGAAGAGGGACAGAAATAGAATGAGAGAGAATCTTAAACAGGCTCCATGCTCAGCATGGAGCCCAACATGGGGCTCAATCCCACAACCCTGGGATCATGACTTGAGCTGAAATCAAGAGTCAGACACTCAACCGACTGAGTCACCCAGATGCCTCCCTGACTTAGTCATTGTGGAGAACATTGAAGAAATGGGAAGATCCAAAGAAATTTAAAAACACTTTGTCCTATTACCAAGAGATAGTCACTAGTTACACTCTGATAAATGTTTATGCAGGCCTTTTAGTATTTTAAGAATAAAATATTAATTTTCACAGCCTGCCTTTTTTTACATGTCTTGAGCAGTTTCTCTTGCTGTTAAATGTAACTTTTAAGGTTTATTTATTTATTTTGAGAGAGAGAGAGAGTGAGTGGGAGTGAGGGGAGGGTGGGCAGAGAGAGAGAGAATCTGAAGCAGGCTCTGAGCTGTCAGTACAGAGCCTGACTCGGGGCTCAAATCCACAAACCATGAGATCATGACCTGAGTGCAAACCAAGAGTGGGACACTTAACTGACTGAGCCACCCAGGCGCCCCTAATGTGACTTTAAATGGCTACCTAGGGATGCCTGTGTGGCCAGCAAGTTAAGTGTCCAGCTTCAGCTCAGGTCATGATCTCGAGGTTCATGAGTTCAAGCCTCGCATTGGGCTCTGTGCTGACAGCTCAGAGCCAGGAGCCTGCTTCAGATTCTGTGTCTCCCTCTCTCTCTGCCCCTCCCCCACTCTGTCTCTGTCTGTCTCCCTATCTCTCTCTCAAAAATAAATAAACTTTAAAGTTACCTAATGTTTCATTGTATGGCAGTATCATAAGACGGTAGTGAGCATCTTTGAAAATAAATCTTGTTCAAGTTTCTGATTATTTCTCTAGGATAGATTCCTGGAATGTGAATGACTGGGTCAAAGGGTATGAACGTTATCACCAGTAGCAGCACTATGCGTGAACCTTCTTACACCAGAAACCTCTGAGTCACTGATTGCCTCTCTAAGTGGCATCTGGTGACCTGTGACTTACACCCTAAATATGCAGCGTCCGCCTACTTTTCTCTTTCCCCGTGGCCATCCTCTAGGCAGGGTTACCCTGCTTGGTCTCACTTCCATAGGTGCAGTAGCCTCATCCATAGTCCCTCTGAACCCCTACGCTTCCCACCCAGTCCTTTTTCCATACTAAAACCAGAGACAGTTTTTAAGAAAATAAATCTCATTCTATTTTTCTGCTTAAAACTCTTAAATAAATGGCTTCCCATAACCCTTAGGTTAAAGGCTGAAATTTTTATTGTGGTGTAGAACTCTGTTTGCTTCATCAGCTTAATCCCTCTCCCTGAGCTCTGGCCAAACAAACATTGGTTTTAGTTTTTGCATTTCCAGAGGTTTGCTTCTCCTTTCTTCTGGGCCTTTGCATATGGATCCAACCATTCTTTCCTCCTTTTCCATTTTCCCTTATTGCAGCTTGACTGGGTTAACTCCTCTTCTTCTTCGGATCTTAGCTCAAGCATCAGTTTCTCATGGAAGTCTTTCCTGACCACATTGCCTCCGCCTTCCAAATCAGGTGCAGCTCCCCAGTTGTCTCAGAGCACCTGTATTTCCCAGTAGCACTCAGCTCAGTGAGAATCGCGTGCTTAGTTGTGTAAGTAGTTAGCTGTTTAAAATCTCTCTTCCCCTCAAGAAGGGCACCTTTGTGACTACCTGGGTGAGGGACCACCAAGGGCTGAGCACCGAATGGACACTCAGACTCTTTTTCTGGAGTAAAAGAATGAAAAGCCTTCCGTACTTGTGGCAGAGTTCTTGGCAGAAAGGGGGTTTCCGTTTACCGTCCTTTCAGAGCGTGCGAGGGTGTCTGTTTTGCCACTCTTTGCCCAAACTGAGATTTCTCTTAAAAAAAAAATCTGGTATTTTTATGTAGTCAAATCAATTGATATCTCATTAACATTTTATTCTTGTTTTCTTTACTTTGAAATTCCTTCTGTATCTTGAAAATAGATATATTCTATTATTTCCTTTTTTTTCCTAATATTTTCTCGGATATTTTGATTTTCTTTTTACATTTTACTCTTTACCGTTTCCATATTTATTTTGACATACAATGTTCACTGACTTTTTTAGTTAAGTTGGAAATAACAGTACCTTTTATTTCAGTACCATTTGAATAATCCTTTTTTCCCCTACTTTGAAATCATCTTTATTATACTACTGTATTCTTACAAATTCCAGCATTTGTTTTGGACCATGTATCGAGCTATAAGTTTTTAAGGCAGTAAAACATTTTTTAAATGCTATTTTAGCAACTGATATATATTGTAATTTTTGAAAGAACAACTCATCCTCCCTAATTACTCTTATTTCTCAGTATTTTCTTAGATGTTATTGAATTTTATTCCTCTAAATGAATTTTAGAGTTAAATAACAGACTCACATTAAACAGATCCTGTTGGGATTTTAAATGAAAATTCATTAAGTGCTATAAGCTGTTTCAGAAAGAATCTACCTTGTGATAATACCATATCTTCCTACACAAAAAACATGTTATTTTCACCTATCAAGTTTATTTCATCTCAGTAAAAAGATTTGAGTTTTCATATATTTCTACAAATTTCTTAAAGTATTATAAATACAAACTTTTTATAGCTACTATAAAGGAAATTATTTTTACCTATTGTATTTTTCTAACTAGTTATAACTGGTAGATTTAAAATAGCCATTTATTTTTGTATGTTTATTTTTTATCCAGCCATTTCTTAGTATATGTAGTTTTTTAATTTATCGTGGATTTTCTAGGAAGATAGGCATCTGATCTTACAAGCAATGAAAACTTTATTTCCTTCCTATTGAATATATGTATTTTTTCCCTCTTAGTTGCAGGTATGGCATTTATTTATTTATTTAGTGAACCATTTTTTTTTTAATATAAATTTTGGTTAACATACAGTGAAATATTGGTTTCAGGAGTAGAATTCAGTAACTCATCACTTCCATACAACACCCAGTGCTCATCACAAGTTCCCTCCTAGTACCCATCACCCATCTAGCGCATCTCCCATTCACCTCCCTCCATCAACCCATAATTTGATCTCTATCATTAAGAGTCTCTTGTGGTTCGGTGAATATATTTCTTATTTTTGTTTTAGGGCTTGGTTTGAGTTTTTTACAATGTTTGAGTTAATAGTAATTATACTTTGAATTATATGTATATCTTCGTTTATCTTAGGAAGCAGATAATGGTATCTCCTAGGTCTCTGAAACCATTCTGGATCAAATTCATTTGCCAACATAGTGCTCAGTGGCAATACTATACCTTAACTGGCAGTAATTTGGCAAAACAGCTATAGAAAGAACCCTAAAGAGATGGGGGTGCAATGATGATCAAAAGTCCTCCTTGGTACCTGCATTCCATGCAATGTTTGTTGCTTGTAAAATGATTAAGTCTAACAAAGTGGAGAAATACTTGTGTCCTTGCTCTGCAGAAAATATTTTGGGACTCCCTTTTATGAGAGTTAAAGCAAACTCAACTTACACACTACTTCCAAATCCTGAGCTCGGTTGAGCTGCTTCTTACCTAACGCTTTGACAGTTAAGGGGGATGAAAACTGCCACTGCCTAGGCTACTTCAACATGCAGTGAAAGAACAATAATAATAAAGTTGGAAAGGAATAATTGCATTGCAAAAAAATAAACTAAGAAAAACAGCTGTACTACTCAGAAAGAAATTGTCATAACAGAATGAAAACAGTTCCTTTGGTGCTGCTACTACTTTCCGGAAGGAAAAAATCAAAAGAATTCTGTTTTTAAATCACTATGTAAATGAAAAAGTCTGTCATTTCCATTCATTCCATTCTTAGTAATTTTGTCCTGACAGTAACAGTTCTCACGTGTAATTTTCTTCGCTTTTGAATTTTCATTTTTTAAAATACAGAACTTGCTGTGACAGAACAAATCCCCTGATAAGGCTGCAATGCAGACATGCCTGTGAAAACTGGCCTTAACTCTGAAGTCCTGCTCTGTACCCCCAGGGGCAAATGTCTCAAGTAAAGGCTTTAGTATTCAGTTCGATCAGTTGTGTTAAATTGTATGAAGTGAAAATCATTGGACAGTGTAACGTCTTTAGGCTTCCATTGGAGCTCACTGAAATGATTATAAAATGACTCCTATTTCCCAGCACGATGCAGCTTTCTTGCCAGGTTTTTGTTTGTTTAAAAAACTCTGTGTCTTCCTGTGTTGTTGGCGTAAATTCTTTTTTTTTTTTTAAGTTGGACAATTTTTTAATGTTTATTTATTTTAATTTTTTAATTTGTACCCATTAGTTAGCATATAGTGCAATAATGATTTCAGGAGTAGAATCCAGTGATTCATGCCCCAATATAACACCCAGTGCTTATCCCAAGTGTCCTCCTTAAGGCCCCTTACTCATTTAGCTCATCCCCCCACCCACACCCCTCCAGCAACCCTCAGTTTGTTTTCTGTATTTAAGAGTCTCTTATGTTGTGGGGCGCCTGAGTGGCTCAGTCTGTTAAGTGTCCTACTTCGGCTCAGGGCATGAGCTCGCAGTTTGTGAGTTTGAGCCTCGCGTCGGGTTCTGTGCTGATAGCTCAGAGCCTGGAGCTTGCTTCCGATTCTGTGTCTCCCTCTCTCTCTGCCCCTCCCACACTCATGCTCTGTCTCTCTCTGTTTCTCAATAATAAATAAATGTTAAAAAAAAAAAAAAGTCTCTCTTGTGTTTTGTCCTCCTCCCTCTTTTTATATTATTTTTGCTTTCCTTCCCTGTGTTCCTCCATTTTGTATCTTAAATTCCACATGTGAGTGAAGTCATGATATTTTTCTTTCTCTGACTGACTAATTTCGCTTAGCATGATACCTTCTAGTTCCATGTACATTGTTGCAAATGGCAAGATTTCATTCTTTTCTATTGCCGAGTAACATTCCATTGTGTATCTATATCACGTCTTCTTTATCCATTTATCTATTATTGGACACTTGGGCTCTTTCTATACTTTGGCTATTGTCAATAGTGCCACTATAAACATTGGGGTGCATGTGTGCCTCCGAAAACAGCCCACCCGTATCCCTTGGATAGATACCTAGTAGTGCAATTGCCGGGTCATAGGGTAGTTCTATTTTTATTTTTTGAGAAACCTCCACACTGTTTTCCAGAGCGGCTGTACCAGTTTACATTCCCACCAGCAGTGCAAAAGAGATCCTCTTTCTTCATTCACATCCTTGTCAACATCTGTCATTGCCTGAGTTGTTAATGTTAGCCATTCTGACTGGTGTAAGGTGGTGTCTCATTGTGGTTTTGATTTGTATTTCCCTGATGATGAGTGACGTTGAGCATTTTTTCATGTGTCTGTTAACCATCTGGATGTCTTCTTTGGAGAAGTGTCTGTTCAAGTCTTTCGCCCTTTTCTTCACTGGATTATTTGTTTTTTGGGTGTTGAGTTTGATAAGTTCTCTATAGATTTTTGGATACTAACCCTTTATCTGATAAGTCATTTGCAAATGTCTTCTCCCATTTTTTTTAATGTTTATTTTTTGAGAGAGAGAGAGAACTGAGGAGGGGCAGAGGAAGAGGGAGTCAGAGGATTAGAAATAGGCTCTGTGCTATTAGTGCACAACCTGTTATGGGGCTTAAGCCTGTGAAGTATGAGATCATGACCTGAACTGAAGTCAGACACTTGACTGACTGAGCCACCCAGGTGACCCTGGGGTAAATTCTTAATGATAATGTTGATAATATTAAGAGTGTATATATATATATATACACACACACATATATATTTGTGTGTGTGTATGTTACTGTGAGTATATATATTCATACATATGTATACACACACACACACACACACACACACACACACACTGATAGGTTACTGAGTGGCAAGCACTGTTCTAAGTCCTTTTCAAAACTTGTCAAATTTTAAAAGTTCTTAAATATGCAGATTTTAATCTTTTAGATAAATGTACCTTTGTAAAGTTTTTCTGCTTCTCAAAGTCAGGTGACAGTTGATGAAGTAGAATTAGGATGACTTCGTGACACACACCCTCCCCTCTATCCTCTGCCATTCTGAGGTTATAGGAGAAAGAGAGGTGGGGGAGAGAAAGATGGTCAAGATAATCCTAAGGAGTTCAGGCAGAAACGGTGAGAAAAGCTAAAGGTGTTGAAAGAAGAGCTTGAGTGCCCTTCTCCTCTTAGTGCTAATTTGGCTCACTTTTGAAGGACCCCAAGTAAATATAAGAATCAGATTAGTGCCTGTTACTGAGAATCTACTATGTTTCAGACATTGTGCTTATTTATACACAGTAGATCTATAGCTCTTGAAAGGATTTCACGCTGATCATAATCAGGTTTCTTGAATATTAACTTCCCAAGTGCATTTAAAATATTCTGCTTTTTGGGGCACGTGGGTGGCCCAGTGGGTTCAGCATCCGACTCCTAATTTTGATTCAGGTCATGATCTCACAGTCCATGGGTTCAAGCCCTGCCCAGGGCTCTGTGCCGACAGCAGGGAGCCTGCTTGGGATTCTCTCTCTCCATCTCTCTCTGCCCTTCACCTGCTCATGCTCACTCACACGCTCTCTCTCAAAATAAATAATAATACTTTAAACAAATATTCTGCTTGTTACAAAAAAAATTCATGAGTTTTTTTTTTTCATGAAAAATGTCATATCATGTTTGAACTATTTAGAAGAATAGTTCTTATATAAATGAGTCACATCCATAAATGGACAGACAATAGACTTCTCTCTACGCTTTCCTCATCAGCCCTCTTCTCTGGGTCTTTTCCTATCTATGTGTCTATGGCACAAAATGTGCATTTAATTATGTCATGCCCCAAATTTTCTATTATTGTGGTTAAAACTTTATCTTTGCCTAAATATATTAACAACTCAAGAGTATTACCTACCTCTTTTATGTTCCCACAAGCGTGAGCACAGTGCTAATTACAAATTAAGAACTTAATAAATGATTCTGAAATAAATGAATTAATAAATGAACAGACATTAAGTTTGCCATCGGCCACTTAATAATTCTGATCTATGTGTGATATATGTGCACTATAAAGTCAGAAAATTGTCAGAAGACTGTTTTTTGTTATTGCCTTATTTCCCTTTTTAATTCGGAGAAGCGGTTCTCAAACGTATTGGCTTCAGGATCCCTTTGCCATATCCCTTTGTCGAGTTCTCCAGTGCAGAGAAGATTGGCGTGACTCCTGCACAAGGGTGACATGCAGCTTCATGAAGCACTCCATATCTTTTGTGCTATTTGAAAAAAAAACAACAAATGCCGTACCTTTAAAATAAATTATTTGAATGAGCTTTTGTCAATGTGGATTGTATCTAGTGATGCCATGTTATAAATTAAAAGTGAGACATTTAAAAAATACAAGAACATAAACATGTATTCTGCTAGCTATCTCTGTAGTGACTTCAACTAAGGTCAACTAAGCTTCTAGAAAACTCCACCATACACTCATGAGAGAACGAGAATGAAAAATGTCAGAGTATTATCGTGAAAATAGTTGAGACTTCACAGAAAATTAACAATCTAAAGTATACCACTGGATTACTAAATGAGGTTATACTAAGTGTAGTCTTTAATCTTAAAGTTAAAACCTTGTTTTTCACCTTTTTGTTAAACCACGATATTGTGAGTGTTGTAAATGATTCGAATTATATCGCAAGCACAAAATTAATTTTAAATGTTAAATGCTAGTTAACATTTTTTTTTATTGAAACTGTCTTCATTTTAAAAAACAATATTTAGAAACCATGTTCAGTATACATTTCAGATTGGGCTCTCTTACATTGCAGTTCCTCAGTTCGAAACTGCGTGTGGTTACGTAGAAGCTACGCTTGAAGAGTTTCTGACCTGGAACTGTGACCAGTCTCCTCTTTCCGGACCTTTTAGACATTATGATCATTCCAAATTCTGGGCTTATGCTGACTATAAATATTTTGTCAGCCTGTTTGATGACAAGACAGATATTTTCGAGGTAAGTCAATATATTCCTTTCAATCATGGTAATAATTTATTCTTGCAAAAAGATCACAGATTAGAATCTCTCTGGTACCTTTTTCTCTCACTGTCTTTTTCTCTCAAAAGTAATCACTGTGAGTCTTAAGCATTTTATCCACTCAGACTAAAAGATTTGCTCAGGAGAAGTGTGATGTCTGGCTTCCGCAGAAGAGTGGCCTTGTCACTATTTTCCTACCCGCGGGACTTCTCGCACACCCTCTCGTTTGCCTTTAAACAATGCCCGAGCTGGTTTGGAGTATAGAGAAGCATAGAATGTATATAGAACTTCATTTCCTCGTGACCTACATAGACGTTTTTATTCTGTCAGTGAGGCAGATGGAAGTGTGGCACCGATTATTCCATGAAGAACCGTTGCCAAAATCCTGGAAGCATTCCAGGCCTCCGCTGCCGCCTTCCTGGCCTGCTCTTAGGGGTCAGTACAGGTTTACGGCCTGAGGCAGAGCGCCGGGCTCCTGGTATTTGAGTACAGAAGTCTTGCAGAAGTAAGAATGTGGAAATTCTTTGTCAGGTGTTGACATAACTGGCAGCAGAGTTCGCAGACCTATCATATCCTCTTTTAAATGATTTCTGCCTCCACTGCTAGCTTACTTTGTGGGGTGATTTCGCAGATTCTCTGTTCTGGTTTCTGTGTGTATCTTAGGCACGAGGCAGGATTGGGAGTAGTTCCAGGAAGCTGTTTGGATGACTCTGCCTTGCCCACCGTCGGGTCAGGGCTCCGGAGTCCTTTATCCTGCGCCTAATCCTTTGTTCGGAGAGGTATTCCGCCACGGCTGCAGGCCGTCACGCCCCGCTGCCCCCACCCAGCCCCCTGGACTCCTCTCTTCCTGACCATCACCATCAGGACTTTCCTCTCAAATAGGCTGGGAGTCCTTAGACTCCTCTTTTTTCTTTTCTTTTTCTTCTTCTTTTTTTTTTTTTTAGTTTTTATTTCACTTCAAGTGTAGTTAATATAGAGTTATTAGTTTCAGGTGTCCAATACAGTGATTCGGCACTTCCATGCATCACCCGGTGCTCAGCACAAGTGCACTCCTTATCCCTATCACCTATTAGTTTTCCTTTCAGCCTATATGTTTCTTTTTCCCTTTGAGTCAAGGTATAGATGCTGGGGTTTACATAGTTAAAGCTACTCTGTAGCTTTTTTTAAATGCTTACTTACATTTTGCTTTTTATGAAAAAAGGAAAACTGTATCACTTGTCTCATAATTGTTAGTTGAGGATATATTTTTATTCTGATTACTATGAAAGAAATGCATCAGTTTTGAAAACATTCAGTAGATGCTTTCTCAATCCAAAGTCTATACCAAATCTGTTTACTCATTTTTAAATGATAATTTTGAGGTCATTTTTTTTCTTATTATCTGTGGTCACTTTATGGATCTTTAACCCTGGAACATTTAGATATCGTAGTTAACTTTTAGAGTCTTTTATTATATTTCTTGTACTCTCACCCACCCTGTAGATTAGACTACTACTTTTTGCTCCGTATTTCAGGTAAAACATTGTGCAATGGCAGTATTTATCAAGTACTTCTTGTACCTAATGCTTTTCTAAGTGCTTTACGTTTGTAATCATCACAGTAACCCTATGATATAATTTTCCCTGTTTTAAGAAAAAAGAGGCACATAAATTCAACCTTTTCTGAAATTCTATGGCTAAGAAAAGAGTAACCCAAGTATTCTGTCCTCCAAGCTTTAACTGCTACAGTGTATGCATACACAGGGTCTGAATACATTAGTTCTTTAGGGACCCCACAGACAAGGGTAAGGACTTCGTTCTGCTGAGTCTGGGCTCGCTCTGCCTTGCGTGAATCTCTCATCTGACCCCATCAATTATTCTGCCTCAGCCCAGGCATGACAGCACTGGGCAGACATGTGTCTTGTCCATTAAGTGTGGATATAAAAGACCTTTTGGTAGTGTGCTGGAATTCTAATTGAGCCCTTATAATATAAAACCTGATGTTTTTAGTTGAGTGAGTTTTCTGTCAGCTCACATTATGATGATTAATTCTCTGGATTAAAATAGGCAAATCTGCTGTGAACAACCAAGTTCTTTATGATTATATAATTTTTTAGCTCAGATTTCTGAGCAAGTCTTCTTTCATCCCAGGTACCTAAGTTGTTTTCCTTTTACCACTCTAATTCGTTCAGTCATCAAGTCTTACAACTTTCTGTTTCAAGCTTTCTTCCACCTCCATCTTCCAACCTCACAGATCCATAAAATGGTGGGTAGTTAAATGTTAAAATGGGTAAATTTAGGGGTGCCTGGGTGGCTCAGGTGGTTAAGCATCCAACTTAGGCTCAGGTCATGATCTCACAGCTTGTGGGTTCGAGCCCTGTGTCGGGCTCTGTGCTGACGGCTCAGAGCCTGAAGCCTGCTTCAGATTCTGTGTCTCCCTCTCTCTCTCTGACCCTCCCCCACTTGTGCTCTGCCTCTCTCTTTCTCTCTCAAAAAAGAAATAAACATTAAAAAAAATTTATGGATAAATTTTTAAAATCTTTATAATTCATTTAAAATAAAATCATTATATGTGAACATAACATTTTTATAAAAATAATTGTATATTCAAGGGACACCGGGTGGCTTAGTCAGTTAAGTGTCGGACTCTTGATCTCTGCTCGGGATCTATACTGAACCTCATGGTTCGTGGGATTGAGCCCCATATTGGGCTCTGCGCTGACAGCATGGAGCCTGCTTGGGAGTCTCTCTCTCCCTCTCTTTCTTTCTGCCCCTTCTCCCTCCCTCCCTCTCTTTCTCTCTCTCTTTCTCAAAATAAATTAAAAAAAAGAAGATAATTATATTCAATAATTTTTTAAATGTTATAAGAAGAGTGGTATCAGGGCACCTAGTCGGTGGAGCGTCCAGTTCTTGATTTTAGCTCAGGTCATGATCTCCTAGTTTGTGACATTGAGCACCCCTGTATCAGGGCTCAGTGCTGACAGCACGAAGCCTGCTTGGGATTCTCTTTCTCTCTCTCCATCTCTTTCTCTGCCTGTCCCCTGCATGTGTGCACACACTCTCTTTCTCTCTTGCAAAATAAATAAATAAACTTAAAAAAAAAAAAAAAGTTCTCAGTCTCATTTGTTTCATGATACCAGTTTCCAAAAATCATTTTCATTCTGTTCAAATATTTTCTAATTTCCCTTGTGATGTATTGTTTGACTTATGGATTATTTAGAAGTATAGTGTTTAGTTTCCAAATATTTGAGGATTATCTTTCTGTTGATTGATAATTTAAACCCACCGTGGTTAGAGAACATATTTTGTGTGAGTTTAGTCCTTTGAAACTTATTGTTTACTGCCCATAATATACTCATTCTTGACTAATGTTCCAGATGCACTTGAAAATAATGTGTATTCTGCTGTTACTGTGTTTTATAAATATCAGTTATATCACATTGATTGCTTAAGTCTCTTGTATGCTTACTGATTTTCTCTACACTTGTTCTGCCCACTGTATAGACAGAGGTATGGAAATTCCCAACTATAATTGTATATATGTTTCTTTTTCAGTTTAAGTTGGTCAGTTTTTGCATCATGTATTCTGAAACTGTTAATAGGTTCATATGCATTTAGGATTACTATGTCCTCTTTAATGGATTGATCTTTTATTATGATGAAATGATCCTTTTTCTCATGGGTTTTTCCTTGATACGAAGTCTACTTTGTTTAGTTTGCCTTTGGGTAGTGTTAGCATGACAAAGGAATGCTTACTATTTGATTCCATTCATATAAAATTGTAGAACTTGGAAACGAATTTATAATGATCAAAAAAGATCAAGAACAAGGGAGCAGAGATAGATGGGTTACTAAGGGTCACAGGGAAACTTGTCAAAATATTTGTCATCTTGATTGTAGCAGTGGTTTCTCAATATGTACATATGTATAAAAATTCATCAGATTTTTCACTTGAAATACATGCTGTTTATCCTGCATCAATTATACCTCAATAAAGCTGTTTCAAAAACAAAAAATACAATACTGGTAGTACATTTTCATTCCACTGTCTTGACACCAGCAGTTTTATCCACCATTGTTTTTTGTGCCATCAATGCAAATGTCAACACAGTGAAATAAGCGTATTAACATCTTAATAGTATTATGAACATAATTTCAACCTCACAGATCCTTTGAAATAGTCTCAGTGACTTCCAAGAGGTGCATGGACCACCTTGAGAACTTCCGATTTACAATATCACTTCTGATATTACTCTTTATTCCTCCACTTCTGACTTCTCCTCTAATCAATTCTAAAACAGTTTCTCCTGAAAATCCATTCCAAGTCATGCTCCAGATTATATACAGAAATATATTAATCATGTTCACAAATATTCAAGACTTAAAACTGGATAAGGATAGCACGTAAGATTCCCCGTATGACTGACATGACCTGTCTCCTAGGCATATGACTGACATGACCTGTCTCCTAGGCATATGTCCCTGTTGTATCCTCACTGAGTACTGGACCACCATATTCTCTGTCATTTCAACCCTCTGCTTATTCTCTTCTCAATTTCTGCCTATTAAAATTTTACTTTTTAGGACCCAGCTCAGATTCAGTCTTGGCTGTGAAGCCTCCAACCACTGTACCCACAGCCATCCGTCCCTTGCCTTCATTCCTATACGTTTTATTTGGGTTGTTATTTAAGTGACATAGAATGTTTACATCTTGTTCCTCTAACAATATCAGCTTTTTGGGAAGAAGGACTATGTTCTATAACTTTTTATTTCCCTAAACTACTAATACAGTGCTGAATATGTAATAGGTATTTGAATGATTACAGAAGGCTGTTTTTTTTCCTACTCTAACCATTTCTTGTTTTGATTGTTCTTTGGTTTTAGCATCTTTCAGGGAATGTTTTATACCCTTAGTTTCACCTTTGTCAAATTTTCTGTGGTTTCTAATCAATTGTAGCATTTGTCAATCTTGATAAGAAGTTCTTAGCTCTCTTCAGCCTTCTAGTTTTATAAGTTTTTACTTACAGATTCTAAAGTTTCCATCTATTAACCTTTTTTTCCACAAATTAAAATTACCCACTGATAAATATATAACATATATACTGATAAATACACTGGTAAATATACTGATATGACTGGAAAATATCCTATAACCTTAGAGTGGCCAATAATTATGATTTTGACACCTAAGTGACTTTCATGTCACGGCAAATGAAATTAGTCCCATTATGTTTTAGTTATACATTATGTCATTGACTAAGTAAAACTTTATTTGGAATATTTTGTTCTCTACTTCCCAAGAAAGGTAGGGAATTTGTGACATTACCACATAAAATTACTTTATCTCTGACTTCTTACATAAGAATAACAGGTGTTACCTTTTGTAATTATAAGTAAGTATCATCATAATTGAAGCTATTAAGAATCAACATGTAGGGTGCCTGAGTGGCTCTGTTGAGTGGCCCAATTTTCTTTTTTTTTTAGTGTTTTATTTAATTTTGAGAGACAGAACGTGAGCAGGGGAGAAGTAGAGAGGGAGACAGAATTCGAAGCAGGCTTGAGGCTCTGAGCTGTCAACACAGAGCCTGACATGGGGCTCAAACCCCCAAACCATGAGATCATGACCTGAGCTGAAGTCGGATGCTTAACCGACTGAGCCACCCAGCCACCCCAAGTGACCCACTATTGATTTCAGCTCAGGTTGAGATCCCAGGATCGTGGGATCAAGCCCTGCATCAGGCTCTGTGCTGAGTGTGGAGCCTGCTTAATATTCTGTCTCTCCTTCTGCCTCTCTCCCCTGCTTGGCTGTCTCTCTCTCTCTTCCCCACCCCCCCCCCAAAAAAATATAACAAAAGGATTTTGCCCCAAGAGGTTTTCCCAGGAAGATTCCATTTTACGTTGTGATTCAGATTAGCTGCTAAGAGTCAGGAGCCGTGTTAGGTCACCAGGACAAGAATCCCAAAGTGCAATACATGGAAAATTAGTTCCAACCTGTCTTGGACTTTATAACATAGTTAGAGTAGATTGAAATTTAGCTAGGTGATTTAGTAATGATTAAAGGGTTCGATGGCCAGTGATGCTTTCTGATGAAGCAAATTGAAAAGTAAGAATTTATCCAAGCCTAACTGTGGATAGAGTTAACTATCTCTTTTCTATTTATGTTACCTAAGGTAATTTTCCTAAGGAAAAAAAGAGCCTTAAGTACTTGCTAATTTATAATGTCCTTTCAAGGGGCTGTTTAAATTTTAAATTGAAGTATTTATCCTTTGTAAGTTTTATATAGTAATTATAGTTAGTTGTATTGTTTTAGTTTCATTTTTGTTGTTTTGGCCAATATTGGACTTCTTTCTTCTTTTCAGACATAAAACTCATTATGTGTAATCAACTTTTCTATATTCTTGATCTAGGCACAGAAAATTAATAGAATGAGACAACTTTTTATGTGACAGATGGACTCAAATCAACCATGGCCATGAGTCACCCAAACAGCATGGTATAGGTATAATACCAATTACTCGGGGGTGTTCTCAGAGCCTAGAGCTTACACCAACTAGCTCATACTGAATCTGGGCTCTGAGAACACCCCAACTCAAAATATACCATCTTTTAGAACAAAACGACTTAAGATTGAATTGTCTTTTGGTGATCGGTTTACATAGTAGACTAAAAAAAGCCACTATTCTATATTATAAGCATCTCACCAGTTTTCTTTAGTTCTTTGGTTAAAACTAAAATTATGGGAGATTTGGTTACTTGTAAAATGGTGTTTGACTCTGGAATAATTATATAGCTTGTTAATTGAAGCAAGTTTAGGAATTACTCAGGTTCTACATAAAAATAGATCTAGTTACTGGGGTGCCTGGGTGGGTCAGTTGGTTAAGCGTCCAACTTTCAGCTTAGGTCATGATATCTCAGTTTGTGGGTTCGAGCCCCATGCCGGCTTTCTGCTGTCAGCATGGAGCCTGCTTTAGATCCTCTGTCTCCTTCTCTCTCTGCCCCCCAACTTGCACTGTCTCTCTCAAAAATAAACAAACATTAAAAAATATATAGATCTACTTACTGAGCTCTGTAACTCCAGCAATTTTTGAGCGTTTGTTGGACTTACTATATTAGGCATTGGAGATGCCAACCTGAATAAAATAAAGGACTTATCTCCCTTGGGACTTCATTTTTTTTTTTTTTTATCAAAGTGTATTTATTATTTTGAGAGAGAGAGAGAGAGCATGAGCAGGGGAGGGGCAGAGAGAGAGAATCCCAAACAGACTCTGTGCTCTCAGTGTAGAGTCTGATGTGGGGCTTGAACTCATTAACTGTGAGATCATGACCTGAGCCAAAATCAAGAGTCATATGCTTAACCAACTGAGGCACCCAGGCGCCCGAAATTTCAACTATTTGTGACTTCCTAATTTATTGTACCATCATGTGACAGTGATAGAAACTGCCTGTGACTTTTTTTTTTCTTTTGGATAATTTATGTTGTTGTTTAGGTCGGTGTCCGCAACTAGACTGTAAAGTCCTCAATATAATAATAGAGATCTTTATGTCTCGCACTTTTTTTGAGTCTCCCTCCTTGATTAGCATATCCCATGTTATCAGTCAGTATTCATTGATTCAAGTAGATGTGGTGTGGCCCTGATTTTCAACTCCGTCGGCATTCGCATTCCCTTTATGATCCTGAAATACAGTTTGTAGGTGATATCGTTAACTAAGCATGTAATTTTTTAAAAAATTGTTAAAGTGCCTAACCTATGACATAAAGGAGCGTTTTAAGAAAGTAATTTATAATAAAACAACATATATTTGTATCTTAATGCTCAATGACTATACTAGAAGACATAATGAAATAGTCAAATTAGATATGTAATTAAGTAGACCATCCCTAAAACCAATATATGATCATTTTCAATGGATACCGCATTCCATTGACTCCACAAACCAAGGCCAACCCCAGTGCACACTGTGATCTGCAGTGTTCCTCTTCTGACACTGCAGACCATGCGGGAGCTTGCTACGTTCTTTGTGAGGCTGTCCCAAATGACTGTAGTCAGTTGCTGCGTGTTAGAATTGCTTAGATTTGGGCATTGGGCTGGGATGACCAAGGAATACTACGACCATACCCACCTGATCTATATTTGCCCAAGAAAAAAAATTCGAGAGCCAAACAGAATAGGAAGTGTTCCAGCCAGTAAAAAACAAAAGTGCCAAAGCGGAGGATAGATAAATGCAGAAACCAGATTTAAACTCTGCTATGTGTTGTGGACTCTGTCAGTTGCTGAAGCTAGTGAGGTAAATAAGTGGTGAAAAGTTAGAAAACACTATAAAATGTGAGTGGTTATATATTCATTCTACAAATGCCTGTTTTTCAGGTACTGTGCTAGGCCTAGAGAGTCACAGACAGCCCTGATCCCCTTTTTTCAGGGAGCACATATCCTAGTGGAGAAGATTGATGAGTCTAACCACTAATGGCCAGTTGTCCTAAGTGTTATGAAGTAAACAAAAATGGGCCCAAATCAAGGACAACAGGAGAGGGACTTACTTTACATAGGGTAAGTTGGGAAGCTTTCTCCAAGGAGGTGATATTTAAGGTGATTCCTAAAAGATGAGAAGCTATGGACTGCCTGGGTGGCTCAGTCGGTTTAGCGTCTGACTTGGCCCAGGTCATGATCTCTCAGTTCGTGAGTTCCAGCCCCGTATCAGGCTGCCAGCTTGGGGCCTGGAGCCTGCTTCGGATTCTGTGTCTCCCTCTCTCTCTGTCCCTCCCCCACTCATACTCTCTGACTGTCTAAAATAAATAAATAAATAAATAGATAAATAAATAAATAAAAGATGAGAAGCTAGCCATGTGAAGGGAGGGTCAGGAGCTTTCTAAGCAGAGTAAATAGCATATGCAAAACCCTTGAAGAAGGGAGAAATTAACCTCTCTGGGAAAAAAGAAAGAAGGCAATTATGACTGAAGCCTGGCCAATGAGATGCAGAGGTTTAGAAGGTGTCAGAGAGGTGAGAGGGGCCTGATCATACAGGCCTGCAAATGAGGGCATTTGGACCTAATTCTAAGTGCAAAGCAAACGATTCCCAGGTCTTAACATTTTAAAGAGATCTCTCTTGCTACAGTAAGGAGAATGGGTCAGAGGCAAAGAGTCAACATTCTTTGAGGAGAGACCAAAAGAATGACCGAGTTGTATAAGGGGGAGTAGAAGGTTTAAACAAGTGACGTTTACATTGGGTCCTCCCAGAGCAGTGTGAGCTGGGGTGTGGAAGGGCTACGAGACCAGCCTGGGCAGAGGGAACACCGGGGCAAAGCAGCGAGGTGTGTGGTCCATACTGGCAAAGCTGTAGAGGTGGCGTAGCAGGGGTCTCAGGCCAGATCCCGCATTCCCTCCACTGCTCTGAAATGCTATTTGCAGGTGATACAGTTACCTTCACAGATGATTTTTTTTAATGATTAAAATGCTCCAACTATTAAAATACAGGGGGATTTAGACATTTGATTTAATGTGTTAATGTATTCAAGCGTGACTGTACTAGAAGTCATAATGAACTATTCAGATGCTTGTACCTACCTACAAAGGAAAGGTTCAATTTTGAAGAATTAAGACAAAATTCCATAGAATTTTTCCAACATTTTAAATTTAACATTTTGAAATGAAGCTAAATTTAAGTGTATTTGTACTTACATATGTGGAGTCAGCATGTGAGACAGCACAAGCACAGACTGATATTGGTGTATATATTGCCGACTCCATGAGTTTCAGTGCTGTTGGTGGCCTAGTTTTTCAAAATGGTGAACAACTCCTAGTAAAGCTGAAAAAACACCGACTGTAATTCTCGCTCGACTTATTTAGTAATTGTGTTTCTGGAAAACTCAGTATATATTAAAACCGTGGGAAAGATCCTTTGGTGATATGTGAAATGGAATTGGAGTCCTAGTCTCAGAAAACTAACACCAGATTTTTCAGCAGGATGAAAATTGTACAAGATACAGAACCTTTCCTTAATGTGTTGAGCTCTATCCACTGAATACCAGTAGCACTCCCTCCCACTAGTTTTGACAGACAAGAATGTCTGCTTGTTTTTTAATAGTACTGTCAAAAGAAAGTGATATCCATTATTTCCATATATAAAAATGGGTGTAACTAACTTCAGTCTCATAAGGATTAAATGAGATGATACACATAAAATGTTAGTATTAGGGTCTGGCCTGTAAGGATTCAATAACCAGGTAGCATTAACTTGTTAGTGAAAATATGGGTCTAGTCGTAAATAGGAGAGAAGTTAGGACTGGAGGTAAGATTGGGAGTCATGTAGACAGGTAGATTTAAACATTGTGAAATATCAGGCAGAAATTAAACAAGATTCAGTGTAAGAGGGATAAATGTAGGATCCCATGGCTTTTTCCTAAAATCTATTAATAAATCAAAGCTGAAGAGATATGGCTTCACACTGGTTCAGAAGAAAAAGGCAGGCAAGTCCAAGATTAGCCATGTATAATTCAGTGGCTTAAGCAAACAACAAAAAAACCCCAAAACAAACACAGAGCACTGACAGTACGTGGATGGTGCCGTGTTCAGGTATGGAATGCTGCAGTCCCAAGTGCAAGGTTTCCTGTAGGCCGTGTCTGGGATTGAGGACCAGGCTTTGAGAGCACTACTGACAAAGATAGTTGAGAGGATAGCAACTGGAGGGAAAAGTTAACGCTTCTGAGTTTAGAAGAAAAGAGAAGGTAAGACAGTTTTTCAGATAACTTAAAGATAGCAATTTTTGGCAGAAAAGAAAATAAACTAGTCTAAAGCAAATCCATGACCTTCCATAAGTTACAAGAGAGCAAATACTTTGTAGTGAGCAGTTAAAAAAATTCAACACGAGTAAATTTCAAGATCTGATTGGCTTTATTAAACAAATCAGACAGCATCCCATCTAGCAAGTAGAGGAGAGCTACAAAATGGAAGGTTTTTATAGGAAGGAAGTTGGGGCAAGAAATTATTAGCAAAGGTAAGAAGAGGATTGGTTCAGGTAAGATCACCCTCCCTTAGTGAGAAGGGCCTGGGAGTTTTATCACGCAGATTACCTCCACTTCCTCTTGCCCCTCGGAGTGGTTGGAGACAGCCCATGTGACAGATTACCTCCCTGGTGCTGACCAGAAAATTCCTGACCGATTAGTTAAAACTACGTTTCTGGGGGAGGTTGAAACTGCAACTAGGTTAAATATTAAGCGCTGGTTTAGTGACATGGCCTGGAATAAATGATTCTATCTTGGGCCGGTGGTTTTCTTTTTAACGCTCAATCAGACATTCGATTGCTCTTTTCAGGGATGATGTAGAATAGAATTTTATGGATATAGATGATTTCTAAAGACTTTTCCCACTGTCGAAGTGGATGTGGGACTCCAGGGTGGATCACCCCACCAATCACCTTTATTAATTCACTGGAATAGCAGCCTAACCGGGTCACTTGTTTCTAGCAAGACTCAAGGTAAATTCCTTCTGGGCCCACCTTGATTTCAGACATTGACTACCTGTAAGAAGCTGAACACAATCAGCAAGAAAACCTCAATTCTCAAGAGCCTGTGGGGAAGCAAGGAGACACAAAATAGGTACACTAAATTCTATTTTCAAACAGATTTCCCTTTTTTTCACCCTTTGGTTTTTCCACCTAATTTGTAGCTGAGTTTTTGATAGTTTAGGTCACCCTGATAAAATCATTCCAAAATAATTTTTCCTTTTTTTTTCTTGTCATTGCTGTCAGGGAACCCTCTTGCCAGTTTCTCGTATAACCCCTATCCCCCAGAGGGAAATCTTCCTTCTGTGATTCTTTGTGAAGCAATGCTCTAGAACAGAATTTCTCACATGGGATTGGTCCATTGTCTCCCTCAAAGTATATGTGAAATTCTGTGTATGTATGCATTTCTTTGAGGAGAGGGGTGTTGGCATTCATTAGATTCCCAAAGGAGTGTATCTGTAAGATGAAGAATCACTAGGGGCGCCTGGTGGCTCAGTCAGTTGGGCGTCCGACTTCGGCTCAGATCATGATCTCGCGGTTTCTGGGCTCGAGCCCTGTGTTGGACTCTGCTGACAGCTCAGAGCCTGGAGCCTGCTTTTGATTCTGTGTCTCCCTTTCTTTTTGCCCCTCCCCTCCTCAGGTTCTGTCTTTCTCTGTCTCTCAAAGGTGAATAGATGTTAAAAAAAAATTTTTTTTTTTAAAGTTTAGGAATCACTCAAGCCTTTTCTTAGGTAAGGCAAAGCTCTGTTTTCTGTTTCTGTATTGCAGGTCTTTCTGTTGCCTTTAGGTAAATTCCAAACTGAGGTGTGGTGAATTGTTCACTGGGACCAGGTTAATTGGAAGCCTCTCCTAAGTTCCCTCTTGAAGGAAGAGCCCTTCTTTAGTGATTGTAGATCGCCCTCTGCTCACTTCTGTCAGAGCACTTGCCACGTTATATTGAAGGAGTTCATTTATGGGACTGTTTCCTATTATTAGATTTGAAGGGTAGCCCTGTGTTGTGTTAGTTGTATTCTGAACACCCCGCATCATACCAGGGATGTGGTAGGTGTTTGAAAATGTTCTTGACTGGAACCATTTACCCATAATAAGCCAACAGTTTCTTCTTTCCATCCCAAGCAACAAATGCTTTAAGCACTTACCGTGAGCCAGGTATTAGGTTAGGCATTGGGAATACAGAGGTAAGCTCCCTGCATGAAGCTAATGAGCCATATGTGGAGGGACTTGATTTTTGTTACTGTCTGGAGCAGCTGCGTGTGGGTTGTGTGCATATGCATTTACAATAGCGCTTACCCTGCAACCCCCCTCTGTAACAGACGTTAGTTATATGCACACAGTCCACTATTTCCATTACTCAAAACAAAAATGAAAACACTTTTTTCTAGTCTTGCTCAAAACCACCATTACATGTCTCTGCAAAATCCTCTTTCTCTTTGACTGCAGCTGTTAGTGGTTTGCTTCGAAAAATTGAAAATGCAGATTGAAGATACTGATAAAAGAAGTGTCAGCATTTAGGACCATGTTCTGCACACAGAAGTGCTTTTTGTTTTGTGTTGGTTTTTTAAAACCCAATAGGAAAAATTCACGATTAAAAAAACAAATAGAGGGTGCCTGAGTGGCTTAGTCAGTTGAGTGTCTGACTTCAGCTCAGGTCAAGATCTCATGTTTTGTGAGTATGAGCCTGCACATCTGCACTGTCAGTGCAGAACCTGCTTGGGATTCTCTCTCTCCCTCCCTCTCTCTGCCCCTCCCCCATCCTCTCTCAAGTAAACTTAAAGGGGGACCTTTGTGTCTGGTTCACTAGTATGTTCTCTTTTCTAGCTTATACATCCTATAATTTAATGGATTTATATTTAAGTAAAACTACATTTGTAGTTTTCCAACTTTTTTTTTTAAGTGTATTTATTTATTTTGAAAGAGACAGAAACAGCATGAGTGGGGGGGAGGGCATAGAGAGAGAGCGAGAGAGAATCCCAAGTTGTCTCTGTGCTGCCAGCACAGAGACTGACATGGGGCTCGAACTCACAAAACCACGAGCTCATAACCTGAGCCAAAACCAAGAGTTCTACATTTAACTGACTGAGCCACCCAGGCACCCCCCCAACTTTTATTTAAAAGCAGGAACACCCCTTTTTCAAACTTAAATAAGAGCAGAGCAGTTTGTTGAAAGCAAGAGGTTGGGGCGCCTGGGTGGCTCAGTCAGTTAAGCATCCAACTCTTGGTTTTGGCTCAGGTCATGATCTCATAGTTTGTGAGTTTGAGCCCCACATCAGGCTCTGTGCTGACAACATGAGATGTCTTCCTTTCTCTCTGCCTCTCTCTCTCTCTCAAAATAATAAATAAATTTTTAAGAAAAGAAAGAAAGAAGCTTTGCTGCTACCTCCTGGCCTCTTAAGGAGATGCCAGGGAGCCTGGTTTGAGAACTGCTGGACTAGATAGTGTTTATGGGTCAGTAGCTGACTAGGGCGTGATTTGTCCGCAGAACCCGGCATAAGGACAGCCAGTCCAGAGCACTGCGCGGTCTCTGTTTTAAAGTTTATTATACTTGTTCATGACTTTGGGAAACATAGCAAAAGTTATTTATGGATATGTATTTCAAAAGATCGGCTGTCCCTACCTGGAGACTCTGATTTAGTAGGTGCGAAATAAGACTCCAGCACCTATAATTTTGGATAACTCCATTAGAACATATTGTCATTAGAGTGCAAAAAGTTAACACACTAGTTATACCTAGAAATATCTATGCTGCCTAGAGAGAATATGGCTTTCTGGCTACCTGAGTTGAGAGACTTATTTAAATGCTTTTATTTCCATTGTACTGTTGTTCCTGCTGCCCGAGTGAGACACTTTCCCCCTAGATAAATGCATAATTATGTCTATTGTTTATTTTCTGTCTCCAGCCCTCTGAAATGTAAGCTTCATTTGCATGGGCATGTTTGTTTTATTCAGTGATTCATCACACGCTTCTAGAACAGTTAGTAAATACTTGTCGAATAACTACTATTAGTGAGGTAATTCATGTATGTTATTGGTTTAAAAGATTTCTTGGACTGCTCTGGAAACCTAACCTCCATCTATAGCATTGTCTATAAAAAAGTATTCCAAGTGCCAGAAAACAGATGTGCAAGCGAAAATGTGTAACACTACCATATAGCAGATTTGATTGGTTCTTGATGGACTGTAACTTTATTTTCAAAACAGGATGTGATATGGTCTGACTTCGGGTTTCCTGGAAGAAATGGACGGGAAAGTACGTTGTGGATTGGCTCTATGGGGGCCCATACTCCCTGTCATCTGGACTCCTATGGTTGCAACTTAGTATTCCAGGTACAAGGAAGGTAATGCCCAGGTGCGCGCATGAGAGAGTGTGGTGTGTGTGTGTGTGTGTGTGTGTCGCACAGGAAGAAGATCAGGCAGGTAGCAGACCCCAAGGGTTAGCCACATTTCCACCCCGTCAGCCTGCCTCATGACCAGGGCAGATCTCTTAACTCCTGGTCCGGTTTCCTCCTTTTTGAAGTAAGGGGAATAGTTCAAATGATGGTTTCCATGTACGTCTCCTAACCATGATTAGGATTACCCTCAGAAACCTGACCCTAGAGCTCCAGGATACCACTCCCCGTTCAGCTAGACAGCTGCCTAGCGTCTGCGTTTGTAGTTTTCAGACTTCTGTTTAAAAGCAGGAAGACCGTTTCTTCAAACCTAAATAAATAACAGCAGAGCTGTTTGTTGAAAGAAAGAGGCTTTGCTCCTACCCTCCGGCCCCTGAGGAGATGCCGGGGAGCCTGGTTTGGGACTCTACTGTGTGATGGTATTTGTGGCCCCTTTCAAGTCTAAATTCTAGTCTGTGCCTTCATGTAGACGCAGTGCAGTGTCTTATTACTTTAGATAAGTTCTTCTCCACACGTCTGGACCTTGAGATATATAAAGATAAGCCAGGCGATATTTTTGATAGTTCCTGGTTCCAGTAGTTCCGCGAGAGTTTACGTGTTCCTGCCCATTAGAGGATGTCCTCAGAATGTTTTATGTACAGCCTTGTTTTCCCCTAACTAGTGATGCTCCAGTCTCCTTTCCTGGCCTTTTGGAACATTTACGGGATGCTACAGGTGGAAAAACAGAAACGGATATTTCCAAGTTCTCAAACTCTTCAGACATGAAAAGGATTTGAGTGGATCCAAAAGAAACAGTAAATAAGTATGTGAATAGATTTCACATGCAAGGTATTTTGAAAACCATAACTTGGTATATGATAGTCCGCTTCTGGATTAAGTCTTTCTAAAAGGGCATAGAACGTTTTGGGTGCATTATTAAGGGTTGTGGATGCCACAATGAATCGTGTGCATGGTCCTTGCCCTATGGAGTTAATAGTCTGAGCCTTAAACTTGGTAAGGGAGATATCATTGTAAGTAGCTGTTTTCCGTGTGTTCTGAATTGGGAAAGAAATTCAGTTAGGAAAATATTACCTAAAACAAAATGAAAAAAACCCCTGGATTCTTTCTGTGATATAAAATTAGTATAACTTTATTTTAGCTTTGTAATGGAGCATATTCTCTGGTCTCCTAAAGCTCTGGAGCAGTAAAATAACTATTCAGTAAATGCTCATGGAGCAGGTACCCTGTGTTACAGTAGGAACGGAGGTGAGTGAGTAAGAGACCTGTCTGCCCTGAGTTTCCAGGAGGATAGGCAAGCCCACAGGTAGCTGTGATGGAAGGCAGAACGAACATGCCCTTGAGGAAGGTTTCAAAGAGCTGTGGACCTGTTCCTGCCGGAAAGTTGAAGATTTCAGAGGGGAGCTGCCATTTGTGATGGGCTTTGAAGGGTGGGCGAATGTTCAAAAGACACTGGTGGGAGGAGAGGGACCAGCATGAGCAGAGCCCTAGGAAAATACGGGGTGTATACAGAACCCCGCGAGTCGCCCTGTGTAAGTCGTGCACTGGAAGCAAAGGGATCATCAGGCAGGAAAGGGATTGACTTCCTAGCAACTACCTCTTACTCTCTTTCAGCATGCAGGGCAATGAGAGGTTTTTTGACCAGGGAACGACATGGTGATTGACCACTTTTTCTGACTGATAAGAGAAGGATGCAAATGGAGTTGACTCTTGAACAATGTGGGGTTAAGGGTGTCCACCCCTGCGCAGTTGAAAATCCGCACATAACTTTTGACTCCCTAAAAACTTAATCACTGTTGACCAGAAGCCTTACCAGTAATGTAAACAGTTGATTAACACGTATTTTGTATGTCCTAGATATATATATACTTGTTCTTAAAATAAAGTAAGCTAAAGAAAAGAAAATGTTAAGAAAGTCATAAGGAAGAGAAGATATATTGACAGTACTGTACTGTGTTTGTTGAAAAACCATCTGGGGGCACCAGTTTGGCTCAGCTGGTAGAGGATATGACTCCTGATCTTGAGGTTGTGAGTTCAGGCCCCATGTTGGGTACAGAGATTACTTAAAAATAAAAGAAAAAAAAAGAAAGGAAAAGCATCTGCACATCAGTGGGCCTATGCAGTTCAAACCTATGTTATTGAAAGGTTGACTGTATATTACATCGTACGCCAAACAGAAAAAATTGTGTGGGACTGTTACCATTATGAGTATTCCTGTGGCAACACAGCCATCAGGCAGAGGTAGGAGCTGGGATCTGAAGAGGTCGGGAGATCTGTGACCTCGTTCTGGGGCCACCACTGTCCACTAGTCTGGTGAATGACGCTGAGCAAGCTCTGGGTTCCTCTTCCCCTACTTCGAAAATGAAATTAGACTGATGATCTCTTCAGAGTTCTTCTAGCTGCAACGTCCTAAACATAAATGCCAAGAATTCTCCCAAACTAGTCCGAGTCGAATGGAGCAGCTTTGTCATCTCTAAGGCAAAATAAGACTTTGGTATCTACTTTCCAGTTTGAAAATAGCAGCCATCTGCTTCCTCGTTCTGAAAGAACTGTAACGGCCCCACTGTAACTGTAAGGGGTCACTAGAGAGCTTTAAGGTTTTTCTCAGAATTAGTTCCCTCTCTCTGTCTCTCTCTCTGCTTCCCTGTCTGTGTATCTTCTTTTGTCACACTTCTCCCTTCTTTGCCTCAGATGTCCTGCCTGTATTGCTTGGAATTATGGGTGTGTCTAGTGTTTTGTGATTTAAAATTCGTCACCTCCATTTTTCAAAAATATTTAAGTGACTGAAACATTTTACAGTTTTCTCTTTTTGAAAATTCCTGTATTATACCACTTTTTAGTTGCGGGTCATCATTTGTGCATTTCTCTTCCTTACGGATTAACTTAACATGGGTTTGATGTAAGGAATTTGCAGCCCAAACTGAGAGAAGTCTGGAAACTATTTGGTGGATAGCACTATGGGGGCTGCTCTGGATAAGATAACAATACAGATATTCGAAAGGGAGGGCTTATTCGGGGCAGCTCTGGAATCAAGGACAGAAACCTACTTATGAGGAGGTAAACTCTGATTTGAGATAAGAAAGAATAATCTTACAACCTATATCCTGTCCCAGCAGTAGGGCTGCCTCAGGGCATCAGGAGATATCCACTAGTCACTGTCTTACCTATGCCTGGTGTCTGCATAGGAGATTCCACCGCTGAGAGATGGGCCCAGTGACGACTGGGATTGCTCTTGTATTCCTTTGTGGACTGAATGAAAATGAACACTTAGCCACTGCCTTCTTAGGTGTTTTGTTTCAAGTTCAGAGTGTTAACTCATATCTTTTTTTTTTTTAATTAGGAAAAGATGGCATCTCTTTCCTCCTGAAGATACTCCTTTCCTTTATCCGACTAGAATCCCTTATGAAGAATCTAGTGTGTTCAGTAAAATCAATGTTGTCAATCCTGATTTAAGACGTTTTCCTGAGTTCTGCAAAGCTCGAAGACATATGGTCACTCTGAACCCAGGACAGGTAATGGGGGCTTTAAACATCGGTGAACTGTCAGTGCACCCCCAGCGCATGCCCCTCACCAGTACAAGTGAGAATGATTTTCTTCCCTGCCGCTCTGCTGTTAGAAGGCTTCAGACATAATCTTCTCAGCTTCACAGGTCCTGGAACTATGGGGAAAGGGAATATAGCTCCTCCGACTAGTGAAGAGGAGAATGAACTTTGGAGGAAAACAAGAACTCAGTCTTTTTTTTTTTTTTTTCCAAATTTGAGAGAGAGCGAGCACGAGCAGGGGAGAGACGGAGAGAGAGAGAGAGAGAGATTGAGAGGATCCCAAGCAGCCTCTATGCCCAGCATGGAGCCTGATGCAGAGCTTAATCCCACGAGCCACAAGCTGAAATCAAGAGTCAGACGTTCAACCAACTGAGCCACCAGGCGCCCCTCACAGTCATTTTTAGTAAGGTTAAGAGAAAGTGTCAAGACATGGGTACTAGAGCACCTCTCGAATATTTATTCACAGTATCTTCCAACTATACTAGAACATAAATGCAGATTGGAATCCAGGTGGTGGGATAACAAAGGCAAAGAATGAACAGAGGATGATTTGCTGTTAAGCAAGAATGGATATTCCTTTCATAAAGGACTGTCTCTGAAATATTCCAAAGATTTTGTTCTTAGTGCTTCTGCCCTGTGGGGAAAATCACCTTTGCAACGTTGGCATTTGCTGTCTGGTATTTTATTAACAATTTGAAAGGTTTTTTTAGACTCTTAAGGAGATTTTATTCCCTTAATTTTTCCTCTTCCCTGCGTGTTTCCTTCCTTTGCTCCCTTTTACTGGCTCTTTTCTGTTGGGAGCCATTTTGGGCCAGGACTGTGGTAGGAAATAGAGGCTAGATAATGTTTTTAGAAAATTAGGGTGTTTTTCGAGTGGCCTTTCGACTGTAACCGACAATCTATGAGTAAAATCTCTGTGCTTTGTACTTGCTCTATCAACCTATACAACTTATTAGAATGTGCCCATTACATACTTTGCATTTAAAAAATAGAAAGGGGGGAGATGTTGGGAGCCATTTTGGGATCGCAGGTTGAGACACCTCCCTGTGTGGAAAAGGTTGAAGCAAAGCTCCCGCCAGCCAAGATGGTGCCTAGTCTTACCTTCTTCTAAATAATATTTCAGGCTTGGATTTCTTGAACTGCTCTCGTTGGCCCAAGGATATAATGCTCTTTGGTTATATGGCACATGGAAAAGGGGACCTGGAGTGCGATGTCTTGATGGATAAAATCTGAATGAGAGTAACCTGGCCAGAAATAACCTCAAAGTTGCCTCTTGGGGATAGGTTACACAAATTGATCATACAGAATAGCAGTTATGAGTTGACTAGAAATTAGTAGGCGTTAGGCCCCAAGACTCCTTGAACCAAACTAGATTTTCCCTGCAGGTATCGCATTGTGTTAATCATCCCTTCAGCCTCATCATAAAACCTCAAGGCACATCTCTGTAAAGCTTCTCTCAGTATTTGATTAACAGATTGATAGGAGAGACTGTAAAGAGACTTAGGACCTTCCCCGGAGGTTAGCCTAGCCCAAAAGTTAGAAGCACTGTTTATAGATAAGGTACAAACTAAAGTAGCTACACATATCTTCACTGATCAACAAATATTGAGCACCTCCCTGAGGTTAACATTTCACAAATCCTTTTGTAATTCTCATCCCCACACTCCCTTATTATAAAAAGGCAATAACAAAATACTCTTACAAAAGCTACCATAAAAGAATAGATAGACATGAGCCCTTACGATTATGGATAGAATGACTCCTACCTATAGATAATTAACATGGGTCTTGCAGCAACAATGTATGTTGTCAAGAATGCCTTGTCACTGATGTAATGTCACTCACTGCCTTTAAATAAAGAAACTAAGACTAGCAGGTCAGAGATGCCAGAATTGCCAGGGCTGCCTGCTTGGTCGTCAGACTACATCTGTAACATGGCTCTCTCACTTCCTTTCACCTGGCCGTCCATCCTTCGGGGACCCCTAGATTCGCCGGAACTGGACCCCGGCACTTTTCCTGCTTTCATTTATGAGTGCAAATAATTTGACTTGACCAAGGTGCTTTCACCCGTTAGCTGTCACTCCCTAGGCACCCGTCCTCCAGCCTCTGACAGCCACTCGTCTATGTTATATATATCTCTATAGATTTACCTAATCTGGACATTTCACTTAAGTGCAGTCATACAAGTGGGCTTTCGTGTCTGCCTTCTTTCACATAGCACCACGCTATAGAATGTTATCAGTACTAATTCCTTTTTAGGGCTGAATGTATTTCATTGTGTGGATATTCATTTTGTGTATCCATTAATCAGTTGATAGATACTTGGGTTGTTTCCACTCTTTGGCTATTATGAAGAATATGGACATTCGAGTACCAGATTTTGCATGAACATATGTTTTCAGTTCACTCCTTGGTTATTTACCTAGGAGTGAAATTGCTGGGTGATACGGCAACTCTGTGTTTAACTTTTTGGAGAATTGCCAAACTGTTTTCCACAGCAGCTATACCATTTTACATTCCCACAAAGCAATGTGTGAAGATTCTGATTTCTTCACATCCTCACCAACACTCATTATTTTCCGTTTTTACTATCATTATCACTGTAACTTTTCTAGCCATTCTAGCGGATGTGAAGTAGTCGGTAATTCATTTTTCTTCTGTTTTAATAGCCAAATTTGCGTGTGTGGTTCTATTGTATCAGTGTGTCTTATACTCTGCTCATTCTTTAATCTACCAATGACTGGTTCGCTCTCTTACCACTTTACTGAAAGGATAACCTGATAGGGCGTTTATGACCTCCTCATGACTACATACAGTAGCCTTTCCAGGGCTCAGTTCTCCTAAAAGGTGCTCTCTTCCATCTTGGAGCTCCACTTTGCTCGTAGCAAGTGCCACCGGTTTTCTAAATCTGAAGATCATCCCATCTGCTCTGCCCAAACCTCCACGGGTGCTAATCCCATGTTGCGTCTGGACAAATGCAGTCCTTCTGGACTCTGCCTGTTGTTTTTGTTTGCTATATCTTCCTGCTTAAATCTTAACGTTTGATAATGAGACCATTATAAAAATCTCCTGTCCTTCCCAGACTCTCCCGTAACGTTGCTATTCTAACTATCCCCCTACTAAAAATTTCTTAGCAACTCTTTAATGCTTACAGAATAAAATCCAGATTTTTTGTTCTGAATTCAGGGCCCTCCGCCGGCCCTACCCTAACTCTCCCGCCTTCTCTCCCAGTACTCTGTCTGCAGAACTAAGACCAACCTACTTGCTGTCCCTCAACAGCCCTACCTCCCTGCACCACTTCTCCCTCCTGGCATGTCCTCAGTTTCGCTCTGTCTGCGTTCTCTCCTAACCCTGGTTCAGACCACGCTTCCTGATCCAGGCTGCCCCTGCTCTCCCTGGTTCCTGCCCGCGTCTCCTACCTGACGTTCTCTGGCACCAGCATCCGCCCCTCTGAGTTACCACTTACCTGATGCTGCCTTTGTACCTGTTGTTTCTTCATTGGCTCGATTTTAGACCATGAGAAGACAGAAACTGCTTCCTATATTTTTACCTGTGCCCTCTCTCAGAATGCATACAACTATTTTTCAGTGGAAAGGAGGAAAAATTAGAATCTCAGAGTCCTTTACTAATATTTAGATCCAGACAGAGCAGGTCCAGGATGAAGGAGAGTAGTAGAGACTGGAAAGCTGACAATATTGTCTGTAGAAGATGTGAACTTGTCAATTTAAAAAAAAAAAAAAAGGCAACAAAAAGATTGTCTTTTTCTTTCTTTTTTCCCTTTTCAACAGCAATGTTATTATAAATTTGTATGTATCCCTAGCAGTTTCAGTTAGGGTCTGATTCCGACACAAAAACAAAATGTGCCGTTCTTGTGCTAACTTACTTTTTGTTTGCTTTTCAGGTTCTGTTTGTCCCCAGACACTGGTGGCATTACGTAGAATCCATCGATCCTGTCACTGTCAGTATAAACTCATGGATTGAGCTGGTACCTTTCCTTTTTTTTAAGTAAATGTAATTCCTGCTTTTAAGGTATACATAGCCCGTCTATAAAACTTGGCGATTAATTTTAACCAATGCTGCAATATTAACTTTGGTTTGATATGCTATCATTGATGTATTCTATGCTTTGTTAATGGGTGTTTAGGTTGGAATTAGTATTCTCGGTGATGCACCATTCTTTTTTTTAAGGGTACACAGTGGGCCCCGACGTTGGTGCAGGGTCCTCTCCCTTGACTAATGTTGTTAGGAGAGCTGTGTTGGGGCCTGTCTAGATCTGCCGTGTGTGTCCCACATTGCCAGTCCTTTCTGCACCATCTGGGTCGTAGGTAACTGCGTCTTGGTTCAGGGTCCTTATTACTAATTGCACAGTTCTCCATCCTGGCTTATACATTTCCTCAAAGTAAAGTCTTTGAGTGCTAAGACTTTATCATTTCATTTCTGCCGGAGGACTTTTCCCTACAATACGCCCTGCTTAATCCTGGTCACCTGGTCACCTCTACTTGACAGTTAAAATGGCTGCCCCAGTATGGTTCAACCAAGGTCTTCATTGCACCTGTACCCCTTTAACAGAGGCTTTGATTGCAAAGGTGTTGAATGCACCTCTCTTTGGCTCCTGCGTCCTCCCCTCAGCATTTCCTTATCCTTTGGTAATGGGGAGGGCTTTGGCATGGGTGGAGTGTAAGGAATACTGTAATAACAAGAAGCTGTACTATCGGGATTAGGTGAGAGGTGTGGTGGGAGATCAGTAGACTCAGTTGGTTACTCAGTTCTGCTGGTAGCATGCTGAATTGTGGTTGGGGCAGATGTCAAGATACCGTCCACTCCCAGTCCTAACAGTGCTTCACTCTCAAGGTAACTCTTTTCATTGTTAAACAGCAGAGCTTTCACCTGCCTGCTTATCACCATACCTGTTATTTCAAAAACTAAACAGAATTTATTTTTTTAAGTAGGCTTCATGCCTACTGCAGAGCCCTGTGGGGGCTTCAACTTAGGACCCTGAGATCAAGACCTGAGCTAAGATCAAGAGTCGGACATTTAACCGACTGAGCCCCTCAGGCACCTTGAATTTTTTCTTTTCTAAATATTTGAAGATACCTGCCATGTGTCTCCTTAAATTTTTCTTTCCTAGGCTCAAAACTTCTGGTTTCTTTAATGATGATTTTTATATGACTTTTATTTTTTTTCCAGACTCTTCACCATTTTGGTCATAGACTTTGGAACTAGGCAGGTTTAAGTTACAGGGCTGTACCTTTATTCGCTGTCTAACCTAGATGGTCAGCTAATCTTATCAAGCCTAAGTTTCTCACTTGCAGAATCGGGATTTTAATGGCACCCACCTCAGTAGGATGGTTGTGAGGCCGAGGTTGGGCAAAACACGTATAAGCATCTAATCCGGTGCATGACACATGGGAGGTGTTTAAAAACAGGAATTGCTGTGAGAAGGAAAAAGGACTATTATGTCAAGAGTAGCCCTCTAAATGTATAGATACCGGGAGGCCTCAGTTTGTGGAATATGATTTCTTTTTTTTTTTTTTAATTTTTTAACGTTTATTTATTTTGAGAGACATAGAGACACAGTATGAGCAGGGGAAGGGCAGAGACAGAGGGAGATACAGAATCTGAAGCAGGCTCCAGGCTCTGAGCTGTCAGCACAGAGCCCGACGCGGGGCTCGAACTCACAGACCGTGAAATCATGACCCGAGCAGAAGTTGGCCACCTAACCAACTGAGCCACCCAGGCGCCCCTGTGGAATATGATTTCTACCACACATGACTTAGATCCTAATTTCTTCAGTGCTGCTTATAATATGGCATTAGCTTTCTTAGGAACCCACTCTCACTTTGGGTTCATATCCAGCTTGAGAATACCCATGCTTTTGTTCACATGATCAGCGTCCACGTCTGGGGCCCTGCCTCGTGAAGCTGGTTCTTCAAACCTGCATCCTCTTAAAGCTAATATAATGTTGTATGTCAGTTGTATCTCAAACCGCATTAGAAAAAAATGTTTAAACCTTAATATGATATATTTGAAATTGTTATCTTATTTGAGATGGGACATTATATAATTATGGTTCTAGCTCTGTCTTTAACAAACCTAAGTGTCATCCAATGTGTTCATACCCATCTTTAATGATAAGATACAAAGGGCTGAAAGTTAACCAGGAATGTGAGGCAGATCCTTAACATCAACAGTAACTGTTTCTAGACACAAGGATATCATACCTGACCTTTTAAAAATACAGCAAGGTAAAACCTTACCAGTAAGATTTCAAACAATAATGCAATGTATGAGAAATGTCTATTTTTATAAATGAAAATATATATACTTGTTCTTTTATAATCAAAGAAGTTAACAGAGGGGGATGATGAGGAGAAATGGCAGAATGAGAAGGGGATACTGTATGAATTACTCAAACCTAGGTGCTATGGACTGAAAGTGTTCCTCCCCTCTCCCAGATTCCTATTTGGGAGCCCTAATCCCCAATGTGACTGTATTTGGAGTTGGAGCCTTTGGGAGGTAATTAGGTCCTACAGCCTTCATGAATGCGATTAATGTCCTTCTAAGAAGAGACACCAAAGGGCTCGCGCTCTCTCTCTCTCTCTCTCTCATTCTCTCCCCTGCTGTGTGAGGACATACTGAGAAGGAGGTCATTTGCAAACCAGGAAGAGGATCTGCCAGTGTCTTGATCTTGGACTTCTCTGCTTCCAAAACTATGAGAAATAAATGTTTGTTAAGACAAAAAAATAAAAAATAAAATAAATAAACCTGCATCCGACACTCCAGTCACCTCTCTCAGCTGTCGTCATGGTCACTCGGCTGAGCATGCCAACTTGCCAAGAGAGTTTTGAATTTGGTTCTCTTCTGTGTTTTTAGCAAACTCCTTCAAGCGGGCCTGTGCCCTTTTGATGTGTCCTCATTCATCCAAGAATGTATCCTTGCTTTCTAGAATAAGAAGATATCCAGGATTGCCTTGTACTTTCCCTGCCTCAGACTTGGAAATCAGTAATCTCTCCAAGTGGTCCTGGTTCCTTTTAGCGGGGAATGGTACTTAGAAACTGAGATTGGGGCTCTAAGGCTGTCGTTCGTTGTTCCCGGTGTGTCACTGTTTCCAGATCTTTAAGTGATAAAGCTAGAATGTGGGATAGACAGATAGATATGGATATATTTCTATTTCTAATTCAAGGTTAATATTACCATTTTTTCCCTATTTACTTCTGTGTTTTTATCTCTTCTCTTACACTGAAAATCTGGATCCGTCCTGACAGTAACATCTACTTATTTGCTTTATTCACCTGTTTATTTTTAAGGTGTCAAATTTACAGTTTCAAAATTCCAATGCCAATATTACTAACCACAAAACTTGCAAATAAAATTTAAGATTTCTTTTCGATCCTTTTTATCATTCAACTGTATCCCACGAAGGGGCTACAGAGTACTGTGTTTAGAAATCATTGTGAAGGAATTCTTTCACTTTGGTCATGCTACTGATCTTTGGTAGGTTTGTTTGCTTCAGTTTGTTTGCAACATTAGGACTTACTTTTTTTCCCATTTTGACCTAATTTAATATTTCGAATATGTTAATCATTTAACTTATTAAAATGGTATTAAAAAGTATACGTAGAGAATTCTCCTTGTCCTCTCTGTCCCCTCCACTCCACCCGTCTCGCCCTTGGCAGGGCTCTGTTTTTATTTATTTCTAGTTCGTCATTCCAGTGTGTCTTCTTTGTGAACATATGTGGAAATAATTAAGTAAATGAATAAGTGTACTTATGTATGACTTTATATGTGAATAAGAATATAAATAAATCTTTATATATTTGATTTATATGGTTATCCACATATATTCATTCTTAGTTCCTCTCCTTTCTTACACAGAAAGTAATAAATTATAGTGTTCTGCACCCTGCTTTTTTCACACAATACTATTCTGAATTTAACTACATGATAGTACAGAGACATCTTCACTTTTTTCCCCAACGGCTGTTCAGTACCCCATGACATGACACAGAATCATTTATTCACTAGTTCCTATGTGGATGGATGTTTGGGTTATTTCCAGCCTTTTGTAATTAGAAATAGTGCCAGTGAGTAACCTTGTACACGTGTTGTTTTATATTTGCTGGAAGAGTGTCTTTGGGTAGTCTTTGAAGTGGGTTAGCCAAATCATGAGGTAAATGGATTTTTAATTTTGTTAGGTTTTGCCAAATTCTACTTCACAGCGATTGTGCCATTTTGCATTTCCATCAGAAACACGATGTGTTTCTTTCCTCCACAGCCTCACCAATAGGATGTATTATTGAGCGTTATTGCTCCTGATTTCTGAATCATAGTTAAAAAAACATGTCCTGTATCCAGGTCATAAAGGAATTTAGAACTTGCATTGTTTAATTTTTCTACATTTAGGTCTCTTATCCACTTAGTGATTTATACTAACGTATGATGTAAGATTGAGCTCTATTTTTTTATTATTTTTTTAAATGTTTATTTTTGAGAGAGAGAGACAAACAGAGCATGAGTCAGGGATGGGGAGAGAGTGAGCAGGAGACACAGAATCCAAAGCAGGCTCCAGGCTCTGCGCTGTCAGCCCAGAGCCCGATGCGGGGCTTGAACCCACAGACCATGAGATCATGACCAGAGCCGAAGTCAGATGCTTAACCAAAACCATCCAGGCACCCAAGATCTATTTGTATCTTTTACCAAATGACAATAGAATTGTCAGGGTCATCATTAATTTTAAAGACTGTCTTTTCTCTGGTGATTTGAAATGTTGCTTTAATCATATATTAGATATCTATGTGTACTTGGTTGGGGTGTTTCTTCCATTGGCCTTTCTTCATGTTCTTTCAACACTTCACCGGGTTATATTTAGAGAAGTCTTATGGTATGATTTTAGTATCCGTAGGCCAGAAACCTTTTCTTTTGCAGTGTTTCCTTGACTCCTCTTGAATTCATTTTTTCATATGATCTTTAGAGTCAATTCATCTAGCTTCAGGGGAAAATGATTGATATTTTTATTCTATTTACATTAAATTTTATATGAGCTGTAAGGTGTTGAATTGTTCTACCCAGGAATTAGATACCTTTCTTCTCATCCAAGTCTAGTTGTCTTTGTTCCAGGAGTGTTTTGAAATTTTCCTCACATTGGATTTGCACATTTCTTTTCAAGGTTTATTCCTGGGCATTTCATCTTTTTTTGACTGCTATGGTTAAGTGGGATGGGTCTTCTCTTCCATTATATCATCTGAGTGGATATTGTTGGTATATATGAAGGCTGTTGATTTTTGTGTTAATTTGAATTATTTTCTCGTGTGTACTGATTTTTTTATTGGCTCTCTTGGGTCTTCAGGTATCTTTCAGATTATCTGAAAATTCAGATACTTTTACCTCTTCTTTCCAATTTGTTTTCCTGTAGGTATTTTCCTTTGTCTAATCACATTGGCTAGTACTTCCAAATCAACAATACAAAATAATGGAGATAGTGGGTATCCTTGTCTTTTCTGACTTAAGAGAGAATTCTCTAGTGATTTTTCTTTAAGTAAAATGCTGGATTTGTGGGTGAGTTGTGTGCGTGTGTGTGTACGTGTGTGTGTCTGTTTATATATATATATAAAATCATTTTAGGTCTCATCAATTCATTACTTTTTTTTTTAATCCAGAAGATGTGTTAAACTTTGTTGCACACCTTTTAAGCATCGATGAAAATGATCAAATAATACTCCTCTTTAGAAAATATCTGGTGTTTGAGTAAATTAAATCAATGGATTTCCTAGTATAGGCCATCCTTAATTTCTGGAACAAATCACACTTGGTCGTGATGTATTATTTCTTAATGTACTATACAGAATACCATTTGTTCTATTTTATTTAGATTTGAATTTACCTGACCCTCAAGAGTTTCAAAGCCTTCTCTATGGTCTTTTTAGAAGTTTGTTATATACTGTCTTTTCAGCTGTCTCTCTTAGAATTTCCCAAAGGATTGGTGTCATTGAGTATAAACAGGTTACGAGGTAGTACTTACAAGTCTGGTACCTATGGACTTGATGCTGATTTACGTGGATGATTTCTGTCCTTCACCAAACCAGGACTCTAGTTCCTTCTTTAACTTCTATATACTTCACAATTTGATGACCATTCATTCTTCCTTGAAAAACTGGATGCAGATTAGGAGCTGAGTAATTGTATCTTCCTCTGTCATGTGTTGCTTTTTTCCTCATCTCTTCAAGCACTGAACCATAATTTTTTCATGTTACCAAATTTGACTCCAAAAACCCTTAGGTTTTAAAACCTAAAATATTCAATAACTCAGGCAAATTCCTGACTCTGATATTCTTGTCACAAGTCACATAGATTTGAGAAAAAAGAAATTTTAGTTCTGTTCAGGTGGTTCAATATTCATCTCTTCTTTGCTTCTCTGTTAAAGTGGTACAGATTCTATTTTAATATATTCCAAAGGATAAAGTATATTCTCAATTGCACCTTTTTAAAATCCTTTTCTTTTAGTATTCCTCCATATTCTTTTAGTATTGAAATGTATTTATCTTATTAGTATTTTTCCCAAACTTTAAAGAATACTTTTGTTAGTTTTCGATGGCTTTCCTCTTGCTCTAATAATTTTTCCATTTTTTTGTCTTTTATTGTATTTTCACAGGTAAAATAATATATATGTAACATATTTGTAATGGTGTGATTTTGCTCATCCCCCCACTCCTCTCCTTTCTGTTGGATGAAGGGGAGGGGGAGATACAGCCTTCCAGTTATGGAGTGAATGAGTCCCGGGGGTGAAAGGCACAGCATAGGGAATATATCAGTGGGATTGTAGGTGAGCACAGCATAGCGTATAGAGTTGTTGAATCACTATGTTGTACACCTGAAACGAGTGTAACATTGTGTGTTGATTATATTTCAATTAATTTTTCTTAGAGGTTTTTGAGAACTTCTAGGAGTTTTGCTTCTTTTACTAGTTATAGTAGCTTTAAACAAGTGCAGCTTTTTAAAAGCCCATTAAGAAGCAAATGGACTAGAATAGAACTATTTTAGGATCCCAAATAAATGCATTTGAATACTCTGTGAAAAAGCAATAAAGTGTGCAGTTCAGAAATTTTAAGTATATTCAGGAATTGTGCAATCATGCTATAATCAATTTTAGAACATTTTCATCAACTTGAAAAGAAACCCCCTATATATTAGTAGTTGGTCCCCCGTTTTCCTCTCTAGCCATAGGCATTTGCGAACCTATTTTCTGTCTATAGATTTGCCAGTTTTGGAATCATATAATATGTGGTCTTTTGTGACCAGCATCTTTCACTCAGCATTATGTATTTTCAAGATTCTTCTATGTTGTAGCATATATCAATACTATTTTCCTTTTTTTTTTTTTTAATGTTTCTTTATTTATTTTGAGAGAAAGAGTGGGAACAGGGGAGGGGCAGAGAGAGGAGGGAGAATCCCAAGCAGGCTCCACACTGTCAGCACAGAGCCTGATGCGGGGCTGTATCTCACTAACCGTGAGATAATGATGTGAGCTGAAAACAAGAGTTGATCGCTTAACTGACTGAGCCACCTAGGCACCGCCTTTTTCCCATTTAAAAAAATGGGAATTGTTTGTCTTACTGATGTGTGTAGAATCTTTATATATTCTGTATATTAATCTCATATCAATTTTATGTGTTACAGACATCTGGTTTGTTTTTTCCCTTTTGGTGCCTTTTGATGAACAGAAGTTGTTGATTTTAATGTAATTTATCATTAATGCTATACTCTTTGCTTATTGCATCTTTAAAAAAACATATTTGGACTTTTAGCCATTTTGTTCTTATGGCCAAGAATGTTTATTACAACTTTTCTTCCATTCCTCAATTAGCTTGTCAAATTTAATGCTTTTTAAAAAAAAAATGTTAAACATGTCAACAGATGGAAGAGATTGGAAAATACATCACAAGATGGCTCATACATACGTAAGGCCTATGTCTTCTAGACAGGATAATACTTCAGTTTGGTTGGTGAAATATTCTGCAACTCTTCTCGATGGCAGGTGATAGTGAATACATAAAAGTTGTGGTCTTCCAACAACATGTTCACTCTTTGTATAACAAAGCTTACATTAATAAGACAATAAGACACACAATTAAACTCTATTCTGTTTTAAGCCATGAGACATAGACACAAATGAAAAAGTGTGTTTTTTTGATCTTGACTCAGGAAGAAGACCACCAAGCCCGGGTAGAAGAGGCAATCACACGCATGCTTGTGTGTGCCCTGAAAACTGCAGAGGACCCACACAGTACCAGAGCTTGGTTAAACCCAACTGAGGTAGGCCACTTCCGGATTTCATCACGGCAGTTAGTTTCCTGTAATAAATCAACCCTGGCTAGAACATTTGCTTTCTAATTTATGTAAATGCATATATCCATTCTAAAGAGTTTTTCTTTTTCCTTAGGTTGAGGACACATCCCATGAAGTCAATTGTCGCTACTTAAATAGTGCCGTTTCCGCCCTTTTCGATCATTACAGAACATCTAAGGTAGTAGAAATCCAAGCACTGAGAGCAAATAGAGAGCCCATGAAAAAAGAGGGATTAAATGTGCACAATCACATGGAGATGAAACAAACAAGTGGCCAGGACTTAATCTTGGGAATGGTAAAACAGGAGGCAGCAAGTCCCTTTGGCCCTAATCTGGTTCCTGTAACACCAAGTTCTGAAGAACTACCCTTAGAAAGAGGAAGTATATTTGAAGGCGATGGTAAAGACTTTGTTGGCGAAGATGGAGAACACTCTGGAAAATTACATTGTACCAAGAGACAACGAACAATGAGTAAAAGTGAGGATGCAATTGTGGAACAAAATGCTTCAAATAGTAATATGACTCCTTCTCAAACACTCATTTCTACAGATGACCTGCTGGACTGCTTGGTGAATCCACAAGTAACCAGGATAGTGGCACAACTTCTGATACAAGGAAAAAGTTTGTGGTTCTAAGGAAAATGACTTTTACAATGATATTTTAAAACTATTTTTTGAAATAGTATGATTTTTAAATAAAAGATGGAAGAGCAAAAAGTTAATTTGCACATGCTTATAAATGCTCTTGTTCTTACCTAATTGTGTTTCAGTCTCTCACCACCTTCATTCATGAACATTGCTCTTTGGCCAAACTGGCTCTTTGTTATTTGTTAGGCCTTCTTTCTTCAGTGACTTTACCTTTCCTCTCCCGTCCTATCCTTTTAGCCTATCTCAAGTGTAAGTCTCAGGTGTTCTTAACAGAAACTAATCTCTTCAGCAGCCTCAGGCAGAGGTGAGCCTGCTGCTTGTTTTTGTAAATAAAGTTTTATTGGAACACAGTCATGCCATTCATTTACATATTGTCTATGGCAGCTTTAGAGTTACAGTGTCAGAGTTGAGTAGTGACAAAGACAGTTGGTCCACAGAGCTGAAAATACTATCTCCTTACAGAAAACATTTGCCAACCCCTACCCTAATGCACCCATTGGGTGGATTCTAGCCTTGATCTGAAGTGATCACACTTTTGACACCTGTAGAATTCTCACTGGTTAACCCCTGCCATTCAGAGCAGGATACCAATCAGGAAAAAAGTAGGTGGGAGTCCAATATAAGGCCTCCTTATGGAAGGAATGGAGCCATCTAGAAACACCAGTCCTGGGAATGAAAAGCACTGGATGTTACTGACTCCTGAAACTGACTAAAAGTTTGAGTTTGTGAAATTGAACCTACCTACTCTCATTACATTTGCAAGAAGATCTGGGGATAATTATTACCATCTAAGTAAGAATTTAGAAATTAGTGAGTGGGAGGGGGGGCAGAGAGAGAGAGAGACAGAGAGAGAGAGAATCTCATGCAGGCTCCACGCTTAGTGCAGAGCCCAACACAAAGCTTGATACCACAACCCTGGGATCATGACCTGAGCCAAAATCAAGAGTTGGTCGCTCAACTGACTGAGCCACTCAAGTGTCCCGAGCAAAGTAATCTTTTAAGACAAACTGGCTACTGGCTCCATCCTTCTGTGTCTTCAGACTCAGGGTATCAGTGCATCCAAAAAAAGTATATGCCTTCTAGGAGAGAAGGAAGTGTTATGAACATGCCTAGGAAAAGACAGATCTGGAAGAAACCCGTCTGTAGCACTAGCAATTGACCACTATCTATCTATTTATATAATTATTGTTTATCTCCCCCAACCAGAATGTCACTCCATGGGGGTATGAACCTGGTTTTGATTATTACTGTATTCTCAGAGCCTTGATCAGAGTGCCCAGCGTATGGTTAGGGATTTGTTAAATATTTGGCTGAGTGGGTTATAAAAAGAACTTCTTGGCAATACTCCATCAAATACATTGGGGTAGAGGATGTTATGGCCAAGGGCAAGATGTCGGTTCCCCTTAGTAGGTAGATCCTTATTGCAGAAATAAATATAACTTTTTCTTCATATATTTTATTTTTTGTTTGCTACTCCTTTGACTACTGTTTTTCAAATTGTAAGTTGTGACCTATTAGTAAGTCATAAAAATGTAGGTAAGACATGCATTTTTTGTTTTTTATTAATTTTTTAAAAATTTATATCCAAATTAGCATACAGTGCAACAATGATTTTAAGAGTAGATTCCTTAATTCCCCTTACCCATTTAGCTCATCTCCACTCCCATAAGCCCTCCCGTAACCCTGTTTGCTCTCCATATTTAAGAGTCTCATGTTTTTGTCCCCCTCCCTGTTTTTATATTATTTTTGCTTCCTTTCTCTTATATTTATCTACTTTGTATCTTAAAGTCATATGAGTAAAGTCATACGATATTTGCCTTTCTCTGACTGACTAATTTCACTTAGCATGATACCCTCTAGTTCCATCCATGTGGTTGCAAATGGCAAGATTTCGTTCTTTGATTGCCGAGTAATACTCTGGTGTGTGTGTGTGTGTGTGTGTGTGTACCATATCTTCTTTATCCATTCATCATTGATGGACATTTGGGCTCTTTCCATACTCTGGCTATTGTTGATAGGGCTGCTATACACATTGGGGTGCATGTGTGCCTTCGAAACAGCACACCTGTATCCCTTGGATAAATACCTAGTAGTGCAATTGCTGGGTCATACGGTAGCTCTATTTTTAACTTTTTGAGGAACCTCCGTACTGTTTTCCAGAGTGGCTGCACCAGTTTGCATTCCCACCAGCAGTGCAAAAGAGATCCTCTTTCTCCATATCCTCACCAGCATCTGTTGTTGCCTAAGTTATTAATGTTAGCCATTCTGACTGGTGTGAGGTGGTATCTCATTGTGGTTTTGATTTGTATTTCCCTGATGATGAGTGACGTGGAGCATCATTTCATGTGTCTGTTGGCCATCTTCATGTCTTCTTTGGAGAAGTGTCTGTTCATGTCTTTGGCCCATTTCTTCACTGGATTATTTATCTTTGGGGTGTTGAGCTTGATGAGTTCTTTATAGATTTTGGATACTAACCCTTTATCTGTTATGTCATTTGCAAATATCTCCTCCCATTCCAAGACCAGCATTTTTTAAATGTGGAACAGAATAGGTGATTTCATTGAATTCTTTAGAAAGTGTAAGTATTATTTCATGCAATTTTCTAGGAAAAGTATTTTCAGGGTAAGTATATTTCATAAAATTTTTCCATTATATTTGTGTGTGTACTAGGCCTGATATAAAGTATATTTCTTCACGTCTTCATGTAAGTTGGGGTCAGAAAATTTTGAAAGATATTCAGAGACATAGCATTTAATTCAGTTAGAGGTAACAGTCTTTGACATGCTGAGACCTGGGAAGAGAGTTAAGACATTGGTATGAATGGATTTCTAAGTGTAAGTGGGTGATGGGAGATAATTTCCTGATTGTATCAAGATGGAGATCCTGGCTATCTGTGGACTATGGCAGCGAGGAAAGAAGGTAAAAGGGGGAGACTGTCAGCCACCAAGGGAACTGGCTCCCATTTCATCCAGCAGTTCTCAGATAAGCATGCCTGAGAGTGAAATTATTAGGTAAATGCATTGACCCTGCAGAGGCCAGAGGCATTAAAGATTACAGGCTCATTCTCCCCTACTCCCAGGACCGGGCCACATCTGGGTGAGGCAGTGGGGTCCAGCTCTGCTCACCCTGAGAATGTAAGAACTCCAAACGAAATTTCTAGTAAGAATGCAGGCCCAGCATTGCACCCAAAGTATCCAGGTATCAGCAGAGCTAACCTGTGCAGTTGGCACAGTGACTAGAGCCCATGAGCTTTTAGAGTTCCCCAAAGTGCATTAGTTTCCTTTAAAATTAAAAAAAAAAACATATAATCCAGCTTCAGTTGCACTCGAACTTATATCACTTCAGTTGCAAAGTGTAACTGTTAACACTTTTTACTTTTTATGGAGGAGGGGGCCCATGAAGCCAAAAGTCCCTGGAGCCACAAAAGCCCTGTACGGCTCTGAGGATCAGGATATCAGAATCATTTGAGATGCTTGCTGAAAATGCGTATTTCTAGGCACTGCTTTAGAGCTACAGAACTCGATTCCTTCAGAACGGGCCAGAACTTGCTAGCTCAGCAAACACCTCAGGTGCCTGAAATACCAAAAATGTTTAAGAATCTTTGGCCCTAGGGTAAAGCCCCAAGACCTCTCACAGTCTTAAAGTGGGCTTGGTTTAGCAGGGGCTTCTTATTGGGGTCAGTTTGCCCTTCAGATTTACTGAACTAACCCTATCCGGTGCCCTTACTGTACTTTTCAGCTGCATATTATTAACACTCTGAGGATCCTTTGATGCTCTCGTGTTTAGCTGTAGTCTTGTATCAGCCGTGGTCTGCGTTTATCATCAAGCTCTCCGGTATCTGCTCTTAAGGATAAAGACGTTTGCCACCAAATGTATTTTCCAAGTATTTTATTCAAAAAGGAGGTAAATGAGACCTCCTTTAATATATAACAAATGTATTTGTTTAGATTGAGGATAACTATGACATTTACTGACTGGATCATCACACTTTGGTGCAATACACCCTGATATTCACTCTGCCCGGAGTTAACCAAACCACTGGAAAACGCGAGCAAATCAGCAGGTCTCTCCTTTTTATTTCTTACATTCATTGTCAAGCCTGCATTCAGGCACCAGTGGCTGCGAAACCACTCCTAAGCAGTAAGGAGTCTTTGCCAATCCACTCCAATCCACTTCAAAAACAAACAGCAACGGCAAGAAAAATTTCAAGATGTTCGTTAATGAAGCCGCACCTGTGGCCCCCTCAACCTCAACTTGAAGGGAGGTAGTTCGCAGCAGCCATGGAAGAGTGCCTTTAAGCTCCTGGGGGCACCCCCCGGCACTGGTCATCAGTCTAGTCTCTTGGCCTACAGAGTTTCAAATGAGACTATAGTGGATACCAGAGGCAGAAAAAGAAAAACAAAACAGGAAATTGAGGGTCATTCATAGATTACTGAAAAGGCAACATTAATCAGAGGCCATGTTCTGTAATGGGAAGAGCAACGGGCTTGATGACACAAGGACCAAGATTGTGTTTCTGTCCCTCAGGGCCACTACCTAGGTGACCTCAGGCAGGGAAGCTTCTTCACCCTGAGCATGTTTCCTCACCTTTAAAATGGGGATAGAGGAGCGCCTGGGTGGCTCAGTCGGTTAAGCATCCGGCTCTCGATTCTGGCTCAGGTCATGATCTCAGGGTTTGTGAGGTTGAGCCCGCGTGGGTCTCTACACTGATGGCGCAGAGCCCGCTTGGGATTCTCTCTCTCCCTCCCTCTCTCTGTGCTCCCCCCACCCCGCCCAAACTCACACACACTCTCACTCAAAATAAATAAAAATAAACATTTAAAAAAACTAAAAGGGGGATATAATTCTTACATCACAGGATTGTTTGGAGGAATAAAATAAATACCCTATGTGAAAGCACATTGTACCACCCTATGGTACAATGTAGGTGCTCAATAAATAGTGTCCAAATCTAAAATTTACCTTGGGAAAATTAAAAAAAAAAAAAAAAACGTTACTATCTAATTGATACTGAACTAGCAAATTAGTAATATGACTGCTTGATTCCTTTGGTTTATTTATGCACAAGTCTTTAATATCATCAAAATTGCATAAAGAAAATATGCTATTTAGTAACATTAGAATTCACTTGAGATAGTAGAAGGCTTTAATGCTGAAAGTGTGGCAGACTTATCTCACTGTTGTTGCTGGGCAGAACTAAGACCGACAGAAGTTAGATGAAGGCAGATTTGGGGTAAACATACGAAAGGACCAGCCTGAGCCAGGGCTGCTATGCTGCACAAGTGTGTGACACAACTCCCTTGGGCCACAAGCTAGACCACAGCCCCTGAACCTCGTGCGGCACATCTGCACTGTGATCCCAGAAGCCCGACTAGAGCCATCCCACGTGTCATGGTTCCAGTTGAGAAGAACGGAGTTCTCTGCCGTAGAATCTTCAATTATAGGCAAAGTGACAAGTCAAGGATGTAAAAGAGAGGACTCCTACTTGGGGTCGGAGTCTCACTATGCTTTCTCTTTCTTAATTGGTTTATGAAACGTTTCTGGAGCTTCTGTTTACATCAGGCACAGACCTCAGCCCAGGGATTAAAAAAAAAAAATGAGTTAGACACCATCCCTGCCCTCAGGGAAATCAGCAGTCCTCCCCCTCAGTAATACTGTGCTCCTCAAGGGATATGGCATCCCGGTGCGATACCAGCTGTCTCCTTCAGCAGAGGCTGAAATTGCATAGCTGTGCCCTCTGCCTTTAAGATGAACATCAGTCTCTCCTTCCTAAAAACATAACCTGTTCTTTCCTTCTACAGATTTGTCCACAGTTGGGGACACACAGTTGTAATTAAGTTATCTGATTTAAATTCTCAAATTTATTGCTTTCAAGATAGGTTCATTCCAGTTATGAAGGAGAAGCTGAAGAAAGTCCGACCGATTTCAGTGACAAAGATCCTTTTATCTTAGAAAAGCCGTTAAGAGGGGAAAAATCTCTAAACTTGTTTTACAACTCGGTATGTATAGATGAGCAATGTCTTCTGGGAAGGATACCAAAATGTTAATATGTAAAAGTAATGAGGTACTCTGGGTAAGCCTGATAGTCATAAAATACCACAAATATACCCGGAGTATGCACACAGTCCGTGACAGTGTCAAACAGGTCAGTAGGGTTGTCAGGGCTCTTTGGTGGAGGCACAATTAGTGACTGATTTCCACGTGTGTAGGTTCCAGTAAGTACTCGCACATAGTACATATGCTTTTTCCCCTTTCTGTCTGGTCTGGAATATATATCACTGGCAGAATAAGAGGCGTTGACAGCAAAATAGGTTCCTTTTCCATATGCCACAGCTGTGAGGAGAAAAACAAGACATGTTTAAGAAGTTCAGTTTAGTGTATAATCTGACGTGTTAGCCCAGTATGTCAAATAATGTTAAAATAATATTCAGTTCTCTCCAAAGCCTCTTAAGAATTTTTTTCCATGTTTTTAAATTTTTTTTAATGTTTATTTATTTCTAAGACAGAGAGACAGACAGAACATGAGCTGGGGAGGGGCAGAGAGAGAGAGGGAGACACAGAATCGGAAGCAGGCTCCAGGCTCTGAGCTGTCAGCACAGAGTCCGACACGGGGCTCAAACTTGTGAACTGCAAGATCATGACGTGAGCTGAAGTCAGACACCTAACCGACTGAGCCACCCAAGGGCCCCTCATGTGTTTTTAAAAATCATTCCTCCATCCCAGAGGGCCAGTCAGTCCTTCTGGGAGGACACATAATGAGTCTTAACCCTGAAACTCTGGCGGCAGCATGGCCGCCAACCATGCAAGCCACACTGTCCCTTGCCCAGTTTGGATTCTCGCGACTGACACCCCATCCGGAACAGCCAGATTACTTGCTGCCTTACCGTTCTTCCCAGCATAACTGCGGTTAAAGCCATTTCGGTTGACATGTGGCACTGAGTCAACATCTGTCCCATGGAAGAGCTGCTTCTCATTGTTTTTATGTCCATTCTTGGCATCCATGGCTTTCTTCTTTGTTTGGTAGCTATTCCAAAGATGTGGATTCTGGATCCTCTCAATCTACAAATCAATAAAGAAAAATATTCTGTCGGTGCCAAGAGCCTTTGGCAAGACACAGCAAATGAAACATGACCACTATTTTTCATAAATGAAAACTAAAATAAACAACAAATTTGATGCCAGTGGCACTTTTCTGCATTCAGAAATCTGTTTAGATCCAGTGTTCCACAAAAACAGACCTTGGGAAGAATGTTAATCTCATTCTTTAACATCTTTTATGTACCACATGAGAGCAAACAGTGTTTAGGATCTTAAGTCCCCATTGTGTGAAGCCGGCTGACCAAACCTTCCCAGCTCCTGCTTTTCACCTTCCGTTCAGTGACAGTTCAGTTGCTGTCTGTGTCACTTTGTCACTTTGCCTCTCTCCTCCTCAGTCCTTCTGGGACACTGGTTCACTTGGTGACCATGTTCTAATAATTGTGGGAGAAGCACTAGAGGGTCTAGTCTGGAAGGAAATTAATTAATGAAAATCAATCTCTGGTCCAGTCGGAAGAGTGGGGCAGAAGTCCTGGCGGACCACAGAGTCATCCTCTGACCATCCATCCTCTTTGGGAAGTGGCCTCCAGGGCTGCGAGGGAAATTCCTTGGGTCCTGGATTGGAGGACCCAGGAGGAATCAGACAGTCTACAATCTATTGGCAACCTTGCTTAGGTTCAAGAAACAAAAGAAGGAAAGGAAGCAAGGAAGGGAGGGAAGGCAGGAGGGAGAAAGGAGTAAACAAGAAAATCTAGACAAGACAGAGCCAGAATGCGGGGCAATCTATAATACAACCAGCTTAAACTCTTTAATAAATTCAGTATCTTGAAAAATGATTTTTAAAAATGCAGGCATACTATTCTAGATCAGAAGAGACAAAAGTGACCAAATGACCAAATGCAGTGTGTGAACCCATATTTGGAGAGAGGGGAGTAATAAGAAAGTGAGCAATTGGGGAAATTCGAATAGGGACTCTATCAGATATTACCGAATTACCGTTAATTTTCTTGTATGGGATAACACTGTTGTTATTTAGGAGACCGTCTTTATTCGTAGGAGCTATGTGCTAAAATATTTAGGAGTGTCATGAAATCTGCAACTTACTGTCAAATGCTTCAGCAAAAACTGAGAGAGTAAGAGAGAAAAAGCAAATGTGGCAAAATCACTGAATCCACGTGGATGTTCATGGATGTTAAAAATCTTAGTTCCAGGTCCTAATAGTCATGGAGGATGACAGCCACCTATTTTTCCTGTTAGTGTTTCCGGACTGTTAGAGATTCCCAAAGCGGTGTCTTGAGTATCACCTAGCTCTACTTTTATCTGTTTCACACACTGGGCTTTCACGTAAGATTTTATTTGAAAAAAGGGTCTACAAAAAAATAGTAAAATCATTTCTCTGGCCATCCGCTAACACATGGCAAGCCTCTTGGTCCACTGTAGACATGACTGGTCCCCCGGACAGTCCTGCTCAACCTGGACTTGGTTTCATCAAAATGTGCCAGTCAGCCACTACCAGATGACGGTACTCAGTATTTAAAATGAAATGTGTTTGTTACCTCAGAACCAGACAAAGAGCCGCATACCTGAATCACACTGTCTTTGTACCTCAGAATTGTTTTTGCTCAATGGTTTACATTGCGGGATTAAAAATAAAAGCTGTGGTATAAAATGTGATACTGAATTTACTGTAAGGATGATTTTGAAAATATTCTCCAGTACTTGATTCACAGGATAAATCTCTCAGTAGCCAGTCTCGGTACTGTGAAAAGCTGTGAGTCTCCTGATCACATGGGTTTTTTTCTGACTTAGGGAAGTTTTGAATCTTGAGGCTGCGCGTTTACTTCCTTTGCCTTGTCTACCAGGAAACTCAAACAAATGTGTGGTCCTTCTCTAGTAACTACCTAGGAACTCCTGTTATGTGTTTTTGTAAATGACAATACCTCTGTATTATCTTCTTTTTCCTACCCTCCTTTTCTTTTTTGTTCATTTTTCTTCTTTTATTTTATCCGAAGGTATGATATATATCCTTGTAAGACACTTCAAATCGTTTTGAGTTATTATGGGCTTAACTACATAAATAAACAGAGTAGTGACAGAAATAGAGAAAATTTGCAAAGAAAGAAATTGCAGGCCTTATTGGCACACTTGTTTTGATGGACGAGGGGAAGGTACCCAAACGTCTCTACCTTTACTCAGAAAGTGGTGGAACCAAGGACAGAAGTGGGGACGGAAAGGGAAATGGTAAGATGATGAGTTAGGTTTATGGAAATTGATTTAGCAGACAATATTCAAGCAGAGATTTTTTTTTCTTTAGGCCATTAAGAGTATGTTGTAGGGGCACCTGGGTCACTCAGTCGGTTAAGTGTCCGGCTTCGACTCAGGTCATGATCTTGCCATTTGGAGTTCAAGTCCCGTGTCAGGCTTTGTGCTGACAGCTCAGAGCCTGGAGCTTGTTTCAGATTTTGTATCTCCCTCTCTCTTTGCCCTTCCCCATTTGTGCTGTCTCTCTCAAAAATAAATAAACATTTTTTAAAAATAAAAAAATAAAAAATAATGTTGTAGAGCTTAGTCAAGATCCAGGTTGGTGATGTTGATTTGGGAGCTATCAATATTAAAATAGCAGCTGAAGCCAAGAAGGGTAAAAACATTTCCCGATGAAGTCTGGAGACAGAAGAGCAAAATATAAATCCTATGGGTAAAGCTAGGGTTAGCGGTTTGAAGGAGAAATAAATAGCAGGGATAACAAAAAGAAGATTAAAGAAGAAAGCATTAATATAATGTTGCCACAGAGGCCAAATGGGAACATAATTTCAAAGCGCAACACTGAAGCTTAAAAGTGGAAGATGCCGAAATCAGGGAGACAGACAAGGGGACTACTGGATTTATCGCAGAATTGAGCACTGTTGATCTGCGAATGGTGGCGCGGAAGCACAGAATCCTGACCTGAGGCCCTCTGCGTGTCTTTGTGGTGTTTGCTAGTTATCAAATCCAGCCCTGCAGCTCTATCTGTGAATTTTTAGTAGCTTGCTTCACAGATTCTTGTGAATGTGTTTCTGTTGGGATATCAGGGTGGGCGGGGGAATGTTGCCGTGGGTCCATTTCATCTTCCTGGGCTAGCTTTTGGAACTTTTTCTTTTTCTTGAAGCTGCTGCTCTTGCTGCCAGCAGCCTCTTCAGGTCCACTGCTAAGTGGCTTCTCCTCTGGAGGAAGAGACTTTCCCCTTTTCTTGGGGGACGTTCCTGTTTCCTTCCTCTTCAGAGTCAGTAACTGGTTCCTCTTTGGGGAAAGAGTTCTTCCTCTTGGGAAGACTTCTACTGTCAGCTGTCTCTTCAAGACCAGCTCCTCACTGAGTCAACACGTGTCTTTTGTATTCTAACATCATACCGCAATCTAATATTCTATTATAATAACTGACACGACCTCAATCTTAACGTCTCTGTAATTATGGTGATGGGAGTAGAATCTACCATCGAAAATCGGATTGCCATCAAAAATCTAATTCTGGGAAAATAAAGTGATGGAAAATGAATGAAAACGTATTTGTGGATTTATCCAGGACTACAACGCCACTCATCTCCACCATTCCTAAGAAGCTCCGTGTCAGCAGAAGGCTTACCTTCTCTATGTGGAAGTGCGAGCAGGTCTGATTAAACTTGCTTGCCACCGTGTCATATTCTGGATGATCAGGCTGTAGCTCAACCACACAGACATCCTGCTGCTTCATATCACTCCAGTGCTCGGGGAGCCCAACTGCAAAGAGGACATTTGAGGACTCCCACACACCTGGGAAGGCCCATCCACACACCCCTGGTGTGCTCCGAAGAACTGAGTTTCATCTGTGTTTTTACTTTATTATCTCCTAACTCAACGCGTTCAAGAAGTTCCTTATCTTCCTTGGAGAATGTTTCTCAAACCATGGCCCATAGACAACCTACATCAGAACCAATCTTAATGCCTGCTAAGAAAAAACCCCACAGGGCGCCTGGGTGGCTCAGTTGGTTAAGCGTCTGACTTCAGCTCAGGTCATGATCTCAAGGTGTGTGAGTTCAAGCCCCATGTCGGGCTCTGTGCTGACAGCTTGAGCCTGGAGCCCGCTTTGGATTCTGTATCTCCCTCTCTCTCTGCCCTTCCCCTGCTCATTCTCTGTCTCTGTCTCTCTTTCTGTTTCTCAAAAATGAATAAATTTTAAAAAATAAAGAAAACAGGAAAAGGAAAAACCCCACAGATCTACTGAATCAAACTCTCTGAGGAGTGGAACCCGTGTACCTGCATCTTAACAAGTTTTGATCATGCTCAGATTTGAGAAGCGCTGGTGTGGTGTAACTCAAGCTGCATATTCTGTTTGGTTTTAATCTGTCATCATTTAATATTTTAACAATAAATAATTTCCCTACGATGGTCTTGTTACAAAAGCGGGGATTTTTGCCAGAACGCCTCACAACACCATGGCCCTCTGCATCTGTTCTTTCATTATTTTTCTCCACATCCTAAGAGCTGAGTAGATGGCAGGTTTTGCTCTGTCTTCTCTTCTGCTAAACAGAATATCATACTTGATTTGTCATTCCCCTAGGGTTGCTCAAAGTCTGCGGAATTCATTCACACTGATCTCGCGAGAGATAAAGATAATGTACCGGAAGCCAATGTACTAGTTTTCAGTGCAGGACCTGTGTGGTTCAAAGGCAGGAATGTCTATCTACACAACACAAACATTCCCTTCTCGGGGAGTAGATCCAGTCAGAGAATTCCAAGGCTGCCTCCTGATGTGTGCATTGAGGAAATCTTATGTACTGGGCAGGAGAGGAAGTGAATTCTGGGAGAAGATCCTACAAGCTCCCAGTGCTCTCTGGCCTATCAGTCATAGACAGAGACAGTGCCCACTCTGACCAAGCTGTCTTCTCCTTTTGTTCTAGAAAACCTCGAGTCATTTTTCTTTAAAGCCCATAGCTTTTCTCCTGACTGAAGGAGCCATTACCTCTGCAGCAGAACTGGCCCTGGAAAGCTGAGAAACTGTAGAGATGGGAACAAATGCGAGGTTTGGGTGCTGTCACCGTTATGACGGTCAGCCTCAGGCTGTTGAGCACACCTATGCTACATCTCCCCAGCCATAATGTAAGCTCATTAAGCTTAGAGACCAAGTTTTCTATTTCATCCCATGAGAGATGTCTGAATTTGATCTGCTTGAGTACAATTTCGATGTAGGTACCAGATAGTGTTAAGCCCAAAGTAGTGTAAAATAATGGATCACAAGCACGCAAGTTTGACTCACCTTCAGATTTCATGAGGCGCCGCACAGGTAAACTGCGTCCTTCTGCGTCTGTAGCAGTGTACTTGAGCAGGTTCACGGTGTAGTTCTGATCATTAATTTTGACAAGAGTCATCTTTTTCTTTGCCTTCCTTGCATTCTCCAATTGCAGATTGGTTATTTTGTTAAAACTATGAAAAGCGTCTTTGTCATAATATTGCCATTCTATAAATTCACTGATAAAATCTGCCTGGGATTTCTGTTCTTTGGCCAATCTAATGCTCTTGATCATTTCCTCAATTGCATTTCTAGCCTCTGTCAAATCTTTGCCAATTCCAAAAACCTCAAGCAAATGTCTTTTACTGTCCAAGCAAATGGCAATATTTAAGTTCTCCTGCAGCTCATTCAATTTCTGATATTCTTTTTCTTTAAAATCTTTGATACACTCATCTTCATTGGTATAAGGACACAGTTCCTTTGTAATCAGATCCCGTATCCAGGTGAGAGCGTTTTCCACACATTTTACATTTTCACCACACACCTGAAACCTTGCTGATTCTGTTTTCTTTTTCAAAACCAAAGGATTCTGCTTTGGGGGAGTTTGACTCGGGGAGTCCATAAATGCTAAAAAAAAAGAAAAGAAAGGAACATTAGCTATCTCTCTCTCTCTCACTCTCTCTCTCTCTCTCTCTCTCTGGTTACTGTGCTGGACATTAATCTCCAGGACTTATTTATCTTATAACTTTGTCCCTCTTCACCCATTTCACCACTCCTCATCTCCCAATCCCACCCCTGCTGCCTCTGGCAACCACCAATCTATTCTCTGTATCTAACAGCTTGTTTGTTGTTTAAGATTCCACGTATTAAGTGAGATCTTATTTCATCTAGCATAATGCACTCAAGGTCCATCTGTGTTGTCACAAATGGCTGGATTTCCTTCTTTTTTATGGCTGAATAATAATCCATTGTGTGTGTGTAATACATATATATATAGATCACATTTTCTTTATCCATTCATTTGTTGGTAGACACATAGGTTTTTCCATGTCGTGGTTTTGTAAATACTACTGCAATGAATATGGGGGTGCAGAGATCTTTTTAAGACTGTTTTTTTTATTATTACCTTAAGATAAATACCCAGAAGTCGAATTGCTGGATCATATGGTAGTTCTAGTTCTAATTTTTTGAGGAACCTCCATACTGTTTTTCACAGTACGAGTGTGCGTTCCCACCAACAGTGCATGAGGGTTCCTTTTCTCCCTATCCTCCCCAACACTTGTTATTTCTTGTCTTTTTGATAACAGCCATTCTATCAGGTGAGGTGATTTCTCCTTAGGTTTTGATTTGCATTTCCCTGATGATTAGTGATGTTTATCACCTTTTTATGTGCCTGCTGGCCATCTGTATGTCTTCCTTAGAAAAGTGTCTATTCAGATCCTCTGCCCATTTTTATTTTTTATTTAATTTTTTTAACTTTTTTCATTTTCAAGAGACAGAGACAGAGCATGAGCGGGGGAGGGGCAGAGAGAGGGAGACACAGAATTCAAAGGAGGCTCCAGACTCTGAGCTGTCAGCACAGAGCCTGATGTGGGGCTCGAACTCATGAATCACGAGATCATGTCGTGAGCTGAAGTCGGACGCCCAACTGACTGAGCCATCCAGGGGCCCCTCTGCCCATTTTTAAATCCAATTATTTGTCTTCTTCTATTAAGTTGTAGGAGTTCTTTATATATTAACCCCTTTGTATATTAACCTCTATCAGATACATTATTTACAAATATTTTCTCCCACCCCATAGGTTGCTTTTTCATTTTGTTGATGTTCCTTTGCCATGAAAAGCTTTTTAGTGTGGGGTAGTCCCACTTGATTATTTTTGCTTTTGCTATTTGTGCTTTGGTGTCAAATCCAAAGAAAATCACTGCCAAGACTGATATCTAGGAGCTTACTCCCTGTTTTCTTCTCGAAGTGTTATGGTTTCAGATCTTTAATCCATCTTGAGTGGATTTTTGTGTATGGCGTAAAACAGTAATCCTGTTTCATTCTTTTGCATGGGGCTGTCCAGTTTTCCTAGCGCCATTTATTTTAGTACATGCGCTGCTGAAGGAAGCACCCACTTTTTATTGGAGAGAGACCATCCTTTCCCATTGGCTTCTTTGTTGTAAATTAATTGACCACACAGATGGTCCCCAACTTACAATGGTTCAACTTAATGATTTTCAACCTTATGATAGTGTGAAAATGATATGCATTCAGTAGAAACTGTACTTTGAATTTTGATCTTTTCCTGAGCTAGTAATATATGGTGACATACTCTCTTGTGCTGTGGGACAGCGGCAATGAGCTGCAGCTTCCAGCCAGCCAGGCATTGTGAGGGTCAAAAACCAATACACTTACAACCATTCTATACCTGTAAGGCCATTCCGTTTTTACTTCCATTATACCATTCAATAAATTACATGAGATGTTCAACACTTTTTTATAAAATAGGCTTGTGTCGGATGAGTTCATCCAACTGTAGGTTAATGTGTTCTGAGCATGTTTAAGGAATGATGTTCAGTAGGTTAGGTGTGCTAAATGTACTTATGACTTATGAAATTGTCAATTTACAGTGGATTTATCAGGATGTAACCCCACTGTAAATCAAAGAACATATGTATATGCATGGATTTATTTCTGGGCATTATTCTGTCCTATTAATCTGTCTGTTTTTATGCCAATGCCATACTGTTTTGATTACTATAGCTTCATAACATAGTTTGAAATCAGGAAGTGTGATGCCCCCAGCTTTGTTCTCTCTTTCTTCTTTCTTTATTTCTTTCTCTCTCTTTCGTGCACATGAGCAAGTTCAAGCAGGGCAGGGGCAGAGACAGAGGGACAGAGAGAATCCCAAGCAGGGTCCAAGCTGCCAGCACAGAGCTCAATGTGGGGCTTGAACCCATGAACTGTGAGATCACAACCTGAGCCAAGATCAAGAGTCAGATGCTCAACCAACTTAGCCACCCAGACTCCCCTATTCTTTCTCAAGATTGCTCTGATTATTAAGAGCATTTTGTGAGTCTGTACAAATTTAAGATTGTTTTTTCTATTTCTGTGAAAAGTGCCTGTGGAATCTGATAGGGATTGCATGCAATCTGCGGATTGCTTTAGATAGTACAGACATTTTAACAGTACTAATTCTTCTAACACATAAGCATGGTACATTTTTTCCATTTGTCATCTTCAGTTTCTTTCATCAATGTCTCATAGTTTTCATATTATAGGTCTTTCACCTTCTCGGTTAAATTTATTCCTAGGTGTTTTGTTCTTTTTGATATAATTGTAAATAGGATTATTTTCTTAATTTCTCTTTCTGATAGTCTGTTTAAGATGAGCTATTTCTCATGTGACATCAGTATCAGGAACATGCATTTCATAAAAAAGGTCAACTCACATGTTAATTTAGACTTCAGAGACTGTTGGGGAGAAGTCAGAGATGGTTCTCTTTTTTTCATGCTGTCCCAAAACACAACCAGCAGGTGAGGCATAAAAATGACAACTTTAACTTTTTTCAGAGACCGGACAAATCCTTTCTGGATAAAGTCTTCAATGGCATCAATTATGGCATCAGCGACCATATCTGGGTCTTGTTTGGCATTTCCTAGAAAAGCAAATAATAAAAACAGGGAGGGATGAAAGACCCAACTGGAAAGGCTGAGAAATAAGTTGGGGATTCCAGTTCTCACAGAATGAATGCCCACTGCCCAACTCTTTCATCATCTCAGGCTTTTCGAGAAATGCATGATCAAACACTTTTGAGGTCCTAGATACAACAGGGAGCTTCTATTCCAGGATGTCAGGAAGCCAATAGCCCAACAATGGACAAAGGACCCGGAAATCTAACTTTTGGTATCTGATGTTCATATCTGCTCTACTGAGCTGACCTTAGCTCACTGTGTTCTTCTGTGTTACAAGGATAATTAACTGTTCTTGGCTCATTAGTGACTTCAAAAGGTCCCTAAAAAGCAAAATATGCTAATATATGTGGAAGTATCATGCTCTTTAAAAAGAACAACAATTTTTCTTTTTTTGCTCATAGTTGCCTGACTATATGCGTGTATCTTTATTCTTCCAGATGTCTTTGGGGACCCGATTTAAACCAAGCTAATTTTGTAAGACACCTGGAGCTGTAAGCTATCTGTTATAATAACACAAGTTATAATAATAATAACACAAGTTATAATAACACAAGTTATTCATGAGCCTCTAGGAAATCTTTCCTAGCACACTCAGTGAGATTTTAGCTGAGTTGCTAGGTTCAAGGTGGCCACCAGAGCAAGTCTTTTTCTTTTTATAGCATATTCCATATCTTATTTCTCAAGTCTAAGGCCTAGGTAAAATCCCTTGAAAAGTCCCATGAAAAGCCATGGAAGCAGTCACATACAAATAAATGGCAGTGGCAAATCACAATGGGGAGCAGTGTAAAAGTCCCCTGGCCAACCTGGTGTGATAGACTAACAGCCCACTTGGATTTTCTCTGTTGATGGTGTCCACCACTACTGCAGAAATGAGAGTAGATCACTTTGGCCTGGCTACATATAGACACTTGTAGGAATGTAGACAAACCCCATACAAAACTAAACGAGTGGGTTTGTTCAGTTTGTTTTTTTTTTTTAATTAGATGATCAGAAAAAGAGAGCAATTCTCCTTTGCAAAGCTATGGTTATCTCATGATTTTTGGAAGATTTTAAATGGGAGTGTTCAGACACATTCATTAACTCTCAACAAACATTTACTATGTCCCCTCATGGGCTAGCTCTCAGCTAGGTACTTAGAACACGGAGGATGTGATATATGGGCATGAATAGGTATTCAGTAGGTGAAGTATGAGAAGCTGAGGAGAAGGCTATGCCCGATAGAACTGTGGGTTTGTTATGTATAGCCTGGTGTGTTCAGGGGAAGAGATCTGTTTTTGAGAAGAATAAGTCTGGAAGGTGGGAAATGTGGAGAAGCCCAGGTCTAGATAGGAGGCTATAATAAAACTTCAGGCAAATGGCAAGAGCTGACCAAAAAGAAGAGGCCAGAATGAAGAGTCAGGTACAGGGAGTGAAAAGACAGTTGGGAAGCGAAGTCAGCAGGACCTAGTGACCAGCCGGGTTTATCTTTGACCCTCTGTTCCTTCTTTTTTGCCATCCACCCACCATTATGTGTCCGTCATGAGTCATGCTCTATTGCAGTAGTTTGTTTACATATCTGTCTCTCATAGTAGGCTAGGTGCTCCTTATGAACTAGACCCTTTTCTGAGACATCTTTCTGTCCCCAGTGCCTAAGCACACAGTGCCTGGTACATGGCAGGCACTCAGTAAACATTTAATCAAATTAGTTAATAAGCTAATGAACATAGGAGTGATAAAGAGGGTAGGGTCAAGGATTCCAGATAGAAAGTGATGCTTTTAACATGATGAGGGATATAAGAGGAAGGGCAGGTTTGGAGCAGAAGACAATAGAACAAAGTTCATAGTCTACATTGAGCTTGAGGTGCTCACAAGTATCCCTGGACACCCACTCCCTCCCTCAGGCAGGTGTCTGTAAGGAACCAGGGAGAGGGCTTCTTTTACTGCCAGAAGCTGTTGCAATCACAGTCCCAATTCAACTCATAAACACCACTAAAGGAGAAAGTTTCCCCATCCTTTAGACTAAGGACTAACTCAGGTGGTGATAGAGACTGATAAAGATGACAACCAAGGAGAGTCTGCTGACCTTGATTTATTTGTGCAGATCAGCAATGCAACCAGGTCAGTGGAAGAAACAACAGGTTTGCAGTAAACCAGAAATACTCAAACATGTGTATATTTATATAAAATGAAAACTGCCTCATTTCCTTGTTTTTTCTTGGGACAGTCTGTGCCACCCTTGGGTTGTCTGATTTCTTGGCCTAAATAAAGTTTATGTAGAAATACAAGACCAGAGCTCGGAAGAAACACCACTGGAGACAGAGACTGGAAAGTCATTAATGGGTATCCATAAAAGAAAGATAGATACATAGATACATAGATATAGAGAGACAGACAGACAAACAGGCAGACAGACATGTTGGCTAATCTCCCAAGATTGGATAATACTACAAGGGGAATGAAAACATAAAGAGACCATAAATTATACTTTCAGAAATGGAAAAGTAATAAAGTAGATGTAGCATTCTATGCGGGAACATTAAGAGGAATGGTAGAGAGTTACAGAAATCAAAATAACAGAGGCTTAGAAGAAGGCTCAGAAAGTGACAAGGATGGCTAAGTGTACTGAGCTAAGCTTTTGGAGGGCCTAGAATGCCAGTGGGAAACACTCAAACAGATTGCTGCACAATGGAATCACCAATCCAGGGCTGAGTGCTCTCTCTTTGGGACCAGTCCACTTCAAGTCTGAGAATGTTTGCTTCCTGGAGCAGTCTCTTAAGGGAAACCGAGCAGAAATTCCTAATCAAAACCCATGACTCAGATTCCTGGGAGAAGAGCTCAAAGAGCATCACCTTGTTAATGGTAAATCCAAAGCACCATCCTTATACATGAAGACCCACACGACTATTATATAGTTTGAGGGAAACAAAAGAGGCAAGTAGACTGAAAAGAGGAAAGTTGGAGTTGGATTTATTTAGAACCAAAAACCATTAAGCTCTGGTGTCTGAGAGGCTTCTGTGCAGAGATGTCCTAAGGCCAATCCATACAGCCAACTGTGCAAGAGGTGTAAGAAGGCTGGGAATATTCATCTGGGAGCCAGCAACTGAAGGGTGCAAGCAGATGCTCTGATGTTCACGGAGAAGGGATGAAGGAAGAGTTAAAGACTAAATAATGCAGGGGACAGAAAAAAGAGAAAAAGACTGAGGAACCAGAAGGAGAGACAGGCTTTCTTTTTCTTCCCTCTCCTCCTCTCTCTTCCCTATCATAGTAGAGAGCAAATGTCGCTCTAATATTCAACACTATCTTCAGTTTTCTTGATTTTTTTCCTCTTACTTAAACCACCCACAGTGTTTGCTTACTCCTTCAGGGGCTGTGTTGGAGTGAAGAGCCACCCTTACTCAGACTCAGCATTAATTATATTAACAGCCCCAAATCCAAGGGAAGGTGGATGCCTTGACAGCCAGAGGTTACAAACCTGTCCCGATGGCTGGGAGGCAAATGGATGAGTAATTCCGTTTTTCACACTCTTGCAAAACATAGGAGATTGATGTCTTGACATCGTTTCCGCCAATAACATGAACAATATTTTTGCACCTCAATAATCCACCTTCGGTAATTATATAATCACAGTTGCCCTTTTGAACTGGGAAACACAAGACAGAGAGATGCAAAATTAGATACTGAACCTACTCTTTAATTGTTTAGAAAGTAAAATGTTTGGTTTGGCACATAAAGCATTTTATGTGAATGAGAGACTCCTAAAATATGGTCTTTGGTGAATCTTTTTTTCTCCTTTTAACTGTGAGATTACTTTTCACTTCTAATTGTCTATGCTTAGAATTCCTTGGTCAAATGTATGCTTTTAAGATTAATATGTTTTCTTCCCAATCCCAAGACTTTCCCCGGCCTCTCCAAAGCCTTCCATATTCAGCCTTCCACTTCTAATTTTGAACCAAAAAATAGTATTTTGCCTTACCTTGGCGAGAACATTCCATTTCCACATTTTGTCCAGCACATTCTAAAATTGCTTTGGACACCCCTACAGGAGAAAAGCAAGAAGATTACAGACATGAATTTAAAAAAATCAGAATAGAACATTTGAATGATTGCCTCATTAACTAAAAGCTTTCCTGATCATCAAAGGAATCCTATAACCCGGGTATTTCTGATAATAAAGAAGAAAAATTTATAAATTAACTGTTCCTAATTATTAGATACCATGTCAAAATAATATTAAGATTATTAACTAATATTAATAGGCCAAAGTTGTAGAAGCCAGTTTGGCTATAGCAACTGTAGAATAGTTGACTATTATGCTACTCAAAATCCGACAAGTCAAGTACCTGTTTTGAGATTAAATGTCTTTGATGTTGAATTTACGATCATATCTGCCTCTTCTTTGGTGATATCTCCAAAGGCCACCTGGAACATGATGGGACCAATCTTCATTTCATGATTTCCTAAATCTGGGCTAAACACAGTCCCATAAATAACTGAGAAGAAAAGAAATAGTCCATCACCAAGTTGGCAACAGCAAGAACAACTTAGATCTCACGCTCTTCACACGCCCCCCTCTCATACTTCCTCCCTGTCTCTGTGACCTCTAGCCCTTAACCCGCCCTGACTCTGAGCCCCAGTAATGGTCCATTTCTGAAAAAGGATTATAAAATATAATACGTATTGGGGCACCTGGCTGGTTCAGTTGGTTAAGCATCTGACTCTTGATTTAGACTCAGGTCATGATCTCACAGTTGGTGAGTTCAAACCCCGCATTTGCACTCTGTGCCGACTGCAGAGCCTGCTTGGGATTCTCTCTCTCTTTCTCTCTGCCCTTCCTCTGCTCCCGCTGTCTCTGTCTCTCTCAAAATAAATAAACTTTAAATATATATACATATAATAAATATATAAATATTTATTATAATAAATATAATATATAATAATATAATACGTATCAAACATGGACTTCTGCAGCTGGCCAAGGTGAAGTCAGGCCCCCTGCATCTATTTCACTCATGACTTACAATTAAAAATGCAGGATAAATACAAAAAGCCACTAACTGAGGACTGAAAAGTAAACAGCAGGCAGACTGGGGGAGAAGGTCAATACTTGAAGAAGCCACCTGTCAGGGGGAGGGGGAGTTTCTCCTTTTATTTTGTTTTGAAATGTTTCCTCTTTTCTCTCCCAACACTGGCTCAAGGTGGCCCAGTTGCAGAACTGCACAATGAGAATTCCTGTCTTCGTGGCCAGAGGATTAAGAGAATGGGCCCCTATGAGCTGAAGAGTATGAGAAGTAATCATCATGATTGTCCATAATTTTTTTTTTTAATTCAGGCCCTGCCTCAACATGGGCCCAGGTCAGAACTCCACAGTGGCACCACAGGGAGCATTCTGTAATTCTGTCCAGAAGAATCTGGAGAAAGGGCCCTTGCGGTCTGAAAAGTGTGTATGTGTACGTATAGGCAATACCTGAGGTTCTCTCTCTCTCTCTCTCCCCCTCTCTCTCTCCACTTTGCCCACAGGGCAATCCTTATCATGCAAAATTGTGAGGCAACCAAACAGGCAGCTTACACTCCCAGAGAACACTGTCTTTCTGGCCAGAGGATCTAGAAAACGGGCTCTCTTAAGCCAGAGTGCAGGAGTCCCAGACGTGTGAGAGCTGGAGAAGGAAGCCCCTGTCTTGTGTGTGAAGTGCGATAAATCCTGAGCTCACCGGGAGCTGAGCTGTGAGTGTGGGGGCAGGCCCAAGCAGCATGACAAAGGCCTGGAGAACTAAATTAACACTGGAACTGCTGCCCACACAGAAGGTGAGACGGAACCTTAGAGTGAACTCACTGCCAAAACAAACAAAACAATCACCATTTTCCAGAGGATTTTTTTAATGTTTTTTGGGGGTTTTTTTTGAGAGACAGAGACAAAGCACAAGCAGGGGAGGGGCAGAGAGAGAGGGAGACACAGAATCCAAAGCAGGTTCCAGGCTCTGAGCTTTCAGCATAGAGTCCAACATGGGGCACAAGTGTGCAAACCTTGAAATCTTGACCTGAGCAGAGTAGGTTGCCTAACGGACTAAGCCACCCAGGTGCCCCAGAGGATTTTAATAGGACTCAAGTTTCACAACTCAACACTTAAAATGCCCAGTCTATAATCCAAAATTGTTGTGCAAAGAACCTAGAAAACGTGATCAGTTCTCAAGGATAAAGATAATCAATTACAGATGCTAATATCAAGATGATCCAGATGTTGGAATTATCAGACCAAGACTTTAAAGCATCTGCTATAGGGGCACCTGGGTGGCTCAGTCGGTTGAGCGGCCGACTTCAGCTCAGGTCATGATCTCACGGTCTGTGAGTTCGAGCCCCGCGTCGGGCTCTGTGCTGATGGCTCAGAGCCTGGAGCCTGCTTCAGATTCTGTGTCTCCCTCTCTCTGCCCTTCCCCTGCTCACGCTCTGTCTCTCAAAAATAAATAAACGTTAAAAAGATACATAAATAAAGCATCTGCTATAACTATGCTCCCTGAGGTCAAAGCAAACACCGTTGAATGCATGGAAATGATTTGGTATGAATGAAAAAAATAGAGGCCCTGCAGAGAAATATAAACTATTTTAATAAAGAACCAAAGTGATAGTTGAGAGCTTAAAAATACGGTATCTGAAGTAAAAAATTCACTGGATAGGTCATGGACGGAGAAGAGTCCATGAACTTGGAGGTGGATCAATAGAAATTATCCAATGTGAAGAACAGAGAGAGAAAAGAGATTTTTAAAAAGAGAACAAAGAGAGATCCCAGGGCCCTGTGGGATGCTGTCAAAACACTTCACCTTCTTGTTACTGGGGCCTGGAGGGAGGCCACTGTGGTAAAATAACTGAAGAAAAGACTGAAAATTTCCCAGATTTGATGGGAAACATACACATTTAGATTTGAGAAGCCTCAGCAAACTCCAAACAGGGTAAACTCGAATATGGCAACAGCAAATTTGACTGAGAAGCATTTGGTTGGTATTGTCTCTTTAAATGTATCTATTTGAGGAAACACGTCACTCATCCTTAGAAAATAATAGCCTTATCACTACTTAAAAACCCATTGTACAGGTAATATAATTTAGCCTGCCTACTCTTTCACTTCAAGCCACATAAACACAGCCAGTGTCTTACATGCTCAGGTGTACGGGCTATAATTTAACATCTTCTTTATCAGTAATTGATTCTTCCATAAAAAACATCACTATTGTCTTTCACTGAATAGTTACTTAGCACCTAGAAATAATTTCTAATTCAATAGTTTCACTGAACCTTGTTTATTTTCAGCCTTGGGAATTTTGTCACTGACGAAATTTCCAGTAGTCCTTCTGGCGAATTCATCTGAAAATGCCTGGAAATACAAAGATAGTTTTGACCACTACAATCCTCAGTAGATGAATAAATTATTTGATTCATCAGGGATTTTGATCTTGCATGCACACATACTCAGGAGAGGACAACTCTCAAAGTATTATTTTCATTATAGATTTTCAAAATTATGAAAATAATACATATATTCTGTTTCTACAAATGCATGCATTCTAGGAAAATTTTTAAATATATGAACAAAGATATAAATGCAAGCATATTCACTACATACTGTTTATAACAGAGAAATATAAAACAGTGTAAAAGCCAACAGGGAAATGGTTAAATAAATCTTGGTACATCCATGTGTTGGAATATTTAGCAGCCATTAAAAATCTCATTTTCAGGGGCACCTGCGTGGCTCAGTCGATTGACCGTCTAACTTTGGCTCAGGTCATGATCTCATGGTTCGTGGGTTCGAGCCCCACACCCGGCTCTGTGCTGAGAGCTCAGAGCCTGGAGCCTGCTTTGGATTCTGTGTCCCCTTCTCTCTCTGCCCCTCCCCCGCTCATGCTCTGTCTCTCTCTCTCTCTCTCCCCCAAAAATAAACTTAAAAAAAATCTCATTTTCAGGGGTGCCTAGGTGGCTCAGTCAGTTAAGCCTCCGACTATTGATTTCAGCTCAGGTCATGATCTCATGGTTCGGTTTGTGAGTTTGAGCCCTGCATCGGGCTCTGTGCTGACAGTACAGGGCCTACTTGGGATTCTCTTTCTCCCTCTCTCCCTCTCCCCCTCCCCTACTCTCCTTCTCTCTCTCTAAAAAAAAGAAAAGAAAAGGACACATGTATAAAAGAAGACCAGAATGAAATACTACTAAAAGAATGAATGCATTTTGTATGGTTCAAAGTTTCTACAATGAATATGTGTTGTTTTCATAACCAGTGAGAGCAGGTATCTTTCCAATTGTAAAAAAACGCAGTATTATGAGAAAGATAGTCACATAGACAGAAACACTTCAGTTTTTAACCTTTTATTTGTACCAGGAGAGGAATCGCTAGGGGAGTAGTCCTCTCTGGGGCAAGAGGCTAGTGTATATATTCTAGGGTTAGTGAGTCTGTGAATTCCATTTCTTTGCTTGTTAGTGACACCCTCAAATCATCACTTTCTTTCTCCTTTTAAACAAGCAGGAGAGTTTTTGTTTTGTTTTGTTTGAAAAAAATGAGTAACTTTTTTTGCCAAAAGACTGATACAGTAGCTGGAGGGAGGCTAGGGAAGACTATAGAGCCAGGGTCTCAGGCCCATGGGCCTCCAGGGGCAGGCAGGCAGGGAAGCTCCATGTATAAAGGTGGACAGCTGGTTGATGGACTTTCTACAACCAAAGAGGGTTCTGGTATTTCTAGTCCCAACTGTCTTACTCACACGGGGATGTGCTGAGTTCATTCTAACCCCACCTTTTAGTTGTATCTCATCCTGACATTCTTACATTATTTACAGGAGTAAATGTTTTTTCTCCTATTTAGAGTACTACAACTTTTATATTGTGCACTAAAATTTCCATGTTCATATGGATGGGAATCCTAGATTAAAAGAGGATTAAGGGATGTCAGCTCCACTGCAATATATGGGCCTTATTTGGATTCTGATTCAAACAAACAAGCTATAAAAACAAAATAAGGCATTTATGGGACAATCGGAAATCTGAATATTGATTTGGTAATTGCTAAAATAATGGAATGATTTTCAATTTATTTTATGTGTGAAATAGTATTGTGGTTATGTTATCTTTAAAAAAGAATCCTATTGTTTAAAATAAATACTGAATTGTTTATGGATAAAGTTATGTCTAGGATTTGCTTGGGAAATAAATACCATGTGATTTCACTCATATGTGGAATTTAAGAAAAAAAAAACAGATAAACACATGGGAAGTAGTTGGGGGTGGAAAGAGAGGGAAACAAACCACAAGAGACTCTTAAGGATAGACAACAAACTGAGGATTGAGGATTGAGGGAGATTGTTGGGAGGATGGGCTAGATGGGCGATAGATACTAAGGAGGGCACTTGTGATGAGCACTGGGTACTATATGTAAGTGATGAATCACTAAATTCAACTCCTGAAACTAATATTGCACTATATGATAACTAAAACTTAAATTAAAAAGATAAATAAATATAAAGAAAACAAATAACATAGGAAGAAGGGAAATAAACAGAGATAGAGATGAAACATATTGGCCAGAGGTTGATAATTGTGAAGATGAGTGATGGATACAGGGAATTCATTATATTATTTTGTTTACTTTTATTAGTGCTTGAAATTTTCCCTTATAAGAAGTGAAAATTTTTTCTATATCCATAAATTTGCTTGAAATTCGCTGTGCTACAGTCTACACTATTCCTTTACTTACCTGTATAGGAAACACATGGAAAAAACAACCTAACAGACCAAGAAGACATTTGAGAACATGAGGGCTCAACTGCCAAAATACCCAGAAATTAGTGAGACTGTACCTGAATATTTCCATGATCACTTGGGTGTAGCAGAAAGTATACCTCTTGTAAAGTTGTCAGTTGAGTCTTGCTACCAAATTTTAACACTTCTGAAATGATTAATTCAGCAAAAATGGTTTTAGGAAACCCCAAATTTCCTGTTCCTATGGCTGGAAATGCAATTGATCTCAAGGATAAGCTCTCAGTGATTTCCAAACACTTTCTGATTATGTCTCCCATGATCTGAAAGGCACAAAGCACATGTTTATGCATCTTTCCTAGAAATGGGAACCAGACAAAAAGGACAAGAATTTAGCAACTTTGACCGTGATCTCTGACGACTCCTCTGCTTTTAACAGAGGTTAAGGACAGTCAAAAAAAGGAAAGAAAAGTATGGGAGTTGACAAGGAAAACAAAAAGGGAATGTCAGAGGCCCTCCAAAACTTGCAAACTTACTCAGCAATGAAGATAAGAAGCAAGGCAAATACTGTTCTAATCCTTCATCCTCTTCCATTCTTCATGCCCTCACCTTGCTATCCCTACTAAAAGACGCGTCATTTTCCATAATTTTTAATGAGCCCTAATAATGATCTGGCACTATAATCAATTTATATTATTAACTAGTCTTCAGGACAAGTCAGCCAGGACTAAAAAAAAAAAAAATGGTCCTAAAGATAGACCCTTCTGAGAATGTGACAGAGGAGCAAAGTACTACATTATACTGAGAGGAGGGTCCAAAGGGCTACCCAATTTCCTAGAGAACCTAACTCCTGGACCCACCTTGTATGAAGATGTGCTGTCCTCTCTCCAGTTCGGAGCCACCACATGAAGCACACGGCGGCATTGCAGACCGTGTCCGCTGGTCTGGAGAACTGTGCCCGTGCCAACAACTGCTGTTAGTCCAACAAGGTTCAGTTCCTTCTGGAGGTTTGGCCCAGCTTTTGCCAAGAGGGCCTGAGAAAGGGGCCCTCTATTAAGGCCAAGATCCATGGGAATGGAGTTGACGAGAACATCAGCCTTAAAGATAAAGCCAACAATTTGTTTCAGATGTTAACAAAAAGCATTCATCAAGGATGACTATGTTTGAGCCACGTGCTTGGCACTAGGAGGAGGAAACTAAGATGATTAACTTCAGAGGTTGAAATACCATCAAAGGCAAAGGGTTACTAGATGCTTTTTTAATTAAATACTCTAGGACAGTAGTGAGCTGTCAAAAAGCAATATATAAATAGTATGGGGTCCCCGAAGGAGGGCAAAGGAAGTGTCTTGTGGGGTCTGGGAAAAGAGGAATCCCTGAGGCAGGCAGAGGGAGACGGGGCAGTCATTTGGGAGGGGGCCAGCAGGAACATAAGCCCGGCAGGTTTGAACTGTAAGCAGACTGGTTTGACCTGATAGAGACTTTCTAAATCAGGCTAGATTTAGACACCAAGAGAAGAGAGGAGAGGGAATGTGACCAAGCGACGTTCAAAGCTGCCCTGCATGGGTCACTGAGGAGTAACGTGGCTCGCCCTGGTTCAGTGCCATTGACAAGATTCGTGTCCTCTGCCCGCATCAAATATTCTAATTTTTCTGTATCTGCTCTCAGTACATTTGACGGGAAATGAACCTTAGATTTGCCAAATATGACAAGTACAAAGGCACTGAAAAAGTATAAATGTGTAAGTGGTGAGGACAAGTGTAAATATAAGATCTTACTGTGGGTTTTCACATTTACTGGAGACCTAGGGATCCGAATACACTTGTGGTCCCCACAGTTCACTGACCAGTCTCTGTTTGTAAATGCCTCACTGAAGCAGCCCAGTTTTCTGAGGAAACCGGTTTTGAGGCTGGGAGAGAGGGCCTGGGATTCTTTCCCTCGATCCTAATCTTCCTCTGGCAACAGGCTAACTGGAGTCACAGCACCATGGTGGGTGTTCTATGGGTAGGGACACTCACCGTAGCACTCTGCACGTCCCCTTTCAACAGCAGGAGCCTCAGGTTTCCCTGGGACAACGAAATTTGTCCGTTTCCACGAACTGCTGTCAAGCTGGGCTGGACTGCTGCGGGTACACTGGGCAGCGAGGCGGCGGCAGGCACGGGGTCTTCAAGTACAATTTTCACGGTCTCCGCAAAGGCCTCCACAGCCTTCTGTGCCGTATCCACAAGGTAAATCTCTTTCAAGGTGTTTCTACCCTGGTTAAGCTGGAAGTTTTTCTTGATAGCCAAAACAATAGTCTTTGCGCACTGGGCTAAGGGAAAGCCAGAGATTCCGGAACTGATAGCAGGGATCGCTATGGAGCGGTACCTGTGTTTTTCAGCTAAATGGAGGCTTTCTTCTACAGCGCTCTTTAACTGGAGCATACACTTCAGGGCCTCATCTCCCTTCCGCCTGGGCCCCACGGCATGGATCACATGCTGGTACGGGAGCTTTCCCGCTTTGGAGATGACGGCACGGCCGGGTGGGATCTTGCCCATCTTCTTCACTATCTGGTCACAGTCCGCTTGGAGCTCAGGGCCAGCCGCTCTAGAAAGAGCAGCCGCGAGGCCGCCAGAGAGCTTCAGGTCCTCGTTCGCGGTGCTCACCACCACTTCCACAGGAAACTGTGTCAAGTCGCCCTGTTGCACAATCAGGGAGACTCCAGGGGCCAGCTCTGCCCGACAGGAGCACTTCTGCCCGTCAGTGCCACCTCCCTCCTTCTTCACTCCATCGTCCTGTAGTTCAATGAAACACCCGAATAGCCGTTTGACTTCGCTTTTATAGTACTGTGCTTTCTCCCGGAAGAACTGGCTGACTCCTGGCTTATCAATGTGGATGCTGTCAACACAGATGGAATCCCGGGCCTGCTTGATGATTTGCATGCCATCCTGGACTTTGGCCTTTGGGCCAATTAGTAAAATGCCTTTTTGTTTATTCTCAGCATTGAAAATTACTTGAACATTTGTCTTCTTTATCTTTTGCCAGAACAGCTTTTTTTCTATCTTCAAATAATCTATGATTATGGAAGGCTCTATTTCAACCAATCTCTCTGTTTTCGTGTGTTCTTCCAAAAAGTCAAAAAGCGAGCTATAGATTTCATTCACTTCTCTCACGCAGCCCGCGATGATGACCTCGGCTTTGGTCCCTGAAGTTAACTCATTGATTATTACTGTCTTTGATGAGGAATTATGTTTCTTATGTAAACCGCGAGTGAGCCCTTTCCATTTCTTGCCATTAAGAATTTCTCTGTCCTCAATGTCTATGCGCTTATAACTTAAGGCACTGACCATTTGCTTTTCAGCATCTAATAGGACTTCAGAGGAATAGCTGGTTAAGAGAACAACTGTGCCCTCTAGCTCATAAACAGCAAGAATGTTCTGTGCTATAAAAAGAAACTTCGAGAATTCTTCACGGTCTACTTTTTGCAAAAATTGGAAAATCTCAGGGGGAAGCTGGATGTTTTTTTGAGCCATGATGTACATCTTTTTCTGTATTTCACACTTCGCTTTATACACATCTGTGTGGAGTCCTTTGAAGCCCATGTGTTGAGAAGCTTCATCATAAGACATCTCCATCTCTGGGCACTCAGTGCGGAGACGCTCCAGGATGCCACTGTGACACAAAAGAGAATACCTTCCTGGAGAAATGGCCATTTTTTCCTTTACACTTTGCTCTTCTTTTTTAATTTTTTGAGTTGTACTTTCTATTAATTCCTTGATTTGTGGCTCAGTGGTCTGTACATCCTCTGATTTCCCCACTAAGGTTACAACCCCCATAAGTGTATCAAATTCAATCAAAACCTTGTCGTCTTCTAAACTGTTTTTTATGGTGTCCCACACTATAGGATCCACTTTCAATGAGGTGACTTTATATTTAGACCTGATGCTAGAGAATGCTGTGGAAACATCTTCCCGCCAAGTCCTGATCTTTAGTTTACCTAGACTGAATAATGTGGTTGCAGGTCTGATGGTAACTTCACCACTGAGTTCGGACCACATTAGTTCAGAGTGACAACTCCTCACTTTATCATTTATCTCATCCATCAGATGGTGCTTTTTCTGCAAGAATCTCCATAAGGGAAGATCTAATGATTCTCTGAACGGTGCTGGAAGCTTGATCAGAGGTTTCTCCTTTCCGTACAAGGCCGTGCCCAAAGAGGCATAGTATGGAAACACAGAGAGCGGCATATTACTGAGGTCAAGTTTCTTGGTCATGATGGTGTGTAACACTTAAAAGGAAAAAAATGAAATAAAGTAATCCCAGAGTAATAGATATCAAGTGAAAAAAAAATCTTTTCTATTAGAGAAATAAAAGTCCAATGTTTGTAGAACTTTGATGTTATAACATGCTATTAAAAAGCATGTTACAGTGCTCAAATATAAATTGATTTGTATTAATACTGCATGGGTATCCCTTGTTTAATGGAACACTTTCCAGCCAAGGTCACTATGTTGAAGTTCTGTTAAGTAAATTCTATTTTCTTTTTTTTTTTTTTTAAGATTTTATTTTTAAGTAATCTTTACACCCATCGTGGGTGTCGAACTTACAGCCCTAAGATCAAGAGTCGTGTGCTCCACTGAGTGAGCCAGGCAGGTACCCTTCTATTTTCTGTTTTCTGATAACACTGATATATCACCACCAGGTTAACAAATAGGTAAGAATTTGTTCACAAATATGGGGGCAATGTTTGCTCCCAGTGTAAAGAATGTTCTGGTGCTATACACAAAAATAAACTCAAAATGGATGAAAGACCTAAACTAAGACAGGAAACCATCAAAATCCTAGAGGAGAAAGCAGGCAAAAACCTCTTTGACCTTGGCCACACCAACTACTCACTCAACACGCCTCCAAAGGCAAGGGAAACCAAAGTAAAAATGAACTATTGGGACCTTATCAAAATAAAAATCTTCTGCACAGCGAAGGAAACAATCAGCAAAACTAAAACGCAACTGATTGAACGGGAGAAGATATTTGCAAATGACATATCAGATAAAGGGTTAGTATCCAAAATCTATAGAGAACTTACCAAACTCAACACCCAAAAAAACAAATAATCCAGTGAAGAAATGGGCAAAAGACTTGAACAGACACTTCTCCAAAGAAGACATCCAGATGGCCAACCAACACACGAAAAATTGCTCAACATCACTCATCATCAGGGAAATACAAATCAAAACCACAATGAGATACCACCTCACACCTGTCAGAATGGCTAACATTAACAACTCAGGCAACAACAGATGTTGGCGAGGATGCAGATAAAGAGGAACCCTTTTGCACTGCTGGTGGGAATGCAAACTGGTGCAGCCACTCTGGAAAACAGTACGGAGGTTCCTCAAAAAGTTAAAAATAGAACTACCCACAATCCAGCAATTGCACTACTAGGTATTTATCCAAGAGATACAGGTGTGCTGTTTCGAAGGCACACATGCACCCCAATGTTTATAGCAGCACTATCGACAATAGCCGAAGTATGGAAAGAGCCCAAATGTCCATCGATGGATGAATGGATAAAGAAGACATGGTAGATATACACACACACAATGGAATATTACTTGGCAATAGAAAAGAATGAAATCTTGCCATTTGCAACCACGTGGATGGAACTAGAGGCTATCATGCTAAGCAAAATTAGTCAGAGAAAGACAAATATCATATGACTTCACTCATATGAGGACTTTAAGATACAAAACAGATGAATACAAGGGAAGGGAAGCAAAAATAACATAAAAACAGGGAGGGGGACAAAACATAAGAGACTTAAATACAGAGAACAAACAGAGGGTTGCTGGAGGGGTTGTAGGAGCGGGATGGGCGAAATGGGTAAGGAGCTTAAGGAATCTACTCCTGAAGTCATTGTTGCACCATGTGCCAACTAATCTGGATGTAAATTATAAAAAATAAATAAGTTACAGAAAATTTAAAAAAAAAACAGAAAACAAATGTTCTGGTGCTGAAAGCAAAGCTCATGCAAGAATCATGCTATTTGCTGCTTCTTCTACAGTCTCACAATTTTAGGCTTCAAAGATTATTTAGGTCCCATTAATACCTCTAAGAGGGGGAGCAAAATTATAATTATCATAGCTTACCATGTATCAGACACCATTTTAAGTGCTTTACATACATTTATTTATTTAATCCTCACAGTAACCCTTTGAGATAGAGACACTATTATTATCATCCCTATTTACAAATGAAAAAACTGAGGCTAGGAAAGGTTAGCGAACTCTAATACTACTAATATCTGAGCTAAGATTTGAGCCAGTGTCTGTCTATCCCCCAAGCCAATGCTCCTGCCTCTTTACCAGGGGTTCAAAAGAAGATCACCTCCTAGTCATTAGAGAGCCCAGCCCCAAGGATTCTGATTCAGTCCCTGCTATGACCCCGCTCCTCCCTTCTACCGGGACAGTTCCTAGGGTGGGACATTGTGTGTCTGTGTGGGTATGGCGGGTGCTCTTCTTCCCAAAGCCCCTCTTCATTTTGTGTCAGTTATTAGATAGGTACAAGAGGTCTAAGAAGGAAGAGAATTAGAAAGAACTCTAGTAACAACTTGAATTAAAATAGCACCTTTGTAGGAAGGTGTTAAAAATAATTTCACCTTGTGCATGATTGTCTCTTAGGCCTGGAGCCAGACATCATGAAAAGGATGCAGCCTTCAGAGGCCATTACACATAATTTGAACTTCTCGACAATGGCTTTGTGCAGGCTCCAAGACTGGGCAGGACTGGTGACCACTAACATGATCAAAAAGACAAGAAATAACAAGTATTGGCAAGGATATGGAGAAAAAGGAGCCTTCATGCACTGCTGGTGAGAATGTAAATTGGTGAAGTCAACGTGGAAAACAGTACTGAGATTCCTCAAAACATTAAGCATAGAAACACCATACAGTCCAGTAATTCTACTACTGGGTATTTACCTAAAGAAAACAAAAACAAACAAACAAACAAAAAACCCTACTAATTAAAAAAGATATATGAACCACTATGTTTATTGCAACGTTATTTACAATAGCCAAGATACGGAAACAACCTAAGTGGCCACTGACAGATGAATGGATTAGGAAGATGTTATTACATGTTATATATATATATATATCCGTGACACACACACACACACTCACACACACACAATGGAATATTAATTAGCCATAAAAAAGAATGAGCTCTTGCCATTTGCGGCAATATGGAAAGGCCTAGAGGGTATTGTGCTAAGTGAAATAACTCAGAGAAAGACAAAATACCATATGATTTTACTTTTATGTGGAATCTAAAAAACAAAACAAATGGGGGCATTTGGGTGGCTCAGGTCATGATCTCATGGTTTGGGAGTTCAAGCCCCACATCAGGCTCACTGCTGTCAGCCTGTCAGCATAGATCCTGCTTTGGACCTTATGTCCCCCTCTCTCTGCCTCTCCCTTGCTTGCATTCTCCCAAAACTAAGTAAATATTTAAAAAAAACACAAATGAACAAACAAGCAGACCCATAAATACAGAGAACAAACTGATGCTTGCCAAAGGGAAGTGGGTTAGAGGATGGGCAAAATGGATAAAGGAGAGTGGGAGATACATGCCACCTATGGAATACAAAAGTCACAGGGATGAAGGCATAGCACAGGGAATACAGTCAATGATATTGTGACAGCCTGGTGTGGTGACAGATAGTAGCTACACTTGTGAGCAGAGCATAAGGTATAGAGTTGTTGAATCCCTATGTCGAACACCTAAAACTAATGTAACATTGTGTGTCAACTATACTTCAATAAAAAATACATTAAAAATAATAAAGTGATAATTTGCCCAAGATCACAAAGCTAATAAGCACCAAAACCAGGATTTGAACTCTGATCTGTCTGACCCAAGAACAATCACAGATGACTCCTTATTGTACCTTAAATTCTCCACCCTGTTTTCTTCTCTGCACAAGAAAAAGTAACTATATGCAAGTTATTACTAGGATTCAGTGAGATACTGTGATAGAAAACACAGCAAAAGATCTCACCTACAATAGGTATTCAACAAGAGTTCCTTCTCTTAAGGGGTGCCTGGGAGGCTCAATTGGTTAGGCATCCGACTCTTGATTTTGGCTTAGGTCATGATCTCATGGTTCATGAGATCTCATGGTGCTGGCAATGCAGAGCCTGCTTGAGATTCTTTGTCTCTCCCCCTCCCCTGCTCACCCTCTCACCCAAAATAAATAAATAAACATTTTTTAAAAAATCCATCACAGGGGCGCCTGGGTGGCTCAGTCAGTTGAGCGCCCGATTTCGGCTCAGGTCATGATCTCGCAGTTTTGAGTTCGAGCCCCGCGTCGGGCTCTGTGCTGACAGCTCAGAGCCTGGAGCCTCCTTCAGATTCTGTGTCTCCCCGTCTCTCTGCCTCTGCCCTGCTCATGCTCTGTCTCTCTCTGTCTCTCAATAATAAATGAAAATGTTACCAAAAAAATTTTTTTAAAAATTCATCACAGTTCCCACCTCCTTTAAAAAAAAGAGTTCCTTTCCTTAAGATTTTGTGAATCAGACTTTGTAAAATTGAACAAAATAATTTCAGAGTAAGTGCCTTACTTATTCTTCTCAAATAATCTGCATAAAATGTAGATTGCTAAATAAATTATGCTCTTAATCCAGCTTTAGCTACAGTTTGCCTCATTACTAATAACCTGTTGTAAGTGGTGAGACGGTCCATAAGAAAAATTAATGGTATAGATGAGTAGGATTAGGAAAGAATGGAGAATTTAAGAATATAGATTGGGGCCTGTCTAGCCAAATTCAAATCTTGGCTCTATCACTTACTAGCTGTGTAACCTTAGTCAACTTACTGACCTTTCTCTGCCACAGTTTCTCATTTGTAAAATAGCGATTACAGTAACAGCAATGCCCATAAAGCAGTCTGCGAATGTGTTTTGTAGCACCTTGCAGAGCTGTGCAAATGTACGTCATCATCAAGAAGGAGCAGCCAGAGAAAGAAAGGGAAGATCAGTGAATCTCAGACCCCAGAGAAGAGAGAGTTTGTAGGTTTAAAGGAAAAGCCATGGTCAACACAGTCAGATAGCACCAAGAGGTCGGGGTGAAGGGGGACCTCTGAGAGCACCCAGCTGTTCACAGATGCAGCTCTGCATAGAGTAACCCTAATTAAGCAGTTCCTCTTATTAGCCATACACATGTCATGTAGACATTCTGAGGACACAGTCAACTGCTTGAGCCTTCAAGAGGTTGGAAGCCCCACCATAAACTGGGAAGTTAACTTGTAGAGTAGACAGCTGTTAATCCCAAGCCCACACTCAGGGAGATTTAAAGAAATTGTAACAGAAGCTCCTCTTTTGTCCCCTTGTCCAAGGAACACTAGGACTTCCATTCCTAACCTTACCTTCACCCCAGTTCCCCCAACTCATCAAAGCCCAAGGGAGTTTCCTCCCCCTATCCCCATGAAGAAGTTTATCTTCAGTGGGTGGAATACCACTGTGATCCTGTCTCATGCTCCCCCCTGGTAATAGCAAACCCACTCTTCCTACTTCCCTAAAACGTCTGACTCCCGAATTCCTACTCCTCAGCCTTCACTTCTGAACATCAAGTGGAATCTCCAAGCTGACTTTGTACATGCCTCAGGGAACTGGCAATCCGATATCCACAAAACCCTCAGAAGTGTTTCCCTGAGCTTCAGCTGGACATGGTTTGCACAGAGTTGCTGCAAAGAACCATCTAGCAGGCATCCAATGGATTCCATTAACCACCCCTATTAATTTCTGAATGATATCACCTCACTGACAGGTGAAAAGGGAAGTAGTGATACTTAATAGGACCTGAATGCATTTCTGAGTATTTCTTTACCTAATCTTGTGGAAATTAACTTGAAAATTTCTACCAAGTACACAGCTAGAACACAGATCGTCTCTTTTTTTTTAACACAGTATTTCAAATATTCTAAGAATTATATATTTTCCATTATAGGCAGAGACTCATAAGAAAATCTCCTTATATCTTCGGCATTAATTCTCTAATGTTTAAATCACTGGACTCATTAACTATCATATCCCAGATGAATGGGATTACTAACTGGATTTCCAATGAAATTTATGAATAAAAATAAAATGCATCAGAACTCAACTGATAACTATTAAGATCTGCTAAAATGGTTTAGATTATGTCAGGTAGGTTTACAAAGTCAGGCTCATAGGTATTACCTTTTTTGTCAAAAAACTCAATCAGCGCTGAACTCTCTTCAGGCAAACATTGAATACTGGCAACTCGTCCTCCTCCATTTTGAGGATTTTCAAATAAACATTTCAAATTAGAGTCATCAACCCCAGGTGGCAGGTTTTCAACCCTGATTGTTTTGGTCATTTCCAGAAGTCTTGGAGAAAGCTGAAGTTGTCTCACTGAATGGTGCCTGGCACAATCATCAACAAATTTCACAGCATCTACAAATCAAAATCAATCGATCAATCAATCAGAAAAACCATGATTATATCTTTATATTATACAGAAGAAACTGTCTGAGTATTAGTTGAGATAGAGGTGATAGCTAAACGCTTAATTTTTGCAGACAAGATTTTAATTTTATATGAGATTTACATGCTTAAAACTCTTGCTCTCTGAACAGTGATACACATAGGAATGTTTTACCTGGATTACTGCCACTGAGCTGTGTCCGTTTCCAGTCACAGCCCTCCCCGACCCCACTTGACATCCTACCGGAGGGCTTTCTCTACAATACAAATCTCATTTCACTTCTGTCTCAAGTCCTGCAGTGGTTCCCCATTACCTGTAGGCATCAGTGCACACTCCTCAGCTAGGCTTAAAATGCCCTTGTTTGGCTATTTGACGCTAAACTAATTTCCAAACATCACCTCTGGTTATTCTCTGCTGTTCATTTTATTTTTCGTATTGCCAAAAAACTGTCATTATTTTGAAAACCCCATTCTCTCTTGCCTCGGTATATACAATTTCCTGTGCCTGAAATGCCCTTCTCTGATTTTTAGAAAATCCTGGTACTATTCCTCTGTCAGGACTCAGCCTGATTATCTCTTTAAAATTCATAGATATTGATGGTGGACCTACGATGTGACAGGCACTCTGCTAGGATCTGGGGAGAGAGAAATGAATGTAACAAGCCCTTGAAAGTTCATCACCCAGGAGGGAAAGAGTCTTGAAAGCAAACAAATGGCCTATTGTAGGATCAGATGAGGCAGGAAGACAAATACAGGGAAGCCCACAAGGGTCCCCAGAGCAAAGTGGATGGCCGATCTGAGTCCTGAAGGATGACGAGGAGATTAGCAGACAGATAAGGGGAGGAAACATTCAGGCGGAGAGAGGAGCAGTGGCAGGAAACAACAGTGTGTCAGGGGCCCGGTAGACTGGGATCACTGGAGTATAAACTTCACAGAAGGAAGTAAGCGAAGCAAGACCAAGCCACCTTGCTTGGGTCCCCTTTCCTCCCATTCCCCACAGCCTGCTGCTCAGGGCTTCTCCTCCTGTGTCTGCACTTTTCATTTACACATGGGTCTCCAACTCCATATGAGGTCCTCAAGGGTGGGAACCAAGAATTATGGTTCATTCTCTGTACCCACAGCACCCAGACGAGTGCCTGGCATATAGCAGATGTTCAAGAGTTTTGAGGGGCGCCTGGGTGACTCAGTCGGTTAAGCGGTCAACTTTGGCTCAGGTCATGATCTCACAGTTCGTGAGTTCGAGCCCCGTGCTGGCGGCTCAGAGCCTGGAGCCTGCTTCAGATTCTATATCTCCCTCTCTCTCTGCCCTTCCCCTGCTCATGCTCTGTCTCTATCTCTATGTCTCTCAAAAATAAATGAACATTAAAAAAAATAAAAAAAAAGAGTTTTGATTAATGAACAAAAGCGAGTCCATTTAGTTTTACCTTGATTAGAAACAATTATAAGAATAGCTTGATAAAAGAATAGCTCTTTCTTGAATCCTTATCATGTCTCAGATACTATATTAAGAGCTTTGCAAACGTTATCTCATTTAATCTACTCTTAGAAATTGTGTCAGGTAGGTATTACTTTCTCCATTTTACAGATGAGAAAAGTAAAGCACAGAGGGTAGTAACTCAGACAACCTCAGATAAGTAGTCAAATGTTGGAGCTAGAATTCCGACTTCGTGACCCGTGCTCTTATTGAACCATTCTACCGCCATGGCCATGGAACAGCGAGGGCTTGGAATTGGGAAATCTCCTTGTCCTTCTGAAGATAACTCCTCCCCCAGACCTTGAAGAGCATTCACTTCCTGTATCCCATGCACTTACTCTCCCCCCTAGGTGAGGACCATCAAAGTACTAAGGAAATATATGGTAAAGGACATAAAAGAACAGGGCTGCCTGGGTTTATGAGCATCTCTGCACCTCTGTCTCCTCAACTGTAAAATGCGGGATAAGAATAATGATCTGAAAAGGTTGTTGGGGGCACCTGGGTGGCTCAGTCGGTTAAGCATCTGATTCTTGATTTTGGCTCAGGTCATGATCTCATGGTTTGTGAGTTCAAGCCCCACATCGGGCTCCACATTGACAGTGTGAAGCCTGCCTGGGATTCTCTCTCTCTTCCTTTCTCTGCCTCTCCTCCCGCCCCCTCAAAGTAAATACACTTTAAAACAAAAGGCTGTTGAAAAGAAGAAATAAATTAATACATGTAGTGAGCTTAGCATAGTGCCTGACTTATAGTATCACTATATGAGTGTCTGCTATTATTATTACCTTCCAGTAAGTCCAGTTTGGTAACACATATCAATATTTACTTCTTCCAGTGAGATAACACATGTGAAAATGCTGATGCTCTGCCTGGAATCACTTTAATTTTTTTCTTTTAATGTTTATTTATTTTGAGGGAGAGAGAGAGCATGAGCAGGGGAGGGGCAGAGGGAGAGGAAGAAGAAGAGACAGAAACTCAAGCAGGCTCTGTGCAGTCAGAGCTCTACGGGGCTGGATCTCACAAACCGTGAGATCCTGACCTGCGCTGAAATCGAGATTCGGATGCTTAACTGACCGGGCCACCCAGGTGCCCCTGGAATCACTTTAATAACCTTAGACTTTAGATTTCTATTTGGGTGTGTTTTCTCTGTCTTTCTGTCTCTTTCTCTCTCTCTCTCTCTTTCACACACACACACACACACACACACACACACACACACCACTCATACAATAAAGTCTGATTTACTGTATATATCAGAATTCAGTTTTAAAACAAACTTGCTTCTCTTTTAAAATAAAAAAGCATCTATATTAACTTGGAGTCCTCTCCTACTAGCTACAAGAAAGAGTCCAACTTTCAAAGACATTCCATTAGCTCGGTGTCTCAAATCCTAAAGTGTGGCGCAACGGAAGAGTGGCAAATACAGCATCATTTGATCTTACCTATACATTTTTGAAAGGTAACTACAGCAACATCCAACTCTCGTATGACTTCCACTTGAAAATCACCGTTGGACAGGCCACTTATGTTCTCCACTAGCAAGCTTAACATTATATCAGTTACATTTGCCTTGAGATTTTCAAATGCAACCAAAGAGGAAACATTTTCACATTCTTCTGAGGTATCTTCCACTTTGTCTGATCTTCTGTTGAGAGAAAGTTTTGTATCCAGTTCTTCTGCCACATCTGATTTTAGAAGGACAAAAGAGGTGCAAGATGTTTTATTAACCTACCATGATCTTAGCAAAGTAAATCACCTTAAGACACTGTCCTCTTTCTTTCTCATTCTCTGGGCTCACTCAAACAGATTTTAGAAGGCTTTTTGCTTAATTTAATTAAAAATAAAATGGAGCCCGGCACCTGGGTGGCTCAGTCGGTTGAGTGTCCAACTTTGGCTCAGGTCATGATCTCACGGTTTGTGAGTTTGAGCCCCGTGTCGAGCTCTGTGCTGACAGCTCAGAGCCTGGAACCTGCTTCAGATTCTGTGTCTCCCTCTCTGTCCCTTCCGTGCTCACACTCAGTCTCCCTCTCTCTCTCTCAAAAATAAATAAGCTTTTTTAAAGAAATAAATGAACGAATGAAAGAAATGGAGCACTTAACAGTGCTCCTTTTCTGTCTTGTCTGTCTGAGGAACTTGCCTTTCATAGTATTTGACATGCTTCTATCAAGCACCTTATTATAGGTATTGAACTCAGCTTCTCAAAAGCAAGGGATATGTTTATTCATCCTGTATTGCTGGCACAAGTATATACTTGAGGTTCAACAGTATTTGCTGACTTGGAGATTTACTGCTTGGACCAGTGGAGGAAAGCAAGAATATCTTACGGTGCCCATGTAACACGTTATACTCTGAAAAGTATTAAGTTTTCATCACCGAAGAGAAAAGAAGGATACTTGTTGAATGACCAAGGAAGACACATAGAAAGTGAAATCGCCTAGAAAGCTGTAAGTATACATCAAGCTCACTGAACAGCAATCCCCCCAGCCAGCTTGCTCCTCTCCAGTGCTGGCCCTAAGTGAGTTCCATCTCTGCATCAGGTCGGTCTCACTCTAGGCTTGTCCAGTACAGCGTGATGCATGTAAGATCTTTAGACGTTCTGTGAGCGACTATTCAACTGGGACTCTTATTACATTCAAGGCACTAGAGGTGTACAGAGGGATGCATACACAAAACATGAGATAAGGAACTTAACAGATTTTTCTCACGGAGGCATACGAGAAAAATGACAAAAGGAACCGACATTTGTAAAGGTTTATTATGACACAGTAAAATGTACGTGCTCACCAAATCCACTTCGTTTTCTTTCTGGGCAGCATTTCCCAGACTTGCCCACAGTGGAGCTCGTGTGGCTAATGGAATATATGTGGAAGTGTGACTTGTACTTCCAAGCCCGGCCAGTACAAATCTCCTTTATGTGACTCTCCATTCTCCCTTGCAGTGACTTTGGAGGCCACACAGCAAAAGTAATGTTGTCAAAAGATGGAAGGAATCTGGGATTTCTGAATGACTGGGTGAAGCAGTCTAGACTCCCCCACTCCCCAGCTGCTGATTACACGGACCTATGATTTGAGAGGTTGTTTGTTACCCCAGTCGGATCACCCTGACACACACTCCTGTTATGTGCTGGATGTAACACCACACACATACATGCATTCGTGCCAAATAAAAATTGGCTTAAGAATTCAATAATAACCTAAATTATCATTCAATGAGACAGATGTCATGAAGCAGGAAGACTCTTGAGCTCGGGGTGAGGTGGTCTGAGTTCAAGCCCTGACTCTGCCACTCTTTAGCCATGTGACCTCAGGCATGTCTCTTTACAAAATGAAGAGTATTGGATTAACCAAATGGTTAAAGCCTTTCCAGAAACATAAGCTTCTACAACTATTTAGTAGAAGCTCTATCACAAGACAGGCTTGGTTAACTACCACATAAAGAGCATCAACAATCCAGCCAGGAGTCCGAGGGAGAAAGAAGGGGACTGGGCTGCCTTGGAAAGCCTTCAGAGAAGAGGGGAAGTTGAGTGGATCTTGAAAGCTCTCTAGAGTGTAGGTAGAGAGAAGTGGGATGGAAGAGGTCGTGAGCAATAGAAGTACAGGCAGAGTGCTGTGACCGTGCCAGACTACTCAGGAAAAGGTGATCTGACTGATGAAGCTCAAGGAGCACTTGTGTGCAGACAGAAGTGAGGACCAAAAAAGTCGGCTTTGTCCAGAACGTGGTATGGACTTGCTGTTGGTAGTTAAGAGTGAGTGGTGGAAGGTTTCTGTGATAAGGACGGCAGGCTATTCAGCAGTAGTACAAAAGGTTGGTCAAATTTCAGGAGAAGGACATCAGATACAGAGAGACCCCAGATACAAGGCACTCCTGCCATGCTGGATTTGTGAGGTAACAATGGGAGTCTGGCATAAGGGAGGGATAGATGAGGAAAACTTGCATTGATTAAGTCTCTGTGACTGATGACTGCGAAGGCTTAAAGAAAAGAGATGACTGAAGTTTCTAGTAGGTGATGGGCAAACTGGTTGTGTCCTTCAAGAGAAGTAAGGAAGTCAGAAAGGGTAGGACGAGGAGGATGACACAGGTAGCTTCAGACGTGGTGGCTCTCACGTATTTTCCAACAGGAAGCTCAGACACAAGGTCTGGAATTTAGAAGAGAGTACGGGCTGGAAATACAGCCAGGGTTTCTCTGCTCTTGCCTGTCTCTCTTCTACAGGTTCTTCCAATTGCTGGTCTCCACCTTTCAGACCAGCCCAACTCAGCTTCGCCGGGAATCGAACACGAGCTCAGGGCTCACATCCCCTGGTGTTGGTGTGTGGCTTGACTGACCTGCCCTTACTCTGTCAACCGCTTGTCCACCTTCACCTTCAGGACTTGGTGCGTGCCCCAGGCACTCTCAGGGCAGCATTCTCTGTTCTCCTCGTTCCTGGAATACGGGACCTATTAGGGAACCCCCTCCCCCCAATTTTGCTCAGCTCTGAAAACTGTCTACACCATTCCAATTAATTTTAAGAGTCCTAGCCTTAGCCTCACTGTTAGGATTCAGTGCAAAGTAACCATTCAACAAAAGACCTCCTCTTAAGTCATGTAAAAACAGGTTAGCAAATGAGTCTAAAATCTCCAGGACAATGAAAATTCCATCGGTGGTGTGGGGCTGGATGGTCTTTCTAAGAATATACTTGGGGTTACAAGCAAATCTGAAACAGTGCTGACAAATCAGTTAAGACAGAGTGAGGGTAAAATCTATGAAATCATAATTTCCAAAATCGATTAAATTCTAGACCCAGGAAATGGAACAGGTATAAGTGTGCCAGTATAAAACCACTTCCTGGTCTAAAATTTAGTTTGAGGGTACAACACATAAGGCATTTTCCACAAATAGATAAGGATTTGGGGGGTCACAATGAACACCGGGGGTTGTGTAAGCCAGGTCCATATCTGAAGAACAGAAAACAGGAATTACTCTAAACAGACAAAAAAAAATCCCTCTCTTATAAGAATCATGAGCTTTCTAAGAAAATCATGTATCCTGGGTTCTACAGTTTAATAGCACCTCCATGTTAGATAAAAACAATCTATACATCCCTATCCAGTCGGTTTGCCAAGTAAAGGCAGCCCTCAGCCTAGTGCTATATTCAAAAAAGAAAGTTGCAAACATCTAAACATGTTCTCAAGACAATTTCAATTTTAGAGGACAATAATTTATACATTTTTGGGAATTCCTTTTCCCTAAGATTTGGATACATGCATCACTTTATCTGTCTCACTCAGCCATTCAGCATAGGTCCTCAGCCCTCCCCTATAGCATCATGCTTAGCCAGGAAAACTAACTGCCTCTTTAGTAACTGGCAGGTGGTCCCACAGGCCAACATCCAGACACAAGTGAAGCAGCAGGGTCCACAACAGCTACCAGGTTGCAGGCTGTTTCCTCCAGCAGACGGGAAGAGAAGAGCTGCTGCTGGTCTGGGGGGTGCCGCACCCACATCCTGCACCCAGCACTTAGAAGCCTTTGTCCACCCTCCTGTTGAGGTTCCAGAGGACAGCACCCTCCACACTCAGTGCTCAGAAACGGACTTAGCTGCATACGGCACCCACTGACACATCATGTCCCTGCTTCTCGACAGGCTCTAAAGGCTGACTTATCACCAACTCCCAGACACCTCTTTGCTTCCCTTCAGTTGCACGGTGTCTCCCAGTCCCCACAGAGAGAGCTGTTCCATCCTTCTACCTGAGTCCTAAGATCTCAGGGGGTTCCCCCAATGCTCACCCTCAGCACAACTGGCCTGAGGCGATGTAGACGATGCAGCCTGAGGCGTCTCTAAGCTGAGAACACCCTGCTTTGTGAAGTCAAGAAGAGAAGGATGACCCCTGCAGGTGCTATCTTTAATGAAAGCAAAACTACTGGCGAAGGCCAGCCATCTCAGTTTTTTGACCTTACCTGGTTCTTTGACATGTTCTTTGGTCTCCAGTTCCTGAAATCCAATAGACAATAGAGTAGCATCAATAAATTAATAATTTCTTTACATTGAGAAACTATCCCTGGGGACTGGCCTGGAGATGTAGGGTCAGTAGAAACAATAATAAAAAGCTCTGGCAGCTATGCTGTGGAATGCACCTCGTGTGTAGTGTTGTATCTACTTAGCTCCAACATCATTGGGAAAAATGAGTCACGAATAACAGAAACTCCAGTTAACACTAAGTGTTTGGGGTATGGAGTAAGCCCTAAATCTTTCCCCCCACTTCACATTTATTGAGTGTTTGCTATTAACAAGCACCAGGTCAGATGCTTTACAGGGGTTGTCTCTTCAATCCTCACAACAATCCAACAAGGTAGATACTATCACTATCCCATTTGACAGTCGAGGAAATAGTACATGCAGTATGGATCACTGTCCCCTCAAAGTGATGTAAAAATAAAACAAACAGAGCAAATTCCAGGCTAAAAGCATCCAGGACAAACAAACCCAAAAATTTATATCTTCAAACCACCCTTATAATAATCTGAAAATTCCGACACTTCCGAAAGTGCCTAAAGTGAAACAAAAAGCACCCCCTCCTTCATTATTCCATAACTGACGCATGACCACTCTTGCTCCCTCCACATCTGCAAGGTGCTTTCTAATCCAATTTGATTTTTTTATTATTTTATTTATTTTATTTTATTTTTGAGAGACATAGAGACAGAGAGCGAGCAAGGGAAGGGCAGAGAGAGAGGGAGATACAGAATCTGAAGCAGGCTCCAGGCTCTGAGCCGTCAGCACAGAGCCCGACGCGGGGCTCGAACTCACAGACCGTGAGATCATGACCTGAGCCGAAGTCGGCCACTTAACCGACTGAGCCACCCAGGCGCCCCTCCAATTTGATTTATACTTCTCATCCCACTGTACTCCCCATATTGTGATTTCCTTCCCACACACCCTACTTCCCTTTTAACTCATGCTTTGACTTACCTTTCTTGGAATTTCCTCCTCAAAGACATCCTGGACCTTGTCTGGGGCTGTGGGCAACTGGACAGTTAACTTGAATGTCCCTTTTCCGGGCCATACTAACTCATGGTTCTTTTTCTCCAGAACGTTTTGCCGAACTGAAATTTTAAAAAAAATTGTCAAGCAATTTTTATTCACAAAATCACTCCACAATTTCCAGAGGGCTTCATCATCATTCAGTGTCTCAGCCAGTTTCCCAAGTGAGTCCTTGTGTGGTGAAAAGAGGAAGAGTTTAGCAAGTAGGCATCAATTTCAATTCTATCTTTATACTTATTTTTTTAAAACCTTGGGCATGTTCTTTAATAAGTCTTACTTACAAAGCCTCTTGTCTATAATGAGTAATGAATGAAGACTGTCTTCTACAGGTGTTGCATGTTGGAAAACATTATAAAGAACTTAGTACAGTACCTGATGCTCGGTAGGCACTCAGAAAGGTAGCAACGTTTATTCCACAAGTGAAGGGAAATAATCAAAGCATGCCTCATGGGGAGCCAGGGAAGACTGGGCGCTGGGACACGGCATGATGACAGCTGTGTTTTACGAAGGTGACTTGAGTGACCCTGAGCAGAATGGCCAAGAGCCTAGTGCAAAAGATGTTCCACTCAGTCTTTTAACCTGCAGTAAGAGGTCACATCCACTAGTAAAAGGAGTAGAAAAGAAGGGATGGGAGAGATTAAAAAAAAAGAAAGAATTAGCATACCAGGCAGCCAGGCTGTAGTGAAAAAACTGAACAATGGACATAAAAGTCCAAAGACTTGAATTCAAATTCCAACTTTGCCAAAAACTAGATGAGTGACATGGAGAAAATATCTTAACTTCTTGAGTCTGTTTCCTCCCTTAAAGTAGGGCTGGTGAAAGAATTCTGTAACACCCACAAGAGTTATGCAAATGTAGGTTATAATTATGAGGAACAGCCAGAGAGAAAAAAGGAAAATCTGTGCCTGAGGCCACAGGAAACAGGGAAGAAGTGACTTTAGAGGAGGAGAGACATGGCCAAAATAGTTAGATGCCGCAAAGAGGTCAGGGTGAAGGGGAACCTTTGAAAGCGCCCTACTGCTCACAGATGTGGCTCTGACGTGAATGTCGGGCTACCATGTTGTATTCTGACGTGGACGGTCTAATGGCCAAGGATGTAGGGAGTCTTCCATAAAGAGGAACTTGAATACCTTTCCCACCGCAAGCATCCCCGAAGGGGTAGGAGAAGTGAGGCCTCAACTGGATACTAACTCAGAAAACAAGCCCCAGAAACAACATGAGAAGGAACGCCAGACTCTAATCTCACTCTTTATCAGGGAGAAGAGGTTTTCACACGGATTTTTGAGGGGCGAGCCTAAGCTAGAGTGAGGACTGAGGACTAAGACCCCTGAAGCCTGAGAACAAGCCAAGTTTTGTAAGCCGAGTTGTCTAGAGTGGGCTTCTGTGATGCATTCCTTGTATTATTCCTTAGACTTTGGTAGAGTCCTATCTAGGCATCTAAACGCAAACGCCTGTTCTGAGATTTTGCACAATATGTACAGCACCACCGTTTCGGTAGAGCAGACAGTATCAGGAAGTGATCTGCAGCAAGCAGAGGTGAATCCGGGAGGAAAAAGAGCTGAAACTCTGATGTCCAGCCACCCTTACCCCAGGTGGACAGCCTCCCTTCTGCACTAATTTAGACCACCTACATTTAATTTTACTTAGGGAGATGGGTTTCCTTACCCCAAAGAGACTGAAAATAATCAGGAGCCAAATGATGACTAGAAAGAATGAAAAATGCACATATCTGAAACAGGGCTTAAAATCCTATTAGTCAATTAACACCTTACTTTTCAGAAACTGAGTGAACTATTTACAAGTAAGATACAGCAGGGCGCCTGGGTGGCTCAGTTAGATAAGCATCTGACTCTTGATTTCGGCTCAGGTCGTGGTCTCGCAGTTCGTGGGTTCAAGCCCCACATCAGGGTCAACTCCTCGCTGTCAGCTTGGGATTCTCATTCTCCCCCAATCTCTCGCTGTCCCTCCCCTGCTCACGTGCACATACTCTCTCTCTCAAAATAAATAAATAAACTTTAAATAAATAAATAAACAAATAAATAAATAAAAGTAAGATACAGCTTCCAAATACTCTGTTCACTATACACCAATTTCTATAGAGAAGTGCTGTTGGGCTCACTCTATGTGAATTATATGGATAAAGTTGTGCTAAGCTGCGGGCCTACACCTGTTGAAGCCATCTCCTAGAGTGGAGGGTGGAAGGAATTCCTGCAAAAGAACGAATGCCCCAGGACCCACTAGGGTGGGTCAACCCTTGTTAGCAAATTTCTGACAACCCGTGAACTGAGACAATGGTTCCTCTAGTAGGAAACTGAAACTGAATAGGAACCCCTCCCCGCCTCCCCCAACCCACCCAGGACCTTTGTTCATACAAGGTTTTGAGTTGGACTAAGTCTGAGTTATCTGTGCCGGGGTAATACAAGAGGGGCCGCTATGGTAGCCTGGGGATGGAGGTAGGGGTAGCGGGCTGGGCAATGTGAGGAAAGAAGGCGGGCAGAGAGACTGAATCCATTTCTGTTTTCAGGGCTGGAAGAGAATGGTGTTATCGCCACAAAATCGTATTTTGCGGCTGTTGGTATTTTATGCCATTTGTACTTTCTATAATCATTCCCCTTTTTGTTCGTTCAGGGTTGACAACAAACAACAGGGTTTCTCAAACTTTAGCACGCCAGGGTCACCCGGGGTGCCGTGTAAATGTGCAGATTCCTGCTCACCCAAACCCAGGTGTCCTAACTCTCTAAGCGAGAGAGCTGGGGCTGTGTCTGTTTAGCCTGCTAAGAGTCAGATGCAGAGGTCTGTGGCCCCAGTGTGAGGACTGCCTCTGAGGACAATGGGCTTCTAAAGGAGAAGGAAGGGTCTCTAAGGCCAGGCTCCTATGATGCTGACAGTTGCAATCAAAGTGGTAAAACTCCTTGAGGAAAAAGAAACCCAGGGCCATGGCTTACACCGCACAGCTGCCCTCTCAGCATTCCTTGGTGAAATTCATCCTTGGGAAACTTGGTACTTTGTTTTCTTAAGGGCTGTGAGCCGAAGGGATCTCCCATCCCCTACCTGCCTCGCCTTTTACACACTTAGTTGTGGACCCCTCTTCTCTCTGAGTGTCATTCTTTCGTTTTTGGATCTCTGCAATTTGGAAATTGCATTCCAATTTCTCTCGTGGAAGCCTCCTTGCCTGTCCTCTGGCTCAAATACTTGTCCGAATCCAGCGACAGGAAGGTTTTGGAAGCGGGGAGGGTCCACACCCTTTCCTAGGAGAGTCCAAAGAGAAAAGTGCATGCTCTGGGAAGGGCAGGTCCCAAGCCCCTCAGTACAGACCCGGGAGGGTCTTGAACAAGCAGGTAATAATTGGTGGGTGCTCATGTTCCCCCTTTCCCAAAGGTGACAGCCAACCCGAGGAGGGAGATCTCTGCCGCTCAACTGCCTGTGGGGAGGGGGCTTCCCCTCCCCCCCCCCACAAAGCTCAGAACTCCCAACCCAGATCAACTCAGAATGTCACCCCTGCCCCAGGGGGAGGACTACCTCGAAACCCAGGGAAGAGGTCCCGGTGCACCGTCCACAAAGACTCTGAGTGCCACGGCCTTGTCCCGCCAGGAACTTTATATATTTACACCAATGAGATTTCGGGCAGCACTTCTGCCCCTCCTCCGAGTGACCCCAGAACACCGAGAGAAAATCCCTGGGACTCCTCGCCTAAAAAATTGTGCTCCCATTAACCTTTGGAGTTCTAGAACAGCTGCTTTAATAGGAGGGAGGAAAACTGCCCTGGCCTTGCAACTCTGCCACTCGCACACTGTGCAGCCTTTAAGACAAGGCGAGTAAAGCAGCCTGTCAAGTCCTTTCTGTTTCTCCGTGCGAAAGGTTTACTTAACTCACTCGCGCGGTTCTGCCGCCACCTCCAGGCACCCCCCGGGATTGCCTAGAAGCACCGGGAGCGCTCGTCGTCGTCCCGCAGCCCCTCGACCGCGCTCCCGGCGTCTGCTGGCGCCGGGGGGTTCTCCCGCCGCCGGCCCCGGGCCCAGGGCGACCCCGGGGAGGCCCGCGCCCTCTCCCCGTCCCCTGCGCCCCTCACCGTCCTCCGGGTGGAAGAGCACTAGGAAGCGCCCCGGGCTGCCCGGCGTCTGGCGGACCTCACACTCCCCGCCTCCCGATCTCTTCCGGCTCTGGAAGTACATCTGCAACTTGGTGCCCAGGTTCTTCGGGGGGTCGGGGCCCCAGGACCCTTCGACCAGCAGCGGGAAGGAGCCCGGCACGGCCATGGTCCGCGCCCTCGGTCGCCTCCGCCGCCCGGCGCGCCCCAACGGAGGGCCGCTAACTTTGCCCCTTTCGGTTTCGTTTCCCAGAAGACTCCTCCCTGTCTGTCGTTTTTTGCCCTTGGCCCTAAACAGCTGTCCCAGGATTGAGCTAGTTACCCCCTTCGCCCCCGCAGTTCTTCCCCTTCGGCTCTGGCCCAGCAAGCGCTGGGCATCGCCACGCCAAGCGTCTGGTCTTTCGCTCATCCAAGGCCCAGCCGAAATCAGCATCTCTGAGTCACGCACAATACCTTGCGCAAACAGAAAGACGGCTTCATTTTTGCTAGAGGCCAGCGTTTTACAAGAAGATAGAATGTCCTGGCAAACTGTGATTCTTTAAAATGTGTAATGAAGTCCCCAAATAGGCCCCAAACGATCATCGGAATTTTATCTTGCTTTCTTCTTTTGCATTTTGCTCCCCGATCTGTTAGTATTATATATCTAGAAATACGGAAAGGGAGGGCCATACACTCACAGTTCTTTGTGGAAGATTTAGTAGGTGCCATGCCCTCGGGACGGACTCAGAACACAGTTCCTGCCCTCATCGAGCTCGCATAGCTGCGAGGACGCAGGAATGATGACTGTGGAGTGAGGGCTGCAGGAGGAAGTATACAGGTGTTCCCGAAACAAATTAAGAGGGCTTCTAGCCCAGTGTAGGAGTTCAGGGAGAATTTATGGGGAGATGACATAGGACCTGAGGCTGAAGGATGATGGGGGTATTGATGCTAAAAGTAAAAGTCCGTTGTTTTAACCAGCAAAAATGGGTTTATTTGGGAATAGCAGAGAATCGCAATTCGGGGCAAGCAAACTGCCGCAAAAACCACCTGCTAGTGCAACAGACAAAACTGAGGACAAGAAGGAGGAAGTTGGGAGGGGTTGTTTTGCACACAAGGCTGTTGGACAAAAGCACGAGCTCAGGGTGATGAGAGTTTCTCATTGGCTGAGTGGCTGGGGTAGTCAGTTTCCTGCTGGGGCTTCTCCCTGGTAACTAACTCTCTCCTGCTGAGGATTCTTCTGTTGGGGTCTGTAACTGACAATTCAGCCTGTGACTGACATAGAGTGTTATGCCGAGACAGCTCTTTCTTCTGGCTTCCGGCTCCATTTTAGTGAGGTTTCCCTTTATTAATTTTCACAGGGGATAATCTTGGAGGGCTGAGAAGGGAAAGGGGCTTCCATAAGGTAATTCACTTGTACAGGCTCACTCTGGCTGCGGTGCAGTAGCTGGAGTAGAGGCAGGGAGGTCAGCCAAGTAGCTACTGTAGTGTCCCAAGTGAGGGACAAGGGTGTCTGAGAGCAGGGTGCTGGCAGAGAAGGATCTTCTAAGAAAGGGTGAGGTTCCACCTTGACGTTGAAGGCACAGCTGCAGCACTTGCTGAAATATGTGGACAGCGGGAGAAGATACTTAAGTAGGTCTCCGTCATCGTCCATGGACAGCGCAAGCAGCTGGTAGACATAATGGTATCTACCAGATACCGGGAGCACCGCCTGCGGCCAGGAATGTGGGAGGGAGGCTAGCAATGGATGTATCTTTGACCTGTAATAAAACAGTCACGTAAGTGACTAGGTGGCTCAGTCACTTAGCGTCTGACTCTTGGTTTCATCTCAGGTCATGATCTCACGGTTTCATGGGTTTGAGCCCTACATTGGGCTCTCTGCTGACAGCGCAGAGCCCGCTTGGGATCCTCCTCTCCCTCTGCCCCTCCCCTACTCTCTCTCTCTCTAAAAATAAAGAAATAAATTTAAAAAATAAAATAAAAATAAATTAAAAAGGGTGTCAAGTGAGAAGGAGCAGTTATCATTCAAATACCACCAATACATCATGTAAGAAAAGTGTCTCGTGGACTGCGGGGACCACGAGCAGTGTCTCCTGGTGAGGAGGGAGGAGAGGGACATGGCAGTGGACCGAGGACTGAAAGGAAGGGAAGGAAATGGAAGCAGCACACAGAGCTCTATCCAGAAGCGTGACTGTGAAGGAGTTAGGTAGCAGCATATGGGGTTATAGGATCAGGGAGCTGTTGTGTTCGTTTTCTGGCTTTAAAAATACTTTTAAGATGGCAGAGTCTTAGGCATGTTTAAAGACTGGTGGAACGAAGGGAAGAGATGGTTGAAAATACAGGTCGCGAGAGAAGGCGGGAGGGGGTTCTGGAGGCATTAGCCTTGGGCAGGGAACACTTTTCCCACTGCGTCAAGACAGGCAGAGATGGAGAACAGAGGTAGGTGACAATGGGGGCGCCTGGGTGGTTCAGTACATAGAGCATCCGACTCTTGATTTTGGCTCATCTGATCCCAGGGTGGTGGGATCCAGCTCTGTGTCAGGCTCCATGATGAGCATGGAGCCTGCTTAAAATTCTCTCTCCGTCTCTCTCTCTCTCTCTCTCTCTCTCTCTGCTGCTCTCCCCTACTCGCACTCTCTCTCTCCCTAAAATAAAAAATAAAAAATTTTTAATTAAAAAAAAAAGAAGTAGGTGATTCTAACTGACCGTTGGTGGGAAGCTCTGGGGGTTCTCCCTAGAGGATTGTTTGCTCCCTGAAGGAGGTGGTGAAGTCTCAGACACAGCCGAAATTAGAGCCGCTTCCCCCTCAGGACTGGACCTCACATGTTTTATTTTAATCGCAATGAAACTAAATTTCAGGGTGAAGAGAACCAAGGATGGGCCAAAGGACATTACTGACAGGGCTTTTTTATTCCTGCTCAGTAACAATGCTGAACAGTATTTACTCCGGCCTCCAGCTTTCTACCTGCAGGTGGCGCACATCAGCCAGTCCAACGCACCCTGGACCCCAGCAGGGGAGATGGGGAGGACACAGAGGGGCAGGCGTAGCTCTGTGGTGACTGCTTGCCCCAGAGTGCCTCACCCCACACAACTAAAATCAGCACCCTTCTTTCCCCAGTTTGGGATTCCAGAATGGACAGCTTATCTTTTTTCCTTATATTATCATTTTACAATAAAATAGAGTGAAACTGAAATCATTGATTTATAGTGGAATTTTTATCTGGCTATCTCTGGATTTCTTTCAAGAATTTGGAGCATCTGGGTAGCTCGGTCAGTTAAGTGCCCAACTCTTGATTTCAGCTCAGGTCATGATCTCACAGTCGTGAGATCGAGCCCTACATCGAGCTTCATGCTGAGCATGAAGCCTCCTTGAGATTCTCTCTTTCCCTCTGCCCCTCTCTCCACTGCTCGTGCACTCTCTCTCTCTCTCTCTCTCTCTCTCTCTGTCTCTGTCTCAAAAAAGAATTTCTTTAATTATCAGCATTGTCTGAGGGCTGCTCAGACTCAAAGTCTGTCCATCGACCCTGGGTGGACAGGGAAGGAGTTATCAGAGGATCAGGATGGCAGATCTTGAAAACCAAGGAAAGAAAGTTCTAGGAAAAGTAAATTGCTGCTCGTCATCAGCCTCTGAAGTACTTGTCTTTTCTCCTAAATGGTTTTGTCTCTATTCACTTGTCGAGTCTGTACCCTATCCCCTCCCACTGTGTGCTTATCTTCTGTTGATTCTCTATCTCCTTAAACTCATTTCCTTCCAAGGAAGCAAATGTCCTCTCAGGGCCTGGGAGGGAAGGGAGAGTGGCCAACATAGAAGTGGCATTGTCCACCTGTGAAGGGTGAAACGAAATGGAGTCATGTATGTCAGGGGCTTTAAAATGGAGCTGGGAGGCCTGTAAGGGGGTGGGCCTGATCCCCATCCTCACTGGGTGGAACTTCTGAACTAAACCAAACCACAGATACTCCAGTCTCTGCGTAAACAGCTACAGAAATGACTTTTGCTCAGAGATAGGCTGAGCAACCAATCAGGTTTAACCAAGACTGGTTTTCCACCACCAACATCAAACAAAATTCTTTGTAAACAACATATACAACCCTCCAGGCGTTGTCTCTTAAAACCCCAGAGTTTTGCTCCCTCAGGAAACAATATTTGGGTTGCTGCCCAAGTCTGTGTACTCGGAACTTGCAATTTTAAGACCCCAAATAAATGCTTTTGTTATAATTCTGTTCTGCCTCTTTTCTTGGCCAACACCCCTCATAGCGATAGCTGATCTGGATGTAACAACCCACATCTGCATTTGGGGGCTAACTTCTCTTTCTCTACTTCATCTGCATTTCTCCTTTCAACTTCTCTACAAAAGCATCAGGTCCCCATTTGTCCCATTGAAGTGTATTTTGGGAAACGGATGGCTTTCCCATCCCTCGAAATCAGTGAGTTATGAGGGCCTCATGCCTATCTCTCCGCCTCACTTTTATCCTGAGGCTCCTGGCCCAGTTCCCTAACATAGGACGTGACATCGCGGAAATAAGGCAAGCCACCCTCTGTTACCACGCCAAATTCAGTCCTCAGGGGAACACCCCGATGGCCTCACTCCCTGTATTCAGGTCCCTTTCAGAAGCTTTGTGTTCTTCAAACTTCCACAGGGTAAGTCCCTAATACCCCTCACTCCGCCAGCACAGCGATCTCTAATGGTACTTTTTCCCAAATAGGAGTCATTTAGTTTCACTAATACTATCATTGGATGGGAAATGGAGGATTCTGCAGAAGAGTCCAGAGAAGTCTAGATCTTCCTCTGGGTGAAGTGAACAGTAAAGCAAAGCAATAATCTTTCCCGGCCACTGAATCAGACACACATGCATGTCTCAAGACAGGCATTAACTCTCAGAGAGAATACACTAGATCATATTTTAAAAGAAAAACACACAATATTTTACTCTCATATCATACAATGCGTGACCTCCACCAGTGACGTGCTGTTAAATATTGAACAACCAGCTCTCTGGAGAAAAAAAAAGTTTGCATATACATTTTGGTTTATTATACATTTTGTGGATATAAAGTTTGCATAGCACATAAGTTGCAAATGATAATAAAATATACAATACTCTTTCTTGTACATTTCAAATAACCAGTTGATCCTCACAGAACATTTCAAAGATTTTTGCCCAACTCTTATGTTTGTAGCCAGCCTATGGTTGCAATTATGAATGAGTATAATTCTTACATAAATGTTGGTTGATGCTTCTGTTTACAGTAAGTGAGATGAAAATGAAACAAGGAAGCTATATGTCAGAACTCTTATCTGTCAAGGACATGAGCTCCTTCTTTGCTGGATTGGATAATAGTTTTCAAATGCTGGAAGAATAGTTCTTCCTTTGTGCTCTTTAAAATGTAACAGAGGGGCACCTGGGTGGCTCAGTTGGTTGAGCAGCCAACCTCGGCTCAGGTCATGATCTCACGGTCTGTGAGTTCAAGCCCCGCGTCCGGCTCTGTGCTGACGGCTCGGAGCCTGAAGCCTGCTTCGGATTCTGTGTCTGCCTCTCTCTCTGCCCTTCCCCTGCTCATACTCTGTCTCTGTCTCTCAAAAATAAATAAACATTAAAAAAAAAATGTAACGGATGCATGGGCACCTGAGTGGCTCAGTCAGTTAAGCGGTTAAGCATCTGCCTTCTGCTCAGGTCAGGATCTCATGGTTCATGAGTTCGAGCCCCACACTGAGCTCTCTGCTGTGCCCACAGAGCCGGCTTCTGATCCTCTTTCTCCCTCTCTCTCTCTCTCTCTGCCCCTCCTCAGCTTGCATGCACTTGCTCTCACTCTCTCTCAAAAATAAATAAAACAATTAAAATAAATGTAATGGATGCAGACATGGAAACGTTTCAGTTTAATCTGCCTTATTAACATCTTCTCCATCATTTTCTTAAGTCTAGACAATTAACAGAACAATAAATCAAGCCCTGATTTGTAGTGTTTGCCAATTCTGTGGTGTAAATATTCCCACTATGGCTGACTTCAGTTCCTAACGTGATATCACTGAATGCAGAGCTGAGAAGAGAGAAACAGTAACACACTATTATATAATACTTTACCATACAGATACGATAGACAGAAATAACTCAAATATAGACAAAAATAAAATGTAGTAAAATAATTAGGAAATGATGAATTTTCAGTATTATTTTTGAAAAAACAGAATCTATTTTTATTTTACTTTTCGTTTAAGGAAGAATTGTTTTTACTAAGGAAATACATGAAAGTAGGTTACATAAAATCAAATGGTTCCAAAAGTCTTGCAGTAAAAACAACAGTCTCCCCAACCTCAATTGTCCTTTTCATTGGCAAGCATTCCTATTCTCTTAGAGTTTCCTTCAGGTGGTGATCTTCATGTTTTTTCCCCCCACTTAATTACTTTGGTAATTTTTCAAATGAATGCATGTCTTAAGATGTGTAAATTTTTTTTAAGTTTATAAAACTTACCTGAAGTTTTACCTGAAGACCCTGAGCAGTCTCTTGCCCCACATCCTCCCTAGGTCTCCAGATTTATGGCTTTTAACTTTTAGCAGTTTCTTCTGCTGTTTTTTCTCAAATAATTATTTGGTCACACCTTGACTTCTTACTTTATACGCTAGCGATTTCCTGATATGACAGATGAGGATTTGGCTCTTACACCCCCGTGCCCACTTTTCCTCCCATATGGCCCCCAAATAGTTATCAATTGTTATTTAAGTGTATCATAGACCACTTAGGTTGCTGCTATAGTCTAGAAATCTCTAGTAGATATGTAGAAGGTTTTCTCTTGGTTTTTATCCATGAGTGAAACTGCTAGGTCGAAGAGTATGTGTGTTTTCATCCTTAATAAATATTGCCGACTTCGTAAAAGGCTGACAATGTTAGGTATCGGTGAATGCCACATCTGACTCATGCGGGTCGGTACCTTACCGCGGATTTAATTTGCATTTCCCCAGTTACTAGTGAGAATGTATATCTTTGCATATATTTATCAGTCGTTTGAGTTTCTTCTTCTCTAAATGCCTTGCTTCTTGGGGCGCCTGGGTGGCTCAGTCGGTTAAGTGTCCAACTTCGGCTCAGGTCATGATCTTGCGGTTTGTGGGCTCGAGCCCCGCGTGGGCCTCTGTGCTGACAGCTCAGAGCCTGGAGTCTGATTCAGATTCTGTGTCTCCCTTTCTCTCTGTCCCTCCCATGTTCATGCTCTGTCTCTCTCTGTCTCTCAATAATAAATAAAAATGTTAAAAAATTAAATGGCTTGCTTCTTTCTCTTATCAATATCTAAGCTCTAAAAACTCTGGCTACTAATAGTTTGCTGGTGATGTTCCTTGCAGAGGGCTCCACTGTTTTCTTATGGTGTGTAAGTCCTATGCACTATCGATTCTTATTCTTCTCTGTAATCTGTTTTCTCCCCCCGTCTATGAAAGATTTTAGTAAATTCCTTTTTACTGTTGAATGTCTATATCCTAATTTTACTGCTGAATGTAAAGAGCTCAGTTATTGCCTTAAGTAATTGTCCATGGAAACAAACACATGATGCCTCAAAAAATCTGATCACAATAGGCATACCTGATGCATGAAATAACGCACCAAACTCTGATACTGTCGATGGTTTACAGCATACATTTTTCTACACATGCTACATACATTTATTAAAAATTTTAGGTACTATGCACAATTGGCTTCTTTTACCTAGCAGTCTTTGGCATTTTTCTGTCACTATAATTATTAATACAGCAATCTCTAAGAAAATATCAACTCCATCTTACTATGAAGAAACCGAGGTGCAGGAAGTTAAATACTCACCTAGGTTCACACAGCTAGTAAATGGTCAAGCTGGGGGGCGCCTGGGTGGCTCAGTCGGTTGAATGACAAACTCTTGATTTCGTATATGTGCTGCCTCTTGATTTTGGCTCAGGTCATGATCTCACAGTTCATGAGTTCAAGCCCCACATCGGGCTCTGTGCTGACCGTGTAGAGCCTGCTTGGGATTCTTTCTCTCCCTCTCTCTCTGCCCTTCCTCCATGCTCTCTCTCTGTCTCTCCCTCTCTCTCTCTCTCTCTCAAAAATAAATTAATAAACATTCAAAAAATGGGCAAGCTAGGATACAAACCCAAGCTAACATGATGCTGTACCTGCGTAGTGACATTCTGCCGAGATCCCTTCTTCGGGGTAATAAGCCAGTTCTCCAGCTCTTGACGATATTAGCTGTCGACAGCTCACGGCAGAATCTCATGGCAGTGTCCTTCACTGGCCTGACCTTTCCTCCTGGCAGAGGATATTTCTGTCTCCTACATTTGAGTCCACTTCTGCCCCTGTTATGCCCAGAATTCGGGGACCCCAAAAACCACCAGGGAGCCAAGTCCGATGCAAGAACAAAGAGCCTTTATTCGAGCTAGCTCGAGCTCAATCTCCTACCGCACCGACGCAGCAGTGGGGGAGGGGGGAGAAGAGAAAGAGAGAGGGAGACAGGGGGAGAGGGGAAGAGAGGGAGAGAGGGAGAGAGGGGGGAGGAGAGGGGGAGGGAGGGGGGAGGGAGGGGAGAGGGAGGGGGGAGAGGGGGGGAGAGAGGGGGAGAGGGGGAGAGAGAGGGGGAGAGAGAGGGGGGAGAGAGGGGGAGGAGGGGGAGAGAGGGGGGAGAGAGGGGGAGAGAGGGGGAGAGAGGGGGAGAGAGGGGGAGAGAGGGAGAGAGAGGGAGAGAGAGGGAGAGAGAGGGAGAGAGAGGGGGAGAGAGGGAGAGAGGGAGGGAGGGAGATTCCAAAGGTGCAAGAGTTTTAAAGGAGTAGTGGGAGGAGCGATGGTCGTGGCCCTAGCTGATTGGCTGAGGTCAGGGTCCTGTTCCCTTCCAAGGCGGGGAAACAGGTGTCTCTAGCTTTCAAGGCAGGAAACAAGTGTCTCTATTTGGGGGGATACGGGTGCTCTAAGGATTGGTCCCAGCTGGTCTGGAGAGAGGTGGAACCTGATTGATTGGTCCGGGCTGGTCTGGTGAGAGGTGGAACCTGATTGGTCCATCTTCTACTTCCTAGTCTTTTGGAGTCCCGATTTGCCCTAACACCCCCAGGCCAAGTTAACCATGTCGTATTTACGTGGCCTCAACAACAAAGCTGTGGTAGTGAGCTTGCGGGGAAATGGAGTCTCTCCCGTGTGGTGGGTGACTTCTTCATTTCTCCTTGTAATTTTGCCACCTTGTGCTCATCTTCTTTTGCTTTTGCTTAATTTAAAGCTGTTTAGGTTTGAGATTTTTATATCATCCAAGTGAATCATTAATGTCTGCCTGTCTTTCTCCTTTATTGATTCTCGTTGCCTTAAAAGTCCATTTGTTTTATATTAATATTGCTATGACCATTTTAATTGGGTTGGTCCTTGCTGACTGTGACAGACACTTCGAGTACATTGGTTAGACTCCAGAGCAGTCTCTCCTTCTTTGTTAGGAGAACTTCAATTTTGTTTAGATACTCAGCAGCAAAGTGCTTAGGTAAAGTAAATAGCCTTTCTGACTCACACTCAACTTATGGTTTGGCTAAACCAGTTTTAGTCATCTAATTACCTTCTGGTGGGATTGGTTTAAACACGGTCATGTGACCCAATTTGACAAGAGATATAAGGGGAAGTATGCTGTCTGTCCTGGAAAATATTTTCTTCCTCCATAAAAAGACACTTAGGAGAAATCCCTTTTCCCTTTTTTTTTGAAACGTCATCAAGTGGGATGTAATCATGGGAGATGCTGCAGCCATTTTGTAAACATGAAGCCCAGTACCTCAGAAACATTGAGAATGGCAAATTGGAGAGATAGAGCCTAAGTACTTGATGCATCATTAAACTACAGAACCCACCCTAGTACTACCTACCTCCAGATTTCTTATTACATGAGTCAGTGAACATCCTTATAGTTTAAGCCTGTTTTAGTTCGGTATTCAGTCGCCTACAGCTGAAACCATTCTGATATACCTGAATAACTTTTTAATTCCTTTTCTGTCAAATGTTCTATGTTCTTAGTTTACTTGTATCTCTCATTAGCAGAATATGGCCGCATTGTTTTTAATCCGTTTCTTTTAACTAGTAAATATAAATGTATAGACATTATATATGACTAATATAGTAGGTCTTATTCCTACCATTTTGTTTCATGATTTTTTTAATTACCTGTTTTTTCCTTGTTTATTTTTCTCACTTTCTTGTTTCATATTAGATTGATAATTTTTCTTTTATTCCATCTTTCACTCTCTATTTGGTTTGAATTCACAACTTCTATACCTATTCTTTTACAGATCTTAGACTTAATAGTCTAAAATTAATTAATACATCTTCTCAAACCTAGGAAAAATGTATCCCTAGTTTGCTATCCTTTTGTTGTTAACTGTTTTTAAAGGCTTAATCTTTTTAAAACTAGTCAATATATATTTAGATTTAACAACACGTTTGGCAATTTCTTTGTTTTTGAAGTCCTCTCCTTTCTTTTTCATTCAATTTTCCTCTTCCTAAAGTAGACAGTTACTCTTTACAGTTCTCTTTTCGAGAGCTTATGGATGGTAAACTTTCTTATTCTGTGTGTCTGAAAATGTCTTTAATCTCTAAGATTTTTTTAAATTTTGAAATAATTTTTACTTTACAGAAAAGTTGCAAGAGGAGCACAAAGAACATTATTTTCTGAACAGTTTGAAAGTAAGTAGTTGATGTGATTATTTTATTTCCATAATGTACACTGGTATTGATGTATCACAATTGTTTGATACTTAATTTTATTTAGAAAAGCAAACAACAATATGAGGTTTCATTGGGTCTCCTAGAAGCTAACTCTAAGACAGAGAGGTGAGTGCAGAGGTTTACTAAGGAGCCCTCTGGGAGAGAGAGCTGTGAAGAATTGGGTAAGGCAGATCTGGGCACAGGGAGAAACTGACTTGCAATATAGTTGCAGTTGAAGCCTCGGCGGATCCTATGAGGAACTCTGCAACTAAGACAGGTTTTGTAATTGTCCCAAACTGAAGAAAGAGGTCTTTTAATTTAATCTCTGCATCAGCCAACCATGGGAGGGGCAGTTCTCTGCAGGCTCGGATCGCTTTCCAGTGAGGGCTGCAGCTGTGGTCAGTCAGCAGCAGACAGTCCTAGCAGCTGGGAGAAAAGATAGTCATTCCTAAAAGGGGGATCTGGATGGACAGCCCTCTATGTGATATGATGGTAAAGGTCTAAGTCAGATAGACTTGGGTTCAAGACTAATTCTGGATTTTACCAGCGATGTGACTTTGGGCAAATTAACCACAGTCTAGAAATCTTAGTTTTCTCATCTTTAGAAATAGGTAGAATGTTACTTTCCAGGATAGGTTGTTTTCAGGATTATGTAAGATAAAAAGAGAAGTATATAAACAGCATTATGTAGTGCCTGACTCATAAGTTTCAATTATGTTCTATTTAATTAGTCTGGTAGAGGTCTGTTAGAGATCTGTCAATTTATCAGTATTTTTTAAAAACTGGCTTTCAGATTTATTGATTTTTTTTCTCTACTCTTTTTCTAATTTTAATTGCATTGATTTCTGCTTTTCTCTTTATTATTTCCTTTCTTTGACTTGTTTTGGTTTAATTTGCTCTTCTTTTTCTAGCTTTGTAAGACAGAAGTTTATACCATCGTCTTGAGATCTTTCTTTTTTTAAAACAATATAAGCGTCGGGGCACCTGGGTGGCTCAGTTGGGTAAGCATCTGAGTTCGGCTTAGGTCATGATCTTAACGGTTTGTGGGTTTAAACCCCGGTTGGGCTTTGTGCTGACAGCTCAGAACCTGGAGCCTGCTTCAGATTCTGTGTCTTCTCTCTCTCTGCCCCTCTTCCACTCACATTCCGTAACTCTCTGTCTCATTGTCTCTCTCTCAAAAATAAATAAATATTTAAAAAATTAAAATATAAGCATCTAATGTTATAATCTTTTTTTTTTAATGTTTATTTATTTTTGAGACAGAGAGAGACAGAGCATGAGTGGGGGAGGGGCAGAGAGAGAGGGAGACACAGAATCCAAAGCAGGCTCCAGGGTCTGAGCGCTCAGCACAGAGCCCGATGTGGGGCTCGAACTCACAGACCGCGAGATCATGACCCGAGCCGAAGTCGGACGCTCAACCGACTGAGCCACCCAGGCACCCCTAATGTTATAATCTTATACTTCTTGAGCTACATACATCGCACCCTTTGTTTGGGGTGGAGGGCTGGAAAAGGTGATGAGGAGTGATGAGGTGAAGCCTTCTTCCTGGGGCTCCTTAGAAAACATACTGAATTCTTGGTTAGAGATTCTTGGTCCCAGTCTGTATCAGTTCTATAGAAATGGCTAATAGTGGATATAGCTATTTCCATATTAACCATGAAAAATCTATCCTTTGTCTTCTGTATTAACCACAAAACTTTCATTCACTTAGTTTTATGAGTAAATGTGTCTATTTCTGGCTTCATTAAGGAAAAAACATAATTGAGAACTTAGGATTTACATGTGTAGACTGTCAGATGGAAAAATGATTTGATTACATGTACAATAACATTGTGTTCAGGATCCCCAAGACCATCCCACTGGTTCAGTAACTCTCTAGGAGGACTCACCAGATTCAGCATGTAGTCATACTCACTGCTGTGATTTATTACAGAGAAAGGCTACTAAGCAAAATCGGCAGAGGGCAAAGATGAATGGGAAGAAGTTTGAGGAAACCAGACTTGAACTTCCCAGGGTCTTCTCCCAGATGGGTCTCACAGGCTATACTTAATTCCTTAAGCGCCGAATTGTGAAGATGCATATGAAATGTTGTCTACCAAGGAAGCTCTTTGGAGACTCCATGCCCAAGGACTTTTGGAAGGCTGGTCATGTAGGCAGACTTTGTCAAGGCTGCACCAAAATCCCAGATACCCTGAAGGAAAGCAGATGATCAGCACAAACCATGGCGTTTGTACAGTTAAGGTGCTCCACGAGCCAATTCTCTTAGCAGTTAGGGAATTGGGGAAACCCTCCCCAAATCTAAGTTCGGATGCCAGCCAGGGGTCACCCTTGCCAGCAGGCTTTTCTAAGGATACCGGCCTGCTGTGTTAATTCTTTTCTGCTCGAGCATGTTCCTGTCAAATCAACTGGATTAAAGCCATATTCTTCAAAGCAGTAACTCGAAATACAACGTGATCACCTGGGATTACAAGTTTTCTATAATTAAATTGTAGGATACAGGAAAAGTGGCTTTTAACAATACAGCATCCAAATCCTGCCACGGGCCAGCTGCGGCACTCTCGGGTGTCCCCGGAGGATGAACGATGTTGACGCAATGAATGGCTTGAGAGAGCTGCGAGGTTACTGGAACCAGGCAGGCAACTCTGCCCTGCTAATCTCAGTGTCTTTATTTAAAGGCAGTAAATAACATTACATCAAGGAGTACTTTCGTGACATTACATCAGTAAGCCTAGATTGATAACTAGCTATTTTTATGATTCTGTTCCTAAGTTAATGAACATATAGTGTTTTTAAAGTAGGGTTAGGTAAATTTTTGGCAGTGGGAGGAAACAGGATGTTTAAGAAGAAAACAGGGTTGTCATGGTGCTCTTGAGCAAGCGGATGGTGCATACATCGTTGCCTTAAGACCTATGTTAATCATCTATAGATAGATTAGGAGTCATTCTGTCCAGCATTCTTAACCTAAGGGGGGGAGGTGCAACTCACTTGGTAGAGACATAATTTTCTAATGCTTGTCTGAGTTTCTATTCTTTATGAGTGAGTGAATTTACACAATAGGGGCCTGATGTCTACATAAGTTACACTAATTTTTAACCTACTCATAACTGCTATTCTGTATGATCAATTTGTGTAACCTATCTCTGAGAGGCAACTTTGAGGTTACTCCTGTCCTGGTTACTCTCATTCAGATGTTATCCATCAAGGCATCGCACTCTAGGCTCCTTTTTTCAAATGCCATGAAACCAAAGGGCATTCTATCCCTTGAGGCCAACCAGAGCAGTTCAAGAAGACCAGGCCTGAAAGGTTATTAGAAGGAGATAGTATTGGGTGCCAGTTGGTTGGCAGAGACCTTGCAATATCTGCCTTTTCCACACAGCGAGGCATCTCAACCTGTAAGCCCAAGATGGCTCCCAACAAAATCCCTCTTTCTTTTTTTTAATTAAATCCTGTGTCCTTGGTAATTTTACTTAAAAATTTTTTCAAGTCCAGTGAGCAGTGAGAGATGTGGTCAAGTCCAAATTTAGCCAAATAAAATCATAGAAATGCAGTTCATAAGCCAGAACCTAAAATATACCCATAGCCTTGAATTGACACAAATTTTGACTAGAATTTGGTCACATAACCAGAAACTTAAGAATAATTCAGAGGTTCATAAAATCATCCCTAAAACTCTACAGAGACTTTGTCATCTTCTCGAGTCTCCTGGAAGCTCAGTCAGTTCCACTTGAACCAATCACCCTAGTTGGAACCCTGACATTCGCACTCCAAAGACATAATTAGAAACAAAACAGATGATCCACACTAAGCCATCTCTTAGCCATCTCTTCGCCTCTTTTGAAGTATTTAGCAACTTCTGGTGGTCACAGTGAAGAACCACAAAGAGTGCCCTAGAAAGAGGGACTTGTAGACTCAGCTCCTGGAAGTGCTACCAGTGCTAAACAGCCTTTAGCTCTTAGCCCCTTAGGGATTGCATCAGCTGCGCAGCTACCTTGCCCAAGGTCATGCCCTCCCTGGGGCAGTCCCCATCCAATGACTGATTCTGGTAGGAGTAAAGAGGTTCAGCCCTTCAAGCCCAATGTGGAAAAACTCGGGTGGGGCCTTTTAGTGCTCAAGCACCCCCTAGAGTTGACTGAGGCTGTTGTCAAGCCCTCATGGCAGCTTGACCTCTTTTCCCAACCTTGTGTCTTCTGTCTCCCTTCTGAAGGTGCTGACCAGAAGGGCACTCCCTAATAAACATCTTGCCATTACATTTCCCATCAGAGCCCAATCCCCAGAGAAGCCAGCCTATAACATATTTGGGTATGACGTTTTAAAGCATCTTTTCTCTTGAATGAAGGCACATCAGCAACTGGGAACAAGTGCCGTCTGCTCAATCCATGTGTCTTTCACAGCCCAACCAGAACACCTTCTGAAGAAATCCCAGTGTCCTCCCGCCTTGCAGCCTCAGATTCAAGGTATCTGGATGTTATGTCTATCATCAGTCTGAAAGTACAGTCTTGTGGGGTTTTCTACATACAATTAGGTGGATATCTCAAAGCCCTTGCATTCTAGAAGTCATTGCTCTGTGAAAGAGGTTTGATAAATTCCATTTCCATAAGTTAGTCATATGCCTGGATTAAAATAAATAAACCCCCCATCTTACGTATCAACTTCTTCCCTAAATTCCATAATCTGTCAGTGAAATAAAGACTTGAACATAGAGGAATCTCAATATAAGTTACTCTCCTTTTATATCAGGTAGTCAACCTCACTTTTAAAAATTCTTGGCACAGGGGCGCCTGAGTGGCTCAGTCGGTTAAGTGGCCGACTTCAGCTCAGGTCATGTTCTCACCTCTGTGAGTTCAAGCCCCGCGTCGGGCTCTGTGCTGACGGCTCAGAACCTGGAGCCTGTTTCCGATTCTGTGTCTCCCTCTCTCTCTGCCCTTCCCTTGCTCACACTCTGTCTCTATGCCTCTCAAAAATAAAATAAACGTTAAAAAAATAATAAAAAAAGAATTCTTGGCACAACAGGAGATGAGTAAATTATTCCAGTTATCTTTTGCCACTTAACAACTCTTCCCAAAATTTAGTGGTACAAAATAATAACAACCACTTATTATTATTATCTCTCAACATTCTGGGGGGCTCATGCTGGGAGTCTCCCACAAAGTCTCTCAAGGTTGGTAGTCAGACCATGACTGAGGCTGAAGTCATATCAAAGGCCATTTTACTCACACCTGTCTGGTTGCTCGAGTGGGACAACTCGAAAAAAATGGAGGCTCCTCTGGCATCCCTCTCGGTATGGGCTTACCACGTGGTCCCTCCAGCACGGCGGCTCCAGGGAAGCTCAGTAATCAAGGCATGTTGAGAATGGCTGGGGATAGGCAGAGAGAGAGAAACCCAAGCTGTATCATTTTTTATGACTTAGCCCTCAGAAGTGTCACTTTTCCAGCATTCTATTGCTTGGAAGCAGGTCACTAAACCCAGCCTATATTCAAAGAGAGGAGAATTCGACTCTACATCTTCATGGGAGGAGTGTTTCAGAACTCACAGGGGTGCTTTGAAACCATCACATTTTTCTTTTGAGCTGAAAAGCTGTTGAGCTTCCTTTGTTTCTTTCTTGGCAGTTGCAGTATGCCCCCTCAAAATCTGAATGTAGGACTTCAGGACATGCGATTCCCAAGACATGCTGCTTCGGTATCTTGGTTATTGTGAGCATTTGTAAAACCACAATGCAGGGAGAGGCTTTCCCTGAACTCCCCTTGTCTACCTAAAGACTGATCCTCCAAAAGGGGTTTGGTTGTCATAAATCCCCTCCCCATGAGTCTCATCTCATCAGTCGGGGAGGACTGTCTTCACAGGAGTGGAGTCTGGAAGTCAACACCACGTCCAGACCAACTGTCACAAACTATCATACCTCCCATATATTCTTCTAAGGGCCTATTCGTCTTTCCTAAAGAAGTCATTTACTCTCGCCTAAGAGACCTACGCCCTCCAACCCCTTTCCTCAGGTAGTTATTCATTCTCCCTGGGTATCTCCCACATATACGTGAGGTATACATATTAATAAAGTTCCACTTGCTTTTCTCTTGCTAATCTGTCTTATATTACAGGGGTTTCAGCCAAGAACTCAGAAGGTAGAGGGAAACTTATTTTTCCTCCACTACAGAACGTTCCCCTGGAGTGGCAGACCTACCCTGACCATCGTTTACCTCCAAACTTTTTCCTATGAAAACATTCGCTTCAATAAGATTCACATAACTGAATGGAAACACCATCATCTTTCCATCTTGTCTAGTTAAGCGGGCAGCAAATAACTGTATTTCTATAAGCCAGTGAGATGTCCTGCAAAGAAAAATCTTCCTCTCATTATAACAATATTAAATTCTTTGAAAATCTAGTTTTAACAGCCTTACAGGGTAATTCACTATAAGTCTGTTGATCTTAACCCAACTTGAAACATTCCCTGTTCTGTCCTTTTTCTTCCTGGGCCTCTACATATTCATGGTTATATGAGAGTTATAATTGATATGTATACACAACTTGGTATTCATCCCTTTATGCAACATGATTTCACTAAATATTCTCTATTCCTGTATCATCTTCATATTTATCATTTTCAGTGTGTCTCTAGAGTATATCATTTTGATATAGCATAATTAATCTCTATATTTCTGTATTGTTGGGATCGTTGCTTTCTTCCAGTGTTTTATTATCATAAAATAAACATTGTATATGTATACTTTTGGTTTTTATTAAACATTATTGCCTCAGGATACATTCTATTACTTGGTCAGGGGTTAGGCATATTTATGATTCTTTCAATAAAGTAGCATTTTGCCCTTCAGGAAAACGGGACCCATTTACCTTGCTATCATTAATGCATGAGCGTATCTGCTTTCCTGAAGCCTCACAGGCTTTGGGGTCTGTCACTTCTCAGAAGTTTCTCTAACTCTTTTTCAAGTACAAAATGAAACTTCACAGAAGGTTGAATTTGCAGTTATTTTACCACCAAGGTGGACTGAATATTTCAAAATTCATGATTTAAAATCACGTTTCTTCTTGTGGTGAACTGTCTTTGAATCATTTGTATAATGGACGGTTGGCATTTTTACCCATTTATATGAGCTCTTCATACTTTTTGGTTGTTAGACTTCTGTGTTTATGGGCAAGCATTTTCTCCATTCTTCTGAATTTTTAAAAAAGAATTTTTTTAATCTTTATTTATTTTTGAGAGAGTGAGAGAGAGACAAAGCACGACTTGGGGAGAGGCAGAGAGAGAGGGAGACACAGAATCCGAAGCGGGCTCTGGGCTCTGAGCTGTCAGCACACAGCCCGATGCAGGGCTTGAACTCACGGACCATGAGATCATGACCTGACCCGAAGTCGGACACCTAACCGACTGAGCCACCCAGGCACTCCTCTTCTGAATTTTTTAACCTCAGCTTTATCGGTTTTCCTGCCATCACAGCTAAAACTATCTAAGTAATGAACCCAGCCATCTCATTTTCATTTCTACTCCATCAATAGTCGAAAACTGGCTCCCACTAGTGCTAGTCTGTCCACATACGTGGGAGCATATTTATTTTGATATTTAAGTATTTAACTTTCAATCCACTGGGAATTTTTTCGGAGAGTATGGCAGAAAGTGTGGGCCTTTTGAATATTCTCATTAATGATTTTCTTGTGCACCAACGGTCTCAAATTGGTTACCAGTACGTTTCAACATCTGCTACCACAAATTCTCCTCACGATCTCTTTTGAATCTGCATGCTGTTTGACAATCTGGCTTATTTATTTTCCCACATAAATTACATTAGTTTTATGGAGCATCTTATTTCTAAGTGGTGGCTGGTCACCTGAATCCAATACTGTGCCCTGCTGAGTTGAGGGTGCGTTGCAGCCCTGGTTAGGCCTGCGTTTACCTTGATTTTACTCCTGTCTCTTCAGGATAGTTAGCGGAAATCCCCTGGTAAATCCTGAATTCTAATCTTTGTCTCACAAGATTTCTGAAAGCTCTCTTCTTCTTCCGGAGGATTCTGCTTTTGTTTCAAAAAAAAAATGTTTGGGGCGCCTGGGTGGCTCGGTCAGTTAAGCATCCACCTCCAGCTAAGGTCGCGATCTCACGGTTTGCGAGTTTGGGCCCCGAGTCGGGATTTGTCCTGACAGCCTAGAGCCTGGAGCCTGCTTCAGATTCTGAGTCTCCCTCCCTCTCTGCCCCTTTCCCTGTTCATCCTCTGTCTCTTTCTCTCAAAATTAAATAAACATTAAAACAAAATTTTTGTAACATTTATTTAATTTTGAGAGAGAGAGCATGAGCAGGGAAGGGGCAGAAAGAGAGGGGCACAGAAGATCCAAAGCGAGCTCTGCACCGACAGCAGAGAGCCCAATGCGGGGCTCACAGTGACGAACCATGAGATCATGACCTAAGTCAAAGCTGGTTGCTCAACTTCCTGAGCCACCCAGTGCCCTCTGCTTTTATTATTTAATTCCAGCCTCATGCATCCCCAGAATTTAACAGACCTTCAGAAGGGAACTTTCAAATCTCCTCCAGGAGCTCTGCTGGTCCCTCTCTGGTGGTGGCCTTTGATGGACGTGAGGCCCTGAATGGCCAGCCTCTGGCTCAGCCCAGGAGTCAGCAAAGACCCCTGGGTAAAGTGGCTGCGGGAGTCAGCTTCTCCCTTACCAAGTTTCTCCTTCTTGGACTCTGAGCTTTTCCTCTTTTCAGTGACTCAGCGGCTCTCCTCTGCCTTAAAATAGATGATCTCTCTTTTGTTTGGACTTTATAGTCGTTTAAGTTGTGAGCATTGGTCTGTCACTAGTTAATCCATCCTACTTGGAGACAGAGGCTCGTTTCACCTGAAACTCTTTCATTTTACCTTCTTATATATACATTTAAAAATTTTTTAAAGATTTTATTTTTAAGTAATCTCTACACCCTATACGGGGCTCAAATTTACAACCCCTGAGATCAAGGTAGCATAATTAACTGACCGAGCCAGCCAGGTGCCCCCCTGAACCTTATTCTATTTTTTTCTTAAGTTTATTTTGAGTGAGTGAGAGAGAGAGAGAGAGAGAGAGAGAGAGAATGTGGGGGAGCGGCAGAGAGAGAGGGAGACAGAGAGAATCCCAAGCCGACTCTACACTGCCAGTGCAGAGCCAGATTCAGGGCTTGATCTCACAAACCTTGAGATCATGATCTGAGCCTAAATCAAGAGTTGGACCATCAATCCACACAGGTGCCCGCCCCCCTTAAAACCAAATCCTCTTTTATTATTATTATTATTATTGAGATATAGTTGACGTATAACATTGTGTACATTTAAGGGATATAAGGGGTTGATTTGATACATTTATATATTGCAGTAATGTTAGTAACACCTTAAAGTCTTATTTCTGTTTGATGTATTCCTGTAAAGGGAAAAAGTCTCTTCCTCTTACTTATCTTAGGTTTTCCACCCATGACCCTGTTTATTGGACTGACAAAAGACAGATTAACAAGAGAAAAGCAAGTTTATTAACCTATGCATCATGAATGTCACACACGGGTATACCCAGAGAAGAGTGACTCAAAGATTTGGTTAGCACTTGAGTTTATATAGCATCCTAGCAGAGGAACAATAAAGTTTTAGAGAAGTAACAAGACTGAAGAAAAGGACCCCGAGTCTCTACAGGTGGAAAATCGTAGGAAGGGACATATATGGGAAACTATTGGTAGCTACAGACTAGTTAGTGAAATTTGTTGCATGGATTCCTCTGGTGCCTTCTCCAGGCTGAGGAGGCGATGTTTCTAGCGATTGCGTTTTGTTTTTCCTGGTAAAGATGGGAGGGTCGCCTTTGTTAATTTATACATCCTGTTTTTAGGCAAATAGTGAAAGAGTGGAGAGCTTTTCTGCACTTCCTGCTTCTTAATTGCCTTCAGCTCAAGATAATTCCTACGTCAGAAGGCATATTTTGGGGTCACATTCTGGTCCTGCATTCCTCAGGAAAGCCTCCCCTGACTTCTCAGACTCAGTTAAGTGCATTTTACACCACTCTCTATTCCTCTTTTAATACTTCCTGCAATTTTGAGGAATTAATTCTGTAATTATTCCTTTAATGTCTTTCTCTCCCCTGCTATATTATGTGCTCCTTGGAGGCAAGAACTTTATCTGTCTTGTTTATTGTTAGATCCCCAGTGCCTAATATAATGTCAGATATAGAGTCAATAATTATTGAATGAATAATGAGTATCATTTGTTGAATTAATGAATGATATTCAGATCATTTAAAAATACAGTTTTGTTTCTTTCAATTTCTTCATGCATATTCAGATTGTTTCTTCTATTTTATTGCCTCATATTTTTTGGTTTTTTAATAAATTTAAACTTACTATTTACTTAGCCATGTATTTAGTAATCATTAAAGATCAGTTTGCTGCTTTTTGACTTAAAAATATATTTACATTTGATTGCTATACTTTGATCAACTTTTAAATTTTGGCCTCTCTTTCTCCCCCTCTTCTTTACTTATGCAAACCCTGAGCAGCAAATAAATTCATTTTGTGTGATGCATCAGTCTTTCCCCAAACCATTATAGTTAAAGGTGGCAAATTCAGGGACAGGAATGAGTGATTTTTATTGTGATGATTAATCTTATGTGTCAACTTTTCTGGGCCATGGCGCCCAGGTATTTGGTGAAATATTATCCAGATTCTTCTGTGAGGGTATTTTTTGGATGAGATTAACATTTAAATCCATGAACTAAAGCAGATTGCTCTCCACCATGTGGGGGGCCCTCACCCCATCAGTTGAAGCCCTCAATAAAATAAAGCCTGACCCACCCAAAGCAAGAAGTCTGCCAGCAGACTGCTTTTGGACTAAAACTACAATTTATCCCTGAGTGTCCAGTCTGCCAGCCAACTCTAGATTTGGGACTCACCAAGTTTATACAAGCATGTGTCGGTTCTTTAAAATAAATCTCTCTCTCCCTCTCTTCCTCCCTCTCTCTCTCTCTCTCTCTCTACATCTTGTTGGTTTCTTTTCTCTAGAGAACCCTGACTAATACAGTTATGTACCTCCCAGGCTTTTTAACAGTAAATTTAATAGTAAAGGTTTTTTTTAACTTTTATAATTGAAAGGTAGAAATGACCTGGAAGCTCTTTTAGCAAAATATGGTCCAAAAGTTATGATAGATATGACACTTACATATACTGAAAAATTAATCATGCCTACATTTAAATTTTTTCTTTTCTTTTTAAAAAATACTTCAGGGTGATAAGTGAATGGGAAGGAAGGAATGAAGAAGGGAAAGAGAAGGAAGGAAGGAAGGATAAGAATCACCTCCCTCAGGGGCACCTGCTGGCTCAGTCAGTTAAGCATGACTCTGGCTCGGGTCATGATCTCATAGTTTGTAAGTTCGAAGCCCACATCGGGCTCTGAGCTGCCAGCAGATTCTGTCTCCATCTCTCTCTGTCCCTCCCCTGCTCATGCTCTGTCTCTTTCCCTCTCAAAAATAAATAAACATTAAAAAATAATTAAAGAATCACCTCCCTCAGGGCAAAAAATACTTTCATATCCTCTCCTTCCCTCCACCTTCAGGCACTCAGCTTCTAACTCCTCCTACCTAGCAGCCTAAACAGGCTGGTGAAGGAATGGCTATGACTTCCAACCAATCTCATATGTTGTGAAGATTTTGCAGACGCTAAAGGAAACATGGACCTTGCTCATTGCTGGGGAAAGGGCTGTAGTCTGGGAAAAGAGGGAAGGCTCAAAGTTGGGAGAAGTAGAAGAGGGAAGAGGGGAGAATGAGGGAGCGTAAGGAGGGGAGGAGGATTCCTCAGTTTCCATGCTTCACCTGATAGGAAGGTCTGGATGAGGAGACTGCGTGTATGGCCCCTAGGGATGAGTTATATCAGAGATATGTGGTCTCCTTGTTCCCCTACGGTGAGGCTTCTTCCTGGGGAACCAGGAGCAAAGACCATTTGGAGCATTCTTTATGGGGTGGCCTGCATGTGTTCATACCACAGAGAGAGGGGAGTAAAGTAACTCTCTCACTTCCATCTCCCCAGTTAGCGACGAGCCTGAGCCACCTCAGTGTGGACAGAGCCCACCTGGGGGGTGACTGTGCCAGTGTTTGGATAGGGTCAATTTACCCCAACAGCCTCTACCCTCTGTAAAAGGGAAATGGAAATTCTCCCAAGGGCAAAGTATTGTTGAATCCAAGTTGCGACTTTCTCTTTAATTTGGGAATTAATTTACTTACAGCTTCTAAATGTACAGTTGTTTCCATGCTTCCTCTTTTTGTTTGGTATGGTTTTAATTAGGCCTTATCGATGGTACACCTGCAGACTCTGACTTCCTTTCCATGGTGGCTTCTCTAATTTATTCTACATCCCCAGTACTCAATATGGTCAGACAATACTAAATGTTCCCAAGCTGATAGATGTGAAATAATATGTCGTTACTGCTTTAATGACGTTGAGCATTTAAACAATCTATTTATTGATCATTCTAGTTTCCTCTTCTGTGAACTGCCTTTTCAGTGGTCTTGTTCATATCTTTGTAGAGATTGTTGCTTTTTCTGTTGCCACCTAGTTCTTCATGTTGTTGTGGACACTAGCCCTTTACTGGCTGTCTGCATTACAAATCTGCCAGTGTCTTTTTTTGCCTTATTTATTGCTTTTTAAAATTATTGTACAGAAATTTTTCAAGTTTAAGAAATAGAATTTGGTTTTTTAAATAGGTAATACATTTGGGAGATTCGAAATTCAAAAAGTATGGAGGTATGCAGTGAGAAAGTCTCTCCGATCCCTTCTAGTCATTTACTTTCCTTCCTCGCAGGGAAGACAATGCAAAGATGCTATGATGCTACGTTAAGTAACCTTGGACATACATCATTCCTCATTTTGAAAGAAAAAAATTTTAATGTTTATTGATTTATTTTGAGGGAGACAGAGCACAAATGGGAGAGGCAGAGAGACAGGGAGAGAGAGAATCCCAAACAGGCTCTGTGCTGTCAGCACGAGGCTCAGTGTGGGGCTTGACGCAGGGCTCTAGGTAGGGCGTGATGTACGGCTCAGTCTCGTGAACTGTGAGATCACGACCTTGGCTGAGATTGAACCGACTGAGCCACCCAGGCGCCCCATCACGCCTCACTTTTATCTGTATGACAGATTCCTAGCAGTCAAATTGCTGGGTCAAGGAAAACGCGCTTGTGATTTTGAGAGTTATTGCTTCTTGTGTATCCTTCCAGAGATATTCTATGCATATCCAAACATGAGTGGAAATTTGAAAGAATTTCTCTTATTTGCACAGACTTATATTTTCTCCTGCATTGTAGTCTACAAGTGCCAGGAAGGCTCCTGCCAATACTGACCATTAAAAATCTCTTTCTATCAGAATTTTGAAATCATTTGCTTCACTGTCTTTAAGCTTCCAGGGTTGGTGTTGAGAAATCTGAAACCATTCTGATTCTTGATCCTTTGTATATCTTATTTTTTTTCCCTCTAGCAGTTTGTCCTTAGTGTTCCTGAAAATTTCCCACGGTATACCTTGGGATTAGTGTATTATTATTATTATTATTATTTATTTATTTTTTTGCTGTTGTACTAACTACACTAACTACAGACTTTCAATCTGGAAACTCATGACCCTTAGTTTGGGGATTTTTGGAATAATTTCTTTCATTGATGATTTCTTCTCTGCTTTCTCATCTGACATTCTGGAGTTACTACTAATCCAATGTTGGGCCCTTTGGAGTGGTCTCCTAATTGTCCTTGTTTTCTTTTTTCATTTTCGTGTGCTTTTATCTCTGAAATTTCCTCAACTTTATCTTCTATATTTTTCATTTCTGTTATTACACTTTTTAATTTCAAGACCTCTTGATTCTTTTTTTTAAGGTTATTTACTTTTGAGGGAGAGAGAGCAAGTGGGGGAGGGGCAGAGAGAGAAGGAACAGAGGATCTGAAGCCCGATGTTGGGCTGGAACTCACAAACTGTGAGATCATGACCAGAGCCAAAGCTGGATGCTTAACCGACTGCACCATTCAGGGGCCCCCTCTTCTTTCTTTCTTTTTAAAAAAATTTTTTTAATATTTATTTAATTTTGAAGGAGAGAGACATAGAGCATGAACAGGGGAGGGGCAGAGAGGGAGACACAGAATCTGAAGCGGGCTCCAGGCGCCGAGCTGTCAGCACAGAGCCTGATGCAGGGCTCCAACTCACGAGTCGTGAGATCATGACATGAGCTGAAGTCAGACAGTTAACCGACTGAGCCACCCAGGTGTCCCTCTCTTGTTTGTTTCTTAAATGTTCCTTGTAACAGAATTCTTTTTCCAAGAATTCCAAGACTTTTTTTCTTGAAGTTTAAATTCTGTATTATAGGCTTTCCTAAAATATCTGAGAAACCTTGGATGTCTGTTCTCAGGAGTCTACACAGCTATTGGAAGCTCTGAGTCGGAGAATGGGGCTTATCGCCTTCAGGTTTCACTGCATGTGCTTTGGTAATCTGTACTGGGGAAACTCTGCTGTCGGTATCTCTCTCTCTCTCTCTCTCTCTCTCTCTCTTTTTAACATTTATTCATTTTCGAGAGACAGAGACAGAGCTCAAGCAGGGGAGGGGCAGAGAGAGAGGGAGACACCGAATCTGAAGCAGGCTCCAGGCTCTGAGCTGTCAGCATAGAGCCCGATGTGGGGCTCGAACCCATGAACCACGAGATCATGACCTGAGCTGAAGTCTGATGCTCAGCCAACTGAGCCACCCAGGAGCCCCTGCTATCAGTATCTCTAGGGTAAAATTTCCTCTTGACATGGACAGATGCAGAGTAAAAACGTCCCATGTCTTGTCTGGAGAGTAAAGTCTGGCTTTTTCTGTTTTGGGAGTCAAATGGGGAAAGGGGGACTTTGGGAGAGGTGTACTCTCAGGATTTAGTATTTGGGTTGCATTTGGCCACTGACTCCTCTGTTTTTGCTATAGTACCTAAGACTTCCTCTTTTGCTCTAAACTTTGGTCTTTGACCCTATTTCTTGACATAGAGTTCCTAAATACCTTGGAATTTCTTGGGTGTGCCAGCAACTTTTGTTCTAAGGAAGTGACATTTGCTGGTTTCCTGGATTGGAATCAGTCACTAAAAAGGTCAAGCCATGATTAGAAGGTTGGAGCTTTCAGGGCGCCTGGGTTATTGAACTCAAGGAGGGGAATGTGGGCACACTGGCTATAAATCATTAGAAGCACAGTCAGTCAGAAGTACAGGTAACAACCTGGGTTTTGAGATTGGCATCTGAAGTGCAGGGGAGGTGAGGCAGTCTTGTGGGGCTGAGCCCTTGTGGGATCCGAGGCTATTTCCAGGTAGAGAGTGTCAGAATTGAGTTAAATTTGGGCCCCCCCAGATAATGTTGTAGAGAATTACTTATATTGGGAAAGACGCCACACATCTGTTGTCAGAAGAGTTGTGAGTGTGGAGGTAGTGTAAGTAAAGAAGAAATAGAGAGCAAGAGTTTTTCCTACACAGCTTGTAAATGTAATAATTTAATCAGTGAAGCTCATAAAGCATGTTTACTATAAGAAAACTGTATTTGTTCTAATAAACTGTTCCGCAGAAATTGAATTGGCTCATATGAGCTGTAAATAATCTTATAGCATTGTGATAATTAGCCCACCAGCTGAAAATGAATTCACAAACCCTGTGTTCAATTAACCCATCAGCATATATACTACATGGAATCTGTTTCTCTACTATAGATGAAGAAAAACATTAAAATGTTTCCTTTGATTCATCCAAGCAGAGTGTGTGTCCTCATCCTCCCACAAGGGAGGGAAAGGATTAGAGGAAAAAGAAAGGCATGGGAAGGAGAAAGATGCTAAGAGAAGTAAACAGAGAAAAGGAGAGAAGATTTATGGGACAGTAAAGCCATCTGACTGCCACTCAGAATTGTAGTTTAGGGTCTCCGGTCTCAGATCAATCAGGTACCATCAGCGTGAATTCTGGAAACCCATAGAAAAGAAACCTATTTCATCAGTAATTAGCAAAGTTAAAGACTTCTAATTTTGGTTAACCTGAAACAGCGGGTTAGTCATATGGTTAGAGAATGCCAAGCCAACTGGGAAGGAGAAAGACATAAAAGGTGGAAAAACGTGATTTGGCTTCAGACCAATGGAAGGTAGAATTTATAATCATATAATTATTGGGGTACCTGGGTGGCTCAGTCGGTTAAGCGTCCAACTTCGGCTCAGGTCATGATCTCGTGGTTCGTGAGTTTGAGCCCTGCATTGGGCTCTGTGCTGACAGCTTGGAGCCTGGAGCCTGCTTCGAATTCTGTCTCCTTCTCTCTGCCCCTCCCCTGCCTGCACTTGGTCCCTCTCTCTTTCAAAAATATAATAACTATGTAATTATTGATTGGTTTATGTTTCTCCTCAAGAAATCATCATGACTTTAAAATCCTGGGTGTATTATATTCAAGACTTCTGTGTCTTCTAGTGAAGTGGGAGTATAGCAAAATAAACTGGGGAGTCCTTGAATATTGGAAGAAACAGAAGATAGCGGCTTACACTGCAAGTAAACTGCAATGTAGTTGCAGTACTACTACCTAACCTAAGTAAAAAGAGTCCTCCCATGTTTCCACCTAGCTCACTAGGATTCTACACTGGAGTTGGGAGCCAAGACCCATGTAGTAACAAAGCATTATTTATCCTTGCTTTCTTCTCTAGGTCTATATTTCCATCAAGAAATTCAGGAAGTGGTGTCTCATTGAAGGTAGATTATGGTCCTTTGCATCTCATAATCCAACCACATCTTTATCTAGAAACATAGGGCAGCCTACTTTGACATGACATTTATGTAGAAACGTACAATGAAATACTATGCAGTCATCGAAATTATATGTAAGATATTTAATGACATGGGAAAAATGATACAGATACATTGCAAAAGAAAAACTGGATTATTAAACTATAAGGAAAGACGACGACATTTAAAAACTTTGTAATTATATATACATAGAAGGAAAATATATAGTGGAATAGCTTGGCCATTAAGATTATGTTTACAGTAAAAATTAATAACATGAGAGTATACTTATAATGTTAAATGAAAAAAGGTAGATGCAATATTGTATAATTAAGTAATTGAAGAAAGTGCGATTTTGACTTTGTTGAAGGTGGACGTAGAAGACACTAGAAGGGAATAAAAACGTTGGCAGTGGTTTCCTCTGAATGTTACAGTTATGGGTGATAGAGTATGGTGAAGAGAGTTATTTCTTACACTTCACTCTTTTTAATGTGCATGACTTATTTATGAGGATGTAAACCCTTCTTAAAAGTCTTCAACTCTTAAGAAGTGATGCTTCAGGATAAATAAGCTGCTAAACATCTCAGTAATTTACCTGACTCTAATACAATAGAGGGAAGAGATGAATCTGAAGGGCCACCATCTGTAAAAAGAAAGGATATGTTCTATATCCTCCAGAAGGTGGGACAGTGATCAGCAGGCAATAGACAAAGAAGAACAGATTTCAATTCAATGTAAACAAGAGTTTTCCAATAATTAGAACGGTCTCACAATGGAATATCCTAAAAATGCAGAATGTTAGAAGTGGTCAAGCAGAGGCTAAAGGGCTTTTGGACCCGGGAGTGGGAGAAGGTGAAAGAGGAAGATGAGAGGACAGTGGACCTAGAAGACCTCTAGAGCACTTTTCACTGCTAACATTTTATCAAGGTATCAGTCATTCACTCATTTATCCAGCCTCTAAGATGGTTCTCAATGATCTCTGCCTACTGGTGTCCATGCCCTTGTGTAATTTCCTCTTACACTGAATGAGCTGATCTATGTAATCAGTAGGATACTATGGAAAAGATGGAGTATGACTTCAGAAGCTAGATCATAAAAGACATCATGGCTTCTGCCTTTCTTGCTACTGAATTGCTGACTGTGGAGTAAGCCAGCTGCAAGCAGTCTAGAGAGGAGAGGACTCCTGCCAACAACCAGCAAAAAACTGTCTAGCTATTTGAGTGATTCGCCTTAGAAGCAGATCTTCCAGCCTCAGTTAAGCCTTCAGATGACTGCATCCCCTGCTGACATCTTGACTCAACTTCCTGAGTCAAGAGACCCTAAGACAGAATGACCCAGCTAAGCCATGCCTAGATTCCTTATCCAAAAAGCCACTAAATTTTGTAGGAATTTGTTATGTAGCTTTAGACAATGGTAGAACACATTTTTACCTGATTTGTTCCACAGCAGATTTGAGGTAATATTCTTTGATTCAGTCATTAAAAGCTGAGCTATTGCTGATAAGTATTCTTAAAGAGGCAAATGCACAGCTATTACAGACTCACAACAGCAGCCTATTCATTTAATAGTACAGTCGAGCTCCACACAGTTTGATGTCTTAACATGTTCTGTAAGAACAACGTCTTGGTTTTAAAGTGATTCATCTTATTTCTTCTCTGCTGGAAAAAAGTAATGTTCTCTCTGTTCTCCTACAGACGTGGTATCTGTAAATAGTTGTAGCTGTAATTGTGTCATCTACATTCCTTAGCTTCCACCCATCAATATGCTCAGAAAAAAGATATGCTACAAATTGCAAAAGAACGTTTTTTAAAGGCTGTTTTCAACATTTTAGCACCTAACAGACAAATTTTTATCTATAAAAACAAGTCAAGGGCAAAGACAAAAATCCTATGTTGTTCTTTTGAATAGACGACTAAATCATCTCTTTGAAATTAAAAAATACCCCTATTTTTTAATGCCTAAAAGTTATGAGATATTCTGGGTAAGCTTGATTATCAGAGAATACCACAAATAGGCTTGGATGTTGTGTATTGTCTGTGACAGAGTCAAACAGATCTGTGGGGTTGTGAGGGTTCTTTGATGGAGGGGTCACTAATCCTGCATATCCAGGTGTGTAGACTCCTGTAAGTACTCGCACAACATAAATATGTTTTCTCCCGTTGCTGTCTGGTCTGGAGTACTTATCATTAGCAGAATAACTGGCATCGACAGCAAAATAAGTTCCTTTCCCATAGGCTGCAGCTGTAAAGAGAAACACGAAATCCTTCCTAAGAACATAAAGTTATCACAGTATGTAGAACCATGCCCAAACCTGACACAAAAATTTTAATACCGTTCTTGCCCACCAACACCGACTTTTCATCATTTGTAAAATTTACTCCATCTATCCTCAGAAGGTTGCCAGCCTCCTTTCTGGTGAAACACAATGAGCTTTATCCTGGTGATGACAATATAGCTGCCATATATGGTTCTACCCTGCTTGCGCGTGAACAGTCAATGCTAGAACTCTCACTCGCCTCATTCAGTCACATTACTCACTCGCCTGGTCAGCCACATTACTTGCTTCCTTACCATTCTTCCCAGCATAACTGCGATTAAAGCCATGCTGATTGACATATGGCACTGAGTCTGCATCTGTCCCATGAAATAGGACTCTCTCATTATCCGCATGGCCATTCTTGATGTCCATGTGCTTTTTCTTTATCTGGTAGCCCTTCCAGAGCCATACATTCTGTATCCTCTCTATCTGCAAATGACAAAAAAGCAAACCATTTTGAAAATGACTTTAGAGCTCCGTATATTGAGTTTGTTGTGGATTTTTTAAAAAGCAATTTGGAGAAGAAGAGAAGGAGGAGGACTGGAGGAAGGGAGAGAGAAGGAAAAGAAAAAGAAAATGCGAATAAACAGCAAATTCAGAGAGTAGGTAACTTTCCGCCTTTAGAAAAAGATGAGGTTAAGAGTATCTATACTTTGTAATAGTGCTTATTATTATCAATTTTATATAATAGAGCTTACAACTTATATAAAAATGTTTATCTGGAATTCCTGGAGTTTCACTAACATTCGAATTCCTACTCAAAAATTTGTCATCATTCAGTAATGATTTCTTTAACTGCCTCTGGTCTCTAAACCCATTCCTTTGGCTTCTTCCAGTAACAGTTCTCTTGTATTCCTCTAATTATGGTCACAGATCACCTCAGAACTGCCTAATCTAATGGCTATTTCTTTCTAGACCCTCAATAACATTTCAAACTATAAATTATCCCCCTCCCCCCTTGAAATTTTGTCTTTCTTGAACTTTTTTTTTGCAAAATATCATTCTCTACGGTTCTACTTCCTTCTAGAAGATGAATTTAACATACATTCAGTAATCATCTATTGAACATCTAATATGAATCAAGCACTGTGTTTGATCTCTGCCCGTAAGAAACTTTCAGTCTAGTGGGGAGAAACACAAGAAAAACAATCAGCATATAGCACTCTCCCAACACAGACTGGTTGTAGTGGTACATTCAACACAAAGCCTGGGACTCTTATCCAGTGGTTGTATCCCTTCCATGGTATGTGAATGGAAGACCTAGAGACCCACTGATTGCCACCAGCAGCCATCCCACAATTATGAAGGGAGTCCAGCCTTCAGACGAAGCTGACAAAGCCAGAGAAACTGGATCCATGACATCACTGAGTCACTGGATTCGACTGTTCCAAAGACCATCCTACTTCTGGACTTTCCATTAATTTCAAATACATTTCTTCCTAATTAATCAGTTTGAATGAATTTGCTTGTAAATCGTAAGTGAAAGTATCCAAACGTATATATGTGACTTTTGGGAATCTCCTTCATTACTGCTAATGAATGAACCATGAGATGTGAAGTCTAGGCGCTTGAGTGAGTCAAACTAAAATAAATCTCGTAAGGTATAAAAGAAAGAAGAGTGTTATTTTGAAAAGATGGCTTTCATGTTAGTTCTTCGATATTTAAAAGAAGTAATTTTTTAGCACAATATTACCTTCTCTACTTTGTAGGAAAGACAAGTCTCAGAGAACTTGTCCTTTACAGTGTCATATTCCGACTGTCCGGGTTGTAGTTCGATCAGACAGGACAGCTGCTGATTCATGTCAGTCCAGTGTTCAGGAATATGATCTGGAAAGTCAACATTTGGTGAAAACACAATATCCATTTTGAGGGACCACTGAAAATGCTCTTGTTTCTCGTTCGTCTAATCCTAGTCTTTGAGGAAAAAAACCCAGAAAGCTACACATTTCATAGTTGCTTCTTTTATCGTCCTCAATTTGGCAAACACGGATGAAGTGAATGGTTCTGACGCTAACGTGACACATATTAATGGCTAGCTAAAATATTTAGGTAAACTTAAATTCACTATAGTTTGAAATTATAATTTCCCTAGAGAGCACTATGGAATTAATTCCATAAGAAACTGTCGTATAAATATAGAAGACGATTTATTGATGTCTTCATGTGTATCAGTTTTATTTAGTGTGGTTCTTTATTATTTTTCTTTTGAAACATTTACTTGCCAAAGTTATTTAACACATTGTTCTGTACCCTATCTTCTGCACTAAATAGAGAAGACACTATAAAAAGAAAACAGTGGAAATACTAAGTGAAATCTTTCATATAAGGTGATAATACTCAAAATTATCCTTTGCTTTTCCATGGCTTCCAGAACCTTCTAACACATTGAGGCTACACATCAAGTTGCTGATATGGCTTGTCTAGTTGAAATATGGACAGACTGTATTAGAGAAGAAAATACCAGAAAATGGCACAATATCACAGATAAAGGCCAAAGGATTTCTCCTTACAAACAAAGTCAGAATTTGCTCATTTTTAGTGAAATATATAATATACACGCCTGGGAGAGGGATCCAGGAACTGTCTTCCTGTTTAGCGAGTCCATCCAGGGAATGAAGTTCTGATGACAAAAGAAGCCTCAAACCCTAATCTAGAAGTTCTTTCAAATTCCATTTTAAACACTAAACAACAAGGTGTATTGTTTCTGCAAATTAAATTCTTTCCTTTCTCTCACTGTCTACTCCCTCCAGATCTTTTAGCCTAATCATGTCTAGTCCTAGGTCTCAGAGTCCTCTTGGACCTGCTACATTGTTTTCTCTGAATATAGCAAGCAAGCCTGGGAAGTAAATACAGTTTTTCTTTGGGCTCTCTCTTCCTTTCATGTCACGAGGTTGCAGAGCAGAAAATACAGGGGCTTAGAATCAGAAGACCTGCTCAGCCTCAATCTGTGACCAGCCATAAGGCATGGAACAAGTAATACCACATCCGAGTGAATTTTCTCGTTCTCTTTTGCAAAATGGAACTGATAAAATCTGCTCTATTCATCACCTCATGGGATTGTTTCAAGTTTAAAATATAATGAAGGGTGTGAAAGCACTTTTAGGGGATGCCAAGTCCTTTATTAACATGGTTATTATTCTTAAAAAAAAAAACGATTAAGCTTGATCTTTCCTACATCCCAGAGATATATTAAAGAAGGAGTAAAGTTTAAAGACAAGTATTTTCTTGAGAGGTACAACTTAAATCACACACTTAAACCACACCAAACTGTACTTCTTACTCTGTGGAAAAAGGTGACTCTGGCTGGATAATTTAGAGATGAGAAAACCTAGTCCCAGGGAAGCTGAGTATTCACACATCCAACGTTACATGGAAGGCTGCCATCCAAAGAAGGAACAGAATTGTGTTCTACTGACTTGTAGCCCAGTTCTTCATGGGAAATAACACGATGTCTACCTTTCTATATGTGTTTACCAGGAACCAGGCACTTTTCCAAGTGCTTTTCCTATAAATCTCTTTTAAAAGATAAATGTCACTCTACTTTCCCATTCCTGATGTTTGGGATAGACACCTCCCTGCACCTCGCCTTGTGCACCCTGCCTCAGCTTCCTCTCCACAGGCGGAGGTGGGATTACAACCAGATCCTGGCTCTGCCCTCAGCCTTCACCGTCTCCACCTTCACCGTCTCCATGGATAGTCCAATCCACACACTCAATGGCTTCAACTCCCACCTACTGACACGACTCTCAAGTCCACGTCTCTAGTGTCTGATATTCAGCTGGTGCTCAGTAAAAGCTCTCGGAACCCATGAATAGCTTTAACGTGCATTGTTGGAAAAGTAATTGTGGACCATCTGCTCAAATGAAACTCGAAGTTGTCCTCTGTAAGTTCTTTTTTAAAGAAGTCCACATGATAAATTCTTTTCATTATTATTTTTTTTTAATGTTTATTTCTTTTTGAGAGACAGAGAGAGGCTGGAGGAGGAGTAGAGTGAGGGAGACAGAGGATCCGAAGCAGACTGCATTGACAGCAGAGAGTCTGACGCGGGGCTCGAACCTGTGAACCACAAGACCCATGACCTGAGCCAAAGTCGGGCGCTCAACCGACTGAACCACCCAGGCGCCCCTCACATGATAAATTCTTACTAAAATTGAAGTTTGTGTCTGCCAACAAACTCCTTTTTATCTGACATTTTATCTGCATTATTACTTTCATCTAACAATGAAGATTATGTAAGGCCGCTTTGTTGTTTGTTTTTGCCCCCAGTGCCAAAGGGTCACTGGTCTGCTCATTTTAGTTATCTTTTGTTTGCTTGTTTCTTTAACTTTCCTGTCTATTTTTTAAATTTCATAAGTCCATTTAAATTCTTCATGTAATCAAGGAATGGATGAACCAGTTTCACTTAATTTTTTACTTTACCGATAATAACTTATTGCTCTTGTATTTAAATACAAATTTTCCTCTACAAAGACCGAGTGGGGGGAATGTTAATTTATCTATCCCTAGATACTGTAGTAGGTATGTATTGCTTTTAACTATCCAGCAGCCTTTCCCCCTTCTTCTGGTAAAAGCATCATGAATTTTCTTTGATGAACCCTTCCCCACTGCTTCAGAGAGTGATCCCCTTCAGTTCAAGTATAGAGCATATGACTCTATATTGCTAATTAGTGTAATTCCAGTTCCCTTGCTGCAATCATGACCTAAGCTGATTCAATCAGAAGTAATTTCAGGGGCGCCTGGGTGGCTCAGTCGGTTAAGCGTCCGACTTTGGCTCAGGTCATGATCTCGCGGACTGTGAGTTCGAGCCCCACATTGGGCTCTGTGCTGATGGCTCAGAGCCTGGAGCCTGCTTCGGACTCTGTGTCTCCCTCTCTCTCTCTGCCCTTCCCCTGCTCATGCTCTGTCTCTCAAAAATAAATAAACGTTAAAAAAAAATTAAAAAAAGAAGTAATTTCAGCTTTATGTGAATACCTCTGTTCCAGGCATCACGTTCCTGATAATAAGTATATATTACCACAGGATGTACTCTTTCCTACTCTTTCCTGCTAGAAGCTGTCTTTCACCTCAACCTGAGCATAAAGACAACACAGCTGACAAGAGAGTGAGAGATGAAGAAATCCAGGGCCTAGATTACATAATATGAGCACCTGGATCAAACTGGACCTGAAACCAGGTATGCGTCGACTTTATAGTCATGTGAGTCAGTTAATTCCATTTTTTTGCATAAGCCAGTTTAAATTGGATTTTCTATTATTTGCTATTGCCAAGTATTAACAGATCCAACTATTATTTTCATTTCTATTTGTGTGTGTGTGTGTGTGTGTGTGTGTGTGTGTGTGTATAATTCTTACATGTGCTATATGTGGAGGCACATTGAGAAGAACAGTTGTTAGATAATAGGTCTGGTGGCGCCTGGGCGGCTCAGTCCGACTTGGGCTGGACAGCTCAGAGCCTGGAGCCTCTTTCAGATTCTGTGTCTCCCTCTCTGTCTCTGCCCCTTCCCTGCTAGTGCTCTGGCTCTCTCTCTCAAAGAAACATTAAAAAAGAAGAAGAAGAAAACAGGTGTAGAGAGAACTGAAATTCCTACCGGCAGTGTCAAACAACAATTTCCCATTTAGGGAGGTTCCTGATGACAGGTACACTTCATCACTAGTAAAACTCACAGCGCTCTATAAGTGAGTGCTCAAAACGAAGAAAAACTGTGATCGCCAGAGGAGGCTGTTTTTCTGGGCAGTACAGAAGCCACAAAATGGGGGACAGAGGAGCAGGTAGGCACAGATACTTAAACATAATGCATAAACACACACCTTACAGAGAAGCAACTGGGAATCTCCCTGCTGCTGAAGTAGCACAACCAAACGACCCTGGCCACTCCCTTCTTCCATCTGCTTCTCTTCCCGGGCTAGCTTGTCTAGCAGTGGAGAATCAGTAAGCCAGTGTTGGTCCACTGGTTCACAGCTACAAGGGGACACTGAGGGTCAATACTAACCAATTAGCATATAATGAGATAACCAGCTAGGATGTTCAAAGCCCATCTTCCCCTTTCTGCATTCTCACTTCTATCCTCTTCCTGTTCCTTTGCTATTCCTGTTTCCCAGGAGTGATTTTGCCCATCAGAAGAATAATCAGCTGACAGGAGGCTGCATTCCATAGTTCTTGCACTTTTCCCACATATTATAGGAGGCTGCCTGTAAAATCCTTAAACTGCTAAAACACTGAGCATTAATATCTAAACATTTGCTAAAGGATATAACAGAGAACCACGTGATCTTTTTAAGGAAGAACGTCTTACGAGCAGTCTCGAAGAATGTGGACTGCAAGACGGGTGATGCGAAGTTTTCTCTCTTTTTCATGTTGTCGTAGAATACATTCAGCAGTTCAGACAGAAAGATGACAACTTTAACTTTTTTTAATGATGGGCTGGAATGTTTCCATGCGAAGTCTACAATAGCACTGATCATGTCATCAGCAACTATGACTGGGTTTTTTCTGGCATTGCCTGGAAAAGAAAAAACATTTGAAGTGACAAAAAGAAGTTTTAGCTGGTGTTCACTAAGTGATGGTATTTGGCAAATGCAGTTTTTAGTGCCGAGAAAGAAGAAAGCAGCCCCTAACAGCCAGAAACAGATCTGGGTGATGGTGTTCTCTGGCTGAACTCAAACAACTTCATAGAACATCATCCAATGTAACCACTCTGAGGCTGTGATGAGTTAAGTCAAACACCACCACTGAATCATCATGTCTGACCACAGATACAAACATGAACATCAGCCAAACCACAAAAATGGCCAAACGCTCCCCAGCGTGACTAATATGAGCAAGTGCTGCCTCATTTATAATCATGGCTTCAGCCACGAGTTTCTCTCATTCCAGGTAAGATGCCCAGTCGTAGTACTATGTCTGCTTCCTTGAAGTATCCAATCCAGAGCAGACCGTCCGCTTACCTGAGACTGCCAGAAAGTCACCCATCACGAGCTCGCATCCCTTAATGAACCCTTAACAACCCCTTGGTGAGATGCCCCGTGGTTCTTTATAGCATGTGCTCCTGGTGGTCTCTGACTGAAGGGCTTTGGCAGCACAGAGAAAGGAACAGGTGACTTGGGTGCAGAAGATCTGGGTTTATGTCCTGCCTCTCCACTGCTTACCTGTGTGATCCTGCAGAAGTCATTCGATCCCTCTTACATTCGTTTTCTAGGGATGCCATAACAGCTTGCCATGACTGGTGGCTTAAGCAACAGAAATTTATTTTCTCACAATTCTAGAGGCTAGAAGTCTGATATCAAGGTGCCGGAAAGATTGGTTTCTTCCAAGGCTTCTCTCTGAGGCTTGTGGACGGTGGTCTTCTCCCTAGGTCTTCACGTGGTCTGTATCTATGGGTGCTCTAACCTCCTAGCAAGGACACCAGACCAGTCGTATTGGATGAGGGAGGACCCTAAAGACCTCACTTTAGCTTAATCACCTCTTGAAAGACCCTATCTCCAAATACGGTCACATTCTGAGGTACAGGTATTAGGGCTTCAACATATGAATTTGGCCAGGGGGCCACAACTCAGCCCACAACACCTCTGAACTTCAGTTTACTCATCTGCAAAATTGGGATGATAATAGAAGGTAATAGCTAAGAGAGATAAGAATGTGGCAGCTAAGATATTGTAATTAAGAGCACAATGGTAACAAAAACCACATAACATAAAATATATATATATAATGGTTGCAATGTACAGACCAGGTTTCCTGGGTTTGAACCTGCTTACTAGCTATATGAACTTCTTCTTCTTTTTTTTTAAGTTTATTTATTTTGAGAGACATAGAGACAGAGCGTGAGCAGGGGAAGGGCAGAGAGAGAGGGAGATACAGAATCTGAAGCAGGCTCCAGGCTCTGATGAGCTGTCAGCACAGAGCCCGACGTGGGGCTCGAACTCACAGACCATGAGATCATGACCTGAGCTGAAGTCGGCCGCCCAACCGACTGAGCCACCCAGGCACCCCGACCTTATTCTTTACTATTTATCTACAAGATGGGAAAACTAGGAGTCAGGGGTGGGTCCAGGTTTTGTAGGATTTGAAACTTATACATCGCGAAAAACAAAACAAAATAAAAATATAAAACAATGCATACAAGTGAATATTTAGACTAAAAAAAGGGAAATCGCAATGAAGTATAAATTTAAAAATGTTGAAAATCATATTCCCAAGTCAACTTTCCTTAACTATATTCCAAAAATGCCTGCAGCCTCTCCAATGCCCACTGCCAGGAGAAGTCTGAGGAGTCAAAGTGGGAAAAAACGGTGATCCTAAACCGCAGTGGTTAAAATGCTACAATTTTATGCTATTTTGCTATTTAAATGCTATTGCTGAAGCTTTACTAAATCACATAACCATGTGACGGCTTTATTAGGGCCCTCCCAGTCCATTTTAAAAAGCCTGTGTAGGCCTGTGTAAGCCTGTGCCTGGGTGGCTCAGTCAGTTAAGCGTCTGACTTCGGCTCAGGTCATGATCTCACACTCCATGAGTTCGAGCCCTGCTCTGATTCTCTGACAGCTCAGATCCTGGAGCCTGCTTCTGATTCTGTGTCTCCCTCTTTCTCTGCCCACTCACACTTTGTCCTCTCTCTGTCCCTCAAAAATAAATAAATGTTAAGAAAAAATTTAAAAAAAAATAAAAAGCCTGTGTAATTGGGCATGAATGAATCAAGGGGTGGGTCCTTAGTATAACCTTCAACTGAGAGCATATTACTGTCTGTTATGATGGAGGTGGAGAGGAAAGTGTTCGTCAAAACTGTGAGCAGGCCGGCCTGAACTTGTTGCTTGAAGGATGGCGAATGCATCCTACTCATTGATTTTTATCGCTAGGAACTTGCAGTGGGCCTGGGACACAGCATTTCAATCTAGTGAATGTGCCAGTGAGGAGCCAGTGGGAGGTGCTGCGGGAAACCCGGCGGGGGAGGTATTAAGGTTTTGGAAACGAAAAACAAGGCTGAAAACCTTGGAAACAAGGAACATCCCCTGGAAGAAGATTTAGCAGAATGTGCTGACTGTGTGGTCTCGGGGCACAAGGAAGCCGGGTGCAGGCCAGCGGGGAGCATCATGGCACCCCTGAAGGAGGAAACCAGGAAATGACGCAACTCAAGAAAAGTAGCTGTTTGCAAGGGTTGACGATGATGATGATGAATTTGGATTCTGATATAAAGTTTCTGGTAACAGAACTCTCCCAGAGGAGATCTGGGAGAAGGAGAAGGGCTGGTCTGAGAGTCAGTGCAGAAAAGGCAACTGATATAATGCTAGCAGATAAATCACCGAAAGGAAAAAAATGAACCGTAAGAAAACCATGACGTTAAGGACCGAACATGGAAAGATACTTGGGAACATACAGGTAGGAATATAGATGTGTGAGAGAGGCATAGGCCCCCCCCATGGCCCCCGGGGTCTGAAAGCTTGCCTACTCCGGTTTAACATCACCATCGCTGACTGGCCTCAGCACAGAGTTCACGAACAGTGAGCCTAAGTCTAAAGGAATCTGGATTATTCAGAATCTCTGAGTGATGAGAGGCTGCAAACCTGTTCCGATGGCTGGAAGGGAAACAGAAGTGTACTTCCTCTGCTCACACTCTTCTAGAACAGTGGAAACCGTTTTCCTGACATCATTTTCCCCAAGAACATGAATTATTATCTTGCACGTTAAGTATCCACCTTGTGTAATTATAAAATCTCTGTGAGGCTGTGCAGCTGGAACAAAAGAAGGAAGGAAACACAGAGCACACTAGTTACGGGAAGCAACGCGATGATCACTGAGAAATGAAAACAGCTGACATCGGAGAAGCTGTGACGAGTCCTGACCAAGTCCAGCCTCCCTCCATCTAGCTGACTTCCCTCACTGGGACTGGGACAGGCTCATTTTCTTTACAATCAAGATTCTTCCCCCCCCTCTTTTTTATTATTTTTAAATTTATTTTTATTTTTTAATTTACATCCACATTAGTCAGCATATAGTGCAACAGTGATTTCAGGAGTAGATTCCAGTCATTCATCCCCTCCATATAACACCCAGTGCTCATCCCAACAAGTGTCCTCCTTAATGCCCCTTGTCCATTTAGCCCATACCCCCCCACAACCCCTCCAGCAACCCTCAGTTTGTTCTCTGTATTTAAGAGTCTCTTATGTTTTGTCTTCCCTCAGTTTGTTCTCTGTATTTAAGAGTCTTTTTTATGTTTTGTCTCCCTCCCTGTTTTTATATTATTTTTACTTCACCTTCCCTATGTTCATCTGTTTCGTAACTTAAATTCCACATATGAGTGAAGTCATGATATTTGTCTTTCTCTGACTAATTTCACTTAGCATGATGCCCTCTAGTTCCATCTGTGTTGTTGCAAATGGCAAGATTTCATTCATTTTGATTGCTGAGTAATACTCTATTATACATATATACCACATCTCCTTTTTCCATTCATCTGTCGATGGACACTTGGGCTCTTTCCATACTTTGGCTATTGTCGATAGCGCTGCTGTAACATTGGGGTGCATGTGTCCCTTTGAAACACTTCACCCATATCCTTTGGATAAATACCTAGTCGTGCAATTGCTGGGTCATAGGGTAGGTCTATTTTTAATTTTTTGAGGAACCTCCACACTGTTTTCCAGAGTGGCTGCATCAGTTTGTACTCCCACCAGTAGTGCAAAAGAATTCCGCTTTCTCCACCTCCTCACCAACATCTGTTTGTTGCCGGAGTTGTTAATTTTAGCCATCCTGACTGGCATGCGGGATTCTTTTAGTCGACAACTACATTGTTGAATATCTGGGGTGCTTTTCCAAAGAACTGTATCTGCATTAATCCATTCAGTCCTCAGAACAAGGCAGTTGGGTAGGTACTATTGTCTCCATTTCACAGATTAAACAGAGGTTCAGAGAGGTAAGTTCCGTAGAAAAGTTTGCCGGGGATTTGAACCTAAGCAGTCAGTGTCCAGAGCTCTTAACCTCCAAACTGCTGTCCCGAAGAGCAATTTGTGTGCTCATTTAGCTAGATTAATTTTTCTAGGAGACAAAAGCAATGTGTTCAGTGGTGCGGAGGTGTGAATGGATGAAAACTCCTCCCTCTCTCTGGACCCTGAGAGCTCTTGAACACATGGAAATCACCAGAGCTTGTTTTAAGGCACTGAGTAAGTACCTGAGGAAGGCGGGCCTCCAGCAAACACAGGAGGAGAGTGGGACCCTGCCCACCCCACCCTGTCCAGGCACTCCTGCTGCCCGTCGGGTGGCCCAATTGCTATCCCATCCCAAGCAGCCTCAGTTTCCAGCTTGTCCAATACCCTGCTTCATTCTCTGCTTCTGCCTTCCAAGGTACAGCTAGTTTTTCCAGCCCACAAATTCCTACTAACATCCTCATGTTAGTGATCAATATTCTCTTCCTCTGACCCCTCTCCAGGAATATATTCAGTCCAGAGAAAACGTTTTAATCAGAGAAGAGCTATCAAAATAGCAGTTTCGGACACAAAAGCAAGTCAGTTGTGGGACTGTTGGTCAAACGTGGGACCTTGTGACTTCTTTAAATCACACCCATAGCTGACAGTCTCCTCAGCAAGGCACGAGTCCTGGCTTTGAAGGATAAATAGTTTAGCATTACTCTTACCGGTTCCCCACTGTGATATAATAAAACAAATATTTGATCTTTGTTCCTGGTTCTTGGTTCAGAGTTCCCAGAACACTTTGGGCCCTCCTGAGTAATGAGTCTTTTGTAAGTGAATGAGATGACTCTTGAGGGTTGTGGGGCTAGATAGCTTCAGAATGGGGGCTCGTCTCCAGAAAGACCAAGCCACGGTCATAGCCCCACTCCTGACCTCCATCACAAATCCAACGATTTAATTAATCACTCCTACGTGATGAAGCCTCCATAAAAACTGCTAAAAAACAGGATTAGGGGATTTCCGGGTTGGTAAACACATCTGGGTGCTGGCAGGGCAGTGCACCTGGAGAGGGCATGGAAGCTCTGCGTCACTTCCCGTATGCCTTGCCCTTTGCATCTCTTCCATCTGGCTGTTCCTGAGTTGTATCCTTTCTAATAAACTGGTAAATATAAGAAAAGTATTTTCTTGAGTTCTATGATTCATTCTAGAGTACTGTCAAACTTGAGAAGGGGTTTTTGTGAATGCCTGAATTTATAGGGGATGAGTAAGAAGTACACGTGGCCCCTGGGACTTGTGACTGGTGTCTGAAGTGGGGGGAGTCTTGTGGGACTGAGCCCTTTCCCCTGCGGGATCCAATGCTAACTCTACAGGTACATAGTGTTAGAATGAGAGAATTGGTTGGTATCCAGAAAATACCTCAGACCCACCCAGCCTCCATATATCTTCATAGCAGGTAGATGTTGTGCTATAGGATGTAGAACAGGGTTGGGAAAAGTGAAAGATAATTTATACAGTACTTTACAGTTTACATAACTTTGCACATTCATTGTCCTGATCCTCACAACCACGTGTGAGACAGCCATTACCTACTCCTTGTTAGTAGAGCCGTCTTACAGATGAGAGAAACAAAGCTCTTACAGATTAGATGGGATGTCCAGGAGCCCTCAGTAAATGGTTGAGCCTGAACTGTTGGGTCCCAGTTCTTTTTCATAGTCAGGAAGAGACAGGTGGGATGGTGGGAGAAAGGACCTCTTCCTCGTAGCCACAAAGTTATACTACCTGTCTCTGCTCTTCCAGGGAATGTCCCTTTTCCCAAAGCACTCAACATTTACTCCTCCCATAGGTCCAGTTAGAGTACTCTCAGCCCTCTAATTTGCAGTAGATTGAAGCCACAAGTACCACGTGACCATACCTAGTACAGCACATTCGTTTTCCACAGCCGGTCCGGCACCTTCCAAAACTGCTTTGGACACCCCTAAATAAGACATGTTAGTGGTAAAAAGTATTAGTTAAAATCCAATACACAACTGTAGCTTTTGTACATTAGACTTTTATTCCACTCACCCCTTGGTGCATAATTCATTGATACCCTCCACAGAAAAACCCACCTTTTCTATAGCAACCTCCATTCAATAGCCGATCAATAAACAATCTGAGCTACAGCGTGATGGCACTGCCCAATAGCCAACAGTCCCCCATGTCTGCAGTTTTACAGGCTCTATTTGTACAGGGACAGTTTTGCAGTTATGTGAAATTGTTTGCATTCTACCCTTACTATCTTATAAAATTGAAAAATATAAAAATGAAAGTTCTGATGCTAGTGAGAAGCATGGATCTCAAAACAAATAAAATTGAGCATTTTGCATAAGTTCCTTGGTTTTAATGTTGTTTTATTTAGCTGTGTTTTTCACAAGTAGGCAGTCAGGCAGCTGCCTTTAGCCCAGTGAATCTTCCGATCAAGGGTGTGGCTTCAACGCTTTGGTCACCACTAATGACAATCGGGTTGAGTGGTTGAAAACACAACTATGCATTTTGACAGACTGTTAGAGTCGCCTCTACCACTTGCTGGGTAATATGTGACTGGTCACTTTCTCACCTTTATACAGAGGCTAGCACAGCACTTCCCTCACAGGGTTATTTGAACATTAAAAGACACAATGCATACAAAATGCTTAGCATGGAATCTGGCACACAGAAGCATTGAATAAGTATTAGTTATTTTTCATTTTAATGATCTTTCTTCTATCATCTGTCTACCTGTGTCTCCTTGATTATGTGTGTGCATTATGAATTGTCTCTTTTTTAAAAATTCCTTTTTTCTTAGTTTATGTTGGTCTCTGACTTTGCAATAACGGGGGTGTTCCCCAAATATCAGATGATCTTCACCAGTCCGTTCCTATTTAAGAGTGAGTTTGGGAGCACCGTGTAAAGGACACTTGCTGACTAGTAGGCTTTAGTGTGAGGTAAGCAGGCAGTAAATACTAGACTTTAAGCAGTCAGTTTCTCCCCAGAAGGATCCTTCAATCTCATTTCTTGGAAGGCATAAGCCATGTGCTGTTCCAGAGCCCCACAGGGACAGGGGCTGGGCACTCACAGTTCAGTACAGACACTTCCCAGATACCCACTTTCATCTCACCTGTGCCTCCTGCTCTAAGTCCAGAATCTCTCTGGTTCTGTTTCTCCAGAGAATAAACCTCCCATCTTCGGCCGAGGATAAGCCAGGGAAGTTACTGGTGCGTTGGAAGGATGGAGCATAGATGACGGATATGAGTGCTACTCATACAGAATTGCATGTGTCTGTTTTCATCTGTTTACTGGTCCCCTGCCTTCCCAGGTACCTGCTGCCTCCCACTCTTGTGTCTCTAGGGTCTACCGTTCTCTCCTGCTGATGCTAAGCTTTCACCACTGGCTAGCTGCTTCTCATATTCTAAAAATACATTGCTGTCTCTTGTCCATTTTTGGTTCCCTCCAATTCCCCTTTTCCTTGTGCGTTTATGCCCTTTGATTTCCTTTACTGTTGCTTTTTTTAAAGTTTACTTGTTTCGAGAGAGAGAGAGAAAGAGAGAGAAAGGGAGAGAGAGAGAGAATGTCCTGAGCAGGCTCCTCGCTGTCAGCACAGAGCCCAACATGGGGCCCAGTCCCATAAACAGTGAGATCATGACCTGAGCTGAAATCAAGTGTCGGACGCTCAACTGACTGAGCCACCCGGGAGCCCCTCCTTTGCTGTTGCTTTAATGGAATTTTAAAAGGAGGCAGGGACAAATGCATACATTCAATTTACCGTGTTTCACATAACCCAATGTTCTTTATGTCTACATTTTGAATGACCAATACATTGGATGGATGTTCTACAAATTCACTTCCATATAGTAAGTTCCATAATATTTTGCAGTTTCGAAAACATTTAAACTTCTATTTCTATTTGTTTTATCTTACCCTTTTAATTTCAAATTTCATGCTTTGTGATAAAAGTGTATTAACATAAGCTTATATGTATGCAAGTTATAAACAAATAGACATGTGGGGAGGGCATGCTCTGAGGTGTTACGTCAGTGGAGGTGGTCAGATATTCCAGGAAAAATCATGAAAAGGTTGAATTTCATTTCTGGATCAGTGTAACAGAGAGAAGGGAAGAGTTACAAGAGGTGAGATATGAGTGCCAACTGAGTTACATAAAAAGAGAAATAAAAATTAAACTTAAACTGATTAAATGGTAAGTGTGGCATTTTGATAGTTAGGGCTAAAATGAGGTGCGAGCTAACAGAGACTAAGTCTGTCAGTTACACCTCACCTTTACATTGTTACACCCTGTCTAATCCCCCTGTGGGAAATCAACATTTGACAAGCAGAGAAACAGAGGTTCAGAGAGGTTAAGTGATTTTTCCAAGGCCACACAATGTAAGTGGCATAGTGGGATTCGAACCCAGGTCTTTCTAATTCCAGGGCCTACCTATGTTTTGTTATATTCGCCATCTACCCAGGCAACATTAGCCACAATTTCCCTCCCAGACATGAGTCATGTTAATAATCACAGTCACTATGTTGCTTAAATAAAATACCTGATTTCAGATTAAATGTCCTTATTGTTGAGTTTACAATCACATCTGCCTTCTCTTTGGTAATATCTCCAGGAGCAATCTGGAAAGTAACTGCACCAATTTTCATTTCATAAGCTGTAAACCCAGGGCTGGAGACAGTCTTGAAGGTTCCTGAAAAGCAAGCAAGCAAATGAAAGAGTGGCTGGAAAAAGAAAAAGAATGGGGCCTTATTCTCTTCCCAGTCCTCTTTCTCCTATATAAACCCAAATCTGTTAAGCTGCTGGGTTTTCTTTTTTTAAAAAAATTAGAAAATCATGCTTTGTGGCAGTAGGAGTATCATTTTCTGAGTTAAATAGGATGAGGCAGAAACATCTGATTGGACCGTCTGCAAAAGTTGCTGTAGCATCATAAGAAAGGCAGAGGAGGGATAGAGAGCACAATGCTCCCTCGTGTCATCCTAACACCTCTTGGAGATTTTTTTTCAGCTTTTTTGAAGTATGACTGACAAATAAAAATTTTAAGTATTCAATGTGTACAATGTGACATTTTGACATTCACATATATTGTGAGACGATTACATACCCATCGCCGACATTTTGTGGGGGGGGGGGGTGAGTGTGTGCACTGCACGCGGGGAGTGGTGAGAACACCCGAGATCTTGAAACTCGAAAAATATGAAACATTAGAGGCACCTGAGTGGCGCAGTCAGTTAAGCGGCCAACCCTTGGTTTCGGCTCAGGTCATGATCTCATGGTTCACGAGTTCAAGCCCCACGTCAAGCTCCATGCTGTCAGTGCAGAGCCTGCCTGGGATTCTCTCTCTCTCCCTATCTGCCCTTCCCTCACTTGCTCTGTCTCTCAAAATAAATAAACTTAAATTAAAAAAAAAAAAACACGAATATGCAACATTATTACCTGTAGTCCCATGCTGCACATTCAGTCTCTAGAATTTATTCATCTTATGACTGGAAGTGTGTACCTCCGGATGATCGTTTATTACCATTTTACAGAAATGGAAATGGTCTTGATGACTAGGTCATTTGTCTCATATTCAACACAGTTCACTAACCCCACACATGAGCTTTTCCTGTTGCTTCATGTGCCCCTGGGGTAGCAATATCAAGGCTGGTCGGAGGAAATTACCCTGACTGTGTTGGCACATTACTGTCCACTCTACACTCTGAGGCTTTACAACTTAGCTGCGTCATTTCTACTCAACCCTTAAGCTCTTCAGGTCTCCCTTTGCACAAGACACAGTGGCTACAGAACCCCTTGCCCAGGCAGCCATTGTGTGGACTAAATAACATATATGAAGGGGCGCCTGGGTGGCTAAGTTGGCTAAGCCTCTGACTCTCAATTTCAGCTCAGGTCATGATCTCACAGTTTGTGAGATCAAGCCCCTGCATTTGGCTCTGTTGATAGCGTAGAACCTGCTTGGGATTCTCTCTCTCTCTCTCTCTCTCTCTCTCTTGCTCTTGCTCTCTCTCGCGAGCTCTCTCTCTGCCCCTCTCCCCACTCCTCTCTCTCTGTCAAAATAAATAAATAAACATTAAAAATTTTTTTTGAAATATATGAAAGCTATCAGTGAAGTTTAGCGCGTCATACGCATTGTAGTTATGTATGTGCGTGTGCGGTTCTTCAAAGGCCTTTACTGGACGAGTCCTTCAGAGTGGGAGGACACAGGCCCAGGAGGCTGTGGGCAGGCACTGCTCCTGGCTACCACACCTCAGTGGAATGGACTCTAGGCAAGGCAGGCTCCAGCATGTTCGCTTCTCCAGGGGCGCAGCTTCTCTCATATACGTGGAGGCTGACGTCACATGGAGGCAAGAGCAGCGCTCCAGGCCCGGCACGTCCAGGGCATCCCCCTCAGCATACTATGGCCACAGCAGCCCCAGGTAGGCCTCCCACTTGTTGCGAGGATCTCGCCGCAGGTGAAGCAGCACACAGGGATGATCAAGGGGGCCACGGCGCGGTCGCCGGTTCCAGCCCTGGCCGCTGCCTTGCTCCTCCATCTTCAATTATCTTTACTTATCATATCTGAGAAACTCTGGCCTCATTGGCGATGACTGGATTCACATCCTTGTGGTACATGCTGGGTAGCTGGTTTGTGCAAGCACCCCCTGAATGGCCCTGTTAATCACTGTCTTGAAAATGTGGAGATCCTATCCTCCCTCTGTATTCCCATCAAGCAGAATGTGCAGAAGAGCATGTTGTTCAGTGTTCAAGGTCAGGGGCGGGGTGTGTGGGGGGGTGGCCAACCCTGAATGTCTGTCTTACATTGAAGCATGTCCAAGTGTCTGGCCTTGATCTCCTTGGAAATGCTGGCCATACAAGGAGGGGAAGGGCCACCGACAGCTGCTCTGGTAAGCTGCTGTGATATGAAAACTTGCTGCATGTAGTCCCTGCAGCAGAGGCTTTATCCAGTCGGCTCTCCTGGACTCCCTGTATGTAAGTTTCCCCAGTAAACCTATGTCTCAGTTGGTGGCTCTGGGTCTTTTCTTTGGCCTCACCGGACCAACACCCACCCTAGGCTTAGAGTTTGCTGGGGTGCGGCAGCACAACATCGAAACGATGTATTCTTTGTGTGCTCAGACAACGGAACATGCTCTAACACCCCCTCCATCACCGATTTGTTCCTTATGTGAATTAGCTTTGTCTCCTTCTATGGGCCTTCAGCTACCACCGAAGAGCTACTAAGCAGAGGGAAATAATGTCCTCAGCAGAACGACTTTGCCAAACCTTGGCCACCTCCAGCCATGAGAATCCTGTCCTTGTTGGGATTTCCTCTTGACCATTTAGTGAATTCATCTAAAAATGCCTGGAAATAGAAATACAGTTAGTGACTACAACAATATTCTGTAAAAATATTAATCCAATTCTTTGGAGCATTGCTCACCAGACATCAATTAGGAACAATAGTTCTCCCTAGATTTCCACTTACCCAGAGACTTTTTAACTAAAGGATTGCAGTTCAACCTAGGAATTTTCTCAGAAAATACCAGTGCTGATTTACTTTATTTCATGGAAAGCCCACAATGCTATCTCAGATACCTGAGAATAACTAAGAACCTAGAAAAGAACATTATAGGGGCGCCTGAGTGGCTCAGTCAGTTGAGCATCTGACTTCAGCTCGGGTCGTGATCTCATGGTTTGTGAGTTTGAGCCCTGCATGGGACTCTGCTGACACCTCAGAGCCTGGAGCCGGCTTCGGATTCTGTGTTTCCCTCTCTGCTCCTCCCCCACTCATGCTTTCTCTCTCTCTCTCAAAAATAAATAAACAAAAAAATTTTAAATAAAAAAGAAAAGAACATTATATTTGATGTCTTTTTAAAGTACTCACGTTAGTAGTTTGTAGCAACAGCCCTTAAAGTCACATAATGAAAAGATAATAATAACGACTTCTGCAGCTGGTTTCGAGGCTTGCTATACGCTAGGCACCATGGGTAACATTTCAAATACATCCTCTCTTAATTCCCACATCAACTCAAAGAGATACTATTCACTCTACACATGATAAAACTGAGATTCAGAGAGGTTGCCTCACTCAACCTTTAAATGGCATGATTGAAATGCAAACCTAGCAGTATCTTTCTTCTTTTTACTTTCATATTGTTTGCATTTTGCTATAACTATGCACAATTTATATAAAATCAATATAACCTCTTCAAGAGTGAAAACCAGATTTTGGTACTCAAGTGGGCCAAGATGCAGCTGAGGAGTGCATCTCAAGGAATGCCACCTTACAAGGGCAGGCGTCAGGGGTTAAGTCCTTACTAAATGTGCTTTGATTGCTTCTCTATTGCTGAATACTATACTGCTGTTTCTAGCTTAAGACCCACATAGACTTGGGTAGAGTGGCTATATTCTAAGGTTTCTCTTATTTGGTCTTTTCCCTATAAATAAAGCCATGACTTAGCTTTCATTCAGTCAGTGTTATAATGTCTGGGCCACTTTTATGCCAATAACTTTCTGCTTCTTCCTAAGAATTTATTAAGTACAAATTATCTTGTCTCTTGCTAAACTATCTGGGAAGGATTGTATGAGTTCTCAGTGTTATCTCATAAGTCTTATGACAACCCCCTATCAGTAACCAACACTTATGGACAGGAAAGTGAAAACATTATTATTTGCAGATCTACAAAGACATCTGATTGCACTTAGTTTCACTTGCCGGAATGACCAGAAGTGATATGTAACCATACCTGATGGATTTCATCATCACCTGGATGTACCAGAAAGTGAACTTCTTGTAAGGTTTTCAGCCATGCGTTGCTACTAAATTTGAACACTTCTGAAAGGATTAGTTCAGCAAAAATAGCTTTGGGAAAACTCAAATTTCCTGTTCCAATCATGGGAAATGTGATTGATGAAAAAGATAACTCTTCCACAGTTGTCAAACATTTCTTGATTATATTTGCCATGATCTGAAATGTACAAAATACATTCATACAAGTTAGGGCTTAAGCTGGTGAGAAACAGAGAGGGCTACAACCATTCCAGAAACTCTGACGAGACCTTCTCTGCTATGCTTGGCTTCGTCCGGGTCTAGGGTGTCAGAAAGGGAAACTGAGAAAGAAGAGGACATTCCAAAGAGATTCTAACTCATGCAGGAAGAAGGTCCAATAGTATGGGAATGGTCACATAAACAACGGTATCTTGTTGCAATTAAAAGCGATGTTTATGAAGAGTTTCTAATGACATAGGGGAATGTCTATGTTAAGTAAAAGAAAGCAGGACTGAAAAATGTTTGGAAGGGAATGTCAACTAAGAAATTAGTATGCATAAAATTGACTTGAAGGAATTACAATAAAATGTTGACCAAAGTTAACTCTAGATGGATGGATTATAATTTTTATTTTTGTCTTTGTACTTCCTGTATTTTCTCCAATGTATATGTATTACTTTCATATTCGAAAAAAAAGTGGGAGTTAAACTGGGAATAGAAGTGAGAAGTCACCAAAAGAAGAGCAATGACCCCTCATCCTTTACCACAGCTCTGGCACATCTCTGTTATACTGAAGGATTATTACACTCATTTTCAGATAACATTCCTGGAGAACCCCAAGGATTGTTACTACTTTCAAGGTCAATTATACTGTAATAACTGGTAGCAATGATTGACTGTTCATGGAATGTGAGAAAGATTTCAGGAAATAAACAAGATTCAGTCAATACTAGGGTTTCTCAACCTGGGCCAGAGAAGTCTGTGTGATGGAGGCTCATGTACACTTTTGTAGGAGGCTTAGCTGCATCCCTGGCCTCCACTTCCTAGCTATCAGTAACCAGTGTAACAAGCCAAATGTCCCCTGGGGAATAAATTCACTTTGCTTGAGAACCATAGATCTATACCCTGCCAGAAGATTACCAGAGCTATCAATGAAGCAAAGAACTAAGGATTTTCTCTACCTGCTGAGAAGACCCTGCTCCATGATCCCAGCCTGGGGCCACGACGTGGAGCACAGCTTTGCAGTTCAGGTTGCAGCCACTTGTCATGAATATGCTACCTACTTCCTCCTCTGTTCCCTGCCTGGTGGCATATAACTCTTCCTGGAGCTTTGGACCAGCTTTCTGCAAAAGAGCCTGAGATAGTGGTCCTCCTCCAAGCTGAAGATTCCTGGGAACAGTGTTGACAATGACATCGGCCTTAAGGAAAACAGCAACAGTTTGTTAGAGTTCGAATCAATAGTTATTAAGCATCTATGACTTGCCAAGTATTATGAGGTAATGCACAAGATATGTTTTGTCTATCATACTAACCTCTCAACCCCACCCTCAAGGGGCTTACAATCTGTTAATACTTAGATACTGTAATGAGGTGAGCCCCAAAATTAGAAATTACCACCCACTACTGTTAAGTTAACATATGATGAGTCAGAGTAGGGCTATGAAAATAAACAAACAGAAAGGAGAGCCAAAATGAAAGGTAGAAGAAGAAACAGATAGCTAGACAGATGGAAACAAAAATAGAACTCCAAAAGAGACCACTGAGGAAGGAAGAGTTGCTTTTAAGCTGGCAGGGACTCAGAGGAATTGTCCTGACTTTATTAACATACCTAAAGGAAGAATGGGCCCATCTGAAGGGCAGGGGCAGGGGCAGGGAGGGGGTGCAGATTCTGATAAGCCCTGAAAGCCTAAACAAAGGCCGGGGTCATGATCTGATGCCAACAGATATTAAATATTCAATTCATCGAATTCCATTTATTCTTATTTTGTATTCAACTTTAGAGGGCAGAATGCTTTGCTCATGCGGAATTTGAGTATTCTGGTTCGTCGGGAATGCTTCTTCATTGTAAATTAAAAGCTGTCTATGTCTTTGGGCCACATAACAGTTACATTTCTCACTGTCATGGGTCCACATCTGTCTTACACGAGATTAGTTAACATAAACTAATCTCAGGACCTGAGAAGCTTCCTGCAGGGAAAAAAGTCAGTGAGCCTTCCATGGGGCAGTTGGTTAAGTGTCTGACTCTCGATTTCAGCTCAGGTCATGGTCTCACAGTTCATGGGATCGAGCCCCACGTTGGGCTCTGCACTGACAGCACAGGTCCTGCTTGGGTATCTCTCTCTCCCTCTCTCAAAGTAAATAAATAAATAAATAAAAAGTCAGTGAGCTTTCCAAAAAAACAAGATCCAGCCCATTTGCACCCCACTCTTTGCTTCCTGATTCCTATACAGTTTGGGGAAGCAATATATTAACATGTAAAACGGCAAAATAATGTTTACATCAGTTCAAGATAATCAAAAGAAACTTAAAAATACAATTAGTAATTGCTGTGGAATTTCGAAAAAAGCAAGAATCCTTGAGTGGACTGGTTACTAATGTCTTTACAAAGAGGATAAGGGATGAATCTGGGACAGAGGAAAAGAAGGCAGTAAGTATTCTAGGTGGGTGAATATTTAAGAAAACACATAGAATTGAGAAAGGTCAGAAAGCAGTCCAATTTAGCGAACGGACAGTGTCCATGGTGAGAGACAGGGCTGGAAAGAGATCTGGGGCCAGATGATGGAAGACTCTGTAAGCTCACACTTTTTTGGGTTTTATGCTGCAGGCAGTAGGGAGCACCTGATTAATATGCATCACATAGCTATGGAGAGGGCAGACAGGAGGGTGAGAGGAGTGACTGGAGGTACTGAAAGATGAGTTGACTGTGGGAATGAAAAGGAAAGGGCATGTACAAGAGACAGTGTGCAAGGAGGCTGGGAAACCAGTTGGATAGGGAAAGGAACTTAGAGAAGAAATAGTTAGAGGACTCCAAAGTTTATATGGCGCCATCCAACCATGAGAATAGTTATCCTGACAGGGGTGATGAGAGTTTAACAATCCGCAGAGCATGTCGTGAAAAGACCTCAGTTTCCTCATCTATAAGATGACGGTATGTAATATGTATCTCAGTTAGATTGTAGCACTAATTGGGTGAGATAAACTTTCAAGTGGTCTGTCCTAAGTGGATAATGATGATAGCTATCATTTTTTGAGTCTTCACTATGTGCCAAGAAGGTGCTAAGTGCTTTATGTGGATTATTTTATTATACCCACCTCATAAGAACCCTAATATCGTCATCATCCATAATTATAGATAAGGACACTGAGACATAAGAGGGAATGTTGACCAAGATCAATGACTGATCAGTGGTAGAGTGGGATTTGAACCCTGCCAGGACCAGCTTTGGAGCTCGTCTGCATAACCACTACATTACGCCATCTTTTAGAGTAAAAAAGGAACTTCCTGTACTTGCATGTGAACCCATTCTTTTCTGGTCTGAGTATGCCCACCAAGCAATCTCATAATAGGCAGCTACAGAGCTATTATCCATAGCCATGGCAATTAGATTCCTCATTGCAAATTAAATAATTACAATTCCAATTTTACAAATAAGTCTTCTGAGCTTGATTAGTGCCACCTTTCTGGGTAAGATTATAAGATTCAACTTTTCAACTTGAAGCTCTGAGAACAAGGTCCTGAAATCATGTCACAAAGGAGTCTTAAGGATTCTACCCACTCTAGAGAACATGAAGAAACTGGCCGGCTGCCTCCCTGCTGCTATCTCATTAGCTGCAGCAAAAGCAAAGAATATTTCCAGTGGTTTATAATGCATGAGTCTCCAACTTTCTCATAAGAATTCTCTTTCCATTAATCTTGAGTGTATGCCATTTGGTAAATATCAAGTGTCAAAATGGTGTAAGAATTCTGAAGAAGAATCCAAATCAGTAAATCTCTGCATATTAGAATCACTTGGAATTCTTTTAAAAACTACTGACCCCCCTCTCCCACCACATACCTGACCAATTAAAATCAGTCTCTAGGGGGTAGGTCCTCAGCATTTATAGTTTTAAAAGCCTCCCAGATGATTCTGACATGCAGCCAGCATTGAGTATCATGGATGTCAACTACAGATGGAATATAACACCTGGACCTCCTGCTAATTGGTGATTCCAAGGGGGAAAAAGCAATAGGAGGCGAGCAGCAAAAGCCAGGCTGAGTATTTAGTACCTGTGCTGGTAATCTTTCTACTTTCTTGTTCTGCCTGTGTCTCAGAAAGTGCTCAGACAGGAGCAAAAGGGTATTTGTGAAGGATAATATTATAATAGGATGTGCATATGTCCTCCCCATAAATGCCGATTGGAACAGGAGAGAAAAAGAGAACTGGGTTGAAAGTAGGTCAAGATAAGTTACAGAGAAATAAAAGAGGTGGATATGCACACCCTGGTTTGTGGTCAACTTAGATCTCCTCACATGAGAACATGTGGAATACAGGGGATGGTAAGTATAGCCCTGCTCGAACCTCGGGTTGGTTTATCTTCCCAAATTTATATGGTTCATTTTTTACCTTAAGTCACAGAAGCAGTTAATTAGACCCCATTGTTTCTTGATGGATTTACTAGATAGCACCGCTTACCTGGAAACAAATAACATCTCCACTTATCAACACAAGCTTTAGACCTTCTTCGGTTTCTGTTGAGGCTATCACATTTCTATTGGAAAGATTTTTCCAGCTGGCTTGGTCTCTTGACTGTGGAGAAAACAGTGAAAATAATTACCAGGCAATGCTATCTGGAGACTTTTCTCATAGGTGTCCAAACAGGAACTATTAGACTCCTCACCTCTCTGACTCAGCTCGCAACCCAACCCTAAGATTCAAAAGCAAATAATGTATTGCCACGATTTTTGAGTATCAACTGTATTTAACACTCCTAATGCCAGTGAGCTCGTTTACTTATTTCACAAAGAATTCTAGCTTAGAATTCTTAGAATTCTGCTCATATCCCCTGGCTCTTACTGTTTAAGGGCACTCAGGTCTTACCTCCAGGTGTATTCTTTCTTTTCTTTTTTTTTTTTTTTTAGTGTTTTTAAATTTATTTTTGAGAGACAGAGCAAGTAGGAGAGGGACAGAGAGAGAGAGGGAGACACAGAATCTGAAGCAGTCTCCAGGCTCTGAGCTATCAGCACAGAGCCCAATGCAGGGCTCGAACTCATGAAACCGTGAGATCATGACCTAGCCAAAGTCAGGCACTCAACCCACAGGTGCTCCTCCAGCTGTATTCCTTGTCCAAGTACTTTCTGTAGTGCCAAAGCCTGCTTTGCTTGCTGGTGTAGCAGAGAGGAATCACAGGTAAATTAAGCAGCCCTCCCACCGCCCCTTCTTCAAGCCCTCATCCAATGATTGACAGGAGTTCCTGTAAAACCACCCCAGCAACCTTGCCTTCCAGGTGGGACTCACTCTGAGTTTCTTCAGTGGGATTAAGTGGTAATGGATTTGATAACACACCTTATCAGTATCTTTTACCTCCCTATTTAGATCATTTGCACTTGAATCCTGTCTCAGGTTCTGAGGGAACCCAAACTAAGACACACCCCTTAGTTCTCCATAACAAGGCATTTGTAGCTTGACTATTAATCAAGAATTTTAGAATTTAAAGGGTCATCACAGATCATCCAGTACAGAAACTTCATTGTCAGTGGGGGAGACCAGCGTACAAAGAGATGAAACCACCTACTTAAAGTCAAATTATTAGCTGATAAAGGGCACAGTCCTTGAATCTGGTCTACACGGAATCTACAAGAGAAGCTGATCTACCCGAAGGTATTGTCACACTTACCAATGGTAAAAACATGAGACACATCACCACCCCATCCCATACACCTTGTCATCCACATCTGTCACAAACATTAATTGGATCAACACTCTTTTTCAATCAATCCAGATAGAGTTTCAGAATCTTGCTCAACACAGAGCTCCAGGCAACATCTGTCATTTGATCAGGGGTAACCCATGAAATGAAATGTATTTTCCATTTCTGATCCAACTCAGAAAAGATATGACTTTTCTTTGCTTAAAATAATCTTAGAGAATTTTCCACACTCTACTTTCTATATCAAATAGAAAAGTCCATAAGGACTGGAACAGGCTTCCTGAAGTCCTTTTGACTTGCTCAAGAATTTCATTTTTTACGTTCTCCTGTGGTACTGTGGTATGTTTGGTGCAAGCATTATCGATGACCTCCCACCCTGGTGATCCGTGGGGTAAATGGGTATTAAGGAGGGCCCTTGTTGTGGTGAGCACTAGATGTTATACGTAAGTGATGAAACACTAAATTCTACTCCTGAAACCAATATTACACTCTGTTAACTAACTAGAATTTAAATAAACTTGAAACAAACAAACAAAAATGACCTCCCACCCTAAGAATTCCTTGGGTATAGACTCTTTCAAAGCACAGATATGAAGACTAGAAAAGCTTCCAGAAGAACCAGCCACATTCTCTATCAAATTTTGTTTTTTCCTTTTCAATGTTATGATTGGTGTACTATATTAAATTCTTTTCACATCCTCAGGTTATTATTATGACTGCACCCTTGACTATATCAGACTCAGTTGAAATCCTATCATCCTCTATGCTGCTTTTTATGGCTTCATATTCAACTTAGTGACTTGAGATTTAGAGATGATATGGCAGAAGTTTTTAGAAATGTCCTCATTCCAGGTCTTGATGACATTGATCTTTGTTCTTCCTTGAGTGAGTCCAGTGGCCGCAGACCTGAATGTTACCTCTTGCCTCTTACATTTGACTTGGTGCCATGTTACCTCAGAGTGACACCTTCTCCTTGTATAATTTATCATTCCAATCCGGTGATGCTTCTTCTGCAAGACCCTCCGTATGAGAGGATGCAGAGCCACCCAAAATGGTGCTGGCAATTCTCTCAGGGGCTTCTCCTTTCCATACAAGGCTATGCCCAAAGTCACATAATATGGAAACACAGTAATGGGCCTTTCATTGAAGACAAGCTTTTTGGCCAAGTAGGTGTCCACCACTAAAAAAAAAAAAAAAAAAAAGTAAAAGGTAGGTATTCAGACAAAATCACTGGCACAAAAAGAAATCCTGATACTATGAGACTCTGAAATACAGTATATCTACCAAAATGGTACCACCATCAGGCAGCTCAATGAAAGATGTGACATTCATGAATGCAATGGCCCTAATTCTTACTGAATCTAACAGATTTATTCCATTCAAGTTTACTTTGCAGCGAAGGTCTATACACTTAATCTGATACTTCCCTTGACAATATTGGGGAGGTGATTTTCTTTTTCTGAAAAAAAACAAAAAAAAACAAAACAAAAAAGAACAAAAACAAAACAAAACAAAACAAAAAAAACTTGGCTCTTAAAAATTCAATAAATACAAACAATAATGAATGAGCAATTACAAATAAACTGTTAGAAGTAAAGCCAATGCCATTTTTTACTTAAAAAATTTTTTTAATGTTTATTTACTTGTCAGAGAGAGAGACAGAGACAGAGTACAAGTGGGGGTCACAGAGAGAGAGGACGACACAGAATCTGAAGCAGGCTCCAGGCTCTGAGATGTTGGTACAGAGTCTGATGCCAGGCACGGACCCACGAACCACAAGAACATGACCTGAGCTGAAGTCAAATGCTTAACCAACTGAGCCACCCAGGCACCCCAAGCCAAAACCATTTTTAAAGGAATAGTCATAAGAGTGAAAAATATTAAAAACAATTGCCGGCTGTAATAAAAAAATTTCATAAAGTTAGATCAGATTCCTTAGAAGCAGAGCCTGAGATGAGGATTCATGTGCAAGTGATTTATTAACGTAGTACCCTCAAAAAAACATGTAGGAAGTGAGAGACAAAGACAGAGAACGTGGTTCAGGTTAAGCCTGGCTTCTGCCTAATCCTGCAAGGAGCTCTAGAGTGTATAAATTGCATCATGGTGCTATCCCAACCTTGAGACTCGGAGCTGGGTTTTTGAATCAGTCATACCAGTCAGAAAGTATGAGATAATAAATGTTTGTTATGTAAAGCCACTAAATTTGGTATGGAGCACGAGAAAGCTAACACAGACTGGATGCTTATTTAGGACGGCTTGAAGAGGCAGGCTAGTGGAGATAGTGTAGGTTAAAACCCCTACCCCCTAATCCTTTGTGTCAAAGTCATTGCTGAATGCCAACCTCTAATAACTATGCCAGCAATATAAACTTTAAGGGTCTTAACAAAAAATTATAAACAACAATAACAACAAAAGCCTCAAAACCCAACCAAACAAAAACAAACAATATAATAGAAAACAGAGTATAACAGTTCCTTAGCAAGAAACGCATGTTGCAGCAAAACTTTTTTTCCAAATTGCAACAAATGTTTTTGGTTTTATATAAGGTATGGGTTGGGATATAAAATATTATTATGGTGCCTTGCAGTTTACAAAAAAGTTGTAAAATGCCACACTACACTCTATATCACTCTGTCTCCCCCGCTGGCTTCTTCGACTCACAATGGCTGGGGTGCAGACTGAGGCTTTTAGCTAACCCAACTTGCACATTATCTCCAAAGACATTGAATATGCTTAGCCATTAACCATTTACCAGAGTATAATCATAATTAATGGTTAAAAAAAAAAGCTCTTCAGATGTCAGCACTAGCTCAGGACTAGGTGACAAGTATGCAGGATAGATGGGACCTTCACATTTTGCAACTTTGTGAGGTTGGTATGAGTCCTAAGAATTATACAGCTTTCAATGTAGAAGTCTGCTAAGTGAGAGATACCTGCACTAAACATTTGTCTTCTCACAAAGTACCAATTAGAAATATCTAGTGGTTGGGGTGCCTGGGTGGCTCAGTCGGTTAAGCGTCTGACTTCAGCTCAGGTCATGATCTCGTGGTCTGTGATTTCGAGCTCCGCATTGGGTTCTGTGCTGACAGCTCAGAGCCTGGAGTCCACTCTGGATTCTGTGTCTCCCTCTCTCTCGGCCCTTTCACCGTTCATGCTCTGTTTCTCTCTCTCTCCCTCATAAAATAAATAAACATTAAAAAATATATTTTTTAAAAAAATGTCCAGCGGTATGGGATGCCTGGGTGGCTCAGTCGGTTGAGCGTCTGACTTCAGCTTAGGTCATGATCTCACGGTTCATGGGTTCAAGCCTCATGTCAGGCTCTATCAGCACAGAGCCTGGAGCCTGCTTTGGATTCTGTGTCTCCCTCTTTATCCGTCCCCCTCCGACTTGCACTCTGTCTCTCTGTCTTTCTCTCTCAAAAATAAATAAACATTAAAAAAATGTCCAGTGGTACCAAAATGTTCCGTGGTATCAATTCATTGCTCTATGAAGAATCAGATATTATTTCAGTCTAGTCCTAAGACTACTAGCTTCTTAAACCACTCTTGAAAGTTAAGCTCCTTTTCTTTCTAGAGAGGATCTCAATTTTTGGCTTTCCTTACTGTTTTCCTTCAAAGCTATGTGAGAAAGATCCTAATTTTTGCTTCTCTTCTCTTGATCTCATTCATTTCCACCCCCCAGCCTTCTATCTCCACCTATAGTTTCAGAGATATTTTTTTGGTTTTAGCAACTCTTCCTAAGGATCATAGTTGGGAGAGGATGTGCAGGTGAAATATGGCCATTAATAATGGTATCTATTTAGTCATATTACCTAAAATATAAACTACTCTGTGGCATAAACTCTTTGGGAGATCGTTACTACCTTTAAAGTGGTTCATTTAATTTTCCAAATTCTTATTGTGCTCTTTGAGAAGTGATCAGATTCTGAATACATCTTGAAGCTATAGTGAACAGAATTTCCTAAAAGACTAGGTGTGGGATATGAGAGACTCCCAGGTTTTGGCCTGAGCAACAAGTGATGAGGTTTTGGGGCTAAGGGGGTTCCGGAGCCGATGACCAAGAAAGAATTCTTGAAGATGTCTTTGGTGCAAAAGGTGATTTTATTAAAGCACGGGGACAGGACCCACGGGCAGAAAGAGCGTGCTGGGGTTGTGAAGAGTGACTGGTTTTATACTATGGAGTTGGGGAGGTAAAGTCAAAAGGGAGGCCTCCAGAGGGACCTGGATATGCTAGAGAGGACTCCTAAGATACCGGAGGCCTTGCTATTGTCAAGCTAAGATTGTTTTCCTTCTGGTAAGGCATTAACATTAGGACAGTAGGGGGTTCCAAGAGAAATGTTACACCCTGTATTTGCCTCGAGTATTTGTCAATGGGCGGCAGGTTTTGAGGATATTTAATTTTACCTGCCATTTTCTTCTTGCTTTTGTTCCCCATATGACTATTGAAGGGTGATGATGGGGCTCCAGGAAACAGAGTCTAAAGGTTTCTGGAGATTAGGCTATTGATAAGAGTGCCTTTTTCTTGTAATTTACCAAGACATTTGTAAACTGATGGAGATCCGTATCCTGTATGACTGTGATCTCTATCAGTTAGCCATTTGTTTCTTTCCTCTCCTTTGTCCTTGGGCAGCCAGGAGTGCCTGAGGAATATCACACGTATCCCACCTAGGGTGTGTGGGGTGTGCGTGTGTGTGTGTGTGTGTGTGTGTGTGTGTGTGTGTGGTATGTGTGCTAGTTTGTATTTTACCCTCTGCCTGCCTCAAGCTCCCTCATCACTAGGAGGATGGAATTGCTATCAGTTGAGATGGGAAAGTCTGTGGATAGTGCAGGTCGGTGGCATAGGGCGAGGAGGACGGGGAGTTTTGTCTTGGATATGTTGTACTTATATCATATACTTTTAGACAAGCAGGTGAAGAGGTCTACTAGGCAGTGAGTATTGACATTGGAGTTTATGAGAGAGTCTTGACTGGAGACATGAATTGAAAGTCATGGATACATAGACAGTATTTAAAGCCACTACATCTCCAAGGAACTGAGTGTAGACAAAAAGAAGTAAAGAACTGAACTCTAAATTAAGAGTTAAAGAAAAGAAGGTGAAATGAGGAAAGAATGAGAATTAGCAGCTACTGAGGCAGGAAAAAAGCCAAAGTGTGGCATCCTAGCAGCAAGTGAACAAAGAGCACTTAGAAGGAGAGAGTGATCATTGAGTCAGATGCTACGAAGATTTCAAGTAAAATTAAGCCTGGAAAGTGGCTCATGAGTTTAGTTTAGGAGGTCATTGATGACCTTGATGAGAGTGATTTTGATGGAACGGTGGCGGTAAAGCCTCTTCTAGAACTGATTTAAGAAAGAACAAGAGGAGAGGAAATGCGGATGAGTAATGACAAACTCAATCGAGTAATTTTTCTGCAAAAGGAAAGAAAAAAAAAATGAAGCAGTAACTGCAGAGAAATTGAGGTCAAGAGAATTTTTTTTGTTGTCTGGGGTTTCTTTTACTGCACAAAAAAACAGTTCTTCACAAAGACCTGTTCAAAGCCTTGAGTTAATTCATGGCATATTCCAGTAAGAATGTGTGGCTTTGATGGATTTCCTAACCACTTGTGTGGCCTCTAATTTGACTTCATTTGTGCATGAAATGGTTAATAATAACTGCCAAGATCTAGAAAGAAGAGAAATCAATTACCTTTGTAGTCAGAAAACTCAACCTGGGCCGAACTCTTTTTTGGGAAAAGCTATGCATTGGTTACTCCTTCTCCTCCATTTGTGGCTTTTTCCAAGAAAATTCTTATGTAATTTTATCAACATGAGGTAGCAGATTTTCAACCCTAATGGTTCTTGTCAGTTCCAGAAGTCTTGGGAAAATCTGAAATTGCTGAACTCCGTAGTGTCTGACACAAACATTAACAAATGTCTTGACACCTACAAATAAAAATCAGTTTATTGATACTATAATTTCATTTCATAGCAAAAGAAAACAGATTTCAAACAGTAACTCGATTAGAGGCTATAACTAAGAATTAAAATTTAGATACTATATTTCTACATAAAGTTAAATTTCACAGTGTCAACCCCAACCTATCCTGCACTGCTTACCACGAATGCATGCGTGCGCACTGGCCTCCACCTAAGACCATTTTGGGAACATGGATCGACTGCTATCTCCCTAAATGAGATCAAGTGTGTCCAGCCATTTGTAAGCTGATGATAAAAGTGATAATTATGATACAATATTGTTTCCTCAATCTAATTTCTCTCTGTCCCTCCCCACCACCACTAGTTTCACCATATCTTTGTCTCTATTTTGGCCATATGTTTGTCATAAAAATAAATTTGTATATACTCAGAGGACATTTGAGGGCACAGTCACAGTGGTTAAGAAAATACCCTCAGAGGGTGCCTGGATGATGCAGTTGGTTGCGTGTCCGACTCTTGATTTTGGCTCAGATCATGATCCCAGCATCATGGGATCGAACACCATGGGCTCTGCACCGAGCATGGAGCCTGCTTGGAATTCTCTCTCTGTCTCTGTCTCTGTCTCTCTGTCTCTCTCTCTCCTTCTGCCCCTCTACTCTATTCACACTCTCTCTCTAAAATAAAAAAAGAATAGAAAAAATACGCTCTGAAGTCAGAATATTACTAGCTGTGTGACTGTGACCAAATCATTAATTCTCTCTAAACCTAGATTTCTTTATCTGTAAAACGGGGGAGAATAACAGTACCTATCTCATAGTGAGTAAAAATTTATCGCAGTGCTTAGCATAGAGCAAAGCACTTGATAAATGCTAGTTATTAGAAGTACCAGAAGTAATAATACATAATCCTTTGCAATCGTCTTACTGGGAGTTAGAAAGAGCACAACTTTTGGGGGAGGGGAAGAGGGGAAAGGAAAAAAAGACACAGAGAGGGAGGGAGATAAAACATAAGAGACTCTCAAAGACTAAGAAAAAACTGAGGGTGAGGGGGATGAGGGAGGGGGGAGAGGGGGTGATGGGCATTAAAAAGGGCACATGTTGGGATGAACACTGGGTGTTATATGTAAACCAATTTGAAAATAAACTATTAAAAATTAAAAAAAAAAAAAGAAAAAAAGAAAGAGCACAACTTTTAAACAAAACCCACCGTGAGATGCCTGAAATCTCAAAGTAGGATACAACCACAATTTGCAAATGAAAGGGTAAAATATATTGTCTGTCTTACCAATATTTTTGAGAAAAGTCATGACAGCAACTTTCGTATTGGGTATTACTTCCACCCTGAAGTCACCATGGGCTTCTGACCAGCCACTAGTCAACTCCACAAGCAAGGAGAGCACATTCTCAGGCAGATGTCTTAGATATTGTGACATGCAATCAGAATGGAGGCTTGTGAAGCGTATTTTGAAAATTCCTCTATTTCGTCCACTTTCATTTCATCCATTTTATCCACTCTTCTGAAAAGTATTCCTTTTGTACTGAGGTCTTCCAACTTAGCAATTTTTAAGGAGACAGAAATGCTTAAGATGTTAGTTTTTGTATCTGATTTGAGATTTGAAAAGCTTTGGCCTTTATATTACTGCCCAATGTTTTCAATGCTTTGGAAGAAAATAGATTTCACTCATTGCCTGAAAGTAAGAAAGAAAGAGAAAAAGAGAGAGAGAGAGAGAGAGAGAGAAGGAAGGAGGAAGGAAGGGAGGAACGAAGAAAGAAAATAGTAACTCTGGCTAAATGATCATGTAAAATTAAATATATTCTTTGTAAGGTCGGATCTTCTCACCAAATCACAAGGACAAACAAACAAACAAACAAACATGACAATAAATGATGGTGCTCATCCATGGACATAAATTACTAGAGCTACAACTTGTTACTGAAAAGAAAGAAGTTTCTGTTACTGCGTAATGAATCCATAGATAATCAAAATACAAAAATACTACATATCCACAAAGAAGACTGGGTATGGGGTAGACATTTATGGGGAGAATAGAGATTTTACTTTCATTTTTCATTGTTTTTAACCCTGGAAAGAGATCTAAAGGAACTTTAAGCAAGGTAAAGCAGCTTACTCTGAACTCAGAAGTTAATAGTATTCACAGTTAAATAACATGACAGTTGCTCTCCTTAGAAGTAGTGAAAAACAAAATAAATCAAAAACTAAAAATGGTCATCAAAATAAGGTGGTGAAAAAGAAATGAGGATAAATATAGAAATGGAAAAGATAGGGGCGCCTGGGTGGCTCAGTGGGTTGGGCATCCGACTTCAGCTCAGGTCATGATCTTGCAGTCAGTGAGTTTGAGCCCCGCATCAGGCTCTGTGCTGACAGCTTGGAGCCTGGAGCCTGCTTCAGATTCTGTGTCTCCTTCTCTCTCTGCTCCTCCCCTCCTCACTCTGTGTCTCTCAAAAATGAATAAACATTAAAAAAAAAAAGAAATGGAAAAGATACCAAAAACAGTCTTTCTTTATAAATACTACAACCACATATCATGAAAAAAATTTTAAATCATCAACACCATGAAGAAAATGAAAAGAAAATCCACAGAATGGGAGAAAATATTTGTAAATCATAGTTAATAAAGGATTTGTATCTAGAATATATAAAGAACTCTTACAACTCAACAATAAAAAAGCAAATAATCCAATTAAAAATAGGCAAAGGATTTGAACAGACACCTCTTCAAGGAAGATATATATATATGGTCAATAAAGACATACTAAAATATTCAACATCATTAGTCATTAAAAAAATGCAAAGCAAAACCACAGTGAGTTACTACTTCACACCTACTAGAATAACTAAAACTTAAAAAGACAGACAATAACAAGTATTGGCAAGGATGTGGAGAAATTGGAACCCTCATACTTTACTGGTGGGGATATAAAATGACCACTTAGAAAAACACTTAAATTCACAAAGACCAAAGTATTATTAATCGTTACCAGGGTCTGTGGGGAGGAGGGTAAGGGGAGTGACTTCAAATGCAAATGGAGTTTTTTGGGGTGATGAAAACTTCTAAAAATAAGTAGTGGTGAACACTGTGAATACACTAAAAATCACTGACTCGTATACTTTTAAAGAGTGAATTTTATGGCATGTACATTATATCTCAATAAAATTATTAGTAGGGGCTCCTGGGTGGCTCAGTCAGTTGAGTGTCTGACTTTTTTTTTTAATGTTTTATTTATTTTTGAGAAAGAGTCTGAGCAGGAGTAGGGGAGAGACAGAGAGGGGGAACAGAATAACAATGAGATAACACTACACACCTAAAGGAATAGTGACAGTACCAAAAATGCAGACAAGGGATGCGGAGCAACAGGAACTCTCATATATTGCTGGTTGGAATGAAAATGGCATTCACTTTGCAGGACAATTTGATAGTTTCTCACGAAACTAAACATATTCTTCCCCTACAATCCAGCAATCATGCTGCTTGGTAGTTACCCAAACAGGTTAGAAATTTATGTCTACACAAAAACCTACACATCGATGATTATAGCAGCTTTCTTCATAATTGCTAAAACTACAATAGGTAGTTGGGTAGGTACAATAGGCAAATGGACAAATTTGCAAATTTGGGCAAATAAACCTTGATACATCCAGACAATGGAATATTATTCAGTGCTAAAAATAAATGAGCTTTCAAGCCATAAAAAAACATGGAGGAAACCTACATGTATATTACTATGTGAAACAAATCAAATCTGCAAAGGCTAACGTATGATTCCAACTAATTAACATTTTGGAAAAAGCCAAACTATGGAGACAGTCAAAAGATCAGTGGGTACTAGAGATTAGAGGAGAGGGAAGGATGAATAGCAGAGCACAGAGGATTTTTAGGGCAGTGAAACTGTTTTGTATGATACTATAATGGTGGATATAAGTTACTAAACATTTGTCAAAATTCATAGAATATAGGATACCAAGAGTAAACTCTAATGTAAGCTATGAACTTTGAGTGATAATAACCTGTTAATGTAGATTCATCAATTGTAACAAGTGTACAGCTCTGGTGTGAGACGTGGATAATGGGGGAATTTGAGGGGGGTCAGGAGGTATATGGGAACTTTCTGTATCCTCCACCCAAGTTTTTTTCAATGCATCTTTAAGTAGTAATTCTAAAGCTAAATAGTTCTAAATTAAGAATAGATGATGTGACAGGAAATAGAATAGAAATTCCAGATATAAACCTTAATTTATCAAAAAGCTTAACAAAAAGTATTAAGAGGAATAAGAAAGTGAAGAGATGAATCGTAATTTAATTGCTGAGAAAATTAGTTTTCACTATGAAGAAAAATAGATATAAGTTCAGACCTCATAACCAACACCTAACCACAATAAGATTAGCCCCTAATGAGTTAAAAATGTTAACTTTTGGGGCGCCTGGGTGGCTCAGTCAGTTAAGCATCGACTTCAGCTCAGGTCAGGATCTCATAGCTCGTGCGTTTGAGCCCTACGTGGAGCTCTGTGCCGACAGCTCAGAGCCTGGAGCCTGTTTTCGATTCTGTGTCTCCCTCTCTTTCTCTGCCTCTCCTCCACTCACACTCTGTCTCTCTCTCAAAAGTAATAAATGTAGAAAAAAATTTTTAAAATTAAAAAAAAAGTTAACTTTAAACACTCTAAAAGTAATAGAATAAAAGTTCTATATTTATACATTTCTATAAATATATAATATGTAAATATATTATATAATATATGTAATCTATAATGTAATATCTGTAAGCTATAATCTATAATATTAATTTCTATATATAGATTCTATACTTATATATTTAAAATGCTTATAAATGTAAGAACATTTATCTACATCTTTTGGAGTGACAAATAAATGATTCATCAAGGGAATTAACAATCCTAAGCATGTGTATAGCTAATAACAGACTTTCAAAATATATGAAGCCCAAATTGATAGAACTCCAAGGAGAAATAAATCTATAATTATACTTGGGGATTTCAGCATCCTTTCTCAATTACTGATAGTACGACTAGTCATAACAGAGGCAAGGATATGAGGACTTGAACAACACTTCAACCCAACTTAATCTAACTGACATCGCTAGAACACTTAACCCAACAACAACAGAATTTATCAAGATGGATCATATTCTGTCTAGAAAACAAATCTTAATATATAAACTTAAAAGGATGCAAATAACACAAAGCATGTGCTCTAACTATTGTGAAATTAAGTTAGAAACCAATAGCAAATTAGTGATAGGTCCAGCTATGTGGATGAAACTCAACTGCCTTACGCTAAGTGGAAGAAGCAAGGCTCAAAAGACTATGTGCTGTATGGTTCCGCTTACATGACATTCTGGAACTATCAGCACCAAAATCTGACCAGTATTTGCCAGGGACTCACCTGGAGTGAGCCTGATTCCAAGGGTATGGGTGGGAATTTTGGGGGGGTGATGAAACTCTTTTTTCTATCTTTCTATCTTTGTTATCTTTTATATCTTGTGGTTGTTACACAATTGTGTACCTTTGCCAAAACTCGCAGAATGTACACGAAAAATTATAAATTCGCTGTTTATAAACTATGCCTGAATTTTAAAAAGAAAGGAAGTCAATAGCATTCACATACACAAATTGAAGATATACTGAATGAAAACTCTCACTTACAATAGCACACACAAAAAAAGATAAAGTATTTAGGAACAAACTTAACAGGAACTATTCTATGCAAGAAAACTATAAACACGCTTTAAAGACTCAAAAGTAAAAACCCAAACAAATGAAATGGCATCCTTTGTTCTTGGTTAGAACATCTCAACACTATCTCAAGATGTCAGCTCCCTGTAATTTAAAAGTTTAATGCAAATCCAGTACAAATCCCAATTGGCTTTTATTTGACACTGATCATAAATCAGAAGTCAATCCTAAAGTTCTTAAGTAAAGATAAGCACAGAAGAAGAGCTAGGAACACAGAAGGAAGAGCTCTTTGGGGAACTAGCCCCGACATTAAAATATGTAATAAAGCCTCTCCGCAACAGATGAATAAACATGTCAATGGAATAAAACAGAAGTTCCAGAAACAGCCAAAGTACATATACGGATCTGGTATATGATAAATGTTGTATCTCAAGTTACTGAGGCAGTGCTAATCTTTTTAATAAATGGTGCTGGGACAAGTGGATACCCATTTGGGAAAAAGATAAAGTTTGATCCATTCCTCAAATCATAAACGAGAATAAACTCTAAACATATCACAGGTCTAAATGTAAAAAATAAAGCATTACAAATAAAATGCGTGACTATAACCTGGGCGATGAGGAAAGCTTTTAAAATATGCCCAAAATTTCAAATGCGATAAAATAAGAGTAAATTTTCCTATAAAAATTAAAAACCGTTTGTATGGGGGGGGGGAAGCCACCATAAGCAAACTCAGAAGACAAATGACAAACTGAAAGGTAAGAGTTGTAACATAATATAACATTATATTAGTGATAATATTATTATCACAGCTAAAAGATTAATAGCCCTAATTTATAAGGAACTTTTGAAACCTGAGCGCAAAGATTCCAAGGAAAACGATGCCCGGCACCCTACTCTCTTCCGGATCAAGTCCGGGCGGTAAATTCCTGCCTAGGAAGAGAGGGTTCGAGGGCCTAGCCATCTCCGCGACTCCAGGCGCCGCAGTGTCGCGCGCCGCCCTCCGCACCCCCGCCGGTGGCGCCCCTCACCATCCTCCCGGAGGAAGGGGGCCAGGAAGCGGGTCGGGCCGCCTGGCTCCCGGCCGACCTCGGGCTCCCGGCCTCCCGAGCTCTTGCCCTGTTTGCACAGCCACAAGTTGGTGCGCAAGTTCTTCGCGTGTGCAGGCCCAGAGCAGCAGGGCGCAGCTCTCCCCAGCTTCGCTCGTTCACCACTGTCACCGCCCGGACCCACCCAGTCGGCTCGTGTCATTTCTTTCACTTTCTTTTCTACGAAAAGCACTTCTGCCTACGTTGTGGTCTTGAGGTCGCCAACAGCTGCCTACAGATTATATCGCCCATTGAGACAGATTTGTCATAAATTTGGGGTCCAGATTCTGAGCTCTGCGATTCATCAGGTGTGGAACCCCAGTCGCTTGCATCTGTTAACAGTGAGCAGTGCTACTTTATATTATCATGGGGATTAAATGAGGCAAAGTATGAAATACTCTTGAAATTTCTTTCCAGTAGTGAAAACAGGTGCTAATGTAGGTCTGTCATAAAAGCGAAGTATCTGTAAAGGTAAACTTTCCACCTGACTGGCTCAATGGATTGAGCATACCAGTCTTGATCTCAGTGTTCTGAGTTCAAGTTCAAGCCACAAGTTGGGTGTAGAGCCTACATTAAAAAAAAAAAAAAAAAAAAGATTAAAGGTGAATTTTCCAAAAGGGATTCGAGCCACCTGTATACTCAAAATGGGTAATCAAAGAGAGTTTAATAAACTAATTACCTATACAGGTGGAGGCAAAGGGTTAAGAGAAATCAGTGAGAAATGTTGAAGCAGCCTCACCCCCTCCTTACCATCTAGGCTGAAGGGACACGGGGGCAGCGTGCACTGAACCTGTTACAGGAATCCAAGTTCGGCTGCCCTTTGTTAGAAAGGCCAATACTCACGAGAGGAGTTTTGACTGAAAAGCAATATAAGCTTTATTCAGGAGGGTGGCCACCTGGGGAGAAGGCAGACTGTTGTCTGAAAACTAACTTCAAGGTTTCTGCCTGGCCGGTAGATTTTTAAAGAAACTTTAGGGAAGTAAAAGGAGAGCACAGGGGTCTGTAGTCTGGAACACTTCTTTTTTTACTTTATTTTATTTTTATTTATTAAAAATTTTTTTAATGTTTATTTATTTTTGAGAGAGAGAGAGAGAGACAGAGAGACAGAATGCTAGTGGGAGAGGAGCAGAGACACACACACACACTCAGAATCTGAAGCAGGCTTCAGGCTTTGAGCTGTCAGCACAGAGCTGGATGTGGGCTCGAACTCACAAACTGCGAGATCATGACCTGAGCCGAAAGTTGGATGCTCAACCGACTGAGCCACCCAGGCGCCCCATATTTTTATTTATTTTTGAGAGAACGTGCAAGTGGGGGGAAGGGTGAATGCAGGGACAAAGAGGATCCAAAGTGGGCTCTGTGTTGACAACAGAGAGCCCAATGCAGAGCTGAAGCTCAGAAGCTATGAGATTATGACTTGAGCTGAAGTCGGAAGCTTAAGAGACTCAGTCATCCAGGTGCCCCTTAACACTTCTTGATCACATGCAGACTCAATGGTGCCAGCTACAGAAGTTCTCACGGTGGGTGATCAGAGGTTGTGTTTTGGTGTGGGGGCCAGCTGGGCTGTGCAAGAGGGTTTGGTTCCAAGTCTTTCTAGGAAACAATGTATGATCTCTAGATATACCAAGAAAGGTTTAATTAATCAATCACATGGGCTAAAGGTGCTTGCTAAAACTTAGACTACTAAGTTGGCCAGAGGCTCAGAGGGAGACAGTGGCTTCAAACCTGGTAAGAGCCATATGCCTACAGGAGTGAGCCATTCCAGGGGAGCCATGGCTGCTTTCCAGAGACAGCAAGGGAAATAAGTCCCCCAACCACCGACTCCCCCTACCTTCCCATCTCTTGCTGGTACTTTCCATTGCTGAACCTAACCAACAATCAGGGCACAGAATGGAGCTGATGCAGTCCCAAAGTAGTGGATTTTGATATCTCGTCTGTATTAATAAAGATTATAAAAGTATCAGAACACAAAGAAATAGGAGATTTGTAATTTGAAGACAAGGTTGGAAGAAAGTACTCACAGTAGTGGCATTGGAGTGAGACCTGAATGAAGAGTAGGGCATTTCTAAGTGGAAAATGAAGCAGAGGGGCATTCCAGAGAGAGAGAGAACGGGTCCAGAAGAAGCAAAGGTAGAGACTGTGGCTTGGAAAAGCTGGTAGTCTGGCGTGAGCAGACTATAGGGGCTTGGTGGAGAGGAAGGGACATGAGGTAAGTGAAATAGAAGGAGAAATCCCTGAGGCCGTGCTGTGGAGTTTGAACTCTGTTCTAGGCTAGTGGCCCTCCAAACGTGGTCCCCAGACCAGCAGCATCAGCATCACCTGGAACTTACCAGAAATGCAAATTCTGGGGAGCCTGGGTGGCTCAGTCGGTTAAGTGGCCGACTTCAGCTCAGGTCATGATCTCACGGTCTGTGAGTTTGAGTCTGTGAGTTTGAGCCCCGCGTCGGGCTCTGTGCTGACGGCTCAGAGCCTGGAGCCTGCTTCAAATTCTGTGTCTCCCTCACTCTCTGCCCTTCCCTTGCTCATGCTCTGTCTCTATGTCTCTCAAAAATAAAATAAAAACGCTAAAATAAATTTTTAAAAATGCAAATTCTGGGGTCCAATCTCACATTTATAAGTTTAGAAACTTGGGGGGAGGAGACAATGCCTTAGCAATCTGTGTTTTATTGAGCCCTCCACTGATTCTGACCCAAGATTAAGTTTAAGAAGCACTGTTCCAGGCATCAGGGAATTAGTAACTGAAGGCATCTTCTGTGAGTTCAGAGGAATGATGAGATCAGAGGTATTGTTTTTCAAAAGGCAGTTCAAAGTGACAGGAGGAAGGGGGTGGGGACAGAGAGAGTCATTAGAGGGTATTTTATTCATTCTGGAGAGAGAACTATGCAGCTGCCAAGCGGGCAGGGAGATGTGAAGTGAAGGAGAAGCAGGGCTGGATATGATGATGGATATGCAAGGAGGAGGAGAGGGAGAAGTCGAAGGTGCCACCAAGGCTACACTTGTGCTATAAATGTAATATATTATACATTGTCATTTTCCCAGGGAATAAGACTGAGTTTCGTCCTCTATGAAATAAGACATTTAAAATGCTTTCTATAGTCTGTTTGAAGTCATATGCCAAGTGAATGGGGCTGCTGAGTGACATGCTGGATCTTTTCAAGGCTCTTTGTGGCTGGGACGGTAACCTGCATTGCACCGCATTGCTCTTTGGTTTGCCTGGCTTCGCTTTTTGTTGTCTTTGCCTTCCCTGACCTGGGCTGCGTCTCCCAAACAAACTGTTAACAGTTTGATTTTTGCCTTAAAACTCTGTGCTTTGGAGGACTCAGGACCCCAATCAATAGTAAAGGAAATAGTGCCCAGCTCCTACAGGGAAATCAAAGCGATAACAGTACTAATCCACAAGATAGATGTAAGGAAAGCCCAACAAAAGTTTGGTTTTTCTCCTAAGGACTGCTTTGGTGCTCTCCACGATGTATTCGATCTTCATCTCTGTTTCTGGCACAGAGCTCCTAAAACCCTTAGAATTTCTTAAAGGCTGAGAGCAATAAAGAGGTCTTTTGTTATGCTAATGAGCTGACCTAAGAATGGTTGCCTGAGGAACCAACTATATGATTGAGGGATTGGAACCTTCGGTCACAGCCCCCCGACCTCTAGGGAGAGGCGAGGGGGTGGAGGTTGACTTCGATTCTGACTGGCCAACGATTTAATCATTTTGTCTGTGTTTTGAAGCCTCCATAAAAACTCAGAAAGGATGGAGTTTGTTTGAAGAGCTTCCAGATGAGTGAACAGGTGATTTGGGCATAGTGGTTCGCTCCATGCCCTTTACCCACACCTTGCCCTATGCGTCTCTTCCATCTGGAAGTTGATGAGTTGTATCCTTTCATAATAAGCCAGTGATCTAATGAGTAAACTGTTTTCCCGAGTTCTATGAGCTGCCCTAGCAAATTAACTGAACCCAAAGAGAGGGTCGTGGGGAGCCAGAGATTTATAGCCCTTCAGTTAGAAGCACAGGTAACATCCTAGGCTGGCTTTTGGCATTTGGAAATGGAGAGAAGTCTTGTGGAACTGAACCCTTAGCCTGTGGAATCTGATGATGTCTCTGGGTAGAGAATGACAGAATTGAGTTGAGCTATAGGACACCCAGTTGGTGTCAGATAATTGCTTGGATGTATGGAGGGAAAACCCATGGAAATTGGGTGCAGAAGCTTTCTATCTTTAGAAAAACGTCAAATATCTTAAAAGAATTTTTTTTTAACGTTAACTTTTGAGAGAGAGAGAAAGAAAGAGCACAAGTGGGGGAAGGGCAGAGAGAGCTGTAGACACAGATTCGAAGCAGGGTCCAGGCTCTGAGCTATCAATACAGAGCCCTACATGGGGCTCCACCTCATGTGCGATCATGAGGTGAGGTTGGGTGCTCAACCAACTGAGCCACCGAGGCGCCCCAAAAAAACATCAAATATCTTAATACTATCTTCAATTCTCTTTTTCGTTTGGAGGAAGGACGCCCTGATTTGCTGGTACCCAGTGAGCCATCTGCGTAATCCAACACTGACACTGGAAAGGTGGAAAAGAAACTCTAGGAGCAAGGAGGGGCAAGTGTAGTTTGATAGGATATTGCATTCACTTTCTCTAGAAGGAGAGAAGAGATTAAGCCTGCAGTCTACTTAATCTTCGTAATAACTTACCTGTTCTTCTAAGCAATGTAATTTTCATGGCTGAAAGTGGCAGCTGTGAAGTCAATCATAGTTACATTTTCCTGAGATACTACTTAGCAAATAGCTACACACAAAATCAACTGCAGACGTCTGCACACCCGGTATATTGTTGTACACTGTTTATGTTGTAGAAAACACCCAGAATCTCAACCTAAGGGAAAAGAAAAAGGAGTAGGGAAAGAACACAGTCTGTTCCTAATATGCATGTAAATGTATGTATGTATGTATGCATGTATTTACTTTGAGAGAGAAAAAAAACCAGCGGGGGAAGAGCAGAGAGTATGTGTGTGTGTGGGGGGGGGGGGGGCGCTGGGGGGGGGATGCGGGGAGACAGAGGATCCAAGGCGGGCTCTGTGCTGACAGAAGAAATCCTGATGCAGAGCTCAAACTCATGAATCGTGAGATCATGACCTGGGCTGAAGTCGGAGGCTTAGCCAACTCAGCCCCCAAAGCGCCTGCATATAACTTTACTTAAAGCAGATACAAAAAACTAATGAAGCAGATACGGATGATAATACGCACCGAACAAGAGCGGTCATCCAAAGGCTCTCCCACCACTCGCACCGTGAAGCTTGCCTTTGCACACACATTGCAATCAAGGGTCCAGAACTTAGCAGGAACCAAACTTTTGCTTTTTTGAAGCAAATTTAGCCAAAAGATCAGTAAACACAAAACGATCATAATGGTGAAAACTCAAATCATCAAAAACTAAATGGATAATCTTATTTTTTTTTTAAAGACGTATCACTTAACTCTCTGGACAAAGGAAAAGATTCTGGGTCTTTAAGTTCTTCAAATAGGACCTCCTTGGAGGAGATCTACTTTGTGCATGGTGTAGGAATCCATTTCTGAGAGAAGCCCAGAACAATGAGAACTCCTCAGCCTGCTCCACGGACAAGTCCCCTGTAGGAGGCAGGGTGGCTTTGGGGTGCGGAAGCCTTGGAGCCAGACTACCTTCTTCAAATCCCAGAACTTCTACTTGTAAACAATGTGACCTTCGTCAAGGTATTTCTCTCTCTATGCGTCCGTTTCCTCAGTTATAAAGTGGGGATAGTGATAGTATTAGTCCCAGGTATAAAGCTCTTCTAAAGAGGATAAAATAAATCCATAATAAATATTACCTATTACCATCTGATTATTTTAAAAAATGTATATGTGTGTGTAAGTGTATCTTTAGGAAAAGAAAAAGACTTCTTCATCTTTTTTGGAGAGGGGCTGGGTCATGGATAATCAGATGATTTGCTAGTATAATTTTCTTCTGACTTGGAAAACCATTTAAAGGTGCATTCTGACATGTCATATATTCTTACTAGTAAGCTCAACTTGCCTTGTCTCTGTCCAGAGAGTACGAGGGAGAGAGATTTTAAGGAAGGAAACATGACTTGGTGGGACTTAGTAAAAGAATGGAAAAACTATTATAGAGTCCACATAACTGAGAAAATGATAGTCTGTGGAAACTAAGGAAACGTTATGTATCTGTTAAAACTGGGAGCAGGGTATACTTAAAAAGTACAGTAATATCCGGAGGGGAAAAACGTTCAGAAACGTGTAGCATTAGTGTGACAGGACAAATGCACCCTATATTGCCGGGGTCCAGTTTCGGCAAATCTAGGGGTCCCCCAAGGATGGACAGTCAGGCGAAAGGAAATGAGAGAGCCACGAGAGAGATGTAGTCTGATGACCAAGCAGGCAGCCCTGGCATTTCTGGCATCTCCGCCCTGCTGGTCTCAGTGTCTTTATTTAAAAGTAGTGAGTTACATTATAGCAATGAGTGACATCCCATCAGTAAGCATAGTTCGAACAATAATGTGTTTTATCAGTAAAGCAGGGATTTCCCCAATCTTGCAAGTTGTTTTTAAGTTAGTTAGCATATAAATTTAAGGCAGGGGGAGAGAACAGGAAGTTACCTAGGTCTGCCTATGTTAATTATCTATAAACAGGCCAAGGGGTCATTCCGCCTATTCTTCCAACTACTATGGGGGAGGTGCAACCCATCCGGCAACGACAGAATTCCCAATGCTTGTCCTTTGCTTGTGAATGAGTGAATTTACATAATAGGAGTCTAACATTTACAAAGATCACACCAATATTCAGCCAGCTCATAACTGCTTCAACCACCTTTTCCACACAGGGAGGGGTCTCAACCTGTGAGCCCAAAATAGCTCCCAACACTAAACTATATGGCAGATTTTAAGAATCAGGAGGGAGCAAGGACCAAGTCAGAGGCCCCGTCAGAGTTCAGAGGCTAACTGTTCTGGAGTAAAGAAACTCAGTTTTCCACATCAGTGGTAAGGTCTCCGGATATGGCTTCCTTACTCCTGCCTCTGTCAAAGATTCAGGGAGCATATATCCCTCTGCTGGGTTATTAGCAACCTGAGTCAGGCAGCAAAACATTATGAGGCACCAACTGTATACCAGGCTTTATATTGTGAAAAATAATAGACTTATTCCACTTATTACCAAAGATTGCCCGTTCTCTGCTTCCGGCCACTTTCCTGGTCATGAGGGAGGGAGGGGAATGTGTGTCTCTAATTTTCCATAACCAAAGCCCTTTCCCCTGCCATTCATACTAGGATTTTACTTTTAAGGTAAAGAGAAAACAAACAAAAAAACCCAAAAGTCTATCTCAGAGATAGCAGTAAAAAGAGGATCGACAGCTATTTCAACTGAAGAACACAGATGATTTCAGACCCCCCAGTACTCTACTCCCTACTCCCCCAAAGATGACACAAGAATGAGGTATAACACCTCTGCAGCAAAATCACACTGATTTAGGAGCTTTTTAAAATTTATTTTTATTGATTGATTGATTGATTGGAGCTTTTTTTAAAAAAACATTTTTTTAATGTTTATTTTTGAGAGACAGAGAGTGCAGGGGAGGGGCGGGGTGGGAGAGGACAGAGGATCTGAAGCGGGCTCTGCACTGACAGCAGAGAGCCCAATGTGGGGCTTTAACTCACAAATCATGAGGTCACAACCTGAGCGGATGCTCAACCAACTGAGCCACCCAGGAGGCTTTTATCTTCCATAAAAAGTAACATGCCAGAAATGACAGAATAGTAGATTCTTAAACAGATCGCTTCTTGAGAGGAAAAAAATTTTAAACATGTTTCTTCAACCATGTCTTTTGAAAGCTTGGCTCAAAACATCCTTCCAGCAGTTTTCTTACTCAATTCCTTTATCTTTCAGCTCCTGTTTAACACGTTTCAAATAACCAGGATCAGGGTAGCCAAACCTGCAGAAGAAAAAAGCCCCTTAGCTTCTTCACAAATGGTCTTAAGAAATCTGTACAGTAGATTCCTGGCATTAACATTCAGTATGCAAACATTAAAAACATCTTGAAGGCAGATGACTTATAATCACTTGTAAGTGTGCAGAGGTGAGTCATTTAGCTGGTACGAGAGCCTAGCTGTCTGCCCAGGATCTGCCTTCCAACAAGACTTTTTCATTTTCAGCTCGTGCTATTCAGTTACTCTCCTAAAGTCATACTACACTATATTTTTATGGAGGATCATCATTTTCTACAGAATTTTCAAATTTGGGAAATTTTCAAAAGTCTCAACATGCATTCCCTTTTGAACACTAAGGGTCTGAGGCATTCTACCTTAGTTTAATAAAGGAGCAAATAAAGGACAATAGGATTACCTATAATACAATTTCCACCACCATTAACTAAGACTTTTTCTAGAATACTATAGGCCACATGAATTTAGGATCTCTAAGGACCACTGGAAGGAGAGGGTAAAAGAAAGGGTGGTCTTAAAAGAAGGCAACATAAATAACATTCCCAGGATCTATCCTCAAAATAGACAGGAAACCTGAAATTAAATCACCTTAGATATCATTCACCCTAGCTGCTGAAGCTCCCTCCCTTTGATGCAAAATTTAGTAACTGTATGATACTTTGTGTTTGGGAGGGTAGAAAGTGATAGGAACCAGTGTTTCTGCCTTTGATTTTATCATTCCAGATTAGCATCTCTCAAAAATACTTTGCTGTAATTAATAAATGAATTCAATAAAGTTGCAAGATACAAAATTAATATACAGAAATCTACTGTATTTGTATACACTAATAAAGTAGCAGAAAGAGAAAATAAAAAAGAAACAAAACCATTTAACGATTTCATCGAAAAGAATAAAATACCTAGGAATAAATTTAATCAAGAAGGTGAAAGACCTATACTCGAGAAACTATAAGACACTGATGAAAGACATTGAAGATGACACAAACAATGAAAAACTGCCATGCTCATGGATTGGAAGAATTACTATTGCTAAAATGTCCATACTACCGAAAGCAATCTACAGGTTTAATGCTACCCCTATTAAATTACCAATAGTATTTTTCATAGAACTAGAACACTTAATCCTAAAATTTGTATGGAACCACAAAAGACCCCGAATAGCCAAAGCAATCTTAAGAAAGAACAACAAAGCTGGTGGTATCACAATTCCAAATTTCAAGCTGTAATACAAAGCTATAGTAATCAAAACAATGTGGGACTAGCACAAAAACAGACACATAGATCGACGGAGCAGATTAGAGAGCTCAGAAATAAACCCATACTTATAGGGTCAATTAATCTACAATAATGGAGACAAAAATAAACAATGGGGAAAGACCAGCTCTTCAATAAATGGTTTTGGGGACTCTGGACAGCTACATGGAAAAGAATAAAATTGGACCACTTTCTTACACCATATCCCAAAATAAATTCAAAATGGACTAAAGACCATTTTAAATGTAAGACTTGAAACCATAAAATTCCTAGGTAGTAATCTCTTGGACGTTGGTCTTAGCAACTTTTTTCTGGATATGCTCGAGCAAGAGAAACAAAAACAAAAATGAACTATTGGGACTACATCAAACTAAAAAGTTATTGTAATAAAACATACTGAAGGGAAGATGATACTTGCAAATGATAAATCTGATAAGAGATTAACATCCAAAATATTAAAGAACTTATTACAATTCAACACCAAAAAAACACAAATAACCTGATTTAAAAATGGGCAGAGGATCTGAATAGACATTTTTCCAGAGACATATAGATGGCCAACAGACACGTGAAGACACTCAACATCACTAATCATCAGGGAAATGCAAATCAAAACCACAGTGAGATACCACCTCACAGTTGTCAGAATGACTAGTATCAAAAAGACAAGAAACGAAAAGTATTGACAAGGATGTGCAAAAAAGGCAGCCCTCACGTACTGTTGGTGGGAATGTGAACTGGTGTGGGCACAATGGAAGACAGTATGGAGCTTCCTCAAAAAGTCAAAAATAGAAATACCATATGATCCATTAATTCCACTGCTGGGTATTTACCCAAAGAAGATAAAAACATTAGTTCGAAAAGATATATGCACCCTATGTTTATTGCAGCATTATTTATGATAGCCAAGATATGGAAGAGACCTAAGTATCTATCTATAGATAAATGGGTAAAGAATATGTGACATGTATATATACATATACGTGTGTATGTATACACATATAGTTATATAATAGAATATTATTCAGTCATAAAAAAGGATGAGATCTGTGGCACCTGGGTGGCTCAGTTGGTTGAGTGCCCGACTTTGGCTCAGGTCATGATCTCATGGTTTGTGAGTTTGAGCCTCACATCGGGCTTGCTTCTGTCAGCACAGAGCCCTCTTTGAATCCTCTGTCTCCCTTTCTCTGCCCCTCTCCCACTCGTGTTCTCTCTCTCTCAAAAATACATAAACATTAAACATTTTTTTAAAAAAGGATGAAATCTTGCCATTTGCAACAACACAAAGAGACCTAGAGATGATTATGCTGGGTGAAATAAGTTAAAGAAAGACAAATACACCATATGACTTCACTTACGTGTAGAATCTAAAATACAACACACACACACATACACAGAAACAGTCTCATAAATATAGAGAATAAACTGGTGGTTGCTGGGGGAAAGGGGGCTCCTGGTTGGGGGGACAGGCAAAAAGAGGTGAAAGGGACTAAAAGGTACAAACTTCCAACTGTAAAATAAATAAGTCACAGGGATGACAAGTACAGGGAATATAGTCAAGATATTATCTATATTATATACACTATATAATATACTAGATACTATATTATAGATATTATATATAATCAGAATATAATATAATAATATTATAATAACTTTGTATGGTGATGGTAACTACACTTGCTGTGGTAAGCACGGCCTAATGTACAGAATTGTGGAATCAACTATTGCACACCTGAAACTAATAGAACATTGTATGTCAACTATACTTCAAAAAAATACTTTACTGTATCCAATCCCACTGCTATAAAGTCTCCTTATAGCCACATTCTCAAATTGCCGTATTTTATAACTTCTAAATCCTATTTAGCAATCATTATGTTTCAGAAGGTTCTCACTTTTGCGGGCCCCCCAAACGGGACGTTTTGTGGTGGATATCATTCCACGTAATGACATCTGAGATTCCTAATACTCGAGACTCCCCCACTGTGAAAATCAGCTTTTGGTCAAAAGCCCTGCGAAGCAGTCTCAAAACCTCGTTTCCTTCCTCATTATTGGGCAGATATGCTGTTCGTAGTACTCCAGAGTATGCCTTTCCTGGGTTTGGGTGCTTTTCCTGTAGGAAGACAAGAAAATATCGCCTGAAAACACTCCCACGTCGAAAGTTTACAGACAGACGTGCTCATTTGCAGATAAGGGAAATCGAAAACAAAAACAAAAAATATTGAAGATTTGTGCATATTCCCAACAATTCATATTTCTCCTCTCTTCCTAAATTCATGCTGGAAACGCTATCCATCTTCTGTCTTGCACCATTCTAACACATAATCACCACCCACTCTTTCTCTGCCTTAATAGACACAAAAGATACCTAAATTATAAGCAAACATTGCTACCTTCATCATTATTTAAAGCCCTTGCATATATAACCATGAAAATAATTCCCCGGGGAAATCCAGTAATTGGCAAGAGAACAGTCTCTCTTGCTCTGTAATTCTAACATACTGGAAAGAAACCCATGTGCCTCAGAAACACTTACTGTTTGTATGCCTCCTTTCATGTTATAATCAATCACAATGGAGCCACAGGATTCATAACCTGGAAGTGAGTCTCCTCGGACAGTGACGGTCATGGTTCCCTCCGGCTGATTGCCCTTCTGGAGACCATAGGAAGTCTGGCACACAGGACAGACCGGTTTGTAGGACATGGCTTTGTTGATACAAGGGGTGCAGAATGCGTGCTTGCACTTGGGGAGCACTTGTTTGTTACTAATGATGTCCATGCAGATGCTACAGATGTCCTCTTCCTTGTCCGCGCCTGACGCCCCAGAACCGGCAGACTGCTGGAAGGTGGGTGAAGCTGTTTTTGAATCATGACTCTCAATGTCCATGGATGTTTCACGGTCCTCATTCCATTTGTCTGCAGCTAATGGGGACATCCCCACTTTTTTAAAGATATACTGCTTTGCCTTTGCAAGGCGATCTGGCAATCCAATCAAAGTCATTGACTCTTGATTCAGCATAAAGTGTACATGTGGGTGCTTTTTCCTAAAGTCATCGGCAAACTTGGTCCCCCGTAAGTGCGTTCTGTCTTTGCCCAAAGGTTTCAGTGAAAGAACTTCTCTCATCAGCTGACACGACACGTGTTGATAGGCATCAACGAAACTCGCATAAGCATGGACAGACAGATCTAATTCCTGGTCCTTAGGTTCAAACAGGATGCAGGTTTTCTCAGTGTTTCCCAGAACTTCGCATTGAGTGTTGTACTTTTTTTCTATCTTTGGTATCTCCTGGAGTATTTCAGCTTCTAAAAGCTGATACTGAAAAGTATCAACTTCAATTCCATTCATCATGCATCTGGGAGTTGATATTTTCACAGGTCCCATGACAGAACTTTCAGAGTCTTTTAGGTCAAAAAAATATCTGGCAGCTGCAATGTCATCTTGGGTCCCAAGGAGTGTTAATTCTCCTCCTTTCTCCTTTATAAGGAGCTTTGTGAACTGGTGACTCAATTCCTGTTTGATTTCATTTGCCTGCTTACTGTCTGCGAAAGCAACACACTGTTGCTCCAGAAGTCCTACAGTTTTCTGAAATTCACTGACAAAAAACTCTCGAGCAGCTTTGAGGTCACCTGATTGATCCGAGGCGAAGTCTAAGTAGACTATATTTGAACTCTGCTGGATTGTTATTTCTATACCAAATCTTTTCTGTATTGAGTCTATTTTTTCGGGATAGATTAATTGGAAGTATTCAAAGAAAGGCAAGGGAATTTCAAAATGGTCGATTTTTTCTTCGGCCCTGTTTTTTGGTTCAGAGGAAGCAATGCAGCCGTTCTGGTGCTGACGGACTGGCTCCCTCTCTGTGGTCAAAGAGGAAGATTCGTGTTTCTGCCCACTTTCCCGGAGTTGCTTATTCAAGAAGTGATGTATTTTTTCAATCTCTCCGAAGGTACCACACACCTTCTCAATCCCATTGTGCCCTTCCATCTTCTTGATGTTGGGGCAGATGGTCGTTACGTGTTCCCTCTGCTCTTTAGAGAACAGGTCACAGTTCAGCTCAGCTGTGACGCTAAGAAAGATCTGAAATTTTGAAAGGAACAAACAAAATGTCTCAGACATCAGCCCCACAGTCTCCTGTCAGGACAATGTCTAGGGACCAGACAAACAGCCACCGGTCTTCCCTCAGCAGAGGGTGACATCTTTCAAATCCTTTTTGCAGAGGACGTGGCACGCTATAGCCCAGAGGTTCTCAGCTCTGTCTGCACGTTAGAATCACCTGGGGAATTAAAACAAAAGAAAAACAAACAAACAAGCCAAGGACCAGGTCCATCTCCCGAAAGCCTGATGTCAATGCACAGCCTGAGCATGAGGCGTATTTAAAAAGCGATGTGGACAAGAACTCTGGATCCTAGAGCCTCCGCTCTCTCCACTATTGGGGAGCGGGGTGGAAGGAAGGCACTTCTTTCTGGGCCAGCCGCCATGGTTCTCACAAGAGTCCGTGAGCTTGGAAGGGAGCCATAAATCTGAAAAGGATGTTTTTTCCTATTTACAGTTTTTTCACTTCTTCAACTCCCCTCCTTTTTAAAAACAAAAACAAAAACGAAATACCTAACTGCATCAGTACTGCTGGGCCCTCTACATCCTGTCCTTTAAGAAACTCCAATATAGGACAAAACCAGCTGATTAAGCTAAAAAGGACAGAGGCAAAGGGAATGTAATTGAAAAGCAAGATTTCTATGTTCTGCTCCCCTCAAGGGTTCTGCGTATCCTACTTCCTCCACGTGTAACGTCCTTCCTCCAGACCTTCCTTCAAATGTTTCCCTGAACGCAGCCACTTCTGGCCCCTCCATCAGGACCACCCAGACTCCAAGCCGTTGTCATCTTGCTTCTGGCCTGCTGCAAGACCTCCTGACTGGGCTCTCACCTCCTGCTTCTACTCCGGCCCCTTCTGAGGGCACTCAGTCCGCCCCCACAGCAGCCATTACATTATATTTGGAAATGTAAGTCATGTCACCCTTACTCCCCTGGCTCAGAACCCATGATCAGATGAATCCCCTAATACTGAAGTTAAAATCCAAAGTCCCTACCTTCATCCCCCCCAAACCTGACTTCTGGCTACCTCTCCCAATTCCTCTCCGGTCACTCTCTCCCTTGCCCACTGCCTTCTAGCAACGCCTGTCTCTCTCCTTGAAGCTCTTGGGGTTGAGGATAAAAGCTCCTGTCGCAGGGCCTTTGCACTTGTGCTTCCCTCTGCCTCGAACATTCTTACCTCACTTAGTTAGCTCCCTTACTTCATTCGTGTCTCTACTCAGACATTACCTCAGTTGAGAGGTTTTTTCCTGCTGTCTTATTTACAATAGTGGTCTCCGGATCTCGTGACAGTGCCTGGCACACAGGAGGCAGTACATATTGACTGGTCGAATGACTGCATGGCCGGCTCCTTCTCATCACTCAAGTCTCAGGCCGAACATCACCTCCTCAGAAAAACTGTCTCTGACATCTGGTCAGAAGCAGCACCCCCCCCCTTTCCCCTTCCTCACCCTGGCCCCAACCCCCTCTAAGGCAAAACCCTACTATATTTTCTTCTTAGCACATATCACTGCCTGAAATTGTTTTATTTATTTTGTTTCCTTGCTTCTTGTCTTTCTACGTACCCCCACCCAGCAGGGCCCTTGTCTCTCGTGCTCACTTCTGTGTCCCGAGCACCTGCCTCCTAGTAAGTCCTTACCAAGTGGTGGTTGGATCGATGATGAAAGGTACGGTGCATAGAGATGGAGGTGCAGGAACATACTCACCTCCTTCTTTTGAGTCTCACCTTTTGGACACAGGAATCCGCAGCATCAGGAATATGTTCTTTGTTTGGATGCTTCTCACCAGAAGCATCTTGTGACCGTGTCAGCGAAGATGCTCTGGGCCTTGCATTCTTCTCCGTTGGATTCTCAGAGGGCTCCAGAAAAACAGTCATGAGTTTGTTGTCGACCATAATTTGATGCTTTTCTTTCTTCAAGACTCTCTCTTTAGCTTCAGTGGAAACATTTAACACACACATGGGAAAGGCTTCAAATAAACCTCTTCTCCATGCATCTGTACCCTGCCCCGGCAGCTTCCCGGGAAGGCTGCTGCCTGCATCCTGCAAGGGTGGGCGGATGACAGGGCGCTAAGCAGGAGCTATGCAAACTCTAGCGGGGCAGCTTATGTGTTACCGTAGAAATGAAAGCTCATGATAATGGAATACAGCCTACTCTTTAAAAGTTGCGTTTCTGAAGCTGTCTCCAGTTTCCCATTTCAATGATATGGAATAATATTCATTATATGAAGTTAGGTGAGAAGAGCAGGAATCCAAAATAGAATTCCTAAATGACAAGCGTTTGCGGTATCTGGGGGAGGGAAAGTTGTTCTTCCCAGAGCTAAGAAATTTGAGTCAGGACGAGGATACTAGAAAGCATCTGCTTTAAAATGCAGTCAGATCAGGGGCCCCTGGGTGGTTTAGTCGGTTAAGCATCTGACTCTCGGTTTTGGCTCAGGTCCTGATCTCACGGTTTCGGGAGTTTGAGCCTTATATTGGAATCTGTGCTGACTGCACGGAGCCTGCTTGGGATTCTCTCTCTCGCTGCCCCTCCCCTGCTCATGCTGTCTCTGTCTCTCTCAAAATTAAATTAATTAAAAAATAAAATAAAATGCGCTCCCATCAGATCACCAACCAACTGGGCACTTCTGGGCTCCAGTCTCCCTGTTGAGTTGCATCTTTGGGCAGTAAGAGGCCCTCTGCCATCATTCCTGTCCCCACCAGACAGTGTGTAGAGACCAAACGGAGTCTCTTATGTCAAGCAGGGACCTGAGTCAAACAATGACACAAGTAGTGAAAGGTACTGCAGCTAAGAGACATCACCGGGACCAGCATCAGCTGACACCCCAGAACTGATAAGCAGAAGAGAGGAGGCCTGCAGGGGCCCAAGACCAATTAAATCCCTTTTAAAAGGCGGGGGCGGGAAGGGGACATTTGTAGCAAGCTGTCAGACCTTCAGACATGACCTCTCTGTGTGTGACCACTTAAAAAAGGCAGCTTCGGAGGAAGGCCCTGCGGGACTGATCTCTGAAGAGATCTGAGATCCTTCACCGCTAGAACATAATAAGCAGTAAGTGCTGAGAGCTGACCCCGATGAGATAGAGGCCTCATCTCAACTGCGCGCGCGCAGACTGACCACCTTTGGTTCATTAACTTCCTACACCCTTCTGTTATTTTGTTTGTTGTGCGGGGTGTCTTCTGTCCTGCTCTGTGTGCTGTGTAAGAAGTCAAGTTTAATTATATGATGAAACGTCATTGGGTTTGGAATCCTGAGCCTGCTTTCTAATTGTGATCGGCTTTGCTTTATGGCCGAATAAAGATGACTCGGTGGAAAGACACAACTACTGCGTGCACCTTCGCCCCGAGCTCAGGACCCGGTGCGGTACTTTCTCCCGCCCTCTCTCTCCTAGGTCAGCTTGAACTGGGTCTGCTCGCAATCCCTCAGGGCCGGGACCCTTGGCACCCGCAGCCGGCCGCCTGCTCACCTTCCCTTTCCATGAACTTCACCTGGAAGGTGACCTGGTCCCTGTGGCCGAGGGGCTGGACGGTGCACTCCCCGCCGCCAGAGTGCTGGCTCTGGAAGTAGATGCCCAGCTTCAAGCGTGTTCGGGGGCTGGCCTCGGACACCCGCACGAGCAGCGGGGACGGCGGGCGGAGGGCCGAGGCCATGGCTGCGGGCGTCGGGCTCCGGGGATGCCGCTGGGCCGGGTCGCGAGCGCGCCGTGCCCCGCCGCCCTGGGTCGCAAAGTTTCAGTTTCGCTTTTCCGGAAATCCCTCCCCGTTTCTGGCAGAGTCGCTCCCCCTCCTCTCTGGGCCGCCCTCCCTGCCGGGGTCCGCCGGGTGAGTAGGTCCAAGGCCCCCAGCCCCTGACCCGCCCCCGGGGGGCGAGGGGGTCGGTGGGCGCGGTCGCTGGCGCTTCTCGCCTGGGGGCTCGGGTGGGGTGGGGGCGGGGGCCTGGAGAAGCGGGTTCCCAGGGCCCGGCGTCCCCTAGTGTGGATGGGGACGGCGCCGAGCTTTAACTCAAACTAAGTTTCCCCTGTGTTCACGATTCCTTTTAATAACTCTTATTGTCGTTACTGTTATTTGCAGCGAAAATGTACTTCACATTGTGATTCGGGTAAAACGTACCTACGTTACTTTTAAAATTTGAATTTGTCCACCTGCATTATGACATGTCACCATTTACCTCCCTCCAACTCCATCCTTTAGAGTGGCTCTTGGGACTTTTGTACCCTCAGTTCTCCGAGATTTGGCCAACAGTACCGACCTGGGTAATGCCCTGCTTACTAGGGAATAAAGATGAGAGCAGAGGCCCCGACCTCTGGGGCTGGGAAAGGAAGGTGGACTTGTGAATAAAGAAGCAAAATCTTTTGGAGACCTTCAAGAGTAAGTTGGAAGCAGAATCTTAATAAGAGTGAGGGGTGGAGAGTCTCTGAGACACTAGGATCCTTGTGGTCTGAAGCACAGAGGGAGGGGCACTTGGCCTTGGAGGAGAGCTGATAGGACAGAGGAAGTGTCTGGGTCAGTGCTAACCAATAGAAATAGAAGGGGAGGTACATATGGAATTTCAAGAGTTTTTAGTAGCCATATTTTTAAAAGTATATGCCCATTGATCAGTGAACACCTGTGTGAAGTGACCTACGCACAAAGTTGTTCTTTACAGCCTTTATTACAATAGCAGGAGCTTGGGAACTCCTTAACTGTCCGTAAATACGGAGACCTAGAAGTTTGATAGCTTATAGTGCATCTACACAATGCAAGATAAAAAGCAGCGAGAAGAATGAAGAAGATCTTTATGTGCTAACATGGAAAGATCTCAAGGATACATGACATGAAAAAGGCAAAATGCAGAAGGGTGTGTAAAAGATGCTCCCTTGTGCGTGAAAATGCCTCTGGAAGGATCCAGGACAAGCTAATAACATTGATACCATCTGGGAAGGAAACTGAGTGAGGGGTACAGGAGGGAGCCTTTTAAATTTGTTCTAAACGTGAACCAGTAAACATTATACCTATTCAAACAATAAAATGTACATGAGTACATTTCGATCTTTATTTTCTTTAAGTCTATTTCACTTGAGAGAGAGAAAGAGAGAGTGTGCACACATGGGCACGCACAGGAGGGAGAGAGAATCGCAAGCAGGCTCTGTGGTGACAGCTGGACCTCACTAACTGTGAGATCATGACCTGAGCCGAAACCATGAGTTGGATGCTTAAGCTTAACCGACTGAGCCACGCAGGAGCCCCTACATTTCAGTCTTTAAAAAGAATGTATTGCCTCAAGGCAAGAGACTCTGAGGCCCTGAAATGAAATTTTGTCAGTGGGCAAGGAACGTAGGGGCAAATCTGAAAGCGATTCAGGTAGTCAGGTCCCAGTGATGGGTTGGATATGGCACAGGGGAGAAGATTCTAGATTTCTGATTTGAGTGGGCAAGTGGTATATCATTTACTGAACTGTGGAATCCAGGAGATATGTGTGGATTTTGGAGGGGTTGGTGAGAACATTAGGGGTTAGGGAGTAGGGATGGGGAGATTATGGGTCCAGTTTTGCAGAGGCCGTGTGCGAGGGGACTATGGGACGTCCAGGTGGAGTTGAAAATTGAGGACGAGGAGAAGCATAGCCTAGAGATAGGTATGGGAGTCATATTGGCAGCTGGTGAGTTGGAGCCATGAGAGTGGATGAGATCACCCTTGGAGAAGTACTGGTCAGGCTGATTACCGGAGCATTCGATTAAGGAATAGACCATGGAATTGAATCCAGGGAGAAGACCCATAGAGGCAAGGTGAGAGGTAACAAAAGAAACAAGGGAAGTTGGCATAGGAGAAGCCAAGAAGGCAAAGTTTCAGGAATCAAAGAATGAAATGCTGTAGAGAACCGTCAAGTAAAGATAAGGGCAGAAGACAGACTGCTGGGATTAACCGTATGGAGGAGTGCTGGCGTGAGGCAGACTACAGTGTGCTGAGCATGCACGTGGACAAGAGGAGAGTCAACTCCTTCCTATTACCCACGGAGAGAGAGAATAGGAGCCGTTGATGGAAAATCAGGAAGGCATTTGTTCTTACTGCTGCTGTTTTGAAAGCAGAAGAGACTGAATGTCTGGGGCCATGTGCTCCTTGTTTCTCATTTCTTTGGGGTTAAATGAACCCCACTCCCACTGCCAAGTCTATCCCTAGGTCTTCAAGGAAAATCCCTAGGTCTGAAGGAAAACCAACTACCACAGCATCTAAAGCAAAAGCGCACTGGAATTCCATCGCCAAGCAGACACTGAAGCCATTCTTCTTTTGTGAAAACGGCAGTGCCCTCTAAAGGCAAAAATGTATCTTCTCTTTGCATTTTAGGATTCTAGAGGACTTGCTGCTTTTCCTGACTCTCAAGAATGATTAGTGTGCTAGGGGGCACCTGGGTGGCTCAGTCGATTAAGCATCTAGCTTCCACTCAGGTCATGATCTCCTGGTTTGTGAGTCTGAGCCCCACGTCAGGCTCTGTGCGGACAGCTCAGAGCCTGGAGCCTGCTTCAGGTTCTGTGTCTCCCTCTCTCTCTGCCCCTCGTCTGGCTTGTGCTCTCTTTCATTAATAAATAAATACATAAATGAGAGAATGATAGCGCTGTGCTGCTGTAGAGAGTGCAACAAAAGTTTTCTGCAACAAAGTCCTTAGAAATCATTTCGGGGGCCTGAAGGCAATTGTGTGGGCAACAAAGGTGGGCAACTGTATCTTCAGGCATTTTCATCATCATTCTAAAACTCGCCAGTCTTTAATTCCTCCCTGTTAGAGGGCCATCTTTAATATACGTTTTTGTAGAGTTTCTGATTTTTATCCAGACATTCCCCTTGCCCCCTTTTTAAAGTATTATTTGTTTATTTTGAGAGAGAGCACGAGTGGGCGAGGGGCAGAGAGCGAGCGAATCCCAAGCAGGCTCCACTCTGCCAACACAGAGCCCAAGGTAGGGCTCGATCCCACAACTGTGAGATCGTGACCTGAGCCGAAATGAAGAGTCAGCCGCTCAAATGAATGAGGCACCTAGGTGCCTCTGACATTCCGCTTTGTAGTTCGATCAAGGATATTTATCACAAACTCAGTAACATGCACTCTTCACCGGCATGAGGACAATTTCTTCTTTCTTCAAATACCCTTCAAGGGTCTTCATGCACTCGTAAGTCTGGTTTTTCCTCATTTTTTTTTTCTTTTGAATGCTGCGCTCAATCCTACCTCTTGGTTTCATCCTCCTCTCCTGGGTATGTAAAAGCAAGGCCTGGCTCTGCCCTCACCTCCTCCCCTAAAGCTTTCCCTGCTGTAGTCCACATAAGCTCTTCTCTTTCTCTGAACTGCCGGGGAGGTTTCCGCTGGAACCTCTCTGTGAAGCATAGAAGGGGAACAGCAACAACGGCAGCAAAGACAACGCGTACGTCTTCACCAATGAGATTGAAAACTACTCAAGAGCCGAAATCATATTTAGTCTTCCTGTGGTGTATTCTTACCAAATCCCCTGAGAAAGTAGTCAGTGCTTATTGAATCGTTTCTATTCATTCCTAGAAGCAAGCCACCGTATTTGGGAATGGCAAGTTTATGCTTGGAAACGCAAAACAGACTATAAATTGTTAAAGACCCCGGGGCCTGGAGGATGGACTTTTCCAAGGTAAAAAGTGTAAGTACCTACACGTGATGAACCTTGATCAGCACATGAATAGTTCCTCCTGTAACAGATAGAATCCTGGGATCTTTAGTTCTACTGGGCATTCTTCTTTGGTTTTAATAGCCCGGTGAAAGTTTTTACCTGGCACCATGTGAGAGAAAGAAAGTGCTAATGTAAGCAACAGAGTCAACGTGAGGATGGGTGTTTTTTTGTTTTTTTTTTTTTTAAGTAGGCTCCATGCCCAGCGGGGAGCTCGACACAGGGCTTGAACTCATGACTCTGAGATCAAGACCTGAGCTGAGATCAAGAGTTGGACGCTTAACCCACTGAACCACCCAGGTGCCCCAAGGATAGGTGATTAAAAAAAAAAAAAATGTCATCTCCGTATCATTTTGATTCTATCTACTCATTCAGCAATTCTGCCTTTGCAGGATGAGGTGGGGGAGATGTGGGAGTAATGAACATCAGAGACTAGAGAAAAGGCACCTAATGGGGTTAAACCGAAAATTCTGTGTTCAGGCTTGCGTCCTGAAATAAACAATTGAAAGCGAGTCCTTGCTGGTAGGTGGGGAGGTGTAGCTGGTGAGGTTCACGTGCCCATGGAACCCCACAAGCCTTTGGAGGTTGGAGGCCTGTCTGGGAGTCTGGGGTCATTTTGGTCTGTGACCTTTGGACCTTTTCAAGTGTTAATCTCCAACCCTTCATCTTACCCTGAATTAGAAGTTCATTGGCCTTCAGGGAAGTAGGGTAGGGTCAGTGTTTGCTGGGACATTTGGTATTTCAAGTATGTCAGGTACACAGATTAAACAAACACACACGTGTTCCCCTCCCCCTCAAACCTAGTGCTTTTTGCAGGGTTTTGGTTGCGATGTGTTTCTTAGGCTTGTATTCGTTATCAGTAATTCTGTTAGTCATTCATTTGCCAGTTTTTAAAAATCATTTTATTTATCGCAGGGTTCTGGAGCAGCAGCTTACAATAAGAATTCAGGTAGGACCTCCTCACTCTTGTTTCTCTTGTCTCACCCTTGGAGAAAGGGGAATATAGAAGCGGAATGTCCCCCCCTCCCCAAGTGCTTAGGTATGTGAGGACATCCTGGTGACCCAGCACGTGCCTCAGAAGGGAGACTGCCTCGGGGGCAGCGCGATACCAGCAGGCATGTTCTCTTAGTGTGCCCATTGATCCTTGGCTTTGCCCACCAGATGCAAGACTCTTCTGACCACAGCCCTAGGGCTGATCTTGGCCAGAAGAAGTGACCCGCTGATTGTCCTTTTGCTTAACAAGTTGTATGAGCCAAATGGAACCTGCCTCGTCACAGGAGTGGCCCGCTTGAGATTTTTGACCAAAGCACAGGCCAGCTTGATTGGACTATTCATATGCTGCTTCTTTTAGGTCATTGAGGCCACCAGAGATCTTTCTAGGTGGCGCAGATTAGAAATGGGAGTTGAAGTAAAATGTAATTACTTACCATTTTATCTGTTTTGGGACACACATTTTTTCCCATCTCTGAAACAGGGCTCCTCCCTATTGGTCAGTAGAGTGTCTGGGCTTAATTGGCTTCGTTGTTCCTCTCTCAGTGGCATAGGATAATGTTGCCTTAGGCTCCAGGAAATACAGTGTCACAGGTTGGTTTCTCCAGGAAGCAGAAACTGAGATGGCGTTAGGGGTCCACAAGGTGTATTGTGAAGGGAAAAGAGAAGAAGCCCGATTGGGTGGCAGAGCTGTCAGGCTATAGTGAAAACCTGGCAGAGCCCTGCCAGCCTGAGAGTGCCCACTACAGAAGCCCTGTGTCGAACTCCTGTAAATGGCCTGGCTCAGTCGTCGATGGGTGCCACCCTGAGGATAGCATGACCTTGGCTGGAAAGCTGAGGCGGACCCTGAGTGGCTAACAACTGGAAGCTGTTACCTTACCATATTCCCCCCTTCATAACTATCGAAGCAAGGCGGGGAGGGGGGGGTGTCCGAGCAGCACATCTTATCTGCCTCATACGTAAAAATACATCTTAGTTTTAATTCCACCAGAATTGTTCTGCGAAAGTAGAGTATGATGAAGAATCGTTTACCGTAGCACTCTCGGTGCTCCACACACTTGCTGGACCGTGCCCCCACAGGAGCATCCTCAGCCAGTGACTGAGGGAAGTTGGATAAATATGCCCCCAGTTTTTACCCCTCTGGTGGCAGAACTCTGAGACACATGATTGCACTGCCCCCTAGTGGAGCGAAACTTCATTTGCTTTCTAATACTCCCTTTATTCATTTCCTTCCTTTTCAGGTCTTACTTCTTTTCCCAACCCGCCCTCCTCATCCTCACCCACCGCTGGTGTTTTCTAGGGTACCTCCCAAATAAACTTACACTCAAATCCTTATCTCAGAGTCTGCTTCTAAAAGAACCCAAACTGAGACACTGACAAAAAGCAAACAAGCTCTGAATAAAGCCTCCATAGATATTTGACTCATAATTATGTCGTTTCCCACGCATAGGCCTTGAGCATGGGTGTTTCCAGAGTCACCGTTTTTACATAGATTTTAAAACTTCGGGAGTCCCATACACATAGTTTTCCCACCACCATCACCGTAGCATACCGTTTACTGAGTACTTACGGTGTGCCTGGCACTAAGCACTTCATAGGTGACCTCTCAGGAAAAACTCTTGTATACCCTTGGTCTAATTACATGTCTGGGTGAAAAGGAGAACCAGGAAGGGGGCGAGAGGAAGTTCATCTCTTTTGCACATGGGAAGCTCAGGGTCCTGGTGTGAAGTGGAATTACCTCCTTTGCAAAGGAACCCTTCCTCGTTTACTCTCTATCTGCTCTCCTTTTCCAGAGACTGCCACTCTTGAAGAAAACTATGGCTGGCAAATTCCCGTAAATCACAGTGCCTTCACAATTTTAAAAAATAATGAGAGTCTGCTGTGTGAAGTCCTTCAGTATAAATTTGACTGTACCTGTACCCTCATCTCTGCACCCCCAGAAGGTAGCAGTGAGTCTCTGCAAGTCTTCAGAGAAATGCTCATTCCTGGGCTGGAGTTGTCCGTTTGGCAGGATGACCTCACCAGACATCCTGTTGATGCTGTGGTGAACGCAGCCAATGAAGAACTTATTCACGCGGGAGGCCTGGCCCAGGCCCTGGTGAAGGCCGGAGGCCCCGAAATCCAAGAGGAGAGCAGAAGGATTATTTCCAGATTTGGCAAAATACCCACTGGTAACATAGTTGTCACCAGAGCAGGGAGACTTCCCTGCAAGTTAATTATCCATGCCGTTGGGCCCCGGTGGCTGGCGAAAGACCGTCAGAGATGTATCAGTAAGCTGCAGAAGGCCATTAGAAATATTCTGAGTTATGTCACCTTTCCCCAGTCGGACATTGAGACAGTAGCAATTCCAGCCCTGAGCTCTGGGATTTTCCAGTTCCCTCTGGACTTGTGTACACAGACCATTGTGGAAACTATCAGTTTTTATTTCCAAGAGAAGCAACCGGCCGGTAATTTGAAAGAAATTCACCTGGTAAGCACTGAGCACCCTACTGTCGTTGCCTTTAAAAATGCTTCAGAAGTAATCCTACGGGCGGACAAGCTGGGACCCAGGGCGAGTCAAGAAGCCACCCCGCCCGATGACGTGATTATTGTGAACAAGGTGACTCTCCAGATCGTCCAGGGCTACATCGAACAGCAGGAGGTAAGTCTTTGTTCCTGTTCACTTACACTGCCAAAGCAGATCCCTGATTACTTGCCAAGTATTTTTTTTTTTTTTTTAATGTTTGTTTGCTTATTTTGAGAAAGAGACAGGCAGGGGTAGGGAGCACAAATAGGAGAGGGGCAGAGAGAGAGAGAATTCCAAGCAGGCTCTGCACTGGCAGTGTGGAGCCTGACTCAGGGCTCAAATAGCACTTATGTCTTAGATCTGGAATCAATACACATAAAATGCTTAGAATAGAGCTTGGTACATGATAACTATTTATGATTATTATTGCCATTATTCTCAGGTAGCATGAGGAAATAGAACAACCTTCAATTCCAAGGAACTTAAAATCTATTATAATTTTGTGTTTATTTTGAGGGAGAGAGAGAGTATGAGCAGGGCAGAGAGAGAGGGAGAGAGAGAATCCCAAGCAGGCTCCACACTCAGCACAGAGCCTGATGTGGGGCTCGATCTCACAACCGCGAGATCAGGACCTGAACCCGTATCGAGAGACAGACTTTAACCAACTGAGTTACCCAGGCGCCCCTATTACCCTCTTTTTAATGTAAGAAAAAAATTCTCTATTTGAAAAATCCCATTGGGGAAACAAACCATCTGAATATTTCTGAAGCAATCTATCATTAGTAAACAAAAAAGTCTTAATACAAAATAAATTCATAATATCTAAGAGTATGTGAATTTGTGACAAGAGTGTAGGAGACCAAGAAGGATTACTTCGGGAGACAGGAGTTTTGAATCTGATCTCAAGTTATGATGGGTATGAACTGATGAGAATGGCAGCCTGGCTGGGTAGAATGACTTGATCAGAGAGACGCAGAAGTGGTGACAGACTGAAGATAATGGACTGGACCAGTCAGGACCAGTGGGGAGATCTGGGTGAAGCTGTAAGTTGTATACTTAGTATACTGCTCTGTGTCAGAGGTTGTGGAGAATACAGAGGGTAACTTAGCATGTAGCCAGGGCTCACTGGGCACAAAGATGAGGGCCCTGGCAAGGAGGAGAGAGAATCTGGGAAACCGTGACCTTGGGTATTTCTGTGTTAGTGCAGCTCCCCTGCTGGGCAGAGCGCCTTAAGGATGGGGATCGTGACTTGTTCATCTCTGTAGCCCCAGGGCCCAGTCTGGGCATGCGTGCATCTAGGTGTTCAGCAAATTATTGATGAAAAAGTTAAGGGGGCAGCAGGGAGGAGGAAGAGAAAGAATATAAGGCTATATTCTTTCTATTTCCCATCAGTGATGTCACACTTAAGTTTCTCCTATGGTCACAATCAAATAGACTTAATCATAAGTGAAAAAATACCATTAATTACCAGCAAGACAATTAGAAAAGAAGACTGAGGGGACCCACTCCACAAGATGAAACATTTGTTCAATAAGTCATTAATATACCACTTGAAATTTTTTTAAGTCTATTTATTTATTGTGAGAGAGAGACAGCATGAGCAGGGGGAGGGACAGATAGAGAGGGAGAGAGAGAGAGAGAGAGACAGAAGCCCAAGCAGGCTCCAACTGTCATGCAGAGCCTGACTCGGAGCTTGAATTCAAGAAACGGCGAGGTCATGACCTGAGCCAAAACTGAGAGTCGGACGCCTGACCAACTGAGCCACTCAAGTGCCCCATTAATATGCCACTTTAAAATTAACGTGGACGTATCCTAGTTGAATAACTTACCCCTTTTATTTTTATAAAAGTAAAACTTTATTCTATTTACTTATTGCCAGCACCATTAAGAACCTTAAAATTTTTAAAGGGTGCCTGTACCCCCGGACTGGAAATTCCGGTTGCACTTTCAAAGGGAAGCAGTCATTAACATCCATGAGAAGTACCTGGGTCGCCTGCAAAGGGAGCCAAAGCCGTCAGGATGATTTAGGAGGACAGGAACACGAGGGGAAAGAAGGCCGCCTCCCCCTGTCGCACAGCTCTGAGGGCTGCCTAGGAGGTGATTTTATGGAAAATACAGCCCATGTGTCTGTGCAGCTCATTGCTGGAAGACAGATGAAGAACTGCTAAAAGCAGTTGCCCGTAGGACAGGTGGGTGAGCGGGGCATCCGAGGAACCCAGCATGCGGAAGCCTGTTTCCACTGAAGACTTTTTTCATCTCATTTGTACTTTCTTTAACCATGTACCGCTTACCTTGAAAATAAAAACACCAGGGGGAGCCTGGGTGGCTCAGCTGGGTAAGTGGCCGACTTTGGTTCGGGTTATGATCTCACGGGTTCGTGAGTTCGAGCCCTGCGTTGGGCTCTTTGTTGCTAGCCTGGAGCCTGCTTCAGATTCGGTGTCTCCCTCTCTCTCTGCCCCTCCCCTACTCACACTCTGTCTCTCTCAAAAGTAAATCAACATTAAAAAAATTTTTTTAAAGATAAATAAAAACATCAGGAGGTAGAATTTTGCTGAGAAATTTTATTTCCACTCTCTTTAAAACAAAACAGAAAATTCACACAAAAATAGCAAAAAGTGGTGACAGTGGGGCAGGGAATGAAACCGTTTCTTGATAAAGTTTAAAACAAATCACAGGGGATGCTCCAAATCTTGGAATATGGGGGGTATAAGGCAGCAAGGGGCTGAAGATGTTTGTAATAAAAATTGTATCACTCACACACTTTACCTCATTTCTGAATCAGACCAATGGACTCATGGCAATCAAACGGTCATTCTTTGGACTCAGGAGTTTCTATCCACTGTCAAATGATATTTTGTGAATTTAGGATCTTCAACAGTATTTTTAAAAGCTCCTCAGCAAAATAAAGATTTAAGAAAGAGTAATTTAACAATTGTTCCTGTCCATTTTTTTTTTCTTTTCAGACAGATGTAATTGTTAATTCTGTAAATCCACTGTATGGTCTTAAGTTCGGACCTGTGTCGGCATCAATTCTACAACAAGCGGGAGAAGAAATAGAATTGGAATTTAACCAAAAAATTACTGAGACACGTCAAGAGTCTCCGTTGGTACTGATCACCAAAGGATTTAAATTGTCCTGTCAATATGTATACCATGTGTTATGGCATTCGAGATGTCCCAAGCTACCTACCGTAAGTGCAAAATAAGTTTGTCCTTATGTAGTTCCGTAGTCTGTGTAGTCTTTTCTGGATTTCCATCATGTCATTGCATTTACGAAACGTTAAGTGGGATAGTCCTCGTTTTCTACCACTCTGAAATACAGAAAATGTGTTGTCACAAGTTATCTTAAGAAGTTTAATTTAAGGGATACCTGGGTGGCTCAGCTGGTTATACGTCTGACTTTGGCTCGGGTCATGCATGATCTCACGGTTCGTGGGTTCAGGCCCCGCCTTGGGCTCTGTGCCAACAGCTCAGAGCCTGCAGCCTGCTTCAGAGTCTGTGTCTCCTTCTCTCTCCGCCCCTCCCCTGCTTGTGCTCTGTCTCTCTGTCTCTGTCTCTCCCTCTCAAAAATAAGAAAACATTAAAAAAAAATTAAAAGAAGTTTAATTTAAAATATTACCTAACCCATATCTAGATTGTAAGTGAGCAAACAGACATGGAAAGGGCAGGGCTCCCTCAGTCTACACACCTACTCCCCTCACCACACCATGACCCTGTCGGCCCTTTCCTAAGAGGGCCTGGAATTCAGCCTCTCCATGTTTCCCTCCATCTGTTAAATGCCAGAAGCGTCTGGGATTTTCCTTCGAGCATTATTCCAGGTAAATCTGTTACCTAAGGTATCTTCCCACCTATGCTTGCGGTAGATATTGGCTTTCTGGCCAACTCTTCACCTGAGGCACATAAAATGTACACATTAAAGAGTAGGGGGACGCGGTGCCTGGGTGGCTAAGTTGGTTGGGCGTCCGACTCTTGATTTCAGCTCAGGTCCGGATCTCAAGGCTCATGGGTTCGAGCCCCACGTCGGTCTCTGTGCTGATAGTGTGGAGCCTGCTTGGTATTCTCTCTCTCCCTCCCTTTCCCTCTCTCTCTGTCCCTCCCCTGCATGCTCTCTCTCTCAAAACAAATTAAATAAATTAATTAATTAATTTTAAAGAGCAGGGCGTATCTGCTCACATGTGGAGAGAGGTCTCTGACCTTATTTTGTCCCCATTTCTGGTCCTTCTTTGACTAAGAGCCCTCTAGTCCCAAATCGGTCCTCCAGTTACTCTCTACCTCTCAGTTTTCCGAGGCCCTTCCACAGACAACCTTCCTATACTAGTATTTAGTCTGGATGTTGAAACGTTGATGGAAGTTTAAATCTGCCAAATATATTAGCGCTTCTCGAGGAGAAATTACATAGGACATTAGGACATATCTTAAAGACATCAGATAAAGCTGCTTGCTTATTTTACCCTCCATCTCCTTTATTAAATTCCAAGAGCTCTTTGTTTTGACCTGTTTTTATTTGACCTGTGGCAGATAAGTGGGGATAAACTGATAGTTGACTCTCTGACCTGGTGAGATGGGCGAGGCTATATAAACTGGGAGAAATCATGGTGCCCAAGTGTCCTGAAGAGGATAAAACAGACCCTCAATTCCTTCTGTTTCTCGTCATCTCACCTCATGACTGCAGTGGGTTCCCCATGGAGTGGGGCCTCTCCTCCTCTCTGAGGAGGCGTGGCCATGATCCTGAGGGAGCGTAGAGGTGGACATTGTAAAATATGGGGGGATCAAGGGGTAAGTGAAGTTTTATTTTGACTCAAAGTCTGATCTGTTTTTCCTACAGACACTGGGAATTGCAATGAAGGAATGTTTGCAGAAATGCCTTGAACTAAATAAAACTTCCATTTCCTTTCCTGCCCTTGGGACTGGAAGCATTGGTATATGGAAGAATACAGCAGCTAAGATTATGTTTAATGAAGTTTTAATGTTTGCCAAATGCCATTTGGAAAAACAATTAACTGTCAAGTTTGTGATCTTTCCAGAAGACCTGGAGATATATAATGTAAGTTAACATTTTATTTTTTTATTATTTTTTTAATGTTTATTTGTTATTTTTGTGAGAGATAGAGAGAGACACAGAGTACGAGCAGAGGAGGATCAGAGAGAGAGGGAGATACAGAATCTGAAGCCTCCAGGCTCTGAGCTGTCAGCACAGAGCCTGACTCGGGGCTCGAACTCACGAACCGCGAGATCATGACCTGAGCCGAAGTCAGACGCTTAACCGACTGAGCCACCCAGGCGCACCAATCATTTTAGAAATGTCTGACAGTTATTTCATTCATTCATTCATTTGTTCATTCATTCATTCAATAACATCTGTTTAGTATCTCCTGTGAAGACATGACATAAGCACTTGTATAGCACAGAGATATTCTAACTTGGTGAATTTAGCTTTTTTAAATTGCCCACCTCTGACCTCGTAAAGAATGCCGTTATAGAAACCATCTTTACACTGCTACCTAACTTCCCTCTTTTCCCCTTGTTGGTCTTTATTCTTCGCTCTGCTCCTCAAAGGTAAGCAACCTTCTAACTTCAGTGTGAGTTCCTCTGCTCCTCTCTCTTCTTCTCTCTCCCTCTAAGAGCACAAGTATTCTTACAACTTCCACCATACCTTCTGCAAAATCCTGTCTTCTGAGCCACCTTCAGACCCATACACCTAACCCTCTCTCATTTCCACTTGGTTATCTGATTGTCATCTTAAATCCAACATATTTAAAAGAAATTCTTTGTCTTCTTCTCTCTAATCAACTTCTTTCGGCAAGTTAATTTACTTTTCTGTGCCTCAATTTCCTTATCTTTAAAGTGGGATAGTAGGGGCACCTGGCTGGCTTAGTTGGTAGAGCATGCAACTCTTGATCTTGGGGTTATGAGTTCGAGTCTCACTTTGGGTGTAGAACTTGTTTGAAAAAAAAAAAGTAAAATAAAGTGAGAATAATAACTACCCTCCTATGGAGCTGTTGTGAGCATTGAATGAGTGGATACACATGAGACACTTAGAATGGTACCTGGCATACAGGGAAGCCCTCCACGAAGGTCAGCTGTTGCCGTATCAGCTGTAAGGAGCTATGACGCACTGAATGCTGAACTGTATTCTAAATTAAGTGACCCGTTTGTTATCTTTTTTTCCCAATTAGATTATAAATTCTTTCACGGCACAGGTATATTTGGCAACTTTTGCCACGTCCCTGGTACTGTCCCCAAATTCAATCTGTTGTTTCTTAAATTCTGTGTAGGTGACCTCAGATGGAAGTCGGTTGTGTTCTGATACAAAAGGGAAGGATGCGTGTGTAGGGGAGTGTGTCCATGTGTGTGAGTGCAGAGATCTGTTTGTCCAGCTTCCTTTGTTGTCACTTCAGCCAGATTTTAGAGCGGCCAGATTAAGCTGAGTTTTTAACCTGTGAAAAGGTCCCTGATATATTCAGCATGATTAGTATATAGTGCTGTGTTGTTCTGCCTTTAAGGCACTTTCTCTGTGCTTTATTCTCGCTTAGCTGGCACTTTGAGAAGGGACTGTCATGATGTTAAGGAAGAATAAAAAAGGAAGTGAAGGGGCACCTGGGTGGCTCAGTAGGTTAAGCGTCTGACTTTGGCTCGGGTCATGATCTCGCGGTTCATGGGTTCAAACTCCACATCGGAGTCTGTGCTGACAGCTCGGAGCCTGGCACCTGCTTTGGATTCTGTGTCTCCCTCTCTCTCCGCCCCTTCCCCCCTCACGCTCTGTCTCTGTCTCCCAAAAAGAATAATGTTAAAAAAAATTTTTTTAAAAAGGAAGTGAAATAAGATACAGAAACTTAAAATAGGTTTTCAAGACACGTTTTTGATTCTGCCAATAGCAACATCCAAGTGCTAGTGCAACTTCCCAGGCATGTGGCTGGGTTTTGGGGATAAAGGGCCTTGCTCAGTTCTGGCGGAGAGAACGGCTCTGAACACTGGTCCTCTGACTGCTCACTCTTCCACCTCCCAGCCTGTCTCCATGTGGGTGGTTGTAATTTTTTCTCTCCCTAGAAGAAAACGAACTTATTCTTATTCTAGCTCGCTCTTTCCTGGAACAAATGTAAAGGTTTCTTCTTGTTTTTGCTGCCTGACTAGACACAGGGAGATTTGTAGCATTTGCTGATATTCATTGCTGGCTTCAAGCTGTGAATGTGACATCACCGAAGGCGGAGGTGGGAAGAGGTGTTCACAGTGAGCTCTCGTGAGCCAGTGTCAGCCGGCTCTAGTACACGACCCTATCTCATCCACAGCTGACCTGCAAGATGGCGGAGGGTTACCCAGTGAAGCCAGCTAGCCTTCCAGACAAAATGAATCATCCTGTCTGGGCACTAGCGGTGGGCCCAGATAAATGCCCCACGCACATCCCTGAATTGCTCATTAAGTATCATAGTCCTACAAGGGGAATTAACTGCATCTAGAAAAGAAGATTCATTCTCTTCAATACACAAATGAGAATGTACACGGCAGTTCAAACAAAGTAGAGTGATCAACCACAATTTGAGGGCTGTCCTAAGGATTAATAATAAAAATAGCTGCCATGTATTGCATTAGCCAGGTGTTATGCTAAGGAGAAGCTGTCTCATTTTATCCTCTCCTCAATCCTATGATGAAGCCACAATTGTCACCTCCATTTTACAAAAGAGAAAACATACTAACAGAGAGGTTAACATGCACACAGCTAGGCAGGTGGCAAAGATTCCATCCTGGGTCTGTCTCACCTCAAAGCCTGTGTGTTCTTAACCACTAAACAAAAACACGGAGAAAATAGTGTGAGAGACGATACATCTTTCAGTTTTGAGACTCAAACAAGAGGAGTATCTTACACAGTAATTTATATTATACCCTGAACATTGCTCATTCCTTTAGATTTTTGTCAATATTATAACCATGTGGGAGTGTGCGTATATATATACCTCTGGCCTCCTAGTAAGCACCTGTTTTCTTCCTAAGTAAGCCTTTCAATGAGGGTTGTGTTTTCAGAAAGAGCAGAGGGCTACTTACACAGTTTCTTATAGGAGGCATTACTTTGGCAAGGTCCTTGCATTGCAGAGAACAGATCTGTCAGACATCTAGAGTTGACCTGACTCAAGAAGATGAACCAATACCAAACTCCCAATAAAGTGATACTGACATTCACACACTTAAGAAATTTCCAATTCGTGAATGATAGTGAGTAAATGACTCCCCCAGCTGACTGAAATACTTGTATCCACCAGTTTAGGTGGATACAAGGTGATAGGGTTTCCTGGATGGAACTGAGTATCTGTAAAAGTCGATGGATAGTCATTCCTTTGGCTGTTTAACAAATATTTAGAGCATATCTACCTTGTGCCAGACGCTCTGTCTCAGAAGAAGGAGTACCTTCTTTAGCAACATGCTACTGACATCCTTCACGTTAGGTGCTGCGGACAGTTGCTGCGGCTCTGAATTTGCCAGATTCTTGCTGTCTGGGTCCACTTTTCCAAACCACCGCAGACCATCTGCTTGTTGTTCATGCTTTCTATGTTATTGATATTGACTAAGTAAGAGTTTTCTTTCATATTAAATTCAAAAGCCTTGCCTAATTGATTTCTAACCCTGTAATATATCCGGACTTTTTTTTTTTTATTTTAGAGAGAGAGAACATGAGAAAGAACAGGAGAGGGGGCAAAGGGAGAAAGGGAGAAAGTCTCAAGCAGGCTCCGCACTTAGTGCAGAGCTGGACGTGGGGCTTGATCCCACCATCCTGGGATCATGACCTGAGCTGAAATCAAGAGCTGGACGCTCAGCCAACGGAGCCACCCTGGTGCCCCACATCCTGATATTTAAAATGACTTTTCTAGACAGATGTTTTTATTCATTTTGCATAGGACAGGTATTATTAGTATATGTATAAGCAGGTAATGTTATCCCATTTGTTTTATTTCCAAGTCCTTGGACAGAGATGACAAAGAAATACCCAGTCACGACCCTTCCAGGTACTAAATATGGTACGACTGAGGGCTTTTTGCTCTGGGTACAGCAGCTGCAAACACAATCGATGAAGAAAACGTCCTACATATTAAGAAACTTCATTGTTAAAGTTCAGATGCAAAACCAAGTCTAGTCTTTACCTCATCATTTACTATCTTTCCAATGAAGGAATTACTGCCAATTGAATCAACTTTAGATAAGGAAGACATGGGCAGTGGCTCCAAGCCCTTGCAGAGATTAGTTTTTTCAGAAAGATACTATGTTAAAGGATCTGCGTGGCAGCACACACACATTTTTTCCATAGAATCATACGATAATTACAATAGTTAATATACATTGAATGCTTACTGTGTACCAAGTAGAGTTTTAAGCACCTTACAAGAATTGATCATTTATTCAGTCTGCAGGCAAAGCTGAGTGTGCATATCCTTTTTTAAAATGAATGTATGTGTTATTAATTATAAGAACATCTGCCTGTGTTTGTCTTCTTGAGTGACACATGCACAGCTTTAGTTCAGTGTCTAACATGCAAGAAGCAGGGCGTTAATATTTGTGGAAGGAAGGAATGATTCTATTTTGCCTTGGGATACACATTCTGCTTTTTTTATACCAGGTTTTGGTTTTCTTTCCAGTTTTTCTATTCTTGTTTCCCCAAGATATTCTAATAGATTGTGGTACCGCATAATTTGGTGCTGGAATTGATCTTCCCAGGACTTACCAAAAGGCTGCTTTAGATTTGTGGCAGTGGGATGGGGACTGGCAGAGTGGATGAGGTCAGGTGTGGTATGTGCGGGTAGAGGAAGGATTTTGATGACAATGACTAAAAGCCCCACTTATGACTCTGCTGTTTTGCTTCTTACAGGCTTTCAATGCTGAAATGGCAAAGAGTAAGTCCAAGCTACGGAGTTTCAATAATTACAGTGGTGAGTAAGAAATTCACAGCCTTAGAAGTAGAGTCCACCCACCAGAGGCTCATTCTCTTCTTTATTATCTGAACTAATGGACGAGAGTAGAAGAAGTAATAAGCCAAATATATTTCACTATAATCCTGCTTGGATGCCCACCTGCTCTATATCTGATCATGATTCTATTTTTGCTCAGTCCAGTTTCATGATAGGAATAGAGAGAAGTTTCATGATAGGAATAGAGAGAGGCTAAGCCACAGTGGGTAATCCACAGTGTGGGTAGTCCATTCATAGATAGCTGTCTATAATTTTTCCCTAAGAAGAAGTCCTGCCCTTCATAAGACGACGAAGCCAGTTACTCTTTCTGCTCCGAATGGGGTTATATCTAGATGGGGATATTCATTAGTCATTCTAGAATACACATTTCAGGAATACCAAATAGTAATAAATGGATTAACCTGATGCTATCCAAACCTGAGTAATCACTAGGATCATAACAGAAACTTTAAACAAACAGACAAACATATGTACAGGCCCCACCTCTGTAGATTCTGATTCAGGAACTCTGGGTCCGGGCCAAGCATGTATATTTTTCAATGCCCTCCCAAGTCAACTTTGCTGCTGAAGTAGGTTTGGGGATCACAGGACTAAACCAATCCTGGTTGATGTTAGAGAAAGATTAATTCTGACTTATAACCCCTTTTCTTTAGTGGAGTTTGAGTTGATGGAGTTGGAATTGCCTCGTGACAGTTTAGGATGTATACTTTGGAAATAGTACACATCTACAGTATTCTAGAAATAGTATTAATCTACAGTATTCTATAAATGGTAAAAACACTAGACAGTCACCCAGCAATAGAAACTGTCAGGCTACTTCCCAGTAGGGTCACAATGGTTTGCTTACACCCTTTAACAGAAGGGTTTGCTTCTGGATATGCCGTGGTCCAGCAGCGCTGGAAATGAAGGAGCGGATATTGGAGAGTTGTGGTCTATGGCTCTGCCTCTTAGGAGCCTGCTTTCTTATCTGTAAAACGATGATAACGGCAGACTTTCGTGAGGATAATTGGAGATTATGTATGCGAAAACGTTCTGTAAAATGCCAAGTATTAAATGAAGGCCATGAAATAATGAACGAGAAGATGGACAAACTACCCAGGTGGCCCAGAGGAGGGAGAGATTCCTTCTGACCTGAAGGGATCAAGAATGGCTTCTTGGACAAGCGGTTCTAAGTTAGGCCTCGAGGATGGCAGATTTTCAATGGCTAAAGCTGGTGGGGCAGGGCACCTGAGGTAAAAAACTCACAGAGGCAAACAAATGCAGTGCATATGTGGGGAGCTGCACCGAATCTAGGGAAGGTAGCTGGAGTTTTAGGTGAGGATATTATGGAAAAGGACCATACAGATATCTCTATGTTGTTAGGCTGAATAATAGGGCCAGGCGTTACCAGTTACTTCAGTAGTTTTCAGGACATCTATGAAAGAATTATGACTGCACAGGACAATCATTGACATTAAAATGGGTTAATGGTGCTGATCTCAGGTTATCAAGGAAAAGTTAAACAAGGAAGACAGGGAAATGTGCTTTCATTAGAAATATTGAAGTAATAAACCAAATAAATAATTTAATAAATATTTAACTAATGTGTTTTGGTGCTAGAAGAGTATCCTTTAGTGATCTTAACAAATAGCTACCCAGAAGAACAATTCTTTTTTTCTTCCCCAGTAATGATGGATAAAGGAAGTATCACTATGTATTGCTTCTATATTCCCCTAAAAAGTAATATAAGCTCCCAGGCAGAACGAGCGTTAAAAACAAACAAGCTCCTATGCCTCCAATTTAAGAACTCTTGTCACTTCTATAGTCTAAAACATTGGCTTTTACTTTTACTCAGAGGAAGCCATCCTCCCTCTCTGACTTCTAGGTCTATCTTGGTACTATTTCATAGTTCCTGGTACCACCGAGTGTTACATAAGGGGAAAAGATGCTAATTAGCGCTGCTAACCTGGAATCACTTCTGGGGAGGCAGACCGCCACACCTACTAGCTCCATGACCACCACTTGCTAGTCCTGTAACCAGGGGAAAAGTTACTTAATAACTCTGAATAAGTTTCCTCATTTGTAAGATGGGGCTGTTAACAGTACCTATCCCATAGGGTTGTGAGGAGTGAACAAAACAATTTATGTGAAGCACTTAGAACAATGCCTAGAACAGCGTAAGTGCTGAGTTCAATTTTCCCTTTCAAAACGTTTCTGAGATTCTTCCGAATAGCCGAAGTTCACTCCTTTTTATTGCTACAATAATATTCCATTGTCGAAGCGCTTTCGAGTCATTTCCAGTGTTTTGCTGTTACAAACGAGAATGTGAACTTTCTGGTATATACCTCCTGGTACGCACATGCAAAAATTTCCTTACAAAATATAATTGTAGGAGTGGTTGTTCCAGTTTTACATCCATCACGAATATACACAGGAGTCCTAGCTGTTCTGCATCCTTCCCCAACTTGGTATTGTCAGGCTGAACAGGTTTTGCTAACCTGGAGGGTAATCTTTCATATCACTGATTACCTGTGAAGCTGAGCATCTTTTCACACATATATGGGCCCTTTGTGTTTCCTTTTTTGGTGAAATCTTTTGCTTGGCTGGCTACTAGTTTCTTTCTTTTTCTGGATAATTTGAGAGAATTCTTTATACATTCTAGATACTGCCTCACCTTTGAATTTCCTCCCAGCTAGTCCATTGCCCCCTCCCCTTTTTTTGCAGTTTGAGTTCGAGTCACTCTAATCTATCAGAGACTCTTCTTTATATATATCTTCACTTCTTATGGAGGGGGTTTGTAGAGAGGGGTACATATGGGTAGGTTGGAATCAAATTCCATAACCTTTTCTGCTGGGATACACCATGTCACGCAGTAGTAACTGCTAAACTCCAGATTCTGTGGAGGTGTCAAATGTCCTGTTCCACACAGTAAGGTATAAAACGGAATCCCAGGAAGTGGAATTATGAGTATTTCTTCCTTTCATTTTACTTGGACAATTTTCTGATTTTTCAAGAATAAATGTACTATTTTTACAATCAGAAATACTCATATTTTTCAAAAAAGAATTTTCACTCTCTAAGTTCTGTGGCTTTCGGAGATGTTTGATTTCTAACTCAGTAATATAGTAAGAGGCAAAGGAAAATCCCAGTCAGCAGGAAATAAGGTATACCTCCTTTTGTTGAGCTTCACAGACACTGCGTGTTTTTTGTTTTGTTTTGTTTCGTTTTACAAATTGAGGATTTGTGGTAACCCAGCATCGAGAAAGTCAGTTGATGCCATTTTTCCCGAAGCCTTTGCTCACTTTGTGTCTCTATATCATATTTGGGTGATTCTCACAATATTTAAAACTTTTTCGTTATTATTATGTTACGGTGATCTGTGATCAGTGATTATAACTCCCTGGAAGCTCAGATGATGGTTAGTATTTTTTAGCAACAAAGTATTTTTTTAATTAAAGTATTTACATTGTTTTATAGACAATGCACACTTAATACTACAGTGTAAACGTAACTTTTATATATGTACTAAGAAACCAAAAAATTCATTTGACTCACTTTATTGCAGTATTCACTTTATCGAAGTGGTCTGGGATCCAAGCTGCATATATGTATATGTCTCTAACAGTTGGTTAATATCCAGGGTGATATCACAAGGTGAGCTCATCTGTGAATTGACAAATGCAACAGAGTAGCAGCAAGGCATAGGAAGGCCAATCCCTTACAAGCTCCACTGTTCTCAAGGAGACTGTAAACCACGCATTTAGATTTCCTTTGTCTCCAGCACAGCTCTCAGAGATAGGCACTTAATTGAAGCTCTGCTGCTGGCAATGGTTAAGATATCCTCGGGGCAAATGTTGGCACCGGTGTTTTGTTCTGCTCTGGTTTAAAACCTACCTGCCTTCTGTGGTTGTTCATTATAGTCTTTTCAGTCCCCCAGGTGACCAGAGAGGAGAAAAGAGAAAATGGGGTCAAAGCTAAATCTCCTGCCATCAGCCTGATGGGACGCAACATGGAAAAGATGAAGGAGGCCCAAGAGTGGATCCAAAGGATACTGACCCTCCAGGACTACCACATCATTGAGAACAATCATATCCTCTGCCTTGGGAAAAGGGAACATGACATTTTGACTCAGCTTCAGAATAACTTAAGGGTCTCTATCTCAGAGATTATCAGTCTGGACAAGGTAATTTTAGAGGTTAAAGGAGCCCAAGCTAACCTCATTAAAGTGGTTATGAACATTGAACATATGCTGTGTGAAGTTCAAGAGGAAATGGCAAGAAAAAAGGAGCTAGCCCTTTGGAGCCTGTCAGGTGAGTAACTTTCAATTAAGTTGGAAAGTCAGCTCTCCCAACTGTTCCCTCTTATGGGTGTGAGTGTGCCTGTATACATGTGGGTAACAGATAGCATGGAAGAGAGAGCAAACCATGCTGGTTCTGTGTTAAGCCATAAAGTTTTGTAACTGTATTTTGCCTCTCTTTCTACCAGCAAGGTTAATTAGGAAATCAACACACTCACACTCACTCACACACACACACACACACACACACACACACACACACACACACACACACACACGCCTGTGTGATTAGATTTACTTATGAAGAAATGGATTGCCTAAGAAGCAGTTAAATGGAAAGCCTGGGATAACACAAGCCCAGGCTCTGGGGAAAAAAGTACATCCCTAATTCTACAAATGAAACGTTCAAATTTAGACACACACATTACACTTAATTAATTTCTTTGAGTTCTATTGCATTTGTGTATTTGTTGCTAGCAGTATTAGGAACCCTAAAATTACTTTGAACTCTCTCACCAAAGTAAATTATTCATTCTTATTGTGAAGTACCCTCCAGCATCTCCCATTCAGCGAGGCAAAATTCATCATGATGACTGGGAATTTGGGTCCGGAGATATCCTTTTAACATAGCCCTAGAGCTAACTAACCATTGAAAATGCCACCTTGGGTAACAGAGGCTTATTTCATTTATTTATTTGATTAATATATATTGTATTCATGATATGTGCCAAGCATTGTGCGGGGTGCTGGCGATACAGTGATAAGATGGACATTGTTTCCACTCAAAATCTAATTAAGGATATTGAGAATCAAGCAAGTTAGTTATGAAAGGGGAGGGTGAAAGTGCTCTGGGAGCATCTCGGAGATGCTCTCTGATATTTTAATTTGTAAGATATATTTGGCCATTCAGGTTATCAAAATATATGGTCATATATATTTGGTCTTCCTCTACATTTCCGGCTTACAACTTTCAAAGCGCTTGGATTCCCTAAGTGTTGAGGGTGATAAAGGTGTCTTTTGTTATGTTAATGAGGTGACTTTGGAAAGCACTTAAGAATGGGGACTGGTCACTAGGACACCAAACCCTGTGGCTGGAGAATTGGAACTTTGAGTGTTCTCCCACCCAATCCAGGAGGCTGGAGGTCGAATCAGTTGCCAATGGTCAGTGATTTAATCAGCCATGACTATCTATGTATGGACTTCAATAAAAACCCAGACGGACAGGTTCAGAGAACTTCCAGGTCGGTGAGCATGTGGAGAGTTTTAGTGCATACAAAAGCTGCATAGAGGGAGAGCGGCTTGCTAGGAGGGAGCATGGAAGCTCCACACCCTGTCCCCATTCCTTCCTTGCCTTACGCATCTCTTCCATCTGGCTGTTCCTGAATAATATGCCTGTATAATAAACCAGTAATCTAGTAAGTAAAATGTTCCTCTGAGTTCTGTGAGCTGCTCTAGTAAATTAACTGAACCCGAGGAGGAGATGTTTTGACCAGCCGGTCCATAATAAAGGTAACAACCTGGACTTGCAAATGGTGCCCAAAATCCATGGAGAAGGTCATTGGAATCTCCAGTTTATAGCTAGGCAGTCAGAAGCACAGGTAACAACCTGGCTTTCGACTGACATCTGAAGTGTGTGTGTGTTGGAGAGCAGCCTTGGGAGACTGAACCACCCTAACCTGTGGAATCTGATGCTATCTTTGGGTAGATAGTAGCAGAATTGCTTGGTTATATATATGGGAAACCCTCCTGCACACAGAGACTTTGAAATTGGGTCTCAGAATACCAATTTAGGCACTTAACCCAGACTTTGGAGGTCAAGAGAAGGCTTCTCAGAGGAGGTGTCATAAATAGAGGATGAAGTGTGAGTAGAGAAGTGCCTGGTGGCTTAGTTGAGTATGCAGCTCTTGATTTTGGCTATGATCTCATGGTGTGAGATCAAGCCTTGCTAGGTATGGAGTCTGCTTGAGATTTCTCTCTCTTCTTCACCTTCTGCTCCTCTTCTGCTTGCTCTTTCTCTCTCTTTCTCTCTCTCTCTCAAAAAAAGAACAAGTAGAAATTAGTAAGGTAAAGAAACTTTTCAAGCAATCAGACCATAGCAGAGTCTAGATTATGAAAGACTTTATAAATCACATGGAAGAGTTCAGAGTTTTTCTTGAAACAAATGGGGAGCCTTGAAGGATTTTAAGTAAAGATAAGGTCAGACTTGTACTGTAGAAAGATCACTGTAATGTTGATGAGTTTGGTACAAATTTTCAGATGTGAAATTTCAAAGGACACCTTATTTTCACTTGTGTTTATAAAAATGATTTGGGCAGACATGGTCGAAGTGAGTGGAGTGTACAATAGGTGTTGTATCCGCATTCCCCAGAAAAACCACGTCAAAGAAGATGAACAAAACTAATACACAAGGATGAGACCAAAGATTATGACTGTGGATATTTAAATTGATACCAATACTTCCCAAGAGAAAAAGAGGCAAAGAAACACTGGTCTATAAAACTTGTGGCATTACTTTAAACTAACTGCATTCATAAGGCTCACCCACTCTCCCAGCAGTTGGCAATTTAGTCACGTAAGTCCCACGTTCTGCTGCAAGGTGGCGTTTTTGATAGTTGATGACTAAGCATATTATTCCACAGCAGTGTTTCAGAGTTTCCTACAGACTCATCCTCTCTTAATCAGATTAAGACCTTCATTAACAAAATGGATACATTTTCAATGAGCTATTACTACAAGGAGCATCAGCTACCCATCAGAACAATAAAATTTAAATAATAGAAGTTAGGTCCTTCCTCTTTTATGCTGCTTTTTAACTCCTTCCTGGTGACTGCTTCTTAGGTGCCCAACCCAGGGCCAGACATGTAATAGGAGCTCATTAAATGTTTGCTGAACTCAAGTGAACTAAAATCTATTACTATACTTTATTAATGTCAGTTCTTGCTCTTGAGATTTAATTTACAGTCTCTTCCTTTGGGATTTCCTGAGCGTGGAGTTTCTCTACTATGAAATTTTGTCCTTCCTGCTTTCCAGATTTACAACTTGGCCCCTGTAGTGAATATTTTGGATTTATCATCTGCTTTTTTGTGGTTAAATTGAGACCACTCAATTAAATAATGTGCTAGGAATTTTATCATTTTTGTATACTTGGGTTTAAGTCAAACTGAAAATAAACTGAAAGACAAGAAGTCTTTTTGGGGGCAGGTGTTTCCATTTGTCCACCTGTATATTTTTTCCAATAAGGAGTTGCTAGGCAATAACAGGTTGTCCCTTGAATTTAAAAAGGAAGGTAGGAAAGTCAGGGGAGAGGGAACAAAGGAAGGAAAAAAGGAAAGAAGGGAGGAAAGACAGGACACCATAGACTCTGACTCTCCAAAGGTTGCTCTTTGTGGTTGGGTGGTGTATGAGCAGTATATGTACCAAAAATTCTGCCTTGCCACTTACAGAAAGCATTGATGAAAGTCAGGTTCATACTCTTGGGTATGTACCTATTAGCTGTGTGATATCGGGCAAGTCATTTCCCTTCTCCGAATTTCAACTTCCTTACTTGTAAAAGTGTGCTAATTACAATTATTTCAATGGTGGTGTTATAATGCTCAAATGAGGTTGAGATATGAAATCTTTTTGAGAATCTTGAAGTTTTATGTAAATATCGTATTGGTTTTCATCATTTCTTAGTGTTTTGTTCTGCCTGTGTCTTTTTGTTGATGAGCATCCAGACTAGAGATATAACATTGGCAGCACAATTATATATCATCATTACAACATTGATGGGGGAAGTATATACTAAGGCTCTTTTTTCTCTCACCCCCTCAGCCTCAGAATCCAAATCATGTGAGGACAAATTTATTAGCCGCCTCTCTTATCCCATGACTTCTCATTATATGGTACTCTCCTTGCATGCCTAAACCTATAAGGCATACAGTTTAAACTGGCTAATCGATTCCTTTAAATTTCTATAATTTGTTTCATTACATTTCTTTACAAACCTTTTTGATCTCACAGAGTACTGAGACCAAGTTTTGTGTTACTCATTTTTAGGACAATGGACTGATCAGCAACCAAAAAACCAGGATGAAATGAAAAGGAATACATTTCTGAAATGCCTAAAGCTTTCAGCTGAAGAAATTCAGGATCAGAAGAAACAGTTTGAAAGCTGTGGTTTGCAGGTTATAAAGGTATACTTAATTAAGGGAAGGATTTGACCTGTCGTGATTCTGTAACCAAAAGAAGAATTCACCTGCTGATGACTCTAAGCCAGCTGTTCACTGACCTAGAACCCTAGGATTAAGACTGAAAGTGGGGCAGGGATGGGCACCAGGAAGTAGAAATGATATCAGGATGTACAGAAGCACCGATCAAGATTCGAAAGAAATCTGCCTGAGAAAGTTATCTGCCTGTCTTGAAGCAAAATGAAAGAAATGGAATAGCATATACCACACTGTATTTTTTTACATTTTATTTATTTTTGAGAGACAGAAAGAGACAGAGCGCAAGTGGGGGAGAGGCAGAGAGAGAGGGAGACACAGAATCAGAAGCAGGCTCCAGGCTCTGAGCTGTCAGCACAGGGCCGGATGTGGGGCTCGAACTCATGAACTGTGAGCTCATGACCTAAGCTGAAGTCAGATGCTTTATTGACTGAGTCATCCAGGTGCCCTTGCACACTGTATTATAATTGTTTACCTATTTTTACCTCTTACTAAACTGTGGGCTCTTAAGAAGGCCAAGAATGTGTATCCACTGTTGACCATTTCATTACCAGTGCCTGGCACATAGTGAGTGCTCAGTGAATTTTTATTAAGTGGACTTATCAAAGAAGGGACACAGAATTTTGAAGGGATAGAAGTCATAGTAGGAGAGGGTTGGGGCTCAGAGAGACTCTTTTAGAACTTTATATAAAAAGCAAAAGCATGCAAACTAATATGCACATAAGAGCCTTTATCCTTGAAGCAGAGTATCGGGCACTTGAAATAGTGGTTCTCACTCTTTTTTCCAGTTTTTTCAGTTTTTCATATCATTGGGTCATAGGTGGAGGAGATTGACAATGCGGTTCTCATGGCTGTCTTCCAAAGAAAGAAGAAAATGGTGGAAGGACGAACACATAGGGGTCCTGTGAGCCACAGGCTGTTTCAGCAAGTTCCTTACCAGTTCTGTGAAGCAGTATGCAGAGTCGGCTTTCAAAGAATGTACTCGATGCCCTGTGGTAGGTATTAGCCCCTCGTCATCAGGGCCTCTATACGTGGGAACTGCTAAGCAGACATCAGCAGATGACTCACCACTAATAGTATTTGTTGTGGTGGTGAGGGGATCACTTGTCACTGGGATTTAGTGATAAAGTCATTTGGAAAGGGTCATATTTTCAATTTCTCCTTCATATGTTTTACTGCTGATGGGTTTCATGTTGACGAAAGCAAGTGGTAAGATCTATGGTTCCCTGTTTTTCTCTTTTCTGTTGTCACGTGTTTTATCTGCAGAGAGCACCCTGAAGCTTTTTTTTTTTTTTTTTTTTGGCTTATTTCCACAAAATTATTATCAACATTACCAAACCTCATCCCTTAATCAAAAGGGCACTTTCCTCAACTTTGTAAAGTTGCTCTTTTCTCTCCCATCTTCTTCATTCCCTGTAGCCTGCTAGTGAGTGAATTAGATACCCGGCAGGTGAAGTAAACGACGTCTTGAGATCCCTTTCAGCTACGGACCTCTGTGCGCAACTTCCATGTCTCTTTTCAGTTCTGCAAAAGTACTTCATAGTTAACTGCTGTTTTATCCCGTTCAGATCTGTCCCAAGCAGTCTAAGAAGTTTGCTAATAATCATGGAAGATGCCTAGTGATGCAGCTTGATTTCGCCTGATCCATCGACTATGTTCTTGACCTTTACCTTTCCATATATGTAGCATGATCCTTGCTGTGAAGCTAACTCCAAGTCTTGATTTCTAGAAAGCAAAGGGTCTAGAAATCATCTTTTCATCTTATGTCCTAGAGAGAACATAAGCAATACCTGGAGTAAAAATTGAACATGGAAAATTCCTGGGGGCAAAAACTCATAAATGAATCCCCACCAAGAGGCTTTGAGTATAACCAGAAAGATGATATTGGCAAAGTCCTAAAAATTCACAACACCCATTTGCTCCTAAACCCATCGTAACTGGACCTCTCTGCACTCCCCTTCCCTCCCCTTCCCTAGACTATTCTCACTAAGATCAGCACTGTCCTCCTAGTTTTCAAATCCAGTAGTGCCTTCTTTTCAGTCCTGTGGCAGACACTGCTCATTGCCTACCTGACGTCTGTACCCATCTTTCTTCCTAAAAGACACATACACCACCTCCCAAGAAAGACAGCCTCCACATCTCATCTTGTTCCATCATCAGCTTCAAATCCAGAAAGTCCTCTCTTAAAGCATAAAAGCGAAATAATTGCCCTAACCCATCAGTACATAATGAGAGGAGAAGGAACCGGAAAACCGCAATAAAAACCAATTTCTAGGGGCCCCTGGATGACCCAGTTGGTTAAGCATTAACTCTTGATTTTGGCTCAGGTCATGATCTCACATCATGAGTTCGAGCCCTGCATCAGGCTCTGCACTGACAGCATGGAGCCTGCTTGCAATTCTCCCTCCCTCTCTCTCTTTGCCATTTTCTCTCTCTAACAAAATAAATAAACTTAAAAATAAAAACCCTCCCTTTTCTAAAGGGTAGAAGGAAAGTCACTGGTCCATACCACTAATCACATGCTGCTGGGTAGGCACAGAGAAGACTCTCTGTTCTGGGAGTGGAGTAAGACCCTTGTTTTACACACTGGGAAGAGTCTTCCTTATGCGTTGCCACCCTTTGTCATTTCTAGGCCCACTGCCTATCAGAGGTCCATGGATTGCCTCAGGGGCTAGAATACTGTTAGGCTACTCACAGCCAGACTTGTAGTTTCTTTAGCTGTTTGCTTCCGGTCAAGGTTGTGTCTTTATAACCCAGCTAAAGGTCTTATCTCCAGTTAGTCTTTAAGCCTTAAGATTCTGGTCTTTTACCTACTGACTTCTGTGCTCTGTCCAGGTCCCTAGCTCTTGGCTTAACACCCACTGCCTGAGGCAATTCAGATGATTAGACACATCGCGCCCATAATGTGACTGTCCCAACATGTCTGGGGAGTGTGCTTAACCAAAGGTGCTTTAGAAACACAGGAGATGTTTTATCACCACTGAAGTTGTTTTGCAACTCTTTTTTAAACCTAGTTTTTAAAAAAATGTTTATTTATTTATTTTGAGAGAGAGAGAGAGAGAGAGAGAGAGAGAGCACAGGCGGAGGAAGGGGCAGAGAGAGAGAGAGGGAGAGAGAGAATCCTAAGCAGGCTCTGCATTTTCAGCACAGATTCTGAGGTAGGACTTGATCTCATGAACTGTGAGTGAGGTCATGACCTGAGCCAAAATCAAGAGTCAGATGCTTAACTGACGGAGCCATCCAGGCACCCCTCACCTAGTTTTCATTTGGACTACAAAGTCTTTTTTACCCTGCAAGGTTCCAAATTATGGGACTCTTGGTCAATTTAGATGGCCACCTATAGGCACAGGGGCTTCTATTAATGAAGCTTTATGTTTGTATTTTCTATATTGGCTTGTATTCCAGCCATTTTATCTCTTGCTTGTAGGACTTGGCTGAATGTAATGAGAAGGAGCACACATGCTTGCAATTTCTTTATTGGGTTCATTCATTCATTCCACAAGTGTTTCTTGAACACGTTCTGTAAGTCAGGCCCTGTGCTAGGTGAGAAGAATACAGCAGTAAACAGAACACAGGGTTCCTACCCTTATAATTTATAATCTAGTGAGTCTATCTGTTGCTCATTCTTTAAATATTGGTGTTTTCTGGGGGCACCTGGGTGGCTCAGTTGGTTAAGTGCCTGACTTCAGCTCAGGTCATGATCTCACAGTTCATGGGTTTGAGCCCCACGTCAGGCTCTGTGCTGATAGCTCAGAGCTTGGAGCCTCCTTCAGATTCTGTGTCTCCCTCTTTCTCTGCCCCTCTCCCACTCACACTCTGTTTCTCTCTCAAGGATAAATAAACATTAAAAAAAATTTTTTGCTGTTTTCTGGAGTTCAAAAGGAATCCTTTACTTTTGTAACCCTACAATGTCATGGGTGATTGCACCCATTCCTATGGCTTCAGACTCCTCCTACCTCTATGATGATGACTTGTGAATTTGTAACTCTAACCTCCTACTTCTTCCTTGACCTGCAGGTCCATACTTCTGACTGTCTTTTGAACATTTCTGCCCAGATATTCTTCCTAGATATTCTTTTCTTGGCCAAAGTTTTCCCTGAGAAATATGCTTTTCCCCTGCCCCCCAGTACTCCCTAATGTGGCTAATACCCTCACCATCTATTTACTGGGTCTCCTAAACTGGAAGCTTTACCATCCTCCACGCCTTCCTTCCTCTCACTGTTATGCCCAGGCAGTCACATAGCCCTCTCTATTAGCACATTAGCAGTCTCCCCTCTCTATTCCTACTGCCTTTGGTCTTCTTCCCCTGGGCCTAGACAATTGTCAGGTCCTTTCCTTGCCTCAAAACCAGCCCTATCCAACCTATCTTTTACTCTGCTACCAGAATTACCATGCTAATTAGTACATGCTTATTTAATATCTGCTTTCCTAGTTGCCTACAAGGTAAAACCCCAAACCCCTTAGCAGAGCATGTAAGGCCCTAACCCCACGTTATTTCACCTGCCTTGTCACTATGTTCCTCAACACTTCAGCCATAAACTGCTTAAGAGTTTCCTAAATGTGCTGGAGATTTCATGCCTCTGTGCCTTTACATGTGGAATGCCTTCCCCCCATCGTTTTTAGCCTTGCAAAGTCCCATTCCTTCTAGACATAGCTCAAATGGCGTGTCCTAGTTGACACTTCCCTAACTCCTGCAGGCCCAGGAACTTGCTTCCTCTTCTGTCCTCCTGCACTTCTGATATTCCTTTGTTACCACATCTGTAGCTCCAGTAAGTATCAAAACACAGTTCCACACAACTCAAGTGTGGGTCTCGTCTTCTTTATTGCTCTAAAATGGAACTTTACCTACGTCTCATGCTCCCATGTCTGTAGATGTGGACAACTCTTGATGGTTCAAGATGAACCCAGTCATTTTCAGAGTTTTCTCACTCTCTTTGTGGTTTAAACTCAGTTCCTGCAAGGTTTTTCCTCCTCTTCTCTTCTGAGAGTGCTTTAGATGATGGGACAGGCATTTGTGGGGAGGGTGGTTTGGTACATGGTCTGCTTCTATCTGTTCTCTGCCTCCTGATGTCCTCTGCTAGATAAGCCATGCTGGGCTTTGGTCATTAGCACCCTCCAGTGCTTAAATTCATGGTGCCGTTTGCTCTTAGTGTCTACACAGTGCCCTCTGTTTTTCCTGCTGAGGAAATTCCTTTCCAAGCCATGTCTGTGCCTGTCCTACAGCACAGGAAATTTTTGAGTGTGCACATCCTCCAAGTTGAAGTGCAAGGTCTTTTTTTTTTTTTCTCATATGTGAATTTAGATTTTGTTTTTTAGCTCAAAGGGATGACTTTATTTATTTATTTATTTATTTATTTTTTGATATAATGAAGTGCAAGGTCTTCTGTAGCAGTCCTCACCTGTTCTGGACACCTTTCCCAGGTGTTGCTACTTTCCATCCAGGTGCCAGGCTGGAGGAGGGGGCTGTACCCAGTAGAGTCAGGCCATGGTTCCTCCTACTCTAGAAGGTCCCCCTCCCCGTTTTTCTAAGAGTCTTGTTGTACTGCCCCATCTTGACTCCCAGGGCTCTTTTGAGGGGATGGGGCAGTGAAGTGAGCTGCTTCTCAGAACCCCCAAGAGTTCTAGTCATGTCTTCTCTGATTCTTCTCTTCCTACCAGGTGAAAGGAAGAATATTTATTAATTTTGAAGTGAGAAAACTATTCTAACAATATCTCTCATCCTTCTCTCCTCTATTATATGTGGCATAAACTCCATGCTGTGAATTCTTTAGGTTTTTTATTTATTTTTAAAGTTTATTTATTTGTTTTGAGAGAGACAGAGAGAGCATGAATCGGGGAGGGGCAGAGAGAGAGGGAAAAGGAGAGAATCCAAGCAGGTTCCACGCTGCCAGCGCAGAGCCTGACGCGGGGCTCAAACTACCGAAACTGTGAGGTCATGACCTGAGCCAAAACAGAATAAGACGCTTAACCAACTGAGCCACCCAAGTACCCTGAATTCTTTAGGTTTTTAGATTTTTGGTTCAAAAAACCCTCTTCTGTCTCAGGAAACCTAACTTTCAAGCATTGATTAAAATTAATTATATAGGATATATATACACACAACTGATAGTATTCTAAGCTTTATCCTTTTTCCCCTGAGGTAATAAGCAGTAAGAACTCAATGAGTGGAGGAACCAAGAACAAGAAGAAACTCGCAGGAAAGAAATCTTTGATTTTTATCTCAAAATATTTGCTCTCCACCAAAAATTGTGTTTACATGTGAGAAGTTCCCTTAGTAAATTATTGACAATAAGGATCATGACTTAGTCATTTTTTGAAGCCCTAGAGCTGCATTGTCCAGTTGGTAGCCACCAGCCACATGTGGCTATGGGGCACTTAAAATGTGGTTAATCTGAATTGAGATGTGCTCTAAGTATAAAAAATATACTGATTTTATTTATTTATTCATTTATATATATATTTTTTAATGTTTTATTTTTATTTTTTTGAGAGAGAGACAGAGTGAGAGCAGGGGAGGGGCGGAGAGAGAGGGAGACACAGAATGAAGCAGGCTGCAGGCTCTGAGCTGTCAGCACAGAGCCCCACAAGCCATGAGATCATGACCTGAGCCGAAGTCTGACGCTTAACCAACTGAGCCACCCAGGCACCCCAATATATACTGATTTTGAAGACTATTACCAAAGAAAAGAATGTAAAATATCTTCTTAATAACTTTTTATATTGATTACATTTTGAGATGATACTATGCTAGAAATAATAGATTAAATAAAAATCATTACATTAGTTTTACCTGTTTCTTTTCCTTTTTTTTTTTTTAATTTTCTTAAAATTTATTTATTTTTGAGAGACTTAGAGACAGAGTATAAGCAGGGGAAGGGCAGAGAGAGAGGAAGACACAGAATCTGAAGAAGCAGGCTCCAGGCTCTGAGCCGTCAGCACAGAGCCCGATGCGGGGCTCGAAATCACAGACCGTGAGATCATGACCTGAGCCGAAGTCGGCTGCTTAACCAACTGAGCCACCCAGGCGCCCCTCTTTTCCTTTTTATGTGGCTACCAGAAAATGTAATAGGACTAAAGACAGAATACATATTAGTACCCAAATAGGCAATATAATTCAACAGATCATAATAATCTTTTTTTTTCTTTTATCAGACCCAAAATATGGAGTTGGTATATATTTCACCAAGAATCTGAAAAACCTAGCATACCAGGTCAAGAAAACATCTACCACAGATGAGCTGATCTATGTGTTTGAAGCTGAAGTACTCACAGGTTCCTTCTGTCGGGGTCATCCATTAAATATTGTCCCCCCACCACTGAGTCCTGGAGACATAGAGAGCCATGACAGCGTGGTTGACAATGTCTCCAACCCTGAAATCTTTGTTATTTTTAGTGGCACACAGGCTGTGCCTCGATATTTGTGGACTTGCACCCAGGATCATGTACAGTCACGGGATGACTCAGCAGGACCAATGATGCTATCTTCACAGCAGCCTTGGGAAAGATTCCCAAGTGGCAGCTCCGTTGATTAACCTCCACATCATTTTGACAACTGGCGTGACCTTACTTTGGAGGAACTATCCAAATAATGACCATCAGTACGTCAGAGTGGTTTGAATATATCAAATGTGTTGTCCATATCGGCTGATTGGGTTGTTTAAGGAACCTGCCACTTGCTGGCATCTTAGTTCTTTCATCTTTTTCCACATCTCTTGGGATTGAGGTGGATAGATCTCAACTAAAACACTCTCGGGACCATTCCCTCTCCTTCAAGTTGTTGTTTCATCTCTTTTACTATAGGTAACAGCAAAAATGTTTTATATGTAATGAAGGGATTTTTCTAGCATAGAATCCAAGGCTTTTTAGTTTCTAAAATGATAGTATAACAGCAGGATGCTTTTAGATTTTCCAGATAATTTTATATAGTGTTTTAGATACCAAAATAAATCACCTTTGTCTGAGTAACTGGCTTTGAAAAGTTATATGTAAAATGATATTATTTGAGGTGGAAGGGCATCAAAAGTCTGATATTCTACTGGTATCATATTTGGATTCAGCCATATCAAGCAATGCCATTCAAGCATCATGAGGCCAAATGATTAATTCACCAAATATTTCTTGATCACCAGATGTGTTTCATTTTCTGGGTGCTGGGGACACGATGCCAGACAAGACAAATGTCCTCAGACATCTGTCAGCCCGAATAATCGGAAATGCAGCTCTATGATCGAGTATAATAAAAGAGGAGTTAAAGATTCTTTGGAAAAATTTAAGAGGGAGAGGAATAAATTAATCAGGGGCGTGGGAGAAGGCCTTCTAAAGAAAGTGAAACTCAGGCTGAGACCTGAAGTACCTGTAAGAGTTAAGTGAAAGAGGGATGCAGCAAATCAGGGGCAGAGATGGAAGAATGTTTTATGCAGAGTGAAAAGCTCTTATAAAGGCCAAATCCACTGTGACTTTGCCCAAATTTGACTTCAGAGTTCTGCAATGTAAAGGGCGGCTAATCTCACCATTTATCTCTTGCCTATTCTGAAATCTGCATTTCTCTATACTTCCAAGATTTCCTGACCCTCATATCCTTTCACAGAACACTTCCTCCTCTTCCTATAACCAGCATTCTTCTCCTTTTTTTTTTTTTTTTTAAATCCCCTTCACTTATTTCATCATCCCCACTCCCCTCCCCTCTGGTAACCATGTTTGTTCTCTCTCGTTGGGAGTCTGTTTCTTGGTATTTGTCTTTCTCTCACTGGCTGATTTCACTTAGCATTATCCCCTCTAGCTCCTTTCATGTTGTTGCAAATGGCAAGATTTTATTATTTTGGGGGGCTGAATAATATTCCATTGTGTGTGTGTATATATATATACACGGTATATATATATATACCGTATCTTCTTTATCTATTCATCTATCAATGGACATCAATGGGCTGCTTCCATAATTTGGCTATTGTAAACAATGCTGCAATAAACATAGGGGTGCATATATCTTTTCAAAGTAGTGTTTTTGTATTCTTTGGGAATAGTGGAATTACTGGATCATATGGTAATTCTATTTTTAATTTTTCAAGGAATCTCCATAATGTTTCCCATAGCAGCTGCACCAGTTTGCATTACCACCAACAGGGCATGAGGGTACTTTTTCTCCACATTCTTGACAACATTTGTTGTTTCTTATGTGTGTGTGTGTGTGTGTGTGTGTGTGTGTGTGTGTGTGTGTTTAATTTTGAAGAAAGTTTTTTAAATTTCGGTTAGTTGTTTCTTGTGTTTCTTTTTATTTTGGCCACTCTGATAGGTGTGAGGTGATATCTCATTGTGGTTTTGATTTGCATTTCCTTGATGAGTGAAGTTGAGCATCTTTTAATATGTCTGTTGGCCATCTGGATGGCTTCTTTGGAACACTGTTCACGTTTTCTGCCCATTTTTTAATTTGATTATTTGCTTTTTGGGTGTTGGTTTATATATTTTGGATACTGAGCTTTTATCAGGTATGTCATTTGCAAATATCTGTCCCCATTTTGTAGGTTGCCTTTTAGTCTTGTTACCTTTGCTGTGCAGAAGCTTTTTATTTTGTTTCTCCCCCAAATCATGTCTTCACACTGCCCACCTTCCCTAATGTGGCCTCTTCTCTCCCTTTAGGTCTGTAGTTTGTTCTGTCAGTACTCAGGTCAATTTTATGGGATTCAGGATGATTTGATAGTTATCTAATTGTGCTCGAGGGATGAGAGGAGTGTACGGCCCTCCTACGATGCCCTACCATCTTAGCTCCTCAGAAGCTTTTTATTTTGATAGGTTATTTTTGCTTTTATTTCCCTTGCCCAAGGAGACATATCTAGAAAAGTGTCACTATGGCTAATGTCAAAGAAATTACTGCTTGTGCTCTTCTAGGTTTTTTATGGTCTCAGGTCTCACATTTACATCCTTAATCCGTTTTGAGTTTATTTTTGTGCATAGTGTAAGAAAGTGGTTCAGTTGTATTCTCTTGCACGTAGCTGTCCAGTTTTCCTACCACCATTTGTTGAAGAGGATTTTTCCCATTTTATATTCTTGCCTCCTTTGTTGAAGATTTATTGACCATCTAATTGTGGGTTTATTTCTGGACTCATTCTCTTCCATTGATCTATGTGTCTATTCTTGTATCACTACCATACTGTTTTGATTACTACAGCTTTGTAGTATGTCTTGAAATCTGGGATTGTGATACCTCCAGTTTTGTTTTTTTCCAAGATTGCTTTGGCTATTCAGCATCTTTTGTCATTCCATACAAGTTTAGGATTATTTGTTCTAGTTCTGTGAAAAATGCTGTCGGTATTTTTGGTAGGGATTGCATTAAATGTGTAGATTGCTTTGGATAGTATGGATATTTTAACAATGTTTGTTCTTCCAATCCATAAGCATGGACTATCTTTCCATTTGTTTGCGTCATCTTTAATTTCTTTCACCAATGTTTTATAGTTTTCAGAGTACAGTTTTTTCACCTCCTAGGTTGTTTATTCCTAGGTATTTTATTCTTTTTGGTGTAATTTGGTATAATTACAAATGGGATTGTTTCTCTTTCTGCTACTTCATTATTAGTGTATAGAAATGCAATGAACTTCTGTATATTGATTTTGTACCCTGCTACCTTACTGAATTTGTTTATCAGTTCTAATAGTTTTTTTAGTGGAGTCTGTAGGGTTTTCTATATATAGTATCATGTAATCTGCAAATAGTGAATCTTTTACTTCTTCCTTACCAATCTGGATGCCTTTTATTTCTTTTTCTTGTCTGATTGCTGTGACAGCATTCTTCCTCTTGAAAGAAGCATGCTTCCTGTCTCATATGGCAGTGTCTTTGGATATGGGCAGGAGAGGCCCTGCCCTGAACCTCTGGCTTGAGAGGGCCCCACTCTGACCTTTCTCTAGGTGTTCTCATCTTTACAAGATAAGTAGTCTATAGGGTCAAGAGAATGTATCCATTAGGAACCTTCATACTTCACTTCTAAACCACCCACTAGGTACCTGGAAACCCAAACTTTCCTGCCTAAACAGCTCCAAGTCTATTTTCAGGGCCTAACTTGACCTCTTTCTTGGCTCTGTCCTCCTGAGGGTGGACTGTGCCACAGTCTGCATCAAGAATGGCCAAAGACACCCTCCTACACTGTTGGTGGGAATGCAAACTGGTGCAGCCACTCTGGAAAACAGTGTGGAGGTTCCTCAAAAAAATGAAAATAGAGCTACCCTATGACCCAGCAATAGCACTGCTAGGAATCTACCCAAGAGACACAGGAATGCTGATGCATAGGGGCACGTGTACCCCAATGTTCATAGCAGCACTTTCGACAATAGCCAAATCATGGAAGCAGACCAAGTGCCCATCAACTGACGAATGGATAAAGAAGTTGTGGCACATATATACAATGGACTACTACATGGCAATGAGAAAAAATGAAATCTGGCCATGTGTAGCAACATGGATGGAACTGGAGGGTATTATGTTAAGTGAAATAAGTCAATCAGAAAAAGACAGATACCATATGTTTCCATGAATAGGTGGACTTTGTGAGACTAAGCAAAAACCAGGGGGAGGGGAAGAGGGGAAAGGAAAAAAAGACACAGAGAGGGAGGGAGATAAAACATAAGAGACTCTCAAAGACTAAGAACAGTCTGAGGGTGAGGGAGGTGAGGGAGGTGAGGGAGGGGGGAGAGGGGGTGACGGACATTAAAGAGGGCACGTGTTGGGATGAACATTGGGTGTTATATGTAAACCAATTTGAAAATAAACTATTATAAAATAAAAAAAAATAAAATAAATAAAAAGAATGGCCAAAGAGTGACTGTTTGGGCCTTGGATATACGGGCTGAAGCATTCAGATGCCTGCATGTGAGCTTGCGACATAAAGCTAAAATAGCGCTTAAATTATCTATACCCTTAAAGCTTACATTAAGAAAAAATAAAGGCAGAAATTAATCGTCTAAACCTCCAACTTAATAAAAGAAAATCAGAATAAATTTGAGAGGATAAACACAGAAAATAATGAAATAGATGCAAAAACGTTATAACAGAATAAAGTCAATAGCTATTTCTTTGTAAAGATTAAACATTTTTTTTAATGTTTATTTTTGAGAGAGAGAGAAATACAGAGCGTGATGTGGGGAGGGGTAGAGAGAGCAAGAGACACAGAATCCAAAGCAGGCTCCAGGCTCTGAGCTGTCAGCACAGAGCCCAATATGGGGCTTGAACTCACGAATGGTGAGATCATGACCTGAGCCGAAGTCAGATGCTTAACAGACTGAGCCACCTGGGTGCCCCTGTAAAGATTTAAAAAATATACAAATCTTTGGTAAGGTTGATAAAAAACAAAAAGTACAAATAATGAATTTGAGAAGAGACTGTATCTAAAATACATTAGAGATCTAAAGGTAGTAAGATAATGCCAGAAACAATTTTGAGCTAATAAATTGAAAATGTAGACAGAATATAGATTTTCTTATAAAAATATAATCTACCAAAATTGTTTGAAGAACTAGAAATTGTGAATTTTCCAAATTCTATTAAATAATTGAGTCAGCAATTGAAGTTTTACCTACCAAGTAAACAAATACAACAAGCTAAGATGATTTTACTGAGTTCTACCAGATCTTCAAAGAACAGATAATTCCAGTTTTATGTAAAATCTTCTAGAGAACTTCTTAGAGAAATAAGAGGGAACTTTCTCCAACAAATTTTTCAAGGCTAGTTTAACCTTGATACTCCAAATAAACAACCAGTATAGATATGAAAAATACAGATTCATTTATATAAATAGATGCACAAAGCACAAATCTTAAACTAATAACAAATATAGTTCAGCTCTGTATAAATAAATAAATCGTGGTCAAGTTAGGCTTATTTCAGAAATGCAAGGATAACTTAAGAAAATCTGCTATTGTAACTCACCATATAAATATATAAAAGAGTATGCTCATTTCAATAGAGATAAGTCACTTAATAAGCAATTCATAGAAAAACTAGAGCAAGCATCATATTTCATAGTAAAACATTAGAACGATTTCCTACAAAATCGGGAATGAGACAATGGATGCTTTCTATCACCACTTACCTTCTGCAATGCGTTAAAACTCCAGTCAAACACAGTAAAGAAGAACAAATGAAAAACATGACTAATGGTGGAGAAATAAAAATGTCATTAATCACAGGAAATTTGCTTGTCTATAGGAAATCCAAGAAAAGGGTGCCTGGCTGGCTCAGTCAGTGGAACATGTGACTCTTGATCTCAGGGCTGTGAGTTCGAGCCCCGTATCAGGTTTGGAGATAACTTAAAAATCTCTCTAGAAAAAGAAAAAAAATCTGGACACAAGTTATTAAAATGAATAAAAGCATTCTGTAAGGTGCTATATAGAAGTTATAAATAAATCAATTTCATTCTTATGCATGAGAAACAATAAATGTAATGACTTTTTTACCATTATAACAGCAACAGCAAAAAAAAATAAACTAACTAGAAATAAGTTTAACAAAAGATGTACAAAAACTTCATGAAAAACATCACAACATGTTATTGAAAGGCAGTAAAGAAGAACTTATAAATAAGTGGAGAGATATACTATATTGTCATCAAAGGGAGACTCAATATAATAAAAATATCTGTTCTCTAAAAATAAATCTTAACAATGCAATGAAATTTCAATCAAAACCATAAAAGTTTTTTTCATAGAAATTGATGGAGTAATTATAAAATTTATATTAAATAAAAAGACCCATGAAGAGCTGAGACAATTAAAAATAATTTTTTTAATGTTTATTTATTTTTGAGAGACAAAAGTATGAGAGGGGCAGGGACAGAGACAGAGGGAGACACAGAATCCAAAGCAGGCTCCAAGCTCTTAGCTGTAACACAGAGCCCAACATGGGGCTTGAAGTCATGAACGGTGAGTTCATGACCTGAGCCAAAGGCAGGTGCCCAGCTGCCTGAGCCACCCAGGCACCCTGAGCTGAGGCAATTTCAAAGAAGAAAAACAAAGTGGAGGTGACTTGGTCTATAGCATATCAGGACTTATTACACAACTACAGTGATTAAGATGTGTCATTGGTGCAGGAATAGACAAACAGACCAACTGAATAGAATAGAAAACTCGAAACAGACCTATGCCAATATGGCAATTCAAGAATATATATATCTTGAGTGAATATATGCATAATATATAAATATATAATAATATATAAAATACATTTATAAATACATGATATGTAAAATATATAAATATATAATACATAAAAACAAATTTATAAATATATGAGATAAATATATCTCTCAAGTTTATATATTATATATACTATAAAAATTATATATTCTGCAACATTTATGATATACTTTTTCACATTGCGGGTTTTATGGTGTCAGTATTTTTATGGTACATTTATAAAAATTTCCAACGGATACTTGCAATTAGAAGCTAAGTACCATTTAAAAGTCAGAATTCATGTGATAAAGAATACAGTTGCTTTCTTATTCAAGTTTCCATGTCAAGTCAAAACTGGCTATTAGATGCTTGCATTTTTGCTCACTAGTTCTTTTCTGAGTATGATGTGACCATCCATATACATACTTTTCTCAGTATAGAGCTCTGAATATGTGTATATATATGAATGACAGAGGTAAAATTGTGGATCACTGGGAAAACAATAAACCAATCTTAATAAATGGTCTTAGACAGCCGGTTAAGTAAATGGAATAATGAATTTGAATCTTGTGGGGATTGTTGTTGTGATTCTTGTTGAAGTGACTTATTGGGGGAGTGCTTTTGGGAATGTGGGAATAAAGAAGACAGCATAGGGCAGGGGGAAAGCGAGCAAGAGTATGGTCTCAGCTGAAGACTAGCTTCAATACAATTCCAAGGGAAAGCTTTAGGACAAAAATTGTACCATTAGAGTAAGCTGAACACTGTAGCAATAGTTCGCTTTTTAAAAAAAAATTATTTATTATGAGAGAGAACAAGTGGGGAAGGGACAGAGAGGAGAGAGAGAATCCCAAACAGGCTCTGGCTGTTGGCAAAAGCCCTGCGTGGGCCTCCATCTCACGAACCATGAGATCATGACCTGAGCCAAAATCAAGAGTCAGATGCTTAACTCACTGAACCACTCAGGTGCCCCAAAAGTTGGCTTTTTGAAATGATGTCAGTTATTGGTCTAGCTCTGTCCTTGAGGGTGGGCGTGGGAGCCTTCTATCAAGCTAGTTCCTGTTAGGCTTGCACTTCTTCAAGGACGCCAGTTGAGAGTTAACTGCCAGCACTCACATTAGGTTGGGGAATGGGTGTACTGGTTGGATGGAGCGGATTCATTTCATTTCCCAACTCATACAGAGTGACCCACTGTGTCCCTATTTGCTTGACATTCCAGGTTTTGGCACTGCAATTCCCACATCCCGGGGAAACCTTTTCAGGACACACAAAAAATCCTGGTCTTCAATGGGTGCGGAAGGTTGGGGAAAAGTACAAAACCTATCCATATGACAGCCCAGAAAATAGGAGCTGAAAGCAATCACGCTGCTTTTAGTCTCAAATAGATATGGCATAGATTCTTTGACATCTGTAGTCACTATCAGTGTTTTTTCCCCTGTCCATTAATATTAGTAACCATGATTTGCAGTTCACAATAATTATCATCCACTGTTGCATCATTCTGAGGAATATGACTTAAATGTGCAGTTTAAGTGCATTGTAATCATAAGCATTAACAGTACACCTTTGGCTTTGCCTGTGGATTAACCGCGTGCCTTGTATAAGTTGAACTTTTTTAACATTGTGAATGCGGTGACCATATTTTATAAGAGTGGAGATAATGAATTGAGGATGATTATGACACCAACAACAACATGATCCAGACATCACTGCATAAGAAAGCTAAATGACTATGTAATGTTAATGACCAATGGACGATAACATAATTGGATTAGAAAGGTAAATAACAAAAACATACTGCACAATATGCAGAGAAGACTTTTGGATTGGCTATGGTAGAGAAGAGGATGCAAAAGCACATATGGAGACTGAATCTTACAAGTCTGGGATAAGACAGACAAGTACTTTAAAATCAATAAAAAGTTTTTTAGTTTCTCAAAGATACCAATGTTCAGCTGAAAATAGTGGCTGCTAAATTAGCTTGGGCATATCACATGAATCAATGTGCATTATTGTATTCTACTTTCTACTGCTCTATGGAGCTGAATAAGGTTACATTTCCTGATTAAAAAAAAAAACCTCTCCTCTAGCCCTTCAGCCAATTTAACATGAAAAATGGAGTTTCAAATTGACTTATTAATGTTTATTAAGATTTTGAATGAAACCGTAAACACATACAACAAAGGGTGTTATATCTTGTACAAAAACAAAGTTGACTTGGCTCATTTTATCTGCTTTCAGTGCAAATGTTAATTTGGACAAATTCTATTCAGTCTCCAAACTACTTACCAAAGAAAATGAAACAATCTCATTTGCTAAACACCTTATACATGTAACACTGCTAAAAAAGGGGTGTGGTTTACTCATCTGTGATATGGAGGTTTTCATAATGGAAGTGTTTGGTCATTTCAGTTTCCTCAAAATGTACAGAAGCATTTAATTAAATTTTTGACATTTTAGAAATGGAAGGAGTTAGGTACCTTAAACAAGGTAGGCTATAAGATGATTATCATTGAGGGTACCTGGCTGGCTCAGTCAGTAGAGCATGCGAGTCTTAATCTCAATTCAAGTCCCACATTGGGCATAGAGATTCCTTAAAAGATAAATAAATAAAACCACATTATTAAAAAAAGATGACTATCATTATTGTTAGCCATAGAAAAGATGTTAAAATCTTACCCTGCCATAAAATCATATTTTCATAGCATGGAACAAGAAGAATGTCCTGCTTCTATTTGGAAATATGCTGAGGATGAGAATGGAAGGGACTACAGTGAAACAGATATAAACATTCTGGTTCACTAAAAATGTGTGATCATCTTGGAGAGGCCATAAGGAATCTAGAAAAAGATGAACCAACTGCACCCGAGTTATTCAATGTTGTATTAGGTTGAGTCAAAAACTCCAACAGATTAAAAAAAAACAAAAGATGAATGTTTTGGAAATCAAACTGTTTCAGAACTTTTTAAGAAGCTCTCTCAAAAAAGGCAACCAAGTTGAACAGAACTTTCTGAATTTCTTTACTAAAACTGTAAACTTACTTGGAAGCTAACTTCAGTTTTCACAAGTTTAAATTACTTCTGTGCTTTAAAGCTATTTTCCCTGGAGAAGAGGAGTTTAACTTATGATGACATACAGTGTGCTTCAGAGTGTTTTTTAAATGATGAGCATTTTAGATATGGAGAGCTTACATGGTTAATTTATAGATGCAAAGAACCGGATTGACAAACATCATTTTGCTTCCCAAAGCAAGTCTGTAGATGCAAAGCAGGTAGACACTTCGGAGAGCTGGAAATGAATCTCTACACATTTAGAAATGTGCTGTGCTAGTAAATAAAATTCTAAGTATTCTGTGCTCACTTTTATTGATAGAATATGTATTCACTTTAATAATTATGTAAAAAAGAAAGAATAGAATGGAAGGAAGGAAGAAGTAAAGATGTCCCAAAGGCTTCAGGCAGTTCAGGTAAGTATTAATGGAAAAGAAAACAAAGAATGAAAAAATTCCCACTCTGTCATAGAATAGAAAGAAACATACCATTGTTATTTTTAAATTTAATGTAGGTAATATCCGTTTAATTAGTCCTACTGTATTTGCATTCTCCTTAAAAAAAACTCTTATGTTTCTTAAGAATATACAATAGCAGATCACTTGATATACTCTATGTGGAAAACCCAAAAGACTCTGCCAAAAAACTGCTAGAACTGATCCATGAATTCAGCAAAGTCAGAAGATATAAAATCAAGTACAGACATCAGTTGTATTTCTATACACCAGAAAGAGAAATCAAGGAATTGATCCTATTTACAACTGCACCAAAATCCATAAAATACCTAGGAATAAATCTAACCAAAGGGATGAAAAATCTATACACTGAAAACTATAGAAAGCTTATGAAAGAAATTGAAGAAGACACACAAAAAAATGGAAAAACATTCTATGCTCATGGATTGGAAGAACAAATATTATTAAAATATTGATACTATCTAAAGCAATCTACATATTCAATGCAATCTCTATCAAAATAACACCAGCATTCTTCACAGAGTTAGAACAAACAATCCTAAAATCTGTCTGGAACCAGAAAAGACCCCAAATAGCCAAAGCCATCCTAAAAATAGAAAACCAAAGCTGGAGGCATCGCAATTCCAGACTTCAAGCTGTATTGCAAAGCTGTAGTCACCAAGACAGTATGGTACTGGCACAAAAACAGACACACAGATTAATGGAACAGAATAGAGAACCCAGAAAATGTACCCACAAGCATATGGTCAACTAATCTTTGACAAAACAGGAAAGAATATCCGATGGAAAAAAGATAGTCTCTTCAGCAAATGGTGTTGGAAAAACTGGACAGCAACATGCAGAAGAATGGACCACTTTCTTACACCATACACAAAAATAAACTCAAAAGGCATCAAACACCTAAATGTAAGACAGAAGCCATCAAAATCCGAGAGAGAAAACAGGCAACATGTTGACCTTTGACCTCGGCCACTTCTTACTTGACATGTTTCTGGAGGCAAAGGAAACAAAAGCAAAAATGAACTATTGGGACCTCATCAAGATAAGCTTCTGCACAGCAAAGGAAACAATCAGCAGAACTAAAAGGCAACCAATGGAATGGAAGAAGATATTTGCAAATGAAATATCAGATAAAGGGTTAGTATTCAAAATCTATAAAGAGCTTATCAAACTCAACACCCAAAAAAACAAATAATACAGTGAAGAAATGGGCAAAAAACATGAACGCTTTTCCAAAGAAGACATCCAGATGCCTAACAGACACATAAAAAAATGCTCAACATCACTCATCATCAGGGAAATACAAACCAAAACCACAATGAAAGACTACCTCATACCTATCGAACTGGCTAAAATTAACAACTCAGGCAACAGATGTCGGCGAGGATGCAGAGAACAATGAACCCTTTTGCACTGCTGGTGGGAATGCAAACTGGTGCTGTCACTCTGGAAAACAGTATGGAGGTTTCTCAAAAACTTAAAAATAGAACTACCCTATGACTTAGCAATTGCACTACTAGGTATTTATCCATAGGATACAGGAGTGCTGTTTCAAAGGGCCACATGCACCCCAATATTTATAGCAGCACTATCGACAATAGCCAAAGTTTGGAAACACCCCAAATGCCCATCGATTGATGAATGGATAAAGACGATGTGGTACACACACACACACACACACACACACACACACACACACACACACACTGGAATATTACTCGGTGATAAAAAATGAAATCTTGCCATTTGCAACAACATGGATGGAACGAGAGTGTATTATACTAAGTGAAATAAGTCGGAGAAAGATAAATAGCATATGACTTTACTCATGCGGAACTTAAGACACAAAACAGATGAACATAAAGGAGAGGAAGCAAGAATAAGATAAAAATAGGCAGGGAGATAAACCATAAAAGACTCTTAAATACAGAGAACAAACTGAGGGTTGCTGGAAGGGTTTGGGGGGGGATGGGCTAAATGGACAAGGTGGACACTTGTTGGGATGAGCACTGGGTGTTGTATATGTAAGTGATGAATCACTAAATTTTATTCCTGAAAAAGTTCTTTAAAAAAAGAGACTATACAATGATATAGCTGATGAAGTAATTTGCTGTTATCAGAGGATAGAAAACATAAAAACATTATGTTATAAAAATATTGTTATATTTTTCTTACACATATTATTTACTTAATTATCATTAGTTCCCCTATTATTACAAGTTACCACTTTCAGCTAGTCCTATTGCTATTTTAAGTAATAGCATTTATGCAACAGAAAAGAAATATAAGAGAATATATAATTTCAAGTAAATACCTATTTTTCACGTTTTTATTAAAGTGATAACATATGAGTATAATTATATGATTTATTTTCACACCTATAAGATTGGCAAAAATTTTAAAAAGCCAGATATTTCCAAATGTTAGAAAGGATATTTAGAAGAGAAACTTATATACTGCTTGTGGAATATAAATTGGTACAACCACTTTGTGAAATCATCTAGCAATATTTAGTGTATTAGTTTTCTATTTCTGTGTAACAAATTACCAGAAACCTAGTGGCCTAAATCATATTTATTATCTCACAGTTCCTGCGGCCCAGGAGTCTAGGCTTAGCTGGTTCACTGGCTCAGGGTCTCACAAAGCTGTAATCAAGGTATAAGTCAGACTGTCTTCTCATCTGGAGTCTTGATTGGGGAAGAGTCACTTCTAAGCTTCACAGGTTGTTGGTAGAATTCATTTCTTCATGGTTGTAGGACTGAGGGCCCTGGCTTCTCTTGGGCTGTCAGCTGGAGGCACTCAAGTCCTAGAAGCCATTAGTAGATCCCTACCACATGGCCCTCTCCTTAGGCAGTTCACATCATGACAGCTTACTTCTTCAAGTCCAGCAGGAACATGTCTAGCCCCAGTCTGCTAAGATAGAGACTTATATAATGAAATGTAATCACGAGACTGACATCCAATTATCCTTGCTATATTCTATTGGCTATAATTAAGTCAAAGGTGTTACCCACACTTGACAGGTAGAGATTAATATGGCAACACCAGGGTCAAAGATCATGGGGGCCATCTTAGACTTCTGCCTATTAGAGCTAGTGAGGTTAAAGATGCAATATCCTAGGATTTAGCAATTTCCCTACACATGTGAAGATGTGTGCAAAAATCTTTTTAGCTGCGTTGTTTGTAATAAAGAAAAATCCTATTGTTCTACAATTTAAAAATGTCTCAAAGTACAAAAAGATAAAGTCAGAGAGATATTCACTAATAAACCACGTTGTGTGGCATGATAACATTTTTGTAAAAGTAACATATATGTAAGAATTTTGCTTCAGCAATGGCCTACTGTTGTCTAACATTCTTCCACCACTGAGAATAACTGACAAAACATACAAAAATTAAGGCATGGAGAAGATACTATGGCAGTGAGAATTTGTGGGTCCAAGATCTGGAAGAAAAGGGAAGCCACAAGAGGTGAGTCTGACATTTGCCATCACTTTTCCACCTGATGTGATAGCTAATTCTGAAAGCAGTGGCTGAAAAACTGAGTAGAGCTTTTAGCTGTCTCATGGCGCTGAGGAAGCTGGACCAAGGACGAAAGGCCCTAGTCAGGAATAAGGTGAACTGGAAAGAAACCAGTTTTCACAAAGACTAAAGTCCAGTTCTGAATAATCTTAGTTCCTGATTGGAATAAAGTGATCTCTCCTCAGTTTAGTGATGGTTGGGTGTACTTGCCCCTAAGTGTCTTCCTCACAATTTCCCTTTCCCCAATCCACTTGCTCAAACTCAACTCACTCTAGAATACACAGCATTCACCAGTGTAGAATACTGATGTGGCAGGGAGAGACCCAGGACAAATGAACATTGCATAGCTTAGGGGTCACGTAGTGTAGTCCTCCCTTCCACATTTATAAATGAATTGAGCTACCAGATCTCTTTCACACTGCCGCTCTGCCAGTATTTCAAATTGATCTGATAAACCATGTTGCATGTGAGACTTTCTATTCTGTGACCTCCGCTTGACTGGCTTCAGTCCTCCTCCTTCTTTTGAAGGCGCTGCTCAAAAAGAATTCCGTCAAAATAACGGTAACAATTATTTGCCCAAATTTTCATTTGCGAGCCCCTGAGAGTGAAGCAACTATTTTTCATTCAATTCCTTAATTGTTTTTGATACTTCTCATACATTGTCAGGCAAAGGGGAAGAGAGAGAGGAAAAAAAAAAAAGGAATACCCAGAAGCTTCCTTACATGTGCTGCCTGTGAATGCCTTAGACATGAGGCACTGACTTTAAAAAAAAAAATGTTTTTAAATGTTTATTTGAGGGAGAGAGCGCGCGCGCGTGAGCAGGGAGGGGCAGAGGAGGGAGGCACGAATCTAAAGCAGGCTCCAGGTTCTGAGCTGTCAGACTCATGAACCCAACCATGAGATCATGACCTGAGCTGAAGTTGAACGCTTAAGGGACTGAGCCACCCAGGCGCCCCCTAAGGCACTGACTTTTAACACTTGTAATATTCTCTCAGCCTTCATTCATTCCACGGTTACTCAATAAACGTGTGCTACATACCAACCATGTTAGAGGTTGGTTATATACAGGTGAGGCAAGGATCTATCCGCCCTGGAAGAGCTACTCAAGCAAAGTACGGTCCCATGGTCCCTCCTCACGATTCTCCAACCTTTGCCATTGACTGCGAATCTCCTCCTCAGTGAGACCTCCCAAACCCCCGACTTTTCATTGGTTCAGGCTAACCGCTAGGGCTTCCAGAGAAAGACGGCTGGAAGACTACGTCTCCCGGCAGCCTCTGCAGCAGGGCAGCAGAAGGGAGTGCGCAGGCGCGTGGGCCGGCCCCCGCGCGCAGGCGCACTGCGAACGCCCGCTGAGCAGGGTCTTGCTGCTGGGTGCGCGGCGGCGGAGAGCGAGGGCCTGGTGAGCACCGGCGCTGGCCGGCTGTTGGAGCTTGTGCGCGGGAGAGGAACGGCAGGCAGGCAAGCGAGCAAGCGGCTCACTCCAGCATCGGCACCGGGATCGGTTGCCTTGAGCCTGGTGAGTGCGGGGCCCCGCGGCTCCGGCCCCTCCCCCTCCCGCCGGCGGATCCGGTAGTCCTTGGCGGGACCCGGGAGAGGCCCCGGGGCGAGGGCGGGCGCCGGCCGGGCTGGAGCTTGGGTTCCTGGGCCCGGGCGCTCGCGGCGCGTCCGTGCGTCACGGGCCCGGCGGTACTAACGGCCGCGCGGCCGGCGGAGAGGAGGGTGGGGGTGGGGAGCGCTGGTGTGATCGCCATCGGGAACGCCGGTCGAGGCGGGGCGGGGCGGCGGCAGGGCTGGAAGCCGCGCCGGGGACTGCGGGGCGCCGAGGCAGCGGCGCTGAGAGGAGGCGAGCGCTGAGCCTGCGTCGCGGCCCCGTGCGAGCGAGCGGGCGGGGGTGGGCAGCGCGGGGTGCTGGGACTGAGGCATGAGAGAGCAGGGGGCGCGGGTAGAAATCCCGTCTCGGGAATTCACAAGTCACAGCCCGTGCCGGAGCCGGTGGTAGGGAGGGGGGCGGGCGGGGGTGGAGACGAACGACTGCAGTTTACAGATGTCATAACAACATGGGCCTGAAGCGGCTGACCGGGGTGTGGTAATTATAGGAATGACAGAACTTCGTCTGCACATAGCGTGTGTAAGTGGTGATGCGAGGGAAACAGCGAAGTATTCGATGAAGCGCAAAATGGGAGGAGAAAAACTGAAGGGTGACTGGAGTCAAGGAAGTCTTGAAGGAATGTTTTAGGTTTGAATGAAAGTATTTAATGGATGACTTTTAAGGGAAAGATTTCAAAAGCATTGAGTTTTAAAGTTTAAATGCAAAGTAAACAAATTTGAAGTTCTTTGTTCTAAAACATGCTAATAAATATTACTTTTTTATCCTCTTTTCCTTTAAGAAACAGTTCCTTCAAAACCCCTGTTTCTCAGCAGTAGATGAGTAAGTGATTTTAACCCCTCTTGTTGCTTCAAGGTTCATTCTGGACATTAACTTGTTCTTGTATTTGTAATATTTTGAACGGACCCAGAAGTTATTTCCCCTTAAAGATTGTGGAGATGCAGTTTTAACTTTTCAAGGGAAAATGATAATGAAGTCTATTGCATTTTCACTGAAATCATTTATTCTTGGGGGCCCACAGTGTATACTTGATTGTAAGATGGAGGATGTGCGAGAAAGGAATGAACGTTTGAACTGCTTTCCAGGCATTTTGCAGAATACTTTAGGTATAGTAAAACATTTAATGCTTAGAGTAACTCTGAAGTAGATGTTAATTTTTTCCATTCTACAGAGGAAAGCTTTGAAAGCCAGAGAGGTTAAGTAACTTACCTACGGTCATCTAGCTCTTTTTGGAAACAACTTAGAATCCAAGATCACTGCCATTTTAAGAATTATTTCTCCCCTCCTTTCATACTTTTTGGTTGTGTGTGTGTGTTTTAATTATTATTTAATCCATTCATTCAATATATACTTAAGTGAGTGATTGTTTGCCCTCAGACTAGGGACTAGGGATACAGACATGGCCAAAACACTGTTAACTACCCTCATGGATGGGAAGACTGACAAAGAGTGAATACAAATATTAACTGCTTGGCATTTTATCAGTCATCATAATTGAGTAGAAACTGTAATGTACTCTAGTAAATAGTAAAAGAAGTTTAAATGGAATTAAACATGAGCCTTGAGGAGTTTACATTCTAGTAGAGAAACAAAACACATGTTATAAAAACCTAAAATAAACCAAATGACAGAAGTAAACACCTCACCTGAAGTCAAGTATACTTGCATTTTGTTATTTTAGGTCATCTTCTCAGAACTATGATTTAATGTTATGGACATTGACTTTTATCTAGGATTGGTATGTAAGAAAAGACAACATGAAAAAAATCCTCATTGCTAATTTATTTATTGGGCCTTAGGCGGTAGATACCTTAGAGACAAATTCTTTTTAAAAGCCCAGTGATAGGCCTTTATAGGCTTTTTTTTTAATTTTTAAACAAATGACTGCTTTTATTAGATCGTTTGTGTTTTGTACCATCTTGTTCATCCTGTTGTTCTTCACACTTTGGCTCTTGGGGGTGTGGGGGTTCAGAGCTGTGTCCAATTTTTGTAATTTTCCTTAGCTCAACTATGTTATAAACCATACCTGATAGTTTGGAATTTCTCAGTTATTTCCTGGACTATTTTCTTTGTTCTCTGTTACTCTTAATTTAGTTACAACCTTTTTCCTTTCATTTGAGATTAGGGATTATAGTTTACACTTCTTATCACCAGTGATTTTGCACAGTATCTGCTAAATTAGCAACTGTCTTGATGATTTATGATGTTTGTGTTAGATTATTTTTAGAAGTATGTTTGAATACTTTGCATAAAATCAATTAAGGTTTTGGGCCATGCAAGTAAAGATGACTGACCTAATGATAAAAGTAATTCTCTATTACTCAAAGTCTTTGTTTTAAGATCGCTGTACTCTGCAGGTATTATGAATTCAGCCATAATAATGGAAGAAAACATTGGAAATGGTAAACAATTCAATTAGCTGATTGGGGCTGATTTCACACCGTTCTTGCTGCAGTAAGCAGGAGGTGGCCCCAGGCCAATGGGGGGCCAGATAGGGCCTGAATTAGAAAATTTTGAGGCCCTGCAGTGAAAGAGCAGGGATGAAGACTGATGGAACATGCAGTTCTGGTTTTGTTTTGTTTTGTTTTTAAAGATGTTACAACCCCACAATACAGATCTAAGTGATAAAATGTTTCTGACCTAGTATAGTAGGTTAATTGGGACAGTTCTTGAAAGCAGGCAGTAATCCAGAATGTGGATAATGGGGATAATCTTCTTCATATAACAAGAATAATGCTGCCCTTCATATACAAAGATAAGTCTGCTTACTCATCGTGATTGGTTTTCCAGCATGAGGAGGGATATGTGCTGAGTTGTCCATGAGTCTCTGTGTTCTGACCAACAAGGCAGCTTGGGGTCAGAATGGGGGCTTGTAGCTAGGGAACCGAAAGACAAGCAGGAGGGACTAACATCTATTTATGGATCAAGTACTACATTAATTGTTTTCACTTAATTATCCTTGCAAAACCACTTTGAGGAGGTGGTTACATGTATAGGGTGATTAGGTAACTTGTCCTACTTCACCGAGTACGTGATGGAGATGGAATTCAAACCGGGCTATTTGTACTATGTTCACACCAACCATTGAAGCTTGATTTTGTCTTGGTTTGCAGATCAGTCTTCCAAGCAGAATAAACTAGATGTAGTTGGTTTATAATCATGAAATGATACTGTGAAGATCTACTTTACTAAAAGCTGAAGGAAGACTGTTCAAGTTCCTTGCTTTATTGCTATTAAAAATACAATTTTTTAATTAGAATAATATGTGAAAAACAACTATCCCCTCTTCCTAGCCTCTACACTATTAGAGGCTACCCCCTTTTTCTTTTAGCTGTTTACCTTTATTTATTAATAACTTGTTTCTATTGCTTTTCCTTGATATAGCAATTAGGCATTATCTATTGACTTTCTTCCAGATATATACACACTGCGTCTCCTATCCTCCCAATATAATTGTCATAGTTGTATATTAAGTCAGTATTCAGAGTGTTTACAATAATATAACTTGTAAATATTCGCGCTGAATCATGTAGTATTACAATGTCGTTTCTTCTGTTAACCTATTTGTGTTTTTCCAGGAATTAATACTTTTTTTTCTCTTTATTTCCTGAGATACTGTCCTAGAACTCTCTGTCCCTTTAATGCAATCTGGACTGGTTACTTTCTAGGCTTACTTACCACCTGTTATCCTGCAACTTATCTTTACATCACTCTTAAAATTCTCTTTGTCTCTCTTCTGTATTGAGTCTCTTGTTTCTACTATTTTTTTTTAACCTCCTGAGAAAGGGTACCTGGGAAGTAAAAACTTTCTGTGATTGTGCATAATTGAAATAGATCTCTAGTCTGTCTTAACATTTCATCAGTAATTTGGCTGGGTGTAAAATTGTAGGCTTTAAAAATTTAGAAGTCATAGCTTGTTGTTTTCTTGCATTCCATTTCTGCTGTCGAAGTCCAGGACCATTCTGAATCTTCTTTATTTGTACGTGACCTTCCTATCTTTCCTCCAGTCTCTAGAAACTTTTAGGATATTATTTTTATTTATTCATTCAATCATCTATTTATTTATTTAGAGGAAGAGAGAGAAACCTAAGCATTCTCTGCACTATCAGTGCAGAGCCCGATGTGGGGCTCAAACTCATGAAAGATCATGACCTGAGCTGAAACCAAGAGTTAGGTGCTTAACTAAGAGCCATCCAGGTTCCCCAGGATATAATTTTTAACCCCTGAAATTCCATGATAATATGCCTAAGTAGGTTTTTTTTGTTTTGTTTTTAATTTAAGGGCGCTTCATGAAAGCTTACAAGCATGAATGCTTCATGTTAATTTCTGAATCCTACTTCCTCATTACACTTTTCAGTCGGCATTTACTGCATTGTGATTGGTACATTCTTTGATTATATATGAATCATTGAATAACCGTGAAATATGTAGTGGTGTGTGTATGTATTGATTGTGTTATAGACGTTGTCCTGTTTCTTACTCTTTTTAGCATTGTTTTAGAGACCTTTCTGTTTTGTTGTCTGTACATATAGTTAGTTGTATATGATGTAGTTCCATAATACACATCTTATTTTTCTTTCCCACCTGAGTTGCCTTTCTGGCATCACAAATACACTGTGGTAAACATACTTTTGTACATTATTATGGACCTATGTGAGAAGTGTTCTGGGATATACACGCAAGAGTGGGATTCCTGGGTTATAGAATAAGAGAACTAGTTTATGTGCCTACCAAAAGTACAGGAGGGTTCTTGTTTGCCCACATCTTTGTCAGTACTTGGTTTTATTCAACTTTGTAATATTTGCCAGCGAGGGGCATAAAGTGGTGTCTCATTGTTTCATTTATGTTCACTGATTACTAATGAGTTTGAGCATCTTTTGGATCCATTCAAGTTTTCCCTTTTGAAAATTGTCTATTTTGCCCTTTGTTTCTCTTTCCTTTGGGTTACTGTCTTTCTTTTTGGTTTGCTGAAGTTCCTTGTAGAGGTTAGATTTGAATGGTCTGTTCATTTTAGGCTTGGAAAATGTCTTCTCTAAGCCGGTCATCTTTCTGTTAATTTTGTCTGTAGTGTCTCTCATTGAATGAGTATTCTAAATTTAATGCCTTTTTCCTTGTTAATCTCTTCCTCATCAATTTTTTTGTTCTCTCTTGGAATTTGTATTTGGAATTCATATTTGGGTATTGGAACTCTTAGGCTGTTCTTTTAATTTTCTTTTCCCTCTGATTTTCCATCACTTAGTCTTTTTGTTCTGCTTCCTAAGAAATTTCCTCAGTATTATTTTCCAACCCTTCTATTGAGTTTTAAATTTCTATCCACGCTTTAAGTTTTTTAGAGCTCATTCTTACAGTACATTAAATTTTTTTTAATGTTTATTTTTGAGAGAGAGAGAGACCACATAAGCAAGGTTGGGTCAGAGAGAGAGGAACAGATGATCCGAAGTGGGCTCCGTGCTGACAGCAGAGAGCTCAAATGAGGGCTGAAACTCATGAACTATGAGATTGTGACCTGAGCCAAAGTCGGATGCTTAACCTACTGAGCCAACCGGGTGCTCCTAATATAGTATCTTTATATTGATTCACAGACACTGTAATCCTTCTGAAGATATTAATAATAGATTTTAAGTTTCCTTCCCCTATCCCCATTTGCTCTGTTTTAAGTTCCTTTTTTTTTGTTTGTTTCTATTTTTGTCTTTTCTCTATAGAGTCTTTCCCCAGCCATAATCTTACATGGCTGTCCACTCATATTTAAGAGTGCAGTGCCAAAATCAGAATGGAAAGCTCTAGAAGTATTGCTTGTTGAAGGTGGTCATTTATGGGAGGAGGGGACCCTCATAGGTCCTTTCTTTTGGTCTTGTCAGTTTCCTGGAGAAAGACACCCTCCCGTCTCTTGCCTGGAGGATATATATACCTGGCTGCTATGTTTTGAGAACCCATCTTAAAAAGTAGCTGAGGTTCTCACTGTTAATTGTGTTCACGTAGTCCTATTTTCTGTATGGTACCTGTACTGGAATCCTCTGAGAGTTTCTTTAGTTTGGTTTCTTCAGAGTAATCCTTTCAACAACTGTAGGGTTGGGGGAGGGATGGTTACCTGCTTTAAACAGTGGAAGAGGAAGTCTGGCTGTGATGACTGTTTATAGACTTTCAGCTAACCTTCTAGTTTTAGTCCCATTCCTCTCTACCTTCAGAGATGCCTGTGAAGCCTCCTGCTTGTGGGCAGCGTGAATCAGCTTCTTTGCAGGTGTTTAGGCTTTAAAGTTCTCTACTTTGCTAGTAAAATATCATTTGACCATTTGTTTTACAGCTTCTAACAAGGTTTTGGCATCTCATCTGTGGTTCTCTGTTTTTCTCTACCTCCTGGTTCATTCCTTTAAAAAATATTAATTTAGCATCCATCAATCTACCAAATTTACCATTTTATTTCTTTTTATAAACTCTTTTTTTCTATTTTTGAGTATAGATGACACACAATATTACATTAGTTCATAAACTCTTTATTTTCTGATCTATTTTCATTCTTTTCACAACATTTGAGGGACTGCTGTATGCTCAGTGCTATGCTTAGTATGCATTTTAAATTTTTTTAATTTAAAATTAAATTTTATTCATTCTTATTTTTAATATTTATTTTTGAGAGAGACTGACAGAGCATGAGTGGGGGAGGGGCAGAAAGAGAGGGAGACACAAAATCCAAAGCAGGCTCCAGACTTTGAGCTGTCAGCACAGAGCCTGACATAGGGCTCGAACTTGTGAACTGTGAGATTTTGACCTGAGCTGAAGCTGGATGCTTAACTGACTGAGCTACCCAGACACCTCTAAAATTAAATTTTAGGTTTTTTTTAAACATTTATTCATTTTCGAGAGACAAAGTGTGAGTAGGGGAGGGGCAGAGAGAGAGAGAGAGAGGAAAATACAGAATCCAAAGCAGGCTCTAGGCTCTGAGCTGTCAACACAGAGCCTGACATGGGGCTCGAACTCATGGACCACGAGATCATGACTTGAGCTAAAGTTGGACCCTTAATCAACTGAGCCACACAGGCACCCCTAAAATTGAATTTTTGTTTGAATTCAATTGAATTGAATGTTTCTTTATTTTTTTTGAGAGACTGAGAGACAGAGCATGAGCAGGGGAGGGGCAGAGAGAGGGGGAGACACAGAATCTGAAGCAGGCTCCAGGCTCCGAGCTGTCAGCACAGAGCCCGACGCAAAGTTTGAACTCACAGACTGTGAGATCATGACCTGAGCTGAAGTCAGACACTCAACTGACTGAGCCACCCAGGCGTCCCTAAAATTGAATTTTAAAAATAAAATTTCTGAGGGATGCTGGCTGGCTTGGTTGGTGGAGCTAGTGACCCAGTCTCAGAGTTGTGGGTTTGAGCCTCATGTTCAGTGTAGAGAGTATACTTAAAAATAAAATCTTAAAAAAAGTTAAAATTTCTGAGCTTTAGTTGTTAATATATTTTGGGAAGAAAGGTGCATCTAATATGTGCTGCTTCTTATTTTGAAATGTGAAAACCCTCATAAGTGCACATGTGATAGATACATTACAGAACTTAATAAATTCAGTAATGAATATGAATTGGATTAAAGCAAGTTCGCAATTTTATCTTTTTATTTTAACATGAGGGAACTCTTTATACCATTTTTGGGGAAAGATTTATCTAAAAAAAGAATCTAGCTACAAATAAGGGAAGAGGTAGTTTTTCTTAAAGACCTAAAGTATTTGATCAGAACTTTGATGAAATAACAGAACATTGAGTTGATAAAATTCTAGCCAAAAGTAAAAAATTTCAGTGTTTTAGATAGGCTAGAAAGCTTCATAGTAAATATATGCTTTCAGCCCTACTTTTTAAAAGTTTTTCTTATTGTATAAATAGTGTAATTGTTTACTGTAAAAAATTTGGAAGATATAGAAAAATGTTAACTTGCTCTTAAAGTATTTGTATTTCACTTTAAAAATATACAAAATAAGTTGGGTTTTTGTTTCCCAACATCCAGATTTTTCGTACGTTATTGGCCAGATTTTTCATATGTTAGTGTGGTTTTTTTTCATTTCTCAGAATATTATTATTTCCATAACCAAGCCCTCATTTTGGAATTTTTAGGTTTACAATTTTTCATTGTAACAATCACACTGCAGTGAACAGTCTTACTCATACTGCTAATTTATTTCCTTTGGGTGTATTCCAAAAGTAGAATTACTGAATCCTAGGGTATGACTTTCTAAAAATCCTTAGTAAATATTTTCCTTTAAATGTTTGGATATTGAGAATGTCTTTGGTGAACATTGCAAGTTGGGACTTAGATACTGGAAGGTGAAGTCAGAATTCAGGGCCCAAGGTTATAGTCAACTTCTCAGTGGTAGAAAGTTTGAAGCTGGGACATAAAAGAAAATAGAGATTTCTATTTAGATGAATGGGGGTTAGAGCCATAAGATGTAACCAGAGATGAGCACCTGTGAATCATGTCTGTAGCCTTGACTTCTCACAGGAGAGGCTTAGGGCAGTGTTTTTCAGACTTTGCCCCCACTGAACACTAGAATGCTGTCACTAAAATAAAGGAACCCTTTGAATTATTTTACAGGTAAAAAAATGAGTAGGATATTTTCAGTTTTATTTTTCTTCTCTAATTTTTATTAAAATCTTTTATTTTTTTATTAAAAAATTTTTTTTAATGTTCATTCATTTTTGAGAGACAGAGATAGAGCATGAATGGGGGAGGAGCAGAGAGAGAGACACACAGAATACTAAGCAGCCTCCAGGCTCTGTCAGCACAGAGCCCAACACAGGGCTTGAATTTACGAATCGTGAGATCATGACCTGAGCCGAAGTCAGATGCTTAACCGACTGAGCCACCCAGGTGTCCCTAAAATCTTTTAAAGGGGCCTGCTACCACTTGATTAGAAGTTGGTAAAAAATGAATACTATTCGCAAATGAACTGAAAGCTTTTTTATACTTAATTCATTTATGCTTAAATTTATAAACCCATAACTTATTTTGTAGTCCTATCGTGGTTTTGTTTTTTTGATATTAAAAGCATATCACATTTTCTAATTAAATTATGCTTAGTTTATATGATTAATTAACTATATTAGCATTTTATGGTGTTTCACAAAGAATATGAATGTCAAATATTTAGAGTTTTTAGTGTGTTTGGGATTTACTGACTGGGTGGATTGACTCAGGACACTAAATATATATCATCTTGAATGTAATAAAATATACAAAGATCTACACTCAGTGCGTTGGGTGGAGATTGGTATAGAACGAAAGGAATATTGAATGAATCAAGGCCAAGGGATCTTGTAGGACAAAGAAGTTCAAATTTTATCTGAGATATGCTAAAGACTTTGGTCTTTAGGCATCGAAGTAATACAGCGAAAAAGATGTTGAGATTAATCAGAGAGCTGTGTGAAGGATGAATTGAAGAACAGCGGAGCCCAAGGTTAAGGAAGGGTGGGTTAGAGTTTTTTCAGTTATGTGGATATTAGGACAGGGACCTGGACCAGACTTGTGGCAGTGAGAATAGACAGGAGCAGATAAAATCAAACACTTGGATAGAATAGTAAGGAAAATTTGATAATTAACTAAATGGACATGAAGGAAAAAGTGGAAGATTTCATTTTGGAAGAGTAGAGTGCATTTGTTTTACCACCAGTTTTACATCTGGTTTTTAATTTTATTGCTTTCTTGCCTTTATTTCCTTGGAAAACAGGGAAAATTAGGCATGATGGTTTTAATTGTAAAGGCTTCTGGTTCCTGAGAGAGTATTTTGAAAAGTTATTGACAGTAACTTAGGTTTTTTAAAGTAATTATGTAGGTGATAATATTCTAAAACTAATTGGTTAGGGTTAGCAGAATTTTTCGTGCTATTACTTTGTTATTTCTCTTATAATCCTCTGTAGATTTTGTTTTATTTCTTTGTTATCAGAGTTCCTTTCAATCCAACGTAAGCTTACATTTCAACTGTATTTTGGATTGTTTGCCAGTAACGGTTTTGCATCACTATATAATGTTTTTCAGTTGCCAATGCATATCAGAATTTATTTGGAAATCTTTAAAAGAAAAAACAAAACACCAGAGAACTAGTTTGTTTCAGACTTATTAATCAAATTCTTTGGAAGGACAGTTGAAGTGCCTGTTTTTTAAAAAGCTCTCCCACGTGGCAGATATAATCCCCTCTTTTCCCCATGATGAGGGGGAACCAACCAATCTCAGTTATCAGTAGGGATGTAGAAATATTTAAGATTTTTTATTTTAATATAGACTTTATTTTTTAGAGTAGTTTTAGGTTCATAACAAAATCGAATGGAAAGTAGAGTTCCCATGTACCCCACTACCTTCCTCACCATCAACATTCGGATCAGAGTGGTACATTTGTTATGATGGAACTAACACTTCTACATCATCATCCACAGTCCATAGTTTACATTAAGTTTACATTCATTCTTTGAGTTGTACATTCTTTGAGTTTTGACAAATGTATTATTATCAGTATCCACCATTAAAGTATCTTACATAATAGTTTCACTGTCCTAAAAATCCTTTCTGCTCTGCTGTTTGTTCCTTCCACCTCACAAACTTTTGGCAACCACTGATCTTTTAACTGTCTATATAGTTTTGCCTCTTGTAGAATGTTACTTAATTGGAATCATACGCATGTGTTTTTTCAAAAAGTTCTCAATGTGGCAGATAAAATACCCCTCTACTCCACAAATAGGAGGGGAGGAAGATATTATATTAAATAATCTCATTTATGGATACTGGCATAGAAATTTTTCTTTTATGGGTTTTTTTTATGTTTATTTTTGAGAGAGAGAGCATGTGTGCGTGTGCATTTGTGCATGCGCGTGTTGAGGAGGGGCAGAGGTAGAGGGAGACACAGAATCTGAAGCAGGCTTTAGACTCTGAACTGTCGGCACAGAACCTGATGCAGGGCTCTAACCCAGGAACCTGCAAGATCATGACCTGAGCTGAAGTCCAATGCTTAACCATCTGAGCCACCCAGGCGCCCCATATGGTTTTTGGTTTTTTTTTTTAATTGAAGTTGTAGTTGATACAATGGTACGTTCCTTTCACGTTTACAACATAGTGATTCCACAACTCTGTATCTATGTAATGCTCACTACAAGTGCAGCTACTATATGTCACCATGCAAAATTGTTACAATACCGTTGACTATATTCCCTAGTGACTTCCATCACCTCCTTCCATCCCTATTTCTTATTCATTCCGTAACTGGAAGCCTGTATCTCTCACTTCCCTTCACCTCTTTTACCCATCCTCCCACTCCTCCATCCCTTCTGAGAAACCACCAGTTTGTATTTATGAATTGGTTTTGCTTTTTGTTTGTTGTTTAGATTCTACATATATGTGAAATCATAGGATATTTGTCTTTGAGTTATTTCACTTAGCATGATCTCCTTTAGGTCTCTTCGTGTTGTTGCAAGTGGCAAGATCTCTCTCTTTTTTCTTTTTGGTGGCTGAGTAACATTCCACTGTGTATATATATACACCACATTTTCTTTATCCATTGGTCTATTGTCTGTCAGTGGACACTCAGCTTCCTTCCATATCTTGGCTATTGTAAACAGTCTTGCAGTGAACATAGTGTTGCAGATATCTTTGGAATGAGTTTTCATTTTCTTTGGGTAAATACCCAGTCATGGAATTACTGGATCATTTGGTGATTCCGTTTTTAATACTTCGAAGAACCTTTATACTCTTTTCTTTGTCTTTTTTATTTTTTTTAATAATTTATTGTCAAATTGGTTTCCATACAACACCCAGTGCTCAACCCAACGAGTGTCCTCCTCTGTGCCCATCACCCACTCTCTCCCCTCCCACACCCATCTCTCCCCTCCGTTCTTATTCTTTGAGAGTCTCTCATGTCATGTCTTCCTTCCTCTCTGTGGCTTTTTTTTTTTCCCCTTCCCCTCTTCCCCTCCCCCCTAGTTCTCTGCTAGGTCTTCCAAAGCCTACCTATGCGTGGGAACATATGGCATCTGTCTTTCTCTGCCTGACTTATTTCACTCAGCATAATATCCTCCAGTTCCATCCATGTTGCCACGCATGGCCAGATTTCATTCTTTCTCATTGCTGTGTCGTATTCCATTGTATATATATATATATATATATACCACAGTTTCTTTATCCATTCATCAGTTGATGGACACTTAGTCTCTTTCCATGATTTGGCTGTTGTCGAAAGTGCTGCTATGAACATTGGGCCCCTATGCATCAGCAGTCCTGGATCTCTTGGGTAGATTCCTAACAGTGCTGTTGCTGGGTCATAGGGTAAGTCTATCTTCATTTTTTTGAGGAACCTCCACACAGTTCTCCAGAGTGGTTGCACCAGTTTGCATTCCTACCAACAGTGCAAGAGGCTGCCTGTTTCTCCACATCCTCGCCAGCATCTACAGTTTCCTGATTTGTTCATTTTAGCCTCTCTGACTGGTGTGAGGTGGTATCTCAGTGTGGTTTTGATTTGTATTTCCCTGATGATGAGTGACATTGAGCATCGTTTCATGTGTCTGTTTGCCATCTGAATGTCTTTTTGGAGAAGTGTCTATTCATATCTTCCGCCCATTTCTTCACTGGGTTATTCGTTTTTCGGGTGTGGAGTTTGGTAAGTTCTTTATAGATTTTAGATACGAGTCCTTTATCCGATATGTCATTTGCAGTTATCCTTTCCCAATCTGTTGGTTTCCTATCAGTTTTGTTGGTTGTTTCTTTTGCTGTGCAGAAGCTTTTAATCTTGATGAGATCCCAGTAGTTCATTTTTGCTTTTAATTCCCTTGCCTTTGGAGATGTGTCAAGTAGGAATTTGGTGCGGCTTAGGTCAAAGAGGCTTTTTCCTGCTTTCTCCTCTAGGATTTTGATGGTTTCCTGTCTCACATTCAGATCCTTTATCCATTTAGAGTTTATTTTTGTGAGTGGTGTAAGGAAGTGGTCTAGTTTCATTCTTTTGCATGTTGCTGTCCAGTTCTCCCAGCACCATTTATTAAAGAGGCTGTCTTTTTTCCCTTGGGTACTCTCTCCTGCTTTGTCAAAGATTAGTTGGCCATATACTTGCGGGTCCATTTCTGAGTTTTCTATTCTATTCCATTGGTCTACGTGTCTGTTTTTGTGCCAATACCATACTGTCTTGATGACTACCACTTTGTAGTAGAGGTTGAAGTCTTCAGTATTACTTTGGCTATTCGGGGTCTTTCGTGGTTCCATACAAATTTTAGGACTGTTTGCTCTAGCTTTGAGAAGAATGCTGGTGCAATTTTGATTGGGATTGCATTGAATGTGTAGATTGCTTTGGGTAGTATTGCCATTTTGATGATATTTGTTCTTCCAATCCATGAGCATGGGATGTTTTTCCATTTCCTTGTGTCTTCAATTTCCTTCATAAGTTTTTTATAGTTTTTCTATACTCTTTTCTACAGTGGCTACACCAGTTTGCATTTTCACCTTTTTCTCCACATCTTCTCCAACACTTGTTATTTCTTGTCTATTTCTGACAGGCATTAGATAATATCTCACTGTGGTTTGGATTTGTGTTGTAGAAATTAAAAATTTTTTTTAAAATGTTTATTATTTTTGAGAGAGAGAGACTGAGACCATGAGTGGGGGACGGACAGAGAGAGGAGGAGACACAGAATCTGAAGCAGGCTCCAGGCTCTGAGCTGTTAGCACAGAACCTGACATGAGGTTTGAACCCGTGAACCAGAAGATTATGACCTGAGCCAAAGTCAGATGATGCTCAACCGACTGAGCCACCCAGGTGCCGCAATGTGGTGTAGAAATTTTAAAGAAAATATTAACATAGAGTTTATTTTTATTTATTTTTTTTTAATTTTTTTTTTAACATTTATTTATTTTTGAGAGACATAGAGACAGAGCATGAGCAGGGAAGGGCAGAGAGAGAGGGAAACACAGAATCTGAAGCAGGCTCCAGGCTCTGAGCCATCAGCACAGAGCCTGACGCGGGGCTCAAACTCACAGACTGTGAGATCATGACCTGAGCTGAAGTCGGCCGCTTAACCAACTGAGCCATCCAGGCGCCCCAACATAGAGTTTAAAAGTGTAATACACCATGACCATGTGTGTATATTCCAAGAATCAATCATTTGATATTAAGAAATCGATTAATATCTCACTATATTTAATAAGTCAAAGCAGGCAAACTTGACCATTTTAATAACTGCCAGAAAAGTCATAAAAATTCAACACACATTTCAAGTTTTAAAAACAAGTAAAATAGATATGAATGGGTGGTACTTAGATTTTTTTAAACGTATCTCAAAACAGTCCTGCAACATAGCTAAAGCTAATAGATGGCTGGTAGGAATGCACGATGGTATAGCCACTTTGGAAAACAGTTTGGCAATCTTATGAAGTTAAACATATTCTTACCATATGACCCAGCAGTGTCATTCCCAGTTTTTTACCCAAGAAAAATGAAAATACTTGTTCACACAAAAACCATATGTGAATATTTATAGTGGCTTATTCATAATTACCAAAAACTGCAAACAACCCAAATGTCTGTCAGCTGGCAAATAGATCAAATGTGGAATACGATGGAATACAATTCAGCAATAAAAGGAATGAGTTACTGATAGATGCAACAACACTGATGAACCTCAAATTAGTTAATACTGGCTGAAAGAAGCCACGTTCAAAAGGCTACATTACATACTGGGTGGTTCCAATTATTTTACATTCTGGAAAATGCAAAACTATAGGGATAGAAAATAAATCATTGAGTGCCGTGGGTTGAGGAGGGAGTGGATATACTAGAAAGAGACCTGACAGAACTTTTTGTAATAAAGAAAATGTTCTCTATTTGTGGTGGTGTTTACTTAAATGTTAAGTTTTACTGTAAGTAAATTATAAATTATACCTCAGTAAACCTGGCTTTTTAAAATAATGTTTATTTCGAGAGAGGGAGAGGGATAGAGTGAATGCACGCATGTGTGAGAGCCACTGAGGAGTAGAGAGAGAAGGAGGAGAGAATCCCAAGCAGACACTGTGCTGTTAGTGCAGACCCAACGCAGGCTAAATCCAACGAACTATGAGATCATGACCGGAGCCGAAACCAAGAGTCAAATGCTTAACTAAGCCATCCTGGTGTCCCAGAAATACATATTTAATTCTTGACTAAGAAGCCAGTATTGTAAAGATGTTGAGTTTCTTTAACTTATAATTAAAATGTTATCTGAATATCCAGTGACTTTTTTTTTTAAGAAAAAAAAAAAAAAAAAGATTGGACTAAGAAGTCTTACTTTTTTGTCCTGGGAACTTCTTTACATTCTTATTGAGGATCCCAAAGAACTTTGTTTATAGTATTGTTTTATATCTGGTAATATTTATTGTATTAGAAACTAAAACAAATTTTATGTAAATTTTTTTTTGGTGTTTATTTATTTTGAGAGAGAGAGGAAGAGAATCCCAAGCAGGCTCTGCCCCATCAGCTCGGAGCCCAACATGGGGCTCAACCTCATGAATTGTGAGATCATGACCTGAGCTGAAACCAGAGATGGATGCTTAAATGACTAAGCCAATCAGGTGCCCCAAAACAAAATATTTGGAACACAGAAATACACAGTATACATTCCATTAGGCTTTTGAATAATGATGTCATCACGTCGTAAAGCTTCTGAAAAACTTATGGGTGAAAGTGAAAAAAAGCACATAGGGTATCTTAGTAGTATTATGAAAATAGTTTTCACAAAAAGCATTTTTTCACATATGATATTGTCAAATATGGAAAAGTGTGAACCAGTTTTCAGTTTAACAATGACGGTGGGGAACTGATACACTCATATGCTAGTGTAGATTGTTACAGTGTTTTAGAGGGTACTTTGACTATCAAAATTTTAAGTGCATGTGCTTTAGACCTTTAGGTTTCACTGTTTAGAATTCATTAATGGATATAACTGATTGTGCACAAATACGTGAAGGAAGATACTAGTTATATCATTATTTGTGCTAGGAAATGGGAAACAAGCCTAATTGTCAGTAATGTTTCACATTTAGTTATTGTATAAAAATTATTTTATTAAAAATAATTTAACTATAGGCATTGAAATGGAAAATTGTCCACAGTTGAAACAGAAGTGCAGAATTGAGTGTATAATTTCCCTATCCATGTACAAGAAGTACCAAAAGGATATGTGCATACTTGTATAACCAATTTTTGAAAGGATAGGCAGAGAACCTAGTGGTGGTTACCCATAGGAGAAAGTACATTTTCATTCTTCTGTTTATACCCTTTCGTAGTGTTTTTTTTTTTTTAATGTGAGTTATTTATTTAAAGTTTATTTCTTTTAAGAAGGGGGAAGAAGGGAGCACAAGTTGGGGAGGAGCAGAGACAGAGAATCCCAAGCAGGCTCTGTGTTGGCATTGCAGGAGCCTGCTTGTGCACTGCCAGCACAGAGCCCGATGCAAGGCTCAAACTCACAAACTGAGATCATGACCAGAGCCAAAATCAAGAGTCAGATGCCCAACCAATTGAACTGCCCAGGTGCCCTGAGCCTTTTTATAATTTGAAAGGCACAAGTGCACAGTATGGATGATAGAAATTATTAGAGTGTTGGAGTCATTTGTGAGTTCTCAGATGCCACAATTCAACAAAATAAGAATGCAGGAAAACCAGGAGCTGCTGGCATTTCTCATGTCTGTCTACTTTAGAAGAGCAGTTGCTGTAATCAAGTAGAACTTCTTGCTGTTTTTCGTCCGGTATACTTTCTAACGTCTGTGCCTTTACTTTGTTCTCTTCTCTGTTTTGTGCATCTTTCTCTTTTAACTTCAAGTGCTGAAATCCTATCAATCCTTCACAACCTAGCTGAAACACCATCTTCTCTATGAAGCTATCCCTCATCACTTTAGTCAGAAGAGATCTTTTTTTGAACCTCTGGAACTATTTATAGCCATTTCTTCATTACCCAAATATCAGGTGTGAGCTATATATGGGCCAGACAGTGGGAGCATACTTTCATCTTTCTTTTCTTCACCTTATAAGGTAATATCCCTATCGTGCAAATGAGGAAACTGAGGCTCACAGAAGTTTAGTATTTTTTTCTATATCATTGTGCTAAGAAGTAAATTTGAAAAGAGAACTTCAAGGCCAGCCCTCTTCTCTGGACTTGCTTCTTATGTCAGTTTAATAAAAAGCAGTGAATAGTATTTTTGTATGAATATTTCTTTCCTGTTCAATTTTTTATATTAAAAAAATGTAATTTCAAAATTTCAAAAAGTGTACAAAAATCTCCTTACCCTTTATCCACATTCCACCTTTTACCTTTTACTCCTTTCATTTTATCATTTATTCTTTCTTTCTGTATATGTTTGTGTGTGTGTGTATTCCAGACATTGCTTTTCCTAAATTATGTGCCTTTCCAGCTCCATGTTGAGTATAGGCTTCCAATTATTGAAGTCTAATTGGTTTTTGGTATCGTTAAACTTTATCCAGGTCTTGCCCTGTAACTATAGACTTTCTCCTTTCTCTGACCTAAAACCTCTTATTCTTACGATGCTATATCGTGATATTTCAGAGCCAAAATGCTGTTTGCTTCAGGAGTCCAGCTTTTTTCTCTAGATCATTTCTTAGCACCATTAAATGATTCCTTCAGGATTATTTGCAAATTCTCATCTGCATCGCCCTTGCCTTTCAGTCTAGTAAAGCTCAATCTGACAAGATACCACTGGATATTTGTATTGGTCCGCTTAGGCTGCCATAAAAAGTACCACAGATAGGGCAGCTTAAACAACAGAAATTCATTTTATCCCAGTTCTGGAGGCTAGAAGTCCAAGAACAAGGTGCCAACCGGCTTGGTTTCTGGTAGAGCTTCTCTTCCTGACTTGGAGATGACTACCTTCTTGCTGTGTCCTTACATGGCCTTTTTTGTGGATACATAGGGGATTGGAATGGGGGAAGAGATTTCTGGTGTTTCTTCCTCTTTTTTTTTTTTTAAAGTTTATTTATTTTGAGAGAGAGTGTGAGCAGGGGAGGGGCAGAGAGCGAGGGAGAAAGAGAGAGAATCCCAAGCAGGCCCTGCACTGTCAGCACAGAACCCAATGTGGGGCCCAGACTCACAAACCGTGAGATCATGGCCTGACCTGAAATCAAGAGAGTTGGACGCTTAACCCACTGAGGCACCCAGTGCCTCTCTTCCTATTCTTATGACACTTCTCACCCTCTCTTCCTCTGTTAAGGACACTAGTCCTCCTGGATAGGACCCCTCTCTTATGATGTCTTAATTACCTCCTTAAAGGACCTGTATCCAAATATAGTCATATTGGAAGTTAGGGCTTCAATATATAGTTGGTGGGAGTGGAGGAGTACAGTTCAGTCCATAACAGTAGAGCATTAGGTTTATAATCAGGAACCTAGGTTCATATCCTTGCTCTATCTTGTATTAAGTTTGTAGCCTTGTAAGTCACCTCTCTAAGTAAGTAAAATCAGTATTAAGTAAGTCACATCTTTTAGCCTCCTGACTCCTTAACTGTAAAGGATGAGAAGAATAATTTCTTGCCTCATACGTTTGTTAAGAGATCCAGGTAAAACAGATGATGCAACACAGCACATTATAAATCAGATGATTCTCAGTCCAGGTTTGCAATAAAATCATCTTAAAAGGAACTCTTCTGTGAATTCCTGCCTGACTGCACATGAGCTTTGCAGACCCACTCCCTAGTAAAAGTGGGGAAGACTTTGAAAACAGCTATTGAAAACTTCTGGAAATGGTCCTAGGGTATACAGTAAATGAAGGGCTTCCATTTGGAGGGAAGGTTTTCTTTTTGGGAGGAGCAGGACGTCAGGATTTCTCTTCCTGCCCCCAGCCGCCTGATGCTACCACTAAGTTCTGGGTGTATGTGGTTGGAGAGGTAGAGGACTACCTTCTCTCCAGTCCCCACGGTCCCCACTTGTGGAACAGAGAGACTCTACCTGGGTGTAGAGCTGCTGTGAGTACTAGGGAATAGATCATCTTTTCTGTTCATTAAGATGATGGTTCCAGGTCAGGAGAGACAAGCTGAGAAGACGACAGGCTGCCACCTACCTCGACAAAATACTTGGGTCGTATAGGGGTTAGCACTCAGAAGTATGCTATTGTCTATAGTCCCAGCTTGAGAGCCCTGGTTCAGAGATTTGGTTGGGTGGTTAGGGAGAAAAGCAGTGATAACAATAGCTCCTAATCTCTTCTTCAAGGAATTAACTTACAAGGGAGCACTGATAAGAAGAGGAGCTGACTTCTCAGCAGAAACAATGGAGGCCAGAGGCAGAGTAATATATTCTAAGTACTCAAAGACAAATACAGTCAACCAAAAATCCTATATATCCAGCAGAGCTATCTTTTTAAAATGAAAGCGAAATGAAGATTTTCCCCAGATAAACAGGAACTGAGAGAGCTTATCACTCGCAGACCCACCTTGCAAGAATGCTAAAGGAAGCTTTTTATCCTGAAAGCAAGTGATCTCAGAGAGTAATTTGAATCCATATGAACAAAGAGTACCAGTAAAGGTAATTATGTAATTTTTAAAAGAGAATATAAGCATATATTTTTTCTCCTTTTAAAACTGATTCTGGGCCTATAAGGTATAGAAATGTAGTGTATTTGTAGCATATCTGTCAGTAGCACAGAGGAGGTGAGTGGAAGCAAAACTATGTCAAGCTAAGAAAATGACTATAGGTGATAAAGTAATAATTATAACGATGCATTTTTGGGTTTGTAAAAATTGAATGAAGAAGTCAAAGAAATTTTAGTGCTTCATTAGAAAATGTCCACTTAATACAAAAGAAAGCAGTCAAAGTAATAAAGGAACAAAAAAGACCTGAGACCACATAGAAAATGAAAAAGCAGTTATAAGTTATCAGTAATAACATTAAACATAAAGTGATTAAACTATATAATAAAAAAGGCAGAGATTGTTAGAGTATTCTACTATATGCTCTCTACAAGAGATGTACTTTAGGTTTAAAGACACAAATAAATTTAAAGCATAAGGATGGAAAAAGATTAAACAGCAACCACAAGAAAACTGGAGTGGCTATTCTAATATCTGAAAAAATAGACTAAAGCAAAACATGTTACTAGAGATAAAGAGGGATGAGTCAATCACCAGAAAGATAAAACAGTGATAAATATATACATACTTAATAACGGCACCAAAATACAAGAAGCCAAACCTGACAGAAATGATGAGAGCAGTAAACAATTCAGCAGGAATGGTTGGGAGACTACATACAGTATTTCACTTTCAATAATGGACAGAACAACTAGGCATCTGTAGTGAATGTAGGACATTTTCAAGGATAGATCGTATGCTAGGCCACAAAACAAATCTTAATATGTTTAAAAGGATTGAAATAATAAAAAAGATTGTCCTCTGACCACTGTGGAAAGAAATTAGAAATCACTAACAAATTTGGGGAACTCACAAATATGTGGAAATGAACATACTCATAAATAACTAGTAGGTCAAAGTAGAAATGAAAAGAGGAATCAGAAAATATTTTAAGATAAATGAAAATGAAGTTACCACCTAAGAAAACTTATGGGATACAGCTAAAGCAATGCTTACAGGGAAACTTCTAGTAATGAATACTTAAGAAATAAAAAAGATCTCAAATCAATAACTAACCTTCCACCTTCAGTCACTGGAAAAAGAGCAACCCAAAACAAGCAGAAGGAGGGAAATAATAAAGATGAGAGTAGAAATTAATGAACTGGAAAATAGAAAACAGTAGAGAAGATTAAGGTAACCAAAAACTGGTTTTTTGAAAAGGTCGACAGAATTGGCAGACATTTAGCCAGATTGACCTAGAGAAAAAGGACTTATATTACTAGAATCAGAAATAAAAGAGGGAACATTATTATTGGGATTATAAAGATGGAATGGATTATAAAGGTATACTATGAACAACTGTACACCAATAAATTACATAACTTAGATAAAATGGGCAAACTTTTAGAAAGACAGTTGTTGAAACTGATTTATATAGACACACTGAATAGTAGACCTATAGCAAGTGATGAGATTGGATTAATCGTAAAGCTACCGACAAAGAAAAGCCCAGGCCGAAATGGCTTCACTGCTGAATTCTACCAAACATTGAAAGAACAATTAATGCTAACTCTTCCTAAAACTTGAGAGATGTAACACTTCTCAACTTATTTTATGAAGGTAGTATTACCATGATACCAAAGACATTACAAGAAAACTATAGACTACTATCTCTTACAAAGATAAACACAAAAATCCTCCAAATACTACCAAACCTAATTCACCAGCATGTAAAAAGAATTTTATGCCACAACCAAGTGGCGTTTATTTCAGAAATGCAAGGTTGGTGTAAAGTTCACAAACCAATTAATGTGATATATCAGTAAACTAAAAAAAAACAAAAGTCACATTGTCACCAAAGACATGGGAAGAGTTTTTGACAAAATCCAACACCCTTTAATTGATAAAAAGACTCAAAAAACGAGGCATAAAAGGGAACTTTCTCAACATGAATAAAGACACCTATGAAAAATTCAAAGATAACATCATACTTAATGGTGAAAAACTGAATGCTTTTCCCCTAAGATCAGGAGTAAGACAAGAGTGTCTGCTTTCTTCATTTATATTTAACATTGTGTTAGAGGTTCTAACTATGGTAATTATGAAAAAAAAAAAAAAGGAAAAATACACAAAGGCATCAAGATTGGAAAGAAAGAAATTGTCTCTGACAGGTGACATGCTCTTGTATGTAGACAATCTTAAGGAAAACACTAAAAAAAATATTAGCACTAAGTTCAGCAAAGTTGCAGAATATAAAATCAGTATAGAAAAAAAATCAGTTGTATTTCTATAGACATCATGAACAATCCAAAAGTGAAATTAAGAAAATTCCATTTATAATAGCATCAAAAAAATTAAAGTAGGAATAAATATAACAAAAGAAGTGTAAAACACTGAAATCTACAAGATATTGTTGAAAGATACTAAAGAAGCTCTAAGTAAATAGAAAAACATCCTGTCCGTGGTTCAGAAGATTTAACATCAGATGGCAATACTCCCCACATTGACCTGCAGATTCAGTGTAGTCCATATCGAAATCCCAGCTCACTTCCTTTAGAAATTGACCAAATGATTCTAAAATTCACATGGAATTGCAAGGTGTCTAGAAGAGCCAGAACAATCTTGAAAAAGAATAAAATTGGAGGACTCATACTTCTTGATTTCAAAACTTAACAAAAACGGTAATGAAGATTGTGTGGAATCAGGATAAGGCTATATACATACAGATCAATGGAATAGAATTGAGAAATAAAACCATATAGATATGGTCAATTTGATTTTCAGCAAGAGTGTCAGGACCGTTCAATGGAGAAAGAATAGTCTTTTCAACAAATGGTGCCTGCCTGGAACAAATGGGTAGCCAGTTGTGAAAGAATGCATTTGGACCCTTACCTCATACCATATATAATAATTCACTCAAAATGAATGACAGACCTAAATGTAAGAGGTACAATTTAAAACTCTTACTAGGAAATTTAGGATTAAGAATCTCTAAGTATGACATGAAAAGCATGAGCAACAACCAAAAAAACAGATTGATTTGGATTTCACCAAAATTAAAAACTTTTATGTTTCAAAGGACACCGATAAGAAAGTGAAAGGACAAACTATAGAATGAAAGAAAATATTTAAAAAATATAAATCTGATAAGGATTTCTATCTAGAATATATAAAGAATTCTTACAACTCAGTGATAAAAAGACAATTTAACAATGGATGAAGAATCTGAATAGACTTTTTTTAATGGTGGATATACAGTTGGGAAATAAATATGTGAACGGACAGCAGATACCAACAATTGTAATAGTAATTGTTGTTGAGGACGTGGAGAAATTGTCAACCCTTGTACCCTGCTGGTGAAAATGTAAAATAGCACAGCACTTTGGAAAAATATTTTGGCAGTTCCTCAAACAATTAAACAGTTACTGTGTGACCCAGTAGTTCATCCCTAGGTAGATACACAAGAGATAGGAAAACACATGTCTACATAAAAACTTGTCCACAAATGTTTATGGAAGTATTATTCCTAATAGCCTAAAAGTGGAAAGAACCCAGATGTCTATCAGCTGATGAGTAGATATAAAATATAATGGGGTATATCCATATAATGGGATATTATTCAGCCATAAACAGGAATAAAGGATCGATATATGTTACAACATAGATGAACTGTGAAAATATGCTAAATGAAAGAAGCCAGGCACAAAAGATCTCACATATGATTCTATTCATATGAAATGTCCTGAATAGGAGTGATAGGCAAACAGTATGCAGTTTCTTTTTTTGAGGTGATGAAAATGTTAAAAAATTATGGCGATGGTTTCACATGGCTGTGAAAATACCAAAAGCTATCGACTTGTACACTTTAGTCAAGCTGTTAAAGAAAGTAACCATTTTTGGTGTCCCTGTGGAGTGAGGGTGGTCATATAATGTTTGAAAGGCTGAGCTATAAGAATAACAGAGCTCCTTACCATAAGCTAAGCTCATGTTCCCTTCCTTTCTCACTTTTGTAGAAATCATGACTACCCCAGGAAAAGAGAACTTTCGCCTGAAAAGTTACAAAAATAAGTCCCTGAATCCTGATGAAATGCGTAGAAGGAGAGAGGAAGAGGGACTGCAGTTACGCAAGCAGAAAAGAGAAGAGCAGGTAAATCCTTTTACCCTTTTAAATTTGTTTTAAAGAACTTAATGTTACATACTGAAACCGTTTTTATTTTAGTTTTGACAGTGTTGGAGGTGTGTGTGTGTGTGTGTGTGTGTGTGTGTGTGTGTGTGTGTATCCTCTATGTCCTAAAATCAACACGATTTGGGAGTGGGGGAAAGGAGGTGATGAAAGTAAAATATAAGAATAAAGAAATCTCTCAGGTTCTCATATTCCCAATACAACCACTGTTTAATATTTTGGCCTGTTTGTTTTTCATCTTTTATTTTTCTAAAGTGGGAGCTTCCTTAAGATTTTATGTGCATGTAAATGGAATTTTCAAGTGACCAGTAAAACGTTGCTTTTCATTACAGTTTTTAATTTGAAAGTTTGTAAACATAGAAAATTAAAGAATAGATAGTGAATCTTATAAACTCATCCTTTGAGTACAGTAATTGTCAGTAGTTTGCCAGACTTGCTTTGTGTCTGTCCATCTCTACATTTCTTTATTACGTAGTATTTTAAAGTGAAATCTCAAGGAATATGTCTTTTCACCCCTAAATTAATTCTGTCAAATTCATTAGGACATTGATTTAAAAAAAATTTTTTTTTTTACGTTTATTTATTTTTGAGAGACAGAGCGAGAGCTGGGGAGGGACAGAGAGAGAGAGAGGGAGACACAGAATCTGAAGGAGGCTCCAGGCTCTGAGCTGTCAGCACAGAGCCCGATGCAGGGCTCGAACCCAATAAACCACGAGATCATGACCTGAGCTGAAGTCAGACACTGACTGAGCCACCCAGGCATCCCAGGACATTGATTTTTGATCTTCTTTTTCTTTTTCTTTTTCTTCTTCTTCTCTTTCTTTCTTCTCTTTCCTTCTTCTTTCCTTCTTCTCTTCCTTTCTTCCTTACTTTCTTTCTTCTTTCTTTCTTTCTTTCTTTCAAGTTTTGATCATTTTTAACTTGAGAACATCTGAACATCTACAGGAGAATTTGGGACTCTCTCTCATTTTACCTTCCTCTAAAAATGCTTAGAATGAATAGTCCATCCCTATCCTTTTTGGCAAAGAAATTTAAAGACATTTAGGTGACTTTTTTAGTTTTTATTTATTTTGAGAGAACTTAGTGTGAGTGGGGAAGGGGCAGAGAGAGGGAGACCGAGAATCCCAAGCACTGTCAGTGTGAAGCCTGATGTGGGGTTCAAACTCATGATCATTTATGTTTAATTTTTTGTATGTAATGTGGAGTAAGAGGAAAGGAGCCTTTTTTTTTTTTTTTTTACAAGTATGGATCTCCCGTTGTTTAGGTGTCATTTTTTGAAAAGATTGTTTTACCTTACTGAGTTGCCTTGAAACCGTTTATATTCAATTGACCAACTCTGTGTGGATCTGGCTTCTGAACTTCTACTGTTTCCATTGGTTTATTTATCTGTCTTATATACCACACTGTCTTGATCACTGTAGTTTTTATAATGAGTCTTGAAATCATATTACTAGCCCTCTAATCTTGTTTTTCTTTCCAAAAATTGTTCTGGTTGTTACAGGTCCTTTGCATTTTTATATGAACTTGGAATCGGCTTGTCAGTTTGTGCATAAAAGCCTGCTGTGGGGATTTGATTGTGATTTTAGATCTGTAGATCAGCTTGGGGAGATTTGATATTGTAAGAGTGAGTCCTCTGACTCATAAGGACCATATCTCCCATTTATTTAGGTCTAAAGTTTCTCTCAGGGATTTGTAGTTTTTTTGGTCAGATTTTTCCGTAAGTATTTCATAGTTTTGATGCTGTTGTAAATGGTATCTTCTGAATTTCAGTTTTTTTAATATATATATATAATTTATTGTCAGATTGGTTTCATTCAACACCCAGTGCTCATCCCAACAAGTGCCCTCCTCAATGCCCATCACCCGTTTTCCCCTCTCCCCCACCCTCCATTAACCCTCAGTTTATTCTCAGTATTTAAGAGTCTCTTATAGTTTGCCTTCCTCCCTCTCGTTTCCCCCCTTTTCCTCCCCCATAGTCTTCTGTTAAGTTTCTCAGTTTTCTGTTCATTGTTAGTATTTAGAGTCCCCTGGGACTCACTGAGAGAGATGGTTCCCCCTTCTTGGAGTGTGTCTGGGAGAGGTGGCATTGCCTCTTTGAGGAGAAAAGAGCCAGTGGGCACCATTTCCCTCCCTTGCCCATCAGTATAGGCACAGAGACACCTGCTGAGGGTAGCTCACCTAGACATTGACTCTCTGGACTTTACTCCAAACTCCACACCTCTGCTTTGGTGTGACTGTCCTTCTGGGACAAACCTGCATCAGTCCCAGCACAGTGAGACGCTCTCCCCCAGAGGACCAACACAGCTCCATGTCATGCCAGGTTCAGAAAGTTTGGAATTTTAAAACTCAGCAGGCCTGCTTGGTATAGACCCCAAGGTGCACTGTGCTGCCGGGTAGGCAGATGGCCAGGACACAGAGTGAAGGCAGTGAGCTAAGGGATGCCTGGGACACATGAGGGGAAATTGTTTGCTCTTCTGGGAGGGCTTCGTGGTGGTGGATGCGAGTTCTCCTCTCTGGTGACTAGGCGACTGGCTGAGATCATTTTCCTCCCCTACCCCTTAGCTTAAACTAACTTCAGTAAGCAGCACAGTGCCAACAGTGGTGGCTTAAACTGCTTACACCAGGCCCTTGACCCCCTGTGCTCTGCAGGTGCTAAGCTTTTACTAAGGCAAGTGTACTTGAGAACTAGAACAGCAGGCCCCTTCCCCAGAAGACCAGCACGGACCCTTGCACACACACGTCTTCTGACCATGAGTTCTGCGAAGCTTCAGCTCTAGTGGAAATACCATCAAGTCTCTATTAACAAGCAGACCAGAGCACACCTAGTTAAAACTCACCATACTCTGGCCAAGGTCCAAATAATCCCCACTGCAGGCAAGAGTACAGAAGACTGACCTGAGGGAAAGAGCAGTCAAAACACAGCAGAAGATTGCACACAGCATACACCAGCATCACTTTTTAGAAAATATTTTATTAATGTTTATTTTTATGAGAGAGAGAGAGAGAGAGTGTGCGTGTGTGTGTGTGTGTATGCGTGCAAGCAGGGGAGGGACAGAGAGAGAGAGAGGAAGATACAGAATCTGAAGTAGGCTCCAGGCTCTGCACTGTCAGCACAGAGCCCGACGCGGGGCTCGAACTCACAGACTGTGAGATCATGACCTGAGCCAAAGTCGAACGCTTAACCGACTGAGCCACCCAGCCACCCCACACTAGAGATACTTCGGAAGCACTAGGTCCTGGACGGTAAATGACCTCTTCTTCATAAAGTCATTGCTCGCAATAGCAGGAAACATAACAGACTTTCCCAACACAGAGAAGACAGAGACCTAGACAAAATGCTAAGATGTAGGAATTCATCCCAAAAGAAAGAACAAGTAAAGTAAAGATCATGGCCAGGGCTCTAATTGAAAAGCTTATTAAATAATATGCGTGATCCAGAATTTAAGGCAGCAATTACAGGATACTCTATGGGCTTGAGGAAAGCTTAGACAACACCAAGGAGTCCCTTACCACAGAGATATAAGACCAAAAAACTAGTTAAGCTGAAATGAAAAATAAAATAATCAAGATTTGAAACCAAATAGATGTAATGACCACAAAGATGGAAGAGCAGAGGAGTGAATAAATGATAGAGAAGATAAAATTATGGAGCTGTCAGCACGGAGCCCAACGCAGGGCTCGAATTCACAAACCATGAGATCATGACTTGAGTCAAAGTCAGACGCTTAATGACTGAGCCACCCAGGCACCGCTACAAGAGATTCATTTTAGACCTAGACACCTCCACATTGAAAGTGAGAGGATGGATAAGCATTTATCATGCAAATGGACATCACAAAGAAAGCCAGAATAGCAATACTTGCATCAGGCAAACTAGGTTTTAAACCAAACACTGCAACAAGAAATTAAGTGGGGGGGGGGGGGCACTATATCATTATAAAGGTCTTCCAACAAGAAGATCTAACAATTGTAAATATTTATGTCCCCAATCTGAGAGCACCCAAATGTATAAAACAATAACAAAGCGGGGCGCCTGGGTGGCTCAGTCGGTTAAGCGTCCGACTTCGGCTCAGGTCATGATCTCACAGTCTGTGAGTTCGAGGCCCGCGTCGGGCTCTGTGCTGACAGCTCAGAGCCTGGAGCCTGCTTCATTCTGTGTCTCCCTCTCTCTCTCTGACCCTCCCCTACTCATGCTTTGTCTCTCCTGCTATCAAAAATAAATTAAAAAAAAAACAATAACAAAGCAACTCCTTAATAATCATATAATAACAATAGGGTACTTTAACACCACACTTGAAGCAATGGACAAATCATCTAAGAAGAAAAACAATAAGGAAACAATGGCTTTGAATGACACACTGGACCAAATGGACTTAACATATATCTAGAATATTTCATCCTAAAGCAGCATAGTACACATTCTTTTTTAGTGCACATGGGACATTCTCCAGAAGAGATCACATACTAGGTCACATATCAGGCCTCAACAAGTACAAAAAGGTTGAGATCATACCATGCATATTTTCAGACCACAATGCTATGGAACTTGAAGTCAGCCACAAGAAAAAATGTGGAAAGACCCACAAATACATGCAGATTAAAGAACAATCTACTTGGGGCACCTGGGTGGCTCAGTTGGTTAAGCATCTGACTCGGTTTCAGCTCAGGTCATGAACTCATGGTTCATGAGTTTGAGCCCTGTGCCACGCTGTGCACCCTTTGGAACGCAGCAAAAGGGGTCACGAGAGGGCAGTATATGCAATACCAGCCTACCTCAAGAAGCAAGAAAAATCTCAAATACACGACCCAACCTTATCCCCTAAAGGAGCTAGAAAAAGAACAACAAATGAAGGCCAAAGCCAGCAGAAGACGGGAAATAATAAAGATTAGAACAGAAATAAATGATACAGAAACAATAACAACAACAACAAAACCTGGTGGAATAAATCCACAAAACCAGGAGCTGGTTCTTTGAAAAAATTAATAAAATTGATAACCACCTAGCCAGACTTGTCAAAAAGAAAGGAGAAAGGACCCAAATAAAATTATGAAGGATCCACAACCAATACCACAAATAAAAATAATTAGAATATTATGAAAAACTATATGCAGACAAATTAGGCAATCTGAAAGAAATGGATAAATTCCTAGAAACACATAACTACCCAAACTGCAACAGGAAAAATAGAAAACATGAACAGACCAATAACCAGCAAAGAAATTGAATCAGTATTCAAAAATCTCCCAATAAACAAAAGTTCAGGGCCATATGGCTCCCCAGGAGATTCTACCAAACTCTTAAAGAAGAGTTAATACCAGTTCTCTCAAACTGTTACAAAAAGTAGAAATGGAAGGAAAACTTCCAAACTCATTCTATGAGAGCAGCATTACCTTGATTATAACCAGACAAAGACCCCACTAAAAAAGACAATTACAGGCCAATATCCCTGATGAACATGGATGTAAAAATTCTCAACAAAACACTAGCAAATCAAGTCCAACAGTACATTAAAAGAATAATTCACCACAATCAAGGGGGGTTTATTCTTGGGCTGTAAGGATGGTTTAGTATTCTTAAATGAATCAGTGTGGTACACCACATTATTTAAAAGAATGGATGAGAAATATGTGAACTTCTCAATAGATGCAGGAAAAACATTTGACAAAGTACAGCATCTTTTCTTTTTTTTTTTTAGAGAGTTTTTTTTTTTTTTTTTAACGTTTATTTATTTTTGAGAGACATAGAGACAGAGTATGAGCAGGGGAAGGGCAGAGAGAGAGGGAGACACAGAATCTGAAGCAGGCTCCAGGCTCTGAGCTGCCAGCACAGAGCCCGACGCGGGGCTTGAACTCACAGACTGTGAGATCATGACCTGAGCCGAAGTCGGCCGCTTAACCGACTGAGCCACCCAGGCGCCCCACAGCATCTTTTCTTGATAAAAACCCTCAACGAAGTAGGGATAGAGAGATTGTACCTCAACATCATAAAGGCGGTATATAAAAGACCCACAGCTACTATCATCCTCAATGGAGAAAAAATTGAGAGCTTTTCCTCTATGTTCAGGAACAAAAAGGGGATGTCCACTCTTACCACTGTTTCTTAACATAGTACTAGAAGTTCTAGCCTCAGAAATCAGACAGCAGAAAGAAATAAAAGGCATCCACATCAGCAGGGAAGAAGTCAAACTTCCATTATTTGCAGATGACATGATACTCTATGTAGAAAACCCAAAAGACTCTACCCAAAAATTGCTAGAACTGATATATGAATTCAATAAAGTCACAAGGTACAAAGTCAACATACAGTAATCTGTTGCATTTCTGTATACCAATAATGAAGCAGCAGAAAGAGAAATCAAGGAATTGATCCCATTTACAATCGCACCAAAATTATAAGATAAATAGGAATAAATCTGCCAAAGAGGTTAAAGATCTGTACTCTGAAAACTAGAACAAAAAAGACCCTGAATAGCCAAAGCACTCTTGAAAAAGAAGAGCAAAGCTGGAGGCATTCGGGACTACAAGTTATATTACAAAGCTGTAGTGATCAAGACTGTATGGTACTAGCACAAAAACAGAAACATAGATCGATGGAACATAATAGAAAACCCAGAAACGGACCCACAACTATATGGTCAACTAATCTTTAACAAAGCAGGGAAGAATATCCAGTGGAAAAAAGACAGTCTCTTCAACAAATGGTGTTGGGAAAACTGGACAGCGACATGCAGAAGAATGAAACTGGACCACTTTCTTACACTATATACAAAAATAAATTCAAAATGGATGAGTGAGCTAATTGTGAGACAGGAAACCATCAGATTCCTAGAGAAGAACACGGGCAGCAACCTCTCTAACATCACCCATTGCAACTTCTTACTTGACATGTCTCTGGAGGCAAGGAAAACAAAAGCAAAAATGAACTATTTGGACTTTATCAAGATAAAAGCTTCTGCACAGCAAAGAAAACAACCAAGACTAAAAGGCAGCCTTCAGAATGTGAGAAGATATTTGCAAATGACATATCTGATAAAGGGTTAGTAATCCAAAATCTGTAAAGAACTTATACAACTGAACACCTAAAAATCAAATATCCAGCTAAGAAATGGACAGAAAACATGAATAAATTCTGAATTATGGAAAGAGTCCAAATGTCCATTGACTGATGAATGGATAAAGATATGTGTGTACACACACACACACACAGTAGAATACTACTCAGCAATAAACAAGATGAAGTCTTACCATTTGTAATGAAGTGGATGGAGCTAGAGTGTATTATTCTAAGCAAAATAAGTCATAGAAAGATAATCATAGAAAAACAAATTCTATGTGATTTCACTCATATGGAATTTATTTATTTATTTATTTAATTATTTATTATTTTATTTTTTTTAAAGAGAGCATGAACGAGAGAGAGACAGAGAGAGAATCTTTTTTTTTTTTTTTTTAACATTTATTTACTTTTGAGACATAGAGACAGAACGTGAGCAGGAGAACGACAGAGAGAGAGAGACACACACACAGAATCCGAAGCAGGCTCCAGGCTCCGAGCCATCAGCACAGAGCCCGATGCGGGGCCCGAACTCAGACCTTGAGATCATGACCTGAGCCAAAGTCGGCCACTTAACCGACTGAGCCACCCAGGCGCCCCTCATATGGAATTTAAGAAATGAAAGAGACGAATGTAAGAGGAAAAAAGAGAGGCAAACCATCAAACAGACTCTTAAATATAGAGAACAGAGTGAGGATTGCAGGAGGAGAGGTGGTGGGGGAAATGGATTAAATGGGTGATGGGTTTTAAGGAAGGCAGTTGTGATGAGCACTGGGTGTTATATGTAAGTGATGAATCACTAAATTCTACTCCTGAAACTGTAACATAGTAACTAACTGGAATTTAAATAAAAACTTGAAATTTAAAAAAAAAAAAGTTTTGGCTGTTTTCCAAATATATTCCCCTACCCCAATCTTTGAACTCCAGTTCATGTGTATTAGGCCACTTGATGTCCCATAACTGACTTTATTTTTTCTACCGATTTTCTCAGTCTTTTTTCCATGTCTTTTATTTTGGAGCGTTTATATTGCTGCGTCCTTAAATTCACTAATCTTTTCTTCTGCAATATGTAATCTGTTAATCCCGTCTGTGTGCTTTTCATCTGAAAAATTATATTTTTCATGTCTAGATATTTGCTTAGCTTTTTTTGTTCATCACTTCCTCTCTCTCCTCGTGGCTTTACTTTTACCTTTTAAATATGTGGAATATATTTATAACAACAATTATAATGCTCTTTTCCATGTCTGCCATTTTTGTCATTTCTGGGTGAATTTGATTAATTTTTCTCTTCTTCATGGCTAGTCTTATCTTCTTTTTAGTACTTGGTAGTTTCCAATTGAATTCTAAGAATTGTGGATTTTACCTTGCTTGTTGTTGGAGTTCCTGTATCTTTTAATACATATAGTTCTGAATTTGTCATTGGGTTTAGTAAATTACTTGGAATGTTTGTTTTGACATTTCATTGGGCTGGAACTTTTAACCCTTTAATCTAGTGCTAATTTAGCCTCACTACTGTGTCCGTTTCCTTCTGAGTGTTCTACTAAATGCCCTCTATATATTGGGAAGTCTTTTCTGTTTTTTTGTTTTTGTTTTTTTTTTAAGTTTATTTATTTTGAGAGAGAGAGAGAGAGAGGCAGAGAGAAAGGGAGAGAGAGAATATGCCTGACACATGGCTTGATCCCACAAACTGTGAGATCATGACCTGTGCCAAAATCAAGAGTCGATGCTTAACCAATTGAGCCTCCCAGGCTCCCGAAGTCTTTTCTATTCTATCTGGTTGAAACATGAATATCCCTTGACTGGTATAACCGTCTGCATGTTTGTTGGAGGCGATTCCTTTCCCAGCTTTTCCTTACACACCTGTTAGCTTATTAGCAGGAAGCTAAAGACTCATGGGGAACTTTCTGCAGATTTTTAGAATTCTCTTTGTATTGATCTTTTTATTACTCTGCCTGTGGATTCTAATTGTCTTGCCTCCTCATTTCTAAACTCTTGTCTGCTCAACTGAGTGAGCTTATAGGCCCTGTTTGAGTTTTGTCCTCTCCGTGCTACAGCCTGAACACTCTGTCCAGATAATAATCTGAGGTAGTATAGGGCCAGTCTTATTTCTTTTCTTTTCTGAAGGATCACTGCTTTGGCTGCCTCTTATCCATTGGCTGAAACCTGTTATTTAATGCATTTTGTCTGCTTTTAGAGTTGCATAAGGTTAGAGGATAAGTTACTTATTGGTCCTCCCTCATGGTGTGATGAACAAGTGAACTGCCTTGGACTATTAAAGGTACAATGGAGGCACCTTAGTGGGCTCCCTTTGGGAGGAAGTATTCTTTGCCTACACAAATCAATGGATGGTTTAAAGGTAGTGTTCAAGTAATAATCACTGGTTGTCATTGGTTGCTGGACAGGTAGGAAAGGTTGGGAAGTCTCAGCCTATTATCTGGAAGGAAGTATTAAGCCATTCCGACATCATTTTAGTCATTTCCCGTGATGTATTGGTGGGACTGTAGTATTACCAACTTCACATAAAGGAAAGAGGAGGAATGGCCAAGCATCCCCCAACTTCTTTTTCACCCTTTCTCTTTTTTATATGTCGTGCAGTATTAGGCTTCTCTCGGAAAGTTGTACCATATCAGATTTAGGTAACAGCATATTGTGATTGTTAATTGCATTAGATTATAAGACTGGAAAATTCTCAAATAATTCCTTATCAGGAAAGTTGAAGGTGGTACAACCTTTAGAATTTTTAAAATGATTTTTAAAAAGTTCTGTCTTTTCTTACTGCCTTTTAAGTGGGGTGCCTAGCTTTTGGATGTTTAACTCCATTGTATTAGAATACTTAGTAACGATTATTTATTTTTTTAGTTATTCAAGCGAAGAAATGTTGCTACAGCAGAGGAAGAAACAGAAGAAGAAGTTATGTCAGATGGAGGCTTCCATGAGGCTCAGATTAATAACATGGAGATGGCACCAGTAAGTAAGATCATGAAAGAAACTCTTTTTATTATTTTTCTGATGAAGATAAGAGGCTTAGCTTTCTATTTGAGTTTTTGAAAAAGGGGTTAGTAAATGGCTTCAGAAAGCACTTGGCATTTCATTTTTAAAAAGAAGCCATATACTTAATGTCATGGTTCATTAGATGTTTATTGTAGTTTGAATAACATGCACTTAAACAGAATTAACTGTTATGAAGATTAATTCAGGTATTAAAACTTAAAAAGATAATCATAAAATTATTCCATTGAAGTTGAATAACAAGGGATACTTTAAAGAAAATCCCAGTTTGTTATTCATTTTAGTTATCAAATTGGGCATTTTATCCGATTTTAAAAACTGGTTCCACATCACAGCTGTTGGACTTTTCTATTACAACCTGTTTTTAACTTTCTTGAGGTTACACGAGCATCTAAAAATAATGCTTTATTTATGTGGCTACCTGTCTAGCCGCATTTATGTATTTATTTATTGTAATCAATTATATAATGTTTTAATGGATCTTATATGGTTTTCAAAAAAAGAGAAATCTTTCTTCTACCTCAGTGACTCAATTTTTTCTTCATTTGCAGCTACTGTTACTGGATTCTTATTCTTCTTGAGAGAATAAGTTTTCTTCCTCCTTCCCGTTTTAATAAGCACCTTGTGGCATATTGTGCACAGTATCTTATATATATATATTTTTTTTTTCTTTTTTTTACTTTATAGACCTCTAGGTTTTATGGACCAATTTTCTTTTGGAATTAGGAGAGCAGTTTAAATCATTTTGGAATCTATGTAGACATTGTAGCCAATGCTATCATTTTGTGATGAATTCTAGGCCCTTCAGAAAGTCAAGCCGTCCATTTTTTTTAAGTGGATGTTAAAATATGAAATATTTTGTGGATTATAATATTAAGATTCCATAGGGAAACAACCTATAGGAGATTGATTGGTTGATTTTAAGGAATTGGCTCATGTAATTTTTGGAGCTAGTATGTTCAAAATCTGTAGGGCAAGTCAGTAGGCTGGAAATTCAGGTAAGAGTTGATCTAGTTTTGAGGCAGAAGTTTCTTCAGGAAACCTGTTATTGCTCTCAAGACCTTCAACTGATTGATTGAGGCCAACTCACATTTTGGAGAGTAATGTGCTTTACTTGATTATACTAGTTTAAATTTTAATCACATCTAAAAATTACTTTCACAGCAATATCTAGATTTAGTGTGTGTACAGACAGCTGGCTACCATAACCCAACCAAATTGACACATGAAATTAACTATCCTAGTACATTCCTTGGCAACTTGGCATGCATGCACAACTCCTTACACCACACTGAGTCTCAGAGAAAGAAATAACAAAGTTATACCTCCATGTGACATGGTACAGTTATCCTTTGTGCAACTAAAAATGCAGTAACCTTTTCCCCAGCAGATGCAAAGTCCTTGAGTGATGTTCACTCCTCTCCTTGATATCCTGTTACTTAAATGCTGGGATATGAAATTAACAGTACTTAAATACCATGAATGTAAAGTCAATACATGTTATATTAGGGAAGAAAATTGTGTGTGTGTGTGTGAGAGAGAGAGAGAGAGAGAGAGAGAGAGAATGTGTATATCCAAGTGTATCCAAACATTCATAACAGAATCATATAGGTACCTTTGTTTATTCAGGAATCAATTTTGTAAGTTTTAAAGTAGTTACTTTTCTGACTGTTAAGAGCAGAGTGCTTCATTCACCCAATTGGGATTCTTAAGTGTTTGGTAGGTATTGCTTACCAGCCAGCTAGCATTTATAATTTAGTGCAACTTTCATCACAATTCATCTTGTTGACTCTAATACTTCATGAAATGATAAAAATTTTATTTCATTCTGACAAGTGACCCTAAGAAGAAGGTTAACTGCTAATACTGGGGATGGGTTGTAGTAGAAAATGGAAAAGTTCTAAGAAAGCGAGAAGATACTGGAAAATTGAAAAGTTTTAATAAAGAAAATAGAAACTTTATTTTTTTTTTAAATTAAAAAAAAATTTTTTTTTTAATGTTTATTTATTTTTGAGACAGAGAGAGACAGAGCATGAGTGGGGCAGGAGCAGAGAGAGAGGGAGACACAGAATCCGAAGCAGGCTCCAGGCTCTGAGCTGTCAGCACAGAGCCCGACGCGGGGCTCGAACTCACGGACTGGGAGATCATGACCTGAGCCGAAGTCGGACGCTCAACCGACTGAGCCACCCAGGAGCCCCAGAAAATAGAAACTTTAAATAAACTTGAGTCAACTGCTGAATTTGGTAGCAGCTAGAATCAATGACTTAACACATTATTCTATACTAATTCAATAAATATTTGTTGAGAATCTGCCGTATGCCAGCCTTTGGTGATAGAATGGTAAGATGGACAGGGTCTTTGGTTTTCGCAAATCTTCTGCTATACTGGAGGAATCTGGCAGTAAACACATAACTGGGAAAAATATCTGATAGTGAAAAGGGTTGGCATAAGATTAAAATAGAGTGATAAAGATGGAGCAGCTGCTTTAGATTTGGAAATCATGAAAAGCCTTCTTTTAGAATTTAACATTTAGTCTGAATGACAAGGAGCAACCAACCATGTGATGAACAAGGAGCGGAAGAATAATAAACGGCTCGTCTTAGTATTGACTAGTAAGATTAATTTCTTATTGTCATGACTTCTGGTGGTTATTTATTTATTTATTTATTTATTTATATTGAGGTGGAGGGAGGGTTAGAGAGAGGGAGAGAATCTCCAGCAGGCCCCGCGCATGAGCTTCTTAATGATAGACAGAGTATATGACTTTATCACATTGTTGATCATCTCAGACATTTCTACATGTAAAGATTATCCTACCTTTTTGTAACTCTTCTAGATAAATATGATTAATAATGTGGCCACAGCTTATATACTGTCTTTGTTTTGCTTTGAATTAGAATTAAAATTTTATCATATTTTATGCTTTCTTTTTTGTTTTTCCAGGGTGGTGTTATTACTTCTGACATGATTGAAATGATATTTTCCAATAGCCCAGAGCAACAACTTTCAGCAACACAGAAATTCAGAAAACTGCTTTCAAAAGGTGAGTTCTGAATCTATTAAAGAACAGTTGACCCTTGAACAACAGGGGCTTGAACTGTGCAGGTCCACTTGTAACATGGAATTTTTTTGATAAATTGATTACAGTATTGTAAATGTATTTCCTCTTTATGATTTTCTTAATAACATTTTCTTTTCTCTAGCCTCTTGTAAGAATACAGTGTGTAATACATATAACACACAAAATAAGTGTTAATCGACCGTGTTATTGGTGAGGTTTCTTGTCAACAGTAGGCTATTAGTATTGTTCAAGAGTCGGCTGTATATTTTTTAATTTAGATAAAAAAATATTACTTTCCCATATTTTTCACATCACAGGTGAATTGCTTTGGAATGTGTCTATGAACAGAATAAAAGGACACTTACAGACATATGAATAATTGTCAGCCATGGCTAACTTTCAAGTTTATTTGTGCAGTCTTACCAGGACCAGAAAGCAACATTATTGTAATTTCTGAACTATTTTATAAAAGACCTTAAAGTGATAAGAACGGTAGTCAGTATTTCATGTTAATTCAGATTGAGAAACTCCATTTTTTTTTTAAGAAAAACGTTTTTTTAAAAAATATTTCGGGTGCGCCTGGGTGGCTCAGCCGGTTAAGTGGCCGACTTTGGCTCAGGTCATGATCTCACGGTCTGTGAGTTCGAGCCCCGCGTTGGGCTCTGTGCTGACAGCTCAGAGCCTCAAGCCTGTTTTGGATTCTGTATCTCCCTCTCTCTCTGCCCTTCCCCTGCTCACGCTATGTCTCTATGTCTCTCAAAAATAAATGTTAAAAAAAAAATTTCATTATTTTTACATAATCTCTATGTGGGGCTTGAACTCACAACCCTGAGAGGTCAAGAGTTGCATGCTATATTGACTGAGCCAGCCTGGCATCCCAAGAAAAACTTGAAACTTGAAAGATCAGTCAGTGATTGTTGACTTTAATGTTGGCATTTTATCACTGAAATTTAAGTATAGATTTATTACTGGGCAGGGTAATTATACTTTTTGGTATAATTAGAGTAGACTAGAATATGATACTTTTGCCATTCTGGGCAAGTAAAAAGAACTGTGGAACTCTAAACCACGTTAAAATGTCGATAGTAAATATTGACATTAAATAAATAGCTGCCACTCCCTGCCCAGTAGTAAGGTATAGTTTTTTGGAGTCATTAGTGATATTCCTTGAGGAACCTGGAATAAAAACCTATAACATATAATGCACATTTTTGCGTGATGTAACAGAATTACATTTTTTGGTGACAGCTTACTAGTATTTGAAGGCCATTATCATGTACACTTTCCCCACTCCTCTTGTCTCTTTTCAACGTGCTAATAAGCCTAATGGCTTTCTCACACCATGTGGCCTTTTAAGGCCTTTTACTGCTTTCTACTACTTTATGGCCTAGATTCTAGTTTGCTAGCCATCCCTCTTAAAAATGTGATAACTAGGGGTGCTTGGGTGCCTCAGTCAGTTAAGCATCCAACTCTTGATTTTGGCATAGGTCATCATCTCAGGGTCGTGAGATGGAGCCCCACATTGGGGCTCTATGCTGAGTGTGGAGCCTGCTTGACATTCTCTCTCTCCTTCTCTGTGTGCCCCTCCCCGGCACACATGCATGTGCGCGCCCTTTCTCAAATTAAATAAACATTTAAAAAACGTGATAACTGGAATGCAGTACTTCAGATGTGTTCTCATTACTCCTAAGGTGTGGGGAGAGATTGCCTTCCTTGTCCTAGGACTGTACGTTCCAGTAATGTACTCCAAGATAACATCAGTTATTTTGGTAGCCATGGCACAGTAATGGTTCACTGTATTTGCAGCCATCTAAACTCCCTTAGAACTTCTCTTCATACACTGTTTTTAGGTTTCATCTGTGAAATCATAGAGATTTTTTTTAATTACTTTTTAAAAATTTCGGTTGCTAAATCCTGCTTTATCCCTGTTGTTTTATTGTCAACTTCAGCTTATTGTTGTTTTTCCTGTATGTTATTTCTGTAATCTAGCATTTTAACTATTTCATCTTTCTAATAATCATCAAATTTTTTGTGGTATTTCCTGGATAGTTGATAAAAATGTGGAACCAGGCAAAGAATATGTCATCAGAGTTCTCTCCAAATTAACATTGAACTATTAGTCATCTTTGTTTCATTAAAGCCATGGACTTGGCTAAGAATCCCTAGTAGTGCTGTAATCCAACTGCCATTTTTCTTGCATCGCTACATGAATGTCATCAAGAACTTTGTCAAATCTGTTGCTGAAATTACCATGCTGATCGTTTAAGACATTTTCTGTTTACTCAACAGGTTTCTACTGAATGATTTCATTTATAAAATATTCTGTTGTCATCAATGAAAAGTGAGATTAATTTGGCAAGTCATCCTTAATGAATTCTTTCAGGCTCCTACTTAACACCACAGCTGTAAAATTAAACCATGCAAGCACATGCAGAATCACCTAATCTAGTTTATTAAAAAAACTTATCGTTAGACTAAAACCCCATCTGCAGAGAAGGGGCTAGAAGGAAGAATACCGAAATAATAACAGTGGTCGTCTTTGGTTGTTTTTCTCTCTACTTTCTAAGTTTTCTAAAATTTCACCTATCATTTCCATGTTAATGGTTACCTTATTGTGAAATCTTTTGAACTACCCTAGTCTCAAAGTGACTGAATTCAACTTTACATTTAGAGTTTTACATTTTGTTTTCTTTGTTAGATTTCCAACATGAAAGAGAAGTTAAGATGGAGGGAGGGATATTATGAAGTAAATTTGATCTCATAAAGTCCTGGCATTGAAATGAAAGGATTACTTTTCTTCTTTCTTTTTATTTTATGGGGAGACAGAACCTAATCCTCCTATTGATGAAGTCATCAGCACTCCGGGAGTAGTGGCCAGGTTTGTGGAGTTCCTCAAACGAAAAGAGAATTGTACACTGCAGGTGCGAACCATTTTCATTTCTTGCCTCGTATTTTAATTCCCTTTGCAAACTTTGCATTTTATATATAGATTTGTTACTTAGGTTAATTTATACAGTGGGTTCGTTTTTGATATGATGTTCCTGGCAACCACATTGCAAGCTGCTTTTGATAGCTTTGTTAACATCTAGGCCCTTTAGAATCCGTGTGATTTTTATCATGAAAAAGATTATTTTATGATTGTGGATAATATTTAATAGGGAATCTTTTGCAGTTGAGGAGGCACTATAAGAATCTAAGTGTGGGCTACATAAAATTTGGTTTGGGAAGAGTGTTAGATTACATTTGTTAGCTTTGTCAGGGCTGTGTAACATGGGCTAGGTTAGAGACTCCCTAATCCCCAGTCTTGGTCCTAATTAATCCTTTCCATTCCCCTGAGGAGTTTATAGGGAGATAGCCTTGTCATGAATCTCCATGCTTTCTGCTATGTTAATCTAATCTATCAGTACTGTATTGTATAGGGATTCCAAGAGGAAATTCTGCAACTTCTGGATTGGATAGTTTTCACAGTAAAAAGATCCAGCTGTCAGTTGACTCATCCTGGGAATTATTTAGAAATGTTAATGTACTGTTTTTTGTTTGTTTTTTTTCCCCCTGAATAAAGTGTGAGTTTTAGTAAACTGGTAATTTTCAGTAGCTGTACTTCCTTGGGTAACCAGTTGAATCAGTTTCTGCGTTATTCTTTAACCAATACCTGTGATACCTAAATTCTCACTTGTGAGATCTGATCTGAAGGGCTTGGCTCTTTAGAAAGACTCTGCAACTACAAAGATTGGTTAGGTGCAAGGTAGATCCCAAAATGAGGTTAGTTTTCCAAGTATAACTGCCAATAACAAGTTAATCATAAAGGTAACCTTCACCCTCTTGCTTGCTTTTGCCTTATTCTCTGAGGTTTTAGGGAGGGGGACATTTTTATAAATAATAACCCCTGTCCCCAAGCTCCTTACTGTCCAGAGGATTGTATAAAACTTGATGCTTTGTCTTGATATTTTCTCTCCTTTCCTCCCACCCCATCTTTCTCCTCCTTTTACTCTCTTTGTTGCGGTGATGAGTTATTTCCAGAAGACAAACAAGAAATCCAGAAAAGGTAGAGTACTTCAATGTCCCATCAGTTTTTCTTCTCCAGTTTGACATTGACTAATCCCCAAGTTCCTTTGAATTAAGATTCTGTTTTGCTGGCTGCCTCTTGGATTGTAATTCTGGTCCCCATCTAAGGCCAGAATCATCGGACACCTGAAAAATAATCAGGTTCACCTAGAGAGCAAAGAAAGAGACTTTTATCAGGGAAAAAAAAAAAGAAATCCAGACTACCAACACTGCAGATTACCAAGCCTGAGCCCTAAGCAACCTGCCAAGAGAACCAGAGGGACCAAATGAAGAGCCTTACTGCAGTTTATCATTTGAAAAGCTTTGTAGAAAGAGGGAGGTAGGGAAAATTATCATTTTGTTAATGTCTGTATCCTATCTCTGACGGTGAGGATAGTTCAGAGATCATGAATTTGCTCCTGGATTTAGCAGTTTTTAATAGGTGGTCACAGAGGTCTAGTTTCTTAATGTGTTAAAGATGGTATAAACGAAGGCCTAAAATGAAAAGAGACAAATGGGGCTTTCCACATCTCCACATTCTCCAGGCCTCCGTCAAGAGTGCACTATGTTCTTTCAGTGCCCTCTCCTGGCCAACACGTGCAAATTCTACATCATTCTGAAATCCTAGAGCTTGGAGCTTCTGAAGACGAAAGCCTTTGGAAATCTCTAATTGCGTCTATCCAAATTCTCAGATTCCACCCTTGTGCAAACTATTGAGTAGGCTGAAAGATTGAGAAATGATTCCTCTGGAAGTGACCACCTCATGATTTTCAACTTAGCTGTCCAAAGACCCTGAGAAATAACCAACCTGTTTATTATCTAAAGGTCATCTCCAGCTTTTCTTCTGTGTACATTTTAAGTGCAACATGGTGTTCTCTCTCCAGTGTGAGTAGTGGGTAATGTCAACCACTCCAGAAGCAGGAAGAGCAAATATATTGAGGGAGACCTTGGAGCCAGGAGGCTTCATGCTCACATAATTAGATGTGCTCTGGGAAGCTTGGACGGTGCTCTTTCCTCTACCTTCTTAGAGAGCACTAGAATGGAAGTTGTCCCGGGTACTCCCATCTGCTTACTAGTAATTTGAATAGTGTGCTGTTGGAATGTGGCTTCTGCCATTTCTCTTCTAGAAAGAGAGTAATAATATATGGTCATAATAATAGCTGAACTCAGTGATAAATCAACTTGACGAACTTAATCCCTTCATTCCATAGATAAAGAACTGTGAATCCTAGTGTGAAGGCTCTTTTCACTTACATTCTGGCTCTCCTATGCCCAAATCAGTGAGGTACCTCACACCAGGGAGGTAAAAATGCCTGCTTTGGGCAGTGCTACCCAGATACTGATTTGCCTTCAAACAAGATGATCATGGGTGGAATCTAGGATTTTGGAAACAAACAGTGTCATCTCCCTAAGAGCATTCTCAAGCTCGATGACATGTAAGCCGCAGACATAACTTGAACCTTTGATATGAGATTGGTCTACCTTATGGTATATTCCCTGGACCCACTTTGAGTCCCACTCTGATTGGTTTTTTGAGTCCAGGCCCAGCATGTTTGTACTGTCCTTTGCAGTGCTGAGATGTTACATTCTCAAACCTTCTTACAGAAGCTTATGAAAACGGCTAGAATAAGGAAATTGCATCCTACTTCCATTCATTAGGTATTCCTCTTAAAGTTGTAAATTGAAATGAAATTGGTTTAGTTTCCCCATTTTTGCCTTTCTGTCCCATGTAAAAGCTTAATGTGACAAACTGCAGTAAGCCTTCATCCTCCTGTGTCTTTTCCCATCCTCATCGATCCCTCTACCTTTCTTTAAAAGGTTGCTCAGATGACTCAGGCACTGTTCTCTGCAGAGTTTGATATCTGGGTTTATTTTTCTGATGTGAGCCTCTCTTTTCACTTGCTCTCCAGGTGAGCCTGGCATTTGCTAGGAACCAGAGTGGACCCGGCAAAGTGGCCAGCAACAGAGTCCTGATCCAAATGGAGAAAGGGAACCAGGCGTACCTCAACCTGGAGTGGGAAACTTGATAGGAGGTCAGAAGTACTTCAGCTTTGGATTCTCATTTTCCTTATTTAAGGAACTGAGCACCAGAAGGTAGAGACTGAGAAAGGGAAGAGAGAAAGTATCAAATCTTCAGTGTGTCCTTCAGATTTCAACTGTAGCCTTATTTAGCAAGTCTGGACAGTGAAAAGTAATAGTGGAATTACAATTTATAAGCAATCACAGCATGACAGGTAGTTTTCCTTGCATGGTACCATTCTTGGAACACTAAGACTATAGTAGTTTAAAACAAAAAAGAGGAAGTAAGGGTTATAGGTACTTTGGCTACCACTTATTCAAGCGATGCCATTTCTTTATTGTATTCATCGTGTTACTGATTTTTTTGAGTCTCACAGTGACTTAAATTACTTTTCCTGGCCATTTCTTTCATAACTTTATGCAGTCTTTTTGCAACAGGACTTCCACATTTCACAGCTTTCTTTCATGTTAGAGTCTAACATGGGACCCAAGGCCGAAACATTAACATCAACAACAAAGTGACGGCAATATTCAAAGAGATGTTACGTAGTTTGAAGTACAACCAGTTTTTTACAAGCATACATATTAAACAATTTAAAAGTTATTTCTTCCAGCACTTTAACAGGGCCTGTACGATAGGGGGAATTTTCTCCCTCCCTCTGCTTTCTCATTCCTACATATGTACATATCACACAAATACACAGATGGGCATAGAAAGTAGCATAAATCTAGCTTGATGAATTCTTACAAGGTAAACGTCAAAGTAATCACTGTGTGCATGAGAGAAAGAGAGAATGCATTATTCATGCACAAATACGATTTTATGTCGCCCCTCTGGTTCTGTTATTCATCTTCATCTGTCTCTGTCCCTGGTACTTTCTGATTTCTTACCGAGGGAGGCCTTGAATCTTGCTTTCAGAGGTTATCATCACTGTGTATTTCTTAGTAATAAACGTAATTCTGGTACATTCTTCTTTTGCTGAGATATCCTAATTGCCAATTTTCTCCCATCTATGTTTAGCCTGTTATTCACTTATTCTCCATTTTTCTAATCATTTTTACTCTATTTTGTTTTGTTTATCCATTTAATTCTCTTCAGTAGCATCTGAAATTCCCTCTTACTTCTTGTAAGACTTTTGGTACCAAAATCATCAGGCAAATAGCAGTTTGAGGTCTTGCAGCAATTAGTATTCTAATTTTTTGTCATTGATAATTCTTTAATAATCCTTTACTCAGGTTGCTGTTATTTCATTTGCATCAAAATCTCACTGCAGCCTATTTTCTCTTTGATATAGATTGGTATGTATGCTGATGTTACTCATTCTTTACACACTGCTTTTTCCTCACAGTTTTCATTACTTTGACGTGGTCTCTGCGGTATCAGACAACTCTTTATTAAACTTGGAGCCTGCTGTCTGGTAGGAAGGTTTGCTTTGGCTTTTGTATCCACATCATCTGTCTCTCTTAATCAGTTTTAACTCTGCTAGTTAGTTTTCCTAGAAAGCAGCGAAACTTGGTGAACCATCCTCTTTTTTAGCATCCCCTAAATAATCTGGCATATCTCTGGCATACTGTTATTTGAAATTTCTTGCCCTAGATACCAAAACTCCAAGCAATTGAAAGATTCTTGTCAATGTTACAGGTATGTGTCAGAGAGGAGGAAGTGCCTGGGCTTCATAAGCATACTTGATTAGGAGACTGTAATCTAGTCCTCTTTGAATGGCTGTGTAACATTACTCAAATCATTAGATTGTTGGATCTTTTCCTGATAGTTTCCTCGTTCATAAACTACAAAAGCCAGAATTCTCTGGGATGTGAGGAACACATGAGTATGTGAGTAATGCTTTCATTATACAAAGTACTGAACAAATGCAAAGTTTCAATTCAGACAGATTGAAAGTGTTTGAGCACTGATTTCAAGAGTGATTTAATTAGGGAGATGATGTATGATGGGATTTTTATTTTGTGATATTCAAGTGTTTAGAAGTCTCTTAAAGTTCTCTTATAAGAAAGTTACCGAAAAGAAAATACTTTCCCTTTGACTGTGATGCTCCTAGTCTGGGTCTCCTGCTTACTGTAATATCATCGTCCAGTTAGGCTACCAAACTATACTGTGTCTCACTTGTGTATGTCACATTTATAGGTTTCTCGTAATGTTTCCTTGAAGCGTGTTCTGCTGTGTATTTGCGGTCATTCACACGGCTTTGGACTATGCAGATCAGATTGTCTTCCCTCACCTTCTGCCTTCCTTCCCCTACCCGCAATGATTGATGATTTAGTTTTCCATATGGGGGCTGCCTTTCAGTTGACCTAAAAGCTTTAGAAGAGTCACAGCTCCGTCTTTCAATGACTTTTACTGCTCTTCCTTTCAAGGGACATACCACTGATTTTGTTTTTGTTTTTGTGTTTTTGCATATGTGCTTCATTTAAGGATAAATAGAAGACAGACAGGAGACAGAAACAAAAAGTTTAATAAGAACTCTTTTATTTTTTACGAGATAATATACATAGTTTAATCCAAAAGGTACATAAGGTTTTACAACGAGAGATTTCCCTTTCACCCCTACCTCTCCATGTAGGTAATAAGTATTTACAGTTTCTTACGGTATCCTTCCAGAGATGTTCTGTGCAGTAACTAAACTAATGCATGTATTCCTTCTTAACCATTTTAGAAAATATAGTATGATACTATCTTAATGTATACTGTTACAGTTTTTTTTTTTCATTCATATCTTGGGAGAGCAGCCATGTCAGCATATGAAGCAGTTCCTCATTCAACTCATGGTCTTCTGTCAGTTTTACTTTGATCTGAAATTTTAGACATCCTGAATATTCTCCTAGACTGAAGTATTTCTATTGGAATTTTCCATTTAAAATTGATACAGAAGCCATGTGGTAGATTATGTGCAAATAATGATTTCAGATTCTTTTCTTCATGTACAGAAAACCTTATCGTTATAGCTAAAAACAAGCTATTAAATTCTAATAAGATAATAAAATTATTTTTATCTTTATAGTTTGAATCAGCTTGGGTACTGACAAATATTGCTTCAGGAAATTCTCTTCAGACCCGGATTGTGATTCAGGCAGGAGCTGTGCCCATCTTCATAGAGCTGCTCAGCTCAGAGTTTGAAGATGTCCAGGAGCAGGTAAAAAAATGAAGCAAAGAGAAGCAGGTCAAAGAATATCATTTTTTCCTTTGGTCTTACATTCAGGGCCTCAGTTTTACCACTTAGCCATGACAAGCCATGGTTCATCACAGGGAGTGTTCTAGAAATCTAAACCAAAATAGCGAATGTAGGCAGTATTTCTTTTGGAAACATAAAACCATTTTTCTTCTCCTTCCAACCCTGAAATTTTTAAAGTGCTGTATACTTTTTATATTATTACTATTTTTTTTTTAAGATTTTATCGTGAAGTAACCTCCACACCCAGTTGGAGGCTTTAACTCACAACCCCGAGATCAAGACCTGCATGCTCCAGCGACTAAGCCAGCCAGGCGCCCCAAGCCCTGTATACTTTTTAGACCATGAAAGCAGTTACTGAACTTTTACTTGTAGGACTCTCTAGTAAGTAGTAGGTCTTTGCCACTTTTATGCAGAAAAAGGCCTAGAAAACATGAATTTTTTATTAGAATTTTTTATTACTGCAAATTTCATCAAATTCGTAAATATAAATCACTGCTAAATGAGTATGGTTTTCTTTTACAGCTTAATTAAGGTATCATTTTCATACCAAACAGCATAAATTTAAAATGTGCAATTTGATAAGTTTTGACATATATATACGCATGAAACCATCATCACAGTCAAGAGAATATTTTCCTCACCCCCAAAAGTTTACGGTTTTTCCCTTCAGAAAGAGTACATTGAACCCCATGATTATGAGCATTTTGATGCTCTTATATCCTTTGATTCTTTGTTGATTGTTTTCTTTCATAAATAAGCTTAAAATACATTTTTAATCCACTGAGTAAGCCATTTGAATCTCTGCTCTGTACCAAGGGCCGTATGAAATGTTACTTCTGCGATGGGGGGTGGTTCCCTGAGGTAAAAAATATGTATAAGAACTGGTTGGTTCCTCCCTTTAATAAGCTTATACACTGAGTGTTCACATGTAACTTTATAATATTATTGATCTTCTTCCCCCCAATCCCACAACTATTTCATTTGATTCCCTGATAATGAACTTAGAAATGTTAATAATGGCTATGTGTATGTTGATTAGCTAATATATAATTTTGTAAAGAGTTATTGTAGTATTTTGGCATCTGAGAGAATTCTGTACAACCTGTTATTAATGAGTAATTCTTTCACAGGCAGTCTGGGCTCTTGGCAACATTGCTGGAGATAGTACCATGTGCAGGGACTATGTCTTAGACTGCAATATTCTTCCCCCTCTTTTGCAGTAAGTTTCTATTATTATTACTGTTTTTCGAGTAGTAAAAATACAGAAACTTCCTCAGGAAGCAGTGCATTTTTGGAAATCATTTTGGATTTTCCATTGTTCTTTTTCATTACAGATATTTTCTTACTAATTTGTTCAGATCATTTCTCAGGCATTCTAGCTTACTCCAGTGCCAGTATTCTGAATTAGTGCTGTTAGAATTAATACAACTTTATTGTCTGAAGAAAAGCTATTTAAAGATGTGTTTATCAGTAGCATTAAATGATTTAGTATTTATCTTATGCTCTTAGATAATTAATGTCCGTTATATAGTTTATCATTGTATCATCATGCTTATAGGTTATTTTCAAAGCAAAACCGCCTAACCATGACACGGAATGCAGTATGGGCTTTGTCTAATCTCTGTAGAGGGAAAAGTCCACCTCCAGAATTTGCAAAGGTAAGGATTAGGCTTATGGGAAATGGGCAGAAAAAGTACAATTAAAAGAGTTTAGCAAAGGATATTAATGTGTACAGAAAGAGATGGTAACTTTTCATAAAATTTAAAATGTTAGAATTTTATTTGTTTCTAGAAAAATAGTGCTTTTTGTTTCTGTGTTAATTTGGGATAAATTTTCATTGACTGTAAAAAGCTCTGAATTAATCTTAAAAGTTAACATTTTTTATTTATAGCAAAATATCTAAAATTCATAATTTTTTAGCTTTAGCACTTGTGAAAGTATCTTTACTTCTTGGGTCCACAAAGAGTGTTTTTTAACAAGGAATCTCATTCTGAGAATTGGTATATACTTCAGTCTCTGAAATTATTTTCTTTGATCTCAGCATTCCCAAAGATGGAAATGCCACTTGGCCATTTCTAGAAGTATTACTCACCCAGAAGTTACCAAGTGTGTGCCTGGTTGCCTTTTGAAATTTCTCACCTCACTTCTGGCTTTTATTCCATTGAAATTCATCATCATATCACCTTCCCTTTACAGGTTTCCCCTTGTCTGAATGTGCTTTCCTGGTTGCTGTTTGTCAGTGACACTGATGTACTGGCCGATGCCTGCTGGGCCCTCTCATATCTATCCGATGGACCCAATGATAAAATTCAAGCTGTTATTGATGCAGGAGTATGTAGGAGACTTGTGGAGTTGTTGATGTAAGATATCTTAAAAGTGTGTCTGTTCTTTTGTTCCTATGTTAGTTTATTAGTTTTCTAGATGCTGATAAATACTAATTAATACAATATACTGATTTATTGTGCTTTTGGGTGCTCTCTTTTGTTACTTACTTATATTGTTGTCAGATCTGTTTGTTTTGAGTCCTATATAAAGAACTGCTCCCCTTTTGCTGTGAGCAGTCCTTCAGCGGGAACATTTGGAAAACTCTGATCCCGGGTAGTTCCAGTTAGTGATAAATGACCTGAGACCATCCCCTGGATAGACAGCAAAAGGCATATTGCCGCTGAAAGTCATTCCTTATCTTTCTGTCTCATTTAGAGCTTAATCTAGACTGGTATTAGACTCCGAATTTTATTTTGCTGTATCTCTTTGTGATGCCTTTGCGTAAATAATTTACGGATGTATTAATCAAAGTTTTAGACAATTCTATAGAAGAAAAAATTAGATTGATAACATAATGGGGGAATGGCACATTTACTAGCCACATGAAATTTAATTGAAGTACAAAGTAGGCGCAAGGAGACATTACCCCGAACATGGTATGTGGAATGGATCAGAACATTCAGTTTAATGTACAGAATACAAAACTCTGGGAGGAGTACAGCTGACCACAAACTGGGTACAGATGAGCAGCATAATGTTGTTATGAGTTAAAGGCAGATGAAGCTGCAGGAGTCAGAAGTGCGGCACTCAAAACATGGAAAGAAATCTTTTAAATTTTTTAGTCACTAGATTATGGTATATTTTAACCATTTCTTTTTAGTCATCAGATCCTAAAATAAATAAGGAACTGGCACAGTTTTGAGAAGAGTGATCAGTCTCATTAAAAGGAAAAGAAAAGAGAATTTGTAAGGGATGTTAAAGGATATTAGCCTGAAATTAAGACTTTTCAATAAGCTGTTTTCACATATGCAAAGGGTTTCATGGAGAGTATATTTTTGACTGGTAAGTCAGCTGAGGTTTAGTAGAAAGAGTTCACTCTTTGAAGTGTGAAGCCTGGCTCCCATTTTCAAGTTAGTTCAACTGTTGGCACATTTTCAACTCTGAAAATTATAATTTATAAAACTTAAAAGTGCTCTATCAATGTTAACTATTGCTGTCCATTATCTCAGCCACCATAGAGACCAAGTAGAGAGGAAGTGAAAAATCCTGGAATCCAGGTGATGGACTACCCAGGGAAAATTAGAGATTTGTAGTTTTTATCCAAAAGTGCTAAGTAAAGGGAAGGAAAGCTCCTCTAGGGGATACCAAACCTATCCTTCTAGGGTTCCCCTGCCAGCTGCTGTAGGAACCTTTGTGCTCTAACATCATGTTTGGATTTCAGCCCTAAGGAAGAGACTAAGGATAGAACTGTTGGATTAATACTTCTTTTTATGGTTGCAGGCATAATGATTATAAAGTGGTTTCTCCTGCTTTGCGGGCTGTGGGAAACATTGTCACAGGCGATGATATTCAGACACAGGTATGAATAAGTGGTGACTACGTTTTTCCCTTCAGAAAGAGTACATTGAACCCCATGATTATGTTTCTATTACAGTATTTAACTCCATGTTTTGTTTGTTTTGTTAATGTTTGTCAGAAACGTTGCCTTAGGCAGTTACTTTAATGCCTTCACTGTCTCTATCTTGATTTGTTGCTTGTAGCAATTTTGGGTTCCCTTTGGTTAGTCAGGTTTATTTCCCACTACTCCTACTTCAAGTGGTTCTTAAGAACATGAGAAGCGTTTAGTAACATCCTTTCTCTATCGTCTTCATCTCATCTCTCATAGCTTCCTTTTTTTCCTTTCTTTTTGTACATGGTAAATCTCCTATCTGAGGAGGATTTTTCCTTCCTTATTCTTTTTTTTTTTTTTTTTGAGAAAAAACAAGCAGGGGAGAGGCAGAGGATGAGAGAGAATCTCAAGCAGGCTCCATGCTCAGCAACGACGCAGGGCTTGATTTCACGATCCTGAGATCATGACCTGAGCCAAAACCAAGAGTTGGAAGCTTAGCTGACTGTGCCACCCTGGCACTCCTTCCTTCCTTGTTCTAAATGTCACCCCCACTCCACTTCTCAACTTCTGTATCATGACGTATCTTTCACAGTGGGTTGTTCGTGATCTCTCTGCTGCACTGGCATTGTCTTTAAAATTCTTTTCCTAGGCCTCTGTGGTGTTCAGTATTTTGGGTCTCCTCCCTCATGGACCACTTCTTAGCAAGCTCCTTTTCCTGTTCTTTCTTGTTTGTGGGATTATCCCTGGAGGGGATAATTATTTATGGATTTTATTTATAACTTCAGCTGTCACCCTGGTGCAGCTTGATTGAGAATCGAGAATTAGATTTTAGTCATAATTCTTTCTTAACCAGCTCTGACTTGGGGGAAGACATTTAATGTCTTCACTTTTCTAATCACTAAAGTTTGGATTTATACCCAAAGGTATCTTCCAAATCTAATATTTAGTTTAAATTTATGCTGCCAGAAGGGAACTTGTTATTTTCCGTGGTATACCTGGACCTCTGCTTATTTGTTACCTACCTCAGTGAATGGCACCAACACTTGACCAAGCTAAAAACCTGGACATTAGCTGGATTATTTCCCTGTTTTCCACCTCTCTCATCAGTCACTAGTTGCTGTCTCTACTCATCCCTTGCATTTCTTGGTCCATTCCTGTATCACCAGAAGGATGCTTATGAATCGCAAATTTGGTCATGTTATTCTCTTACCTAAAATCTTTCTATGACCCTTTGTTGTCCTTCAGGGGTGTTTAGATCCTTTAAAATCTGGCACCAGTTTTAAAGGAATGCTGTGCAACAAACAGAATGAGGAAGCCCTTTAAGCACTGATACAGAAATAACCTCCAGCTTGGGCTACTTGGGTGGCTCAGTCAGCTGAGCGTCTGACTTTGACTCGGGTCATGATCTCATGGTTAGTAGGATCAGGCCCCGTGTTGGGCTCTGTGCTGACAGTTCATAGCTGACAGTTCCTGTTTGTGCTCTGTCTCTCTCAAAAATAAATAAACATTAAAAAAAATTTAAAAAATACCTCCAGGTTATATCATTTAAAAAGAAAAACAAGGGGCAGAATAGTGTGCAGAATATATTACTATTTATGTAAAAGGAGGCAGAGAGGAGAGAAGAAAATAATATGTATGTTTGATTATATTTGCCTAAAAATTCTCTAGGAGAATACATAGGAAAATAATAATATTGGTTGTCTGTATGGAGACTGGGTCGCTAGCATAGAGGAATGGAAAAAGAGGCTTTTAACTATATAGTCTTTCATATTTTCTGAATTTTTAAACCATTTCAGTGTATTTGCTATTTTAAAAAAAAGATTTTTCCCTCCCCATACCATGCTCTGTGCTTTTGCCATGTTTATTCCTTAAGTTAGCTATGACCACATTCAGCCCTAAGATTTAACACAAGCTTGCTTCCATCTGCTCAGGACACTTGCTTGCATCCCCGTTCCTGCTTTTAACTGCTGCCTCACACTAATGCACACCCTGCCCCTAATGTGGTCTCATTCTTTAGATCTTCCTGTTACTTTTTTCTCTGAGAAGCCATGTTTGCTACCAGACTCTTAAGTTAGGTGTGCCTTCTTTTGTTTCATCCGTCATAGCACTTATCACACTGTATTGTAACTATCTAGATTGTAAGCTTCTGGGGAGGAACGGTGTTGATCTTACTCATTTCCGTGCTTCTGTAGTCTTAATAGTTCCTGGCACAGTGTATAATAGTGAATGAATGAAGTTCTGATGTCCCTCAAGTTCTACTCCTGGGTCTCCAGTAGCCTGTTAAATATTTCTGCTGTCATGTCTTATGTCAGTTTATCTTCTTCCCCTAGAAAGCCAGTTCCAAGTCTTGATTCCCTCCCCCCCCATTTCAGTTAATGAGGTAACTACTCACTCCCACTTGAAACTTTGCAGTCATATTTGGTGTCTCCATCTCTCACACCTTGTGTAGCAAGTCACCAGCTCTTGTTAATTGTGTTTCAGTATCCATGTCTAAGTTACCTTAGAACCTTGAAAGAATTTGTACTTCAAGATTTTAGTCTCATTCTTCCTTGTAGCCTGTTATTAATTTTGCGGGTACAGAACTCTTCCTTAATAGCCTCACTGCTCTATTTCCTTATTTTGGTGCTTTGTTGTAGCTTGTCTCAGCATTTTTTTTTGTTTCCAGCTTTTCTTATCTGCTGTGTCCTCTCTCTTCTTTGCTTATGAAATCCTACCAATGTTTCAAGGCAATTCTCCCGCACCCCTATGAACCCTTTTTTCCTGACTACTCCACAAATATTGTCTTTACTTGTGACAGGTTTATTTTTTTATTATTCTTTGACATGTTTATTTTCTAGACCACATCTTTGGCATTTAAAAAATTGCTTTGTAATATCTTTTATACTGTTAAGATTGTGCCTCTTTAAAACACAAGTTTTGTTATTTTTTTGAGCTGTATTAATAGGCAAGAAATGGCTTCATTTTAATTTGCATTTCTATTCATTACTTGTGAGGTAATCTATTAAATTTGTAGTTTCTCTTAACAATTTACATATTAAAGACAGCAGCCACCTTATCTGTTGCAAATTTTTTGCATTATATAGTGTGCAATTTAAATTTTATAGTTTTTTTGACGTGCAAATATTTCTATTTGATGAAATTTTAATTTTCCCCCTGTAATTTCTTCCATCATTTTTATGCTTTGAAAGTCTTTCACTATCCCTAAACCAGCTATTTACTTATAATTCTGTTTTATGGTGCCTTTTTTATGTTTACTCTTTAAGTCGATTGTGGGTTTATTTGGTAATGGGTTAAGAATTGACTTTTTAGGGGCGCCTGGGTGGCTCAGTTGGTTAAGCGGCCGACTTCAGCTCAGGTCATGATCTCACAGTCTGTGAGTTCAAGCCCCGCGTTGGGCTCTGTGCTGGCAGCTCAGAGCCTGGAGCCTGCTTCAGATTCTGTATCTCCCTCTCTCTCTGCCCTTCGCCTGCTCATACTCTGTCTCTATGTCTCTCAAAAATAAATAAACGTTAAAAAAAAAAAAGTTAAAAAAAAAAAAGAATTGACTTTTTAAAAAGTTCATCTCAAAAATAAAAAATGTTTTTCAACGAGTTAACTTCAGGAAGAACTTTAGTATATATTTAATTCCTTATAAATACCTGCATTTGTTTCTGGACTAGATACGTGTTATTCAGTGAACGATTCTTGAGCCCACCACATATTATTTCAATCGTTGTAACTTCATAATTTTAGTTTTGGTAGGGTAAATCTCCTTTGTGTGTGTTTGTCTTACTCTCTCTCACCTTTGTAAGCTGCATGATAGCTGAGGACCTATCCTTTTTTATCTTTGTACTGATATACTGGTGTACTTCATTAAGTATGTATTTTATGTATTTGTTCATTGACGACCAGGTAGAGTGTTATCAGAAGACTTAAAAATCTGAGGCCACTTCTGAATTTCTGACCACTTCATATATTTACTCATCTAAAAGACTTTTAATAAGCTGTACGAATGGGAAAGTAAAGGGCTAATACCTTATTGTACCTAATGAAGTAGCAGTTGTACACTTGTAATGTGTATAACAGTACTGCTTTGTAATCTTAGAAATGAATTCTTATTGGCGGTGAATACTTTTTTACATATATAAAGTTATTTCTAAAATTTCAAGGGGAGACATTATTTATTTGCCTATATTATTCCTAAAATAAATGAGTTAAAGATTTACTTCTCTTTGGATTAATACAGAATAAGTTTCAAACTTTTCCTTTTAGGTAATTTTGAATTGCTCAGCTCTGCAGAGTTTATTGCATTTGCTGAGTAGCCCAAAGGAATCTATCAAAAAGGAAGCATGTTGGACAATATCTAATATCACAGCTGGGAATAGAGCACAGATCCAGGTAATCCCATAGCATGTGTCTTTTTTCTTCTATTTTTATTGATAAGGTTTAGGTTTTTTTCAGTTGGCCTTACATATTTTTTCCATTATTGCCTTGCAGACCATTAACTTCCAACATTTTTGTTTTGTTTAGTGTACTTATTTTTTTATCCTACCTTACACAGAAGTTTTATCCTACATTACAAACTTTTGAAACTTATACTTTGGCTTTGGTTTTTCCCTGTGCCTTTAGTATTTGATGATGTGCCAAGACCTGAGAGAGTGTCTTATATTTTCGAGGTATTTCAATGGTCTTTATACTAAATAGATTGGCTTTACTTTTGCCAAGTAAAATATTTTTTTCTAGTGGACCTCATTTATTGGATAACTTCAGTTTTTCATAAAACCTTTGGGGGCCTATTTTTCTCTAAAAGGTTATTTGCCTTTTAAGTTTGTTCTTCTGTTACATGGGAGAGTAACCCATGCAGAAGATAAGCAGTGGGCTGAAGGGTTCAGCATAGGCCATAAGAAAAGCTGAACAACTGGTTGTAAAAGATAAAACATAGGCCTATAGGACTTTGAGCTAAGGGGAATCTCATCCAATACTCTTATTTAAGGGTGAAACTGAAAAATGATTTGTTCAAGGGAACCCCTAGTAAATGATATACCAAGATGAAGTGTCTTTCCACTAAACTTTGCTGACTTTCTTCACTAGTAAAATAGAGTTCTTGATCAGGAAAGCGTGGTTAGTCATCCCCAGAATGCTGCTAGGGACTGAGATTGATAGCTAGAGCAATTCCTACCATAGTATGCATACGAGGGGATTTCAGCGATAGTTGATTACCTGCTACTGTTAGGCTCTTATGTAGAATTCCTCATTTTCTTGATAATAGGAAGTGATATGAACCCATTTTAGGTTTCAAGCTAAGGAGAAACATGAAGAAAGTAATTCGAAACAGACTATTTTAGTGTTTATATATGAGAGGGAGTGAGTAAAATACTCTGCTTAACTATAGGCTGTGCTGGTAATCTGGGTGGGAGTTGGTAGGTTGGAATAGGATTGTAGCAGTGCTAAAAAGGAAGGAAAAGGGTGGCTCAGGAGGTTTTAAATTGCGAATGTAGGAGACTTAGTGACTGATGAAATTTAGAATAAGTAAATACAAAAAAGAGCCTTCGTAAATACAAAAAGAGGTTTGAGAGGAGACCTGATATAGAGGGTGGATGATACATTTGAAGTATTTAGCAAATCTAAAGCAAGCTGTTGGCTATCTTGGGCTGGGGTGCCCAAAAGAGAAGACTGGAGGGTTACATCACAAGTGTCAGAGTTAGATGCTGTGAACAAAATGAGACTCGCAGAGGAACAGAAAATTGAACTTTTGTAATTTGTTGCTGTGGGAATGAGAGAGGACAATCAAAGGGAAAAGAACTTGGGCAGAAAACTAGGAGATTATAAGAACACAGACTCCAGGGAGAGTGTTATCAGTGTACCAAGTACAGTTGAAAGGTCAGGGATAAGAGGACTTCTTCCAGTTAATTTTTGAAGGGAGAAGGGTGTCACTTGTGAATCTAGCTAAAAAGTTATAATTAGTATCATGAACATTTTTGCAAATTTTGTAATTTCCCTTTTCATTTAATTTTTAAATTTTAGACTGTGATAGATGCCAACATTTTCCCAGCCCTCATTAGTATATTACAAACTGCTGAGTTTCGGACAAGGAAAGAAGCAGCTTGGGCCATCACAAATGCAACTTCTGGAGGATCAGCTGAACAGATCAAGTAAGTACTAGCCAGGTAGCATCTTGTAAATTAAAGAGAAAAAGATTATGTCTATTAGTTATGAATGCTCAATTCTAATCTCTTGCAAGATTGTTCTAAGTTTCATAACTAGACTCACATGTATATTTAATTCTTCTCCCATTCCCTCCTGCTGAAATAATTCCAGGATAAGAGAAGTAAGTCATGGTTGAGGTTTGAGACAATAGAAGTATTTATAGGGTGGCCTATTCTGGAGCTTTTTGGTCAGAAACAGGTAGTCTAGAAGGTTACTTGTAGAAGCCTTAAGAGTCCAACCTTGGTATCTAATTCTTGCCATTTTTTTATTTTTATTTTTTTTTTAATTTATTTTTGAGAGAGAGACACACAGAGTGTGCGTGAGCAGGGGAGAGACAGAGAGAGGGAGACACAGAATGGGAAGCAGGCTCCAGGCTCCGAACTGTCAGCACAGCATGACATGGGGCCTGAACATGCTACCCTTGAGATCATGACCTGAGCCGAAGTCGGACACTTAACTGACTGAGACACCCAGGCACCCCTAATTCTTACCTTTTTTAGTTCAGATGTCTTAATAGAACTGGATCAGACTTGAAGGAGAAGTCTATCTTAGAATAAAGTGCCAAATTCAGTAGAGGCAAGTGTCTCCTGAAGTCCTGTAGTATTCAATAAAGAGAGATCTGTATTAGCTTGAGACTTAAATGGCTCCTTGGGTGGCTTATAGTCTTAATGGCTAGAGAAGGCATAAATATGGACAGGAATCAGTTCCACAGAGGAACATCATGTAAATAAATGCTAAATTATGGACATTCAGTATTTCAGATAGATAAAAAAAAGATTAATGATGAAGAGGAAAATGGAACCTAGACTCTTAGTTTGCCTTAACTTTCTTTATGGGGAATTCAAATGAGGGGAAGATGATTTCAAATGAGTGTTGAAGTACTAATCCCTTCCTCATATATAATATCAGAAAACTACAGCTACTTATTGTTGCTTTGTGGGTTAAATGTTGGCACTTAACTATAATTTTTAGTGCTCTGTTAGGAATTTAAAAATGTAAATTTTTACAGGAATTGATTAGATACAGAAGATAAAACTGTACCTGAAATAATATTTAAATAGATTAACACATTGCAAGTAGCTATTTTGGTAAAGTTCATCATGGACAGGGTTTCAGGGAAGATTTCAAGTGGTCTTCTGCAGCATTTTATATGAGATTAGGTCTTTTTCAACCTCCTAAGATTCTGTTTCTTGAGTACTGTTATTATAAATATGCTACCACCAGTAATGGCACTTATCCCAGTAATGGCAGTAATAAGTAATGTAGAAGATATATGTTTTCTTCATTGAAATGGTAAAACTGTACGCATATTTTTAAAACATTTCTAAGGGCACCTGGGTGGCTCAGTGGGTTAAGTATCCGACTTTGGGTCAGGTCATGATCTCACAGTTTGTGGGTTCGAGCCCCGCATTGGGCTCTGTTGCTGACAGCTCAGAGCCTGGTGTCTGCTTCAGATTCTCTGTCTCCCTCTGTCTCTGCCCCTCCCCTGCTTTCCTTCTGTCTCTCTCTCAAAAATAAATATTAAAAAAAATTTTTTTTAATAAAACATTTCTAAAATACTGTGATTTATTTCATCAGAAACTATTCAGGGTTAATTTGCTATGTTAGAGAAGAGTAGAAAGGCTACTATTCCTTTTTAAAATTCAGCATAGCTGTTTAATATTAATGAAGTTCATTATCTATCTTCTAGCACTCTCTTCTTAACCAGATGAAGCGTTACCTTGAAAAATTATTACAAAAATATTATAGTCCAAATTACAGAAAATAAACTAATAAACTAATAAAAGACAATCTGGCTGGTTTTTGCTTATTATTGAGTAGACAAGATTTAGATCGAAGAACCAATTAGAGTAACTTGGAAATATCCATAATTTTAGGTTAAATATAATCAAATGCTAAACATACCTTGGTTCTTAAGAATGAACGGTAAAGAATATGGCCTTGAATTAGAGAAAGTTTCATGAAAGAGAAGAAACTCAGCATTTGGGCAGAGATTTGGTTATTTTGGAGGAGAGAGAATAGCAGGGGGAGTGTGAGGGAATCTGCACAGATAATGTTCATTGATAGAGGCAAATCAATATTGCTGTAGGTTATTCTTTTGCAAGATGAGGAATTGATGGGCTTTGGAAACTGGGATGAAGGCCTTAGTGTATTGAGAAGACTCTGAGTGTCTTTAGTCTTAAGAGTAATATGAAGAACATAGTATTTTGAGCAGAGGAAAGAGCAGTTAAGATGTTCTTAACATCTTAATTAACGTAGTTAGCCACGGTGATGGCCAGGATTAAGATAATGCTTATAGCAGGAGTTGTGGATCTTGATACTGGAAAGAAGGATCTGTAGGACTTGTTGGCAGGTTATAAGTAGCAAGGAAAGGGAAGAGTCAAAGATAACGGGACAATGGTAGTTGGGTGCCCTCTTCATAAAAATTAGGACACAGAGGAAGCAACAGTGTTGTATAATAGTGGTGATTAATCTCTGTAGTTTTTCTGTATGCTTTTCTGTATTTTCCAAATTTGTAACTAACATAATCACAAAAGAAGCTTGGTTTTTGTCTTTTAAGAAAAACAATGAGAATGATACAGGTATGTTAAAGGAATGGTTGACAGGTTTTGGTGACTCAAAACTATGGTGTAAAGGAAGGAGAAATGGTCAGAAATGGCTTTAAGCCTGATTTCTGTTAATAAGATATATAGCCTTTAATTGTCAGTAAACATTTAAATAAAGTTAGACATAATACTATTAAATTCATTCTTGAGTAAATAATAAAGCTAAATATGATATGAATCTTATTAAGACTTTCTACAAGAACATTTTTAGTTTGACAGAATTGAGATGGTAGTAGAGTTCCTATATACCTTCTCCCCTGCAGTGTCTTCTGTTAACCGTTTAGTGGGGTTACATTTGTTAATGAACCAGTCCTGATACATTATTAACTAAAGTTCGGAGTTTATATTAAGGATCACTTTTTGTGTTGTACAGATCTATAGGTTTTGGTGAATGCATGTCCTATTTCTACCATTGTGGTGTCATACGGTGGGCATCACACTGCCCTAACAATCCCCTCTGCTCCACCTATTCTTCACTACTCCTTTACCCCCACCCCTGGCAACCACTGTACTTTTTCTTGTCTTTGTGAAAGTTTTGTCGTTTCCAGAATGTCATATGTTTGGAATCGTATAGTGTGGAGTCTTTTCAGACTGCTTTCTTTCCCTTAGCATGTCTGAGTTTCCTTCATGTCTTTTCATAGCTTAATACTTTCTTTTTATGACTGAATAATATTTCATGTCTAGATATACTATTCGCCTATTGAAGGATATCTTGGTTGCTTTCTAGGTTGTGAATGAAACTGCTGTAAACATTTGTTTACAGGTTTTTGTGTGGCCCTCAGTCTTCATCTCAGTTGGGTGAATGTCCAGAGTACAATTGTTGGATTGTATGGAAAGCTTTGTAAAAAATCACCAACCTGTCTTCCAAAGTGGTTATCCTATGGTGCATTCCCACCAGCAAAAAAAAAATGAGAATTCCTGTTGCCCCACTTTCTTATCATTTGGTATTGTCAAGTAGTTTTGATTTTAGCCATTTTAATAGGTATGGCATCATTGTTTTAATTTGCAGTCCTCTAATGACATGATAGTGATGAACATCTTTTCATATCTTACTTGGCATTAGTGTATCTTTGGTGAGATGTATGTTCGGGTCTTTTGCTGATTTTTAAATTGAGTTACTCGTTTTCTTGGAGTTTTAAGAGTTCTTTGTACAAAATAGAACTGGCCTGTTGAGCCCATGGTGGCTTTAGCACCTGTTTCAGAGGTGTGGTTATGTATAGGAACAAAAATGAAATCAGTCAAAAGTGTACTATTTTGATGAGTTGCTCATATTCAAAGTAAGAGGGTATTCCAGTTTGTTGGAGTTCGATAATTGTGGAGGGGAAAAAATGGAGATGGTGCTAGAGAACTAGTTTTCATTTATTTGTAGCTTTTTTTGTGACAAAGTGTAGCTTGGGTGGTTGAATGGGTGCCTATATTTATTTCTACAGTTGAGAATGACCCACTTACTTTATGAAATTGAAAGCCTTGTTTGACTAAATTGCTCTTTGTATTAATTTAGGTACCTCGTAGAACTCGGTTGTATCAAGCCACTTTGTGATCTCCTCACAGTCATGGACTCTAAGATTGTACAGGTTGCCCTAAATGGCTTGGAAAATATCCTGAGGCTTGGAGAACAAGAAGCCAAAAGGAATGGCACTGGGATTAACCCTTACTGTGCTTTGATTGAAGAAGCATATGGTAAGATAGAGTGTTTAATAGATGTCCTGAAATAATACTATGTTTTTCTTTCTGCTTTTCTGGCTTGTCCACATCTGTCCGTGGCAGCAGACTCCTATTAAAAGTTTGTTCTCTTATGAATAATAATGTTTAGTATGTAGAATTGGAAAAGAGTATACATTAAGTGCAAAGAGAAGTGAGTACCCTTCACAGTTTAGCCATTCGACACTGGGCTCTAAGGATCTTCCCAAGTCCTGGACTCTGTTTGCCCTTGTGGGTACTGTTTCTTTCTAGTCCATCTGAGTCTTTAAGAACATCCATATCTACTGTAGATGATGCCTGACTCTATTCTTTTCTCTTGTAAGATTGACAGTTCTAATTTTGAACTGCATTTCTCAATTCCTGTGTCCTTAAACAGTAACTGACTCAAAAGGTTTCTAAGAGTTTTATCGTAGAGTCACTATTTGCCTTTTGGTTTTTTCATTCTTCCAATCTCAGTCTTAACTATTAATCATTGGTTTACCAATGGACATTAACCTTTTAGTTCCCTAAGTGATTTTAATGCGTAGCTGGGATTGAAAACCACTACTCCAGGGTTTGCTTATTCTGAAGATTGAATTTAGGGATAACAGGTTATGTTCATCTTCAAGTTTATCAAATAATGCAGAATTGCTTTCAAAATGATTTTTAACAATTTACCATTAAAAAAAAAAACTGCTTATAAAAGCCATAATACCCACTTAGTGCAAGACATTTTGAAATGTATAAAAAAATGTTCCTCTACTTGGAGATCTTTCTCTTAATAGAGATAACTATTGTTAATTTTTTGATGTATATCTATTTTTAACATGGATATGTATATGAATATGTATTTTTTTCCTTTGGGCAGTGTTAACTTTTATTTCCAGTATTGCTGTAGCAGTTAGGTTGCTTATGGCTGTAAGTAAAATAAAGCTTAGCTCAGATGGGCCTGAACTTAGTAAAGGGAATGTGTGGGCTAATTGTTCTAGTTGGACGTCTTAGTTTGAGCAGTAGGAATTGATTCTGGTTATTTTAAGGGTATTACACATTTCTTGACATATTGGATAGCTCAAACTTAGAAACAGAGCCAAATAATTAGGCCATAGTTACAGTTCAGTTGGAGTACTTCTGCTGCTGGCTCTAGACACTGGATGATGTGGTGACTATTAGGGAAATTGCTGCTTCTGGGGACCGACTGTTGCTTGCATATGTGTTTAAGGTGTCAGTTTGTAATACTATCATTCAGATGTTATCCCAGTGATACTTTACATGCTGTTATAAAATACTAATGAGGTAGAAGTAGAGAAGAGAATCTTCCTTTAAAGTAAGAAAGGAGACATGGCAAAATACAGTTTCATTGGGATTTCCAACAGATATATGTACACATATACACACACAGAGAGATTTTTCTTTATTCTTCGTTGTAGGTCTGGATAAAATTGAGTTCTTACAGAGTCATGAAAACCAGGAGATCTACCAGAAGGCCTTCGATCTTATTGAGCATTACTTCGGGACCGAGGACGAGGACAGCAGCATTGCACCCCAGGTTGACCTTAGCCAGCAGCAGTACATCTTCCAGCAGTGTGAGGCTCCTATGGAAGGTTTCCAGCTTTGAAGCAATACTCTGCTTTCATGTTCCTGTGTCAGACCAGGCTACCCAGTCAAGTCCTCTTGTGGAGCCCACAGTCCTCATGGAGCTAACTTCTCAAATGTTTTCCATAATACTGTTTGCGCTCATTTGCTTGCCTTGCGCACCTGCTCTCTTACACACATCTGGAAAACCTCTGGCTCTCTGTGGTGGAATACCCTTCTAATAAAAAGGGTAACCAGAACGGCCCACTCTCTTATGGAAAATCCTTAGGCTTTGGAGATCTGCACTTATATATTATAAGAGTCATGGGAATATACACATATTAATGTGGCTCCCTTTCTTTGTGGGGGAAAAAGAGGACTCCTCCTCATTCCCTTTAAAGTGGGGAAAAACACTGATATTAAAAGATGAGACTAAATCTTTACCTTGAATTTCACACAACTACTTGCAACAAGGGAGATGTTTAGACTTGTTGTGTACACTTCAGAGTACTTTTCATGAGTTCTTCCACAGTGAACCCTTGGATTACCTGGTGGCTTTTCTAGCCAAATTTGCATTAATCCTTACTGAGACTGGATGGTTTTCTTTCCTCTATTGGCGCCATTCTTCACAGATATTAAAGTTAAACCATCCGCTCCCTCACCTTCAGCCTTCAGTGAATGTGCTTTCTAGTTGTCAGGAATGCTGAAGAATTTAACACTTTGACTCCTAAATGTGATACTGGTTTGAAGATTCCCTTAGAGCAGAAAGGAGAGGGCCACATATTAATTTGTATGGCTGTCGCTTCTCTTTGGTCTTATGTGTCTTAGGATTTGGAAGTGGTTCAATTCTAACGCTGGTATGAAGATTTAGAATCCTTAGTAATCGAAACAATATCCTAGCATTCAATAAAAAAGTAAAAAACAAAAAACTCCCTCCAGTTTTCCCAAACTCAACCAGTGTGACTAGAGGCTGTGTTTCTGCATTAAGACAAATGTTTCAGGCTTTGTGGTCCTGATGAAGGTCCTCATTAAATTGGGAGTTCACCCTAGGTGCTTTTCCCCTCTGTGACTGGCAGATAACACATACTTTTTTTTAAAGGTAACTTAGGGAAATTTTTTTTCTTAGGTGCAGCTTGATTCTAATGTATTTGTGCTGCATTATATGATCCCTTTAATGTAGCATCCTTATCTTAAATAACCATCTTCTCAACATGGCTTGTTCAACACAAATAAGGGCAGTGATCTTCTTTTTTTTTAATATATAACCTCATTGTTCCCTAATCATTTCATCTCCTGCTAGTACTGCCCAGTCACTTCCCCCCATAAAATAAAAAGTTTTTCTACCTTCTGGCTCATTCAGTGATAACTGCAATGTACCTGCAACTGGCGCTTCCAGTACTGTCTTCAGTGATCCACATTTGTGCTTGGACTGGAATGAAAAAATAAGCTTAATTGCCAAGAGAACTGCAACGGAGTTCAATACGACTTCTTGGTGCTAGATGGCCATCTTGACTCAATGTTTGGACACACTATCAGAGAAGATTTTTTTGTTAACGCTGTTCAAAATGAATTCTGAAGGAAAAGTCTCTCACTTCCGTTTCAGAGACTACCCTTTTAAACCTCTTTAATCTTGTCCTCTTCTAGAATTCATTATAACCCCAAAATGTAACTCTTTGGAAGTTCCCCTGACAGGCTATTCTACATCTCTGGTAAATCCTGCTGAATGTTAGGGATATTCAGAGCTTTCATACCTCATCATGTTGTTATTTAAGCAGCCAACTTATGTGACCTGATTTAAACTTTAAAAACCCCACTTCATTCAAAGTAGAAAGATACAAAGACAAAAGGACATTTATCAGCCAAGCGTGTGACGCATTCTTCAAATCTAGTCTGTAGCTGTGTCTGTGCTCTGGATGGATACCGTCTGATGTCTGTCTGTTACTGATGGAGCAGCCACTGCAAAACTAGTCAATTCCCGTCTATAACTTACTTTCTAGTGCTGCTTTGTGCTGAAAGGACATTTTAGTTTACTGCACTTGACCTTTAAGAGACTTTGATTCTTTGTAATTTTAGGGACAAATTAGGTGGTTAATTTAAAGAAAAACTTTCAATTTTGCCTTTACATCACATTAAAATATAACTTCTTTCAGAAGGGTAATAGAAGCACTGATTCATAGTAAAAATCTTGTTTTTAGCTTTGACTTTTTGTGGCTGAGTTTTTTTAAACTGTACATCACTGGTAACATGTCATTTCTCTAGGATGTTTTAAATTATGTACCTTCTGTTGGAGAATTTTAAAAACTTCATTTCATTTTGATAAACCAATTTGGATGGAAAAAAGATAAAGCACACAAAGTTGTCTCCCCAGATTAGTACGAACAGCATCCGTTGGGAGCTTTTGCCATTGCAGGTGTCTCAGTGAATGAATTAAACAAAGTCCATTTAACTACTGTGGTCTATTTTCTGTCTAAAACAGGAATTTATCTTGCTCCTGTCCTAGAAGTTCATGAGCAATGAAATACAAGCTAAGTTTTTTTGCAATAAAATGGGTTTTTAATATAAAATTGGAATTAAGTAAAAGGTAATCCCAACGTAACTGTTAGAATTGATAAAGCAGCAGCCTTTCTGGTTATAGAAATGAGACTTTAGGAGGTAACTAAGTCCTAACTTTAGTTCTCTGCCTGGCAGATTCTATTACTTTACTTTGAATTTATTGAATACCCTATCATTAAGATGTTACTCAGTATAAAAGCATGTTAATTTCAACACAGGAAAACTCTTCTGCAATATTATATGCTGATCAGGGGAGAAAGTGACTTGGTTGTTCTCCCTTTTTTTCCTCCTCCAAACTTTCAAAGTATATTCTTTGAAATGAAAACTTAGGTGGGGAAAAAAAGCATTGAAAGTATTTGGAATATAAAAGCACCCTGTAGTTGAAGGACCAGCAGGTAGATATGGCTAGACTGAGAAAAACCAGGAAGAGTTTTAAGATGACAGACATGAAAAATAGATGGAGAGAGTTTTCTATGGAATATTTTAATTCATGTTCTTGTCACTAAGTAGGACTCTTAACCTTTGTCAGCTATACTGTTTTTGAAAACTATTGCCCTAGGATTCCATCTGCCAGATAAAGCTAAATGGGCTCTGGGTCATTTTTCATATTGTCACAAGTATAAACAATGACAATTACCCCATAATAAATCTGAATTATTATTCCCAGATTGTTGCTGATTTGCCTGAGAAAAAAATATGTAATATATTTTATAAACCAGACTTTGTCAACTAAATCCTATTGTACGTGACCACTCACAGGCAGTCTTGAATTTACTTCTCTAGTGCTAAACAAACATTTCAGTCACTTAAAAATCCCTGAGTTTGTGGTTACATTATGAAAGGGTTTTCCTCAAGTTGAAGTTTTTTTCTTCTTTGCTGATTAGTTTTGTGAACATTTCTATATCAATAAGTCATTGCCTATTGATGTTTTAGGGCTTGGGGCTTTTTATATATATTGGAAATCTTGATGTCTAAGGATGTTTTTCACTTAAGAAAAGGGATCCACTTTTAGAAAGGAGCATTGTTTGCTTCTCAAATTTATATACTATTTTCTACCTCCTACATTCCAAAATTTGCTCATTTGCAGAGATAGGTGTACCTATAGATGGAGTCTCAAATCTGAATATTTTGCCATTTGAAATTAAGAGAGTCACTTTCTTCTGTTGTTAGGTGAGCAAAGTAAATACATATCTGCCAAGTTGGGAAATATTTTGGCTACCTTCCTCTGTCATCAAAAGTTAAAGTTTTCAGGAAGCCTGGCTAGTTCACAAAGCATTTGACTCTTGACCTCAGGGTCATGAATTCAAGGCCCACACGGGGCAAGGAGCCTACTTAAAAAAAAAAAAAAAAAAGTTACCTTAAAAAATATTTTAAAAATTAAAAAGAATGAAAAAAAATTGCTTCCTTATGGGGCACTTGGCTGGCTCTGTTCGCAGAGCATGTGACTCTTGATCTCTGGGTCATGAGTTCAAGCTCCATGTTGGGAGTAGAGATTACTTAAAAAAAAAAAAATTCTGTATTTTTTTTTTAAGTGAAAGTAACTGAAGGCCAGATGTGGCACTAGTACAGTAAGTCTGCTTTAATATGGAGAGTATTCAGTAACATGCTTTATTATCAGAAAAGGATAGGCAATACCAGGATATCACAAGAATGTGTGATAAAGTAAAGCAAATATTGTATGCTAATTTAAAACCTACCAAATTCCTACTGGGTATAAAATGCATTTGGAAGTTTAGGGCAAGAAGAAAGATTAAGGATAGAAAAAGAAGTCTCCGTCTCTTTTGCCATAAGTCAAAAAGACTAGTCTTTGAGCCTCTGCTGTGTGCCAGGTGCCTGTGTTAAGGGCTTCCACTTTTTCTCTTTAATCTCAGGGTCATGAGTTCATGACTGCTCTTTGAGGTGGATAACTGTCACTATGATAGAGGTGAGAGAATCAAGACTTAGAATTTATTTCGCCCCAAGGTCACAACTCCTAGACACTGTCTAGTGGTGGGACAGTGCCCTTTCAAGGTTGTGTCTGGAAGAAAGTAGCAGGCATGGTAGAGGTGTTCTGTGCCAGGAACTCTCAGAACTGGACTTACAACAGCCACAGCTGGACTAGCTTTTTGTTGGACCATTCTTTCTGACTGTCATGAGCACCCTTAAAATAACTAAATCAGGTATGAAGTTGCTTTTAGGTTGCATATTTTGGTAATGTAGAGCCTCTCAGCCCAAACTTCTTTCCCCTTCTCTGGTGCTAAAATTCTGTATATGACCTGACAAAACAACAGAAGTTAAAATATATATGCAAATGATTGATTTGAGTTTAGTAGCATAAGGGGTAAACTTAGAAACATGTTTCCATTCAACAAACTCAATTGTAGAAGGTATTGATTGACAAAGAGAAGGAAAGGCTTTGGAATGAAGAACTCTGCCTTAGAAAGCAGTGCCATCCATGGATGTGAATTTAACACAGCTGACTTCCTAAAGGAGTATCGTCCCAAGGAGTATCAAAAGTTAGAAAGATCACCTTTTAATGTATGTTGTTGAGTATGTTCTTACTTCATCATTATGACCACTCTATGTTGTTTTTCAAAGTGTTCTTACACTTTGATTTGGAATGGATCTGATGATTCTTTGTACTTGAATGTGGTCTGTCAGGCCATGGGTGAGTGCCTTGCACATAGTAGACTATTCAATAAATACTAAATGACTGAAGGAATCATGGATCTATGTGATATTAGTAAAGGGTACTTGGTTACAAAAGAAAACTCAAAGGAATTCTTTTATGCTGCTGTTTGAAATCAGAATGAACTCTTAGACTTAGTGTCTCACTATGTAAGTGTTTTATATGTGGTTACCTTTCAGGAGGACATAATTTGACATGAAATTTACAAAACCAGACATTGTCATAGCAGAAGTTCATTATATAAAAACAGAACCTATGCCTTTTGAGAAGTTGTGGGTATATTTTACAGGATAACTAATATATCAACTCAATTGTTTGTATATACCAAAAATAGCTTATCAGTCTCTTCTGACATATTCTAAAGTTAAAAAAAAACAAACCAACCACCTTTTTTCCAATTATATCCAACTTATGTGGAAGCTGATGGTTGAAATAGATTTTTTTTTTCATTTTTACTATTATATGTATTGCTGAGAGATTGTACTGGCCAGGTATTTTTTTCTGAAAACAGAGTCTTATAACTAGTTCCTGCAGACTCTACGGTCATCTATAGTACGAAATGGCTGAGTTTAGATCATTGTTGTTGCCCCTATTTCATTTGCCAATTTGAAAAAGTGTTTTTCTCATTCTAAAATCAACATGGTCATTTCTGTGATCTTGAATGTTTCGCAGAGAATAAAATTACTCTCTAAATTCCTTTATATTTAACCTGAAGAAGCCATCAAAAAACCACCATATGAATCATTGCCTTATCGAAACCACTTGGGCCCAGCATTTAGAGTGATGGGTGAGGAGAACTTAGAAACCCGGAAAACCAGAGTGGTAAAGAAAGGACAGCATAGGGTTTGAGAGATGTGGGCAGGCTGGGGTATAAACTACCATATAAAGAGTGTAGAATATTCCAAGATTAAGTTGTGATTATGAGGAGAATCCTCCAGAAGTCTGCAGTGATTGGTTTGCTAGGGATAGCCCCAGTTTTTGGATTAACACCAGTTGAGGATTTTGGTGCCCCGTCACTTTAAAAAAGGTCTCTGTTTAAATAAATTATAGGCCACTCCATATTTAGCCCAACCAGATTTGTATATATTTAAAGTGCTAGTGGCCTTAAAAAGTGTACATAGTTCTATTCTTGATTTTTGAGGACTGATTCGGTTAATTGGAGCTGCCATGAAGGGAGTTGATCAAGACATTCCTTAATATAGGAATCACTCCCAGTCCTGACACATAACCAAAAAAAAATTTTTTTAATTAAAAAATGACCTATTTGTGCATTTCTATTTAGAATATCTGCAAACTTTAAGGAGGGGCAAGGGAAATCAATCTTTAAACCATTGAGACCTTGAGTTCTAAAACTTATATGGGAAATCTAAAGAAATCGAATTGATTTCTACAGAGAGGGAAAATTCCAAATTATCTGATGAAGGGCAGCAAAAATGGAAATTATTAAAAACGGACTGTGAGGAACTTTGTCTGACAGCAGCAAATACAAAGCTCTAATTTCAGTTTCTGCCCCTTTGGATTTACCTGTGTCCTTACTCTCTACACACTCCACATTGCTGATGCTCCCCTCCTCCCAAAGACATAAACTATGAAATTCTTAGGCCTAATTCATAAGGACTACGATATCAGGACTACATGTTAATATTAGAACATTACTAATAAAAAGGTTTAACTAGTTATAGCTTTAATTTTCTTTACACAAGCTCCTGATGTTATTTGTAAACAAAAAATTCCAGGCATCAAGAAATGATTTTAACTGTGAAATTTCTTCAAATTCTGAGAAAAATCTTAAAAATTATTTCTGGATATTCCTACCAACACATTCTTTTTAATTTCTTCATTTTAAAAGAAAACTCTACCCCTAAGGTGGGGCTTGAACTCAGGATCCCTGAAATCAAGAGTAGCATGCTGTACTCATTGAGCTAGCCAGGTTCCTCCCATCCCCTCATTGTATCATATTTCTAGTGGGTTATTAAAATCTACTCCAGTACCAACGCCCCATTCTAGCCCTGAAGTCATAGATTTGCTTGTCTAATTTTCACTTTCTTTACTCTCCTAGTGCATAGAAGAGTTATTGGAAAAATAAGAATTTAAATTCTTTGGAACAAAGCCTACACTTTGTTCTCTGGAGCACTTTTAACTTTTTTTTTCTTAATTGAGAGACCAGGAGAGACAGAACCTGAGCAGGGGAGGGGCAGAGAGGGAGACACAGAATCCGAAGCAGGCTCCAGGCACTGAGCTGTCCGCACAGAGCCCCACCTTGAACTCACAATCCCTGAGATCATGACCTGGGCCGGAAGTTGGACGCTTAACCGACTGAGCCACCCAGGTACCCCTGGAGCGCTTTTAAATTTTCTGATGAGTCAATAAAAATGAAAACAGTCTCAATAGATGCAGAACTTTAGAGTGTTTCTAAGCTTCTCAGTAAAAATGACACTAATCCAGAATGACACTAATCGGAAAGGAATGGGAGGAGGAAGAGTTTAATCACAACCGAACTTTAAGACAGTATATAAAAAGAGAACACAAATTCTCTTGTAAAAATGTTATAAAAAGGAAAGTCCACTTTAATAAATAGCTAAGAAGAATCCTAATTTAATGTATAAAAATGGATGTTCCAGTGCGCTTAAAAGATGCTCTTCCTATTCCCAGCACCTCGTTATCGTTACACCATTGACTTGCGCAAGCTATGACTTAAGTTTTTGTTCAATTCTTGTCCAAATTCCAAACTAAGTCGCGGGGGTCTTAAGGTAATGAGGTTACTATGGTCGATTATTATGGGTGACCTAATTATGTCATTGTGCCTTATTTAAAGGCTAGATTTTCAGTGATCCCTACTATAGGATAAAAGCCTTTGTTTCCAAATGCTTAACTGCTGACAAAAAACATCATGAAGAGACACTTCAGCCTCGGGGCGCCTGCCTTGCTCAGTTGGTAGAGCAAGCCACTCTTGATTTCCCGGTCTCCAGTTCAAGGTTCAAAACTAACGATAGGGCGTAGAGCTTGCTTAAAAAAAAAAAAAGAAAAAAGATACTTGCCTCTAGACTTCAGCTACGCCAGTGGGAAAACCCTACAAAGAAAACCGTGCCTCTCTTGAGCACTCTTTACTAAGCGATTACAGGTAAGTAGAAACTCAACAGGCTTCCAATTTTTTTGTAGACTTTTTTTTTTAAAGCAAACTATACACCCAACATGGGGCCTGAACTCAACACCCAGAGATCAAGAGTCTCATGCCCTACTACTATGCCAGCCAGGCACCCCATTCTTGTTTAAAGATAGTAACTTACACTGAAACCCATATATCGTTTACATAACACTCAGATTTTCAAGGCCATTAAACTTTCGACTCTCTAAAGCCAATTTACGAGTTAACCTTACACATTTCTTAACCACGTTCCATGAACTTGTTATTTTTGGTCTCAAGCACCTATGCAGACCTGACCTGTTCTCTTACAAAGTTTAAGGCATTAGGAAGTGCTAAAACAAACGTCTGCTCGTTTCCCCCAGCACTACCATGTCATGCTAAGTACTGGCCTTTGGAGGCCCAAAACATATACTCTATCCTTCCTCAAATTTTTACACCAGAAGCTTTATAATCTGGGCATAAATTCGTCTAAGCTCCTCTTGCCTATTTGTAGCCTTGCGTACACGTCACCAGGCTCTATACCACACGGTAGAAAGGAGCAGAACCAACGCCACCCGCGAAGCAGAAACTTGGCCAGTCACCGGCATCTGGGGGTGGGTGGGGGGGGAGTCTACGCTGGCTACGAGCCAAACGTGGGCTTAACTTTTCCGCTAAGGGAATCCGAAAATTCAGTCCTTCCTCGTGACACGGTTTCCAAAAAGAAACGAATGTTGTTTGAAATACTCGCTGCTACCCACGCTAGACTGGGAGAAGCCCCGGCCCGTTCGCCAGCTCACTCGCCAAAGAAGACAGTCAAGAGTTTGCGTGCGGCAATCGCGGCGGCGAAGACCGGAAGGAAACGCTAGCGTCTCCTTTTGCGCAAGCGCAGGCAGACCTCTCCTATTGGTCACCTCAGCTGGAGTTGGTGTGCACATGCGCTCTGCTGTCCTGCTAGCTGAGTGTGACTGATGAGATGCGCAGCAGTGTTTATCCGCGGACTGTATAGCCAACCGCCAGGGCCACAAATAGTGGTGCCTACGCAGGTTTTCTTTTTACTTTCTGTAATCTTTTGTTTAAGCTGTTGATTCATTCATGCTTATTTAAATACCGAGAGGCTATCTGACTGATAGGCTTGCTCAGTGTTCTCCAACATTTCGGAATTGGGGGGAAGGGCTGTGAAAAATTGTAGATCACCCACGCCCCTCGTTGCTTTGCACGGCCTTTATACGTTGGCAAAATACCCAACACTAATATGTTACTTGCCGACGACGCGTAGGACTCTTAATAGCATTTCTCAAGTATTTCTTTACAATGGAAGAGAGGACAAGGAGAAGTGATCCAAGCCGTGCTGCTGAATCATTGCATATAGTAGTTTAAAGATCGCACAGAAATTAAAATCATTAAAAGCAGGTTTATTTTTGAATCTGATATTTTTATCTTCATTTTGCTGGGCAGAAAGTCGGAATATTGGGCAGCCTCGTTCAGGGCCGGACGCTTCCCCAACCTACTTTACTTGGAGCTTCAGAACCATGGCGACAAAGGAGGCAGGAGAGAGTGAAGCAGAGGCGGGCCTTCCCTCAGCAGCCAATCGGAACAAGCAAGTGGCTGAAAAACCAAACTATGCTCTTAAATTTACGCTCGTGGGACATACGGAAGCAGTATCATCAGTTAAGTTTAGCCCTAGTGGAGAATGGCTAGCAAGTTCTTCTGCTGATAAAGCTATTATAATTTGGGGAGCCCATGATGGAAAGTATGAGAAAACACTTTATGGTCACAGTCTGGAAATCTCAGATGTTGCCTGGTCATCAGATTCCAGTTGGCTTGTTTCTGCTTCAGATGATAAAACGCTAAAGATTTGGGATGTGAGATCTGGAAAATGTTTGAAAACGCTAAAGGGGCACAGTGATTACGTTTTTTGCTGTAATTTCAATCCGCCATCTAATCTCATCATTTCAGGATCTTTTGATGAGAGTGTGAAGATATGGGAGGTGAAAACAGGAAAGTGCCTCAAGACTTTGTCTGCTCATTCTGACCCAGTTTCTGCTGTTCATTTTAATTCTAGTGGGTCCTTGATAGTATCAGGTAGCTATGATGGTATCTGTAGAATTTGGGATACCGCTTCAGGTCAGTGTTTAAAAACACTTGTTGACGATGATAACCCTCCTGTCTCTTTTGTTAAATTTTCTCCAAATGGTAAATATATTCTAATTGCAACCTTGGACAATACTCTTAAACTGTGGGATTACAGCAGAGGCAGATGCCTAAAAACGTACACTGGTCATAAGAATGAGAAATACTGCATCTTTGCCAATTTTTCAGTTACTGGTGGAAAGTGGATTGTGTCTGGTTCAGAAGATAATCTGGTTTACATTTGGAATCTTCAGACTAAAGAGATTGTACAGAAATTACAAGGTCATACAGACGTTGTAATCTCAGCAGCTTGTCACCCTACAGAAAACATCATTGCGTCAGCAGCATTAGGAAATGACAAGACAATTAAACTGTGGATGAGTAACTACTAAACCCTTGAGAAATCAAGTAGTATAGCCAAGTTGGCAAAAAAAAAAAGTTATTTAAAAAGATGGTTTCCCTTAATTTTGGCATAGTTTTGTATTTCTTTTTAACGTTGTCTTACGAGATTTCAGACCTATAACCTAAATTTGTAAAGCAAGACAATTGGAAAAGCAAGTCTAGAACTTAAAGCTTCTGACTTTTAATCTTCAGGTCTGTTATTAATCTCTTATGTCTGTTCCTGAACAAATTCCTATTCTGTTCCTCCCAGTGACTATATTAGAGGATCACTGTACTTGAGAAATATTTAGAAATAAGGTTCAAAAGGTAAGATGACTAATTAAATGAGGAGAGCAAGGGAGTGTGGAATAACTCCAGTGTTTCTGATTTGGGAGATCAGATAGATGAATAAGAGCATAAGCCTGGGACAGTGGTGGATTGGAGACGGATGACAGATGCCACGCACACACTTTAAGTGGCAGCCTATGTGATGGGACATGAAATGGTTCCATGGAATCAAGTCTTATAAATTGGGAAAAATAAGTTTGTTCTGAGAGTCTAAGAATTGTAAGTTTCTATCAAGATAAAAACTAAAAATACACCAAAACGTTATAAATAGCATTTTACTAAAGGACCTCTCCCTACCTTGTTAGATTGTGCCCTCATGATTACTGGGCAAGCTAAATGTCTGAATGAGGTGAGGCTATTCTCTTCCACCATGTGTCTGACCTACTAACTCCTACCTGTGCTTCAAACTCAGTTCAGAAATCACCACTTCGTAGACCGTCACTGCCTGCCTGACTCCAATCACAGCTGACAGCCGAGTTAGGTTTTCTTGTTCCTTTCTATAGCTTCTGTTATAAAGTTCAGAATATCTTTTACCAATTTGTATTGCAATGGTTTCATGGGCCATGTTTCCATTAAATTATGAACTCTGTCAAATATGTTTTTATTCATTTTTGCATTCTCAGTATTTATATATATGAGGACTAATGATGAATGATAATGTATTATCCCACCATCACCACCACCACCACTTTATTCATTCCTTGCCTGCTTTCAACACATTTTTGGAATTAAGTCTCCATACTATTACTTTTTTTGATTAAAAGTGTCTGACCATAGGCTCACATATTAACTTTAGTCAGACAGGGCTTATAGGAAATATAAAGTGGAAAATGGTTTCTGCCCACTTTCCCTACAGAGACATGAAAAATGTGAAAATAATCTAGAAGTTAAGCAAAAATAGTACAATAATTGAAAGTAAGAGGGCAAAACATTAATTTTCTTGTATTCTTTAGTATCTTGTAATAGTGCCCATTAAATCTGATTTGCTTGACAAATTCTGAGGAATATAAGGTATTAGAGTTATTAGTAGGGTATGACTGCCAAGAAGGTATTGTGTGAGGGTACTTGGAGAATGGGGACTAGACAAGGACAAGTCTGAAATCCTAGCCAAGAAATTTATATTTAAGCCATAAAGAGGTAGTTACTCAAAGTTACTGAATAGCAGAATGACACAAAATGAGAAATGATCATGTGAATGCTTCCTGCATTCCTGAGTTTTGGCTTAATTAAACTTTTATTATAGTAAATCTCCAAGGTACCACTTTAAAATACTTCTTTTAGGGGCGCCTGGGTGGCTCAGTCGGTTAAGCGGCTGACTTCGGCTCAGGTCATGATCTCATGATCCGTGAGTTCAGGCCCCGCGTCGGGCTCTGTGCTGACGGCTCGGAGCCTGGAGCCTGCTTCAGATTCTGTGTCTCCCTCTCTCTCTGCCCTTCCCCTGCTCATGCTCTGTCTCTGTGTCTCTCGAAAATAAATAAATGTTAAAAAATTAAAATACTTCTTTTGAAGTTAAAACCGATACTGTTCTCTGAAGAAAAATTACTTATTTTTAAAAGAAGTGGATTAAAATCAACTTGGTATCTAAAATGTTAAGGTCAAATTACTCTAAAATAAAGTATATCAACAGACATCATCAGATAGATTATGAAATTTTTACTTAGTATTTTATTAAATCAAGTTCCAACACAGCTGCATATATTGCTTTGTGTTACAATCCTCTAGAGACAACTATCAGGTTGGGATGGCTGTGAGGACTTGTCATTCATGTCATCCATTAATACTACGAAACATGTGAGAATATATGAAATACTTAAAGTAGAAACCAGCATCCATACCTAAATATGATTCAGCTTGGCATCGCAAAGCATAAATGAAATACATACTGGGTGCAGATACTTATCTTTCAATACTAATAATATGCATTTGGTAGATTTTCATAATTGAGAAATTTAGTGTAAAGGCAAAGAAAAAGGACCAATGTGCACTCTAAGCCATGCAGTAGAAGCGGCGACTGCTGTCCCCAAAGCAACGTTATGGTGCTGGGATTTCAGAGTCCTCAGAAACTCCTGGCCAGACCACTCTCATCACCTTTCCGGGACCTTTTCCAAGACCACTCTCCTACCAGCCTCTGTCTGCCAGCGTGGCTGAAGACGGCAGAGTGTGATCTGGCTGCTTCCCCGGGCTCTCAAAAGCACCCTGACAGTTGGGGAGGTCAGCTCTCCAAGACGCACCTGGGCAGTATATTGAGCTGGCTTTCCTCATCTCTCTAGAAATGAGTACACAAGAGAGAGAAATACAGAACTAGAAGCCATGTTGGCTTCTGCAGAGAAATCACTTTGGTAATGAAAATTAAAGTAAGATATGGTATCTGACTCTCTAAAGAGCTAATATTAAAGTTTAAATAAGTTGCCCCATTTTTTCTCCAAAAAGTTGAAAGGCTGCGTTTAACCTGGATCGAAGCCACAAAAATATAGACAGGTCATTTTTTTAAGGAAATTTATTTGTACCACTATAGCAGAAATTGGGAAATTACGTTTGTGCAAACCATACTTTCATGAAACGGAGCCTCATACCATATTCATTTTAATAACAGGCTAATTGCTGCGACGTTATTCCTGCACTTTCAAAGCCAGCCACCATGGATACCTCTGCTACTCTGTTTTGGCCTTCATAGCGGCTTCCTCTCTCAGGCGAGCTTTCTTTTCTAAATTCAGGCTTGTTAAAGACTCGTTTCTTCTGGCAGCCTAAAGTGAAACAGATTTGAACAAGTGATTATTTATGCGGGTTTGGGGAGGATGTCATTACCCTGCACTCATGTCAATAGATTGACTGGGGCAGGGCACGCCCACAGTCTGCTGTGCGCACACTGGGCACAGACACCTCCTCCCCGTGCCTTCTGCTTCCTCTAATGCTTCACAGTACAGCAGCCCATCAGTCAAGCATGCGAGAAATGCCGCACCTCTACCTTCTCTTTCTGGCAGCTTTCTTTAAATCTAGCTTCTTCCCTTATAATTATATCCTTATCTTTTCCCTTTTTTCTCTTTAGTATTGAATACTTTTTTGTTTTCATTTCTATCCTTTCATTCCTTTCACTTTTCTTTGTTGCTCCCATTTCTCCTATCCTAACTCATTTGTATGCTTTCATACTCTTCTAACTCCTTACTCCTCTTTTACCAAAAATATTCAGCTTTGGAAATCCCAGACTTCACTACATACTGTGACTGATGACCCTCAGCAGTGTCTATCCCACTACTCCAACCTGTGGGAGCAAACAGCGGTAGGGGAGAGGCAACCATCCTCTCCCCATCCAAGGAACAATCCAAGGAACCATCCAAGGAACAATCTTCCCTTGTTTCCTTCCATGTGACCTATTACATGCGTCTGAAGCTTACATAAGCAGACCAGTTTCAAAAGTTTTATACCAAGTAAGTGAAACTAGCACTCATTACATAAGGTGGAATTTTCTTCTGTGTAATTTCACATGTAAAGAATTAGGTATGCGGGGGTGCCTAGGTGGCTCAGTTGGTTAAACATCTGACTTTGGCTCAGGTCATGATCTCCAGGTTCATGGGTTCAAGCCCCGCGTTGGGCTCTGTGCGGACAGCTCAGAGCCTGGAGCCTGCTTTGGATTCTGTCTCCCTCTCTCTCTGCTCCTCCTCCACTCATGCTCTGTCTCTCAAAAATTAAATAAACATTAAAAAAAAAAAGAATTAGGTATGCGAAGGGGTAGGAGAATGGGATTGGTATGTTGATGGTAAGGACAGAACATACAATGGTTAACTTCTCTCTTCTCAATAGCATTAAGTTTAAAAGTTCTCCATTCCAGTAGCATTTACCAACTTTTAAGAAGTAGATAGTTCCATGTGAAACAAATTAAACAGCTTTCTGATACATAAAGGAGAGAAAAGAAACTCTCTTAAAGTACATGGTGTACACCCTAGGATGAAGCTAGAGGAAATCCCAGGGGGTAACTTGTTTCTATTTAGACTCAGCTTAATATAATCAAGTATACAAAACCAATGCAGACTTCTTGGAATTCTAGACGTCCCTACATCCTGTCCACATGCTTCTGCAAGTTTCAATCTGAGAGCTAAGCATGAGAAGTCAGAGAGGAAGTCAGAAGAAAAACCAAGGTGGGGCAGGAACAGAGATGTCCTGGAAAGAATTCACCTAGTCCTGCACACTTGTCCCTCAGGCTCTCAGAAGGTCGGCCTAAATGGTCAATATTTTCCATTCCACGAGGCTGAAGAGAACCAGGTGGTCATTTCGTTTTACTCTGCACTCACTGGGGATAAGGAAGTCGGTTATCACTGGGTCGGCAGAAGAACCTTTTTATATCTTATAATAGATATAAGACATCTCTTTCCACGTGGAAGCTGTGATATATAAAATTAGGCATGGTATTAAAATAAGGGTTTAACTAGTGCTGCTGCATATAAAAAAACCCATATTTTAATCACAAGATAGTATTATATGAGTTTGGGAACTTGAAAAGTTGGCTCTACATTTTTATCCTGCCACTTATTAGCTTTGTGACTTTGGAAAGATGATTTAATACCTCTGAGCTTCAGGTTCCTCTTTTATAAAATATGGATACTAAGAGAACCAATGCTTAGGTTCTTAGGGTATTGTGGTGATTCAGTGAGTTTAATTTTACCTGCGACATAATGAGCACTCAATAAGTGGCGGCAATTTTACTATCATCCTCAATTAGACCAGTCTAGATTCAAACTGTGGCTCTCCCATTCAGGAGATGTGTGACCTTGGGCAAGTGAGCAAAGCTTTCTAAGCTATGCTTCCTCATCTATAAATGAGGTGCTAATAATAGTATCTATTCCACCATGCTGTTGTGAGGTTCAAATGAAAGAACAGCCAAGTGCTTAGAAGACAGTAAGTATTCAATTAATGATAGCTATTAAGAATAATGTATGTTAAAACAGGGGCGCCTGGGTGGCTCGGTCGGTTAGGCGTCCGACTTCGGCTCAGGTCATGATCTCACAGTCTGTGACTTCGAGCCCCGTGTCGGGCTCTGTGCTGACGGCTCAGAGCCTGGAGCCTGCTTCAGATTCTGTATCTCATCTCTCTCTGCCCTTCCCCTGCTCACATTCTGTCTCTATGTCTCTCAAAAATAAACAAACATTAAAAAAAAAATTTAAAAAAAATTAAAAAAAATAATAATGTATGTTAAAACAGAGGTTTCTGGACTTGAATGCCTACGTACCCGTTTAGGAGCTATGGTCCTTACAGGTAAGGACCTGTGTGGCTGAGCTCCAGGTAAAGAATAATGATGAGAATTCCCACCAGAGTTAAGGAAGTTAAAGTGTGGATACATAAGCCCATGTCCCGGGAGCACTTTATAGATATGCAGGTGTCATCATTAAACATACCAGTGTCATTTTTCTTGTTTCATAATTCTTTATGACATATGTGATAACCAAACACTTTTTTTTGTTTACTTTATGCAAAACTGATTCAGTCCTTCACTTTGCCAAAGTTAGGATTTGCTATTTATCTCCAGACAGCGGGGCGCCTGGGTGGCTCAGTCGGTTAAGCGTCCGACTTCGGCTCAAGTCATGATCTCACGTCTGTGAGTTCGAGCCCCGCGTCGGGCTCTGTGCTGATAGCTCAGAGCCTGGAGCCTGCTTCAGATTCTGTGTCTCCCTCTCTCTCTCTCTGATCCTTCCCCACTCATGCTTTGTCTCGCCTGCTCTCAAAAATAAATAAAAACATAAAAAAAAAAAAATTATCTCCAGACAGCGTATCTCAGGTTTGTCCCTATGATGTCTTATTTTGTTTCTTATCATTTCTCATGTAGAAAGTAACCAACTCTTCTCAGAGACTAAATACGAGGGTCAACCCCTGATTTCCTTTAGATCCTTTGTAGAAAACAGATACAGAAAGGAAGTCCACTCTCACCCTCTTGCCCTCAATAACCATCAAGACGCATCCGGCCACTGTCAGGGCAATCATTACATAGCTGATCTTCACCCGGATCTTGTTCTTTGCAGCATCAAGCATCTCAAACCTAGTAACACAATGAGATCATGAGAGAAAGTTAAAATTTCTCTTCCTGAAGTTGCCAGTAAGATATAAAGCTCTATACAACAAGTCAGAAGTGGAGTAGTAGCCATAAATATAAAAAAGATGTGAGACTTGGACATCTTGTAGGATTTGGGGGAGGATGGGGAATTTTCACAACTCACTCTAAACTTACATATACAATCCGACAAGATAGCACAAGCTTAAAAGAAAGAAAAAGAGAAAAAGTGTGAAGACAGAAAGTGGATCCAGGAACAAAGGGGGAAAAAGGGGCAAGATGTATTAATCTATGCTTGCTATTCTGGTCCTCAGAATATGTTCATATGTTTCAACGTGAATCACAATTCAGACAGAAAACAAACGTGAAAGAGAGTTAAACAATGTGCTCTTCATACCCAGGTTTTTGCTTTCCGCTTTGAACCAGGAATAGATTTAATAATCTAAATCTAATACTTAGATTTAGAACCAGGAATAGATTCCAGAGAATATCTGAAACGGCAGGAAGATCCTTTAAGCAATGCTTCCTTAATGTTTACCTTTTAACTAATGTTTTGCTAAAACTGCATGACAGTGAACTTGAGACTGCGCTCTTTGGCAACATCTTTGAACCTGTCCACTGAAAACAGACCCATGTGCCTTAACAGAACGTTGAGGGTTGGATTATCATTCTTGTGTGAAACTATGAGGCCTAACAAGAAGAGTCTAAAGAGAAGGCCACTCCACCTTTGTGATTCTGTATGTAGGCAGTGAACTGCAGTTCTAGTATGTGAGTCTAGTAGATGCTCAGGGCAGGGCATGAAGAGTCCAAACGGGCCCCAGAGAGAGCAGTGGCCTACTCAGGAGGGATGAAAATAGGAAGTGATTATCTCTAGATGATGGGAGTGCTAACTTCCTTCCTTCTTCTCTTTTTTTCCCCAGATTTTTAATACACATTACTTTTGAAATCAGGAGGTAAAAATACTTAAAAAATGCTTGGAAGGAGGCACAGGGTCCAGGCATTGCAGGCAGCAGAACCCTGAAAGCATATACACTGTGACATAAGGGCTGGGACCTAGCGAAGTGGCAATGTGAAGGGAGCTCTCTAGGCACTGAAGCTGGGCCTGCAGGGCAGTGGGAGGAACCAGGGACAACTGCTAAGGACAGTGAATTGCTCTTTAAGAGCATCTGAGAGCCCACCAACCACAAACTAACTACCCATGCTGACAATACTTTATGTGAATTGGCATATCCGACTAAAGTGCTGCGATACTCATGAAAAAAAAAATTTTACTTTTCGTTACAAGAATTTTCCATTCAAAATATTTTACATAAAAAAAGTAAAATGCATTTAAATAAGGCCATGAGGTTACCCTCCATTCCACAGAAGCAATGAGAATGGGCAGACTAAGCAGTGCCTGTTCAGAACTACCAGCAACAAGGACGAACCCTTGCCCAGGCCCAGAGAAGAGCACTCTATGGTGACTCACTAGGTAGTACTTTGGGCTTAAGGGGGATCTTGGAACCACCGGCAAGGCAGACTGAGGAATGTGTTCCATGGCAAAGTCTATACAGCACCTATTAGGGCCGTGGGTATATACTAGCTTGTTTTCTGCTGGAATATTCAGGAAGAAATTAAGATACAAGTAGAAACTTAACATCATTGTTATTTCCCTTTTGCTCTTATTTCCTAGGAAAATACACTCCTGTCACCTTAGCTAAGAAGGACCAGGGCTTTCCTGCTGAAATAATTTTAGTGAAAATAATGTACTATTTAATTTGATGGACGGAGGGGTGCCTGGGTGGCTCAGTCGGTCAAGTGTCTGACTTCGGCTCAGGTCATGATCTCGTGGTTTGTGAGTTCGAGCCCCACATCGGGCTCTGTGTTCAGAGCCTGGAGCTTACTTTGGATTCTGTGTCTCTCATTCTCGCTGCCCATCCCCCACTCACACTCTGTCTCTCTCTCAAAAATAAATAAACATTAAAAAATAAAATAATTTGATGGACAGAGGTAGAATGCCTCTGTTAACGCCATTGTGAACAAAAAGCAAATAATACTTCTCTTCCTGGGAAAAGATACCCTGAATGAACTCAGATCTTTCAAAATCATGCCTTGAAACCAGAAACCAGAAGGTCCAGGAATGGTTTTCTTGCTAGAAGGGAACATCTAAGAGCTTTTTCCCAACACCCTATCAGTAAAGATGATGCTGCCCCACAGAGGAGATGGCATCCGCGTCTCACAGTCTCTCTTGGCTGAGATGCAAACCAGTCAGGGTCTTCAACATCAGGAGGCTGGAGCAGTGGTTCTCAACCAGGGTTTTGTTTTTGTTTTGTTTTGTTTTTTGTCCCCATAGGGACATTTGGCAATGTCTGGAGACATTTTTCATTGTTACAACTAAGTGTCACTAGCATCTGGAGGATGAAAAGACCAAGCAAGGATGCTGCTAAACATCCTATCGTGTACATGACGGACTCTGACAACAAAGGATTATCTGGACCAAAATGTCCACAGCACTGGGATTGAGAAGCCTGAGTCGGAGGACTCTAGACTCATCTACAGACTCTGAAAAAGTCCCAAGATCACAGCCACAGCTGGGTTTAAGGAAGCTGGTGAGAGGAAGCATGCTCTCCGGGATCCCAGAAAGGGAGTATGTTGCTCTTAAATACTTTTATGCCTTTGGGTGAATACCTGAGTGGATTTTATAGAATATAGTTATCGTCAATGGTACCTAACTGATGTACCTAGATTACAAACAAGCTGAAAACAGTGAACATCACTGCTTAGTCGCAATTCTGCCGCTAGGAGAGGAAATCGATCGGTTGACCCTGGAGCACTTGACAGCTCTCCACTAGGTGCGACATAACATATCAGTGATAAGGCACAGATTTTCCAGCACTGTTTTCATTGCACGTACCTGCCAAAGAGGAAACACTTAGAGAAGTAAAAACTGTTCTAGAATTTGGCTGAAAGGTTTTAAATAGGGATGCAAAGGAACTGCTTTTCCTCTGAGATAGAGCAGTGAGAAATAAAAGCTGCTTACAACCCCTAAGTTCAGCACTCACGAGACAGTCTCTGGGATTTCATCCTCCTTTTTGAAGCGACCTGACCATATCAGGATCTTCCTCTCCCAATGTGTAGGCTTGTGTAATGGCACTCTGTGGCTGTAAGTGTCTATGAGAAAAACAAGACAAGATATCTTACATATTTGAGGTTATGACTCTCAAATGTAGCGATTAAAAAGTGCTATTTGTGCTTTTAGCTATCCACTAAACAGAACCATTGAGAAACCTCGAGCAAATTAGAGCTTTGTTTGAATGGAATTTCTTAGGATGCCTCAAAGGAGATTCAAAATTGTGTGAAGACTGAGGTAAAATATAAGCATTATTTGCTAGCCATTGAAAGTTTAAAGCACACCATAAGCAAGGATATAAAGATAAAGATGAACTAAGAAGGGAACAATGAGAAGCTTATTTGACTTCAGTAGAAAAAGAAAAAGGTTATAAGGTAAAATAAGATTATCAAAGACCCTGAATGCCAGGTTAAGCTTTTTAAACCTGATTTGGGAACTACTGTACACTTTGAAGCAAGGAAGAAGTTAATGTTTTAGAAGATTAATCTGCATAATAGATGGAAAAGAGAAGGGAAGGATAAGATAGAGTGGGCAACAAGTCCAAACAGGAGCTTGTAATACAAGAGTGCGGTGATATGGTCTGAACTGGAATTGTAATGGTTAGAAGAGAGGCAAAACAGTCAATGTGAAGATGACTGAAAGAATTTGGAGACTGATTAAGGCAAAGAAGGAATCAAAGAAACTCAAATGTGAATGAGCAAGACAACAATAGTACTGTTAACCAAAATCAGGAGACTGAAAAGAACCAGTTAGGAAGGGAAAAAGCGTGAATACCATTTTATATCTGCATATCTATTGGGTCTAAATTTACACCATCTGAATAGTTTTCATGAAGTCGAAAGCAGAGATAATCAGTGCAGAGAGCCAGTGAAGGTGATTAAGACCCAAGAAAGTGTCGACGAGAAAGAGGCAGCAGACGAAAATGAAGTGGCCAAAGAGGTAGATGAACAAGAAAGGCACACAACCATAAACTGTAAGAGAAAACATTCCAAAAAAAAAAAAAAGAGAGAGAGAGAAGTCATTGAAAATAAGGAGCAGAAAAAGTTAGGGAATCACAAAATGCTAGGATTCGAAGGGACCTTCAGAGAGAATCTCATTCGACTTCCATGTACTGCCTACATCTCTCACAGACGGGCCATCTCCTTGACTGTTACCTACACCGTCATACTCCTTCTCACTGCCCCACCTTTGTGCTGTGCCTTTCACTTAACCAGAAGGCAACAGCAAAAGGAACTGTAAAGTCACCAGGAAAAAAATCCATAAAGAACCAAAGGTGAGAAAAGAGGTTTAGAAGTATAGAAATGGTATTGCTGTAGCTTTATCTTTTAACTCTTCCAGCACTTGGCACAACTCTATAGTTGTTTTTTTGCTTTCTTTCCATTGTAAGTACATTAAAGATCATTTGGAAAGTATGAATGTAAAAGAAGAAGATAAAAACTAGCCCTAATTCTCCTGTTGTAGCATAATCACTGTATTATTGTTTTGGTAGTGTTTCCTAAGTCTTATCCCTGTAAGTATGTGTGTATGTGTTATTTATATGTATATCATGATATGCTTACACATGATATAAAATTTTGTATCCTGTTTGTTCACAAACATCATGACAAACATTTTCCGTGCCAGTAAATGGTATTTACAAATACTATTTCCAACAACTGTACAATCTCATCAAGTAGATCTAACATACATAATTAATCATTCCCGAATTAGTTGGTATTTAGATTTAGTTCTCATTTTTCTGTTATATATGAAAATGCGAACATCTTTACACTCAGAGCTTTTTCCACATTGGGGTTATTCCTGAGGATAGATACCCAGAAGTGAAATAAGGGTACAAACGTTTCAAAGCTCTTGGTAAATATTCTTTGAAGATAGTTCTTTTCCATTCACCAAGACCTGCCCGACCCGAGTGTACACCCATGAAGAAGGAACAAGCAAATAGCTTGTGAGACCCTACAGTTTCTATATTATCCTCCTTGTTTCCACAGTGGTGACAGTGATAAGGGTCTGAGTTAGGAATAGGACTAATGATGGCTGAAATTAATCCCCAAGCGAGAGGCTAGTCCAAGCTACAGTGTACCCCAAACATCATTTCCGAATGTGGTTCATCTTTGGGATTCCTTAAAAGATAACTTCTACATCACTATTTACTTTGGTGCATCCACTCTCCAACAAAAAGCTCCCATCTAATCCTGGAAATAAGAGATGAAAATGACAAGTGAGGAAAAGGAAGAAAGCATTGGTACATGCGAGCCAATAAAAGTACAGTTTGGGAGGCCTCAACTATAGGATAGGGTATGATAACCATGTGACGACCTGTCTTTTAGGTTCTTTTGATTCCAAGTTGTTCCATTCTTCAGGAGCTTCCCTAACTGGAAAAACGAATAAATACTTACGGGGTGGAGCTTTTGGACTTTCTTGTGGTTTGGTGCAAAATCCATTTATTCTCTTCAAATTAGAGTTTGTGGTAAGTCTTAGAGATGACAAAGCATTTCTTTCATATAACCTAAAATAGCTTCCTAGAAAAGACAGGAAACTGTTTCAGAGTAAGAAAATCCAATCGTTTTTCAAAATGAGAAATGCCTACAAAGTATATATTTATAAAAATTAACTCATTTAAAAAGTGAATATACTACTCTGTACGTAAGATACATATATTTATTTAAAAAAATTTTTTTATGTTTATTCAACTTTGAGAGAGAGGGAGAGACAGAGCATGAACAGGGAAGGGGCAGAGAGAGAAGGAGGCACAGAATCTGAAGCAGGCTCCAGGCTCTGAGCTGTCAGTACAGAGCCTGATATAGGGCTTGAACTCACAACCTGTGAGTTAATGACCTGAGCTGAAATTGGATGCTTAACTGACTGAACCACCCAGGTGCCCCAATGAGATACATATATTTAAAGTGGATGCTTGGTGCTGTTTTAAAATATACATGTTTTGCTCATTAGAAAATTAGCAATTTGTAATATAAACATTTTATCAGCTATAAGTTTTATAAAAGTCCTTCTCACATGTATCCTGCCATGACAATGCTCCTAGTGGAAATATTACATAGTATAGCACTGAACTGTTTAGGTAAAGATTAGAACCCCCCCACAAGTGGTAAACCAAGATGCCATGTTGCCAATACTACTCTGGTAAACTCTGGGTAGGGGGCTGCAATGCCCAGCAAGGGGCTCTAGAAAGCCTTGTTGTGCCAAACTGTAATTCTCCAACTGGAAATCAACTTCTGGTATAGTATTTAATTGTGTAAAAATTAAAACCTGTATATTAAAAAACGTATAAAACTATGTTATATATAGTTAATTTTAAACATCTAAATTCTAAGCACACACAGAGATCAGTATTATAAGTCTCCATGTACTCACCACCCAGTGTCAACAATTACCAGCACATGGCCGATAAATACAGTTTCGTCTGAACACCCCTCCCCACTCCCTACTTCCTACTGAATTATTTTAAAGCAAATCCTAAACATCCTATTAGTTCATCTATGAATACTTCAGTATACATCTCACAATGGCAAATTTTCAAAATCATTATCTAGAATACCATTAGCTTAACCAAAACATATTTCCTTGATATTAGCATATTATGATCAAATATTATATTTCCCCAATGGGCTCATCATTTTTTTTAATAGTTTATTCTAAACAGGTGCACATTGAATATGGTTGATGTGTCCTGTATAGGTACCCCCTTTTTATCATTCATTGAAGAAATTATGTCATTAATTCTGTAGAATTTCCCTCATATCGAGTTTGCTGATTGTATCCTCATGGCGTTGTTTAACATATTCTTCTAATTCTCTTTTTTCTTGTAAACAGATTTTTGAGGCTTCATCAGATTTAAGTTAGAATTTTTAAGAAGAATATGCCATAGGTGGTACTGTGTTCTTCCTACTGTATCATATCCAGAGGCATACATCAATTTTATTTTGTAAGATTAATCAGTAGATGCTATCGGTCTGACTCATCCCTTATAAAGTTCTCCATCAACCTTTCACTAAGTGTTTTTAGCAGACAGTGATGGTTGTTACCTAGATCTACTGTTTCATTACAGAATGAAAAATGGTCGTATTCTACATGAACTATTGGATTGTCCTAAGGTAAAAGTCCACAGGAAATGTTGAATAAATGCTTGATTCTTTCCATTTGCCAGTTTCAAACTGACAAATTGTTTTCCTTGCAGCCTCCGCAGGCAACCTTTTGTTTAAAAATAACGTGAGGAACTCTTGCATTTTAACACATTACGTACTCTGGCCCCGTTATCAGTCATTTTTCTTTTTGATGCTCAGATATTCCCATGTTTAGTCACTAGGAGCCCTTCCAAGTTGGCTCCTGACTACTTTCAACATACGCTCAGTGATCATGGATAGCTCTTCTGCTTCCTGACATGATGTTCTAGATTTGTTCTGAATGCTTCCTGTCCCTGATTTAGAGTCAGACATTCCTTCAGGGTGCTCTGGTTCTCTTTAAAGAGGGAAGTATTACTGGGCTTGTCATTGTTTCCATGCCTTCTCAGTTAACAAAACTAGGAAATGCATTCATTCCTAAAACAAATGTATGCTTAAGAATTTAGTTTTGGGGCGCCTGGGTGGCTCAGTCGGTTGGGCGTCCGACTTCGGCTCAGGTCATGATCTCACCCTTGTGGGTTCGAGCCCCGCATCGGGCTCTGTGTCGATGGCTCAGAGCCTGGAGCTGCTTTGGATTCTGTGTCTCCTTCTCTTTCTCTGCCTCTCCCCTGCTCGCACTCTGTCTCTCTCTCTCAAAAATAAATAAACATTAAAAAAAAAAATTAAAAAAAAAAAAAAGAATTTAGTTTTGATTAGCCATTTTCACCTTTAGCCTTAGCATAAAATTTTAAATCAATCATAATTAATCAGAATTCAAAGCAGAGAAAGCCAGAAATAGTTTTGATGAGTGAGAGAAGAAAGAGGAGTGATTCTGAGTCTGGGAGTCATGGTACGAGAGAGGCTAGGGTCCTAGAACATGGAAAAAGCAGAGCACGATGAAGTACAATGGAACAGAAAAGCAAGCTAGGAAGAATCAGTGGTAAATTTATTAGTGTCCTGGCGCTCTGTGATGCTCTGGGTAACAACAAAAAAATAATGCCCCAAACTTCTCTTTAATGCAACCAGAATATTCCCTCACAGCTTTGTGGATAAAAGCTCAGAGAGAAGTTCAAGTAGTTTTTAAAATCTATTTGTTAGTAGACAAACAGTCTGTATCTTTGCAGATCCAAACTCTACTTGGATGTCTTTGTAGCTTCAGAATTGGGGTATTAAGGGGAGGCAAGAGAGGGAATGGGAGTAAAATATGGTTATAGGTAGAGTTCCCAAAGCTGGTGAGAAACCTGATTTCTTTACTTTTTCTCTTGCTGTTAAAAAAAAAAACACTTAAGAAAAGGTTGTTATTTTAACAATCTTTAAAACATTTTTTTAATGTTTATTTTTGAGAGAGAGAGAGAGCAAACAGGAAAGAGGCAGAAAGAGAGGGAGACACAGAATCCGAAGCAGGTTCCAGGCTCTGAGCTGTCAGCACAGAGCCCGATGCGGGCCTTGAACTCATGAACCACGAGATCATGACCTGAGCCAAAGTCGGACGCTCAACCGACTGAGCCGCCCAGGTGCCCCTATTTATTTATTTTGGAGAAAGAGAGACAGAGAAAGCAAGCTAGGGAAGGGCAGAGAGACAGAGGGAGAGAGAATCTCAAGCAGATTCCACAGTGTCAGTGCAGAGCCTGACACAGGGCCCAGACTCACAAACCGTGAAATCACGACCTGAGCTGAGATCAAGAAACTGTCAAGCATGCAACTCTTGGTTCAGCTCAGGTCATGATCTCACGATTTGTGAGAATGAGCCCTGATTTATGACATTGAGCCCTGCCTCGGGCTCTGCACTCACAGCATGGGGGCTGCTTGGGATTCTCTCCCTCTCTCTCTCTCTGTCTCAAAATTAACATTAAAAAAAAATAAATGTAACAATTTAAAAGATATTACTATAGACTTAAATGGGCATATATTTATATTTGTGTAAAGATTTTTAAAATAATGCTTGACACCAAACTCCATTATCATAAAATTAATCCTTTTAAAGTGTATAGTATCATGGTTTTTAGCTTATTCACAAAATTGTGTACTGATCACTACCATCTGATTCCAGAAGATTTTCATCATCCTAGAAAGAAATGCCAGATCCATTAAGTCACTTTCTGTTTCTTCCTCCCTCCAACCCTAGAAAACTACTAATCTATTTTCTGTCTCTATGGATTTGCATATTCTGGATATATGCAAATGTTTGTATGTTTTATATAAATAGAATAATATGTGGCTTTTTATGACTGGCTTCTTTCACTCAGCAGGTTTTCAAGGTTCATCCATGTTGTAGTATTTATTGGTAACTTTTTTTTTATGGAAAATTTTATTCCATTGCATGGATAGCCTAGATTTTGTTTATAGTCAACGGACATGTAAGTGGTTTCCACTTTTTGGCTATTATGAATAATGCTGATATGGAAAATTATGCACTTTTTGAACATTTATTTTCATTTCTTTGGGACATATACTAAGGTGAAATTGTTGGGTCATATGGTAACTCTAATCATTTGAGGAACTCTTTTCCAAGTGGCCGCAACATTTTACATTTCCATCAGCAACGTGTGAGGGCTCCAATTTCTCCACCTCCTGGTCCACATTTACGTTTTTTAATAAAAGCCATCTTAGTGGGTGTGAAGTAGTAGCTTGTGATTTTGATTTGTATTTCTCTGTGGAGTAATGATGATGAGAATCTCTTTACTTGCTTGTTGCTAGTTGTACATGTTCTTGGGGAAATGTTTATTCACCTCCTTTGCTGATTTCTTAACTGGGTTGTAGTTTAATATTGAGTTATGTTTTCTGATGTATGACTTGCAAATATTTCCTTCTTTTCATGGGTTGTCTTTTCACCACCTTGATGATGTCCTTTAAATACAGAAGTTTCAAATTTTGATGAAATCCAATTTATCTTTTCTTTTTTCTTTTGTTGCTAGAGCTTGTGGTGTCATATACAAGGTCACAAAAGCTTACTCCTATGCTATTGTCTAAGAATGTTATTGTTTTAATATTTAGGCCTGATGTGTTTGGAGTTAATACAGGTATGCTGGGGCGCCTGGGTGGCTCAGTTGGTTGAGCGGCCAACTTCGGCTCAGCTCATGATCTCACGGTCTGTGAGTTCGAGCCCCGTGTTGGGCTCTGTGCTGACAGCTCAGAGCCTGGAGCCTGCTTCAGATTCTGTGTCTCCCTCTCTCTCTGCCCCTCCCCTGCTCATACTCTGTCTCTTTGTCTCTCAAAAATAAATAAACGTTAAAAAAAATTTAAAAAAAATACAGGTATGCTATGTGGAAGGGATCCAGCTCCATTCTTTTGCAGGTGGATATCCAGTTTTCCCAGCATCATTGGTTGAAAAAAAAGTATTCTTTCCCCTATTGAATTTTTTTGGCACAATGTAGAAAAAACTGAGCATAAATGTGAGGGTTTATTAGTAGACTCTCGATTCAATTACACTAATCTACATTCCCTTGTATTGTATCTATGTTCTATGTTAGCTTAGTGGCCACCTAATCACTGGGCAGACGTCCTTCAGTTCCTTCCACCAAGAAGTTTGCCAGACTTTGCCAAAGGGCTTTGTGTGCCTGTTGCAGCACGCTCTGGGGTGGGTGAGGGAGAAGCTGTTCCCACTGAATTAGCTGAGTTGGGTGGAAAAAAAGGCAAGCCCAGTGAATGGGTGTTTCCAGGGAAGTGATAGACAAGCCACTTCTCAGGGGTTGGGGATTTTAGAGAGCTCCAAATCCATTCTGCCTTCTTCAATGCCTGCTAGAACTTCTGGTTTTCATTAGCTACTGTGATTGAGAGGCTATTGGTTTTCAAGGCTACTGTGAAGCTGACAAGAGAAAGGAAACTGTTAAAACTATTATAAAGCTTGCTGTTCTTACCATGATTAAGTCTTTTTTCTTGGATAAATGCTACTCGGATGATCACAAACCTCTGGTTATTTTCTAGAATTTTGAAAAAGTTGATTGTAAGAATTTTTGGCAGTGTTTTCATTGCTTTTATATAGGAGTGGATTTTCAGAGGTCCTCTTACATACCAGAAGTTGGGACCTATGTTTATGTAAAAACTTGCGGTTATTTGCTAATTTCTTTCATAAGGGGCTGCATTTATTTCATTTACTTTTTTTCTAATTTTAGAACACAAGTGGGTAAAGGGCAGAGAGAGACACACACAGCATCTGAAGTGGGCTCTAGGCTCCGAGTCATGAGCACAGAGCCTGACTCAGGGTCCCACAAACTGTGAGATCATGACCTGAGCCGAAGTCAGATGCTTAACTGACTGAGCCACCCAGGTGCCCCTTTATTTCATTTTCTAAGTTCGTAATCCCAGAAGGTCTTGCCCAGGTCTGGGTAACTAGCCCACCGGTGCCCTCTAGTGGCAGTAAGTGTGCACCACAAGGAAAGTAGATAAATTACAGTATAATGGATCTCCGCATCTTTCCCATTTTAAATGTGGATAATGTAGTATTTACTGCAAATGGAAAAACAAATGTGACAGCATTTGGCAAGATGCTTGAAACATAGCAGGCACTCTAAATTTTAAGTCTGTTTCTTTGAAGCACTACTTAAAGCAGTAATTTTCGAAACATTTCCACAGCACTTTTCAACTTTATCCCTGAAGTGGTCAGAATTTCTGACCCGGATACTTTTATGCACGAAGATATTCTGTAAAACTTTCAACAGTTTTTCATAGCTCTCAGGATTAGGACAAAATGATGTAATGCTGTGATTCTCAAACTTCGGCATGCCCCAGAATCACCTGAATGGCTTGTTTGTCAACAGTTCTGGGGCAGAGGTTGGGAATTGCATTTCTAACAAGTTCTTAGGTGAAGCTGCTACTGCTGATGTGAAACTACACTTTTAGGATCACTGTGTTTGGTTTTTTAAAAAAACCAAACTGTGATAAAATAGACATTACAGTTCTGTGGCATTAAGTACATTCACACTGTTGTGTCACCATCACCAACATCCATCTCCAGGACTTTTTCATCTTTTTCAGAGAACCTCTTGTTTAATGTGACCTACAAGGCCCCATCTCAAAGCACCCTGCCCCATTCCCTTCTGGCAGGCACCGAGACAGAGAGGAACAAGGTTAACTGGTAGTAAGCTACAAGGTCCACAGGAAACAAATTATTTCCTTAGATATTGCTCTTCCCCATCCCTCTTAATTAGCACAGAGGCAGTTTAGCAGAATTGAAGACAAGGCGACTGTCAGCTCAGTTTGAGTAATAACAGTAAGGCAAAAAATGCTTACAGGTATACCTACCTACTTACTGCCAGTCACATAAATGCATGTTTGGAGATAGTCATTCAATAAATAATAAATGAGGACCTACTATGTATCAGGCATTGTTCTAGACAACATATAAAAGAGATTAAAAAAATCTCTATGCTAATAAAACTTATGTTCTACTGGAGAGAAAGTACACACACACACACACACACACACACACACACATGCATACATACATATATTGTTAGATAATAAATGCCAAGAGAGAAAAAATGAACACTGGAGACATGTTTATACATAAAGTGAAGCATTTATGTGCTTGGAATGGGGTGTGTGAGATTTTAGGTAGACTACCGAAGTAAGTTCTCTTTCAGAATGCCACTTTTGAAGGAAGTAAGAGAGCTACTTATGCAGATATCTGGTGGCAGGATATTCCAAACAGAAACAATTCGAAGAGCAAAGGCCCTACAGTGGTTGTCGGAACCATAAAGAGGAGGCGGAAGTAAGGGGAGTCAGATTTGAGGTGACAGAAATATTTGGGATGGAGTTGAAAAATAGGCACTTGAAGGCATGAGAGGTTTACTTAGATTGGAATATATCTCCCAGCTTTTTCTTACTACAACTTCATACTGGATGCCAATAATTTTTACCTCCCTAAAGTATAAATGCTGATCAAAACATATACAAATATGATCATATTTTACAGATTAGAAATAACAAATGTAAAAAAAAATTTAAACTGAAATAGCTAAAGAAAATTACGAAGTACTTAATGTGATTTGTTATTTTGCAATTACAAAAAAATAAAAGCATAAAAAAGTTTTAGTATCATTAAGACGTCCATTCTTCCTTTTCTGTCTCAAAGAGATAAAATATATTGCCCTACAGACATCCAAGCCAGAAATTTTCCATCCTCTGGTGAATCACAATTAAAAACAAACATACAAACCAGAAGAAAAACAGCCCTTTAGCCCTCTGGCTGCACTGGCAGCCCGCCCCTGGCTGACCAGTTCTGCATCCCCGGGGCCCTAGCAGGAAGTCGAGATGAATCCTCACTGCTGCCTCTGAGGATGTGACTGACAAACGGCTGGTTAACCTAGAGTAGAGGTTCTCAAATGTTAGCATGCGTCAGAATCACCCAGAGGACTTGTAATAGATTATTGGACCCCAGTTTCAGAGTTTTTGATTCAGTGAGTATGGGGAGAGCCTGAGAATGACCATTTCTAACAATTTCCCAAGTGATGCTGCTACTGTTATTCTGGGGGCTCACAATTTGAAAACTAGTACCTCAGAGGTTTTACTAGTAGCTGCAAGTTACAGTGAGTCAGCTGGGATGAGGCTGGTTCAAGTACTAGCTTTTGCCTTATTGTCCCCTCCTTTCCATAAAAGCCTTTCCAATCTAATGATGGACAGTGCAGAGGTAGGGATAGCTTTTTTCTCAGAATCTTTCAAGATACTCCTGGAGAGAATCATCAGTGATGTGACCTTAGACATGATAAATGGAGGTTCAATGAGTGCTGGGAGAGAAAGAGGCCTTCTGAAGATTATCTAATTTAGTGTTTTATAACCTGCATGAAAATCAGTTGCCAAGTGTGTTGCAAGTATGTTGCTATGAAGTCTCCTAATGATCTGCTTAAAAATAAAATCATGGCATTTGTCAAAACCCATAAAACTAAACACCAGAAAGAGCTTTTAATATATGCAAATTTTAAAATATCAACCTTGCGAGATTGCGAGAATCCAAGGATGGAATGCAGACTGTGACAAATGTGTCAAACTGTATTAGAAATGTATGACATGACCTAAACTCACGACCTTCAAAGTGGGGGAAAAAGCAGCTGACCTAAGTAACTTTGGAAAACATTGTTATGGCTGGAAACTGTACCAAAGATAAAAAGAACTATACATAAACATTGTACTCTAGTTGGCAAATTTGTTTCTTACAGGAGCATAGGTTAACAATCCTGAAACTACAAGTATACTAGGACTGAACAAGTAAGTAAAAAAATGGTAGATAATGGAGGCACCTGGGTGGCTCAGTTGGTTAAGCATCTGACTCTTGATTTCGGCTCAGGTCATGATCTCACCGTTCATGAGTTCGAGTCCCACATTGGGCTCTGTGCTGACTGACATCGTGGAGCCTGCTTGGGATTCTCTCTCTCTCTCCATGTCCCTCTGACCTCACTCCCTCACAATAAATAAACTTTATAAATAAATAAGTAAGTAAATGATACATAATGAGAGTCCAGAGAAAGAAGTTCTAAAAGCAAGGGCAGAAGGCTAGAATGAATGTGGTGCTGGATCAGCAGAAAATTCAGTATGAACTCCTACGGGTTTACACAGATATTTATTAAAGTATATAAATACATTTATTTATATGTCATGTATATTTTTACATATTTAGAGAGATGACAGACAAAATATACAAACACAGGGGCACCTAGGTGGCTCAGCTGGTTGAACATCCAGCTGTTGAGTTTGGCTGTGGTCATGATCTCATGGTTTGTGGGATCGAGCTGTGTTAGGCTCTGCACTGACAGTGTGGATTCTGCTTGGGATTCTCTCTCTGCCTCTCTCTGCCCCTCCCCGACTCAAGCACGCACACTCTCTCAAAATCAATAAATTAACATTAAAAAAAAAGATACAGACACAATCTTAAGTGTGTGTGTATACATATGGGTTAGTATACATGCTTGTATTTCCTATCTCTACCCAGTACAGGGCATGGAATCAGTGACACTTCGGTAGGAACGAGCACACTCAGTGCCCAGATCTGGATTTCTAAATAGCATTTCCAGTCAAAGGAACTGGGGCTCCTTGGAGAAGAATGGCTGACTCTAGGCTGGAGCAGAGAAACGAGTCTGGAATACCCTGCAGTGCCAGAAAATAAGGAAGTACTCAAAAAACACAAGGATGGGGGCATATAAAGGGACACAGGAGCTGATCTGATAGAGCCTAATTTACAATAATGTAGTAACAGATTATAACTTAAGGTATAAAATATATGAATACATACTGATATAAATAATAGTTGGATAGATTAATAAACAAGGGAGAAGGGACAAATCTTCCTTACAGAAGAATCCCAAATACATGTAGATATTCTTCCCTCTGGGATTCCTTTCCCCTTGTGGGAAAGCAGGAGGACTTCGTGGACTTAGTAACTTGTTTCCAAAGAACAGAGAATGGGAAGGGAAAAATAGTAGCTTTACAAGGAGGAAACAAACTGGTCAAGGTTAAAATCATAAATCATGTGGATGTCGTCCAGTATGATGTCGTCCACCTGACCTCTGTGCTAGCTATTCTTTCCTCAAACCTATAACCTTACTCTCATCCTAACTGAGCATCAAACAAACCCAAATTGAGACATATTCTACAAAATAATCTGACCAGTATTCTTCAAAACTATCAAGATCATGAAAACCAAAGAATGTGAAACTGTCACAGACCAGAAGAGACTAAGGACACATTGACAACTAAATACAATGTGGCATCCTGGAACAGAAAACGGGACATCAGTAGAACAGCTGGTGAGACCCGAATAAAGTCTGTCCTTTAGTTGATAGTAATACACCAATGCTAATTTCTTAGTTCTGACAAAGGTACTATAGTTATGGAAGATGTTAAAATTAGGGGCAACTGGGTGAGAGGTATACAGAACTCCTGTACTATCTCTGCAACTTTTCTGAAAATTAAAATTATTCCAAAATAAAAAAAATTTTTTTAAACATGGGTACCTGGGTATTCATTATATCTTGTTTTTACTCTATACAGGTTTTATGAATATTTTATATTTACCTGATATTTAATATTTTTAAAGTTAGCAAGAATGTGATGTTTTCTCTATAAAAATGTCATTCTCACTCACTTACACTCCAACATGCTTTTGGAAAGGGACAGAGAAAGAGAGGAATGGAGTATAGTAGGAAATGTACCCAATTCAGGGTAGACTTAAAATGTGTAGATGAAGGTCATGTGACGGAAATGAGATGAGAAAATTATACATGTTGGTATATATCTTGTCACACCTTGCTATTTTCAAGAGTGGTTGACATCGCCTGGGAACTTGTTAGAATAAATGCAAATCCTCAGCTCCCACCCAGACCTACAGAATCTGAGTCTGCATTTTTCTTTTCTTTTTTTTTTTTTTCAGAGAGAGAGAGAGAGAGCAAGCAGGGTAGAAGAGCAGAGACAGAAAGAGAGAGAGAATCCCAAATCCCAAGCAGACTCCACACTCAGCGCAGAGCCTGATATGGGACTTGAGCCCACCACCCTACGATCATGACCTGAGCCCAAATCAAGAGTCAGATGCTCAACCGTCTGAACCACTCAGGTGCCCATGGGAGTCTGCATTTTTAATGATATCCAAGTGATTCATATGAACATTAATTTCAAGAAGCAAATAGACACCCATATTCATTCAACAGTTGGTGAGCACTTACTGTGTGCCAAACACATGGAAATGAATACCACATATTTTAAAGTCTAAAACAGTACTATTTACGCAGCCTCAGCTGGGAGCTTCATAGAAGTACAAATTCTCAGACCCCACCCCAAACCTTCAGAATCTCCTGGAGTATGGCCTAGAAAAAATGTTTTAGTAAGCCCTCCAAGTCGTGCTTATGCATAACAAAGTTTAAGAAGCCGTGCTCTAGAAAAGTGAACTTCAAATTTTGCATACAACAATCATCAGAGTAGCTTTAAAAAAAAATGCAGAGCCATCCAATTAAATCCCAGTCTCTGGGAGCAGGACTCTGGCATCAGTATTTTTTTAAATTCTCTAAGTGATTCTATTGTGCTGCCACGTTTGAGAATCACTACCCTTTAACACAACCAGCCAGAGTCCCTGGTGAGCTCAGGTTACGTGGATGACGGATGAGGGCACCTCCAGAGCTTAATATCTGTCTCCGGCAGAGTTCAAAATCCCTCTTTTCAACAACTCATTTGCTGAAAAGAAACTGCTTTATTCCTGACTTCTGCACATCAGTAATATGTCACTCATTACACAGTTGTATGCCTAACTTTCAGATTTTACAAGAGTATGCAGTCTCACACACTCTTCATGACCTGTGAGTTGTTCTACAGCTGCTTCACCTCCTCTTCCTCTTTGGAAAAGGCTATATTTCATACCCCTCCTCCATGCTCCACAGCAGCTGGCTACTCCTCATGGGTAAAGGGCCACTGTCTGATTATCTCACGATGAACGACCAGAGTTCAAAGACCTGATCCTACCACACCGCTATGAGACCAATGCCCAACCACTTTCTTCTCTTTTCCTAATGTTCTAGAAGGCCAGGAGCTGCCAGGACCCTGGCCTAGAGAAGCAACTTGTTTCTGGGGCAACAATGTCCTATGGCAAAGATTTTTTTTTAAGGAGATAGAAGTTTATTGAGTACACCGCAAGGGAGTGGCCAGCCGGACAGCAGAGGAAAGACTGTCTGCCCATGGAAAGATATTTTAATCTAAATACTTAGGCAGTTCTCCTGTTAGCCCACAAATGTCTATTTCATCCTTCTAGAATTCAGATAGGATATTGCTAGTCCTAAAATGTTTGCTGTGATAGGAAAGGGCAAGTCTGAGGAAGGAACATTCAAAGTTTGTTTTGAGAATCAGATCAATTTCAAGTCTCAGGAGGACAAAGCTAAATGTGTGCTTATCCTGATAACTGCAAAGCTCATACACACACACACACACCCCTTTAATCAATACTATATTTTATAATTATGGTGAAATTGTATGTCAAATGTTTGTAGCTGCTCAGTAGACCTAGAAGGAGGAATGACTAACTTAGGGTAATTATCTCGCTTAGAGAAGTTAGAGATCTTATTCCTGCTCATTTAATTTAGAGAACCACTGATTTAGTTTCCACATCAGAAGCAAAGCCGGCCTAACGGCTGGCTGCAACAAAACAAACGAATGAACAGGAGATATTAACTTACTGTGAGTTTTTTCAATGATTAGGCTTGATATCTCCTGTTTGCAATTATTCTGAAAAGATTGGGTATTTTTTGCCTCCAAACTCTGATTTGCCCAGCTCTTTTAAGCGACGTAGACTTCCGAATCTCCCTGCCACGCTCCCATCGCTCACAAACCTACCTGCCTTCTTAATGAGGTGCATGCTGATGTCCTAGGGCTTAGAATTTATGTGATGACACTGGCCTAATTCACTCTGGCTCTGGTTACTGTGCCTATCCATGCTCCCCCACAGTGAGAGTCTTTTTGCTTGCCAAAAGCCCAAAAGGATTTGGGAAACAGGCAGACAGGCTCTGAGCAGGAAAGCAACAATAACAATGGTGATTTTATACAGTAAATCTGAGTGCAGAATGCAGGACAGGCCAGATGTGAGGAAAAAGTAGGGGTAAAGGAAGGAGTAGGAGGACATAAATTGAGACTCTCCTTTTAGCTGGTGTCACGACACTGTAGTTCAAGTGGGTTGTGTAAAAGAAATAAGACAGCTATAGGTCCTAATAGAGAGGACCTAAGAGATGTGAAAAATAACCAGGGAGGAAAAATGGCAAGAGAGATCGACATTATGAACTTTGGTGGGTTGGCTGGAACCCTAATCACCATTTGTAACATTGCTTCTATGGGAAAAAAATTTTAGAGTTCAAAAAATAGATTTAGAAATAAGTCTTTGGAATCTGGCCAGTTTTTTTGTTTGTTTGTTTTTTGTTTTGTTTTGGAACGTGGCCAGTTTTTAAGTGGGGAGGAAACTATGGAAAAAAAAATCTTGCAATTCTATGTATCTGGTGGCCACACTTTAGTGAGATGGGGCCATTCCTTGGTATTTTTTTTTCCTCTTCCATCAACATTCTAGCCAATTTCCAATAGTGGCTATTTGAAACTCTCTTGGCCTTAGCTGTTGACCTAAATCCACTTTGTGAGAGAAACAGATTCCCTACTTCTCCATCTGTTTTCTCAACCTTCCCTGCAGGCCTCGAAGAACAGTAGGCCTTCCTTCACTCTAAACTAGTGAAGCATTCCATCTGTGATCCCTCTTAATGAGATGCTGTGCCAAACTTATCTCGTCCCTTCTAGATTCTTCCCTCTTCCCTTTTCCTTCCAAATGTCTCCCTGCTTTAAAAGAAATAAACTTTAAATTAGAAAAGTAACATTTGCTCGTTATAGAAAATTTGGAAACTTAAAAAAAAGTATGAAGAAAAAATAAAAACACCTATCACATCTTCCAGGGATAACAACTTGGTATACTTCTTCCCAGACATTTTCCTATGCTTATATAAAACATACACATTTTTCATAATCAAATATTATCTTGCTTATGTCAAAACACTTTTCCAAGAGATTAATTAGAAAATACTTTTGATGGGGGTGCCTGGGTGGCTCAGTCAGTTGTGTCTGACTTCGGCTCAGGTCATGATCTCACAGTTGTGGGTTCAAGCCCCAATTGGGGCTCTGTGCTGACAGCTGAGAGCCTGGAGCCTGTTTCGGATTCTGTGTCTCCCTCTCTCTCTGCCCCTCCCCCATTTATGCTCTGTTTGTCTCTCTCTCTCTCTCTCTCTCTAAAATAAATAAACACTTAAAAAAAAAAAAGAAAGAAAAAGAAAAAACTTTTGATGGCTATATAACATTCAATGCATGGATATAACCTGAATTTAATCTTTTCCTTGGCTGGATTTGTTTCCCAGTCTCACTATTACAAAAATGAGCAGTTTTCTACACAAATATTTGATGGCATTTGATTGTTTTCTTATATAGAATCCTGGTAGGGTTAGAGAATATGAACCCTTTCAAGACTAGAAGGACTGCTTTCCAGAAAGGCAGAACTGCTTTACACTTCTACCAGGAGCTGATGAGAACTCTGGTCGTATTATACCACAGTGGCACTGAGGGCACACTATCTTAAACAAAACAATCACTGGTTCTCAACAGTTCCTATAAATAAAAAGCTAATCTCCTTCCTTTCATAGTTTGAATGACTGAATAAGTGGCATGTATTTAATCTACTATCTTGGCCTTATCACCCGCACATTTTACTGTAATGTTTCTTCCCCCACTCGTTTTACTAAAATTGCCCTGACGTTACTGATCTCCCTCTAGTCCCATGAATGTTTTTTTAGAATCTCACCATTAGCTCATCTGATTCTACTCTTCCCATCTTTGTGGCCATTTGACTCTACTGATCTCAGCCTCCTACAAGACCTCTGACCCTTCTTACATTATACTGTTATATTCTCTCCCTTCATCTCCGACCTCTATGATGTACCTTCTTAATGTCCTCTTTGCCACTTTCTATTACTTACACTATGACAGGACACCAAGATTCAGTCTTTGCCTCTCTCCTGCGTTTGTCTCTCTCAGGGAGGACTCCCTCCTTTGTCCCCTAGTCTTTGACTGGGAGAGCCCACATTTACCTATAACTCAATGTCACCTACCACTCGATAATGTATGACCCTCTCTGCCACAGCAGTATCCCTGCTTAACTTTCTTATTTCCGACAACAGGGCAACACTCCTCCAGTCCTCCATACTCAAAAACTTTACTTTTGGGGCACCTGGGTGGCTCAGTTGATTGAGCAGCTGACTTCAGCTCAGGTCATGATCTCACTGTTTGTGAGTTTGAGCCCCGCATCAGGCTGGCTGCTGTTAGCATGGAGGCTGCTTGGGATCCTCTGTCCCCCCTCCTCTCAAACATAAAATAAAATAAAATTAAAAAACCCACAACACTTCAGTCTTCCTTAAATTATCCTGTCTCACAGAGCCACACTAATTTCTTCAAAACACTTCTTAGTTGTGTGTGTATATATATGTATCATTTCCATCATCACCTCACACATAGATTTCTGTAATAACTTCACAGGTCGTAGCGATTCACGTATGCAGCAGCCATGTTAATTTTCTAAAAATGTTTGAGACCTGCGTAAAGGCTTCCTTTTTGCCCAAATGCGTGTAGTTCAAAACACTTAAAAGGCCACACCTTTTCTACTACCTCCTGACTGAAATCCAAGGTAATCCTTTCTCCTTATCACCCTTTCTCTTCCCACATCCTCTCCAGACCCATTACTGCTCCTACCTTTGCTCTTGTCTGTCTCCCATGTCTTCTGTGTCCACGGAACCTTCAGTAGGTAATCTTAACCTGTACTTCTATTCCTTTCTTAAAGCCAGTGTATGCTGGGTCGTGGGAGGAGGTCAGTGGAGAAAATCCCTGATTTGTAGTGTTTGCCAATAACCCTCACCACGGCAGATTTCAAGCTACCAATGAAACATGACTAATTGTGAAATTGGGAAGAGATGTGCCCAAAGCCAAGAGGAACTGGCTCCATGATACCACGGCAGCACTTAAAATCTGTTTTGCAATCTAGAACTTAATATATTACTGTCCTGCATAAGCTCTCCAGATGTGTTATATAGGTAAATTTGTTCATTGCAATAAACTGCAGCCCTACAAAGAGTGGGAGTCCACTCACTTTGGAGCTTTCATGGTGTACAGGACACACGATGTGTGCTCAATAAAAACCTGTTGGCAATACCCACAGGGTGTGATAAGCAAAGCCAAAGAGCGCTAAAAATGGGCATGTATTTATTTAGGGTTGGTTAGCAAGAACAAACGAAAAGAACAATGAAGGAGAAAGTGGTGGAAATGAAATCAGAATAGGAGCCAGGAGATATTGGTTATGTCCCAGCTTTGTACCTGTAGGACTCTTCTGGGATCAACTCAATTCCCTTCTGAGGCTTTAAGTTTCTGCATCTGTAAAATTAGGCTAGACTGCATGACCTCTAAGTTATCTCTTGATTCTAATGCTACAGAATGTCAGTTAAACTGATAGCAAGGCTGTCCAGGGTCCACTGTATTGGTATAACAATGATAATAATAAAGTCACTTTAAAATCTGTTGAAAAGTCAAAGAAGTTTAGGACAACAAAATTTTTCTGAAGGTGTGAAGAGACATTCTTGTAAGACCATTCCATTCCTTTGACCTAATAAATATTCTGTAAAAATTAATAATTGTTATTAAAATAATAATTTAAGTTTTAAATTTTTAAAAAAATTAAAAATAATTATTCCAAAGAGTATCTATTTTCTGTCTACTAGGAGCTGGACACTGATAAATGCTGAGGATTTAGTAAAAACAATTTAGGGTTCACCCCCATGGAACCTACAGGAGTCTGGGTCAGTAGCCATTTAGTTCCAAATCGTTGTTATCAGTGCCTTTGAACTTAAAGAACACAGACTGCTCTAAGGAATGGATGCAAGATATGGATCCTCTCTTCCCCAGATAGGTATTCGGTCATAAAAATCTGAATATAATTTCAGAGGTTCACAGGACCTCTCATCTGAAAACAGGTCCAAGAACCCCAAGTTAACAACTCTGACCTATATCTACAGCTACATCTACAAAATGACAAACAAATTCAAGCTCATAAAAACCTATACTCTGTTTGCTAAGAAAGTACAGCAAAGATCTCCAACGGAAACATTTAAAAATAAATCGTTTAAAGGATTAAGCTTTGGCTGTTTGAAATTTCACTCGCCTAGAGTATCTTATTCCAAATAATATTCTGGATACATGAAGCATGCCTAGGTTATGTTTCTATTTGATCTGCCATTCCTTTGGTTAAGTTTGCCTGATAAATCAGTCTTTTTACTGAAAATCCATTTGCACATGAATGTGTGCCTCCATTTCCCAAGTAAATCTGCATTTCATGACACCTCCATTTCACATTAAAGAGACCCAATTAGGGGCGCCTGGGTGGCTCAGTCAGTCAAGCATCCGAATCTTGATTTCAGCTCAGGTCATGATCTCCCTGTCCTGAGATCAAGCCTCATATTGGGGCCCCTTGGGCCCCCCCCCTTTGTGCTGAGCACAGAGCCAGCTTGGGATTCTTTCTCTTTCTCTCTCTGCTCCTCCCCTGCCTGCCCTTCCTCTCTCTCTCAAAATAAATAAACCAACATTAAAAAAAGAGAGGCCCAATTAGCCATGACAAACACATACACAGCACACACATGTCCTGAGTAAGCAGCCTGAATGAAGCAAAGAGCACAAGTTCCTGAATTAGAAGGCACTTACTCATCTCCCGGTTCTAACATTTTATGGCTAAATGATCTTGGACAACTCATTTAACCATCTGACCTATGTTTATTCACTTGTACATTGGACAACGGACGTAAGACTTACCTAAGAAGGATACTGTAAGAAATCAATCAAGTAAAATAATGTATGTCAGAGTATGTAGCTATAAAATGGGCACAAGTGGGTGAAAGGGTAGACTGCTTAGAGTTGCTCACAAAACATCAGACCTTCAAAGAAGACCCTTTGGAAAGAGTTCTTCATGTAACATTCTTAGTGGATCTATCTGGAATATACTGTTCTTAAATTTTTAGCTCAAGGAATTTGGTTTTGATTGAATGCCCAATACTGAAGTTCTTAAATATCACAAGTCTGCAGAGAGGCTTTTGAATCTTTATAATGCATAAATATATTTTCAAGGCAGGAAGATAAACTACTTATAAACCCTCGGTCTTAGTTCCTATGTAGTCAAAGTCTTGTTCACTCACTCCATCTTAGTTTTTTTCCAGAACAATGATTCTTTCACTTACCTTGTCACAGCTAACAGGTCAACAGGCTGTACACAAAATATTTTAGGTAAATTAGTTCAACGAAGCTGAACAAATCAATGAAATCAATCTCTTTTTGTGGAGGGAGTGTTTATTTTTAAAGAAGTAAATAATATTCTCCAGTTTGAGACATGTTTTCCAGTCCATTCTCCATTGGAACACAAAGTAAGTCATATGAAAGATAACTTATTTTTCTTTTTTACATTTGTAATGCACATTATTTCAATATGCAAATTAGGGGTGATTCTTCCTTTAAAATTTGAAATAGACAACTTTTTAATAATTTGCTACCGAGGAATAGAAAATCAATCATTACACCTTACCAAAGCTCATAAAGTGACCAAAAGTGATTTGCCTTGGTGCCTGGAAAACAGTCAAGAAGCAAACATTCTGATTTCTCAGCTCCTACTAAGCAAAGGCTCTGGTAGCTCCCCAAGGAGACAAATTAAGCTCTGACTCCAAATACCCATTACACAAATGTCTACTAGAAAAATAAACTGCAGATTCTACATAAAACTTTCCTCCAAGAAATTCAAAGTACTTCACTGTAGAATTGTTTAAAAGAAACGTATCTTCCATTTTAGGAAAACAATTATTATTATTCTGTAAAACCTTATATCCCTTTTCTAATCAGACACTAAGTGGGTACGAAACCCTAGACTCGAGGTTTTCTCTGAGAGCAGGGATAAACTCTTGACATGGCGGGAGGCTGGGGAGACTCAAATAGAATTATGGACTGGAGAGGTTAGGGTGGAAAGAAAGCTGAATCAATCAGGCAAATGGGCGGGGGGGCTCTAGGGATGGCAGGTGCATTAAGAACTGAGCTCAGAGGAGCCAGGGGATGGGGCGGGGCGATAAAGTACAGGAAGCAAGGGCTCCTTATGTTGGTGGGAGCTGGGTGGACGGATGGCCAGGCACCAGGGTCACTCTGGGCCAATCCCGACTACCTGCTTAGCAGTTACACTCTCAGCCTTTGCTCTCTCCCATCACTGGGGTAGGATTCTGAGGAACTTGGGGGTGCGTGATGAAGCCAAGCAATTACCAGGCCTGGGGGAGCTGCTGGATTCCTCGATCTCCAGCAGCCACGCTGTCTTCCCAACCTCCCCCAGCCCGACCCATGTCTCACCCGCCGCCCAGCGCAGGCCGCGCAGGCTCCCCATGGCCGCCTACTCCGCCGACCCGACTGCGCCTCGCGGGCGGTGACAGCGCGGGCCCGTTCAATGTCACCAAACTCCGTAATGGGAAAGGGGCGGGCAGTGAGGACGGACGGTACATGTGGGACTTGAGGGCGGACCCAGCGGGTCGTGCGTGATGCGCGGAGCGTGTGGGCAGGGTCTGCGTGACGCACGGAACGTGTAGGACGTGCGTGACGCGCAGAATGTGCGGGCTGAACGCCAGGATCCGCCCCGCATGGAGCAGCGTCCTGGACGCGTGTTTTAAAAAAAGCTTTTGTGGAGTCTGGGCTGTCAGGGGTCTTTGCAATATCATTCTCTGTGTCTAAGAAAGTATCCGTTTGAAATAGAAGAAGTGTGATCACTGCAGAACTGCTGTGAAGTGTAGACCCCGAAATCACACTGCCTAGATGAACCCGGTAATTCAATACTGTTTTTCCAGCGTTTTCAATGAATATATTGCCTTTATCAAAAACATGCAGTTAAGCTCCTAGTGATCAATGGACACCATGTCTTAGTGGCTTTGAGCGTATTTCTCAGCCTACGTGAGAAATTCACATGTATGCTTCCTATTTCTTCAATTTGCCTATTTTTATAAAACCAAGCATTTCCACATCTAAACGCTCTATACAACCCTTACCCTACACTGCCAGTAAGGTTTTTTGTTGGTCTGTTTGCTTGTTTTTTTAACGTTTATTTTTGAGAGACAGAGGGTGGAGCTCTGATACGGGGCCCCTCCAGCAGTGAGATCATAACCTGGGCCAAAATCGGATGCTCAACCCACTGGGCCACTGAGGCGTCCCCAGTAGTCTATTTAAAAAACATTTCTTAGCAATCCCAAATTCTTAGCGAACAAAGACCTTCGTACTCAAGGGATGGGAAGTAAATAATGAAGTGGGAAGGTTAAGGAATACCTCCCTCTACTCCAGATTTCCTCTTCAAAAGACCAGGTTGGTGCCACCAAGGGGGAAAAAAAGTGGATTTGAAGTACAACTATTCCTTAAAGGTCTGATACTCTCCGATACATCTAGGCCAGTTCCAGGAGGCCGTGTTAAAGGGCTAGGAGCGAAAAGGATAGCAGGGTTACAGGTTTCGTTGCAGATAAGTACCAGGGAACAGACAAACCTTGCCTTACGTTTCTCGCGATTTTCTTCGGAATAAATTTTGTTAGGCGGCGACGCGGACACCTTTGCTCCGTGGTGATTGGCTCCCGGCGGGGGCCTCGCGTTTGTCCAATATGGCGGCGCCCAGTGGCGGTGTGAACTGTGAGGAGTTCGCCGAGTTCCAGGTGATGGGGTTTTCCTCATGTGGCAGATGTTACCCCCCAATTGTCCCCAGATCCTGTTCTCTGCTGTGGCCGGGGAGGGAGTGCGGATCGGCTGTGGAAGAAGCGGGGAGTTCAAGGCTCCTTTTTACAGCCATTGGAGGTCATGGGGGCGCGGGCTTGGCCATAGAGAGCGAGGCAGCTCCATGGGGGTCATGGTTCTCCGTGTGGCGCCCAGGCTTTGAGTAACCGTCCCGGGAAACTCCGAGTGGTTCCAAGGTGGTAAAACCAAGCTTGGGCCAGATGGCAGAGATTGTAACAACCTTTGAAGCCATCCCCTGAACTCAGTTCTTAGCCTCTGCCATCCGCCTCTTACTTTAAGTTGACCATTCGTAGGAGAGAAAAAAGTGAAGGAGAACTTATTTACTTGATAAAACAAAAAACTCGGTACAAGTTTTACTGTTTTGATGGGGCAGAACGTTTGGAGCCTTGGAGGGGCGATTAATCTTAGTACCTGCTGTGGTGCTCTGCCTTCCTAACCATTAGAAGAAATGTAACACTTAAGGGAAATGTATTTTAGGGCTAATACCAATCCATGAATTAAAGAAAGGGGTCTGGATTTTAACCACCTTGCTATGAAAGTTATGTGTTTACATGTAGGGATAAACTTGCTGGTATCTAGATAAAGAGTTGAATTTAAAAAATCATGACATTACAAATGTATCTTTAAAGATAATAAAAAATAATTTCATGTATCACTGACCTTTCTGTAGGAAATTTTGTGCTATGAGCCATTTCGTAGGGAGTGGTATTCTTGAAGATAACCTCAACAGACTGAATTATTCGACAAGCATTATTTGACCAAAGACGTTTCTTTGGGGTCTTTCCGCTTTCTTGTGCCCTCTTCACCACTTCAGCTCCTCCTTAGAATAGATCGGCACAACAGCAGCCAACCTCAAATGTGATCAAAGTGCTAGACAAATACAGATACTTGTAAAACTCTTAAATAAGATAGAAAAAGATCGTTAGATTATTTAAGCTTAACAGATCCATTTGAGGCCTTGGTCTTTCACATTAATTAGTACTATGAATTAATGAGCTCAGATAACTGAGCAATGGTAGCTTAAAGTTTACTAGAATGAGCACTGATTAGGGAGTTAGATGTTCTGGGTTCTAATACTGCTTCTGCCATTAATAGTTTTGGGACCTTGAGCTAATTGCCTAACCAGTTAGGAATTAACTTTTGAATCTGTAAAATAAGATTTTGTTAAGTGACATTTAAAACTGCTTCCATCTCTATAATTATTTGAATCTCTAAAACTAAATTTGATTTTTTTAAAATATAATTTATTGTCAAGTTAGCAAACATACAGTGTATATAGTGTGCTCTTGGCTTCGGGAGTAGATTCCTATTATTCATCACTTATGTACAGCACTCAGTGCTCATCCCAACAAGTGCCTTCCTCAATGCCCATCACGCATTTCCCCCCCTCCCCCTTCCTCCAACAACCCGCAGTTCTCTGTATTTAAGAGTCTCTTATGGTTTGCCTCCCACTCTGTTTGAAACTATTTTTTCCCCTTCCCTTCCCCCATGGTCCTCTGTTTCTCAAACTCCACATATGAGTGAAAATGTAATATTTGTCTTTCTCTGCAGGATTCATTTCATTTAGCATAATACCCTCCAGTTCCATCCATGTTGTTGCAAATGGCAAGATTTCATTTTTGTCTCATTGCCAAGTAGTATTCCATTGTATATACAAACCACATCTTCTTTGTCCATTCATCAGTTGATGGACATTTGGGCTCTTTCCATAATTTGGCTATTGTCAGTAAAGCTGCTATAAACATTGGGGTACATGTTCCCCTATGAATCAGCACTCCTGTGTCCTTTGGATAAATTCCTAGTAGTGCTGTTGCTGGGTAGTAGGGTGATTCTATTTTTAATTTTTTGAGGAACCTCCACATTGTCTTCCAGAGTGACTGCACCAGTTTGCATTCTCAACAGTGCAAGAGGGTTCCCGTTTCTCCATATCTTTACCAACATCTGTTTCCTGAGTTGTTAATTTTAATGTTTGTTTATTTTTGAGAGAGGGTGTGAGCGAGGGAGGGGCAGAGAGAGAGGGAGAAACAGAATCCAAAGCGGGCTCTAGGCTCTGAGCTGATGCAGGTCTTGAACTTATGAGCCGTGAGATCATGACCTGAGCTGAAGTCAGATGCTTAACCAACTGAGCCAACCAGGCGCCCCCTGAGTTGTTAATTTTAGCCACTCTGACCCATGTGAAGTGGATCTCAATGTGGTTTTGATTTGATTTGTGGTTTTGTTGTGTCTGTTGGCCATCTGGATATCTTTGGAAAAGTGCCTATCCATGTCTTCTGCCCATTTCTTTACTGGATTATTTGTTTTTTTGGGTGTTGAGTTTGGTAAGTTCTTTGTAGATTTTGGATAATCCTTTATCTGATATGTCATTTGCAGATATCTTCTCCCATTCTGTCTTCTTGCAGTGCAGAAGCTTTTTATCTTGACAAGGTCCCAATAGTTCATTTTTGCTTTTATTTCCCTTACCTTTGGAGATGTGTCGAGTAACAAGTTGCTGCGGCTGAGGTCAAAGAGGTTGTTGCCTGTTTTCTTCTTAGGGTTTTGATGGTTTCCTGTCTCACATTTAGGTCTTTCGTCCATTTTGAATTTATATTTGTGTACAGCGTAAGAAAGTGGTCCAGTTTCATTCTTCTGCATGTTGCTGTCCAGTTCTCCCAGCACCATTTGCTAAAGAGACTGTTTTTCATTCCATCGGATACTCTCCTGCTTTGTCAAAGATTAGTTGGCCATACATTTGTGGGTCCAATTCTCTATTCTATTCCATTGTTCTATGTGTCTGTCAAAAACTAAATTTCAAAGGATCTCTGTTAAAAGACCCAACAGTGCTGAAAAACACCTTTATTTTTTCTTTTGGAAGGTCAGATAAGATGAAAGGGAGCAAAAGCTAAATTCTTTTGTAGAACCAGTCCATTCACAGAAATAATGTAAATAAAAAGATCATAAAATGAGTTTCATTAGCGAAACCTGGGGTAAGTTTTTAGATAGTTTTTCTAGGGCTTTTCCAAATGTGTGGTTTCTAATGGAGAATACCCTGGATTAAAAGTCAGAAGATCTGATTTTCCAGAGGTGGCCTTGGCATATCACTTAACGTCATTTTAAATAAGTATAAGAACATTTGCTGCAACTATCATAGGCACACATGAACATAAGTGAAGGTATCGTAAAATGTAAAAATTTAGTATAACATTTAGATTTAGATGAATGAGGTAAAATTATAAGCTGTTGTTAGCTGACACACCCACAAATTATTAATCAAAGATAATATTTTTTAAAGCTGTGAAACCATTACATTTTGCACATAAATACCCTAAATGTGAAAAGCTCTGCGCTGAGTACCATGGAAGAGAAACAGGAAATCGTGTATTTTTATTATAAAGATTTAGATATTTTTCTTTAAAATTTTATAATGAAAATGTTCAGACACTACAGAAAAGTTGAAAGAATTTTACAGTGAACACTTATGTACATCTATTTGCTACGTTTACTCTATCACATACACACCTCATTATACCCATCAATTCACCTCTTTATTTTTTTTGATGCATTTCAGAGTAAGTTGCAAACATCTGTGTTCTTCACTCCTAAATGTGTCACTATTCATATTGTTAACTAGAGTTCAATATTTGCTCACTTTCATTCTGTAAAATTTACATGCAGTGAAATGCACTGATGTTAAGCATACCATTCTTTTGATATTTACATATTCCTGTAGTACAAACCTCCGTCAACATAGAGAATAATATCGTCACCTTCAAAAATTTCTCATGCCCTTCCCGGTCAATCCCTGCCCATATATCCCTCCTCCTCTCCTCTTAGAACTACTATCCTGATTTTTTCCATGTAGGTGCATGATTTAAAGTTTGAGTGTTTAAAGTATTTTAAGTTTTTGCAGATCTTATTTTTCTATTATAAAAGTTGGACTTAGCACTCCTGGAAAATACACTATTTCCAAAATGAATGAAGTCCAGAAAAAAATGTCTAAAATTGAGTGTCTAGAATTCCATTTGAACACTCATTTAGCAAGAATTTATTGGATATTGTATTAGTCTACTATGGCTCCCATAACAAGTTCCACAGACTTGGTGGCTTAAACAACAGAAATTCATTTTTTCACAGTTCTAGAGGCTCAAAGACCAAGATCAAAGCCCTGTCAGGGTTGTTTTCTGGTTCATCATGTCTTCCTGGCTTGCATGTTGCAGCCTCATTGCTGTGTTCTCACATGGCCTCTTTGTGCAGAAAGAGAGAGAGAGATCTCTAGTGTCTCTTCCTTGTATAAGGTTATAAGTTCTATAGGATTAGGGCCCCACCCTTCTGATCTCTAACCTTAATTACCTCCCTCTGGACTCTATCTCCAAATACAGTCACACTGGGGGTTAGGACATATGAATTTGGTGTGGTGGAAGACACAATTCAGAATATAACAGATACCTGTTAGGTACCAGGCACTTGGGGAGACTCAGTGAAGAGAATATAAAACAAGGAACTTAATGCAAGCAGGGATATAAAACATGTAGAAGATATCTAGAATGTGAATAAAATGCTATAAAGGTCAGAGAGAAATAAATCAAGAGATGGTAATTGAGTTGGGCCCTAGGCAGGACCAGGGGAATTCTAAGTAGAAGGAATAGTATATAGGCAGAAAATTTTATGTATTTGGGGGAAATAGCCAATCAGTATTGCTGGAATTCAGGATTTACATAGGGACACATTGGGATTACAAAAAAGATAGGAACCAGATTATGGAAGGCCTTGAATGCTACATTTGAGATTAGGAAGTCATTTTTGAACAGGGGGTTAAATGATCAAAGAGATGCTTTAGGAACATTCGTCAGTACAGCCACAGTCTTTGTTCATACCCTATCATGTTTGCAATTAGCTTTGCAATATTCCTCCTTATCTTCAGTCATTCCTTTCTCCAGTATATCCCCCTTCAATCTGATCTCCATGGCTTCATACTGCTGTCTTCTAAGCTTTAGAATCTGAACCATGCATCTAATTTCAGGCTTCTGTGACCAGATCTAAACTACTTAACATGACATATAAGACCTTTTAAAACCCAGTACCAAAGTCTTCTCCCTAGTTGTATCTCTTACCCTCTCCTATTCATGTTTCTCTCTCCCCAACCACCGCCACCTCCAACATACATTTGAACTCTTCTGTCCAGCCACAGAGGCCTACCTTTCCCTGAATGCGTCAAGCTCTTTATCATTTCTGATTTTTCCCCCTCTGGTTGCCACCCTGAAATCCCTTCTTCCTGACCCTATCTCAGACCCAGTTCATATATCAGCTGAACAAAATCAACTAAGTATTCTTTCCCAGAATGTTTAAATTTTTGTATTTCTGTCGGGAATATTTATTCATTTATACACCATTGATTTTGGTAATTAGGTTCCAAAAATAAACTGTTTTCTAGCACCAGTGATGGTTCCTTTTGTAACCTGTCCAGCTGCTCTCTGGGCCTGGAGGTACTGGGTGTCAAGAGACAAGTCTCTGTTTCTAGCATGATGGGGGGAAGGGGCGAGTGCAGGGTGAGCACTGCTATAAAAATGTGGTTTGAGGAGCAGAATCTGAAAAGAGCACCATGTGAATGGGATCTACTTCTTGGTACCTTTAGGCAGAGGGTGAGGAGGGAAAGGTTAATAAATTCCATATCATTCTTTGGAGTTCATTTTTCTTTTACTGTCATGTAATCGACCTTTTACCACTCCTCATATACCCTGCCCAAAATAATTAAAGGAATTTACCTGAGGATTAACTTTAGGAATAGAGTCTAGTATAACTATAGGGGCAATAGAAAGTTTTCTCTACCCCTCCCTATTAAATATGGGCACTCCTTCAATACCAAAATTGGCCTCTGAGAGAATGAGATTTTCACCCACAATTACAGATAAAACATAAAATGCAATTTTAAGATAAGTGTCTGAATAATTTTAAAGGGCCAGCCTAAAATTAGAGATTCATGATATATCAGAATCTCGTCTTGTTTTGAGGAGGATGAAAGATTGGAGAAGCTGGAGACATTACAAAATTTGGAGTGTTATCTTTTGCTAATGCTTTGACATTTAGAAGTTGATTAGGGTTCCAGGTTCTATACAAAGATGTGGTCTTGAGAGAGCCACCGAACTATGTGTATTTCTGTATTATCTCTGTGGACTTGTGTTGCGGTTTATAGTGTATGATGTCTGTTCAGGGGTATCTTCTGTGTATTTTCTTAGTGAATTTGTGAGAGATAAAGAGAGTGAGTGAGGGAGGATGCTATTGGAGCCAGGCATCAGATATTAGTCAGTAATTCCTTTTGAATAATGCACATGGGGGCGCCTGGGTGGCTCAGTCGGTTAAGTGGCCGACTTCGGCTCAGATCATGATCTCGCGGTCTGTGAGTTCGAGCCCTGCGTCGGGCTCTGTGCTGACAGCTCAGAGCCTGGAGCCTGCTTCTTCAGATTCTGTGTCTCCCTCTCTCTCTGCCCTTCTCCTGCTCATACTCTGTCTCTATGTCGCTCAAAAATAAATAAATGTTAAAAAAAATTAAAAAAAAAAAGAATAATGCACATGATTTATTGGGAGCATTTAGGTGTCTCTGTTGACCTTCATTTGCTCTCAGTCTATGAGGGCCAAGTAAGCTTTTCTCTAGACCCTTTTGGAGTTGCCTTAAGAACTCTGGCACTGTTTGCAGTGTAAAGAAATGTGTGCCTAGTGAGGTGGCTTGTAGTTCTTTTCCTTCTCCTTTTGCAAGTTTGAAAGATTCCTTTCTGAATCTTACCCCCCTTGCCTTTTTAGTTTTTTTGTATCTCTTTTTGTGACATTTGAGAATAGCTTATAGTTCTTATTATCACTTTAGTAATTGTCATTATATTTTCTCGATTCAGTACTGTCCAGTAGAACTCTTTGTGATGGTGGAAATTTGCTCCATCCACTAGCAACATGTGGCTCTTGAGCCCTTGAAATGTGGCTAGTGCAACTGAGGTACTAAATTTTAAATTATTTAATTTTAATTAAAATAACCTCATATAGCAAGTGTCTACCCTATTAAAACTCAAGTTTTAGATCATATGTTGATGCTTCTCTAGCACACAGAAGATCAACGTGTTTGAAAATCCACTGTGGTAGGTTGCATTGGTAAGGCTGTGAAATTGACTGATTCATTACCTAGTTAATGCAGATAAATTCCCATTGCTTTATAAAACTTAACTGTTTTAAAGGAGAGGAATTTGGCTATATAGCTAGTGATCAAACTCAAAACTGGTTAAAGTTCACAGTAAATAAAAATTCCAGGGAATGTCAAGCTATGTAATCTTTTACGTGAATTACTGTGTCAATCTCCTAACTGATCCTTTTGCATCTACTCCTCTTCCTGTCTGATTCATTTTCTGCATTTTAATGACTTTAACCTAAGCAGTCATTTCAGAATGCAAATTTATCATATAACCCCACCATACTTAGACACTTCATTGGTTCTCCATTCTCTCAGAAAAAAGACTAAAATCCTGTAATGTGACCTATAGTGGTGAGACTCAGTTTACACTATGTTTTTCTCTTACTTTTTGTACAGAAGCCACATTAACTTTTCAGTCCATTACACGTTCTATTCAGATGACTCTTATTAAGGTCACCTAGGAGGATTTCCATCTTGCTAAATCTGAAAGTTAATTTCTGGTCACATTTTTCTTGACTTCCTAGGAACATTCAACACAGGTGACTATTCTCCCCCCACCCCAAACCTTTCTTCTGACTTCTGTGATATAACCGTTTTTCTCCTGTACTTTAAATGCTAGAGTTCTTTCTTGACCCTCTTCATTCCCACCAGTCTCCCTCAGTGATCTCTTCTTGTCTCATGACAAGAAGATAATTAAAAAATTAATCATGTTATAGCATTCCCTTGCCTAAAACCCTGTTGCCTTTAGAACAGAATCCTTAATTGTTTCCACGGTCTCTGTTGTCCGTCATTTTCAGGTCTCCTCTGACCTCACCTAATACCACTTTTTCCCGTATTCACTCCCAGCCCACTTGGCTTCTTTCAGTTCTTTATATACCCCAAAGTTTGTTCTTGCCTCATCATTTTTGACTTATTCCCCTATGTGCTCTTTTAGTTGACTCATTCATGTCATTCAGTTCTCAGCTCAAATGCTGTATCCTCAGAGAGGCCTTTCTGATCTCCTTGTCTAAAGTATTAGCCCCTCAGCCCCACTGTCATTCTTCATCCATTACTTCAGTTAGTTTTCTTTTTCACAGTATTATTCAATACTGAAATTGTCTTGCATATTGAGGTACTTGCTTATTATCTGTCTCCATGAGAATTTTGCTCTTTGAGAGTAAGGACCTTTATTCACCACTGTAGCCCTGGTGTTTAGAATGGTGCCTGACACACACTAGACATTACTAAATATTTTTTGAATGAAAAGTGAGTTAATAAATGAACTGTGCTGTGTTCTAAATGCTGCATATGTTTAAAGAAGAAGGATTGCTGAGGACTCGCAGTCAAGGAAAGAGTTTTATCTGAAAGGTATAACTTAAACCCTATCCTCAGAAGATCATTTTGATGTAGACAGAAGAAAAGAGAGATTTTTAAAAGGGATTTTGCTTCCTTTCCTCCTTCCTTCCTTCCTTCCCTCCCTCCTTCTTTCATAGTCAAGTTGTAGGTGTGCTGAAGTTGTAAAGGAAGGTCCCTGTCTACTACTTCTGCTATTTATATAGTTTTTAACACTAACTGGTGCTCCCCATTTGGAATTTGCCATTCACACATATATCCTCCATTGTACACAAAACAGAGTGGTGGTTGTTTAATGAATATGTCGACATTATCCCTTAAGAATTCCAGTTTATAGAGAATGATAGTACTATTGACAAAAATAGAAAGATACTGGAGAGGGGATAAGATAGTGAAGTTGGTTTTAGACCTGACATTTGCCTGTGTTTTATTAGTCTAAATTATAAGCTTCTACAAGCTATTTAACTTCTAGATTGAAATCTAGAAAAGGCCATTAAATTACTGATTAAAGAGTAATAGACTGATAGGAACAGAATCTAAACTGCAGACTTAGACTGAATGGCTTAAATGGTTATTATAATTGGAAACACCTAAATTTCATTATTGGGGAAGTAGTCTTACAGACTGTGACACCTCCCCAGGATATTTACGCAACTCTTAAAAATATCTTCAAGGCACTTTAAGTAACAAGGGCAAAATGCTCATGGTATAATGTCATAAAAACAGGACTTTAAGGTGTTACAAAGGATCTTCAGTTTATAAAAATGTTCATAGGTATGTACAGAAAGAACTAAAAACATCTTATATTAATAATAGTTAACTGGATGACTTTTATTTTTTTTAAGTTTTTTTTACAATTTTTCTAAAGTGACTTGTATTACTTTAATCATAATAAAAGTTTTTATTTTAACATATGGATGAAGAAAGAAATGAAGTTGATTTCAGTCATGGATTTCAGTTTGGCAAAGGAAAGAAATAGGTTGGTATGTTGAAGGAGGCAGAGAATCAAGCAAAGTTGCTTTTAATACACTTTAATATTGAATGTTAACTTGTTGGGTGTTTTTAATATATATATTTCTAGCATTATATACTTCTATTTCCCTGATGATTTTTCAGTCATCATGTTTTATTTGGCTGGGAGGGGAGGAGCAGGGAGAATTTAAGAAACAATTAAAAAAGAAAGAGAAGATTATAGTGCTAGAAACAGTTTCTAGAGTTTGTATTTTCTAGAGACAGAGTCTACCTCATGCCCAGCCTTTCTCTAGTGACAAGTCAAGTACCCTAATCAAAATGTAGAGAGAAGGGACTACTCTGTGTGGGTATTCTCACCAGAATCTTCTAAGTCCCCTGCCCTTTTAGTATTATTTTTCTTTTGGTTGGTTTCTTTGAGAGTTGGAAGGAACTCCAACTCTCAAAAGTTCAGGAGGAAGAGATCCTTGGGAAATGTGAATAGGGTCACTAAGAAAAGGTAAAACTAATTTCTGTTTGTTCTACGAATAAGAAAGCCATGAAGAGTTTTGCAGCATGTTTTGTTTTATTTATTTTTGTTACAAAAATAATAAAACAATCATAGGAAAAAGCTAAAAAAAACAAAAAGCATGTTTTGTTTTATTTATTTTTGTTACAAAAATAATAAAACAATCATAGGAAAAAGCTAAAAAAAACAAAAAGCCTAAAAGGTCATAGGTTAATTTCTACAAGTGAACCACTACTGTTTCTTATATAGCTTTACAGAATTTTTCCATCTAGTACCACATTTTAGAATGATAGACATAGAGAGAATAGAGCAAGCAATTATGCTGGATTGTTTGGGACAATTTGAGGTAATCGAGTTTAGTAGAAACTTTTATTGGCTGTATGCTTGGATGGAAAGATCACACACTGTTTGCTAAGCATGTGTCAGCAGGTGGGTTTTAAAAATGAATAAGACAGCCATGACCCTTGAGACAGTCACATTTGAGCCAAGGAAACAGGGTTAGTGCCCATTCTTAGAATTAGTATTACATAACCTACCTCTTATTCTTGTAATAAAGATTTTCCTGTGGTTGCACTAAATTTAGCATGGTTTCTCTACTCCTAACTTACAAGGTTGTAAAATATCCAAGAGCTTTATAGGGTTTTTTTGTTGTTGTTGTTTAAATGTTTCTTTTTTATTGTTTAACTTTCCATTCAGGTTATTATTCTTTTATTTTAAATATATATAGGAATTACTCAAGGTGATGAGGACGATTGATGACAGAATAGTACATGAATTAAACACTACGGTTCCAACAGCTTCCTTTGCAGGGAAAATTGATGCAAGCCAAACCTGTAAACAACTCTATGAGTCTGTAAGTGTATCTTTTGAGTCTTTTGTGCTACCTTTATGCCTTTCTTTGCAGACAAAATAAGAAACCAGTTGACATAATTAAACTGGATAAAAGTATGACATCTTCATGTTTTCCTGCCTACATCTGAGGGTGTGTATAAGTTTTGATCTGGTTGCTACAAACTAAAGAAAATGTGTCATCTTATGCACAAGTCTGCGGAGAGATGGTTCTAAGGAATGAGAACAGTTATTTTTTGGCCCCTTCATGGACAGCCTTTAACTTAAGAAACTATGCACCAGGGAATGAAAGAGAGAGTGAAACAGTCAAGTAAAACAGTGAAACAAGAGCAAGGGCTTTGAATGAATCAATCCTAAGAGGCCAGACATCTCCTATAATGAATTAAAACCTTTTACACTTTCTGTATCTTTTTTTCTTCCCTCAGTCACTAGGGAGGGGAATAGAAGCATTTGGTAGTTGGGAGAGAAGCCACAGATAAGCTGTCCTTTCCTGGGACTTTGGTTTCTAAATACATATTTTTTCATAGCCTCTTGATTCCTTTTATGTCTCTTCATAATTTCCAAAAGCAAAAGGAAGTAGTAATGTAGCTAAGTATTTTTTTATAATTTCCTTCTATCTTTTCATTGACTTGGAAGCTAATGTTCAAATGGCATTTGCTTTTCTATGATCTCCTACAAGATTACTTTTTGGATTCTTACAAAGAAGATATTACTTAAAACCTAAAATTCTATTTCTCAGTTATGAAAAAAAAGTCAGTTTTATTCATATCAATTAAATGCAAAGCATTAATAATTGCTGATGTTTTTATTCTGTTTTTATATGAAAATGTGTTATTTTATTGAGTGGTCAGGTAATTCTTGTGTCTTGAGAAAATTGCAAGGTTGTGGGTTTTAATGAGTAGAATCCAGTATTGGAAATAGGGACCATGAGTCCAAGCCCTGATTTATTTTAAGGTTGTTCACTTAGTTTCTTTGAGTAGCTCTGTCTGAAGAACCAGAAATTTATGATCGCTTTAGTGATGTCCCTCTCACTACCCGTATAATCTCTAGAATCTATTTAATTGTTTCCATTTATAATCTTTTCTTAACCTAAAGATTTACAGTGTAGGATTAACAACGTGGATTCTAGATGTAGATTAAATCCTACCTCTGCTTCTTCCTAGCTGGTAGCTTGAACATGTTACATAACTTTTTGCTTCAGCTTCCATATTTGTAAAATAACGTAATAGTACCTAGTTCATGGGGTTGTTAGAGGATTAACTGAGGTAATATAAAGTGCTTACTGTACTAAATGTTTTACATATAAATGCTTGCTGCTTCTATTATTATTATCATTATTATTTCTTATCCCTTTGTTAAACTAAGATAGTCTTGCATATTGGAACCTTTTATTTTGGATATTTGAGACCTTTCTATTTTGGATATTCTCATGTATGTGTTTGGGTTTTTCTGTCTGTATCCTAAAGGGATCCAGCAACATGAACATCAGAGAAAGGATTGTTTATCTAGTAGTTTTGTGCCAGGGATCAGGCCTGTGGCAGAGTGCCCATGCTAATAAGTACCACTGAGTTCCTTTAGATACTGTCTTAGTTAAGAGTGGAGCTCTGTGAAACGTCCAAATTGCTTAAGGTTACCTTGATTTCTTTTAGCCCCTGACCCTTCCTCCTATAGCTGATGAAGGAATGTTTGCACTCTCTTTAATGATAATACTTCTTCATAGCAGATGATCAGTTATTATGAAGTACTAATTGTAGATATTCCAAATCTTAGAAGAATACTCTTAATAAAAATAATTTCAGTGAGATACCCTTGTTAGAACATATTCCCTTGAATCTATGAATTTTTTCTAGCTGTACATTGTTTATTGTTTATTCTCAGAATATAATACTGAACATTAAAAAGTCCATGAACTTGGAATAGTGTTTTGCAAATGCAAAACTATTATTGGTGTCATGGTGATTGATTTTGGGTAATTTTTAAGGGTGTCTCTTTAATATAATGAATCTTTAGAATATACGTTTTAATGGTATGCTCCCCCTTACATCTTTTTGTCAGAAATTCTGGAGAAAGATTTAAAAAACACAAAGGGCCATATAAAACTTATTAATTTTTGTTTTGTGTTTATTATTTTTTAATAGTTTATTTATTTTTGAGAGAGAGAGAGAGAGCACAAGCAGGGGATGGGCAAAGAAAGAGGGAGACACAGAACCTGAAACAGGCTCCAGGCTCAGAGCTGTCAGCACAAGGCCCTACGCAGGGCTCAAACCCACGAACTATGAGATTATGACCTGAGCCTAAGTCGGCTGCTTAAGCGACCAAGCCAGCCAGGTGTCCCATGTTTTGTTTTGTTTTTAAATTTTTTTTTTAACATTTATTTATTTTGAGAGACAGAGGGACTGAGCACGAGGTGGGAAGGGGCAGAGAGAGAGAGGGAAAAACAGAATCTGAAGCAGCTCTAGGCTCTGAGCTGTCAGCACAGAGCCTGATATGGGGCTCAAACCCCAAACCATGAGATCATGACCTGAGCCGAAGTTGGCTGCTTAACCAACTGAGCCACCCAGGCTCCTCCGGTGTTTTGTTTTTAATGATGATTAAACCAAGGGTAATTGTCAGGGTTCTGACAAATGACGTTCCAGAAATTAGAATTTAGTAGAGTTTATACAGAATCAATGTTTGTTCAGGAAAGAAAAACACTCAAAAAGGATAATCAGGAAAATTGTTGGCACTATGTTTCCCTTAAAGGCAAAAAGCATTGTTTGAAAATAATGGTTAAAAGGTAGTAGGTGAGGAGCACCTGGGTGGCTCAGTCAGTTAAGCAGCTCAGGTCAGGATCTCGCAATTGGTGAGTTCGAGCCCCACATCAGGCTCTGTGCTGACAGCTCAGAGCCTGGAGCCTGCTTCTTATTCTGTGTCTCCCTCTCTCTGTGCCCCTTCCACTCTCGTGCTCTGTCTCTCTCTCTCAAAAAAATAAATAAACATTGAAAAAATTTTTTTAAAAAGTAGGTGAAAATTTGACTGAAAGAAGTTCTTAGAGTTTTGGTAAACTACAATAAAACTGGGAAGTCCTGGATAGACCCCTGCTAGACTAGCTTTGAATCACTCTATGGCCCCAATCCTAAATGCCTTCATTTCAAAATGGCTTACCCAAATCAAAAGAAGTATGGTTATGATATGGTTATCAGTCAGGAATTTTCTCCTCTAATCAAGGGAGCTACTAGTTATCAAGCGTCCTCATTTCTTTGACATGTGTACAGAAGTCCATGCATATTTCTCTTGCATATGGCTCTTAATTCTGAATCTTCTTGAAGGATGATCATGAAAGCTAGACTAAAATACTTGATAGTACAGAATAAAAGATGATTTGCTGGGTACTTTCTGTCCATAGGGGAGTGGGTGCACAGTAGGGCTAATCTGAAGGAAGGGTGTACGGGTAGAGGTAGGAGGGCGGTCTTCAGCAAGAAGTGTATCTGCAGGGGAGGGGTCAAGTTAAAGAGGGGAACCGTGGAGGAGAGCCCTACCAAGGAAGGAACCTGTGTGGTGAGAGAGACCGAAAGGAAAATATTGAACATTTTAATAAAATGTACACAACTTGAATTTGATTTTAAAATGCAGACAGAAAAAATGAAAATAATACGACAGACTCCTAGTTGGTGGTAATGCTCTTCCACCAATTAGCAGGGGGTTTAGACAAAATATCAACATGATTAAATAGCATCTATCTGAGCAGTGTATTGAGTTACCTTACCCTTAAATTTTAGAGCTAGAAAGGATATTAGTGATTATTTACTCAAAATGCATAATTTTGCAAAAGAGGAAACTGAAACCTGGAAATGCTATTTATTTAGCCAGTCTCACACAGGGAGAGCTTCTTAACTCTAAGTAAAGATGGTTCTTTTCTTCTTCTATTTTGGGAATTTCCCTACCCTCAATGGCTGCTTTCATTTTCTGGAATTATACCTGAAGAGGAAACAAGTAACAGAAGCAGCGTATTAGTCAATGAAATATAGGCCTTGGGCTGTCCTTGGGGATCCTAAACATTACAATGAAAAAAATTAGCATGTTAGAGTAATTTACTATAGGTGAGGTTAATGTCTCTTAGTTTGATTTCCTTCTCTTCACATAAGTATGATTTGTAATCAATGCACTTTTAGTATTATTGCAGTCTAGAAATGCAAACGGTTTTTTTTCCTGGTGCATATTAGATTGGGAATTCTTAACTGCAGGGTCCTGAGATGATCATTTAAGAGATGTATTTCAAATAACTTAGGAAGAATGCTTATAGAATGGTTTAGTCCTGTATTTTATATAAAAATATGTATAATGGTTAGGTTATCCCTGGTGTAACTGTTACTAGCATAGCATTAAGATATTCTATTCAGAGGGAAGAAGGAATGATATAACATGATTACATGGAGGAAGCTACACCTAAATTTTAGTTGGAAGTGAACTACCTTTATTTACACTCCACTAAATTATAATGGCAATTACATATTATTTTAGTACTTTGCTTTTACTCTCCCCCAGGTTTATGGGGCGTCATCAGAATTTGACTATGATCATGGGAGCGTATTCGAATAACGACCATCATACTTCGTGAATGAAGGAAGAAAATAAATGCAAATTGTTGTATTGGATTTGTTGCATAAAGATGAAAGTTAGTAAAGATTTGCCCTGCCGGATGTACTATCAGTTGGCACACATAGTTGATGGAGCCAATAATCTGTACTTCATACACAATTTTCCCATATTAATACTTTAAAATCTTGTAAAGGGCTCTGTCTTGCATAGGTAAATGTAACATTCTTTGTTTTTCTTTATTGTAACGAATTGCTTCTCTACATCACTTCACAATTTCTTGCACTTAGGGACAACACAAGTCTCAAAAAAACCCATGAAAGAACAGAAAAGAGAGGAAGAATAGCAATAGTGGCTCCGAAGGTGTGTGAGGGTGGGTGGAGGGTAGAACACAAGGAGATGGAATGCTGGGTACAGAAATGTAGGGAGAAGGGACTGAAATGAAACGCCCTGTGCAGGGAATGCAGGAAGAGGAGTGGGAAATCCCAGAAGTACACTGAAGGAGCGAGACAACCTGACCTCATACTTTCCACCATGAGAGGTGCTTCCTTTGGTATGTTTTTAGGTGATTTAGCCGGTTCAGCACAGTCTTCTCTTCCATAGATTCAGTTTTTAAAATTTGTTTTAGAAATATTATATTTCTGTAGCCTAAAAATAAGGATTTTTTAAAAAAACACTAAAATGTAAAAATTGGTATGATTTTTCTCTCTCGTTCTTTTGTTCTTTTAGTTGATGGAAGCTCATGCCAGCAGGGACAGAGTCATAAAAAATTGTATAGCTCAGACCTCAGCAGTAGTAAAACACCTCCGAGAAGAGAGAGAAAAGAATTTGGATGATTTAACATTATTAAAGCAACTTAGAAAAGAACAGACAAAGGTAAGTTGAATAAGCTTTAAATTTCCAAGCAAAAGATTTTCAAAATAGCTATCAAAATAAATTTAGCTATCAAAATAAAGGCAATTTTTTTAACACCTTATTTATTTTTTGAGAGAGAGAAAGCATAAGTCGGTGGGGGGCAGAGAGAGAGGGTGACAGGATCTGAAGCTGACTCTGCTGACAGCTCAGAACCTGGAGCCTGCTTCAGACTGTGTCTCCCTCTCTCTGTCCCTCCCCCTGCTCATGCTTTGTTTCTGTCTCTCTCTCTGTCTCTCAAAAATAAATAAATGTTAAGAAGAGAAAAGAAATGATCATTACTTTAACAAAAAGGACCAGTTTAATACTTCATTTTTAGTGGACTTTATTTTATTATATTTAGATATTAGTTGGTATGTTAATTTGCATTTCATGAATATATGCAGTGTAGCAGCCTTAGCTTAAAGAAACATATAATCATATTTTCTTTACATGTTAAATATAATAGAATTAATACAGACCAACACCACATCAGGAAATCATATCTGTATCTATGTTTAAAGGCTTGACTTGAGAATAAACTTTGTTAACATATTTACATTTTGAGAATATTTACCTCTGATTTCATCTGTAGAAATTTGCTGAAATGCAATACAGATATTTAATTTCAGAATATTACCCTGTTTAGCCATAAAAAATAGAGTATTATTTGAATATAACCAGATACACTAGAACCACATTATAATTTATTTCCCTACACAGAGAAGTTGCTAGGGGTCTTTTGTTCTTTTTGGACACTTTTTTGTTTCCACTTCATCTTGCATCCCTTCAGTTTTCACTTTTTTTTTTTAACGTTTATTTATTTTTGAGAGACAGAGACAGAGCGTGAGCAGGGGAAGTGCAGAGAGAGAGGGAGACACAGAAACTGAAGCAGGCTCCAGGCTGTGATGAGCCAGCAGTACAGAGCCTGACGTGGGGCTCGAACTCACAGACCGTGAGATCATGACCCGAGCTGAAGTCGGCCGCTTAACCGACTGAGCCACCCAGGCACCCCCAGTTTTCACTTTTAAGAAAACAGCAAGTGTCCACTGAGTGATATGTCAGAGGAAGCCTTTTATCCCCAAAGTCAGCTGTGATGTAGATAGGGTGTGGACCTCAGTATAAGAAATGGAACAGAACTATTCCTTTAGAGACCTTAATGGTGACTTGTCAAAAAAACAGTTGGAATGTGTACCATATTTTATTAAGTGGAATGCATTGCTGTCTTCCTTTGCGGGGCGCTGCTTAAAGAATGATTTTTTATTTTGATATAATTTCAAACTTATAGAACAGTTGCAGTAATAGTACAGGGAACTCACTTGTACCCTTTACCTATATTCACCTATTGTTTGCATTTTGCCCCACCTGCTTCGTAATACATTCTCTCCACCCTCCCCTTCTTCTTCCTCCTCCTTCCCTCCTTTCCGTGTTTTCCTCCCCTTCCTACCTCACATAGGCATTTTTTTTTCCTGAACCATTTGGTGAGAATGTCGGGTACATTGTTCCTTTGCTCCTTACATATATTGGTGATTTCCTAAGAAGAAGGGCTTTTTCCTACGTGACCACTGAGCAATTACCAAAATCATGTCTATATTTCAAGATAGCACAAAAGCGACTTGCTGATAACTTGCAAGTTGGGTGACTGAAATCCAGTATGGGACAGAATTGTGTTTTTCATTACTGAACAGTCATGAGGTCTGCCTTTTGTTTAGTAGATGTAGCCAAACTTTGAAAAGGGTACCTTAGCATCTTTCTCAAGCCTCTCTTCCTATAGCTGCCCACAGGTGGGTGGGTGCACTTGCTCACTCATCCCACTGATGCACCATGTCTTTCTGGATTCATCCACTGTCTTCGTGGCTCTCTTTGTTCATGACGACTGCTTCAGTCCTGTATTCCATACCTGCTCATTCATGAGGCAGTGGTAGGGTCCTCGGACAGTGAACTTAATGCTGTAATGGTCATCTTAGGCATTGTTTATGAAGGCTTTTGAATAATTTATATAAAGCTAGTTAAAATCTAGTTATTTTTGGATTTTGTATTGTAACAGACTCTTGAAGGTTTTGACAAAGGAAACTGCAGGGCCAGGGCTATTATATCAGAAACCGAAAACTCACTATTTGCAAATGACGTCAAACAAACATTTGAATGACTCTTGTTAGTGGAGAGCAAAGTTCAGAAACCACCGAGTCCTTGGGAGTGATGTGTCACATAATTGGGCCACCCTCATTTCTGCCCTTCAGCCTCTAGGCCCCAGAGGGAATCACCAGGATGACCACTGCAAGGAGTAGTTTTAGCAACCAGTCAGCAAGTTATAAAAGGTAGCTTTCTAGTCAGATACTATGTAGGACGAGAGGGTGACCATGAATAGTACTTAACCAAATAAGGAAGCTTGAGTTTTTTTTAATTTTCAAGTTTTCTTCATTTCTTGAAGATTATGGAATCAGAAAGAGAACTCTAAGAGATGTTCCAACTCTCCCTCTTCATTTTTTTGAATGAGGAAACTGCGACTCAGAGGCACTGATATCCCCAGCTAGTAAGTGGTAGAGCTGGGACCTTAACCCGTGTCTTCTGGCTCTGGATTCAGTGCTTTTATATTAAATCGTGACTGATAGTCAAATTCTGATTACTGTAGAGAGCATATTTTATTTATATGCAGAGATGCCAGTAGAGAGTCCCCAGTTCTTTCCCTGAGTCCTTAACTCAGAAAAAGCACAGTCATTGCTGGAACTGTGTAACTGCTGTCACCTATTGTCACCTATTCAAACTTCCTTTCAAAGGAAGTTTATCTGTTTAAGACCTAGAGCCTTAAAAACAACCATCTCTGAGGCAGCATTTTGTTGGTGGCACTGAAATTGTATTAGAAGTTGGTTTAATATCTGCAGCATTCAAGAATAGGAAAAACATGGATTATAAAAGCAGATGGCCCTAATGAAATGAATCCCATCTACCACTTAGTGACTTTGTAAACTCGTAAATTAATTGCTCTGAAATAATCTGATTTTTAGTTTGTAAAATGGAGTTGAGATTTCTTACATTTTTATTTTTAGAGATGAGGATTAAATGATATAATGTCTGTAAGAGCTAGCATGTTACCTAATGCACTTAGTAGTTGTTTTCCTTTCCTTTTTGAGTCTCTAGGACCCCATATTTTTTACATTAATCCTCCTTACAATATCTCCCAACCACTGGTTTCTACTTTTTGTTTAGTCACTGCTTAAGGGAGTAGGAGAGGAGGAGTACGCAAATCCTCTGTAGCAGTGCATTCTCTTTTTTGGAGTTGTAATTATTCAAGGATTTTCTTATCTATTATGAAAATCTGCCTCCTTGCAACATGTGATTATTGCTTCTTAATCTTCGTCAGATCTCTGGCGGTATGCTCAAGGTGTGGAAAACTCAAGCCTTTCTAGATCATTTGGGCCTTGTGTGTTCCCCTTCTTTCTCTGTCTTTCTTCTTGATTCTTTTTTCTTTATACCTATATAGCTATGTAGGAGAAGTCTAAACCCATTTCTACATGACCTCACTTTAAATATTTGGGAGCAATTATGAAGACTGTCCTAGTGGCAGGTCGTGATCCTGTTTTCTGATTGAGTTTGTTACTTCTTTGGCAGTCAGTCCAGGCTTTGATAGAACAGCGAAGCTTTAATAATTTCTGGTCCATGTAGCTGATTAAAATCTGAGGTTGCTTTGATGTCAGCAGATGGTCAGGCTTGTTACTACTTTATAGCACAAGACTGGTTGTCAGAAATGCAGTCCTACCTCTCATTCTAGTTTCAGGCCTATATACCTGCCTGTACTCTGACACCAGTTCTGAGTCTAGCAAAGGACTTTACAGAGGCCAGTGGATCAGTACTAAGTTCCTGTCTTATTAGTGTTGCACGCATATTGCTTAAACTTCCTGCCTGAACTCTGCTCCTGACTGGCTTGTCTGGCTCTTTGGTATTTTGTTCCCAAATCTCCCAGCTTGAGTCGTAACCTTGGCCTGAGAGAATCATCCTGGTTTTAACCTCTTGGCTGCTTCAACCTGTAATTCACGCTTTTTGTCCTAATTTTCCTGAATATTTTCAAGCCTTCTTCCTGGAACTAGCTAGCTTCTTTCCTTTTAAGTTTCTCCCACCAGAAGTGACTAGGAGTATGATGGTTCCCCCCGCCCCCATCTGGGCCTGGCAATGGAATTGGCTACTTTTCTGATGGAGTAATTGGGTTGGCAGTTATCAGGAAAGTTAGAAAGACTGTAGAATTAGTGTCAGACCTCTGGCGGTATGCTCAAGGTTTGGAAAACTCATGCCTTTCTAGCTCATTCGGGCCTTATGTATTCCCCTTTTCTCTCTGTTTTTCTTCTTGATTCTTTTTTCTTTATCCAAATAAGGTTCCCACCTCCTTCTTTTTATTCCTCTGTGCTGTCTCTGCAAATCTGTATTATAAGATTATTATATTATATATATATATATATATATATATATATATATATATTATATATGTATTATAAGATTAACTAGAACTGGAATTACTGGGTTCAAGGACATGTGAATTTATATTTTTATAAATCTTACAAAGTGCCCTCCATAGAGGTTGCAACAATATATACTCCTACTAAAAATGTGTATGAGTGTATCTTTTCCCATACTCTCACCATAGTGGGTTTTATCAGGTGTACTCATTTTAAAAATTTTTGTCATATTACAGCTTGATTTACATTTTTTTATACATGACTAAGATTATATATTTAGAAAATATTTATTGGCCATTTGTATTCCTGTTGTGAACTACCTAGACATTTTTTTTTTTTTTTTTTTTTTTGGAGCTCTCAAGGTGATGGGTGCCTGCCTGGGTGGCTCATTCAGTTAAGCGCCCAACTCTTGATTTCCACTCAGGTCATGATCTCACGATTTGTGAGTTTGAGCTCCATGTTGGGCTCTGCGCTGACAGCATGAAGTCTGCTTGGGATTCTCTCTCTGCCCCTTGCCTGCTAGAACTTTTTCTTCTCTCTCTCTCTCTCAAAATAAATAAATAAACTTAAAAATAAATAAAGCTCTCAAGGTAATTATAATATGCTTGAGAACCACGACTTTACAAGATTTAACAGCCAATTAGATATTGGAAGAATGGGGGCGCCTGGGTGGCTCAACCGGTTAAGCGTCCAGCTGCAGCTTCATGATCTCACAGTTTGTGAGTTCAAGCCCCATGTCGGGTTCTATGCTGACAGCTCAGAGCCTGGAGACTGCTTCTGATTCTGCCTCTCCCTCTTTCTCTCTGCCCCTCCCCTGCTCACGCTGTTTCTATGTCTCAACAATAAATAAAAAAAAAATTAAAAAAAAAAAAGATATTGGGAGAATGGGCTGTGTCCAAGATCTAGGCCAATTGATACCATTAAGAAAGAATGGAGGAGCAGTAGCTTCTTTTATTAGGAAACTATAAATAGAATTTGGTTTTAATTCTTTAATTTGAATTCTCATAACACCAACTTTTTTTTTTCTTTTTTTGCAGTTGAAATGGATGCAGTCAGAACTGAATGTTGAAGAAGTTGTAAATGACAGGAGCTGGAAGGTATAAAATAATGCTGTTTCTTGGAGGGAACTGTGAGGGAAACTGAACTAGCAAAGGGAAACCGAGGGAGGGGGGGTAAGGAGTCCCTTGGGGCTCTCAAAGAGAATAAACATCCTTTATTTATAAGCTACTAAAAGTTTTTAACTTTGAGAAGTATACAGTTGGCATCCAAATATAGCCACCTTATCAAAATCAGCTTTATAGTCGTATGGTAGATTTCATGACATGTCATGGTAACAGAATTGGAGACATTTTGTATGTTTCCTAATACTAATCATGGGCATATTTGTTGTTTAGGGTTATTACTAGTTAACTCAGAACCTTCAGTGGCCTTATTTGTTAAAATTAGCCTTTTTGAGCCCCCTTGGTTTGCATAAATTTTCATATCATTAGCTATGCTTCATTAGCAAGCCTTCACAGTGGCTTGCTTTTCTGACATACCTGATCATGAAACTTATTTGTACATAACTTTACCAATACCTGATAATAGAGTTTTTATGGCTACTAGGTTCACATGTTCCTTATTGCTACCTGCATGGTTCTGAATAGGAATTAGCTTGGAGGACCAGGATTTGAAGACTTTACCTGTAGTCAAGAATCACAAAATGCTGACTTTAGTTGTATGAAATGGTATATCTGCATACCCTTCTCTAAAACTTCAAAGATTTCCAAAGAGAAAAATCTATGAAATCTGAAAGGATGAGCTGAAAATTCTGTTTTATCCTTTTGCCGGGGTCCTTGTTCCGGCGAATCTAGGGGTCCACAAAGGACGGACGGTCAGGCGAAAGGAAGTGAGAGAGCCATGAGAGATGGAGTCTGATGACCAAGCAGGCAGCCCTGGCAATTCTTGCATCTCCGACCTGCTAGTCTCAGTGTCTTTATTTTTAAAGATAGCGAGTTACATTACAACAATGAGTGACATTCCATAGTTTGATCTCTTTAACAGTAATCATTTTTACCAGCAAGGCGGCAACTTCCTTAATCCTGTATGTTGGTTTCAGGATAATTAACATATAAATTTAGGGTGGGGGGAAAGAACAGGAAGTTATGTAGGCCTGCCTATGTTAATTATCTATAGATAGATTAGGAGACATTCTATCCACAATCTTTAACCGAAATGGAGGATGTAGAGACATGATCTCTAATACTTGTCTAAGTCCTTTTCCTTTGTGAGTGAGTGAGCCTATATCGTAAGGGCTCATGTTTATCTGTTCTTTATAGAAACAACAGTTTCTGTAAAAGTATTTTGTTATTGCCTTTTTATTATAAAGGAGCGTGGGGATGGGAATAGCAAAAGGATTTGTGAAATGTTAACCTCAGGAAGGTTGGCTATTGTTTGCACCTTATCTATAAACAGTGCTTCTAACTTTTGGGCTAGGCTAACCTCCGGGGAAGGTCTTAAGTCTCTTTTCAGTCTCTCCTATCAGTCTCTTAATCAAATACTGAGAGAAGCTTTACGGAGATGTGCCTTGAGGTCTTATGGTGGGGCTGAGGGGATGATTAACACAATGCGATACCTGCAGGGAAAATCTAGTTTGGTTGAAGGAGTCTTGGGGCCTAACAGTCTGCTAATTTCTAGCCAACTCATAACTGCTATTCTATATGATCAATTTGTGTAACCTATCTCCAAGAGGTAACTTTGAGGTTACTTCTGACCAGGTTACTCTCATTCAGATTTTATCCATCAAGACCAGGTCCCCTTTTCCATGTGCCATAAAACCAAAGAGCATTATGTCCCTTAGGCCAACGAAAGCAGTTCAAGAAATCCAGGCCTGAAAGATTATTTAGAAGGAGGTAAGTTTAGGCGCCAGTTTGGCTGGCGGAAGCTTTGCTTCAGCCTTTTCCACACCGAGAGGGATTTCAACCTGCGAGCCCAAAATGGCTCCCAACATCCTTTGATATTAAGCAATGGAATAAGGTTAACACAGAGAGAGGTTAACTGAACCCAAACTAGAATGTACCAACTTGTAGAACTAAGAATAAATTGAAAAATACAAATTGATTTTCTTTGCTCTATCACTTTTCTTTATTCTGTCCTCTTTGCCAAGATTTCCTATTCCTGCTCTTTCTACCAACGTGAGAAGGTGTTAGCTACTTGAAAGATGTTGGCAATGTCCATTTATGTTCTACAGAGAGAATAATATTTACTCTTGGGATGGAATAGGAGAGGGGTACAATGAATATCTGATTTGAAAAACCCAGTGGAGAGGTTGGTGTATGTCAAATGTAGTGGAAAGAGTGAAGCATTTTTAGATTTGATACTAGTTTTAAAGAAAATACACTCCATCCAGTCTACAAAAACCCAAGTTCTCTGATTTAAAAAGAAGAAAATGTAGGTATGGTGCAGTAGGCCAGCAAAAGTTAGGAAGGCATTCAGGAAAAGGATTTGGAGAAGTTTGGCCACGTCATACAGTTCCCAACCATTGTGCCAAGGTCAGTAATCTGAAGCCTTCCCTGGTTTGAGCATTGGGAACTTGAGGGAAATGTCAGGACTGGGAACTGACAGGAGATGAACTGTAAGATGAAAGGACCAGAAAGAGTATATTTAATTTCTGCATTTTCTCTCTTTCTTTTTTTAATTTATTTTTATTTATTTTTTTTAACATATATTTATTTTTGAGACATAGAGACAGAGCATGAGCAGGAGAAGGGCAGAGAGAAAGGGAGACACAGAATCTGAAGCAGGCTCCAGGCTTTGAGCCGTCAGCACAGAGCCCGACATGGGGCTCGAACTCACAGACCATAAGATCATGACCTGAGCCGAAGTCGGCCGCTCAACCGACTGAGCCACCCAGGCGCCCCTGCATTTTCTCTTTTAATTTTGAGTTAACACATACCAAAGAAGATATAACATGTAGAATTTAAGGAATATTAATAAAATGAACACTCATATGTCTTTCACCCAGTTTGAGAGATTGAATAATACCAGTACTATAAAAGCTCGCTATGTAGATTTTTCTTTTCTTTTTATGCTAGTCCACAGTGGCCATTATAGGTTGTTGTGTGTGTGTGTGTGTGTGTGTGTGTATGTGTGTGTGTATGTGTTTTAACCTTATAAATGTATTTTAACCTTATAAATGATTTGTTCCTTATGTCAAGGAAGTATTAAGGTAAATTCTAACAAAAAATTCTTTTAGATTTTTGTAATTTTTTATTTGGACACAAGATTTTTAGATATGATTAAATATTTTTTAAATATTAAAGGATATATGGTAAAAATTCTACCTCTCATTCCTCCCTTTCAGCCACCTCCTTTCCTTTCCTTCTAAAAGGATGGTATGTACTTTTAGATATTTGCAGCTTTTCTAAATTTATGTACCTATACACACACACACACATTTTCCTGTTTTTTTGCGTATATGGAAGTGTTACTGTCCACATTTTTTTTTCCCTTAATATATTTTGGAGATCTTTTCAAATCGGAACATACAGGGCTTCCTTATTCTTTTTTATGTTTGCATTATATTCCATTGAATGGCCATCCAAAATATATTTATTTATTTATTTATTTATTTATTTTTTTTTAAATATTTTTAACATTTATTTATTTTTGAGACATAGAGACAGACCATGAGCAGGAGGAGGGCAGAGAGAGGGAGACACAGAATCCGAAGCAGGCTCCAGGCTCCGAGCCATCAGCACAGAGCCCGACGCGGGCCTCGAACTCACAGACCGCGAGTTCATGACCTGAGCCGAAGTCGGCCGCCCAACCGACTGAGCCACCCAGGCGCCCCCAAAATATTTATTTAACACAGTCCCATATTGACAGACACTGAGTATAGAATGTTCTTTTAACATTTATGATACATTATTTATTTAGGTTTTTAGAAAGCAAATTAAATAGAACAAAACATTTATAAATTTACATAGTTTAGCAAAAGAATGATCTTCCTTTAAGTATACCTACTTGTGAGAAAGATCTGCTACTCTTTTAAAAAATCACAACAGATATCTAAATAAAATCTACATTATAAAAAGAAAAAAAGCTTTATCTTAAACTTATTTTTAGATATTTTTAACTGTCCCAAATATGTCCAAAATATGGAATAAAGATGTTTATTAGTTACTATTACAAAATAAGTTAGCTTGTGATAATTTTTTCCTTCAATAATATGAATTTTTTTTTAAAAGTTAAAATTGTCTTATAAATGGACATCAAAACCTTCTTAGCACCTATAAGTCAGTTTGAACTGCTGAGGAAACTTCTCTGTTCCCTAATACTGTTGACCTGTGATAAAAATGGTTTTGTCCTCCTGAACCATGCTAAATTTAATTTAGATCCAGGTTTGATTTATACAAGATGACTCAGTGACCTTTGTTTCTGTTTAAATATTTTAGGTGTTTAATGAACGCTGCCGAATTCACTTCAAGCCTCCAAAGAATGAATGAAAAGATACTTTTTTATAAAAGAACCAGGACATCTCATAAGAGCTAAGCATGACAGATATCAACAAGGTGGGCTTCCTAGGATGATTTCTGAGCCAACAGTCCAAGACCTTTTGTTGATTTCAGCCCCACTTAGCCAAGACCTTAAGTACAAATAATTCTGATAATTATGGAAAAATCAACTGCTATTTTATACTGATTCTGTAAAAAAAATGTTTTGTAACTATTAAAATAATTTTCTGACTCAGTGTACATATTTACTTGATTGTTTTCCAAGTTGAGATCATAAGTTCTTATAAGAATTTGAATACGGTTTCAGTATCCGATTTTATTTGTATTATACCTTTTTGATTTTTACAGTTACTGGCAAGAACATGAACCTTTTTCGGTCACTGATGATTTTATCTTTTTATTTATGTTTGTGGGGATTATTGCTCCCCTTAAGTAAGAGGGCAATATTATAAGTTGGATACTGTCCAAAGAAACTTTCTTTTGGTACCTTAACTTCTCTTGTTTTTATATGCAAAAACTAATTTTGGGTGGAATTTTCATGGACAATATTTCCATGGACAATGAAAACAGTAAAATGAATCTGGAAATGGCAGAGGAGGGCTTGCATGATAGTATTCAAATGAGTCAATAAACCTATCATTGTAGAATTCAGTCATTGCAGGGAAAGCACTTTCTAGTACAGGATGACTATATTAGTTTTCTGTTGCTGCTTAACAAATTACCACAGTTTAGCAGCATAAAATCACATACTGTTTATCTGTTTACGGTTCTGTAGGTCAGAAGTCCAGGACTGGGTTCTCTGCTTGGGGTCACATAGACTGAAATCAAGTCAGGTAGGCTGGGCTCTTGTTTGGCGCTTCTGCAGAAAGAATGTGTTTCTAGGCTCATTCAGTTTGGTGGCAGAATTCAGATCCTTGTGGTTGTAGTACTGATGTCCGCATTTCCTTGCTTCTATCATAGGCTACTCTAAGTTCCTAGAAACTACCCACATTATTTGGCACATGGCCCACTCCTAGCTAGCAACAGTGCATTGAATTCTTCTCATTCTTGGAATCCGACTTTCTGTTTTGCTATAAACCAGACAAATTCTGCTTTCAAAATGTCTGTGATTAGATTAGGCTTGCTTTGACAATCTTCCTTTTGATTAACCCAAAGTCAAATGATTAAAGCCTTAATGACACCTGCAAATCCTTTTTGCCAGGTAAGGTAACATCACAGATGTAATACCTCGTGTTCACAGTCTAAGGGATTAGAGTGGGACATCTTGGAGAGCTGTTTTAGGATTCTGCCTACCGTAATGATTTAAACAAGCCATCTGGCTCTGGCACAGTTAGATTGACCACTGGGTTGTTGGTAGGCAGGTGTGTTGTGTGTGTTGACCCTCATCAGATTATGCATTTAGAAGGAGGCGATAAAGGTATAAAGTGCCTACCGTTCTTTCAACAAATCTTTTGAGCACTTATTGTGTGGGTTAGATACCATCTTAAGTGTTGCGGATATTAATAAACAAAATCTACTTTTGTGGAGATTATAATATAGTCTTCTTAATAAGGAAAAGTGTCTTAGGACCAGCAGTGTAAAAGATTTTCTACAGGACTTAAAGTGAATGGTGCCTGACAGAAAGTTGATGTTTAATTTTTTTTTTCTTGTATTTGCATCTTTCAACTGAAAGGATACACGCAAGAAAAAAAAGTAAGATTCAATAAAGATCTTCCTGATGCTCAGGAGGGAATTGAGAAACAACCTCTGGAAAGGATTCATAACAGCTTTTCCAGAATTTCAGGTCTGCTAAAATACTATCTGACTAATCCAATATGTTACTAGGATGCCTGAATCATCCTAATGTAACATGAAAAATGTGCAATTATGGTAATGAGTGACTTTTACTATAATGAATATTAATACGTTTAATTTGTGATGAATGACATTTAGAACCTCAACTATGGAGAGAAAGCGATGGCACACTGTTCTTGAAAGTTGATTAGTCTGCTGAAACAGTGTCTTGCATATAATTGCTGCCTTAATAATAGTTGATTCTGTTGGCTTGAAGAATAGATAGGATTTAGTCAGAGAGAGAGGGAGAAGAAATGGAGAGCAAAAGTTCAGAGATGAGTTTGGCTCTTCCTCGGCAGGACAGAAGATAGCCATAGAAGAGACATCAGTGATAATCCATCTCTAACAAGTATTTGAGTGTCTCACATATTCTAGGCACTATGAGCCAATACTAATACATAACTGAATGAAACACATAAAAAATACCTACTCTTAAAGAACTTACATGTGGTGAAGGGAGACAGACAATAGTAAAGAAGTAAATTATATAGTATACTAAAAGCTGATAAAGCTACATACCAAAAAAAGAATCTGGAAGGGGGAGTGGAGAATGGGTGGTAAATGACTGATTTCAGCAGATTATAAAATATTATAATGCCCTTGTCTTTGAAAAGCTCATTTAAATAGAGACTGAAATATACCAAATAAGTACAGTAATAAAAAGGAAGTTTTCTAATAAGTCATTCTCTTTCTCTTTTTAAAGTAAACTCTGTACCCAACATGGGGCTCAAACTCCTAATCTCAAGATCAAGAGCCATATGATCTACCAACTGAGGCAGTCAGGTGCTCTGGTCATTCTCTCTTTTAAGGTGTGCTTCAAAGATAACTGGTTTGGGAGATGGTGTGAGATGTACGCAGTGCTACTGCAGTAGTCTCTGCTTGTGTGCCGTCCTGCCTCTTTAGGCAGGGATAACTTGTAATGTGAGCTAATCAAATGTTAGCGATTATTTAGGTTACTCCTGAATTCTGTATGGACTTAGCCTAATAGTTAAGCCTTGATTGCCCCTTAAAAAACAAAACCAAAATCAAAAAACGCTGGTTATATAGTTGAGTGTGAACATTGAAGAATAAAGAAAATAGTCAAAAAGTGACTACCGATAGCAGCAGCATTTCTAGAAGAAGCCTAATTTACCCGACAGCATTATTTCAGGGGAGGAAACACAAAATGTTGATGCGTGTAAGCCATGATAGCTCCCAGCTTCTGAATGCCGTGGCCAGCTGAGGGTAATCCCTGTAAAAGGGAAGAAGACAGCCTAGGTGAAGTTATAGCTCTCCTGATGCATTAAGAAAGGACAGCAAATCCACTGGCACTTAAAGAGCGTTGCTATAGACGGAGTAGTTTTTCCGCTCCAGTTTTAAAAACTGGCAGGCAAAATTTGACTCCTGCTTAAAATTCTTCAATGGCTTCGCCCAAGGATAAGTACCAAGTTCTTAAAATGGCTTTTGAAGTCCTTTGTACTCTGACTCCTGCTTACTTCTAACGTCATCCTCTCTACAATGCACTTTATTCCCCACCAGGAGGAAACTACTTCTGTTTTCAGAAAAGACCCGGTGTTACCTAGGAACTTCAGCACTCTTTTCCCTGGCCAACTTCTACCCATGCTTCGTGTCTCAGCGATCGCTTCCTTCAGCAAGCCTTTTCTGACCTCTCAAATACAACTTAGGGATCCTCATTATGTGCTCCCATAATAAACACCTGTATTATGATCTTTATCGTCTTCTTCAATTGCTGGTTTACCTGTACCCCACCAGTTTTTGAGGGCTGGTGCTGTGGAGTACTCAGTGCTTGGGATAGTTAAGCCTGAGACACTGCTAGTTTTCTACGCTACATCCATTTTCCTCTTCCTGATCAATAGAATCCTGATTTTGTCAACAGTGTCAGTGTGCCCAGTTTCCCTTGCAGCCCCAGAGAGTAGCGAGGTAGTTTTTGAGATATAAGCAGAAGACTATTGGTGTATTTTGGGGAAACTTTCCTGGTACAGGCATTGTCCTTTCCTCCTCCTTTTTCCCTGAAGGGAAAAGCGTTCATAGAAATAACAAGAATGAGGACTGTTTGCTCATGTGGTGATGAACATGAAGATAAAACCACATGTTGAGGACGGCTGAACAGAAAGACAGAGGGAGACTGGATCCTTGATGGCATTGTGGCTTGCCATTCCAGCCCTGGGCTATCTGCGTCTCCAAACTTGCCCTCCAAAGTGAGGGCAGGAATTTATAATTTTTTCATTCAGGACCGTATCAGGAGTGGTTAGCTTATTTGGTTAAGCCTTTATGTTAGGATTCTGTTACATGGAGCCAAGTGCAGCCCATAAGTGATAGGCCAATGAACGAACAGTATACCGCTCACTAATACTAATAATAGCTCATTTGTTTATTGCTTACTACAAATTAGACACCATTCTAAGTATTTTACATGATTGTCATATTTAGGAGATGAACTTTGGGAGATTCTGATAGGGAAAGGCTAGAGAAGACCAGGCCTTATATGAAGGAATGGCCAGAAGTGTGTGAAGGAATTTGGGGGAAATTCATCTTCTTTCCATAAGAAGAATGTCTTAGCATTAAGAGCCAATCCAACCAGAACCTGTGCATTACTTACTTCTTAAGGATTTGGATCACATCTCATTTAAATATTGCAACACAGAAATACGGAGTTCCCCCCCCTTTTTTTTTGCTCAGTTGTTAAACCGACATTAAATCTCTCTCTCTCTCTCTCTCCTCCTAATCACTCATGCCTTACTTTAAGGACAAAATATTCCTGTCTGTCTGTCCATCCATCCATCCATCCATTCCTCCATCCATATGTTTGCCACGTGGATCAGACACCGGCCACACCACAGCCTGTTCTAGGGAAGACTCTGGCTCACAGCTCTTACTGAAAGAGCCCCTCTTTGTAGCCCATTTTACAGTATGCTGATTCCACCAGAGCTGCACAACTGCCCAAAAACTGCCAAACCTTCAGTTGCAGTGTCTGAGGACATGTCCTGGGGCAGGAAGGTGATCTGGACAATTAAATTCTTCAAAGGTTTGAACCGAGAAATACTGAGGAAATGATGTAGTTAGCAGTGGAAAGGAAGTGAAGCTTGAAGGAAAGGGATGCGGTGAAATAGAGGCCACATGGTCCAGTGTTCTGAGAAAGCAGGAGCTGTGAGGATGCACACCATGAAGCAGAGGAAATGATACAGAAGAAAGAATGCCAGTTAGAGCTGGCAGAAAAGTGGACAGAGACCGATGCAGACAGCTGCTTGGGAAATAGCTGAGCCCATTAATAATGGAACTCTAGAGTAAAAACCCACATCCATAGCTCCTCAGGTTCTTACAGCTGGCTTGGATTCTGTTTCTTGGATCTCCAGCTGTGAGACCCAGTTCTGTGTGGATCCCCTTCACAAGTGCTGATGAAGTGATGCATCCTAAGCAGATGCATCTTTATGATAAATCCCTGCATTACATAAAATCAATTAAGTTCTCTTGAATCAAAGGAGTCTATCAAGAACGTTCCCACTGAGTCAGGTGACCAACCAGTGTCTCCCTGTTCAAGCAATCCATTGACATTAGGACAATTTTTCCTCATCAAGTACTTCCTCATATCGTCCTTTAAAGGACCCGGTATGTGCTTGGATAGTTCCTTGGGAGAACTATACTGTGTCTGAACTTCAAGTTCCAGCAAGGGAAGCCTCAGGTAAGTGAAGAAACCTGTTTCCCAAGACAGAAACAGGAACAGAAATGCATTGCCTAAAATATCCTGCCAATATTGGTCATTTAAAAACAATCTGTGGCAGAGAATTTGGGAAGGCCTGACAGACATCTGGGGCTGAGTCCTTCACTCTTGCAAAGCAACAGTACATTCAGTTTCTCTCTTTGGGGTTAGACAAAATAATTTTGCAGTAGAGTACAAATTTTTGCTCCCAGGTTCTGTTTCAAATTTGGTTGGGGGAAATGCTTCAGAAATGCAATTTTCCTTTGGTTTCAATGGTACTGTAAAGGAAGGCAGATTTTTTTGGGGACAAGTTACTCCTTTATTTAGATAAGCCTTAAATGGTCAATGAGCTTTTGAAGACTTTTTCCATCAGCTGGATAGCCTGCAATTATCCAGTTATATTTTTTGTTATTCTGGGAATCCCAGCAGTTCTTGGGAAATAAGTCTAATTGTTTAAATACCATTTCTTTAGTTTCTTTTCCTTCTTTAAGTTTATTTATTTATTTTGAGAGTTTATAGAGTTCGTTTGTTTATTTATTTATTTAGTGTGTGCACATGCAAGCAGGGTAGGGGGAAGGAGACAGAGAATCCTAAGCAGGCTCCACACTGTCAATGCTGAGCCAGATGTGGGACTTGAACTCAGGAATCAAACTGAAATCATGACCTGAGCCAAAGCTGAACACTTAACCGACTGAGCCACTCAGGCACTCTCCACTTCCTAAGTTTTTTTTTTTTTAATGTTTATTTTTGAGACAGAGAGAGACAGAGCATGAGTGGGGGAGGGACGGAGAGAGAGGGAGACACAGAATGTGAAGCAGGCTCCAGGCTCTGAGCCGTCAGCACAGAGCCCGACGCGGGGCTCGAACTCACAGACCGCGAGATCATGACCTGAGCCGAAGTCGGATGCTCAACCGACTGAGCCACCCAGGCGCCTAAGTTTTTAAAATAAGCCACTCCCTTTAAAAAATTACCTTCCATGTTAAAATCATTTGTTTTTTTTTTTTTAGTTTAGTTTTTCAACAATAGTAAAATTTTTCAACAGCATTTAGTAAGTGAAAAATTATTTTCATTCTATTTTACTTGGACTAAACAGATTTGGGTCACATTTTCTGACTTTTTTTTTTTTTCCTGTTTTCATCATCTTGTTTTATGTTGGTCTCAGCCTATCAGTAACCAATGTTGTGACTGGACCAGCACTTGGAGTTAATCTGATTGCAAGACACCCTTGAACCCCTTAGCAATAACTATCAGGAAACCTTGAGGGGAAAACTTGATTACTTATAAGACCTGGAAATTACATAGCACACCTGGGACCACAAAACAAAGTCACAGAGATAGAGAAAGTGACATTGCATGGCCTAGACTTCTGCTTTTATTGGGATTGAGGGTGGGAGCTTAGGGTTTTGCAGGCTTATTCTTTATTGGTGAATTTAAAATGTAACTGGAAATTTAAAGCACAGGAAGAGAGAAGAAAACAAGTGGCCTAAATAGTTCATTATTTAAATTAACCAAGATTTCTAAAACAAGGGAGCCCACATTTCGGGGAGGCAGGTTGGTTCTTTAGCTGGTCTGTGTTTGTTTGAGACAGCCATCTTAGAAAAGGATGAGTCTTTGAAGTGGATGCCTCACCAAAGCTTAAGTCAGACAGTCACATTATAAAAGCAAACAAACAAACAACTGTCAGAGTTTACCCTACACACTATTCATTTTTTTTTTCATTTTTAAAAAAGTTTATGTTTTGAGAGAGAGAGAGCAAGCAGGGGAGCAGTAAACAGAGAGGGAGAGAGAGACTCCCATGCAGGCTCTGCAGGTCATTGCAGAGTCCAATGAGGGGCTCGAACTCACAAATGAGAGATCATGACCCCCGCCAAAATCAAAAGTCAGATGCCCAACTGGCTGAGCGACTCAGGGGCCCTATTCTGTTTTTAACCTACCATCAGATAGAGAAATCTTTTGTAATAAATTTTAAGCTTTGAAATGTATTTTTGATTCTATTAGGGCAAGTATTTTTCCTTTTTCCTTTATATCACTGTAGTACTCAACCCTGGCTGACATAAGAATCACCTGAACTCCATCTCGGATTCTCATTCAATTGGTCTGCATGGGGCCCAATTTGGGACTTTTAAAAATTTATAAATTAAGTCATTCTAATATGCAGGGATGATTGAGAATCGCTGCACACATTACTTGGTCTTTTTTCCTATTTATTCCTCTTTGTTACTATGTTCTCACTAATATGAAGTCTATGTAATCAGTAACAGGATATGTTTATTCATTTCTTCAAATCTTTTATTGCTAACAGTGAAGAGCCATAATTGTCTTTGGATATGTTCTGTATGTCCCTTATTAGAATAATTCTTAAACATGTAGTATATTCAAATTAGTATATACCAACATCAGGATAAAGTACAAATAAATCCAGTCAATCTGATTATAGAGATTTATATATCCTTGACCAGTTTCTCTGAGTTTACAACTACAGATGTTTGTGTCCATCTTCGCATTGCTCAGAAAAGGATTCTTATTAGTCCAGTGGGATCATTTCTGTTAGTCCTTGTTACCTAAGAACGCTGTGGCATTAGTATTCACCAGCCAGTGATCTTTTAGTTCACTGATTGAACTTAATATCTACATGCTAGGAGCTGAAGGTAGATGAATAGGACAGTTTATTATGAAATATCTAGCAGTGGTTGTTATATATGTATATAATTGTATGTATATGTATATATTATATATATATATATATTCACTATTTCAAGCTCTCTCTTACCTCCTACAAGAGTCAGAATAGCTGAGCAAATGAATTCTGAGCTCATGTTAGTAGAGTGTAGGGGTTAAAGGCATTGTTCCTGGAGGCAAATAGCCTGGGATTATATCTTCACTTTATTAACTAGCTTTGAGGCCTTGGGCAGTAACAGCCTCTGTACATTTAGTCTTCTGTAAGGAGGGGATAATAACAATACTTATCTCATGAGGTTGTTATGGAAATTAAATGAGTTATATGTATAAAGTCTTTAGAACACTATCTGGTATATAATAAGCACTTAATGTATACTATTATTTGGGGACAGGGGGATTGACAAGTGGCACTACTAGAGTGATGAACAGAGTGCAGAACATAGAAGGAGACATTATTTAGGGTATCTTTAAACAAATGTCCTTTTTTCCCTTCTCTTTCCCTCTTTTCTCCTTTCCTTTCTTCCACTTCTTTCTTCCCTCTCCTTCCTAACAAGTCAGCCCAAAATTCATTAGGTAGGCCCAAGGAAGGAATACTATGGATAATTATATGCCAATAGAGTAGATAATACAGATGAAATTGACAAACTTTTAGAAAGACACAATACCAAAACCAACTCAAGAAGTCAACTAAATAGACCTATAACAAACTAAGAGATTAAATTAGTAATCAAAAACTTCCCATAAAGAAAAGCCCAGGCCCAGATAGCTTCACTGCTACATTCTACCAAATATTTAAAGAAGAAGTAATACCAATCTACAGAAATTTCCAAAAAGCAGAAGAGGGAGGAAAATTTTTCAACTCATTCTGTGAGACCAGTATTACCTAGACACGAAAACCAAAGACATCACAAGAAAACTATAGATTAATAACTCTCATAAGTATGGATGGAAAAAATCCTCAACAAGATGCTAGCAAACCAAATCTAGCACATAAAAAAGAATTAGGTACCATGACCACATGGGACTCGTTGTAGGAAGGCGAAGTTGGTTTAACATTCAAAAATCAATTAGGGGCACCTGGGTGGCTCAGTTAGTTAAGTATTTGACTTTTGATTTCAGCACAGGTCATGATTGCATAGTCGTGAGATTGAGCCCCAAGTCAGTCTCTACCCTGGGCATGGAGCCTGCTTAAGATTCTCTCTCCTTCTCCTTGTGCCCCTCCCCTACTTGTGCACGTGCGCTCTCTCTCAAAAAAAAAAAAATAAATAAATAAAAATAAATCAATTAATGTAATACACTATAGTGAAAGAATAAAAAGCAAAACCACATAAACATCTTAATAGATGCAGAAGAAAGCATTTGACAAAATCCAATATTCTTTCATAATTAAAAAAATACTCAAAAAATGTCATCATCTTGATAAAGGGCATCTACAAAAACCCCACAGCTAACTTCGCACTGCATAGTGAATGACTGGATGCTTTCCCGCTAAGATGAGGAACAAGACAATGATATACACTCTCCCCACTTCTATTTAGCTTTGTACCAAAGGTTATAGACAGTGTGATTAAGGAAGAAATGCAAGATATCCAGACTGGAAAGAAAGAAGTAAAACTGTCTCTCTTTGCAGATGACATGATTTTGTTTTATATGAAAATCTTAAGAGAGGTGCCTGGGTGGCTCAGTCCACTAAGCTTCCAACTTTGGCTGGGGTTCATGATCTCATGGTTTGTGAATCCAAGCTCCACATTAGGCTCTGCACTCTTAGCTCAGATTCTCTGACTCTGTGTCTCTCTCGACCCTTCCCCTGCTTGCACTCTCTCTCAAAAATAAATAAATAAATAAACTTTAAAAAATCCTAAGAAATCTACCAATAAACAAGTTCACCAAGATTGAAGAATTCAAGACCAATATACAAAAATATTGATTGCATTTCTATACACATGCAATGAACAAGCTAAAATGAAATTAAAAAAAAATTTCATTTACAATAACATCCATAAGAATAAAATACTTAGAAATAAATGTAACAAATAAGTGCAAAACTTATACTCTGAAAACTATAAAACATTGTCGAAAGAAATTACAGAAAATGTAAATATTTGAGGAAACATCCCATGTTCATGAATTCAAAGGTTTATTATTGTTAAAATGGCGCTACTCCCCAATTTGATCTACAGATTCAACATAATCCCTATCAGAATCCTAGCAGACTTCTTTGTAGAAATTTATAACCTGATTCTAAAATTCATATAGAAATTCAAAAGATCCAGAAGAATCAAAACATTCTTGAAAGAGAAGAACAAAATTGTAGGATTCACATTTGTTGATTTCAAAACTTACCACAAAGCAACAGTAATCAAGAAAGTGTGGTACTGGCATAAGGAAAGACATGGAGATTAGTGGAATAGAATCGAGAGTCTAGAAGTGAATTTATGTGCCTGTGATCAACTGGCTTTAACAAGGATGCCAAGACCATTCAATGTAGAAATGAATAGTCTTTTCAACAAAGGGTGGTGGAACAACTAGAACACCACGTACAGAAGAAGCACACTGGATCCCTTCCTCATACTATTTATAAAAATTAATTCAAGGGGCGACTGGGTGGCTCAGTTGGTTAAGCATCTGACTCTTGGTTTTGGCTCAGGTTATGATCTCATGGTTTCATGAGTTCGAGCCCCACATCTAGCTCTGTGTTGGCAGCGTGGGGCTTGCTTGGGATTCTCTCTCTCCCTCTCTCTCTGCCCCTCCCCCACACATGCTGTCTCTCAAATAAATTAATTAAAAAATTAACTCAAAAGGGATCAAACACTTAAATGTAAACATTAAAACTACACAACTTTGAAAAGAACACATGGGAGTAAATCATTATGTGCTTGGATTTGGCAAAGTATCCTTAGATTTGACACCAAAAGCAAAACAACAAAAGAAAAAACAGATAATTTGGATTTCATTAAAATTAAAAACTTTGACGCTTCAAAGGACAGTGTCAAAAATTAAAAAGAACCAAAGAATGGGAGAAAATATTTACAAATCATATATCTGATAAGGGACTTGTATCCAAAAATATGCAAAGAATTCTTACAACTCAATAATAAACAGCCTGATTAAAAAAGTGGGCAAAGGATCCGAATAGACATTTCTCCAAGGAAGATATGCAAATGGATAATGAGATCATGAAAGGATACTTGACATCATTTGTCATCAGAAATGCAAATCAAAACCATAATACGATATCACTTCATACCCTTCAGGATGGTTTGATTCAAAAAGGCAGATAATAACGTGTTGAGAATGTGGAAAAATTCATTTTTTTATAATAGTTTATTTTCAAATTGGTTTACATATAACACCCAGTGTTCATCCCAACACGTGCCCTCTTTAATATCCGTCACCCCCTCTCCCCCCTCCCTCACTCCCCTCACCCTCAGTTTGTTCTTAGTCTTTGAGAGTCTCTTATGTTTTATCTCCCTCCCTCTCTGTGTCTTTTTTTCCTTTCCCCTCTTCCCCTCCCCCTGGTTTTTACTTAGTCTCACAAAGTCCACCTATTCTTGGAAACATATGGTATCTGTCTTTTTCTGATTGACTTATTTCACTTAACATAATACGCTCCAGTTCCATCCATGTTGCTACACATGGCCAGATTTCATTTTTTCTCGTTGCCACGTAGTAGTCCATTGTATATATGTACCTCATCTTCTTTATCCATTCGTCAGTTGATGCGCACTTGGTCTCCTTCCATGATTTGGCTATTGTCAAAAGTGCTGCTATGAACATTGGGGTACACGTGCCCCTATGCATCAGCATTCCTGTGTCTCTTGGGTAGATTCCTAGCAGTACTATTGCTGGGTCATAGGGTAGCTCTATTTTCATTTTTTTGAGGAACCTCCACATCGTTTTCCAGAGTGGCTGCACCAGTTTGCATTCCCACCAACAGTGTAGGAGGGTGCCTGCTTCTCCACATCCCTGTCAACATCTATAGTTTCCTGATTTATTCATTTTAGCCACTCGAACCAGTGTAAGGTGGTATCTCAGTGTGGTTTTGATTTGTGTTTCCCTGATGAGGAGTGACTTTGAGCATCGTTTCATGTGTCTGTTGGCCATCTGAATGTCCTCTTTGGAGAAGTGTCTATTCATATCTTCCGCCCATTTCTTCACTGGATTATTTGTTTTTCGGGTGTGGAGTTTGGTAAATTCTTTGTAGATTTTAGATACTAGTCCTTTATCCGATATGTCATTTGCAATTATCCTTTCCGTCGGTTTTCTATTAGTTTTGTTGGTTGTTTCCTTTGCCATGCAGAAGCTTTTTATCTTGATGAGGTCCCAATAGTTCATGTTTACTTTAAATTCCCTCGCCTTTGGAGATGTGTTGCATAGGAAATTGCTACGGCTCAGGTCAAAGAGGTTTTTTCCTGCTTTCTCCTCTAGGATTTTGATGGTTTCCTGTCTCACATTCAGGTCCTTCATCCATTTAGAGTTTATTTTTGTGAGTGGTGTAAGGAAGTAGTCTAGTTTCATTCTTCTGCATGTTGCTGTCCGTTTCTCCCAGCACCATTTGTTAAAGAGGCTGTCTTTTTTCCATTGGGTACTCTTTCCTGCTTTGTCAAAGATTAGATGGTCATATGCTTGTGGGTCCATTTCTGGGTTCTCTATTCTATTCCATTGGTCTATGTGTCTCTTCTTGTGCCAATACCATGCTGTCTTGATGACTACCGCTTTGTAATAGAGGTTAAAATCTGGAATTGTGATGCCTCCCGCTTTGGTTTTATTCTTCAGAATTACTTTGGCTAATTACTTTTGAAATTACTTTTGTGGTTCCATACAAATTTTAGGATTCTTTGCTCTAGCTTTGAGAAGAATGCTGGTGCAATTTTGATTGGGATTGTGTTGAATATGTAGATTGCTTTGGGTAGTATTGCCATTTTAACGATATTTATTCTTCCGATCCATGAGCATGGGATGTTTTTCCATTTCCTTGTGTCTTCCTCAATTTCCTTCATAAGTTTTTTATAGTTTTCCACGTAAAGGTCTTTTCCGTCTTTGGTTGGGTTTATTCCTAGGTATTTTATGGTTTTTGGTGCAATTGTGAATGGGATTCACTTCTTTATTTCTCTTTCTATTGCTTCACTGTTGGTGTAAAGGAATGCAACCGGTTTCTGTATGTTGATTTTGTATCCTGCAACTTTGCCAAATTCATGGATCAGTTCTAGTAGGCTTTCGGTGGATTCTGTTGGGTTTTCCATGTAAAGTATCATGTCGTCTGCAAAAAGTGAAAGTTTGACTTCATCCTTGCCTATCTTGATGCCTTTTATTTTGCTTTCTTGCCTGATTGCTGATGCTAGGACCTCCAACACTATGTTAAAAAGCAGTGGTGAGAGTGGACATCCCTGTCGTGTTCCTAATCTCAGGAGGAAGGCTCTCAGTCTTTCCCCATTGAGGACGATATTAGCTGTGGGCTTTTCATAAATGGCTTTTATGATGCCTAAGTGTGTTCCTTTTATCCCGACTTTCTCGAGAGTTTTTATTAAGAAGGGATGCTGTATTTTGTTAAATGCTTTTTCTGCATCAATCGACAGGATCATATGGTTCTTATCTTTTCTTTTGTTAGTGTAATGTATCACATTGATTGATTTACGAATGTTGAACCATCCCTGCAACCCAGGGATGAATCCTACTTGATCGTGGTGGATAATTCTTTTTATATGCTGTTGGATTCTATTTGCTAATATCTTGTTAAGAATTTTTGCATCTATGTTCATCAAGGATATCGTCCTGTAGTTCTCTTTTTTTTGCTGGGTCTCTACCTGGTTTGGGAATCAAAGTGATGCCGGCTTCATAGAATGAGTCCGGGAGTTTTCTTTCCGTTTCAATTTTTTGGAACAGCTTGAGGAGGATAGGTATTAACTCTGTTTTAAATGTCTGGTAAAATTCCGCAGGGAATCCATCTGGCCCTGGACTTTTATTTGCTGGGAGATTTTTGATAACTGATTCAATTTCTTCACTAGTTATGGGTCTGTTCAAGTTTTCTATTTCTTCCCATTTGAGTTTTGGTAGCATGTGGCTGTTTAGGAATTTGTCTATTTCTTCCAGGTTGTCCAATTTGACAGCATAGAGTTTTTCATAATCTCTGATGATTGCTTGTATTTCTGAGGGATTGGTTGTAATCACTCCATTTTCGTTCATGATTTTATTGATTTGGTTTCTCTCTCTTTTCTTTTTGAGGAGCCTGGCTAGAGGTTTATCAATTTTGTTTATTTTTTCAAAGAACCAGCTCTTGGTTTCATTGATCTGTTCCACTGCTTTTTCTGTTTCCATATGATTAATTTGTGCCCTAATCTTTGTTATTTCTCTCTTTCTGCTAGGTTTGGGCTGTCTTAGCTGTTCTGTTTCTAGTTCCCTTAGGCATGCTGTTAGAATTTGTGTTAGGAATTTTTCTTGTTTCTTGAGATGGGCCTGGAATGCAATATATTTCCCTCTCAGGACTGCCTTTGCCGCATTCCAAGCGTTTGGATTGTTGTATTTTCATTTTCATTCGTTTCCATGTATTTTTTAATTTCTTCTCTGATTGCTTGGTTGACCCATTCGTCTTTTAGTAGGTTATTCTTTAGCCTCCGTGTTTGTGGGCGCTTCCCAGACTTTTTCCTGTGGTTGATTTCAAGTTTCAAAGCATTGTGATCTGAAATTGTGCATGGTATGATCTCAATTTTTTTATACTTATTCAGCACTTCCTTGTGCCCCAAAATGTGGTCTATCTTGGAAAATGTACCATACGCATTTGAGAAGAATGTAAATTCCTTTGCTTCTGGATGAAGAGCCCTGAAGATATCTGTCAGGCCCGTCTGTTCCAATGTGTCGTTCAGGGCCATTGTTTCTATGCTGATTCTCTGTTTAGTGGATCTATCCAGTGCTGTGAGTGGGGTGTTAAGGTCCCCTGCAACTAGCACATTTTTATCAATAAGATAGCTTACGTTTGTAATTAGTTGCTTGACAAATTTGGGTGCCCCAGAATTCGGCGTGTAGATATTTATAATTGTTAGCTCTTCCTGCTGGATAGTCCCTGTGATTATTATATAATGCCCTTCTTCATCTCTTATTACATCTTTTACTTTAAAGTCCAGTTTGTCCGATATAAGTGTGGCTACTCCAGCTTTCTTCTGAGTTCCTGTAGCATGGTAGCTAGTTCTCCATCCCCTCGCTTTCAGTCTGAAGGTGTCCTCAGGTTTAAAATGGGTCTCTTGAAGACAGCAGATAGATGGGTCTTGTTTTCTAATCCATTCCGTTACCCTGTGTCTTTTAATTGGAGCGTTTAGTCCATTTGCATTCAGTGTTAATATTGAAAAATGTGGGTTTAGAGTCAAGGTGTTGTCTGTAGGTTTCATGTTTGTAAGGATGTCTCTGGGGCTCTGTGTTCCTTGCAACCTTTCCTTTATAGAGTTCCCCTCAGGATCTCTTGTAAGATTGGTTTATTTGTGATGTATTCCTTCAGTTTTGTTTGTTTGGGAAGACCTTTATCTCTCCATCCATTTTGAATGACAGGCTGGCCAGGTAAAGGATTCTTGGCTGCATGTCCTTCCTGTTCATCACATTGAAGATTTCCTGCCATTCCTTTCTGGCTTGCCAAGTTTCTGTGGATAAGTCCGCTACTACCCTAATGTGTCTGCCTTTGTAAGTCAAGGCCTGTTTATCCCTAGCTGCTTTCAGGATTCTCTCTTTATCTTCTGTAAAGAGCTGTATTTTCCCAACTTCACTATGATGTGTCTTGCTGAGGGCCTATTCGGGTTATGTCTGAGGGGAGTTCTCTGTGCCTCTTGGACTTCAATGCCCATTTCCTTCTTCATGTTGGGGAAGTTCTCATCGATGATTTGTTCAAGTACCCCTTCGATTCCTTTCTCTCTCTCTTCTTCCTCTGGAATTCCTATAATACGGATGTTATTCCGTTTGATTGCATCGCTCAGCTCTTGAATTCTCCTTTCCTGTTCCTGAATCAGTTTCTCTCTCTTTTTCTCTGCTTCCTCCTTTTCTGTAATTTTATCTTCTAATTCCCCTATTCTCTCTTCTGCCTCTTCAATCCACGCTGTGGCTTGCCTCCAATTTGTTTTGCCCCTCATTTAAAGCATTTTTTAATTCCTGTAGATCGTTTTTTTTAGGACCTTGATCTCTAGGGTTCCCCTACTTTCTTGTATGCTTTTTTCAAGCCCCTGCGTGTATTTTTATGTTTATCATTCTGTATTCTTGTTCTGTTAAGTTGCTTATGTCTGCTTTCATCATTTCTTGTGCTGTCACTATTTCCTGTACAGTCTTTTGAGGGGAGTTCTTCCATTTGGTCATTTTGGCAATGTGTGTATTGGTTTATTTCCTATTTCTCCTCAGTCTCCCCGGATTCTCTGGATTTCGTGTTCTCTTTCCTGTAGCCTCCAACTCCTCTTCCTGCAGAGCCCTGTGATTGAGAGTTTCTTGGTCTCAGTCCCTCTCAGATTAAGAGTCGCCAGAGACCAGCAGCGGGTATTCCTTCTTTTCCGCCATGTTGGCCCCTTCAGCAGGATGTGGAAAACTTCAAATCCTCCTACACTGCTATCGGAAATGTAAAATGGGTAAAATGGTGCATCTACTTTGGAAAACGATCTGTAAGTTCCTTGAACAATTAAACATAATGAGTTACCATATTCACTCTTAGGTATATAACCAAGAGAAATGAAAACACATATGGACAAAAAATATGTGCAAATGTTTATACATTGTTCATCGTCTTTGCTTAGGGGTAAGGATATGGAGTTAGATGGAGGATGATAGCAAAAAGGTATGGTTTTCTTTTTGAGGTGATGAAAATGTTCTAAAATTGTTTATGTGATGGTTGCAGACATTTTAAAATACACTAAAAACTATTGAATTATATACTTTAATTGGTGAATTATATGGTATATAAATTATAACTGAAAAGAGATGTTAGAAAATTCTGATAAAAAATGGCAATTAAATGGAACACTTGCTTTTGGACTGGAGCTTTTAGCAATAAAAGACATTTTGGGAATGACTGAGGGAACTGAATGTTGTCTGGGGATTAGATGTTAGCAAATGTAGTAACAGTACATTAACTGTTGATCTTAATACATTAACTAAAATCAGTTAATTTCCTGATTTTGATGGTTGTATTTCAGTTGTTCAGGAGAAAATGCTTGTTTGCAGGAAATACACACTAAAGTTTTTGTTGGTGATGGGGCATTGCTGTAGGTAACTTATTCTCAAGTGTCTGGGGAAAAAAGATTTTTTGCAACTTACCTGTAAGTCTGAGGTTATTTCAAAATGTAAATATACATATATTTTTTTTTATCTTGAAAGAGAGAGAGAGAGAACATGTATGAGTGGGGGAGGGGCAGAGCGAGAAGGAGAGAGAGAATCCCAAGCAGGGTCCACACTGTCAATGCAAAGCCCAATCCGGGGGACTTGAACACACGAATGGTGAGATCATCACCTGAGCCAAAGTCTGATGCTTAACCAATGGAGCCACCCAGGTGCCCCAAAATATAAACATATTTTGTAAAATACCTGATTTAATTTTAAAATGGGAGGCTAGGGATGGGATATTGGATTCTCAGCAACCATAGGGAACTGATCACCCATGATCTAGCCTGCCTATGGTAGAATGGTGGTGGTGGTGGCAGTGATGGTCTTATCCTTTGACTTTGAGAAAGAAAAGGTAATTACTATTAACACAATAGAAGAGAGATGGTTGAAGAAATCAATTTATTTGAAAAGGAATGCTTCCTTATTGATAGTTACATGTATTAGCAGGGATCATTAATCAGTAGCCAGTGGAAAACACCAGACCACTCTTGGAACGTGCTGCTAAAAGCCTGTCAGCTCATCGTCCTTCCTTTTGCCAGTCTGGTAACCAGTAAGTGTCAGAGACGGATCTTGTCCTGGAAGACCTTTGAATACTTTAATGTGAATATACCTATTATCACTTACTTGCACCTAAAAGATAAAAAAAGAAAAAAAAATGAAAAGGAAATTCATTCAAAGGATCTCTGTCAAGTGAAAGATCTACAGACTACAAAGACTTTACTGAAGTAAGCTTTTCGGGAATAGCATTTCTAGACCAGCATTCTAAGACCTTTGATTTTCATAAATCTACCATCTTATTGTATGAGAAAGGGTATAGCAAGAGTCATAAGCCCTTATTTTATTTTATTTTATTTTATGATTTCCTACTGTTTGAGCACAAATCAAAGTCTAGAGTTGCATTTCATTTTCAAAAATGCACAGAGCAAGAAAACAAGTGACTATCATTTTGTTGATTCTGTTTTCTGACTTTCAAATTAGGACATTTTATTTTCCACAGAGTTTGAGAAGGGAGGAGAAAATCAGAATTGTCCTAGAAATTTTGGGATGCGTGGTTCCCATTTCTATATTAGAACCTACTTTATAAGTGCCCACTAGTAGGACTGAGCAGCGCCCAGGCTGTGGATAGTATAGTGTCCCTCCTAAAATAAAGGGATCTTGCTGGGAAGTCATTGGTATGAAAATTGAAATGGTAGTTTGGGCATGAATCTGGGACCTAGAAAATCATGGTAAGAATTTCTACCTTTGTTCTTGGTTGAAACAATAAAAGTTTATCTTATAATAATATTTTTTACATTCTGATGTTCCTTCCTAATTAACAAATACCATTTATCAAATGCTTACTATGATTCAGAGGCTATGATGAGTCTTTTATATACTTCTTACTAAAAGGCCTGAAGAAAGGTAGAACAATGACAGTTTTACAGATACAGAAGCAGATTAGGAGAGATAAAGTAATTTTCCAAAAATTTCTCAGCTAATAAGTGACAGAGTCAAAATCAAAATCCAGACTCTAACATTGATGTCCTTTTCACTCCACAGTGTAAACTTTTAAAAGCATTTATTCTGTACTTGGAACAGGGCATCAGCCTTTACATACTTATTAGATCCAGTACAGCCAGTAGTTCATCATCAGACTCTCTGGATTCAAATCCTAGCTCTGCTCTTATAATTGTATGACCTTATTAGTTACTCCATCTCTCTAGGGCTGCATTTGCTCATCATTCACACAGGGGAAATGATCGTACTTACTTAATAAATTTGTTGAGAGGATTAAAAGAGATAATACATGCCCAGCTCTTAGAACAGAGCACATTTTAAGTGCTCAGTAAATTTCTCGTTCATTTATTCCACACAACACCTGGCAAAGTAGGTTATTATTTGCTTTGGGCAGACAAGGGCATTGAGGCTCAGAGATGAGGAACTTCAATTACAATAGGCACTGACTAGTAGAACAAGTCAAACAAGTGTTCAAGGGTGCCAGAACTGTCTGACACCAAAGCCTGCACCTCTTCCCTTCCACCTCTTGCCTCTTGATAGGTACTTGAGAAAGAACAGAAAAGGTCAGTCACATCACCAGCAAGATCTTAAAGGTAGAGAGTGGTTCAAAGCAGAGATCAACTAGATAAGATGGCCAGGAAGTAATGTGGGAACTGTAATCCAGTAGGAGAAATTTGACCAGGCAGGTGGTCTTAATGTAAGAAATTTTCAAGTTTTCTGACAAACTTTTAAGGACATACATGAGCTGGCTATTATATGATGTTTATGAACTTGGACTAATCATAAATTATTAAAACAATGATCCCAATTTTGATGTCATGTTTCTTGTCTTTAAACAAAATCATTTTTAACTGGAGAACATTCTTTTTCAGCTGTGAAGAAAACTGACTGAGAAAGGAGGAGACAATGCCAGTGCTTTCTGAGGATAAGGCAGGATCTCATTCATGTTCACCACCTCAGGACCTGGCATATACTAGGAGCTCAAATTTGGTAGGACTGGGATGATCCACTTATATAAATCAGTGTTGTAATTTTCCTATGCTTAGCTGGTTAGGACCGGTTATTTTATTTTTTGGCTCAAAACATTTTTCAAAAGTGTTTTATCTCAAGTAGTTATTAATTCTTAATGAGAAATAAGCCAGAGTGTGTGTTGGTCAAATGATTTTATAAAGATTAAGTGAAAGCATTTGAATGTCTATTATTTATTAAATCAGAATTGTCATTTCAATACAAAAGGATGAAAATGGTTCCCAAATATCTATGGTTGACTTGAAATGGTTCCCTTTCAACTTCGTAACCATTTTCTTCAATTATAACTGGATACTGCATCATTTCATTTATTGATGTAGCTATAAAATTAATCTTAAAATTATTTTAAATGTTCTACTGTTTTAAACTATACCTACAGTATCACAAATTGACTCTACTTATTTGAATTGCCAAACTTATTCAAATTGTGTTAATCAAAATGCTTATGTAAAGGACAAAGTGGTTTAAGTTATTTTCCCACCTTAAATTACTTTAAGTCTTTCCTAAAATCCATTTAATTAGATCTATAGTATCACAAAGCTTTGAGGTAGAATAAGCTTCAGGATAGCATGTCATTCAGCTCCATGCCTTCAAGCAACTGAGATACTATCCTCCCACTTCCCATAAGAAGCAGCCACAGCCACAAATTAAACATGCTTGGAACTGTTATGACATCTCTTTCCATACAATTTTTGAAAATTGTAATTTATAAAATGTAATTATCATTTAGAAGGAATCAATATAAGAAAGCTTTCTAAATTCACAGGAAATAGATGGTATAAATATCCCATCATCTACCAAATTTGAGAAGTTACCACTTGGGAAGTTAAATATGGGATAGGCATCTTCATTTAGCACAACCAGAAGGGACAGAATATATGGTAGGGGTGACAGGGAGCATCACATAAAATGAGATACACGGTATCTTTTAGTGCCAAGATGGATGTTGAACTCTAACCTTAATATAGTAATTTATTCCGGCAACCACTTGAGTTTTGTACTCTATAGCTTCAAATTTTTGGTAAGCGTCATTCGTTTTTTCTTCAAGCTGAGGTTTAACCTTAAGAAGAGAAAAGAGGAAACACGTTATCAAGGCTATATTGAACTCCATTTATGTGATTTACAAGCCTGGGTACCTCGTGTTTCTGAAGGTCCTCAAACATAATAATGAGAGCTATTTACGGTATTTCAAGGAAAAGAAAACATCTACCTTTAATAATTACATGGGCTAACTAAAATGTCAAATTTTGTTGCTTTAAGGCTGAATTTACATCTACTTGTGGCAATATAGCAATATGGTAGTGTCTTCACTAGTAAAGATCTAATATATATATCTTTGTTTAATAAAGATGAGAAAGCTATAATTACTACTTCATTTAAAAATTTTTTATTTTGAAATAGTTTCAGACTCAAAGTTACAAAAATAGTGTCAAGATCCTTAATTTAGTTACATCTGTAATTTCCTTTGCCATGTAAGATAACACATTTACAGGATTCAGGGATTAGGACGTTGGCCACCAGTCTGTCTACCACAGAGGGATTGTAGATTATAAGCTTTGATGGCAGCATTCCCAAACCAAACATGAGAATGAGAGTCTCAAGTTCAATATGTGAACTTTCACTGAATCTACCAGTTTTCAGTATCGGTCCTTCATTCCTGCCCTCAGCTGAGCCTGATAATGCTAGTGTCCACTGTGTTCTCTCTGACTCACTTTCTGCTAAGAGTAAATCTCCAGAATCCTGCAAGGGTGGAGGATGGGTAATAGCTTATCTTTCGGCTCGTAAGAGAGTGAACAGGATGGATCTGGGGGCAAGCTCCTCATACAGATCTATCATCAGTTCTCCTGGTGTTAGCCCCATGCCTCACTCTTGTCATCATAAGTTTCTGGTGTTGCTAGTGCTTGAGCCATTTTAGATTTCTGCACCACGAATCCACTTACTTCTGGCTCATCATTCCCTTCTGTGGTTTAGGTTTTGTCTAGATGGTCCAGTAATTTACCATTGTTCATCTGTTTTCCATCTTCCAAAGTTTTGTCAGTATTTCTGAGGTGGTATTTGCCTATCTCCTGTTGTCTTTCTATTTGTGGCTTTGTACCCTTTACCCCGTAATATTTTCCTATCATTTAGAGGGAAAAGGAAATAGATGTGTATGTTCAATATACTTTGTTTATTGGGAAGTTGTCTCCCTACCCATCACTAAAGCATTTTATGTGTTTTAGGGAGGTCTCCTATGCATCTAGGGTTCTCCCAAAGCCATATCAAGTCCTTCCCATCAGCGGGCAGATGTACTGAATACTTTTCTATCAGCATCTCGGTTTGGGTACCAGAACTGTTTTCTTTCTTTCTTTATTTTTAAAAATTTTTAAGTGTTTATTTATTTTTGAGAGAAAGAGAGACAGACAGAGCATGAGCGGGGAAGGGGCACAGACAGAGAGGTAGACACAGAATTTGGAACAGGCTGCAGACTCTGAGCTGTCAGCACAGGGCCGGACGCGGGGCTTGAACTCGGGAATGGTGAGATCATGACCTGAGCCAAAGTCAGACACTTAACCAACTGAGCCACCTAGGTGCCCCAAGAACTGTTTTCAAAGATGTAGACATTTCCAAATTCTTTGAGTTCTCAGACTTTTGAGGCTACAACACTTCATAAACCACCACCCATTTCTCTGTGACCTTCAGAATAGATGGGAAGAATGTGACATTGCTTTCTTGAGATGGAAAATAAAGCTCCAAAGTGGACATAGGAAGAAGAAAAATCATAAGGTATAAAGAAACCAAACAAACAGAAATGGGAAGAGGTAGGGTGCAGGAGAGGGGGAAAAAGTAGACAGGAATGTAGAGAGAAGTCAAGTAAGGAGAGGAATTACTGTCCTGTTGCTTCCTCTGTCTAACCCTTCTGAGCCAACATGGGGTACCAGTGAAGTTAGAAGCTGAGTTGGAAGGGGTTAATCTCTACACTAAACCCAACATTATCTATTTAAACCTCATTTTACAAATGAGGGAGTTAAGGCTGTGAGGAGAACATGATTGCTTAAGGCTGAAAAGTTGTTAATTACAGTTATTTAAGATTTTAAATCCCTTGCCTGATAGCTTAAGTATCTGATTTATCTGTGGCAGTGATCTGTATTCCTTCCTTCTAGTCTTTTGGTCCTGTTTTTTTTTTTTTAATGCATATCAGAAAATTTTATTTCTGCCTTAAAAATAGATCAGAATCTGCAACCTTTCCACTGTATCTATGTAGTCCACAAGTCCAGAATTTTCCATAAGAGAGTTGATTTCAAATGTCCTGGTTTGTTTCAGTAAGTGCACTGGCACCTGTTAGACTATGTGCCATAATTTCAGGTTCACTCTATTTATAACCTGTAGCCTTGCTCTCTCTTCCCAGTAGAACAGACTGGTATTATTCTAATGTTGGATGCTATGAACCTGGGGTGATGAGACAAACTGAGGAGCAGGAAAGGAGGAAGAATAGGAGGGAACTGGTCAGTGAAACCTTAATTTTCAGAAAGCAACTTGGTGCTGAAAGATTCCCCAAGGATGGGTCCTGGGAGGGTGAAGCCAGCTGGGAGTGGTGGTCTGGGACCTGGTGGCACTTAGACAGACCTTGAGCTGAACACAGTTGGCATTCACCTTCCTCGGCCTGCCATGCATAGTGGTGGCTGAGATGCTGGAAGAAGAAACAGTGTGGGTTTGTCACTTGGGCCCCCGCCAGTGGAAGGATACTATCGGGAAGGAGCAGCTGGTAAAATACAATTACCCTAGAGCTGTTCAAGTGTTTTGTTGTTGTTTTTTTGTTTTGTTTTGTTTTGTTTTTATTGATGCAGAGCATGAATCTTGGTGAATTGTTAGTTCTCTGGGAGCTGAGGATTCGAGCCTTGCCGCACCCAACACCTATGGTTTTTCCCTATCTGTAATCATTCCACAGAAACATTGGGCTATGCTTAATTTAGGGAGGAATGGATAGAAAGGTGATAGAGGCAACATGGGTAAGCCATATTTTGGGACGTTTTACAGAGTAAGGAAAGAGAGTTTTGGCAATAGCATGAAAGTATAGTAGGGCTGATGAGAGGTGACTTATAGACGTTTGTCATCTGACATTGTTTTGAAGGAAGAGACAGTATGGGGCAAGGCAACTGGTATGCAAGAAATGACGGCACCTGACATAAGAGAGGAAAGGTTGACTGAAGAACGGAGGGCAGAGTCTTAGACTGGAGGGAGGAATGAGATCCAGCAAGAGATAAGGAAATCAATTGTACCAGATGACTGCAGTTTTTTAAGAGAAGAAACAGACACCTGCTGCAGGGGGCATGGGGATGGAGGGATTGAGGAACCAAGGAGAGAGAAGGTCCACATCCACCTTTCTGGAGTTTCTAGAAAAGGGCCAACAGGATGTGACTGAAAGGATGTTCTGGCAGCCCTAGGGTCCTGTTGCTGTTGTTTGCTGACATGAATTCATAGATTTGTAGTGAGTGAGCTTCTGTGGTTCTGCAACTTCCTTGAGCAAAGTTCTTTGGATCTGGAGCACAGCTGAAGAGGAAGTAGTGGCAATGGGAGTGATCTCTAATTGAGGACTGGAATGCCAGAATTTCATGGGGTCAACAGAAATCAGGGGTGGAAGAGCGTATGAAGCCACCCACCATGGGTCCAGGCTGGATGAATGCTCAAGTTGGTCTAGGCATGTTCTGATGATGAAGATGGGAGGGTGAGTGCCTGAAAGATTGTAGTGTGGCTGAATGGCAGGCTCTCTGGGTGTGGGGCAGTGGGAGAGGTGATTGATGAGGAAGCTGCTGTCAGAGAGAATACAACTATGTGGGTGAGTGACAACTGTGACATGCTAAGCTCTAGGGCGTGGTGTCCGTGATGGTTTGTAGAGAGGACGTTCGTATGGGATTATGATCTGTGCTTGCCAGGAATGGCATTCAGTAATTAAGTTTAACTTAGGTGTGTGTATGTGTGTGTGTGTGGTGGTGTATGTATCTACTTGTGTGTGAATAATAATAGCCCTTATTTCTAAAAATAATTGTTGAAATAACATTTCTTTCCTGCATGTAAAGTTACTCAGAATTCTCACTCATTGGCTTGTTAACATATGATGTAAGATAATGGATCAGCAGGCATGATCTAGAGGCTTTTGCTGGTAGGGCCACTCACTTGGTCCTTAATTACACATATAGTTTTTCATAGGTGAGGCCAAGTATACCTCGTTATTTCCTCCAACCTATTTTGTAAAATCTCTCTAAAGGCAGGAACCATCTTTGTGTCCCTTCTGTTCCTATAACATTTCACACAGTTCTGTGTATATGTTTTCTGAATGAAGAAAGCAGTGTTGTTTTTCTTAATGACAACTTATCTTTCCAGAAAGGAAAGAGAATAGAAGAGAGGGATAGCAGAGATCCTCAACTAATATAAAGAATTCTGGGAAAGGGGATTTCTTCCATGTGTACTCTGGACCCAACATTCATTAGCATCCTTTAGTAATTAATACATGATACACAATTACCATTCAGTCTCTGTTATCTTCAGAATGGGGACACTCTTTTCTTCTGCCTTTGGAAAGGATCAAGTCTCCTCAACCCCAAGCTCTTTGTTTGATTTTCTTCTCTTTCTGACCTTGTCCAACATCCCTCTTTCATTTTGATGTCAAATTCCTTAAACCTGCAGTTCTCATTTTTCCTTTGATGCATTCTCCTCTCTGTGAGATAGCCTTCTCCATCCTTCCTTTCCCTCCCAAATGGAGTTCTTCCTTCAGTTGGCGTTCCACTAAGAAGCTCTTTGATATGGACAGGGGAAAGCTGATAAACTCGAGCTCCTCTAAGAATATCTGCATTTTAATAGGTGATTAAAAAAATAAGAATACATAAAAAAAAATCAAAGAGATAAAATTACAAGGTAAATGACAGGTAGTAGTGGTCTTCCCTGGGACCCATTAAGATCATACTAAGTGTATGACTACCAGCACCTACCAATTTGCCTGGCTCTGACTGGGCACCTAACTTATTCTATAATCTTTAGGAAGGTGTTGATTATATTTTCTCATCTAAAAGTGGTTTTGGTAATATCTGCCTGGGGAGATAAGTTGTATAATTAATGGGAAGTGCTTTCTAAACTGGCCATTCCTCCACCTTCTAGTACTTAATTGGGAATTGCCCCCTAAGGTTCTCCTATGAGAGGAGATCTAGTTAAATGATAACTAGGAGCTTAATACCTGAGAAGCTAAACTACTATACAGTAATTATTCACTTGAAAGTTAGGAACTTTGGGGCACCTGTGTGGCTCAGTCAGTTAAGCTTCTGATTTCGGCTCAGGTCATGATCTCACGGTTTGTGAGTTTGAGCTCCGCATCAAGCCCCCTGCTGTCAGAACAGTCTTCTGATCCACTGTCCCCCTCTCCCTGCCCCTCCCCCACTTGCGCTCTCTCTCCTCTCTCTCTCAAAATAAATAAATAAACTTAAAAAAAAAAGAAAGAGCTTTGACGGGCAAACTCTAATACCTTTCCTTGTTCCAAACCTATGATTTAAAATGCTTTATATTAAAAAAAAATGCTTTATATTACATCCCAGTTATCTTGACTTCCCTAAATGGAGTGTAAACCCATTGAGGGCAGAGGCCCTGTCTTAAAGTCCTTCTTTTTTTTAAACATTCTTTTAATGCTTATTTATTTTTGAGAGAGAGAGATAGAGAGTGTGAGCAGAGGAGGGGCAGACAGAGAGAGAGACCAGAATCTGAAGTAGGATCCAGGCTCTGAGCTGTCAGCCCAGAGCCTGCTTATGTATCACAATGCTGGTCACCTAAGAGATATTCAAGAAATGATTCATTCATATTCATTTCTCAAATTGACTTAAATCTGAGGCTGGCTGCTTGCACAAATAAGGCAATTTGCCATACCATGTATTTCCCTCAAACCCCATACTTCTCCATGTTCCGGCCACCGTACAGTGGAAAAGGCAGGTGGTCAAAATCTGAAGACAGGCCAGGTTCTTAACTAGGCAGTTATTAACCTCTTTGAATCTCAGTCTGAAATCTCATCTGAAAAATGGACACAATGATTTCCTTCCCTGCCCCACAGGGGTTATGAAGATCAAATGACAGGTCGGTTGAATGGATGACAAGGCTTTTAAAACTGCAAAGCACCTTTCTGGGGTGACATAACTACTGTTAATATCTGTCTCTCATTCTACCTCCTTAACAGGGTAAGCCAGAAGTTACCCAGCTTGCAAGTTAATTTCATAATTTAAGATATGGCTCATGGATGGATGTTTTTAACAGTGCAAGGCCTTCTTATAGGTTTATAGCTTCTTATTGAAAAAATTATCCTTGCTAACCAAGATAGGCTTTTTAAAAACAATTAAAATTTTCTGCACTCTATCAAATCTGTTATTCCCCATTTTTCTTACATCTCTGGTCCCTGGAGAGTCTCAGAGGGATTCTCTGGGGCCAGGGGTGAATTCAGGTGAAGATTTGAAGCAAATAACTGTGATGCCTCACCTATGCATATTTGTTTCTTATTTCTAAGTCATTATTATGCACGTCATCTTATTTCATCCACACAGCTGAGGCCAGTGAGCAAGAGATGTGTTCTTCATCTCACAAAGGGAAGTGAGATTTTTTTTTAGTGCCTTGCTTTTAGAAAGCCCATCTCTCATAAGCCTCTTGGATATCTTGCGTCTCTAGTCCTGTAGGCCAGTGAGGTCATGGACAGCAGCAGGGGGGCATCACCTGGGAGCTAGTTAGAAATGCAGACTCTCAGCCCCATCCCAGCCAGATCTACGGAGTCAGAATCTGCATCTTAACAAGACTCCCAGTCTTGTCTAATTAATGTGCACGCTGAAGTTTGAGGACACTGACCTGATATAGGGACTCAGATAAAGGTATTAATGACTTAATTTTATGCTTTACAAGAAAATAAGCTCCAAAGTATTTTTTAAAAGAACTCTTAAAAGGAAACATTTAGTCCCAAAGAACTAGTATAGAATTCCAGGCATCTAATGTCTAGAGAGCATTCCAGAGCCCTAACATAGAGGATCCTATCTCTCTCATTCACACAAGAAGCTGATAGTGTTTGCCAGTGTCATTGAAGGAAGTTTCAAAAAGGAAAACAAGGAATGATATAATAAAATAGGGCAATAATTTTCAGGCCTAAAATGGTAATTTATATAAATTATAAATTTATATCTTTTCATAAAATATGCAATATAATAAAATTTTTTATTTAGGTGATAGCTAATCAAACAACGCTTAGAAAAGTGTATCAGCTTACTAGAAACATTGAGTTCTGTTTTCACCATAATCAATTTTGGAATCACCATACACTATGCCACTCCTCTTCCATACTAGTTTAATCATCTTCTAAATACTAAGAGACGAAAATATTTTCTATTTATTCAAATTGGCAAGAAGTTTGTAAATGGATTATCTTTACAATATTGTTCTTCATTTAACCCATTTAAAAATAATTTTCCTGTAGAGAGGGTAAAGTCTAGTTTGTCAAATTGTTAGCAACCTCAGACTTTAATTACATGTCGGCTCCATTTGGTAAGATCAGAAAAGTTTCATCAGAAACTGAATTAGTAATCCTAGAATCATACACTGTAAGCCTATAAAGATGACCCAATACAAATTCTTCTTTTATAAACGGGGAAACTGAGGCTCAGGGAAGGGATGTTACTTGCCTGAGATCACTCTCATATTTGGGATTATTAGAGGTTTCATTTGAAAAGATTTTTAGCTGTAAGGAAGCCTGAACAAAACAACACATTTCCCGGTGTTCTAGTTTTCATGTTCACCCACACACTTAACACACTGACCTAGGAACCAAGATTTTGAATCAATCCTTTTCATGAGATACAACTCACCTGGTTAGCAATCTCCTGGATTTCTGGAGTGGCAGGTTTGGCTTCACTTAAGCCTCCAGGTATCATTTTGACTAACTGCTTCTTTGCTAGGCAGGATGCTGGAACTGAAGTGATCAGGTAAGCGTGGGGACTCTGGTTTTTAAAGAGGGTTGTTCAACAAGCTCCGCCTCCAGAAAGTATTCTTTTTCACAAAGAGCACATAGGCACAGGGAAAATGAGTATGTCTTGAAGCAAGCCATGCTGCTTCCTCCACAGAATATGCTAATAGGAATTTGGAAGAATGAGGGCTAGGGATGGACAAATGGGTGTGCCCAACAAGTCACCTTGTCACGGGAGTCAGACTTCCTTGTATTCTCTTTGACAAGGATTCGCCCCTGTTGCATCTGAGGAATGAAATCTGAAGCCATACCAGAGTTTCCTAATGTTTTAAAGTCTCTACTATAAAATTTTGTGTTTTAAGGGTATATTTATTAATAATGTCAAGGCTGATTGTTTAGAATTTACTTCACTTTATAAAGAAAGTAAAAGGATCTATCTGGAGAAACTTGGCTGGATATTTGTATTTTACTCCCCCCCCCCTTATTTTTTAACATTTCTAGAACTGCAGAAAAGCACAAAGAATAAAACAACAAACAGCTGTATTCCTATTACCCAGATTTAAAACTTTTAACTTTTCCTTTTCTTTTTTTCTCTTGTATTTGTTTTTAAGTAATAAAATATTACCAACCTCCCTCTCCCATCTCCCAACCTTGGCCCCCACAGAGGTAAACTACGTTGTGAGTTTTACACATTTACTTAGTGTGTTTTTAAAAATTAACTTAAATTGTATGCTAAACAAATATTCTGTTGTGCTTTTTTCATGCTCAACATTTTTTGAGTTGTTCCATGTTGATATACAGATAGAAAAATATAGTTTATTTCCTTTAACTGCTTCTTGTGATAGATTTATTGTCTATCCATCTGTACATCCTCTGTTCTCTCTCTCTGACTGCTATATGCTATTCCACATTTTACATACTTATTCTCCTACTGATGAAGACGTTGGTTGTTTCTAGTTTTTTACCCTTATAAACAGAATTGCATTTTTCCCCTTTTGTACATGTGTGAGGGCTTCTGCAGGCAAATTATCTAGAAACAAAATTGCTGTTTTGTGTGAATATTTATCTGTATTATTTTATTCAAGTTTTGGAATCTGTAACACATACATATGATAAAAATGTTCAAAAGGAACAAAAGAATTTACAGTATAAGGAATTCTTCACCCACTCCTCCTCAGCCACTCTTCTACTCTCTAGAGACTATTGTCACAGCTTCTATATCTTTCAGAGATATTCTTTATGTGTATGAATATATAGATAATTAGCTACATACATACGTATACATGTGTATGTAATTTTCTTGTATAAATGGTATAAATGGTCCCCTATCACATAATCTATTATGTGCTTTGGTTTATCCCTAACAATATATTTTGGAGACTGTTTTTATATTATTATATTATACATTAATACTTTAATATTATAATTAATATATAATATGTTATAAATTAGATATTAGAAATGTGCTTAATTCTGTATAAAGTTTGGCAGGTTCTTGACAAATTTTTGGAGAGAGGTGAGTGTCTTACTGGATAACCTAAAGGGTGCTATGCAGATGAATGTCCATGGAATGCCCTTACCCATATATTGAGAAAAATAGGAAATGTGAATGACATGGTGCTCACTCAAGAGGCTGCAAGTCATCTTAACACATTGGCTGAGCTCTGGGCACAGATAATTCTTGACATCTTCCTGTGACCTTTCTAAGTCAGGTCCTCTCATATCCAGGGCTCTTTTTTTCAAGGCCACAGTCCATTTCTGCCTCTCTGTTCACTGAGTTCAGGTGATACTTATCTAAACTCCCCAGTGGTCAGGCATAGGGTAAGCAGCATATCTTCTGTTCTCTTTCTAGAGTCTATGCCTGTTGATCTTGGGTAATCCCTCTTGAGTCTCAATAATTTCTTTTAGAAGCAAAAACTATCCCAAAGCAAATATTGCTTTTGTCTTTAAATTTCCACTATGATATCCTAGCTCTTCTCAAAGGTAGTATGGATGCCTCTGATAGGGAAGAGTCACATACAAGGAAGTGCAGCAAAGAAAAACATAATTACTATCTCCGTTAACTATTTAAGTAATTAAACACACAATTAATTTAACGCACATTTTAAAGTATCTTTAATATTGCTCTATTGGATGTTGTTGTTGTTTTTGGTATCAATTGTTCAGCCTATTTTAATGGAACTGGACCTTCTCATATGTTTTATATTTCTTGTCTGTGAGCTCATATTTCCATAGGAATGATCCTTATTGGAGGTTTCCCTTGTGGGGGGAGCTGGCTTGTGGGCTTCCCAATGGGGTCGTTGCCTCTACTGGACTTTATGGGGGTACACAGGCTCCAAAGTAGTTCTTATTTTACTGTTGACTTTGTGCTCTTGAATCATGAAAATGCTGAGAATTGAGGCTTATCTCCAGCTTTTGGCACAGGTTTGGGGTTCTGGACTTCCCTAGTTAACCGTGTTTCCACATATGGCTGGGTAAGTGTATGAATTCACTCACTTATTATACACCCCATCATTTCCACTCCTAGGTATTTACCCAAGAAAAGTGAAAACATATGTCCGCAAAAAGACTCGTGTACAAATGTTCGTAGCATTATAATAGCTCGAAACTGAAAACAACCCAGATGTCAATCAACCGGTAAATAGATTTAAGGAATTGTATATCTATACTATAGAGTACTTACTACTCAACATTAAAAAAGAGCAAAATAATAATACATTCAATAACTTAGGTAACATAGATGAAAAATTAGTCAAAGTGAAAAGAAGTCAAGTAAAAGAAGTCAAACACAAAAGACTATACTATTCCATTTATATGAAATCCTAGAAAAGACAAAATTATAGTAACAGAAACAGATCAGAGGTTGCCGGGGGCTGGGAGTAGAAGAAGGATCTACTGCAAAGGGGCACAAGGAAATATTTTCGGGAGGTCGAACTGTTCTATATCTGGATTGTGGTGATGCTTATGCAATGGTATACAATTTCGCGAATTCATCAAATTGTACATTTAAAATGGGTAGACTTTATTGTATGTAAGTTACACCTGAAAAAAGCTGAAGTAAAAAGGCACTACCTTTTAAACACCTTGTTTACATGTCTCTTGGTCTTGCTTTTATACTGCTTCCTCTAATGTTTCTCATTAGAGCCTCAGCTACCACCGCATCAACATGTTGCCTTAAAAATGATTTTAGGGGCACCTGGGTGGCTCAGTCGGTTAAGCGGCCGACTTCAGCTCAGGTCATGATCTCACGGTCTGTGAGTTTGAACCCTGCGTCGGGCTCTGTGCTGACGGCTCAGAGCCTGGAGCCTGCTTTGGATTCTGTGTCTCCCTCTCTCTCTGCCCTTCCCCTACTTATACTCTGTCTCTATGTCTCTCAAAAATAAATAAACGTTAAAGAAATAAAAAAAAAGATTTTAAAAATCAAGTTACTACTCCTGGCTATCCTCAGGTGAGGGGAAAAGTAGGAGGTAAGGCAGATCGAGGACAGGTCATGGAAAACAGGTGAAAGATTTTATACTTTAGTTGTTAGGTAACAGAGGTCACTAAAATTTTTGAGTTATACAGAAACTATGTGTACTTCAGAGAGAAAATTGGAAGCAATGTGTAGCCTGGATTGGAGGACAAGATCTTAAAGATAGAAAGACTGATTAGGGAGTTATTGCAAAGGAACAATGAAAAGTTAATCCTGATCTAATGTTGTGTCAAGTGGATTGGAAAAGAATGGATATGACGATTTGTAAAAACAGTATTTAGAAGAAGGCAGGGACAGGAAATTTGGATGACCAGGAAGATAATTATACCATTAATAGAATTTGGATATACAGGAAGAAGAGCATGTTTAAACAAGTTGGTCAGTAATGAAAATATGTAAAGATACAACAGAAAAAAGAAAACTACCTCTCCCCCTTTTCCAGGAAAATCCTGGGGCGAATGAAGACCTTAGCAAAATGACTTGATCAAAGGATTGCTAATGTAATGCAGAAATCACAAATAATGAACCTTGATATTTCAGTGACCTTAGTTAAAGAAATTTAATTTTCAATCATATTTCATAAAATGTCTTGTGAAATAAAAAAAAAAAAGTGCTAGACTGGACATTACCAGCTCAGTAAAGATGAGAAAGTAGTGAAGGCTGGGGAACATTAAAATACCAATGATCTTTGTGGCAAAAAACCATAAACAGTGCTGGGTACATGAAGATCTTGCTTAATTTGAATCGATTCCATCTTAGTATGTCACCAATAATTTAAACTTCTCTCTTGTTACTTCACTAAGAAGCATAAGAATCTCTCCCATAGTAACCAGATGTTAACTACTATGAAATACAATTATTTTCCCAAAATTGTCTAGGACAGAACCTTTTTATATGATATAATTTATAATCTCTTTCTGAGAAGAAATTAGCTGTCTTGATAACATACTTAAGCAGTTTTCTGATGAACTTGATAGAATTAAGACTTGTTCAGCAAACCTAGTTATTTTCACGTAAAATAACTAGTTACTTTTTATAAAAGATAAGAATAAGTTTTTCATACCATTCAGAGAACTACAAAGCTCAGGCTTCCTTTGTCATCATTAGGGCTAGACAAGGACCCTCCGGAGAACTGCAGAACCAGCCTCCAAGAAGGGGTTGGCCTCCGCTGGGACTGAGGGAGGCCATGTCTGCCTTGCCACTAAAATCTAAGCAGGATACACTCTTATGTGAAATTTAAGAAACAAAATAGATGGACATTGGGGAAGGGGGATAAAGAGAGAGGGAAGCTAACCATAAGAAACTCTTAACTATTGAGAACAAACTGAGGTTGATGGAGGGAGGTGCAGGGGAGATGGGCTAAATGGGTGATGGGTATTAAGAAGGGTACTTGTGATGAGCACTGAGTGTTATGTTAGTGATGCATCACTAAATTTTACATCTGAAACCAATTTTACCATATATGTTAACTAACTCGAATTTAAATAAAACCTTGAAAAAGGAAAAAGTAAAATAAAATCTAAGCAGGGTAAACCTGGAGGAGGGGCCACAACAGTGGAAGGAAGGTGAGGAGGCCTCAGTGAAGGGAGATGGGGTGGTGGCCAGTGGATGTTTTTATGTTAGAAATGCACACGGAGGGCACCTGGGTGACTCAGTTGGTTAAGTGCCGGACTCTTGGTTTCATCTTAGGTCATGGTCTCACAGTTCGTGAGTTCGAGCTCACATAGGGCATCTGTGCTGAGAGCACGAAGCCTGCTTGGGATTCTCTGTCTCCCTCTCTCTTTGCCCCTCCCCTGCTTGTGCTTGCATGTGCTCTTTCTCTCAAAATAAATAAACAAACATTAAAAAAAAAAAAAAAGAAATGCACGCAGGCTATTGAGGCAGTTGGTGGCTGGCTGCCAGTGACCATAGCAGACCTCAAACCATCCAATGCCATCCACACTCATGTAAGCAGAATCTCTGCTCACGCAGCTGGACTCCAATGCCATATAAAGGGCAAATGGCCCCTTTCTCAAACTCAACTTTTGTTAGCCTTTCCTCCCCCAAAGCTAGTGTAGTGGTTTTCAAATTGCCCTCAAGGGACTCTAAAGGATTTTCAGAGCTCCCCTAGGGCCTGGAGGCACGGGTGAGAGGAAATGTGGGAGGAGAAGAGCAGTTAGCTATCCATAAAGGCTTCGCCTCTGTCTTTGCTTCAAGCAGAGTGGTGTGGCTACGCACAGAGAGAGGGAGTTCTGTACCACCCAGAATTTCTTTCAGGAGGAGTGCTCTATTCTTTCAAAAGAATTTCCTTGTCCAGATCTTTTAGGGAGAAAGCTGTGACTCTGTGGCCTGGGTGTTGGGTGGCATCTTGGCTTGAGACAAGTAGTTTTTATTCTACATTCACAGAGAAAGGGAGACAGTTCAGCCAGCCAGGTGTCAGGAGGGCCAACCCATGTTTTATGACAAGACCACTCTGTGACTTTGAACTTCAAACCTGCAAAAAGTTGACTAAACTTGCAAAATGGTTGGCAGGAGTCGATTTTTTGTGTTTGCTTTTGACGGGGAGCTCATTGTCAGAGTTTCATGCCTGGATTGCTGTGTAGCAAAATAAAGTGGACAGAAGGAAATCAAGAGGGTGAACACGTAGGCCTCAGCCAAACTCTCGGGCAGACATAGAGTTTCCTCTTCTCCAAACTGATCTCTTGGCTGGGGAGTCCCCAGTTCTCATCTGGGGTGCATATATTTGGGATTCCGTGTGGGATTCTTTTTTTCCCCTTTTTTTTTCACTGAAGCATAATTTACATGTGGCAAAATGCACACATTTTCAGTGCACAGCTCAATACTATGTGCTTACATTTTTACAGTTGTATACACCCATATAATGTTATAGAATATTTCCATCATCCTAGAAAGTTCCCTGATATCCCTTCCTAGTCACTACAGTGTACTCAATCAGTAGTTTTCCAGTTTTCAAACTTCATATAAGTGGACTCAACCTATAGATATTCTTTTGCACGTAGCTCCTTTTGCACAGCAAACTGTTTTTGATATTTACTCACGTTGTTGCTTTTATCAAATAGTTTTTCCTTTTTTATTGCTGAATGGTATTCCATTGCATGATTATGCCATGTTTGTTTATTTTACTGATGGGCATTTGGGTTATTTCTAGTTTGTGGCTATTTTGAATAAATCTACTGTGAGCAAGTCATATCTCTTGGTTACGTAGCTAGGAGTGGAAATCCTGGGATAGAAGGAAGGTGCATGTTTAACTTTATTAGAAACTGCCAAACAATTTCCAGTGTGGTTGTACCATTTTAAACTCCATCGACAATTCATGAGAGTTCTGGTTGTTCAATCCACTTCAAAATTTGGTATTGTTATGCTAGTCTTCTAAATTTTAGTCATTCCTGTGGATATATAGTGGATATCACTGCGATTTTAACTTGCATTTCTTGATGAGTAATAATTTTTAGCAGCTGTTCATGTGCTTATCAATCATTTGGATATTTTCTTTTTTTAAAGTTTTTATTTAAATTCAACTTAATTAACATACAGTGTTATATTAGTTTCATATGTACAATATAGTGATTCAACAATTCCATACATCACCCAGTGCTTATCACAACAAGTGTGCTCCTTAATCCTCATCTCCTATTTCACCCATCCCACCTCCACCTCCCTTTTGGTGACCATCAGTTTGTTCTCAATAATTAAGCATCTGTTTCTTTATTTGTCTCTCTCTCTCTTTTCCCTTTGCTCATTTGTTTTGTTTCTTAAATTACACATAGAGTGAAATCACTTGATATTTGTCTTTCTATGACTGATTTATTTCACTTAGCATTATAATCTCTAACTCCATCCAAGTCATTGTAAATGGCAAGATTTCATTCCTTTTTATGGCTGAATAATATTCCAATATATGTGTGTATATATATATATATATATTATATATATGTATATAATATATATGATATATATCCATTCATCAATCACTGGACATCTGGGCTGCTTCCATATCTTGGCAATTGTAAATAATGCTGCTGTAAACGTTGGGGTATATGTATTTCTTTGAGTTAGTGTTTTTGTATTCTATTTACTGGGTAAAGAAAGACCCAGTAGTGCCATTACTGGATTGTAGGGTAGTTCTATTTTTAACTTTTTGAGGCATTTCTCTACTGTTTTCCACAGTGGCTATACCAGTTTGCATTCCCACCAACAGTGCATGAGGGTTCCTTTTTCTCCACATTCTTACCAACACCTGTTGTTTTTTATATTACTGATTTTAGCCCTTCTGATATGTGTGAGGTGATACCTCATAGCAGTTTCGATTTGCATTTCCCTGATGGTAAGTGGTGATGTACATCTTTTCATGTGTCTGTTGGCCGTCTCTGTATGTCTTCTTTGGAGAAATGTCTGTTCATGTCTTCTGCCCATTTTTAATTGGATTATGTGTTTTTTGGATGTCCAGTTGTATAAGCTCTTTATACGTTTTGGATACTAACACTTTATTTGATAGGCATTTGCAAAATTTTCTCCAATTCTGCATGTTACCTTTTAGTTTTGGTGAGTGTTTCCTTTGCTGTGCAGAAACTTTTTGTTTTGATGTGGTCCTGATAGCTCATTTTTGTTTTTGTTTCCTGTGCCTCAGGAGACATATCTAGAAAAAAGTTGCTATGGCTGATGTCGAAGAGGTTACTGTCTGCCCTCTATTCTAGGATTTCTATGGTTTCCTGTCTCACATTTTGGTCTTTCATCCATTTTGGATTTATTTAAGTCTTGATCCCCCACCCCTTTTTAAATAATGAATTTTCTACCAGTCGATAGCTTGTCTTTTTACATTGTTTTGATAAACAGAAGTTTTGAGTTTTGATGAAATCCATTTGTTTCATAGTTATTGCCGATGACATGTTTGTGTGTGTGTGTGTGTGTGTGTGTGTGTGTGTGTTTTTGTTTTTTTTTGATTTTAGGGAGAGAGGGAGAGAGGGAAAGGGACTGAGGGAGAGAGAATCTTAAACAGTCTCCACACTCAGTGCAGAGCTATCAGCGAGACTCGATCTCATGACCCTGGGATCATGACCTGAGCTGAAATCAAGAGTCTGATGCTTAACAGACTGAGCCACCCAGGTGTCCCGTCCATGACATATTTAAAAAATATTAACCTACATTAAAGCTCAGGAAGATATCTTCTTTTATATTTTTAAGACACTTTATGGTTTTAGCTCTTACGTTTAGGTGTATGATTCATCTCAACTTTATTCTTTTTTTTTTATTTTTTTTAACGTTTTTATTTTTATTTTTGAGAGACCTAGAGACAGAGCGTGAGCAGGGGAAGGGCAGAGAGAGAGGGAGACACAGAATCCGAAGCAGGCTCCAGGCTCTGAGCCGTCAGCACAGAGCCCGACGCGGGGCTCGAACTCACAGACCGTGAGATCATGACCTGAGCCGAAGTCGGCTGCCCAACCAACTGAGCCACCCAGGCGCCCCTCAACTTTATTCTTGTATGGTGTGTGAGGGAGGTCAAGTTTCCTTCGTTTTTCTTTACAGATAGCTAGTTGTTCCAATACCACTTAATGGGGGAAAAAAATCCATCTTTCTTTCACATTGAATTTTATCGATACCTTTGCTGAACATAGGTTGACTATGTACATGTGGGTCTATGCACTTATTTTAAGTGCCTTTCCCCCTCAGGGCCTGGTAAGCCAAGAGAAAGGGGAAAGGCAGCAAATCCCAAGTATCTTGCCAAGGAAGTCTAGATTCAAAGAGTAAGACTGTGGAAGGAAATGTTATATTGTTGTTAACTTTGTTCTTCCCTTACACTTAAGAACAATGTTCTATTGTGTATATAGGTCTGCTCTTGGTAAAGGCATTAAATGCCACACTTGTAACCGGTTATGTAGTCTTAGGTAGTGCCATAGACCAAATTATGAGGCTCTCAGATTTCCATCCCTTCCCCCAGTCCCCTCAGGTGTCACCATGTTATTCATTAGATCGTCAGATCTTATTCATATAATACCTGAAAATCTGTGCCCTTTTTCCAGCCTCTCCCTGTTTTCCCCACCCCCCATACTCATCAATTTTCCTTTTCTATTAAAACTTACTTTTGCAAAAGAATCTGCAAGTCTTTCATGAAAAAAAGTATAGATGACTAACAAAAATCATCCATGGATATTGACATTTTGGCTGAAGTAAGTGCTTTGAAATATGAATATGAAATATAATGGTGAATTTTTATGCATGGAAAGAGCAAATACATTTTTAGAAGTAGACTGTTCATAGTATCTGTTGATCATATCAGTTTGGTGACCACTTCCCTTTTTTACATATTAAAGCTGGTGTTTCCTTCCTTCAAAAACTTGTTCTAACTTTGTTAGAGCCCAGGTGTCTCTTCTACCTCCATCCTTTCCCAGACACCCACTTCTATTTATTCCAACAGTCTAAAGTTGGCAGAAGTTGCTCACAAGGGAGAAGGTAGTTTTATTTTATGGAAAAAACAGTGTTACATTAAATAATTTTGTTTTATTTTTTTTAATGTTTACTTATTTTTGAAAGAAAGAGAGAGAGAGACAGACAGAGAGAGAGACAGAGACAGAGACAGAGACAGAGACAGAGCATGAGTGGGAGAGGGGCAGAGGGAGATGGAGTCACAGAATCCCAAGCAGGTTCTAGGCTCTGACCTGTCAGCACAGAGCCCGACTCAGGGCTCAAACTCATGAGCTGTGAGATCATGACCTGAGCCAAAGTCAGATGCTTACCTGAGTGAGCCACCTAGGCACCCGACATTAAATAATTTTAGAGAAGAATTGAAAACTTAACAAAAAATGTATCTAATTGTCCCCAGGTGTTTATATTTACTTAAATATTCTCTAGATTGTAAACTCTGTTTAAATATACAATTTAGTGATTGGTAAGTGTCTGCAGTAAATCTTCTTTAATGGTTCTTTCAGTTTTGTTGAGGTATTATTGGCAAAAATGTAATATATTTAAAGTGTACTTCGCGATGTTTTGATGTACATATACATTGGGAAAGAGTTCTCAGAATTAATGAACACACCCATCAATCCATCCCTCACATGGTTACTTTTGTGTGTGTGAAAACACTTAAGTTCTACCCTTTTAGCAAATTTCAATTATGCAACATAGAATTATCAACTATAGTCACCATGTTATTCATTAGATCGTCAGATCTTATTCATATAATACCTGAAAATCTGTGCCCTTTTTCCAGCCTCTCCCTGTTTTCCCCACCCCCAGCCTCTGGCAACCGTCATTTTACTCTTTCTATGAGTTAGACTTTTCTTTCTTTCTTATTTTTAGATTCCACATATAAGTGATACTGTGTAGTATTTGTTTTTCTCTGCCTGGCTTATTTCATTTGGTACAGTGTCCTCCAGATTCATCCGTGTTGCCACAAATGGCTGGATTTCCTTCTTTTTTAAGGCTGAATAATACTTCAGTGTGTGTGTGTGTGTGTGTGTGTGTGTGTGTGTGTATTCACATTTTCTTTATACATTCATCTGTCAACAGACACTTAGATTGTTTCCATACTTTGGCTATTATAAATATTGCTGCAATGAACATAGGAACATAGATATTTCTTTGAAGTAGGGATTTGTTTTCTTTGGATATATATCCAGAAGTTGGTTTGCATCATGATGTGGTAGTTCTATTTTTAATTTCTCGAGGAACCTCCTACGGTTTTCCACAGTGGCTGTACCAGTTTGCATTCTTACCAGTTATACAGAGTTCCCTTTCCTTCACATCCTAGCCAGCATCTGTTATCTCTTATCTTGTTTTCTCTCGCTTTTACTGAGATATTATTGACATATAATATGGTGTAAGTTTAAGGTGTGATGATTTCACATATGTACAGATTCGAAATGATTATCACAACAAGGTTAACACAACCATCACCTCACATAGTTACTTTTTTGTATGGTCAGAACCTTAAACATTTACTCTCTTAGCAACTTTCATGTATACAACACAATATTAATATCTATAGTCACCATGCTGTACATTATATTCCCAGAACTTATTAATCTTTACTGGAAGCTTTTATCTTTTAACTACTTTAACTCATTGCCCTCACCCCTAGCAACCATCAATTTACTCTCTGTTTCTATGAGTTCCATTTTTTCTAATATTCCATATACATTGCCTTTCTGTATGATTTAGGTCACTTAGCATAATACCCTCAAAGTCCATCCATTTTATTGCAAATAGCAGGATTCCTTCTCTTTTTATGGCTGAATGACATTCTATTGTATATCTTGTATTTTTACAGAATTTTCTTTTTGTTTGTTTGTTTTTAAGTAAGCTCTTTTTCCAAGACGTTTTTTTTTTAAATCAATTTATTGTCAAATTGGTTTCCATAAAACACCCAGTGCTCATCCCAACAAGTGCCCTCCTCTGTGCTCGTCACCCTCTCTCCCTACTCCCTCATCCCCCTCGCCCCTCAGTTTGTTCTTAGTCTTTAAGAGTCTCTTATGTTTTGTCTCCCTCCCTCTCTGTGACTTTTTCCCCCCTCTTCCCTTCCCCCATGGATTTCTGCTAGGTATCTCAAAATCCACCTATGCGTGGAAACATATGGTATCTGTCTTTCTCTGACTGACTTATTTCACTTAGCATAATACCCTCCAGTTCCATCCATGTTGCTACACATAGCCAGATTTCATTCTTTCTCATTGTTGCGTAGTACTCCGTTGTATATATATCACAATTGCTCCGAAAACCATAAAACACCTAGGAATAAACCTAACCAAAATGTAAAAGATCTCTACATTGAAAACTATAAAAAACTTATGAAGGAAATCGAGGAAGACACAATGAAATGGAAAAACATCCCATGCTGATGAATTGGAAGAATAAATATTGTTAAAATGTCAATACTACCCAAAGCAATCTACACATTCTATGCCCATATTCTATGCCCATTCTATGCCCAAGAGCTTGAACTCAAGATCAAGAGTTACATGCTCTACTGACTGAGCCAACCAGGCACCGCTCTTGTCTTTTCGATAGTAGACATCCTAACTGGTGTGAGAGATCTCATTGTAGTTTTGATTTGCAGCTCTCTCGAGATTTGTGATCTTGAGTATTTTTTCAAGTACCTGTTATCTGTTCATATGTCTTCCTTGGAAAAATGTTTATTCAAGTCCTTTGCCCATTTTTTAGTTGGGTTTTGTTTTGTTTTATTTTTTGCTATTGAGTTGTATGAGTTCCTTGTATATTATGGATATTACCTCATTATCAGATGTTTGCAAATATTTTCTCCCATTCCATAGGTTGCCTTTTCATTTTGATAATGGTTTCCTTGGCTGTGCAGAAGCTTTTTAGTTTGATGTAGTCTCACATGTTTATTTTTGCTTTTTTTTAAACCTTTGCTTTTGGTGTGAAAAAATCATCGCTAATACCAGCGTCAACGAGTTTACCCCCTATGCTTTCTTCTAGAAGTTTTACAGTTTCAGGTCTGATGTTCAAATCTTTAACCCATTTTGTGTTTATTTTTATACACAGTGTGAGATAAGGGTCCAGTTTCATTCTTTTGCATGTGGTTCTACAGTTTTTCCAGCACTATTTATTGAAGAAACCATTCTTTTCTCATTGTATATTTTAGTTTCTTTGTCAAAAATTAATTGACCATGTACACCTAAAGCTAATATTACCCTGTACATTAGATAACAGGAATTTAAATAAACACTTAAAAAATTATTTGACCATATATATATGGTTTTATTTCTGAGCTCTCTGTTCCATTGATTTATGTATCTGTTTTTATGCCAATACCATACTGTTTTGCTTATTAGCTTTTCAATATAGTTTTAAAATTAGGAAGTATGATCTTCGGGCTTTGTTCTTTTTCAAGATTACTTTGGCTATTCAGGATCTTTTGTGGTTCCACATGAATTTTAGGATTAAAAAAAATTCTGTGAAAAATGCCATTGGAATACTGATAAGAATTGCATTGACTCTGTAGATTACTTTTTGTGGTGTGGGCATTTTAACAATACTAATTCTTCCAGTCCATGAACACAGGATATCTTTCCAGTTATTTGTGTCTTCTTCAATTTCTTTCATCAGTATGTTATAGTTTTCAGTGTGCAGATCCTTTTTTTTTTTTTTTTTGAGAGAGAGAGAGAGAGAGCACGCACATATGAGTGAGCAGGAGAGTAGTAGAGGCAGAGGGAGAGGGAGAGAGAGACTTTAAGCAGGCTCCATGCTGGGCAGGACTTGATCTCACAACTGTGAGATTATGACCTGAGCCGAATTCAATAGTCAGATGCTTAAACTACTGAGCCACTCAGGTACCTCCAGTGTGTAGATCTTTTACTTCTTTGGTTAAACCAATACCTAAGTATTTTATTCTGTTTGATGCCATTGTAAATGTGATTGTTTTCTTTTTTCTTTTTCTGAAAGTTGGTCATGTGTGTATAGAAATGCAATTGATTTTTGTATATTGATGTTAAAGCCTGCAACTTTTCTGAATTTATTAGTTGGAACATGTTTTTTGATGGATCTTTAGAGTTTTCTGTATATATCATATCATCTGCAAATAGAGACAATTTTACTTCTTCTTTTGGGTGCCTCTTATTTTTGCCTAATTTCTTTGGCTAGGACTTCTAGTACTATATTGAATAAAAGTGGTAAGAATGAGCAATCTTGTCTTATTCCTGATATTAGAGGGAAAGCTTTCAGCTTTTCACCATTAAGTATGATGCTAAATGATTATCACTAATTGAGCTAATTGTTATTCTTTTAAAAGTAGAAGGTACATATGAAATGTATTTCTTAGCCTATCACATCCTAATTATTGGATTCATGGCATCTAGCTTCCTGGAGTTTCCTGACCATCCCTGACTTCTCTGCCCATGGAAAATGCTTGAAACTGCAGGAAAAATCTTTCCATTTCAAAAGGTAACAAAAATTTCAGCCAGGACAAAGCAAAGCAAAAAAAAATTCTGGCCACAGAGAACTCTGGGTTTCCATTGGTGGTGGCTGCCAGTAATGAGCAGAGAGTGAGGCCCCCAAAGGAGAGCCCCTGTTGAGACCAAGATGGAGTCACTCAGGTCAAGTGGGGCCCGTGTCAGGCAATGACTCAAGCAGCTAAGGGTATAGCAGCTAACACCAGATATTGCTGAGACCAGCACCAGCTGATGACACACTCAGAATTGATAACCAGCAGAATCAGAGGAGGTCTGCAAAGGCCCAAGACTGATTAAATCCCTTTAAAAAGAGGATTTTTGCAGCAAACTGTCAGACTCTTCAGACGCTAACCCTTCTGTGTCTGAGCACTTCAAAAAGGCATCTGCCACCGAAGGCTCTGCCTAATTGATCTCCAAAAGGAACAGAGAACTTCCACTGCTTGAACATAATAAACAGTAAGTCCCGAGAGCTGACCTGGAGCCGACCGAGGCCTTATCTCAACTGTGTGCTCACAGAGCGACTTTCGTTTGGTTTGCTAATTTCCTACCCGTTCTATCTTGTTTGTTGTGTGACTTGTCTTGTGCTTTGCTTTGAGCGACATGTAAGATGCCAAGTTAAACATATTGGTGAAATGTCGTTGAGTTTAGAATCCTGAACCTGCTTTGTAATTATGTTAACCTTGCTTTATGACTAACTTTTTACATGTTTTTTAGCATTTATTCATTTTTGAGAGAGAGAGAAACAGACAGAGAGAAGATGAGCAGGGGAGGGGTAGAGAGAGAGAGAGAGAGAGAGAGAGAGAGGAGACACAGAATCTGAAGCAGGCTCCAAGCTCTGAGCTGTCAGCACAGAACCTGACGCGGGGCTCGAATCCACAAACCATGAGATCATGACCTGAGCCAAGGTGGATGCTTAACTGACTGAGCCACCCAGGCGCCCCTAAAACTTTTTAAAATAAAGCTGACATTATGGAAAGACACCACTCATGTATGTGCCTTCGTAGCGTGTTCACGACATCTCCAAAAGCTGCATTCTGAACTTCATGAATTGGAGGTTAGCACCTTGTAGGCAGTGGATTAGGGATGGATATGCACTAGGAGTAGGGAAGGCTGGAGTGGGGATATAAGGTGGCTTTTAACCCATATCTGCTTTTATGGTCCTTGACTTGGCTAACTTCAGAGAGGCTTATACAGGTGTGCTAGACTGCAGGTGGGACTAACATACTTAAAACTAATGAGCCCATGCTGACCCCAGGGCACCCTTCTTGGTGCTGGGACACTAGGTGAGATTGGGAACATTGATTGGAGGGTTGTAGAAACATAGATTGGAAGGTTGTCATCCTTCAAGAATAAACCTTTCAGGAACCTACAGTTTTCTCAATTCAAAAGTGAGTGTAGCAATAATCATTCTCCTCCCTCTTCACAGGGTAAAGGAACTTGTGGTCTCAACAACCCCAGTGGCTTTTGGGTACTCTCAAAACAATGCAGAAAAGCTTGTACGACCTCAGAGATCATTCCAGCTTTTGCTCAGGAGCCTGGTCTACGAGTCGGGTTGCACGTCTGCCCTTTGAGTGAAGAGGCAAGAGAATGTTAGGGGTCTACCCACTCTGGATACTCATCAAATGAACCGGCAATACTGGAGTTGGCTCAGTAATTTTATGACTAATAATAAATGCCAGGGTGGAGTAATATTAAGCAATTGATGTTGCTGCATCTCTTCCTAGGGAGAAAATTCTGTCCCTGCCCAAACACACACTGGGATCACAGGCATCTACCAACATGACTTTGTGTCGGTTTACACCCTGGGAAAAATTGACTCATGCATAAGCACAGGGCCATGCTCTCAAAGGGTTATTGGGAAATGTTAATTTTTGGGTTTGGCTTTGTGGATTGTGTTTCAGGGTTCAACTTAGCAGTGCTTCCCAACATACGATCTGAGGACCACCTATACTATAATCCCCTGGGATGCTCCAGAACCTTATCCCACATTTTTTAAATTAAAATGCCATGGGGGTGAACCCTAGAATCTACATTTTCAAGAAGCTCCCTAGATGATTCTTGTGTGCATTAAATTTACAGGCCTAGCAACTTATAATGTTGGTGTCCCAAGTTCATAGATGCAATAGGGAGGTGAAAAGTTGGAAATCTGGAAGAGTAGTTCACTGCTAGCTGGAAGCCATTTTTACAAAGAGAAAACAAATGAAAACAGCCTAAGGAAAGAGTTAAAGCAAATGTTAGTACCGTGGTATTCGTATCAAGTTACAGGCATGGGTCTGGGTTCATGTTGTGGAGCATCCAGTGGGGGCCATGTAATGTGGCAGTACTTAGCCCGGTAGCCATGTCCCCACTTGTAGTTGAGAATTCTGTGCCTGGGCAGGTGGAGCTCTTTAATCGAAAGGAGACAGATGGTGGTCACAGCACACCCACGCCGTCTATCAAAAGCCTAACTGATCAATATTTCTCCACAACCTGCGGAGTCCTTTTGACTTCTATGTCATTTCCATTTGCTTTTTTGTGCCCTATAGATAACCAAGGTGTGTCTGGGGCTGCCCTGTAGTTGGTGTGTTTGTTTGTTTGTTTTCAGCTCTGTGGTTCTTATTATGATTGCAAGACACTCTCAGTAATAACCATCAGGAAACTTTGGGGAAAAAAAACCTATACTTTTACATGTCCTGGAAATTACATGGCTCACATGGGGCCACACAGTAAGGTCACAGGTAGAGAGGTAGAGAGAGAGGGGGCATGAGAGAGTGCAAGCACGGGCCCAGAGTTCTGCTTTTATTAAAGTCGTGGGTGAGGTTTTGCAGGATCATTATTTACTGGTGAATTTAAAACAGAAGAGCAGGGAAGAGAAAAAATGAGTGGCCCAAATGCTCAGTTGTTGAAACCAACTAAGATATCTAAAACAGAAGAGCCTTGGTTGGGGTAGGGAGTAGGAGAGTGGCCTGGTTCCTTATCTAGTCCCATGACTGGCAATGAGTTTATTCAAGATACCCATCTTTGAAGTGGATGCTTCTTTGAAGTGGATGCCCAGGCGATCAAAGCTTTGTCAGGCACTTGGATTACCAAAAAGGAAAACCGGGGCACCTTGGTGGCTCAGTCGGTTAAGCGTCTGACTCGATTTCGGCTCAGTTCCTAATCTTACAGTTTGTGAGATTGAGCTCTGTGTCAGGTTCTATACTGATAGTGTGGAGTCTGCTTGGGATTCTCTCTCCCTCTCTCTGCCCCTTCCCCGCTTGCATGCTCGCTCTCTTATCAGAATAAAAAATAAACATAAAAAAAAGAAAAGAAAAAATCTGTTGGGGCTTGCACTATACTATTTAACCTTTCCAGTGTTCCGTTTCCTTTGCATGGATCCAGCCACCCTGAGAAAGAAGGAAAGGCAGAGTTAAGCTTTAAAACGTCTCTTATTTTACATTCGTTGGTATTTGGAAAATCCATATTCTTATCAAGGGCCTTCTAAAGACTGAAATAGATTATTAGCAATACAAACCTTACCCTAAACTCAGTAAATGAGGTCTTGGTGTAATACTTCTGAGAGGCTAGAAAACTGAAACTTCAAGGCTCATTGCACAGAAACCCAGGGGCGATATTGCTAGGAACTACTCTAATACACTGGCAGTTATGATTTCACAAGGTCTCTCAAATTCACCCTCCCTTGCTGTTTCCTGGGTGCCACTCCAGCCAGCTTTCATCATACCCTTACTGTATTATTACTGACACTTCCTGGCTGGATCCCCCACGTCTAGCACCTCTTTCTCACACACTTAAAAAAATGTTGCTCCATATCTTGGGAACTTCCCATCATTTATCAAGAGCATTCTAAATTCTTAAGAATAGCACTCAGAGTACTCAGGGTTATTCCTGAGCTAGCCTTCTCTCTCAGAAGTTGCCTGCAGCTGGGTTTTCTTCATGTCTCTCACACCTCTTCCTCATTCTCGCCTCCATGCTCTTGCTCGTCCAATGCCCCTTGACAGGGATGGTCTTCTTCTCCATCAATTTACATTCACTGCGGCTTCAAAACCACACCACACAGAGCCTCTGTGGTCCCCCTCTAGTTCTTGGTTTGCACTGCACATTCCTGTCACCTCACTCATTGCGCTTACATTCTGCTTATCTTCACCATGATCTGAGTATAATCTCTTCCATGGCAGAGACTGCTGTCTGGGCTGTTACCCAGCGTACCTCCTAGACTGACTGTCAAGAGCAGCGGCCCCGAAGATGTGTGCACAAATCCACAGGCTTCACCACTTTCTTATTGGGAAAAGGGGGCAACTAGTTACTGTAGACTCCTGGAGTCCTTGAAGGCTCCCGGCTGGACATGTCTTGGTCAAGTTCTCTGTTTTGCAGGAAAGGAAACTGAGGATCACTTCGGATTCACAGTGCTCGTTAATGACAGGACTGACACTAAATTTAACTACCAGTTTGAATGGTCTTTTCTTAAGAACCCCATTTAAAGAAAAACCCAGTCAACCACATTGCCGGCGGGTTTTGACATCTTCTGGTGTCCATCTGCCTATGCAGGTCTCTCTAATGATAAAACACAATTTCGCATATGCAAGAATGATGAGGGTAACATTTTTCTTTTCTTTTCCTTTTTTCCTTTTCTTTATACAGATAAACTGGTCTTATATTTTCCAGATAAGTTGAAAAATATTTTCTGTTTTTTCATACAAAATAGCTGTGCTCCAGAGAGACGAGTGTTTTACTGGCAAGAAAAAGCAGGGGACCCCTGCCAATGGTGGGTAGCCAGAGCCTTGGCAGCCTCTTTCTTGGGCAGCAACTGAGGACAAGCCAGGGAGCTGACCAGAGTTGAGAAACCTATGAAACAATGAAAGTGGGGTTTGACATTGCAAAGAGAGCTCTTATTTGGCCTTCGTTATATTTCTTTACATAGCTGAGTTTAAAAAAAAAAAGTTTATTTATTTATTTTGAGAGAGAGAGAGTGAGAGAGAGAGAAAGAGAAAATGAGTGGAGGGGGGCAGAGAGAGAGGGAGGAAGAGGATCTGAAGTGGGCTCTGCACTGACAGCAGTGAGCCCGATGTGGGGCTTAAACTCATGAACCATGAGATCATGATCTAAGCGAAGTTCGGACGCTTAGCCGACTGAGCCACCCAGGTGCTGCTGCCTATCTGGGTTTACATATAATTCACACAACCCTAATCACAACCTTTAACTTTGTGTCTTGAACTGATTATTTATTTTTTACCCTGCAATATTCTTAAAAGAATTTAAATCAGCATGCCTAGGTGCTTCAAACACAGAAACAATATGAACTTACACCAAATGGAATTGAGGATGTTGGAAATGGAGGAGAGAAGGAAATAAGAGTAAGAAGAAAAAAATTGAAGCCGAGGTGAAGTTATTATACTAAATACTGGCTTTCCTAAGGGGGGGTTAGTTGGCAGAGGCAAGTTACAGATTTGGATTTTAAGGTCCTTGGAGCCAAAGCAAAGAGGGAAACAAGATTAGCTTAATAATCATGGAGAAAAGAAAATAAAACAAACCAGTTTCTTTTGAATAAGCACAGCTTTTCCCTGATAGCAAGGCCTGATAGACATTTCTTCCATGGTCCTACAAAGAGGAGATACGTAAAGCAGTGACAGAGCTGTCTTCAACACATCCCTATGGTAATGCAAGTTCCAGAAGACTCAGAAATCCTGTTTTCTGTATATTGGGTAGTTTAGAAAAAGCAATTTCAAGTAGTAAAATGATCAGCATGAAATTTCTTGAGTTACTTAATTCAAAGACAAAATCTAAAGTATCTAGAGTACTAGATTCATTGAATCTCTTGTAGGTATTCTTCCATAAACATTTCTCACAGATGGGCAGCCAGGAGTTAAAGGTCATACCCCTTGACAAGTAGCTGGGCTTCAGATTCTCTGCACTGCTGGCCAAGGGCTGGTCCAGATGTTTTGACAGTTTGATCAGTCACTCATCTAATCTGTTCTTATAAATGAGTTGTTTGGCAGTCTGTATGCCTGGTCTGAATTTAGGCTTAAATAGTAGTTTCATCTAAGCTGGTACAGTTATGAGGCTTCTAGGTTATACAATTCCAGGGGTGTTATTCATACTACCTTCTTTAAAAAAATTTCTTTTAAACATTTATTTATTTATTTATTTATTTATTTTATTATTTTTTTTTTAGGTGCTCTAATAATACTTTATTGGAGGTATGCAAAAAAAGGGCTTCGTAAATCAGAGTGTGCCTGCAGGGGTAGTTACTCGAAGTCTTAATTCTCCCGTCGTACTTTCTTTCTTTCTTGTTTTCTTTTTTTTTTCTTTTAATTTTATAATAGTTTATTTTCAAATTGGTTCCCAGTGTTCATCCCAACATGTGCCCTTTTTAATGCCCGTCACCCCCTCTCCCCCCTCCCTTACCCCCCTCACCCTCAATTTGTTCTTAGTCTTTGAGAGTCTCTTATAAACATTTATTTATTTATTTTTATTTATTTATTTTTTCAATGTTTGTTTATTTTTGAGAGAGACACAGAGTATGAGCGGGGGAGGGGAAGAGAGAGAGGGAGACACAGAATCCGAAGCAGGCTCCAGGCTCCGAGCCGTCAGCACAGATAAACATTTATTTATTTTTGAGAGACAGAGGCAGAGCATGAGCAGGGGAGGAGCAGAGAGAGGGAGACACAGAATGTGAAGCAGGCTCTAGGCTCTGAGCCGTCAGCACAGAGCGTGATGCGGAGCTTGAACCCACAAACAGGGAGATCATGACCTGGCCGAAGTTGGCAGCTTAACTGACTGAGCCACCCAGGTGCCCCTATTCACACTATCTTCTCACATTTGTGCGATATTATTACTAAGGATACTTTATTATTTTAAAATGTGCATAAGGAAGGAGAAGGCTTTTTAAAATTCATCCAAGTTTTCAAAGAAGGGCTCACTGGAGATAGAAAGCATAGCGGTTGGGGCGCCTGGGTGGCTCAGTCGGTTGAGCATCCGTCTTCAGCTCAGGTCATGATCTCACAGTTCGTGGGTTCGAGCCCCTGTCGGGCTCAGTGCTGACAGCTCAGAGCCTGGAGCCTGCTTCGGATTCTGTGTCTCCCTCTCTCTGCTCCTCTCCAGCTGGTGCTCTGTCTCTCTCTCTCTCAAAAATAAACATTAAAAAAAAATTTAAAAGAAAGAAAGAAAGAAAGAAAGAAAGAAAGCATAGCAGTCAATACAATGGGTTTTGAAGTTAGAGATGGCTGGGTTCAAGAATCTGGGCATGTGACTTCACCTTTTTGAGTACCAGTTTCATTGTCTGTAAAATATAACTAACAACAAACACTTCACAGGGCTGTGAGGCTGTGAGAAAATATATGTAGAGTATTTCACTCAGTGTCTGGCATATGTATAGTGTTTCATAAATGGAAGCTAGTTGAATTTTCATTTCTAGATATCCTAGCAACCATCCTTACATTTCACATCTTCAGCTGCATCTTGAAGAATCCCGAAATATAAAGAGACATGAAGAAAATAAAACAGATTAGAAGAATGCATTTGCATTTTTAGATTAATTTTTAATATTTGAGGTTGATGAGATTAAAAATCTCATCATTATAACCAAACCAGGCTGGGGTACCTAAGTATTTTTTTCTTCTTTCTTTTCCTTATATAAAGTGTGGTCCTTAGTGGAGATATTGGGTGGGTAGTGTTGGATGATCTCTTGATTGCAGGGTCTACTTCTGATGACTCCCTTTATCTTGTGATTCTTCTCTTTCTGTGTCCCATGACTTGGTCTTTCCATTTCCCAAGGCAGAAAGATGGATGTCACCCTCCATTCTTTGCTCACTCTCAGCCTCCTAATCAAGTACTCACCGTCTCCTGTCAGTTACAGTGGACTCCATCTACTTCTCTCCATCTGGATTGTACCATCCTCTTCAGGCCTTGATCATGTCTCTCTTGAATAATTGCAATAGCTTCTCCTCTCTCTTCCTTTGACTGTGCTTCTCTTCACACATGGTATCCCCTCTTTGCCCATGCTCCCTCCTTGCCCAACAGCCAAATATGTCTTCCAAAAAGCAAATGTGGGGTGCCTGGGTGACACAGTCGGTTAAGCATCCGACTTTGGCTCAGGTCATAATCTCAAGCTTTGTAAATTTGAGCCCTGCATCAGGGTCTCTGCTGTCAGTGCAGAGTCTGCTTGGGATCCTCTGTCCTCCTCTCTCTCTGCCACTGCCCTGTGTGCATGCTTGTTTTCTTTCTCTCTCTCAAAAATAAACATTAAAAAAAAAAGCAAATATGATTATATTGTTTCCTTAGTTAAAATCCTTTGATAGCATTTTATTGTTCTCAGGATACAGTTCTCACTCTTTAACATGGTTTATAAGAACTTAAAGATTTTTAAAATGTATTTATTTGAGAGAGAGAGAGAGAGAAAGAGCACAAGTGAGGGAGAGGGGCAGAGGAAGAGAGAAAGAGCATTCCAAGCAGGCTCCATGCCCAGCATGGAACCCAATGTAGGGCCCGATCCCATGACCCTGGATCATGACCTGAGCTGAAATCAAGAGTTAAATGCTTAACCTACCGAGACACCCAGGTGCTCCTTATAAGACCTTTCTGATTTGGTTCTTGCTAAATTCTCCTGGAGTGTCTTATTCTTTGCCTCTTTGCTCATGCTGGAAACCCTTCTCTGTGCTTCCATTTGCCTGTCTGATTCCTCTTTATCTATCAGACCTGTTATGGACTAAATTATGTACCGCCCCCACCAATCATATGTTGAAGCCCTAATTTCTAGTACCGCAGAATATGACTGTATTTAAAGATAGGGCCTTTAAAGGTCCAATTAAGTTAAAATGAGGTCTCTAGGGTGGGCCGTAATCCAATAAGCATGTGTCCTTACAAGAAAAGTAAATTAGGCCACAAACATACAGACCATGGAAAGACAAAGGGAGAAAATGATCATAGAAAAGCCAAAGAGGGAGGCCTCAGTAGAAAGCAACTCTGCTGACAGCTTGATCTCAGATTTCTAGCCTCCAAAATTGTGAGAAAATAAATTTCTGTTGGTTAAGGCACCTAGTCCTTTGTACTTTGTTCTGGCAGCCCTAGAAAACTAATACAAGTTTTCTGAAACGTTATTTCCCATCCCATCCCTCCAACCCACCTCTGGCATCTCTGTGTCTCTGCTGCATACTCCTGTAGCACTTCGTAATTCCTCTATCAGAGCTTTTACCGCAGTGTTTTAAGACACTGTTTTGCTTTTTTTGTTATTGTTTTTGACTCTTTATTTCACTTTTGTGGTTTTGGTCTATACTGTCTAAGCCATAAGCTTCATAGGCAAGGACTGTATCTGTTTTCTTCACGACTTTATACTCAGTGCCTCGCATAGTGTTTTACACGTTCCCAGGCAATTGATAAATAGTTGAATGAAGGGGTGAACTAATTGAGTATGATTAAAATCCTGGAGGTTAAACTAGTGTTAATCAAAGATCACCTAGAGCTAGAGACCCAGGATGTAACTTTGAGTGTCAGAGCTGCTTAAAAGAATGTTAACCAGGTTACAGTTCTCAGCACAAAGATAGAAACCATCCTCCTCCTACTACTGTAGTTGCAAAGCAATATTAAAACCAAACAGAAGATAGCAGAAGATGGCATCTTTGAACGAAGCAAACCACTTTAAAACTCCAAATGGAGCTAAAGATAACTGATTTAGATATACAAAGAAAAACAGAGGGGCCTAGTAGGTTGAAATCTGGCCCAGATTCAGTAATGACGGGTGGGTTCTTATCCTTCACATTCATTATTCTTCCCCAGGCATGCCTGGGTCAAGTTCCATTCCTCCTTCTAAGTACCATTGCTCTGCCTCATCTAATCTGCAAGCCTATGTGAGTAGGTGGGGCTGTCAGACAGCCAGGGCAGAGCCTGGAGACAAAGGGTGGAGTCAGAAGTTATGAAGTCCTGGATAAGTAGTCAGACCAGAATTATACCCAGCTAGTTCTTGATGACTCACTTAACCTGCGAACCAGGACATTGGAAACCTATGTGATGCACTCAAGTTACTTCCTGGTTCTATCGTCAACTGTGGTGAGACAGTACACTTACAGTACAATCTCCTCTTTGGATCAGCGATTAGTGTACACATTATTGGGGAAATGCTTTCATTAAGCATATTAATATCTGAGAATTAAAAAACCAAGATAGTATATTTTCTATGGGACAACCGAGAAATTTAATTATTGTAAAACGTTTCTTTGGTGAGCAAGGAAATCTAGCCAGGCCTGAGATGATCTCAGCGGATGTTTCTTTTCTTTCTTCTTATTTTTTTTTAAAATTTTTAACATTTTTATTTATTTTTGAGAGACATAGAGACAGAGCATGAGCAAGGGAAGAGCAGAGAGTGAGGGAGACACAGAATCTGAAGCAGGCTCCAGGCTCTGAGCCGTCAGCACAGAGCCCGACGGCGGGCCTCAAACTCACAGACCGTGAGATCATGCCCTGAGCTGAAGTTGGCCGCTTAACCAACTGAGCCACCTAGGCGCCCCTCTTATTATTTTTGAAGATCTCTGCTCTCATTTAAAAATCCTCTTGTTGCCATATGTTCCCACGCATAGGTAGGCTTTGGAAGACCTAGCAGAGAACCAGTGGGGAGGGGAAGAAGGGAAGGGGGAAAAAAAAAGCCACAGAGAAGAAGGAAGACATGACATGAGAGACTCTCAAAGAATAAGAAAGAACTGAGGGGAGAGATGGGTGTGGGAGGGGGGAGAGTGGGTGGTGGGCACAGAGGAGGGCACTCGTTGGATTGAGCACTGGGTGTTGTATAGAAACCAATTTGACAATAAACTATTAAAAATAAATAAATAAAAATAAAAATCTTCTTGTTGAGGTACAGCATACAGACGGGGCACAAATCATAAGCTCAGTCAATGCTTTTTGTTTCTCACATAACATTTCTCTGATTATGAAAACAATATATGCACATTGTAGAGATATCTTAAAATATGGAAAGAAAGATAATTATCATTAACAATTCTACTCATAATACCACTACACAGGGATCCTTTTTCACATCCAGGTGAGGAACTTTCCAGCCTTTTTCTATAGGCTCTATTCAAATATGTACTTTATAAAGTTGTAATTGCACATTTTCTACTGGGTTTATTATTTAACTGTGAATATTTTCCTATATCATCACATATTCTTCTATAATTTGACATTTAACATATAAATGTCAAATTATAAAATTTGCATAGAATTCTGCATAGAATTTTATCCTGTGATCTGACTCTATTTAAATAATTCTCTGGGCACCTGGGTGGCTCAGTCGGTTAAATGTCCGGCTTCAGCTCAGGTCATGATCTCACGGTCTGTGAGTTCGAGCCCCGCGTCAGGCTCTGTGCTAACAGTTCGCACTTGATCTTAGCCAAAAGGCCGAGAAGCGGTATGTGCTAACAGTTCAGAGCCTGGTGCCTGCTTCAAATTCTGTGTCTCCTTCTCTCTCTCTCTCTGCCCCTCCCCTGCTCATGCTCTGTCTCTGTCTCAAAAAAATAAACATAAAAATAAATAAATAAATAATTCTCTATTACTGAAAATGTAGGTTGTTTCCATTTTTTTGTGAATATAAATAATGCTGTATAAACATTGTTCTATATAAATTCCTCCCCACATGTATGATAAATCAATGAATGATTAGAGGATGCTGCTATTCCCGGTTTCCTTGGTGAAGATGATCAGATGTCCTGATTTTGTGGGTCAGGTTTAGTTTATATTTGCAGGTCCAGGATCCTTGGTATTATGGAAATACAGGGCCACAGTAGAGGGAAATACTCAATTGAGGAAAGTGAGGTTAAAAGTAAAAGTGAATTTACCAACTTATTTCAATTGGGATGATAATAATAGACACAGAATTGTTTAAGAAAGATATCTGAGAACCTAGTTAAATACTGACAAATAAAAGTGTGGCCAGATAATATTTCATGTATTTACCTACATTTTTACTCTTCTTCTTTTCCCTTGCCCCTTAGAGCTAGTGGTCACCCTGGGCTCATCTATTTCTCAAAGGAGGGATGTTGCATGTTAGAAAGGAGAAGTGGTCTGAAAGACTTTCTGGATGCTATTTCTAAGAGGTTAAATTCTAGAACAGAGAGTGGGTAGACAAGGTGTCTGTCTCAAATTGTAATGAGATTTAAAAAATATTGTCCTGGCTAAGAGGAAGAGAAGTGATGAATGAACAGAGATTTCTGGGGTTTGGAACAAAGGAGGAAGGTGGAAAAACCTTAAAAAGGAAATAGTTTCGAGGTGTGTCTAGGCACATGAATCCTAGGTAGCGTTGCAAAGATTCCAGTGCCTAGATGTGAGATAGGAGCAGAGGGGCGTGCTGATGGAATGGTGGGCATCTACACTATAAACTGGGTACACTTGAGAGTTGGGACCAGATTGTGACTCCTACTACCCATCTTTGGCATCATGTAAGGTTCTGAACAATAGCACCCAGAGTGAGTGAGGGAAAATAATTAAGCCAAAGAATTTAGACTGTTTCACAGTGAGATAAGAGCCCAAAACAGAAACAGAAATTTAGAAAATCATTATATTTCTTTAATGCTTTTGCTTATGGATTGCAATTTATATCCACTACAATTTCTCTATTTTCTGTAGAAATTAATAAAAGTTTCAAAAATTCTTACAAGAGTACTAATGGAAAGAGTTATGGGACAGAGTTGCAGGATGTAATCCGTGCAAATTCTGATCGTATCATAGAGTTGTTTAAAAATATCTGACATTCCTTCACACTGTTTCAAAGGAATGAAGTAGTGATTTGGGTGTTTTAGGAATTAGTTTATAATATTTATAAACTTTAAAATTTGCTTTAGAACTTTAAAAGTATACTCTGATTTTTTATATTAATTTTCAGTGCAAGTTAATGATGCTTTACAATTCAGTAAAGTCAAATAGAGGCTTATCAGAGTCTCTAATGTTCTGGCTTCATCTAAGAGTTAACTTTGTAGTATTTAGAGCAAGAGATATTTTCTCTGGCTATCCTGCAAAAATCACATTTCTCATTACTGGATTTGTGATAACAGGATTGGACAGAGAACACTGCAGAGTATATTATCTGGTAAATTTTCCGTGGACAACTTCACTTTCAAGCTTTTTCACCTGATTTGATTAGCCAACTAACTGTCAGGGGACTTTAATTATTTAAATATAAGTTACCTAATGCTTTATAGAGAGGAGATCTGGAAGTGAGACAGAAATAGCCATGGATAAATATGAGAGTCAGAGAGACAGACAAATAGAATGAATGGATAACTGCTTTTCTAGGGAGCTCTGAATTAGAGTCCTAGCTCTTTCTTGTACCTATGCGGCCTGGGGTAAGGGGGTTAAACTTCTAGGCTCCTGATAACTCTTGTGCCCCAAGGGTGCTAGTAGTCTCTAGTGACTTCACAGGGTGGACAGGCTCATATGAGAGATAATGTGACTGAATGCTGCAAGGACGCTGGCTTACTGTGGTCACTGGATGTTCCCAGCACCTGCCCCCTACCCCCGCCCTCACCCCACCTACTCTTTTCTGCCAAGGCTCCTTAACAGAGAAATACTTCTGTATGGAGAAAGGCCATTTTATAATCCCTGTCTCTGTCCAGAAGAAGTGTGCTGTTTTTGTTGTTATTTTTCATTTTTAACTTTTTTAAGTGGCATAAAGATATCCTTTATTGAGCCTCCCCAGTCCTAGTTTTCTTTCTCCTGCACAGTCTTGGTTCTCCTGAGAGGTCCGATCCACAGTTTAGTGATGAGACCAACTTTGCAGCCGGCGGGGGTATTTTTCAAGATGGTATCAGGCTTGCCAATGTGCTGGTGGTTGCCACCTTCGAAGGGATGCTCCACAGAATTCATGGCCTCTTCCGCATGCGTGCCCATAAATTCCTCTCTGCTTTATACTTGTGGTAGGCGCAGCAACCGGGCTTGTCAGTGCAGCCCCCTCCGGCCACCACGCCAACCACAGCTCTGTTGGCTGAAGGGATAACCTTCTTGGAGCCTAAGCAGCTTCATTTGGGTCTCCCTGGTCTCGGGGGTGCGGTAGGTGATGATGGCGTTGTTTCTGGAGGTTCTGGCCAGCTTGCCTCTGTCACCAGCTTATCCTCCAGGCAACATGGTGGAATGGTGCCCATTGTGAGCACATGGCCGATGCTGAGCTGGGTCTTCTAGCCACAGTACGCGAACTAGCCAACGTCGATGCCCTAAGCCGTGAAGAACAGCTGTTTCTTACACCGGTAGGGATCCCTGAGGACTCCCTTGGCAAGGAGTGTGTCACAGCCCGGAGCGTGGATGACATCCTTCCTGACGCCCTTAATGTAACAGCAAAGTAGCTCAGCAAAGTAGGTGCGCAGGCGCACAGCACCCTTTGGTGCTTCACGCGCGTGCCTAGTGGGCCAGCGCCCTTCTGGTTCCTGCGTGTCACGTGGCGCATGGCGGCGTTCTGGGGGCGCCTCGGGGCATCCGCGGGAGGCCCAGGCATCCCGCTAGGGCTCAGGGACCACTGCTGTCCTCCAGGAGAAGTTTCAACGCTGCTCCTCGTCATGTATGGCTCTTTCAATCCTTCTCTACAGTTTGAAGATACTGTTTGCGCAGTTTGCGCAGACGGACCATAACTTAGGATTCCCTACATTTTATACTTGGAGCTAGTGTAACCAGTTATATGGTTATCGAGTTGAGCATATCTAGGCTCATGGTCTTAGGTGGACAGGGAAGAAGGACAAATACAGGGATTCTTACTTCTTCTGGTACTTTGGAGTCTGACCATGCGGAAGAATGGACTGAGGAAGTCAAGCGGAGGTCTTACCTAGAACTGGCTGTTCCACGAAGTAAGTGTTAAGTTAGCTACCATTATTTACTGTAGAGTTCATGGAAAACTGATGTTCTTTACCAGCAGAAAGGGGAAGTGAGGTTTTTGGAGGGCTTTCCAACTTAGAATTTTCAAGTCTAAGCAATTGTAAGGCAGTGATCTTCAGGTGTGAGAAGACAAGTCTGGGAATCTATTTGTTTTAAGGAGAAGGACATATAAAGTTTGAAAACCCATATTTGTATATGTGTTTGGCTACTTTAAATAATATGAGCTTAGTAAGAGAGATAGTCTTTTTAATCCTTAATGAATATATGAGTAAATATAGTTTGAGAAACTGCTTTAGGCTGTAAAAGAAGGTGCCAAAAGATGTAAACCAAGTTTAACCCCAGAGTTAGCTAAATAGGGAATCAATAGCAGTTTAATTAGCAGAGACATAGACAGCCAGACCTGAGAGACAGACCATCCAGCCCAGGGGTTGCCAGATTATAGCCCTAGGAGCCAAGTCCAGGCTGGCTGCTGCATTTAAAAAAATTTTATTTTAGAGAGAGAGCGTGAGTGGGGGAAAGGTGCAGAGACAGAATCTCCAGCAGGCTCTACACCCAGCGTGGAGCCCATGCAGGGCTTGATCTGGAGAATGTGAGATCATGACCTGAGATGAAATCAAGAGTCAGATGCTTAACTGAGCCACCCAGGCACCCCAGGCAGGCTCCTCATTTTTTAATGACCTGCTAGTTCATAATGGTTTTTATATTCTTAAATGGTTGAAAAAAATATCAAAAGAAAAATATTTCATGACATGTGGAAAGTATGTGAAATTAAAATTTCAGTGTCCCTAAAGTTTTATTGGAACACAGCAATGCTCATTTATTTATTCTTATTTGCTGCTTTCATGCTGCAGGGACAGAGTTGAGTAGTTATGACAATGTATGACCCATGAAGCTTAAAGCATTCGTTAACTGACACTTTACAGTTTCAGGTATACAGGATAATGATTCAACAATTCTATACGTTACTCAGTGCTCATTGAGGTAAGTGTACTCTTGATGTCCTTTATCTATCTCACTCCTCTCCCGCCCATTTTCCCTCTGGAAACCATCAGTTTGTTTTCTGTATTTAAGAGGTTTTTTCTGTTTGTCTGATTTTTTCTTTGTTCATTTGTTTCATAAATTCTAGACATTTGTCTAGAAATCATGTATTTGTTTTTCTTTGAATGAGTTATTTCCCTTAGCATTATACCCTCTAGGTCCATCCATGTCGTTGCAAATAGTAAGACCTCATTCTTTTTTTTATGACTGAGTGATACTCCGTCAAGTGTGTGTGTGTATCACCTCATCTTCATCCATTCATGGATGGATGGACACTTGGGTTGCTTCCATATATCTTGGCTATTGTAAATAATGCTGCAGTAAACATATGGATGCATATTTTTTTGAATTAGCATTTTCATTTTCTTTGGGCGAATACCCAGTAGTGGAATTGTGGAATTCTTGGGTTATATGGTAATTCTATTTTTAATTTTTTAAGGAAACTCCGTACTGTTTTCCACAGTGGCCATACTAGTTTGTATTTCCACCAACAGTGCCCAAGAGTTTCTTTTTCTCCACATCTCACCAACACTTGTTATTTCTTGTGTTTCTGATTTTAGCCACTCTGACAGATGTAAGGTGATATCTTATTGTGCTTTTGATTTGCATTTCCCTGATGATTAGTGATGTTGAACATCTTTTCATGTGTCTGTTGGCCATCTGTATGTCTTCTTTGGAGAAATATTTGTTCATGTCCTCTGCTCATTTTAATTGGATTGTTTCTTTGGGTGTTCAGTTGTATAAGTTCTTTTATATATTTTGGATATTAATCTCTTATCAGATTTCTCATTTGCAAATATCTTCTCTCATTCAGTAGTTTGACTTTTTGTTTTCTTAAAGGTTTCCTTTGCTGTGCAAAAGCTTCTTTTTTTGGTCTAGTCCTAATACTTTAATCTTGTTTTTATTTCCCTTGCCCGAGGGGACATATCTAGAAAAATGTTTCTATTGTCAATATCAGAGAAATTACTGCCCATGTTTCCTTCTAAATGTTTTATGGCTTAATGTCTCGCATTTAGGTCTTTAATTCATTTTGAGTTTATTTTTGTGTAAGAAAGTAGTCTAGTTTCATTCTTTTGCATGTAGCTATCCAGTTTTACCAGCATCATTTGTTGAAGAGACTATTGTTTCCCTATTGTATAGTCTTGCATCCTTTGTCATAGATTAATTGACCATAAGTTTGGGTTAATTTCTGGGCTCTCTTTTTTTTGATTTATGTGCCTGTTGTTGTGCCAGTACCATGATGTTTTGGTTATTATAGCATTGTAGTATATCTTGAAATCTGGGATTGTGATACATCCAGCTTTGCTCTTTCTCAAGATTGCTTTGGCTGTTTGGGGTCTTTTGGGGTTCCATACAAATTTTAGTATTATTTGTTCTAGTTCTGTGAAAAATGTTGTTGCATTAAATATGTAGATTGCTTTGGTTAATATTGACATTTTAACAATATAGCTTCTTCTAATCTATGAACATGGTATATCTTTCCATTTGTTTGTGTCATCTTCAATTTCCTTAATCAGCGTTTTATAGTTTTCAGAGTACAGGTTCTTTTACTTCCTTGGTTAAATTTATTCCTAAGTATTTTATTATTTTTGGTGCAGTTTTAAATGGGATTGTTTTCTTAATTTCTTTTTCTGCTGTGTTTAATGGAAAGCTTCTTAATTTCAAGGTGGAATGGCCTTTTTGTTTTTTATTTTGTCATTAATTTCTAGTTTTATTACACTGTGATTATCTTAAATCTCTTTTTAAATAGTACCCTTCTCTCCCTCCATTGATGTATTGGAGAAACTAGGTTATGTATCTCATATGATGTTGCATATCTTGGATTTGGCTCCTTGCTTCCTCATATTGTCATTTAACCTATTTTTTTTTTTTTTATGTTCTATGTTTCTGTAAATTGCTGGTTACATCTCAGGCTTGATTAGATTCAAGTTTAGTGTTTTATGCAATAATACTTCGTGGGGATGCTGTATACTTCCCATTGCAACAGATCATGAAGCATATAATGTCTTGTTCCACTCATCGGCTTAGGTGAGTAAGCCTGATCCTCCATTATAAACTTCTCTATCAACCTTTTGTGTAATGGTTTTAGCATCCACTGATATTGTACCCTTGACTTGTTATTTCATTAAGTATAGCAAAATGATGGTTTTCCTGTCATTCTTTTTGCTAGTTTGGGTTGTTACGCTTTTATTTATTTTTAATAGCTTTACTGAGGTATAATTGATATATAATAAAATGTACATATTTGAAGGATACAATTTAGTTTTGACATGTTTATATGCCACTAATGATGATATAATACATTATTAAATATTATACATTAATAACTTAATTTTTCTATTAAGAATTTTTCATCATCAACTATTTGATTATCATAAAATACAGTTAGTTCATATAGGGAAAGTCAAGCTAAATGCTTGATTCTTTCCTTTAATTTATCAAGGAACAGATAATGAGTGGATGCCCTGGAAGCTTCCAGTGGTAACAAAATTTTTTTTCCAACACTCTTTTTTGTGGGGATTGTAAGGGTAATATTATGAAACATGTATTTTTATATATTTGAAATGTTTTAATCAATTACAGTCACTGTCTTTTTATTGTTGCTCATGTTGTCCTATCTTAGGCTATTGAGAGCCTCTTTGAGTTGGCTCTTATATCTTTTTGAGACAATTTTGGCACAAAATTTGTGCTTTTTGGCACAAAAAGATGTCATAGATTAATCTTGTATATTTTCTACCACAAACCTGAAATCAGCCATTTTTCTAAAGAGTCCTGGTTCCTTTTAGTGGGGAATGGTATTTAGAGCTATGAGCTTTTCTTTATGTTTTCATTTTTAATCTTCCTAAAATGATATATTGATTCATTATTAATGGTATACATTGAGTATATATATGGTATAGTATACTATATTAATTAATAATACATATTAATTGTTCAAGTTAATAGTGTTTAGGTTTATTTCTTAAATATCAGAGCTAAGTAATAATCTATGGCTATTTAAAGTAACCTTAGTATATCTTTCCTATTTACTCATTAGTCAGATTTTACTTACCACAAAAACTATTTAAAAAGGGCATTGGAGGGGGTGCCTGGTTGACTCAGTTGGTTAAGCATCCAACTCTTGATTTTGGCTCAGGTCATGATCTCAGTTCATGAGATTGAGCCCTGTGTCAGGCTCTGGGCTGACAGCATGGAGCCTGCTTGGGGTTCTCTCTCTTCCTCTCTCTCTGCCCCTATCCTGCTTGCACTTGCATGCCTGTGTGTGTATGTGTGTGTGTGTGTGTGTGTGTGTGTGTTTTCTCTCTATCTATCTCAAAATAAGTAAATAAACTTAAAAAAAAAATAAACGGCACTGGAACAACAAATTGGGAGACCTGGGAACTCAGGCTTGCTTTATAGGTGGTACAAACTTGAGTGAACCACCAGCTCTCTCTTTTAAAATTTTTTTTTAATTTTTTAATTTTTTAAAAATTTATATTTGAGAGAGACAGAGAGAGTGAGCAGGGGAGGGGCAGAGAGAGATGGAAACACAGAATCTGAAGTAGGCCCCAGGCTCTGAGCTGTCAGCACAGATCCCTATGCGGAGTTTGAACTCGTGAACTGTGAGATCATGACCTGAGCCGAAATCAGCCACTTAACTGACTGAGCCATCCAGGTGTCCCACTCTTTTAAGTTTCTGACTCCTCTTTACCTAGGCAGGGATAAAGGCATTGGCCTCTCTTTGTGGACAGCTGATGGCTGCATATGCTATTGGTATATATCACCCACTCATTGGGCATGAACAATCAGTCTAGCCAGATAAGTAAAGGCAGCTAAGAGAGAATGATTAGAGTGGCCAGATAAGTTAGAGACCTTTGTTCCTTTTCACCTTTTAGACCAAGGAGAGGGAGAGGAGTAGGAGTGAAAGAACAGATCATAGCCATTTCTTTTTTTTTTTCTTTTTTTTATAATAGTTTATTTTCAAATTGGTTTACATATAACACCCAGTGTTCATCCCAACGCGTGCCCTCTTTAATGTCCGTCACCCCCTCTCCCCCCTCCCTCCCCTCCCTCACCCCCCTCACCCTCAGTTTGTTCTTAGTCTTTGAGAGTCTCTTATGTTTTATCTCCCTCCCTCTCTGTGTCTTTTTTTCCTTTCCCCTCTTCCCCTCCCCCTGGTTTTTGCTTAGTCTCACAAAGTCCACCTATTCGTGGAAACATATGTTATCTGTTTTTTTCTGACTGACTTATTTCACTTAACATAATACCCTCCAGTTCCATCCATGTTGCTACACATGGCCAGATTTTATTTTTTCTCATTGCCACATAGTAGTCCATTGTACCACATCTTCTTTATCCATTCGTCAGTCGATGGATACTTGGTCTCTTTCCATGATCTGGCTATTGTCGAAAGTGCTGCTATGAACATTGGGGTACACGTGGCCCTATGCATCAGTATTCCTGTGTCTCTTGGGTAGATTCCTAGCAGTGCTATTGCTGGGTCATAGGGTAGCTCTATTTGCATTTTTTTGAGGAACTTCCACATCGTTTTCCAGAGTGGCTGCACCAGTTTGCATTCCCACCAACAGTGTAGGAGAGTGCCTGCTTCTCCACATCCCTGTCAGCATCTATAGTTTCCTGATTTATTCATTTTAGCCACTCAAACCGGTGTAAGGTGGTATCTCAGTGTGGTTTTGATTTGTGTTTCCCTAATGATGAGTGACTTTGAGCATCGTTTTGTGTGTCTGTTGGCCATCTGAATGTCCTCTTTGGAGAAGTGTCTATTCATATCTTCCGCCCATTTCTTCACTGGATTATTTGTTTTTTGGGTGTGGAGTTTGGTAAGTTCTTTATAGATTTTAAATACTAGTCCTTTATCCGATATGTCATTTGCAATTATCCTTTCCCATTCCGTCGGTTTTCTATTAGTTTTGTTGGTTGTTTCCTTTGCCGTGCAGAAGCTTTTTATCTTGATGAGGTCCCAATAGTTCATTTTTGCCATTTCTTATTCTGAGTCTCTCAAGCCAGAGTTGTTCTGGTGGAGAAGATGTGATCATTAAATTGGATTTGAAATTAAAAATTTACTACTAATAGAATTTTTAATAATAAAAGTGACTGGAAAGACAAATTCTGCCCAAAATGTTGTTAAGGGATGGGAAAAAAAGATTCAGCAAAGCCTGGTCAAAGGCAGTGAGGGATGGGAGAAGAGCAAAACTCTCTGAGTTCAGAGCTCACTGTGTTCAGAATGTGCAATAAACTGGGTGTATTTGGTAACCACAATGGGAGAAGTTAAATTTTTTTATGCATCTATATAAGAAACAGAGATTCTGGAATAAAAAATTTAGAAGGATTTTCTGTACTTTAAACTTAGAGATTGATACTCTCGCTTACCTACTCATCTCAGGCTTTTCCTGTAATTCAGTTATTCTCCACTAGGTGGCAGAAGATATCTTGGTTATGCCATCCGGGAGCTCAAATTCTAATTTTCTGCCTAGATTTTCACTATAGATTTTAACTATATATTTTGCAAATAAAAAATAGCAGCATTATTTGAGTATTTTAATAAAAACTTTAAATATTGCTTTAATACAAATAGGAAATGTTGATCAATCATATATACATTTTTAAAGTCTAAAAGGCAAACTACGCAGTAGTATTTTTCACTATATTGCTAGCTAATCTTGTTCTTATATCTAGACTGACTAGAATGCTATATCTTTTTTTAATTTTTAAAAAATTTACATCCAAATTAGTTAGCATACAGTGCAATGATGATTTCAAGAGTAGATTCCTTAATGCCCCTTACCCATATAGCTCATCCCCCCTCCCCACCCCCCCGCCTCCCCCCAGCCCATAACCCTCTGTTTGTTCTCCATATTTAAGAGTCTCTTACTTAGCAAAAACCATGGGGGAGGGGAAGAGGGGAAAAGAAAAAAAGACACAGAGAGGGAGGGAGACAAAACATAAGAGACTCTCAAAGACTAAGAACAAACTGAGGGTGAGGGGGGTGAGGGAGGGGGGAGAGTAGGTGACGGGCATTAAAGAGGGCACGTGTTGGGATGAACACTGGGTGTCATATGGAAACCAATTTGAAAATAAGTTATTTAAAAAAAAAGAGTCTCTTATGTTTTTGTCCCTCTCACTGTTTTTATTTTATTCTTGCTTCCCTTTCCTTATGTTTATCTGCTTTGTATCTTAAAGTCCTCATATGAGTGAAGTCATATGATATTTGTCTTTCTCTGATTGACTAATTTCGCTTAGCGCGATACCCTGTAGTATCATCCATGTAGTTGCAAATGGCAAGATTTCATTCTTTTTGATTGCCGAGTAATACTCCATAGTGTGTGTGTGTGTGTGTGTGTGTGTGTGTGTGTGTGTGTATTCATTCATCCATCAATGGACATTTGGGCTCTAGAATGCTATTTCTTAATTCTCTCTGATGTACTTTTGTAGTAACATGTCAATAGGAAATGGCTGGCACAGTTCTGAGACTTCAGTTAAACTGTATAATACAGATTTGTTGCAGTTTCCTTCTGGTACTGGTTCTAGGATATTGGGGTTTATGAATAATTTTTATGTCTGACTGTTTCTACTTGTCCATAAGTTTCCATTTCTTATATTCAGAGTTTCACTTTTATCCCTTCTATTGACAAAATCAAGAAATGAAAATCTCTGACCTCCTGATACCAAAAATCCCCATTCCACCAGGTTACTTTCTTCAATTAGAGGGCAGTAATTTTCCACTGATTCATAGAATGACATCACTTTTTCCCATCAGCTTTCTAACTGGAAAACTCATTTAAACTACTTTACATATGAGAGTACTTATTTTGCTACATCTTAGCCACAACTCTGAGTTCCTACAAATAATTTTAGAAAGTTCTATATACAAACAGCATTTTAGGCCAAAATGTAAAGTTTCTGAGCAATAGTTCCACAAATATTTATAAACAGTTTTAAAAAATAAATTCCTAGCTTTTTATTACAAAATTTCTAGACATTCAGAAAAATAATCCAATAAATATTCTTAGACCAACCACTCAGATTAAATAATTAATGTTTGCACATATTTAAATATATATCTTAGTTTTTGGGATACATTTTAAAATTGCAAATACTGTGACCATTTGCCCCTAAACAATAGAGTAACGTAGAGTAAAGTAAATGTCCCCCCTAAAATGAGGACATTCTCCTACATAACTGTATTATCACCCCTAAGAAAATTAACAATACTTCCTTAATTTTATCTAATAACCGGTCCATATTCACATTTCTCTCGAATTTAACTTTAACACATTTTTTTCATTGCTACATAGAATATTATAGTATATAAAAGGCTTTAAAATTTAAGAAAAATTATACTTATTTTAAAGTTTATTTTGAGAGAGAGAGAGCAAGTAAGTACACTAGTGGGGGGAGGGGAGGCAGAGAGAGAGGGGGAGAGAGAGAATCCCAAGCAGGCTCTGCACTGTCAGTATGGAGCCCGATGTGGGGCTTGAACTAATGAGCAGTGAGATCATGAGCTGAGCTGAAATCAAGAGTTGGATGCTTAACCAACTTAGCCACCCAGGTTCCCCAATGATACTGACTTTTTGAAGAAACCAGGACAGTCGTCTTATAGAATAAACAATATTTTGCATTTGTCTGACTTTTCCTTATAGTGTCATTTGATTCTAAGAGTATATTGTCAAATTAATTTTATGGCAACCAATTCCTACTATCATGTGAAAGTTTTCAGAAGTTGCAGTGGTTTAAAGCCACAAAATGTTTGTACTGACTCTTTTATAGTTCTGGAAGACTTGCGGCCAGCGAATGTCAGAGCAGGAAAGTCCACCCCCACTGACACATTAGAAAAGGGGACTACAGATTTCTATTGCTGCTATAACAAGTTACTACAAATACAGTGGCTTAAAACAGCACAGATTTGTTATCTTATAGTTCTGGAGGCTAGAAGTTCAAAATGGGTCTCAGAGGGCTAAAATCTAGTGGTTGGCAAGACTGCATTCCTTTTTAAAGACTAAGGGAAACTTTGTTCCTCACTTTTTCCAGCTTTTGCAGGCCATCTGCATGCCTTGGCTTATGGTCTCTTCCTTCGTCTTCAAAGCCAGCAGTGTAAAATCTTTAGATCTCCCTCTGACTCTGACCCTGACTTTCCTGCTTCCCTCTTCTGCTTATAAAGACTACTGTGATTACACTGAACCCATCTGAGTATAATCAAGGATACTGCTCCTATTTCAAGGTCAGCTGACTAGAATCTTAATTGCATATGCAACCTAATTATTTCTTTCCATGTAACATAACATATTCAGAGGTTCCAGGGATTAAGGCAAAAACTCCATTATTCTGCCTATGCCAGGAGGTGACCTGACAAGTTACTCTCAAGAGTCTTTTTTTTTTTTTTTTTTAGTTTGCTAATGTTTGCTTAAGTTTTTGAGAGAGGAGACAGAGTGTGAGCAGGGTAGGGGCAGAGAGAGAGGGAGACACAGAATCTGAAGCAGGTTCCAGGCTCTGAGCTGTCAGCACACGAACACAGCTTGAACTCACGAACTGTGAGATCATGACTTAGCCAAAGTTGGATGCTCAACTGACTGGGCCACCCAGGTGCCCCTCAGGAGTCTTTTCAATACACTGCAATCTTATACATTTGTTTTGCATTGGAATTCAGTAAAAGGTGATCCTATGTTGAACCCTATTTAAGAGAGTTTAATAAAAAAGGAATTAGAAGGATTTTATGACAAAATTACATTCTTATAACCATGTAGATACACAATTGGTTTTTTTTTCCTAGTTTCTCTTTTAAAAAATTTATTTAAATTCAAGTTAGTTAACATACAGTGTAGTATTAGTTTCAGGAGTAGAATTCAGTGGTTCATCACTTACATAGTAACACCCAGTGCTGATCCCAGCAAGTGCCCTTTTAATGCCCATCACACAGTTAGCTCATCCTCCCCAACCACATAGTGTTTGTGTATCTTATATATCTGAAGTCTGATCGTTTCATTTGCTAGTTTAATTTTGATAAAGAAGGTAAGTGTTTTCTTTGACTATGATTGGAGAATCTAAAGGGCTTAAATCTTATAATTCACTTCAACTCAACTTCTTAAATTCTAGTTTGCTCCTGTCACTTCAAGTTAGAGTGTAAGAACCCATAAACATTGGTGGTTCACACATACCTCCTTCCGGGTTATCTGTTCAAATCAGAACTGAAGTGGATCATACTGTCGACATGCAGACTCATGTAGTGTTAAGACTTAACACTTTACCGAAGGTGAGATTCTGGAGTGGTGTAGGGCAACTCAGTATCCACAGGGCCCTTTGGGTGCTGACCTCTTATTATAATTTTTAAAATATTTTTATTTTTGAGAGAGCGTGGATGCAAGCAGGGGAAGGGCAGAGAGAGGGGGACAGAGGATCCGAAGTGGGCTCTGCATTGACAATAGAGAGTCCAACGTGGGGCTCCAACTCATGAACTGTGAGATTATAGCCTGAGCCTAAGTTGGACGCTCAACCAACTGAGCCACCCAGGCACCCCTATTATGATATTTTTTATAAGTGCTAGTACAATAGAAATTTTGTTTCTGGCTCAAGTATTTTTATCAAAATTAAGAAAAATCAAACTCACTGATGCCTCATTAAATACAATCAAATTTGTCCTAGGGATGTTGGTGGGGTTTTCTGAAATAGCAAATGAAAATTGTTGGGTATTATTGATCAGGTAGAGAAATCTAGGAAAGGGAAAATGAGGTTTTAGTTAGTAGAATGAATTGTTTTGTTAGTGAATTTAGGTAGTTTTGGGAGAAGACAAAATAAGAAGGAAGAAACTAAAGAATCTTGGATATACAACAGTTTGTTGAGCCAAGAAAATATCTAGAGTCGAACCAGGTGTATCAGAGGCTTCACTTTAAGTGTGAAATCTTTACTCTCGGGTGCCCTGATTATGAGGCCTACTATGTAAGTTAATGGTATTATAATAGGAAAATCCACAACCTCCACCTTGGGGGAAGGTCTGGAAGAAGTTTGGGAGGGGCTTGTGCAGTAGACCAAGGAAGTGATTTTGAGGGCATGGTCTTGGATTCCAAGTTACAGTGACTGTACAATCCTGTGAGCTCAAGAATGTCTTGGGAAACTCGGCTATGTTGAATGTCCCACCAAAGTGGTTGTGCTAGGGGAAGTAAACTAGTGTTTTTGTGTATCCACATTGGGTCATTTATTCTGCCCAGTTGCCATTGCTATCTGGGAGGGAACCTTAAGACGATGGGAACTTAGAACTTATTCTTTGGTGTGTTCTTAGATCCTGACCAAGAGGAGGGCTGCCTGCATGGGAAAACAGAGAAACTAGAGATACTACAGGATGTTTGGGAGTGAAGAGAGTGCATCACTCACATTAAGGAACCTTCAAGAAAGAGGTCTCCAGACAGGGAGGGGTCTCTAAAGATCATGAAAGTACTAATGAGCAGGAGTCATGTGTAAACATGTGGTGGGTATCAGTCAGTATGGGGACTTTCCTGCCCAGTTTACTTTTTCTTCCTCTCTATGCCCCATCCTTGGAGAGGATAACCACACGTGTAGGGAAGCGAGGGCATAGCAACTGTGGGATAAATAAGGAAATGGCTGACCACAACCCCTTCCCTGAGTATTGCTTCTCTGTCTGGAGGAGGCCCGAGCTGAGGGGAAAGCAGTGGGGGGAGGGACTAAATTAAACCAAGTTTGACTGTAACAAGTTTGACTGTAACATTTGAATTACTGATTAGGACCTTGTGTCACTTAGCAGTTATCAGAAAAGTCATACCCAAGCTTTTCACTTAGGGAAAGAAGAACTCATCCCGTGGAGCAGATTTAGGTGAACAGGGAAACAAAAACAGGATTTTTTAGGATTATATCCCATGAGTTTTGCTTGTATGATAGGATTGCTACAGTTGTGAAAGTTCAGGGCATAGATATCTGGTGCCTTAATTAGCATGCTGGGGTCGAGGGGAAGGGTCGAGAGACTGGAAAAGAGGAGAGATTGAGAGATGCTAATAATATTTTGTTTTATATTTGTTAGAGTTTACCTACCACATTTGTGTAACAAAGAAAGTGTTTTTAAAATTATTCTTTGAGTGCTTTACCTTCCACTTTATTTAAGATCACTTAGTATTGGCCAGGATGTAGGGAAATGGATTAACACTCTCCATAGCTTATCCAATCAAGAATTCTGATGGATTTACCTCAAAAGCCTAAAATGATTTCTTCTGATCTACTGTTCACTATAATCTTGTCTTTATTCATCCTTAAATTGTAGCTATAATACCTTAGGTCAGGCTGTGTTTCCTTCTCTTTCCCTCTCTTCCTCCCTCATTTTAATGATGTTATGGATATCATAAAAAAAAAAAGCAAACAGAAAATACTCTGTTTTCCTTCCCTATATTTTCTCTTCTTCCTTTTCAATGAAACCTCATTCATATTATTCTGTGAGGTCACACTATTCTGTGTTCTACTCTCCCCCTTAACATTACTTCTACACTTGATTATGTGTTTGGACATAGTACACACACTTGTCATATCTGTTGTTTACGGCTCTCCCACAGTGGGGTTATAGTGTAATTTCCTTGTGCATCTGGATTGTTTCTTGTTTGTATCACAGAACCTCAACAGTGGGTCAGTGCAGCCTTGGTGCAGCCTCCAGGCACGTGGCTCAGGTGGATTCTCATGTAGCTGGAACATGTTGCTGCTAATTAATTTTGCTTCCTGTGGGATTATTTCCTTGGAAGTGTATACATAAAAGAGAAACTGTTGGCACAGAGGCTGAGAAGGATCTGTTTAAACACTTTTAAACCTTTTGCCAAAGGACAATCCAGAAAATGAACCAGTCCACAGTTAGTTTATCTAAGGATAGATCATAAGAGATGACAGCAGAAGATCCAGGCTGTCTTTCATTAGCCTCCAAGAAGGTCTTTCCGATATACTTTAAGAAATTACTTTCTTAACTTTGTTGTAAAAGGTCTTATTTTTGTTTTCCAACTAAAATTTTAGCTGCTTGGCAGACTTTCAGCTTCTTTTTATTTGAGTGTTTGATGGACTGACTTCTCTTGTGGAAATGGGGCCAGTCGTATCTGAAATTCTATTGTGCGATTTTTTTGGCCGATGAATTCTATTTTATTATTTTCCACATTTTCTATTGTGGAAATTTAAAAAACTTACAAAAATAGTGGGGGCGCCTGGGTGGCTTAGTCAGATAAGTGTCTGACCTTTGATTTTTACTCATGTCATAATCTCGTGGTTCGTGGGATTGGGCCATGTGTTGAAATCTGTGCTCACAGCGCAGAGCCTGCTTGTGATTCTCTCTCTCTCCCCCTCTCTCTCCATGCCCTGCTGTAAAAAAAAAAAAAAAAAGAAAAGAAATAGAAAAATGGAGCCCCATGTACCCATTACTCAGCTTCACCAACCATTAACTTTCTATTGTTCCTTCTTCTCTTTCTCCACGTATACTTATTTCCTCCCCACACTGTGATATTGTAAAGCAAATCCCAGACATCATTATGATTTCACCTATAAATACTTCAGTGTAAATCTCATCTTCTTAAATGAGCACAGTACATATGGGAAAGCAAAAATGGGGTAAAATGTTAACAATGAGGAAATTTCGGCAGAAAGGATAGATGTACTCTACTTGTACACCTTTGTACTACTTATTTTTGTAAATTTTCGGTCAGTTTGAAATTATTTCTAAAGTAAAAAACATCCAACCAAACAAAAAACATGACCATAATAATACCGTATCTGATAATCCAAGGAACAGTTTTTCTTGTTTTACTATAAATCATGCTCTTGGAAAGAAATCAAGTGGAAAGATTCAGATATGCTAAAAAGAAAATAAAAATCAGTCATAATTCTAACACCCAGACACAATTACTATTTAATGATTACGTATTTTTCTTCAGTCTATTAAAACAGACACAGATACACACAGATAGGCACAAACATATGCCTATCATTTAAAAAGTCAAATAGTAGTAATGAGCTTATAACCAAGCACATAATTCCTATCATCCCATCCACTCCAGTATCCTCCCCTCCAGTACTTGCTCCTGCTTGCTCTCTCTTATCTGCTAGCAGGCTTTAATGGCAAAGTGCCAGCTGCAGCTCTGTTTTCAGCATAGTACTTTCTTATCTACCACAGCTGTTAAGATGAAAGGGAATCATATTTTGCTTGCTTTTTCTCAGGAGAATGTGTTTTCATTTTGTGTTTGATCTTAAAAATGCTTTGCTTGTGGGCAGTGTGTAGTACAGACTGGCTCATCCATCATCCACTTTGACCTCCTTCTAGCATGTCTTCCTATACTCTATCGGCTGGACAGAAAAAGTCACACTTCAAGACTCCATTGCAGCTTGGATTTTGTGTATGGCTAGTGGGAGGCTTGGAAAGCTGATGTGAATGGGGCCAAGTGCAGAGGCAGAAGAGGTTTGATTCCTCTAGCTGCAAGGAAGAGTCTAGCGTCCAGTTCCCTGTGCCGTGGGTGTTAAGTGGAAGGCAGCAGAAGTAATGAGGTTTTTGCCAGAAGAACTCTGTGGAGGGATTAGATATTTCTTCTGGCTGCATTGTTCTTGATTGGGTAGCATCCAAGCTTGGATCATCAGAAGTTTGTCAACTTTAGTCATCTGTGGTTTTAGTGATTTTCCATATTTTCCCCATACTCTTGAAGGCGATACTTTATATCACTTATTTCGCAAATAACCAATTATGGCAGCTAATATTACATTCTCTTTACATAAGAAACTAAGACAAATAAATTTGGACATTAACTACCTCCTCTAAGGACATGTAGTTTATCTGTTATGCTGTGTAGAATCCAGCTCCTGGTTTTCCACTACTCCAATACTCAACCTATTCATGACTAACAATAAAAAGAGTCCCTAAGAGTCCTGGAACCAATTATAGCTCTAGAAAAACTTTATAGGAGTAGCAACTGAGCCAACTGGGTGATTCTTATCTAATGCAGTTTGCTTATTTGTTTAAAACTTCACTACATGGCTACTTTAAATTCTTTTCTTAATTTTTCTAGTATAATCTTGTGCTTTAATATACAAAGTTTGGGAACTATAGATAATTCCCAAAAAAAAAAAGTGGAAATGATTAGTCCATCACCAAGCAGCAGGGTCTTTAAAATTCGAATGTTTTTCTAGGTCAGATAGAAACAAAACATTTAAAGAAAATTGGGAGGTTTTGAGCAATAACTATATCTTTGGGTTGACATCAAGGAGAATAATAACACATTCTTCCAAAAAAATTTCCTAATACTTTTGTCAGGGTTCAAATCCTGTACTGACCCTGAAGGTTATTCTTGGGCTTTGATCTCTTACCTATTTTCAATATACTCACAAACATTTGCACTCTATGTGTTGGGAACTCAACACAGTCCTTGAGTTAATTGTTTTATTGGTTCTAGCCGCCTACTGTAGCTAGTTATCCAGGTAGCTAGTGTCTCAGTTTCAGAGGGAGATAGCTGGTGATGTGCTTCTATTGCTCCCCCAACCCCTTACTCCAGTCCAGCTCTTGGTGTACATGAATATCCCTGCCTCCACTCCAAACTCCCTCCACTCTTATGCATGATTCAGGGGAGGAGACAGATGTGGTGGTCATTCCAGCAAAGGAGGTGATCCCCTTAATCCCACTTGATGCCTGGGTCATCGTTATCTTGCTAGTCCCCAGATATACCTTCATGCTTGTTCTGCCCAGTTTCCTGCCTCTATTTGGCTTCTTCTAGTAGTTCTCCACTTCTCAGACCAGTAGCTGAGCAGCAACTCTCAAGGCTAAAACTCTTCTCCCTGATCTTGGAATGAACCTTTGTTCCTGTGACTCATCCTACCCTGTACTTGTTATATCCCTGACCCCTACCCCACTCCTTGCATGATAACAAAGTTCTCATCCAACTGCTAGTATTTTCCGATGACCTGGGACAGGAAATCTAGGATTTCTTGGACACCAATGATCTCGTTACAACAACTTCCTTCCACCTACCCCAATTCCACCCACCTTTGAGATACACCTTTGTCTCCAGTGGATTCCTAAAATGACCATTCAGTCTCAGACCAGGGATGATTAACCAGCACCCCTAACTAATGCTCTGTTGCTCTTCTAGCCCAGGTATGTTCAAATGCAGTAAATAGCAGAGGGAAACTAGCTCTGTGCAGAGCTAGCCCACAGCTTCTATGACTTCGGCCATGCCCAAAGAGATAACATTGCTCTGAAATGCAACTTTTGGAGAAAGACATAGAGAAGTCCAATTTCCCCCAATTGAAATGAATGCAGTTAGACACTTTTTGATGATTAAAGGAACTTGCAGAATGATAATGTTACATGATGATCATTACCTGTAAAGTTCTTATGTAAATTCTTAAAATCTTCTAGGAAACTCTCTCCTTTTATTGAAAATACTTCATAACTATAGATTTCATTTTTCTTTTTGAAAGAAAGATAGTTTCCCATCGACAATGGACTCTAAAGAATCTTTTGGAAAAACTCTTGACTGACTTTATACAAGAGAGAAAACAAGCCTTTGTTTTTGGAAGCTACTGTTTTTCAGGTTTGTGCTACTAACAGATGATAGATAGAAAACAGCTGTTAATTATCTAAAACCCAAACACAGAAAGACTAAGAACACAAGGTTTATAGTTCCCCAAATAGATTTGAAGGAACAGAATATTGGTCAGAATTTTCTTCTGAGAGGAGAGAGATGGAGCTCGTTGGTGGGGAGACCACTGGAGTGAGAACAGCTGAAAAAGCTCAGGAAAGGGGAGTAGAGTAAAAACATTGTTTTAGTTTCCTGTTGCTTCCGTAACAGTACCACAAACTTAGTGGCATAAAACAACATAAATTTATTATGTTACAGTTCTGGAGACCAGCAGTCCAAAAAGGCTCTTACTAGGCTAAAATCAAGGTTTTGACAGGGCTGGTTCCTTCTGGAAGCTCTGGGGAGAATTGGTTTTCTTGCCTTTTCTAGCTTCTAGAAGCTCCCTGTGTCTCTTGGCTCATGGTTCCTTTCCATATTCAAAAGCAGCAACGATCCGTGGAGTCTTTCTCACATCACATCATTCTGACACTGATTCTCTGCTTTCCTCTTCTACTTTTGAGGAGCTGGTGATTACACTGGGCCCACCTGGATAATCCAAAATAATCTCCCTACCAAGGTCAGCTGATTGGCAGCCTGAATTCCATCTGCAACCTTAACTCCCTCTTGCCACATAACTTAACCATTATAGGTTCTGGAGATTAGGATGTGTGGGGGGGGTGCTGTTATTCAGCCTTTGACAAATGCCTTTACAGATTTGGAGACACATGCCCTCTTTTCCGTCTGGCACCTTGGAAACTAGTCTCCATGAATTCTCCATACCAGCATGGGGAGGCAGCAGTTAAGTAGAGGCCAGGAGGGAGGGGCCTGAGAGCTGCCTGGCAGTTCCTAGGCCGCAGTGTTTTCTATTCATGAGAGAGCTGGCAAGCCTGGGAGGGTCCTAGCAGTTGGGACAGAGTGATGCAGCTGTGAAAATCACTGTGGATCCCATGACTGGGGACCATACGGGGATGGGAGGCCTCAGAGGATGCCAGTGTGGAGGCATAGCAATTACTGAGAGCCAGATCAGAATGTTCTCAGAGATGTCAATAGGAACTGCTGATGTTTGAGGAACCCTACCTCTCTTTACACTAAAAGCCGTCATGGAAGGGGGAAGGAAGAAACCTCTGAACTGACCCTCGGAAATCTGAATCAATTCAGAAAACTCTGAAGTTACTGAGAAAACCCCAGTTTGACTAAAATGGAAGTTTTTGTCACTAGGCTGAATGGATATTTGAGATAGAAGCTAGATTGTTAGAGAAAGATAAAGGAAAGTTCATGTTTTACACCCCCGATTTTGTGCTGAGAGTTGTGCCTGCAACATGTAAATGAAGACAATGATGTTGAGTCTACCATTCTCAGATTTAATTGCTATACTTTGGCTTTGGCTTAAGAGCAGCATTTAGAGCGATCTGAGAAACTCATCACCCCACTGGTGATGTACTGCCAGACGGGTGACATTCTTCCCTTGGTGCTGGGACCATGGAGGCAGAGTGTGGGGACCTCTGGGGGGTCTGGGTTTGTCACCGCGAGCAAGTGTTACTAGGGCTGACCAGAGTTCTTGGGGTCATTATGAAGAAAGTTTCTGTCATCGGTGGGGTTGTCATTAAAATCTGAATGGTAAACAAGGTTTGTTTTATATTCTAAGGAAGTGAAAAAAATAATTACAATATCAGTAATAATATTAACTAATATTTATTGAATGCTTACTATGTTCTAGGCACCGTGCTAAAGTACTTTACATACATTATCTCATTTAATTCACATAAGTGCTCTGAGGGGAAAGAATGATTACCTCTATTTTAGAGACAAAGAAGCTGGGGCTTAGCAAAGTTAAGGTTCCCTGCCTGTGGTCACCCAGCTTGTTAAGTGACTGACTTGAACCCAGGTCTCTCTGTCTCCAGAGCTTGAATGCTCAGAAATGTGTCATTCAATCACTTTAACCACCGATGGGCAAATCCCACTGCTGGAGGGATTTTACGTATGGCATTTGGCAGGGGGAGTGCCAGGCTAATGTCCTGTGAGAGCTCTCTTGGAACACTGTCTTACCCCAGCAGCTGGTAGGGGCTAACGACTGGGAGCTTGTTTTCCAGAGTCAGCTGTGGATCTGGCTTCTGGAAGCCTCGGGGACAGGAATTGCGGGAATTTATGGATCCCTGGGGTTTACTTGGGCTTAGGTAATGGAGCTGAGGGTGGTGGGGTAGGCGAGGATGGGCAAGGAGCTCAATAATACTGCCTTATATTAACCAGACTGACATTTTTTTCAGTTTATATTGTCCATGAACTATCATAACAGAAGCATTTTCTTAAACATAAAGCTACATACAGCAATATTAATTACAGATATAGCTCATTGGATTCATGCAGTTTCTTCCCAACAATTTGAGGTGATTCTTGTGATCCTGGAATCTAAACATGGCATCACTATGGCATTTTCCACCAGACATGTTCGTGTAGGATGGATGCTAACCTTCTAGATGTCACATGATAGCAGCAGCAAGTAGGAGACCAAATATCTTATGGTTTTCATAAATAGGAGGGGATATGTTCATCTTATGCTCTTGAACACTTGAAGTTCTCTTCCCATCGTCAAGGTGCTGGGAAGCACCGGTGATGTTCTGTCTTTCAGACTCTTCTCTAGTGGCGGCCAGTCTGAAGTTTTGTCACTGCACAATTTCATCTCTGGGCCAGGGGATCTGTAATGTTCGGGGCAGGCATTTTAGTGTTAAGAAAAAAAGGAGGGGATAGGTGGGTTGCTAAAGTCTTGGTTTCATATCTGGGCTGTTGGATGAGATAAAACGGAAGAAGAGAACAGAGGAAGAGACATGAACAGCAAATCTGACTATGGTGATCTCAACACTCTGATATATCCAACCACAGAAGGACATGGTTCTTTTTTTTTTCTTTTTTAATTTTAGAGGGAACATTAGTCAATTCACTGTTATTTAAAGCAGTGCAACTAACTTTGAGGTGTTTGGCGTGTCTTATTCCTCCTTCCACCGAGGAAAGGCGTCTGGGGCGATTCCTCATCCCTGTCAGAGAATGTGATCCCAGGAATCCTCTCTGGATCCTCCCTGGACTGGCCACCTTCTTCCATTTTACGAATGCAGTATATTTTCTGTGACAGTGCTGCCACCACCACTGATGACAAAGCTTTGTGAACTGGACACTACAAGTGCTGGGGGCATCTCTTCGGGGTCCTCCATCTCTGGCCGGATGTCCCCATCTACAGGCCCTTGAAGGCCTGTCTCCTGGGCAGTCAGTTCTGAGTCTGTCTCCCCACACTGTAGTGGGAGTAATGCCTGGTGTCTGGTCAGGGTCTCGTTGCTTTTCTGGGCCTCCAGGGAGTTCTGGTGCATGGAATTCCTGTGAGCCATGGCACTCTTCTGAGGCTCATCAAAGCTCAGTGAGAAGGTGACTGTGCCACTGCCGAAGATGACCTTCTGCTTGCATCTGGGCTGCGGCTGCGGCTGTGGCTGCGGCTGTAGGGACGAGGGCTGCTGTGGCTGTGGCTGCTGCTCCTGTTGGGTCAGGGCCAGTGGCTGCTGCTGCTTTTGCCTCTCAGGCTGTGGGAAGGGGTCTTCACTGTTGCTCTTGCTGCTGATGGAGGAGGAGGGTGTGGATCCTGTGGAGCCCCCAAGGCTGCTGGACCGTTTGCGGGAGACATTGCTGCGGCGCAGCGTGGCCCGTGCTGCCACTTTGAAAGCATGAGCAGCAGTGCTGCAGCGCACTTCCTCGATGGTGTTGCGTGATGGCTTGAAGAGGATGATGTACACCTTGTTGAAGAAGATGCAGGCCAGCAAGCCAAAGCTGGCTGCCAGGATGGCGATCACTTCTACCGCAGAGACAAACTTGCCGTAGGTGCTGGCATAGGCTGGAATGAAGGAGATCCAGACGATGAAGAAGATGAGCATGCTGAAGGTGATGAACTTGGCTTCGTTGAAGTTCTCTGGCAGCTTCCTGGACTTGAAGGCAAAGAAGAAGCAGATGGCAGCCAGTAGGCAGGTGTAGCCAATTAAGAAGCCCAGTGCCATTAGTGAGCCCTCGTGGCATGTGATAAAGATGATCTCGTCCTCTAGCTCATGGTTGCGGTAGCTTGAGGGTGGTGCGGTGTAGAGCCAGATCACACAGATGACGATCTGCATGAAGGTGCAGAGGAAGACCAGCAGGAACTGCAGGTTGAGCCCCCACCACTTGCGGTGGAAGCTCGTGGGAATCTTGGCCTCAAACACCAGGAGGACACGGTTGGTTTTCACTAGGATGCATGATATGCAGAGCACGAAGCTGATGCCAAAGGCTGGCTGGCGCAGGCGGCATGTCCAGTCCTGGGGCTCGCCAATGAAGAACAGGGAGCTGGAGAAGCAGCAGAGCAAGGAGAAGAGGAGGAGGTAGGAGAGCTCTCGATTGGTGGCCTTGACAATGGGTGTGTTACGGAACTTGATGAAGACACCCAGCACAAAGGCTGTCAGGAAGATGCCCAGCACAGCAAAGAGGGTGAGCGCAATCCCAAAGGGCTCTGTCCAGGACAGAAACTCAATCTCCTTGGCAATGCAGGAAGTGTGGTTTTCATTGGACCAGAAGTCATCGGGGCACTTGTCACAGGCACTTGCATCTGTAAAATGTTTTCAAGGAAGAGTTAGTTACTGTGTGGTATAGACTAAAATTCATGAGTGTAAATGTGTTGGTAAGGGTATACAGATTATTGGATGTGGTCACTTTAAATTTTCTTTGTTGGTGAAATGATTGAACTCTGACTAATGTTTATTAATATACTTATTTAATTTCATGTCTTTTTAATAGTTCTGTTATTTTTTTTCCTTTGTACATGGTGGGGAGTGGTGCTACATGTTGCCTTTAGCACTACTCGCTGATGGTTTTTAGCAGAGAATGATCAATCTCGCTTGGCAGGTGGCTGGCTGCCTACATACCAGAAGTCTAGCATAGTTTATCAACTTTTCACAGTATTCGCACTCAGCCTGACTCATTTTGGAAAAATGGATGGACTTTGTGGACATGTCAGAGCAGACTTCCTCTTAGATCAGGGCAGAATATCCCACACAAATGACCTGTGCCTTCTTCACTCCACATCAATGGCTTTCCAATGAGGGAGGCTGCAGAGTCATTAGGTCAGTAGACATTTATTAAGTCTCTGCTATGTCCCAAACACCATGCAGTTTTGGGGAGTGGAAGGAACATGGACTTTCAGTTAGAGATATGGATGGAAATCCTGGCTCTTCTGTTTACTAGCTGTGCGGCTTTGGTCAGGCTCCTTATCCTCTCAGTTTCAATCATCTGTGTAAAGGAAGCAATAAACCTATTATCATGGTAAGGATGAAATGAGATAACAACAATAATAACAATTATAGCTAATATTTATAGAGTGTCTCCAAAATGCCAGTTAAGGTTTTTATTTAACATTTATCTAGAACTTATAATGTGCTATAACAATATTAACTCATTTAATTCCCCAAACTCTATAAAATAGCTTTATTATTATTCCCACTTTATAGATGAAGAAACTGAGGTACAGGAAAAGCATAAGTAAGATAGCAAATACAATGCCAGGCACCCAGCAGGCAATATATCATGGCCTATAACTGTGCAGTGTGGAACAGACAGAACTTTGTCTATTTAGGGCTACTTAGCTGTAAGAAAAGGAATATAATATTGGAGAGTGGTGTCAAAGGAAAACGAAAGATGTGTAAGCTTTTATGGTATTACAAGGCATCCAATGTTTCTTTTCTGTCCTCCTCAGTGCCCAGCGCAGCATGACTCTGAGACATACCTTGTTAATTGAGAAATCGTGTGAAGTACCTTCTCAGCCTACCCCTTCCAGGGACTTCGCTGACCCCAGTGCTCCAGCGTGGCCCAAGCACGGCACGAGGGCATGTTCTTTACCTGTTTCATCACTGTACTCCCCATCGGGACATTCCACACACTCAAAGCAGCAGGTGGGCTCCCCCTCAATGATTCCTTTCCTGGTCCCTGCCAGGCAGTCTCGACTGCAGTTGGAGAAAGGTACCTAGAGAACCGAGAGCACAGAAGTGAAGGGCGGCAGCTGTGGCATCAGTCTGACAGCTCCTTCGACACAGCATGTGGGAGGGGTTTGTGCACAAGGACCAGTAGAACAGACTCCAGACCCATTCCAGACAGAGGAAGCTCCAGACAACCTTGTTCCTAGTATCAATGAAAGGGAGGTGGGGGGAAAAAAAGAAAGGGAGAGGCGTCCTTGGGCAAGTGCCTGCATGTGTGTGCACACTCCCACCCGCAACACACATACATCCATGGGATTCTGGGAAGATTAGTTGTTGCGACTCTACACCAGGACCAAAATCCTCCTTAAATAACCCCCCATTCCATTCCCTCCAAGTCCCAGAATGGGACACCTGTTTACTTTCAATGGAAACGAGTTTAAGACAAGCTAAAACATATACGGACAGGGACACAGATCTACATACAGAGGGATAATCACAAGGGGAGATGCTGAGATGAGGGGAAATTTGTTTGGAAAATAAGACTCTGAACTTTGCAGTGAATTGCAATTTCTGCAATTTTATTTTAGGCTTTATAGGGTGACTTCGGAGACCCTTGAACCACTCAGCAAGGCAGACAAGACAAGCAGAGAGGAGCCAAAAGTAAGTGGATCAGAAAAATATGCCAGGCAATTACTATCCAAAAGAAATCTTCAATAGTGATACTAATTTCAGATAACATAGATTTTATTTATTTATTTCCTTAGTGGACTTCAGGTACATGGAATTTGATTAATCATAATCCTTGTTTTTTTCCCCCATCATTACTTGTTCATATTTCAATCATTTTTAGCCAGTCATTTTTAATGATTTTAACTAAATAAAATCTAGGACTAGAACAGTAACCTGCACCTAACTGTATGCTTTCCTCTAGCCCCTTCCTTCCTCCTCCACTATATATTCATACTTGAGATGACCACCATTCTCTGTTTCAGAGAAACAGGCAAATAACATTAGATGTTATTTCTTTAAAAAAAACAAAACACTAAACTTTCAAGGGACAGATGAATCTAATCCTATGTGAACTCTACCAGAGATTAGGGGAGAAAAAAAAGGAATATCTTCTAACTCATTCTTATATAAAGGCCAGTATAACCCTGATTCTAAAACCTGATGAGAACAGTATGAAAAAGAAAAAAAAAATTACAGGCCCATCTTACCATCTTACTTACTACTTTAAGTTGTCTTTAGAATTAGACCTGAGTTGTGGATTTGTGTACAAGTAGTTTATAAGGAAAGTTCTCCTGAGAAACCAAGAAGAGAATAGAGCACTCCATGGATTTCATGGGGGAACATTGGCATTGCGGAGTTAGTGAGTTGGAGAAAGTGGACTCATCATTTTGCAAGTCCAGTGGTGAAGCCTAAGGACTTTCTGAAGTCTAGCAGTTTCCTGCCTGCAGGGGAGGCATCTGTGGTTCTGATGGACAGCACATACCTCCCTGGAGAATCCACTCCACAGGATTTTCTCCTCATTGATGAAGAGTCTTTCTCCTTTCTTGGCATAGACGTTGTAATATCCGACTTCCTTAAACACTATGGAGCCATCCTCTGGAGAGAGGTGCCAGTTGATGATGGAATAGTTCCCTACCAGGTCACCACATTCATCAAAAGTCACCTGCTCTCCCATATTGTTGGTAAAGTTTAGGTGCCGTAGGTGCTTCAGGACCTAAAGAGGAACAGAGATTTTGAGTACAAGCCACAGGGCTACCACATATGGTTAAGTATGTTGTGTACTGCACAAGGACAGTAAACTATCTTGTTCTAACAAAGTGGAAGGAACATAACTTTAGAAAGAGGCACATTTTTCTAATTTACACTAAGGTACTTGCATGTGTTAGCAGCAGCCCTGGTAAGCCATGGGCTTTACTTGATACTCAAATTGTAACCGGGGTAGAAACACTTTCTTGAAGTCAAGAAAGTAAAACGGGCACATCTCACCATGGTCCTTGACCAAATCAGGTCTTCTGCAGGTACATCATTGACTGGTGGTGCCCCAGGAAGGACAGGGTTTGTAAGCCAGAGCCATTCCTGGTGTCTTCTGAGATGGGTTTTGGGAAGGAGTGGAGGCATGAAGTGCTCTTAAGAGCTGCACCATCTTTCTTTATGCTACTGCCTCTGTAGCAAGCGTCTTGCTGCCAAAAATCACAGAGTGGGGTGGGTGGAAGTAAGAAAGAAATGAGGCTGTGGGTGGAGCCCTCACCATCACTGTTGTAACAGTCATGGCCAATCCCTTAATCTTTGCAGGGTTTTATATGTCACAGAGCTCTTGTATAAAAAAGTAATGATAATAATTATTAAACTTTATTGGTCATTTTACTACATTTTAGGCACAATTGCTAAATGCTTTATATTTATTATCTAATCTTATCCTTACAACAAATAGTACTATCACCCCCATTTTACTGATGGAGAAAGTGAGGCATAGGAACAGAAGTATCTTGTTTAGGGTCACACAGCAAGTGGTGCAAAGCCTGCACTCTTAATGGCTATGCTCTGTTGTAGTATTGTTAGGCTCCTGATTTTGCTTTCTTTGTTCCCCTGACATGGGTCAGGAGGAGGCTGTGAACACTCAGTCCCTTCATGTGGGATTTGCCAGGGATCCCTGAGGCACCAAGGAAGAATAATACATGGTCCGGGCTGTGAATGTAGGGGTCCTCACTTCTACTGCACCTCACAAGTCACCAAGCTTTATCACCCTCTTCCACTTCTGAGCATGTTTCCTCACCTTTGTAATAAGAGGGCTGGTCCAGAGAGGCTACAGGGTCTCTGCAAACTCTGGTATGGACTTCTCTCTGTTCTGTAGTTTTGTGGTGCCTGAGTACATCTAGAGGTACCTTTCCCTTTTATCATTATTTTTATCATTATCCCTAAAAAACCAACACCTAATCCAACACTGGGGAAAAGTTTGGGTTGAGTCTGTCTAATAGATGGCTTTACTGAGGCCTAATACCTATTATCCAGATTAATGTGCATGATAAACAGCTGAGCACCTTCTATATTCCACTCCATTCCAGAGATGACACTGCTTTTTAAAACTATATATCTGTATTTGACTTTATTTTCAAACAAACATTTATTGTAAGGAAAATTAAATGGGGAAAAGGAGTCACCGGAATTTGCTCATAAACAGCTCTGGGACCAATTTGGGGACAGAGTCAATGGTAGACCATGTATGCACACAAACATACCACACTGGGTGCCTCACTTAACCTTCTGTATGTGATTTACTGCTTTAGTGTCCTCACTGCTACCCTGGCCGACTCTGGCTGCCCTGACTTTTGCCCAGACCTACAGGGGAAGAGGAGATGTCCTTCCCTTCCTGCTACCTGTTCTTGAGCTATCCTCCAAAAGGATGGAGAATGAATCCTACTAAGGATTCATGCCACCTGTATTCTCCTGAGCCTTCCTCAATGGTCATCTATTTTATATTTTTCCTCCACTTTTACTGATCTTTTAAAGCTGTCTGCAGAGCAATGCCTCAGATATGTTCCTTTTTTATACCTCCAGCTCTTCTTCCTTTTCCTCCATGCTCTTGGAATGACTTGGCCTCCTCCTATACAGAGTGATGTTCCCCAACACATCCCTGTCCTGACACAGCTTTCCTTCCTTGAGAGGAACGTACAGTCCTTCTCCTCTGTAAAGCTGAACTTCTCTTGCAGCACTTGGAACCTCATTCCTTCCACCCAGTCTGGAACCTTTCTGAAATGGTCAATCTACCCTTCTCCATTCCGTAGTCATGCTTTTCACACATGCTACTGGGGATCTGTCATGGCTCAGATGAAATATGTTTCAAAATTCTCTAGGTAACTTCCAAAACCTTCTATACTTTGGTTCCATGTACCTACCATTACTTGTCAGTGCAAATGTTTTATTCTAGTCATACAGTTTCCACTGTCCTTTCCACAATCATTCTAACAATTATCTTTGCTCTGATGTGTGTAAAAGGAGATGAGAAGAGTGGAGAGGTAGGGAACTACCTCTTATTTACACTTCCTATTGTACAAATGCTTTACACACAATATCTCATTTAATCCTCACAACCACTCTATTATTATATTCATTTTATAGATGAAGAAACTGAAGCATAGAAGTCAAGAAACCTGCCAATCATAAACTAGAAAATTCTTGAGCTGTGATTTAAACATGAGCTTTGCCTACTGTACTATCCTGCCTCCAATATAAATGCTTTAGAGTGTCAATGGCGAATATTTGTTAGTAATATTTCCTCATTAAATATATTTTGAAAAAGCATCACTCTTATTTGAAGAATAATTTTAAAAGCATTTATAGCAGTAAAACTAGAGTATTTAGCATAAATTTATTACATTCTTATTCAGGTTTAATTCCTTGGTTTGCAATATGCCAGGCAACAAGCTTCCTCTCTCCTTTTCTCTGTCTTTAGGTTCTCTGCAGTGAAAATCTCCAGGCATCAGTGGAAGGGAATGGGAAAGGAACAGGGACAGTCATTTTATAATTAAATGATTATCTTCTACCTTGGTCAGACTGGTCAGAAAAGTGATTCAAAGATCACCACTGGCTATAATCCTTTTGTGTTGCTATTGGAATGGGATGGAGATTTCTACCATAATCCTAACATGAAAGAAGAAGAAGCCAATCGAAAATTATTTTCTTAAAGTTTCCATTAAAAAATTATTGTAAACACCAGGTGAGATTTGTATGCCATTAGAATCAGTCAACAAGTAAATATTTATAGACTATCCATTTTGTGTTCTGAACTAGGCTACAGTAGTATAAGACATAATAATATAGTTCTCATGGAGCTAACTTATGGGGTATCAGCTCTAAATTCAGTTAAATTCAGAAGAGATGGAAATGAAAAAGGGCTGAAAAGGTCAATGCAGGCTTGAGGGATAGTAGAAATTTGGATTGGCAAAGGACAAAGGAGGATGTTAAAAACTGGGAAAAGCATGGACAAAGATCAAGTTAGGAATAAGCATGAAGTGTTATGGGGGAGTAAAGAAACCAGTGTCTCAAAATTTGTGTACATGATAGAGAACAAGGAGAAATAAAGTAGATAGGTAAAAAGGAGCCAAGGCAAAGAGGCTGGATTTCATATTAAAAGGCGCAGGATCAGATAATAACAGGTTGATGAGAATGTAGAGAAATCTGCATACACTGCTGGTGGGGTTGTAAAATGGTGCAGAGACTTTGGAAAATAGCCTGACACTTTCTCAAAAAGTTAAACAAGAATTACCGCTTGATCCAGCAATTCCACTTCTATGTGTAATCCAAAGAAAGATGAAAATACATATATCCACACAAAAACTTGAACACGAATGTTTATAGCAGCATTATTCATAATCATCAAAGAGTGGAAACAAGTTAAGTGTCTATCAGTTGGATCAATGGATAAATAAAATATGTTATATCCATATAATGGGATACTACTGAAGCCATAAAAAGGAATGAAGTACTGATACATGCTACAACATGAATGAACCTTGAAAACATGCCAAGTGGAAGAAGTCAGTCACATAGACCGCATATTTTATGATTCTATTTACACAAACTGTCCAGAAATTTCCAAATATATAGAGACAGAAAGTAGACTGGTGGTATTTAGGAATGGGGGGACAAGAGAGTAGGGGGTGATAGCTAAAGGGCATGAAGTTTCTTTTCGATGTGGTGGAAAAGTTCTAAACTGGTTGTGGTTATGGTTACACAACTCTGTGAATATACTAAAAATCACTGCATTAGGTGAACTGTATGATATGTGAATTATGTATCAATAAAGCTGTTACAAAAAAAGGAAGCATGGAAAGGGATTTCAGATGTCCAAATGTGACTTCATTGGTGGAGCTGATATTTAGCAGCAGGTAGACCTTGATAACAAGGTAACTTTGAGGACACTTGGTATCAAGAGTTTACTAATGAGACATAGCAATTCTAGCCTCAAATAGGACAGGGAGATAAGGACAGGCAGAAGGTAAGAGCAGTGCTAATATCTTATCCAGAAGAGGAAGCACCCAGGATCTTTGTGGCTAGAAATTTTATACCCAAGATTTATTAGACAAATCTCCTTTAAAGTTAAAGACACTATCTTATTCTTTTGTGTATCCCCAGTGATTTGTAGAGGGCCTGAATTTGAATGGATACTCAAATTATATCTGTTGACTGGTTAATAGTCTAGGCATTAAACTAACACTGTTGTGTTGGGAGCCATTTTGGGCTCACAGGTTGAGACCCCTCCCTGTGTGGAAAAGGTTGAAGCAAAGCTCCCACTGGCCAAAATGGCACCTAGTCTTACCTCCTTCTAAATAATTTTTCAGGCTTGGATTTCTTGAGCTACTCTCCTTGGCCCCAAGGAATATAATGCTCTTTTGTTTTATGGCATTTAGATAAAAGGGAAGGACCTGGGACAGGATGCTTGGATGGATTACATCTGAATGAGAGTAGCCTGGCCAGAAGTAACCTTAAAGTTGCATCTTGGGGATGGGTCGCATCTCCCCCATTGTAGTTGGAAGAATAGGCAGAATGACTCCTGGCCTGTTTGTACATAATTAACATTAAGGCCTTAAGGAAACACCCTGTTCTCTCCCCCCACCCTAAATTTATATGTTAATTATCCTGAAGCCAACATACAGATTTGAGGAAGTTGCCACCTTGCTGGTAAAAACCATTATTGTTAAAGAGATCAAACTATGGAATGTCACTCATTGATGTAATGTCACTCACTACCTTTAAAAAGAAAGACACTGAGACCAGCAGGGCAGAGATGTCAGAATTGCCAGGGCTGCCTGCTTGGTCATCAGACTACATCTCTCTTGTGGCTCTCTCATCTCCTTTCACCTGACCGTCGATCCTTCGGGGACCCCATCCTTCGGGGACCCCTAGATTTGCTGAAACTGGACCCTGGCAAACAGACTTGACCTAATTGATATTTATAGAACACTCAACCCAATAGCAGTAGCATACACATTTTTTCAAGGGCAGGAATAATATTTACCAAGATAAACCATATTGTGGATCATAAAACCAAGTTTCCATAAATTTAAAAATATTCAAACAAAGTATGTTTTTTGACTCCCAAGAATTTAAATTAGAAATTACTAACAGAAAGATATTTGGAAAATCTCCAGATACTTGGAAACCAAATAACATACTTCTTCTAAATAACGTATGGGTTAAAGAAGAAGTGAAAAGGAAAGTTAGAATGTATTTTAAATTAAATGAAAATGAAAATATAGCATACAAAAACTGGGGGGATGCAGCTAAAGCAACATTTAGAGGGAGATTTTTAACAGTAAAATTACTATAAGAGAAGAAAGGTCTCAAATTAATGACTCCACTTTCCAACTTAAGAAACTAGAAAAAGAAGAGCACATTAAATTGAAGTAAATCAGGAGAAAGGAAATAATAAAGTTCAGAGCAAAAAAAATCAATAATATAGAAAACAGAAATATAGAAAATCACTAAAACTAAAAGCTAATTCTTTGGGAAGATCAATAAAATTGATGACTCTCTTCCCAGATTGATCAGAAAAAAAGGTGAAGATGCATATTTCCAAAACAAGAATGAGACAGGTGACCTCATTAGAGATCTTGCAGACACTATCAGGATAATCTGAGAATATTATAAATAATTTAATAAGCAATATTCTAAACAAATTTATGCCAATAAATTCAACAACTTAGACACAGTCTTTGAAAGACACAGAGTCCCCTGGGTGGCTCAGTCGGTTGAGTGTCCGACTTTGGCTCAGGTCATGATCTCACCGTTCCCGAGTTCGAGCCCCGCGTCGGGCTCTGTGCTGACAGCTCAGAGCCTGGAGCCTGTCTCAGATTCTGTGTCTCCCTCTCTGTCTGTGCCCCTTCCCTGCTCATGCTCTGTCTGTCTCTCTCTCTCTCAAAAATAAATAAACATTAAAAAAAAAGAAGAAAAACACAAACAATCAGTGCTGTCTTCAAAGGAATAGTTCTGTAAGTATTAAAGTAATTGAATTTGCAGTTCAGAATTTCCCACGAAGAAAACTGTCCCAATTCACTGATAAATTCTGTCACATAGTTAAGGAAGAAAGTAATACCATTTCCACACAAACTCTTTCAGAACATTAAAAAGGAGGCAATACTTCCTAACTCATTCTTCAAAGGCAGTATTACTCAGATACCAAAACCAGAGAAAGATATTGTTAGAAAATAAAACTATTGACCAATATCTCTCATGAACATAGAAGCAGAATTTCTTAACCAAATTTTAGCTGTCTACAAAAAGGAAAATATGCTGTGATCAAGTAGAGTTTTTTGTAGGAATGTAAGGTTGGTTGAACATTCAACTATATTAACATGCTACAAAAGGAAAACCATATTATCATCTTGATAAATACAGAAAAAGTAGTTGGTAATATCAGATCTCCATTCCTGATAAAAAGTCTCCATAATCTAGAAGTAAAAAGAAACTTCCTAAATTGTAAGCATAATGTTATATGCTTAGTGGTGAGAGAGAAATGTTTTTCCCTTAAGATTTGGAACAAGAGAAAAATGTCCATTCTCACTGTGGCTATATAGTGTTACACTGGAGGTGCTAGCCAGTGCAGTTGGGCTGAATTCAGCTGATTCAGACTGAAAATATAAAGTTCTAAGTTCTACACTCAAACAAAAACAAACAAACAAAAGAACTTTCAGATAAGGCGAAAAGGCTTAGGATTCACTTTTTTAAAAACTTATCATTGAAAATCATAAAAATTAAAGCTTTTATATAGTCAGTTATAACTTAAGCCTGTTTTTAAAAGCAAAATACTCAAAATTATACTGTGGGATTAAGGGTCAACACAATTTCTCCCTTTGAGGTATCGCTATAACTTAAGTCTCCCAAACAACTGTTCCATATAAGATTGATGACAGAAGTATGCCAGAAGATGAAGAGAGATATCAACACCTGAGATACAGGGCTGACAGTCCCTTAATGTAGAGAGATCCAGAATTATTCTATTAGCTGTAATAAATTAATTCAAACTAATAGCAGGAAGGACCAGCCTCCCCCCTTTAAAAAAATAAAATCAGTCAAAATACATAGTTTTTAAAGTTTCTTTTCTCCTTTTAGGTTTATTCATTAGTACAAATTAGGCTAAACTTTTTTTCCTGATAAGACTGTTAGGAAGTCTGTTTCAATTAAAAAACAATAGGGGCGCCTGGGTGGCTCAGTCGGTTGAGCAGCCGACTTCGGCTCAGGTCATGATCTCGCGGTCTGTGAGTTCGAGCCCTGCGTTGGGCTCTGTGCTGACGACTCAGAGCCTGGAGCCTGCTTCGGATTCTGTGTCTCCCTCTCTCTCTGCCCTTCCCCTGCTCATACTCTGCCTCTATGTCTCTCAAAAATAAATAAACGTTAAAAACAAACAAACAAACAAACAATAGATGTTGGCGAGAATGTGGAGAAACAAGAACCCTCTTGCATTGTTGGTAGGAATGCAAAGGTGCAGCCACTCTGGAAAACAGTGTGGAGGTTTCTCAAGAAATTAAAAATAGGACTACCCTACAATCCAGTAATAGGACTACTAGGAATTTATCCAAAGGATATAGGAGTGCTGATTCATAGGGGCACATGTACCCCAATGTTTATAGCAGCACTTCCAACAATAGCCAAATTATGGAAAGAGCCCAAATATCCATCACCTGATGAATTGATAAAGAAGATATGGTTTATATATACAATGAGTACTACTTGGCATACTTGTATACTTGGATACTATATATACAAGGAATACTATTTGGCAATGAGAAAGAATGAAATTTGCCATTTACTACAACACGGATGGAACTGGAGGGTATTATGCTAAGTGAAATAAGTCAGGCAGGGAAAGACAGATATCATATGTTTTCACTCATATGTGGAATTTGAGAAACTTAACAGAAGACCATATGGGAAGGGAAGGGGAAAAATAGTTTCAGATAGAGAGGGAGGCAAACTGTAAGAGACAGAGGGGGGTGCGGGGAGAGGGGAAAAGGATGATGGGCATTGAGGAGGGCACTTCTTGGGATGAGCACTGGGTGTTCCATGTAAGCGATGAATCATGGAATCTACCTCCCAAACCAAGAGCACACTATGTACACTGCACGTTAACTAACTTGACAATAAATTATATTTAAAAAATAAGAATAAAATTTAATGGTTTCTGTATCTTCATGTCTCAATAGTCCTGTTTATACTCTTAAAATCCTTATTGAAGTAGTGTTTTTCCTCTATTTACCTCTTTAACAAAGAAGTAAGTTTCAGCCCAAATTTATGAAGTCAGAATTTTTGTGGGTTTTTTTGTTTGTTTGTTTGTTTGTTTGTTTGTGTGGGCATTTTCCATGGACTCCTTTCAGAACACTCACCTTCTCTTTTAGAACCTACGGTTCTACTGTTTTGTTATCCAATTAACCGCTGTCTATTTAACTCTGTTATTTTCCATTGTCTCTTTCTCTTTATTTGTTCATTCAAAAAGTATTTATTAAGCACCTAATATGGGCCAAACAGGCACTTTTTTAGTGACAAGAGATACAGTTATATTCAAGATGGACAGAGAGATGTTTGATATACCTAATTTGGTTAGTTGTGTCCACCGTTACTTATTTGCACACTGTAGTTTATGTCTGTATATGAATCAGAGTTTCATATGATCAGTTGGTTTCATGAATCAGTTGTTTTCCTCTGGTTATCCCCTGGGTGTAAGGTTATGAACCAGTGTCTTTACTATGAAACCATTGACTGACCAAGCAGCCTCTTAGGAGTTAGAAAGCATGTGCCTAAAGGGACAATTTGGGACATGGTTCTTTTAACAGTAGCCTTGGTTACTGCCTGGGGGCAGATTTGGGCTTTCTTACTGGCTAAGTACATGACTTTGGGCAAATCATTTTGGCTTCTCTGGGTCTTACTTTCCTCGCCTACAAAAGAATAATACTCAAGACTAGTGTTTGCTGAATACTTATTATGCATAGTCAGTGTACATAATGACATCCTTATAATGAACTTACACGTCTCCATTTTCCAGGTGAGGAAAGTGAGACACAGACACATTAAGTGATTCCCCAAGGTCATACAGTTATTAGGTAGCAATTGGGATTTAGATCTAGTTAGCCTGGCTCTAGAGTCCAAACTGTCAGCCGTTACATTACATATTATCTATTCAGGTGTAGGAGACAGATTAGGTAGTCTGTTGTCTGTTGCCAGTTACAAAGGTTAACTAGTGTAAAATTTAGGTTGAGAAGATGCGTTTATTTTTAAAGTGATATCATGGAGACACGTATAATGCTTGGGGCAACACAAGCAGTCTTAATCGGAAAAGTGGTCCATACTAACGACATCCAGATCTCCATGCATGGCCTATACTCTCCCACTCCAGGAACTTTTCATTGTTTTATATATTTAATCAACTTTATTGCAGTATAGTTTACTTTGGATAAAATATGTCTATTTTAAGAGTATAGTTCTGAGTTTTGGCAAATGTACATGCCTGTGTAACCACCACTACTATCACCCCAAAGAGTTCCCAGATGTCCTTTCCAAGTTACCCTTCATCCCCACTTGCAGCCCTAGGGAACTGTGGATCTCTCTTCTTTCTATCATTAGAGAAAGGATATCATATAAATGTGGCAATACAGTATTTACTCTTTTTTTTTTTTGGTCTGGATTTTTTTCACTCAGCGTGATGTTTTTAGGACTTACCTATGTTACCTTTGCATTTGCCATTTTCTCCAAGGAACAGACACTTTCCAAAAATCCTGTCCATCCTTCGAAGCCCAGCTCAGATGATATCTTTTGTTTTCTTCCTTACTTCAAATTCTAACCTTTAAGGTACTGTAGTGTTTCATCCTCACAGCAGGTGTATAAATCAAATCATGAGTATTGAATTTTCTAGTCAAAATTTCTACCTTGTCCATTAATAATCAATTATTTGTTTTCTAAATCATGTCTCTAAATCATCTCTTTAGATATCTTTAATGTTTCATTTGGCATGTTGACTTTCAAGTTTTGCATTCGAGCACTTAATTTTCTACATAATACCTTGCATATCAGGGAAGGTGGAGATGGAAACCATTTCACCCTTGAAAGCAATGACAAGGAATCTTTAAATTGCTAATCACTGACCCACAAAAAAATAACATACATTACAAAATAATTTAGAAATTTCCCCCAGGGAGAACACTCTTATTCTGCAGTTTTAAGAGAGGGACTAATAGTTCCATTAAAAAAGAAAATATAAAATTTTCCTTGAGATTAATAATCTAGCATAATATGCTTCTAAATTATTTTATTTGCGGAGAAATATGAGGAAAATAAGAATAAATAAAGGGGAAAAGAAAGTAAAAAAGCTAAAGGAAAGACTGAAACATAGAAAATAATATGCAGACAGAGAAACTGACAGGTTCTTAAAGAAAATTAAACAGTAAGAAACACCAGTAAGAGAGAGACACATACTTTACAACATGCACACACAGAGATAGTCATATATTATCTTTTACATGGTAATATTTCCATCTTGTGGCCTTTTAGGGTATTTCCTCTAAAAGATTTTAAACTCAAACTGTTGCTCATTAGAAGCATAAATGGGAATCACCTCTTGGCACATACTCTGATGGTTAATTGAGATAAATGAAAGACTAGAGACTACAAACTCCCCACGTTGTTTAGGAGTTCTAGCTCTTACACATGGCATCACTTAGCACAGAGGGAACATGGGATGGGTGTACAAAGCACCCTGTTCACACAGAGGTGAATTAGGGATGGTTTACACAGATAAGGAGTCTATTGTTTCTTGCCCGCTTCCTACTCTAAGAGTGTTAGGAAGATCCAGACTGATCCTTATCTCCCCTCCGTTTCTTCTGGTTTTCACCCCAATTCACCCTCCTCTCTAAATCCCAACGGTACTAGCAGTTTCTGGAAAGATAAATTCCATTTGACTTCTGTTATCACATGGTGTTGTCATCATGCATACCCATCTTTTGACTAGTGAGTAGTTGGTGTAAGGTAAGGTGGGGGACAGTGGGAAGCATGCCTTGTGCACAATCACCCTGAGAGAAGGAAGAAGGTGGTTCCATACTTACTTACAGGATTTTCCATACAAATTTGATTGTTAGGCATGCGACCTAGGCTTATCTAATCAAAACCTAGAATACCTAAACCAGAGTGATTGATATAAGGGTGGGTTGTTGGATTGAACAGTTCTCCGCAAAGGGCTCTAGGTAGTGTTGTCAGGCCAAATCAACTAAATTACTACTCTTTCTTTCATTTATTCTACACGTACTCAGGTGTCAGGCATTCTAGACACAGTGCTGAACAGTCCAGTGGAGGAGTCAGAGTGAAGAGAGAGCTGAGGAGCCGTGGAGGACAGGAGGGAATTGTGTGCTGTGTGCTCATAAATTATGTTGGTGTTACTTTTAAGGCATATGAATTGATTGATAAATTTTAGTGGGAAAAAAGATCAACAAAGAAATAACTTGTGATTGACCTAATTTACCCAGAAGTCTAATTAATAAGAATCTATTTCAGTCAACTGAAGAGTTGTGGGAGTTTAAGCTGACGTATATAAATGGCAAAAATGAGGAAGAAAGAGTGGTCGTAAAGTGTATATGTCAGAGTATGACTTGAGAAGACTTCTAGGAGAAAGTGAATTTTGAAAAAGAGTTAAAAGTTTGTAGTGGACAGTGTTACAAGAGACAAAAATGGATGGCCCTTCAGGTGTGGGATATAATCTAAGCAAAAATGCTTTGCCAAAAATTCATAAGTGCTTTGTAGGGAGGTGCCAGTCAGGTTGACTTACAAGAGAATTAAGAGAAGGTAGGGGTGGAATCTAAACTGAGATACTTAGATTCAATTGTATAGATTACAGGGGTGATAGGTTTCCATATACATTTTAATAATGAGAGTAAATAGGGGCGCCTGGATGGCTCAGTCTGCTGAGCGTCCGACTTCAGCTCAGGTCATGATCTCACAGATCGTGGGTTTGAGCCCTGCATCAGGCTCTGTGCTGACAGCTTGGAGTCTGGAGCCTGCTTTGGATTCTGTTTCCCTCTCTCTGTCACCCTCCCTACTCTCTCAAAAAATGAATAAACATTAAACTTAAAAAAAATAATGAGAGTGAATAATTGCTGGTCTATCTCCTGATTCAAAAGACATGGCCAACATCTTAAATTCCAGAATTCCAATCCAACTGCCTGGGTTCCTGAGACTTAAAATAGACTTTTACAGAAAGCACACAGGACATTTTGGCCAATGACTGTATGTTATTCCTCCCTAGAGCTGTGACCCTATTTTTCTGTCTCCTCTCCTGGATGAATTGTGCCAGACCATGTATAAGCCAGGAGGGCACATCTTAACTTGTAAGCAGGGTCAACTGAGATGTCTGTGTGGTGGATATTTTTTTATTTTGCCTGCTTTGCTTCTCTTTTTTTCTTCCTTTTGGTAACATCCTGATTTCCCTTTGGGGGTCCACCTCCACCCCCCCCCCCCCCATTTACTCTCAGTCTATGTAGTTTGAAAAGACTCCACTCCTAGCTTCAGTGATGGATAGGTGATCTTGGACTGGTCAATCAATGTGATTTTTGAGACTTTTACAGGCTCTGGGAAATAAGAGCCTAGCAATAAAGACTTTATGAGCATGAAGCTATTGTAGAGGCTGAAAACTGCTTACCCCGAGGAATAAGGAACAGAGATGGAGATGAAAGCATCTACTTGTATCTGGAGTACTTCTGAGATTTTCAGTATTATGAGCTACTAATAATATGAGTTTTGTCTGTTTAAGCCAGTTTGGTTTGGGTTTTCTACTGTATGGAACTAAAAGTCCCAGTCTTGACTGTAGCCTCATTCTTACAGCTTTTTTCATATATGCCCAAGCTTTGGTCTTGGCCATCTAGATCTTACTTCCTTGTTTGGAGAGGAGTCATTGAAGAATAGAAATGTCAAATTACCCACTGGAAGCCTCTTTTCCCTTCAACCCTCCCTGGTCCTGTAGCCTTTTCAAGAGCTGGAGTCTTCCTTTTAGGGGACATGGAAAGGAAAGGAGGAAAGTCAACAGTATTTACTAAAAGATTGTCCCTTTATTCCTCCATCTTAAAACTCCACTCCCTATCATAATGGCTATTGAAGTCTTTTTGGTCTTTGTCATTAGCGTGCCTCTTTGCCAGGGTGCAGATGCAGTGCAAGGAAGGAAACTTTAAGTACCTCATAGAGATGAGAAACTAGCCAACAATGATGTCTGAATGTGGTTTACCCCACACGAGAAGGACTGAGAAGCACTTGGAGGTCCTGGTTCATTCTGCCAGCCTCGACATCATTCTTTATCCTATGATAGTCTCTAAAATGACTGACATAGGTTGTACATTCTTCGTTTCTTTATATCTTTCCCAAGGGCCTGTAGTAGTTGGGTTCTACATACACAGCTGTTATAGTTATCATTTTTAACCTGATTGCTTAAGTAGAAGCATATTGAAATGCTACTATCATAATCACCATCTGTTTAGAGCTTGAAAATTTATAGATTGCTTTCATATATGTCATCACATTTCATCTTTAAAAGAACCTTGGGCAGAAAGTAGGATTGATATTAGGGCTATCTGTTTTACAGAGGAAGAGACTGATTAGAACAGTGGCTTGCTAGGGATGATGCAGGTAGTTTATCGGTGAGCTGGAGCTGAAGCTGGAGACTGGGTCATTCAACTCATATTCAGGAATGTCTCCTCTCCCCTCCCCCTAATGATCATCCACTCTCTGATAGATCAGTCTGGAACTGAGTTAAAAATAAAAGGAGTATAAAACAAGGTTTGGTTGAAAAATCAAGGTAACTATGCAAGATATGAACAACTATGTAGGATTTAAGTCAGGCCAGACTTATCTTCAGAAATTTTATGAAATGAAAAAAATTATGATGTCTCTTCTATATGTAATTCAATTCAAAAATACAAAACAAGACTAAAGTATAAAATGAATGTAGGAATTCCACCTAAGTTCTAATTATTTTCTATGATAACTACTTCAGTGTTTATTTTTGAAGTATCCAGTATCAATATCTTTTTAAGGAGAGTTTTTTTTTTTTTTTCCTGTGCCCTTAATTTGCTTGTGCCCTAAGCTTAGTTAGCCTGTTGGGTGGTCCAGCACATTATATTGTGAATAATATTTTGGTTAAAATAGTTGCTAAATGCAATAACACTAGCATATGGAATATAATAGGTACTAAACTAATACTTGTTATAAGGGGACAATATCTGTAATTTAAGTATTGTAAAAATACTCCATGTACTCCATTTACTACATAGTACTAAATCTGTTCCAGGAGATTTAAAAGCTTTTAGGGGCCATACTCTAAATATTCTGAACCCCTGGACTAAAGAACAATTGAGCCAAGGCGTTAAACATAATCAAATTAAATTACTATCAATTTTGCAGAAGTCAGTTGCTCAGAATGTTTGAAAAGGCAATTTGAATCCAAAGCTATGTATAGCAACATCATTTAGATACTGTCTTTTTTAGGTAACCACTTTATGTGTCTTGCCTGGATCAGCCCAACTCTGCTACACAGTGAACTTCTATCTAAGTGAAGGATGTACCTGCCAAGCCTCAACCTTCTTGATATCTGCACAGGAACCATTGGTGAAGAGCCCTCTTCCAGGTAAGCATGTATATATATCTTGCAGGGCATGAGCAATGGAATAGACTGCTAAGTAGACATTGTAGGATATCCGTAAATGTGTATAATCCATGTAAGGGGTCTCCACACTGCTGATGTTCTCATCCCCTGTACAGAGAGGTCGGAAGGCGGTGGAGCTATTGCTTATCCTGCCATTGCCTTCTTCATGACCTCTCAGGAAAGTGTCCATGGATAAAGGTCCTTTAGCACCTTCTTGGAGGTGGCAGTTAAAGGTTTCTTCCCAAAATTCCTTGGCAAAACCATTGTGGACAGACTTTTTGGGATGGACTTTCTGCAAGAATTCCCGGAAACCTGGGATTTGTCCAGCCTTCAGAGCAAATCCAATGGTGCCTCCAACCACATGGAAGTACTCGGGCATGGCAATCAAGGAGGAGCTGGCCCAGGCCTCGCTGGCCAGCCAGATCCTCCCTGTGATATTACGCCGGACAATCTCCTTGATGAGCGGTTCAAGGTCTGGGCCACTAGAGAAAACAACAATGACTTTGGCTGTGGAATTCTGGATCACCTCTACCACTTGCTGGATCTCTTCCTCATCAGAATACTGGGAGATGAGTTCACTGAAGTCGATGCAGATGTCCCTCTCCTCAGCTTCCTCTCGAAACTTCTCAATCCCTGGCCGTCCGTAGTCATCATCAGCTGCAATTGTGCCCACCCAGTTCCACCGGAAGTACTCGATAATGTCTGCCATGGCAGTGGCCTGGTGTTCATCATTGGGGATGGTACGGAGGAAGGACTTGAACTGATTTTTGTTGCTGAGGAGTCTGCTGGAGGAGGCATAGCTGACCTGGAAAGAACATAGGATGAATGAGTGAGGTGCCAGATGAACCTCAAGGCTGTGTGGGGTTGGCTCTTTGAGCGTTCATTAATTTATCAAACATACTGTTCATTGCATATGGATGAAAGGGTGAAGACAACCAGAATCTGTTCCTCTCCAGTGTGAGCAGTCAAGCATCTGTCAGTCTTTGGGGGAGCATTCTAATTCCCAGTGGGTGATCTTCACAATGCTACTCTCAAAAATGGGTCTGGCCGTAAAGTCAACCCAGCAATAGCAGAATCTACTTATCTTTTCTCTATACACTGTTCCATAGTTGCTCCTAACTTCCTTTGTGATGCCTCATTGGTTATCATATAACCATGTACACATCTTCTTCCTGTTATGTTCAGGTTCTGATCTAAACGTTTTAGCTTCACCTTTACTATGAAGAACACTGTATCCATGACTCACTTCTGGAAGGAATGCAGTTCCCTATGGGTGATAAATCTAAGGCTCTTCAGAGAAGCCCAAAAGGGTTCCTCTTTCCTCTTCTGCCTAGTTTCTCTCCTCCAGTCTCTAGTTAGTCCCCCTCTTGTTAATAAAGGAGTGTTTAATATCTCTTTTCTCTAGTTTTCTAGAGAGATTTTAAAGGAAACTAAGTTAAAAAATATTGGGGGGGAATGTCTTTTTAATAGTTTTCACCCATTGAAACAATTAGTTTTCTATGTTCAATGTTTTAAAATGCATTTTCCAATATATTTCTTCTTACCAATGAATAATTTCTACATCAAAAACATGAGAGACATTGGTGTATGAAAGACCACAACAAACTTTGCTAAAGAGCATCATTTTTCTGACAAGAGCTTTGATTTTGGAAGTTATAATATGAAATTGACAGTTTCTTCTTCTGTCAGAATAAGCCCCTTCTTGCTCTGTTATGAGAGTTCATGAGGTGTAGGTAGTTAGATTAAGTAATTTATTGAGATGTTATTGTTTTCACAGAGCTCTACTTGCAGACCCAAACAACAGGCTTATGAATCAGATTTTTGCAAATGAAAAACCTACTCAGGCATTTTGTAATTTCATCCATTACTGTTTACTTCTTCTTTTGAAAACTGGGTTGAAAAAGGTTTTAAAAGATTAAAATTACAAACATATATCTACTATGAGTGTGTTTCTCTTAAAAAATGCTTTTATAATATTTGTCTAGTTTTTAAAAAGAAATTAGGAAAGTGGGGGTAAATACTACTTCATTACCTGTTCTCCCTACCAAAACAAGAAAAAAAAAAACACCTTAAAAATACACAAAACTTTTTTTATTGTAAGAGGGGAGAATTTCATGAGTGATTCAGAAAACTTCTGTCCAGAACTGTTCTAGCTGGTCTGCTTGTTCCAACCACTTGGTGGCATGAGTAGCGTAAGAAATACCCCGGCCTCTGCCCCCTCCCTGCAGAGCAGCGGCTCCCAGTTCTGCTGCACCTTAGGATCACCTTGGGAGCTTTCAAAACTCTTGATGCCCAGGCTGCATCTCATCTCAATTAAACCAGGATGTCTTGGGGGTGAGACCCGGGGACCAGTGTTTTTAAAGCTCCCCGTGTGATTCTAACACGCAGTCATGGCAGAGAACCACTGCTGTGGACATACTTACATTGTTTTGACTGAGAATTATAGTCTCAATGACACTTTAATAATTCAAATTTAGCTTAACCTTGTGTTTCATCCAAACCACAGAGAATTAAAACCTTTACCTTTGTATTCTGTATTTACTTCTGGCAATTATATCTTATACCTTTTGGCCACAACAACTTACTTTAACTGTGTATTAAAAAAATGCTGTACAATATGCCAAATTTATAAGATGCATATTTGCATCTTACCCAACACATTTTACCGATGGGGGCATTATTAAATCATTTTATGCAAAAGTTACAAAGCCAGGGCTTCCCCACGGGAAACACCTTTAATTCCCTGAAGTAAGGATTCGGGAAATGATGACAAGTCTTCTTCAGTTGCCACACGAATATAAAAGGATAATGTCTATCACCAAGGAAATGGGGACCTCTCAACATAAAAATGTGAATTTATCAAAGGTACTGTTATAAATTTTAAATATTAGACATTGAAAAAAATTAAAGTGTGATCTACATTTAAAAATCGATATGAAGGATGTATTACAATCGAGCTGATTCTCTCATCCACGGACATTTAGGTTGTTTCCAGCTTTTCACTCTGATAAACTGATGTCATAGATCTATAAATATTAACATGAAAAAAGGTTTGCTCCATAGGGGAAAAATATGTAACTTTGAACAAATGTTTATTAAAGCACTTGTTTCAGTGTATTGTTAGCATTTGAAAATGGAGACATCTCCTCATCTAGGGTGAGTTCCAGCAGGGTGGACACTGTTCGTATATGCTCCATAAATATCTGTTGAATGAAATAGAATTATTTTCCATTTCTAGAATGTGCAAGACAATGATTAAGTTCTTGTTCTGTGAGAAAATATACTCTGCTTCCCCCTGAGCTAAACTTTCAACCAGAAGGTAGAGAGGAAGATTTTTAAAGGAATAGGATTAGGGACAAATTTTGAGTTTGAAAGATGGGTTTTATATCATATGGCCGCATTCCTTTTAGTAAAGGCAGAAGAATGGTCATTTACTAAAGGAATGGAATGAAAAATAAATAACTGACAAAAAAGACAAAATTTTATATAAAGTATGTTTTAAAGAATTTTGGAAGAGTTGTGAAGGTTTAGTTGGCATGGTTGATGTTGGGGTCTCAGAAATCCCAAATGGTCATGATACAGTGCTCTGACTATCTAGAAAGTCTTTTGTGCCGATGTAAAGCCAGAGACAGGAAAATAGCAAGCTGCATGGACACTGGGCATAGCAGTGTCATGATGATCCTGATCCCTGCCTACATTGTCCCATCTAAGGAGACATGTGTACCTGGGGAATGTAGAAGAGGCCCAGCAGGTTTGCCACCGCCGTGGAGATGCCCGAGCCAGTCGCTCCCACCACGGCGATAGTAGAGGGGATATGCTCCGAGCAGTTGCAGAACTCGTCGAGGTTCAGAGAATCGATTTTATTTTGTGCCACAAAACTCAGAGTGGCCTCCAAGGCTTTAGAAACGGTGTTGCAAGTGTCAAATATCCTGTATCCCAGTGTCATGTTGGGAAGAAGGACGGGGCTGCTGTTTATTTCCTCAATGGCAAATATCATTGCTTGTAACCAGCGAAACCCACGGAAATTATACCTGGAAGAAGAAATGGAAGAAAATGGGAGGCTTTCTGGTCAATCCCTTGAGAGGAACGACTAGGCAAAGCTGGGTTTGAGTCATGGCTCTGTCACTCTTTGTTTTCATGATGTGTTCTTTGAGACTCAGACTCCTCTCTGTAAAATGGGGACAATGCCTACCTCATATGATAGCTGTGAACATGAGATAATTATGTAAAATTCTCAGCCTGGTGCCTTACACAGAGGGAGCAATGATAGCAAAGACTGTTATTAGTAATAGAATGAATAATCTGTATCTGCTTCATCCACAAAGAGTTCGAAGTTGCTGATCTGAAGTATTAAAAATAATACAGGTATTTTTACAGGAGTAGGGGAAATATAAATAAGATTAGGATTTTAATATGTAGGAGCCTAAAAATAACCTCAGATTTGCAGAGTCACAGTTTAGATTATGACATTACTGGAGGTCAAAGGGGAAAGGGAGGTGATAGAGCTCATCTTTGTAAACAAACAAACATATGTAGGAAGGCTGTTTACAAACAGTGATTATTTCTGGGTGGGAGAGCAATGGCTTTTAAAATCGCAGGCTTTTGGTTTATTTATATATTCTATTTTACAAAATGAGTATGCATTGCTTTTGAAAGAACATTATTTTAAATAAAAATCGAGCAAATTAAACAAAGAGAGGTAGGTCACTTACATAGTTTTCACTCTCCCAAGATTTGGCTCAGAGCGAGGGCTATAGATGTGTGCTAAATCAGTGTATCAACATCCAAAGGAGGAAATGTAACAACTCCACCAGTTCTCTCTTTATATGGTAGGTTATACTACTTGAACTCAATAACAGAAGTTAAGAAATACTTGCTATACTCAACTGTGTGTTTAGGTTCCTAACTTTTATTTTTATTTATTTATTTTTTAAATGTTTATATATTTTTGAGAGAGAGAGAGAATGCATGCAGAGAGAGGCAGAGAGAGAGGGAGACAGAAGATCTGAAGCGGGCTCTGCGCTGACAGCAGAGAGCCCAGTGTGGGGCTCGAATTCATGAACTGTGAGATCAGGACTTGAGCCGAAGTCGGACACTTAACAAACTGAGTGAGCCACCCAGGTGCCCCAAAGTTCCTAATTTACTCCCCCCCCCCACCAAGTTTCCTAACTTTTAATGTGACTTTTTCTCTTAGTCATTTTCTTTATGTTTCCGTCATTTTTTTTGTTTATTTTAAATCTTAAGTTAAAAGTTAAGTTTAAAGTCAAGAATTTTTCTTTACATAGAACATTTATAATGCTAAACTGATTTTACTATCTTTCTTTAATATAATTTAAAAAATATAATATTTCAGGGCTTCTTGCTTGATCTTAGATATATACGTGGCACACGCACAATTCGGTCCAGCAGGGTACAACAAAGAGGATATTTGTCCAAATGGGTTATACGGAGAATATAATCAGCATAGTTGAAATTCTGTACTTAGTTTTTCTGTATTTATGAGAAAAATGTGAAAATGTTATCTAATTTTAAAGCTCTTATTAGAACATGATGGATTCCGTAGTTTCTTCCATCAGTGTTAGGTATATTCTGTGTTAAGCAAGAGGATCAGCCTTCTATAAGAAGGACTTCCAAAATACTGTGGACTTTTGAAGATGCCTGGATCGTGCCAGCCACTGAAGTTTCTTTCAACTTTAAAATCCTTTAAACATAATGAGAATAAGGCAGCTAACACTCAAGTATTACTGACCATTGGAGCACTTAAGGTAAATGGGAGATTTTACCACTCAGGTTTGCAAGACCTATAATAAATTTCCTTCTAGGTACTTAGTCTTCCATTAAACAACACTGCCACCAGATATGAACAATGACAACTCAGCTACCAAGTGACTGAGCACATACTCCCAACAGACCATGGATTTTTCTATTCAGTATTTTTGACATTTTACTTTTTGAAAAATTTCTTTTAATAAGAGTCATGGAATAATTTCAGCATGACTACCAGTCACAATTTTTGAAAAAAGAAAACCAAGTTTGAAAAAAATTATTTTGGGTTTGATACAGCTTTTCTCCAACCACCAGAAGAGAAGAGACTCTCTGACTTGTCTCCTTTCCTTACCTGATACATTCCACAGACTCTGGCCTTGACTTTAGATCTTGATCTTTGGCTGCTACTCCAAAATGAATAGGAAAGAGCCCCCCAAGGATAATGTCCCCTTTCTTCTGGGCTCGTTGGTCAGGCCCATAGGCAGAAGTGCACCAGGTAATTGCCAAGAGGGTCAAACAGCAGCTATAAAATGCCATAGTTCTGTTTTCTCTCCAGGGGGAGAAACAAGAGTGCTGGTGGTTTGGGGGTCCCTGAAACTTTTCCCCCTTGAGGCAGTTCACTCCCTGTAGTGGGGGCACATGTCTACAGAGTGATTAACAACAGAATGGAAGCTGTGGTGTTTGAATATCCATTTCTGCCTTTGCCACTGCAGACTAGTCAGGTGGGTGGTCCTTGAGTCTTTAGAAGCCACATCATGTAAAGATTGTCTGTGATGCTTTCTAAAAGAAAAGAGAGACAAAATGAATTCAGCTAAGCCTAAATCCCATCTTGTTATGATGACTGCAACTGAGGTTGCTTAGAATTTCCATTTAGAGAGGCTGAGGGGTAGCAGGAGGGGAAGGCATGACTTGGAGTCTTAGACTATATTTTTATAATACTTCATGTAAGATATGGAAAACTTAAATTGCCCATATTGGAGAAGGACGGTGTTCAATTGTGAGACCACATTTTAAGGAGGTCGTTGATAAGCTAAGGACTCCATTAATGTTATTGCTGAATTTTAATACATTCATTCTTCTGCATAAATAATGCATAGAATTTTCCTAGTAGAAGCAGTTCCTTGCATTATTATAATATAAATGATAATTTATTCAGCACCTATATTTATGAAAAATATAGAATGAGTCATTTTCAAGTTTAAGTCTGACTTTAAATGAAACAAAAATGTCAGAAAAGGCCATTTATTCTTTATGCTTTCTTTATTATGGTGGCTTCCCTTTTTTGTACCTCTTTATCACAGATATCTGGTTTCAGTTTGTAATATGACACTCCATAAACTTTTGAGGAATAGTTCTTGTAAAAGATGCAGATAAATCAAAGGTCAGGTTATGTTATAAGGCTTGACAGCTAGATCTAAGGAAAAGTCTTTCTACTTTAGCATGATTATCCCAGTAGGAACTCTTTGCACTCTGTCTCACCCACTCTGTGAGTCAATTACCAATGATATGTTGATGTTGGGTAACTATACAGCTTCTCCTGAGGTCAGAGCCAGACCTAAACTGTCAACTGGTCATCGCTACCTGGATATCCCACGGGTCCTTCCAACTTGACAGGCTCTAAACTCATCTTCCTCCCAAACTTGTTGCTAATTGTTTTTTAATCTCAGCAAATGACATACCATCCACAAAGACACAAAATAGTCATCCTAGCCTCCTCCCCTCTCTCCTCATCATTGCCTTTCAAACAACCACCAAGTCCTGTAGATTCTTCTTTCTAAATCTCTGGAATCCATCTACTCCTTTCCATTTCCAAGGCCATCTTAAGTCTGCCAGCATTTCATATCTGGATTTCTGCAACTATTCCCTAATAGGCATTCCTGCCTCCAGTTTTATCCCTTTGCAGCCCGCCTTTGTGAATCTTTGGGTGCCATGGAACACGTGGCTTGGAGCACAGGCTCTGAAGTTAAAACTGGCTTTGAATCATAGTTTCACTGTTTTCTAACACATGACTTCGGTAAAGTCATTTTCTGTGATCTCAATAAAATAATGCATGTAGAGCCATTAACATAGTGTAACTAGTAAACTCTCAGAAAATGCTAGCCGTAATGAATACCTTTCCAGCCTCATTCTTGGTGGTCTTCTCTTTGAACTCTGTACTCCAGCCGTCCTAAAATTCTTTCAGTTCCTCAAGTACACCAGACCCTTTGTAAAATCCCCAGACCTCACACATGCTGTTCCTCCTCATTGGTCCCTCTGGCCTAAACTTTGCCTGGAAAACATCTACTTATTTTTTAGCTTTCGGATGCGTATAACCATGCGGCATAGCTTGGCAAACTGTGGGGTCTTCGTGTGAATGGAGAAAAAAACTCCTGTGGGTTAGACACAGCCTTGTACTACGGCATCCTGCTTGGGAGTGGAGCACAGGCTGGACTTCCACTCACACTAACTCCTCAGTTGTACAGTGAGCAATTTACAGGACTTTTCAAGGAGGTCTTCTCTGGACCCTCAGACTAGGCAGGTCTAACCTGTTATAATCTTTTACATCTTGGATACTGGAGTTCTCTTGGGAGATTTTTCACACTTTATTACAATTACATGCATAAATGTCTGATCCCAAAGCCCAAACCCTTAATCATTGTTGTATGCTATCTCTTGCTCTTTTGCTCCTCCATTAGCTATTCTAGCAGAGGGTACTGGGTGCCATATGGAAAGAGCACCCCAACAGACACTCAATATTCATGGAATTGTCTCCAACAATGTCTGAACAACAATGTCTGAAACACCATGCTAGTTTTTTGACTCCAGTTATGCATTAGATTCTGGGCTTCATTTCTTGGCCCTTGGTCATGCATTCATAAATACATGTGCTAAGGACTGAGAATGCAAAGATAACAAATATGTGCAGTTCCCTGGCCTCAGAAACCCCCAGTCCAGGGGGCAAATACATTGGTGTAGAGGATCAGAAGTTACTTTAACATTCAGAAGTGAAAAAGAATATTCAAATGACTAAACTCAGCTGTGCTCCTTAGCACTTAGCCTAGTGTCTTGAAATAGTAACTGCTAAGTAAATGTCTGTTGAGTCAATGCATAAAAAAGAAAGCACATTGGAAGAAGACAGAAACTAGCATTTATTGAACCAGGCATTGCGTCAGGTCCTTTAAAACATCCAATGTATTTTAATTTCACAACTGTACAGAAGGCAGTACCAACTCCACTTTCTAGATAGGGGAATAGATTCTCCATATGTTCAGCTTACTCAAGTGAGGAATTCTGGCACTCGAATTAAGAATGCCTCAAGAACTCAGAATTTTAAGGAGTCCCAAGTAGTGTACTAAATTAGGAGAGGGAACATTATATGACTGGTTAAGATAGGTCACTAAGACCTGTTAAATTTTTCCTGTGAAAGATTAACTACTTGGAGAAGTTTATTAACTTCATTAGTCCATTCAAAAGAAAATTCATGGCAAGAAGTAACAGATCGAGGGGAGATTTCAGGTCAATTTGCAGCAGTTAACTCTACCAGTCTAATGCAGTCTCCAAATCACCCAATTACTAGGGTCTAATTTACTTTAAAGATGAATCGTTCTAGATCCTCTCCCTTTCCTTCAATATCCAATCACTTTGCCCTGTCGATTCTACCGTCTCTCTCCACCTTGCCATCCCTTTTCATTGCTGTTGCCACTGCCTTAACCAGATTCCCCTTGCCACCCCCACCCCAATTTCCATATTGCAAAAGCTTTATTTTCCTTCTACCTCACTCCTCCTGTCATTGGCAGTGACAATCAGAGCAGTACCAAGTGTGATCATAGCATGGTGGATTAACAATTGAAGTTCATCATTGTGACTTCAGCTTGCAGTAATTAGAATACAAAAGTTCTTGAATAATCACTAACACTTCAGTTTCAGTATCTGCAGAAGAGACATCTAATTGTATCCCTCATATCTGTACTCCTTTTATGACACACTATAAAACAGTTTTTAGCTGGACAAATGGTTATCTAAAATAAAAACCACTTTCCCTAACTTCCTTTATAATTATGTATTGTCATATGACTAAGTTTTGGCCAATGGGATGTAAGCTGATATGCTCTGTGGTAGCCTCCAAGAAACTGCCTAAGAAAGAGTTAGTGTTTGTCCTTTGTCCCTTCATCCCTTTCCCTTCATTCTGATTCATGGAGGTATATGTGACAGCTGGAGGCCATCTTGAACCATGAGCTATACCTTAGGGAATGATGGTGCCATGAACTGACAATTTCATGGAGCAGAACCTTTGTATCTGTGACTGTTTCTGGACTTTTACGTGACAGATAAAAAAGCTTCTAGCTTTTTAAAGCCATTATTATTATATTTCTTCTTACTGTAGCTATAGTAACAACATCTATCCAAGAGTCACAAGTAAACTCGTTTGCTTTCCTTAAGTTCATTTCATTTAAATCATGTAATCGTGTTTGCCTTCTTGCAAAAAAATATTGTAAACACAAGCTGAAGCTAGTATTTGTTCTTTATCTCAATGGCAAATATATTTGGAAGAAGAAATGACCCATGTACCAGCTGGTTTTATGTTTAGAAGATCCTTGAAATCATGAGGAGTGTTTCAGTACTAACGGATGATTGATCACTGACTTCCTCATCCGAGAGACGTGGGATGGCAGGTCAGGGCAGACTGGTCTATGGCTCCATAGGTTCATTAATTTTTAAATTCATGCAATTATTTATTCATTCAAAAATATTTATTGGGCTCTCCTATGTTTTAGACACTAGAGAGTGCAAGTCACCCAGGAGAGAAAGTTGAGATTGTTGCCTTCAAAGTGCTTATGGTTTAAAAGGAGACAAAGATATGTGTTATAAGTTCCATGATGCAAATGTAGGAAGAGGCATGAACTAGGTGTTGAGGGAGTGCAGAGGGAGGAGACATTGCCAGGAGAATTATTTCAAAGTGGGGACTAGAAGCTTCCTGAGGGTTAGGCTGGTCTCTTTTCCTCATCACTGTAGCTTGGCACCCAGCACAATACCTAGAACTTAATATGTGCTTCACAAATATTTGCTGAATGAATGAATAAAGAAAGCATGATCAGTAAAAACCGGGGGCTGGTTGGGCAATTCTAGGACAGAACAGAGAAGGAGTCACCCCACAAGACCAAAGGTTCCTGAGGGCAGGGTCTTTGTCATGATCGCAGTTGCACTACCAGCACTGAACATAGAACCTGGTACTGAAAGGATATTTTAAAAACATCTGTTGACTTGCATTTGTCCCAAAAGTTCCAGCGTCAAGAAAAAATTAACATAGGATAGAAGGGTAAGTAAATTGTGTAACTCTATAGAAAAATGATTTTACCTACATTTCAACTAGAGAAAACCGAAGCACAGACCTCCTGAACATAAAACCACTCAGTAAATTAGAGGCACGGCAAGCTCAAAAACTATAATTTATTGATTCTCAGGCTGCAGAAATAGAAATTCTAGGTTGCTTAGAAAAAAGGTGGTCATGAAAAAAAATCAATTTCCAGTAGAAATCATTTATCTACATTTGTCTGTGATTTATTGTACTATAATCTTTGCCCTCTTTTGTCATGCTGATCATAAAGAATACTAACAGTAAGGTGTGAAGCCACCATTGCAGAAAGGTGAAACTTCTATGTTTTGATGAGGGTAAGCAGGGAAAAACCTGAGAAAGTTCAACCAGTAATCACAAAACTTGTGTACCTGGCTCTGATTACAGCTTTCTTTACCTCTTGCTGAGGACATACCCACAATGTGGGTATTTTAATGCACCTGGTGTGCATTTGCTAAAGAATTAGGGACATTTTATCTGTCATTATTAATGTGACCATCCTCAGTTCTGTGTCAGACTTCATTCCTTCTGTATTAAAGCAAGGGGCACCTTGTTTTGAAATGAGGGCCCTCTTTCAGCACCGGGGGAACACAGGCTGTAGAGTCACACTTGGCTGCCTCCCTCCAGCCCTGTTTGCTGTCCGCATGCCAGCTGCACAGGTTCTTACCCTCCATCTCCCTGACAACAGGTGTGACTTTTGGAGAGTCCATGCCTCATTTAGCTCTGGTAATGACTTAATTGAGTTGGAAAAATGCAAGGACAGGAGCGTGATAAAAACCAGCTGAGCTGGGTTCCTGTTAGTCATTGGAAAAAGCTATCAAGGAAGGGAGGAGAAGGATGAACAAGAGTGGGGAGAAGCAGCATGGGGTGTTGAGCAAAATGGGGAGAAAGAGCCAAGACAAAGCAAATAAAGGAGATAAGTAGGAGAGGAAATGAACATTCATTAATGTTGTACTATGAGCTCCTTGACAACATGGCCTGGTCTGTCCTGGTTGTGGCCCGGAACCCAGAGGAGCCCCATAAATGCCCTGTATGATTAAGTGAATGAATGTATGTGTGGAGTGCCCACAACACAGGAAACCATCTTAGGAGTTTATGAAGCTCTCTCAAGAAGAAAGAAAAAGACAGAGAAAAGAAATAGAATGGGAGTTGAGGGAAGGTGAAAAATTCAAAGTTAAAAAATGATGAGAAATGCCCATTCTCTGCTATGGAATCTGATGAATTGAAACGTATACTGGCTTTGGGCTTTGACGTTGACAATGCCTGGTTTCCACGGTAGGACTGAGTGAGTTTCTGGGGACACAGGCCATGAGTTAAGAGATTTCTTGTCCTGAAATGATTCTCTTCATGCCTTAAGTATGCTCTGCTGATGGATGTGTGGACACCCATGAAATGGTTCAGGTGGAAAGCAAAGACACTCAAGTCATGTTTTTACAAAGAAAAATGTCAGAGCTTCAAGTCCTACATGAGAAAAATCTTTCTGTGGAATAACGTCCTGGTATCATCTTTCAAAACTGCAAAGAACCCTGATTAGCCAGGGTGATATCTTTCAGTCTGGTGTCCCAAGATGTGCTTGGGTCGTCCTTGGGTAACAGAAGTTTGGGAACTGATGTACATCTGTGTCACAAGGACACGTTTGCCTCCCAAACACTCTGAGAAGTTCTGAAGTAAAGATAACTTAAACCTACTCATTTCTAGATGTATTTTAGCATGGGACTCTTGTTAACAATGCTGTGAAACACAGGCTTGGGAAGTGTTAACTTTGTGGAGAGCATAATAATATCCTTCGCTGGAGCCTCTCTAGTCCCTCTGGATGTATTTTTGAATGGGGAGGGAGGTACACCCCTTACTGAGCATAGCGTTTCTTGTAATCCCAAGAATGAAATTTTAAAGGGTAGTATTAGAAAGAATAAAGGCCTGGGGCGCCTGAGTGGCTCAGTCGGTTAAGTGTCCGACTTCGGCTCAGGTCATGGTCTCGCGGTCTGTGAGTTCGAGCCCCCCGTCAGGCTCTGTGCTGATGTCTCAGAGCCTGGAGCCTGCTTCAGATTCTGTGTCTCCCTCTTCCTCTGCCCCTCCCCTGCTCACGCTCTGTCTCTATGTCTCTCAAAAATAAATAAACGTTAAAAAAATTAAAAAAAAAAAAGAATAAAAGCCTAAAGGGGTAGGAGTAGCTGATGCTGATGCATACTCCAGTCATCCTCTGGTCTCGGCATATATTCCTGCTGTCTTCTGCAGGAAGTTTCTGCAGCACTCAACAAACTTGTACACCAAGTCTTTCTCCTTCCCACCTGCAGCAACTCTGGCCTCGAATAGTGTTCTCCTACATGGACCCTTGGAACATGCTGTGGTGTGCTGGTAAACTGTCTCTCTGGAGGCAAAATAAAATAAAAGAAGAGAGAGAGAAAAGGAAAAAAAATGAAAGAAAAAATGACCTGATTTGTGGTGTTTGCTGAATATTCCCACCATGGCAGAGTTCAAGCTACCAATGGTTTAACACCCAACTTGCAAAAATCCTTGATATTTAATCATTGGCCCTCATGGGCTAGTAGAAGAAACCTATTGCAACATAACACTGGGACATACCTCAAAGCAAATGGAAATACTGGCCTTTGGAAAAACTGGCCCCAATTATTTTATGGGAATTATGAATTTTCTATTTCCTCCTGTTTCCCTCTCTGCTCCAACTGCTAGGAAACTGCAAGCCAAATCTGAACCCAGCTCTAGATAATACAGAAACCAAAGAGCGCATTTTTGTGTTCTGACATTACTTAAGGTATTACTTTTTCTTCTTGCTCTTACTTCACACCCATTTCTTCACCATATTAAATCTTTCATTTTTATAAGCAACGGGAGGGATATAAACACAAAAGCAAACTCATATGTCTGGAGTTTTGCTGTGGGTGATAAGAAATGTCCCCAGGTAAAACTTCCTGTGCAGTTAGGAGGAGGAAGGGGTCTGGGAAAGCCATTCTTGTCTCAGGAGTGGAGCGGTAGATTTAAGCAGGTTGTTTCGGGACACCAGGTCATTAATCTAAAATACAGAATTTTAGAGGTAGAGGGACCTGGGAAGCATAACTAGTTTACACTGAAACCTTCTGACACATGAGTGTTTAGATCATGGTGGCCACTCTTACCAAGTAAAGGATTCAGAATTCAGAACTCATGGAAAAAACTGTGAGGTACGGCAATGAAGGGGAAGGATAGTCATTTTCTTTCTCCCTGATTTGTCAGTGTCCCTCAGTATGTCATAATAATAGCATTGTAGGTCTTCAGAAGACTAAACCTAACTTTCATCTTCAGCATAAAATCAATTATGGGAATTCCTGGAGTTTCAACTGGCCGTAGGGGTACAGAGTTGGATTAATCATAATCTTTGGTTGGTGACACATCCTCATCATGGGTCTGTGCCTGGTTCATTTTTATTTGTTTTTTTTATTAAATTATTTTTTAATGTTTGTTTATTTTTGAGAGAAAGAGAGGGACAGAGCCTGAGCAGGGGAGGGGCAAAGAGAGGGAGACACAGAATCTAAAGCAGGCTCCAGGCTCTGAGCTGTCAGCACAGAGCCCAACATGGGGTTCAAACCCATGAACTGTGAGATCATGACCTGAGCCAAAGTTGGACACTTAACCAACTGAGCCACCCAGGCACCCCAATTTTTATTTTTTTATTTTTATTTATTAAAAATTTTGTGTTCATATATCTTTCTCATTATTCTGTCAGAGTTTTGGTCTTTTTCCTCTCAAATTTTAAGAGTTCTTTATATATTATGGATATTAGCCCTTAAACTGTGATATGTGTTACAAATATTTTCATTTAAGTTGGCAGTTCATTGACTTTATGTTGCCACGCAACTTTAAAAACATTTTTATGTAATCAAAATTATGAATTATTTCCTTTATTGCCCCTGGATTTTGAATTAATGTTAGAAATCTTTTCCCTACACTGAGTTTATAGAAGAATTCACCATATCTTTTCCAGTGTAATTTATTTAGTTTATTTTCTAATTTTTTTTTTTTTACATTTAGTTTCTGATCAGTGTGGAGTTTATTTTTGTGTCTGGTATGAGGTATGGATCTAATGTTATCTTTCCCAAGTAGCTGCCTAGTTGTGCCGGCAACATTTATTTAAAAGCCCATCTTTGCTTCTGTGGTTTAAGATGCCACCTTTATCTAGCCTATTCTTGTCTGTGTGGCTATTTTTATGGCAGTGGCCATAGCACCTTGTTTTAATTATGGGAACTCATAGTATAGTTTAATACTTGGTAGGACGAGTCTACCTTTGTAGTTGTTATTTCTTAGTGTATTCTATGCTATTTTTGCATGCTTGTTTTTCCTTATGAACTTTAGCATCGACTTGTCCAGCTCCATAAAAAAGCTTGTAGATATGTTTCTGGGATTGTGTTACACTGACATCTTTATGGTGTGTTGTCTTATCCAGGTACAAGGATGCATGTCCTGTTGTTTCAAGTCTAATTTCGTGTCTTTTAAGTGTATCTTCTCTCATTAGTTTTGTACATTTTTGTCGTTTATTCCTAAGTATTATCTTTGTTACTATTATAAATGGGGCTTTCTTTACCATTATGTCCCTTAGATGGCTATTATTTGTGTTTATGAACTCTATTGATTTTTGTATGTTTAATTATATATGCTGATACTTTTCTGAGTTCTTTCATTATTTAAATTACTTCCATTGTTCACTGATTCTCCAGTATTGTGTGGAGATATTTTTACTTCTATTTTTTATTGAGATAGAATTGACTTATAACTAGAAGTTTGTGTCTTTTGACCACCTTCACCCACTTTTATTTCTTTCTTTCTTTCTAAGTTACTTTAAATAACAAATAAGCATCCCGAACAAAGAACATTAGCAGTACCCTACCTGAAGTTTCCCCTCTTGCATCCTATGCTCCTGCTTCTCTTCCACCAAAGAAACCATCATCACGAACCACATGTTTATCATTTCTTTGCTTTCCTCTCCACCCCTCTAACCCCTGCTTTAAAAACACTTTTTTTGGGGGACACATGGGTGGCTCAGTTAGTTAAGCATCGGGTTCTTGATTTCAGCTCAGGTAATGATCTCACAGTTCGTGAGTTCAAACCGTGTGTTGGGCTCTGTGCTGACAGCATAGAGGCTGCTTGGGATCCTGTCTCCCTCTTTCTCTGCCCCTCCCCCACTCGCACTGCCTCTTTAAACAAACAAACTTTTAAAAAGACACCAATTCAATATTATAAAAAATAAAATAAAATATTTTCTTATTTTTAATTTTTTATTTTAGAGAGAGAGAAAGAGAATGTGCAAGAGCATGCGCAAGCAGGTGAAAGGGGCAGAGAGGGAGAGAGGGAGAATCTCAAGCAGGCTCCATGCTCGGTGCAGAGCCCAGTGTAGGACTCCATCCCACAACCCTGGGATCATGACTTGAGCCAAAATGAAGAGGTGGACACTCTCCTGACTGAACCATCCTGGCACCGCCCACCCCCAAATTTTTTTTTTTTTATTTTTTATTTATTTATTTATTTATTTATTTAATTTAAAATAGTTTATTTTCAAATTGGTTTACATAAAACACCCAGTGTTCATCCCAACATGTGCCCTTTTTTAATGCCCATCACCCCCTCTCCCCCCCCCCATCTCCCTCACCCTCAGTTTGTTCTTAGTCTTTGAGAGTCTCTTATGTTTTATCTTCCTCCCTCTCTGTGTCTTTTTTTCCACCCCCAAATTTAAAATATCATAGTAAAGACTGGGAGGATACACATCAAAATGTTGAGTGATTACATCTGTGATGGAATTGCATATGTCTTCCTTATTTTGCTTTTTGTTTTTGAAATTAAAAAAATGTATAATTTTTTTAAAATCAGAAAAGATGTTATTATAAAATGTTATTTAAAAGGTGATTTTCACTTACACTGCAGCAGAAGACCAGAGGCGCCTGGGTGGCTCAGTCTTTTGAGTATCTGACTCTTGATTTTGACTTAGGTCGTGATCCCAGGGTCGTTGGATTGAGCCCCGTGTCGGGCTCTGCGCTGGGTGTGGAGGCTGCTTGAGATGTTCTTTCTCTCCCTTCCTCTGCCCCTTTCCCCCACTTGCACACTCATTCTCTCTCTCTCTCTCTCTTTCTTAAATAAAAAATAAAATGATGGCTATATGAATAGACATAAACATTAAACATGAAGGAAAAACATTACAAAAATGATTTTACTATCTAGTCATACTATATATACTTCAAAATATATTTTGAAAAATACGCTTATGAATACTTCTTCTTTATTATCTTCCATTCTTTTTCAATATAAATTTTGCCTCCTTTTTTGTCTCTTAAACTTTTCATTGTAATATAAGACATCAGACATATACACAAATTGTAAGTGAACTTCCACAATGAAAACACATCCATGAAAACAGCATCCAAGAAAGTAGATTAAGATATAGAACCAGAGCTCCCGAGGCCCTACTCATGTCCTCCCACTCATTGTCTTCAACCAAGGTAACCAGTAGCCCGACTTTTACCATCACGAATCATACATTGTCCATGTTTTTGAACTTTATATATATGGAATTATGTAGTATATACTCTTTTGTGTCTGGCTTCTTATTTCCAACATTATGTTTGCAAGATTCATCTATATTATTTTCTGTAACCATAGTTTGTTTTTTCTCACTGTTGTGTAAGTTTTATGTGATTATATCACACATTATTTATTCATTTTCCTGTTAATTTTTTTGTAATGTTTATTTTTGAGAGAGACAGAGACAGAGACATAGCATGAGCGGGGAAGGGGCAGAGAGAGAGGGAGACACAGAATCTGAAGCAGACTCCAGGCTCTGAGCTGTCAGCACAGAGCCCGACATGGGTCTCAAACTCGTGAACCACGAGATCATGACCTAAGGTGAAGTTGGATGCCCAACTGACTGAGTCACCCAGATGCCCATATCCATTTCCTCGTTAATGAAGAGTTTGAGGTTTCAATAAATAGTGCTGCTGTGAACACTCTTGAACACGTCTTTTGCTAAAATATGTTGAGTAGATGCCTGAAGCGGAATTGCTGGGTTAGTTTGTGTATGTTTAGCTTAGTAGATAATTACCAAAAAGTTTTTCAAATGGTTGTAATCAATTTATCTTTCCATCAGCAGTATATGAGAATTTCCACTGATCCATATCCTTGCCCACCCATGATATTGCCAGTCTTTTTCACTGTAATCACTCTTGCTTTCCATTTATTTGGTTATTTTCTATTACCTGTATTCCCAAGAAGCATTACAATTTTTTAATTGTTTTAAACTTTAGAAAAGGACATCATACTATATGTAATCTTCTGAGACTTACTTATTTAAAATCATATTAGTAAGATTCATCTATAATCTACATTACTGTAGCTCATCATCTTGACTGCTGTGTAATAGCCCATTGTGTGCATATATCAGTTGTTCATGCACTTTCTCATTTATGGGCATTTGGGCTCTTTCAATGATATGATAGTTTTTTTCCTTCATGTTTGCTCCAGGTCTCTGCAGGAATCATGGAAGAGTTCAATGAAATTCCCAACTGCTACTAACTTCTTGCAAAATCCAAGGCCAAAAATGACATACCTCCAGTGTTTTATCATTCTATTTTAAAGAAGACTCTTTCTCAATGTTAACTAAAATCACATGAATTTTAAAAAATTAGGGCCATTTCATTTTGCTTACTTTATCACTGCAGCAAAAGACCAGAGGCTCTTAATTCGTGTAAAGGTACAGAGAGTTGCCTTCACTTTTCCAGGCTTGGCAACCCAAATTTCTCTCAAACCTTTTTGCTTAGAGCTATTTCATATTTTTCTAGAGATACATGTTACTATCCTGTGAGCTTTTTCTAACTTCTTCATGCCATTTTTTAGTGTGTGCTAACAAAAATGGGACCATGCTTGAGATTGACTTGAGGTTGAGAGGCATTGGTGTCCAGCCCTTTTGTGACAGATCTCAAGACATATTTGTTGGCTTCTGTCCATACACTATAATCTGATTGACTCACATTAACATTCTGGTCATCTAGGTCCTCTTTGTTTTTCTAACATACATTTGCTTCTGCAGTCCTTTCAGAACGTATATTTTTATTTTTTTAAATCTCCAGATATATCACATTGCAGTTGTTCAAGGTGAATTTTATTTCTGAAGAATTATGGCCCCTTGTTAAATTCATTTTGAATTTTGTTCCCATGTTTGAAGGACCATGTCCCTCTGGAAAGAAATGTCAGGAAATAACTGGCCTCTCCAACTTTGCACTTGTTGGAGAATCATGAATTATAATTTAAAAAATAAATTCTGGAACAGTTGCCCATATGAGAAGACTCTCCATTGGATACCTGCAACTGTTCTGGAGTAGGACTATCTCAAAGTAAGTAAACCTTCCCCAGATAAAGCCATGTATGTTTCCATAAACCTAACTTTGAAGCTCGATTATCCAACATACCCTCCTCTCACATGCTGGAAGCCCATCTAATTGATTTCCTCCAATGTGGTAGACCTCAAGCAGAAATGTAATGTTATTGAACAGAGAGTCTTATCTCCATCAGGCACTGGGCTGGGTGTAGGGCGGTGGGTCTCAAAATGAGGTCCCTGAACTACCACCAGCAGCAGGAGTAACATCACCCAGGAACCTGTTAGAAATACAAATTCCTTCCACCAAAAGCCTACTAGAACTGATCCATGAATTCAGCAAAGTTTCAGGGTACAAAATCAATGTACAGAAAAGGGTGGCATTTCTATACACCAATAATGAAGCAGCAGAAAGAGAAATAAAGAAGCTAATCCCATTCACAATTGCACCAAAACCTATAAAATACTTAGGAATAAACCTAACCAAAGATGTAAAAGATCTTTATGCTGAAAACTATAAACAACTTATAAAGGAAATTGAGGAAGACACAAGGAAATGGAAAAACATCTCATGCTTATGAATTGGAAGAATAAATATCGTTAAAATGGCAATACTACCCAAAGCAATCTACACATTCAATGCAATCCCAATTAAAATTGCACCAGCATTCTTCTCAAAGTTAGAGCAAACAATCCTAAAATTTGTATGGAACCACAAAAGACCCCAAATAGCCAAAGTAATACTGAAGAATAAAACTAAAGCGGGAGGCATCACAATCCCAGACTTTAACCTCTACTACAAAGCAGTAATCATCAAGACTGTATGGTATCGGCACAAAAAGAGACACATAGACCAATGGAATAGAATAGAAAACTCAGAAATGGACCTGCAAGTATATGGCCAACTAATCCTTGACAAAGTGGGAAAGAGTATCCAATGGAAAAAAAAAAAAAACAGCCTCTTTAATAAATGGTGCTGGGAGAACTGGACAGCAACATGCAGAAGAATGAAACTAGACCACTTCCTTACACCACTCACAAAAATAAACTCTAAATGGATGAAGGACCTGAATGTGAGACAGGAAACCATCAAAATCCTAGAGGAGAAAGCAGGAAAAAACCTCTTTGACCTAAGCCGCACCAATTTCTTACTTGACACATCTCCAAAGGCAAAGGAATTAAAAGCAAAAATGAACTACTGGGACCTCATCAAGATAAAAAGCTACTGCACTGCAAAGGAAACGACCAACAAAACTAATAGGCAACCAACAGAATGGGAAAAGATAATTGCAAATGACACATCGGATAAAGGACTAGTATCTAAATTCTATAAAGAACCAAACTCCACACCCAAATAACGAATAATCCAGTGAAGAAATGGGCGGAAGATATGAATAGACACTTCTCCAAAGAAGACATCCAAATGGTTAACAGACACATGAAACGATGCTCAATGTCACTCATCATCAGGGAAATACAAATCAAAACCACACTGAGATACCACCTCACACCAGTCAGAGTGGCTAAAATGAACAAATCTGGAAACTATGGATGCTGGTGAGGATGTGGAGAAGCAGGCATCCTCCTACACTGTTGGTGGGAATGCAAACTGGTGCAGCTGCTCTGGAGAACTGTGTGGAGGTTCCTCAAAAAAATGCAAATAGAATTACCCTATGACCCAGCAGTAGCACTGCTAGGAATCTACCCAAGGGAAACGGGAGTGCTGATGCATAGGGGCTAGTGTACCCCGATGTTTATAGCAGCACTTTCGACAATAGCCAAATCATGGAAAGAGACTAAGTGTCCATCAACTGGTGAATGGATAAAGAAGATGTGGTATATACGGAATACTACGCGGCAATGAGAAAGAATGAAATCTGGCCATGCGTGGCAACATGGATGGAACTGGAGGGTATTATGCTGAGTGAAATAAGTCAGTCAGAGAAAGACAGATACCATATGTTTCCATGTATAGGTGGACTTTGCGAGACTTTTAACAGAAAACCAGGGGGGAAGGGAAGAGGGGAAGGAAAAAAAAAAAGACACAGAGAAGGAGGGAGACAAACATAAGAGACTCTTAAATACTAAGAACAAACTGAGGGTTGGGGGGGTGTGGGAGGGGGGAGAGTGGGTGACGGGCACTGAGCAGGGCACAGGTTGGGATGAGCACTGGGTGTTGTTGTATGGAAACCAATTGACAATAAAAAAATTATGAAGAAAAAAAGAAAGAAAGAAATACAAATTCTTGTGTCCCACCCTGACCTACTGAATTAGATACTTTGGGGGTGGGGCCCAGCAATCTGTGGTATACATTAAATACAAGCCCTGTATACTCAAGTTTGAGAACCACTGCTAGACTATCATAAGAACTCTTTTTTATCTCCATTGGTATAGGTTAGTAGAGTCTGTTTCTGGCTCTCAACTGTCTATTTCCTAAAAATAATTTTAAAATGAACCTTTTTTTCCCAACACTATAACTTTTTTTCCCAAGCATAACCTAGCAAATCAAAAATGCATTGGAACACATACACAATAGTTTCCCGTAAATGTCAATTTATTCTTCAGTTTCTCTGAAATCTTTCTCATGCAATAGTTGGTAACATCTGATGACACCAGTATACCAGGAAACATAGTTCAGAAATCATTGCTCTGTAGCCAGGGTAACTTTCAGAATCTGTAATCAGTATGCATGATTTGTAGAATCAGAGAAAATGGCCATTAACCACAAATTGGCCACTTCTTGCCTTCTCTCCCAGTCAGATGGAGGGGATTCACCTATCCAGTGATCATTCTCTTCTACCTTTCTCTGGCAGAATCTTGGGAGGTCTATTTTTAACTTTATAGCTTTCATTATTAAATTCCCCTTTCATATTTGGCAAATGGATATATTTTCCTCACAACCAGTGGATTAGCTCCAGATAGGAAGGTCCAGGATCCTGTCTACATGTGACCATTAGAAGTCACTTTCACAAATCTCTCTGTCCGGTACCCCCTGTTCTCTTCTTTCTCTGACAGCCCTTGTGGGGGCTCACAAAGGCCTCTCCTGCAGGAGCTGGAATAGCCCTGAATATTCTGCAGTCCGTGGCTGTCCAGTGCACTCTCAGTGTCTCTGCCTGTTTCTGAGCCCACGTGGCTCCTGAAGACATGGTCTGGGTAAGAAGAGGCCACAGAAACCTCATAAAGAACTCTTACCACTCTGAGTCCTCCATTCCTCTTCTTTAAAAAAAATTTTTGTTCTAATGTTTATTTTTGAGAAAAAGAGAGACGGACAGAGTGTGAGTGGGGGAGGGGCAGAGAGAGAGAGAGAGGGAGAGACCCAGAATCTGAAGCAGGGTCCAGACTCTGAGCTGTCAGCACAGAGCCCGATGTGGGGCTCGAATTCACAAACCATGACTAAGCCATGTAGGTGCCCTCCTCCATTCCCCTTCTGAAATGAAATCCTGTTTTCTTACTTTGATTTTTTTCTCTTCTTTTCTTTTATTCTGTGTGTGTGTGTGTGTGTGTGTGTGTGTGTGTGTGTGTTTCAGAAGTTTTCAAACTGGTTTTTAGGACTTCTCCCAATCTCTCCGATGAGAAATAAACTCTTTTAAAAGTTATGGCATAAGAGACTCTCAAAGACTAAGAACAAATTGAGGGTGAGGGGACTGTGGGAGGGGAGAGAGTGGGTGACAGGCATTAAAGACGGCACTTGTTGGGATGAACACTGGGTGTTATATGGAAACCAATTTTAAAATAAATTATTTAAATAAAAAAATTATGGTAAACATTACTATTCCTGTTTCTATTTAGCTATGCCCATGCACTGACTATAGTAGACCAGGGGGCAAACTAGGGCCAGATTTGGCCCACCTATTTTTGTAAATACTCCATTGAAATACTAGGCCTGCCTATTAACTTGAATATTATCTGTGGTTGGTTTTGTGCTACAAGGGCAGATTTGAGTAGTTATTATAGAAATTGGCCTACAAAGCCTAAAATATTTACTATTTAATTCCTTACACAGAAAGTTTGTCGACCCCTGAGTTAAATTGAACACAGAGGAAACTCTGCCTTTATTATGACTGTATGCTGACAGCTTTGGAAATTGCTATTGCCTGGTGTGCACAATGGTTTCTGCAGATTAAAAGAAGCTGATTCCATTAGCCTTTTCAATTAGAGCGATGGGTCCAACAGCCTGTTTTGTGACCAGAGAAACAGGTCACTTCTTCCCCTTAGTTGCCTTCTGACTCACGAGGCATCAGGGGTCTTGTTTGTTTACCATTTTCTCACATGAAGAGAATGGAATGGGTTGTGTGGTGGGGACTACCCCCAGTGAAAAAACTTTAAAGATGGGAAGTCCAAGCTGAGAAGCTGAATCACCAACAGCAACAATTTCTACCCGCTTTGATAGTGCCAAATGAGTCAGTTCCCTGGGAACCTTCCTGTGAAGGTTACCTTCCTGTGAAGATGACCTTAAGAGAGAGTATGATTGGTGTGGTTTGGTTGGGAAACAGAAATACCACTACCTCCCATCTAGCCCATGCATGATCTGGGTGGGGTGCAGGCCTGAAAGAAGGAAGCCCAGCACTTCAAGTGAGGAAGAAATGTTTGCTCTGGAGATCGTTTTAATTCTGCTCCCTTATCATTGGATGGATGCAAATTCCCTTGTGAACTTCTCCTCTTGTATTTCTCTCATTTCTTCTCCCCCTCCACTTCATAGCTCCACTTCCCACCACTCGGAGGCTCAGATAAGGGCTCCTGACATGAAATTAGAGAACATCAGAAGAGGAGGGGGCTTATGTCAATGCCATTCAGCCAAGCACCACCAGGACAGGGGAGAGGGAAGCACCTAGGGTGCAGAATGAGAGGTGCTGCTTGTTATGGCTGGCCCTAGTCCTGACCCTTTGGGGGGAACAGCCCTGTGGAGGGGCAAGTTAGGTTGGTACTTACTGCAGAGAAGCAGAACTGTGGGTCATCTCGGAGAAGGTAGTAGAAAGGACTACAGGGCTGAGGCTTGTGTGAGGGGATTTTGCGGAGGGTTTAAGGAAGCGGGGCTTTGGATGCTGCCAGGAAGCAGGGGTCATTCTATGATTGGGCATCTTAGTGACTCTTGTCTAGGAGGAAGGATGACTAGAGTGAGGCTGAAGCTGTAATTGGTAAAGAAACACTAATCTGTAATCTGAGTAATCTGTAAACAGTAATCTGAGCCAGGACGGGGGGATGTTTGGTCATTTTTGTGGTTCGGATAATGTTAATATTTTTGTTTTGTTTATATCTGTGCTTAGACATGATCGTGGAGTGCTCTTTTCTGTCTTTGTCTTTCACCGTCACAGAGTGGTCTTGTTTGATGGTGATGTTCTATGAAATTGCATATGTTCAGCATGAAAACACCCACCCAGCTCCCAGGTGTCAGGAGCCATTTTTCTCTTTCTCACCGATCAGTTACTCATTAACTCATTCTTTTTCACTTTCCTTAAAGTCACAGAGATTACAGGATAGTGGAGCCAGAAAGGACTTTAGAAACTATCTAGTTCAAACTTCAAATGTTTAAGTTAAAGAAATGGAAGATCAGAAATGTTTCCTGCCTTGCCAATATCACACAGCCAGCTAGTACTGTGTCTGACACACAGCATCACACAGCTGGTGCTGGGACCCAGGTGTCTTGACTCCAGGAGCCCTGAATACGCTGACCCTAACCCCTTCAGTAGCCTCATGTGTAGGTGTAGGGAGACCCTATACCACTCTCCCTCTTTCTGTGCCCCATCCAATCTGCCTTCACTTCCTCCAACAGGCCAGGTTCTTTATTGTCTCAGGGCCTTCCTACAAGCTGTTTCCTCTGCTGGGAGTGCTCCTCAACCCCTCTGACCTGCACCTCTTGCTTCATTCATTCCTACTCATCCTTCAGGGTTGGCTCAGATCCCATCACCTCTCAAAGAAGCCCCTTCTGACTCTCTGGCCTTGCTCTTGCTAGTGCTCTCGGCATCTTCCTAGCATTTCTCTGCCAGTCCCTCTGAGTGTCCAGGCAGGCAGGGATCTGGTCTATCTCTTTCACTGCAGTATGCTCTGGACATAGCAGGGGTTCAGTAATGAACGGACACTTTACCCCAAGCCTGGTGAGGGTTCCACCACTAGAAATCTTTTTATAGAACAACAGAAGAAAGGATTCTGAAATCTTTTCTTTGTACCTTTATATAAACTTAAAGTCTGATTGCAAGTAAAAGATACAACAGGATAAAGCAAAAATGCTGAGGTGTTGCAAGTAGGTGGAGGATGAATTTGATGATTCTATCCCAATGTCGTCCTTCCTGTGATCACTATCTGGACATGCGGGTGTGCTGGAAAGGCCAGCATGCAGCCAAGAGCCCTTCACATCCCTGGACCAGAGACGGGTCCCAGAGTCTGAAGCTGCTATTGCATCATTAATTAAAATGTTAGGAGACAATGTAGAGTAGGCTGTTTGTCATGAAAAAGGCTGTAAAGATGAGGTAGTCCAGACAGCTTATGTATATGGATCTCTCTGACATGCTGATGAAAACTATGGCTGCTCTTCCCAGAAAAATGCACATCTGCACATAATTCTATTTGTTACAGGTGTTTCACGTACCTGAAAAGCAAGGCCATGTGATTTGAGGTTTTTTTCCTCTGTGGAGAAGTATGTCTCTGTTACCTCTATGGAGAGGCAGAGCAAAAATGGGAGCTAAATTTCCTTATCCCCATCTACTATCTTTTCCTTTAACATCAAAATGTTTATTCCATCACGAGAGGCAACAGGGCATAATAGTTGAAAGCACAGGATCTGGAAGAACCCAGGGTTCAAATCTCTGCTTTGACTACTTGGTGAGTTGGGGCAAGTTGTAATTTCTCATCTGTAACACAGGAATATAACAATGGTGGGGTCGTGGTAAGGAGTACATTAAAATAATTTTGTAAGAACTTATCATAGAGCCTAGCACACAGAGCCTAGCTCGATAAACGATAAACGTTAGTTCTTAACATGATGATAGAGGCGGCCTACCCCCACCCCCCCATCCCCTGCCTTTCTTTGGGCAGAAAGGTCACTTTGCTGTTTTTCTCTGGTCCCAGAATATACCTGGTTTAGTTCACCTACAGCATGGCTACCTTCACATAACAAGTGTTTGATGATGAGACAGGACTGGGGCAGAAAGCCAGGCAAGCCACCCAACCAGCTAGATTAGAGATGCAGTTAGCATCCCGTCCACAGGGCGGATATCAGCTGTATGGGACACTCCTACAATGGGATCATGATCAGACGTTTTCTGATGTCTCCAAGGTGACCTCTGGCCAGAGAGAGCTACAAAAAGTCTGAGCCGATGGCAAGGAGAACAGCAAGGAAGGTCTGCTGAAGATTCCATAGGGAGACATGGGTTTCAGAGTTTCAAATGTGCAAATCTCTGATCCTTTATGTATCAGTCTCATAGGTCAATGCAGTAACTTGGAAGCGTGTTTATGAAGAAACCAAGAAAAAAGCCCTTTGGCTGAAAAAACCTGTTGGAGACAGTCGACCAGAAGGGATCAGGAGACCATAGTTCTAGTCTCGGCTCTGCCCTCGGGACCAGCTGTTGTTCTCTGGGCTTTGGTCTTTTTATCTATAAGATGATTTGAGTTGGGCAGCACGGGTTTGGTGAATCCTGCAGGCGGAGCCTCAGCAGAGGGCTGGGTTTAGAAGTGGCCACCGTGCTAGTCCCCTCCCCTCCCCCTCTACAGGTGAGCGACTGTCTTGGGGAGGGGTTGGCGGGAGGGGCGGGGAAAGGATGCCCCTAGCCGAAGCGGGCTCCTTTCTCCGCCGTCAGCAGCCCCGCCGGCCGCTCCCGCGCAGCCCACCGTCGTTCCGCCCGCGCGCCCACGCGCCCGCATCAGCCAGGGTGCCGGCTGTGCTGGAGCAGAAAGATCGCAGATCGATTTCCAGCCCAGCCTGGCCGTGGCGTCAGCAGAGAAGAGAGGTTGTTTTGACTTGTAATGCGTGGAGCCAAGGGAGAAGCCCTCTAATGGCCTTGGGCGCCGGCCCCGGGCGAGGGGCACAGCCTTTGCACTTTTCTGCTCCAGGAAGGCGACTCATGCAAACGGCTGCCTCGCGCACCTCGGCTGGGTTCAGGGGAATCAAGTCCCAAGGTCCTAGCCTCTTCTAAGGGGTATTGAAGAGACTTAAGACCAGAGACACACTCTGAGCAAAATAAATACATAATTGGAATCCAGTAAAAGCCAGGCGGCATCTCAGAATATGTTTGGTCTAAATCTCCCATTTACAAAGGGGTCAACTGAAGCTCAGGGAGAGGGAGCGGCTTGCCAAGGGCACGTGGCCAGATTTTAGCAGTGCTGGGGGTAGAATGTGAATGTTCATTCTCTCACTTCATAGAACTTAGGTAAGGAATGGAAGGCCTCTTTTTTTTAATTTTTAGTGTGCAAACTTTTTATAAAAGTAAACCACAAAGGAAAGATCCATCCCACTGGGACATTGTTATGTCCAAATGATACAGAATTCTGAATTTGTAAAGGATATTAGAGATCTTTTAGCTCACTCCCTTGTTTTAGTTATCAGCTGCTTAGTGGTAGAGAAGACTGTAGATACCTGCGGGCCCTCTCCACACCGCCACAGGTGTTTTATTTTTATTTTTATTTTTTAATAATTTATTGTCAAATTGGTTTCTATACAAAACCCAGTGCTCAATCCAACGAATGCCCTCCTCTGTGCCCATCATCCACTCTCCCCCCTCCCACGCCCATCTCTCCCCTCAGTTCTTTCTTATTCTTTGAGAGTCTCTCATATCATGTCTTCCTTCCTCTCTGTGGCTTTTTTCCTTCCCCTCTCCCCCTCCCCCCTAGTTTTCTGTTAAGTCTTGCAAAAGCCCACCTATGCGTGGAAACATATGGTATCTTTCTCTGATTGACTTATTTCACTTAGCATAATACCCTCCAGTTCCATCCATGTTGCCACACATGGCCAGATTTCATTCTTTCTCATTGCTGCATAGTATTCCATTGTATATATATACCACAGGTGTTTTAAATACACAAGCTCACCTTGCAGAAACTCCAACAAACCCCATAAGCACACTACAGTAGGGAAGTAGGAAAGTTTGCTTCTAGTATGGGTCTTGATTTTGCGGGTGGGATGGAGCTGAGAAAGAGAAGTATAGAGACTGGCAGAAAGTGTTTAGCAGACTTAATGTGCATATTTTAAATTTAAGACTGTTTACAATAAGATAAATATTTGGCATAGATTATCTTGGCAGTGTTGTGGGATTACTAAAGTTTAACAATAATTTCATAAAAAACGGGAGTGTTTCTACTTTGTAGACACTTTATTGCACACAGGCAAGGCTGTGTGAAACAACTGTGGTAAACCAAACTGAGTTAGATCAGTCACAATAAAATGCTAATATCTGATTGAGAATTCCAGGTACGATAAATCAGTGGGTATCTGACAGCTGTATCTGAGTAGGGTATTGGGGGATGGAACATATTGATGGGGGAGGGAAGGGAGGACACCAGCTGAGGAGCGGAATGGGTGGAGGCACAGGAGCGGGTGGCATGGTGATATTTCTGGTCCCCTTTTAGACAGTTTCCCGTCTCAACCTGAATGCTTTGAGTGCAGATTCAGTTCACTCTTGCTAGGGCAAATATAATGGGGACAACCCTTATCTCACAGAGTTGTTCTAATAGACAGAAAAGTGTCTGGTACATGAACTCCCAATAAACATGCATACAGCTCCTGTCCTGTTCTCCTGAGCCTCTTCTTCTCTTCTAAGTGACCCGTCCTTTAGTCCTCCCTGTCTTCAGGGTCTCAGTTCCAGCCAGAGAGAGACGAGTCTGTGTAGGTAGCACACAAGAGGGGTGATCTCACTTTGAGAAGCCCAGATTCTTTCCTTTCTCTGCACCTGGCAACACTATTTCTAATAGCAAGAGTGGAACTCCATGTCCAACAAGTGAAAATTGGCATGCAAAGATGGTACAATCTCAGAAGAACGTGCAGTCCTTAATGTAATAAAACCACCTAAAGACATAGGACAGTACTCATAATATGCTGTTAAATAAATTAAAAAACAAATTTACTGAACAGTATGTACAGTGGAACCAACTAGTTTTAAAAATATGACTAGACATGGGCACCTGGGTGGCTCAGTTGGTTAAACATCCAACTCTTGATTTTGGCTCAGGTCATGGTCTCACAGTCATGGGATCGAGCCCCTCATCAGTCTCCCTGCTGGGTGTGGAGCCTGCTTAAGATTCTCTCTCCCTCTCTTTCTGCCCCTCCTCCCTCTCAAAAATAAATAAACTTAAAAAAAGAAAAAAAGATTCTCTCTCTCCCTCTGCCCCTCCCCTGCACAAGTGTGCACGCGCGCGTTCTCTCTCTCTTTCTCACTCTCTCAGAAAAAACAAATAGACTTGGAAAAGATGGAGCATTATTAACATCTCTGTGAACCAGATAGGGACGGGATTGCTAGTGTTAGGCCCATAATGTTGAAAACAAAGAGCAACCATAACAACAAGATTACCTGAGACTGAGGGGGATTAAGTGACTTGCCCAGTATCACACAGCTAGTAACTGCCAAAGCCTAACCTGGAACCAGATTTCAGATTCCTGACTCAGTTTTCTTCCACTCCACCATTCTAATCCACTCCTTCTTCAGACTGCTGGTGTCCCTCATAGGTATATACATTTCAAGAAGGACTTGTTACTTTGAGGTAGTCATATTGACCTGGCTAGAAAGTCATTTAGAAGCCGTTAGAAAAAGTTTTGTTTTTGTTTTTGTTTGCTTTAAGAAATGATGGAATAATGTGCTCAACAGACATCCTCTCTGCTTCCTGAATCAGAGAGTGGTGTGGGCAAGCTGCCAGGTACTTTATGCACACACTGTGTGTACGTGGGCTATTAGAGCTTGTGGGGACTTTGGGAATTACTTAGCCAATGAGAAAACCAAGGGTTGAGACAAAGTGAATTGTCTTTATCCCCAGCTGGACATGGATCTTCCCAAAGGCCTCTTTCAGTCTCTATTACCTTACTCTGTAGAATCTATTCTGAAGTAATGGAATTATCTTTTAGAGGCTGTCTCAGAAAAAGACCAACCCAACTTCAGTCCTAGAAAAAAGTGGCCAGCCCAGTTCTCCCTTTCTCTAGAATTCTCAGTTAAGGTGCCTGTGGCAGGAAAGAGGGGTTTGCATAGCTGTGGATTCAGGTGTTTGTGTGGAAAATGTGCTCGCTTAATGGATCTAAAATGAAGTGGAAGGGGCTCCTGGGTGCCTCAGTTGGTTAAGTATCTGACTCTTGATTTTGGTTCAGGTCATGATCTCAGGGTCCTGAAATGGAGCCCGGCGTCCAGCTCTGCCCCGAGCATGGAGCTTGCTTAAGATTCTCTCTCTCCCTCTCTCTCTCTGCCCCTCTTGCACTGTCTCTCTCTCTCTCTCTCTAATAAATAAATCTAAAAAAAAACAGATACATAAAATTAATTTTAAAAGATGAAGTGGGAGAAGATAGGAGTTAAATGACGAGAGAGAGGTGAGTAAAAGCTTTTTTATATTTGCCATAGTTGTTAAGATTCATTGAGTTCAGGGTTCAGTTCTCAAGGTGGCTTAATAAAAACTGCAGGAATACAGCCTCTTCCATACTACCAGGTTCATTCTTCATATTTGTTGAATGAAAGATTAATGAATTCAGAGTCCTCTCTTAACCCATTCTGCCCCATGTGGACCATATAGGTGAAAATCTGCTGTGGGTAGAGATGTCCTAAAGCTCAGGTACGGATGGCTGGGCTGGACGTAAGACAAGAGAGACTTTAGCACCAAGATAGTAGCTGGAACAGTGAGGCTTGCTGATTCTCCAAGGAAGGGAATGAGTGGGAAAAACATAAAAGAACATAAATGATAGCCTTAGAGTACAATTTCCTAAAGTGTTCTTGGTCAAATATATTAACATTGTGTGAAATAAAAGTAAACATATTTGTTAACTGTAGGACTTATCAATGCAACCTAATTTGCATGGTAGAATCTCCAAGAAAAGGATATAGTAACTAAAGTTGAAAGGTAAGACAAATACAATTTCATTCTGTTAATTTTATTTTTTTTAAATTGAGTGGGGAGGGAGAGAATGCACATGCTTGCGTGTGAATGGGGGAGGGCAGGGAGGGAGAGAGAGATTCCCAAGCAGGGACCATGCATGAGCGTGGAGTCTGATGCGGGACTCAAATTCATGAACCGTGAGGTTGCGACCTGAGCTGAAATCAAGAGTCGGATGCTTAACGGACTGAGCCACCCAGGTGCCCCTCATTCTGTTAATTTTCTTATTCTTATTTTTTTCTCTTCTCCTGGATCTCAAGTTGATGATGTTATAAATTCTTGATCTTCTATGATTTATTTATTTGTATTTAGCTGTAATCATCAGGACACTGATGATGATTAACAAGGATGCTGCTCTGTATTTCCCTTGAAATTTTCAGTCTGTGTCACACTGGATTCCCAATAGTTGGAAATAATCAGTACTGTCTTATACTTCCCTGGATCAGGCTTATTGTCACAAATTGCCAACCTTTCTACATGTTGCTGGGTAGTGTTACCATTGGCTAGGGATTGAGACTAGAAGCAGAGCAAGAAGGAGTAGTCAGATGCAAACAAGCTCTGGGAGAAGGCACATTGCTGCTCCTTGTGAATAATACCAGAATGGACCATCTTTCTTTTATCTTGTCTGCCTTGGGATCAGGTATCTCTTCTATTTCTCTCTCTCTCTCTCTCTTTTTTTTTTTTAATCTGGAAACTAGGTTTTATTTTATTTTTATTTTTTTAATGTTTATTTATTTATTTTTATTTTTTTATAATAGTTTATTTTCAAATTGGTTTGTTACATGTATTTCTCTTTTTAATAAAAACATTTTTATAGAGGCATAACTTACATATAATAAAGTTCACAAATCATAAAACTACAACCTGATGTAGTCTTACAAATGTATAACATCCATTTAGACACCACCCAGATCAAGACATAGAATATCCCAGCACACCAGAAGACTCCCTCATGCCTGCTCTAAGTTACACCCCCAAATTCGATTCTGATTTCTATCACTCTGGATTAGTTTTGCTTATTCTTTAACTTCAGAGCAAGCATGGAGACGTTTGCCCTGAAGGTTATGCGCCTTGATGTAGCTGTTACTCAGTTGCCCCAGCTGTTACACATGTGTACATACATATGTACATGCAGACACAGCAGCATGGTAGCACTGAGCTGAAACTTGTCACAGAATTCTGAATATTTTACCTTATGTGCACTATGTTGTTGAGACGGCAGAGAAACAGAATGGGATCAGGAAGGCAAGCATGTTGCTAGTGAGGCTACAAAAAGCCTCACACTCTAGATCAAACCATGTCTGTAAGGCAGGAACTTCTCTTGTCTAAATCACAAGAAGCTAAACAACATGGAGATTGTAGTATTTGGTATTCTACAATAGATCTCAGATGTCTGAATTCCTCTAAATGTGTCATCACATTGGTGTCATACATGGTACATCTTTATCTCTCTAACCTTTTACTGGTGGCTTTGCCACTCTAACCTTCAGGGGCCCAACCCTAACCTAGGTTTTGAACTAGTTCCCACTTTTGGCTCCAGGAAGGCACTGCTTGTACAGACCTAGCTCAACAGATTCCTCCTTCATTTTGGACTGCTATGACTTAGGTGACCTTAGTCTTGGTGATCCCCGATCCCAGTTACCCTGGTGTCAATTTTGGTCTCTGATCCCTGATCCAGGTGGGTGTCCCTAATGCCAACAACCTGCTCTTCCAGAGCTTGGACAACTGCAGCCCTATGCTTGTCTGGACTCAGGAGATGAATTGTAGATCCTATTTCTATAGGTGGGTTATATCATGCTGACAACTTCTGCAGCTGAATCAAGCCACCACTGCCTTTGGGGGATTTGGATCTTAAATGAAGCTGGTTGGATTTATCTACAAAATGCATCTGTCCACCTCATATCTGTCTACTTCTCCTTGGTTCATCCCCCTAGTCCAAGCCATCATTTTCTTTTTTTTCTAAGTTTATTTAATTATTTTGGGGGGTGGAGGGGCAGAGAGAGAAGGAGAGAGATTATCCCAGGCAGGCTCCACACTGTCAGCACAGAGCCCAACATGGGGCTTGATTCCACAAATCGTGAGATCATGACCTGAGCTGAATCAAGAGTCAGATGCTTAACTGACTGAGACTCCTAGATGTCACCCAAAGCCATCATTTTCTATACCTGAATGAGTCTCCTATCTGGTCTCTCTGTTTTCAGTCCTACTTTAAAATAATCACTTTTCCCCATTTTTCACATAGCAGTTAATCTTTTAAACACCAAAAGTGATCTGCTTCTTCATCCCCATTTTGTATGACTCTCCCTTTGTTTATCACTTTTAATCACCCTAGTTTCTTACCTGTTCCTGCAACACACCAAGCTCTTTGGCTTTGGTGTTACTTCTACCTGGAATGCTTTTCTCCTGGCTGCCTCTTTTTCATCCTCTGGTCTGACTGTAAATGTCACTTCCATAGGTAAGTCTTTCCTGACTACCCTATCAAAAGTTGCCCTCAACCCATTTGTCTGTGTGTTTTTTCTTCATAGCACTTATATCTATAATCGCACACTCTGCAACATGTAATCGTAATTTGCAAATGCAAACATGTGATTGTTTATCTGTTTGCTTCTTATCAACTCTTAGCTCAAATCTAGATCGTAACTCCTTGAAGGTAAGGATCTGTCTCTCTTATTCACAGCTGAATCCTCAGTAATTAGCACAATGTCTAAAATTTAGTAGGGGCTCAGTAAATATTTATGATGAATGAATGAGTAGACTATTCATACACCCCTTTTCCTACCTCCTACATCCAGTTCATGAGATCCTATAGATTTTTCTCTTAATTAACTCTTGATTTTTTCCACTTTTTTCCAGCTCCACCACTACCACCTTAGGTTGAGCTGCCATCAACCCTCAGTGGTCTGCTGTAATGGCGTCTCACATTGCATCCTGCATTCAGTTGGGCTCCCCTCCAATCCCTTCTTCTCCTTGCAGTGGGAGTGATCTTTGAATACAGAAATCTAGTAATTTCATGTTCTTGCTTAAATCACTTCATTGGCTTCTTTTGCTATGAAGGTCAAGACCACAATTCTTATAGTGGTCTGTAAGGCCCTGCTTACAGTCTCCTCCAGCTCCCAACCTCATTTTCTGCTCTACAACCTTTATTCTCATTATTCCAGATGTGACTATGCTCTGTTTCTTCCAGCCTCAAGGCCTTTGCGTCTGTTTCTCCACTGCAAATCTGCTCCTCCCCATTCTTTGCTACACTAGTCCTGTTCATTAGTTGAATCTCAGCTCACATGTTATGTACTTAAGAAAACTCCCTGAATCAGGGGCGCCTGGGTGGCTCAGTCGGTTGAGTCGGACTTGGCTGAGTCCGACTTCGGCTCAGGTCATGATCTCATGGTCTATGAGTTCGAGCCCCGCGTCGGGCTCTGTGCTGACAGCTCAGAGCCTGGAGCCTGCTTTAGATTCTGTGTCTCCCTCTCTCTCTCTGACCCTCCCCCACTCATGCTCTGTCTCTCTCTGTCTCAAAAATAAATAAACATTAAAAAAAAAAAAGAAAAGAAAACTCCCTGAATCCTCCTTGTCCACTCCCCATTCATCCACACAAGATTGGATCCACTCGGCTACATAGAATTATACTTTCCCATCATTGCACTTAAATCAAGTTCTAATAGAACACTTATTTCCATAATTATTTGTTTACTGCATGTTGCCTTCATAGTAAGCTCTACGGGGATGAGAATTATATCTGTTTGGTTCACTGTTATATCTCCAGTGGATGACGCAATGCCTTATATATAGTAAATACTCAATATATAGATGTCGAATTAATGAATATAAATTAAGAAACAGAATTCCAAATGGTAAAATTAAATCTATAAATTATATATGAGTAAAATGAGTTCATTATTGATGAGGCACTCTTTCATGTGCCAAAAGTTGCTGATAGTATATACACTGACATCTTTATAACTTACAGAGTCTATAAATTTCAATCTTTGTATTAATAAGAACACCAAAAATACTAGCTAACATTTGTTGAGCACTTTTTATGTGCCAGTCTGTACTAGTGCCTGAAATTTAGTCCTCCCAACCACCTATTAGGATGGTACAGCTATTATTCCCATTTTTATAGATGAGGTAACTATAGTTTTTAATTTTTCTGGCTCTTTTTAATGCATCATGGGAACTCCTAACTGTTCTCAGACTCCCTTATTTTGTGAAAGACAATGTCAAAAAACCTTTTAGGTAAATAAATTGACCAGATCCTTTTAAAATTCCAAAACACACTCCCCAGACTGAGATCATTTACTGCCCCCTTCTCCTAGGCTACTGAAAGGGAGAAATGCCAGTGGTGGTGATTCGAACTGTGCCCCACCTGTTCCCTTGCCCACACTCAGGTATTGGAAAAAATCAGGTAAAATGATCATGAGGTCAAGGGCAAGGCATCCTTGAAGGGATAAACCTGCAGCCCAAGGAAACTAGAAGGGGAGAGAATAGTCCTATTCCCTTATGCTTTGATGGTGTGGCTGTCCACGGAGTGACTATGTCTGTAGGAGGTGTGCCCAGCAATAAACAAGATTAATTTGGCAAACATACTCAAATAATAGTGCCTTACGTTTGTATAGGGCTTGACAGTTTGCGAAAGTGCTTTCATGTCCATGACCTAGTTTGATTCTCGTAACAGCTCGTGAAAACTGGACGTTATGAACATCCCATTAAGATGAGCAAACAGAGGCTCCTCAAGGGTAAGGACCTGATGGAGGCCCACAGCTCCCAAGGGACACGGTCCTGGGTCAGTTCCGGAGGTTATGGTCCCCAAGGCTTCTGCCATCCGGGGCACACATCCTTCAGAGGCAGCCCCTTGAGAGCAGCTCGTGTTGGCGTTCAGAGCACTTCTGACCTAGGTGCCTCTCACAGAGCCAATTTCTGAGCTATCCAAGAAAACCAATTACACCTGACTTGGCACCAAAATTGTGTCACTCAGCTTAATCATTACCTTATTTACCAGACTTAGCTGGCTCTTAGCAACTTTGACCTATTTCCAAAAATCAGATCCTTCCTCAAAGGCGGAAACTTTGTCAAAACTGATGATATTCAAAAGAATGGCATACAGAGAGAAATGCCTGGATTATCCACCAAATATTAATGATGGACTTTTAGATGTTTAAAAACCTTTTACTTTTTGTTCTTTTCTGCATTACTTGAAATCTCTATAAATAAGTCATGTTTTGCTTTAATATTTATTTATTTTTTAATGTTTATTTATTTGTTTTTGAGAGAAAGAGGGACAGCATATGTGCGTGAGTGGGGGAGGGGTAGAGAGAGAGACAGAAAGAGAATCCCAAGCAGGCTTTGCACTGTCAGGATAAGCCTGATGCCAGGCTTGAACTCACAAACTGTGAGATCAAAATCTGGGCCCAAATCAAGAGTCAGACACTCAAATGACTGAGCCCCCCAGGCCTCCCAGCCATGTTTTGCTTTAATGAGAAACAATAGGTACAGATTTCTTAAAAGAAAAATGTTGGAAGCAAATACTGCAGAATATTAACAGTAAGTAATTTTGACTTGTAGATATCAATGATTGTCACCTGTGTGGGTATGTGTTTTCCTGCACCCAACTCCCCAACAATCTTTTGAGCAACAAAAGTGTCACGCAGTAAGTGGAAAGCCTTTCAAGGGGCTTTACTTAAAAGGAGGCAACACTCATTTGGCTGTGCACACACCAGTGTGTTGATTTAAAATAAATTAGTAAGTCGTTTTATGCCTCATTCATAGCCCATCAGTTCAGTTGTGCCCTTGTTTCACTCCTGGAGGCAGAAGGCTGTAATCATAGCATGGCTTAGCTTTCTCATATGTGTGGGCAAAGACTATCCATCTGTTATTCAGGGTAGTGAGGCAGCCATATTTTGGAGAATAGCTGAGGCAAGGATAAAACTACTGCTTCCTTTCTTCTACCCTCCCCCTTAGTGGTCTGGCAAACTCTGGTTTATGTCCTTCTAGTGGCACAGATTAGTCTCTTGGTGATGCATTCCACACTCCTGAGGTTAATAAATGACTCTAAAGAAAAGCAAGTCATTTATCATGGGCTTTTGTGTGACCCTTAGTCCAGTCGATGAAAAAATACTGTGCTATAGGTGCTTTCAAACAAGGAATTGGTCACACTGCCTCATTGCCATGTCTCCAGGTAGGGAACATGGTCTTTTCCTTGTTACTTTCATTCCAAGGACTCCCAAACAGCTGAGAGAGATTTTATTGGCTAATGTTCACCATTAGAATCTAAACGTAAAGCATTCCTGTACAATCTAAGTACAAAGTGAATGACAACTAAATTTACCTAAATAGTAGTATATCTTTCTCTGTGGCGCTAGAGTTGGGACTCGGATGTGTTCAGCATGTGTCATTAGATGATCTTGATGTTCCCAGTCCACTCCCACCCCTCCTGCCTAGTCTACTATCTCCTTGGGTTTTTGAGCATTCTGAACTAAGAGAGAACAGTAAGATTGTGTCTGCATATTCTTGTCTGAGCCATACAAGTAAGAGATTGGAGAACTTTGTTCTCTTCCAGCTCTGAAACTGCCTGTCTATACCCCCTTTTAAGATGCCATAAAGCTACTCTAGATGTTCTGAAGAAAGAAAGTTTTCTTTTTCCCCAGAGGCCAGCACAAATTGCAGACTTTAATGAAAGAATATGGTAAATGAAAGATCAGAAGGACAAAGGAATAAGGAAATAGTATACAACAACAATAAAAATACAGGTACTTCCAAAGTTCACCTTGGAGTTTTCAAAAAGAGAGGATAACATAGGGTCAAGTGTTGAGGAGCTAAATGTGGGTAGACAGTGCACTGATATAGGTCCAGGGTAATTGGCAGGATTTGGTCAAGTGGAACAAGCACATGGAAGAAACAAGAAAAATATCTTTATGTGGGGGAGCTGGTACCCCTTAGAAACCACAGCTAAAATAGTTAAGAGCCAGTTTGTATAAGTCATCTTCAATTATCTTTGACCTCTCTTTGCTATGGTTGTCAAATTGGTAGATAAAAATGAATGTTAATTTGAGTAATTTAGATAGGTGTTTTCGATACTGCTTAACAACTATACCCAAATAGTAAGAAAAAAGATAGAAAGGTGTCTATAATGCCTATGGGCAATATATGGGCCACAGGGTCAGGTGACTACTAAAGCAGTGGTTTGTTAACAAGGACCAGGAGGACCAAGAACCCTATCACACCCAGCTTTGGCCTAGACTTCTTACGTCGCATGATATCCAGGTATATATATTTTAATCTTAGAGAAGGGGACTCAGACAAGCTGGCTTATGTCCAGAAAAGGCAGACAGGACAATGAAAGCTTGAAAATGAAGCCACGAGAAGGAAACAATTGTGGGAACGAACTCTGATAGTTTGTCAGGAGAAAAGAACTGTTAGTTGGGGCACGATTGGAGTCCTCAGGATGCTGAAAGAGAGAGGTCTTAGGTTTTTTCTCCATGGGACCAAGAATAGGACCGGACAGACAGGCAGAAATTACAGGGAGACAGATTTTAATGTGATGTAAGAAACAATTTTCTAAACTGTACAGCAAGATACTAGGTTTTCAATAGCATGAGAAAAGTTTCCTGTCACAACACTTAAGACTACACAACAAGGGAAATATAGGCCTCCCAAAGTGAGGGTGTAAAAGTATTTACAAAGAGGCTGATGACCAGGTGTGAGGGAAGTGGAAGGCCATAGGTAGTGTGGACAGGTAATCTGCATGTCCCACTGGAAGAATCTACAACTTTAAGAATTATCTTGAGTTTATACTGTACCTTTCTTTCTTGGAACTTAAAGTACTTTTACTCCTAGACTCACAAAAGTCGTGAATCACAGAATAATGAAGCCATTTGCTTAAAAATTGTTTATAGCTAATTTGGGATCAAAACCTTCATAGGGATATAATTCTCAACGTTTTCTATTCACACACACATATGAAGCTACTTGAGTTTATCCAGAGGCAACATGCTACATATATCCAAGGCTTTTCAGATTTTATAGGGTAAATATAGGGATACTGATTTATATGTTTTACTATGTCGATAAATTGAATCAAATAGTCCTAATGACAAATACGTAAAATAAAAAAACGAATGTAGTTACCTAGGTTGACTTTTGGCTAATCACTCTTGCTGTATGGACCCGGCAAGCGAGGACCACCTCTGTGGTTCCTTCCAGCTATGTTATGTTATACACTATCAAAGCCAGAGACAGCTTTAAGACATGATGTCCCAGAGAGCCATCTAGTCCTTGACAGGAAGTTGGTGGGAAGCATGAAACGGGATGTCCCGTATGAAACGGGAATGGAGAACTTGCACTCTTCATATTTTTTATCAGTTGCTGATTGACACCATAAATGAGTAAAAACCCAGTATCAGAAGCATCCTATGATCCCAGGACTATGTGCAGAGTTAGTCCTTGGCTCTCCCTGGCACCTCTGGTTATTGCTTTCCCTCCAGTGGGGCAATGGATCCAACTTCTTCCTTAACGTGATTCTTCCTGTTCCGCCACCCCCGCCACTTCACTGGCCCTGAGCCCAAGTAAAAGTGCCTCTGGCAGGGACTGCGTCTCCTGAAGTGATGACTTTAAGGCTTGTCCTCCTGCAGTACCTCCCTTTTCTTATCTACTTTAAGAATAAATCCAGTTTATCTGCTTAATAGGAAACTTGCATTAAGTCTGTTACTTCCTGGGGCGTGGGTTTCTTAATGACCCAGCACTTACTGTCTTACTTGGCAGGGGCCCATCTCTATGTGGGACAAATCTTAGCAAGGAATTGTCACATAAATGGCCATCCTGTCACTGCCCCTCCTAAAAGCTATGCAGCTCTCACTGTCATCCTTTCCCTCCGTGTCATTTGTTGGATGCAGACTGAATAATCAGCCCCACCTGATTTATTTGCTTGTTTGTGGTCTCCCTTCATACTTTCCCATGAGTTCCTTTCATTGTTCTGTCCCGAACCTCCCATTTCCTCCTGCGTTTCCCTCTTCTTTCATTTCTCCCATGTTTGAAGTGGCCATCTGTCATCCTCCAGGGGTGGTACTCATGGTTGCAGTCTCCCTTCTTCCTTCACAGGCACTTATTAAAAAATGTTTATTTATTTTTTGAGAGAAAGACAGAGCATGAGCAGGGCAGGGGCAGAGGGAGAGGGAGACATAGAATCTGAAGCAGGTTCCAGGCTCTGAGCTGCCAGCTCATGGGGCTCACGAACCGTGAGATCATGACCTGAACTGAAGTCAGATGCTCAACCAGCTGAGCCACCCAGGTCCCCTTCAGGGCACTTTAATAATTTTGTTTACTTGTTTCTGGATTGTCATTGTTGGGATGTTTTAAGGAGCTGGTATTAGGGCAGTATTTTTTTTTCTCTTTTTTCTCTTTCTCTTCCTTGCTTCCTTGCTTCCTTGCTTCCTTGCTTCCTTCCTTCCTTCCCTCCCTTTCTTAAACCAGAACATTTATCTTGTGACTAATCGTTGAACTCCTTCAGATGAACTGGATGCTGCAACAGCTGCCCTCTTGGGTTTAGGTGTTGTTCCTTCACAGAATCCATGCCTGAATCTGCGGTCCACAATTTTTAGGTACCTCATTCGACCAGTCCCAGTGGTCTTTCATTTTTTATCTTTGGCACCCCCATTATACTTTCTCTTCCACTTGGCAAGATAGCCATGTTTGCCACAGGTCAACTTCTGAAGGTGGTGGGACTTAGAACGACAGCAGCGGCACAACGTGTGCATCTTATTGTGACACTTTTCAAATGATGACATCCCCTTCATCATCTTGTTTCCATGGTGAAGACCAAAAAGAAGACTGTTTTTCAAAGTATAGTTCAGGGACCTGCAGTATCAGCATCACCTGGGAACTTCTTAGAAATGCAAATTCTCAGGGAGCCTGGGTGGATCAGTCAGTTGAGTGTCTGACTTCAGGTCAGGTCATGATCTCACAGTTCATGAGTTTGAGCCCTGCACTGGGCTCTGTGTTGACAGCTCAGAGCCTGGAACCTGGTTCAGATTCTGTGTCTCCCTCTCCTTCTGCCCCTCCTCCCTCTCTCTCTTAAAAATAAACATAACATTAAAAAATTAAAAAAAAAAAAGAAATCCAAATTATCAGTCCCCACTCCAGGGATGCTGAGTCATAAACTCTGGGTTAGGGCCCACTCATGTGTAATTCTGATACCCACTCACTGCATTAGGAGGTGGTTTTGGCTGGGACTCAGAACTACCCAAATCCTGCCTTCAAGGTTTCAGAGGAAAATGTGTGTTCAGAGAATATTCATTGGGACTTTGGCCCCAAACCACAATGTCAAATTCTAGTGGGCCACACAGAAAATCCTTTTTCTCTACTACATTATCCTAAGTAATCTAAGTATCCTAAGTAAAAAAGGCATATGATTTTGCCTCTTGCTCCAAGGCTAAACTTGAGTTGAGCTCTTCCCAATTGAGCATGAGAAAAGTGTGCTCCAAAATATACAGCAACTCAATGCTAGAGCAAACACTACATATAATGATGAAATGTTAAAAGCCCTCCTTTCAAAATCAGGAACCAAGACAAGAATGCCCCATCATCTTTCTCTTTCACTTGTTCCCAGAGGTTTTAGGCAATTTATCAAAAGGTATCAAGGTATAAGGTTTAGAAAGGAAAAATAAAATTATTATTAATTATAGACAACATAATTTTAGAATTTACATACAAATAATTAGAATTAATAAGAGAATTTAGCAAAGTTGCCAGATATATAGTAGGCAAAAGTCCATTGCATTTCTATTAATCATCAGTAACAGAAATATATACTTTGTAAATAGATGCTGTTTATAATAGAAAAAAGTAAGTTTCTCAAGAAGAGAATGAACTGAGGATGTACAAGATTTCTTTTGGGAGGAAATTTCACATTACTGAAAGATACTGAAGAAAATCTAAATAAATTGAGATCTCTGTTCACAGAAGACTCAATATTGTCATCATGTCAGTTCTTCCCAAATTGATCTATAGAAACACTACAATTCTAATAAAAATCTCGACAGATATGTGTATGCATACAGTTGCCATCAGGTGTGTGTGTGTGTGTGTGTGTGTGTGTGTGTGTGTGGTATGCACACACCTTGATAAATTGCTTCTATAACTTATATGGATGAACGAAGGCCTAGAATATTCAATATTTCTGAAGAAGAAGAAAATGGAAGGGAGGCTTACCCTATCAGCTGCCAAAACAATATTATGCTGGAATAATTGAGACGGTTGATAATGGCAGGGAAGACAAACATGGTATAGAGCAGAGAACACGGAAAGAGACTCATGAATACACAGAACCTTGATAATTGAGATGATGTTGTATTGGTGGGAGAAAGAGTACACTGTGCCTAAGTATTGAGACAGCTGGTTAACCATGTGGGGAAAGTGAATTTGGATCTCTACTCAGATCATAAACAAAAATCAACTGCAATTGCTTGAGGATTTAAAGGTGATAGGCAAAGGATGGGGTGGGGGAGCAGCAGAGTCCCACACCCCCACCTCTATCCTGACCCCTACTTGTACCTCCATTTCACCCGCTGCTACTAAACTCCACTCCCTCCAGGTTTCCAGGTAGGCAGATTTACTGTTGAGTCTCAACCAGAGTTACCTTGAAGTTATGAAATCTTTTGAAACGAAAGCAAATCTTGCCATCATGTTGCAGGATGAAAATATGTTCTTCTCTGCCATTTTTAAGACAAGATTTCCATTACAAGGCATTCTCTTTTCCATTAAGCAAAGTTTATGGTTCACACAAAAAATTTAGAAGAAAATATGGAAAGCTTTATAACCCCAAGTATGGAAAGATTTCTTAAACAATTTTTAAAAAGCACAAATAATAAAAGATTACAAAGTCAATAACATTAAACGAAGAACTGTTAATAGAAAGAACCTTTAAAAAAAAAAAAAGGTCCTAAAAAGGAGAAGACAGGCTGCAAAACAGGAGGGGGATAGTTGCAGCGATATAACTGAAAAAAGGAGTAGTATCAAGAATATACAGCATTCCTATTGAAAAAAAATTAGAAGCCTCCCAAAGAAAAAGCAATGGGCAAAAGACATGAACAGACATTTCAGAGAAATATGAATAGACAAAGAAGCACATACACATTGGTAATCAAATTAAAACCACAACAACTTGGCAAGAACTCAATTATTGGCAAGGATGTGGATAAATGAGAACTGTCATACACTAATGATGGAAGTTTCAATTGGTAAAATCACTGTGGAAATTCATGTCATACTGTCTAGTAAACATGAAGATGTGCATACTCTAAGCCTAACACTTTTACCCCTAGATAGAATGCCCTAGAGACTCTTGCATATGCCAAGGAGTCATGTACAAAACTGTTTATAACAACATTTTAAAAATAACATCAGAAAATTTCAAATACCAATTGCTGATCGACAGGAGAATAGATAAGCTTTGACACACTCATATAGTGAAATTCTGTACAGCAGTGAAAATGGATGAACCACAGCTATAGTCACTAATATGGATTATTTAACAAATAATATTTTAAAATATTTTAAATTAAATTTAAAAAATTTAAAATTTTTATAAAAATTAAAATATTAAATTAATTTTTTTTAAAATTAAAAAATAAAAATATACAATATTTTAAAAAATGCATACTGAAGAAGGCAAACAGCATGATTCTATTTGTACAAAATTCAAAACAATGCAAATTAAACAAATTGTTCAGGGATACAGGTGTTTCTGAATTAATATATGTATCTAAAAAACCACTCTCATTCTTCAAAACCATGCATTAATAGTAACAGAAGTTGTGGACTGTTTTTCTTAGGGAAAAAATTATAGATAGCTTTGTAAACAGAATATTAATAAAACCAATAAAAATCCTAATAAAACATTAGTATAATTACAAGACATATTACATTCTTAATAAATAAATATGTCTGCAAATGTTAGAATTGATCTGATAGAAAAGAGGAAGAAAGCTTCTTAGAAGAAGGCTTAAGGAAGGTTGAAGAAGCTGCTTTAGGGCAAAGATCCTAAGTCTGAAGATGAGGAAGAACTGTGTAACAAGCACTTCCTAAATAGGTATAAGCACTTCCCAGACAGGATATGAGGCTAAAATAAGCCAAGAGAAGAACTTGGGATGGGTAAGTTTTGTGTACAGAAATTCAGTTTGCTGCCTTCAGCTGTGTTAGTCTACTTTGCAGTTAGCTACTGCTCCTTAGTAGTACAGAACATTTATGTGTGGAGAAAAATATTATATAAACAATGTGACTTTTGTGTATATTGACACAATTCCCTTACTCATTGCATTAAAGTAACATAAATTGTGGCGTAATGAACTGACCATACATATATTTCATAAAACTATAAAGTAAAGGAATGTGAAATACAAATTTGGCAGTAGTTATCTCTTTGGAGAAAGGAACAGGATGGGCTTGATTAGAGGCACGGAGGGGTTCCAAAGAATTAATTTTCTTAAGCTGATTATGGGTACACAAGTATCCATCCACTTTATTATTATTCTTTAATATTCATATATGTATATTATATATCTCCAGTATGAATATTTCATAATAAGTCAAGCAATGTTTGATATTTTCATTGTAAAATGTTAGGAAAATATAAAAGGAGGAGTCAAAAATTGAAGTTATTTTACTAGGAAAAGAAAATAAGTGTTTTTTGGTTTAAAAACAAGAATTGCTAACTGTAAAATATACAAGCTATGTTAAAAAGTATAAAGAAGAAATAAAAATAAACAGAATACTAAAAATCACCCTAAAAGTCCATCACCAAGAGACCTCCTTTTGATGAATATATATACGTATACATGTATAATTTTACAGAAGTGGGATTGTGTCATAAATTCTGGTTTGCAACCCAGTTTTTTTCATTAAACAATATGTATTTATTTCCATACATATGTAATAATCATATTTAATGACCTCATAGTGATTAGTGGTATATCTGAGTCAAAATTTACATAACCAATCATCTGCTGATGGGTATTTAAGATATTTTTTTCTTTTTACTATTACAAAAAATATTTCAATTAATATATTTTGAAATACTTAACACTTGTCCAATTATATTATTATTAGTATTATTCTTAGAGGTGGAAATACTGTGTCATGAGCTTTTTTGTTTGTTTGTTTTTGGTCAAGGATACTTTGCTTTTTTCAAAGATTACTTGCTTTTTTAAAAAACCAGTATATACATTTTTTTAAATACAAGGAATGCTAACTGATTTTGTTTTAGTAAGTTATTTTCTAAGGTTAAACTATTCCTTCTACAATTGATTTGTCTCTAAAGAAAAAGCATGAATTAGAAAGCTCCACACCCCCCTCAGGGAGCCTGAGTGGTGGAACTTGTTTTAAAAATATCTGAAAAAACACTTCAGAGAAGGTCCAGATCAAAGGCTGACATGATTAGACTAAGGATTACCAGCTGAATGGAAAGTATAAATAGATGAGAAACAGATAGGTGGACTCTCTAGAAGCAGAAATGGGGACTTGAAAGGGGTCAGTGAAGGAAGCAGCAGAGAGATGATCAAAGTGATGAGAGCAGAAGGAAACGCTGAGGAAGAATGGGAGGCACTTTCCAAAGACACCTTGAGACCTGAAAGAAGGGGAGGAGGTGTGGTGAGTTGTAGGAGATGGAGATGAGTCAGCTGCACGAGGCAGTTGGGAGGTGATCAGGTCAAGAAACCAAAGTGCACTGAGTCAGAGAAAAAACAAAATGGTTGTTTGTGGAGGGATAATAAATATAAAAAGGAGTACTGGTAAATATGAACAGCATTCATAGATCTTATAATTTTTAAAAAGTATGAAATTTTCTTCACAGTGTGAGTGAAGGTCAGGAAAGGTGGCTACTGCTCTACAGGAAAAATAAAGGCTGTAGGGTTCCAACAACTGGGTAGCAGAGGAGGGAGAGGAGGTTTAGTTAGTTTAAACCAGGAAGAGGATTTGGATCAAACAAGCTATGAATTTGCTACCTGAGCCACAGGGTACAATATACCAGACAAGAGCTTAGTTTCGTGCAGACATTTCCGACACATATGACCAGCTCCCCAACTTAGCGCCCCGCAGGTGTGTGGGCAAAAAGAACAATCCAAGAAATCTTTAGCATAAAACACTAACAGAGGGAATGCCCAAGATGGAGTGCCAAAGATTCTACATCTTCAAACAACACACAGACATTTTTCCAATTAAAGGAAAAAAATAAGTTTTAAAAAGATTCAATGTCAATTTAAAAGGTGCACAACAAAAACGATAAAAGAAAGTAAAAATTAGTCTTACTTCTGTCCCCTTAATCTTACAACTCTTCGCATCTTTGATATATACCACATATCTGTGTCTCTTGCTCTGTATCATTTCTCTTTGAATCTATTTTGTACTATCTATTTTTACAAAAATGGGTGTAATCTGAAATCCTATAGTAGTTACTATATCCTGAACACATTTCTATGCCACTGAATATTCTTTTTCCAAATAATTTTTAAGTACTACTTGGTACTTCATCACCTCTATGTTTCATATTTATTTCCCTCTGTTGGACATGGAACCTATTTCAATTTTTCATATTATGAATATTGCCTCCCTGAACTTCCGTAGAGTTAAATCTTTGCACATATTAATGATTATTTCCTTAGCATAAATTCAGGCATGGGAATTGTTAGATTAAAGGATAAGAACATTTAAAAAGCTTATAATATGTGTTGCCAAATTGCCTTCCAATAAGGATATTTCCATTTATACCATCATGGCAATAATATGAGAGAGCTTTTGGCAAAATCATATTTTTTGAAGAATAGAACAAAACTCCCAGAAACTAAATTTTGACTATGGGCTTTAGAATTATGTGACACAGGTTTCAATCTAGGCTGTTCTACTCACTGGCTGTGAGACCTCAGCCAAGTCACTTAACTTCACTAAACCTCAGTTTCTCCATTGTATTGGGATAATACCTAAATAAAGTTTTTGATAAGATTAAACAAAGCAAGGTATAAAAATGTTTAGCATAATACATTGTAAACACTAAAGAAACAGTAAATGGTATTCCTTAGAATTTTTTTTTCTTAGGGTTTCACATTGAAAGCTACCAAGAAAAGCACATGGAATGAGGCACCAAACAGAAGGAATTCAGACTATAGGAGGAAAGCATCAAGGCCACTATAAAAGTGGCTCATAAACGTGGGTCAGAAAAAAGGCTTCCGAAAAAAGAAAACTAACTGAACCTAACATAATGTACTAGTGGTGTCATTTTAGGAGTGTAGCCACATGAGGCTGTAACACAAACACAACCTGCACTTTCCTACTAATGGACAGGGAGGAAATGAAAGCACCATGGGAAACCTCACTCTTTGGCTATGAGGCCCAGCTGCTCTGCAGACCCCTTACAAAGAGATAATGAAAAGTTTTGGGAAAATTACAAAAGGAAGATTTTAAGCCCTGAGATGTATAAGCTGTCATAGTGGGTTGATAACACCACTCAAGCAATAACAGGAATAATGACCTCAAAAAGAAGGAGGACGGCAGGAATGGAAGGAGGGAGGGAAGGTGGGGAGAAGGGAAGGGAGGAAATAACCAAAGTGTACAGACCAAATGGATGGGTCCCACCATACTGGCCCTAATAGATTTCATTAGGGGGGAAATAGATCCACAGATGTATAAATTGGGAATGGGCAGTTGAGAACTCCTGACATACTTAAATGAAGACAAGGATGCAGAGTGAAACTGGGAAACAAAATAATGAAAATGAAAGTTGAGTAAATATGGAAGGAGAGGAGAGGTGTCTGGAAACCCTCAAGAAGAACCAAGGGTTACAGGGCATTGCTAGTGCTTCTCTGCCAAACGTAGGGCCTCATAGAAAAGTTCATTACCATGATACTGTGGAATGACAAGGCAAACACTAGCAGGTCACCCACAGCTGCAGTCAGGCGGGGGGGGGGGGGGAGATAAAGAAGGGTTAAGGTTGGCCTATTTTTTGACTTCTTGTTGATGTGGCTTGATTACAACAAACTAGGAAAGAACAAGGTGGAGATAGGGGGATAGGAAAGGAGAAGAGAAGGAAGGGGGGTGGATAAGGGAATCAGTCCCCACCATGGCTATTTCAAGGAGAACCCAGAGATGCATGAGATGGGCCCTGGCTTTCAAGGAGTTCCAAATTCAATTAGGAAGACAAGATCCCTTAATATGAAAATGTAAATGCATATGATAAATCACCAGGTAGGAACAAAAGATGTTGTGGGGTGTGGCCTGTGGGCAGGTGTAGCTGGGAAAGCTTCCTGGCACAGAAGGCCTGGATGAGATCTGGATAGGTGATGAGGAGAAGAGAGGGTTCTAGATTGGAGACTAGGCAGGAGCTAGGCACCTGAGGCAGGACTGAGAAGGCATATTGACTGGAGACCTGGTGACATGTACCACCATGTGAAGGGATAGGACAGTAAACTAGAAAGAGCTTGGGCTTTGGGGCCAAGAGGACTTGTTTCTCTACTTACTAGGTGTCCTAGGACCTCAGTTTTCTCACCTCTAAAATGAGGATGTTGGAAGGATGAAAAAAAATACTGTGGATAAAACACTAACAGTTACTGGAGCATCATAAGTACTCAGAAAGTGATAGAAAATTTTATTATATTACTACTTCTGGAAATAAAAGCACGGCACAGTAAGGAGAGAATAGGAGAATGATAACATAAAAAACAAGTTGAGATTTCCTGAGATGAAAATGTTCAGATAAGAAAGGTACTATGTAAGTGGTGATAAAAATGAAGGAATGGATCAGAGCAGGGCTCCCTATAGTGTGGTCCATGGGCCAGCATCCCCGGTATCCCTTGGGAGCTTGTAAAAAGTACAGATATTTGGTTCTACCCCAGAACTACTTAATTGGAATTTCTGGGGGGTGGAGCTCAGCAATCTACATGCTAAGAATATCCCCAACCTTAAAGTTTGAAAGTCCCGGGCTGGAGGAATCAGAAAAATTTCTTGGCCAAGAGATTAGCTCCAAGTATATATACCTGATTCCAGTTAGCTTTGACCTCAAAGTTAATCTTTTCACAAGTACATGAAGGTTATTAATTTATAAAGAGAACCTTAGAGATTCTGCATGGAAAGTAAAACTATGGAAAAGGATTAAGATTGACCATAGTCACAGAATATGGGTACAGTAAGTGGGATAAGGTTATGTCAGTTTATGTCAGTTCAATTATATTTCACTGGTAATAAAGTTACAAATTTTGGAATTGTAAATGATGTTGATTCATTTAAGCCACAAAACAACACCATGTGGTAGGTACTCTTGTCATCCCTTGTGTAGATGAGAAAAGGTAAGGCATGGAGAGGTTTCCAAGGTTACATGCTAATATGTGGCAGAGCCAGGATTTGAGCCCAAGTGGTGAGATTCCAGAATCCATGCTTTTAGCTGCTAGACTATGCTGCTTTTCCCCCACCATAATTGATTTAACCACTCCCTTACTATTGGACATATAGGTTATTTCTAGTATTTCACTTTCATAAATAAACACTGTGACGAACATCTTTGGATATGTCTCTAACCATATTCCTTATGATTTATGTAGGACAGAGTCTCGGAACTGAAATCCTTGATCAAGGGCCACAAACAATTTTAAGGCAATTGTTTTCCAGATAATATGTTACAAGGATAGCCATTTCATCCCACTCAACCAGCATTGTATTTAAAGTCTTAGTATTCTTGATGCACCAACTGGCATACCATTTAAAAAAATTCTTATTTCTTTTATTCAGGTAAAGTTAAAACATTTTTATATGTTCACCAACCATGTGCTTTTCCTTATTTGAAAACTGTTAAATTCTTTGCCCACTTTTTTGAAATCACAGTTTAAATGTTCTTCCTATTCAATTCTGTGAGCTCTTTAAGATACTGAAACTTAATCTTCTGGCATATTTGGCACAATTTGTTTTAGTTTATTTTCCTAATTTTCAGTTATGACTTTTATACATAAGTATTTTAAATGTTTATGTAATAAAATCTATCAGTATTTTCCTTCATGATTCTCTGCTACTTTTACATTTAAAAAAAAGAATCTCCTCATTCCCATAAAATATCCTGTTTTCCTTCCCACACCCCCCAAAAAGAAACTTTCCAAACTTCAAGTTTGACTCGAAGTTATAACTTGATGGAGTATATTTACAGTATAGAAGTTCATTTCTTCGGAAAGCTAAAAGGGCTATGTGTGTTCACTTTTGCTGTTGGATGTCCTTTGAGTTCCATGAAACCTGCATAAGATCAAGAGATAGCCAGATAGTGGGAAGAGTAGAGGGCTAGAAATAAATTGAGCCAGGAGCGTTAATCTACTCTGTCATTTACAGTTGTGTTTTCTCTGGCAAGTCATTCCACCTTTCGGTGCCCTGGTTTTCTCATTTGAAAAATGGAGATGATGATACTTATCCCGTTCATTTCCCTTATTTATATCTTGAGACATTTTGAGGATCATATGAGTTAATATTAAGCAAGTAGTCTGTTTTAGCAGTCTACAGTATTGAGATTTGTTCATTCATTCAGCTTCTCCATTGTACTAGTCACCACGCTGGATTCTGGGGTTTTAACACTGAATAAGACATGCCGTCTGTGGTTGATGAGGTTGAACAATGTGTATTAGCTAATTTAAGTCTTTTAACAACGAATGAATGGGAAAAATGAGGCAGGTGAAATGGGTGAAGGGGTATTAAAAGATATAAACTTCCAGTTACAAAATAAGCCATGGGGATGTAATGTAAAGCATGGTGACTGTATTGCATAATTTCTGAGAGTAGGTCTTAGTTCTCATCACAAGAAAAAAATGTAACTAGGTATGGTGATGGATGTTAACAAGATTTATTGTGGTGATCATTTTGCAGCATACACAAATACCAAATCATTATGTTGAAACTAATATACATGTCAATTATAACTCAATAAAAAAATAACCAATGAAATAGGTAATATGAATAATCCCAGTTTATAGATAAGGAACCTGGAGAACAGAGAGATTAAATAACTCGTCCAAGGTCACATACTCATAAGCTGTAGAGCTGGGACACAGGCCCTGGCAGTCTAACTCCAAAGCCCAGACTTTAAACCACCGTGCTGTGCTGCCTCTCAAAAGATGATAGTGAAAATTAGATGATAATTGCAGAGTGAAACTTTATTTGGAATATTTTCATTTTTAAGACTACAGAAAGAGAAGGCCATTTGGCCTCCTCACTACTTTTATCTCTTGATCTCTCCATTGACAAATAGCACAAGAGGCCTCCCTTAGACAAGGGCTTGGTGCATAGGGAGGAGCACCCAGGATCCTGACTTAAAAGAACTCGTGATCTGGTGGACAGGGGGTCTAAAGCTGGTAGAGAACCTCAGTCTGATGGTTCCCTTCTCACTGGCTTTCTCTGATCAGCCCCCTTTCCCTGCCTATCCTCTTCAGCAAGGGCCACCAGACTGGAGACCTGGGTATCAAGGGCTGGCCTGTCTGACTGTGTAGTGCTAACTTAATGCCTGACATGCAGTTGGAGCTCAACCAATGCTTACTGAACTAAACTAAACACTTATGTCAAATTACAGAATATTTAAAAGGACTCAATGGAGGATATGATCATTGTTTTCAACCATTAACTTCTATTAAGAGGAGAAAAACAACTTCCTTTGTAAGGACAAACATCGCAATTACTCTCGAGGGCTGGGGGAAATGATTACAATATCTTTGAGCCTGCTTCTTTCTTTCTACATGAAAAACAACAAATAAATAAGAAACATGCTTGTTAGGAACGCCACCAACAAAAAACAAGGGAGAAAGAAGTCAGATCACTTCATTTTTCATACTGTTAGTAATTTTGCTTGTATGTGTGTGAAAGACTTGTTGAAAGAATAGCTAAAATTAGTCTTCTCTCCGCAGGTGTCATATTACCTTTGCCCTCATTGTACTGATAAGCATTCCCCGAGGGTGGAGGAAAACAGATTTCCACCCCAGTTCCCAGGGAAAAAAAAATCAATTATGGATGAGAAACACATAAAAACCAATTAATTCAAGTTACTTAACCTAAGAAATCCTGATTCTTCCTGATTTTTCAGTGTAAGAAAAGATCTCAGACAAAGGATACAGACCAGTTAAGCAGCTACCTTGCAGGCATTGCGTTAAACACTTTCCATATATAGTTCATTTAAACCTCACAACCACCCTTTGAAGGAGACGTTACCTCAGTTTATAGATTTCCAAAGTAATATCCACCAGTAAAAACTGAGGCTCAGGGAGGTGAGGTGTGTTGCCCAAAGTCACAAAGATTGGAAAGCCCACTTTTATCCAAACAGACTGCCTAGGGCAGAGGCAGGCCTTATTTTTTCTCATTTCACACTTTACCACCTAACTCATTGGCCCGGCCTAATTATAATGTCTGTTCATTTCTGCGGCTTCAAATAATTATATAATTGTTCAGGCAAGTGAATCCAACACTCAGTCAGCATTTTCTAGGATCCACACTTGGGGGAAACAAGCATAAAGTTCCCAGCAACTTTTCAGCAAACACTACCACACACACCCGGATTATTTCCATCTTATGAACAGATGATGTGGTTACCAAGACTGCCTTACATTATAAAATAGAGACCACCTAAATCCTCTAATCCTCACTAGCTTTGATAGAGGCACCGCAGCCTGTGCATATTGGATTCTGAGAGAGCATTTGAGAAAAAAGCAGAAAAAATTCAATCAGGCTAGTGTCAGGCAAGAATAAAACAAAACTATCAGGCATGAGTGTTTGTTGGACATGCCACTTTATGACAGTGGCAAATGGGTGAAGTCTAATGTTCACTCACCTTGAACTAAAAGCCTCCCAGAGATGAGAGAGACAAAGAGAGAGATAATGGATTTTATTTGTTATGGCTCAACTAAGCCTTCCCAATACTATTTTATATTGTAACATAGAAGTTATCAAGGAGTCTTCTCAGTTACAAGGACAGCTTTTTTGGGTACCAATCATTAAGTCACCTGCACAGAGGCACTTCCTAGATATCTGTCCTTGGTCTTGGTTGACACCTGGCTTCCTTTCCTTTATCCTAAAACCACTTAGATGACAGAATCAAAATATGACAGAGCAGAATCCCACTCCCCACAAGTAATAAGTAATTGAGTTTTGTGGAGTTTACCTTGCAGACATCTCAAGCATTGGTTCCTTTTCTCCATGGCCACTGCTATGGCCACCATGGTTCGAGCTATCATCATCATCATCTGAATGGTTATAATTTCTGTAAGTGGTTTCTCTGTTCAAAACTTGCCCCCCTTTAATTCAGCATCCATATGCAGCCAGAATGATTATGGTCTAAACAAAAATGCTCACTAAATCTACTTAAAACCCTACAGTGGCTTCCTTTGCATTAGAATAAATAATGAAAATAAAAGCCAATAATAACTGTATGCATAATCTGTGTCGGGTACTACATGACTTATTTCCTGTAGGAACCCAATAAGGGAGATACAGCCTTCATTGCCATTACTTATTGAGGTCAAGTTACTTAACCAAGGCCCCACATCTAGAAAGTGGCAGAACCATGACTCAACCCTGGGTCTGTATGACTTTAGAGTGCATATTTTAACCACCAAGCTATCCATGTAATGACATGCAGGTTCTCTGTGACCTGGCCCGCCCACGACTCCAGCCTCATCTCTTCATGAGTCCCTCTTCGCTCCATATGCTTCAGCTCTTTGAGCTGCTTACAGGTCCTGGACCTTGACATCCTGTTTCACACCTCTGTTTTTGCACATACATCCTTCTTGTATAATACCCTCTTCCCTTTGTTTATCTTCTGGAATGTCTCATCTTTCAAGGTTCATCTCAAGTGTTTACCTTTCCTCAACCCCTCCTCTCTGGCGGAATTGACTACTCCACTCCCTGTGTATCACTGCACCTTAATTATGCTTTCATTATGGCAACCACAACACTTTCCTATCCTTCCATGGATAATTGCTCCCCTGTCATAGACTTCTGTGAATTCATTAAATGCTGAGACCATGTCTTACTAATCCATTTTACCCATAGTATCTAACACAGTGCTTGGCTTACAGAAAGTTTACTGCAAATATTGATGAATGAATGAAAATATTTGTTTATACATGAAGTATGCTGCTTGGTCAGAGCACCCCATGCCAACACATTGTGAGATTTATATTACCTTTACCTACAGCATCAGTGCAATTAGTAACTTTTTTCTTTACTGAAGGATTGAATATAAAACTCTGAAGAGTTACACGCAGCTTTAGGGTAACTAAACGTTTTGACACCCTCCCAATTAGAGCAGCGGATAGGAGTGGAGAGAAGATATTGTAGTCTACCTACCACACTTCTTTTCACTTGATAAAGTACTGGAAAAATGATAACAAGGAATTGTCACTGTACAGGCCAAATTTGGCATGGCAGTTACATATGTATCTACCTCTGCAACGGGAGTATGGCTGATTCGCATTTGAACCACAACGCCATATTTTATTATGCATGATAAAATAAACTGATAAAGGTGAAATTAATTTAAACATTTAAAAGCAAGAATAACAGCAATGGAAACCCACGACGGACTCAAGACAGCATAAATGATGCTGTGTTAACAAGGAATATCTCCCCAAATTCCAGAAATGCCAGTTCTACATGTCTACACATGCCGTATGGCAAACACTACATGGCAGCCAGACTTCTTGATTACTAGCTTACTAGCAGCCACATGCAGTGTCTAGCCAATACATTCTGGTCCCATCTCAAAACCATATATATCTCAATATTTCCACCTACTCTTGAATCTCAGCTCAAGGGAAATTTCCTTGAGAAAGCCTTCCTTGGTTTTTGCAGTACAGTCTGTATACACCCTCAAAGAACTAACATTTTTTTTAGGGAGCTTATCTTAGATTATAAAAACATATTCAATACTTTGTTATTTTACTAACAGTTGCCTCCCCAAAGCATCATAAGCTCCAGGAGATCAGAGATCTTACCTGGTTTTATTCACCACTTTTCTTCCAGTGGCTGACACATAGCCAGGCACTGTATAAACATTATAAATGAATGAATGAATGAATAAATAAATAGAATGATTCTTTCACCTCTTATTCATTATCCAGTTCTCTTAATAATTATACCCAATTCCTAGGAAATACAAATCAAAACTATGATGAGATACTACCTCACACCTGTCAGAATGGCTAAAATCCACAACATAGGAAACAACAGATGTTGGCGAGGATGTGGAGAAAGGGGAAACCTCTTGCACTGTTGGTGGGAATGCAAAGTGGTACAGCCACTCTAGAAAACATTATGGAGGTTCCTCAAAAAGTTAAAAATACAACTACCCTACGATCCAGCAATTGCACTACTAGGTATTTACCCAAAGGATTAAAAAATACAGATTCGAAGGGGTACATATACCCCAATGTTTAAAGCAGCATTGTCAACAATAACTAAACTATGGAAGGAGCCCAAATGTCCATCGACTCATGAATTGATAGAGAAGATGTGGTATGTATATACAATGGAATATTTGTTAAACGTTTATTTATTTATTTTGAGAGACTGAGTGAGCATGAGCAGGGGAAGGCAGAGAGTGGAGGGGAGAGAGAGAATCCCAAGCAGGCTCTGTGCTGGCAGTGCAGAGCCCGACACAGGGCTCAATCTCATGAACCTTGAGATCATGACCTGGGCCAAAACCAAGTGTTGGATGCTCAACCGAGTCACTCAGGTGCCCCTACAATGGACTATTACCCAGCCATCAAAAAAAAAAAAAAATGAGATCTTACTGTTTGCAACTGCATGGATGGAGCTAGAGTATATGATGGTAAGCAAAATAAGTCAGAGAAAGATAAATATCATATAATTTCACTCATATGTGGAATTTAAAAAAAACAAAACAGATGAACATGTAGGAGGGGGGGAAAGGGAGAGGGAAATAAACCATATGAGACTCTTAAAGAGAACAAACTGAGGGTCGATGGAGGGAGGTGGATGGGAAATGGGCTAAACAGGTGATGGGCATTAAGGAGGTGATGAGCACTAGGTGTCATATGTAAGTGATGAATCACGAAATTCTATTCTTGAAACCAGTATTGCACTCTGTGTTAGCTAATAGAATTTAAATAAAAATTTGTAAAGAAAAAACCCCAAAGCTTCCTTACGAGACTCAAGCTGGTACTCAGTTCATTCCTCCTCATTATTTCCCTACCCTCCCACAAGGATCAGTCCTTATTTTCTATTCCATTCTCCTCCCAACCTCCCTTCAAAAAGGCTCCCTAGAAGGGGCAGCTTCTAACCAAACTGAACTTTTTGACATGTGTGGGATCCAGGTCTAGGTCATGCAACATGAAAACAATGAACAAAATAAAGGAAAATGTGTTGACTTGGAGTACCTATTAGGTTATTTTAAACACTCTACATAACTCCTAGAAAACTTACCATTTCCGTAAAAATAATTTAAACCACTTATATTTTAATCATATAGATAAAAATGGATTTATTTGCTGCTTTTTCCATTTCTCAATATATTTTGTTTGGCCTTGCATAGTAAAAGCCTTGGAACAGAGCTGATTGTGCTGATTGTTGGCAGAAGTAAGCCACATGTGTGGCCTTTTAGCAGAATTATCTGGAGGTTGTTCCTAAATAACCGGGCCCTGTGCTCCAGGATTCTTCTCTACTCAAGAGTCTTGGCCTGCTCCTCCCTTCCTACTTCTCTGCTTCCCTCTACCTCTTCTAGGTCATCCCCTCCTGGTGGTCTGCCACAAAGCTATGTCCCTAATGTAAAAGTGTAATTGGCCAAGTTCTGCTTTCTGGAATAGGAACTAGTGAGGTGTTAATTCCTGGAAATCTAGTGCATTTTAGGAAACAGCCTTCATTAATTCCCCTCAGTACCACACTGTACTTAAGTTACACTTGGAAAGACTAGTTTAAGGGAAAGAACAGATAGTATAGCACTCCTCATGGATGCTTCCCTCATGCTGGGACAGTTAAGGAAAGTAAATGAAATGTCCTGGTAGTGGGCTCCCTACCCCAAGGGCCACCCAGTGAAAGACTTTGAAGACAGCAGGGGTGGTGCCAGTTGAGAACACTGGAGATTATGGGATGTGGGCAGTGGCAGTGATGTCACTTTCCTCCGTACTTTCATTAGCAGGAGTTGGATAAGGAATCAAAAGGAGGGGACAGAACAAGAGAGAAAGGATATGAGTAAAAACAATGGGGTATAAATAGATACAAATGCTAGTATAAATATTGTCTCTAGAATGTTAACTTTTGCACTGTTTGATTTTAAAAATCAGGTGCCTGTGTGGGACTCTTGATTTCAGTGGAGGTCACGATCTCCAGTTGCTGAGATGGAGCCCGTCTCAGGCTCTGTGACTGATAGCACCGGAGCCTGCTTGGGATTCTTTCTCTCCTTTTCACTCACCTTCTCTCTCTGCCCCTCCTCCCCTCTCAAAATAAATAAACTTAAAAAAAACAACAACAAACCCATGCTCATGTGTTATCGAAATTAAAAAAATTTTAAATAATTTGAAAAATAATAACCGCATCTGGTTCTTTTTTTTTTCCGCCCCCCTTGGTCCTCAAGACACCAGGAGGCTTGGGCCAAGGAGGATGGGTGCTGACACTGTGGCCCCCGCTTAAATACCGGAAGGCACTAGAAAGCTGCTTGTTGCCTTGTTAACACACACGGAAAGTTGTGCGTTCTTTCTGACCAGGCCACAGGCAGAAACAAGGCGCAGGCACAAGACACTACCCACAATCCATGTCTTGGTACGCACTTCCATTCATCAGAGAGGGCGACCCCCAGCTCCTTCTGGGAGTAACTGAACAGCCTTGTCCCGTGCCCGGGAAGTCTTTGGTTTTGTAACTTGACTTCCCCGCACCGACCCGCACCCGGTGTTCCAGGGGCTGAGGTGCTCCTGCGTGCGCCCTTCCTTGGTCTCCCGAGCCCTTGGCGTCCCTGGACCCCGCCACTGCCCATCCTGCGTTGGGGCGCTTTCCGGCCCACCCTCCTCCCCAACCTTGGTCCTACCTGCCGCCCTGGCCCGCGCTCCCTCAGCGGGGGCAGCGCCGGCCCGTCAGCTGTGGGTCTACACGAGAATGGGCTGGAAGTTGAGCTCAGGACGCCACGCGGGCCCAGCTCCCGATGCCAAGGTCACGGTCTCGGAGAGTTGCGAGCTGTCCAGTCTGGCCACAGCAGCAACCCCCCCACCTCATGCCCCCCCTCATCGTCCCCCCCCTCCCGCCCCCAACGCAGACCCTTCGGGCAGCTGGCGCGGCGGGTCTCGGAACTCCGCCCCTCTCGCGCTCCCGGCCGCCCGCCCCCTCGGGGTCCCAGACTGCGAGCCCAGCTCCCTTCCGAGCCCGCTTGCTGGCTGGCTGCTCTGTAACCGCGCACCCCGGCAGCCCCAGCACCCTCACCGTCTTCCCAGTCCACCGGGAGCTGCGCTAACTCCTCTGGAGCCCCGCGCCGAGGGCGCGTCTTTTCTCTCCCGGGGGCCACTCGTGGGGTCTGGTTCCCGGGGACCGCGTGCCCCACGCTCGGGTCCTCTCCAGTCCTCTCGGCGCTGCGAATTCCTGGACCCCAGATCCTGCTCCTGCAGTCGAAGAGAACCCCTTCCTTCTTGGAAATGGAAAGAGGCTTAAGACGGGGTGGGCTTACGACTCCACCAACGTTCTCAGTGCCGAAAGTGGGAAACTTTTTTTGATAAAAGGCCAGAGAGTTACAGTATAATAAATATAAATCCCATGCTCAAACTCTTACTCATTCTGCAAGACTCGGGTCATGCGCTGCCTACGCTGGGAGACTTTCTCTGTGCTCGCAAACAGCTCCCGCCTCTCTTCTGTCCACTCTCTGCGCCGAAGGGCGCTCAGTCCTCCCCGGCCAGAGGCAGGCACCGGTGGCGTGTCATTTCCTGTACGGAACCCACCCGGCGCTCCTTGAAGACCGGGACCCATCTGCCTTGCTCATCCCAGTCCCCAGACTTTGGCATGACGCCCGCCACCTATCAGGCGCTCAAATATTTTTTGAATAAGGGGAACATGAGTTTCTTTTGTAGAAACACAGTTTTTTTCTTTTTACCGTCAAACGACACGTGCTTCTTTGGGTGAGCAGCTTGCTAGTCTCTATTAAGAGCCACAAAAATTATTATCCCTTTGATGCAGTAATTTCATTCTTGGGGAAGTTTCCAGAACAACATAATGTTCATGTGCAGATGTTCATAGCAGGATTATTTTGTTTTAACATAAGATAACAGTAATTTAAAAAGCCCACTAAGGCAAACAAAGGCAAACTGTCAACAATAGGAAATTGGTTAAATAAATTATGGGAGGGTAACTTAATGAGGTATTACACAATCCTTAAAAATGAAAAACATCAGGGCAGGAGTGCTCGAAATGTTTTTTAGAACAAGAGGGAGTATTTATTTTTAAAGCAAAAAAAAAAAAAAACCATAAAAGAAAATATGAAGTAACATGATGAAGTGTTTGCAAAATAACATTAAGCCAAAAGAATAAAAAGTTGCACAGTTACTAAGCTTAACAACTTTAAGTAACAACGTAGATTTCTTCTCTGTAAAATGGGGTTAATATTTACCTGAAGGGATTCTTACAGTATTAAATGTGATTAAATATTTGGGGGAAATGACTGATACATAGCGGATACTCAGCAAAAAATTTCCATGTTCTTGCTTCGAAGGAGCATAGACTCACATCTAGACTCTTAAATACATCCTCATCATACCCCAGTTCTGCCCATTGATTTACTCTTCTTCTGCAGCACAAGGAGAGGTGAACAAATGTTCAAACACCAGGATAAAGTGAGGAGGAGAATCTAGTTAATAAAAATAAATCGTTATGGTGAGCACTGGGTGTTACATATAAGTGATGAATCATTGAATTCTACTCCTGAAACCAATATTGCACCATACATTAACTAACTAAAATTTAAAAAAAAATAATAAATGCCAAGTTCTCCCTCAGGCCCAAACACTCAGCAGCACAAATTCACAGTGGGGGATTTGGTCCAGTAGCAGTGTGTATTAAAATGTCCTAATGACTGTACAACCTAGTCAGTGCCAAAAGGCTGAATCAGTTCACCTCCAAAACTGAATAATGCCAAAGCCTTAGGCTGAATTAAGACTTCTCAGTGATCAGCTTACTCCTGGGCATTAATATTCAAATGCCTTTAATTAAGAAAGTACACTCTGAAGAGCTATGATTCCATTTTAAAGACGAAGAAACTGAAGTTTACAGCAGTTAGGAGGTGGCGGAAACATGCCCAGCCGAGGTGTTTGACCATTTTGCCAGTTGGTCTCAGTGTGTACATCTCCCAGCAGAGGTATAGTAGATGGTTCTGAGTGGTATACAGTTACATTAAATAACTGGATCACATGGTGAAAAAATTTATGTCCTTTTATGTCCAATCCGTTCTCTTGGTTCTATGGATTATGTCTAGGAAGAACTATCATTTTTGTGATTCTTTGTCTTTTCACCTCTCTAACACTTGCTAATCTGTTTTAACAAAGAGAAAGCCTGCCTCAGGCTCAGCACTTTTGCTAGGCAACAGTTCCTAAGTAGAATTTAATATCATCACTTTCTCTTCCTTCTGATATTATTCCTTACACTGTTAATTTCTAATTGATACAGGCTTTCCACTTACGAGGTGATGTAGTTTCCATTTAAGGTCAATTTACTTACGTAAGAAAATTGGGTAACTTTTAAAGAAAAATATTAAGAGACAAATAAGACCAGTAATATTTGGATACAGTAGAAATGGCAAAATAATGAAGGTTGGTACACAGATGCCTGACACTGAGGAAATACTGCCTCACACTCCATTATGACCAGTTGGACGGAAGGTATGGTGGGGCAGGTTTCAGTTCAAAATGAATGGGTACTCGAAAAGAATGTGTATTTTGATGCTTTAGGGTGAAATGCTCTGAATATATCTTTTAAGTCCCTCTGATCCAGTGTGTCATTCAAAGCTATTGTTTCCTTGTTAATCATCTGCTTAGATGATCTGTCCATTGCTGTAAGTGAGGTGTTAAAGTCCCCTTCTTTTATTGTATTATTACCAATGAGTTTCTTTAAGTTTGTTATTAATTGATTTGTATATTTGACTATTTCCATGGTGGGGGTATTTACAGTTGTTCAATCTTCTTCTTGGATAGCCCCCTATATTATGATACAGTGCCCTTCTTCATCTCTTATTTATAGTCTAAAATCTAGTTTGTTTGATGTAAGCGTGGCTACTCCAGCTTTCTTTTGATGTCCATTAGCATGAAAAATGATTCTCCACCCCCTCACTTTCAATCTGGAGCTATCTTTGGGTCTAAAATGAGTCTCTTACACACAGCGTATCAATGGGTCTTATTTTTTATCCATGTTTTATACCCTATGTCTTTTGATTGGAGCATTTCAAGCTGTATTACAAAGTTGTACTCATCAGTACAGTATGATACTGGCACAAAGATAGACACATAGATCAGTGAAACAATATAGAGAACCCAGAAATGGACCCCCCACTATATGGCCAACTGATATTTGACAAAGCAGGAAAGAATATCCAATGGAAAAAAGACAGTCTCTTCCACAAACAGTATTGTGAAAACTGGACAGCAACATGCAGAAGAATGTCAAGACAGGAAACGATCAAAATCATAGAGGAGAACACAGGCAGCAACCTCTTTGACCTCAGCCACAGCAACTTCTTACTAGACACGTCTCTGGAGGCAAGGGAAACAAAACAGAAAGTCAGCTATTGGGACTTCATCAAGATAAAAATCTTGTGCGCAGTGAAGAAAACAATCAACAAAACTAAAAGATAACCTACAGGATGGGAGAAGATATTTGCAAATGACTTATCTGCTAAAGGGCTAGTATCCAAAGTCTATAAAGAATTATCAAATTCAACACCCCAAAAACAAATAATCCAATGAAGACATGAACAGACATTTCTCCAAAGGAGAAATACAAGTAACTAACAGACACATGAAAAAGTGCTCAACATTACTCATCATCAGGAAAATACAAGTCAAAACCACAATGAGATACCACCTCACAGCTGTCAGAATGGTTAAAATTAACAACACAGGCAATAACAGATGTTGGTGAGGATGTGAAGAAAGGGGAACCCTCTTACACTGTTGGTGGGAATGCAAACTGGTACAGCCACTCTGGAAAACAGTGTGGAGGTTCCTCAGAAAGTTAAAGATAGAACTACTCTATGACCCAGCAATTACACTGCTAGGTATTTATCCAAAGGATACAAAAATTTGATTTGAAGGCACACATGCACCCCAATGTGTATAGCAGCACTATTAGCAATAGGCAAATTATGAAAAAGAGCTCAAATGTCCATTGACTGATGAATGGATAAAGAAGAGATGGTGTGTGTATGTGTGTGTGTGTGTGTGTGTGTGTGTGTATACACACACTGGAATATTCCTTAGCCATCAAAAAGAATGAAATCTTACCATTTGCAGCAACATGGATGGAACTAAAGGGTATTATGCTAAGTGAACTTAGTCAGAGAAAAATAAATACCATATGATTTCACTCATCTGTGAAATTTAAGAAGCAAAACAGATAATACGGGGGAAGGGAAGGAAAAAGAAAATAAGATAAAAACAGAGAGAGAGGCAAACCATAAGAGACTGAACTATAGAGAACGAACTGAGGGTTGCTGGAGGGGAGGTGGGTGGGGCATGGGCTTAACGTGGTGGACGTTAAGAAGGGCATTTGTTGTGATGATCACTGGGTGGTATACGTAAGTGATAAATCACTAAATTCTACTCCTGAAATCAACACTGCACTCACTATATGTTAACCAACTTGAATTTAAATAAACTCTTGGAAAGAAAAAAAATAATGGGAACTGTCTGATAATCAGAGCTGTCTGGAAAGATTTGAAAGGGCTGCCTTAGAGGTGTTTACCACATTCCCCTCCCTCAAAGGGTCGAAGCAGAGTTCAGGTGCCTGCTTGTCACTAATGATGCCATGGGACGTCAAACTCTAGATGGGCTATAAGCTTTGAAGTTGCTGCCAACCAGGAGAATCTGAGATTCTTGACATCAGAGCTTCCCAGGGACCTGACCACTGGAGAGACTACATTTTGAAGTAAATTACATTAACTCCCCTTGAGGACAAATCTCGAAGGGTTCCAAATGAATGTAGAGCAACAACAGCACCAATGTGACAATTGTATTATATATGGAACACTAGCAGATTATTCTCAAGATAATTGCTTTGAAAGAGATAACATTTGGGGGGATTTGAAAAATGTTAGGATTTTTGCTTACAATTCAATCATTTGCTCTTTAGTTACACTTTCTTCTGGTGTAGCCTCTATTCATAACCATCCCTAAGGGCCAGGAGGACACAGTTGCTCTTCCTTCTTTCAAATATCAGCATCTCTCAGCCTCAGGCTTCATTTTGTGTGGTGTCTGCTTACCCCAAAGCAGGTGCCCCTGCTGGTCATTTTAACTCATCTTGACCTGTATAAAAAATGCATGTGTGGTGAAAAAGGCACACAGCGGATAAAAAAGTTACTTTCGTGTAGCAAATTAGCTTTGCAACTGCATGGCCTGAAAATTCATGATGTACAGGATCATGATCTGACTGCCTTAAAGGTCCAGAATGTTTGGCCCATCCAGTATCTTAGAGGTTACCCGGCCCATTGCTTCTAAGGGCAGGAATCCTCTTAGGATCTTACGTGGGAGGTAAGCTAGAAGGAGAAGGACATTCAGAGGGAATGTGTAAACTGCCTAAACTAGAATAGCTGCTCTCAGGGACACTCATTCAATGGACAGATCTTTAGGTTAGAAAGTTCTTTCCTGAGGCATCCCTGGAAGGACTCTCTTTCCCTCACATTCTATATCCAATCCATCTGCAAGTCATGCTGGCTCAGATTTCAAAATACAGCCAGAATCAACCTCTTTTCTCCATTTCCACCACTACCAGCCTCATCTAAGGCAGCATCTCCTGGAAAACCTCCTCCCTGTTCCTGCATCCACCCTTGCCTCTCTGCAATCTATTCTTCCCATAGCAACTGGAGCGATACATTTGGAATTACGTGGATTATGTCATTTCTCTGTTCAAAACCCTGTCTGTAATGGCTTCCTATCTCACTCAGACTAAAATCCAAGAAAATGCATGGCCCATAATGGCCGGCATCATCTGGCTAGTTCTCTGATCTCATCTCCTATAATCGTTTTTGGCTACCACACACAGATTTCCTTGTTGGTCTTTGAAGGTGCTCAGCAGATCCTGTCTCAGAGACTTTTCATTTACTTTTCCCTGTCTGGGACACCCTTCTTTCTCATTTCTTTTTCTCTCCATTCAATGTTACCTTTCCCTCTGGAATTGCTATCACCTATGCATTCCTCTGGGATTCCTATCACCTAATAGTGTAACCCCTCTTTCACCCCACTCCATCACTATTTCTTTATTCTGCTTTACCATTTTTTAGGGTGTTGCAAACTTTATTTATGGCTTGATAGCAATAAAGTTGGGGGGGTCGGTGATGGGGTCAGAGAAGGTAGAGCAAATGGAAACATAGAAAACAACTTAAAAATGAATATGTAATACTCTGTTCTTTAAAAACACGTAGGAATCCAGCTGCTATGAATTTCTCATTGGTTCTCTCTTCTCCTGGGTTCCAGCTTTCCGATCTCGTTGCTAGCGGGTGTTCTCATACTCTAATCTCTAGCCTGTGTCCTCTTTTCACCCTAATCCCTCTCAAGATGCTCCAAGAAACTCAAATAGGGCCTAATCATTTTCTTTTTGTTTTAATTAACACATTTTATTGAAGTAGAATACATGTTTAGAAATATGTACAATTGGATCAGCACTTGTACAGCTTTTCATTCTGTAAATCCCTCAGCAAGTAACCACTGTCCTGACTTATAAAACCATAGATTATTTATATTTATATTAGTGGAATGATTCAGTAAATACTCTTTTGTATCTTATTTTTTTCATTCAACATATTGATTCAACCATATTGTGCAATAGCTTGTTCCTTTTAATTGCTGTACAGTATTCTCCTATATGACCGTATGACAATTTATTGATCCATTTCACTTGATGAGTGTTTGAGTTGCTTCCAGTTTTGAACTATTATGAATGATGCTGCCACGAATGTTTGTCAGTGTACATGTGCTTGAATTTCTGTTGGGCAATATATCTGAGGAGAATTACTGGGTTATTAAGATAAATACGAACTCTCGGGGAACCTGGTGACTCAGTGGGTTGCGCATCTGACTTTGGTTCAGGTTGTGATTTCGCGGTCTGTGAGTTCCAGCCCCACATCAGGCTCACTGCTGTCAGCACAGAGCTCACTTTGGATTCTCTGTCCCCCTCTCTCTGCCCCTCCCCTGCTTATACTCTCTCAAAAATAAGTAAACATGAAAAAAAAAAGATAAATTAAGAACTCTCATTTACTACTAGTGGAAACAGAAATTAGTATGACCTCTTTGGAAAATTCTTTGACAATATCTTCTAGTGCTAAACACATGCATACCTTTTATATTCTAGGTTCTTTGTCAATTCTTGATAATAAAAGTGTTTTTTCCCAATTCTGTAGTTTGCCTTTTCACTCTCTTAATAGTGTCTTTTCATGAAGTTCTTGTTTTTAATGTAGTCCAATTAACAATCTTTTCCTTTATGGTTAGTGTATTTGGTCCTGCTTAAGAAAGCTTTGTGGACACTAAGTCTCCAGTGTTATCTTTTGGAAGCCTTATTGTTTTCTTTTTACTTTAAGATATATAATTCCCCTGGAATTGATTTTTCTATTGTCAATTTTCATTTTTTTCCCTATTGACTTGGCACCATTAATAAAAAGATAAACATTTCTATCCTGTGTGTCATCTTTGTCATGAAATACCCAATTATACATGGATCTGTTTCTGGACTCTCTGTTGTGTCCCATTATGTATCTGTCTATTCTTTTGCTAAAATACCACACTGTGTGTGTATGTGTGTGTGTGTGTGTGTGTGTGTGTGGCTTTATAGTAAGTTTTGAAATCTGGTACAGTAAGTTCTCGAAATTTATTCCTCTCTAAGATTATGTGGGCTGCTGTTGGCCCTTTGCATTTCCATATACATTTTTAGAATCAGCTTGTCAACACACACATACACACACACGCACACACACACCCGTCTGGATTTTTTACTGGGATTACATTGAATATACAGATCAATTTTGAAGAAAATTGATATCTCATACTTAGACTTGCAATCTGCAAACATGACATATTCTCCCATTTAGTTAAGTCTTCTTTATTTTCTCTCACTAATAATTTATAGTTTTCTGTGTATAAGTTTTGCACATATTTTGCTAGATTTATTCCTCAATATTTGATGCTTTTTTGATACAACTGTATCTGCCATCATTTTAAAATTTCATTTTAATTATTTGTTGCTGATATTTTGCTGTATTTCTCTTCTTAGGATATATCATCCCTCATCACCTGTCATATTTATGTGTTATTGTCTATCTCTCTTACAAAATGAGAATAGAGATTTTGTCCATTTTGATCACTGGTTTATTCCCAGTGTCTCAAACAATTCCCAGCACATAATAGGTGCCATAAATATTTGTTGACTTGAATTGACTTATACTGAACTGAAATCTTCCTGCAGCTCATACTTCCTTCCTCTAGAACAATACAGAATAAGTCTCTTGTACATGCTGGCTCTTCTACTGTGCCCCAGCAGCATTTCCTTCCCAAAGCCAAGTGCTTCAGTTCCTTCAGCAGTTCCTCAAAGGCAGGTTTTAGAGACTCTCTCATCATATTGTCTTCATTCCTTGGTATGAGCCCTGGTTTGCCAATGTTCCCAATGTTAACTAACTTGACAATAAATTTTATATTTAAAAAAAAAAACAACCTTCCTGCAGGGAAATATCCAGGCCCAAAAGGTTTCACAGATTAATTATACCAGACATTTAAAGAAGAATTAATACCAATTCTTCACAGACTCTTCCCAAACAGAAGAGGAGGAAACACTTTTCAACTCCTTTTATGAAGCCATTATTACTCTGATACCAAAAGCATTCAAAGACATCACAAGAAAACTACAGATCAGCATCCTTCATGAATATAAAAACAAAATCTTCAACAAAATACTAGCAAACCAATCCAGCAACATATACAAAGGATTATACACCATGAATAATTGGATTTACCCCAGTCATACACGGTTGGTTTAGCATCCGAAAATCGATTATTGTAATATGCCATATTATGAAAATAAAGAACAAAAACTGCATGCTCATCTCAACAGATGCTGAAAAACCATTTGACAAAATCCAAGACAATTTCATTAAGATAGAAACACTGAACAAACTAGGAATAGAAGAGAACTTCCTTAACCTGACAAACTGCATTTTTGAAATATCCACAGCTATCATCATATATAAAAATGAAAGACTGGTTCTTTAGATAAGGAACAAGATAAGTATGTCTGTGGTGACACTTCTATTCAACATTGTTCTGGAGGGTTTAGTGAGGGCATTTAGGCAAGAAAAATAAATTTAAAAAAATCCAGGTTGGAAAGAAAGAAGTAAAACTATCTTACTTATGACACAATCTTGTATATAAAAGCAAAATTAAGATATCTACAAAAATTATAAGAATGAATAAATGAGTTCAGCAAATTTGCAAAATGCATAAAAATATTCAAAATCAGGTGCATTTCTATACACCAACAATGAACAATCTGAAATGAAATTAAGGGAAAATTTCAGTTTTTCTATAGGATCAAAAAAAGAGAAATAGGGGCGCCTGGATGGCTCAGTTGGTTAAGCGGCCGACTTCATCTCAGGTCATGATCTCACGCCTGTGAGTTCGAGCCCCGCATCGGGCTCTGTGCTGATGGCTCAGAGCCTGGAGCCTGCTTCGGATTCTGTGTCTCCCTCTCTCTCTGCCCTTCCCCTGCTCACACTCTGTCACTATGTCTCTCAAAAATAAATAAAAATTAAAAATAAAAGAGAAATACTTAGCAATAAATTTCAGCAAAACAGGTGTACTCTGCAAATAACAAAACTAGTTGAAAAAAATTAAAGAAAGCCTCAATACATGGAAAGAGACCTCATGTTCATGATTCAGAAGAGCTGATATTTTTAAGATGTTGATACTCCCCAAATTGGTCTACAGAATCAATGTAATCCTTATCAGAATCTCAGCTGACTACAGAAATTGATGCGTTGATTCTAAAATTTATATGGAATTGCAAAGTAATTAGAATAGTCAAACCATTTTGAAAAAGAAGAGGGGCGCCTGGGTGGCTCAGATGGTTAAGTGTCCAACTATGGCTCAGGTCATGAGCTCATGGTTTGTGGGTTCGAGCCCTGCATCAGGATCTGTGCTGACAGCTCAGAGCCTGGATCCTGCTTCAGATTCTGTGTCTCCCTCTGTCTCTGCCTCTCCCCTGCTCATGCTCTGTTCTCTCTGTCTCTCAAAAATAAATAAATGTTAAAAGAAATAATAAAAAAAAAGAACAAAGTTGACGACTCACATTTCTTGATTTCAAAACTTACTACAAAGCTATGGTCATTAAGATCATGTACTAACAACTGCCATAAGAATAGATGCACAGATTAATGGAATAGAATGGAGAGTCCAGAAATAAACCCATGAATCTGTGTTTAACTGATTTTTTTCTTTTTTTTTTCTATTTCAATTTTTATTTAAATTCCAGTTAGTTAACATACAGTGTAATATTAGTTTCAGGCGTAGAATTTAGTGACTCATTACCTACATACAACACACAGTGCTCATCACAAGTATCCTCTTTAGTACTCATCACCCATTTAACCCATCCCCCACCCACCTCCCTCCAGCAACCCTCAGTTCTCTATAGTTAAGAGTCCGTTTTCTGGTTTGTCTCTCTCTCTCTTTTTTTAATCCTTATGTTCTTCTGTTTTGTTTCTTAAATTACACACATGAGTGAAATCATATGGAATTTATCTTTCTATAAGTGGCTTACTTCACTTAGCATAATACTCTCTAGCTACAGCCACATCATTACAAATGGCAAGATTTCATTCTTTTTGATGGCTGAGTAATATTCCATTGTGTGTGTGTGTGTGTGTGTGTGTGTGTGTGTGTATACACACACACACCACAACTTCTTTATCCATTCATCAGTCGATGGACATTTAGTCTCTTTCCATAATTTGGCTGTTGTTGATAATGCTACTGTCAGGGGGCATATATCCCTTAAAATCAGTATTTTGTGCCCTTTGGGTAAATACCTAGTAGTCAACTGATTTTTGACAAGGGGGCCAATACCATTCAACAGGTGAAAGAATAGTTTTGTCAACAAATGCTGCTGAGAAAACAGGATGACACATGCAAAAGAATGAAGGTGGGTCCACCATATAAAAAATTTAACTTAAAATAGATCATAGACTTAGATAAGAGCTAAAGCTATAAAGCCCTTAGAAGAAAACACAGGAGTAATTGTCAATAAGCATATGAAAAGATGCTCAACATCATCAGTCATTTGGGAAATGCAAATCAAAACCACAGTGAGATACAACCTCATAATCACTAGAATGGCTATCATAAAACAGATGGATGACTATTGTCAAAAGTGCTGCTATGAGCATAGGTGGGTTTTGTGAGACTTAACAGAAAACCAGGGGGGAGGGGAAGAGGGGAATGAAAAAAGTCACAGAGAGGGAGGGAGACAAAACATAAGAGACTCTCAAAGACTAAGATCAAACTGAAGGGAGAGGGGGGTCTGGGAGGGGGGAGACTGGGTGGCGGGCACAGAGGAGGGCACTTGTTGGGATGAGCACCGGGTGTCGTATGGAAACCAATTTGACAATAAATTATTTAAAAAATAAAAAAATAAAATAAAATACAAAAAAATAAAACAAAGAAACAAAAAAAACCAGATGGATGATAATGTGTTGGTGAGAAATTGGGATTCTCATAAATTGCTGGTGGGGATGTAAAATGGGTGTAATCACTTTGGCAAACAGTTTGACAGTTCCTCAAAATGTTGTAGAGTTATCATATGACCCAGTAGTAGGTATGGGTAAATGTAACTGTATATACCTATGTCCTATGTATATGCCCAAGAGAATTGAAAACAGATGTCCACTTGAATAGACATTTTTCCAAAGAAGACATCAGATGGCCAACAGACACATGAAATGATACTCAACGTTACTCATTATTGGGGGAATACAAATTAAAGCCACACTGAGATACCACCTCATACCGTTCAGAGCGGCTAAAATGAACAAATCAGGAAACTGGTGAGGATGTGGAGAAATGAGAACCCTCTTGTACTGTTGGTGGGAATGCAAACTGGTGCAGCTGCTCTGGAAAACAGTGTGAAGTTTCCTCAAAAAATTAAAAATAGAACTGCCCTATGACCCAGAAATAGCACTGCCAGGAATTTACCCAAGGGATACAAGAGTGCTGATGCATAGGGCACAGGTACCCCTATATTTATAGCAGCACTTTCAACAACAGCCAAATTACGGGAAAAGCCTAAACGTCCATCACCTGATGAATGGATAAAGAAGATGTGGTTTACACATAGGTGGATTTTGAGAGACTTAGCAGAAAACCATGGGGGAGGGGAAGAGGGGAAAAGAAAAAAGACACAGAGAGGGAGAGAGACAAAACATAAGAGACTCTCAAAGACTAAGAACAAACTGAGGAGTGAGGGGGGTGTGGGAGACGAGAGAGTGGGTGACGGGCACAGAAGAGGGCACTTGTTGGGATGAGCGCTGGGTGTTATATGGAAACCAATTTGACAACAAATTATTTAAAAAATAAATAAAAAAAATAAAAGATATTTATTTAAAAAAAAGAAGATGAGGTTTATATATACAATGGAATACTACTTGCAATGAGAAAGAATAAAATCACGCCATTTGCAGCAACATGGATGAAACTGGAGGGTATTATGCTAAGTGAAATAAGTCAGTCAGAAAAATACAGATATCATATGTTTTCACTCATATGTGGATTTTGAGAAACTTAACAGAAGACCATGGGGGAAGGGAAGAGAAAAAAAATAGTTACAAACAGAGAGGGAGGGAGGCAAACCATAAGACTCTTGAATATAGAGAACAAACTGAGGGTTGATGGAGGGTGGGGGAGAGGGGAAAGTGGGTGATGGGCATTGAGGAGGGCACTTGTTGGGATGAGCACTGGGTGTTGTATGGAAGCCAATCTGACAATAAATTATATTAAAAAAAATCAGATGTCCACCAAAATGTTGTATACAAGTATTCATAGCAGTGTTATCATAATAGCCCGAAGTGGAAACAACCCAATTATCTATCAACTTATACATGGATAAATGAAATATGATAACTCCAACTAATGGAGTTTATTTGGAATAAAAAGGAGTACAGTGCTGATAGCATTCTACAACATAGATGAATATTGAAATCATTATACTAAATGAAAGAAGACATACACAAATGGCTATACATTGTATAATTGAATTTATATGAAATGTCCAGGAGAGACAAATCCATAAGACATAGGGTAGATTAGTAGTTGCCAGGAGCTAAGTGGAAAAAGTGAATGAGGAGTGACTGTTAATGGATATGGGGTTTCTACTAGGGGTGATAAAAATTTTCTGGAATTAACGACTCTATTAATATTGTAAATACCATCGAATTATACACTTTAGAAAGATGAACTTTATGGTATGCGAATTATATCTCAATAAAGTTGTTATTAAAAATAATCAAGACAAAGTGAAAAATTTGAAGATATCAATAAAAATCGAAAAGTAGTCCAATAAATAAATGGAGAGTGATGTCATTTTATGCATAGAAAGATTTAATATTATTACCAGGGTGTATTACCAAGGTATATTATTTATCCCCAAATTAACATATAAATTTAGGGTAATCTCAATGAAAATTAATCACTTAAAAAAATTAATCCCGGGATGCCGGGGTGGCTCAGTTGGTTGAGCATCCAGCTCTTGATTTCAGCTCAGGTCATGGTCTCACAGTTTATGGGATCTAGCCCCACTTGAGCTCAGTGCTGACAGCACAGAGCCTGCTTGGGATTCTCTCTCTCTCTTGCTCTCTCTCTCTCTCTTGAAGTAAATAAATAAAACATAAAAACGTAATCCTTTTCTAGATGATTTTAAAGTTTACTCGAAAACATAAATACATAAGAATAAACAATAAAATTTTAAAACAGGAAAGATATCAAGGAGATATTTTCCTCCAGCAGAACAAAACCTATTATGAAGTTAGTAATTAGAGAACATAAAACTAGGTCTAAGAAGACTATGGATTCAGTTTGTGATAAATGGACAATTGCTCAGGTATTTTAGAAAAATAAAATAAAATCACTCTTCACAACATACACGAAATGAAATTCCATACAGTTTAAATAACTAAATATAAAAAAATAATTATACTAAAACTTCAGAGAGTATTTTTATAATTATGGGATTGGTAAGACCCTCCTCTAAGCTAGATAAAAACATAGTTGCCAACTTGTTGGGATGAGCACTGGGTGTTATATGTAAGTGGTGAATCACTAAATCTGTTTCTGAAATCATTATTACGCTACATGTTAACTAACTTGGATTTACATTTTAAAAAATGTAAAAAAACAAAAACCCAAAAAACCATAGGTGCCAAAAGGGAGAGACAGATGTATCTGACTATACACAAAATCTCTGTATAACAAAAGATATTAAAAACAAGACAGAGAGGAAATATTTGCAATATACATAATAGGCAATATATTTTGGTAATATTTAGAGGCCTTCTGCAAATCAATACTTAAAATATGAACAACTTAATAGAATAATGGGCAAAGTATGTGAATTCACAATTCACAAATAAAAAAACACATGTAGCTAATAATATGAAAAGATAGTTAGCCTCTTTAAGCAGTTGTGAAAATGTAAACTAAGGTGATACCATTTTTTTGACCACCAGAATGACAAAAAAATCGTTATTTTGAGTTTTATAGTACCCATGGTCTGCAACATGGGAGAAATGAATATACGTGTTTGATATATGAACATTGTGGTTGAGAGTTTAAATGGTACGGCCCATTTGGAAGGCAATTTGGCATTGTCTCCCAAAAATTCAAATATGTGTAACTTTTGACTTATCAGTTCTACCTCTAAGAATGTAATGTCTAAAAATGCCAGTCAGTCTAAGAACATCTCCCTCCAGCAAATAAGTGGAACTTAATAGACAGCTTCCCTTGTGCAGAGAAACTGGGATCCCCATCAGTATTGGTGGAAATAGGAACTATATCAATATTTATTGAAAGTTCAAAAATTTCATACCATTTGACCTGGTAAATTCCATTGCTGATAATGTACCATTAGGGAATTGTCCTATGATAAAAAAACTTTATAGACAATGATATTCATAGCATCATCGTCCTTTATAGCTAAAATTTTGAATGTGTTTAAAGGAGTCTATTATAGGGAAATATTAAATAAGCCATAGCATATATGCTCAGTAGACTATTCTGACACCATTGGAAGTGATATTTTTGAAGATAATGTATTATTAACATAGAAAGTACTTCTGAGATTACATTTTGCAAAAAAGTCAGGGTACTAGATTATACATGAATTATCACCACAGATGTGTTAAACAAATATCTATTTTTTGGAAAACTCCTTCCCATATAACAGCCCCAAGGCTCTCTGCCCCAATCCACCTCTTTCCCCATTCCCTGCCCCCTTGTCTGCAAGATTCTCTTGTGTCTGCCTCTCTCTGAGTTTGTCTACACTGAGGCCTGCCTCTCTACTGTTTCCTGGCTTCTACCATTTCTTTCACCATCTGTGGTTGTCTTCCCTGTGCTTCATTCCACAAAAGGCACCACCCTTCTTCCTTCATTCCCTAAGGCTGCAGTAATATAAGGTCCTTGTCTATACTCGATTCTGACTGACGAGTTAGGGATCTCGGGGTGGGAGGGAGGGGTTGGATTTGAAAGTAGCCCTGAAAAGAGTGTCAGAAGAGTGTATGTTATTGTTGCTAGAAATAGTTGTTCCCTTCCTTTAGTAGAATTCCAGTACTGTTAAAAAAATAATGTGTTTTCCTCTCCTAGTGAAAAAATACTATGCATGGTTGAACTGAGGAAATATGGGGTGGTTTCAATCAGACATACCTACTCTCATTGGCGGAGCTGCCAAGAATTCTGTATTCTGAGGTTGGGTTTAGGTTCAGTAGAAGGATTAGCGCTGCTCTCTCCCATGGCCAAGGGAGGGCCTCCAGTCAGCCATCTTAGTGAGGTTAGTATTAACATTCTGTGATTAAATAGGGTCGGATACTGAGCCCATTTCCACAGGCAAGAGAGGAAATCAAATTCTCCAGCCTCAGAATAGGGACAGCTTGTGCTGTTCCAGATGCACATTAAACAAAATGAAAAAACAAAATTGTGCTTTCCTGTGAGATGGTGCTCCCCTCATATCCATATGCTAGAGGATAGATGAATCATGCGGCTCCGTGCCCTGGTCATCCATGTCCACAGGCTGCAGCCGGGAGTCAAAAACAGGGCAGGAAATGACTATGAGTTGCTTACCACAGTTTGTTGTGAGAGAGGAAAGCTGCCAATGTCTTCAGGATATTTATGGGGGGGATGCAATCTTATTAAGCTCCTGTTAATAAGCACAACTTCCTTATTCATCAGGATAATGTGGTCTGGGATTAGAGAGAAAGCCTAGTCTTTAGCTTTCAGGAGATAAACTATTTTTTTCTGTTTTACCCCACAGCTGTGAACCCGATATTAACCATTTTACCGTCACAGTATTGACCTTAACTATGATGTACCAAACTCATATCTGAGTGTTCAATTCCGTCTCCATTCTTGATTTATAAAATTATTGCCAGTTGATTACTAAGAAACCTGTAATTCTAAATATCAAACTTCCTTTCCAAAGAGTGGCTTAGGCTATTTTGAGAAGAAAAGATTCTGACCTTATTTTTCTTTGTGATAGGAACAAATCTCCTTGAATTTTAGATGATTTATTGATTAGGTCCATCAAATTTTCCATCAGAATTTCTAAGGTGAACTTTACCTTTTCAAGTAGGGAGCCCTGCAGAATGTCTCTCTCCCTCCCTGAGGATCCATTTTTATTCTGTGTCACAGACTGGTTTGGGACCTAGTGCAGTTCAGAGGGAGCCTCCTTCTACCCCAGGTACCAGGCTGCCAAGAGCAGAGTTTCCTATAGAGCCGAAGGCTCCATTAAACACTCTGGGAGGCAGCCAAAAATGGTGACCTTTGGGCAGCTCCCTACCCCGTACTCTGACAGTCATTGGGCATTTCGTAGCTAGGGAAGTGAGGCAGATGCTAGAATGCTGCGTGGGGAAAGTGAAAACATATAAGCTCACTGAAGACCACCAGAATGTGGGATAGAACTCTGGTCAGGAAGGGGATATGTGGGGCCCCGGACTGGTAAGTGGTCCTGCTGTGTAAATCTAATGCCATGCGACTGTTACTGGTGGGGAGTCTACATTGTGTGAATGGAAGTTTTGGGTTTTGGACTCCCCATGAAAGATTTACGTGAGGATCTGCGCAATTGAAGACAACCAGAAGGAAAGTAGCAAGCACAAAGCAGTTTCTTAAGGAGAGTACACTCTCAAGTAGGGAGAGTGTGCAGGCCCAGAGGAGGCAACTGTCCCGACACTACAGGGATCTTTTCCTTTTACGTGAGTGGGGCCTTGGGTCATGGAAGGTGGTCTCTAATGAAGGCTGCTTCCAAACATTTGGGGGACCCTTCCTACAAGTTGGGAGGGGGAGTTTTTGACCTTATAAGATTTGTACCAGAACAGTCATGGCAGCCTTCCCCACGGGGGGGGGGGGGGGGGGACTAAAATTGCAATACAAATGCATTATAATGAGTCTGGCATTACCCTGAGGCAGAAATGGAAGGGGGAGAATGCATGTGTTGCACTAGTGGCTCTTGGTCTGTTAGCCCTGGGGTCTTGGAAGCCACAAGACCACAATATGGAGCAGTCTTGGAAGCCACAAAGTCAGGATGTTGTGCCCCCAGGCTTCTAATGTGTAACCTATTTATTGCTGTTCTTGCCTCCTGCTCATGTCTTACTGACTTCCCACTCTATCATCACCTTTTGTGTTGAGCATGTGGTCGGCAAAGCTCCTCTAGCCAGCTTGAGTTTTCCTTTTAGCTTAGCTTGACTAAGAATGTTAACGAGCATTGCCCAGTGCTTTTTCTTTCTTTATTTAAATAAATAAAGCAAGGCACTTGGCCCAGGTAACTGGAAGAAGTCTTTTCCTTTCCATGCTTGGGGATCTTAGCTGAGAGTATGTGTCTTGGAATGCCCCTGTGTCACTCTTTGCAGACTTGGCCACCATGCCTCTGAAAACCTCTGTGAGGCTGCAGAGACCACCTACAGACCACTTACTGATTATCTTAGAGAAGCATCCTCGCTATTTAAGAGAGACCTCAATAATAAAAGTACAGCTAATTGAACAATAAACATTAATTGAGCATCTAATATATGCTCGGCATTGAGCTGGGTGCTGAAAAATTATATACTGTAAAATTATAATATATATATTAAGTATTAAAACCCTCCAGAAAGTGCATTATTTTATGAGGAATTGAGGAATTTATTATTTTATGAGGAATTGAGCTCAAATGAGTAAGATTAAACAATCTCCCTATAACCATGCAGCTAGTGGAGCAGAGATTTAATTGTAAATGCCAGCCCCTCGGCTTGAGGAAAACATTAGAAGGCCTTCCCTGTCATTTTAGGACTTCTTCTAAGATCCTGAAACCCTGAGGATATATTGGCTTATTTTCCAGACTATGGTGATAGGAAAAATGTGGATTCGTTGACTGCATATTCAGTCTTCAGTTTTTTCACAGTCCAAATATTTAGGTTTGGTTTTGCCACGAGATCTCTTGAGGACTTTTCTCAAGGCACTGGAGGTATTTATGTGCCACTGTTTCAAACAGTACTCAAAATGTACTTTTATTTACTTCACTATCTGTTTGCTCATCTAAGCACAGAGTATTTTATCTGGATCAGGTTCATCTGAAAACTCCAGGGTGATTTTTCCACCCCTACGTGCTTCAAATCCCTTACGCTAGGAGTTTTATTTTTCTGTCATCTCTTCATTGGCTCAGTTTTCTCAGAACTTCGTTTCTCAGAGCATGAGCAACTCATGCCATGCTAAGTCAGCAGGGTGGCCAGGAGGAGAAAGGGATGCAGAGTCAAACTTGGGTCTATCCCAATTAGGGATAATGGCTCAGAGCGGAATAGTCTCATACAAAAAACAGGTTGGTAGCCAAGGAATAATAGCCACAGGTGTCAGACAATTACAATAAATCATGGGGCAAGCTTTCGTGGAGGTAAATGAGGCACAGTGAAAGTCCCAACACCCATTCTCTTTCCCAGCATTTTATGTTTCTTTTTCATCATATTTACTACAATATGAAATGAGTGTGCATGTTTAATTACCTGTTAAATGTACACTCTTTCCACCAGACTATGAGCTCCATGAGGACAGGGGTCTTGTCTGTTTTATTCTTTACCGTATATCCAAGTTTATTCATCCACTGTGACTGAAACATAGTAAGTACTCAGTTTTAATTGAACAAATGAATGAATGAATGGCAACCATTTTATTCTGAGAAGGACCAGGAATTGTCTCTCATAGCAGACGCAATGTAGAAATGTTGAACAGCAAATTAGATATAGGTAAAAATATAGTTAGTGAATTACAAGATAGGGCAAAAAATTGTCTACAGGAAAAAAAAAAAAAAACTGGGAAATACAGGTGAAAAGGTAAGAGGCAAAGAAGATAGTTTAGGAAGACCTGAATCAGTTATTCAGAACGCAGTAGGAGAAGAAAGAGAAATCTGGAGATACAATATATGAAGAGATACTAGATGAAAATTTGCTGGAAATGGAAAAGAGACAACAATACAGCAACTTAAGAGCTTCATGAAACCCAAGCAACATAAATAAAAAGAAATCCATACCTAGATAAATCATAATCAAACTTCGGAACTCCAATGACAAAGAGATTTTAAAATAAGTCAGAAGGAAAAAGAAGGCAGATTACTTTCAAAGAAGGGACAGATTGTTAGTTGACTTCTCAACATAACAAGGAAAGCTAGAAGACAGTGAGATAATATCTTCGATGCATCAAAAAAGTAATTGCCAACATAGAATTTTTTATCTGTCAAGCGTAAAGGGTAAATAAACAAAATAAAGAGTTTTTCAGTAGCTCGCCCTCACTAAAAGAAAGTCTAATGTATATACCTTAAATAGACAGAAAATTATCCTAGAAGGATCCTGGAGGGAAAGCCTACAATTTAAGATGAAATAAAGAATAGTAAAGGTAGAAATATGTGGGTAAACTAACTATATAAAACAGTAATGATTCTTGTGCTATTTAAAAAAAGATATAATTAAAGTACATGACAAAAGTAATACGTAAGTTGGAAGAAGTTTACATGGTATTAAAAGTGTACTGTTGGCCTTGTATTGTCAAAGAAGAGACAGTGATTAATTGCATGCTTTGCTAATTTTGTATATTGTTATTTCTGTAGTAATCGTTAAAATAATGGAAACAAAATACCTAATTTCACACCTAGTAGAGGATAAAACTAGAATACTGGAAAATACTTAATCTAAGAGAAGCAAGAAAGGAGAGAAAAATACACATAGAACAGGTAGAAAAAATAAAAAGCACAAAATAAAGCAATATATTTAAACCGAAATGTATCAGCAGTTACAATAAATATCATAGTTGATAAACTGGATTTATAAAAATAAAGAATAAATGTTTAGACACATTTAAAACATAAGGACACTAAGAGGTATCTTAAAAGGATGAGAAAAGATATGGTATGAAAATACTAACCAACAAATCTGGCATGGTTACTTAACATAACATGAAGTATACTCAAAGACAGAAAGAATTACTATATGTAATAAGATTCACTCTATAACAATAAAAGGCTCAATTCGCCAGGAAGACATTACTATTTAAAATTTACAATGCATCTAATTATATAGCTTCAAAATATACAAAGCAAAAATTGACAGATTTATAAGAAATAGAAAAATGCTTAACTATAGTGGGTGATTTAACTAGTTTCTCTCAGTAGCTGATAGAGTAACTATACAAAAAATATAAATAAGGATTTAAATGATTTAACTAACATTGATTAACAGATTTGACATACTGAATTTATATAGGACACTGTACCCAGCAACTACAAAAGTGCAAGCCCATAAGAAGCATATTAAAAAATTTGACCATATACTGAGTCATAAAGAACAACAAAACAAAGGCCGCAGATCATGTTCTCTGACTATGATGTAATTCATCTAAAAATTGGTAAAAACAAAACAACAAAAACAAAAAAACTTAGGAAATCTCTAATTGTTTAGATAATGAGAAATACATTTATAAGTAAGCCACAGGTCATATAAGAAATCACAATGGAATTTATTTCAAATATTTTGAAATACAAATATAAATGCTGAATTCTAGGACACAGTTAAAGTAGTTTTAAGATGGAATTTATAACGTTAAGTAAGTATATCAGAAAAGAAAAACATTCGAAGATCAATGGATGAATCACCTATTTCAAGAAGTTAGAAAAAGCTTGACAAAATAAACCAAAAGAAAGTAGAAAGAAAGAAATAATAAATATAAGAGCAGAAATTAATGAAGTAGGAAACAGTATATAATAGAGAAGATCAACAAAGCCAAAAGGTAGTTTGTTGCAAAGACTAATAAAATTGACAAACCTCTAGTGAGATCGAGTGCTTGTATGGGAAAGAGATTGGTATGGGGGGAGAGCATGGGAAAATAAAGGTACAAATAACTAATGTTAGGAATGACAAAGGAGCCTTCACTACAGGTCTTGTATACACTAATATACCAAGAAAATTTGATAAACAATTATATTTCAATAAATTTGAAAAGTTAGATTGGACAATTTCCCAGAAAAATATAGCAAAACTGATTTGAAGAGAAAAAGCAAACTTGGATAGTGCTATACTACTAAAGAAATTGAATCAGTAGTCAAAATCTCCTTGTAAGAAAACTCCTGGCACAGATGGATTTACCAGCAATGTCTGTCAAACATTCGATATAGAAATAATTCCAGAGCGAGACAAACTCTTTTCGAAAATAGAAAAGGAGTAGAATTTCTCCAACTCATTATCAGAAACTAATATATTTTGATGCCAAAACTGGACTAGGACAAGAAAACTGGACAAGAAAGGAAAATTACCAGACATCTCACTCATAAAAATGGGTACAAAAATCTGAAGCCAAATTTGGCAAGCCAAATCTAGTTATATATAAAAAGGATCAAGACCAAATTGAATTTATCCCAGAAATATAAAGTTGAATTACTTTAGAAATACAATTAATATAATTTACCACATTAATGGGATAATATAGGAAAATTGTATTATTGTCCCAAAAGATACAGAAAACCATTCGATAACATTAAAAATCCATTTACAATAATAGTATAAAAATCTCTTAAAGTAGGAATAAATTGATATTTAATCTGATAATGAATATGTACAAAAACTACTGCAAACATTCTTAATTGTGAAACATTGGAAAGGAACTCCAAGATCAAGAATAAAACAATACCTGCTATCACTTATTATTTTATTTTATTGATTTTTTAAAAACATTTATTTATTTTTGAGAAACAGAGAGAGACAGAGCATGAGCAGGGGAGGGGTAGAGAGAGAGGAAGATACAGAATCAGAATCAGGCTCCAGTCTCTGAGCTGTCAGCACAGAGCCCAACTGGGGCTCAAACCCACGAACCACGAAATCATGATCTGAGCCCGGAAATCATGATCTGAGCCTAAATTGGATGCTTAACTGATTAAGCTTGAGGAGCCCCTACTTGCTATCACTTCTAATCAGTGTTGTACTGAAAATCCTAGGAAATAGAGTAAGGCAAGGAAAGAAATACATGATATAAATATCAGAAAGGAAGAAATAAAACTATCACTAGTGTCAGATGACATGACTGTGTAAGTAGAAAACCTGAAAGAATTTCTGATAAATTAGTAGAATTAACAACAGCATTTGGGAAATTTACTGCACACGAAATTAATGTATAAAAATAAATTGTAGTTCTAGATAACAGCAAGTTCATTAGATGAAATAAGACTGCAAATATCATATCAAGTGCCGAGGATCACGTCCATCTAAAGATGATCAAATAAGCACGGCCATCATGGAGAAAATTTTAACATTCTATTGAAAGACATCAAAGAATACATAAATGATGGGAAAGTGCTACCATATTCATAGGATGGAACACATGATTTGGTGAAGATGCCCATTCTTTACAAATTGATTCAAAGATTTAATGTAGTAACAACCCAAATTCAAAAAGATCCACTTGTGGAATTTGGTAAGCAAACTCTAAAATGTATACAAAAGTGCTAAGGGCTAAGAATAGTCAAGACAGAAAGTGGAAGGACTTGCTTACCAGACTTTATTTTAAGACTTCTTGGTAAGCCCTAACCAGACAGTGTAGTGATATTGGTGTAAGGATGAAAAATAGGCGAATGGGTAAAACACAGAGCCACCAAACAGACCCATGCATGTCCGGACAAGTGACTTATGACAGAGGTAGTATATCAGAGCAGTGAAGAAAGGGTGGATTTTTTTAGTAAATGGTGCTGGAAATATTGGGTATCCAAATTGAAAAGAAAAAGAAAACAACACTATTTGGGATATCTACTTCATACCATAATAAATAAATTGTAGATAGTACTTAAATGTGAAAGTAAAAAAACAGAAATATTTTAGAGGATAACACAGGAAGAGAATATCCTCATGACTTTGCATGTAAGGACTGATTTCTTAAACAAGACATAAAAAACACTGATCATAAAGGAAAAGATTGATGCTTTTTGACTACATTAAAATGAAAAACTTATGTTAATCAGAAGATACAATAAAAAGAATGAAAAGACAAGCTTATGGAGTAGGAGATGATATTTATAACATATAAAACTGACAGAAAAACCTCACTAATAATCAAAATAAAGAGCTCCTGTGAATCAAAAAGATAAAGGTTGACAATCCAATACAAAAACTGAATAAATGGGTACTTCATAATAGAGGAAATTTAATTAGCCAATAAGCATATGAAAAGATGTAATCAGGGAAATGCAAATTAAAACCAATCAACCACAAATGAAATGTCATTACACACCCATTAGATTGGCAAAAATTAAAAAGCCTGACAATACCAAGATTTGCCAGGATATAAAGTAGGGAAAACTGTCATACATGTTGATGGGAATTTAAACTGGAGCAAGAACTTTGAAAAAGAGTTTGGCTGTATTTAATACAGCTAAGCATGTCTCATGACCTTATGTATAAACCCTGGAGACACTTATCAGATGTGTACCAGGACATGTGTATGAGAATGTCAACAGCAGAATTTTCCATAACAGCTGTACTTAGGAAAAATTCAACCATCCATCGAGATTAAGTGGATTCTTAAAATCATGCTTAGTGAAAAAAGCCAGTCATGAAAGAATAATACATACTAGTTGTCAGATTACTCTGTTGTACAACTGAAGCTAATGTAACATTGTGTGTCAAGTATACTTTGATAAATTTTTTTAAGTTTATTTGTTTATTTTGAGAGAGAATCCCAAGCAGGCTCCACACTGTGCTGAGACAAAGTGGGGCTCAACCACATGCGAGATCATGACCTGAGCTGAAAATAAGAGTTGGCTGCTCAATTGACTGAGCCACCCAGATGCCCCTAAAATTATTTTAATTAAACAAAAGAATACATATTGTATGGTTTCGCTTATGCAAAATCATAATTATGAAAATCAATCTATCGTCTATAAAAACAACCTATGATGACAAAAAAGGACATCAGCGGTTGTCTGGGGGCCAGGATGGAGGGAGGAGTGGACTGCAAAGGACATGAGAATCTTTTTGTAAATGTTCTGAATCTTGTTTTTGGCAGAAGCTTCATGGGTATATAAATATGTCAAAACTCATCTAATTATACATTTATATGGGTACAATTTTTAGGTTTACAAATTGATTTAAATAGTAATGGACAAATGAACTATTGCATCAGGGCTGGTCATATAATTTGCCAGGCTCAGTGCCAAATGAAAATATGGGCACCTTCAAAACAGCAAAAAGAAAGCTTTTTCCTTTCTTCTGTGGTTTATTTTGATCTGTCATGGTGTTTGCGATTTTCTATTTAATGTCATGCTCTCTTGGGTTCAGGGACACTCAAAGGGCAAGTGCAGATCCTCCTAGACACTTGGGGGCCCCACCTCATGACTCCATACTAGTGCAGGCATGGAACCCACCAACTTCTGGGTTCCCACCAGCTTCCAGACTTGGTCCCCAAAGTTGAGGCAGTCATCTCCCCTTTTTGACCCACAGAATATGGCATCTTCATGCCTAGAAGTGCTAGGTTCCTGGCCATGGATAGATGGGAGGTTTGTCCCTGCCAACTCACCTCTGAATTCACCATGGCATTCCTGGCCTAAGACAGGGACAATTGCCACCATACTTCACCCCAGATACTGTAGGAACCAATTTTAACCTTCTCTGTGCCCTCGCCTAGACCTCCAATAGGGGGTTAGCCATTGCTGCATGAAGTTGGGACCGGTGGACCTGGGGTAACTGGGGCTGGGAGTAGTTGGCCAAAAATCTAATTCAGGAAGATGGCAGGAGGTAGGATCATTCTTGAGCCAAGGGTCCAAGTCTGCAGCACATGCTGCATTGGTCCATCATACTTCGCTTTCAAAACTAAAATTCAAAGATAAAGTGAATAAACCAAAAACAGGTCCTTTTGAGTGTGGGACCCTGTATGACTGCCCTGGTTGCATGTCCCATGAAGCAGAACTTGTATAGGATATTCATACAGTAGAATAACATGGAGCACACACATAATATATATAAATCTCACAAACATAATATACAGTGAAAGAAATTAGTCATGCACAAAAAACCATATGGTATAATTTTATTTATATAAAAGTTGGAAACGGGTAAACTAAATTATATTGTTTAGGGCTCATACATAGGCTACAAAATAATAATCAAACAAGAGAAAGTTTATCACAAAGACAAAATAACGATTACCTCCAGGCGTGGGGAGATGGTGGGCTTGTGACCTCAGTTTTCTTTTCATCTGTTCTTGATTCTTTTTGGTTATATATATTAAACAGCACCTCTGAGGATGGCCTGTCTTCTTGCCCGTAGGAGTACCATTTCTGAGAGCCATCTCTAGGGATCGCTGGGCCCACCTGGCTACTGTTCCAAACTTGCTGCCCATCACATTCAGTGTGCCCATTACCTCTGATGCTTAAGTGCTGCCCCTGCTCTCTAGCATTCCAGGATCATGTCAGCCTCGATATTGTAAAGCCCACTCTGGAACAGCATCTTCTACTGTCAGTCCTCATCTACAGAGAACAAATATTACTAGATTTTCAACAATGCTTATGTCCCATATTTGTTACTGCCTTGGTTAATGAAGTGTCTTCCAGGCCCTCCTGAGAAACACAGTGACAGGTTTTCCAGGTTTATATTGTAGGCTTGTTCTAGCATTCTAAGCCTTCTGAGGCTTTCTTCCACAGCTCGCCATCACGTTCTGCCACCTCTACTTCATTTACTCTGTACCACGTTTTTTTCCAATCTTTAAGTGTCATTTCCTTAATATATTAGGACTGTCACCCAGGGCGCTTGTATAGTCAGATGTTATATCCTTTATCTAGATTTTCATTCTTCCTCCCTTGATCCGGCACCCCTAGGGCTTACTCCCAGGCATACTTTCCCAGTTCCTGCCAGTACTTGCCAGCCAGGTCCTTCAGCTCTTTTGGTATTTTTTCTCTCTGTTTCTTTAGTAAGCCTCAGACTTCCCAGTCAGGTTTCGCTTAGACTTGATATTAATGATGTGTCTAGTGGCCAGATGGAGATGGGGGCATATTATGAAGAGGGCAAGGATTGCCTTAAAAATAGTGTTGCCAACTTTAGCAAATAAAAATACAAAATACAGGATACTGGAATACTAAAAGATTATTCATTGTTTATCTGAAATTCAAATTTAATTGGGCATCTTGCGTCTTATCTGGCAATCCTACTTATAAAGCACTGTCTCATTGAGATATCTTTGCTCCTTTAAGCAGCAGGTGGGCTGTATATTTCAACAAGGGAGAGTTGGTCACTTCTGTAGGCCTAGAGGGTCCAGGCAATTCAAAGTTCTTGATAAATCCTCAGCCTAGTCTTCAGTCATGCCTCCCCTCCAGCTGCAGAAATTGTTTATTTAAAAAAATTGTTTTAATGTTTATTTTTGAGATGAGAGAGAGAGAGAGAGAGAGAGAGAGATAAAGAGAGAGAGAGCGAGCATGAGTGGCAGAGGGGCAGAGAGAGGGGGGAGACAAAGAATCTGAAGCAGGCTCTAGGCTCTGAGCTGTCAGCACAGAGCCCCACTCGGGCTCCAGCTCGTAAACAGGGAGATCATGACCTGAGCGGAAGTCAGACACAACCAACTGAGCCACACGGCTGCCCTTTTGTTTGTTTTTTGAGTGTTTCTTTAAATTTTGTCGAGAAGATACTCTTTCACCATTCAAAATTGTTCACTGATAAACCTGAGCCTTTGCTTTTCTCTCTGCAAAGAATCAGTAGTGATTACCAAGAGCTTTCTTGTAACTTTCTTGTATCTTTTCTTGTAACTTTCCTATAGTCGCTATTGTTCTATCCCTCTACTGCCTGAGATAGTGGTTCCTAAACTTGTCAGCACACTGAAATCAACAGGGAGCTTCTAAAAATACTAGTGCCTTTATTCTCACCCCCAGAAATTGTGATATAATTATCTTATTTGTAGTCTGGGCTTAGGAAGTTTTAAAAAATTCTAGGTGACTTTAATGCTAGGACACTGTACCAGTTAGTGCATCTTCTTGTGTCTGGATCTCATTATCGCTCACTATAGGTAAGTTTTAATAATCCACTATCGCAGCATCCAGACAGCATCGAAACCTAGATCTCCTTGTTATGTAGCTGGTGAGTAATCGAACTACAGGAACTCACCTTTCGTGTTTACTTTCTAGAACCCTTCCTGGTATCAATTGTTGTAGGTAGGGTTCTCTGAAGCCAGGGAATCTTATCCAAGTAACTTGCTGGGAATCCTCTCAGAAAAAGAGACTGAGGAAGGCAGGAAAGGGGCAGGAATAAAAACCAGCAAAAATGTGATTCTACCTGGAGACTAGCTGTAGAATCTGATCCCATGAGAAGCTCCTATTGCAGAGTCAGCCCTGTCTTGAGGCAATGGGACTGACCTTTTGTACCCCTACATCCGTTAATCATTGACTGAGGTCTGTCCCCAGAGGGGATGACAGAGGGCTGGTGTATAGGTTCTTAACCAGGGCCGAGACTAGGGTGAGGGGAGCAGGGTAAAATTGAAGAGTGGCAAAAACAAACAAACAAACAAACAAACAACTCAGTAATCAAGATGAACACTGTTTTAATGCAATATTTTAAGTAAATAAAAATTAATAAAAATCATAATGAACAAAATCAAATTTTAAAGATAGAATTAGGGGAAGAGATTCCTGTTTGGCCATGGGCAAGTCTTAGAGAGAGAAAGCAGCTATGGGTTGTTTAGCACCAACATTCGCAGCATCCAAGGGGATGAATGCATTGGCCCTGGGTGAGGCACTAACATCCATTACACCACCTTTCCCTATACAACGTTTCATTGTATTTGAGTTTGAGTTGACTCTATTCCCCTGGGATTTGGGGGACGTAGAAGTGGAGAGAAATACTTGGACCTGTTTAATAAGGTCAGAAATCCCTGGCCTTGATGATTGCTGCAGGGATGAACTTGTGACCCAAACAAACCTAATCAGCATTCTCTCAAGGATATTTCTGCTGGACCTAACAAAAAAGATTCTCCAGACAACATAAGCCAGAACTTCTTGTGACCATCTTTCCCAGCTGCATTGAAAGAACCTGCCTATAATAGGAGAGGAGGTCAACAAGCAAAGAAAGTCCACTCCAAAATGAAGCAGGGTAATAGAAAAGAGTAGCTTGAAAATATTGATTGTATCTTTGGACTGAGGCTGGACCAAGATTTTCCATTCTGTGATGCATCAATTAGGAATATTTTTGTTGTATGGAATAGAAAGTATGACTCAAGGAATAAAACCAACTTGAGGAATAAAGGGTGAGAGGAGAAAGGAGAGGGAGAGAGAGAGAAAAACTATTGGTTCACATAACTGAATGTGTGGCTAAAAACAGGGCCTGCATGACATCACTATGATCTATCTCTTGGATCTGCTTTCTTAGGACTGGTTCCATCTTCAGGTTAAACATGAACCAAACAATAAGCTGGGGGAGAGATACTCTGGTTTACTCAAAATCTACTTATCCTTTGGCAATAGTTCCATGATTCCTGAATATTCATTACTGTATTCTTTCTTTAGGATGAATTATTTCCAGTTTGCTTTATCAGTTCTGACCTCATGATCACTTATACCTGACTCTTAGTGTAGGACTGCACCTCCCCATCCTGCCCCTATACAATAAAATACTTATTCATTGCTGCTTTCATACTTCCTCTGCTTCTCTAAATTCTGATACTATCTTATTTCATTATGCTTTTCTTTTGGTTCTCCTTTGTCAAACAAGTTCTTAAACTTCTGCAATATGATGCACCCTTTCTTCCTTCTTCCCAAGATAATATACATAAAGCTGTTTAACATAGTGCCTGACATATAGCGTGCTCAATAAATAGCGATGATGATGATGATGGTGATGACAACGACGACGGTGATGACGATGATGCAGCATCACTTCTCCACATATGTTTGGGAAGATTTGACCAAACCAATACTTAAGACCCTGATGCAAGGTTTTCTTTATAACTTACCTGATTTTCCTGCTGCAAATAAACTATTTCTAGTAAGTTCTCAATATAAGCAACTAGAGAGAATAAAAACTCTTAAAATTTTCATTGACCTATCACCTTGTTTCTTTAAGTCTTGCTACAATGTTTTTTTTTCCAGTCAGGACTGTTTAAACGCTGAGGACATTCAGACATTCACGTATGATAATATACATACCTGCTTCGGACACAGGAATATATTTTTAACATTATGAAAAAGGATTCCTTTTTTTCTTTCTAAATTGATAATGAGAGTCTCAAACTCTGAGACTGTGACTCTAAGAGAGTTCAACAAATAAACTGAAAACTAGAAGGAAAAACATCAGTAAAAAAAAAACCCACTATGTTTGGATTGTTTGGTTTGGCTTTTTTTTTTTTTTTTAATGGAATATACTTGATGTTTTCCCATCAAGTGGATACAGCTTAACTGTTTTACAAAGGTTGTGAGCCTGAAGCCTGAGGGCAAATACTTGATGTGTGCAGTTAAAAAGTGGCAGGTGGACTGGTGGAAACAGCATGTAACTAGTTTGTGTTACCAGTCAGCATGGCAACCAAACCCTGGCATGTTCTAATAAGGAGCTTCCGATATATCCTCTGAGTTGCAAATATGAACTTAAAGAGTTTTCTTTATTTGGTAGCCAGCAATCTGGGAAGCTTATTTAGACTATTGTGTAGGGCCCTATGAATATCGAGATGTATTCATTCCCCTTTCTTCATTCACTAAAGAAAATTTATTAATCACTGTAATCAAATGTGTAGATTAATAGGAAATAATTTGAGAAGTGGGAAATCTTATGTATTTTTTTGTGAGACCTGAAAACTACTGATTCTTATCTCTTTTCTGTTTCATTCATTATCTGTGCCTTTTACCTTTAATGCTTGTTAATATACTGTTTGCAGACAAATATTTTCTTAGGAAATATATAAAGAGCAGACAGAAATAACTGCTCACATAATTAGAAATGTTTTATTACATGTTGGCTAACTTAAAGTGTACCAAGGTTCAGAAATGTTGCTGTAAACAGATAGTTTTCCTTTTCTCTTCTACTTTAACCTTCCCACCACACTACCCATCTGAGTGAGTTCATTTTCTGTTTCCACATCTCTCCAGACCCTGCTTCTTAATTCCTGTGGTATCCAGCTTCTACCTCCCTTGAGGACCAAGGAATGTTTGAGTTCTTTTAAGCTCTAAAAGTATATGATTCCATGAAATGAGAGGTTCTACTTAAGTTAATAAGGATGTTTACTAAAATTGAGGGGTAGGTACAGGGCACACCTTTACCTCCTGTGTAGGGCCATGTGACTCTATATTCCTGCTTCCTGTTGGCTGGGAAGATCTGGTCTGGTGTGACTGCTTTGAAATAATGGGTTCAGAAGGCTGAGATGGTTCAAGGGATGATTATCCTGGGTGGCCAGAGGCAACTTTTTTAGGGATTGAATCCAAGTCCTACTTAGAGTGGGAAATTAAGATTTTAACCTGGGTTGATTGTCAGGTCTCAGTGGTATGGCAAGGTCAAGAGGCAATTCGGTGATCAAAAGCCAAAGCTAGGATGGTCGGTAGAAGTTGGCATGTAGAACATGAAACTACTCAGGCTAAGATGTTTAGGAGTACAGCTGTGTATAACAAAATAACATTTGCTATTTGGGGGCTTGAAGTTCCCCTGGGAAACCTGGAGGTCCTCTATATATTGGCCGATGGCCGGAATCATGGTGCTTGGTAGGGAAGGAAAGCTTTAGGATAAGAATGAATTATTGCTAGCACGGGCATTCTGTGATCCAAGCATACGGTGTTACTGTGCAGCCTGGGTAGTCATTAGGTATGTGGCCCAACAGAAGTAGCGGTATTTGGGCCAGGTTTTAATGATGAACAAGAGTCCATTAGGGGCACCTGGATGGCTCAGTCAGTTAAGTGTCCAACTCTTGGTTTCAGCGAAGGTCATGATTTTACAGTTTGTGGGTTTGAGCCCCGCATCTGCACTGTCAGTGCAGAGCCTTCTTGGGATTCTCTCTATCCCTCTCTCTCTCTGCACCTCCCCCTCTTGTGCTCTCTCTCTCTCCCAAAATAATAAATAAACTTTAAAGAATTAAAAAAAAATAATCCAATAAACAAAGAGAGAGATAGGGAGAAATATTCCAGAGATACAGAATAGTGTCAATGGAAACAACCTGGATAATACATGCTGTATTTCAGAAATTATTGGTAGCTAAATCTGGGACTATCGTGGTTTCCAACATGAGAAGAGGGAAAAATAAAATTGGTAGAGTTGAGTTAGTTTCGAGTCACATTGCTGATGACTTTGGGTGTTAGACTGGAGGCACTCAATGGTAGAGTTCTAGAATAGTGGAGTTCCAAGTACAATGGTAGATTAAATGCACACATCTAATTCAATTACCTTCTAAAATTCCACTAAAACTAAAGAAAAAAATATTTTTAATTTATGTGGACAAATTGAAAAGTATAAGAATAGGAAAGGAGACAACAGTTTGGAATCTGAAAAGTAGATGGATGAGTGGTAACTAACTTAATAAAACAGGACAGCCAAGTCTAACCTGTCAGTGCAGAAACCCAAGAAACAATCCAGTTTATACTTCAAAATCATCAAAAACCTCAGGAACTGGTAGGACTGAGAACCGATTGAGGGTGATGGTTAAGGGAAAAGATAAGGGCCAAAATAAGGAAGACTGGGTAGAAGTTGTTTGATAGTTAGAGCTGAGCTCTCCTTTCCCACTCCATACCACTGGGCAACTTTCCTCTCCCATCCTGGCAGAAGTCAGGAGTCTTGTTCTCTGGAGAGGGTAAAGCAGAAAGTGTTTGAGTTGGGAAACATCTCACACATTTGAGGATGGAGTTACCATACTGAGAACATAGGCTACATAAATTTATTCATACTGAATAAAGCTTGCAGGAACCCACCACTATCACGTGTGCACATATGGCTTTTCTCTTTTCTCTCACGTGGCTCCCAAAGTGCTGACAGCCAGACTTCCACCTTCCAGGCAGGATACTGGAAAACTACCAACTGAAGAGAGATTTAAATATGGTTTCCCAATAAAGGCCCACCCAGATCCCTTTACCGTAATGGTAAAGTTAAAAAGCCCATCCATAGACTTCCATCCTCCAAACAAATTTTTAATTCCTTACTCTTAATCATGAACAATCAAGCATCATCAGACATCCAAGGAATCCTCCAGCATGGATGATATAGACCAAAGCCAACAAATAATAAATAACAACTTGGAGGACGTAGAGATAAGGGAGGAAAAATAAGATTTAAACAACAACTTATTATTAACATTTTCAGAGTCAAGTGATGATATTGCAACCATTAAGAATAGACTCCTTGGAGGGAGGGGGCAGAGGGGGTGATGGGCATTAAAAAGGGCACGTGTTGGGATGAACACTGGGTGTTATATGTAAACCAATTTGAAAATAAACTATTATAAAATAAAAAAAAACACAAAAAAAAACAAAAGCAAACAAACAAACAAAAAGAATAGACTCCTTGCAAAAAGAAACATCCAGAGAGTAAAAAAGAGCTCTTGGAAATTAAAACATGTTAGCAGAATACGACAAAAAGGTTGAAAGTTGTATATGAGGAAATCTTTAAGAAATAGAACAAAAGACAAAAAGATGGACAAGGAGAGAGAAAGATAAAAAAATGGGATCAGTCTAGGAGATCCAACATTGGAATCCATATTCTAGAATGAGAGATTAGTGAAATAAAAGGGGAAAAATCAATAAAATAATTCAGGAAAATTTCCCTAGAGTGAAGGACACCCATTTCCAGACAGAAAAGACCACCTCAGTGTAAATCACAGTGGATGAATAGGCATTTTATTACAAAATTTAAGAACACTGGATATAAAGAGAAGATCTTAAAAGCTTTCACATAAAAGGATAAGGAGTCAGAATTTCTATAGCTAGAAACTAGAGACAATGAAAATAATTTCTAATCTAAAGCCAAGTGATTAATTAAGTGGGAGAGCAGGATAGGATAAAGACATTTTAGATACACAAAATTTCATTAATTTCTCATATATCCTTTCTCAGAAAGCTACTGGTGGATATGTATCACCAAAGAGAGGGAGTAAATCAAGAAAGATAAAACATGGGGGCACCTGGGTGGCTCAGTTGATTTTTGAATCTTGATTTCGACTCAGGTCATGATTTCACACCTGCACTGGGCTCTATGCTAACAGCACAGAGCCTGCTTGGGATCCTTTCTCTCCCTCTCTCTCTTCCCTTCCCCCATTCTTTCTCTCTTGCTCACTCTCTCTCTCATAATAAATATTAAAAAAAAGACAAAATGAAATGCAATAAATGGGAGATCCAGTTCAGGGTGACTGTTGTTCATCAGACCTAGGGTATAGCTTGTTCAAATTGGAGCAGGCTCAAAATTTGTGTCTAAGAATAGTGCAGGACTCCATATCTGTCAGTATTTTTTCTTCTGGAGTGAACAGGCAGACATGGTAAAAGCCAATGGGATCTCACTTTTATTATAAGATCCACAATAATGTTGGCATATGGGGGAGACTGAAAATCGATATAGTAATATGTTTTTAATATGAAGGATTATACTGAAGACAGGTGTCTCTTTTAATTATCTTAGCAAGAGTTTTATGTTTAGGCTGTTTATTTGCGTAGGTGTAGAATAAAACCAAATGTGCCTGAATAAGGGGGAAAATATGTGCACACACATGTGTACACATATATATGTATGTATGTTTATGTGTATACACTATATATGTATGTATATGTATACACACACACTTATTTATAGGCATAGTGTGTCTATGGAAAGATACATAAGAACCTGGAGATAATAGTTGCCTCCGTGTGGCTAGGGAAAAGAAATGTGAGGAGACCTTTACTTCACTATTTATCTCCTTGTTCCTTTTAATGTTTTGGACAGAATTCAGGGTAAGAGAGACAACAGACTGGGATCAGTAGAGATTGTCTGGTCTTGAATTGAGGAAATAAGGGGCTGAATGAGAAAAGAAGGGGTGGATGCTGAAGTCAGAAGGATACTTGCCTGGTCTTGTGATACCAAATGTGGCAGGAAGGTGGGGTGGCAGTGGGTACCGAGGGAAAGGCTGGAGGGCAGTGGTCAGAGATGACTCTTTGCTTCCTAGCCCAGGTTAACAAGTGTGAGAACACTGAGTGGATGAAACTGGCTTCAGAACGGCGGAAAGAGGAGAGTGGATTGCAAAAGAGTAAGTGGCAGGGGTGGAGGTGGAGGAGTTGGAGGCAGCAGTTGTAGTTCACTTTCCTTGTGACCAAAAACTCATTTTTGCTGGTCATACCATGTACCTTATCATCCACAGCTTCTGGCCTCGTGAAATGATAGAATGGCTTCTGGAAATCTCAGTGATGCATCCTCAGGAGGCACCGCCTCAGAGGGCTGAGGGAGTGGAGTGCAAAATGTGCTGTAGGCACTCAACCAACCAAAATGCTGTCTCTTCTATGGCTGAGAAACAAAGGGGTAGAGGGGCTGATGCTTTGCAAAACTTTCTCCAGCTCTGTCACTTACTAAGTGAGTGACCTTGGGTTAATCACTTTGACCTCTCTATGTCTAGGTTTCCTCATCAACGAAATGGTCATTATATCCTAATATCTGTATCACGGGGTGCCTGGGTGGCTCAGTTGGTTAACCTAATATCTATATCACAAGGCCATTGTGAGGATTAAATGAGATGATGAGTTTAAAAGTTTAGAAGAGTGCCTGGTACAAGGTAAATACCAGTAATGTTAACTAGTACTGTTCTACTTAATGACATCTTTTAACTTTTCTTGGCTTTTCTTCCCCCAGACTTGGAACACAGAAAATGTAGAGAATTTGATATACAAAGGAGAAACGTTTTCATCAGAGATACATTAATGTTTCATTCAGTCTTTGAAAAAATAGTTTTGAGGTACTCTTAGGTGCCTAGGTTTCATTGGTAAAGAAATGAGACATATTGCTGCGCTCACAGAACCTAGAGTTGTCTTTTTTTTTTCCAGAATTTCCTTGGGTCTTCTCACATGTAGCAATATGTACTAAGTGCATACTATATGCTAAGTGCATATACCTATATGTGTGCGTGCATCTATTCATTTTTAGTTGAGATATAATAGACATACAGCATTGCACCAACTTTAGATGTACAACATAATGATTTGATATATGTATAGATTGTGAGTAAGAGTTGTCAACATCCATCACTACACATAGTTACAAATTTTTTTCTTGTGATGAGAACTTTTAAGATTTACTTTCTTAGCAACTTTACAAACATACAAAAGAGTTATATGAATTTATTTTATAATCAAGGTATTTTAAGGAATATTTTACATTAAGCTTTTGGTTAGTGTATGTATGTGCACATAATTTAAAATTACAAAATATAAAAAGTTACAAACTGAAAACCAAGTATCCCTTCCCCAACTCCGTATTTCCCATTTGTCCTCAGAAAGAACCTCCCTTACCGGATTCTTTATGTCTCATGACTAAGATAAACATATAGGACCATATAAGCCCCCCTTTCTTATACAATGGTTAGGGAAAGGGGAAGAGGAGAGAGTTTGGGATGAGTCAGAGGCCATTAGCCAGGGTGACTAGAGAATGAGGCTTCCATAGAGACATTAAGAGGGAGGAAGTACATTAGGAGGACAGAGGAAGTAATATCAGACTACAAGGGTTAAGTAGTACCGTTGAAGCAGAAGCAGAAAATAGAGACTTTTAAATCAATTTAAGAAAAATTTATTAAGAACTCATTGTACAAAACATGTTAGGACTTACATGCATGGCTTAATGAAGGCAAATGGAGGGCATAACACACAAATGGTAATATTACAAGGACAAGCATGGCTAGTACAGCTGTCTACAATCCTCTAGGTTCCTTTATGTAGAATAAGAAGAAATATTTCTGTGGGTTGGACTTCCCAAAGTTCTCTCTTGGTTTGGACTGAGGCTGCCTCATCCCTTAATGATGCTGCCTTAAAGCCAGGGTCATCTGACTCATTTCTACTGGGATAGTATAGTCCTCTCGTGTACCCAGTTTCCCCAACATGCATAATGACATATAGACAGTCCTCAGACACAAATTTGCCAGCCCTGCTCTGGGCCAGCTGATCTCTCCCTAGGGCACCTGCCAGCTAAATCAGCCTCCAGATGACTTACATCTTGGTCCTCCTAATTCGACTCTAGCTCTTTGTGTCTCAGACATAAGTTGAAAGAGTCCAAGCTTCCTTCCATTTATCCCATTATCAAGATGATAGCTCTCCTTCCCCAGCTCTGCCTGCAGCCAGATAAAACATCACAAAAACTTGATTATTATCCAAACTTCTCACTGACCACCAGGGAAGCTGCTGTCTGTCTTAAGTCCTTTTGGACAGACTGTCCACCTGTTGCTTGTCTCAAGGTTTGTTGGAGGGCTGTACAGACAGGACATTCATGTGCATCTCTGTTGTCAAGATCTTTCACTTTTTTTCTCTTTTGAGTATTGTGATCTCTCAGTTGGTTCTTGCATAGTTGCCCTGGACCATCGTCTCAGTCATTTCTTTCAAGAAGAGAAGTAGGTTTACAATGCACAGTGCTTGACCCAGTGTTCTCTGCTAAGGCTTGTCTATAGCTTGTTTGGCAGGTGGATCCTTTTCAGATTAGCAACAGCCCAGTTAGAAGTGGCTCCAGGATCCAGAGCTGATTCCATCTTCATTGTTCTTAATTTTCCAAATTTTGAGTTGGTCTGCTCATCATTGTCAGCACACCAGGCCACCATTTTCCTACTGACCTTCACAGAGGGACAAGAGCTCCTCAGCAGTGGTTTTCTCAGGGCACAGTAATTACATTATTATAGTTCACATCTCTTTATGTTTCAAGATATTAATAGCAACACTATAAAGCCATAAAATGCATAACTCCCACTCAGACTGAAGAGGTAGTTGTTCAGTCACAAATATACAAGATAGAATGAGGCACTACCTTAGAGTGAATCATAGATAAAAGCCATTATTCCAGTATTTGGGAGTTCTACATAAAACACGATTTGTAAAATTAAGAAAAGAAGGCTAAATGTGAAACAGGAGGTGTTAGTCTTAAACATTATCCCTGAGGCAGGAACCAGTCAGGTGAGCTTGCTGCACAAGTGTGCTCTGAACTGAAAAGAAGCAGTTAAGGTCTGCTCTTGGGATAGGCATTACAGGATGGCTTTCTCAGATGGAGTCCTGGAGCACCGCTATTATTAGTGGTAATAATAATATTAATAGACCAGAGAGAGGTAAGCCCAAAACTTAAAAGGGAAGGCATATAAACAATGGATAGTAATATGGACTTTACTCTTTAATTAAAAAAACGTGTAGTATTTTTGTCGCCTGAGGCTGTCTTCGCTGTGTTAACACACCTGGCTTCATCAGATCTCTCAGGTGCGTGGTATTGTACTCTGGCAAAACAGAAAAAAAAACCCAACTGGATGAGATTTTGCAATAGAGTTGCTTTCTTTTTCTAGATTTCAATGATAGGGTGGAATATAGGAGGCTACTGCAACAGCAATAAGGAGAAACAAACTATTGAAGAGAGAGATGGAGATATGCTGTTCATGCTTCTTTCAATTAACTACCCTTTATTTTTGTCTGGGCCTGCCCCCCTGCCATATGTTGATTCCTTGCTGCCTTCTCAATGTAGGCTCTTCTGGACCATTTCTGAACTGGGTCTTTGAGGACAGGCAACATCTCAGCACCTGGGCTCATCATCCGGGATTCCTAGACTCACAGCCATTATGCATTAGGTAAAGGCTGAGCGCCCTGGGAGCTGTGCACCCTGGGGTTATGACTGTATCTTTGTGACCAGGCTTTTGACTTAGGATTGCTGTGACCCTAAAACTATGTGGCCAGAGCCTTGATATTTTGAGAGCCCTGATCCTCAGGGAGGATGGAGTACAAATAATCTGATTTCATCATGTTGCGAAAGGACTGCACCAGGAATCCTTATGTATTCTTTATGCATACATTCATTCTTTCAACAAATATTCGTTACAATAGCCGAGCTATGGAAACAACCTAAGTGCCCATTGATAGATGAATGGATAAAGAAATTGTGGTACGTACATACAGTGGAATATGATTCAGTCATAAAAATGAATGAGATTTTGCCATTTGTGACAATATGGATGGATCTCGAGAGCATTATGATAAGTGAAATAAATCAGAGAAAGACAAACACCGTATGTCTCTCTTATACGTGGAATCTAAAAATAAATAATACAAAACTGCCCTTCGTAGACACAGAGACGGATCTGTGGTTGTCAGAAGTGGGGGGCAAGGAGTGGGAGAAATGAGTGAACTGTTTTTGTTTTTAGTTTGAATAAATTGAATTTAAAAACAACTGAAAACGTGAACTCTTAACAACAACAAAAAAGCACCTCACCACATTTTGTTTACTATAGCCCCTAGTATGTGGACAAAAGATAATATAAAGAAAAGGATATACACATTTCCCCTGTGCCGTATTTAGGATTGCTTATTTGGATTTGATTAGGTAAAGAATCTAGAAAGAAAGCAAATAAATAAGAAATAAAAATCAAACAACTTATAATATGGCTCAGCTGAAAGCAAATGTAAGAGAAACTAAGCCCTGATGAATAGCATTACTTTTCCATGAAATTCTTTTTCAACATGTTATATAATTTCAACATATTTATCAAAACACTACCATGTAAATTTTTATGAATATGTCCCATTATCTGTAAACCAGCAGATGCCATGAAAATTATAACTACAGAAAATTGTGGGAATTATAAAAAGGCTACTTTCTATGGATTAAAAACTACCTGCCGCTATGCCAGACACTGTGCCGGGTGCTGGCAGCTCAATGATAAGCTTAACTCTTATGGTCTCTACCCTCCATAAAGTTTAGTGTAGTTCACAGAGGTTAATAATGTAATTGCATAAAAATGTAAGTATTACCTGGTGTTATGAAGACAAAGTATAGGGATCCATATGATTCTATAACAGGCTAGTATAATCTAGTTCAAGAAAGAGCTTTTTTAGAAGTGCATCTTGAATCAAGATCTAAAGAACGAGTAAAGAAGTGGCAGAAGAACATTCCAAACAGAGGGCACAGCAGATGCAGACACTGAAGCTAAAGGGAATATGTTACCTCTCCTCACTTATGTATTTATTCCTTCCACACATATAGGATTCCCACTAGTCCAGGCATCATGATAGGTACCAGGGTTACCATGTGCATAGCACACAGCCCACACACATCACACAGACCCCCTCTGGTATTAATTTTTTTTCTTTACCATGACTTGAGCTTGCCATGCCCCTTGAACTTTGTGCATTGGATACCCTGCCATCTATTTATAGATAGAACACTTCTTTCCAGACCCTGACTAATCTCACTTTCCTTTCCCTCTTCATTAGTTCATGTTTACTAAGGTTTCAGCATGCCTCAGTCTCAACTGATGGTCAAGTTATAGATTCTCTGGAGATGGTATCTCTTTCAGCAATGTTGTAAGGTCAAGACTCACCTTTCATTGGTCTGTTCACTCTCTTTTCTCTCCATTTTGATGGTTTCTGAAAGAGACTGAAACAACTTTAGAAGATGTATTGCCTTACAGACACTAAACAAGGGAAAATTTGAAGAGAATACAAAGTTCTAGGACTCAAAGAGAAATGTAGCCATACATGTGGAAAAGATGGTTACTTGATGCAATTTCAGGGGGACTGAGAAGGAGTTTTTTGCATCCAAAAAGCGAATGCTTTCCTTTATTCACTGTGCCTTAAGTTTTAATACTGGAAATAGGTTTTTCACTTATAGCTGTATTCTTTGCTAAAATAAAAATACTGCTGGGAGGCGTAACGCACTTAGTTTTAGCAATCATTTAGTGATTGGAAAAGTTTTCAATCCTTCTCTGAAAGTAAAAGTTTAGAAGAAGGAAGAAAAGGAAATCCTGAAGATGTTGATGCCTAAATGGTTGAGTCAGCTGGCACTACCCAATATTGTACAATGTGGCATGGATGAGCCCATGTGGGAAATCTCTAATTGGCTAGATCTCCCAAAGCCTGGGTTGCTATTGATATGGGCTCACCACTGATGCAACTTGGAATATGAATTCCTTTAGGTTGACTGTTGTGATAGTGCTTTTGTCTCACTCAGAACCTTGCAGCAGGGATTGTTAACCTGGGTGTTCAGAGAGGAATTTACGGAGTAAAACAATACCCTGATGGTTTTGAACACTTCCTACCATTGGCAGTTCTCAGTGTGTGTGTGTGTGTGTGTGCGTGCATGTGTGCTTAAAGATAATCAGCTTTATTGGGGTATAATTAATACACAATAAAATCCAGTAATTTTCTGTATAGATTTTGATGAGTTTAGTAAATGTATGCAGTCATGTAACTACCACCATAACCAAGATATAGAACATTTATATAAGGCCCCAGTAGTTCCCTCCTGCCCCTTTTCAGTCAATATTTTCCCCCTATCCCATCCTCTGATAACCACTGATCTAGTTAATGTCACAGTAGTTTTGCCTTTTTTAAAATTTCATAATTCTAAATGATCATAAGTGTGTGGTCATGTGGTCTTTTTGTGCCTGGTATCTTTCTCCTAGCATACTTCTTTTTAATTCATACTATGTTACTAGTAGTCCATTCGTTTCTATAGTTCGGCAGTATTTCACTGTATGAATATATCACCATTTGTTTATCCATTTACCAACTGATGGAAATTTAGGATACCAGGCTTTTAGTATTTCAGCTGCTATGGACATTTGTGTATGTATCTTTGTATAGACATATGTTTTATTTCTCATGGGCAAATATCTAAGATTTTTGGATTGTGTAGCATTGCATGAGAGTTTCAATTGCTTCACATCCTCTCCAGCACTTGATATTTACGAGTACTTTTAATTTTAGCCATGTTAGTGGGTGTATAGTGCTATCTCATTATGACTTTAATTTGTATTTCCCTAATGACTAATGATGTTGTGATTGTGTGACAGTCACACAGAGCTCATTAGCCATTTGTATATTTTCTTCTATGAAGCATGTGATCAAGTCTTTTGCTCCCAGCCCTTTGTTAAATGGATTGTCTTCTTTACTGTGTAGTAATATAAAATTATATATTCTGGATATATAGTATATAAGTCCTTTTCAGATATGTATTTTGCAAACATTTTCTCCTAGTCTGTAGCTGACTTTTAATTTTCTTAACAAAGTCAAGGGCAAAAGTTTTTTTTTAATTTTGATTAAGTCCAGTTTATCAATTTTTACTTTTTATGATATACTTTGTGCTACTGTGTCCTAAGATTTGCCTAACCTAAGATCATAAAGATTTTCTCTGATTTTTTAAAATCTCTTAATTTCAGCTCTTATTTTTAGGCCTATGATCCATTGCAAGTTATTTTGTGTGTGTCTGCATTAATATTTTTCCATGTGGATATCTAATTGTCCCAAAACCACTGTTGGAAAGACTATCCTTTTCTGCATGGAATTACCTTGGCTCCTTTGTCCAAATCAGTTGACCATATGAATTTAGTTTTTGATTATCCCTCTTGTTTCATTTGTTGGTATGTCTGTGGTTTTACTAATACCACACTGTCATGATTACTATAACTATATAGTAAATCTTGAGATTAGGTAGTATAAGTTGTCCATTTTTATCTTGTTTTTCAGAATTGTTTGGCAATTATATGTCTTTTGCATTTCCACATAACTTTTAGAATTAGCTTTTTAATTTCCACTAAAGAGCCTGCCAGTATTTTGATTGGTATCTCATAGAATCCACAGATCACTTTGGGTCAAATTGATGTCTTAATATTTACCCTTCTGATCCATGAACATGGCATATTTCTATATTTATTTAGGAGTACTTTAATTTAGTCAGTAGTAATGTTTTTCAGTTTTTAGTGTACAGGTTTTATACTTGGTTTTGAAAATTTACTCCCAAGTTTTAATATTATTTGATGCTACTGTAAATGGTATTTAACATTTTTTTCAGTGTCCAACTTGTTTGTTGTTAGTATACAGAAACACAACTGATTTTGATTTTGTGTATTGACCTTGTATCTTGAGACTTAGCTACACACAATTAGTTCTAATAGCTTTCTATGGATGCCTTAGGCTTTTCTAAAAACATTATCATGTTATGTGTGAAAAAAAGACAGTTTTTCATCTTCTTTTCCAATATGTGTGCTTTTTCTTTCTTTTTCTAGATTAAAAAATTTTTTTAATCTTTATTTATTTTTGAGAGAGAGGGAGAGAGACAGAGCATGAGCAGGGAAGGGGCAGAGAGAGAGGGAGACACAGAATTGGAAGCAGGCTCCAGGCTCTGAGCTGTCAGAACAGAGGGTGCAGGGCTCGAACTCGGGAACCGTGAGATCATGACCTGAGCTGAAGTCGGACACTTACCAACTGAGCCACCCAGGCACCCCTCTTTTTCTAGATTTTTGCACCGGCTATGACCTCCATTACAATGTTGAAAAATATAGTATATTTAAATGTGGTATCCTTGCCTCATTCCTGATCTTATGGACAGTCAGACAGTAAGTCTTTTATCATTAAATATGATGTTAACTGAAGGTTTTGGTATATGCCCTTTGTCAGGTTGAGGAAGTTCCTCTATATTCCTATTTTTATGAGAGTTTTTCTTTCTTTCTGATCTTTCTGAAAATTATGAATGAGTATTAACGTTGCCAAATGCTTTATCTGTATCCACTGATGTGATTACATGGCTTTTCTTTTTGGTTTGCCAATATGGTGGATTTTATTGTTTGATTTTTATATATTGAGCCTAACTTATATTCCTGGAATAAATCCCACTTGGTCATGATGTATCATACTTTTAATATACTGCTAGATTTTAGTTGGTAATTGTAAAGAGTTTTAAGGTATATGTGTAGTTTTCTTCCCTTTTCAGAGCAGCCTGGAAACTGACTTTAAGTAGTAAGTTGGGGGCAATCATAGGGCTCATCTCATCATTTTCCTTCTTTCAGGGACTACAATTTTCTACGGTTTATTGTCCAATGACTGAAAACAGTTGTTTCCTATTTTGTCTGATTTCCAGTTGTTTATAGTATGAGGGAAATTCCCATAGCAGTTAATCCTACATGGGAGGAAGGAGAAGTTTATATCTTCTATATAATTTTAAAAGAGCCTTAATTTTTACAACTCAGTTGTATTTTCTTACATCTTCTTATAACCATGCACTGAGATGCCCTTTGAAGCCACAGTTAAGTCCAATCTTTGTACTCTACAGCAGGTCTTCAGATATTTGAAGAAAACACCTTTCTCCTCCCCAAAGCTTCTTTTCTGGCCAAGCATCCTCAGTTGCTTGAACTATTTCTTATTTGACTGAGCTTCCAGACATTTTATACATCTGGCTAGGTTTTGTTTTTGTCAAGGTTCCTTTTTAAAAAAATAATGCTTATAGCTGAGTACAGTTTTTCAGATGTCTGTGGACCAACATAGAATATTTATATTGTCCTTTCATATCCATGACAAAATCATCACCATTGCAAAAAAAAAAAAAAAAAAAAAGCTTGTATTTTAAAATGAAAGCAGACAACAAAAAGGCAGATTCCAATCTTGTGGATTCAATTACAAATTTAGCATTTTGAAGGCCAGATATGATAATATCACCAACTTTCAGTTTTTAAGTCCTGTGAAGGTTTCTGTCTAAATAGTGGTGAAAATTATTTATTTCAGAAAAGACACCTGCCCTTTAAGAAATCATTCCTGAAAGAGTTGAGACTCTTCCAGGTTTGGTGGAGGGAGGCAAACTGTTAAAACTGTTGGTTGCTAGGGCTCTATTACATACAGATTTCAGTCATACAAGACCCAAATGAGGAAGTAAAACTTCAGGAGGAGCTATTTTTAGTCTCTTTCCCCAATGGGTAAGCTGATAGGGTAACTTCTGATTGGGAAAGGACAGTAATTCAAGGTTACAATTTCTCATGCCTAATCTGCCCTGTTTGACAAATCAAAAAAGAGAAGAGAGATTAGAAACCAGCTAGAAGAACTGTGGCATTTCCCGTTTATTCATTTAACAGCCTGAACGGAGTAAATGCAGATGGTTGGGGCATAGAAAAAGTATAATTTTCCAGTGTTTCCAAACAAACACTGGAAAAGACTTTTGATGCCAAGTTATTTAGTTTGAGAGATATCTCCTCTGAGAAACAGATTCACATTGGATTAGGAGAAAGCTCCATTTTTTTGAGAAATTCCTACTGGTTATCGGTAAGCTTGTGTCTCTGTGGATAGATCATGACTGCTACCATGTCTATTTGTCAGCAGAATTTGGTTCTCTATGGTTTTATGACTGAGATCCCCATTTCCCTCCTGGCTTTCAGCCGAGGGCCAGTTGCAGATTCTAGAGTCATGGCCCCTTCCTCCATCTTCAAAGCTAGCAATGATGGGCTAAGTCTGTCTCAAGTTTTGGATTTCTCCTCCTTCCATCTCATGCCTCTAACCCAGCCTGGTAAAGATGTTCTGACTCATGTGACTAAATTGGGTTCACCTGGGTAATCAAGGATAATCTTATCATCTTAAAGTCAGTACCTTAACACAAATGCAAAGTCCCTTTTGCCATGTGAGATAACATATAATAGGTTCTGTGAATAGGAGGTGGACATCTTGTTGGGGGCATTATTTAGTCTATCATATAGGCAATGCCAGAGGTATTCACAAAGCAAGTGCAGACACTGCTGAATTACAGAACCCAAATTTACAAACACATCTACATGGCATGGTTACTTGGAACATCTCCCCCAGTGATATCAAGACTCTTCTCTTTGACCAAACTCACTAGCACAGGTGACTGTCTGACCAAACTTTCCCTAGCAATATTCTTTATCACATTCTTGGGAGGAAGAGGTCATATATGTGCTATGTTCTCTTGTTATTTTCTGCCTTTTACCACTTATAGCTCAGTTTGACTATTTTATATGCATACACACAGCTTTTTTTTTTCTTTTCATATTTTCATTTAAATTCTAGTTAGTTAACATAAAGTGCAAAACTGGTTTCAGGAGTAGAATTCAGTGATTCATCACTTACATACAAACCCAGTGCTTGTCATAACAAGTTCCCTCCTTATACCCATCACCCATCTAGCTCATCCCCCACTCACCTCCCTCCATCAGCCTCATTATCAACAATAGCCAAACTATGGAAAGAGCCCAAATGTCCATCAATTGATGAATGGATAAAGAAGATATGTTGGAATATTACTCAGCCATCAAAAAGAAGGAAATCTTGTTATTTGCAATACACAGCTTCTTGAACCCCTTTTCAACTTCTTTCCTATATACACACACATACTCTTTAACTCTCTTGGCTATTCTCCTGAATTTTTCTGATTGCCTCTTGGGGGAAGAAACATTCTTACTTTCTTTTTCTCCATTTCTTCTTCTTTGTTTCATTTGTAAGCTAATCATTCCAATGTGAAAGAAAATTTAGGAAACAGCTTATTTTCAAGCTGAAGCCTGCTTCTGCACATTTAGATAATTCTAAATGACAATGAGACTGAAAGAAAAAGCTCAAAATTGTCACCTTGAGAAGTCAAAGCTTTGATAACCATGATATATCTCTACCTCTGACCCTGTGTTCTGATTTTTACATGTTCATATCATAGAAATCTATTATTATATCCGTGCACCCCATACTTTGGTGGTTTGAATGACTTATCATAGGCTTAGTATTTATTTATTGAAATTGGATAATCACTCCCCAATTTCCTGTTTTTAAAATATAGCAGGATGACAGGGTGTCTGGGTGGCTCAGTCAGTCAAGTGTTGGACTCTTGGTTTCTGCTCAGGTCATGATGTCACAGTTTGTGGGATTGAGCCCTGCATTGGGCTCCCTGCTGACAGTGCAGAGCCTGCTTAGGATTCTCTTTCCCTCTCTCTCTGCCCTTCCCCACCTCATGCTTTCTCTCTTGCTCTCTCTCAAAATAAATAAATAAACTTTAAAAAATATATAACGGGATGCAATGAGTGACTGCTAATGTTATCCATCCATTTTCTAGTGGATCTTACAATCAGTACACTGACTGAGCCAGCCAGGTGACCCAACATTTTATTTATTTATTTATTAAAGTTTATTTATTTATTTATTTAAGTGATCTCTATACCCAATGTGGGCCTCAAACTCATAACCACAATCTCAAGAGTCCTATGCTCTTCTGAATGTCAGAATGGCTAAAATTAACAACACAAGAAACAAAAGGCATTGGCAAGGATGCAGAGAATGGGGAACCCTCTCATACTGCTGGTGGGAATGCCAACTGGTGCAGCCACTCTGGAGAACAGTATGGAGTTTCTTCAAGAAACTAAAAATAGAACTAACCTAGGATCCAGCAATTGCACTATTAGGTATTTACCCAAAGGATACAAAAATACAGATTTGAAGGGGTGCATGCACCCCAATGTTCACAGCAGCATTGTCAACGATAGCTAGACTATGGAGACAGCCCAACTGTCCATCAACTAATGAATGGATAAAGAAGATGTGGTACGTATATACAATGAAATATTACTCAGCCATCAAAAAGAATGAAATCTTGCCATTTGCAATGATGTGGATAGACCTAGAATGTATTATGCTAAGTGAAATAAGTCACTCAGAGAAAGACAAAAACCATGTAATTTCACTCATTTGTGGAATTTAAGAAACAAAACCGATGAATATATGGGAAAGAAGGGGGCAAAGAGAGAGAGGAAAACAAACCACAAGAGACTCTTAATGATAGAAAACAAACTGTGAATTGATTAGGGGCGTTGAGTGGGAGATGGGTTACATGAGTGATGGGTACTAAGGAGGGCACTAGTTATGATGAGCACTGGGTATTGTATGTAAGTGATGAATCACTGAATTCTACTCCTGAAACCAATATTGCACTGTATCTTAACTAACTAAAATTTAAATTAAAAATTATAAATAAATAAATAAAATCATTTATGAACATTAAAAGAAAATAAAATCGGTACACTGAAATCTTAAATAAGATGCTGATCAGAAGCATTTACTCATCTGATGCTTTTTACCAAAGTGAGTAAGAAGCTTACCTAATTATTAGCACCAACCAAACTTCTACCACAGGCATTACTGATAAAAAGTCCAACCTTACTCTACAACTTTGCCCAAACCAGCCCAAACCACAAAGAGGCATAAGATTACTATAAAGTCAGGAAACTTTGTCCCCCCCTTAAGCACAGTGCCACTTTTACAAAAGTCAATGAGGAGGCTGCTCAATGCAGTGCTATTTACAATAGCAAAATTATGGGAACATTCTAGGTGTCTAACAATATGGAGTTAGTTAAATAAATTAAGGTATATCCACAAAATGGAATATCTCAGAGCCATTTAAAATGATGCTATAGAAAAAAAACAAATGATGCTACAGAATGATAATGACATTGAAAATTTTCTTCTACATTTAGTACAAATAAGTTAGAAAATGGTACATGTGGTATTATCCAAACTGTGAAAAACAGTCGTTGTAATATTATTCCACTTACGGAAAATAACATAGATTCCAGAAAAATGTAGAAGATATACACAAAAATGTTGTCTATATAACTATTTCCTACTAGTGGAACTATAAAAGATTTTTACTTTCAGTATAGTTGGCAATGTGTATGTAATACTTGGTAATCGATAAAAGTTAATATTATTTTTAACAAGTTAAGGGGGAACAATTCATCCCACATTTTTTCTCAGAAAACTAGACTTTTAGAGATGAGAAGGTGAATCTTATGGTCATCTAATTCTCCCCTCCTTCCACCAAGCTTCCCTTGCTTGAACTCTGCCAGGTCCATAATCACTAACATTTAGAAGTGTTTTCACCATTTTACTTCATTGAATGTTCACAGTAAACCCATGAAGTGGGGTAGGTAAAGCAAGGAATAATCAGCTTTGTCTGGAAACCAGAAGTACATTTGTAAACCTTAGTTTAGAAATGTTGCCTCTCCTAGAAATCCAGAGCAGTTTTGAGTCCCATCTATATGGGCTCCAAACCCTGAGGGAAAACCTTTTCCTCCAGCCACTTGCTGACTTTTTGCCAGTATGAGCTCAGCCAACGAGCTGCAGAAGGCAGCTAGCTGATCAGGAGGTAGCTGCAAAATAGCATCTACAGAGAGGACAAGCACTGACTCACCACATTCATGAGAGGGGCCAGGCTGCTTCTTCTTCCTTTTCCTTAGTTTTATAAGGGACATCATCCCACATAAAACGACAACAATTACAAGTACAGCCGCAATCCAGGGGAAGTGGCCTTGTTCAGGGTCTTTATCCTTAGGTTGTGGATCTAGAAATGACCACAAGTTTTCAATCAGCCAGGAAGGTCGATTATAAAAGGTTTATAATTACTGTTGTCTTCATTTACAAGTCAACATCTCCCCAAGGTTCTACTGCCAGAGAAGCGTGAAATCCACAATCTGAGGCCATAGAAAGCCCCAGTCACAGGGCCTCAGCAGCTAAGAACCAAGCCAGCGCTTCTGGCCAAATGCTTGGACTAAGCTACCTTCTCTTCCCAGAGGTTGGGATGACAAGGACCGTGATCTAGAAGAAGAGGGTCAACCTGGCCCTTGGTTCTGCGCATGAGTATGACACCCAAGCTGAAGCTTTTGAATGTATAGTCATCTGTGCAGCAGCATGCGTCCTCAGCCTATGTATAGTCAGGTCTGCAGTCCTAAAGTTTCCCTTATAATAATTTCTCCATCCACTATCATCTGTAGATCAGACACCAGACATACTTCACTTGGACAAATATAACAGCTTCCTATCTCCAGTTTTGTTTGTTTTTTTGTTTCTTCCACTGAGGTTACAGTGGAAAAAGCAGGGCTTTCAGAATATATCACCTACTAGAAAACCTTTGATATCTTTTCATGCCCTGAGGAATCAGGTTTAGAATCAGCTCCTGGGAGGTCAGGACATTCTTTTCCTGCATGGGGACTTCTAAGTTTCTCCAAAGTTGAAAAATAGACTTTGGAGGGAAAGCTCAGAACTGAGTGGCCCATTTTATAGACAATTTATGGGAATGATTTGAATAGTTAATCTCAAATTACAGGAAAATAGGACCCACTGACCTATTATTTTAGCTGCAATTTGTGGACACATGCCCTGTTCCTGAGACATTAAGAAAAGGAGTTGTTGCCATTACAGGCCATATTCAACACTTTTTGCCTGTCCCAGTTTATTCCACTTGAGCCTGTTTGGCATTCCCAGTATAGAGAAGTCATACTTGATAACATGGAGACTGCTACCTTTTGACACCCCAAAAGATTCCTCAATTCAGGGTCTACCCAATCTCTGATCAAGCCATAGCACAGCGATACAAAGAGGCAAGCCCTGGCTTCCTGAGGCAGCTAGAGCTGAAACATTTCTGAATATGGTGGTAGCTGGGAAAGTTTTGACAGTAGTTGAGAAACAGCAGAAAGGTGAGCCATGATGAAGCTACAGTGATGGTAAGGCTCTGTTCATTTGTAGACTGTGGGAGCTCTGGCAGAGGAAGACATGGCAGAAGGCACCAAGGCATGTCAGGCGTGGTGGTGCTGCTGACTCCAAATAGGTGCTGAACATCAGGGATAGCTTAGGAGAGGCTTCTATTAGGCTGAGAGAGGCTACAGCAGAAGCAACCAGGACAGGCTATGTAGCCTAACTATTTACTGGGCTTTCAGAGCCAGAGGTGTCTTAGCAGAAGGAAATCAGGAGAAGGAAAGGATTGACTCACTGGTAAAGTTTACTGGCCTCCAGAAATGTCCATAAGAATGTGTCCATGGACCAAGTTGTGTTTGAACAATGAGACACCAGCAGCAAAGTTAAAGGATTAAGAAGGAGGAAGCAGCAAAGTTAAAGGATTAAGAAAGGAGTTGAATGGATGCTCTAGAAGAGGGAAAAACCAAAAGGCAAGAATTGGAGAAGGGGCTAAGGTAAGCAGAAGGCAGATGGTGGGGAAAAGGGGTCAGGATCATGAGAAGCAGTGATGGGGTGGTATGGGTGCAGGGTCCCTTTATTCCAGGAGAGAATCTTGTAGTTACTACTCTTCAAAAGTGAAGTCTCGAATATGGATACATTTCTTCCAGGGAAAACCCAGGACTTTAAAATGTCAGGCTCCTATTAGCAAACACTACATATTGTCAACCCTTTCCTCCAGCTAGACTGGACCCTGTACTATACTGTCAACATGCCACAAAATTTCTGCTTCTGAATCTTTCCTTGAGGCACATGCCTACCACCACCACCTGTGCCCATGTCAGATACTGTTAATTGATTGTGGTCCTCTCACCTTTTTTTTTTAAATGTATGTTTATTTTTGAGAGAGAGAGAGAGAGAGCGCAAGTGGGGAAGGGGGAGAGAGAGAGGGAGACACAGGATTTGAAGCCAGCTTCAGCCTCCAAGCTGTCAGCACAGAGGCCAACACAGGGCTTGAACCTACAAACTGTGAGATCATGACCTGAGCCAAAGTTGGTTGTTTAACTGACTAAGCCACTTGGACACCCCAGTCCAATGACCTTCTAAGCCTGGATGCTGTCTGAGAATTTTTCACTCTGTTCAGGAAACCACTAGTCTGATACCTGTCATCTCTTCACCATACTTTTAAAGCCCAGTTATCTTTTATGGTGTTTTAAGGTCGCATTTCCTTTAGGAAGAATTCCCAAGGAATTTACCTACCTCTGAATGCCTACAAAACTTATCAGTCATTCTTGTTTTTAAATTTGGTCACATATTTCCACAGGATATACTTTAGATTCTAATTCCAATCTTTTTAAAACCCAGTTTTCCAGGTGTGACCATCATGGAGCTCTGATTCTATTAGAAGGTCCTTGAGGCCAGAGAGCAGGTCTTATACCTTTTAGCTTTTATGTCTGCAGTCAACAATGTGTAGAACGGTTCTCTACTCAGCATGTACTGTTATATCTGATTTGTGTGTGTGTGTGTGTGTGTGTGTGTGTGTGTCTGTATGTATGAATGGAAGAATTCTAGCCTGGAAGAATATTGCATTTTCTGACTTAAATTTCAGAATCTTCTATCCAAAGGTATCCCCAAAGACTGGGCTAAGAACACACTTCCTCAAGTACAGCATGAGTTCATAGTTTCTGGGACCCTGCAGCACTCAGATGAAGAGAGGAGCCCTCTGTCTAGGTCCTTCCGAATAGTACCACAAAATGACCTCGTTGGAGGCTTCCTGGCAAGCAGGGCACATTGAATGATCTGCTTCAACAATTTCTGTATAATACCTGTTGAATGAAATAGTCTTGGGAAGCAGCTTTACCTATATTGAAAGGTAGGGAGAGCAGTATCTCCAGTGTCTCCAGTTTCAGGACACAGAGGACGCTCACATTGTGTGCTTCTGGGACTGAAAAAGGCAAGCTGATAGAAACGTTGTACAATTCTGTCACATTACTTTGAGATTTCTTCATGACAGGATCACACTTAGTAGTTGAATTCTCAGTGTTTAGCAGAAAATACATCTCCTTAGGTTCTGGGTAACCATGTATAGATGAGCAGGTCAAATTTATGATGCCAGAATTTTCTGTTTTATTAGAAGTTACCGTTATTTCAGGTTGACTGAAGTTAGCTGAAAGCAGAATAAAGATAAAAAAAAAAAGAAAGAAATCAGTCTAAATTTAGATGTGTCTAGAAGACAACTACAAATAACTGGCTCTGATCTGAGAACTCACTGGGTGCACACCTGGGAGCCTTCGGGTGTCTAAGTTATGGGCTTCAGTCCATGGTGAGAGCTACATAATGACCCCACACTTATTTTTCAAGAATCGAGTTTTGGGCCATGTTTACTTCCTGCTTACCCAAATCAGGGGGGTGCTGAGTGACAGGAGGGCTGAAATTGAGTCACCAAAAATTCACAATGAGGCCATTGTTCTGGGGAGTGGAATCTTGGGAAGGAGAACTGGTGTGACTTTGTGGGGTACATTTCGGCTTGCCAGACTAAGGAAGCAGAAAGGGATTGACACCAGCAGAGTTTATGGTGCTGGCACGCTCTGGGCCACATCTTCCAGAAACCCAAGCAGGATAGTGGTAAGTAAGTGGATGGGGATTTTGGATTTAGAAATTCAGAATATTAGTTTTGGGCATAACTGTCAAGTTTTCTACATCATGTACAACAAGGTGAAGGCTGAACCCAGCCATTTTAAGGAAAAAACATATGATCTTGATAAACACAGAGCTTCTTTCGCCTAGGTTTGCCATTCAGATTTCTTTGGCCGTTGAGGATCGCTGATACCTAGCCCCTTCTGCCAGCCAGATCCTTGTTCTTCTTCAGTAGTCACTGGGTAGTTTTCAGCTTCTACACACTAATTTATAAGTTAGTATATTGCCTTTAAAACCAGTGATTTGCATGCCATCTAAGTTTCACTATATCAAAATAATACTTAAGAACCCTGCCTATACTTTATGGAGTCTGTAGAAAGCGGGTTGCCATGGTGCTACATACTTTGCTTTCCTTAACAGTATCTGTGGAATCACAGGTTGGAAAAATGATTGTGTCCCACTTAAAACACAACATGTTTCTCAATAGTATCTGGCTGTACTTTAAAAACAGTGATTTAGCACTTGTGCAAAACGTCCAAAAGTCCTACAGCCTACTTTGAATCACACAAGGCTTAAAGGGAGCAACTCATCATTCTAATTCTACTTTTGCCTTTGCTTTAACTCTGTGTTTTCAGAATCAGCGTTGATCTGCCTTTTCCAGTTTCATTAAAAATTAATCTGAATCTAGGATTCTCACACCTGGGTATCTACCTTAGAGAAATGAAAACTTATGTTCATACAAAAACTTGTACATGTTTACAGCAACTCTATTTATAATAGACCCAAACTGAAAACAACCCAATGTCTTTCTATGGGCTGAGTGGATAAAATATAATACTCCTCAGCAATAACAAGGAACAGGCTTTTGATACATGCAACAATTTAGATGAATCTCAAAGGCATTATGTTGAATAAAAGAAGCCAATCTTCAAAGGTTGCATACTATGTGGCTCCATTTAAGTGATATTTTCAAAAGTTAAGACTGTAGGATGCAAAACAGGGGTTATGCGTATGGAGAGGGTATGATTTAGGGTGATAAAAATGTTTTATGTCCTATTTATAGTAGTAGTTACATAAATCTATACATATGTTAAAATTAACAGAACTGTGTATCAAAATAAAAATAATTAATTTTACTGTATAATAATACAAAAATCTGCAGTTATATGTAGGCTTTTCAAGACCTGAAAAAAAAGAGGAGCTAAATTGTCACTTTTGGGGATTATGTGTGCTGGGTTATTTCCCTTCTGTCTACAAGGCTCTCGGCTGGGCAGCAAACAACTCATAAGTGACCTCTAGGAGGTTGAAGGAAAAACCCAAATCAATCAGCTATCACCTTTGTTAGTTGCTCTAGGCAAAGATTTAGTGGGTGAGAAATCTTGGACCAAAGGAAAAAATAAAATCTGAGGCCTATATAGTTTTGTAAACTTAGTAATGGCCAAATTACCCATGGTTTTCCCTTGGCCACATTAACTTTGTTCAGTTAGCTCTATTTTGTCCCCAAAGCGGATTCTTAGTGATCCTTCAGAAGCAAACTATAAAAAGTACAAGGACTTTCAGTTCCCTATTACCAAACCTTGCCTTCCCTTCAAATGGACTTCCCAGAAATGGCTGCCCCCTGCCTTCTCTCTCCAGGTACCACCCCCACCCCTCTCACCTCTCCCCCAACCCCCCACAACATTTCTCTGCTCATTGCAGTCTCATCTGAGAAGGCCAGGGATCTGAACGTGCCATTGATTACATACCAAGCACTGATAGGTCGGAAATCATTTGGTGCATGGGAACTAGTCCTTTGGGCCCTTTATGATGAATGAAACAGTGATATGTGCCCTTGTCCTTGATCTGAACATTGTGGAGTCTCAGGGTCCAGTTGTCCTTGTCAAAGCTTGTGCGGCCTTTATATTTGACATGAACATTTTGAGGGTTCTCTTTGCCTCTGAATAGCTCATACAGAACCAGTTTATCCTGGTCCTGCCAAAATACTACCAAGTCATCCAGGCTTATGTTTTGAGAGTTCGTAAAATGGCATGGCAGTTCTCCAGTCTTGTTGAAATATGCTTGGTTCTCCATGGAAGTAACACCTAAAAAAGGAAAGGTGGAGATTGGAGAAGGTGAAACAAGAAGGAAGAAGAAAAAACAACTCCGTTTATCTTTATACAATACCTAGATGCTATCTTACCAGTAAAGATACTAAAGAACTAGGTATTATACTCTGGAATGTGCCAGTATACTGGCATCTGGAGAATGGGACCTTTGTCCTCACTCCACTGCTAACTAAAGTGGGCCTTGTGCAAACTGCAACCACTATGAAGTTCACTTTCCTTATCAGTTTAATGAAGGGGTAGACTAAGTGTTCCAAGAATCTTTCAAATACTATGATTCTATGAATTTAAATCCCAAGACAGGGAAAACCACCAGAGTTAGATAATACATTCACCCATCTATTAACCTTCCTGTAAGCTGAATATTGATTCTCTTCACTGTAGCTGTTACAAGGTCCATTACTTCTATACCATCACCAAAATCTCTCTCTTCTTTTCCCTATTCCCTTTTTCCTTGGCCTGCTATTGTTGAAAGATTTCTGATAATGGCAACACATTTGATACTCCCTCCCTTTCATTATGCCTTGGTAGTTGGGTATTACATTGAGTAATATCTTTGAAATTCAAACAGTTCCCTTTATAGAGCTTCCCTCATGAACACTGCTTCCATGGCCAGCTCGCCCAAGGATATAAAAACAGTTTGGAAATGACACAACCAACCAAAGCCTCTATTTTCAGTGACCTCTATATGCTCCTTCAGGGATCAGAAGGAGAACTGTGCCAATACGATGGTTGTTTTGGGTTTGTGGTGATCAAAAACCATTTAAGGTACATGAATGAAATCCTGGAAATGAATCATATATGAGAAGGTGAGGATATGCTTTTGGAGTACTGGGGAAACCCCAGGTACGAAAAACTTGCTCTTCCCAGTATGTATTGCCATTGGAAATTTTTACAACCCCTGGATGACATGCTGGGAAAATTCAGAGAAAGGCTTTCACCCCTAAGGACACAGTGAAGTTTGTGGAAGGGATGTGGGCCACCTAACTCCTTAAATGTGACCAATTATAGGGTTTTTGTAGGACTTATTCTGGGTCACAGAATTACATAAGAGTTTGCCAAGAAATTAAGTAGTGGAGGGTGAGAAGTGCAGGGTTACTGGGAAATGAAATGCTGTTTCTTAGTTAATACAAAGTTAAATACTACCCTGGGGAGAATGTTAGGGTGGGTTTTGAATAAAGGTTCATCATTCAAGACTTCAGTGAAGAGACATTGACATTAAGGTGGAAAGGAGAGTAGGTTGGTAAGAGAGATGAGAAGAGTTTCCTTTGAGGTATTCTTTGAGGGTGGAGGAAGAAATTAAATTGATCTGATCAATGGGTTTCTCTTCTAAGAGGGAGTAGGATACATAACAGTGACATGCACTTGGCAAAATTGAACTATCCAGAGTGGCCCAGTGAGAACATATAATTGAAAGGGTTGGTGGTGGTCTTGAACTCTAAGGGAAGAGGACTCTGAGCACTCATGAGAGTTAGTACAAGTTCAAATCACTGGCTGTTGCACTGTGCTCATTAGAACCCTGTAAAACACATGGCAAGTATAAAACACAACATCTCTACAGGATGTGTTCCCATACTGAGGATGGTGGGAAAATTTACCTGAGTACCTGGAACTGTGAAAGGGGAACCTAAGGAAGATTTACTGTATTCAGCAATTGTCTTACAAGGCAATCCCAGGGCTCCTGCTTCTTCTTTGCTAAACTCTGAATGATAATGTAAGAGTGCCACCTGCTGTGTAAAAGCTTCTAGTAGCTATATCTCTGGGAAAACTCATTCTGGTTTTATCATTAATTTATCATATATATAAGGCAGATGACCTAATGGCGAAACCAAACTCATAGTTGAAAATTCTACAAGTTAACGGTCAACATTATATAATTGGTTAGTGGTCAATTGTGCCTTCTAGCAGTGGAAATGGCTTCAACTCTGGCTTCTTCTGTCTTTTTGATTTATGTCTGTTTCTCTGCAGAACCTCACCTCTCTCTCCTTCCTACTCACTCTTTCCACTCACAGATCAGTCTAAATTCTCTGACTCAGGTTCCCGCTCCCAAAGAGTGTAAGGGCTTTTCCCTTCACCCATCTGACTGCCCCATTCCTCACCTATGATCAAAAGTGAAAGGCACGGGCATCACTAGGAGGCTGGTCAGAAGTGCAGAATCTCTGCCGCACCCCCACCACCAGACCTACTGAGTCATAATCTTTATTTTAACAATAGCTCAGTTTGAGAAGCTGCAAGAGAGGATCTCTACCTCTGTCTCCAAAGTAGAACAGAGAAGATAGGGATAGGAACGATTTGTTCCTATTTGTCCCTCCTGCCTTTCCCCTCACTCTAGGGTAGAAATCACTCTGAGGCCCATTTTGAGTGGAACTGAAAGTATTTCACAATTTACATTCCAAGTTCTTCACCACTGGCTTCCATGACATCACTCATAGCTACACATGTTAATTCCCTCTCTGATGATGTGGGGAACATTTAGCTCAAGGTTTATTTTTCCTAAGTGGTTAGGCCTCCCCTATTATGACTCCACAGCTTAGGTCACCCAGCTACTAGACTCATTGAGACTCCATTGGTGGGTAAGTATTGAGATTCGCTCCCATGCCCAGCCCCTGGGTAATAGAAAAGGTCTGGGTCTAGTTATAGATTGCTATGATGATGTCAGGAGCTAGGCACACAGGAATCTGCCTAAACACCTCCCTAATCAAGTAGAGAAGTTTGCTTCAAAGGATACTTGAGGACTTTCTTAGCAATATAATGTTTAAAAATTACACAAAACTGTAGTGTTCTAACCTTGTGAGATCTCTGACTACACCTGGGACTTTAGTCTTTCCAGGCCACTATCCCCAAATGCATCCCTTATACATTCAAGGTCCATCTTTTTCTTATGTTACTATGCTTATCTATACTCATAAATTTTTCTTCTTTTACTAAACTTCCTTCAAAGCTTTACTAGGCCCCCTGGAAATCTCATTCCATTGTATAAACTCCTCTACATCTTCAATCTCTTCATCACATGTTTCCCCCAAGGTTGTGCTTTCATTGAAATCTGGCCCTACCTAAAGGCCACCCTTTGTCCCCAGCCACTGCTTGTTTTAGCACACTTCCAGAGGAACACCCTTCCTCATTTTGAGGTGTCCACCTCTCTGACAGCTGTTACTACTAATTACTTGTCATTACTTCTTTGCTCACTGAGGATTTTGGCAGTAGATACAAGTTCCTTCCTTCCAACCAGTTATTACTATCAATTTGAGTGATTTCAGTATGGATAAGTTCACCAACAACCTTGCTTCAAATTTCTTTGGTCTTTTCCACTTCAAGGGTCTTCACCCATGGGCTATTTCCGCAGCACCTCTCCCATGACATTACCCCGAACCTTTTCACCAAGAACAGCTCTGCTCCTAGAATCTTAAACTTCAACGTACTTATCTCTGTCCACAAGATATCTTCCTCCAACATTTGCTCCTGACTACTCCACCTACATTTGTTCTATGACTTCGTCAAGACCTCAATTCTATCCAGTTTAGACCCTGTAGTGTGTGTTTACCAAAAGACCACTCTACAGTGATAGAAATGTTCTATATTTGGACAGACCAACGTGATAGTCACCAGCCACTGTAGCCATACTTGATATGTAGCTAGTGTGACTGAGAAAATGAATTTTTAATCTTATTTAATTTTAATTAATTTAGTATTTTTTATTATTATTTTAGAGACAGAGAGGAGCTCATGTGAGCAGGGGAGAGAAGTGGAGGGAGGGAGGGAGGGAGAGAGAGAGAGACAGAGAGAATCTCAAGCAGTCTCCTACTACTCAGTGCAGAGCCCGAAGTGGGGCTTGATCCCATGATGTCGGGATCATGACCTGAGCCGAAATCAAGAGTCAGATGTATAACTGACTGAGACACCTAGGTGTCCCTAATTTTAATTAATTTAAATTTAAATAACCATATATGGCTAGCAGCTATCATACTAGATAGCACAGCAATAGTATATCTTTCTAATCATTCTTTTGTCAATAAACTTTCCCCGTTGTGCAGAATTCATCCTAAGAACACTTAACTTTTGATCTACATACCTGTTCTTACAACTAAATAATTAAGCAGTACCAGAGAAATTATTCAATTGTTCAGACTGATGACATTACAAATCTGTAGTCTCCTGTCTCACTTAATTTGTTCTCTGGGCTGATTACCTTGCTTACTATCCTCTCCCTCATAGCAGTTACCTCAGCAGTTTCCTTCGCTACTGCTTTTAGTTTCTTTTTCTCTTAAAGTCAAACCCTCTGAAAGAGTAAGCAGCAATTGCTCTGTTCCTCCACCTCTCTGCCAAAACTTCCCTCATAGAGGTTGTCAGTGATTTCCCACCAATACCAAATTCAGAGCTCTTTTCAGACCTCATGTTATTTGACCACTCTGTTGAATGTCACAGTGTTGGCCATATCTCCTTCTGGAAACTCTCGTCTTTCCCATTCTCTGACCTGCTGGTCAGTTTTCTACGATCACTTTTTAAATGCTGATTATCTCAACTGCCTGTTCTTGATCTTCTCCTTACTCTCTACTCTCTCTGTTTTTTTCTCTTCTATCTCCTTGGATTCATTTCTCCTCTATTCCCCTGTCAAGTATAAGCTAATAATTCATAGATGCTTTTCTTCAGCCAGTCATTTTCACTAGACTTCCAGATGTCCATATTCAACTGCCTGCTGGATACCGCTATTTATATAGCAACAGATACTCTCTCCCTCCCTTGTAAATGTTCCTGTACTCTATCTCATTGAATGGTTCCCCCATTTGCTGCTGTCAGTACTTATCTGAATCATCTGTAGAAAATACCCAAGAGTGGGTCATCACAGATGTGGCTGAGGAGATCTAGAACTATGATAACCAGAGCTGAACTCTAATATGGGAAAGAGAAGGGTGAGGAGACAATATGAAGCAAAGAAAAGGGCAACCAGAGACAAAGGATTTTGTATTTACCCAGAGATCTTGGAGACATTATCTTTTAGGTATGACAAATATTCTTCACTTGATCAAAATTTATTCAGGCACCTGACCAATCGTAGGCCCATCTGTGTGCGTCCTTATAAAACCCAGTTTTAGCAAGAACCCTGCAAAGTCAGTTTAGCCAGAATCCCCAACATTGCTATCTGATTATGCTTGAATATCTGATTGGATTCCTCATCTTCCACCATTCCCCAGGTGATGTCTGTTTAGCCTGATCTGTCTTTAGCAAGAATCCTGTTAGGTTGGTTTGGGCAGAATCCCCCCTTACCTTTGTTTCCTCTTAGTAATTTTCCATCCACTTATTACCCCCCCATGCTGCCCCCTCCCTTTGGCTATAAATTCCTATCTGCCCATGCTGTGTTTGGAGTTGAGTCCAATATCTCTTCCTCACTGTAAAATACCTTTGCAGTCATCTCTATGCCTTTCTCAATAGCATTCCCAGCCCTTGGATAGTCTTCTTTACTGTGCTTTAACAAGTGTCATCTAATATTTTTTTTTCTTTAACAGTTAACTAAAGAGAGATCCTCTTTTATACAGTAGGGATGGTTCTTCAGAGTTTTCATGGGCTACATGATATTTTAGGCCATGTTAATGTTAATACTAGCTTTGCTTTCATTTCAAGCTTACCATGTATTCTATTATATATATGTATATATCATACATAATATCTATATGTTTTATAAAATTATAAAAATGTTATATCTTTTATGAAATATTATCTATTAAAATATATGAAGCATCATATGATATACAATAGAAAACGCATCATTATATGTTAAAGCCCCCCAGTTCCTTTGAAGTACACACCATCAGACTATACCATCCATGTTGTCCATCTTCTTTCTAGGTGCCCCTTTTTCACTGAAGATCTGAGGATGTGGTTTGCTACAGCCATCTTCTCCTGCCTTCTCCTTCACTGCCCCCATCTAGGTGATTTCAGCCTCGTGCACACAGTGTTGAGCCTCCCACTTTCTTGTCCTCTTCCTCTCCAATGGTATTGTTGTCCACTCGACCCCAGCCATCTCCTCCCTGGACCAGACTCCAGACCAAAGTTCTACCTCTAGATCTCCTAAAAGCTCTCAGTATCAAGTACCTCACCTTATTATCACCACCTCCTGTCTTTTCATTTCATTCCTTCTACTACTACCACTCCATCAATTCTTCTGCCTCACTGAGATAGATTTTGAATTGGAACATTTCTCACTGAGTTTGCAGATACTCCCCTAGGCCAAGCCTCCGTTACATCTCCATCGGGATAATTGCCATTGCCTACTAATTGATCTCCCTACTTTTATCCTTGCCCCCACATCTAGTTATTTATGCCCAAATAATCCTTTAAAATATATCTCAGATAATGTAATTCTTCTGTTCAGAAGTCTCTGAGAATTTCCCACCACACTGAGAATTAAATCCATACCCTTTCACATCACCCTGAGAACTAAATCCAAAATCCATCTCACAGCCTATAAGGTCTCATGTAATCTGCTCCCTGGTACCTTTCAAACCTCTTTCCCTCACTCAGCTCTAGCCACACTGGCTTCCTTGCTATTCCTCCTAAAGGCAGGCCCACTCTATCTCAAGGCCTTTTCTCATATTGATCCCTCTGCCTAGAAGGCTTTTCCTCCATACAGTCTCATAGTTATTTCTTCGCTTCATTTAAGTCTCTCATAAAATGCTACCACCTAGGGAGATTTCTCTGACCATTCTATTGCAGATACATTCTTGTCACTCCCTATTCCTTATACTGACTTATTTTTTATCAGAGCAGTTATCATGATCTGACGTGATGTGGTATGTTGGTTATTGTCTATCTATCCTGAAGAATCCAGCTCCCAGTTTAAAAACCTATGTGTGATTTTTTTTTTCAGTCCTGATCCTAAGAAATTACAAAGGTTTTACCTAGCAGGCTTCATGGGGGAGAACTGTCCTTCCCATACCAGACTTCGTGCACAGCCCATGCAAGGCAGTCTCTGATAGGAACTGTAGTCAAAGCTCAAGATCTGTGGCTTCTCATGCTCATTCACATATTTACATCCATAGGCCAGGTACCTTCATTCCTAGATTTCCTTATTTGAGTTCTTGAGCAGAGACCTTCAGATGCCTTTCCTGAGGCCTCCTCATGTTGGGGAAGAGGAAGAGCCTTGAAGACACTTTTCTTCATGCTGACTCGGTATGTCCACCCCTAGCCCTTCCCTTCATCTTTATTCCCCACCCCAACCTCAGGGTCCAAAACACTGCTGGAGCCTTTTGTTCTGGGCTCCCTTGACAACTAGAAAACCCCCGTCTGTGCTGATTCACCTGACCCTTGGTTGGCATGCTGTACAAAAAGAAAAGAAGTAAAAATGTGGAAGAACAGATTAAGTCATGAACAGTTAGTCTGAGAAGCTCTAGAGTTTTTTAAAGAAGAAAAAAATGGAAGGAATGGTAGGTAAACAATAGTTGAAGAGATAAAGATTGTGAATATTCAAATTGAGAGGAATATGGGTCGTCCGATTTAACGTACATTCTGAGTACCAAGTAAGATGAATGAAAATAAGTTCACACCTAGAAATGCTGTGGTGAAACTGCTAAACTTGAAGCATAAAATGTTTTTTCAAACTTATAAACTCATTCTTTAAAAACTAAAGAAAGAAAACCTAAATAACAATTAGATTGAAATGTCCTTTGCAACCAAAGAAGGCAGTGAGGTCATAACTTTTAAATGAATAAAACACACACACACACACACACACACACACACACACACACTAAATTTTAACTCCAATGGACTAACGCAATTTCAAAAATTATAAAAATTAAAATAATTTAGAAATTTTAGAAAGTATGTATGAAACAATATTGAGTAAATATGAGAGATTCTCATATATATTGTGATCTTAACTGTATATAACTATTTTTACTGTCTTATCTGTTGCTTTATAGTAAATACCAGAAAAGTGATTTTTAAATGGGGAAAGGAGTTGAATGCTTTTTCATAGACACATATGTAAGAAGAAGGAATGAAAGAAAGTGAAAATGAAACCAAGAATGGGTAAATACTCTTAGAGGGTGTTAAAAGTGTTTTCATAGCTTTGAAACTATGGCCCTGGAACTTGGCCCTATGGCCTGACAATATAAAAGGGGTCACTTCTGTGGAATAGATTGGCTCTAGAAGTAAATGTTGCTTATATAGTAAGGGCTACTAAGTGTTTGTTTTCATTTTCATAAATCACAACAGTCCTATGGGGGCCAAAATCCAGAGTTACATATTCTGAAAATTGTATTAAGATCTCCCCCAAAGTAAAAATAAGCCACAGTCTCTCAAACTCTTAACTCCTTTCTGAAGGAGTCTGTCTACCACTGAAGGCTCTGTGTTTCCTATTCAAACTGAAGACATGGGTCCTCAGATCAAAAGTGCATTCTAAGTACCAAGCAAGATAAATGAAAATAAATCCACACCTACAGAAATTCTGCTTCCAGTTTTATTCTTGCTTCCAAACAACCCTACACTCATCCCATTCAGTCACCATCTCCTACTAAATTACCATGGTAGACAGCCCATACTCTTATTTTTTTCACTTTTTTTAATGTTTATTTATTTTGGAGAAGAGAGAGATACAGAGTGTGAGCGGAGGAAAGGCAGAGAGTGAGGGAGACACAGAATTTGAAGCAGGCTCCAGGCTCTGTGCTGTCAGCATAGAGCCCAAAGCAAGGCTCGAACTCACAAGCTGTGAGATCATGACCCGAGCTCAGGTCAGATGCTTAACCAACTGAGCCATCCAGGTGCCCCTTTTTTCACTTTAAAGAGAGAGAGAGTGTGAGTTGGGGAAAGAGGCAGGAGAGAGGAGAGAGAGAGAGAAAAAAAAAATCCTAAGCAAGACCCACACACAGCTCAGAGCCCAACATGGGGCTTGATTTCATGACCCTGGGATCATGACCTGAGCTGAAATCAAGAGTCAGGCGCCCAACCAACTGAGTCACCTGGGTGCCCATAGCCCATACTCTTTGAAACTTACTAAGCACTCTACTAAAATGATTAATTACTTTGGAGTAAGATACTACCTGCTGGGTTGCATGCATGTATTTCAAAAGAGACTCTGAAACAGTAGCCTAACATGAAGGAGTGACCCAATAGGAGAACTATTAGGCTTCATGACAATTCTTTGGGAATTTTGCAATTAAGTCTGAACTATCTGTTCACCTTCAGGTAGTGATTTTAGTGACCACTACCAACAGTAGCAGGAAATAGGAGTCAAAGTAACCATATATATAAACATAATCCCTGTGCAACCATCCACTGGGAACCTGCAAAAATCTGGAGGGAAACAGCGAACCTTTCCATAAGATGAGGGTTTGACCCAATTTAATGTAAATTTTAAAGTGAAAAAAGATTTTTAGCTACACTCCAGGTACATTCATTGAACTAGAGGTATTGATCAAAACAAATGGGAAGCACTACCAGCCAATAAGAGAGCCATCATCAAAAGTCAAACAAGAAAGAAATTTCCTTCTGATGTGTGAGCTACTGATTTTCCAAATACCACTCTGGCTCCAGCTTTAAAGAGTTATAGAGGTGCTGGTACAGCAGCAAACAGAACTTGACAGTTAAAGGTGTCTCTGCAAGTGGCACCTAGAAATTCCCTTAGCTTTATGAATATAAAGCACAAATTGTAACCTAATTCTGCAAGGCTCTTCTGCCCTTTTCAGTCTTAAACTCTCACCCAGTTTTCACCTGAAGGGCAGAGGTGGCCACTGTAATGTCTAATTTCACAACTGGGGGAGGACACAAGATATGGGGGAGAGGAAAAACAGAATTATTTTGCTGCACTCTTTTATCTCTGCCGTCGAATAAATTATTCAGCCCTGCATTTTTGCTGCAGATTAACTGGGCCAATCGCATCTCCTTTCTTCCCTTGGATGCCTGCCTATGCCAGGTCAATACTCACCAACCCAGTAAGCAGAGATGTGTCCTGAGAAGAACGACAGATAAAATTCGAGTTGATTCTTTTCCTTCTTTAAAAAAGAATGGTATCTGTTTTGCTGTTGTTCTTCTTATTGTTGTTTTTAATAGCATGTGAAGTATTGGCAATGTTATCTTCTAATTTTAATCAGGTATCACCATTTTCTTATCCCAGTATACCAATTTATACTGCTAAATATATAAGTTACTCTTTTAATGCCATAAAACTTAAGCAGTTACCGTTTCAGGAGGTTACTTTTAAGGTTTCAATATTGGTAATTCTCTTTTCTAAGGCTAAGAAGTGTCCAGGAAGTTTCAAAGGCAAGACAAAGGCAAAAGTGACATCTGGACTCAGTTCTGATAGGGCTTCGCAGCTTTATTCTCACTTTCAGTGTGCAGAGCCAGAAAGTTTAGGGGAAAATGGTATCTCAGTTCAGACTTTTCTAAAAATTTGTTTCTAAGCCATTTTTCTTCATTTTTTCCCCAAGTCATAAGAGCTGGCCTGGCCACTGTAATGAGAAAGGCAGGGGCCCAAGCATTAGAAACAGCTGAGGTGTTGGCTACGTAGGGAAGGTGGAGGACATGATGGTGGGGATCTTGTGAACTTGGCTGAGGCATAAGTGACATTATCCACCAAAGTTGTTTGCATCTTTGAGGAACAAATCCTACTACTTAGGAATAGTTCATGAGCAACAGTTATGAGAGGCAGCATAATGTCAAGGTGAACGGATGCTGAATCTATACTGTGGGATATGAATCTAAGCTCTGCCACTCATTACCTATGTTGGTCTTAGACAAATTACTTAACCTCTCTGGGATTTAGTTTCTATATCTATAAAATGGTGGATCAAATAAAGACCTAAAGAAGGAAGTTATTGTGATGTTTAAATGAGTTATTATTTATAAAATGCTTAGAACAGTACCTGGCACAAAGTAAGCGCTACATCTAAGTATTTGTCAAGTAAATTAAATAGGAAGTGGAATAGGAAGGCTTCCTGCTGGATAATGTTCTCCAGAGACTTGCCTTAGCTCCTTTCTCTCCTACTCTTGCTCACACATACCTTCTGCTCCCCTAAGAGCTAAAGTTGGCAGGTCATTGGCCCTGGATAATAGAAGCTTCTGTTCTGACCTAAATCAGTGACGTGGTCAGTTAGCACATCTAGAGATCTGAGACTCATGGACTCAACAAGCTCCAAGGCACTAAGCAGAAAACAGAAATCACAAAAGGCCTGTCTCAGCCAGCATCAATCTGAGGGAGCATCTCTTCCTAGAACCTTGACTCCTCATCACACATAGCTGGCATGAGGCCAGTGGCCATGGACCTGGTGTGTACCCATCTCGAGGAGGTGAACTCATGGGCATGCTGGTTACTCAGGAGCAGACTTCCTGCTGCTATGACCAAGCTAGGGCTCCCTTCCTCCACATCAGGACTGGAATAGTTTCTCTCTTGGTGCTGAGGGTGTGGAAAATGAGCAGCAGGAAGGCGCAGGAGAGGAGAAACTAAAGGCACCCAGTCACAGGGTGTGTGGCAGGAACCTCAATCAATCCCAGTTTATAGATGAAGAAACTGAAACTCAGAGAGGAGCACCAAATAGGGAAGACCTGAGTTTTGTGAAGCCTGACTCTTCTAAAACATCTTTGTTGCGGGTGGGGAGGGAGGAGGAGTTCTCTTTAAGAGAAAGAATACAGAATTCAAATACAAAATGCCCATGGCCACTACAGTGCCACCCAACAGAAGGAGAATGTGATGAAGAGAAAAGCTGCAGTGGAAAGAGACAGTGGTCTTAACTATTGTGGTTAAAATATCATATTTATGAAAAATTTACCAAAGCATGAGACTCGTGATCACACTACTAGGGCCCCTTATGGAGGCTTAGAGGGGACTTTGGAAAGGGCTTCTGTGAGAATCCCTGAAGCTCAGCTTCATTCACTTTATAGTAAATCCACTGATGCAACTAGCTGAAGGTCACTGAAGTAGATAGTAGCAAGGCTGGGCTTCTTGATCTTCCCAGTAAACAGTGGCAACTATGATCTATGGACATGGGCTGGTAGGGAAGGCAGTGGAGGAGGAAAGGGAAGGTAGGGAACATGGAAACCAGTGCTCCCTAATAGAAGGCTTTTAGAAGCCCATCAGCTATTTTCTAAAAGCCTGAGAATGCCAGGAATGGTAACACAGAAGACCAGAAGGAAGTATGTGTGGAGCAAAAGAGTTAAGCCTCAGGGGTGTCAGAGCAGGGGCTTCCCCTAGCTCCCTGGGTGCTAGCTGGATAGGCCAGTGTACCTTACTTTGTGTATCCAGTACCATAGGTGTAATATGGCAGAGGAGGAGGACGTGCAGAGGGGTGGGGCTCCATCCCAGGTTATAACCGTTCCCAATCATGATGCTTCCTTCTTCTCCAGGAATGTTGTTTGTCTTTGCATGTGGTATTGTGCAACACTGTACAGAAATTAAATAAAACCCACCAAGTCTCAGGCCTGGGATCACAGTGGTCAACTCATCGGGAGACAGTAGAAGGATTCTAGGACTTTACGAAGTCAAAGATTCTTACCAGAGAGCAGGAAGGCCATCACAAAGAGAGTGTTACTCAGTCCCATAGTGCTAGAGTTAAAAAAGAAAAGATAAAATTTGATTAGAAAATGACACTGAAAACCAAAAACATGACCAAGTGGAGTTCAGGATTCACTTAGGCCCTTGGGTGTAGCAGAGACCATGCTATGTGTTCACCAAGGCTAATTCCTTTTTCCTCCTGGCTCCGCAGATATGCTCTACATCCCAGCCTCCCCTGCAATTAGGTGGGCCATGTGATTGGGGTTCTAGCCAGGGGAATAGTGGACAGAAAAGACTAGTGTTGCTTCCAGACCTGCAACTAAAGCTTCCTCTCTTTCTTCCCTCTCCTGCCTTCTTAGATGCAGAGAATCCAGAGAAGAGTCCGAGGCCCCAGAGGATGGCAAAGCCTCACTGCGAAAGGAAGCTGGTTTGGTGAAAAAATTAATAAAACAGCTCTTTCCACCCTAAAGTGTTCCATAATGGACTGTAAAACAAGCAAAACATAAATTTTTATTATGTTAAACTAATGAAATTTTGGTGATTATTTATTGGAGTAGTTAGCATTACTTATCCTGAATAAGACAATGGGTTTGATGGGACAAATAAAGAGTATATTTAGAAATCAACTTGCCTTTGGTTTCCCTGTGATTCTTAAACTTTAATGTGCATAAAAATCATCTGGAAGATAATGTTAAAGCAGTTATCTGGGCCTTGTCCATAGAGATTCTGATTTAGTAGGCAGGGTGAAACCCATGTCTAACAAATTCACAGGTGCTGCTGCTGCTGCTGGTTCTAAGGACCCCACTTTGAGAACATGATGGAGCCAAGGAAAAGAACAGGTATTGCTTATACTCTTTCTTACTCTCCCCCCTCCCTCATTCTTCAATCACCCTCTTACACCAACTTAGACAAAAAAGGCTATAGAGTGGCTTACAGGGAAGCATAGAATAAGGGAGGATGACCAAAATTAGAAACAGCTGAAAAGCAAACCAAATGCAAGAATAAACAATGGAGTCTAGTACAAGCCCAATGCTAAATGCTTACCATAGAAATCTGCCCATCCTGCATGGTTCAGGTCATAAGTTTGGCCTATAGTCATTTACCAAAGTGAAAATGAAAGCCTAATAGGTGAATTAATCTACAATTCTGTCTAATTAAGATAAAACAAACCAGTGCCCAGGAGAAGATGCACAACTATTTCTGATCCAATAGCATAAATGTCTTCCTTGGGGGTGGCTGTCTAGGAGCCATCCCTGATGCATTTGGGCTATGCTAGACACCCTTCCTCTCTGCTCCCATGGCACTCAGCATAAGGCTTTGGGCTAAAATTATGTTATGTTTATTCCCTTCTAGACTATAACCTCTTTTTTTAGTTAAAAATTTTTTAATAGATTATACCTGCACATGGAACTAAATTTAAAAGGTAAAGGCGATAATAGTGGAAAGCAAGTCCCTCTCCTAACCTGTCCCCTAGCTATCTAGTTTTCCCTGACAGACATAACTGGAGTGACCACTGCTACCTGTTAACAGTTATACTTGCAGTTATTTTAGGTAAATCAGAATGAAAACATAGCCCCATATTCTTTTTTCATTTTATTTGTAAACACTAATGGTAGTATGTTATACACAATTTTTCACACTTGCCACTACCTTAGATACTGTTCTGTATCAGCATGTACTGAGTATCCTCATTCTAACAGTTGCATATTCTGTTGTATTCTATTGAGTGACAATAATTTATTTTACCAGCCTCTATCAACAGACACATTTTGCTGCAGTGAAAAACCTGGATCATATGCCAAATAACTTCTGTGGGAGTAAGATATCTTCCTAGAAATAGAATGGCTTGACCAAAGGGTAAAAAGGTAATTGCAGTTTTAACCTTAAGACATTGAAAAATTGTTCTCCCCTAAGATTAAATGTTTATGTTCCCCATGAACATGCTTATTTTCACATAGCTTTTGCCAACATAGCATGTTTTCTAATCTGTCATCTTTAGTAATAGGGCAAGTTAAGAGAACATCTCACTGTAATTTTTTTTATTATTTTTTTAATGTTTATTTTTGAGAGAGGGAGTGCGAGAAGAGAAGGGGCAGAGAGGGAGATACAGAATCTGAGGCAGGCTCTAGGCTCCAAGCTGTCAGCATAGAGCCCGAGGTGGGGCTTGAACTCATGATCTGCAAGATCATGGCCTAAGCTGAAGTTGGACACTTAACCGACTGAGCCACCCAGGTGCCCCCTCATTGTAATTTTTAAAAATTATTTTTCATTGCGGTAAAATACATAACATAAAATTTACCATTTTACTCATTGTTTTTTGTTTGTTTTTTTGAGAGAGCACGCACATGCAAACAGGGGAGGGGCTGAGAGAGAGGGAGAAGGAGAGAGAGAATCTTCAGCAGGCTCCATGCCTAGCATGTTGTGGGGCTCCATCTCATGACTGTCACATCATGATCCGAGCTGAAATCAAGAGTTGGAGGCTTGGGGCGCCTGGCTGGCCCAGTTGGTTGAGGGCCGACTTCGGCTCAGGTCATGATCTCACGGGTGGTGAGTTTGAGCCCCGCATCGGGCTCTGTGCCAACAGCTCAGAGCCTGGAGCCTGCTTTGGATTCTGTGTCTCCCTCTCTCTCTCTGTTCCTCCCCCACTCACACTCTCTCTCTCTCTCTCTCTCTCAAAAAATAAAGATTTAAAAAAAAAAAAAGAGGCTTAACCGACTGAGTCACCCAGGTGCCCCAACCTTTTTTTTTTTTTTTTAAGAAAGAGCGGGAGAGTGTCTTACTCATTTTTTAAGTGTACAGTGGTTTTAAGTGGTTTTAACAATTACATTGTTGTGCAACCATCACCACCATCCATCTCCAGAACTCTTTTCATCTTGCAAAACAGAAATTCCTTACTTATTAAACACTAGCTCCCTAGTCTCTCCTCCACCCAGGCCCTGGAAACCACAATTCCACCCTCTGTTTCCATGAATTTAACTACTCGAGGTACCTCATATAAGTGGAATCATACAGTATTTGTCTTTTTGGGACTGGCTTATTTCACTTTGTATAGTTTAATCAAGGTTCATCCATGTTGTAGCATGTGTCAGACATTCCTTCATTTTTAAGGCTTAATAGTATCCCACTGTGTGTATATGCCACATTTTGTTTATCCATTTATCTGTTGATGGATACTTGAGTTGTTTCCACCTTTTGGCTGTTATGAACATGGATGTACAAATATCTCTTTGAGGCCCTGCTTTCATTTCTTTTGGGTGTATAGTCAGAAGTAGAATTACTGGATCATATGGTAATTCTATTTTTAATTTTTGAGGAACTGGCATACTGTTTTCCACAGCAACTGCATAATTTTACATTCCCATCAATAGTGCACAAGAGTTGCAATTTCTCCACATGTTCATCAACACTTGTTATTTTTTTCCCTATGGTATTCATCCTAATGGATGTGAAGTAATTTTATTTTTTTAATTTTTATTTAAAATAATTTTAAGTTTATTGATTTATTTTGAGAGAGACAGAGACAGTTGTGCAAGAGGGGGAGAAGCAGAGAGAGAGGAAGAGAGAATCCCAAGCAGACTCTGCACTGTCGGCATGGAGTCCAATGCAGGGCTCGAACATGAGATCATGACCTTCGCTGAAACCAAAAATCGGACACTTAACCAATGGAAGCCACCCAGACACCCCTCTCACTGTAATTTTAAAATGAATTTCTTTAATTATGAGTTTGGACATCTTTTCAAATGTATAAGAGATAAGAGATAACATTTCTTGTTCCATGTACTGTCCATACATTTCTTCTACATACTTTTGAGTCTTTGGGGTTTTAGTAAGGTTTTCTTAATTTGTATGAGCTCTTTAATACTTAAAAAAATTAGGGTTAATTGGTAACTACTTAGAAAAGTAGAGCTTTGTGACATTGAGTTGCTAATATGTTCAGTTGCTGAAGCACACAGTAGGTGTTCAGTATATGAATCTCACACTTGCTCCCGATTACTCTCTCTCTTCCTTCCAATGATTTCAATAGGCTACAGATCTTGGGCATTATCTGTTGGGCCAAAGCTGACACTGCTCAATGGTAGAGCCTAGAAAGAGAGTTCTCTGTTTGATTCCTGTGCACTTCCTCATTCTAAATTACCACCAGCATCCTATTTGTCATAGAATCTGAGGACTGGGAATCCTTTGAGTCTGAACTCCCATCTCATATAGGGATCTCCCATTGTTTGCAATCCAAAAATCAGCATGCTTGACCTAACTAAAGATTTGTTGTTCCTTGGGGTGATGTGTTGAACAGGGACACAAAATCAAATTATATTTCACTATAAATTTAACAAATCACCTTTAATTCAAATTATTACATGAATCAGTATGGCCAAGAGATCTTGGACAAATGGTCCATGTAATTCATACATTGGGGAGAAGCACTGCGTATGACAAGGAAATCAATACCATTTTAACTTCTCTATTTGGAAATTCTCTCTTCCCCTGAGTGAGAAACTGCCTCTCCTTAACTTCCTCTCATTGATACTGGTCACTCTCTGGATCTACGCAGAGAAATCTTAATACACTTCTACTAAAGCCCTTTAAGAATTTGGGGACAGGGGCGCCTGGGTGGCTCAGTTGGTAAAGCATCCAACTTCAGCTCAGGTCATGATCTCACAGTTCATGGGTTCGAGCCCCTCATCGGGCTCTGTGCTGACAGCAGAGCCTGGAGCCTGCTTTGGATTCTGTGTCTCCCTCTCTCTCTGCACCTCCCCTGCTCACGTTCTGTCTCTCTCTCTCAAGAATAAATAAACATTAAAAAAAAAAAGAATTCGGGGACAAAGATTACATCCATTCTCAAAATGCTAGCCCAGCAGTGGTGTCAATCCTTCTAATAAACATTACTAACATTAATTTGAAGATTGCACACTGCCCTGGACAACACTTTGCACATTTTGTTTGTCAGAGACCCTCACAAAATATGGTGCTAAAATACTTGAGATTGACATGATCCTCTATACCCCATGTGAAGATTTGCTCTCAACTCTAGCCATGGCATATGTGTGAGGAGGCGGGCTTGGGTTGAGAAGCCAATTTCTTCAATGTTTTGGTTTTGAAGAAGAGCAGAAACGTCAATGTTCCCTCAGGAATGAACTCTCAACCACAACCACGAGTCACTGCTTTCTCCAGAGGGCCTGAGAAGTAGAAACTTTGCTTTTGAAGGGAGCAAGCAAAAAGGGGAATGGGAGAGGAAAGAACCTAAGAATTTACGGGGGGATTCTCTAAGAAGAGATTTCTGTAAGTGGTGAGCAGAATAAAATCTGGGTGAGCAGAATATGTGGGCGAACTGGCCAAAAACCTAGTAGTAGGTTTTTGCCTCCATGTAGTTGGAGGTCCATTGCAGAAACCAAAGCAGAGCATCTACCCTAGCACCCACCCCCCTTTCCCTTACTGTATATGCTTGGCTAATCGTACACCATGAGAGAGAGTCAGCTGAATGCCTAGTTACACTCTTATTCCTCACAGCCAAGTGGGATTATCTGCTCCCAAGTTACAGATGAAGAAATGGAGCCTCCGAGAGGTTAAGGAACTTGCCCTAGCCACCCAGTAGTAAATGACAGAGTTGAGGTTTAAACCCACACAACTTTGCTGTGTTCTTTTTAACACTGATACAGTTCCTTTAAAATTTCCAGCTAGTTTCAGCTGTGCTGTGGGAGCAAGAAGAAAGGATTATGATTCTACCCACTTTCAAAGTAGCAGGGGAGCAGCACATCCTAAAGGTCAGTGTGAAGTGGCTCCTGGGATCAGAGTGTACATTACGGGAGAGATGCTGCGATGGGGGTGGGAGGAGCCAAAAGGTCCCTTTCTACCAGAAGAGTTTCTGTCCTGAGCTTCCATTCACTCCACAAATATTACTTGAACACCCTTTCTGTGCCAGGCAGAGAATGTTCCTCTCCACTCCAGCCCTGGACAAGTTATCAGTGGTCTAGTGTGGACTTAGCTCCACGCACAGGTTACTGTATTTCAGCAAGTCTCACCTGGAAGAACTCTGGGGAAATGCAGATATTTGGGCAGAAAGAAGAGGGGATAAAGAAGGGATCCTTGGTGTCTCAGATCTGAAGGAGCATGTGAGATCTATTTCAGGCAAAGGACTGTATGAAGGGATGTAGGGTGGTGGTGGTCAGCTAGAGGGTGGGACAGGGGAGTACAGATATGATGACACAGGAAGTGAGAGAAGAATTCAAGGTACAAGTTTGGGGTCAACAAAGAAAAATGTTCCCTGTTTCACAACTTTATCTAGAATATTAGCCATGATCAGGGTTTCAGGAAAAATGCTACGTTTGCTGGTATGTAAGAAAAGTTGTTTGTTCATTGAGACCTTCTCTCATGCAAACATTTACTGAACTTACTCAGTGACAGGCTTGTTCTACAGGTTATGGGGGATATAAAGATGTGTGGGCCTTGGTCCCTAGCCCGATACTAAAAAGAATGATAGGGTGTCCACATATGACTACAATTTTAGCTCTAAGATCAGTGTCGAAGGTGGCAATGCTTATCTCCTCCTGGCACATACAAGAGTCCTTGCTCTAAGCAAAGCAGGAGATGATGCTACAGCCTCCATGGAGGGAGGATTAGGTCAGACTCAGCCCAATGCTCTGGGCCTGGTCCTTTGCCTTCTGTCAGTTCATCTTGCGACTGGACAAGTCAAGCTTGCTGGACCGGCATTGTGAGTGAAGCCCAGGAGGACCACAAGCTGCCTGGGGCCTTGGTTTGCCTCTGGTTTGACAGGCTGCATTAATTACTTCTCAGAGCATCAGAATCTGAAGGTATACTTTTAGAGCAGCTATTATTACCGTTGAGGTACTGGGAGGGATTGGGTAGGCTTATTTCCTTTTTTTTATAAAGTTTCTGAACTACAAATTCATAAGATTGCTGGGAATGGAATGTATCTGAATTTTAACAGGGCTTCTGACAGGATGTCTCATGATATGCTTGAGAGCAATATGGAGAAATGTGGGATCAATATTATTAGTACAGTTAATGGCTGAAACGCTGTGCCCTAATATCATTAATTCATTCAACAAATATTTATTAAACCAGTAGTTGTGCTAGCTTCTCAGAACATAACAATGAATGAAACCAGGAATCTCTTCACATGGTTGCTTACAGTTTAAGGGAGGAGCAAGAGAATCACATAGATAGGTGTAAAATTGTTAACGATGACAAGTGCTAGAAAGGAGAAGTTCATGGTACTTCGAATGCCTACAATGGGACTAGAACTAGTCTTAACTGAGATTTGAAGAATGATGTGATAGATTAAAGATGGACACATATTCTTTGTTACTCCTCCCATGAAGAGGTAAAATCTAATCTCTCCTTAAAACTGGGCTGGCCTTAGAGACTTCCGACTAATAGAATACAGCAGAAAGGATGTTTCATAAGAAGCCTTGCAGCTTTTGTTTTTCTTGGAATACTCTTTCTGGGACTCTGAGCCATCAGGGAAGATGTCCCACTACCCCCATGCCAAAGATGCCATGCAAAGGTGTTTGGGTCAACAGCCCCATCTGAATCCTGCCTTCCAGCCATCTCTGCCAGCCCATGAGACATATGAATAAAATCTTGATTCTCTAGGGGCGCCTGGGTGGCTCAGTCAGTTAAGCGTCCAACTCTTGATTTTGACTCAAGTCATGATCTCATGGTTCATGAGACGAAGCCCCACTTTGGGCTCTTTGCTGACAGTGTGGAGCCTGCTTGGGATTCTCTCTCTCACTCTCTCTGCCCTTCCCCTGCTCATGCTCTCTCTCTCCCTCTTGAGATAAATAAATAAGCTTAAAAAAAAAATCTTGGAACAGCTAGATCAGAGGTTAGCAAATACAGCCTGCAGACCTAATCTGGCCACCACCTATTTTTACAAATAAAGTTTTATTGGAATGCAGCTTTACTCATTTGTTTAATTATTGTCTATGGCTGCTTTTTCATTACCGTGGTAGAGATGAGTAGTGGTGTCAGGCCTGCATAGCTGAACATATTTTCTATCTGGCCTTTTGTAGAAAAAAATGGTGACCCTTGTCCTAGGTTAGCACTGTCCACTAGAAATTTAATGCAACCACATATGTAATTTGAAAATTTCCAGTAGCCATATTAAAAATTAAAAATAGATAAAAGTTAATTTTAATGATATATTTTCTTTAACTCAGTATATCTAAAATACTATAATCTCAACATATAATCTATATAAAATTATTAATGGATATTTTACATTCTTTTTTCTGTACAAAATCTTGTAGGTATTTTACACTTACAGCACTTAGACAAACTACATTTCAAGAGATCAGTAGCCACATGTGGCTAGTACCTACTAAATTGGACAGGGAAGCTCTATACTAGCCCATTCACTAACTTAGTACCAACCACCAAGTGACTTCAGTTGATGCTATGAGGAACAAAAAATCACTCAAAACACTGCCTAAATTTCTGGCCCACAACATTGTAAGATAGAGTAAAATATTCACTGTTTTAAGCTGCTGAGTTTAGGGGCAGTTAGTTAAACAGAACAGATTAAATAAGTGATAGATAGGTGAGAGGGGTGGCTTGGAAGGCCTCTAGGCAAATGGAACAGCAGGTGCAAAGGCACCAAGGCAAGAGGGCACATGAGGGAAGGTGGATGTGGCTTAAATGACTAGAGGAGCGAGAGACAAGCCTGGAGAGGTCAGTGGGGGCCAGCCCATGCTTATCTTTGGGGTCAGAAAAGGATTTTGGTGTTTATTCTGAGTGCAGTGGGAATCACTGAAGAAATTAAAGTAGAGGAGTGACATAATCAGGTTTGCATTTTGAAAAGATGACTTTGGCTACTGTGTAGCAAATGGGTCGTAGGAGAGCCAAAACCGATGCCAGAAGACCAATCGGTTGGCTATTGCAGTCATTTAAATGAAAGAAGATGGCTGTTTGGTCTAGGGTGGTAGTAGCAGAAGTAGCAGTGGATAGGTTCAAGCAGTATTTAGGATTGTAATCGACAGGATGTGGTGATGGATTAAGTATAGGAGATGAGGGTAAGGTATTGATTGGTTTATTTTTCATTCATTCAACTCTTATTTAATAAACTAATACAGTGGACACTATAGGGTTTTTTCACTTTTTCATTTGCACAAATAATGGAGAGTTCATTTCTTTAAGTAGAGTAGGATAGCTTAATGTAGTCTGGTATGTCAGATGAGTCTATATTTGATATGATAGAAAACTGAGAGTTTGGGATTGATGTTTGGAAGCAGAAAAATTATGTAATGAAAGTTTAAAGAAAATGAGCCTGTCAGTGGTCTGAGGAAGGGGGTGAGGGCTGGTATCAAGGAAGCCAATTTTGAAGTCTCATAGAACTCAGATGAAGAGGCTGGGCCAGCATAGGGACAGTGGGTTTGATGAGAAAGAGAAGAGCATGAGTGACACCTTGATGAAAATTTGAACACTTCCTGGTGTCTCGTGGGCACAGATGATTGGCTACAGATGTGTATCACCCATCTCGAGCTTTGCTGAGCCCCTGCCAGCCATGTCTCTTTGTAGCTCAGGCTGGATCATGTGTCTAACTTGGTCTCCCATCTCTTCTTGGGGCAAATCCTCCTGGGCCCTCTTTTGTGGAGAATTTTCCATACCTAACACTGACTTAATCTGATTAGCTGTCTTTTCCCATATCCATTTGGGAGCACAATGTTTCCACACAGATATGAGGGGAACAGCATCAAAGATGAATAGGTACAAAGAAGAAATATCTATGTAGATTCATTTGGAGGAGAAGGTGGCTTTTATTCATTCCCTGAGAGTGTAGGTAACTAAAGCATTAAGAGCCCATTTCCCTCACTCATCCAGAAGAAGAAGCATACGTAGCATGGTTAGCTTTCCAGTCTCCTTATAGCAAGTTTGTGTACAAGACAGATGCCCAGTTCTCCTAGTCATAGCTCGAATCAGATATTTTTGAGTCAAGGAGCATCACTTTTCCAAGTTATCAATGGTTTTGAAAATGATTTCTTCCTTTTTTGCCAAAAGTTTCCTGTGGGTAAGCATCACGTAAAGTTTTACAGGGGAGTCTGCACATCTGGCCAAGGGCTCTGCCTACCACAAATAAGACCCCAGAACTCACGAAAAGGCATTTATGCCAATCCTGGCCCTTTAAGAGGGCCCCTTCCTGTTCTCTCAGAACCAGAACCATGGTCAAAGAGAGAAAGCCAATGTATCAAGGGCACAATTTGAGGGACGTCCCTTCTCCCCATTCTGTGTACCAGCCCTACCCTGGTGCTTGGAATTCCCAAATTACTCATTCCTTGGGCTAAGGCATTTTTGAAAGCCCCTATTATAATGCAAATATTAGAAGGGAGAAATGTTTTCTGTTTTTAGCCATTAAGAGTTAAGTTCAAGTTAATATAGCTAAACAGGAAATGGAACTCAGAAAAAAATCATACTCCTAAAAGAGGGAAAAGAGTGAATGGGAACTTTCCAACCCTGATGGGGAGACGGAAAGTGCCAAAGACATAATTTTCTTCTACATATATTCAAAATGGTGTCTATTTCCCAAACCTCAGCCTGAGTATACTCTGATGTATGGTCTAGAAACTAGTCTCTATACTAGGGTAGAGGTGAGAATAAAGGTCCAATAAAGGATTGTGCACCTAGCCTATGGCCCTATCCTTCTGTCCTGCTCGCTAAACACTCTTATTTGCCTGACCATGAAAGGTGAATTGTCGATACTTGCCTGGACACTGGATAACCACTCAGGAACCTTCCCACCACCCTCCTTGCTTGTTTCAGACATGTTAGGTTCTTGTTCTATTTCTTCACAGCTTTAGTCTCCTGGCAGAGAGACTCCTAAACTTACTTCTCATCTTTATCTGATTTTTGAAACATGATATTTGAACCGTGATTTTCTCCTGAAGAATCTGGCCTAGCTCACTTTTTCATCTTTTATGCTCTTTCCTCTCCCACCTTAACCTCAGCTCCATAAAATCCAATTCTCATCACCACTGTGAAGAGATATCTGACATCCAGGAGTATTAGAGCAACCAAAATTTCAAGCTCAAAGACATAGTTATTAAACAATGAGTATAGTCACAAAAAGCCATTTCCTTCCCTTCAAAGAAGTGCTGCTATACAGTCATTTTAGTGTGACAGTTAATACTGTTTTCCCACTAAGCTAAAAGCTTCAAGAGTACAAGGGTCATGACTTTTATGGTCTTTGTTAAAACTCAGGACATAATCACTCAAATATATTTAGAACACACTAACAACAGAGATTTATAAAAAGCTTCCATTATACACAGGATAGCTCATGGAAATAGTATTAATGGCACATGCAACAGCAAACAGATGAAATAATATAGAACTGTGAGCTTGTGTACATAACTAGGCTCATTTAAGTCCAGAGCCTTGGTCCCAAGATTGAGGTTGTACGTCAGAGGAATAGATCATCTCCCTAGTTATTACAATTTGAGAGGAGTGGGAAGTTCCCTTGACCAAAAATTATTTTCACCTGTCTCTCCTTAAATAACTATTAGTGGAGGCACTATTTTAAGCCTATTTGCAAATGCAAATATGTTCATGGTATACAGAACACGAGAAACCACTGCCCGGGCTCTTTTTTGACCTAAGACTTTCTTTTCAAATGAGCTGTTGGTCTCTGGCGTCAAGAGAAGCCAATATTGTGACGGGGCATTTAGATGGGAAGAAGAAATGGAGACAAGAGAAAAAAAGAGACAGGGAAAGAGAAAGGCCAAATAAGAAAGCAGAGACCACTGCAGAGGCTGTGGGTTTTGCCCTAATTCTCTGGACTTCTCACTGGCACAAGGGGTTCGGGCAGGGCCAGTATCCTTGGATAGCTTCGCCTACAGCAGAGCTCCTTGGAGCCCCCAGCACTCTGAGGCCAAGGGCAGCTGCTGACTGTTTTGTAAGTGGTGCCTTCTGTTTCCTGCCTGTCTTGTCTCTTAGCTCACCAAAGCAGACAAAGGATCTGGCTGGAAGAGACACGCTTCTATAATGTCTACCTTCAATGTAGCCAGTCTCAGAATCAAGCCTGATGGTCAAAAGTTTTATGCACATATTCCACAATCCTTCTCACCCCCTCCCCTGCCAGCAATCAGCCCGACCTCTGAACATCTGCCCCAGATGCAGCTTTATCTAACACCATGCTCCCCAGGCATACAAGCTTCTTAAGAACATACCTGTCACAAATGCCCATCCACTGCAGCTCCCAGAGACCAGATGTACAAGCCCAGTGACATTCCCGAGGAACACAGAAACAAGGTATTAAGAATAAACAATAAGGAGCCTTTGTGAGCTCCCCATAACTTCCTAACACTCTTTGTAGAGAAAGAAATAATGTCAGCGCTGAGACTAGAACTCAAATGTAGAAAGGGGAACTGACAAGAAAGAAATAGCACCACAGACAGGGGCTGGTTCCAGATAACTTCTGATGGCAGGTGGGCATTTCCACCGATGAAAATGACTACAAATGCACTGGCGGAGAGTGAGTGAATGTAAAGCCCTGAGGAAACTCCCCAAAGACAGCCCAGCCACAAACATGACAAAGACTGACAGAGATCCAAGAGGCCCATAGGTGAAGGTTCAGCTCAGTTTAACAAGTGTTTTATGGGGCAGCCATGTACCAGGTACTGTTTCCGGCTTCACAGGGCTGCAGGAGAGTCTGCAACACAGAGCCCAGAGACTGGGTATTTCTCTTCTCACCCCACCCCCCTGACCAATCATTCATTTGAGTATATCTCCATGGATCCTGCTAGAAGCTGATTAACATACACAGCCCGTTTTTAAAAATTTCCTCATCTAGTCCTAATTGTCCTAATCTAGAATATTTGGCCCCTATTCCTGGAAGTGGGTGGTACTCTTGAGACTGGGGACAAGGTCACAAGCAGAAGAGTAATAGGTGTGTGAATGCCAAGTGGATTTTTCCAAACCTAGTGCTTCAGGAGGGACAGGCTTCACACACAGAATCCTGATCCAAATGTATGGCTTCTTTTTCTGATCCAGTCAGGCCCTGAAAAGCCCTCTGCTCAGTGTGGGGAGCATTTATGTGCCTCTGAGCCTGCAGCATTTGCACTCGGGAGAGAAACAGCTCCCTGTGAACATACATCCTCTGCTCACTTGGAGGCTAGCTGTGCCCTGCAAGACTAGAGAAATTAAAAGTAGCAAAGGGAAAGCTGTTTGCTGTCTGGGTTGAGAAGAGCACCCAAGCAAGGACTTGTGGTGCAGGGAAAGTAGCATAGCATGGGTTTGAACTGGTGGTCCAAGGTCAAATCCTGGCTTGACCACTGGGCCCTGGACAAGTTATTGAACATTCCCCCATTTCAGTCTTCTCATCCAGGAAATGTGACCAGCATCCTTGCTGCATTGTTCTGAAAAACAAATGGGATCCTGCATGTAAATCACCTGGCACAGAGCATACTATGCAGCTATTTAGTCTTTGCCATTACTTTTCTGTCTTCCTTTCAGACTTTACAGTTCTGACTTTGACCTTTGCACAAAGTTGATCCTTAATCACTGGAAAGGTGATGATTATTCTTCCCAAAACAGGTCTGTAAACTCCTCACCTTCCATCCAGGGCCTCTCAAACCAGAGGACTCTTATGTGGGTCCTGGGCCCTGACTCATAGGGTCTTCACTTCCTCTCAGCCATTCTATGTGCATACCTTGGAACTTCATCCTTTACTCGGATAGGCCCCACCTGGGGTTTTCCTCTGGATTTTACAATCACATATTTTTTTATTTGAAAGAGTCCATTTAGTTTCCTTATTGTAACACATGAAATTACCCATGTATCAGAGCACAGGAGAATTAATTTACATACCACTCCATTTTCAAGTTTACTTCTTTTCCTTATTCTTAGCTATCAAAATATCAGATAGGCTAAATTAGAAAATCTTGCTATCAAAATATTTAGAATAGTATTTCCCAAACTTCAGTCATTCTAGCTACTAGTACCATTTCATATTCATGTAAAATATGTATTATTTTTTATACACTCATTTTAATCTTGATTTACTTTAAGTCAGTTTATTTTAAAAGGAATCTTTATATAAATACTAAAAATTTTAAAGAGCAGTATTATTTACCATAAATAAAGGGTGAGTTCAAACTCTGTGTGTGTTCAAACCTGTGTTTAAACTCTGACTCTACTAGTTAATACCTGTGTGTTCTTGAGGAAGTCATTTAACTTCTGAGCCCTGGTTTCCTCACAGAGGTAATACTAAATATCTCATAAGCTTGTTATGAGGATTAAATAGGAAGACATATATATGGTGCCTTACACAGACCCTGTCATATGGTAGGTTCTTTTTTTTTTCCCCAAAAAAGTTGTTTTATTGTTTTCTCTTTTCCACATCCCTTCTCTCATCTCCTTATTTCAGGTCCTGTTTAGAGCAATGTCCAATGCACTGTAATATAGAACTAATGGGAGATAAGTGGTGAGGCAGGCAGCAGAAATAAAGGACAATTCAGTGCCATGGAATTCTCTTACTCTGTAACTTAATTAATGTTTCAAGTTTTTTTCAGGGACCTCAGAAGTCATTTCAGTCTCTCACTGAAGCCAAGACCCCCCACTCGGTGTTATCTCTAATAGATGGATGTCCAGTCTTTGCTTTCTCACTTATGTTGGAAAACTCACTACCTGATAAGACAGTTATGAGAAAAAGGTCTTCTTTATAATAATCCCAAATCTCCCACCACTCACTCCCCAGCCCCATAAACACCACCTAGTTACCCCTGTCCTGTTTTCTAAAACTGCCAGTATATGTATTTTTACCTCTTCACATAGAACCCTCCAAATAATTGAAAGCAGATATATCGTAAGTTATATCATAAGTTTCCTTAATAGTCTTTTCTCTCAGCTACATATTACCAGTGTCTTCAACTGTTCCTCATATGATGTGGTCTCTAGAACCCTAACCAGCTTGGTGGTTCTCCCACTGGTACCTATCTCCCTGAATTTGTCAACATGCCTCTTTGCAGAAAGGGCTACAGAATGAAATGTATAATGATACAATCGCTTTCATTAATGGGTCAGAGATCAATTAGCCTGTAAACAGTTATATCGGAGTGGCCGACTGTGATTTTTTTTTTCATATGTCATGTCGGATCACCACCTCCTGGCCCCATCTTATTTATATGTCAGTGTTCAGCCAATCAAAACTACTCTGGATCCTCTATATGTTCATTGTACTAGTCATTCCTCCAAGCCTGAGACACTCAAAAATTTGATAAGGAGGCCTACCCAAGGATCATCAGAGCCAGGGATGGACGGGGTTCAGCAGTGACGGTGGTCAACAGTATCAAATGCTGAGATAGGGTTAAGCAAAATGAAGAAAATCAGTTCCTTGTGTTGAGTAAGGAGGAAGTTACCAGTAACCTCAGAAAGTTGCTTTCTGTGTGGGGCTGCTTCCTCCATGCCTCACTCCCAGATGTTCTCATATCTGAGGAGGCCAAAGATACAAGAAAAAGCAGCAGGAGGAGAGTGGCTATAGATGGTAGCTGGGGAAGAGATATTCCCCTAGGACCACATAGTTAGGATCTACTCTGGGGGTGGAGGGGCAAAGCTAGAAACTTGTGGGCATTTGGAAAGATCCACACAATTAGCTGAATTTTCCAATTCCAGCTATACATTTGTTTGCTACACATAAATGGCTTCCTGTGGCCCCTGGTCAAGAGGCACTCTAAAAATAGTCTAGGTGGTGGTGGTTCCAATATAGAACAAAATAGTTTCCACAAATAATTGTAGAGGCATTATTATTGAAATATTAATTAGCGTTTGTTTTCTGAGATTTCTTGAAACATAGATTTTTGCAGGGGAGAAAGCTGAAGAGACCTAAAGTCAAAGGCACTTTTGGACTTTTGAGAAAGCCCATGGAAGAGATAATATAGATGTCTAGAGGGGAAGGGAAAAGAGAAGGCATTTGAGATGCAAGAGGAAGGAAGGGCAGAGGTATTTGGGTCCTGTGAGCAGAGGGATGGAAGCACTTCCTCTCAGTGCTCCCAAGGGGATAACAGCTTTGGGAGTGATGGACCATGCCTACAAAGGTAGTGCACTTGGTTCATGGGCCTCAGGAGATAATGTCATTCCCCACTGTGGCATAGGGGCAGAGAGCTGCCAGACTTCACAGACCACCATGGTTTAGACAGTGAGGTTGCCAATGGCAACAAAAACAGTCTTGAGATTTGAGGCCCTTCCTCCTTTCCCAGGCACCAGATAAGTTTCCTGAATTCTGGCTGGGCTGTAAGAAGGAAAGGGCACCCCTGTATGACCAAGATGGAATCTCCTATCCAACTGGTAGAATGGGTTTCACAGGTGAGATTAGGTTGAATTAAAGGAAACATGGGAAGTGATCATCTCTTACATACTTGGATTCATGGACAGAAATTCATACCCTATGCATAGTTCCTAAATTATTTTTAATTTAGAAGTAATGCAGTTCAGGGTGGTCACGTTCTTATTCCCAGCCCTGCTGCACAACCTCTCATAGTGCAGGATAGCCAGCCACTATCCCCAGGACCTGACTTTTCCCTTTTAATGAAACTCTTCTGGGTCCACAGACAGGCTTCTCTGATACTGCTTGAAAGAGAATATGAAACATTTGCTATGAATTCTTTATTTTACTGCTGTTGTAAAATTGTATTTCTAAAACCCTTCCTCCTTAAAACATAAAAACACTAACTGTTGACAGAATGAAAAGAGAAGCCACAGACTGGAAGAAAATGTTTGCAAAGCACATAGCTGATAAAGGACTGATATCCAAAATGTACAAAGAACTCTTAAAACTCAAGAAAACAAACAACTCAGTCTAAAAATGGGCAAAAGATCTGATCATACACCATGCCAAGGAAAATATACAGATGGTAAGTAAGCGTATTAAAAGACACTCAGTATCATGTCATTAGGGAAGTGCTAATTAAAACCATAATGAACTACTACTATATACCTATTAGAATGGCTAAACAAACAAACAAACAAAAACACAAAAACGCTGACAATACCAAATGCTGACAGGGATGTGAAACAATGGTGACTCTCATTCATGGCTAGTGGGAATGGAAAATTATATAGGTTCTTTGGAACTCAGTGTGGCAATTTCTTACAGCACTTAACGTAAGCCTACCAGATGAACCATCAATCATGCTCCTAGGTATTTACCCAAATGAGTTTAAAACTTATGTCCACACAAAAACCTGTATATTCATATTTATAGCAGCTTTATTCATGATTGCCCCAAACTGGAAGCAACTAAGATGGCCTTCAATAAGTGAATAGATAGACAAACTGTGGTACGTCCACACACGGAATATTATTCAGTGATAAATAGAAATGAATTATCAACTCGTGAAAAGACATGGACAAACTTTAAATGCACGTTGCTTAATGAAAGAAGCCAACCTCAAAAGGCTATATACTGTTTGCTTCCAACTAGAAGACATTCTGCAAAACACAAAAACATTGAGCCAGTAAAAAGATCAGTGGTTGCCAGAGGATGTGAAAAGTGATGAATAGAGGAGCACAGGGGATTTTTAAGGCAGTGAAACTTTCTGCATGATACTGTAATTAATGATGAATATATTTGTTATAAGTTTGTCAAAACCCACAGAACTGTAGAAGCTAAAGACAGGAACTTAATGTAAAGTGTGAGCTTTAATTAACAATATTGGTTCATTAACAAATATACCACACCAATCCAAGATCATAATAATAGAGGAAACTGTGCAGAGGTGAGAATCTATGGGAATTCTCTGTATGGTCTGCTCAATTTTTCTATAAATTTAAAACTGTTATAAAAATAAAGTCTATTAATTAAAAACATACACACAAGTGCGCGCGCACACACACGTACACTACGCAAGCACTGATTCCTGGTAAAGCAACTAAGTTAATGATATGACATTTTAGAGGGCTTCTACCCAGTGGGTAAGAAAATTAGCATCAGTTTCACAGTCCAGAGGTTCGCTTCTCCATGTCACACACTTGTAATCAAATGCCACACATAAGACATTGGTGTGAAACATCTTTAGTTTTGTATTTCTGCCTTCTATTTTGACATTTTTTGCATCTTTCTGGTGCAGAATCAAAGATTTTTATGTCAGTTCTCTGGGTACATTAAAAAGTCCCATTGTTTTCTAAGGGCCAGATCAATAAAAAAAATAGCTTTCAGTTCCATGTTTCTGGAGGAACATTCTTAGAAATGTAGTAAGCTTCTTTTTTCTTTGAGGGGGAGATACAATGTTAACCTAAACTTAAAAGCAATTTTATATACTTAAGCATTGGAGGCAGAGTCTTTTTCTTTGAACCAAATTTTTACAGTCTCCATATTTATATCCGTCTGTAAGAGGGTCACCAAGGTAGGGCGAGACCCTCACTCTTACAACCTGTAGCGCAGGCTCCTCTCTAGTCCTGGGTTGGTTTGCTTGGTCTTCCTGGCTGCCCTGGGGTATCTTATTTTATTCACTTTCTCGTGATGCAAATTCACGCCCATCATTCATGCATGTTAAGAAAGAAGGAACGTGTATTGTTTCTTAATTTATATTCGATCAACTTCTGAACACAGAAACTAGGACTCAGTGACACACTTTGCCTAGATGTCCTCTAAGGAGAAGTCAGAAAGGCAAAGGACACCAACAGTTATTTACAAGATTCTATTTAAGATCCTTGTCTGCACTTTCTCTCAAAACCAAATGGTGGCTTAATAAAACATACCTAAACTTAAGCAACAAAATGTATTTGGATTGAAAATTACATTCACATGTTGTAAAAGATAGGGTAAGGAAAATTTGTCAAAAGGCTAAGTATCAGGATGTGACATTTTAGAAAAAGAAGTACTGCTGGACCTGGGATGGCTGTGCCCTTCACACAATCTGTTACTTTAGCCATATGGGCAAGCGGGGAAGACAGGAATGTGGCACTGTGTAGAGCTCAGGCTAAGGACAGCAACCTCAGCTAGTAGGGAGCCAGCCACCCCAAACCCAGGGTCTGAGAGTGGTCAGTGGTCTGGTGGAGACATGGCAGAGTGGGACGCAGGTGTGCTGTGGCATAGCCAGAATCAGGAGTTTCTGGGAAGTGTGATATCTACAGTGTGGTGAGTAGAGATACTTTATTGTCCCTGTGAAATAAGGCCCATAACGGGAGGACAGGCTCCAGGGACCAATGGGGAACTGCACCACAGATCAGGAAACAAGGGCAAGCCAGAGAATGACTACAGCTTGGGGAACAGAGAACTCACAATTCACCCCTTTGGACACTAGAGATCAGAATTATAGCAGCAAGACCACAATTGGAACCCCCCTCCCACCAGTTCTGTGTACAGACACTTCATAAACAGGACTGGGCAAAGCTTCAGGAGTGGTTCCAGGGTGCCCACTGAAACTAGTAATAACTATAGACTCCAGTGACACACAATACACATATTTTTATGCTTTACTTTTGTTTCCACCCATCTTTGTATCTTAACAGTATTTCCCACTTTCAAATAATACTTTAAAATCCACTGATGTAACTGCACCATTTGCAATTTCTACTTTTTAACTTGCCTTCATACATTCAACAAATGCTTAACTAGCCCTAATTCAGTATAGGACTTGGGCTGGTCCTGGGATACAAGATGAGGAAAAGCAGAGGGTCCCTTCTCTGAAAGAGCGTGAAGGTGAGTGCAGGAGACCTATGCCAACCTGGTAGTGTCAAGGGGCCTGCCACCAAGTGATTTTCAACATAAACAGTTTCAGTTACTAATGATTAAATAACATCTTAAGAGCATGTGGTAGATACTAACGAGGTTGTATGGGACACAATTAAGAAAAATTTCCCCAGGCCCTCTGATTCGGAAATAGACTTCTCTAAGAAATATTGGTTCTCCTTCAGTTCATATTTTAAATTGTCACTGTGTCTGCATGACCATCACTCATGGATGGCACAGTAGAGAACTCACTCTGAGAGAAGGGTAGATGAAAGTGATACTTAACTTCTAATTTAGTAATTCTATATTCTAGCTACTTAGAAATGTTTACAATACAATCCTAGAATTTCAGGACTTCTGAGAGTTTATACAAAAGATAGCCTGTTTGTTAACAAATAAAACTATGTAAAATCTTTCCAAGATGAATGAAATACATATAGCGGCAAGTTTAAAAATTGATACCAATAAACTACCAATATCAGTGATTTCACTTTTCAGAATTCAACAAAGTAAATATATGATTCCAAACATGTTGTTTCAATATTTAGTGTCACCTGGGAACGTTTAACCCAAATTCACGAGATTGTGATCTCTGAATTTAAAGTGGCCCATTTGCCTAAGGACATGCCCTTACACATTCTGAGAAACTGTCACCTCTTTCACGAAGCATCTGACATTTGTCATTTCCTTTAAACCTTAGTTAGAAGAAATAAAATGAGGTAATATTCTAAGTATAAAAGTTGCTCGAAGAGTAAAGTCCATATGCTTTTTCCTATTTGTGCAGAGTAGGGAATACAATACATAACAAAACTAACACATTTTAACAATTTGCAGCATATTTCAAATTTAGGGAAGCACGCTCTGTGAAAGCACCTTTTTATGCAAAATATTTATATAAGAGCATAAATAAAATGTGCTCTATAAAATAAAATAAAATAGATTAGGACATATAGAACACAGCCAATATGACTAAGCTTGTTAAAAAAAAAAAAACCCCAAAAACAAAAACTACTGGAATTTTTAAAGCTTCCATTTCACAACAGGGTCGCACATACAAAGGCTCACTTCCCTGTGGCATCTTTGTAACCAAAAGCGATGAACATAAGACTTCTGGGAACCCGTAAGCATGCATTTATCAACATGGATTTGCAATTTTCAAGCTGGTGGTACAGAACCATTAAAGTGTAATTTTGTGCCTCCCTTCACATGCCTTTATCTGGAAGATTCTAAAGGTCCACCACCACTTAGACATGTTGCTACTTAAAAGAAATTTTCCATATCCATTCATCAGTGATGGACATTTGGGCTCTTTCCATAATTTGGCTATTGTTAATAGTGCTGCTCTAAACATTGGGGTACATATGCTCCTATGAATCAGCACTCCTATATACTTTTGGATAAATTCCTAGTAGTGTTATTGCTGGGTCATAGGGTAATTCTATTTTTAATTTTTTGAGGAACTTGTACACTATTTTCCAGAGGAGCTGCACCTGTTTGCATTCCCACCAACAGTGCAAGAGAGTTCCCGTTTCTCCACATCCTCACCAACATCTGTTATTGCCTGAGTTGTTAATTTTAGCCACTTTGATCCATGTGAGGTAGTATCTTGATGGTTTTGATTTGTATTCCCTGATGATGAGCGATGTTGAGCATCTTTTCATGTGTCTGTTGGCCATCTGGATGTCTTCTTTGGAAAAGTGTCTATTCATGTCTTCTGCCCTTTTCTTCACTGGATTATTTTTTTTTATACAATGGAATATTACTTGGCAATGAGAAAGAATGAAATTTGCCATTTGCAATAACATGGATGGAACTGGAGGGTATTTGCTAAGTGAAATAAGTCAGGCAGAGAAAGACAGATGCCATTTGTTTTCACTCATATGTGGAATTTGAGAATCTTAACAGAAGACCAGGGGGGAATGGTAGGGGAAAAATAGTTTCAGAGAAGGAGGTAAACCATAAGAGACTCTTAAATACGAAGAATAAACTGAGGATTGACGGTGGGGGGAGGCGGGCAGGGGAGAGGGGACAATGGGTGATGGGCACCGAGGAAGGCACTTGTTGGGATGAGCACTGGGTGTTGTATGTAAGTGATGAATCACAGGAATCTACTCCTGAAGCCAAGAGCACACTGTATACTCTATATGTTAGCTAACTTGACAATAAATTATATTTAAAAATAAATAAAAAATAAATTAAATAAAAATAAACATACAATTTGACAAATGATATTAAATCTTTTAGTAATAAATTCAGATTCCTTTGATATTTCTTGAATAATTTTAAATACTGAAGATAAACACTAAATGCTAATAAATTTCTATATCTATAAAATAAACTAGCACCCTGCACTTTAAGAACAACGACAACAAAATATCCAGTAAAATAAGATGTCGCTCTTCCTATTCTTCCACAATGTGAGTAAAGGATGGCCTCTATTGAAAAGTGCCTTAAATAGCTTTCCTCAAATCTGGTTTAAGACGGGAAACGATCTCAAACCTTGTACTTGTTGGCTATAGTTTTAATGTGAGGAGTTGGAATTTTATTTAAGGACAGCATTTGTAAACCAATTCGATCTTTGCGATTCAAGGATTGAAGACAAAATATTGTATTTGTCATCATACTTGAGTTGCATTTTCACTATGCATAGCCTATTTGCATACAAACAAAAGAGATTATTTTTAAAAGAGATTTTCTGTGTTTTTGTTTTGGTCCTTTGGGATGACTGTGGTAAATAAGGGACCAAGCCATTTTCATACCATGGACTTCACACATTATGTTTATGTCATCCTTCACTTCCTCTTCCTCACCACCCACTTCCATTTCATTGGTGGCCAGTTTTGGGGTCTCTGTCACCTCTTGTCTACACCACTGCAACAGCCTCCTGCCTTCCCTTCACTATCCTTTACCCTATCATTATCTTTCACCAAAAGCAATCTGACTATGAAACTTCCTTGCTTTGAAGACTTGCTCCCTTTTCCTCATGGGCTAGTGGTCATACTTAGCAAGACACACAAAGGCCTTCACGGCCTAAATCCAAATTTTCTCTTCTGCTTTTATCAGTCAAACCACATAATTTAACTTGTAGTCACACCTGAACTGTTCACTGACCATTGACTCTCCTAGACCTTTCAGGACTTTTTGCCTTCTTTGCCTTTGCACAAGCTATTCCTTCTGCCTGGAATGGCTTTCCTGCCTTTTCTGTATGCAGAACTCCATCCACTGTTTGTTTGAGATCCAGATCACTCTACGGTTCACAGCTGGAACCTTCCCTGCCATCCTTCCCTCCTTTTCCACTGTATCTGTATCTTTCTCCCTCCCAAATCACATCATTTATTCTTTCATTATAACAGTTTCCTCATTGTGATAAAATTTCCCAGTTTATGTAGATGTCCTGACTTCCACAAGAGCAGGGAACATGTTTAATTTCCTTTGCATTCCTAATACTTAGTGCAGTAACAGGTCCAGTAAACAGAATTAAAGTTAATATTTGTTAATCGATCACTTACAAGCAACGTATTCTGCTAAGTACTTTAAGTGCATTGCTTCATTTAATCTCCACAATAAATGTAGGAAGTTTTACAGATGAGGAAACTGAGTTTCAAAGAAGTTAGGCCACTTGCCTGGGGACACACAGCTGGTGACCTCAAGTTTTAGCGGGATACAGAACTGAATCTGTTTTAATTTCTAGCTGATTATGCTATATGACTATCATTAGAATGTCAGATAGATGTCAGCGTACTTTTTTGGTGTGGTTTGTCTCTTTTTAAGTAAGTCTCTCCACTCTACCTTTTACTAATTATGCAACCTTGAGTAAGTTACTAAACCTCTTCAAACCTCAATTTCCTCATTTTTTTTTTCGGTGGGGAAAATAATACCTAATTTACATGGTCATTATAAAGATTCAGGGACTACACCTATGTGAGGTTCCTAGACCCACCCCTGCTCATCACAGCAATCACTTCTTCATTCCTGCCGTCAGCCATGCACTTCGTATTCCTTCATTCACTCACCTAATCCTTACCCTCTGAAAACTGGAAACTATTAAACCTTCTAACAGATGAATAAACAGCCTTAGAGAAGTAAGCAACCTGCCCCAAATTCCTTTAATCAAGGAAATGTTTTTTTCCTAAGGTCCCCCAGAACTGAATGGGACCCTCGGGTCTACACCTACGTGTGAGTCTATACTCTGCCTGTATGTGTGAACACAGAACTAGAGGCATTAATGAGACTGAGTTTGGGTTTGTTTTCCTTTTTTTTCTAACTTTTTTTCCTGGTGACCATGATCACTTAACAAGCCAGAGAATCCTCTTGAAAACAGAATCTTGGGTGAGCCATTGCATAGGTATATTAACTTTTCTACTCCATGGTGTCTCAATTCTCCATGTTCTTCAAATTCCCACCTTCTCCACTGAGCCTTTAATCAGGTTCCCCCTTCTCTACCAATTTACTTACTTCTAACCTGCAAGCAAAGATCTTGGGACCACTTCCAGCCTTAAAATCTGGTGCCCTGGGGGAAGTATCTTGCTGTGTCCATATTTCCAAACATCTCTAGCTTCTGTTAACTCCTAGCTTTCACTTGTCCTCATTCCATGTGGTTATTCCTTCCCATCTGCTGATGCCTCACTATGTAAGGTAACGCTTTTAGACTCAACTGCCAACATAGTCCTGGCAGGTAATGTAAATCAATGAGCAAAGTAGGCTATGTAGGAAAAGGAGAGCTTTTACCCCCTTGGAAGTTGAGCAGCTTCTTCCAGATTCATCTGTTGTTACCATATGGGAATGTGGACCCATTGTTACCAGGTACTCTGATTTCCCAGAGGAGCTGAAAATCCAAATTTATGTGAATTCTCCAGATTTTTAAACATTTTTATTTTATTTTTGAGAGACATAGAGACAGAGCATGAGCAAGGGAAGGGCAGAGAGAGAGGGAGATACAGAAACTGAAGCAGTCTCCAGGCTCTGAGCCGTCAGCACAGAGCCCGACACGGGGCTTGAACTCACAGACCGTGAGATCATGACCTGAGCTGAAGTTGGCCGCTTAACCAACTGAGCCACCCAGGCGCCCCTCTCCAGATTTTTAAAGTATTGGCAACTAGTTATAAAGGTTTTTTTTTTTAATTTTTAAAGATTACTGTCTATCAATATGCTATTTTTGGGCTACCGATCTTTAGTTTCAACCTGTGCCCCAGACCACCTGCTCCTAGTTCTTAACTTTATCACTTGGTTGCCAGAGCTTGTTTTGGGCCCTGATGCAACACAGCTTTCTTCAAGCACAAATACTTCTACCCACAAATCTCTCTTGCTGCTAAGAGTAATCTCATCCTCCCTGATCTTCCATAATATATGCTCCCATAATGCTGTTCAGAGCTTTGGTCTAGAATTAGATTGGGGGCTGGAATCCTGGCGCTGTATCAGTTGTGTGACCTGTACAAATTATTTAACATATTTAAGATTTAGTTTTCAGTTGTGGAAAATAGGGAATAATAACAGTACCTACCTCCTGGAGTTGTAAGAATTAAATAATATATGATATAATAGAATATGTCATAATGCCTGCCATGTGGTAAGAAATGCTAGCTATAATGAAACCTCCCTTTGTAGCTGCTCAATAGGATCTCTATCTGATTCATCTTCATTTTCTCAACATTAAATAAAACTTTATTGAATGAATTAATAAACAAATAGTCCCAGCCCCCTCTTTTCTAACCTCGATTCACGACAGCCTGGAATTTAATATAGTCTTAAACCTCTTCATCCATAGTGTTCTCACACTCCTCTGAACCTCTGTTGCACTAGAGATCAGAGGTCAAAACTGGAGGCCTGAGCCAAGCCAGCCTGTCCAGACATTGAGGAATTACATAAAAATCAGGAGATGTCACATGTAAGTCTACCTCCTTAACTTTTCTCAAAAAAATGAGATTAGGTTGTACTGGACCACACTTTGGCACACAAGACAACAGAGTGGGGACCAGCAGTATTGGTCAAGATGGGGCTCATTTGTGGGGCGCCTGGGTGGCTTAGTCAGTTAAGCATCCAACTCTTGGTTTCAGCTCAGGTCATGATCTCATGGTTTGGGAGTTCAAGCCCTGCGTTGGGCTCTGCACTAACAACTCAGAGCCTGGAGCCTGCTTCCAATTCTGTGTCTCCTTTTCTCTCTGCCCATTCTCTCTCACGTGCGCGCGCTCGCTCTCTCTCTCTCTCTCAAAAATAAATAAACATTAAAAAAATTAAAACAAACACAAAGATGGGGCTCATCTGTTTGTGTAATGAAGCTTCCACCATTCAGGCACCATGAGGGTATAATAAAACTATAAGCCTGCATCATATTCTATTATCTGAGGATCTCTGTAGGCATTCTGTGTTTGCCCTTCCTGCCTTAGAGACTGTACCTCACTACTAGGTTGCCTTTTATCTTGATTTTATCCTGGCTAGCAGAGCAATACAAATTCACTGTAGATTTAGCAATTTCAAAGAAAAAAATACCCTATTTCTGTAATCCTACCAATCTAGAGGTAACCACTATGACTGTTTTGACATATTTGCTTGCTATGTTGCTTCTATGCATTATTTTCCTTATAATTTCATAGCCTTATGTTTCCTCTGTCATTAAAAAGTCATCAACACATACACACACACACACACACACACACACACACAGGTCATCAATAATTTCATTTTTACTTAACCATTCACCTACTATGAAAAATTCAGGTTGATTCTTATTTTTCATTCTATTAAATAATGCTATAATAAACATTTGTGTGCACAAATCTTTTCCTGGTCTCATATTATTTCTCTACATCTTAAAGGTGAAATTATTATAGAAGAGGAATAAGCATTTTCATTACAAGCAAAAGTGGTAGTTTACATATCTTCTAGAATTAGAAGTGCAGATTTGAATATGTTACCCATGATGACTAATAGGCAAACAAGTCTTTATAAATTAAGAGCAGACATTACCAGATGTACCATATTTGAAATCCAGAAGGCTAAAAAGAGAGCTTCATAGCTTCACGAAGATATATATAATTGCCAATTATAGGACAGGATTTTATTTTAATGTTGTTGTCATCCTACCTTACATAAAATATCTTTTAAGTGGCTTTGTTGTTTGGCTTTCACCTTATTCACCCGCATTGAGACTGCCCTTCTCTTCTCTGTAATTAGAGGTTTACTGTAGTGACTTCTGGGTTTTAGGTAAGAATCACTTGCTATGGGGTGCCTGGGCGGCTCAGTCAGTTAAACGTCTAACTCTTGGTTTCGGCTCAGGTCATGATCTCACGGTTCCGTGAGTTTGAGCCCCATGTCAGGCTCTGTGCTGGCAGTGAGAAGCCTGTTGGGATTCTCTCTCTCCCTCCCCTGTTCTCTCTCTCTTAAAATAAATAAACTTAAAAAAAATCTATTTGCTAGAACTAAATCAGAAAAGGCAGAGCTAAAGAAATTTAAGACAACTTAAAATATAGAAAATAAGAGATTTTAAAGAAAACAATGTGAAGACTAAAACATTTTATTTCCATGAGACTTCATGTCCACTATAAATTCCTGTAAGTCTCATAGAATTGGTAAGTACTCACAGCCACATTTTACAGATGAGGGCACTGAAGTTCCAGGGAACTAGATAGCTTCCCCAAGGTGACATGGCTCATAAACAGAGAACTACTTATTAACTACTTATTATTTGACATCAGCCAGAGTGACTCAAAACTCTGGCACTTATCCAAGACAAATAGAAAGCAGTTACCTCTGTTCTCCTGTGGAACCTCGCAGACTTTACTGTTAATTTTTTAAAAATCACCGTATTTGATATATTTACCACTAAACTGAGTTCCTTGAGAATTCATGTCACTCATTTTGGTGTATTTCTAATATATAGCCCAGGGCCTGGAACAAAGGTGCTGAATGAACTGAGAAATTACTAAGAACATAGAAAAATAAGTAGTTGGCCAGAATGGGTGTTTTAAAGCCTTCTTAAGCTTCTTACAGTTGACAAAGTGCTTTCCAGAAAGGTTATAGCCATTCATAATCCCACAATCAATACTATATGAAAGTACCATTCTTCTTGTATATTCATTAGTATTATTATCCCCACCCCAGCAAAACATAAATTGTTAATTTGATAAATAAAAATACTTCACTGGTGTTTGCATTAGTATTTGATTAATATTCAGTGAAGATGAACATTTTGGGTCTTTTTCCATTGCTTTTTAAAATTAAGTTTTTAATTTGATTCTAGTATTGTTAATGTACAGTGTTATATTGGTTTCAAGTATACAATTCAGTGATTCAACAATTCTATACATTACTCAGTGCTCATCATGCTAAGTGTACTCTTAATCCATCCTCTTCACCTATTTCATCCATCCTCCCATCCACCTCCCTGCTGATAACCATCAGCTTGTTCTCTGTAGTTAAAAATCTGTTTCTTGGTTTGTCTCTCTCTTTTTTTCCTTTGCTTGGTTGTTTTGTTTCTTAAATTCCACATGTGAGTGAAATCATACGGTATTTATCTTTCTCTGGCTTATTTCACTTAGCATTTATTCACTTGCTCCATCCATGCTGCAAATGTCAAGATTTAATTCTTTTTCATGGTGGAATAATATTCCATTGAATATGTATATACCACATCTTCTTTATCCATTCATCTACCAATGGGCACTTGAACTGCTTCCATAATTTGGCTATTATAAATAATGCTGCAAAAAACACAGGGGCGCATGTATCCCTTTGAATTAGTGTTTTTGTGTAGTGTACTGCAATTACTGAATCATAGGGTATTTCTATTAACTTTTTGAGGAATCTCTTGTGTTTTTGATTGTAGGCGTTCTGACAGGTATGAAATGGTATCTCATTGTAGTTTTGATTTGCATTTCCCTGATGATGAGTGATGTTGAGTACCTTTTCATGTGTCTGTTGGCCATTTGTACATTTTTGGAGAAATGTCTGTTCATGTCTTCTGCTCATTTTTTAATTGGATTATTTGTTTTTTGGGATTGAGTTGTATCTTTAAATTACTTTTTAAATGTTTTATTGTGAAATAATATAAGATTCAAAGGAAGTTGATAAAACTGTATAAGGAGGTCTTGTGTACCCTCCACTCACTTTACCCCAGTGGTAACATCTTGTATAGCTGCAGTACAACAGTTGAAAACAGGAAATTGACATTGGTATAACCCACAGAGCTTATTTACATTTCACCAGTTTTATGTTTTACGTGCTTTCATCTGTGTGCATGTGTGTAGGTCTATGCAACTTTATCATGTGTGTACATTTATATAAAAAACTGTCATTCATGTAATAAGGAAATATTCCATAACCACAAGGCTCCTTTATGCTACCCCTTTGCACCTGTGTACCACCTCCTTTCTGCACCAACCGTAACCATGGCAACTACCAATCTGCTTTCTTGTCTTTATGATTTTGTTATTTCACGAATGACATATAAAAGAAATTATATGGTATGTAACATTTGGGATTGGCATTTTCACATAGCATAATTCTCTGGAGATTATGTGGGTTTCAAGTTTTTGTGGGTATCAATAGTTCTTCCTTTTACTGCTGAATAGTATTCCATGGTATGTATGCACCACAGTTTGTTTCACTATTCACTCAGTGAAGGATATTTTCCCCTCAGTTTTTGATGACTATGAATAAATCTAGTATGAATATTCATGTATTGGTTTTTGTGTGAACATAGGTTTTTCATTTCTTTGGGATAAATGCCCAAGAATGCAACTGCTGGGTCATATGGTAAGTGCATGTTTAGTTTTGCAAGAAACTTTCAAACTGTTTTCCAGAGTGGCTGCACCAATTTTACAATCCCAACAGCAAAATATGGGTGATCCAGTTTCTTTGCATCCTGCCAGCGTGATTTTACCATTATTTATTTATTTATTTTTAGCCATTCTGATAGGCATGTAGTGATATCTCACTGTGGGTTTAATTTTCATTCTCATAATGGCTAATGATGTTGAATATCTTTTCATGTGCTTACTTGTTATCTATGTATCCTCTTTGAGAAAATGTCTTTTTATATCTTTTTCCCTTTTTTCTAATTGGATTGTTTGTTTACTGTTTAATCAGATAAATGAAAATATCTCATTGGAGTTTAAATTGGAATTTCTTTAATATGTAGTGAAATGAACATTTTTTGTCATTTATATTTTTAAAAATTGCTTAATTATTAACTGCATTGGATTGCTTTTTCCATTTTATAATTGTTGGTTTCTCTTCCTAATTACACTATAAAGATTACATGTTGGCTATTTTTTTCTACATTCTACACACTTCCTTAAGACAATCGGGATCTTGATAAAGATTTATTGTTTAGTTGGTTGAAAATAGTTGTAAGGATGAAGGTGATGATCTATGTTTATCTTTTGGGTAGTTACTTGTTCAGGTTTTACCCCATGGTTAGTTTCTGGCTGATACTGACTAATTGGTTTATTTAACTAACTAGTCATTTTTTCTATTTTTATTAGATCTTTTAGTACAGTCAGATTGGATTAATTTGATCCCCTATAATATAGAACTCTGACATTTGGGTTGTTTGCCTGATAATATCTCTGAGACTACAGAAAGCAAATTTTAGACTCATTTTGACTTCAGAGCTTTCTTTTTTTAAAATCTTTTTTTAGTTTATTTATTTTGAGAGACAGACAGAAAGAGAGTGAGTGAGCACATGTATAGGAGGGGCAGAGAGAGGGAGAGAGAGAGAGAGAGAGAGAATGCCAAGCAGACTCCACACTGTCTGCACCTGCGCAGAGCCTGATGCAGAGCTGGAACCCACAAACCTCAGCCAAAATTAAGAGTTGGTCGCTTAACCAAATGAGCCACCCAGGCATCCCATTGACTTCAGACATTTCTAAGAAGATGTTTTAATACTTCTTTATTCCAATTCTACCATATTCTTCTGCTTAAATTATAAGTGATCCCCAAAATTCCACTGTTTGTCTTCTTTATATCATCAGATTCACCACAAGTCTTTATCTCTGAGAAGTCTCAAAAAACAACTTTCTTATGGCTTTACAAAACAGAATGGAATCTGTGTCAGTACTAAAAATCTAATTTGTGGGGCACCTGGGTGGCTCAGTCAGTTAAGCCTCCGACTTTGGCTCAGGTCATGATCTTGCAGTTCATGGGTTTGAGCCCCATGTCGGGTTCTGTGCTAATGGCTCAGAGCCTGGAGCCTGCTTTGGATTCTGTCTCTCCCTCTCTCTGCCCCTCCCCTACTCATGCTCTGTCTCTCTCTCTCTGTCTCTCAAAAAAATAAACAAACATTAAAAAATAAATAAATAAAAATCTCATTTGCAAAATGAGCTGCAAAAGTCTTTTTCTTCCCAAAATCTTTCCCAAACCAGTTTGGGTGGAAAAAGAAGTACCTGTATCTGCTTTTCTCTCCTTTGTTTAGCTATTATAGCAGAGGAAGGAAAACTCCAGGTCTTGCTGTCTGGACTCTAGGCTGTTTCCATGTGGCTGTTATGGAAGCAGAGGTGAATTTTGATCCAGAGAGGAGGTCTCCTTTCATTGCCAGATGTTTTGCAGGAGTGGTTCCTGTTCTGTCTCTGTATTCTCAGCTCTCTACAATTTACTCCCTCTATTCAACTAGGAGATCTCTGCAAAGGTCACCAAGGGCCTCTGGACATTTTCAGTAATTCTCCTACTTCACCTTTCTGCAGAATTTGACACTGTGACTACTCTCTGCTTTGTGAAATACTTTCCTTCTCTTAGCTCAGGCGACATAATTCTTTTTCTCCCTCCCTCCCTCCCCCATATACTTATGCCCAGTTTCTTTCTCTGGTTGTATGCACTCTTCTCACCAAGGTACTATGCACACTCACCAAGTATGTTAGTTTGCTAGGGTTGTAGTAATGAAGTACCACAAACTGTGGCTTAAACAACAGAGGTTTAGTGTCTCACAGCTCTGGAAGCCAGAAGTCTTAAATGAAGGTGTTGGCTGCACTGCTTTCTTCTGAGTGCTGAGAGAGACAGGTCTGTTCCAGGTGTCTCTCCTTGGCTTGTAAATTGCTTTCTCCATGTCTCTTCCCATTGTCTTCTCTCTATGCATATCTCTGTCTAAATTTTCTCTTTTTTATCACCACACCAATCATCTTGGATTAGGGCCCATCCTAATGACTTCATTTTAACTTGATTCTCACTGTGAAAACCCTCTCTCCAAATATGGTCACATTCTGAGCTACTGGGGTTAGGACTTCAACATATCAATTTTGAGTGGACACAATTCAGCCCTTAGACTCACTTCTTCTGTTGTATCTCATGTGTTCAATGTAGAAGTTTGGTAAATACACTTTGTCTTTCCCGGGGCATGTTCTGTTCTTTCTTTCATCTATTTCCTCCCTTGGTTTCTAGGACATCACTTTTCTCCTGCTTTGCTTCAGTCTCTCTAGTCCCTCCTTGATGTGTCTATTTTGAACTCTTCATCTTCATCTCCCTCCTTAGATGTCATGGTTTTCCAGGTTCTATCCCTGGATTTTCTTCACTCCATCATCCTCTCTCCCTAGTGATCTCACCCACAATGAGAACTGAAGCTATGCTGAATCTATTCCAAGTCCATACCTCTTTTTTGAGCTCTGTACCTGTATACTCACTTGTCTACTTAGGCATCACCATCCAGCTGCTCCACAGGATCTCAAATTCAGCATGCTCAAAAATGAACTCACCTTCAGTCCTCTCTTTCCCCTAGCTCAAACCCAATCCACTTCCTATACCTCCCATTTTATGAAAGATGCCACTGTGTCCTTAGATCTCTCCTTCCAAGCTCCACATCTTTCAAAAACCAAATCCTGTCGATTCTTGTGCTTAAACATCTTCTAAATGCATCCTCTCCTCTCTGATCCCTCCATAACTGCACTGATTTCATGTCCTCAACACCTCTCTGTGGATTATTCCAGTAGTTTCCTAAATAATCTGCTTGTTAGCCCAGATCAGTTCTGCACTCTGCTGACAGAGGTATTTTTTTAAAAGCAGATGTTATCATATCTTTGCTTGTTTATTAATTTTTAAACTTAGGCTGTAATTTTAGGATAATTATGGCTGGATGCCTGGACTCTCGGTCTCTTTGTTCTGCCCCTCCTAGTTTTCACCTCATTCTCTATTATTACAGTCAGGCATCTTCTTACAGCTACATTTGCAGTCCCTCCCCACCCCACACCCCCATTTGTCTATCACCCAGACCTTGGGTCTTTAAACCATGTTGACCCCCCCATGAAGCCCACAGCTGGTGGTCTATAAAAGCCTCAGCAGATCTCTGAGCCATCTCTTCTCTTCTGCCCCTGGCTGCTCCCCACGCCTAAACAGACTCTCTGCTTTCTTAGCTTCGCCCTCCTTTTCCAGTATTTGGCTTCTCATTGTGATCAGAGTCACTCCCTGAAGTGGCTGGCTTTGTCCTGGGGCTCTGTCTGTTTCAGGTCAGCTTCACTGGGAGTCCAGCTTGGGGTTGTCTTAACAGGCTCAGAGGGTACTACACACTTCTATTGGAAAAAAACCTTCCTGAATTCTAGTCCTAGCACTGTCATCAAGTAATTGTGTAATCTTGGACAAATCACTTCCCCCCTATTTCTTAATACTAACAGTAATAACAATAACAACTAATAATAATTATTGAGTACTTATTAGAGCAAGTTTCTAAGCACTTTACATGGGTATCTCTTGCAGCCACCTTATGACATATCACAATTATCTCTATTGTACAGATAAGAAACTAAAGATCACAATTTTTCGGCAACTTGTCCAAGGTTACATAGCTAGAAAGAAGGAGAAGCTAGGATTTAAGCCCCAACATTCTGGCTCCAAAGCAATGTCACTAAACCACTGCCCTGTTCTCCCTCCCAATACGCAGCTCACTCTAGAGCCATGCCATCATATCTGTAAAATAAGGACCTGAGCACTCTGGTCTTTCCACACAGAACTTCTATGAAAACAGGCCTAATAGGATCTAGTGAGGATATCTGAAGAAGATCAAGACAGAAAAAAGTTAGACACGAAGGGCCAAAACCCTAAAAATGGAATTCCACAAATTATGAGTGATCTCATAGTACTAGACAGCTGTCTTCTTTTCTGAGAGACGCCATGTATTGATTTCTTTTTTTAATTATCTAGTTTTATTTTTCTGCCTGCAGATGTGATCCAAGTTCAAAAGCACAAAGTAGAAAATAAAAATCATCTGTATTTCTGATTAACACTGTGTGTACACAGGTATCATGTATAAAAGTCATAGCACTGTACATTCTGGTTTTCTTCTTTAGCAAAACACATTAAAATTGTTCTACAATAGAATTTTTAATGATTTCACGCTATTTCATTGTGGATGTTCCATAATTAACCAATTACCTATTTTAAGACATTTAAGTTGTTTCTAAGGTTTTCACTATTAGACATAATGACAAGAAAAATATTCATGTTACTAAAACTTTACATATATGATTATGTCTTTACAATAAATTTCTTTTTTTCATTAAAAAATTTTTTTTTAAGTTTATTCATTTTTGAGAAAGAGAGATAGAGACAGAGTGTGAGCAGGGGAGGGGCAGAGAGAGAGGGAAACAGAATCCGAAGCAGGATCCAGGATCTGAGCTGTCAGCACAGAGCCCAATGCAGGGCTTGAACTCATGAACCGTGAGATCACGACCTGAGCCGAAGTCGAATGTGTAACCAATTGAGCCACTCAGGTGCCCCTACAATAAATTTCTAAAAATTGAACATCTTGGTTAAAGGGCATATAAATTTTAAGGGCTTTTGATTTGTATCACCAAATTTTTGTCCAGAAAGATTACATTAGGTAATAAGGGTATAAATGTTCCTCCTTTGTTAGAAACATGTAGGCTTATTTCTTGCATGTTAGTTACTTTTTATAAAGAAATCTGCCATTTAAGGGTGCCTGGGTGGCTCAGTCAGTCAAACGCCCGACTCTTGATTTTGGCACAGTCATGATATTTGGGTTCGGGGATCGAGCCCTGCGTTGGGCTTCGTGCTGACGGCATGGAGCCTACATGGGATTCTCTCTTTCCCTCCCTTTCTGTACCTTTCGCCTTGTGCTCTCTCTCTCTCTCTCTTCAAATAAATAAACTAAAAAAAAAAAGAGATAAATCTGCCATTTTGAGAAATAAAAATGATATTTTGTGGCTTTAATTAGTATTTTTATTTCTGATGAGATTGAACATTATTTATTGGTCATTTATATTTAAAAATTTTGTTTATTATCAATTTTCAGGCACTGTGAAACGGAATCTTAACAAAAACAATATAGACAGTGGCCTGTGGTTCTATAGATATCTGCGAGCAGCATTAGCATAACTAAATGGTAACACCTCTAGTTTCACAAAAATTATAAATTCTAAATTTTTTTCATACATGTGTGTAATAGTCCAAAAGTCTAGAGCAAGGAAAAAGACTCTTTACTTGGAGATTAAATTCTAATCTTCTGAAATGAAATCAGCAAAGTTGCTTTCCTAATCAGTAAGCACTGAGGAGATGAGGGTTACTTCGATTTTCAAAGAACAGTAATAAATAATGACTGATCTCAGCTGCCACCATCCAAGAGGAGGGTGGATGTGACTGCTTCCAGTAAGTCACTGCCATGGGGGTGTGCCACATATGAAGAAACCTTGTGGTACAGAGCAAAGCAGCAAAAAAGATTCTAGTTCTGTCCTTCCTCTATGAGCAGTGTGACCATAACAAATTATTTAGGCTCTTTAAGCCACAGTTATCTTATCTAGAAAACAGAATGATATTATCTGTCCGAGAGTCACTGTGAAGATTAAAATTCAGTGAAATAACATGAATAAAGTACACAGTACATCACATATGTTCAATACCAGAGAGCTGACTGAATTACTACTCTACTCCTTTCTACTACCTCACCCTGTTCAGAATTTTTCATGGCCTGTTTGTGACTCATTTTCTGGGTTTTGCATTTTCTTCTTACACCTCTTCTTCCTCTTACTTTTCCTTACAAAGGAAAATTTATTTTCTAGCCTATGTGATACTTATGCAGACATTTAAAATTTTTCTGATTCTTAAAATCAACAACTGCAACATTTAAATATTCAAACACCAAATTTACAAAATTAAAACTAATCACTTAAAAAAAACCAAACCAACAACCAGTAAACTTTTTGGCACCTCAAATAATTTTTACCTTTGAGTGGCAGCCAAACGTCTTTGGTAAAATTTCTTTAAAAGATTCCCTACCTTGGAGCTATAAGATCCACCTAAGGAGATGCTCTCAGAAGGGGAGAATGGCTTTGGGACTTTGATCTAATTTTTCACAACATAGATCATTCATTATTCCAAGTGTTTGTGCTTTTGGCTCGTGCATAATTATGCCCTTAATACATATTAGCATTCTTGAGCAAGAAGGACAGAAAACGGAGGATGAGCACCATCCTCAACCTCAGCCTACTGCTGAGGTTACTGAACTGTTAATTGCCTTTCAAAGAATAATAAGAATGATCACTCACCACCCGAGATCCATCGTGACTGCGTCTGCTGTTGTGCTAATGTCTGGGAATGACTCTTGTCTATCTGTAGAGTCTGCGTTACAGTAGAAGGAGGAGCAATCTCTTCTACGCCTGTGAAAGCCTTCTTCCTCAATGACTGTATATCCTGTAACTTTCTTTAATAAAAGCTGTTCCTCTTTTTTCTACAGATTTTGCCAACACTTGTGGAAGAAATTTAACCCTTTCCTTGCATTTGAATTCACTGACATAGATCTAAACATGTTCTTAAAAATAATTTAGTGGCTTGAGTTTCAGACATGACATTAAGATGAGGCTGACTAAAATTCCCCCTCTTGAAATTCCCTCAAAAAACCTAGAAAATAAAATAATTAAAAAGAAAAAATATCTCTGCATATATAAATACAATAAAAATATTCTAAAGTTTTGTTAAGATGAGAAAAAGTATGATTTATTATGGATTTGGATTCAGAGTGAGTAGCCTCCTCCTACTGATTTCCACCACAAAGACAAAAGAGGATTTCACTGAACTTTGGGGGCAAGGGAAAGTCCTCCTGTGAGAGCTGCACAATGAAGGACAAACAAAAACTTTTATTATTTCATTCTTACGGTAGCCAAAGATTAAATTGGTCAAAGAGAAGGTTCCTGAAAGAGAGGCCTGAAAAAGAAAAAAAAGCAGCATCCTAAAATTAAGAGATGTACTTGAGAGAAAAACATAAAATTCATCAAGTAGAAACTATTTTCAGAAGAAAAGAAATTTCCACATATTAACTGAAAAGGACACTATTAAGGAACTCAAAGGATTCAAATTGTCCAAAAAAGTAAGAAAATGGATATTCCTCCAGATAAATAATTGTAAGCATTTTAAATTATAAAGACATTGAAAGCTAAAAGCAAAATGAAAAAGTAGGATGGCTACAGAGAAAGATAAACTAGTTTGACCTCTTACTCAACTCTACATGTCAAAAAAAAACCACAGTACAATATCTAGAGAGTTTTGAGATAGCATTCTCTACCTAGAGAAGATGCTAATTAAGTAGAAAGGTCAATCGGAATGTACTACTAAACATACAGAACAATAACAACAAAAATACCACTACAAAGACAATCTTCTTAAATAAATTACCTAAAGAGTGTTCCAGAATAGTAAAAAAATGAAATAAAGTTGAAAGCATAAAGATAGAGAAGTTATTGTCTCATTGTCTGGCTCCAAAAAGGGGAAAAAGAGAAAACTGGAGGGGGAGGAAGGGCTCAGTGAAAGCAAGAGCTAAGGTGGAAATTTATAGGTGTAAACATTTACTTTAAGAATTAAGAAAGATCTCAAAAAAATGAAAAACAAACAAAAGAAAGCTCTCAAATCAACGACTTAACTTTACACTTAAGGAACTAGAAAAATAAGAACAAACTAAACCCAAAGATAGCAGAAGGAAGGAAATTGTAAAGATTAGAACAGATAAATCAAATAGAGAATAGAAAGACAATAGAGAAAATCACTGAACCACAAAGTTGGCTTTTTGAAAAAATCAAAATAAAAATTAACAAACTTCTAGCTGCCAGATGGACTAGGAAGATAAGAGAGAAGACTCAAATTATTAAAATCAGAAGTGACCAAAGGATCAAAGAAGAAATCAAAAGTTTCCCTTTTGATTTCCCTCTAAGAGAATCTTGAGGGAGACAAAAATGAAAACACAAATTACTGAAACTTATGGGATGTAGCAAAGTAGTTCTAAGAGGGAAGTTCATAGAAATAAATGACTACATTGAAAAAAAAAGTAAGATCTCAAATAAACAATCTAACTTTGCATGATGATGACCTAGAAAAAGAACAAACTAAGCCAAAAGTTAGCAGAAGGAAGGAAATAATAAAGATTAAAGCATAAATAAATGAAATGGACACCAGAAAGACAATAAAAAAGACCATCAAAACTAACAGTTCATTTCAAGAAGAAAAACAAAATTGACAAAGCTTTAACTAGATTAAGAACAATGGAGAGAAGACTCAAATAAATAAAGAGGAGACATTACAACTGATACCACAGAAGTACAAAAGATAGTAAAAGAATACTATGAACAATTATATGCCAATAAGACAGGCACATGAAAAGGAGCTCAACATCACTAATCATCCCTGCTTAAAGGCCATATCTCCAAATACAGTCACATTCTGAGGTACTTGAGGTTAGGAATTCAACATACGAATTTTGGAGGGACACAATTCAGTCTATACCAAAATCAAATTTCTGGAAACCAAAACCACAATGAGATACCACCTTACACCCATTCCAATGGCTAAAATCAAAAGACAAGAAATAATAAGTACTGATGAGGACATGGAGAAAAAGGAACCCTTATGGCACTGTTGGTGGGAATGTAAATTGGTACAGCCACTGTGGAAAACAGTATGGAGGTTTCTCATAAAATTAAAAACAGAAATACCATATTATCCATTAATTCCACTACTGGGTATTTATATAAAGAAAAGAAAATATTGATTTGAAAAGATATATGCATCTCTAGGTTTACTGCAGCATTGTCTATAATAGCCAAGATATAGAACCAAACCAAGTGTCCATCCATAGATGAATGGATAAAGAAGATACAATATGGAAACCAAAAAAAAAAAAAAAAGAAGAAGAAGATACAGTATACTTACACAATAGAATATTACTCAGCCATAAAAAGGATGAGATCTTCCCATTTGCGACAACATGAATAGACCTAGAGGGTATTATGCTAAGTGAAATAAGTCAGACAGAGAAAGATAAATACCATATGATTTCACTTATATGTGGAATATAAAACAACAAAACAAATGAATAAACAAAAGCAGAAAGCAGACCCATAAACACAGGGAACAAACTGATGGTTGCCAAAGGGGAGGGTAGTGGAGAGTTGGGAAAAAATGGCTGAAAGAGAGTGGGAGATGCAGGCTTCCAGTTATGTAGTGAATAAGTCACAGGAATAAAAGTCACAGCATAAAAAATATAGTCAATAGATATTATAATACCAGTATATGGGGAAAGATGGTAGCTATACTTCTGGTGGGCATGGCATAACGTATAAACTAGTTAAGTCACTATGTTGTACATTTGAAACTAATGTAACATTGTGTATCAAATATACTTCAATTAAAATAAATAGATAGAACTGGCAAAAATTATACACCAACAAATCGGATAACTTAGAAGAAATTGATAAAATTCTAGAAACATGTAACCTACCAAGGCTGAATCAGAAAGAATAGAAAATCTAGAGACCAATAATGATGAAGGAGAATGAAGCAGTAATCAAAAACTGCATCCAAAACAATGCCCAGGACCGGAGGGCTTCACAGGGGAATTCTACCAAACACTTAAAGAGGCATAATGCCAATCCTCCTCAATCTCTTCCAAAAAATTGAAGAGGAGGGAGCAATTCCAGACTCATTTTATAAAGCCAGCTTTACTCTCATTATAAAGCTAGATAACAGCACTATCATAAAAAAAAACAATTACACGCGGATACCCCTGATGAACATAGATACAAAAATTCTTAACAAAATACTAGCAAACTGGTTTCAGGAGCACATTAAAAAGATCATACACCATGATCAGGTGGAATTTATCCCTGGGTTTTGAGGATGATTCACCATATGCAAATCAACAAACATGATATACTGCATTAACAGAATGAAGGGTAAGTATCACATAATCTTGATTAGAAAAAAAACTCTTGACAAATTTACCTCAACATAATAAAGGTCCATAGCTTACATTATGCTCAACAGTAAAAAGATGGAAGTTTTTTCTCTAAGATTAGGAATAGATAAAGATACCTATTCTCACTGAATCCTAAAATTTGTATGGAACCACAAAGACTATGAATAGCCAAAGCAATCCTGAGAAAGAAAAATAAAGGTGGAAGGATTATACTTCCTAATTTCAAACTATATTACAGTTTTTCTTTAGCACTTTAAATATGTCACTCCACTGTCTTCTTACTTGCATGGTTTCTGGGAGAAAAAGTCCATTGTAATTCTTATCCTTTTTCTTCTGGAGGTAATTTTATTTTTCCACTGTGTATTTTATTCTTAAAAAAATTTTTTTTAAGTTTATTTATTTGAGAGAGAGTGAGCACAAGCTGGGGAGGAGCAGAGAGAAAGGGAGAGAGAATCAGAAGCAGGCTCTGCACACTGTCAGCGTAGAGTCTGATGTGGGGCTCTATCTCATGAACCGCAAGAGCGTGACCTGAGCTGAAATCGTGTCTGCCGCTCAACCAACTGATCCATTCAGGCGTCCCTCCTCTGTGTGTTTTTTCTTTGGTTTTGGTTTCCAGAAATTTCATTTTGGTACAGACTGAGTTGTGGCCTTCCAAAATTCATATGTTGAAGTCCTAACCCCAAGTATCCCAGAATGTGACTTTATTTGGAGACATGGTCTTTAAGGCGGTGATTAAGTAAAAATGAGGCTGATATGGTGGCCCCTAATCCAATATGACTGGTGGTGTCTTTACAAGAAGAGAAAGTTTGGACACAAAAAAAGACATCATAGATGACATCCAAGGACAGATATAGACATCGCAAATAGGTGGCCATGTACAAGCCAAGAGGAGATGCCTCAAAAAAAACCCAACCCAGCCAGCACCTTGATCATGAACAGACAGCATTCAGAACTGTGAAAAATAAATTTCTGTTATTTAAGCCCCCCAGTCTATAATATTTTGTTAGGGTAGCCCTAGGAAACTAATACAAATACGACATGCCTAGGAGTGGAGTTTGTTTTATTTTGTTTTGTTTTTGGTATTTATCCTCCATGGTGTTTTCTGAGCTTCTTAGATCTGTGGCTTGAGGTATGGCACTAATTTGAATTATTTCTTCTTTCTCGTATTCTTTTTCTCTGTTCCTTTTGAGATCCCAGTTACATGTATAACATTTGATATTTTCCTTCAGCTCTTGGTTGCTTTATTTTCTCCCATTCTAGTTTTTTCCTCTTGTTTATCAGTTTCTATAACTTTTATTGGCCTATTTTCAAGTTTATGTTTTTTTCTTTTGCTGTGTCAGATCTACTGATGGGCCTATTTAAGGCATTTTTCATCTCTGTTACTACATTCTTTAATATCTTGCATTTCGATTTGATTCTTTTGTTTACATTTCTCTGCTGAAATTATCTTTCTGATCCTGTATATTATCTTCCCTGTCCATTAGATCCTTTAACATATTAATTATAATTTTTTAAACTCCCTTTAAGATAGTTCCAAGATGGGTCATAATTGTGCCTGGTTCTGATGTTTTGTTTCTTTAAATTTTGATTTTTCTTATCATTTTGTATTCCTCTGCTATAGATTGAATTGTATCCTCCCACAAATTTATGCTGAGGTTCTAACCCCCAGTGTGATGGTATTTGGAAATGAGGCTTTTGACATGTGATTAGGTTTAAATTAGGTCATGAAGGTGGGGATTTCATAAGGATTAATGCTCATATAAGATGAGACACCAGGAAGTTTGCTCTCCCTCTGTCTCTAGCATATGAGCGCACAGTGAAAAGGCAGTCATCTGAAAGCCAGAAAGAATTCTCACCAGAACCCAGCCATGCTGACACCCTGATCTTGGACTTCTCAGCCTCTAGAACCGTAAGGAAATAAATTTCTGCTCTTTATACCACCCAGTCTATGGTATTTTGTTATGACAGCCTGAGGAGACTGACAGCCTCATGATTTTTTGTTCAAGGTCAGATGTGTTCTACAAGGTAATAGACACTGAGTATACACGTTTTATGCTTAGAGATAAGCATGATTTTCCTTTTGCTAGGCACTTAGTGATGTGGAGACTGGTGTTAAGTTTGTCTGGAGTTGAGTTGGGCTGGAAGTTTGTTGTTACTATGGTTAACCTCAGTGTACCACAGGCTTCAAATTTCTCTAGCGATACCTTGTGTGGGCTATTTGCCAGATGTTTTTCTCAGTGTCTTCTCTACCCTTGGCTTCATGTCTTTCTGCTTTCTTTTGAGTTTTCTCTGAACTGCTTCCCCAAAATAATCTGTCTTTTACAGTTCCCCTAGCTGTATTCCAGTCTTATTTTTACTTAATGTTTATTAGAGTGGTTATGGGGAGGAGGGTAGGCAGGGCCTAGTTCTCTAATGTTTTCATTGCTTCAGTTTTCGACAGACATTGTGAACCTGTGGGCCTTCACTTGTGTTGCTGCCTCCCACGGACTCAGTGCTGGGCCAGAACCTATTCTTGACTTTCTCTCAGGTGCAAACATTTACTTTCCTGTTTTCCTTCCCCAGTGGCAATGGGCTTCCATCAGTACCCCATCACTAACCCTACAGATTGAGCCTTTTGTTTCACAGAGGAGCTAGAATAGACAGCTTTGAGCAGAGTTTTGGCAATGATTTCTAGTCCCCCTCATGCAGCCATTTCTGTAAGGAAAATGTCCTCAGAGTTTTCTCCAATTTTCTTTGTGAGCTCCTGGTGAGGTTCTCGCAGAAAAACCCTGCAAGAAGGTACAGACCCCCAGGGGGCTTCACTGTATCACAGTGGTCCATGCTCAGCCTTTAGCAATTTATTACAGTTTTCTGGCTATTCTTGACTGGCTTATATGGCATCAGGAGGCATCTGCCCCAGATAATCAAATGCTCTGATTCTGTTTTTCTACACAGGAGTTTGTCTCCCAATTTTGGGTTATGCTTTTGCCCAGTGATAGCAATTCTCTTAAGGGTTCAGGAATCTTTATTAGCTTTGCAGTTTATCCAGCATTTCCTTATTGTAAGGGTGGGAACAGCTCTCTTTATAGCTTTATAGAGGTGAAACCAGAAGTAATTTCTCTATCTTTTCATATATTTCATACAATTTCTGGGACTCAACCAAAATAACCAGATACACAAGTTTGCTGAATATAAGGTCAATATATGAAATCAACTGAAAGTCTATACACCAGTCATAAGTAACAGAAAATACAATTTTTAAAATGATTTTTAAATTGATGTAATTTACCATCAAATTATATCAATACTTCAAATAAGCCTCATTAAGATATATTTCTACAAAAAAAAAACTAAAAAATTTTAAGAAAAATTGAAGAATATAAAAACAAATGGAGGTACATATTAAGTTCATAAATTGGAAGGCTCAAAAATGGCAATTCCTCCCAAATTGATCTATTGATATAAGGCAATCCCAATTAAGATCCTAGCAGATTTTTGTGTAAATTAGCAAGTTGATTCTAAAATGTGTGTGGAAATGCAACCAGCTGAGAATAGACAAGTCATCTCGAAGAAGAAAATGAAATGGAAGGACTTGCTCTAGTAGATATGAAGATCTGTTATAAGGCTATCATAATTTAAAAAGTGTGGTATTGGCACAAAAATAGGCAAACAAATAGAAAGACCAATAGAAAGAAAGTAGAGAATCCAGAATCAAACATACACATGTATGGGCACTTCACTTTTGGATAAGCTCACATTGTTGAGCAGAAGCGAAAGGAATTAATTTTTTCTCTTTCTTTCTTTCTTTCTTTCTTTCTTTCTTTCTTTCTTTCTTTCTTTCTTTCTTCTTTCTTTTTTGGGGGGCAAATGTGCTACTGAAGCAAGCATAGAAATTAATTTTCAGTAACTAGGTTTGGTTAACTGGATATTTGTATGAGAAAAAATGGAACTTAACTCCCTACTTCATAGGTCAGTTCTATGTGGATTGTAGATCTAAACATAAAAAGAAAAATATAATGCTACTAGGAGATGATACAGGAGAATATCTTCATGACCCTAGGAAAGGCAAGTATATATTAAATAAGACACTGAAATCTTAAGGACATTAAAATAAAAGATTGATAAACTTCTTTAAAATAAGTAATAAGTAATAAATATATCTATTCAGCAAACAATACCATTAAGAGAGCAAAACAGCAAGTCACAAATTGGGAGAAAGTATTTTTAACCTATATAAATCACAAAAAGGACTATATCCAGAATACCATAAGAAACTCCCATAAATCAAGAAGAGAAAACTGAATAGGAAAAAAAAAAAAAAAAGCGAAAGATTCTACTAAAGCCAAAAAAAAAAGAATATCCTAAAGTCCTGAAAGCCAATAAACATATGAAAAAGTGCTCAACTCATTAGTCATCAGGGAAATGCAAATTAAACCACAATGCAATACCATTGCATACCCACAGTAGAGCTATAATTGAAGACTGTCAACCCCAAATATAGCCAAGGATGTGGAACATTAAAACTTTCAGACACTAGTGGTATATAGTAAATTTGGAAAAACCTAAGTTTGAACATATGTTTACTATACTGACAACCTAATGCTACATAATAGCAATATTATTTTAGTGGCTTAAAACAACAAACATATTCTCTCTCTTTTTGTGGGTCAGGAATCTGACAGTTGCTTGGCTGTGTGCATTTTGTCTCAGGCTCTCTCATGAATTTACAGTCAAATGTCAACTCTTCTGAAGACCTGACTGCAGCTAGAATATTTCTTTCCAACATGGTTCACTCATATGATCATGGCAGGAAGCCTTAGTTCCTTGCCATGTGGACCTCTCTATAGGATTGCCTTAGTATCCTCATGATACTGCAGCTGGCTTACCCAAGACAGGGCAAGGAAGAAGCTGTAATGTCTTTATGACCTAGTCTTGGAGGTAACACACTGTCACTTTTGCTCTTCTATTCATTAGAAGTGAGTCACTAAGTCCGGCCTATACTTCAGGGTCTCTTTTGAAGAGAGGAGGGTCAGAGAATTTGGGTACATATATTAAAATCACCACGCATACCCTATGACCAGACAATTTTACCTTGAGTAAGAGAAGCAAAACTGGGTTAGAGTATGGCTCTCCAAACATTTACAACGATGTTTATAGCATCATTATTCATAATAGCCAAATAGTTGAAACAAAATGCTTATCAACAATACACGAAATAAATTGTGGTGTATTCTAGCAATATAATTCTATTCATAAATAAGAATTAACAAACTTACAGATACATGCAAAACTATAGATGAATCTTACTAATACAATATGGAGCAAAAGAGACAAGCTCCAAAAATGTGTACTATATTATTTTCTTTATGTAAATGTTAAAAGAGGCAAAACCAATCTATAATGTAAGAAGTCAAGATGGTGGTTACCTTTGGGGAAGAAAAGGGAGGGAATGATTCAGAGGGGTTATGAGGAAATCACCATTTCATTACTGATCTATAACTTGCCTAGAATGATAACTGCAAAAATATGTTTACATTGTGATAGTTCATTAAACCATACACCCCTAATTTGTACAGGTTTCAGAATTGTCTTATACTTCAAATTTGGAAAAATTTTTAAAAAGATGCCAAAGAAAGAAAGAAAAAGTATTCTTCAGGCAAAACCAAAACCTATCTGTGTGCTGAATTTGGTCTGTAAGCAGCCAGTTTGTAATATCTGCTTTAGACCAGGTTGGTAAATATGATCTTCAAAAGGCCTCAAAGCATACGGGTTATGTTAGACTTTGGTGGTAGCATAAATCTATTCCTTGAATTTAGATCTGTCAAATCTTGGTTATGGAAGAGCCTTTCTGGATCATTGAATCCAGTGATTTTTTTCAAACTGACTTCTCTGGCAGGTGCAACCCCTTAGGTACTGCACAGAATGCAAGAGCTTCTCAGAACAGTGTAAAAACCAGTGATCTTGCCTAACTCCTTTGTGTTACAAATAAAAAACTGAGGCTTAGAGAGACTGTTATTTGTTTAGAGTCAAGCAGCTGCTTGGTGGCAATGTCCTCAGATTCACTCCCATGTGAAGGAACCATGAGTATGTTGTGCTGCCCTGATGAAGAAACCTGAAAAGGGAAAAGTTACACATCTCAGGACCTTGGTCTTTGGAGTACAGACTCTCCTATGCTCTCATTCAAGGCGGTGGCAAAGCAGTTTCCAAAGATAAACTGAGACAGTAAATGCGTTGGAAAGTGTTCTGTTTAGGGACTGCCCTGGGGAATGCCCTATTTGCTACCAAAAATGCAGGGCATTCTCTCATCCAGCTCACTCTTCAAGTAGCTTCTCAACTCTGGCTGTACATTAGAACCACCTGGGAACTTTTGAAAAAATACTGCTTCCTGGGTCTCCCCATAGACTAACTGAATCAGATTGTCTGGAGTGGGCTGGAAAGAACTGGATATTCTGACTTCTATTGAGCTTTACTGAGATGTGTATGGACTGAGCTCATCATCTCAGAGAAGCTCTGAGTCTGAACAACAAATTGGGCCTTGACACAAGATGAAAAAACACTAGAGAGAGAGGGGAAAAAAATCCCTCTGGTGGTAGCAAAACTCCAGGCTGCCTACCTTTGTTTTGCTATGAGGACTTAGGCCTCTTCTCTATGGCTCCAGTCTCAAGAATACAGCCCTCCATTTGTCCCTAGATTTTCACCTTATAATAAAATATTGGGAAAACCAGATTCTTAGGCCTTCCATGAAAAGTGCAGTTAAAGTACCTTGGTTTCATGCATGGCTTTGGCAGAACATGAAGTCTACACCTCTGCTTAGAATGGGTACAGCCCATTCTCTGAGAGAAGTCACCTTTAGAGATGCATTAGTTCTGTATTCCTCTGTCCAGCAAAGGAAGCCTGACATCTTCCTAATCTGGGTCCTTCTCACTTTTGTAGAATGCCAGAGGTGGGAAGAACCAAAGAGGTTATCTCATCCAGTTTCCCATTTGATAGATGAAAACATTCTTGGCCAAAAGTGACTTACCTAAAGTCACACTGCACATCAGTGGAAATTTAATAAACACACATGTGGTCTCAGTGCTCACTCTTTTTTGTCTTAAAAGCATTTTTAATTACAAAATAAGCCAAAGATACAGAAAAGCATATAAAATAATACAATCGGCACCATTTATACCACCTAAATGTAACTGATTTTACATTTTTAGCATATTGGTTTCAGATATTTAAAAACTTTTTTTAATGTGTATTTATTTTTGTGAGAGAGAGAGAAAGAGAGAGAGCACACAGGTGCACGTGAGGGAGACAGTGAACAGGGACACAGAAAGAGAGGAGACACACAATCTGAAGTAGGCTCCAGGCTCTGAGCTGTCAGCACCTAGCCCGACACAGTGCTCAAACTCACAAGCCGTGAGATCATGACCTGAGCCGGAGTTGGGCACTCAACCAACTGAGCCCCCCAGGTGCCCCAAGATATATTTTTTAAAAAAAAAATATAGATTCAGCGAAGTCCCTCCTAACCCATACCTCTCCTCCCTCTCAGGAGTAACAACACTCCAAGATTGGTGAATCCTATTTCCTGGAATGTTTTTTATACTTTGTTCTACATATATATGAATCTTCCATAACACTATATGATGTTGTTTTTGTCTTAACATTTGACAAAATACTGTAAATAGTAGCTTACAACTTCTTTATTCATATAACATTATATTTTTAATATTCATCCATGGTATAAATTTAGTTAATTCATTTTAATGGTGTCATATTATCTCATTCCATTGATAAGCCCCATTTTATTTATTTACTCCCCTCTGTTGGGAAGTTGTTTCCAGGTTTTGCGTAAACTGCAATGCAGCCAACATCCATGTATCTGTGCATAAGAGTGAGAATTTTTATAGATTGGAGGCCTAGAAGGGAAACCAAAAGTGCTGGGATATATGCACCTTCGACTTGATGAAGTTTTGTCAAATTGTTCTCCAAAGTAGTTGAACCAATTTATACTTCTCAAATCTTTACCAACACTTGGTTTGCTCAGACTTTTACATTTTAACCAATTTGTCACATGAAATAGCATTGTTGTAAACGTACAATTTGATTATTAGTCAGTTGAGCATCTTTTAATATAATTAATAGTGAATCAGATTTCCCTTGTGAATTGGCTATTTGTCTCCTGTGCTATTGGTTTTTTTTTTTAATTTTTAAATATTTATTTATTTTTGAGAGAGAGAGAGTGTGTAAGAGTGAGGGAGGGGCAGAGAGAGAAAGAGACACAGAATGTGAAGCAGGCTCCACACGGGGCTCGAACTCACAAACTGTGAGATCATGACTTGAGGTGAAGTCAGATGCTTAACTGACTGAGCCACCCAGGTGCCCCCATTGGGTTTTATTAAATATGCTGGTCATAATTTTTTTGCCTTTTAAATGCACAGCAAACATTTTTCTCCAGTTTGTGCTTTGTTTTTTCATTTTGTATATATTGCCTTTGTTTATAGAATTTTAAAATTTAATATACTCTTCTATATCAGTCTTCCTTAATGAATTAGTTTTCTGTGTAACAAATAATTCTTCAAGGTCATATAGGTATTCTACTGTACTTTCTCACTAAAAGCTTGAAAGTTTTGCTTTTAACATTTAGATTTTAATCAGTTTGGAATTTTGTATATTAAGAAAAAATAACATATCTTTTAACATAATAAACACTAATTGTCCTAGCATCACTTATTGAATAGTTTAAGGTTATCCCATTGAATTATAATGCAACCTCTGTAATATACCAAGTTCCCATCTATTTGGGTATCTGTTTCCAGAATCTCTTTTATGTTCATTCCACTTTGTTTGCTTATCTGTGTTAGTGCCACATTGTTTTAAGTGGTCTAACTTTTTCATTTAAAGAGGCAAATTCTTCTCTTCTTATTTTCCTTCAAAATTATCTTAGCTATTTACCACTGTATTCCATTTGATTTTAAGACTATCTTAGGAAGTTCTGGGGAGATTTTTCAACTTTTTGTTAGAAATATTTAGAATTAATTTAGAAAAGATTATTGTCTTTAGTGATATTGAGTGTTTTTATCTTTGAATATGGTACATCTTTGCCAAGTGTTTTATTACTTTATAATTTTCTCCATAGAACTATTTTACATATATTGTTAGATTTATTCCTACTTTATAGACTTACTGCTATTACAAATGTATATTTTATTGTTATTTTTTACAGTTTATTTATTTCTTTTGAAAGTGGGGAGGGGCAGAGAGATTGGGAGAGAGAGAGAGAATCCCAAGTGGGCTCCACACTGTTAGCACAGAGCCTAGGACACAGGGTTCGATCCCACAAACTGTGAGATTTCACCTGAGCTGAAATCAAGAGTTGGACGCTTAACCAACTAAACCACCCAGGTGCCCCACAAATGTATATTTCAAGGTTATACCTTCCAAAGGGATGTTACTGGTATATACAGATCCCAGTGACATTAACGTATTGAGCTTGTTTGCAGCAACTGCTCTTGTTAGTCCTTATGTATATAGATTCTCTTCAGTAGTCTGTGTAATCATAAAACTGTGAATAACAAAATCTTTTTTCATTTTTAGCCTTTTTTATTTTCTTATTATGCTAATTAGAAGATTCAGTATAATGTTGAACAGGAGTGGTAATAATGAACATGTTTGTTCCGAAACTCCTTTCCCCAGATTTTATCACCTCCTGCTTTTAGCCCTACTCCCAGATGAATTGTATCTTAGATTATATTCCACTGACCAAAATGTAGGTCTCCCAGTCCCATCTGACCCAAACCTCTCTTATTAAGCATGCAGCTCCTACCAACTTCACTCAAACAACTGTACTTAATAAAGGTGTCGAACCATCCATAAGAGTTTCATTTGGATACTCCACTATTTTCTCAGGTGCAAATGTGTCTAAAATCATTCAAAACTTTTCTGTATATCTGGGGCGCCTGGGTGGCTCAGTCGGTTGAGCGTCTGACTTCGGCTCAGGTCATGATCTTGCGGTCTGTAAGTTCGAGCCCCGTGTCAGGCTCTGTGCTGACAGCTCAGAGCCTGGAGCCTGTTTCGGATTCTGTGTCTCCCCCTCTCTCTGCCCCTCCCCCACTCATGCTCTGTGTCTCTCTGTCTCAAAAATAAATAAACATTAAAAAAAATTAAAAAAAAAACTTTTCTGTATATCTATATATAATGGCATCGCCATCTACACAGACTTAATAATCTCTCTCTTAATAATAATTAATAATTCTCTCAATTCCCACATCTAATTTACCATCAGTCTTATCAATTCTACATTCTAAATATCCGCCAAAGTATTTTTTCTTCTCCACTCTCAACACCAATAACTGGGTTGAGTCCTCAGTATTTCCATCTTGACCAGGGTAACAGTTTCCTAACTGATCTCCCTGCCTTTCATCTCAATCCTTGCTTACCATTCTTCTCATTGCTGATAAGTTTATCTTGTAATATGCAAGTCTGATCATGTGTTGCCCAGTTTAAAACCCTTCACTACCTCCCTAATGTCTACTGTATAGTCTTAGTTCTTCAGCTGATCATGCAAGGCCCTTTATTTACCCTGGCTCTCTAACATATTTTCCTACCACTCCCCACCTTGCCCTAGCAAAACTGACGTGCTTATAGTTCAGCTATGCTATTTCCTGGTGCTATGATTTTTGCACATAGTCTCTCTGCTTGGATTGCTCTGGCAAAGTCTTGTTCATTTTCAACCCCAGCTCACATGTCACTTACTCCAGCAACTATAGATAAAGAACTCAACAATATCTATTGAGCACTACCTACATGCCAGATGCTTTGCTCTTTGAGTGCCAGATACACAAAATGAATAAGATATGTTCTCGGTGTTGCGGCATCAGTTAGCTACTTTCATTTCTTGCCTCCCTTTAGGTTTAACTGCCCGAAGCAAGATTTTTACTTATATATTTCTTTATTTTCTTTCTTCCATTCTTGATAAATACACAGATGTATTTCCCCAGATTTTATCACCTCCTGCTTTTAGCCCTACTCCCAGATGAATTGTATCTTATATTCCACTGACTGAAATATAGGTCTCCCAGTCCCATCTGACCCAGACCTCTCTTATTAAGCATACAGCTGCTACCAACTTCACTCAAACAACTGTACTTAATAAAGGTGTCGAACCATCCATAAGAGTTTCATTTGGATACTCCACTATTCTCTCAGGTGCAAATGTGTCTAAAATGATTTAAAACTTTTCTGTATATCTATGAATAACGGCATCACCATCTACACAGACTTAATAATCTCTCTTAATAATAATTAATAATTCTCTCTTAATAATATCAAGTTATTCTCAAGTAGAGATGCATATGCATATATAGACATGGTATTCAGAAACGTTTAAGGACAGTTTTAACTAGAAAGTATGATTATAAATGATGAAATCGTAAGCTCTGTACTTTCTGGTCAGACCTGGACCAGGGAACACAAAGAAACACAATATGGCCAGGAAGAGAATTCAGGGTGTTTTCTCCAATGGCAGGTTGCCTGAGTTTGCATCTCAGCTTTGCTGCTTACAAGCTGGGTGACCCTGGGTAAGTAACTGAACCACTGTGCCCCAAGTTCCTTAGCTGTAAAATGGGGACAATAATAGTCCCTGCCTCAGAATGTTGTCGAGAGAATTATTGAAGTTACTACAAAAGTGCTGAGAAGAGTGCCCAGCACAATATAAGTGCTTAATAAATGGTACCTATTGTTACTTTGTATATGAGGACACTTTTGTTTCAGTCACTATCAGCAGGTCAAGTGATTTTTACTTCTATATTTAGCAATGAAAGAACTGTTTGTTGTTCTGAGTCAAATCTATATTCTTATCAAATCTTTATTGAACCAATGGTACATGTTGGCGGAATAACCGGCCCAGGAGACCTCATGGTAGTGGAATGGAGTTTTACTTTATGTGGAGCTAAATGATATATGTGGAAACAAATTGTCTTTGCTGATTAACTAACTGTAAACACAGATTGAGACATAGCTAGATAAGAGTGTATGGTGTAATAGCCAACAGCAGAAGGTCTGGAATCAGACTACCTCACTTAGATTCATAACTCCACCACTTATTAGCTTTGTTACCTTGGGCAAGTTCCTTCTTTGCAGCTCAACTTCCACATCTGTAAAATGGAATTGATACTAACAGAATAACTAACAGTCCCTATTTTATATAGTTGTTGTAGAAATGTAATGAGATAATGCATATAAGGCTCTTAGAGCATTGCTTCATATAGAATATAGGTGGTAAAGAAAAAAGATGCATGTGGTATTAAATTGACCTTTAAATCAAAACAAGGGCTGAAGGGCATGGGAGGTAGGTTTGGGAAAGAAAGGGCTCATACTTTTTTAGACTGGGATTGAAAATTTGCCTAGAGCAATTTACAAATCCAGGAGCCACACAAAATCCCTCAGGGTCACAAACACTCAAATACATACAATGTTCCTGGGAGCATGTGCACAGTCTCTGGAAGGGGTAGGGGGAGCATTCCTCACACTGTATCCTGCTTCTACTGCTGTGCTAAGATCCCACTGTAGAAGGTCTAAAGGCCCCTGAACATTCTGTACCATCTGCCTTTGGCCATGTACTTACTGCCTGAATTTACTTCCTACTTTCTTGAAGAGAAGTGGCTACAGGAAAAACATTTAAAGTAGAGAGGCCCAATTGGGGAACTAAAGGGCAGCTGGGGGAGGAGGGGAAATTGGGAGAAGGGACTGGGTTGACCTCTAATTAGTCTCAGGACAAGGATGTTCCTCTGGGCGGAAGTGAGACAAGGGACAGAGTAGCTCCAGAGAAGAGAACCCTTCTCAGCAGAGCAGGGCAGAAGATACACTTAAGAGAAATAATATTTGACTTCTAAGGTCACTGATGGGAATCGGAGCTTCCTGAGGGGAAGAAACCATGTTTAATGCAGATTTAGAATTCTTGAGGAAAAAGATGGTAAGTGGGAGAGCACATGAACAAACACTAATAAGGGAGAGGTATACGAAATAGCTTGTTATTTATACTGACCAATGTAGAAATGACTTTCCATGTTAATTTCATTGGTTGGTTCCTGAAGACAGTTGTGTCTTCTTCCTGTGTTTTACGGTTCCCTAGTGGGTTCCTGCCAAGGAAGGAGGGACTGGATTATATCCTAGTTGACCTGGTGCAAAGTGACCTAGAATCTTTGACCTTGGGTGGGCTGAGTCAGTGAGGGGCTGTAGAGCTGCACTTCATGAAGGATGGAAATTAATAAAAAAGAACACATCAACACTAACAATGCCAAACTATGGGTGGTGGGAGCAGGATTTTTTCTTATTTATAATTTATATTTTTCTAACTCTTTTGTAATAAGCATTTATATTTGTGGAAAATTAAACCTACTTGTCGAGTTTATACCATATACCCTTACTTTCTAGAAAACCTGAGCAAACATTATGTGCAAACGTCTTATTAGTATGTTATTGGGGGGGGGAACTTTTCCAAGCATGTATGAAGGAAATGAAATACAACGCAGGAAATGCACCTAGATGGTTATGTCCACATAAATTCTACAAAGAGGGGGAAGAAAGTTGCTAGGGGTGAGACTTCCCAAGAACTTATGGGAAAAAAAATGGTAACGTTCTTCATAAGCGGGAGAGACGTGGCAAGAGATGGGGTTCCAGTGAGAACTACCTGGAGTCCTGCGGAGGAGGAGACGAGGCGGTGGCAAGTAGGGAAGGTGGCCGCGGTCCTCCCGCACCGGGGGCGGAGCAGGAAAGGGCGGCGCTCGGGGCGGAAGGCGGGGCCGAGGGGCGCGCCCCAGGTGGGGATGAGCCGGACCTCACCTGCTCCGCTACCCAGGCCGGCCCTTCCGCCGCGCGGCGCCGAGTGAGGGGGAAGCGGAGGGATTCCTTGGAAAAGTGGTGCGTCCTGGAGTGACAACTGTGGAAGAGAGCGGCCGTGCCCCTGGAGCCCCTGAGCTGAAAGGGGCCAGGGAGCGGCTAGCATGGGCCCCGTGCTGCCTGCACCTTGGCTGCTCCTCTTCACCTGGCTCCCAGCAGGTGAGCCTTGGGAAAGTGGGTCTCACCCAGGGCCCAGAAAGACAGGAAGCCATTGTTGCCTGGCCTTGCAGAGCTGGCCTCGGGCAGGGCAGGGCAGGGCAGGGCAGCGGAGGCCTGGGCCGCGCTCTGGTAGCTCTTGGCAGGCGCCAGGAGGTGCGGGGACTGGCTCGAGTTTCTGCCTGTGGGAACCTGTTGTTTTCCTCACTTACTAGCCCAGGCCTTTCTGAAACAGGTGCAACTAAGAAAGAAACCCAGAGCCTCTGGGCTTCCCTAGGTACTTCTTGGTCTCTAAAGCTGAATCGACAAAGGCGGAGGCACCGCTTACTTTGCTTATTTTACAGGACTAAGCCATGGGGCTCTCTGCTAACCATGGTCAGTGTCACTATTCTACTTTCTTCGTATCCACTCACTTTCCTAACTTCCCTCGTTGCTCAGTATCTCCCCACCAGGCGCCCACACACCCACCTTCTCCTCCCTTAATCTTCCAACCCTGTCTGCTTTGGAAAGCATGCTTTTTGTGTCTCCGTGTATCTCTTGGAAATATGACAGGAGTGTGTATCGGCATGAGTAAAATCGGGTGAAAGGATAGCTGAATCACTGCGCAGGACTTTCAACCTTTTCAACTAGGATGTGGGTATGACCTTGCAAACAAGAATGTATGGGTGCCCTTGGAAATTTTGCCCTGTTTCATTTTACCTTCCTTTGCCCCCTTTTTAGGAATAACTGCCCTCTTATCTCTCAGTGGGAAGTCAACTCGGTTTGCTCACAGACCAATTTGAGTCTTGTATTTTTCCGAAGGAGAAGATATAATTTGAAGGTATGGGGAGAATTTCATTTTTACCAGCTTGATAGGACATGAAAATCACTTGGATGTAACTAAATCTCCTTCAGACAAGATTCTACAATAGCTTAAGCTTAATGCTGAGAATGAAAAGGAGGGAGAATTGCAAAAGGGTGAGAAAATTGGAAAATCAGTGTCCCTAAGATCCTCTGGCTCACACTGTTTTCTGCAGGGTATGTCCTGTCAGTTTTCTGAAGCTGAGAAGGCTAGATGTCAGGCACATGATACACGAGAAAATGGACTAAACTTCACCTAAATTGAAGTGCCCAAAATTCCACCAGAGTAGTTACCAGCTGAGACTGTTCATTTTGATCCATCACCCTGTTCTCTTCTGTTTCTAAAGAAGAGTTAACCCAAGTTTCCCAGCTTCTCATAGTCATCTGTCTCATGCCTTGTGTGTTCAGCTCAAATTCCATAGCAGTTACGGATTTCTGAAGCTGCTTGAGCTGCCTTTTCAAGAAAATAGAGATCTACTCCCATCTCTGCCCATTAGTACCCCATCCCCAGATTAGGACTTCGTAGCCAGCAGTCATCCAGGTCAATAGAATAAGAAAAGAAGCCTTACAAACAAAAATTTTATTAAGGTATAAACCCCAATCCTTAAATCATCAGCCTAATGTTTTAAAAGCTATTTGATTTTTATGAAGAATATTGAACACTGAACATTTTTCAAATACAGTCATTATAACCAAAGGGTGTATTTTTATAGTAGGCAGATTACTAAATGGGTAGGGACTTTAGAGAGTGGAACTCCAAGTGTTCAGGAACCAGCCATGCAGTGTTAGTAGCCAGGAAGCTGAAGTGGTAAAATTATACAGTCTGCTGTGTTTGCCTGGCATTCTTTAAATGGAAGCCTACCTGCATGACCCATTTTAGAACTAGAGAAAGCTGAATTCAAAAAAAGTCCTAAGTAACATCTAATCTTACTTTTAATTATTTTTTTTTCTTTTTCTTTTAGAAAGAGAAAGAGAATGCAAGGGGGAGAAAGGAGCAGGGGGAGAGAGAAAGAATCTTTTTTTTTTTTAAGTTTTAAAATGTTTATTTTTTTCAGAGAGACAGAGAGGAGCAAAGACAGACACAGAATCTGAAGCAGGCTCCAGGCTCTGAGCTGTCAGCACAGAACCCGACACGGGGCTCGAACCCATGAACTGTGAGATCATGACCTGAGCCAAAGTCGGACGCTTACTGACTGAGCCACCCAGGCGCCCTCAGAGAGAATCTTAACCAGGCTCCATGCTCAGTGCAGAGCCTGATGCAGGGCTTGATCTCGCAGACCGTGAGATCATGACCTGAGCCAAAATCATGAGTCAGACACTCAACTGACTGAGCCACAGCACCCCAAATCTCAGTTTTATTTCATAGGTGAGAAATTGAGATTTCAGCTCTTCAGACTGCAACACTTTGAGGGGAAATAACTATTTTAGCAGATATTTTCCCCAAATATGTGTAGAAAGTGTAAAAAAAAAAGCTGCATCCAGCTATTTAATGTGCATTTAGATTTTGCATCCACGTGCATCTAATTTTGCATCTGTGATGTTTGTGTGACTCTGGTCAAGTTACTGGACTACTGAAAGCCTGCAGTCAACAGGGGTGATTAGAGTACATATAAGGTTTTTGTGAGGATTAAATGAAATGAAGATTTTAAGGCACTTAATATAGTGGCTGAAACACAGTGAGGGTTTAATGAATGTTAGCCATGGTGGTGATGATACTCATGATTTAGACCCAAGTAGGATATTTTAGAGCTAACTTGAATGAAACAATTTAAGTTTCCCTTCCTCCTCCTCCTTCCCTTATAGCTAAACTGCAGTCAATAGTCAGATGGACTATCAGGTTGGATTCAGAATCTGCCTCTTACTAGCTGCAACTTGCAGGAATTACTTCAATTCCCTTCATCCAGAAAACAGGTGAAATTCCTGATAAGCACCTCGTATCCCCCACGCTCCCATCCCCGTAAGGCCAGCTCTTGTTGGGTTGCTTAACATCAGGCACAAGGTCTACAAAATGGTCATCGCTCAGGAAATATTGGGTCCCTCCCCACCGCTCCCACCTCTTTGTTTTTAGACCAAACTTCCTAAAATTCTCTAAGATCAAACAGAAATCAACCTTCTTCTCTTAGTTCCAGTATCTACCAAAGAAGTGCTTTTCAAACTTCTTTTTACAGCTCTCAGTAAGAAATACAGTTTATGTTGTGACATGTACACATATATAAGATTTGTAAAACAGAAACAAAAGCACACACACACACAGACAAACCCATTACTATGTCAGGTAAAAGAATAACAAACTGATATCACATATTATTTTAATAACATTTAAATTAGTAGAAAATAGTCCCCCAATGAACATTACATAGAAAAATCTAGTAAGTTCATTTTCTCAAGATCTGCTGCCAATTGCAATGTGAACTTTGGAAAACCCTAGAGTATGTTCATTTTGATCCATCACTCTGTTCTCTTCTATTTCTAAAGAAGAGTTGACCCAAGCTTCTATTAGCATCCAAGTTTCTGCAGTTGTAAAGTGTGGGCCACTGGTGAAATTACATCAGATTTGGGTACTCAGAAGTCTAGTCAGTGTGGCCTGGGGCCCTGATGAAGCCTCTCAGGTCAGGGAGTGGGAAGTTACCCCAGTCCCTGTCCTCTGAGCTGTGGAGAGATCAGTTGTCAGTGTTTTTGTACTTTTTTAAAGTTTTTTTTCTTTAAAAAGAAATGTTTATCACACAAGTGATACTTTCCCCTTAAAACAAAACATTAAGATAATCTAAAGTAGGTATCTGCAGCCTTTTGCATTATTGGCTAATAGTTCTGGTTACCTTCATTGAGACTCAAAGTTTATTCCTGGAATGAAAGTTTAGTTTTCCACCCAGATTCTAAAAGAGTGTGTCTCATTTGGGCTTTTGTGAATTTTTTTAAAGATTATAGAGTGATGTTAACTTATACATTCACACAGCTATCTTTGGGAAATCAGCCAGCTGATTCTAAGGGACAAGGTTCTTAGCATATAGACCAGTAATTTTCCCTTGTTGGTGGGGGTAAAGTGTGGGATCACACTGAAGACTGAAGTGTCATCCCCCACTACATTGGAGATGACATCTCGATCCCCAGTGTAGTGGATAAGAAAGTAGAGTTTCTCAGCCTGACATGGGTGTGGGTGGTGGTTGGGAGCTGTCCACTAGGCTCCTTCCTTACCTCCATGGGACCCCTGAAGTACCTCCCCAGAGTCCCAAGACTCTGGTGAACTCAAGTAGAACTCACTCCCAGTCCCTGTCTGTCTTCCCCTCTGAGCCAGTTTTGCAGATAAGGAAATCTGTGTTCAGGAAAGTCACAAGTGTCAGGTTGACATAGTGAAGTTCATTGGAGAGCTAGAACCAGAACCCCGACATCCTCATTTTTAGTACATTGCTCTTTCCCCTGTTTCATACCCCGGAGTAAATTTGTTTTGTCTAATTGAATCCTAGTATGCAGAAATAGAAATAGATTATCTAACTAAATGCTATCTATTAAACATGTCCCAACAACAGTGCAGTGGAATAAGATGCTGGATAATTAATGTACCGTCTGCCTGGATTTCTTTCAGCCCAATGCTGTGTCTCATTATGTCCTTGGAGGGGAAATAAAATTTGTGTTTTAAGAATTGGGAAGACTCAGATCATGCCTCATCTTTCTCTCATCTTTATTTCTGTATCTTTCAATCTGTAAATGTTAGGGTACGGTGGGGTCAGAGGAAAGCAGTTTTGACACTTTCTTCATTTCCCAAATCCTGTTCATCACCTTGTTCTGTTTCTTAATCCCAGGCTCTGCCCCTTCTTTTCTATTCCAGGTGATAAACCTCACACTAGCCTATATTAAGCACCTTAAACATCTTGCCTCTTTTCTGTCTTGTGCCAACCAGCCTCTACTCAGATGATAAGTTAACCTACCTGACTTCATCTTTTCTACCTTCATTTTAGTCCTCCAAGAACCTCTATTAGAGCCCCATAGCTTATAGAATGGGTTAACTCTTTGGATTTCGGGCTCACTCATTCTGGCCTCACTGCTTTGGGCAGCCTCTTCCCCACTGTTATGGGAATGCTCTTGTACCCACTTCCCCAGCAATAAACACCCTTCTTTGTTTTTTTGTCTGCCATCTTACAAATGGTTAACTTTGTTTTTAATGCTTTTAGAGCACTTAAAATTTGTTCCAAGCAGTTTAGCTTGTCTTGTATGTATTTGTTTTTAGTCAGCAAATGTTTAAGGCATACCATGTATAAGGCATGCTGGCAAATACTAGCTGTGTGGTCCTGAACAGTTACTTCATCTCCCTGGGGATTTTTCTCATTTATGAAATTGAGATAAAATAAGGCTTTTCTCATGGGTGTTTTTACAAAGGTTAAATGAGATAGTATATAATAAAGCCCCCAATACCATGGCTAACAGTGTAGCAAGTGCTCAGTATATATGTTTCCTCCCCAGGAAAGCCACATGCTTAGCACCACCCTGAGCCCCACACTGTTGAGTAGATAAACCAGACCTTTGTTAAACATGTACTACGTAGACTTTTCTTTGTTCCCTTTTCTCCTCTCCTAATTCTCTAGATCCCTTTTTGTTCACACTCATGGCCACTCCCTCTTCCCCTTGATTCCTTTTATATTTGCACTGTTATCTAAGGAAATGTAACAAGTACTGATGGCAAATATACTTGGGGAGATAGCTTGCTCAGACATAAACTCTGATAGGATTAAACCTGTGTACTTTTTGTTAACCTGCTTAGTGGAGCACAGGTGCCTGGGTACCTAAAAATCACTCAAGAGTCAAGGTGTTAGCACCAGGCTACTGCCCCTTGCCTGGAAAGACCATGCACCCCACCTCCCTCTCTTCCTCCCCCCACCCCCGCTCCCGCCACACCCCTCTAGGCAGGGTCCTTCATGTGTAAAGGAGGGGAAATGCCATTCAGTCCCCTGAAAACTAAGAACTAAGTTTTGTACCTCTATCCCTATGTCGTATGAATAGTATATTCTAGAAACTGTAAAACATCTTGCCCAATCTGATATCACACAGGAAAGAAAGACTGAATAAAGTAATGTACAGAGATATGCATATGTTTGGAATACCCAGCATTTAGTTGTAAAGATAGTCTTCTTTCATTGGTACGTTTTCCTTTGACTTTAATATAGGATGTAGCCCCCACCGGCACTGGAACATAGTCTTAGAAAGTACTTCATGGTAGGAAACAGAATCCTCTACCACTTCCCTCCTTCCCACAAACTCCAGGATCTCATCCGAAGTTACCTTTCCACCCTTAAATGACAGGTTTCTCTCCTTTTTTTTTTTTCCCAGAGGAGACTACTGAATGGGTTTGCCAGGGTACAAAGTGATGCAGCTTTATGAGCTTTTAATGTCAGTTTACATTTGTATCATTTTAATCCTTTCAAAATGCTTTTACATGCTGTTCTCAGCTGACTTCAATCTCCAAGGTAGGCAATATAAATACAAATGAGACAAATAACAGCGAATGTTTGTTTCTTCAGTGCCTATTATGTCCCACCCTCTTTGCTAAATGCTGGACATTTATTATCTCATTTAATCCCCACTACAACATTATCAAGGAAGTATTATCATCATTCCACATAAAGAGGCAACTGTAGTTTGGAAATAATTTGTTAGGTCTTTTAGCTGGTGGGAGAGTGGAGACAAAATCTGAACTCAGGAAGTCAGTCTCCAGAATTAAAGTTTTTAAAAGATAATGATAGAGCTATTTAGGAAATGAAGGAAGTGCCACAGGATGAAGGAAATTTAAGAATAGAAAAAAATATATAAGAATTTGAGGGGCCCCTGGGTGGCTCAGTTGATTGAGCGTCTGACTTCAGCTCAGGTCATGATCCCATAGTTTGTTGGTTTGAGCCCTGTGTCAGGCTGTGTGCTGACAGCTCAGAGCCTGGAGCCTGCTTAAGAATCTGTGTCTCCCTCTCTCTCTGCCCCTCCCCTGCTCACCTTCTGTCTCTTTCTGTCTCTTAAAAATAAATAAACATTAAAATTAAAAAAGAAAAAATATAAGAATTTGAAAACAATTTAAAGGGTAAAGATCTGGGGTGCCTAGGTGGCTCAGTTGGTTAAACATCAGACTCTTGATTTAGGCTTGGGTCATGATCTCAGGGTTGTGAGATTGAGCCCCGCCTTAGGCTCCATGTTGGTCATGATTCCCTCCGTCTCCCTCTTTCACTTTCTCTCTCTCTCCCCCACCCCCTATCTCCCTCTCTCTCTCCCAGTACCCCTGCCTTGCTTGCTCGCTCTCAAAAAAAAAAAAAAAAAAACAACAAAGATCCAACAAAGACATCTACCTTTTTGAATCTGTTCCTATTTTCAGCCCAGATTCTGCTGTTCTTAATCTCTTCTTGAAAACTCTTACCTGCCTGGTAGTGTGCATGACCAATGTGGTTAGTTTTACTGAGAAGTCTGAGGCTACAGGACAAGAAGGATGAGAGGTTTTTGTCTTTGAAATAGGCTGTCCTCCTCCTAATCTGGAAAATCCTCCTGCTTTTTGAGTTTAACACCTGACTTCCACTTGGAAAGTCAAGCTTGCCTGTTTGGGAAAGATCAGGTTTGGGTGCCAGCAGAACCAAATCTTGAGGCTGGGAGGGCTTGGTTTATTAGAGTCTCTGAAGCTTTGCCCACATGTATGAGCAGGGCTATTCCCACCCTAGAGGGGTTTCTGGAGATTAGAGGCAATGTGTCTACATTACCTGGCACACAGTAGATCCTGAGATCTACAGCAACAGCTGAGAAAAAGGGAGAGAGGTTTGCTGGTTGCTCGGCACCTTTGGTCCTGGGACTCTTCCCCACTCTCTTTGTGGAGGGCAAGGGGTGTAGGTCTGTGAGTGCAGATGCTACGGGGCTGAAAGAACCCTGGAGAGAGTGCGAGTGAGCTCAGTACAGTCAAAATTGTGGGAACCTGATCTATTTCAGTCAAGGCTTGAAATTCACATAAGGGATGAAATCTAAGAGAGGATGAAAGAGTAGTACCCAGGCAGCAAAGCCAGTGCTGACGTTGGTAAAGGTGAGTCATGTCACCTCAGGTGTGTTTTGGCCATAATAAAGGCATTCATGGAAGGGAGCTGAATGAGGATTTGGCAATGAAGGTGGTCACCCTTGTCCCCATTCTTCTCCCTCAGAGTGTCAGATTCAGCAATTTTCAAAGCTACCCCAGAGCAACTTCTAGCTCCAAACAAATTCCTTTCTCTGACTCCTAGCAAACCTTACCTCCCTCCAAATGTTCCACCTCTATACAAATAATGTGCACTAAAGTCCTTTGAATAAATTGCTATTTATGTCAAATTACCATTCAGCAAAATAAAGAACACGCAGGTTATTAATCACAGTATCAGTGATTGTGGCTGATTATAGCCTGTCTCTACACCCCACAATTATTTGCAGTCTAGTGAATACTGAACATCTTCCTTTATTTAAAGAATAACCAGGGGTGCCTGGGTGGCTTAGTCGGTTGAGCGTCTGACTTCGGCTCAGGTCATTATCTCACAGTTTGTGAGTTCGAGCCCTGCATTGGGCTCTGTGCTGACAGCTCGGAGCCTGGAGCCTGCTTTGGATTCTGTGTCTCCCTTTCTCTCTACCCTCCATTCATTCTCTGTCTCTCTCTCAGAAATATAATAAAACATTAAAAAAAATAAATTCTAAAAAAAAAAGAAAAAGAATAACCAGGTAGAGTGGCAAGAATAACCAGGCAGGGCTCAGGGGTGGAATCTTGACTCTGACCTTCTTAGAAAGTAGAGTGACTACAGACAGGCCACTCACCTTTTCCAGTCTCAGATTTGCAGTGTAGGAAAGTGCACTGCTCATCTCCTTCCAGGGATCATAGATAGTGTGTAAGAGAAAATATTTGAAAGTACTGCATGGATATAGGATTTTGTTTAGACCACAAATAGGTGTTTTTATTTCCATTCCAATCTGTGTATTTGCTGAGCAAAATAAGCTGGTGTTGACAGTGCCATCCTAGTCATTGTCAAAAGCTTACCTGCAGCGACTTCTCTTCAGTTAAAGCTATGTTGGGGAAAAGCTCCAAGGTCTGTGTCAGGTCAGTTCTGGAAAAAAAAAACAAGGGTGGCGGTGAGGGTAGGGAATAAAAAATAATAAAGCAGATTACAAAACACTCCATGTTAGGCTTGAGATGCTGGCCACTGGGTCTTCCATTCTGATTGGACTAATTTCCAGGAATCTTATAGCTGGTAGAAGACAGCAGCTGTTTTTTTCCCAGACTACTCAAGGTTCATTTTCAAAATGATGATCTTTATAGCTGGATGAGGAGGTCCTCAGTCTTACTAAAGACACCATGTTTGCCCTATTACTCTACAGAAAAGTCTCCAGTGATTATCCATTAACTAGAAATAGATGCTTCAAGTGTGATTTAGACTCCACCCCATGCACTACCACAAGCCCCGCCTTATTTATCCCTCTGTTTCCCATAAAGCCAGAATACTAGCCAGTTAGGTGCCCTCCAAGCTCTGTAAATGACTGCCCCTTTCTGATAAGGGCTTTTGCTCACTCTTTTCTTCTGTCTTGAAGCCATGAGTTTCTCAGCCTTCTCCCTATTTTTCATGTGTGATCTTAATCCTACCTGAGTCTTAGGGTCCAGCTTATATTTTTCTTCCATGAAGTCTGCCCCATGTACCGGTCTCCCCTGCAGACCCTCTTTCCAGCAGGTCTATCACAGGCACACCCTCATTTTAGCCTAGCCCTGGAGACAGTTTAGGTCATTTCTGGGGCAACGACCTGTCCTGAGCAGCACTCTGCTCTTTATGGACGTGAGAAAAGTGGGTGCATGTGCCCATCATAAGCCACAGCTTACTATTTCATGAGGGCTGAGTCCAGAGGTGAAGCAGGACTCAGAACCGTTTGGCTCTGACCTTCGAGCCAGGCTCACCCAACTGTTTTGTAAGGGATGAGAGTGGAGGGTAAATGTTTGTGTTTGTGGGAGCCAATCAGTCAGATTGAAGCCATTCTACCTGAGGACTCTCCTGGAGAGAACCTCAACTCGAACCCCTTTCTCTTTGGCCTTCATAATAAAGGAAAATAGACTCAGACTCAGACACTGACACTAACACAGCAGCATATGTGCCAGGCACCATGCCAAGTGCCAGAAGAGAATTATATTACTGCATTCTTTCAAGGACTTGATGAGGTTAGTACTATTGTAATATCCAGTCACAGCTGAGAAAACGAAGTAACTCGTATAATGTCCAAATAAATAATGAAGTATTATTTGAACCCAGTTGTATCAAATCCAAAGCCCATTTGTTTTGTTTTTAATTTAGTCTACACCAGTGGTTCTCAAGGTACGATGCCCTGAGCAGTAGTACCAGCATCTTCTGGAAACTTATGTAAGTTCTTGGGTCCCATGCAAGACTTACTGACTCAGAAACTTCTAGACAGTGATCTTGGCTGTTACAAGTCCTCCTGGTGGTGCATGTTCAAGTTTGAATACCATTATTCAGAGCTAAACCTCCCACAAGAAGATCCCTTATAACTTGGCCTAGAAACCATATTGACATAGAAACATTCTAAGATGTTGGTTATGTATGGACCCCTGACCACACCAAAGTCCCACCTGACTTTCTGTACCACTCGGTTCCTTATCAAGGTAGACCTGGAGCTGCAAGTATGTTCGTAGCTTTGGAGGCTAGAGAGAAGGAGTTTTAAAGAGAAAAGAAAAATTCTTAATTTCTTCAAGTTTTTCTTGATAAAATTTGTCACAATCTGATCTTTTTTATTTATGCTTTCATGCTTATGTCGACAGTCTGTACTGCCACTTTCTACTGTTTATGTATTCTTGGTTATTCATTCCATTTTTTAGTCAACAAACATCTGTTGCGTGCCAAGGAGGTGACAGTACAGGATGAGGTCCTCGTCCTGAAACAATGAGTCAGAGACAAACTCAGTCAGCCTGCTCGGAGCCTGCACTTAACTGGCCATGACCAAGGCATGTGAAAGTGTTTGCCTGGGGATAGGAAGAGGCACTTTGGGAAAACAGGGGGCCCCTCTCCAAAATATGCAGTCAAGGAAGCCTTCTTCTCTCTCTCTTTTTTTTTTAACATTTATTTCTGAGAGAGAGAGAGAACACGAGCATGGGAAGGGCAGAGAAAGAGAGGGAGACACAGAATCAGAAGCAGGTTCCAGCCTCTGAGCTGTCAGCACAGAGTCCAATGTGGGGCTCGAACTCACAGACCACAAGATCATGACCTGAGCCAAAGTCAGATGTTTAACCAATGGAGCCACCCAGGCGCCCCAGGATAGGCTCCTTGAGGAGGCAAGGGTGTCACTGAAGCCCTAAGGACTACATGGTAATTAGCCTCGTGGAGAGAGTGGAGTGGTGGCTGGCTCTAGATGAGTGCTCCAGCCAAGAAATCCACAAGTGGGAAGACCTGGAGAAAACATGGCATGGGAAGGAATGAAGCAAGCTCAGGGTGGCAAACACACCAAGTATGAGGTAGGGCGTGAAGGGGGATGAGGCAGCAGAGAAAGGGTGAAGGCAGACCTGGCTAGCCTCATAGGCCTGCTGAGCTTCCTTGGGGAAATAGGGAAACATTTTAAGAAAAGCGATGTGAGAAAATATATATGCATATTAGCGAGCATATGCGTACATGTATGGCCTTCTTTTAAAACAGCTTCTGTATTGTTGTCAGGTGTGTGATCACCATCAATGGGCCATGAGATCCTTGCAAGCCATCCTTGCTCTTTCTCTCCTCCATCTCACCCAGGGTATCTGTAGTCTCCACCTCTGACTCTGCCTGCGAGCTCTCAGCTAGTCAGGCAGTGTGTTCACTTATTTGCATGGCTTTTATTACCCCATGAACAGAAGTAGCTCACCTCTCAGAGACATAGTGCCTTCAGCGTTGTCTCCCGCTCTTGGCTGCAGGGTGCCTGTCCTTGCTGGTGACCGTCCAGCACACGGAGCGCTATGTCACCCTGTTTGCCTCTGTCGTCCTCAAATGTGACTACACCACCTCTGCCCAGCTCCAGGACGTGGTAGTGACGTGGCGCTTCAAGTCCTTCTGCAAGGACCCTATCTTTGACTACTACTCTGCATGTGAGTGCCCTCCCCGCTCTGCCCAGACCCCTCTGTGAAGCATTGCCATGAGGGCATAGGAATTATTTAGGATCACAAATCCTTGTGAGAAGCCATAAGATCACTTAATACAGTCCCCTCATTTAATAGGTAAACAGCCCAGGCAGATGAAATAACTTATTCCTGGTCACGTACTATTTTACTACAAAATTTATGTCCTACCTTGTTCCTGAAAAGATTTAGGCAGCTTAGACATTACGTTTTTTTTTAAAAGGCAGCTCAAGTCCTGCCTCCCGGCCCATTCCTGCTTGCATGCCAGCATGCTGACATGAGTCTGCAGTCTACTGCCATCCCCCTCACCACCTTCAAATATAGACAAGAAGCCTACACTCTCCAGGACCCTGAGGAGTGGCCGTTTGTGAACCTATGCACACTGCCAAACTCCCTTTTATGGCCAACCTTCCTGGTGGCCAACTGAACCCTCTGAGTGAGTGAGAGCTCACTGTCCCCAGGGAACACATTCTCAGGGCTGCACAACTCCCCCTACCTCTGCTTAGCGTCATCCTACCTCACAGTAGCAGCTGCCCCGCTCACGTCAGTTCTGCGCTCTGAAACCGAAGCTCTTTCTAGCTGTCTACCTCTGCCTCTCTCAAGGAACAAAGGAACGTAGATCCTCACTGGCAGCCCTGGACAATTAACCTTGTAGAAATTTTTGAGAGTAGAAGTAGACACCATCTTTGTAGGAAGGAAGTGAGCTTCCTGAGATGAGGGAAAAATGGGGGGAGGCATCAACTTTACCTCTTTCGGCCCTGACTAATGTCTTACAGTATGAACCCCAATACCTAAATGTCGGGGTCCCTGACAGAACCTGGCCTCGTCCCCAAAAGACCACATCTCTAAATCAAGGCATGATTTCCAGGGGGTCACTCTTCAAATGAAGGGGAGGGGAAGAGAGACCAGGGTAGTAGGCATTTGCCACCAGCAAATGCATTGTAAGGGTGGATGGATGAACCACGTGGGAACAGAATCTGGGGTTACCAAAAATGAGGCAAGGGTAACTGGGATGGAAACAGAGGCATGCAGCCAGGATTTAGAAATGATGGCCTTTGAAAGGGGTCTGGGTCTTGTTACTCAAAGGTTCATTAGTGTCACCTGGGAGTTCATTAGAAATGCAGCCTCTCAGATTCTCACTCCAAACCCGCAGAATCAGAATCTTAATGTTTAGCAAGATTCCCAGTAGATGCATGAGCGCAGGAAAAATTGAGAAGCTTCCCTGCTCCAGGGAACAGTAAAGGTGCCTTTCTTCATGGGAATTCCCCACCGCTGTGTGATTTAGCTGTGTCCCCTTTCCTCAGCTTACCAGGCAGCTCTATCCCTGGGCCAGGACCCATCCAACGACTGCAATGACAGCCAGCGGGAGGTTCGCATCGTGGCTCAGAGGCGGGGGCAGAATGAGCCCGTGCTGGGGGTGGATTACCGGCAGCGCAAGATCACCATCCAGAACCGTGAGTGCAGGGGAGGCAGCAGGGAAATGGGGGTGGCAGACACCAGGCCTGACAGGCTGAGTCATGGTGGGGATTTCCCTTTTTTTTTTTTTTTTTTCCATTTGTTTGTTTGAGGAAAGTGCCAGATACATAGAATGCTGTACCACCCTCTGAAGTCACTCCCCTGGAGGTGGTGTCTGGATGAGAAGATGTCCTACAGCTTTGGCTAAAGGTCTGGGAGTGGCTGCTTTCTTTTGCTTTTTCATGACTAAGATATAGATCAGGCTTGTTTTCTCCCTCCCATAAATTGCCCTCAGGGCCTGTGTGAACCCCAGGGCCCTGAGTTTCCCTCCGGCTACTCCTGTTGTACGTATCTAAGGGGCTTTCAAGTAGGTGGCCACCTTGACATCATCATCATTCACTGGTAGAGGAAAGAGCTTTAAGCCTAGAATCAGAAGACCTGGCTGGTAGTCCCCTTGCTTCCACCTGCTAGTTCACTGACTGGCAGCAGATTTTTTCTCTGGTGTCTGTTACCTCATCTGACAGATGGACATAATGGGCTCTGTCTCCCTACACTGAAGTAAATATCAAATGTGATATCTAAGAGCTATGTCTAAAGCATATCTATTCTTTGTGCCTGGTACAGGGAGTAGTGGTCAGAGCCCTCAGTCTGCAGTCACCCCTGGTGTGGGTCCCCATTCTGCACTTATAGGGTATGTGAACTTGGGCAAGTCCCTTTGATTTTTCTCTGCAAAACGGGACTTGCCATAGTACTCCCCATCTCATGGAGATTTGTCAGGATTAAGTGAGATGATATGCATAAAGCACTTAGCAAATATTAAGTGTGCAGTGAACTTTGCTTATGATCACTGAACACACTTTTGGATGGATGGGTTAGCACTCTACATTCCTACCTTGTAATCCAAATTGCAATGGTGGGTTATTGGCACAAAATTCAGAACCTATTTCAGTGAGCTTCACATACAGTGTTAAATAAAGATTTGCCTGCTTAAAAGGAGAAAAAGGGTAGAGAATACACTAAGTAGGCCACTCAGAGTACCTATAGCAATAATGTGAGGAAATCCATGAATACTTGATGACCATTTAAAGGTAGATCATTTAAAGGGAGCCAGTTTAACATTTGCTTCCAAATTTGTGTCTAATACTTCAGCTGTAATATTTAAGCCTGATCCTTTTACATGCAATCTCTGCTTTCCCCAGGCCAGTCCTTAAACTCTTAGCTTTAGGGAACATCTTTCCTATTCTGGTCTCTAGGTACATTCTCAAAGATTCAGGGTGGTTCTGTTTTTCCCAGAGCCTGCAGAATGAGCCTTGATGTGACTCTACAATTTAAAGCCTCTTGGAGAAACGGGAACCCTCTTGCACTGTTGGTGGGAATACAAACTGGTACTGCTGCTCTGGAAAACAGTGTGGAGGTTCCTCAAAAAATTAGAAATAGAACTACCCTATGACCCAGCAATAGCACTGCTAGGAATTATCCAAGGAATACAGGAGTGCTGATGCCTAGGGGTACATGTACCCCAATGTTTATAGCAGTGCTTTCAACAATAACCAAATTATGGAAAGAGCCTAAATGTCCATCAACTGACAAATGGATAAAGAAGATGTGGTATATATATATAATGGAATACTACGTGGCAATGAGAAAGAATGAAATCTGGCCATGTGTGGCAATGTGGATGGAACTGGAGGGTATTATGCTAAGGGAAATAAATCAGTCAGAGAAAGACAGATACCATATGTTTTTACTCATATGTGGACCTTGAGAAACTTAACAGAAGACCATAGGGGCGGGGAAGGGGAAAAACCATAAGGAGGCAAACCATAAGAGACTCTTAAATACTGAGAACAAACTGAGGGTTGATGGGGGTGAGGGAGAGGGGAAAGTGGGTGATGGGCATTGAGGAGGGCTTTTGTTGGAATGAGCACTGGGTGTTATATGGAAAACAATTTGACAATAAATTATATTTTAAAAAAATGTAGACAAGATAATGTACTTTGTGATTCCATTATATAATTATATAAAGTAAAAACCAATTTACAGTGACAGAAAAAAAATTTAAAGTCTCTTTAATTGGCAAATCTCATTTACAGTTTTTGAAGGATAAAAGTCCCCACAGGTGACAAAGTGACAGTCCTTTTTTTTTTTTTCCTAATTTTGAACAATACTATTCACTATTTCTATTCCCAGTCACTTTGAGATTGAACTTGCTTCCTCCGTACTCCCATGGAAAAGCAGTATTTCTCCTTGGTTTTTGTTTCTACCTCCATGCTTGTCATGACTTCCTGGAGCCTTTGTTTTCTGACACTTCTGTGCCCTGTGCTTGCATCCTTTGAGATGACCCTGTCAAATCAGTTCTTGGATCATTTAAACTATTAACATATCCAGGGTCACCTAGGTGGCTCAGTCAGTTGAGCATCTGACTTGAGCTCAGATCATGATCTCACAGCTCGTGAGTCTGAGCCCCGCGTTACTCAGAGTCTGGAGCCTGCTTTGACTTCTGGGTCTCTGTCTCTTTCTGCCCCTCCCCTGCTCATGCTCTGTTTCTCTCTCTCAAAAATAAACAAACATAAAAAAATTTAAATATTAACCTATCTGAATGTCCTCATTACTGTGACATCCCTGAAAAAATGTTCAGGTCTCTAATAAAAACTGGGGCAGACCTATGATACACATTAACTTGGAGGGAGAACCTCCTCCAAAGCACTTTCCCAATTCTTCCAAATCTAGGGGAAGCGCATTTCTGGGAAATGTGTTTGGAAAATCATGGGTAGGAAAAAATCGTAGAGATTGACGTAGAAAGAGAAGGAAACAAAAGTTGAAGTTAGCTCCAGTGGTGCATGACCTAGCGTTTTTGTTTCATTTCCTCAATAAATATTTTTTGACAAACAGATAATGGAGAATCGTAGATGTGACTGCCAACTAAGCAGGAGCAAGTCTATAATGCTAAGGTTTTTCGTTTGTTTTGTTTGTTTGTTTAAAGAATTCGAAGATGTCCCCTGACACTTACTGTGGGTAAAACAGCAGGGATGTAGAAGCTTCCCTGATCCTCTGACTGGACTTTAAGCCCTGTTAGGACAGAGGAGGCTTGTTCCTCTGCAGATCTTCCCAGTGCCTGACTCAGTGCTGGACCCACAAAGGTCTTCAGTGAAGATTTGTTAGCATTTACTAAACTTGAACATACCATTCATCTGTCTTAAGTAGCAAGACACTTGGTGCTCATGAGAACCGAAAATCCTTTCTTGAGCACTGAGTAACATTTACCCTTAAAATAATTGTCATTTCATCCTTACTTATTCAACTTCATCTCATAACCCATCCCCTCAAGAACCAGAGGGATCCATTCACAGCCAGTGAGGGATCCAGGCTGTGGAGTTTTCCACCCACTTTGGAAAGGACATTAGGATTTAGTGGTTAAAAGCACCAGCTTTGCCGCAGAGACATGGATTTGAACCTACTTCTGCTAAGCTTATTTCTGTGTTCTTAGGCCAGTTTCTTCGCCTCCTGGAGTCTTGATTTCTCCATCTGAAATGTGGCTAATAATCATACTTACTATCTCAGGATTGTGTCGAGTTTGGTTGTGAATAAGCAAAAGCCCCAAATATTAGTGACTTAATAAAGAATTTTCTTCTCACGTATAAATTCGGAGATAGATAGTTCAAAACTAGTGTGGTGACTGTGTTTCATTAAGTCCTCAGGGATGATCCCAAGCTCCAGTTCACCAAGAAAGTCTTTTTCTCCCCCATGGTCCAGGATGGCAGTCAACACATTTGCTTTACCGATAACAGCATAAAAGAAAAGATGAAGAAAAGGACAAAGGTATTCCCAAACTGTCTTAAGAAGGTTCCTGGGAGCTATCATGTGACACTTCTGCTTACATTCTATCCACCAGAATTGAGCTGCATGTTCATGTCCACCTGTAAGAGATGACAGCAAATAGTGACTTTATTCTAGATGGCCATGTACATGACCAAAAATCATAAGACTGTAAGAAAAAGGGAGAAGAGACTCCGGGAGACAGTGTAATGTCACCACACCCACTTAGAGAGCTGTGGTGGGAATTAAATGAGGCGATGTCCAGAATCCTTTCAAGGCACCTGGTAGGGTTCAATGAATGGTGAGTTCTGCCATTATTAGACTGGAGAAATAGGATGGTCTTAGAAAAAGGAATTGAGGCCTTCCTCTGAACTATGAGGTGACCTCTATGGACGTGGAAGGACAATGCTGAATCCTAAGCCATAGGTCAGATACCAGGGCCCTCTCCTTTAACCCCTGGTACTTTCTCCCTCTCTCCCTGCAGGAGCAGACCTTGTGATTAATGAAGTGATGTGGTGGGACCATGGAGTGTATTATTGCACCATTGAGGCTCCAGGGGACACGTCAGGAGACCCAGATAAGGAGGTGAAGCTCATTGTCCTGCGTAAGTGCTGCTGGAGCTTTCTATTTAGCCACCTCACTACTGTGACACTTTTACATACAGCACAGAAACAAGCAAGTCCAGGCTATTCTTGGATTGCCAACCTCTGAAGGCCCCTTACCCAAACTAAACTTTGCTTTTCTTTTTCTTTTCTTTTCTTTTCTATTGATTGATTGATTGATTGCAGTATATTGATTAAACTTAACCTATAGGTCAAGAGCTATATTTATTAGACCTCTAGAATGTTAGACCTGGAAGCATTCACCTCATATTTGGTTAGCGTCCTCTTGGTGTCTCCCCTGCAGACTGGCTGACAGTGATCTTCATCATTCTGGGAGCCCTCCTCCTGCTCCTGCTGATTGGAGTGTGCTGGTGCCAGTGCTGTCCTCAGTATTGCTGCTGCTACGTCCGCTGCCCCTGCTGTCCTGCCCGCTGCTGCTGCCCTGAGGAAGGTGAGAGAGGACAGATGGGTAGTGCGATGGGGTGATGCTGGAGGCTGGTGTCCCAAATAGATAAGCTTCACACACCCATATCAAAACCTTGGGTCCTTCCAGGTTCTCCTCCATGCCCTTCTCCCCTCACAGGCTCAGAGGTCTTTGACCTCAGCACAAATATGATGCTTGAGGAAGCTTTAGACCCAAGTGGGAAGATTTCTGTCTGTCCACATCTGAGCCTGCCTGAGACCTCCTTCCAATCGTTCTGCCTGTTGATGGCATTTCCTCAGCGGCCCTGATATGCCTGTGCTTCAGTATTTGCTCCTAGCACTCACCTTGCTTGGACAGTACTTGCTTGGAATGTAGCAGTGAGAGAGAAGGCTGCCTCTTAGAGAGGACTTGCACAGATAGAGGAGAAAGGAGTTAGAGCAGTGATTCTTAAACTTAAGAATCACCTGGAGGGCTTGTTAAAACTTAGTTGCTGGCTCTACATCCAGAGTTTCTGGCTTAATTGGTTTGGGGTAGGCCTGACAATTTATATTCCTCAAAAGTTGCCAAGTGATGTGATGCTGCTGAGCTGTGGGCCACACTTTGAGAATCTCTTTTTAGATAAAGGAAATAGGTTTAGATGAAGGAGAGAGGGAACAGAGGATTTTGCTCTTAGTGTGATCTTTCTTTGGACTAAAATTTGACTCTATTTTTTTATTTTTTTTAAATGTTTATTTACTTTTGAGAGAGAGAGAGAGCAAGATGAGCAGGGGAGGGGCAGAGAAAGAGGGAGACAGAATCCGAAGCAGGCTTCAGGCTCTGGGCTGTCAGTACAGAGTGTGACACAGGGCTCGAACTCATGAACTGTGAGATCATGTCCTAAGCTGAAGTTAGACATGTAACTGACTTAGCCACTCAGGTGCCCCTGCAACTTGACCTTTTAAACCAAAATTATAATATACTTTAAAAAATTTGGCTGTGGAATGCCAAATTTTTTATAGAAAATTATTCTATAAATGACTTTTATTAATAAATAGATGGAGTGGAATCAGCTGCTTTAAATGGAAGGCGTTTCGTGTTCTTAAAATAACATTTTTTCCCCCTGATGATATAAATAAAGTATGGTATTGTAGAAAATTTGAGAAATTTAGGAAAATGTAAAGACTAAGCACTCAGAGATAATCACTTTTATCAATTTGGTTTATTTGAAAGAAAATTTTTTAAAAGGAAAGATAAGGAATTACCTCTTAAGATAGAAAAATTTAATCTACGACATCAAGAAGATTAATGGCCTGATTCTGGTTTCAGGCCTGTGTTCTGAGGTTGTTGTCTTACAGGAAAAGAGAACTAACTTTTATTGGATGTCTGCTATGCGTAGGCCTCTTGCATGTATTTTCCTCTGTGAATCCTCACAACCCTAGAAGGCTGTGTTACCACTACTTAATAGATGAGGAGAAGGTCAGAGAAGTCACACAGCTAGTAAGTAACAGTGGTAGTATGGTGTTGAATCCATGTTCGTCTGACTTATGAGTGCCTGAATGTCACACAGTAGAGGCTGCCACAACCTCTGTGTGTAGACCACAGTGGGATTGGCAGAGAAAGCAATGACCTCCTGAAAGAGAGGAAAAATAGCAGAGAACGCAATATTGGGCTGTGGAGCTCTCCACCTTTCAAGAGCCTCTGGGAGAGATACCAAGGAGAAGTCACTATCACTGAAGTAGTAATATATATGAAGAGATGAGAAAACCGGTCCCAAGATACCTTCTTAGAATCCTAAGTCAGTGAGGCATTACAAACAGGCAGAACTGGGGACAAAGCCCACACAAATGATAAATGTATCCACTGTCAGTAAGCTGATAAACAGGTTCTGGGGGAGAATGATTTCTCTTAAGTGGTTAGAGTTCATTTAGAAGAACTGGTAAAATAAAGAAATGCAGGCCACAAATAAAGATCCCTGGACTTGAGCAAATGAGATCACTTTCATAGTGAGTCACTAAGGCAGACTGTCCTGAGAATTTTGATGACAAGAGGAGATTACATAGAGGGGACAGAAGTTCTTAAGGAGGGCTCTTGCACGGGGAAGGGTGTGTGTGTGACTGTTGGTTAGAATAAAAAAACCCAAGTACATTTGTAGGCAAAGAACCAAGGCCAGTAGGAAATGAGTAAAATGAATCTTTATTATTTTTTTTTAATGTTTATTTTTTTTGAGACAGAACACAAGTGGGAGAGGGGCAGAGAGGGAGGGAGACACAGAATCCAAAGCAGGCTCCATTCAGGCTCTGAGCTGTCAGCACAGAGCCTGACGCGGGGCTCAAACCCACTAACCATGAGATCATGACCTGAGCCGAAATCGGATGCTTAACTGAGCCACCCAGGCACCTCTAAAGTAAAGCCTTATGAGGGGAGGTGATCACTGAACAAGTGAAACAGTTGGGCTTGACATCAGGGGTACAGCAAAAGGACTACCTGTAGAAAGGAAGGGAAGGGCAGCCTCACCTCTGGAGAGAGAGAGGAAGTCATTAAAATCTGGGGAATGATCCAAAGTATAAGGGAGGAAGCTGAGAGATCTCATACCAGCCTGTCTTGATTTCAGCAAATCAAAATTCTAGAGCAGAACAGAGCTAGAGAATGACATCAGTGCTTCTTGACCTTCTCTGACTACAGCCCACCTCCCTAACTTACTCCCACTTCACAGTGAGTTAAGAGGACCAGTGAGGAGAAAAATGAAATGACACCAAATATTAGTAACCCTTGATATTTCACTTAGTACTGGTAAATTACCCACAGTAGAACTTAAAAGATGAAAGTGATTGAAACTGGTCCCTACATTGGTTATGGCCATCCTTCCCACAGGGCCTCTAGGCATCCCCGGTAGTAGGGCCACAGGCCACAGTGGAAATCTCTGATCTACCCACCCACCTCCCCATTCTGCTTACAGCTGAGGGAAGTAAGGCTTAGAGAGACTTTTGCACAATTTCACACAGCTCGTTAGTGGCAGATCGTGGACTAGACATAGTTCTCTTGATTCCATCCCCAGGGCTGGTTCCTCTTCCTCACCCAAGACAGTGTCATCAGCTGAAAGTTCATGGGGAGGGGAAGACATGAGAAGTAGGGAATGTTTAAACTACTGCTCTAGAGGAGGGAAGTAGGGTGGAGAGATGAGTCGAGGGAAGCTAGTTGAGGAGGGCTACTTGAAGTCAGTTGTCTGACTGTGTAGTCAGCTCTGGCAGCATGGGGCCAGAAGCTAAAGCTGAAATGGTTAAGAGTTCAAATGCATGGGATTCTAGGGAGCTCCTCAGGAGGTCGCTGAAATGACTAGCCAGCCAGGTTAGGGGTACTGGCAGTATGGAAAAAGTGAAAGGACTGTGTGGCCATGGTTCAAAATCGGGTAAAGAAGGAGTTCTGTAAGAGTGGGGAGTGGCTGGTAAGCAGTTACAGGCAAGTGCAGTTGGAAAGCTTCAAGGCCTCACAGATGATGCTGGCTACAGGGAAGGAGAGGTGCGGGTCTCTGGAGGAGGGGGCGGTGATGTGTCATTTCTGTCATGGAAGAGATGTCTTAAAGAATATGCCCTGCACGTGTTGGGATGAACACTGAGTGTTATATGTAAACCAATTTGAAAATAAACTATTATAAAAAAAAAAAAAAGAATATGCCCTGGGTTTTCCTCAGAAATGAAGATAAATATGCCTTTGGTAGTCTAGGCTCCAAATGTATGTAAGGCATAAAAGTGACTTATTATAACAATGAGAGCCACTGTCTCTTGACTGTCATCTGTTAGGCATTTCATATATATTGCTTCATTTAACCTCAACAACTTTATGAAATAGGTATTTCCATCCTTAGCTTACAGATGAGGAGCTGGGCCCACACACTCTGGAAAGCCACTCAAAATCAGATGGCTAGTACATGCTGGGATTCAGGTTGAAGTCCATCTGACATTCAAAGCTTGTATTTAAGGAAACTAAACCTTGAGACCATGGTTCTCAAGAGTTCCTTGAGAATCCTCTATGGTCAACTCCAGTTGGGCTTTCTGCACTAGAATTAGGGCTCTTGTTGAAAACACAGCTGCTGCTTGTTTCATGTGAGGCTGCAGAATATCTGGGAGCAGGATCCAGTTATCTGTATTTTTCACTAGCTCATTAAAATGATCAAGGCAGACTTTAGTCCATTGAGGTTCGGAGATAACTTATTAGGAGTTTTTGAGGCTTAGCTACTTTCTCCATGTTTCTTATTTTATTGCCCATCTGATTCCCCACTAGGTGAACAGTGGAAAACCCTGACATCCCCATGGGACGAGAGGGCAAGGGAGAAGCTGAGAGGCTATGTTTTCCACTCCCATCTCAACAGTTCCATTGCATCAGGGAAATGAGGGGCGCTGGGGAAAAGGATGTGGCAGCTAAGAAGGGAGCAGGTGGGTTAATCTCTCAAGTATGGAAAAGTTAACAGGAAAGCTCATGGAGGATCTGGAAGGGTCTCTAGAGAGTTATCTGTGCCGAGGGTCCCATTAAGTTAAACAAGCCGTTTGGGGAGCAAGCGGTAAGCCCAACTTTCCCTTTCTCTGCTATTGAATTAAGGGAGTAGGAGAAGGAAGTGGCCAGGATTCAGTTAGAAGGGTGGGGGGTGGGTAGGGTTGTTCCCAATTGAGTCAGCTGCCTCCAAGCCTTAGAGGCAGAGGCAAGTCTGGAGTGCATTTTGAAAGGTGTGGAGCTGAGCTGGAGAGTAATAAAGGGAGGAGGTACGACTATGGAAGGTTTTTGTTTTGTTTTGTGTTTTGTTTTGTTTTTCATCACAGAAATAAAGGAGTCTGGGGACTCAGTGATTTGACAGAAAGAGCACAGGCCCGGGCATCAGAGTGGCACCTCTGTCTGTCACCAGCTATGGGACCTTGAACTGGGAAGTCAACCTCCCTGCACCCAGCTTCTTCATCTAATTCCCACATTAACAGATTGCTCTGAGGATTAGTTAGCCTATGTAAAGTGACTGGCACATACGTATTAAGCAGGGCATTATGTGTGCTGATAGTAGCACATAGAGGAAGTTAGGGGAGGCATCTGTTAGCAAGAGGGAGAGGAAAGTGCTGAAGCTAAAGTGGAGGGTCTAAAGTGCTGTCCAGTGGCATGAAGGTGTGGCAGCTGGGGGAGCTGCTCTAAGTTTGCATCTGATTTCCTCCAGGCTGGGCTGTGACTCACCACCAGGGCTGGTGCTCTGGACATTTACGGGGGTTCTGCTGCAACCACTTCCTGTTGTGCTGGAAGTTTGTTTCACACTGGAGCCATTGGGTCCAGATGGCCACTCAGCTGTTGGCCTCAGCAAATCCCCAACCCTTTGCAGCAGTGCCTATCTTCTCCTCTTACTGTGCCAGGAGGCAGCCTGAGGCAGAGCCCTGGTGCTTTAGAGGTGGCCACAGGGCTTGAGGAACCCAGGAGGAGGTGAGAGTGCCAGCTGGGGGGCCTGAGTCAGGCACTTCCTGCCTAAACACACAAATCCATTTCCAACATTCATGGATGGACTGAGACCTTGGGACACAATCACCTCAAAATAGAAATTCATGAACAAAACCAACTAAATGATTTTGTTTTTAATTTACACTCACAGGGGGCAGAAAGGAGGGGATTGTGTGCTTCACACCAGCTGCACTGGGGTACCGGAGTAACCTGTGTAATCTATGGATCCCTTGTGCTGCTCTTTTATATGATTTTCTTTTCCCTGAAAGGAAATGGTATTTCCCTTCCCCCTTCTCTGCTTTCACTGCATCCCTTAGAGAGTCCCCCTACTTTGGATAAGGAGAAGAGTAGAAAGGATCCACTGGCATCTATTCAGCTTTTTGCATCTCTTGCCTCCCTTCCACTAGTTTCTCCCCTCCACCTCCAGGGCTACAGGGCTGGTATACCAGCTAGAACATTCTTCAGTGTCCCTCCCTTTACCAGTAATTCTGCCCATTGAGCTCAGCATCTACATTCTTTTTTAAAGCTTTTTCCACTCTGAGCAGGCAGCCCTGAGCCTCCCTGGCAGCCCCTGACTCATAGCTGCCTTGAAGTCCTTTGAGTCTGCACCTTCTAGATTTGGCCTGTGGCTAAAGGCCGTGTTGGCCTGAGACCCAAGATTTCATTGCCTACTAATATCCACGTACCTACCTACATCGTAGGTGAAACTGGGACTGGCAGGACAATACAATATTTTCAAGATGAGGAAGTCAAGGTTATAGGTACGCTTTCCTTGGGTACAGGGGTTGCAGCCTGTACCCCAGGAGTCCCAGCTCCTTGCAAGATGACCAATTGGTTACTATTCCCTGAACTCTCACTCCTATGCAAGGTAGATCAGAAACTGGCCTCTTAGCAAAGCCTCCTAGCAAGAAAAATGAAGTGGGAGGTGTGGGGCATGTCCTGGCTGAGGGTCTGCATTTCTCCTTTTTCCCCTCTAGTCCTGGCTCGCCACCGGTACATGAAGCAGGCTCGGGCCCTAGGCCCTCAGATGATGGAAAAACCCCTATACTGGGGGTCGGACAGGAGCTCCCAGGTTTCATCTTATCCAGTGAACCCGCTGCTGCAGCGAGGTAAACTTTGCCAGAGATTTGGGGTGGGAGAGGGCAGAGGGCAAGGGCAGGAATATGGGCTGCATTGGTGCCTTCATGACAATATAGTAGAGATCTATATCAAGGATGGGGAAGGGATGGATGCAAGCTGAAAAGTGTGGCATTTTGGTGCCATGGTTCTGAGAAGCACATTTTGGGCCAGCAGTTCTGTATGTTCTTATCCTTGTTTCCATTCAGATCTGTCCCTGCGATCCAGCTTCCCACAGATGCCAATGAGCCAGACCACTGCTCACCCTCCCATCACCAGTGGTGTCCTAGAGTATTTGGAGAAAGAGCTGCGGAACCTCCACCCAGCCCAGCCTCTGCCCCCTGACCTCAAAGCCATATCTGGCCAAGCCTGCAGCATGCTGTCCTCCCTGGGCTCTGAGGTTGTGGAGCGCAGGATCATCCACCTGCCTCCGCTGATCAGAGACCTGCCGTCCTCACAGAGGACCAGCAACTCCTCCCGCCAGCAGTGGCTCACCCCTGTTCCCCCTGGACCCTGGGATCTGAGGGAGGGGAGAAGGCAGCCCCACTACTCTGATTTCCACCAGGAGCTCCAGGACAGGGAGCCTACACGATGGGCATTGGAGGGGCAGGAGCTGAACCAACTTCGGAGAGGAAGGCGCCACCGCTCCAGGCTGCGCGGCTCACCCACACCCTGGTCAGACAGGGACAGCCTCAGTGATGGTCCCTCGTCCAATGAGGCCCGCTGGTGGTCCAATCATCCACCTGCTCGGAGCCACTATTCAGGCAGACCTCACAGGCCTGGCCCCCGGGAGAATGCCCAGAGGCTCCGGAGGCACAGGCCCCGCAGCTACTCCCCTCCCTTGCCTTCTGGCTTCAGTTCTTGGAGCTCCGAGGAGGATGAGAAGGAGAGGCGGTCCCGGAACTGGGGAACCCAACGCCGCAGCTCACACCCCTCAAACTGGCCTGAGGAGAAGCCACCCAGTTACCGCTCGCTGGATGTCATGCCAGGCAAGAATGGCAGGAAAAAAGGGAGTGTGGAGAGGCGCTCGGTGAGCCTGGGGCATCCTGCTGAGGGTCGGGCATGGGCAGAGCGGGGACTGGCCACAGCTGACACAGGCCACCCCACATGCCACCGGTGAGGGTACCTCTTCCTTGTTTTGCACAGCTTGCCTCATGGGCTTGGTGAGACTTCTTGTTAGAGCTCCAAGGGGCCGGGTGTGTGTAGAGGGCCAGGGAGGGCTCTATGCTTGATGCTTAAAAAAGGGCCTTCTCATTCCCAGACCAGCCCTCATCACAGTCTGGTGAGGCAGGGCTTCCCCATTTCACAGATGAAGAAATGAGGCGCAGAATAATTAAGTGCCTTGTAAGTGGTGGAGCTAAGACTTAAACACAGGCTTTATGGCTAAGGCTTTACTTCCTGTCATACCTGCCTGTCTTTACTTAGCAACTGTATTTCCATACCCCAAATTAGAACATGCAGCCTGACAGGACATTTGTGCCACTTCTGAGTGCTGCAAGTCAGTGTGCAAGGCCTTGTATTAGAGGATGGGGTCCTCTGAGACCCCCTGGAAAGAATCCTTAAACTGATGAAAACACAACAATAAATACCTCATCCTAAATATGGGTAAAACTTTAGGGTTCTGTGAACAGGGAAGGTGCTAGTTATAGCTTACCAGATACCAGACTAAAAGGGGCACAAAGAGGGATTATAGGCCTCAATTTGAATTTTTTAATTAAAAAACTTTTTTAATTTGTTTTTGAGAGAGAGAGAGAGAGAAAACATGAGTGGAGGAGGGGAAAAACACAAGTGGGGGAGGGCCAGAGAGCAAGGGGAGACACAGAATCCAGAGCAAGTTCCAGGTTCTGAGCTGTCAGCACAGACTGACATGGGGCTCGATCTCACAGACCGCAAGATCATCATAACTTGAGCTGAAGTCGGACACTTAACCGACTGAGCCACCCAGGCACCCTGTCCTTAACTTTTTAAGATGTGACTTAAAATATCATTTTATAATTAATATATCCAAATGATGGTATTCCCTTAATGTTGTCACTTTGCAAAGTTATGCTGCCATTGCTCAAAAATATTCATGAACCTCCGTCAGAGCCAATTTACATGAAAATCTATTTCTCCCTTTGACCAAAATCCTTTTCTGTTTGCTTCTGTTGAAATAGAGATACGTAGTAGGCTCTGAGGGAAGTTCCCAGAGTAGGGATATTATAGGAAGAAGAATTTTAGTCTATTAATATACCTTCAAGGATATATCTTTCATTTGGAAATGCAAATTCTGCTGTGATTCGTTTAAAAAACAATCCCATGTATGCAGTGTGCAAAGAAACAGGCACCTTGGGGAAGCTATAGTGCTAGTGTTTCAGGAAAAGAACCTTGGTGAGAGAGTAATTCATGAGGAGTGAAGGCCTGCAGGCAGTTCTGAAATAATGGCAATTATATCATATTCTCACAGGTGTCCCATGAGAGAGGCAAAGACCAGTAACAATGAAACTTAGTAATATCTTTACTAAGTGGTACCTAGATCTGGGCATTTAGGCACTATCTCATTTAATCCTTACAACGACACCCTGGGAGGTTTTTACTATAATCTTCATTTCACAGTGGATACAACTCTTTCTTCCATGTTACCAGTAAGAAAATTATATCCTGAAAGAAAACCCGGAACCAGTTAGAGCTGGGACAACTCCTGTTACTTTAAACTGTGACTAAACTGTCTCTTATTTTAACAGAAAAAAAATGTTATGTAAAAGCCAGTGTTTAGCCCCAAATCCAAGTCCTATTTTCTTCTAATTTTTTTCTTTTTTTCATTTTCTTCTCTTTAAGTTAAATTATGTGGTTTCTTGTAAGTCAGAGAAGGGTAAAAGGAACATTAAGTTCTAGACACTAGGATAAGCCCTTTCTAAACCTTATTTCATTTAATCTTTGTAACATGAGGCAAGGCTCAGTGAGATTAAGTATCATGCCCTAAGTCGCACAGCCAGTAGAGAGTGAAACCAGAATCTGAACACAGATAGCTCTCTGACTCTCAAGCCTGTACCCTTTCAGTAACTCGTAGTGCCTCATTCAAAAGAAAGAAGAGTCATCTGGGGCAGTGATGTTTTCCTTCTATATTTCTTCCTGGTGACTTTATTTCTTCCCCATTTTCTAAAAGTATCACAGCTTCCTTTATCATTAAGATGTACACACCACTAATTCTACCACAGGCAAACCAAATGTTCTCTTGTAAAGTTGCTCTTGAAACACAAAGATTTCACTCAAGATCATTTTGAAAGCCTTCATTGTTTTGGATCTCTGAGCTTATCTCCCAGAGTTACCACTTTACTCTATCACATTCAACTGTCTACTCATATTCCGAGTGACTAGAGGCCTAGGGCCAAAGCTGGCTTTAAAAACTTGGTTGGTTTGAAAAGGTACAGTGTTTTGTTTATAGTTGGAATTTTGAATGCCTTTAGTGAAGCAAAAGTCTCCAGGGCCAAAGACTCACTCTTTGTTTCTTTCTTTGGTGGGGCTAGATGCTTCTCACATACTTTCCTAGCTTCTGAAGTCTTAAGAGCTTGCAGTCAACTTCAGAACTTATAATACAATTAGGCCACTAGATGGCAATCTTTGATTATATATAACTGGAAGTTTCTGTTTGCTCCTTGAGTTAAATGTTTCACCATTTTTTTAAATCAAGCTTTTAGCAGTTACCGTTTTACCATAACTTTTTACAAAATTCTTATTTAAAAATACTTCATTAAATATTCAGAGAAATATGCATTAATCAAAAAATCTTTTGGCTTATGTGGACACTTCTCTCTGAAGAATAATGTTTAACAAATATACACCAAGGAACAAGGGCTTCCATCCAAAATAGGTAAGAACTAGACTTTGCACAGTGCCATGAGAAAGTAGAAGTTATGTTGAGGAGTCTCCCATTTGACTACAAAACCAGTTGAGATCTGACCTCAGGTCTGGTGTTTTTTCCACTCCATCAAACCTCAGAAATCTAAGAAACTATGTCAAGCTTTCAACTCCTGTGGTTTCACACTACATTGCCCCTGTGTTCCTGACCTCCTTCAAACTGATTATCTTTCTTTCCAATCTTGTCCCATCAGAAAGGACTTCCCAAGGCATTTCTGGTTTGTTGCAAGCTTGGCCTATACACACCTGTTCTAATATAAGAGAAAACTACTGCATTCCTTCCTCTCCACGTTTAACTCAGACTTTCTGTAGAGAAGCCAAGATGTTTTTATTTTTCTTGACTCAGTTTAATAAAAGCTCTTTTTGATCAATATACTTAATCTTCTACTCTTAATACAATGCCTATTCCTTGATCATGTGTAGGTTTTTCTTCAGCAAGCCTGTGCAAGGAACTTTCCTTTTGTCCCATTTCATTGCTTTCCTTTGTATCAGAGAACATTTATCCCATAGCATTTTGATTAGAAGCCATGCCCCCCAAAAACTCACTTTCCTAACATGATGGAAACACAATTTTTCTATAGCGACATGAATGTATATACATATGCATTTTGAACAGTACGTTTTGGGACAGATACCTTATTTTGCCATTTCAAGTAAGATGAAAAAGGTCACATTAATGGACTACAGCTGTAGATATTCAAAACTTGGATAGAAATGATCCCCTGTGATATAGTTAGAGAAATATGAGAAATGTAGACATACTCCTTGCCCTGGTAGAACAAGTTGAAAAAGCCGAAAGAGCAAGTGGACTAACTTCGGAAGACACGGTACTGAGTTTGGTCAGGAAGAGATAATTAATGATTTCTGAAAAATAACTTGACAAAAATACCAAGGTATGAAGCTAAACTTTTTAGAAGGGCTGAGAAGGAATGGTTCAGGAGAGTATGAGTAGGAAAAGAACTAGGCTGTGTATTCCTGAACAAATGGTAGGGAGATGGGCTGATGAATGGACAGGGTACTTTTTTTCAGTCTAAGGGAGACTCGAAGATGTTAAAATCAGCAGGTGACAAAGTGAATGAGACTGAGAAATTTTCAAAAATTAAAGGTGTTAAAGGGAGGCTCTAGGGAGGTATGAAGAAGAGAAACCTAAGCCTGGGGAAGATGCTGGCTTTATGAAGAGTCAATAAATATTTTTTAGATTCATATATGCCGTCCCAGCATCCACCTAGGATTTGCACAGAATCAGGTGCACCTTTTGTGTTGTATGAATAGACAATAGATCCCAGCTGACTGGATATTTTTGTGTTCTATTCCCCAGGAGAGAGACAGCTCCCATAGTGGAAGGAGTGTGGTCATTTAGTCACCGGGCACAGCACTACTTCTTTGGCTACTTCTCAGCTCCGCATGTCATCAATATCACCTAGATGTCCAGCTGACGGGAGGGACTCTGCAAGTCCGTATCTAACAGCTTTGGCTTAGATTCTGAGAAAAAAATAGAAGAATATTAAAAACAAAAGTTTGAGGAATTAATGACTATAGTGTTAGCTTTGGCTCACACTCTGCACATTTAGAGTATCTGACATGTAATGGACCCTAACTGGGATGTGATCCCTCAGGAACTTAGTAGCTGGAGTCTACAACTAGGTTACACAGCTCAGAACCATGGCCATTTTCAAAGTGAGAACTCAGGAATCTTTAAGAAGAAATCAAACATGTTTCAGGTGCAGGAAATGTATTGAACAGTATATGGGAAATTTCCATGGGAACTTGTCTCTATCTCTATAGCATACCTCCATGTTTGGAGTACACTTTGCTGCACCAATGCCCAGTCCTAAGGGCTCTCGAGGGTCAAGTCAGAGATGGCATGGGAAATACTCCAGCAATGTGCTCTCTCATGAGTTATTTATACAACTGTCGAAAATCACAAGAAGCAATTTTGCACCAAACTTATTCCTGTCCCTTGTTTTCTTTTTGCTCTTTTTTGCCTATATCTAATTTATATATTCATATATATTATGTATCCATTAAAATCACTTTAAATGCTTCTTGGGAACAACACGGTATATAAATAAATCAGAAAGAAAATGTACTGACCTAAAGATTCTGCCCCAAATAAATATCTACTTTGATGATATTCTACTGAATTGAGTTTTCTTCCCTACTAAAGCTCAGAGAAGAGCCAGGCCAACTTGGATAGTTTTGGAGTCACCTTTCTCTTGGCACCACACAGCCTTGCAGAGTTGAGATTTCCCAAGCAGAAGCATCCAGGTAGGTTTTGCCACTCTAAGAACCCCAGGAGGAGTGGGCTACGCCCTCCCTGTAATAAGCTGTAGCACTACCTCCCATTTTCCCCAGCCCCTTCGGTGGTTTCATGAACACATTTGTGCTTGCTGTGGACACCCTCTTTGAGCAGGGAAGGAGATGGTCTGAAAGGAGGAATGTGTTTGTGTTCCTCAACAGTATCTTTATGTGTTTGGCCTTAAGCTCAATTTAGATCCTGTTGTGTTGACACATTCATTTTTTTCCCCCAGCCTCATTAATTACATCTAGAGAAAATGGGTTAAATGCCTTCATTGGGCAAAGGTTTCTTTGGGATTTTTGATGTATATAATGTAACTGGATCTAAAACAGCAAAGCAGAAAAAAATTTAACAGATAAGACATAAAATTCAGGGGTGCCTGGGTGACTCAGTTAAGCATCCGACTTTAGCTCAGGTCAGGTCATGGTCTCCCGATTAGCAAGTTCAAGCCCCATGTCAGGCTCTGCGCTATCAGATCTTCTGAACCCCCTTTCTTTGCCCCTCCCCTACTTATCCTCTCTGAAAAATAAATAAACATTAAAAAAGACACAGAGAGGGAGGGAGACAAAACATAAGAGACTCTTAAATACTAAGAACAAACCGAGGCTTTAAGGGGGGTTGGGAAGGGGGGAGAGTGGGTGACGGGCACTGAGGAGGGCACTTGTTGGGATGAGCACTGGGTGTTGTATGGAAACTGTGGTGCCCAAATTCTGAATCCCAAGAAGGCCACTGGGAGCCGGGACTGATGCAAATGCAAAGGGTCTTTATTCGAAGCTCGAGCTCAGACTCTTGCACCTCCTGGCGCAGTGGTGCAGTAGCAAGAGCCCTGAGCCAGGTTTACACAGGTTTTTTATCAGGGTTCGAGTACACTTTTTGGGCAGGGATGGGGATCCTTTGAATTGATCGATTGGCATTCTCGCGGGCTAGTTTCTGATTGAGTATTTCATATTTAGCAGGCGTGGGCTAGCTATGGATTGGCTTAGCTTGGGGGTCCTGTGCTGATCCAAAGGGTCAGTGCGCATGTGCGGGCTGAACACTGACTAGCTTTGCTAGGGACTACTCTAGGAATCTGGTCTCCTGTGGTTTTCCTGGAACTCAAGGTGGAGGCAGGGTCTGCTAATCAGGGTCCAGTCCCACCTGGGGTGGTGACAGGGTCCGCTAATCTGGGTCTGGCCCCTTGGCTACTCTGTTTACTGTAATCCGGGGCAGAGTCTAGGGTGACTTGTTTTCCTGGAACTCAGGGCCCAGAACTATTCTAAAATGGAACTTAAACCAAAATGGAGTGGCCTTACCCCTAACAGCACTATGCTTTCACAACATAGCAATTCTCTAACACAGCAAACAGGGTTCACAGTAATCACAGCAAATGGGTCAGGAGTCTCATGCATTCCTAAGTCTCTAAATCTAATACCTAACAAGATTTAACACACAGTAACTTAGTCTAATACATAGCAAACTAAACAGGCCTCACAGCACCCCAAGAAAAATTTCACAGTGTTCACAGCAAACATCAATCAAAACAGAATTCTCAGCAATCATAACCCTTAACAACGTTCACAGTAAGCAGAAGTCTGGGCACACTATCTCTAACACAGTACCCCTTTATGTTTACTACTTAGCAGAAAAGAGAACCGGCTTCAAACTGATGCAGGGCTGTCACTTGGGACAGGAAACTTAAAAAAACACTCTCTTCAGAAACCAGTTTGACAATAAATTGTTAAAAAATAAATAAATAAAGATAAATAAATTTAAAAAAGAAAAAGAAAATGAGATTTGAAATGAAAAAAAAAACAAAAAGACATAAAACTCAGTAGGTGAGGTTCTTCTGGTCTGGACGAGATGGCATACACCATCCTTTCTCTGCTCCTCCCCACTAAGCATAACTTTATAAACCCTGGAAATGGCACAAGAAACTGGCAAAGGAGGACTCAAAAGGATTCTAAGAAGAAGGCAAGCTGGTTTGGGAACCCAGGACCTGAGGAACAACACAGAGGCAGGGCATCTTGAATCCTCCAATCAAAAAAAGAGAGCCATGTTCCAACTTCCCATCTAGCAAGAGAAGGTAATAGCCCATTCTTCCCCCCTCCCTGGATTTCATGGGTGTCCCTAGGACAACTAAGGGACCCACTAAGAGCCCTGCCAAAATAAGTGACCAGGGGAAGTACACTCCTTCCCTGCTGGGCCAAAAAAGAGATGCAGGTAAAGTGTGGTGGGTGGGAAGAACCAGTTAAGACAGGCTCAGGTAAAGCAGGTAGCCCAGCAAGCCTCTTTGTTCCCAAGAGCCAGAGATTCTCCTCGTCTGCCCAGAGACAGTAGGCTGACTATGGAGCCAGAAAAAAGGACCTGTCACAGCTAGCAGCCTGGGCCTAGAAGCCACTTTGTCTTCATGAAACTGAGACCCTCCTCCCTGACCCACATAAACTAGGGTAGCAGGGGAACACCAAGAAAAGGATTTCTATGCACCTCTCCCTCACCAAGAGATATCTGGCAACTCAGCTAGAGGAAATTCCTTGCATCCCCTCAGGCAGCACCAACACAGACCAGAGTGAGCCCCAGCAGCACCAAATACATGACATTGAAGATTCTGAAACTTAAACTGCCATTGGAGTCATGACCTATAAAAGTAGGCCAAAATTTGTTTGTTAAACCTAATAGAGTAACTTCCTGTGAAATAAAATATTAAAATAAGACCCAGAGTATTCTAACATAATAGACCACATGACCAGGACACAAACCAAGAACAAAAAATATCACAGCTTGAGTGAAAAACAAAACCACCTGATGCCAAATTGACATAAATCAGATATTGGAATTATTTGATAAGAATTTGAAGGCAGACATTTTAAAAATACTACAACAATCAATTACAAATTCTCTTAAATGAAAACATAGAGAATCTCAACAAACAGAAGTTATGCAAAAAAGAAAAGGAAATTTTAAAACTGAAAAATACAACAGAAATTAAAAACTCACTGGATGGGCTCAACAGTAGTGTGAAAATGATGGAGGTTAGAATCAGTGAATAGAATAGAATTCACTAGGGGCTGAGTGACTCAGTTGGTTAATGGTCTGACTTTGCCTCAGGTCATGATCTCCCAGTTCATGAGTTTGAGCTCTGTGCTGACAGTTCGGAGCCTGGAGTCTGTTTCAGATTTTGTGTCTCCCTCTCTCTGCTCCTCCCTTGCCCATGCATTCTATCTCAAAAATGAATAAACATTTAAAAAATGAAATAAATAGAATTCACTCAATTTGAACAATAGAAAATAAACTAGAAAAAAATGAACAGAGCCTCAGGTACCAATATACAATAGTCATATTCATTGGAGTCCCAGGAAGTAAAGGAGAAAGAATGGGAATGAATGAGTATTTAAAGAAATAATGGCTGGAAACTACCCAAATTTGATGAAAGACACCAACCTAGAGATTGAATGAACCTAGAAGCTGAAAGAATCCAACCAGGATAAACCTAAAGGAACCATGCCAAGATATATAATTAAATGTTTAAAAAAAAAGACAAAAACTCCTGAAAGCAATCAGAGAGAAACAATTCATTCTCTGTGGGGGAAGTACAAATTTAAATAAATTTCTCATGTAAAACCATGAAGAAAGAAATGGCAAGACATTTTTTAAGTGCTGAAAGAACTGTTAACCATAATTCTCTGTCTGGAAAAACTATTTTCCTGGAGTGAAGGGAAAAATAAAGTCATTCACAAATAAGTAAAAATTAAAAGATTCTATGACTAGCAAACCTACCCGTAACAGACTGGTTAAAGGAAGTTCTTCAAACAGAAAGGAAATGAGAAAAGAAGGGAACTTATACCATAAGGAATCAAGAAGAAACAATGGAAAGAACAGAAATATGGATCCTACAATAGACAATTATTTTTCTTATGAGTTTTATAAATTGTATTTGTTGATTAAAACAAAAATTATAATTCTAATACTCAAAATGATATTTAAAAGTGGAAAAGATAAAGGGACCTAAATGGAAGTGAAGTTTCTATACTTCATTTGAAGTGGTAAATGTTGATACTAGTACATCATTATAAGTAGCACTCAGAGCAACCATTATGAAAATTATAGAGAGGCAAGCTCAAAAGTGCTATAAATAAGATAGAATCCTAAAACGTGTTCAAATAACTCCAAAAAGGCAAGAGAAAAAGGAGCAATGAGAAGCAAAGAAAACAAATAGAATATAAATAATAAAATAACATACTAAAATGGTAATATATCAATAGTTACCTTAAATGTAAATGGTCTAAATACACTAATCAAAACACAGAGATTGGCAAATTAAAAAAACAAAAAATAAAAACAAAAACCCATACAACTGTATGCTGCATATGAGAAACTGGAGCACTAATTTCAAATTCCTATACAGGTTGAAGTGAAAGGGTGGGAAAAGATATATTATGTACACATTAATAATAAAAAAGAAGAGTAAAGGTGGCAACATTAATTTCTCAGTAAGTAGACTTCAAAGCAAGGAAAATTACCAGAGAACAGAGACATTATATAAAGATAAAGGATCAATCTGTCAGGAAGTCAGATAATACTAAATGTCTATGAACTAAACCACAGTGCATCAAATACATGAAGCATAACCGATAAAGCGAAAATGAGAAAGAGAAGGATCTCTGATTGTAGCTGGGAACTTCAAAAAAAAGTTTTTTTTTTTTAACATTTATTTATTTTTGAGGCATAGAGACAGAGCATGAGCAGAAGGGCAGAGAGAGAGGGAGACACAGAATCCGAAGCAGGCTCCAGGCTGTCAGCACAGAGCCCTACACAGGACTGGAACTCACAGACCACGAGATCATGACCAGACCCGAAGTCAGCCACTTAACCAACTGGACCACCCAGGTGCCTCTGTAACTGGGAACTTCAATACCACCCCGTTCGGTAACTGATAGAACTACTAGGCAAAATGTCTTGAGGATAAAGATCTGAACAACACAATCAATCAACAGGATCTAATTAACATATATAAAACAGACCACCTAGGGGCGCCTGAGTGGCTCAGTTGGTTAAGCATCATCGGACTTGACTCAGGTCACCATCTCATGGTTGGTAGGTTTGAGCCCATGTTGGGCTCTGTGCTGACAGCTCAGAGCCTGAAGCCTGCTTCAGATTCTGAGTCTCCTTCTCTCTCTACCCTTCCTCTGTTCATACTCAGTCTCTCAACAATGAATAAGCTTTAAGAAAAAAATGTTAAAAAAATAAAAATAAAACAGATCACCAAACGAGAAAAGAATACATTTTTGTCAAATGCCTTTGGGGCATTTACCAAACAGGAAAAACAAAATATAAAACATACCATAAACAAAACCTAGACAAATGTAAAAGAATTGAAATAATACAGAATGTGTGCTCTGATTCTAATGGAATCGAACTGGAAATCTATAACAAAGACAACAGGAAACTCTTGAAACACTTGGAAAGTAAGCATACACACTTCTAAATAATTACGGGCAAACAAGAAGTCTCAAAGGGAAATAAAAAAATGTTTTAATGTTTGTTTATTTTTGAGAGAGAGAGAGAGACAGAGCAGGAGTGGGGGGGAGTGGCAGAGAGAGAGGGAGATACAGAATCTGAAGCAGGCTCCAGGCCCTGAGCTGTTAACACAGAGCCTGACACGGGGCTCAAATCCTCAAATCAGGATCATGACCTGAGCTGAAGTAAGATGCTTAACCAACTGAGCCACCTAGGCACCCCAAAGGGGATTTTAAAAGCAAATACAACTAAATAAAAATGAAAACACAACACATCAAGATATGTAGGATGCAGCTAAATCAGAGGAAAATTTATAGCACTAAATGTTTACATTAAAAATGAGGATGAGGTACCTGAGTGGCTCAGTCAGTTGAGCATCCAACTTCGGCTCAGTCATGATCTCATAGTTTGTGAGTTCAAACTCCACATCGGGCTCTGTGATGACAGCTCAACCTGCAGCCTGCTTTGGATTCTGTGTCTCCCTCTCTCTCTGTCCTCCCCCACTTGCTCTCTTTCTGTCTCTCTCAAAAATAAACATTAAAAAAATTATTTTAAAATTGAGGAAAGGTGTCATTTCAGTAATCTAAGTTCTTCAAAAAACTAGAAAAAGCAGCAAAATAAATCCAAAGCAAACAGAAGGTATGAAATAATAAATATAAGAACAGAAAATAAAATTGGAAATAGAAAACTTTACCAAAAAACCCAAGAAACAAGAAGCTTGTTCTTTAAAAACATCAATAAAATTGACAAACCTCCATTTATACTAATAAAAATAGAATACATATCATCAATATCCAGAGCAAAATAGGAAATAGCATTCCAGATACTGCAGCCAGTATAAAATAAATAATAAAGGACAAAATAATAAACGTGGACAATAAAAAATAAAAAATAATAAGAGAGTACTACAGGAGTGCCTCGGTGGCTCAATCTGTTAAGTGTCTGACTTCAGCTTAGGTCATGATCGTACGGTTTGTGGGTTTGAGCCCCTCATCAGGCTCTGCGCTGAACACTCGCTCAGAGCCTGGAGCCTGCTTTGAATTCTGTGTCTCCTTCTCTTTCTGCCCGTCACCCACTCGTGCTCTGTCTCACTCTGTCTCTTATCAATAAATGTTAAAAAAAAAAAAAAAAGAGGACTACATACAACTTTATGCTTATAAATATTGTGGCTTAAAGAAATGAAACATTTCCTTGAAAACCACAAACAGCCAAACTTTAAGATGAAATAGATCATCTCAATGATACTATAACCATTAAGGAAATTGGATTTTTTTTGGCTTTAAGATGTTTTATATTCAATTTGTTCTACTTTCACATCATCTCCAATTAGCTGACACACATAAGTGACAACTGCAGAAGCCTGGATATCTTTCATCGCAAATGAAGGAATAATGTTTGTTTCCAAGACATTATATGCTGCAGTGATAGGACCTGGTATAAAGTAAAAAATTTTTTTCGTGCTTAAATGCTTCAAATTTGTGTGTGTGTCCTGAGATAAGAATGTCCACATCAAATTGCCTCTGCAACAGGGCTAAACTGGCCATATCTCCCCATGGACTGGCTTGATGTCCATGAATCAAACTGATTTTGAACTGCCCAACAGTTACAACTTTCTGTTCTGGATGATTCAGATCTCCATCAAAGTCTCCTCTCACAATAGGAACATAATTGGCCAAAGTCTTGAAGATAGTCATAACCTTCTTTGGTGCAAAGGTTTCCAGTACACAGAATGTGCTGAATCTTTCCTGGCACCAGCAGTTTTTTTTAACTTAGCTGGCAATCTGTTGTACCAGTGTGGGATGTCTCATAATACCAACACCAACGTCTTGTCACTCGACTCTGCTCAGTCACCACAACTGCTGCTACCTCAGGAAATTGGACTTTTAATTAAAAGCTCTCTGCAGTGAAATCTCAAGGCCCAGATAGTCTCACTGGAGAATAATAGCAAACCGTTAAAACTATAATTAACAATAAGTTTGTATAATGTCTTCCAGAAAATAGAAGAGGAGGAAATACTCCCAACTCATTTAAGGAGACCAGTGCAAAGCCACTGCAAAAATCGTTGTAAAAAAAGGAAACTACGAACAAACATCCCTTCTGAATTTAGATGCAAAAATCATTAACAGAATATTACCAAATATTTTAATACTTAAGAATAATTATACACCATGAATAAGTGGGATTTGGTCCATATATGCAAGACTGGTTCCCAGCATAGTAAAAATAATCTTGAAAAACAAAATTGGAGCACTTATACCTTCCAATTTTAAAATGTACTATTGGGGCACCTGGGTGGCTCAGTTGGTTAAGCTTCCAACTCTTGATTTTGGCTCAGATCATGATCTCACAGTTCGTGAGATCAAGACCTGCATTGTGGAGCCTACGTGGGATTCTCTCTTTCTGCCCCTCCCCTGATCACTCTCTCTCTCTCAAAAAAAATAAATAAACTTAAATAAACAGATACATAAAATGTACTATAAAGCTACAGTAATTAAGAGAGTATGGTACAAACATAAGGATAGGCCTATTGGTCAGTGGAACAGAATTGAGAGTCCAGAAATAAATCCTTATATTTATGGTAGATTGATTTTTTAACAAAACTGCTTTGGCAATTCAGTGAGGGAAGAAATGTCTTTCCTACAAATGGACTAGGTCATTTGGATGGTCACATGTAAAAAAAATGGATTTAGACACTTACTTCATATGTACACAAATAATTAATTGAAAATGGATGATAGTTCTAAATGTACGAGTTAAAGCTGTAAAACGTTTAGAGAAAAAGAGAAAAGAAAACCTTTGTGTCCTTGGATTAGGTAGAAAGTTCTTAGATATAACACAAATAGCATAATCTAAAAGAAAAAAAATTGTAAATTGGACTTCATCAAAATTTAACACTCGTACTTCAAAAGGCACCATTAAGGAAACAAATACAAACCACAAACTTAGAGAATACATTCACAAATCTTTGATAAAAATACTTCTAACATTCATGTATAAAGAAATCTTACAACTCACTAAGACAACCAAATTTTTAAAAATAGGCAAGATTTGAATAGAGATTTCACGAAGGAAAACATAATGATGGCTAATGAGCACATGAAAAGATGTCTCTATCATATCATTATCATTAGGAAAATACAAATTTAAATCACAATGAGACACCACTTCACATCCGCTGGAATGAAAATAATAAAAGAGACAGACACTAAGAAGTGGTAGCATACATGTGGAGAAATGGGAATCTTCATGGTTGGTAATGGAAATATGAAATGACTGTAGCTACTTTGCAAGCCTTTTGACAATTAAAAAATATATATTAGACATAAATTTATCATACAACCCAGAAATTCCACTCCCTGGTATTACCCAAGAGAAATGATACATGGACATAAAAACTTGTAGAAGAATGTTCATAGAAGCCTTATTTATAATAACGAAAAAAGTAGAAAAAATCCAAATTTCCATCAACTGGTGAACAAAATGTGGTATAGCCACCCATACAATGGAATTCTATCAGAATAAAGAAAAACAAATTACTGATACATACTACAACATGGATGAACTTCAAAAACAATATGCTCAGTGAAAGAAGCCAGATACAAAAAACCACATAGCATATAATTCCATTCATAGGAGATGCCCAGGAAAGGCAAATCTATAGAGATAGTGAGTAAATAAGTGATTGCCTAGGACTGGGATTGGAACAGGAATTGACTGCAAATGGACAAGAGGTTTCTTTTTGCGGTACTGGGAATGTTCTAAAATTGCATTGTGGCGATGGTTGAACAGCTCTGTAAACTTACAAAAAATCATATGAATCTCTGATATATAATGAATGATAGAAATCCTTTTAAAATGTGTTCATATGAATGCTAGTTTTATGTTAAAAATTTTTTTCTTTTCTAACGGGAAAAGGGAAATTGAAGCAAAACGAAAACAATTGTTAAACTTCAAATATTCCACCTGAAGAGATTTTATTTTTGAGAAGACCCCTCCTGGTTTATGAAAAAAGACAAAAGGAAAATGTTGAGCATTTGGAGTCGTTGTGTTTTAAAACCCCAGGTTTCAAAAGAACTTCCTGGGAAAAGTGCTAGCCACTCTCACAATCCCGTTAATTTCCACTCACCTCTCCATTTAGTTTTGTTGTCAAAGTAAACAAAATTCCCAGTTACATTTATTTTTAAAGACCTGTAAGACACAATTTTTATTCAACGTTATTTTTCAATTTCTGCAGAAAGGATTCAAAGAATTCTGACAGGCATCTTAAAAATCAAAAGCTTTTCTGGTCTCTTGCAATACTGTAGAGTAAAACTCTGTGCTTTTTGGGGGTAATTTCACAGAGGACAGAGTTCATTTTAAGTTCCGCTATATCAAGACAAGAACTAGCTAGGCCTTTGGACTTCCTTCCCCCACTCACGCTCTCAAAATAAATAATAAGAAGAAACTTAAAAACATAATTTCAGCCTAACTGAAATTTATTTTCCTCCACCTCTGTTGTTGTACCCTCATAATTCCATTCTATGTCTATTCCCCCAGGATTATACTGATAAACATTAGTGCAATCTTATAAGTTTGGATTTTTTTTTTTTTTTTTTTTTTGCACACAGGACTCTTGTTCCTGACATGACTTGGCGATTGACCCCACAGGTGTTTTATTATCTGCCTCTAGTTGTAGATATGGAGGCAATGGAGGAGAGTTGGGGAGGGCATGAGGAGAATGGCATTCACTTGCCAGGTAATCACCGTAAGTAGGGTCATCACGGGGTTTTCAAGCAAAGCAGGATCATCATCAACCAGAGGCAAAAGGGCTGCTTTTGCTGGCAATAGGGCCTCAGAGTGTTTCCAGTTAACAGATATTGTGGTCATCTGAATCCTTTTAGGGTGAACATTCCATTCGTGGGTTCCATTCTTATTGATATCCTATCCCCTTACCCTCTTCACTTTTCTCTGAATATCTGTCCTCTTGTTTGTTTTTGTCTCTATTTCGAGCTGTTCTATTTCCAACAAGGTAAGTGTCCTCTCACTTCAGCATTTGTTTCAGTACTTGCTTATCTGTCTGCTCTGCTGACAACCTTCTTTTACAGGATTCTAATTTCACCCTAACTCTGGCTTACACAAAAGGTTCCATGGTGTCCACCCAATCCCCCAACAGCCTATAGACCCTTCAATTTGAGTGTTTTATACCACTGACTGACTCTCTATACCTTTGTCTCAATTCTAAATTCTCAACTCTGATGAATCCTACTTGGGCTAACGTCCATTCTTGGTCCAATCTCTAAGGATGGCAGAGTCACTTAGTAGCTAGGGCTTCTCCTCATCTGGGTTGTGGCTAGAAAATTTCTCTAAGAGGGAGGTTTGGGTAGGGAGGATCCCATGGAGAATGTAAAAGAAAAACTGATATGGTTCTTGTCTTCAGGGAATTTAATGCCATGGGCTCAGAGCCTGCTATGCTTCATTATTAGAATTCTGGTTCCTTTTGAGTTTCTGTAATTGAATATTGAAGAGGTCATAGATTGAATTAGCCCAAGGTAAGTTTACAACAACACAGTTCTAACTTACTGAAGATCTGAACTTTCTTCCCTACTCATTAAACTTAACATAGTAGATTTTAGTATTTATGGAGTGTCTACGGTATCCTCCTCAATGCTTTGCACATGTTATTTTATTCTCTCAGAAACTCTATTAAGGTATTCCCTTTAGAATACCTTACACACATTCTGTGTCTCCCTCTCTCTGCCCCTCCCCCACTCATGCTCTGTCTCTCTCTGTCTCAGAAATAAATAAACATCAAAAAAAAAAAAAATAAAGGCAGATTGGGCTGGCTTTGTTATGGCCCAGCCTAGGAAGTAGACAACATGCCACTACTCAAGCTACAAATAGAAAATAAAAGGGGGAGGAGAGTTAATAAAACGAGGCAGAAATCATTGTATTTACATTTTTAGAAAGTAAAATCACAGGAACCAGTTTATTTAAAAAAAAAGGAATGAAGGTGGAAGAAGGTGATCAAAAGGCATAAACTTTCAGTTATATGAAATAAGTACTAGGAGTGTCATGGGCAACATGACAACTGTAACTAACACTGCTGTATGATACATAAAAAAGTAGTTAAGAGAGTAAATCCTATGTGTTCTCATCACAAGAAGAGAATTTTTCTCTTTTTTTGTTTATTTTCTTTTATTGTATCTATAGGAGAAGATGGATGTTAGCTGAACCTACTGTGGTAATCGTTTCATAATATATGTAAATCAAACCATCATGCTGTATGCCTTAAACTTATATGGTGCTTTATGTCAATTATTTCTCGATAAAACTGAGGGGAAACTATACTTCCATAAGAATGACAAAGAAGAAAAAGATTAAATGACATCCAGAATCTAACATAATACCCCAAATGTACAAGATATGGTTGAAATTCACTCATCGTCCTAAGAACACGATGTTGGAATTATCTGATTTTATTTATAATGCACATTTAAGAACAACTTAGGATTTGTGGTTCTGGCCAAGAAGGAGTAGCCACATTTCTTCCTAGTCCCTTTTGCAACTAAAAATTTTTGGACATAACACTGCAAACATAGGGAGATTCTGAAAGGTAGAAAGAGAAAGGTGAACTCGGGATCCCTAGGGATCTCGGGAATGGTGGTGAATTCCCTGAGTTTCTTTTTGGTTTCCTATATTTCTGGTATAGGAGGCTGGAGAAGCCTATAGCTGAAACTGCCAACATGTGCAGCCAAAAATATACTCCATAATGGCTGTTCCCTCTAGCCAAAGAACTAGAAAAAGAGCAATGTAGCAGAACATGAAACATTTTAACAATATCCACATCCTTCCAGCCAAATACCAATGGAAAAACTACTACAGTGTCTGTGAGACTGAGCAGGAAGCTGAATTTTCATTCCTCAACCAATGATAGCATTCTGAATCCCCCACCCTGCTGGTGTCCATGGGGTCAAACAAGGATAGCAAGCAGTACACCAGTTCCACCATTGGGGTAGTATCAGCATGACCAAGCAAAGAGCTGAGCTTCCGACTCTCAACCACAACTAAGAGGCAAAAAGAGATGATTCAAGGAGGTGCTAGTCAGCATCCTTCTTTCTTCCTGCCCCCTGTCCGCAGGGCCTAGTGGGAGGAGCTCAACTTCTTCTGTCTCTACCAGGCGGTAATGAGATGGAATGAAGTGATGCACATTGGCCCTCCACCTCCACCTTCTCTGTCTCCGACCTACCTATCCCCAGTTTAATTGGCAGCAGAGATTGAACTTACACACCCACCTTCACCCAGCAGCAATGAGGTGGAAGAGGGAAGTGTGAAGTGGTGCTAGTTGGCACTCTGATTTCCCTTCTGGCATCAGTGGGACCCAGCAGGGAGTAGACTTCCACTGAAACCCAAAAGCAATGGTTTGGGGCCAGTTAGTACTCCACTTTTGCCAGCAAGGTATCAGAGGACCTAGTGGGGAGCTGAACATCCACCTCCAATTTCTGAGTCACCTAACTGTGACTTCTTGCCAAAGAAGAAAAAGATTAAATGACATCCAGAATCTAACATAATACCCCAAATGTACAAGCTATGGTTGAAATTCAGTCATTATCCTAAGAACACGAGAATTACAACTTGAATGAGAAAAGACAGCAGATGCCAATGGGATGACTCAGATGTTGGAATTATCTGAAAAGGATTGTAAAGCAGCAACCATAAAACTGTTTCAACTAACAATTACACTCTTGAACCAAATGAAAAAAATATAAAGTTTCAGCAAAGAAATAAAGCTGTTAAAAAAAGACCAAAGAGAAATTGTAAAACTGAAAATTATAATAAATGAAATAAAACTCACTAGATGTGCTCAATAGTAGATTAGAGATGACAGAGGAAAGAAGATTAATAAAAGAATACATTAATAGAAGTTAAATAATCTGACAATAACAAATGAACCAGAGCATTAGGGGTCTGTGGCACAGTAACAAAATAGCTAACATTCATGTCATCAGAGTCCCAGAAACACAAGAGAAAGAGGATGACACTGAAAAAATATTCAAAGAACTATTCAAAGGCTGTAAAATTTCCAAATTTGGTAAAAGGAATAACCTACAGATTCAAGAAGGTTAGTGAACCACAAAAAGCAGAAACCAAAAAGAAATCCAAGCCACAGCACATTATAATCAAACATCAAACAAACAAACCAACAAACCAGAAACAAAGAAAAAAATATCGAAAGCAGTTACAAAGAAATTATGCACGGTCATATAATAGAAGAATGGTTCAAGTGGCAGCAATTTTTTTGATGTATTAAACAATTATTGATTATACAGAGTGATTATGCACAGGATGTATGGGTTAGACCCCATGGCAGTGACAACGCCCATGTCCTGGACAACAAATTTTTATCTGAAACTATGGCAGCCAGAACAATCTGGCGCAATATGTTCCAAGTGCTGAAGAGAAGAACTGTTAACCCTATTTCTATAACCAGGAAAAACATACTTCAGGAATGAAGGGGGGGGAAAGGTATTCTCAAATTAAAAAAAAACCCAAAACTAAGAATATTTGTCACCAGCAAACCTACCAGTAAGAATGGATAAAGAAGTTCTTTAAACAGAAAGGAAATGATAACAGAATGAGGTTTGGGAATTCAGGAAAAAAGAAAGAACAATGTTGGGCTTTCCAAAGTTCCTATGGCTCTTTTGTTCCCCAGGTCTTCTTTGAAAATATTTGGCTGGGCTCTTGCTACCTCAACCTGTAGTGTGGCCCTAGGCAACTGTGATGCTGACCTAGGCGACTGTGATGCTGACCTTGACCATACTGCTGCTGGCTGATATTCTTTTCAACAATGCCAAGGCATAGAGCTTTTCTGAGATGCTCCAAGTCAGGTCAGTTTCCTTCAGCAGCAGCTTTTATCACAGAAAGGAAAAATAATTTTAAAATATAGAAAATAACAGAAGAAACATAAAGAATAGCATATTTTAGTTTCATGTAATTTGAGTCCCAGAAGGAGAGAGAAAGACAGGAAGGGGAAGAAGAAAGGAGAAGAAGGGGGAGTGGGAGAAGGAGAGGGGGGAGAGACAGAGATAGACACAGAAATAGAGACAGAGACAGAGAAATAGATAATAGGACACAGGCAATATTTGAAGAGATAGTGGCTAAAATTTTTAAAAGATTGATGTGAGACATCAAGTCATGTCACTAATTCATGAAGCCCTGCAAACCCCAAGCAGGATGAACATAAAAAAAATCACATCTTGGCACATTAACACTAATAAAAACCAAAATTAAAAAAAAATTATAGCAGCCGGGGGTGGGGGTGGGGATATTTCCTTCACTTCTTTTTTTTTTTTTAATGTTTACTTATTTTCGAGAGACAGAGAGTGAGTGGGGGAAGGGCAGAGAGAAAGGGAGACACAGAATCCAAAGCAGGCTTCAGTCTCCAAGCTCTCAGCACAGAGCTTGATGTGGGACTTGAACTCATGAACTGTGAGATCATGGCCTGAGCTGAAGTCAGACGCTTAACCAACTGAGCCACCCACACACCCCTATTTCCTGCAATTCTTAATCAATTTGGTGCTGACTTATTAAACAGAATGATGGAAGCCAGAATATAAAATGTAAAAGAAAATAAGCACTAATCTAGAAATGTGAACCCTCAAAACACACAGCAAAAATATCCTTCAAAAGTAGAGTGAAATATTTTTTACAGACTAACAGAAACTGAGAATACATCCACAGAAGAGTTTCACTAAAAAGTTCTTCAGGAAGAAGGAAAATGATCGCAGATTAAAGCATGAAATGCAGGAAGGAATGAAAACAGAAAGAGTAAATATGTGAACAAATCTAAGTGAATATTGAGTGTAAGAAACAATAATAATATTGTCTTGTGGGATCCAACATATATACAGAATTAAAATGCATGAAAACAATAACACAAAATATAGAAGAGAGTAAATGGAATTACAGTGCTCTAAAATCCAACCATTGCCATGGTAGTGATTACACTAACCATGTATATTTACTGTAAGAAGCTCAGGATGTATGTAATGATCCCAAAGATAATCACTAAATAAAAAAATAAAAGAATGTATAACCAGTAAAAGCTAATAGTGGGGAAAATGGAACAAAAAATATTTGATTAATTAAACAGAAAGCAGAAAAGGAAAGCAAAAGAGATATAGAACAGACTAGTTGAATAGAAAAGAGAAAAATTAAAAAAGATTGTAGATAAAACTTAAATATACCAATAATTGTATTAAATATAAATAGACTAATAATTCCAATTGGAAGACTTACACTGAACTTTTTTTTAACATATGGTGCCTACAAGGGACATACCTTATGGATAAAACCAAAAAAAGATTGAAAGTAAAAGGATGGAAAAAATTACCCCATGCAAATATAACTAAAAGAAAACAACTTTAGCTATATTAATATTAGATAAAGTAGATTTTAAGGAGCTTTAGGAGAAATAAAGAGAGACATGAAATAATAATAAAAAAATCAATTCACCTTATTTATATATGTGCCCACAACATAGTTTCAAAATATATAAAGCAAAATTAGACAAATCTACAATCATAGCAGGAGCCATTTGTTGTGGCAAATAAGAAACATTGCCTCTGACAATTACAGAATGTATTTTTTTAATAGAGTGCCTGCACTATTTACCAAAATTGACCTGAACTAAATGCTGGTTTAAAAAACAAGCCTTAACAAACTTCATAAGATTTCATTTCATTACAAAAATATTCTCCTATCACAATGAAATTAAAGTAGACATTAATAACATAAGGATAATATAGACTGTCTTCAAATGTTTTAATATTAAGCAATACACTCCTAAACAACCTCTAGGTCAAGGAAGAAATCACAAAGGAAATTAGAAAGTATTTTAAACTTGATTGTAATGAAAATACAACATATAAAAACTGATAGGATCCTACAGTTGAGCAGAGGAAATAAAACAATACTATACACTTGTACTACAAGGCAGAAAATGATGAGAATGTCTTCTACCAATTAACAAATAGATCATTACTGTACCTGAGAGGCTGCAACAATCATGTGTATCTCAGTAGTGTGTCATTTGAATGGGATTTCAAAGGACAAATAGGATAGAGGCAAAACAAAAAGCAAAACTAACAAGTCGCACCTCAAGTTATAATTAAAGGAAGTTAATGAAGTTAAAAACATTAGTATCCTAAATACACAAATTATAAGAAGAAAAGAGAATGAGAATAAATTGTCTCATCCTTAGGGAAATCCAAATCAAAACCACAATGAGATACCACGTCATGTCTGTCAGAATGGCTAAAATTAACAACTCAGGAAATAACAGATGTTGGCAAGAAGGCGGAGAAAGGGAAACCCTTTTGCACTGTTGATGGGAATGCAAACTGGTGCAGCCTCTCTGGAAAACAGTATGGAGATTCCTCAAAAGATTAAAAACAGAACTACTCTACGACCCAGCAACTGCATTACTAGGTATTTATCCAAAGGATACAAAAATGCTGATTTGAAGGAGCATATGCACCCCGATGTTTATAGCAGCACTATCAACAATAGCCAAACTATGGAAACCACCCAAACGTCCACTGACTGTGATGCATGGGTGGTTCAGTGGTAGAATTTTCGCCTGCCAAACATCCATTGACTGATGAATGGATAAAGAAGATGTGGTGTGTATATACAATGGAAAACTACTCAGTGATGAAAAAGAATGAAATCTTGCCATTTGCAACAATGTGAATGGAACTAGAGTGCATTATGCTAAGTGAAAAAAGTCAGAAAAACATATCAAATGATTTCACTCGTGAAATTTGAGAAACTCAGCAGATAAACATAGGGGAAGGAAAGGAAAAATAAGATAAAAAAGAGAGGGAGGCAAACCATAAGAGACTCTTAAATACCGAGAACAAACTGAGGGTTGCTGGAGGGGTGATGGATAGGGGGATAGGTTTAATGGGTGATGAGCATTAAGAAGGGCACTTTTTGGAAGGAGCACTGGGTTCTACTCCTGAAGCAAAGACTACACTGTATGTTAACTAACTTGAATTTAGTTAGATTAAATTAAATTAAAAAATTAAATTAATTAAATTAAATTAATGAATTAAATTAAAAAAAAAAGAAATTAGAAAAGGAAAAGCAAATTAAACCCAAAAAAAGTTAAAGGAAGGACATTAAAGAAGACAGAGAGAGACTCAATGTTTGGAAGACTCACTATGGTAAATATGCCAACTCTCTCCAAACATTTATTACTTATAAATGTAATAAAATTGGAAGGGGCAGGGTGTGAAGCTTGACAAGGACCGATGGGAGGATGATCCCAAATAGATGTAATAGAAGTAGACAAGTCAACAATCATAGCAGAAGCCACATGCTACTATAATAAACTATAATAAGGGCCAAGTCAGATGGCCTTGTAGAAGAATTAGAAGTTTATCTTTAGAGTAAAAAGAGAGCAATGAAGTGTTTTTTTTTTCTTTTTTATGTGTCTCTTAATGTATGTCGTTTCTTCCTTTTCAAGTTTTAATTTCTGGTTAAATTAAATTAACAGTATAAACAGTATACAACAGTATATAACAGTATAAATTTGTTTCCAGGTGTAGAATTTAGTGATTCAATACTTGTACACAACACCTGGTACTCATCACTACAAGTGCCTTCCTTAATCCCCATCACCTGTTTAACCCATTCCCCCTCCATCCACCTCCCTTCTAGTAACTGTCAGTTTGTTCTCTATAGTTAAGAGTCTATTTCTTGGCTTTTCCTTCCCCTCTCACCATGTTTGTTTGTTTGTTTGTTTCTTAAATTCCACATGAGTGAAGTCATATGGTATTTGTCTTTTTCTGACTGACTTATTTCACTTAGCAGTTTACTCTCTGGCTCCATACATGTCCTTGCAAATGGCAAGATTTTATTTTTTTATAGCTGAATAATATTCCTTTGTATCTATATACTACTTATTTATCCATTCAACAATCAATGAACACTTTGGCTGGGCTGCTTCCATATCCTGGCTATCAATAATGCTGCTATAAACATCAGGGTGCGTACATCCTTTTGAATTAGTGTTTTTGTATCCTTTGGGTAAGTGCCTAATCATGCAATTGCTGGATTGTAGGGTAGTTCTATATTTAATTTTTTGAGAAATCTTCATACTGTTTTGCATTCCCACCGACAGTCCACCAGGGTTCATTTTTCTCCACATCCTCGCCAACACCTGTTGTTTCTTATGCTGTCGATTTAGCCATTCTGACTGGTATGAGGTGATACCTCATTGTAGTTTTTCCTCTGATGATGAGCATCTTTCCATTTGTCTGTTGGCCGTGTGTATGTCTTCTTTGGAGAAATGTTTGTTCATGTATTCTGTATTTGGGGTTTTTTGGTGTCAAGTTTTATAAGTTCTTTATAGATTTTGGAAACTAACCCTTTATCAGATATGTCATTTGCAAATATCTTCTCCCATTCCATGGGTTGCTTTTTAGTTTTGTTGAATGCTTCCTTTACTGTGCAGAAGCTTTTTTTTTTTTTTTTTTTTTTTGATGTAGTCCCAATAGATTATTTTTGCTTTTTTCCCCTTGCCTCAGGAGACCTATCTAGAAAAAAGTTGTTATGGCTGATGTTGGAGAAATTACTGGCCTGTGCTCTTTTCTAGGATTTTTATGGTTTTAGGTATCACATTTAGGTCTTTAATCCATTTTGAGTTTATTTTTGTGTATAGTGTTAATAAAGTGATCCAGTTTCATTGTTTTGCATGATGCTGTCCAGATTTCCCAGCACCATTTGTTGAAGAGACTATCTTTTCCCATTGGATTTTCTTTCTTGCTTTGTCAAAGATTAGTTGACCATATAATTATTTCTGGATTTTCTATTCTGTTCCACTGAAATATGTATCCATTTTTATGCCAATACTGTACCGTTTTGATTACTACAGATTTTTACAAAAATGTTTATTTATTTTTGAGAGACAGAGTGTAAATGGGGGAGCGGGGTGGAGAGCAGAGAGAGAAGGAGACCAGGATCCGAAGCAGGCTCCAGGCTCCAAGCTGTCAGCACAGCGCCTGATGTGGGCCTTGAACCCACAAACCACAAGATCATGACCTGAGCTGAAGTCAGACACTTAACCACCCCTGATATCTACAGATTTTAATATAAAGTCCAGGCTCCTACTCTTCTTGACCTGTAATGTTGGAAAATCCCAAGACTAGTCCTTGAACCTCTTCCCTACATACATTCACTTCCTAGGTTATCTCATCCTATCTCCAGGCTTTAAGTAGCATTTATATGCTGAAAACTCTTAAGTTTATATCTCCAGTTCCAGCCTCGTTACTAAACTTCAGACTCATGAAACTGACAGCTCAACATCTCCAACTGGACACCAAATTGGCATCTGAAGTTCAACATTCACAAAACAAAAGTCTTAGTTACTTTACACCTCATGCCTGTTCTTAACCCTAGTCTTCCTACTCCCCCCGAAGTGCACCATTATTCATTCTCATTACTCAAGACTCCAAATCTGGGTCGGCACTGATTTCTTTCTTTCAAACCATATATGCAAACCATACTCAAATCATGTGAGTCCTACCTAAAGTTAAATCCCAAGTCAAACCATTTCTTCCCACCTTCACTGCTACCACCCTGTCCAAGTAACAATTGCGGGGTTTTTTTTTTTTTGCCTGGACGATTACAAAACTCTTCTAATTGGAATCCCTGCTTCCATTCTTTCCTGCCAACAGACAATTCTCCACTTAGCAGCCAGAATCATCCTCAATATAGAGTCAGATTATGTCATTCTCATGTTCTAAACCTCAAACAGTTTCACATCTCACTTAGAATAACATCAAAATGTCTATTAATGTCTTCTGCCAATGTCTTCATTGGATTATTTGTTTTCTGAGGTGTTGAGTTTGATAAGTTCTTTATAGATTTTGGAGACTAATCATTTATCACATATGTCAGTTGCAAATATTTTCTCCCATTCAGTCAGTTGGCTGTTTTGTTGATTGTTTCCTTTGCTGTGCAGAAGCTTCTTATCTTGATGAGGATGAAACTAGAGTGTATTATACTAAGTGAAATAAGTCAGAAAAACACAAACATCATATGATTTCATATGAGGAACTTAAGAAACAAGACAGATGAACATAGGGAAAGGGAAAGAAAAATAAGATATAAACAGAAAGGGAGGCAACCCTAAAAGATTCTTAAATACAGAGAACAGACTGAGGGTTGCTAGAGGGGAGGTGGGTAGGGGGATGGGCTAAATGGGTGATGGGCATTAAGGAGGGCACCTGTTGGGATGAGCACTGGGCATTATATGTGAGTGATTAATCACTGGGTTCTGCTCCTGAAACCAATACTATGCTGTATGTTAACTCAGTTGAATTTAAATAGATAAATTAAAAAAAAAACAACAACCCAGTAACATCAAAATGTCTTACTGCAGTCACAAGACCCCACTCATCTGGTCCCTAGCTTCTTCTGACTGCACCCTTTACCTCTTTACACCTTACTGCAGCCCTGTAATATTGTCCTTCTTGTTCTTCCTCAATATACCATAACTTCCTCAAGGCCTCTGTTCTTTCTGGGATCTTGACAGTCAATCAAGATAAGTGAGGTAACCTTTCACACAGGTATAGTAGATTATTCACTTTTGTTTTTCTAACCCCTAACTTGGTGAATAAGTGAAACTCAAAGGTGTTTTTGGTAAACAATAGCTCTGTTAAAAAAAAATTGGACATTTTAGCCAACCATCTGGTTGGAATATGAGCTTATATTATTGCAGAGTTGCCAAAAACATCTAATATTACTTAAGGCTGTATTAACAGAACTATATTGTTTACAGAAAGGCAGGTTTTACTTCCTCTAGTCAGACTACTTCTGGTAGTGTATTTGGTTCCAGGTATCACATATTAAGAAGGCTTCTGAGTCACTGCTACTTTTCAGGCAAAATACATTTCTCAGAAGAGGCAAAAAAGAATATTGAAAGGGCTGGACTGTGCCCTGTGAAAACCCATTAAAGGAATTAAAGGAACTGAGAATCTTTAACTTGATGTATACTCACTTGATGATTGAAGCAGAGACATAAAACCCCTCCCCAAAATGGCAAAAAGTCTGCCATATGAAAGAGGGGGTTATGCTTATTCTTGTTAGCTATAAAGGAAAGAACAAATGGAAAGTTTCAGAGAGGAAGGTTTTAGTTCAGCATAAGGAAAAATTGCCTACCACCGTTTTTCCCAAACCATTGTTTTGTAGATTTCTATACCATTTTAGGCTAAACAAAGTGTTTTCTGTCTTTACTGCAGGATTTCTCAGAATCTTTACTAGGGAAGAGGATATAATATGTCTCATTCCCAAAATGTATTTGTCCATAGAAACTTTTATTCACAGAGCACTGTTAACTTGTCTTTAAACAATACTTCATAGAAGAGATTGAGTTAAGGCTGCTCAAAAATAAACAGAATATCTTCTGAAGGAGTAGGGTCAGGTTCACAGCAAGATATCTGGAGAAACTGAATTACTATCACTTTAGTATTTCTGAAACCATGGTCAGTAAAACTAAAGTATATAATACTTGGGAAACTGAAGTAACTTCTCTTATTTGTTACATTTACTATGTGAAACTCAACACAGTTCTAGATGAGAATAATGGAGCAAAATCAATGGGAATGAGGCTCTATAGTACAAGTGGTCCTGAACTTTTTTCCTTAGAAATACACAGTGGTATAATGACATCCCCATGTCTGTCTACTGGTTCATTCATAGTGTGCAAGGTAATGTTTCTGACCTTTTTCATTAACATAGTAACAAAAAGCCCTGATGTTCTACCACTTTTGTCATTCCCTTACAGATTTTGATGGGATCTTTATACGGGACCAAGCCCCTCCACTGAGCATCAGCATTTTATAAGCCTAAACCTAGAGTGTTATAACTTTTTTAATAAACAGGGAATTCCAATGCCTAAATGGAGAAAAGGCATTTAAAAGTTATGGAACCGATGAATGGATCAAGGAGATGTGGTACATATACACAATGGAATACTACTCAGCCCTAAAAAAGAATGAAATCTTGCCATCTGCAATGATTTAGATGGAGCTAGAGATTATTACGCTAAGTTAAATAAGTCAGAGAAAGATAAATATGATATGATTTCACCATATGTGGAATTTAAGAAATAAAACAAATGAACATGGGAGCGGGGAAAGAGAGGCAATCCAAGAAACAGACTCTTAACTATAGAGAACAAATTGATGGTTATCAGAGGGGAGATGGGTGGGAGAATGGGTTAAACGGATGATGGGTCTTAAGGAGTGCACTGTGGTGAGCACCTGGTGGTGTATGTAGTGGTGAGTCACTAAATTCTACATCTGAAACTAATATTACAATGTTACATTAACTAACTAGAATTTAAATAAAAAATTGGAAAAAGAAATTATAATTATGGGAAAAGAAAAATAGGAAAAAGTATCAAAACAGATCCACTACTTTGAGGCTGAAGAGGGTAATAATAAAAAATAGGAAGTTGAATTCATAAAAATATTGTTGTTATTACATATCTGTTGCAAAAAGCTAGAAATGATGTAATTATAAGAAAAATCTGGCCCAACAGCATTGAAAAGGCATGGTTGGAAAATTATAATTAATGTCCATACAACTGTCCACAGGAAGTCATAATCTAGCTGAAACATTGTAGTCCCTAAGAAGAATGTGTATTGTAGAAGAATGGCTCAACAGGATTTATTTTTTTTATAAGTTTATTTATTTATTTTTGAGAGAAAGAAGGAGAGAGAGAATCCCAAACAGGCTCTGTGCCTTCAGTGCAGAGCCTGATACAGGGCTCCATCTCACGAACCATGAGATCTTGACCTGAACCCTAATCAAGAGTTGGACTCTTAACCAATTGAGCCACCCAGGTGCCCCGAGATTTTTACTTTTTGTACTTGTTCTTGATTTCCAGAACCATGCTTACCATATTAAATTTGGTTTCCAAAGATCAGTATGAAGAAAAGGGTATTTGGGTTAGTAGATAAAATACCATAATTATCAGAAAGATTTCTTCTGTATAGTAATAAAATGTCATTTGTCTCCTACCATCTGTACTGAAAATTTTACTAAAAAGGTCTTAACAAGGCTAGGTAGCTGATAGGCCAGTCCCTGAACCAGATTGCACCATACATACCAATTCATGAGGTCCTAGTGAATAGTATAATGATGTTGCTTATGAAGAAACTTGAAATACCATTTCTGTTATTCTGCAATTTTGCCCCAGAATCGGCACCTCGATAAGTGGAGTCACTAGTTCTCAATGGCAAGTAAAGGGATTCCTACATAACTTTACATAATCCTAGAGACTAATTTCAATTATACATTTGTGTTTTTAATGGACATTTAGAAACACCTGGCCTGCTTCAGCAATATTACATAATGCTTACAAAGTTTAGTAATTGATGGGAAGACATAGAGTCTCAGGGGACTTGCACTTTAATGTACTGGAAAATCCAGTTCTAGAACTGCTTCTATCATAGGAGAAAAGTGAAGGAGATCATCTCAGATACAATGCTACTTCTCATCCCTAACCAAGTAGGAGAAAAAAATGCTTTAAGATGGGTAACGGCCAAGACCAAAGCCAGAGATTGGGGTCTGGACAGAGTCCAAGGAGGCATTAAAGCTTTGTCTTCTTGGTCTCCAGGTTGATCATGTTCCCTTGGGTATGGGGAATCTGCTTATCTGCTGGCTTCTGTAAATCTTCTGGTTTTATAGGAACATAGTAGTAGCCCATGATGGAGAAGATCAGGCAGACCACCAGCAGGAGACAGGAAAACAAAATGAATTCTGCCCACTGCAGGAAGAAATAAATGTAAGAGAAGAATATGGAGAAACTTGAAACTAAATGGATCTTCACAGGATGAGCAGATTGACTCACAGTCACCAGTGTAGGCAGAGGTTTGCTAAAAGAAGAATGAGTTCACTGGCCTTTCCTTATATGGGACTACGATGGCCATTATTGCCACTCTTATATGTCTATTTTCCTGGTTAAGTCTGTTTATATCTAGCCCGTCTCATGCCACAGCACTGAGTGGGGAACGCGAGGGGCAAAGGGATGGGGGAAGAGGGAGAAAAGGAACTTGGAGGGGAAATCATGGGTAGACAAGCTCTTGCTTCCATCAGATCCATACCTGTACCAGGCCACTGAACTGTGCCACAACAAGCACGATGATATTTCCAACTGCAACTGTCAACAACCAGGCTGCCTGGAGTACAGACTTCATGCTAGAGGGAGCCTAAAGAGGACACAGGTTTGTGAGTAAACAAACTCCCTACACTGTCCATATGACCGAAGCATCCAGAAAACTTCTCCCACAAAAGCTTCCAAATTTGAACTCCCACACTACTCCCCAAATTCAGCTTTGGTGTTTGATTCAGGGGGTGGAAATAATGTTAATAGTAAAAATAAGACAGAGCTCTTAATTGAATATTTTCATTCATTATACCATATAGTCATGATACCCTAAGAGATAAATTCTATTGGTATTTTTATTTTATACATAAAGAAAAATAGCACCAGAGATAATTAACTTGCTCGAGTTTTCACCACAGGTTGTATAGTCAGAATTTGAATATGGGCGATTTGACTCCATAGTCCTTACTCTTTAAAAATTTTTTTATGTTGATTTTTATTTTTGAGAGATAAGACAGAGAGAGAAAGAGACAGAGAGAGAGAGAGAGAGAGAGAGATTGCGAGTGGGGGGAGGGGCAGAGAGAGAAATGTAGACACAGAATCTAAAACAGGTTCCAGGCTCTGAGCTGTCAGCACAGAGCCCAACATGGGGTCCAAACTCGTGAACCACGAGATCATGACCTGAGCAGAAGTTGGATGCTCAACCTTCTGTGCCACCCAGGGTGCTCCCACAGTCCTTATTCTTAAAGTACCCTTTCCTAGATCCCAAAAGCATCACCTGTGCTGACATGATCCTGGGAGTCAAGATGACTCTCTGTTCAGGGTCATGTAAGGAATCTAAGGCCAAAAAATACAGAGATCTTGACCAGGATCACACACCTATTTAAGGCAGTGCTAGGATTCAAACTCATCCTTCTCTGAGCAATATATACACCTCCACTTTTCTTTGCAAAAACTTACCTGAGAATAAGAAAACTCAAGTCCTGTGACAGAGAACATGACCTCCCCAGCTGTAACTAGGGCATATTGTGGTAGCTGCCATGCAATGGACAGTTTATTGGCTGGAATGTCTTTCATCTTCCGGGCCTGAGGATCCTGATTGGTGCTCTTAGTGAGGGAGAGAAGAAATGGGCTTATCAGCAGTTGCAAGTAAATATTTCTGACCTACAGCATTCTGTGATCTTATATCCATCCACTTTTTGTATTTTCATCCTTCAAGAGATTGAACAAATTCTATACAATTTCAGTTTTTGAAATTCCTTTTATTAACACTGCATTCACTTACCAGGCTTTAGTCAATCAGATACCATTATTGAGAAAGTCTTTAAAATGGCAGAATATTTTGATATTTTAGTTTGGATTTCCATCATTTCGACCTATAGGTATTTTGATTCTGGCCAACATTTAAAAAAATTTTTTTAATGTTTATTTATGTTTGAAACAGAGAGAGAGAGAGTGGGGCAGGGGCAGAGAGAGGGGGAGACACAGAACCTGAAGCAGACTCCAGGCTCTGATCTGTCGGCACACAGCCCGATGCAGGGCTCCAACTCATGAACTGCAAGACCATGACCTGAGCCGAAACCAGACACTTAACCAACTGAGCCACTCAGGTGCTCCCTGACCAATATTTTAAATATAAAATGGCATCTAAATTATACAAACACAATGAATTTTCAGCATGTTCTTGAGAAAGTTTACTTCCTTGTCCAGTTTTCTATGTAAGTACAATTTAACTGTTTTATTATATTTTTCATTAAAATTTTATTTTACTAAAAGTACTTTTATAAATATTAATTGTTTTCTTGGTGTACCTTACATTAAACATTTTGTTGATCAGTTTTGAAAAACCTATATCAAATACTGCCTGCTATTTTTAATTCTATTTACTGCCCATTATTTTTAACTCAAATTTCACACATTCAAATTATGTCAAAAAGAGACAATTTTTCTGTAGAATTTTGGTCAAAAATAATTTTTTCAGGGTCTTTTGTTGCCGTTATTATTAATGTTACCAAATGTATGTGATTCTATAACCTTCATTTCTTTGCAGGTTTTTAGCTATGGTTGGTTTTATTTTATATAGGCCATGTCTACGAATATTTGTTATAAATGGAATAAAAATTCTAAAATTACATGTATTTCTTCAGGTGAAACCATTATTAGGTAGCAGGTATAATATCTAAGGTATAATGTGATTAAAATGACAGTTAAAATATCAAGATCGAAAGTCTGAAATCAAACGTGTCTGATCCAAAATGTCCGTCATTTTCTGAGTCAAAGGGTCATTAGGTTCAAAATAGGTAAGTTTTTCTTCAATTGATATTATGGGCATATGTTCAGGTTTTCTTAGGCTAATAGAAGACCATGACCTAAGCTTCTAAATCAAGGTCTCATACTCAAATACTCACTGCAGATAATTAAGAAAATGAAGCAGGCTGAATGGGAAGGATGGGGGCTGTGGTAAAGTGGATAGCACCAGCCCCATCCGAAGGGCATAGCAATTACAGCACCAGCCAATTGACATGGTAATACTTGTTATTAAATCTTCTGATTTTGTTTTAAGAAATGTTAAGAGAGGAGAGGAGTTAAGATGGCAGAGTAATAAGGGAACCCTGGGCTTGTCCCTCGAACACAGCTAGATCAACATCAAACCACTCTGAACAGCTAGGAAATCAATCTGAGGATTAGCAGAACAATCTACATAATTTGAGGGAGAGAATGCAGCAGGTATATGGTGCAGAGAGGTGGAATGGGGGAGAGAAGAGCCATGGTTCTACAGAGGGGGAGGAAACCATCTTCACAGAGAGGAGAAAGAGAGGGAGAGAGAGCAGCACATTGGGTTTGTGCAAAAAAAGCACTCCCCTGAAAGCAGAAAGAGTAAAAACACTCACAGGGGACTGCACAAGAAAACTGTTCCCCAAAAACACTGATGGGGGAAAAGGAGAGGGTTTCAATACCACCAGGTTTTTATAAACAGTGGAGCGCAGAGTGTGAAGTTTCAGAGGTCAGGCCCTGGTGGTTCTCTGGTGAGAGAGCAGGGCAGAACTCTGGGAATGGGCAGCATGGTCTGAGGATCCCCTGGGTCACACAGGGAGAATGGTTTCCCCTGTTGGGAGTGCATTTGGTAGAGGTGATACAGCCTCTCCATGGGCAAAAGACCCGGTGGGCACCATCAAGTTGCCACATTCACACATAGAAAACCAGATACTGCCTGAGGGCGGCAAACTCTGGAGTGGGTTTTGTGTTGCAATTTACCATAAACTCTGAGCTGCTACTGCTGCGTGGTGGTTCAACCATTTCCTGGGACAAGTGGGTCACAGTGCAGCAAAACCCTTTTCTCTGGAACTGTGGGGGTCTCTGAAGTGTATGGTTTTGAAATACAGCCACTCCTGAGATAAAACTCTGGAGGGAGGTGCTCCCTGTTAAGCTGACAGCTGAGAGACAGGGGGAAGGCAGGGAGCTGACAGATACAGGGGACACAAACGGGGTGACTGCACATCTGTGTGGATACAAACTTCCCACTCTGGAGACTAGAGAGTGGGGTGAAGGTATTTCCACAATTAGCCCACAAACATAAATCAACTCTAGAGAGTTAAACAGCGCCACCAAGTGGAGAACGGAGCTGGTACACCAAACCCCGCCCCCTGTGACCTTGAGACACATCTCCACTAGGGCAAGTAGGCCTGAGGTCAGAGCAGCAGGCCCCTCCTAAAGAAGACCAGCACAAATCCCTTCCCTGAGCTTAGTCTACTGACCACAGACTGCTACAAAGTTTCAGCTATAGGGGAAGCCTGGATCTAGCTTCATTTGTTTTTTTGTTTGTTCATTTGTTCGTTTTTTGTTGTTCCTTCTGTTTTTGTTTTTGATGTTGTTTTTCTTTTGTTTTGTTTCTTGGATACAGGAAAAGCACAATTTTTTAATCTTATTTTATTATTATTTTTATTTTTTAAATTTTAAATTAAAATTTTTTTCCCCTCTTCTTTTCTCTTTTCTCTCTTTTCTATCAAGCCTCTCTTAACAAACAGACAAAAACACACCTAGGATCTAGCTGTCTTTATTTTGCATTTTTATTTCATTCTATTATTGTTGTTGTTTCTTCTTCCCCCAAAATGACAAGATAGAGGAATTTACCTCAAAAGAAAGAACAGGAAGAAATGATGGCCAGGGATTTAGTCGATGCAGATATGAGTAAGATCTTTGAACTGGAATTTGAAACAAAGATTATGGGGTGCCTGGGTGGCTCAGTCAGTTTAGCCTTAGACTATGGTTCAGGTCATAATCTCATGGGTTGGTGGGTTTGAGCCCCACGTCGGACTTTGTGCTGACAGTGGGGAGCCTACTTCAGTTTCTGTCTCCCTCTCTGTCCTTCACCCCTTTCAAAAATAAATAAACATTAAAAAAATCTTTTAAAATAAATAAAACAAGAATTATAAGGATATTAGCAGGGCTTGAAAAAAGCATAAAAGACACCACGAAATCCTTTCTGCAGAGATAAAAGAACTAAAATCTAGTCAGGCCAAAATTAAAAATGCTATAACCAAGATGCAAACTCAAATGGAGGGCACGAAAACAAAGATGGGTGAGGCAGATGAACAAATTAGTGATATAGACGATAGAATTATGGAAAATAATGAAGCTGAAAAGAAGAGAGAAACAAATGTTAGAGATCACAAAGGGAGACTTAGGGAACTCAGCAATTTGTTAAAACATAATAACATTCATATCATAGGAGTACCAGAAGATGAAGTGAGAGAAAAAGGGCAGAATGTTTATATGAGCAAATTATAGCTGAAAACTTCCCTAATCTGGGGAAGGACACGGACATCAAAATCCAAGAAGCATGGAAAACTCCCATTAAATTCAACAAAAGCTGGCTATGGCCAAGACATATCATAGTCAAATTCATAGAATACACAGACAAGGAAAGAATCCTGAAAGCTGCATGAGAACAAAAAAGTCCTTAACCTACCAGGGAAGACAGGCCAGGTTTGCATACTTGGCAGATCAGAAAAGTGTGGCAAGACATATTCAACATAGTGAATGTAAAAAATATGCAGCCAAGAATACTCTGCCCAACAAGGGTGTCCTTCAAAATAGGAGAGATAAAGAATCCCCAAACAAAAACTAAAGGAGTTTTTGACCACTAAACCAGCCCTACAAGAAATTTGAAGTGGGACTCTTTGAGTGGAGGAAAAAAAAAAAAAGATCAAAAGCAAGAAAGACTAGAAAGGGCCTGAGAGCACTACCAAAAATACCAACTCTACAGGTAACACAATGGCACTAAATTCATAAATTTCAATAATCACTCTGAATGTAAATGGATTAAGTGCTCCAATCAAAAGACATACGGTAGCAGAATGGATAAAAAACATGATTCATCTATATGCTGCCAACAAGACACTCATTTCAGACCTAAAGATAACTGCAGTTTGAAAGTGAGGCTATGGAGAACCATCTATCATGTTAATGGACACCAAAAGAAAGCCAGAGTAATCATTCTTATATCAAACTAGATTTTAAAAAGACTGTAACAGGAAATGAAGAAGGGCATTATATCATAATTGATACATAAATCAATAACAAATATAAATAAACTCATTGATGATAATATATTAATAGTAGGGGGCTTTAACACCCCACTTACAGCAGTGAAAAGATCATCTAAGCAGAAAATTAACAAGGAAACAATGGCTTTGAACGACACACTGGATCAGATGGACTTAACAGATATATTCAGAACATTTCATTCTAAAACAGCAGAATATACATTCTTTGCGAGTGCACAAGAAAAACTCTTCAGAATAGATCAAATACTGAATCACAAATCATCCCTCAACAAGTACAAGATCGAGATCATACCATGCATATTTTCAGATCAACGCTATGAAACTTGAAGTCAACCACAAGAAAAAATTTGGAAAGCACTCAAATACATGGAGGTTAAAGAACATCTTACTGAAGAATGAATGGGTTAACCAGGAAATTAAAGAAGAAATAAAAAAATACAAGAAGAAAATGAAAATGAAAACATCACAGTCCAAACCCTTGGGGATGCAGTAAAGGCAGTCCTAAGAGGAAAGAATATTGCAATTCAGGCCTATCTCAAGAAGCAAGAAAGGTCCCAAATGGACAATCTAACTTTACACTTAAAGGAGCTAGAAAAGGAACAGCAAATAAAGCCTAAAGCCAGAAGAAGGGAAATGATAAAGATTAGAGCAGAAATACATGGTATACAAACAAACAAACACCAGTAGAACAGATCAATAAAACTAAGAGAACTAGTTCTTTGAAAGAATTAACAAAAGTGAAAGAATTGAATTTGAAAGAATTAACAAAATTGATAAACCCCTAGCCAGATTTAGCAAAAAGAAAAGAGATAGGGCCCAAATAGTTAAGTCAAGAATGAAAGAGAACAGATCCTGACCAACACCTCAGAAATACAAACAATTATAAAAGAATACTAAGAGAAATTATATTCCAACAAACTGGGCAATCTGGAGGAAATGGATAAATTCCAAGAAACTCACACACTACCAAATCTGAAACAGGAAGAAATAGAAAATTTCAACATATGCATAACCAGCAAAGACATTGAATCAGTAGTCAATAATCTCTAGGTTCTCTAGGGGAATTATACCAGACATTTAAAGAAGAGTTAATACCCATTCTTCTCAGACTGTTCCAAAAAATAGAAATGGAAGGGAAACTTCTAAACTCATTCTGCAAAGCCAGCATTACCATGATTCCAAAACCAGACAAAGACCCCCACTATAAAGGAGAATTACAGGCCAATATCCCCGATGAACCTGGATGCAAAAATCTTCAACAAGATACTAGCAAGTTGAATTCGACAGTACATTAAAAGAATTATTCACCATGATCAAGTGGGATTTATACCTGGGATGCAGGGCTGTTTTGATATTCACAAATCAATCAACATGGTACACTACATTAATAAAAGAAAGGATAAGAACCATATAATCTTGTCAATAGATGCAGAAAAAGCATTTAACAAAATACAGCAAATCTTCTTGATAAAAAACCCTCAAGAAAGTAGGGATAGACGGAACATATCTCAACACGATAAAGGCCATATACGAAAGACCAAGAGCTAATATCCTCAATAGGGAAAAATGGAGAGCTTTTCTCCTACAGTCAGGTATAAGACAAGGATGTCCACTCTCAACATTACTATTTCATATAGTTGTAGAAGTCTTAGCCTCAGCAATCAGACAACAAAAGAAATAAAAGGCATCCAAATTGGTAAGGAAAAAGTCCAACTTTCACTATTTGCAGATTACATGATACTTTATGTAGAAAACCTGAAAGACTCCAGTAAAAAAAAATGCTAGAATTAATTCATGAATTCAGCAAAGTTGCAGGATATAAAATAAACGTGCAGAAATCTGTTGCATTTCTATACACCAATAACAAAGCAGCAGAAAAAGAAATCAAGGAATTGATCCCATTTGCAATTGCATCAACACAATAAAATACTTAGGAATAAACCTAACTAGTGAGGTAAAAGATCTATACTCTGAAAACTATAGAACACTTATAAAAGAAATTGAAAAGAACACAAAGAAATGGAAAAGCATTCCATGCTCATGGATTGGAAAAACAAACATTGTTAAAATGTTACAAAGCAATTGTAAAAAATGCTTTATTACCCAAAGCAATCTACACATTTAATGCAATCCCTATCAAAATAACACCAGCATTTTTCACAGAGCGAGGTCAAATCCTAAAATTTTTATAGAATCACAAAAGACTCCAGATAGCCAAAGCAATCCTATAAAAGAAAAACAAAAGTGGAGGCATCATGATTCTGGATTTCAAGCTATAATTCAAAGCTGTAGCCATGAAAACAATATGGTACTGACACTAAAACATACACATAGATCAATGGAACAGAACAGAGAACCCAGAAATGGACCCACAACTATATTGCTAACTAATCTTTGACAAAGCAGGAAAGAATATCCAATGGGAAAAAGTATTTTCAACAAATGGTGTTAGGAAAACTGTATGGTAACATGCAGAAGAATGAAACTAGGCCACTTTCTTATACCATACACAAACATAAATTCAAAATGGATGAAAGACCCAAATGTGAGACACGAAACCATCAAAATCCTACAGCATAGCAACCTCTTTGACCTCAGCCTGGAGAAACTTTTCCTAGACATGTTGCTGAAGGCAAGGGAAAAAAAAAATCAACAGGAACTATTGGGACTTCATGATAAAAAACTTCTGCACAGTGAAGGAAATGATCAGCACAACTAAAAGGCAGTCTACAGAATGGGAGAAGATATTTGAAAATGACATGTCTGATAAAGGGTTAGTATTCAAAATCTATAAATAACATATTTAACTCAACACCCAAAAAACAAATAACCCAGTTAAGAAATGGGCAGAATACATGAATAGGCACTTTTCCAGAGAAGACATCAGATGGCTAAGAGACACATGAAAAGATGCTTAACATCATTCATTATCAGGAAAACGAACAACAACAACAACAAAAACTAAATAAACATGATGAGATACTACCTCACACTTGTCAGAATGGCTAAAATTAACAACATAAGAAACAACAGGTGTTGGCGAGGATGCAGAGAAAGGGGAACCCTTGTGCACTGTTGGTGGGAATGCAAACTGGTGCAGACACTCCTGAGAACAGTATGGTTAAAAATTAGAGTTACCATGTAACCCAGCAATTGCACTCCTTTGTAATATACCCAAGAGAAGTGAAAATGTCCATGCAAAAACTTGTACATAAATGTTCATAACAAAATTATTTATAATAGTGAAAAGGTAGAAACAACCCAAATGTCCAATTAACTGATGGATCGACAAATAAAATGCGTTACATCTATACAATGGAATGTTATTTAGATGTAACAAGAAATGAAGCACTGATACATGCTACAATATGAATGAACCTTGGAAAATATGCCAAATGAAAGAATCCAGATACAAAAGGCCACATATTATTCCATTCTATGTTTCTATTATATGACTATTGCCAACGTTATCTCTTTTAATGTCCCTTATAGAGACCTTAATAGGCTTTCTAAAGCCATGATAGAACCTATCGCTTTACATTAGAAATAAGTATGTGACCCTGCACTGACACACAGTTTTCTTTGGATCCCAGGATAAATGTAGATACAGATATAGATATATAGATATAAATATAGATACATATATATGGAAGGAGAGAGTAGGGGTGGTCATGAGTTACTTACATTAGTAATAACAAACAGATAAGTTGTACCAAAGTCTAGCAGACCCAAATTCAGTGAAAAGTCCTTATCTTCTGTTCTACAATGTACCACAGGGTATCTGGAACAGGACAGTTTTAGTTAGAATAAACACCACAGCTTAGAAAAGCATTCCCATCTCCAGGGAAAGAGTGACCTCATCTCTCTATTCATAGTGAGTCAAGCAGCAAAGTCACCATTCCTCTTTGAGGAGAAGTCTCTAGGAGTGATTGATTTTAATGCCAGGTTTTTCTGACCCTAATCTGATCTCTTCATTGCCTGTCAGGTATTTTTTTTTAACCTTATGCCTCAATAAAGAAGGCACATATCACCTTCTTTTGTGGACTCCAGGCCCTAAGTCTTCTCATCTAAGCCTTATGAATTTTTCTCATTCAAGTCTTATGAATTAGTGAAACAGTGTAAAACAGGAAACCTGAGTATACTCAAATCAATCCCTGCACCTATATGCAAGGAAAACATTTAAAAAATAATTGTTGATAAAAGTAAAAGTCCACAAGGGTAATGCTCTTACTCTCCACTTTGTGTAGTTGTGTAAGCAGACACACCATAGTCTTCACCAACACTGAGGGAGATATCTGCAGCCAGGGAGATGTTGACCTCTTTGTGTAAAGTATTAACAAACCTAAGAGTAAAGACATTATCACACATCAGACAAACCCTCACAACCAGGGACACCTGTTTACCGCTATATCCTCAGTGCCTAGAACAGTTTTGGCACACAAAACGTATGTAATATATGTTGTTAAGTGGATGAATAAATGAACTCACATATAAGAAATAATCAATAGTCTTAGCTATCCTTAACTTTCTCCTTCTTGAGGTATTAGTTTTCCATCTGCAACACCCTCACATGACCTCTAGCAGGGATGGACACTATCATGATCATCCATGGCAATCTGTTTCCTCACTAATCCAGTTTAGGTGCATCCAATTTCTTTCCCTCTTATGATGGTGGGATTCATCAATTAAGGCTCCCACTAAGAAAAATAATTATTTATAAATAAATAAATATATACTAATATTTACATAAAACTGATACTTTATCCTCTTATAAATGAAGTGTGATTTGACTTATACGAAACTCAGACTGCTAGCCCTTAGTAGGTTAAGGTAACATTTTGAAATCTGCAGACAATACTGGACCTTCCAGAATGATCTTTTTAGTCTCCTAGACCTGGGTTCCTAAACTGTTTTCTCAGTATGGGTTTTTGTATTTTGATAACTGCCCTAATCTCTGATCCACCAGATAAAAAGGGCAGTTTCCCCTAGAACCCCTAATGTTGATTCCTTCATTTTAGATAATCCTGCACTAACGTAGAAATTTCCTTTCATCCTTTCTGGAGTTCCTCTGGTTCCTATGACTCTCTGACCCAGGAAAGTCCTATCCTCACTATTGTCTTATATATTCTGAGCTGTTTACTTTTTCTAAAGCATATTCAAAAGCAAATTACTATGACTGTCCCACCCTTCAGCAAAGTTCAGACATTTCATTGAAAGTTCTCTTCTAAAGTGCTATTCTCAACAGGAACCACTTAATCATGATGGCCAAAAGCATGGGCATCTCTCCATTTCATGCTTGATTCCTGCTAGAGACCAGTGACCTCTTGGGTGCTCTATCTCTGTAACTTTCCCTGGCCACTTGACACGATTTTTAGCCTTATCTGGATTCGAAACCAAAGGTGTTACCTTTGCTACACAGGTTTAGCCTTATCTGAATTCGAAACCAAAGGTGTTACCTGCTTCTACAGGTTTATAAAAAACTATACTTTGCTTTAAAAACACAGTAACAATAAGAGATATTCAACTACCAACCATGAAGGGAGAATTATTTGCTCACTTCTAAATTTTTCTATGGTGAGGGAAGTACACAGTTATTTTCCTGAGAGCAAGATAAGTGGATAAAATTCAACAAAAAGGGATCTAATCTTCAGAGCACAGGGGGCATACACAGATACACGGTCATCTTTTAACACCACATGGGAAAGCAAGCCTATCTGCCTCTCGTTGTCCTAGAAAATGCCTCTGACACCCATGCCTTGATATTATAGGAGAGAGAATCCCTGTATAAGACAAATAGAATGTCTTATTTGAAGCCCCACAAATCAGAAGAGAGACCAAGATTCAAAACAGAGTGGGCTGGGGTCTCCTTGACATCCAAACCTCACAGCTGTCATCCCATTGGCTGTTTTGTTTTCTTCATCCTTCACCTGTAAGAGAGGAAAGTGCAAATCAGTTACAGGTGACAAGGAACTGATAATCAGAAAATCTGATCATCAGGAATATCTTTGGTAAGATATCGATGAGCCAGTCAAAGTAAAATAACGATTTGGAACCTAGGCCATTCCTCAACTTACCATGATGCTGGAAATATTTTTTCCATCTTCTCGAATAATCAGACTGTACCAGTACTTCTCCTCCACAGGATGTTTAGTGTAGACAGACAGATTGTGATATTTTAGGTAGAAGTGGAGATCCTGGCTTTTTGTCTTTAGGTGGAGTTGGGCATAGTGTGGCATCTTCTGTAGAATGAAGAAACTGTCACACTCACCTTCTGGTGCATTGTAGACATCACAGTCTCATAGCCTCCTAGGGCAGGTGAGCTCATCAGATACTTTCGACTTTGCCCTTTAACCCAGTAATTCTATTTTTAGGAATATGCTATATGAAAGTAATTAGAGGCATGCACAAAGATTTATGAGTAAGGATGTTCATTATAGGATTATGTATAATAATAAAAAAACCTTAAATACCTATAAGGAAATTCTTCAGTAAACTATGATATATTCATAAAATGGAATATCATATGTTCATTAAAATCATGTTCTCAAATTATCTAAGGACACAGAAGGATGCTTATGACATGATTAATGTTAAGAAAAAAAATCAAAAGTTCAATACAGCATGTAGAGTTTGAGTACTTTTTAAAAGTCTGTTTATTCGCTTATACAAAAATGCTAACTGATCATCTCTGGGTAGTGGAATTATAGGTGATTTTTATGTCTTTCTACATATTCTTCAGTTTTCAACAATAGATGTATATTACTTTTATTATTAAAAATATTTTAAAATAAATATTTCAGAATATGTACAGTAATAGTAGTGAAAATATACAAGCCAAATCCTTCCAGAGGATGTGATATTAGGAAGCAGTTTGAAATAACAATACAAATGACAACCCACTGAGAGCTTACAATGTCCCTGACACTAAGCACTTTAAATATTTATTCTTACAACAGTTTGTGGCATAAAAATTATTGCCATTTTACAGATGCTGAAACTGAGATTTAGAGATAAAATAGCTTGTCCAGGGTCTTATAGCTGGGGAATGGCAGAACCAGAAATTGGACTAGGGACAGTTTAACTCCACAAGTGCATACTTCTAACCACTATATTATGCTGTCACCTTGATGCATAATCTGAATGTTTCTTTTTTTTTATTTTTAAAAATTTTTTAATGTTTATTTATTTTTGATAGAGAGACAGAAAGACAGAGGTGAGCCAGGGAGGGGCAGAAAGAGTGGGAGACACAGAATTGGAAGCAGGCTCCAGGCTCCTAGCTGTCAACACAGAGCCCGACATGTGGATTGAACTCACCAACAGTGAGATCATGACCTGAACCAAAGTCAGGATGCTTAACAAACTGAGCCACCTAGGCGCCCCTGAATGTGTTTCTAATTCATTCAAGTCTATATCTCACCTGAAAGGATCTGATGGAGTCTTCCAACAGAGTATTGTTTTCATCTCCCAGTACTGTCACTTTCACCTCATCATCTGCCAGATTCAAGACTTGCAGGAAAATCTCTTGAGTTCCAGGCTGCGGTGGGGTCATTCTCTTAGGACAAAGAACGCATGTCAGAATTACCAAAAATAACCCTTCAGATACAATGAGAACACATATCTCTGTCCTATCTCTGACAGCCTAGAGAGGACAGTTTTCTGTCCAGGACTGTCCTATCTCTGACTGTCCAGGAGGACAGTTTTCTCCTTCTGAAGAGCATTTGGCTTAGAAAACTCTGAAGGCAGTTTGGAGGAGGAAACACCAGCTCAGTGTAGCAAGCGCTGATGCTACGTAACAAACTCCATGCTTTTTGACTCAGTTGTGGCCTCATGCATCATTTCCCAATAATGGCTATTCAATCTGCCAAATATTCAAAAGCCTGTGTTCCCAAAGGGATGACTAGATACCTTGGATATCAGTGTTGTGAATTCCTTTGACAATATACTCTGAATCACTCCGGTGGGACGTGGGCCTCATTTTGCACTGCTGTTCTACCCCTGTATCTACTCGTTTACCATGGATAGTTATGACGCACCCTCTTTGGAACAGGTACAGTGCTAGGTCCCAGGCAACCAGGATTGAACAAATCAGAAGAGTGAATGCCATAAATATGATCTTGCCTTCATGGAGCTTAAGATTTATTGAACTCACATTAATTTTTATCTCTACAGCTGCTGCAACTGCAAATGCCAGGCTCGCTAGGATCATACCAACAGCCATTTTCCTAAGTGATCTGCAGAGGAAAGGGAGAGACATTTATTTCTAAACTTTAGATTCTAAAGGATAAAATCTAAACCCTCTAAGCCTACCATTAAAGACCTTTCCTGATTTGGTCCCAACTACTCCTCACACTGACCAGTTCGCTGTTAATGCATCACATTTTTCCACCTCAACTTTTGTTTATGATGGTCTTTCTATCCATTATGTCATCATAACAAAAAATAATAGTAATGGAGCCAGATATATTGAACATTTGCTATATGCCAGGCACTATACATTATTGCCTCATTTTCTTCCTCTTCATAAGTCTTTCTTGACTCTGTCAGCAGGAAGGACTCTTATTGCTCTATATTTCCCTTCTTACTGCACTTGCTTCTCTTCTTACTGCACTTAATATATATCATCCTGTGTAATAATTATCCTTGCATGTATTCTACCTCCCTTACTAAACAGTGAACTCCTTCAGGGCTGGATCTGTGCTATTATATTTGCACGGCATTGGTTCTGGACTCAATAATATCTGCTTAATTAATGAGTAAATGAAAAAAAGACCATTTGAATATGATAATGTAGTTATCAAAAAGAAATTGCTATTACATCAGGAATTAGAGGAGGCTTGAAAACCCTCCTGCCAAATTTACAAAGAATAACACTTCTTTTCTTTTTAAGTTTTTATTTATATTCCAGTTAGTTAACATACAGTATAATATTAGTTTCGGGTGTACAATATTCAACATTGCCATACAACACCCAGTGCTTCTATTTAGAATGGGGGAAAAGCAGTAATTAGGGACAACTCTATTCCCACTATTACCAGGTACCCACTTTGTTTCACATAGATAATAGATGATTTAATGGAATTAATTGTCATCATAGGCTTTAGACTTTGAAGGGTCGACACTCAAGAACAAAGTAACAAGTTGATTTAGGAATTCTATTCTCACGTACTTTTGACTTTCCGTAAAGTTTTTTGACTTTTTCTTTTTTTTGACTTTCTCTACAACATCACACAGTTCAGTTGGCAATAATGGCTTGGACTCTCTATAATAAGAATTAGTTAGATCTAATTCCCAGCCTCCAGTATCAATAGATATTTAGTTTAACTTAGATACATAGAAACAGAAAAATTATAAACCAAAACAAATCATGACTAAGTAGAAAAGTACTGACATTGAACCTTTATCAAGCTGAGCAAATATTAAGTCACTTTAAGCAACAAAGGCATAGCGAGCACTTACGAGAGATTAATTCCACATTTGGAAACCAGACGATAAACGACAAGGTCAAAAAATGGGATGAAGATAAGAACCAGAAGGGGATTTAGTACCTGTAACACCACAGTAAAAAGGATTAATTACATGTATTCTTCTACCTTGAGTGTAAGTATGTGCTCTCATTTGCTTGTGTTTACTCTAACATTCAAACATACTTTCATCATACTAAGTACGGAAGGATTCCACCTCTCTCAGTCCCTTTACACCCAGGACTATTTGCCCTGCATAGCACCTCAGCTTCTCAATATCCACAGAACCAGTTTCACTCTGAACCTGTTTTTCTGTCTGATCAGTTGGGAGTTCTTCCCTCCCATTTTTGCTTTTCTTCTGTTCCACAGCCCAAGGGAAAAATGTCAAGGAGAAAAGGAGAGGAGGAGGAACTGGGTATTATTAAACAAGGATTAAAAAAAGAGTCACCAAGTTGTGTTTTACTCACCCAGCAAAGCCTTACACTTTACTAGACAATATTTCCAAAATACTGTCTTAACATGGAAAAAAAAAATCCAAGCTTATACTTTTCCTGTGAGATCAAAATTCACTCTCCTTGGAGTTGGGCAGGATGTAAAAGAGAAGTGTGGGGCAAAAGGAGAATATTTTCATGCCTATAGTTAATCCTCCTCAGCGTACAAGGAAACAAACATCCAGTTATATTTGGTAATCCTAATACTACAGGTAGAAGTATAGATAAGGAAAGCCATAAATCCTCATAAGTATAGAGAAAACTCCTACCTGCATCTGGTCAGGCTGAAGCACAAAAACACCCTGAAAAATTATAACAAATTACATTTGGATGGTGGCTAAAGACAAGAAAAGCTTAGATCAAAAATATTGCTAATTAGTAGGAGAGATGCATAAGATAAAATCCACCAGGTCTTTAGTTCAGGGCCATCGTTATGCTTCTAAGGGCATTTGGGAAAACAGACTGGGAATGGTTTCAGGCAATGCTTGCTGAAGGCAGGTAGGAGCGAGAGAGAGAAAGAGAAAGAGAGAATGAGTCAGTGCTTTTTGGTTAATTTCAGTAACTGCAGTTGTAGGTGGTAATGTGCAGGACAAGATGTCATGGTTAGGGTGAAGACTTCCACTAACACACAGTGTTTCTAAAGTTGTTCTCCAGGGGGTCAACAAGAGAACAACCATAGGTAAATCCTGGACAATCAGAGAAAGGGAAAAGGTAAAATTATAGTTGGTAGGCTCCAGATAGATCATTCCACCATGCCCTCTTTACACTGAGATAGTAGAAAAGCAGTATAAAAATCTAAGTAGAACAATTGAGAACCTAGATGAGACTCTAAGTTTGCAAAAAATGGAGATTGGAAAAACAAAACAATGTTTGCAACTTTCCCACTCCTCGTCCACGTACAAAGTACCACACTTCTAGGCCCTCCACATGAACCTGAGATGGGCTAAATGTGTAGTGGCATCAATCAAATCTGAGACTCCTATTTCCCAGGAAGGCTTAGATGGGAGAAAACATTCTCTATCTGTATCATTTCATTTACTCTCTTCTCAGTATTTCCTTGTGTACTTTTAAACCTTTCCATCCTTATATTCTTGATTCCTAAAGATAAGATTCTGTTTTTTATTTCTAGGCCAGCTTTTTAACTTTTACCTCTTCAGTATCATGTTGAAGGCACCTCTCTTATGATCTTAAGTCAGTTTTCAGGCAAAAACACAAAGAAATTAAATGTTTCCCTAATATGGATTATAAAGAAAATAAATAAGATTTCTCTGGAAAATCTTTTCTCACCAGATTCCCATTCATCCTGGTGGCTTGCAAGGTCCATCGTGAGCCCTAGGGCAGACAGATGCTATTATGAGAAATTCCTTTCCTGTGAGAGGAAAGGGGCTAGAATAAGGGGTTGCTTTCAAAAGAACCGTTCTTACCTGCTGATCCAAAAGAGCCCAAAACATGGGCAATGGGATATATAGGAATAGTACCCTAGTCAGTGCCTTCACATCCATAATGAGCTGCTTCTGCAAGAAAGGGGAAGAAGGAATAGGCTGAACTTTTAGACTTCGTTTTCTTGCTTAGAGTATAAACGTCCCAGAACAGTAAGAGAAGAGGTCAAATGCAGGAAGAGGGAATCAGTTTGGACATTGAAAATCTCCACAGAGGCATAAGATGTTTCTGCACTTCCAACTTACTGGGTATTTCTCAGCTGCCCAGTCCAGCCAGTGCTGTCGCTTTGGAATGTCCCCAGAGCGGTTGTTGAAACGGTTGGAAATAGCAAACTAGGGCAGAGCATAGATATCAAAGAGTGACAAAAAGAAAAGATCCCGTGCCTTTTCTAATTCATTATCCCTTCCCTCACATACACATACTTTAATCGACTTACTCCAACCCTCTGATTTCATCAGACATTGAATTCAGAATATTTAAGATATAATTTTAAACTATCCCTGCATCCTATTGGCAACATATATTACATATACACATTTCAGATTTTTGCCAATTTAAAAAAATGGTTAGGTTATTTTTTTTACTTCATGGTTAAGTAGAGGCACAGAGGAAGACTGATTAATCCCAGTTTGCCAAAAGGTACAGAAGTAGAACAGAGGTCATTGGGGAAAATGTATTCCCATGTTTGAAGGCCTATATGCTCATCACAGCATCTCTTTCCCATTGATTGAAAAAGGCAGGTAAACAATTCAGACTTACCCAGATACACTTGACAACTTGAGTCACTATGTTTCCTTCAGGAGGTGGTTTTCTGTATATTTTGCTTCCCATTGCAAACACAACTGCAGTTGATACACAAACAAGGTTCTTAGCTTCTCATTTAGCACATTCACTATGTCAGTACTAAGGACAGGCTGCTGAAGTGTTAGGAGTGACTGGCAAAGCTTATAAAGGGAGCGGACTGACTTAAACTTCCTGACTCTGGAATTACACAAATTATGGGAGTCCAGAGAAGAATAAAATGGTCAGTTGTTAAGAGAAGGAATCTGTTGAGACTTTTCTGTACCACAGAAATGGAAGTCATTTCTGAATCCTCTCTTCTTTCTCCATCTCTACATCTGATATTTTACCAACTTTAATTGAGACTCTCTTCAACATAGTTCCTATCTGCCCCTCTTTTGCGTTAGTACTGCTAAGACTCTTGTTCAGGACCTTACAACCTCTATCCTATTAAAATGGCTACCAACTAGTTTTTCAATCCCTGGTCTCTTCCTTCTCTTAACTGATGCCAAATTAAAACCTTCTTTCTAGGACCTACCTAAAAAAGCCCAAACTCCTGACATGAAAGTTCTTCCTAAATTCATTATTATCCTCATGGCTATTATTATCACTATCCATCTATTGAAGGTTTACTATTATATGTAAAGTGTTAAGCATTTTATACATACTAACTGATTTAACCTGAAAAATACGTACTACTCTCTCCATTTTATTGCAGAAATTGAAGATAAGAGAAATTAACAATTTGTACAGATTACATAGCTAGAAAATGCCAGAAACTGCATTTTTGACCTGAGGGTTGTCTGACTAAAAAATCTATGCTCTTAACCACCAAAAAGTCTTTCATTCACTCATTCTTACACTACACACTTTGCTAGATGAAAAAAGATGTGGTCCCTGTGGCACTCACCTCAATCTACTGTTTCCCGCTTTATGTTTCATTATTTTCCATTAGGTACTCTACACTCTAACCACTATTCGTCATTTTTACAAAAATAATTCTGTGCTATTACTGTATTTGATCTCATTCTCTTTTCTTTACCCCATAGTCTTTAACCACATCTCCGCAGCTAATTATAAGTGAATTTTATTTTCTTATTTTCTATTTTCCAACTTACCAGCAATTAGATATTATTTTTATAATTATGAAATAGTAAATATTATTTTTTCAAGTTTGTTAACTAAATTCAGCAGGAAGACTCTATCTTGGTGCCGTCTCAGATGTATTTCCCTCCTTAATGGATTTCCCAGCTCCAGCAAGATGTCCCTCTAGAAGGTCTTCTACCAGAGGTGTCTTTGTCAATGACTAGTAGTATCTTTATGTACCAGAATGCCTGAATCCCCTTACTTTTCCTTACCTTAACTTCCTAAATTCTCTTACTCTCAGTCAGATTCATTTTATCACTTTTTATTTATTCATCCTCTCGGTTTCCCCAAAGCTTCTCCAAATAGCACTCTTTACCTACCACAGGTTTCTTACTGTTGACAAAAAAAAATTATTAAGAGAAAGGTTGCTAATCCTGGGAGACAAGTGGCAGGTAAAGAGGTATCTAGACAAGAGGAAGATTTTGGAGGGGAAATAGACCACTCCTAAAACTAAGAATGATCCTAGAAAGAGACTGGAAATCTCAAGAGTGGAGTGGACAGTGGACGGATAAAAGGAAGGTCAGGTAATTAGCTGGATAAGATCACACTTAAAGTTCAAAGCCACTTAACTGAAGAAGAGGAGAAGGACCTTAAGTTTCTCTACTAGTTCTTTCTTGCAGTAGGTGATGTCGCCTCCTACTTCACGAAGAAAACAGAAGCCTTCAAATGGAAATTGTCTCAACTTCCTGCCACCAAATCTATTAATTCCTATATCTACACCTATCCTCTTCTCCCTCCAATTAGTTGAAGGTGATGTACCTCCTCTGTACAAAGGTAATTCTGCCATATGTGCTTTCACACTGATTACACTGTCTTTTTCTCACATCTTCAACCTCTTTGTCTACTGGAGTTTTCCTAATGAGATTCAAGTATGCCCAACATCCTCTCCAGATTCCATGTCCCATTCAGCTATACATACCATTTTCCCTTTCTTACCTCTTATTCACTTCCCATTCTACTCTAATCAGTCTTGAATCCATCAGTCTACCATAATTGATATCACCAAATTAATGACCTTCTTGTTACTATATTCAATGGGGATTTTCTCCCTTATCTTGCTTTCCCACTCAGTAACATTTGTTACTCTGAACAATTCCCTTCTTGAAATCCTCTTAGAATCCAAGATAGAGCTCCTACCAATTTGGTCATTCCTTCTTAGTCTCATTTGTGAGATTTTCCTTTTTGCTTATCTTGTAATACTGGAATTCCTCACAGCTCTATCCTAGCCCTCTTTTTACTTCAATTTTACTATCTCTTAATTATTTAATCTATTTTTATGGCTTAACTGCTCTTCATACACTACTGGCTCCAGATCTTTATCTATAGCCCAAACATTTCTTCTGAGCTCTGAACCTGAATTTCCAGATAGCTCTATGATAGCTCCAATTAGATTTCAAAGACATTTAAAATGTAACATATTCCAAACTAAATTCATTAGTGTAATGATCCCACTATCTCTCTAATTGCTCAAGTCAGAACCCTGACATTCAATGTTGATTTATCTTCTCCATCACTTCACATTTCTAATCATATCAAGTTTTGCCAATTTTACGAGGGCTGAGACCAGTCTGAGCTGAGTGAGACACTCACCTTGAGCACAAAATTGAAAATACTGCCAATTCAAAAATTCAGTAATGAAGATAAATAATTTCCTTGCTTCACTCTTAACCCATTCTTTCTCCACATTATAGTCAGAGACACCAATGAGCAATAAAAATCTAACAATCATTCCTCTGTTCAGAACCTTTTTATAGCTCCCTACTGTTCTCCTGATAAAGTTCTAATTCCTTAATGACTTAAAAGGCCCTTCATTATCTGGGTTCTGTCACTTTTTCCTCTTTATCTTTCTCATTTATACCTGGGGTGATCTGGAATTCCTCTAAGGCTTTCAGGTATGTCACAATTACGTCTCATTTCCTTGTCTTACAGATATCATGTCTTCTTTGATTAACTGCTGCTAATCTTTTAGGCCTCACCTTAGATACCATTTGTTTAGGCAAACATTTTCTGAGCTTCAGAGTTTTAGTCAGACATCCCACCCTTTGTGTTCCCACAACTTTCTCTGTACTTCCCCCATTTTGACACTGATCATATTGTATTGTAAATTCCTGTTTACTATGTCTGCAAGAAAGAACTAGTAGAGAAACTTAAGGTTCCTTCTCCTCTTCAGTTAAGTGGCTTTGAACTTTAAAACTATATAAGTTTTTTGAAAGGATAAACTCCGTGGCTCTCTAATTCACCAGTGTGATCCCTAGCACAGGATTTGACACCTAATAGGTTCATTAAATAAATGTTTGTTGAATCAATTAATGAAAAGAATAGATGAATAAATTTATAGTGAAAGGCCAGAGAATTGAGTTATTTATTCATACCCAAAAAACTGAAGCAGCTGACTAATAATGACAACACTTGTTTAACATTCCATAATTTATAAAACATTTAACTTACAGCATCTCCTTTGATCTTCATAACTATTCTGATATGTTAATATTATTGTTGTGCCATGATCCAGAGAAGGAGACATAGCACTAAATGGAAAACCAGGACGATTATTTGGGGAAATGTTTGGCTTCAAAGGGAGAAGGAAGCAGGGACTGTATTATCACAGCTCTCCTGGAATAACACAGAAGTTTCCTTGGAATTGGAATTATAATCTGAGTATTACTATTAACCACCCCCTGGTAGAAAATAATCAAGACTGAACATTGAGTCTTTGGGTTCTTTCTTCCTCTATTGAGCTCTTTATGTGTTGTACTGGATATCTTCCAGGGGGGTGTCACCCAAAGGCTCAGAGTGAGAACAGGTTTCCAGGTCAATGATTAGGAACAATCACGTCCAAATTTCCCCTTAGACTGCATAAACAAAGCAACACACACATCCTCTTTCCTCTTCCACTATTGGGTTGTCAGTTGTAAGGAGAATGCCACTTGATCTAAGTTGCATCTGTTTCCACCTATTCATCCAACTCCCCTCAGCCTCTTTGACCAAGAGAAAACTCCTTGGGAGCACTGAAGAGCAGGGTAGAAACAGATAAACCTAGAAGCTACTTTAAAAAAATTAAAAATATCTTCTAATTACCAGATAAATAACTATCATATACAAAAGCTAGTTTCAGAAAAAGGATTATTTATCTTCCTTGCTTCCTTACATATTGTAGTATAGAACAGTGGATCTCAGCCTTGACTACTCATTAGAATCACTCAGATATTAAAAAACTATAGATACCTAGGTTCCATCCTGCAGAAATATTGACTTAATTGTTCCAATATGAGGCATAGGGATTAGTCTTTTTAAAAGCTTCCCAGAAAAGTTATTAGTTGTGTAACCTTGGGCATATTTATCCCCTTCCTTCTTTCTTCTCTTTTTTTCCTTCCTTCCTTCCTTCCTTCCTTCCTTCCTTCCTTCCTTCCTTCCTTCCTCTCTTTCCTTCCTTCTTTCTTTCTTTCTTTCTTTCTTTCTTTCTTTCTTTCTTTCTTTCTTTCTTTCTTTCTTTCTTTCTTTCTTTCTTTCTTTCTTTTTAGGTTTCTGACTTCATTCAGTTGATTTATCTCCAATGTTTAGAGAAAATCCCTACAATAACACTTACCTAAGAGAGTCAGTGTGAGGATTGAATGAAATAGCTTTTGTAAAGAGTTTAGATGATGCTTTTCATGTAGCAGGCATCAGTGATTATTAATTTCCTCTGTCCCAGTGCACTTACCAAGAGCTATTACCATTAGTAATCCTGGAACTCCAAAAGCCAATGCATAGCAGTCTTCCCCAAAACACTGCACATCTCCTAGGCCAAAAAAAAAGTAACCTTGAATCTTGAGTCTTTGATGTTCTGTTCTGCAAGCTTTCTTCCCATCACCTAATCCATAATCTTTCTTTTGGGCCAGACAAATCGAGATTAAGAGAAATTCTCAGATTGCCAAGCCCTTGTAAAAGTACAGGATGAGCAGCAGGAAGCTTCGAAAAGATTTTTGACTGGTCAGAGGAAAACCTTACACAGGGCTCCTTAGAAAAGATCCTAACCTCTCAGCATGGGTGTGATAAATGTAGAAATCAAACTCCCTGCATTGATGGAGAGGTAGAAGACTGAGAAGTATCTAGTCCGTTCCTCTGCCTGAAAAACAAAAACAAAAAAACAAAAGAACAAGACAAATCATCAGTGCACTGTGCCTTCTAGCCACACTACGTTCAGACTAAGCTGGATATACATACACAGAAACAGATTCAGATATTGCCTTCATGATATCTGAAAATCATATTAGATATTTTAACACATAACCCAAACATTTGCCTATCTTTCAAACCTAGTACAAGCATCTTTAACACTCTTACACCCCTCCTGGGCACAAATGATCATTCTATACACTATGCCACTTGTGTCCTATATATGTCTGTCCTAATACTAATTTCTTTGCATTAAATGTCTGTTTCATTCAGTAGGCTGAGAGTTCCTTTAGAGCAGAAATCATACCTTGCTCATTTCTGTATTCCCTACTACCTAGCATAGGACCTGATACATATTACAGACTCAATACATTTTTATAGACTGAATTAATTAAGTGAATGAGTTAAATAATAGATTTTATGGGATGTGTGTTATAGGAATAGTACTAGAACAGAGGACAGTGGATTCAATTGTTGATCAAGCAGGGTAGTTCCCCTAGTGCTTATGGAAGTCTGCCAGAGAGTATAAAAGGAAGTCCGTGGGCTTAGAAGTGGTTGGTGGAAACTTGGAGGTGGGTTTGTCTTATTATTGAAATATCTTTGTGGAGCAGTTACCAAATGAAGCAACTTTAAAATAAAGGTTTTTTTTAACTCATTATGCTTCATTCTGGCACCACAGATCCTTTCCTGACATGGTAGCACAATCTGTCCTCTATTTTCTGTTTATAATGTTGGCTTTCTTTTCTGGTCCCCTTTTAAATCTATTCCACTCACCTATTTGTATAGTTCATTGTGCATAGAATCCCAAAGGTTGCCAAAGGTCGGTATTTCTCCAAAGTCAGCAAGCAATTATGATCTATGGTACCCCGGACAGATAGAGAATATAAAATAATAACTCAAGTGGTCTGAAGGGGAGGAGATACACAAGAAGCAGGACACAGAGAAGCCAGAAACATGAGAAATCACTATAGGAGGAGTAATACATGAAGACAGACAAAAAAGAAAGCTGAGAGCAAATGAGAGAAAGCCAAAAGTGTTGCCTATTTAAAAATAGACTATTTTCCCTGCCTAATGATCAAGCTTCCTCATTTGGGCCCATTTGTAGCTTATTCATATTAGTCTCCCCACCGCCCCCCACCTGCCCGCCAATTAACAGTGGAAAGTAGGAAAAGACGGAATGATCATTCAGATGAGTTCATCTATAGAATCTCATTCTGTTTTATTCTGCATGATCATTCCCCCTTTCATAGGATTTCAGCCAGAGATGCTTAAATCATCTCTACACTGCTTATTACCTCCCATTCCTGAAGCACCTACCAAGTTTCCTCTTAAATACTTCAAATGAGAGTAAATTCACTAGTTCAAACTCTATTTGAAGCTTTTCCTTCAATCAAGCAAAAAATTTCCTATAGTTTTCACCCACTAGTTCTGGTTTAATTACTATCAATATATATAGACAGTTATAATAGTCTCTTTATGAGAATAAAGAGACTGTTTATCTTACCCAGGGTGAATATCTCCAATTCCTTCAACCTTTCTTCATAACATGTGTTTTAGTCCATTCACCAGCCTGGTCACTTTCCTTTGAACATGTTTCAATGTTTCTATTAATGCACTTAACGGAACTCCTGACCTGTGGATTATTTCAATCTTGGCAAATAGCTACCTGCCAGGTACCTTTTTAATGCCTGCTCTAGGTTCTTAGAAACACAGAAATAATAGAACTCTTACATGTTTTTCTTCAAACTGGTCTCCACCAAAAGCTGCCACGCAGGGCTTGATACCACCTGTCCCCAAAGCTATTAGACTCAGGCCAACCAATGATAAGACTCTGAAATGGAGAGGTAAGGATATAACCATATTGATATGAAACACAACTGCAGAAATTGAATGTACAAGAGCAAAGATTCCCTTCACATATCTTCACATTTCTGTGGGCATTTTCCATCTGCATTCACTCCTCAGAGAGACCCAGGGACACTTAAAATCTTTATGACCCTTGAGCCTCTGCTAGAAAGTATGTGTTGCATGGAGGCATTTTGTCCCTGAGAGTTCTATTTACCCTTTATGTGCAATAGATAGAAGAAGCTACTGAAGGAATTCCAAAGTTAAAGCACTGTTCTCAATCTTGTCTTAATTTAAGGGATATACCAACAGAAGGACCTTATGAACACCTATCCCATATATCCTTTCTAACCACAAAACAAAACGTTAAAATTCTTTATGATTAATAGGAGAAATGTCACTGTTTTTGATGGGACACTGAGAAGGAGGTATCTAATATTTATTAAATTTTAAAATTCTCAATTCATTGGATAAATACATGTATAGGCACATTATGCACACGAACACATATGATCTACTTCTTGAACAACTGTAATCCTCCTCTCTAGTGACTGAATCAACCGACATCAGTATATATCAAATGCCTCTGGCCTGATAAACATCAATAGCTTAAGTAGAGGGATAGAGCAATCGGAATATATGGAACTTAAATGGAAATAATCCAAGCTTTGAATAGGACTTCTACAATGTACTCTAAGGAAATATTATGCATATTTTTAAGTCCTAGAAAAGTACAGATGTATGGGTGGGTGAATAGGTGGGGAGATAAGGAGGGTATGAGGTTTTAATAATTGTCTTCAAGCATATGATGGGTTTTTATGAAAAGGAAACTAGCTAGGCATTCTATAAGTCTCCAAATGTTTAATAAAAACAAATGAGGACAGATAAAGTAGGCAAGAGTTCAACTGGCCATAAAATAATTTTCTTCTTCTCAACCACTTTGGTAATAAAACAATAGGTTGGAAAATAAAAGGACATCTCTGGTAAGAAAATAGAAAATCACCTGTAATGAATGTTTGAGACATTGACCTGTCTAATGAAAGAAAAGTTGTTCAGTTTATTCCATGATTTTACTCACGTGTGTACCATTTGTCCCCCCAGTATTGGTAAGGCACCCAAGGACTTGACCACATGGCCAAGCACATACACCAAGGAGAGATAGATGATTGTCCTGTTGAGAGAATTAAATCAGTCAGTATACAAACAGGATCAAGAGAGTTGAGTAATACAGACACGGAGTTCATACTGGTCTTAGTGTCAGAATAAATGAAATGGGAGGAGGAAGGGGTGGAGGAGGAAATAATTACCTGAGAAATGTACATAGATATAGTAGTGGTAAATGAAGTAAACAGACCAGGAAAAAAGAGAGAGCAACTCTTCACCCGGTAATGTTAGAGGTAAAGGACACTCCCTTCAAGCTTCTTTCTCATATATGACCTGTCCTTTCCCCTACTCACTCCACACATACACAAAGTATCCACAGGTTGGATTTGCAGCAAATGATGTTTTAAACTAGGAGAACCAGGACAATAGGATTCTTTGACCAGGGGTGTTGTTATCAAGGAATGTCTTTGGCTCTAGAAATCAATAAGGATCAAGAAAAAACTGCGGACAAATAGGAAAAAAATGAGTAACATAAAGAATTTTCTCTAAACTCAACCACTGGGATGGATATAAAGGCTCTCAGGTCCAGCCTGATCCCTTGAACACTTGGGTTAATTGTAATCCCCACCACAGTTACCTCATGTTCAGGTTACCAAGAGTAAGAAAGGAGTCAGGGACTATGAATAGACTACCCAGTGATAAAGGTCATGCAGTTGGTAGGGACTTCTTGTGTTGTTTTTCCAAGAAATCTGAATGGCAAATAGGAAGTGGAACACTGAAGAATTCCAGGAAGAACATATGAGATTTACGCTCTGAAATACGGCACTCTACTACCTATACAATATATTCCTTATGTGCATTACCATGTCAGCATTCTCTTTATATGTAAGTAGAATGTTAGTACTAGAAGGAAGCTTGGAAATTATATAGTTTACACCTATGATTTTAAAGTATTATATGCTAATGTGGAATATAAAGAATGAAACAAAGGAATCAGAGAGATGCTGGATATGCCATGAATCTCAGGTTGTGGATTTCTTATTCTAAATGCCTACTCTCTTTAGGTTGGCTCTCCAGGGAGGGGACTTTAGAGGGTTTTTATAATGGCAAGTAGGGTGTAAGAGGTTGGGTGACTAATCCAGGACATTAATTGCTTATGGCAATTAATATCAGAAGGAGGGGACAGGCTTTCCCAAAAGGCCTGTAGCATCTTCTAGAGAAGAGGTTTTTTTGTTGGAATAAAAGGAATAAATAGAAGGGGAATGAAAAGGAACTGAAAAAAATACCAGTTATCATGAACCCAAAAGAGATGATCTCTGTTAGATCACCAGAGAGAAAAAACAAAAAGAGTGTAAGCTGGAGTAATGGAGTCTGAGTAGGGAGATCAGAAAGATATCAGATTTTTGAACTAAATGGATGAGGAAAATATAAGTGATTTAGAAAGAAAATAAGCAACATTTTAGGTAAAAGGCTCAGGAAATTAGTCTAGGATATGAAGAATATAAGAGAGGAAGCTAATGGCAGGAAACTTTAACAGAAAGAGAAAGAAGTCAAGATAGACTTGGATATTCTGCATTTGAAAGGGGGTCATTGAAATCCTAACCACAGGAAACAAAAGTTTTCTGGGTAGACTTGATCAATCTTCCATTTGCAAATGAGGAAGGTGAAATCCAGAGAGGTCAAAGAACCTTCCTAGAGTGTTGTTCTAATTAATTAGTATTAGGGTTAGGTCTAGAACTTCTACTTTCTAACTTAAAGCCCAGTGTTCCTTCAGTTTTAAAATAGACAAATTAACATGGAAAAGAAAAGGAAAGAGGGAGAGGTTTTAAGTTTTATTTCACCACCAGATCCATTTTTAATTAGAGCTTAGGAACTGAGAAGAAGTATGTGCAGTGATGGCAGAGAAAGAGACCTAGCATGAAGAGGGTCAGTTCTGATGAGACAAAAAATATAGGAGAGGGAAGGGACATGCTTTACACCTATTCAGAAAAATAAAAAGGAGATGGTAATAAACACAGTTAAGAGAGTAGTTGTAAGTCCAAACCAATAGGCATGGGACACAGAATATAAAATCCACACTAGAGACTATGACTAAAAATGTTTGGCTCTCTTAAAAGCAACCTGACATAAAAAATAGCACTCTAGCATGTAGTTAACCCTCTCAGAAGATGTTTATAGAAATCATGAAAAGCCATATCCTGCTTCATTTTAAAGGAAGTCATTTTAAAAATAAATAAAAGTACTATGGCATTTATGGCAGTCTTTTATTCTATAACTGAATAAAGATCATGGTTTATACTTTTTATTCTGCATATAGTACCAAACTCCTACCTATATGGACTTGGTAACCTATATTACATGAGTAGCAAACATAATCCACCATCTTTCTCTTAAGAAACTGTATTTACTACTCTGTTATGGTTGTAGTTATATATTAAATGCTGAGTAAACACTTTAGAACAATGAATATATATATATATATATATATATATATATATGCCAAGCGAGATATAAACCAATGTTTATTAAAGAGGATTCCTTGGAATACTAGGTCCACAAAATATCCTGAAAAATATTCCATGGTGAAATAAATTTGGGAGTCACTACATACCATAACTTTCTCTTGGAGATTGTATAGTGTGTATTAGCATGTTAAGGGCTATAAGAAATCATGCAGTAGAGAAATCTTTTTAACTTTGTTCAGCCTAGCATTTTCCAAACTTATTTGACCATGAGAGCTTTATCTTCCTATATTATACTCATTGTATACTATCAACCAGTTTCAACAAAATGCCCTTTGAGAAATACTAACGAAGACAAATCTGTAGATGACAAGGCTGTAGAAAATAAGTTGGGAATGGAAAGCCAACATCCATCTCTAGCTCATGAGGATAATGTTGTAGGGGAAACTATAACATTCCATAAATGTCTCTTGGTGCTATTTTCAGAGACCAATGCAAAACTGAATAGACCGTCAGTGTAACTCATGAAAATATAGTCTTAAGAAGGAAATCACAGAGAGAGATTAGAGAAAAGAAACAGTAAAACATCTAAGAAAAGGGACTCATAAGAATATACTAAAGGATTTGGGATGATTCACTCTGGAGAAGAGATGGAGAGTAAGTATGTGAAATAACTACATCGAGGTCTCTAAAATTATAAATTTTCTTGCGGGTGTCAATCTTTTATCATCCCTGAGATCGGAACAAGAATTGGTCTTAAACTATAGAATGGAAGATTAAAATTATATTTAGGAAAAAATAAACATAAAACAATTCCTGATTGAAAAAGATGTAAAAAAAAATTGGAAAAAACTGGTAACGAGAAATAGTCTTTCTGTACTGTCAATCTTAGAGAGATACTTATTTGTCATGGATGACACAAGTATATTCTTGCTTGGAAGCAAGCAGAAAGAAGTGGAAAAATCTCGGCACAATTAATCTGCAATATGGGGATGTGACCCCCCCCCCCACATCTTCCTTACTTGAATTTTCCCAGCCATGAATCAGCAATGGCTGCTCCCAGGATGGGAGTGAAATAACAGAGGCTGCTGAAGGCATGGTATATAGATGTGGAGGTGTCTTCATTCCAGTGCAGGAAATACAGGAAATACAGGGTCAGCACAGCTGAGGTGAAAAGGGATAAACAAAACAAGACAGATGCATTAAAGTGATTTATGGAGAAGTATATTTCACCTCTGATCTTTGAAGGTGATCTTGACCTTCAACATTCCTATCAGTGAAGTGACAGAGGAGTGACTGTCAGGCAGTAGAAGCAGGGACCGTGGACATTGTGGGAGTGAATAGGGCTATGCTTTGTGTACAAATGAGATATTTCTCCTTCAGTCCATGTACATACATAGCATTTGAGCCAATCACAAAGATGTTTCCAATGTCATGGCCTTCTCCTTCCCAACAATATTGCTCTTAGACCTGAGAAACAGATATGAAAATGGAAGTTTTCACACTTATATTCTTACAGACTGTGTTCTGGTTTCTGTTAGGCCTTTCTGATCTTGGCTTGTATGAGTTACTAGGTGAAATCTTGTGCAGTATTTATTGGCGATGTTTTCCAGACGAAAAGGCCTTCGGATAAAGGCAGGAAGTGTAGATAATGGAAATAAGTACATAAAGAAGGTCACATTTTCCCAACATGGGATGAGGGTGAGTGGAGAAGAGGGAAGACTTTGGGACACAAAATTACCTTTCATGCCATAATAGGAAAAGCGCTCACAGAACTCATTCACCACAATGAAGGCAATGCTCAGTGGATAGTTGGAGCCACAAATTTTCTATGAAATAAAAAGGCAGTGGTTCAAGCATGAGGTTTTCCCCTCTATTTAATCACTAGATTGCTCTACAATAGACAAATTCATTATTTGAAGTCACCATGATAGGTAATGTGAAGCAATGGCCCCTAGTCTTCATGAAACAGTGATTATCACACTAAAAGTACTTGCATTGCTGACTTAGGAGTAACAGAAGCTATTCTGAATATTCCTTTGTTCCTCATTCGTTTAACATGGGACTGTTCAGACATTCCTTGATCCTAGGTACCAAGACTTGCCATCTACCTACACATAACTGAAAAGCCTGGGGCTCTGAGTAGTAGAATATTCATACTTATTTCTAAGAACAGATCAAAGAATTAGCCTATGGAGCACTTGATGTCCAAGCAGTTACATTTAAGTGGTACTTTTTTTTTAAGTTTATTTATTTATTCTGAGAGAGAGAGAGTACGAGTCAGGAAGGAGCAGAGAGAGGGAGAGAGAGAGAGAATCCAAAACAGGCTTTGTGCTGCCAACTCATGAAACTGTGAGATCATGACCTGAGCTGAAACCAAGAACTGAATGTTTAACCAACTGAGCCATCCAGGTGCCCCCGAAGAAGTTACACTTAGAGGTCAATAATCTCCTTAGCTCTACTGTTTGAACTAACCTTCTCTTGTTCCTACCTGCCCTGTTCATTATACTGGGAGGATCCTAGCAATATGATGCCTTCCCATTCAGAGCCTGGTGGAGCCTGGCTCAGAGCCCAGCTAGATTCCTAAAGGTAAGCTGATTGATCACCTTGAACTTAGGCAGAGAGTTCTTAAATCTTGTAATGTTAAATGTCCACTCTTCCTATGAAAGTCATTCTATAACATTTTCTTGTTAATCCTATTGGGCATTAAAAGGACTATATAATGTATCGGTCAGTATATAAGGTATGTTATGTTTAATTTCAAATCCCTATCCATTATGATAGCCCAACTAACATGAGATGGGGGAGGGAGATTTCTATATTTTGGCATTCAAATCTCATCATGAAATTTATATTGCCCCTTATTTCATAAGAAATACATGCATCTTTGGAAGCAACCTTAAATTGTTTGAAACCAGAAGAGATATAACTAAATAAATAAAGTAATAATTAATGTTTTCATTTTCTTACCCATATGGATAGCTATAAATGACTCTCCTAAATATTAATATATGCTAATATATTAACTTGCTTAAAAGCTTCTTACTTTCCCAACTCACAGCTTGAGAATTATACAACCTAGAGTTTAGTTAATACACTTTTACTAGCTATGTAATACTGTCACTGGCTGTGTTAAAATACTGACCTTAGCCATACCACTACACCTGTCTCTATGTTCACTTCCATTTTTCCAAAGAAATAGGAATACTACCACCTCTTGGTTCATAGTGAAAACTCAGTAAATATTGGCTATTATTACTATATCCTCTCCACTTACAGGATTTTGATACAAAGGTTGAATGAGATAATGAATTTGCAAATGTTTCACAAGTATATAATGCAAGCATTATTATTATTCTGTTTCTCTGTCCTGTCTCCCACTGTAAACTGGCACACATAACAGAAACTGGATCTATTCTGAAGCTTTCCTTGGCATCCAGCGTAAGACTCTGAACACAGGAGGAACTAAGGGCTGAGTTTTTATACTGGTAAAGAAAGAACAATTACACACAGTTCTCTCAGGCAAGAATGCTTGCCAAGTTTCCCTGGATATTCAAATTGCTTCTTTTTCACCCCAAAGAAACTCAGAATATACAATGAGATACAGCAAAGTCTTGGATCCCAGCTGAAGAACTCTCACTACTTCTTCCTACTGCTTCTTCTCCTAAGTAAAGGAAATTTCTGTTTATATTTGGTTTTCAGGTTAATTCTAACTCCAAATGAAAATAGTTTTTGATACCCTAATACAGTTCAGCCTGACACTCCAGAGGCTAAAAACCAAAAGAGCAAGTCTGTTCTGGTCAGAAGCAGAATTAAATCTGAGGACTCACCGGAGATGGCTTCTTTGGGAGGCTGAGGGGTTGAGGTTGTACCTCTTCAGTGGAGACAGGTGAAAACAGAGTTTCCTTGGACTCATTTTTCTGGAAGGGATTCATAGCTGGCTCCTTATTCTCTCTCTCCTCAAGCATTTGGCTTCGGTAGGCAGTTGGGACAGCTGCCAGACTACTGTGAAAACGGGCACTGGGAGTGGACTAGGTTTAACCCTGTGGGTGTCAGTTTCAGCAGCTGCCTGACCCAAAGCAAAGCACACAGCTATAGGAAAAGAAAGGGTTGGGTCTCAGAGACTAGTTCAAAATAATGATTAAATAAAAGATAGAGCTTGAGGAAGTAAGAATAACATATCACAAGATGGGGCAAGACAATGCTGGAGAATTGCAAAAGAGTGCAAAATAGCTAAGAACACCATACCTCAAGTATAAATTTAAAAACTGATTTCAGGATCACAATAGCTGCCATTTATTGAACATCTATTAAGGCTAACAATAATATATATGTTTTACATATGTATTATATATATTATCTATCTACCTATCTATATTCTAATTCTTAGTACAATCCCCATTTTATAGGAACTAATGTCCCAACAGATTAAGTAATTTGTCCAAAGTTGTATGGTCAGCAAATGGCAGGTCTGGGATTTTAACTGCCAAGAGAGATGAGATATTCGTATCAGTAATGCCTATGGACGTTATTCAGAAATGGAGGGTATGGAAATGGAAATGTAGGAATGTAGGGGAATTGAAATGCATTGAAGAGAGAAAGTAATCATGCAATCGAATTTGGAAAGATAGAAAAGATATTGATTTTGGTTTTCAACATAATAAAGTTCAACTAGAAATATCCTACAAACAGTTAAAGAGGTGGAGCTAAAGAAAATGAGAGGAAGCGGTTGGGGATGTACATTTGGGAATCACTGTCCTTTGCTAAATTCAGTCCTTGTGTTTTCATCACTTCAAGATGAATCCATCATTTAATGAACAAATGAAATTCAATTTGAGCAAAAATTATGAACTAGTTGCTTTCCAGTATGATTGCAAACATGATTTTCATCAATACTTAGTGGATGGATTCCCAAATGACTATGGAATATAATATTTAGCCCCTATCAGTGGAGGAACATAAACAGGTATAATGATGATAGAGGCATTTTATACAGTAACTCAATGTGGTAAAAGAAGAACAAAAAAGTATGATGTCCTTCCAGTTGCCAGAGAAAAGAAAAAAGAAAACTCAGAGAGATATAAGAAAAGTGAGGATAAAACCAACAAGGAGGTCAGAAAACAGGAGAATTAATTATTTGAGAATATAAGAGAGAACCTAGAACTCTATGCCTTGCAGAATTCTTACATGACCCATATGAGTAATTTGTTGACAAATAAGGACAGAATAAACTCTACGCTTCCCTCTCTAAACTCTACCTCAGACTTTGACTATGTCTTCTCAGCTTCTGTTATACTCCTTATCGCCCTTCTCTCCCACCAACCTTTACCCAAAGAAGAGTCCACCTTCATTTCGGACACTGGTATTAATGATTAAGCTGTAGTTATTCTTTCAAAAAGTATTACTTTTCCTGACCTAGGTTGGTTGTAACTCTGGATGCAAAACAAACAGTCATAAGTTACTAGTCAAGCTAACCTTAAGATGCCTTAAAGATCTGATTATCTGATTATTAGCTGGCTCTCCCTGCTCTAGCCATATACCTCTAGAATAGCATTTGATCTGGCAGAGCACCTAGAGATACAATGCACCTGTAGATGCAATGCTCCAATTTATTTGTGCTCTTAGGTGTCCCAAATACCAAACTTCAGAGTATTGACATTGGTTCTCTGATACTTTTTTTTTTAATGTTAATTTATTTATTTTGAGAGAGAGAGCATGAGCAGGGGAGGGGCAGAGTGAGAGGGAAAGAGAGAAAGAATCTCAAGCAGGCTCCATGCTGACAGCGTAGAGCCCAATGTAGGACTTGAACTGATGAACTGTGAGGTCATGACCTGAACTGAAATCAAGAGTTGAATGCTTAACCGACTGAGCCACCCAGTTGCCCCTGATACTTCTTCTTCTTCTTTTTTTTTTTTTTTTAGATGAAATTCTTCTTTTGATTATGGCAATATAATGCTAGGATTCATGGAATCAAATAATATCAGCGATGGAAGGAATCTTAATCTTGTCCTATGTAACCTAAACTTCCCTGATGGTGAGAGTGATGTAGGGTAATTCATTCATATGTATATTTATTCATTCATATATATAATGTTTCTATATATACCAGAACAATTCATACACACACACACACACACACAAATGCATATGTATACACGCACACAGATTTGCAGGCCTTTTTCTTGAAAATTCGTATTCAATAGATTTAAGCAGGGATTGAAGAACCTCTGTTTTTAACAAGCACCTCTAATAATTCTCATGACAGGAATTTAGGGAACACTGGTTTGAAATCCCTCTCCTAGTCTAGTTTACAGAATATTATGAAAGAGCTCAGAAGGGACAGAACAAGAATAAGAACTCTAGCTTCCTGTGGCCTATTCTAGAGCCCTTTCTATCATATATCAAGATGTCTCTTATACCCTATCATTTTTACCAAGTTGAAATCAGACAGAAGAATAAAGAGAAAAAAATCAAAAAGAAAAGCAATTCCTGAATAGAAATGAGAACAAACTCTTCAAACACAAAAGAGATAATGACAGTGGAAGAATCTGAAATATCAGTGATAAGAGTAAAAAATATTTTTGGCGTCAGTGATTATGACAGCAGAGTGATATTTTATACTTATACTTAGAAAGGAGACTGAAGCTCTAAAGTGGTTAATACTAATATAGTCAGAGAGAAGAGACAAATATGAAATTACAAGAGAATGTGTTAAGCAAGGTGTATGAATATAGAGTCAGCACACAAAAATAAATTGTACTTAAATATCAGTAAAAACAAACAGGGGAATTTAAAAAGTGAAACCAGCTATAATTGCATAAAAATACCTAGGAATAAGTCTAATGAAAATGTCCAAGATCTCAATGTTAAACATTATAAAATATTATTGAAAGAAATTAAAGAAGATCTAAATAAATGAAGAGACATACAATGTTCATGATTTAGAAATTTCATGTTATAAATATGTCAATATTCCAAATCAACCTATTGTTTCAATACAAAATCCCAATAGGTTTTGTGAGTGTAGAACATGACAAATTCATTTTCAAAATTCATATGGGGATGCAAAACGCCAAGAAGAGCAAAGGCAGTCTTGAAGAACAGCAGTGGAGGACTTGCACTACCCAATATAAGACCTTCTATAAAACTACAGTAATTATAACAGAGTGGAATCAACACAAAGATAGGTAAGGCAACAAATGGAACAAAACAGAGTTCAGAAGACATATACGTGTGCTGAGATATCATGAATGACAAAGGTGACTCTGCAGTGCAGTGGGGGAAATGATGTTTTCAATAAATGAACACCATCTGGATATCCATATGGAAAAAATTAATTTTAACCCTTATCTTACACCATAGGTAAAAAACAATTCCATATAGATTGTGGATCTGTTTTTAAAAAGTAAAGCTTTTAGAGGCAAACATAGGAGAACATCTTTATGTTCTCTATTAGATGAGAATCGTGGCATATGCCAAGATTTCTTAAATAAGACATAAAAATACAGTTACCATAAAGGAAAAACAATTGATACATTGGACAGTACTAAAATTAAGAAGTTTTGTTCACCAAAATATACATTAAGAGTGAAAAGACAACTCATAGAGTGGGAGAAAATATTTATATTACATATATCTGTCAAAGGGTTTGTGTCCAGACTATATAAATAACTCCAAAAGTCAGTAACAAAAAGATGCATATCCAGGTTGTTTTGTATTATTAATAATACTGTCATAGTACCATTTCATGTAACTCAAATATATCTAAAGGATAAATATCTAGAAGTGAGATTTCTAAAAGTATATGTTTAAAAAATTTTAGAACTGCCTATTCATTTCCTTTGCTCATTTTCTTAGTGAGTTGTTTCTCCCCTTTTTGTAAGTTTTTAAAATCTATATTTATTGATATTAATGGTCTGCCATTGTCTGCATTGCAAATATTTTCTCTTGATCTTGGTTTTTTTACTTTTAAAATTAAATATAACCTAAAATGCACAAATCTTAAGTGTAAAACTCCATTTTTTTTACATTTGTGTAATACACACAACCAGATAAGATAAAATATATGTACGTATTTCCAGCACCTCAGTACTAGAATAATACTTGCTGCTTCCCTTCTGTCTCCCAGCCAAATCCTCCTTCCCCAAGGTAATCACTATTCTGACTTATCACCATAAATTTTTTTGTCAGTTTTGAATTTCATATAGATGGAGTAAAACTGTTTGTATTCTTTGTTTGATTTTTTTTTTTTATTCCACACTATGTCTGTGAGACTCATCTATTTCGTTGTCTGCGACAAGTTTTTTTTTCCTATTGTTCAGTGGAATTCACTGTACAAATATGCCACAATTCATTTCCCTCTTCTTTGTTGATGGACATTTGAGTTGCTTCCAGTATCCGAGTTGTTTATTGTCAAGTTGGTTTAAGCTAGGAACTGTATTTCCAAGAATCATATTCTCTGGATGGGTCTAGGCCGGAAAGACTTGAGTGAGATTTGGAAAGTGGAAGTGAAGCAATATGTTTAACTCAGAGCAGTCCAAGTCTGGGCAGAGTTCATAGTCAAATACCTTGAATCACTAAGGCTTTGTCCTTTGCTTATGGATCTGTATGTGTAGGGGAGTGTGTCCAAAGTTTGGGCTGTTTTCAAGTCTTTCCAGATTTTACTTTTCATCAGGCCCTTTTTAGTGTCCTATGCACATGTACATAGTCCCAGGGTTAGTCAGGAGTGTGTGAATAGCTTGGTACATCTCTGGTCCCTGCTGTGCATGTGCATAGCCTCATGTCAAATGTCATTGCCCTAACTAGGATTGCAACCTCAGGCTACTAGGGCTAAACTCTTGGCTCTTCTCCACTGGCCGGCATCTGCGAGGTCACTTCCACATAAAATGTTGCAGGGCATGAATGTCCCCTACTCCCACAAACTGAATGAGTCTCCTTCATTAAGGCAGGGCAGGAGAGCTATCAACCTTCTTACAATATTTTTATGATGTTTTTTCCATTCTTGAATTCTTAATTTTGACTCATCTCTTAACAAATTGGGAATTATAGGAATTATATGTGAATGATATAATTCCTGAATTCTGACATGTCTAAGAAAGCTTTCTTACCAAATTATGGATGACATTTAATGCACACACTATTTATAGGTCACACTCATACCCTTGTGCAGGTGCAGGTTTCCTAAATTCAGTGTTTTAGTGTAGTGTTATGGAATGGTTCAAATCCATTGATTTTTGTTCCTTTGTAGCCAACTTACTTTTCCTACTTGCATGCTTATATTATCATCATTTTCATCTAACCATTCAGAACAGGTAAAGTAAAATGATATGTGCTTATATCAACTAACCTTATTGTAGTATTAATTTCATAATATATATGTGTATCAAATCATCACATTGTACACCTTATACAATGCTATATGTAAATTACATCTCGATGAATATGGGGAAAAGATATTTACTTGGCAGATGAATTTGGCAGAGAACCTCATACCTAAGAATCTGTCTCATCCATAGCTCACTGCATTTCAATGTCTGAAAACACATCAAATGAGGAGGTACAGAGGCATGGGAGATATTATTTCATTCCTCTTTAAACTACGGTAAAACCTTGGATTGTGAGTAATTTGTTCTGCAAGTGTTCCGCAAGATGAGAAAACATTTCTAATAAATTTTAACTTGATAAACAAGAGATGTCTTGCAATACGAGTAGTACATGACGTCAAATGTCACATGATCACAGCTGAACCAATGGTTCTTCAATGGATGATCATCAATGCAATGTTACATTTCTGTGAAATCCTCAAAAGGAGGCAAAAGCAAGTGTCATTGGATGGGTTCCCTGTTAAAGTTGCACAAAAAGAAAAAGATTCCATTGAGCCAAAAGATAGCAGTGATTCCATTAGTGATAGTGAAAGTCGTCCTACACAATAATCCTCCTCTCTAGTCTCCCTCACAACAGCCACGAAGGTTTCCGAAGGTTAATTTGTTTATTTTTCTTTATATTTTGTATTTTCTTTATTATTTTGTGTTATAGTATTGTAATCATTTTTATACGAATATTTTTGGGTTGTCAAAAGAATCATCTGAGTTTCCATTATTCTGATGGGGAAATTCTCTTTGATATACAAGTCCTTTGGATTATAAGCATATTTCCAGAATGAATTATGCTCGCAAACCAAGGTTTTACTGTACTTATATTTATCCTTAAAGGGTATAGAGAATGATACTCTAGGTAGTCAAACTATAAAAAAGAACATGTCTCATTCATGTTTTCATTCATTCATTCAAACATGTTCAAGAACATGTTTCATTTACAGGGGAAATAATAAATGGAAGAAAGGATGAGCTGTCTTGATTGCAAGAGGTATAGTTTGAGAACATAGTGTTATGTAGCCAGCATTATCAGCTCATATCACAATGTACTCATTCTAGTAAACACTAATTAAAGAAATCTCAGCATAACAACTTTCAGTAAAAACCATTATAATTTGTATTCTTATATTAAAATGATAAGCCCGTTTTACTAGCTACTTTAAATATTCAAGCTTGCTTTTTTTTTTTCTTTTTAAGTTTTTATTTAAATTCTAGCTAGTTAATACATATGGTAAACTTGATTTCAGGTGTAGAATTAGTGATTCATCACTTACATATAGTACCCAGTGCTCATCACAAGTGCTCTCTCTAATGCTCATCACCAATTTAGCCCATTCCCCGCCTTCCCCCCTCCATCAATCCTCAGTTTGTTCTCTATAGTTAAGAGTCTTTTATGGCTTGTTTCTCTCTCTCTCTCTATTTTTCTTTTTCCCTTCCCCTATGTTCATCTGTTTTGTTTCTTAAATTCCACATATGAGTGAAATCATACGGTATTTATTTATCTTTCTCTGACTGACTTACTTTGCTTAGCATAATACACCCAGCTCCATCCATGTTATTGCAAATGGCAAGATTTCATTCTTTCTGATGGCTGAGTAATACTCTTTGAGCTTGCTTTAGTTAAGTAATAAATGACATAGCTGCAGTTCTCAGATAAGCATTGATGAATAAAAAAAAGATACAAAAATGAAGATACAAATAGATTAGCTGAAGGTAGGCCAGAAAGAGGAAGGGAGAGAGAGAAGAAAGTAGGAGAGATTAAAACCAAAATTTAAGGATTTAAAAAAAAAAAACTACAGAAATTCCTATGGTAAAAGGCAATTATGAAAAAATTTTTTATTCAAGTTCAATTGCCAAAACTTGGAAGCAACGAAAATTCTTCCAGAAGGTTGGTGAATAAGTAAACTTTGATACATCCAGACAATATAATGTTTACCCAGTACTAAAAGGAAATGAGCTATTGAGCCATGAAAAAGACATGGAGGAAACTGAAGTACACATTAGGTGAAAGAAGTCAATCTGAAAAGGCAGGATACTGTATGATTCTAACTCTATGACATGCTGGAAAAGGCAAAACTAAGGGGACACTAAAAAGATCAGTGCTGCCAGGGGTTGGGGGTGGGGAGAGAAGAAATAGACGAACAGGCAGAGCATAGGATTTTTAGGACAGCGAAATGATTCTGTATGATACTACAGTGGTGGATACAGATCACTATATATTTGTCAAAACCCACAGAATGTGCAATGGAAAGGGTGAACTCTAGTGCAAACTATAGACTTAGGGTGATGACGTATCGATGTAAGATTCATCAATTGTAAATCGTACCACTCTGGTGTAGGATATTTATAGTGGAGGAGATTGGAGAACAGGAAGTATTTGAGAATTCTCTGTACTTTCTGCTTAATTTTGCTATGAACCTAAAACTTCTCTAAACAGTGAAGTTTAATTTAAAAAAAAAAAAAGAACTTACTCACTTTCCCCTCAGTATTTAAGAGCTTCTTATGGTTTGCCTCCCTCCCTCTCTATAACTTTTTTTTCCTCCTTCCCCTCCCCATGGAAAGTGGGCGATGGGCACTGAGGAGGGCACTTGTTGGGATGAGTACTGGGTGTTGTATGGAAATCAATTTGAAAATAGATTATATTTAAAAAATAAATAAATTAAATTAAATTAAAAAAAGAACTTCAAAACAGAAAAAAAGGAAAGAAAAGGAAGAACTTGCTTCTGGTCATTGGCTTTTAACTATAATATTTATCACTTTCCCCAAATTCAAAAATACTATAGATGTAAATATTATTTACCTACCTAACACTTTACTGCTTATTTTTCTCTTAAAAGCAAAATTTTAAAATTACAAAAATACTATGAGATACAAAAAGTTTGTTTCATTAAAACAATTATCCAGCTTTACTTTTATCCTAAATTATAACAATTTTGTTAAGATTTTAAGTATTGTCAACCCAAACTTAAGGATTATCAGATATAAAAGGCTCAGAGATATAATTAAAACCATGGACATTTATTATAAATCAATTGTTTCGACATTTCACAATTGGAGAGACAGCAGTGTGGTAAAATAGAGCATTGAACTTTAACCCTAGAACACCTGATCTGCCACTTGTTAACTAACAATATGTGGGCAAGTTACCTAACCTCTGTTTTTTCATCTATAAAACCTTGGAAATGGAATGCACATGAAAATGCTAGTACTCATAAAAGGTCAAAAATATAACATCAACTGAAAATTCTTCAAGTTAAATTCTTGAAATTAATCAAGTTTAATTCTTTCATCATCAAAAGTTAAGATACATTTTCTTCAGTCTTAGGAATTTTTACTCTTAATATAAATTATTCCATGTCTTACAAATTTCATATAGCTGAAAGTTTCTTCAGTCATCACTGTCACTTCCTGATTCACTCAGCTGCAAATCATTTCCTAAAATAAAAAAATAGCAAAACTGTAGTAGTTACGTATTTAATATTTTCATATTTAATATTTTTATTTTGGGATAAACAAAATATTATACAAAATGTAACACCACGGGTGATCCTGTTTAGGTAGCATTTTGTCATTAATAATCAGATTGCTTATTCTATATAGTCACATCATTAGTAATTTGAAAAATTAACATTGCCTGTAAAGAAAACATCAATTTTCAGCAGTTTTAGTATCACCTGGCATCTGTTTTAGTCTTCTTCCACATACCAACACCACTTTTTTTTTTTACTTTTCTTCTTACTGATTTAATTACATCAAGAAATGAGAAGAAAATGTGGTTAGACCAGCCTAAATCATTACGAAGAGTGAAAAAAGGTTATGTAATTTTTTTACATAAAATTCAGTTAAAATATTAAGTAGTATATTTTAAGAGTAATTGATCATTTGTTCCTTTTGTAATTCATCGATGTGCTTACAGTAATGGAACTTATATTCCAATGGGGGAGACACAGAGTAAACAAACAAATACATAATATGATGTCAAGTAGGGATACATACTATATGAAAAAATGAAGATGAGTGATGGAAGAGTGGTGGGAGGTGCTACTTTAGATATGAGAGTTGTTGGCAGGCCTCCTTGGAGGATGACTTTTGAACAGAGACCCAAATGTAGAGACAAAGTCATAAAAATGTGGAAGGAGGGTAGGTACTGTCAAGACTGAACAGGAAATACAAATGCCCCAAGGCAGAAGCACGCTTGTTTTTGCTGACTGCAAGAAGGCCCTGTGGCTGGAATGGAATGAATGAGGAAGAAAATGACAGGAAATAAAGTCCGGAAATATCCAGAAGACCATGGTTTCTAGGTTATGATAAAAGCTTTGGATTTTGTTTGAAATGTAATAGGATTCATCAGAAAATTTTAAGCAGGCAATTGACTTGAACTGTTGTAGATCAGTGAATACACTACAATATACTATAATTGTATCGGAATTTCTCACATAAGAAATAATACTGGCTTTGATTCAGGGGGCTCAGGTGGAGGTGGTGCTAAGCAGTCAGGTTTATAATATAAAGATAGAACTTACTGGACTATCAAAAGTATTGGATTTAGGACATGAGAGAAAGAGAAAAGTGAAGAATGACCCCTAGCATTGCTAATTTAAACAACTGGATGGCGGTATCATTTACTGAGATGAGAAATACCAGAGGAACAAGATTATGTGAAAAAAATTACAAGTTCAATTTTTGACATGACACATTTGAGATACCTAGTAAATATTTAAGTATATATGCTATAGGTAATTGGATATGTAAGTCTGACATGGTAGAGGTTGGAGTTGCAAATAAAGATTTGGGAGTCACTGACTGCAGGGGTTTATTTGAAGATATGGAATTGGATAATATCATTTGGGTAGTAAATTACAACAGTTAAAAACATCTCGCATTTTTAAACTAGTCCAAAATCAACAAAAAGTTGGCATATTTTGAAGGTAATACCCAGTTTAAGAGGAGTGGTTTCTAGGCCATATATAAGTTGTTGTAAGATAGCTCAGTTCACTATGTGAACTCCAGAACTATTACATTATTTAATAAAGAAATCTGCTAAAGTTTCTTTTGTGCATGACCATTTTATAATTTTTGAGGATTAAGTTTCCATTTATTACACAACTATTGTAGGGCATAAGAATGTTCAAATTGATATGATCCCCACAGCATGAGTTTCTTAAGTCAAACCAAATGTCCTGAGTTCCATTTTTGTAACAGACTTCATTCTGTACAGCTTATATGCACAGTATCACCATGCTGTTGAAATATTCAGTTGATTTGAAGGTTTCCAGATTAGCCTTTGAACATGATATGCTAGTAAAGGAAATACATTTTTAATCAAAGTGGTAATTGTGACTTGGAAAAAAGAGTTTACCCATAGCAAATGCATTCAGACTCGTAAGTCAGTGGTTCTCAATGACAGCGATAATGATCCTTTAGAGATGTTACAGAAATTTATGTGAAGTGTTGTCTAGATGATCTGCAGATTGTTAGTGGCACTTAGGGAGAGAGGAATTCAGGAATGCTACATGTATTACAATGCAGGAACTAGTCTTGCACAATAAAGAACCCTACTACATTCTGCAAAGCTTTTTAAAATCCATTAGTATACTCATGTACCTGAAGACCTGTTCATAATTTTAAGGCTGGAATCTAATTTCAGTTTTATAAACTAAAGTATTCTTTTGCACAGACTTAAAATTCAGTGAAATTTACAAGGATTTGAACTTGTAACTGAACTGAAAGAAGACTTTACATTTTTTTAAATGTTACTTTAAATTTTGTACGAATGCTGCAAAAACATAGGGGTGCATATATCTTTTTGAAGTAGTGTTAAATTTTTATTTTAAATCTTTACTTCACAAAGATTTTTGTATTCAACTGTTTTGGAAAACATATTAGGGATATGAATGCTTTAAAAAAATTTTTTTAATGCTTATTTAATTTTGAGATACATAATGTGAGTGGTGGTGGGGCAGAGAGAGAGGGAGACACAGAATCCAAAGCAGGCTCCAGGCTTCGAGTTGCCAGCACAGAGCCTGATGTGGGGCTCGAAACTCACGAACCACAAGATCATGACCTAAGCCCAAATCAGATGCTTCACTGACTGAGCCACCCAGGCCCCTCTGTTTTCAATTTTTTTAAAAAGAATATTTTAAGGCTATAAATTTACCTGTATCATTTTCGTTGCATCCTCAAATTACTGTGATATATTATTTTTGATATTGCTTAATTGTAAATATTTGGTAATTTCACTGTAGTTTCCTTTTAACATGTAAATTACTAAGCACGTACTTTGAATGTATTTTAAACTAATTTTTTGTTATAGTTTCATTATATTATAGTCCTATAATATTATCAATAAAATGTTAATTCTTTGAAATATGTTATTTCCTTTGTCTTAGTAGGAAGTAATTATAAAAGTTTTATACATACCTTAAAAGAATGTCTGCTTCACATTTTTGGATTGTAGAATTATATATTTACTATTAGAATAGGCATCTTAATTATGTTGTTCAAGGATTATATACCCTTACTAGATGTTGTCTGCTTGGACAGATGGATTAAATCTTCCATTTTGACAGAGACTTGTCATATCTTATTAGTCCATTAATTTTTGTTTTATACATACACACACAGTCTCCCTACATATTTTAATATATATACACATATATTGTGAAGATATATTATCATTGGCACACAAATTTGTAATTCTTTATCCTCCTAGTGAATTGAACCTTTTGTCATTATTTGGCCATTCAAGAAATCAGACGCTCCAATTTTACCTCTTAAGTTAGGAGGATGATCACTAATGACATCAATAACTGGAAGTTCAAAAGATCTTTCCCAGTCCCTATATAATTCATAGTTTTTCTTTCTCTGCCGCCCAGACTTGGCTCCTCACTTCTTTAGTTCTGTTATTTGGCTAGCTAGAGTCAGTCGTTTTCTTTACCATTATCAATTAATTAGCTTTAAATACACAGAAAGTCCCATTCTCCCCCTGAGAGTATCAACCTGTATGCTTTTATTAAAAACTATTCATTGCGCATCTACTATATATCAGGTTGTGTGCTAGGTGCTAGTACTCAATGATAAGCGAAAAATAAACAAGATTAGTGTCCTCCTGGAGCTTAAACTTTAGAAGAAAGCAAATCACACAAAATATATAAATTTATAATTATGACAATTGACACAAGCAAGATATTGCTCTGAAGTTCTGCAAAAGGGAGTATCTGACTTTGTCAGGAAGGTATCCTTGACAAAGTGTACCTTGAACTCTAATCTAAAGGAGAAAAAGTTAACCACATGAAAAGAAGGAAGTGTTTCTGGCTGAATGAACAGCAGTGTACAAGGGTGAAAGGTTTGAGTATAGTGGCAAAAATTAGGTAAATGTTGCTAGAACAGAAAAATAAAGACCATTATATTTTAAGATGTTTTGCCTCTATCATAGAAGAAATTACAAATGACACTTGAATAATGCGGGAGTGGTTAGGGGAGTTGACTCTGTTGTGGAAAACCTACATATAACTTTTGATTCCGTAAAAATTTAACTACTCAAACCTACTGCTGACCGGAGGCCTTGACAATAATAAAAGTAGTTGATTAACACATATTTTGTATGCTGTGTTTTATACTATGTTCTTACAATAAATCAAGGTAAAGAAAAGAAAATGTTAAGAAAATCATAAGGAAAAGAAAATACATTTATAGTACTGGAAAAAAAGCTATTAAAAAAAATCCCAACTAAAGTGGACCTGTAGTGTCCAAACCTGTGTTACTTAAGGGTCAACTGTACCAGTAATTGAAAAGTTTAAAGTAGGAGGGGTGACAAATTATATCTGAATTATGAAAAGAGCAATATGGCTGCAATGTACATAATGGATGAAAACTGAGTTTGAGTAGATAAGGGGTGAACCGGTTAGGACATCACTGCAGAGTGAAAGTAAGAAATAATAGTAAGTTGAACTACAGTGACAACAGTGGAGATGCAGAGAAGTAGATGAATTTGAGAAATATTAAGGAGGTAAAATAAATAAGGCTTGATGAAGGATTGACTATACTATAAAAAGGGAGAGGAAATAAATCCTTGTATACAATTAGGCTTCTAGATTGTATTATTATGAATCCTGCCTTTCACTAAGAGGAAACACAGTGAGTCAATGATTATAAATTGGTTTTTGGACAAAGTGAATTTGGAATGCCTTTCCTAAGAGATGGTGTTGGACCTATCTGTTCTAGAGCTCAGAGGACCAGGTCGGAGATGCAAATTTACAAGTTATCTATCTATAAGTATTGATTGCAACAAAAATATGGAGGAGATTATCTAGGGAAAGAATGTGGAGTAAAAAGGAAAGAGGACCTAGAATTAAGCCTTGAGGGAACTCCAGCTCTAATGATGGAGTAGAAGATTTTAAACTGGCAAAGGAGAAAGAGAAAAATATCTAGAGAGACAGGAGAAATACCAATAAGACATAATGTCACAGTGTCAAAAGGAAATGAATGATTCAACAAAAAGGTAATGATTAATCATAGTATCAAATGAATAAAATAAGAGTTGTATTCTTTTTACCCAAATTTAAGATCATAATCACTATGGCTCCACAGTGAATTCTTACTTTTCCAATTACTCATATTTACATATACTTACTTAAAGTACTCATCAGAAGGCCATTGTTGTCATGAGATCTATTCTGGCCAGCATCCATATCAGGAATCCTGCACTGTGGCATGGCAGACATGACAGGATGTCCTGAGATATAAGTCCCTGGATCAGAAGGAGAGGATCTGCACTCTTCATCATCTGAGTCACTGGAACTATCCTCACTACTTGAAGATGAACTTTTGGAATCCGATGAACTATCACAACTACTCATCTGATCCATTAGACTAGCTTCTGCCTTCAGTTCTGAAAATAAAACAGAAATTAATAGATAGGTTAAATAAGTAATATTAAATATAAATATTAAATAAAGTAAAATTTGAATGCGTTAGCTTCTAAGAAACTGTTGATGAGAAACAAATAAGATATACATACATTTAGAGCATTTAAAGCATTTTATTTAAAATTTTAAAAATATTTGTTTTTGAGAGAGAGAACGAATGTGAGTAGGGGAAGGGCAGAGAGAGAGAGAGGGAAACACAGAATCTGAGGCAGGCTTCAGGCTCTGAGCTGTCAGCACAGAGCCCAATGCAGGGCTTGAGCCCATGAATTGTGAGATCATGACCTGAGCTGAAGTTAGATACTTAAATGACTGAGCCACCCAGGTGCCCCTAAAGAATTTTATTTAAAAATCTCCTCTACTATCAAAACAAGCCATATTTTAATGTTGGAATTATGAAAATTAAAACACATAGGCAGTGTCTAAATCGAGATACTGCATTTTTATACCATTATACTTAAATATGTATGTAATTCAAAGAAAATAAAGAATATGAAAACTTAAAACTGTAAAAATGAAATCTATTTTGGCAGAGACAATCCTCCAACTCCTCTTATCCTAAAACATATATAATGCAATGCAATACATACAGATGAATTTCTTTTCTTTTTCCAGCTTTTTTGACGTATAATTGACAAAACTGTGTGTATTTAAACGTACAACAGGCTCCTGGCCCTGGCGTAAGCAGTGGCTTGGCCTCAAAAAACCCTTCACCTTGAACCAGGAACCCGGACATTCAGTGACGCTGGGTGGACAGAGCTCCTGCCTCTGATCCAGCAGTTTGAGATGGACAGGCTGGATGACAGGGTCCTCATAGAGGTGTTGCAAGGATATTATCTCTGCCTCTGTGTCAACCTCTCCCTGACCAAGCTTAGCCTTTGCACCAAAGAGCTGGGTGTTGCCGGTCTGCAGTTGGTGCTCCAAAGCCTGTAGAACCCTACCTCCAGATACAGAAGTTCAGCCTCCAGAACTGCTACCTGATGGAGGCTGGCCAAGGGGTTCTGCCCTGTGTGTTGCACTTGCGGCCCACCCTGTGTGAACTGCACCTCAGTGACAATCCACTGGCAGATGCAGGCCTGTAGCTGCTCTGTGAAGAGCTCCTGGACTCCCAGTGACATCTTGAGACACTTCAGCTTGAGTACTGCAACCCGCCAGATGCCAGCTGTGAGCCCCTAGCCTTAATGCTCAAGGCCAAGCAGCACTCCAACGAGCTCATAGTGAGCAATGACGACATCTGCCAGGACAGCCCCAGGGTGCTGTGCCAGGGTCTGGTGGACTCCACCTGCCAGCTGGAGGTGCTGATGCTGGAGAACTGTGGTCTCACGTTGACCAATGGTAAGGATCTGTGTGGCATCATGGCCTCCAAGGCTTTGCTGCAGAAGTTGCACCTGGGTGACAAGCTCAGTGACCTGGGCATTGCCCAGCTGTGCCTCAGGCTGCTATACCCCAGCTCGTGGCTCAGGGGCCTATGGTGCTGGGACTATTGATATCACCACCAAGGGCTGCAGAGACCTGTGCCACATTCTTAGGACCAAGGTGAACCTGAAGAGCTGAGCCTGGTAGGCAATGCACTGGGGGACAGGATGCCTGGCTGCTGTGTGAGAGCCTGTAGTAGCCTGGTTGCCAGCTGCATTACCCATGGGTAAAGTCCTACAGCTCACGGCTCTCTGCTGTTACCCCGTCAGCATGATGTTAACCCAAAACAGAATCTTGTAGAGCTGTGGATGAGCAACAAGAAGCTGGGGGACTCTGGCATCCAGGAACTCTGCCAGGTCATGGGCCAGAATGGCACCATGCTGTGGGTGCCCTAGCTGGGGGAATGTGACTTGACTGACGTGGCTACTGCAGTCTGGCTTCCCTCCCACTGGCCCATGCAAGTAAGACCTCAGGCAACAAATACATGGGTGACCCAGGCATCTAGCAGCTGACTAGAGCCTCCAGCAGCTCAGCTGTGCCTTGGAACAGTTGGTCCTGTATGACATCTACTGGATGAAGGAAACAGGACTGTGCAGGTCCTAGAGGGGTAAAGCTGAGCCTACGGGTCGTCTCCTGAGTGGCCTCCTGCCCTGGCTCCTGATATCTGCTCTCCTGAAAGCCCCTACCTGGGTGCCTGCATGAGACTGGCTGCTTCTGGGGGTTCTCACTCTGGGTGTCCTAGCTTTGACTGAAGAGAAATATGCAAATCAACTGACTATTGTGAAAGAATTTTAGACAATCTCTAACTACTAAAGCACTTTTTTGGTAGGAGGGGAAAAAAACCCCAAAATGTACAACTTAATGCTTTGGTAAACATATACATTGTGAAATTATCATAATTAAGTTAATTAACATATTCATTAACCCATTGTTTCCGTGTGTGTGTGTGTGTGTGTGTGTGTGTGATGGGAACATGTAAGATCTGCTCTCTTAGCAAACTTAGACACCATACCTACTGGCACAAAAATAGATACATAGATCAATACAACAGAATAGAAAACACAGAATGAACCCAAAACTATATGGTCAATTAATCGCTGACAAAGCAGGAAAGAAATCCAAATGGGGAAAAAAGTCTCTTCAACAAATGGTGTTGGGAAAACTGGACAGCAACATGCAAAAGATAAAACTGGACCACTTTCTTACACAATACACAAAAATAACTTCAAAATTGATTAAAGACCTGAATGTGAGACATGAAACCATTAAAATCCTAGAGGAGAACCCAGACAGTAACTAATTTCTTTGACATTGGCCATAGCAACTTCCTACTCGATGTCTCCTGAGGCAAGGGAAACAAAAGCAAATATAAACTATTGGGATTAAATCAAAATAAAAAGCTTCTGCACAGCAAAGGAAGAAATCGATGAAACTAAAATGCAACCTACAAAATGGGAAAAGATATTTGCAAATGACATACCTGATAAAGAGTCAGTGTTCAAAAATACATAAAGAACTTATAAAACTAACATCAAAAACCTCCAAATAGGGGCGCCTGGGTGGCTCAGTCGGTTGAGTGGCCGACTTCGGCTCAGGTCATGATCTCACGGTCTGTGAGTTCGAGCCCCGTGTCGGGCTCTGTGCTGATGGCTCAGAGCCTGGAGCCTGCTTCAGATTCTGTGTCTCCCTCTCTCTCTGCCCCTCCCCTGCTCATACTCTGTCTCTATGTCTCTCAAAAATAAAATAAACGTTAAAAAAATTAAAAAAAAAACCTCCAAATAATCCAATTAAAAATGGGCAGAATACATGAATAGACATTTTTCCAAAGAAGACACACAGATGGCCAACAGACACATGAAAAGACACTCAACATTACTCATCATCAGGGAAACATAAATAAAAACTACAGTGAAATATCAATCCTCACACCTGTGAGAATGGCTAAAGTCAACACAAGAAACAAAAGTGTTAGTGAGGATGTGGAGAAAGGGGGATCCTTGTGCACTGTTGGTGGGAATGCAAACTGGTGTAATCACTCTGGAAAACAGTATGGAGATTCATCAAAAAGTTAAAAATAGAAGTACTCTATGAGCGAGCAATTGCACTAGGTATTTACCAAAAGAATACAAAAATATTAGTTCTAAGGGATACATGCACCCCAATGTTTACAACAGCATTATCAATAATAGTCAAATTATGGAAACAGCCCAAATGTCCATCAAATGATGAATGGATAAAGAAAATGTGTGTGTATATAATGAAATATTACTGAGCCATAAGAAAAGAATGGAATCTTGCCCTTTTCAACAATATGGATGGAGCTAGAGAGTATTATAAGTGAAATAATCAATCAGAAAGACAAATACCAGATGATTTCATTCATGTATAATTTAAGAAACAAAACACATGATCATAGGAAAGAAAAAAAAAGAAGCAAAAGAAATATACTCTTAACTATAGAAAACAAAATGAGGGTTGCTAAAGGACAGGTGGATGGGGGGATGGGTTAACTGGATGAAGGGTATTAAGGAGGGCACTTGTGATGAGTACTGGGTGTTGTATGTAGTGAATCACTAAATTCTACACCTGAAACTAAGATTACACTATATGTTAACTAACTGGAATTTGAATAAAAATTTGAAAAAAAAATGGCTTTCATATCAGAAGAGATATCTTTATATCATTTGATATAAACATATTTATATCAATGGATATAAATAAATGGATATCAATATACACTCTCTAACAATATCATATTTATTAATTCTCTGTTAATACTTATTTATCCATACTATTTAGGAGGGGAGAAATTTGGATTCTCATCTTATTTCTTTTTTTTAATGCTTATTTATTTATTTATTTATTTTGAGAGAAAGAGAGAGACAGACAGAATGCAAGTGGGGGAGGGGCAGAGAGAGAGGGAGACACAGAATCTGAAGCAGGGTTCAAACTCATAGACTACAAGATCGTGACCTGAGCCAAAGTCAGATGTTTAACTGACTGAGTCACCCAGGCACCCCTCATCTTATTTCTTAAACAAAAATTCCAGAGAGCTCAAAGATGTGAGTGTAAATTAAACCACAGAAACACTAGTAGAACTGCCAGACATCTAGTCATAAACTTGAAAAGATGATTCAACCATAGCAGTAGACATTGGCATAGAAGGGCCAAGAAAATATTTAAAAGAAGATAGTCTAGGGAACGTGCTATACAAACATCTCAACGTAATTTCTTATATAAAATTAGACCTTGTGATCATTAGACCTTATAAGACGATGATACCTTATCCTCTAGAATACAATGCTTCGATACAATGCTTTTAATAAGGATTCCTTCTAGCAGTGTAAAATTATTATTATTTGTTCTTCTAAGATTTTATTTAAACTCAAGTTAGTTAACATATAGTGTACTGTTGATTTTAGGAGTATAATTTAGTGATTCATCACTTACATATAACATCCAGTCCTCATAACAACAAGTGCCCTCCTTAATGCCCATCCCCCCCCCACCACTCCTCCAGCAACCCTCAGTTTGTTCTCTATAGTTACGAGTCTCTTAGGTTTTGCTTCCCTTTCTATTTTTATTTTATTTTATTTTTCCTTCCCTTCCCCTGTGTTCAGCTATTTTGTTTCTTAAATTCCACATATGAGTGAAATCATATGGTATTTGTCTGTCTCTGACAGACTTATTTCTCTTAGTGTAATAGCCTCTAGTTCCATCCACATCATTGCAAATGGCAAGATTTCATTCTTTTTGATGTCCTGTAAAATTATTGTTGAAGACACTATACAATTTAATGCTCCCTAGAATAAGTTCCATATGATTAATTCCTTATAGAATATAATAGCAGGGAAGAGTCTGATTCTTTGGAATCTGTCCCTTAGATAACATAAAATATGCTATTTAGGTCTTCATTTTTTGTCTTAGTGTCTAGGAAGCTCAGATATAAATTTAATGTTTTAATGATTAGATTTTTAAATAATTTTAAATAATTAGAAAATCTTCTTGCCCTTTAATACCTTGATTTTCTATTCCAGTATTTTATTATATACATGAATAGAATGACATAATTCAACTCTATTTTGGAAGCAGATATGATCTAATAATAAATTAAAATTCAAGATCCCTTGTAGAAACAGGGTTTTAAGTATATGTATTCTTTGCTGTTTGTAAAAAGAACAACAGTATGTTGGGGAACTAATACTATAGTGGGCCTAGAATGGAGCAAGTGGAATTGGAGAGCTACATACAAATTATGAAGGAAAAGTGTAGAAGCAAATACACTTTGTAACCAGGTGACCAGAGTTTTACTCCTACTACAATTACTATACCACAGACACCCAGCCTGAAGCTAGAAAAAAAATGGAGATTTCAGTTTCCTTCCTTTCAAAAGGACTATGCCTCCCTAGAAACACCTTCCTGCTGAGAAATGAGCAGCAATTTAGAAGAATTTACTTACTACATGTTATTACATCTCCTCACTTCCCTATTGGTCTTGTGACATCTTAGATATTTACAGTCTGGCTATAAATAAAAAACTTTGATAGAAAGATGCTGTGAGGAATTCCATTAAATCGTCACAAATGTAAAAACGAAATTCTAGTTACAGACATCTAAACAGTCACTTTTTTCCCCTGAATAATAATAAAAGATACAAATTCTGTTCTACAGATATAGTTTTATTGACATAATAGTCTAAATCATTAACTACAATCTTCCCCCAGAAAAACCCATAATTACAAAAAATAATATGTTCTCAATGGCAGTTTAAAATCAGTATTCTTGTTAGGGCACCTGGGTGGCTCATTCAGTTAAGCGTCTGAGTTGAGCTCAGGTCATGATCTCTCAGTTCATGGGTTCATGCGTCGGGCTCTGAACTGACAGCTCAGAGCCTGGAGCCTGCTTCAGATTTTACGTTCTCCTGCACACTCTGTCTCTCTCTCTCTCTCAAAAATAAACATTAAAAATTTTTTAAAAATCAGCTCTCTTGTTAATTAAAATAAAAATTTCACCTAACATTCCTTAATAATTTTTTATAAGGGGAATTATCTATACACTTAGATTTTACCTCTTTCAATATCATCCATCGGAGATGCTGGAGACATTTTGTCTTCAGACGGAGAATGTTTTATAAGATTGGGAGTCCTAGCTGAATTCCGCATTTGTTGCTGCTGTTGCTCTATACGATACTGAATTTTACTACTTCCTTCAACTCTGCAATTCAGAATATCAAAGGTCAAAACAGGGATGATAGAAATTTAACAACTCCAACTAAGAAAGTTACTAAAATTGACCACTTATTCTTTTCTTTAGAAATCTTTAAAATGATATTCAAAAATTAAGACATTAGCTTAGTTCATTTTTAAACAAAAGTTTATTTAACAAACACTTATTGAACTCTGCTTTTTGCATGGCGTACACACGGATCCACTGAGGGAATAAAAATGTTAATAAAAACAAAACTGCTCAAAATTGAAGAGACGAAACACACACAAATGACTAAAGTAAACTGAAATTATACATAAGTGTATAACAAGTACAACACACTCCCTAAATTCTAAAATTATCATTTCTGTTAAAATCAAATCACTTTCATATTTTTTATTTCTAACTTTAATACATAGTACTAAAGGAGATTTGTATACTTTCTTTCCAACACTTTTGCAAAAAGAATATATAATACAATTATGCTTGACTTCTGTCTCTTCCATTGCCAGTCACCCCAATTCTGTCAATTCTTTCTTCAGAGTATTTAGAACCTCACTGTTCTCTTCATTCCACTTTCAAAAACTGTGGTTTATTCATTTTTCTGTTTCCCACATTGTTTCATTTTACTCAGCTTATTTGGTGGATTAATGTTTTAAAAAAATGTAAGCATGTCAATCTACTTATACATAGGCACAGAAACAAATCACTGCTCTATTAAACAGATCCTACTCATTGGCTCTAAATAAGTCAGATATATTTCTGCCTTCAAACCTTGCCTACAACTTCATGTTCTCTCTGATCAATTAAATATTTTCCAAACTTTCCTACTAATAAAAATTACCTAAGCAGGAAGAGGATAATAAAAAGAGCTTCCAAGGGTCCTTCGCTAATCTAAAGTTGAATTTGGGAACTCACATTTAACAAGTACCCATGGTAAGTCTTATCAAGTATGGTTGAGAGGAAAAGCCCTAAATCTTTTTTTTTCTAAGTTTTTATTTAAGTTCCAGTTAGTTAACATACAGTATAACATTAGTTTCAAGTGTACAATCTAGTGATTCAACACTTCAATACAACAGCTGGTACTCATCACAAGTGCTCTTCTTAATTCCCATCACCTATTTAAACTCATCCCCCACCTACCTCACATCTGGCAACCGTCAGTTTGTTCTCATGGTTAAGAGTCTGTTTCTTGGTTTGCCTCTCTCTTTTTGGGCTATGATTGTTTGGTTCTTAAATTCCACATATAAGTGAAATCATATGGTATTTGTCTTTCTCTGACTGACTGATTTGCTTAGCCCGATACTCTCTAGCTCCATCCACATAGTTGCAAATGGCAAGATTTCATTCTTTTCGATGGCTGAGGTAATTTTCCAGTGTGTGTGTGTGTGTGTGTGTGTGTGCGCATACATACATACATACCACATTTTCTTTATCCATTCATCAGTCAATGGACATTTGGGCTCTTTCCATAATTTGGCTATTGTTGATAATGCTGCTATAAACATTGCGGTGCATATATCCTTCAAATTCTCAATCTCTCAAGACATCAATAAAGACTCCCTAAATGTTCCAATCAACAAGAACTTCTCCCTTCCTTTAAGGCTTAGAACAATTTTTGCCATACTCTTTGTATGGCTTTTAGTGTAGGTCCCTTATATTACATGACAATGCATCACCTATTCACAAATGAGAATTTGACATAGCTATATTGTTACTGACTTTTTAAATGGAATGATCTGTTAATCCAATTAAAATGCAGACATTTTGAGGTTAGTATTTCTACAGGAAACTTTTCTTTTTCTAGCGCTTTACATATTCTAGGTGCTCAATAAATTTTTACTAATGATCATGAAGTTATTTTGGAGAGTGTATAATGGCTTCTTTCAGTTCAGCTTTATGAAAGCCTCTACAATAGAATAAAAGGTATACCTGCGCATACAGAAAACATTCAGAGACAAATAAAGCTTTTATATATCATAGGAAGAAGTGGTAAAAGCTTGGAAATAGATTTAAATATTTTGTACCACAAAGAAATAAACTTTATATAATAATGTGACTTAATCCAATAATTTTTTTCACTGACATTTCCTTAACAATTTATTTGTTGATAAAGTAATTTATTTCATTAACCACATATCTTGTTTTTTCATTTTTAAAAATTATTTTAAATGTTTATTTATATTTGGAAGAGAGAGAGACAGAGTGCAAGTGGGAAAGGAGTAGAGAGAGAGGGAGACACAGAATCCAGAGCAGGCTCCAGAAGCTGTCAGCTCAGAGCCCAATACAGGACTCGAACCCACGAGCTGTGGGATCATGACCTGAGCTGAAGTCAGATGCTTAACTGACTGAGCCACCCAGGCACCCTCCACATACCTTGTTTTTTTTACGGTGATGTTGCTGCTGAGTTTTTCTAGTCGACATTCTCCAGTATCATGGTTAATAATTAAAATGCATTCCTTTAAGTAAGGTTTCTTTGAACCTTTGAAAACACTTACTGGTGGAGTTGAACCCTGTTTAAAAAGTTAAATATCATTACTTGAAATTTGTCATAGAAAATCAGTTGGGAGGGCCTGTGAGATCCTCTGTGTTTCTCAATCTATGTTATACCTCAAGTCACCTAACTACTTAAGTTTACTACTCTAATAAGCATTTGTAGTAAAAAAGACAGAGACGAGGCAAGGCTGAGGTCTCAAACCTGCTGTCATTGAGAAAAGAGAACAGAGGAAGTACTTGTCCTGTGTCATTAAAGATTTGTTCCATTGGTCTACAACAGACAATTGGGGTTCAATTCTAATACATCCCATAGCGTTTACAGATAAGAGAACATAAGCCCTGAATCATACTTCCTACCCATCTTCTTCTTCCTTCATAAGTTTAGTTTTTAGAACCTGGTATTTTATTATAGTGGTGCTTCCCTATGCAGATTACCTATTACACTAAACCCACCAATTAATTTTAGCATCAATAAAAGTGGGACAACCAGACATAATATCCTTCATGATGTGATATAAAAGAAGGTAAACAGCATCACCTATAAAGTATTCTTGCCTAAAGTATAAGACACACACACACACACACACACACACACACACACACACACACACATACACAAAGAGTCTAACTCATATCATGTCTTTAGATATATCGGTTTACAGGAAATATAAGAAATAGAGGAATAAATGAATAAGATACTCCCAAATAGAAACCCAAGGACTCCAAATTACAGTTGATAAGAAATTTGTGCAATATTTTTCTTAAAGATATTTGTATTCCTACTTAGAATTGAATATATCTTGAAATTATAACACATTACTTTACTTTGAATTCCTGAAGAATAAGGACTGGACCATATATTTTTTTTAATTTCTCCTAGCATCTAAAGTACCAAGCCATTCAGAGATACTAAATGGATATTGAATATGAACAATATGAACACTTTGATCCAAAGTTACATAAGCTTTCATAATCTCTATACCTGCTGTCCACATTTTTTAAAAGTAAAGCTTTTTTCCTGGGGTGTCTGGGTGGTTCAGTTGGTTAAGTGTCCAGCTCTTGACTTCAGCTCAGGTCATGACTTCATGGTTTGTGGGTTTTTGACTTGTGTTGAGCTTCTCTCTCTTCTCTCTCTGCCCCCTCCCCTCCCATGCACCCTGTGTCTCTCTCAAAATAAAATTTAAAAAAAATGTTAAAACTAAAAAAAATAAAAGTAAAGCCTTTTTCCTTATTAAGTTGAGCACCATTCCTATTTTATTTAGTTTTTTAAGTTTATTTATTTATTTTTGAGAGAAAGAGAGAGAAGGGGAGAGTGAGAGCAAGTGGGGGAGGGGCAGAGAAAGAAGGAGAAAGAGAGAATCCCAAGCAGCCTCTGCACTGTCAGCGTGCACCCCCATGTGGGGCTTGAACTCATGAACCATGAGATCACAACCTGAGTCCAAATCAAGAGTTGGACGCTTAACTGACTGAGCCACCCAGGCACCCCACTATTCCTATTTTAAACTTAAATTCCTGTTCAGTCCCTTATTCCATACCCCTAGAAATTAATACCTCTGGTATTAAAATACCAGGAAACTCCTAAGAACATGAACTATCTTTGCCTCTAAAGGACTCTTATGAGCAAATGAAATTTAAGTTACAGGCAGCCTGAAAGATGAAGACTCAGTCACCATGAGAACTGGGGGAAGAAAGCTCCAGGAAAAGGGAGCAGCAAGTGCAAAGAATCTGAGGCCAGACAGATGAAGTGAGAGAGAGGGGGTGTGGGAGAGGGAGATGAGCTTGGCAGATGGATGACTTGATGGCCTTGCTGGCCATGGAGGGTGGGGTGCGTTTGAGATTTATTCTGAGAGCCATGAAAAGCATTTGGAAGCCTCTAAGAAGAAGAATGGAACTGGATTTTTAAAAGATTGCTTTGTATAAACATGTATGAAAATCTACAGAGTGCTAGACACTGTTCAAAGTGTTTTGTATGTACAATATTAAACTCATTCAAGCCTCAAAAAAAAAATTAACTATTGAATACATCCAATCATCTCCATGTTTACTGCTATTATCCAACCTCAAAACCCAATCATCATCTCACCTATTATTCACCTTCCAGTTTTGTCCCCTATCTGCTGACAGGCAAATCTGATTATTCCTGATTATGAATACCACAAAAGGAAATTAATCAGTAATGGGACGAAAAAGTACAATAGTACTCCCAAAGGAATACAAGGGAAAAAAAGAAAAGAAGACATTCTTAATGAAACTAATAAAAAGCAAAAGAGAGAAAACAAATTAAAATAACTAATAAACATACTATAAGATGAGAGATACAAAAATCAAGTGTATCAACTTTGAACTAAATGTGAATAGAATTCTCCTAATAAAAACAGAAAGTGATAAACTGGGTTTAAAAATTATTCTGTTATCAAAAGATATATTTTAGGGGCGCCTGGGTGGCTCAGTCAGCTAAACGTCCGGCTTCAGCTCAGGTCATGATCTCATGGTTTGTGAGTTCAAGCCCTGCGTTGGGCTCTGTGCTGACAGCTCAGAGCCTGGAGCCTGCTTTGGATTCTGTGTTTCCCTCTCTCTGCCCCTCCCCCATCCCGGTAGCACTCTCTTACTCTCTCTCAAAAATAAACCAATATTAAAAAAAATTTTTAAATAAAAAAAAAAGAAAAGCAGTGCGAGGGATAAGGATGGGAGGATTGTAATTTGAGAAAGAATATTCTACATCAAAAAGAAGAGCCAAGCTAAAGTTTTTCTGCAAACTGATCAATAATTCTATAATCTGAGACCAGGCTAGTAGTACCTGTTATCAATGTATAGCCAATTTTTCATACCAGAGTAATACGAAGGTTTATTCGTCCACATGTGTCACAATGAATTGGTTGTTCATTTCCTTCAGTTTGTAAGGGAGCAAATGAGAAATCCACTCCACAAATTTAATTAACCTTAGGAAAACTTTCAGAGGCAGCAACTGATACAGTTTGACAGACTAGTGGAGTCTCAATAAATAGTGCTGACTGAGGGGCACCTGGGTGGCTCAGTCGGTTAAGTATACAATTTCAGCTCAGGTCATGATCTCATGGTTTGTGGGTTTGAGTCCCATGTTGGGCTCTGTGCTGACAGCTCAGAGCCTGGAGCCTGCTTCAGATTCTGTGTGTGTTTCTCTCTCTCTCTCTCTTTGCCCCTCTCTTGCTCATACTTTCTCTCTCTCTCTCAAAAATAAAAAAACATTAAAAAATTAAAAAAAATAGTGTTGACTGATAAAAATAAGAAAAAGAAGACTAGAGGAGAGAAAGCTTGCTTGCTCTACCTCTAATCATGACAAATAAAGTCATTAATGCATATAAGAGAATGTAGATGAACTAGCACAAAACCGTTTCCATTAAAAATTACATAAAACAAAGAAAAAAATCTCAGTCTGTGCTTTCTCTATATGTTAAAATATAAAGTTACAGTTTTTGTAGTCTCTGAGAATAGGTCACATCAGTATAAAAAAAAAAAGAAACAAGCTGAATGGTAAGAAATTTCTAACTCAAAGACTGAGAAAATTACACCATACAACTAATAATTTGTATATTTGTGTAAATAGTATTTCACAGTGTTACTTGGAAATATCTGAAAATTTTTTAAATAGACAAAACTTTGGTTAAAGACCTAGAGTCTTTCTTTTCCAACCTATTCCCCCAACTATTGCTAAAATCACTCTAAAAGCACAAATCTAATCATGTTACTACTCTGCTTAAAAACCTCCAATGGCTCTCTAATACCTATGGGATATAGTCTAAATTCTACATTAGAAATTAGTAACTTACTACCTTAATTCATTTATTCCACAAACTTCTTATTTTCTCTATTAGAGCCATTCACATAACATTCCTTCTACTTACAATAGGCTACTTCTTTTTTCTCCCTGATGAAATTCTACTTGCCTTTTAAGACTCAGCTCAAATTGCATGTGCTTTGTGAAGCCTTTCAAGATTCCATCAGGCAGAATATTTGATTTCACTTACGTGCTTGCACAGAATTTTGTAATGTATATGCTCTAATGTATATAGCATTAGACATTACGTCTTTCTGCTATAACAGATTAGGACTAGAAGACAGGGGATATGTTATTATTCTTAGTTCAGAGTACAAAATCTGGTTTATAATAATAATTTAATAGGTATATGTTTAGACTTCAAATTGTTTCAAATCATTTGATGTGATAGTTCTTTAAAGTTATTAAATAGATCAAAGAATTTTTTTTTTTAAGTATTTTAAGAGGTGCCTGGGTGGCTCAGTCAGTTAAGTGTCTGACTTGATTTTGGCTCAGGTCATGCTCTCACTGTCATGAGATGGAGCTCAGTGTTGGGCTCCGTGTTGGGCTCCGTGCTGAGCATAGAGCCTACTTAAGATTCTCTGTTTCTCTCCCCACTCTGCCCCACTCCCACTTGTGCTCACTCCCTCAAAAAAAAAAAAAAAAAGTATTTTAAGACTGTTTTGCTTGAAATACTTAAGTCCCCCTCCCAATTTGGTGTATTTGTTAATTAATTATCACTACATGAATTGTGCAATTATTTTCATTTAGATTTAGTAGAAATACTGCAAAAGGATCCTGTAAGTCTAAATACATAGAAATACTCACTTCTATATTTGGCAGAGTTATTGTCACCTGTTCACCTTTGCCGACTTCAAGCTCTCCTTCACAAGAAGTGTCAATAGAAGCAGGTTTGAAGTCATCTAAAAATAAAAATAGATATGAATTTTTATAAAATGGAATAATACCTGGGTGCCTAGATATCAAAGGGGTGCCCATGTGGCTCAGTCAATTAAGCATCTGACTTCCGCTCAGGTCATGATCTCATGGTTTGTGAGTTTGAGCCCTTCACCTAGCTCTATGCTGACAACGCAGAGCATGCTTCAGATTCTCTGTCTCCCTCTCTCTCTCTGCCCCTCCCGACTCATGCTTCCTCCCTCTCTCTCTCTCAAAAACAAACAAACAAACAAACAAACAAACATTTAAAAAAGCGTGAGCATGTTTCAGAGTGATAAATCATTTTTTAACAGCCAATAATTAAAATGGTTTAGAAGAGTTTTCATGTTACAAATAAAATCCAAACCAGTTTATTTCTGTATATATAACTCTGAGAAAAAAAGAAACAGCTAAACTCTACAACGGTATTCCTCAAACCATGCTCCTTCTGGATCCTATTTAGGCTGGAACCTAGACTAAGATGTTCCACTGCTAAAAACTACATAATGTCAGTGTTTTCAACATTTGCTAAAAACTGATTATTAGTAGAATGATTTCAATTTTCAGTCTTTTTCTCCCATAATTTTTCTTAAACCACCTCAGGTGCCTACTATCACTTGCCTGCTGTCCTAGAAGAATGCATAATTAATGAATACATGGCAAATGCATATTCATGGAAAAACTCAAGAAAAGCAATCACTGAGTTTAAAAGTTTGAGTTTTTCATAGATATGTTGTACCAGTAAAGGATACATAAATTTAATCAAATCTGCAACTTCAGAAAACTTAAAATAGATTTTCGTTTTGAGTTAAATCATAATTCAAATGATGTTATTAAAAATATATTACCAGAAGAAATTTAGGGTGCTCAGATATTTACATGCTGAACAAGTTTAACAACTTCTAAGATATGAAAGCCATTTAAAAATAATTCATATCAGGGGCACCTGGGTGGCTCAGTAGGTTAAGCGTCCGACTTAGGCTGAGGTCATAATCTCACAGTTCATGGGTTTGAGCCCTGTGTCGGGCTCTGCGCAGACAGCTCAGAACCTGGAGCCTGCTTCAGATTCTGTCTCCCTCTCTCTCTGCTCCTCCCTCACTCATGCTCTGTCTCTCAAAAATAATAACAGTGATGACTTCTGTGTTAATTACTTTATTTAAAATTTTTTCCTAATTACTTTTATCTCAAAGCCTTACAAAAATTCTGTAAAGTAGCAAATACCCCTATGATATAGCAAATGAAGGTAGAAGGAATTAAGTCCCTTGACCAAGATCATGCAACTAATTAATATTTGCTAAAGTTAGAATAAGGAACTATCAAATTCAGATAGACGAAAAAGGTAAGATGTTGACCAACAACCTTTGAGTATCAGTCTTACTGATTTCAACGTTAATGGAGAAAGAAAACAAGTTCAATTTGAGCTAGTAAATATCATTTGTAACCCTAAAGTGAGCATTTCATTTTATAAGGATGTATACAGAGTAAATGAAGTAACTTCACTTATAATATTTTAATATAAGTATCATCATGGCCTAATGGGGATACCCACAGTAATAGACTTTGTTGGTTTTAAAATGTCCTCAACTTCCTAATTTTAACTATCCTTTAAGGTTCTGCTCATCCATGTAAGTATTCATATAAACATTCCTCAATCTTCTTTATCACTCACTTCTAATCACTGTCTTTTTCCATATCTTTCAGAGCCATCTCTTATTCCATCTCCTTGTTGAAGTCAAACTAGTTTTCGATCAACAAAAAGCTACAGCTTGCCTATCTGCTCTTCTCTGTGTTTTTGCTCTTAGAACATGAATCCTTTTTCAAAGTCCTCTCTTCCCTAGAGAAGTCACTGTGTGGGGCCCTATCTCTACTCTCCAAAATCTCAATTTTTTTGGTCTACTTCTATAGCATTTACCATACCACTCACCAAAACCTAACATAAATTTCTTGGTATTATTTACCTCTTTATGTATATACTCTATTGGACTGTAATTTTTTAAAACTTAATGCTTCACACTTTAATTCCTCCTGAATTATGGCTCCTAGCATAATGCCTTTAATATAATGGGCACATATGAGATCTTTGTAATTGACTCTGGCTCATATGTTTATCCTTCTCTGAACCAACTCCAAACTTATTCTAAGTATAAACTTATTTAAGCTAAATTATGTGCAAAAGACTTATTTTCTAATTGTTTCCTCAGGATCAGATTCATTTGTACTACAAGACTCCATTTCTTTAAGGTAGATACTGCCATATTCGTTTTGTACTTTTCGCTAGCACATTTCTGTTCTCAGAGAGGGCACTCATTACTTAATATTTGACAATAAAGAAATATCTACGATAAATAGGTAAAACAGAAATGACATCCTAGAGTAGAGCCAGGGTCCTCTGATCTCCCATGTTTTTCTGGACAGTGACACAGAGGAGAATATTGGGAGATCTCACTGTCGTTTAACTACAGTTAAATAATGCTTTAGAGGAGAGGCCAGAAAGGTAATTCAAGGCAGTGAAGCAGACCAGTGGGGAACCACAGTGACCTAGAGAATGAATAAGCTGAACTTTAAGAAGACAACCACAACTTGGATTCAACCAACTCCTGCCAAGAGGAATATGGGCTTGGTGAGGTCAGGTTATCTTCTGATTTTTTGAAGAGAAGCTGGTAATCCAGATTTCTGTATAAAAGATATTGATTTTTACATATTTACAAGTAGTTTATGTTAAAACAACAACTGTGTAGGTCAAACAAAGCATCTCCAAAGTCAAAATCACCCAATAGACTGTTAATCTATAACTTCTGTTTGTGTTTAAAAACTGATTCTTTTTCTTTATAACATATCATCACTTTAGATCTTCACAACAACTCTTTGAATTGAATATTCTTACCCACGTTTTACCAATGGGGAACTCTGCTAAATAAATAAAGCCAGTTAAAAATCAAAACAGGAACTCAAGCCACAAACTCTATACACTCATATAGCCTCTTTGCTTTATATCCACAGTTCTTAACTTTGGTGTGTGTTGGCAGGGGGGCGGGGATTGTTAGGAGATCAGGAATAGTCACAAGTCCCTATGGGAATCTGATGAAAATTATAGACCAGCTATAGATCCTCTCTACAGAAAAAAAATGCATATATGAACATACATATCAAATACTGTATAATTTCAAGAGATTCACAAGTCCCTGAAGCCTCTCCATTGATGTGTATAATATGAGACAACTATAAGAGATAGACATGTACTCAAAATTTTTATCTATAGCTTTATTTAATAATAAGCATGAATTTATTATCGATAAATTATCAAGACTATTCTGAACCTATTTACATTTCTAATTATTTTACTGTTAGAATTAATAAATTCTACTTTTTATTACTTTTTGTATTAATTAGTATTGCCTTTTATTTACTTTCAAACAACAAGTTTCTTTTAAGAATACAACTTTTGAGTTTCAAAGGATTAAGTATATAGTTCTAGAATTATACAATTTGTTGAATAATCTCATGTTTTCCATATGCTTCCAAATGTCAAATGTATTCTCTAGGTTGCTATGATTCCAGACTAAATAGTTATTTTTCTTTCAGTTCTCCTTGGTTTGGAAACCTTACCACCAATTTTACCATTTATTTACTCACTGTGGATTTCCTTCATCTATGTTATTTTCTTCAGGTTTACAGTGCAATTACTTATATTACATATAGAGGAGAAAAACATTTCCTACTTTGTATTTAATACTTTTTCAATCAATGTTGATCACTTCTCTGACTATTTTGGCTGTAGTATCACATAATGTCAATATCTTCATAAAAGAATCACAATTACTATCATAAATTTACTTCCTGATATTTGAACTAATTCAACTAACTCCAAAATCCATATCCTTTCCAATACACCAAATTGATCAGAGAACATTAATTGTAAATATAATTTTAATCCAATTTTTCATCAATGTACTCTCTAATGTTTGCTCACACCAAAGCTTAACAACCACTTTTGCGGGAGTGGCTCTACATGAAGCCTCGATCTTCCTATAGTTACTGACCATGAGTTTATCAATTACTGTCAGCAAAAAGTGGTGTCATTTACAAACTTAGGAATTTCGATGTCTATTACCTTATCTAGATAAAAATTGTAAAATTAACACTAGGCCAAATTCAAAATTTATTCTAGTAGGTCCTGTTACTCAAACTCTTCCACCCAGTGAAATATCTGCTGCTAAACATTTAGCTTATCACTTACGGAACATCCCATGTCTTCCCTACCACACGCCAGACTATCTTTTTGATAGGTTTTATTGCAAGCCTTGATAAATGCTTTTTGAAAGTCTAAGTAAGTTACATTCATTGGCACTCCTTATACACACGTGAATATAACTCTTCAAGAATAATGGTAACTACTATTTATTCTCTATGCATCAAAGACTGTGCTAGGTTGTTTATGCAATCTTATTTAATCCTTTAAAATTCCTGAAATGTAGATATTGTAATAACCATTTACATATTAGAAAACTAAAGCTGAAAGTTTAGATAATGTTCCAAAAGTTACATTACTTATTTGGTGATGGAGGCCAGAATTCATATCCAGTTTTGCTCAAAGTCTCAGGATATTAGACAGTCAAAATAACCCCGTACATAAATATAGAATATTACTTTCTCCCAGATTACAGTGACTTGAGTGTTTGTTATAAATTAGGTCCACCTGCTCTGTATGAAAGTAAAGTTTCTTGTTCTATAGTTTCCATCCATTACTCTGAGTCATTAAAAGTGAGGATTATATGGTAAATGAAACTGTCCTCAAGGATGATGATTGGTTTTATTCAAATAAATCCAGAAAGATTCTGCCTGATTCAACAAGAATAAAACTAAGGCCCAAAACCCTCTTCTAAAGCACTAAGCATGTATTCAAACATCTGGGTTTATTTTGATTGTTATTCCTATGGTTTTTTGTCTATTTTTTTTCATTCTTATAGCTAGATCAACTGATTCTCTGACCCTAAACGCACAAAGCTTTGAAGCACCTGCAAAGAGCTTTTCAAAAGCTATGTTTTATCCTCCCTGTTTGGGGTTCATGTCCTTAAAAGAGAATATATATCCAAATTATACAAAAATATATTCTTAAGCAAATTTTTATAATCTTAAACCTTATGATTTGAAAAATTACTAAAAGGCTACTGCAAACCTGAGAAAGAAGAGGAGAAAGGAGATACTATTTGCCAGAGAGGCATGGGGAAACCAGAGTAACAGCTATATCACACCTTTGTTAAATGGAAGAGAAGGGGAGAAACTGCACAGCTAGCACTAGCTGTCTCACTGTGGGTAACCTTGGATGACAGAGAATGGCAAAGCAGAAAAAAACAAAGGACACTGTCGAAGATCTGTTGACAAATATCTCCCCTGTTTATTCTACCAACTGAATATTAATTTTGCTTAACAAAACCCTTTCATAAAATGTAAATATACCCTTGGAGAGTTAAACCTATTGATCTTTATACCTTTACCCTGAGTTGCTCTAATTAGGTTGTCTACAACATAGCCAAACTTTTGGGGAATGTTGAGGCTTTTCTTTAATGTTTATTTTTGAGAGAGAGAGAGAGTGCAAGCAGGGGAAGGACAGAGAGAAAGAGGGACAGAGGATCCAAAACTGGCTCTGTGCTGACAGCAGCAACCCCCAGAGGTGGGGCCGAAATCATGAACCCAGAGATCAGAGATCATGACCTGAGCAGAAGTCCGAGGCTCAACCAACTGAACCACCCAGGTGCCCCAAGAAAGTTGAGTTTTAATTGAGTGTTTTGACTGAAGCATGGAAAATTTCAGAGTAAAACCCATGAAGATCTCTGGACAGTCTAAGAACAGGATGACTGAGAAAGGTGGAATGATGAGACACTAAGGAAGAACAGGGCAGGGGAAAGGAAGTGAAAAAATACCTACTTTACAATTTTGCCACAGAAAAATAAGAGGTTATGATTCAAAGATCTCAAAGTTTCCTTTCCGCTCTATAATTCTGAGGGCTATTATGCAAAGAATGAAATGTTTTACATACCAAATCATAATATGCTACGTTTTCCTTCCTGGAATCTATACCATCCAACTATTAAAGCAAAAGAGATCCCTTTTCTACCTCAACATTACAGAGTAATTTACCAGAACTAGTTTCAGAGGACAACCAAAAGGAAATCAAAAAGAGAAATCACAGGGAAGTAAATACCTTTCTAAAAAAGAAATGAATAATACACCCTCCAATACTTTGATAATTAGTATTTGATGGCTGAACGAAATCAGCAGTCCAAAAGAGATATAGATTACTGGAATGGCTCAGAACACCTACCCAGGAACACACTAAATAAGAACTCTCATCAGCCAGGACAGAAAAAGTTAAGAAAGGAGGGAATATTTCCCTACCAGCCTCAAGGCATTACCTTCACCCTGCATAACAGTTCGGTCCTTTGCATCCTTCTAACTACCTTCCTATCGCCTCTGCATTATCCACCAGTCACATCTGTCTCCACAATCACCCCTGTGGATCTCCTCCACAAAGTTTACCTTTTGCTTGTTGGTCTCGCTTGAATCTCTCTGCCCAGGGTTTACAACAGACACCTGCTCAACTCTGGCTCCTTCCACGAAACCCCTAAGGCTCCAGGCAGGTCAGTGGTTAGCGCCGGCCACCCCATTCTCTAGCAGAGTAAGAAGGTCTGTGGGATCACAACTTCGAGAGGTTTGCGTCTCCATACCCTCATACCCAGAGCTCCCCCTTTCTCCCGGGGATCGTCCTCACTCACAGCGTACAGTGTGGAAGGCGCACCGCGGCTTCTTCTCGAAACTCTCGCCTAACTTGAGAACCCGCTCGCGATGATCGATGCGCGAGTGTCCCGCAGCTCCATTCATCGTTATCTCCTGGCTCTGACTTTACCTCAGCCACCTGCGCTCACTGTCATCTGCCACCTCATCCTGAAGCAGCTGCACTTGCTGCGGCCGGGACAGCTACCAGACCCCGCCCCGCGCCCGACGCGCGCGGACCCACCAGAAGCCTCCCGCGTGCTGATTGGCTGCCCGGAGAAGGGCGCCCCGCCCCTGGCTCCAAGGATCCTGGTCCCGCCTCCAGGCCCCTTCCCGCGTTGCGACGCGCGCCGCCCGGGAAAGGCCGCGCAGCTGAGGTGCTTGGTGGGACGTGGGTTCTTCGGCGAAGAGAGTATGAGGTAACCCGTCTGAGGTGGCGACTGGGGCGGGAGAGAGTCCCGGGTGCCGGGAGGCCTGGACCATAGGCTTCTGGGCCAAGTGTCCCAGCTCGTAGAAGCTCCTAACGGAAGAATCTGTGCCCTTTCTGTGGAGATCTCTAGTAGAAACTGAAGCCCGGAGAGGGGCGGAAGCGGGGCACAAGGCCTGGTGTTTTGCCCCAAGGCCTGTGTTTTACCCCAAGGCCTGGTGTTTTGCCCCAAGGCCTGGTAGCGCCGAAGCTGGGTTTAGAATCCGGAGTGAACGAGCCTGCGGCTTCAGAGCCTCAGACCTTGGACCTGACTGGAGGCGACGCCGTTACCTTAGCAATCAACTCCTGATTTCTGTACCAGAGAAAGTTCCCGGTGGTGTTAGGACGCGACAGGGGACGGGGAATATGGGGGGGGAAAGATTCGGAGTTAGAAATCACAGTGTTTAGGATCAGTTGCAACGAGATTGCATTAGGTAGTCTTATTTATTTCCTTTACAATGTACTTTGGAGGCAGTAAACGGCACGGCCAGAAAGACGAAATTCCGAAAGGATCAAGGCCACAGTTCGTGCTGTGCCTTGGGTAATAATTGAAAAATAATCCTTTTTTTTTTTTCTTGCCAAAAGTTCATGAGTTTAATGGTAAAGATGAGAGAAGTGTTGTATTAGGAGAGAAGCACCCAAGAGAAAGTTAATAGATGGTTACCATAACGAGTGGTTGTTTTTCAGGGTAAATATGTAAAAGAACTCTACGCCGTGGTTTAACCTGTACCGTAGCCAAATTTGTCAATTTTTTGTTCTTGGCAAGTAGATGAATGTGTCTCCCTTAATCTATCTGCTTGTGTAAATTATACTTTTATAAGGCGTATTCAGACTGTTTGGTGTGGTAATCAAGTGCTTCAGGTTCTGGAGCCAGAATTTTTGGATTTGAACCCTAGCTTGATACTTTACAGTGTGACTTTATGCAAACTAAAGTATACTCATTATTAAAATTGCAGGGGATAATAGTGCTTATTCCTTAGAGTTGTTGAGAGGGTTAAGTGAATTAATACATGAAAGGATTTATAACAGTTCACAGCACATAGTTAAAGCTCTCCAAATGGTTATCGTTATTGATGTATAACTCTACTATCCGACAGCATTTTAGAACCATCCTTGGTTTCTGCTTTCTTTTCTAAATCTTGAATTATTCTAGAAAGTAGGAATTTTGTTTATTTTACTGATAAGAAAACTGGTTCAGAGAAGCCCAGTCCTCTGACTCTCTGGTCTCTTTTCTTATTATCTGTGTCCTCTATTTGGCACTTAAAGTATTTTATATAATTATTTTATTTTACATATATGTATATATGTGTGTGTACTTTTCTTTCCCAACCAGCACATGAACAGGGACTGTGTCCTGTATAAAATCTTTGTGACCTATGCATCTAACATAGTGCTCTACATACATGGTTGGTGATGATGATAATATTTCAGTGATCTTTTATTATGTTAGCTAGAGTGCAACAACAGTGCTTTAAGCCTATTTTACATGAAAAAGACTTCCAGTTAGAAATCTGAGGTTTCCATAATCCTAATAAAGAGGAAAGCAAAGAGTCAAGAAATTGACTTTGAGTGCCCAAAGTTTGTGCATTTACTCATTCTTTCAACATATATTTATTAAGTATCTACCAGGTATGGACAAAAGCACTAGTGTAGTCTCTGGGAATATGGCAGTGAAACAGAGAGATAAGAAGGCAGCCACCAAGGATGGTATGAGCTTTGCTGTCATGAAGCTTACCTTCTAGTGTGAATTTCCACCAAACGTATTAAAATGAACCAGGTTGCATGAGTCCAGGAGTAAAACAAAACAAAACAGATTAATGAATTAAATAGAGTTCAAAAATAGTCCCAAGCAACATTTCAGGTTGCTTCATTTAGGTCTATTCTTGACATATTACCTCAGGAATTTATGACCGCTGTATGCATTTGTTCTTTTCCATCTAACTTAAAAAATATTGTCATATTTCTATCTTACACTATTCACAAATAACTTAAATGTGTATTGAATATATAAAGATATAAATAAATGAAGATATAACTAAAGCAAACCCATTAAAACACCAGAAAAAATTAAGAGACTATATTTTAACTCTTAGGGTTAGGGAGGATCTTTCTAAGAATGACACCAAGGTAGAAGTCATAGAGGAAAAGATTGTTATACTTGACTACATGAAAATTGTGAAACTGTGGTAGATACCATAGTCAAACAAAAAATAAATGACAATGAGAAATTATTTACAGCCAGTATAAAGATAAAAGGTTTATATCCACGTATGAAAAGCCGAAAGCTTTTACAAAAGAATAAGCCAGTAGGAAAATTGTTGAAGGATATAAATAGAAAATATATAAAAGAAGAAATAGCTGGGGAACATGAATGTGCTTGTTTAATAATCAAAGCAATACAAGTTAAAACAAGATGATATCATTTTCCATCTAGAAGATTGGTAGAAATGTAAAAGATAATGGTATGTATCAGTAAAGGCATAGTAAAAAGAACACCCTCATATGTTGTTAGTGGAAGTATAAGTTGGAATACCCATTTTGAAGAAAAATTTGGTACCATCTAATCAAAATTTTAAAAATTTATATCCTGCCACCCAGCCATCTGACTTCAAAGCGAAATTCATCCTGCAAGATTCTACCATGAATGCATAAAGATGTGTACATTCATAGTCATTGCAGCATTGTTGGTAATAGCATAGTCTGAATGACCTCCAGTAGAGGGGATGGTTTAAATATATTTTGATGCACTCTTACAAAGGAAGATAGCATAATGCAACCATTGGAAAGAGTGAGATAACTGTATCCACTGTCTTGGGGAGTTGTATGCCTACTGTGTGTCAGGAGTGACACCAGGAGTTGTGCTGGGCTTTCTTTGAAATATTTTCAGAAAACTTATATTTTATTTTATTTTTATTTATTTTATTTTTTTTTAACATTTATTTATTTTTGAGACATAGAGACAGGGCATGAGCAGGAGAAGGGCAGAGAGAGAGGGAGACACAGAATTCGAAGCAGGCTCCAGGCTCTGAGCTGTCAGCACAGAGCCCGACGCGGGGCTCGAACTCACAGACCGTGAGATCATGACCTGAGCCGAAGTTGGCCGCCTAACCGACTGAGCCACCCAGGCGCCCCAAAACTTATATTTTAATGATTTATATTTTACCTAAAACGGATGACATGTCAATGCTTATATTATGTCTAACTCCTCAATATAAAGGGCAGACAGTGGTGCCAGTTTTGAAAAATAATACCTAAAAATAAGTGAGAAGTATGTCATTTGGGAATATATCTTATGTTTTTTATTATTTTACATAGAAGGGAATATAATGAACATTGTATCTAAAACCATGGACTTTGGAGTCAGACTGATCTGGATTTGAATACTGACTCCACCAGATGCTGGTGGAGCCATGATAGGTTTCTTCTTCAAGCTTTATATTTCTTATCTGTAAAATGAGATGATTACAGGTTAAACCTCATAGTCCTATTGTGAGGATTAAATAAGGTAATACATGTAAAAGCACTGAGTACAATGCTTAGTTCATAGTAAATAATATATGTTGGATTTTATTGTAAGTAAAGATTGTACTTTTTGTTAAATAACGATACCCATTGAGCTTTGAATGCCATAAATAGCAAGTTGAATTGGGATGTGTTTTTTATTTAATTTTAAGATCATTGATTTTATGGTGATGAAAAAGAATGAAACCTTGCCATTTGCAAAACGTGGATAGAACTGGAGGGTATTATGCTAAGCAAAATAAGTCAGTCAGAGAAAGACAGATACCACATGATTTCACTAATATGTGGAATTTGAGACACTTAACATGATCATAGGGGAAGGGAAGGAAAAATAAGTTACAAACAGAGAGGGAGGCAAACCATGAGTGAACAAACTGAGGGTTGATGGGGGGTGGGGTGAGGAAAATGGGTGATAGACATTAGGGAGGGCGCTTGGTGGGATGAGCCCTGAGTGTTGTATGTAAGTTACAAATCACAGGATTCTACTCCTGAAGCCAAGACCACACTAATGTAAGAACTTAAAAAAAAATGATAATTTGATATACTATGCTATTTATAAATAAGCTTTTGTTATGTTATAATTACATCCCATTTCTGAATTGTGTGTTGAGGATCCCCAAGACCAATCCAAAGTTCAGTGATTCCCCGGGAGGGCTCACACCTCTTAGGATAAAGTCATATTTGTGGCTGTGATTTACAGTGAGGGAATACAAAGCAAAATCAGCAACAAGAAAAGGCAAATGGGGCAAAATCCAGAGGAAATCAGGTGCAAACTTCCAAGTCTTCTCCCAGTAGGTTCACATAGGACATAATTCTTCCTATAATGAGTTGTGACATTTTGAAGTGTTGTCTACCAAGGAAGCTCACTAGATACTCAGTGACAAGGGTCTTTATTGGAGATGGTCATGTAGGCATCCTCTACTACAAAGTACCAGAATTCCAAACTTTTGGAAGGAGAGCAGGCATTCTGCATAAACCACATTGTTTTTTACAGACACTTTAGGTACAGTGTACCACTCTTATTAAGGAATGGTGGAAACCCTTCTGAAATCCAAGTTCCTAGGCACCAGCCAAGGGCCAACTTTATCTCAGGCTTATGTTAGCTCTTTTCTGCACATTGAGTGTCTCTTCTGATCAAAGAAACTAATTTCTATCTCAGGATTATTGTGCAGATTAGAAAGTGAATGTGGAGCATCTAGCACTGTTCTTGACTCTTCGTGCATGATAAATAATACCTGCTGTAGCTGTCACAGTAAGTTATAAGAGTCTCTTTTTCAGAGGTATTCTAGTTAGAAAAACTAGAATTTCCTATAAGGAAGAAATTGAAAAATCTATCCTTCACTTTTCAAAGCAAGCTAAGCAAATTTTATTTATATTGAAACTATTTTTCAAACATTATTTAGGGAGCAAATGTTTTAGGGCTGTTTGACCTTTATCTTTTTGATTCTGTTAAAACATAGGTGATAAGAAATGAAGCCCACAGGTACAGATCCAAGGATCTTATCTCTAGCTGCTGAAGTTGCAAAAAGTCCTGAGCAAAATGTCCCTGTTATACTGTTGAAATTAAAAGGTAAGAAATTCTTTTTGTGATTGGCTAGCACTGTTTAAGGAACAAAACAATTCCATCATGGGTATAGTTTTAGCATTTGTTTCTAATTTGTTCAGAGAAATCTTAACATTATGATAAAGCAGTGATATTTTTCCTTTTTAAAGTATTTTTAGTTATTTCTCAAACTATAAAAATACAAAAAGCTCTTGGATTTATTGGGCAAAAATAAGTATATCTTCTTTCCTTTTGCTTTAGAAATAATAAACAATACACCTTTAGGAAGCTCAGAATTGAAGAAAATAAAACAAGATATATATTGTTATGACCTCATTCGGTATTGCCTTTTGGTCTTCAGTCAAGATTGTTCTCGAATTCAGGGTGGTTGGACTACAGTTTCCCAGCTTACACAGATATTAAGGTAAAAGGAAGTAATAACTCCTCTTGTTCTTGACGGATGTAGTAGTAGATTCTTATTTTCAACATTTGCTTCTCATTATTCATCTGCTTAACAAGAATTGGCAACCTTCTGTGGTAGGTTATGGTTGTACTTTTCCTTCATACCATATATTATTGTTTGTAGCTATATTTGTGAATATTTCACTCTCTAAAATTTTGCTACATAAGTCCTATGGAGATGGCGATCATGTCTTTTCCTCACCACTGAGTCCCAAGTACTTAACAGACTCTATTGACTAAGGAATATATGAAGAAATGAAGATTTTTTAAGGTCTGGCTCTATACTGGAAAAAGTTACAATAGAGATGGGATGACAGTCATGTGACTTTATCATGCAAGGCTAAATGAAATAGGTGCTAAAATGAAAGACATAAGCAAAGTACTATAGGAGAACAGATACAGAAGCTAGTCATTTCGTATTGTGTTGATTTAGGTATCTCAATTGTATATTTCATTAGGTAACCCAAATCCTGTCAATAAAATTTAGAAGATCAAAATCTTTTATTTTTAAAGGAGGTAATAAAATAAACCAGTTGTTCCCAGTGCCTAAGCCACTTTCTAATTAAGTAACTGCATGCATGCGTTACTAATTGGATCTTACCTTTCAAAACTGCTTATTCCTAATTTGTTATATAAAGGCCGGATTCAATGTGTATAGTTAGAAAAAACAATGAACAGATATATATAATATTATTTTTTATACTTTAATTTTTAAAATTATTTCCTAAAGTGAATAGGCCTAATGTCTTTGTTTTGATTAGATATATTAGCTCATGAAAATTGATTGAGCAAGGCTCTCTGGGGTGGAATCCAAGTCTTAAGAAATCCCCATGTACAAAAAACATAATATCTTTATTAATGTTCACAATCAAAATATGTACTCTTAAATAATTAACTTTAGCAACCGAAAGAGAAAGAGAAATTAACTTTAGGATTGATGTGCAAAAAAAAAAAAGTATATTGAGCATTAACCAGCTAAATTTTTAGCATACTCTTATGTAGTCACCAGAGTTTATCAGTGTCTTCACATTATGTTGAAAAGCCTGTAACAGCAGTGTTTACTCATTAGAAATCAGTCTTGGGTTGGGGACTCTTGTTAGTATTAGTTTACACCGGGGGGTGCCTGGGTGGCTCAGTTGGTTAAGTATTAGTTTACACCAATACTTTTTATTATCAAGAGGTTTGAATATACCCATTTCATATCTAGGGAGTGACTTTTATGTGAAGTTTCAAGAGGACTCATTTCTCTAAATGAGTTTATCCCCTTAAATGTAAATTGTGAAGTGTCCCTAATAAAGCAAGGTTTTTGTGGTTAACTCTTCTATTATAAGGAATGTGTAGTCAGATATTCAGCAGACTTTAAGAAAATAGATCTTTTGGAGAGTAGAGGAGTATTTGATTTCTTAATCTATCCCTTGCAGACTAATCCTACCCTGAGTATTTTTCAACTCTCAGATGTCTCAAAGGTATCAGCACACACGTTTTTCATGAATTAGACTCCCAAAGTATTGTATTGCTTTTAAAGTGTTTTTAGCTCATTCACTGAAAACTTGCCTTGTTTCTCTTTATTGTGAGTCAAGTGTATTTTGTTTCCTGAAAGGTTGACAAGTAGGTTTTTAGAACATATGAGTCCTAGCTCTCAGTACAGGCAAAGTTCATACCACTGGACTTCCTTCTCTAGAAAGTTGTAATACTTATTTTCCAGCAAAAGTTCTTTATTGGCTTGGCAACAAAAGAGATACTAAAAATTCTCATTAAGGCACAGTGTTGTCCGTAGAAGTTCTGGCATTCAACTAAAATTTATAATTAACAGAAACAGTCACAGACTTATGCTTTTATTTTAGTCACTGCTGTGTGGGCTTGGAGCCAGGAGAAGATGCAGAGGAATTTTACAATGAATTACTTCCATCAGCTGCAGAAAATTTTCTGGTTTTGGGGAGGCGATTGCAAACATGTTTCATCAATGCCGCTAAGGTAAATGTGTTTATTCAGTATTTTAGTAGCCAAAATTCTTAAGAAGATGTTCCACATTATTTTTCACATGTGCAGTATTTGGCTGAAAGTACAATTAGAGTAGTGGATTCACACATTTTTGAAATTATAACCAAAAAAACCTCTTTGTGAAATTTTAAAGTGCTGGCTAAAGTATACTATATGACATTTTGAAGGATCTGCTTTGCTTCTCAACTTTGAGAGCACCCATAGACATTTATTTCCATATAGCATCTTTCTAAAACATACGTTCTACTTAACAGTAGAGGAAAGTATTGTTCTGTGGCCCAAAACTTTTCTAATAGCTTCTGTGGCAAAGAACAATAAAAGTGAACTTTCTATTTGATCTTTCAGATCTTTCATAGTCAAAATATTTCAACTCAAACATAGGGCTTATTAAGTCCAGCAAGTACTTCTTGGGTGGATTGTGCTAAATGCTGAATGTACTATTTTTTTTTAACCCACAGATTACTTAGAAATATGTTGCTTAATTTCCAAATATTTGAGAATTTTCTGTTTTTAAAGTTTTTATTTAAATTCCAGTTAGTTATCATGCAGCGTAATACTAGTTTCAAGTGTACAATTTAATGATTCAACTTTCCATACAACACCTGGAGCTCATCACAAGTACATTCCTTAATCCCCATCATCTATTTAACCCATCTTCCCACCCACCTCCCCTCTAATAACCATCAATTTGTTCTCTATAGTTAAGAATCTGTTTCTTGGTTTGCCTCTCTTTTTCCCCCCATGATTGTTTTATTTTTAAATTCCACATGTGAGTGAATTCTCTTGATATTTTTTTGTTACCAATTTCTACCTTAATTCTATTGTGATCAGATAACGTACTCTATCTTTCAATCCTTTGAAATTTTTTCAGACTTGTTTTATGACCCTTTTACCTCGGTGAATGTTTCATTACAAGCAGTCCTTGGTTTGCACAGTGCTATCTTAGTTGAAACTCATGCATGTCAGAACCATGTAAAGATTTTGATATGGCACAAGTTTCGTTTAACATGGTACCATGCAAAAAGCAAGGACTGCTTGTATACTTGAATGTGAACTCTGTATTTGTTGTGTGGAATGTTCTGTGAATATCAGATCAATTCATTTATAAAATCTATAGGAGTCATAAGACTACATGGCTGAAACTCTATCTTGTAATACTTCGTGACTATATATACATTTGGCCTACTGCAATATTAAATTTTGAGAAGATTTCACAACTTTTGTGAATTATGAAGAAAAATAACTAAGTCATCATGAGATATTAAATTTCATTTGAGGTGCTTTAAGTATATAAAGAATACACATAAGTCTTAATGCACAGGCTAATAAAGTAGGCAAGATATTTCTTTAGATAGTTCTTGTAGGAAACCTAAGACAGATAGATTTTTAATTAAAAAACAAATTAAAAAATTATGAGTGAAATTGAATGAGACATATAATATGGATAAGATAGTAGTTTGAGTATAAGAAGTATTGTTGACAGAGGCACGCGGGGTCTCGGTTGGTTAAGTGTCCAACTTTGGCTCAGGTTGTGATCTCACAGTTCATGAATTTGAGCCCCACAGTGGGCTCCGCACTGACAGCTCAGAGCCTGAAGCCTGCTTCAGATACTATGTCTCCCTCTGTTTCTGCCCCTCCCCTGCTCATGCTCTGTCTTTGTCTCAAAACTAAACATTAACAACAAATTTAAAAAAAAGAAGTATTGTTGACAGAGAATTTAACTTAGTGGTAGAGTATATAGACTTTCCATGTAATAGGTCACAAATTCTTCCAGCATCTCCATTGGCATTTTGAGGGATGCTAGCAATAAATAAATTTTATATATTTGCTAGACTTAATTAATTAATTCAAGTCAATTAAAGCAGCACAAACTTGGGAATTTGTGTTAGACTTAATTTCTTTTCCTGGCTTTGCCACAAACTAACTCTGGGTTCTTGGGCAAATGACTTGATTTCACTGTACCTCAGTTTCCTCCTTTGTAAAATTATTTCTCTTTTCTTTCTAAATGTTTTTTTAATGTTTATTTATTTTTGAAGGAGAGAACAGAGTATGAGTGGGAGAGGGACAGAGAGAAAGGGAGACACAGAATCTAAAGCAGGCTCCAGGCTCTGAGCCATCAGCACAGAGCTCCACGGGAGGCTGGAACTCACAAACTGTGAGATCATGACCTGAGCCGAAATTGTACGCTTAACCGACTGAGCCACCCAGGCGCCCTTGTAAAATGATTTCTATCTCATGATTAGCTTAGACCATTAAGACAGCTTTATGTTTTCTTCAGAGTATTTTTATTTAATATTAGTGGCAGTAGTAATTACATCTTTTCATTTTATAGTCCTTTAAAACTTTTCATAATACTTTCCTACTCTTTATTATGATATTTGTATAGAAACAAAAACTCCTTTAGTAATACATTAAAGGAACTAAACTACAGCAAAAGAGAGCCACCTTATCACAGGACAAAATTAAAATAGGGAGATAAAAAGGAGATTACAGAGATGCTTGGGTGGCTTAGTTGGTTAAGCATCCAATTCTTGATTTTGGCTCAGGTCATGATTCCAGGATCATGGGGTTGAGCTCCGCATTGGGCTCTGTGCTGAACATGGAGCCTGCTTGAGATTTCTCTCTCTCTCTCTCTCTCTCTCTCTCTCTCTCTGTCAAATAAGAAAAAAAAGAAAAAAAAGGAGATTACAAGAAAACTGAGTTTATAAGTTTTATCTACCTAGGTGTTTCCCAATCAAAAAAATTTGGTGGCCCTGGCGTCTGGGTGGCTCAGTCAGTTAACCTGACTTTGGGTCAGGTCATGGTCTCATGGTTTGCTGGTGAGTTTGAGACGTACCTTGGGCTCTGCACTGACAGCCTGAAGCCTGCTTAGATCCTCTGTCTCCCTCTCTCTCTCTGTGCCTCCTCTGCTTATGTGCACACATGTGCACTCTTTCTAAAAACATAAATAAACAGTTAAAAAAAAGCCGAACTCATTGTCTAAAGAACCAGACACATTAAAAAAATTTTTTTTTGATTAGCTGGCATATAGGTAGTAGATCACATGGTGGAATCTGGCCTAAACTGCAAACTGGTTAAAATATACACACACACACAAACATTTACATCTTGCTGTAAGAAAAATACCCAACCAAAAATTTTGAAGTGACTTAGGGTAAATTTTGTTAACCAGTCTCAGAAGCTATGAATTTATGGGTGGCATTATATAATGGTTTTTTAAGGAAAACCTGAAGTCTAGGAGCCCAGCACTATCCTTTGAGATTGACAACAATGAAGATTACCATGCTGTTTCTGCTGTGTCTTTTGGTGAAATTGGCAAAGGCACTCTACTGGACTAAAGTAATTCTTGATCTAATGTGACATTTCTTTCTTTTTTTGGTTTTTGGGTTTTTTGATTGTTATTGTATTTAAGTTAGCATATATCTATTTAAGCACCTACCTAACCCTGTGCTAAAACAATAGGAAGAAAATACTTTTATTATTATGATAATCATTGCAATCATAACGCTTTTGCTGTTGTCATCATTACTTTTGTGCTAGAGTACGAACATTTAAGACATGGATAAAATTAGTGGACATTCTACAACTTTCATCGAAGTAACATGGCCAGTAAATGACAGAATTGTGAACAAAATCTATTTCTTATTTGCCATTGCGACATATACTCTAATTTACTAATCACCCTATTTTCCAGAAAGGAAGAATCAGAAAAACTTGTCACTTATCTGTAGAATAAATACTGATTGAACACAGTACTATGTCAGAACTATTTTAGACACTGAGTGTCTAATGGAGAACTAAATAACATGGTCTCTGCCCTCATGGAGTCATAGATTAGAAGCTACAACCAAAATGTGCTAATAATAATGCTTTACGTGGTGATACCTACATTTGCATTTAGCAGTGATTTTCAACCCTGGCTGCATAACCAAATCAGCCACCTAACTCTGTAAAAATACAGATGTTCAGACTTTGACTTTGGAGATTCAAATTGTTTGGGTTAAAGCCTGTATATGAATATGTTATATTTTAAAAAAAGCTCCACAGTGATTCTGATGCATAGCCAGTGCTGAGAAATCCTAATATATCAACTTGTAGTTCTTATATGATTTATGTTGTCTCATTTGACCTCTGGATAACAACCATTTCTCTAGTAAGTAGAGTAGGTGTCACTAGCCTCTCACACAAGTTTTATAAAATAAGAAACTAAAGGCTACAAGATCATAATAGCTAATAAGTCAGATCCAGCAACCAGGTTCTCTGATTCCCCAGAGGGAAGTTTCTCTCTCTCTCTCTTTTTTATATAAAGCAATTAGAGAAAAGTAAATTGGGTTTGTGTGTGTGTTGTGTGTATTAAGGGTGAAGAAAAAGATGAATTACTACACTTTTTCCAAATTGTGACTGATTCTCTCTTCTGGCTCTTGGGAGGCCATATTCAACTCATCCAAAATGGTAAGAGAAAAGATTTTTAAGGTAACTTGATAATCATTGTAAAGTACCTGCTAACAGCTTGTTTTTCTCTTCTTTCTAAAAATAAGTATCTCATTAACTATACGGATAACCACAGTTAAATGAAACTATGTTGAAATAACCACACACACACAAAATAAAAGTCCATCTGTACATTCCAGCTTTAAATAGTCAACATTGACAATGTGAATATTAAAGAGAAAATTGCTTAAATATAATTTAAATACAGTTTTTTTCTTAGCATTTTCTATTTAACAAATAGAAATATCTATTTAATCAAATATAAGGATTAATGATAATTTTAACAATTTAGGGAAAAAGTTTTTTCTAAGCTCCAAAGATTACATCTGTATTTTAGTGTGAGAGAAATCCCTATGTACAGAGTATCTATGATTTAATTTATAGCCTAACTGTTCATGTAAGGGTAAGCTTTTATATATTGACATTTTATTGAAGTCGATCGTTATTTTATAGGATATTTCTACACCTGAGAAATATAAACATGCATTTTATGTTTTCTTAAGACTAGGGAAGTAATCTTTAATGATAATTGTGGTAACATTCATATCCTCTTGAAAGATTTAGTCTAAGATAAATGTAACTATGTAAGAACAGCATAGGAACATTGTTTGACTTTTTTTAGAAAGTAAAAATAGAATTCAATTTGTATTTTTAATTTTATTTTTTTCTCAGAATTATGCATGCACATAAAGAATCAAATAATTCTATAAGGATTGTTAAAAACACAAACCCTGGCCCTTGTGCCTTATTTCATGTCCTTTCTTCAAAGGCAGCTACTTCCAATTAGTATAACTAATACTTGGGGTACTTATATCCATTTGAAGCTAAGTAGACCCAAACACCAGGACCTCTGAATTCCTAATGAATAGTCTCTCTCACTTTTTTTTTATACTTCAGTACTTCCTTTTCTTTTAAAGCCATATCTATTTGTTTCCCATTACGAAACAAATATTATTAAGAGCCCAATTTAAACAGCTATTTTACCAAAAAATATAAAGTACTTAGTTTTATTATACTATAATGGGAGGTAAAAGGCCTAGTAAAAAAAGAGACAGCAAGAGAGACAATACTTGAATAACTTTTAAAATATGCCATTTTTTCTTCCAGAAATAGTAACTACAACAAATATGACAGTGTTCCTCAGGTCATTCTGTAGATTTAAAATATCAATAAAGTATGTATTAATACTAAATTACATGGTGTGAAATTCATATACAAAAAATAAATGGGTACAAAATTGGGGTCTCCAGTAACCTTTCTCTTTAAAAAGAATCAGCTCTTGGAGAAATGGCTGACTATAGGTCTAAGATAGAAGATATGCAAGGTAAGCCTGAAGTATTTTTGTATAGCAAATAGAAAGGAAGCAATCAAAGTTTATTGGGATTCTGTGAAAAGGATTCAGGAGCCAAAATAAGGAGGCTTCTATTAGCCAAAAATGGGAAATTAGAAGAGTAATAAGGATAATAACTACTGAGGATAAAAATATATCTACTATTTAAAAAAGTACCATTAGTGTCTACTAGGGAACCAATTCATTTTGAAAACTGATAAATTGAAGAGTTCAGCATTTCTCTTGCCTTTTCTTATGTATTGATGAGAGAAATTTCTTTTTATAAAAGTATTCCAATGGGTGAAAAAGATAACGGTAGAATATCGCCATTGTACAACTATTAGTAAATGAACAGATTTAGGAATTAATCATCCATCACTGTCAAAATTTGAGAAGTACCTCCTAATGGCTCAGCATAACCTCACATATGAAATGTACGTTCCAAAAATTCAAACCTGAATCATTTTGATCCTCCAGCTCTAATTAACTAATTTATAGGTGAGAGAAGCATTAAATTACATCCCAGGAATACAGTTAGCAATCTAGACTGTGGAAAGCTCATAGGACAATTGACATAGTTTTGTCAACAAATAAATTATGAGGAAAAAAAAAAGTAGAGAAGGAATCCATAGATTAAAGAAATTTGAATGATAACCAGTTACAATGTATAATATATGCACTGTGTGAATCTTATTTAGATCTTGAGTCAAATAAACTTTAAAAATTCACAAAATAATTGGAAATTGGAACACTGACTGGATATTTGATAAAAGTAAGGAATCATTATTTAGGCCAAAGTAAGGAGGCTTCTATTAGCCAAAAATGGCATTTAGGTTAGATATGGTTATTTTTTTAATAATTCATATCTTTTGGGAGTATATGTTGAAGTATTTGTGGATAAAATAATTGATGTATTGGATTTGCTTCAAAATAAAATAGGCTAGAAGTGGGTAGGCTAGGTAAAAGAAGATTGGTCATAATTTGATTATTGTTAAGGTTGAATGACTATATGCAGAATCATGATATTCTTCTACCTACTTTTGTGAAGGTTGGAAGCATTCATTATAAAAAGTTTAAATGGGCACAAGTATTAGTTTTGGTTTGGGGACCAAATAGTTATCTGACACTCAATAAAAACAGCTACACTTGGGGGCACCTGGATGGCTCAGTTGGTTAAGTCTCCAACTTCATCTCAGGTCATCATCTCACAGTTCGTGAGTTCGAGCCCCATGTCAGGCTCTGTGCTGACAGCTCAGAGCATGGAGGCTGCTTCAGATTCTATGTCTTCTTCTCTCTCTCTCTGCCCCTTCCTTGCTCACACTCTGTCTCTTTCTACCTCAGAAAATGAATTAAAAAGTTTAAAAATTAAAAACAACTACACTTGAACAACAGAGGCTCCAAAGGGCATGGCACAATCAGTTAAGCATCTGACTTCAGCTCAAGTCATGATCTCAACACTTCTAGCCCTGCTGTGGGTGAGCTCCAGTCCTGCTTTGAGTGAGCCCTGCTTCTCTCTTTCTTTCTCCCACTTTAGGTGAGCCCTGCTTCTCTCTTTCTTTCTCTCTCTCTCTCTCTCTCTCTCTCTGCCCCTTGTGAGATTCTTTCTCTATCCCCCTCTGTCTCTGCCCCTGGCTCACTTGCACCTTCCGTCTCTCTCAAAAAAATAAATAAAAAATAAAAAGAGTACTAATAAAACATCTTTAAGTAGATGAAAATGATATAATGTACTCTTTCCAGTTATAAAGAAGATTCTTTTACTATTGAAGTAATAGAAAATAAGAAGCTATAGAAATATTTAATAGTGGAATTATTTTTTTTGAAGTTGCTAAATGTTAAAAAAATTGATGTTTAGTAAAATATTGAAGTATTGGACTTTGTAAATAGAAGAACAGTAATTCATATGTGAAAGAAATCAAATATATTTTCTCAGGAGAGAGAAGAGGAAAAGAGTAAAGTTGTTTCATGGAAGCTAAGATAGTATTCACAGGACTGCCTTGCCTGCACACCTGATCCCACTTTAATTAAAATTCTGATAAGTTGAGAAGGAAGTAGAAACTGACATTTACTGGGAACCTGTCCAGTAGGGTAGGTTGTGGGACATTTGGCAGTAGTCTGTGAGAGAGCTATTCTTGTTTTACAGATGAGGAAATGGGAATTCTGAGAGGTTAAGCAATTTGCATAAGCATCCAATGTCAGGTCTTCATAACTGGCTTCTCAGAGCCTAAAAATTATAAACCAATAAAAACAAATGTAAGTAATAATTTCATTATTATTTAAGACAAAATATTAGCAAACTTGGCACATTATGTAATAATTAATTGTTTTAAGGATGTAAGCCAGTGTTTACAGTCATATGTAACATTTCCATTCCTTCATATTCTCTTTTCTTCCTAGGAAATTCGATATTATTCACTGAAATTTATTGCTAGAAAGATTCAAATTTAGGATATGCTTTATTTTATTTCTCATTTAATGGGAGATAACAATAGAGTCTTAGCTTAGTGGATGCTTTCTGTTTATAACTTTCATAAAATGGAATGACTTATTTATAGTTACTGAAACTGCCCATCTTAAAATCTTCTTTATTGTAAAGAATACAAAGGGAGGAATTTTAGCAGAAATGGTCATGCTTGGATTTGGTTTTGAAAAGAAATGAATCTCGATTGTATCATAGAATGTTTGTTTTAATTTTTTCTTTTCTTTTAGTACTACAAAGTGATCATTTCTTACACTTACTGCAAACTGACAACCTTCAAATAGGATCTACAGTCATGACTATGCTCCAGAATATACTACAGATCAACAGGTGATTTGGTTTTACAAAGCATTTATCAAAGTATTTATAATTTTTAACTTTTGGTACAGAAACATTACCAATTTTATTTCAATTTTGCTGAAATCATCAATTACATATGACTTGTACATGATACTTCAAGAGCTCTGTTACTACTGTTGTCTTTCAGAAAAAAATATAAAATACCATAAAAGACTGGAAATTTATTATTGAATTGGTATCTCAGAGCTTAAGAATCTTGTAGACAAATATCAGTCTTAGAGAAGAAATATTTATGGTGCTATCTGAAGAAAAATATTGAGACCATAATAAAAAATGCTTAATCATATATTTATTTAGCAAACTGCAAGCTTACTATTATGCCAGGTGCTTTACTTAGAAGGACATAAAAGAACTGATAGCCAGTTTTTCCAGATTAAAATGGAAAAAACGTATACACAGTTGTAATAATTGATTCTTCCAGTTAAGTATGGATTTATTAAATGTCTGCTAAGCACTAAGTATGTGTCTGTCTTGGATACTCAAAGTTGATTTATATATAAAACTTGCTTTCAAATAGCTTACAGTATAGCGGAAGAGACCAACCCATGGATGTGATTACATTATGGCACATTAAGTTATAATTATAAAGGTATGCACAAGTATTAGAGGAGCTCCTAACCTAAACCAAGGGGTGATACTTCCTCAAGATGGTAACACCTGAGGAGAAACTTTAAGAATGAAAAGTTAGCCAGAGAGAAAGAAGAGATGGGCAGAGGCAATAACATAAGCAAATGCACAGAGATAAGAAATAACATGATGAGGATGAAAAGTGAGTACAATTCATTATTGCTGGCATCTACAGTTTGGCATGTGGAGGTGGCTAACAAGTTCCACAGACTTAAGTCATGAAGAACTTATATGTTGTGTTAGGGAAATCAAATTTTATCATATAGGTAATGGGACTATTAAAAGATTTTTAAAATGGATAAAAATAAGTATATTTCACTTACATTACTCAGGTCACTATGTAGAAGAAGAATTTAAGGGGGACAAAACTCTAGACAAAGAAGGCAATTAGCAGAAGCAACTACAGTGATCCAAGTGAAGTAATAAAATCTTGACCTTGAGCACTGGTACCAAATATTTTTTTTAAAACAAAGGATTTTAAAAACTAATGAAAACCATCAAGACTTTATTGCTATTTGTGATTGAGATGGAATCATTGAAATGGATTGACCCAACCACCTGAAGAAAACAAACACCAGGCAAAACATGAAACAACAGTTTTCAGGAAACTGGACTTCAGTCTGTGAAAGAAAAGTGAACCTAACAAAGAAAGGTGAACCTAACAATTTCTTTAACTCATAACATTGAGAGAGTTTCCAGGGAACAGGGAGGGGTGTCCTAGCCAGACTGGGTTGAAAAGGTAGAGGTGAGAGTCTAGGGAGAACAAAACAGCTACAGTTCACAATACACAACACCAGAGAAAAGAGAGCTACATGCAGAGAGAGCCCCAGAGATAAGAGTCTCCTTCCAGTATTTGGTAGAGTACTGATTGGCATATATACATGTGAAGAAACTACTCAATGTCAGAGAAAACAATAATCCAAAACAGTGAAAAGGAACAAGAAGTTCATACAGAGCCAAAAATATTGCCTAACTCCAGCAGCCAAGTGGAAAAATCTCATGAATAATAGAACATTGGGTAGAGTACTTAGGAAGGTTTCATCTCAGGAGTAGGGGGATAATTAGCACTAGACTGAACACATTCCAGACCATCCAAACAAACGCAGAACCCAAAAGGATCGAATTATTTCCAAGTAACTGCTCTGGTTTTTGAAAATGTCTTTATCTTAAAAATCTTCATTGTAAGGTATACAAAGTAGGAAGTTTAGCAGAAATGGTCGTGTTTTGATTTGATTTAATTTTTTTTTTAATTTTTTTTTTAACGTTTATTTATTTTTGAGAGACAGAGAGAGCGTGAGCAGGTGAAGGGCAGAGAGAGAGGCAGACACAGAATCCGAAGCAGGCTCCAGGCTCTGAGCCATCAGCACAGAGCCCGATGCGGGTCTCGAACTCACAGACCATAAGATCATGACCTGAGCTGAAGTCGGCCGCTCAACCGACTGAGCCACCTAGGCGCCCCTGATTTGGTTTTAAAGGGATGAGAAAATCCCACCTATGCTATCGTAGCATCTTTGATTTCTCTTTTTCCTCTTCCTTTAGTAATACAAGGTGGTAATTTCTTATAGTTACTACAAACTAAAGATCATCAGATAGGATCTACAATCATAACTATGCTATAGAATATACCACAGATTAATAGATGGCTTGGTTTTATAAACTGTTACTGGTATTTTAGTTTTGGTCAGAAGCATTACCAGTCTGATACTAATTTCACTAAATCATTGGCTGCATAGATTTGCACATAGAACTTGGAAATCTCAAATCAGATGAAAACTCAAAAATATTTTTAGGAATACACAAATACTAGCAACCAACAAGATAAAATTCATACAAGTACCAGGCATGCAAACATGCAGGAAAACAGGACCAATAATGAGAAGAATAGTTGATGAAGACTGACATATAGGTTAGAATTCATAGACAAGGACATTAGGATAGTTATAACTGTATTCCATGTTTTCAAAAAGTTTAATAGAGACCTATATGATACAAATCTCAGAGTGAACTTCTAGATATGAAAACTACAAACTCAAAAGGAAAAATACACTAGATAGGATTCACAGCAGATTAACACTGCAGATTAATGAACTTGAAGATATAGCAGTAGAAACAATCCATAATGAAACAAAAGGAATCAAGAAAGAAAAACACCTCAGTGGACTGTAGAACTGTTTCAAACAACATCATGCAAGCATAATTAGAGTATCTAAAGGAGGTAGTAGAGTTAGAAGAAAATATTTGAAGAAACCGTGTCTAAAAACTTTCCACATTTGTTGAAAACTGTAATAATCTTGAAATTCAAAAATGTCATCAAACCCCAAGGACAATAAAATATGACACCTATGACACCAAGGTACATTGAAATCAAAGCATTAAAGGGATGCCCGGGTGGCTTAGTCGGTTAAGCATCCAACTTCGGCTCAGGTCATGATCTCACGGCTTGTGGGTTCATGCCCGAAGTTGGGCTCTGTGCTAACAGCTCAGAGCCTGGATCCTGCTTTGGATTCTGTGTCTCCCTCTCTCTCGCTGCCCTTCCCCAGCTCATGTTCTGTCTGTCTCTCAAAAATAAACATTAAAAAAAAAAAAACAAAACATTAAAGCCAGTGATAAAGAGAAAATCTTAAAGGCAACCAGAAAAAAAAAAAAAAAGATGTTATACACAGAGGAATGGAGATAAGAATGACAGCAACTTTCTCATCAGAAGCAATGAGAAGAGTTGAGTAACATCTTTAAAATATTGAAAGAAAACAACTGTCAAACCTAGAATTTTATACCCAGTGGAAATATGTTTCAAAAACAAAGACAGAGTACTTTTTCAGAAATCACCAGCAGAGCCACACACAGTACAAGAAATGTTTAAGGAAGTCCTTCAACCAGAAGGAAAGATCTACACAAAATATTGAAGAATATCAGAAATAGTAATCATATTGTATAAATAACTATAAAAGATATTTTTCTTATTATGATATATATAATCATGTTTGCTTATACAACAATAATAATGTATTTGGAGGTTTATAACATATGTGTTAGTAGACTGTATTACAACAGTAACATAAAGGCTAGGAGGAAAGAAATGGAAGTGTGTTATAAACTTATAAATAGATTTCCCAGGCTATCATAAGTTCACTTTGTGCCTTTTTGCTTTTACAAAAGACCTACATTAGTCCCTGTTTTTGCTAACCAAAAGAAATTCAAAGACAATTTTCACTTCTACAAAATGGTAATTGCTTCTTCACTTTTATGCCATTTTAGTTTATAAAAGGTTTCATAGGAACACTCTAGTTTCTGATAGTGGGAGAAACCTGTACAAGAAGTAGTATGTCAATTAAAGTTAGTAGTATATCACCTGGATGGCTCAATTGGTTGAACGTTCAGCTCTGATTTCGGATAAGATTATGATCCTAGCATTGTGATTGAGTCCTGAGTCTGGCTCCATGCTGGGTGTGAAGCCTGCTTAAGATTCTTTCTCTCCTTCTCCCTTATTCGTGCACGCACTCTCTCTCTCAAAGAAAAGAAATAAATAATAATTATATGAAAACACACATAGATTAAAAGTGAAGGGACAAAAAAAGATACTCTATGCTAACTCTAGTAAAAAGAAACCTGGAATGCTATATTAATATCAGAAAAAGTAAGTTTCAGAAAAAAGAATGTTACCAGTGATGCTTATTTCATAATAAAGAATCAGTTCATCAGGAAAACATGTTTACTGACTTAACAGCAGAGATTCAAGGTACAAAGAAAAAATTGATAGACTTGCAAGGTGAAATTGACAAATCTATAATTAAAGTGAAAGATATCCATACCCCTTTCTTGATAATTTGTAGAATAAGTAGATAAAAAATTATGACTAGAGAAGATTTGAACAAATCAACCAACTTTTGATTGAAATCTTTAGAACACTCTACCAAAGAACAGCAGAATGAATGCACACTATTTTCAAATGTAAATAATATTTACATAGATAGGCCATTTGGGGGCCATAAAATAGGTTTTGATAAAGGTAAAAGGATTTAGGTTATTCAGAGTATATTCTCTAACTTCAATGAGTTAAACTAGAAATTAATACCAAGAAGACTTCCAAATACGTGGAAAATAATGCTTATCTAAGTAACCCAAAGAACAAAGGAAAAATAAAAAATTAAGTTAGGAGGTGTTTTTAAATAAATGGAAATGAAAACAGCATATCCTAATTTCTGGGATGTATCTAAATTAAAGCAATACTTAATGGGAAAATTTATATCACTTAATACCAACATAGGTTTCCTCCACTATCTGAAAGTAAAGCATTCATATAAAACCTTTCCTAAGCCAAAATGGTGTAAAGCAAAGAAGCAATTACCATTAATTTATATGGAAAAAAATGTTGAGCATTTACGACCCCAAAAATAACCTCCCAAACTTTTCTGATACCTTAGGGCACATCTTGCTAAAGGATGCACAGAATAAATTGAGACACAGCACAGATGCTCATAGACATTTCAAAGTGATGGCAGCTTGATGCTGAAATACTAAGCGCAGGTCCCCAGCGGAGGAGCTTCTTGATGCCACTCTGGCTTTTTGGGATGCGTACTCCCTCTATAACAGCTTGGTGTAAAACAAATGCTGAGTACTATTTTCATTTTTTGCCTTTTTTTGTAAAAGCAACAACCTTCAGATTTCTTTTAATTAGCAAAAAACAAGCTCTAATGTAGGTATTTTGTAACAGTTAAGGGGTATAATGCAAACTTTCGAAAAGCTGGGGATACCTGTATTAGAAAAGAAGAAAAGTGTCAGATCATTGACTTCACCTTCCCCTTTAGGAGACTAAGAGGATGGAATTAAGTTCTAGCAGAAAAAAGAAAATGATCTCCACTCTGATCACTTCTCTTCAACACTGTATTGGGTTTCTAGCTTTTACAGTCCTGCAAAGAAAGGAAAAGTTATTTGTACAGACAGAAGAAATAAAGCTCTCTTTATTTGGAAATGATATTGTCATCTATGTAGAAAAACCAATAGACTGTACAAAGAAGCCATTAAAACTAATAAGTGATTGTAGCAAGGGTAGTAGGATGTAAAATCAATATAAAAATAGAAATTGAAGTTTCATATCCATCAATACTCAGAAATTAAAACTTTAAGATGTTACAACTTAAAATAGCATAAAAATTTGAAATGCATAGGGTTAAGCTGAAAAGAGATGGCAAAGACCCATTCCCTTAAAACTGTAAGACATTGCTAAGAGGAAATAAAGAATATGTAAATAAATGGAAAGATGCCATTTTGATAGATGAGTGGAACAATATTAAGATTCAAATTCTCTCCAAATTTAATTTAATTTAAATGAAAATACTTTAAATGCAATCCCACTCAAAATCTAATTTTTATAGAAATTAACAATCTGATTTCTACAATCCATATGACAAAGGACCTAAAATATAAAATAGTCTAACCAACTTTGAAAATGAAGAACAAAGTTGGAGAGCTAACACTACCCAGTTTTAAGGCTTTATAAAGCTAACATAATTAAAACAATGAGGTGTTAATGCAGAGATATACAAATATATCTTTGTAACAGAATAGAATTTAGAAATGGACTTAACACATATATGAACAATTGATTTTCCAAACAGGTTTTATGTAAAGGCCATTCAAGGTGAAAAGGATAGTCTTTTTAAGCATGATGGACCAATTGGATAGCAATATTATAGAGAAGAATTTTTATCTATACCTCTTAACTAAAACAAAAATTAATTCAAAATGAATAGACCTAATTATAAAATATAAACTACGAAACTTCTTGAAGAAATAGTAGAAAGCCTTTAAGACCTTGGTTTGCATAAAATTTCTTAAATTCTTAATTATGACACTAAAAGTAAAATCCATGAAAGAACAAATTGATTAGTTTAGACTTTATCAAATTTTAAGTCTGCTCTTCAAAAGACTATTTAAGAAAATGAAAAAGATAAAACATACTGGCAGAAAATATTTGAAAAGCATGTATCTTAAGTATTTGTATCTGGAATACATAAAAACTCTCAATTTAAAAAAAAAGCCCAGTTTGAAAAGTGAGCAAACGATCTGAACAGACACTTCATAAAGAAGATACGTGGGTGGCAAATAAGCACACAAAAGATGTTCAGCAACATTAGTCATTAGAGAGATACCACTATACACTTGTTAAATGACTAAAATATAAAACACTGACTGATTCAAATGTTGACAAAAATATGGAGGAATCAAAAACTGCTAGTGGGAATGATCTAATAGTACAATTACTTTGGAAAATGGTTTGTCATTTTCTTAATAAGCATGTACCCACCATATTATCCATCCATTCCACTTCTAGGTATTTGCCTGAGAAAAATGAAAGAGTATGTTCATACAAAGACTTGTACACAAATGTTAACAACAGTTTTATCTGTAATAGCCAATGGCTAGAAACAACTCAAATGTCCATTATAGGTGAATTAAGTAGATGGTATATCCTTACAATAGACTACTACTCAGCAAAAAAAGGGAATGAACTATTTGTACATGAGACAATACAGATGAATATAAAATAACTGCTGAGTGAAAGAAGCGAGGCCAAAAAATATATATACTGTATGATTCCATTTGTATAAAATTCTTGAAAATGTAAACTAATTTTAGTGACAGAAAGATTAGTGGTCATCAGGGGATAGGCTAACAGGGAGATGAAGGAGTTGGAGGACTACAATGAAGAACCAGGAACAAATTTTGTGGCACAATGGATATGTTCCCTATCATGATATTAGTGGTGAAACGTGTCAAAACAAAAATTTTATTTAACTATTAATGTAAGTAAGATGTTTATATAGGTTCAAAGGAGAATTTGAGGAAGGGAGATTTAAAGGGTGGTTTATCAAAGGAATGTGGAAATGAATTTGCTAATAGCTAAAAAACCTGATTGATGTCTCATAAAATAGTAGATAGTAACTTTCACAGTTACCTTTTTCTGCTGGACAAAATCCATTTCTATTGTTGATTAAGAATCTGTTTGCATTTCTCTCAGATAAGAATCACTGTTACTCTTTTTCTATAAGCTAACCTCTACTTTTACAGAATTGCAAAATATCCTAATCAATAGTAAATAACGTAGTCGAGCAAAGGTACACACCCCTAGAAAATCACATACTCCTTAGGGGTGGGTGAATAAAAGATACCCAGTAATTTCTTTTGACTATTTCCAAGTTTCAGATAAGTTTTCATCACATAAGTAGTACAAGAAGATAATTGTTAATGTAATGAAGGAAATACCTAAAGAAAGATAAATTCCTCCTGTATTAAGTCCATGATAATTGAATTCCTATAGGATTTTTGTCTTCTTACATCATTAAGCAATGAACAATGTACTGTCTTGTGATTTTCTTCTTATTGTTGCTTTGAAGTTTTAAAATCATCTATGTAATATTATGCACATTTATTTTTCCTCTGCAATTTGATTGCAGGTCTTTCAGAGGAGAGGGCATTTGGCTGCTTTGTATTCCCTGTTTTACCTAGCATGGTGCCTTGCACACAGTAGGAATTCAATAAATAGTAATTGATTTAATGTGATACATTCATCACCTAAGCTATATGTTTTAAAACTGGGTTATCTTCTTACATCTGGCCACAATTAGGCATCAAGTTGCTAAAACTTTTTATGTTTAATTTTTTATGATACCTATACGTCCATTAGTAATGGTACATTCTTTATCTTTTTATTTTTTCTATTAGTGGTGATTTACTCCGAATAGAAGGAAAAACACTACATTCAATTTTAGATGAAATTGTTTTCAAGCTTTTATCAACTCCTAGCTCAGTCATAAGAAGTACTGCTACAAAGCTCTTACTGCTGATGACTAAAACCCATCAAGAAATTTTGATTTTACTGAGACTAAGTGCCTGCTACAAAGGTAGTGCATATATTCTTTCTTTTCTTGAGATTCTCAAAAAGAAATTTTTATTAATGGTTTATGGAAAACAAAATTTCTGTATTTTTCTAAAGGTTCCAGTTATCATGCAGTATAATATTAATTTCATGCGTACGATTTAATGGTTAAATAGTGATGGGGATTAAAAAGTATGTTTGTAATGTTTGGTGTTGTCCGGAAGTGTTGAATCACTAAAATTCTTGTACTTAAAAAAACTTAGTAACTGAAGTGTGTATGTAAAACTCTATTGTAACAGATACCTATTCAGGAAAAGGTCTTTATGTAACCAAGCTATCTTCATGTCTCAACAGATGGCTTATGGTACTTTGTGGGTAAGGTTACAATGGATACTTCCCAGTTAAAAAAAAGCTGTATATTGAATATGCTATGTAGTATAGTAAAATAATGACCAAAAAGACTGGTGATCAAACAAGATTAATTTTACTGGAGAAAATAGAGCTGTGGTTCAGAGATTGACAACCCTTTTGATCTTTACATCATTTAATAATTACTCTTCAGGCCTTTCACTGCTTTTTCTCAAAGCAGACAAAAAATCTTCCTCACATGCAAAATTATATATGAATAAAAAGTCAGAAATTTTGAGGAGGAAAGGGCTCAGTACAATGCCACTCCCATATAATAGCTCTCATTTAATTCAGAAGTCATAGTTCTGCATACCTTATTCTACATGAAAATATTTAATCTTCATAACAACCCTGTGAGATATCCTCATTTTATAGCAATGGAAGCAGAGACATAAATTTACCCAGGATCCCACAGATAGTGGTTTTTTTTTTTTTTTTTTAATTGCCAAGCAAAGTTATATTAGGTTTGTTTTATTTCTTTGCTACCTGGGGCCATGAATTTATTACACTATATTTCTTATTTAGCATGTCAGAAAATGGGTTTCTAGTTATGGATATACTCACTAATATAGGGCCATATTATATGGAAATTTTTAAAGATTACAACATTAAATTATGCATTTAATACCCAAACTATTACAGTGGCCTTCTAATCATGCTTGCTTGATGATTTGGTAAGCACTACTTAGTAACTTACCTTGCATCACTCATTAGTGTGAACATTGTAATTATTTTGTTATAGGAATAAAGAGGGGGAAAAAAGTGCCAGTAATAGTACTCTCTAAATGATATTGTCCCAGATCTTCATTTTTAAATTTTGTAATTACATTTCTTCTGTAGAAATGTGAATGTCCAAAGAGTTCATTATAAAGGAATTTTACCTTAACAGTTCACCTCCCTTTCTTTTCTCAATAGTAGAACTTACTCAGTTTCCTCAAGATATTTTACAGTTATTAAACAGAGAGGGAGGCAAACCATAAGAGACTCTTAAATACAGAGAACAAACTGAGGGTAGATGGGGCTGGGGGAAATGGGTGATGGGCATTAAGGAGGGCACTTGTTGGGATGAGCGTTGAGTGAGCATTTAAGTGATGAATCACAGGATTCTCCTGAAGCCAAGACTACACTGTATGTTAACTAACTTGAGAATAAATAAAATTTTTAAAAATTAGGAAAAAAATGTATTTTACAATTATTAATACTGCTGAGAACTTGAGTTTTGAAGGGAGTATAAAGGCATGGTCAGATCCATATGGTGGCTTCCCCAATTATACACTCCAAGGGCATTTTACTTTATACTGAATACCAATACATCATTTTGACATCCTTACAAATAGTACTTACTTTATGTCTTCTACTACTACTATGTTTTATTTTGGGATAAAACAGTATTTATAGCACTTCTGCTATAAAAATTTCTCAGTACCCTATTGATTTGCCCCGAATTACATACAATAGTGTATATTTTTATTTAACAATAATTTTCGTTAAGAATGATTAATAACCTGTTTAAATGCTTCCACAGTGTAGTCATTTACTCAGTATACTATTTATTTTTAAAAGTGTTACAGTTTAAGGTATTTATGTTCAAACAGGAAAAAAATTCTATATCTCTACTCTTTGATTTACCACTTACCTCTTTTAAGTAAAGATACTGAGGGGATAGCCCTTGCATCGGATATTATAAGTGAGCACCTAAAATTTCTTAGGATGGAAAAATATCCTAAAGACTTCAATCTAGAAGTCTTTGAGAAAAGGGAAAAAAAATCATGTAATTAATCTTGCTGTTGTATTCATTTCTTTCTAAACCACACTTTTTAACCTCAAATTAATCCTGATTAGATAACAAATCATATTTTATTTTTAAATGGACCTTTGTTATTCCATTTAAGGACTCAGAAGTCTACTAAATAAGCAAGAGCCTGGGACAGAGTTAAGTCAACAACTTGGACAGCTTGTTGCCCTTTTAACCCCTAAGGTCTATCAGAAGGTAGAAGAACAGGTAATAAATTAATAAAAAAAATAAATTGCATATTTGCTAACATTTTAGTTTCAAAATACTGAAGAGTGGTAGCTTCTTGGTTTTTTTATTTGCTGTCTCTCTCCCTTTCTTTACTTATCTCTCAAATATTCAGAGCAGCCATAGTTTGATGGGTTCGTAAAGGGTTTCTCTGGACCCAAGTTTTAATCTTAGAGCTTTTTTTTTTTTTTTTTTTTAGCTGTTCAAAGAGTTCTTCATACCCTTGAGTGCTTGAAAAAGTGAAGCCAGCTATAAGAAGTCAAGCAGAGGGCAAAGAATTAAAAATTAGCAGAACTATGAAATTCTTATAAAAGGAGTAGAAGTGAGATTAATTAAGGAGAATTCAGAGCCCATCAAACTATATCTTGAATATATTGTAGATATTACCTGAGAACCTGGTGTACCTTATTTAGGAGATCAGGTTTAATATTCTTAGACCTTACCTGTCCTGGTCCTATGAAATTGCCTCCTCCCCAGTTTATTAGAAGTATAGATTAATACTTGCTGAGGCCTGATATTTTAAAAAGTAAACTTCTAAACAAGATTTTCCTAGAGATGTCTCTAAATTAATTCTGGCCTTTAATTTCAGAAACTACATCAAGCAGCTTGCTTGATTCAAGCTTATTGGAAGGGTTTCCAAACTAGAAAGAGATTAAAGAAGCTTCCATCTGCTGTGATTACTTTGCAGAGGAGTTTCAGGTAAAAAGTTTTGGTGAGGAACAATGATCTCAGAGAATAGATATATCTTATTACAGTATAGCTGAGTGAAAAAGTGTTTTTTCCCCTCAGTTTTTCTAATGTTTCTTTTACTCTTTTTTTTAATTAAAGGATAGTTCACATACAATATTATATAAGTGTCAGTTATACAAAGTGATTCAACATTTATATACATTATAAAATGACAATCATGATAAGTCTAGTTATCAACTGTCATCACACAAATGTATTACAATACTATTGACTATATTCCCTATGTTGTACTTTACACCCTTGTGACTTTTTTATTTAATAACCGGAAGTGTATATACCTCTTTTCATCTATTTTGTCCATCCCTCTGCCACCTCCCCCTTGGCAACCACCAGTTTATATCTGTTTTTATACATCTCTTTGTTTTATTTACTTTGTTTTGTTTTTTAGATGGTACATATAAATATAGAATCATACGGCATTTTATTTTCTCTGACTTAATTTCACTTAGTGTAATTTCCTCTAGGACCATCTATGTTATCATAAATGGTAAGATTTCATTCCTTTTTTATGGCTGAGTAATATTCCACTGTATTTATTTTATATACCACATTTTCTTTTTCCATCTATTCATGGGCACTTAGGTTACTTCCATATCTTGGCTATTGTAAATAATGCTGGAGTGAAGATGGGGTGCAAATATCTTTTTGAATTTGTATTTTCATTTTCTTTGGATAAATACACGTAAATGAATTTGCCAGGTTGTAAGGTATTTCTATTTTTAATTTTTTTAGGAACTTCCGTACTACTTCCATTGGTGGCTACACCAATTTACATTCTGACCCCCATGCACTGGGTTTCCGTTTTCTTTTACATCCTTGCCAATACTTGTTATTTCTTGCCTTTTTATACTAGCTGCTCTGACAAGCGTAAGGCAATATCTCATTGTGGTTTTGATTTGCAATTGATGATTAGTGGTGTTGAGCATTTTTTCATGTGTCCGTTGGCCATCCTTATGTGTTCCTTGGAAAAATGTGTGTTCAGGATCTCTACCCATTTTTTTTAATTGAATTTTTTGGCGGTGATTTTTGGTATTGAGTTGCATGAGTTCTTTATGTATTTTGGATATTAATCTCTTATCAGATATATCATTTGCAGATAATCTTCCCCATTCATAGGTTCCCTTTGTTTTGTTGATGTTATATCACTGTATAAAAGCTTTTTAATTTGACATAGTCACAATAGTTTATTTTTGCTTCTGTTTTCTAAAGAGATAGATCCAAAAATGTATTGCTGAGACTGATGTTCAAGAGTTTATTTCCCGTGTTTTGTTTTAGGAGTTTTATGATTTCATGTCTTACATTTAGGTCTTTAATCCATTTAGAGTTTATTTTTGTATAAGAAAGTGGTCTAGTTTCATTCATTTGTATGTAGTTGTCCAATTTTCCCAGCACCATTTGTTGAAGAGACCATCATTGAATATTCTTGCCTCCTTTGACATAGATAAGGACAAAGTGTAGGTTTATTTCTGGATTCTCTGTTCTGTTCCATGGGTCTATGTATTTTTGTGCCAGCACCATACTGTTTTGACTATTAGGACTTTATAGAATCTGGAAATGTGATACTTCCAGCTTTGTTGTTCTTTTTCAAGACTGCTTTGGCTATCTAGGGTCTTTTGTGGTTCCATATAAGTTTTAGGATTCATTTGTATTAGTGAAAAATGCCAAAATAGATAGAGACTATATTGAATCTGTAGATTACTTTGAGTAGTATGGACGTTTTAATAATATTAATTCTTCTAATCCATGAGCACAGTATATCTTTCCACTTATTTGTGCCATCAATGCCTTACAGTTTTCAGAATACATGTTTTTCACCTCCTTGGTTAAATTTATTACTAGATATTTTATTCTTTTGATTCAATCATAAATGGGTTTGTTTTCTTAATTTCTTTTTCTGCTACTTTATTATTAGTATATAGAAATACAACAGATTTCTATCAATTAATTTTGTAACCTACAAGTTAAATGAATTCATTTATTCTAATAGTTTTTTGGTGGAATTGTTAGGATGGATTTTCTATATATAGTATTATATCATTTGGAAACAATAACAGTTTTCTTCTTACTTCCCAATTTAGATGCATTGTATTCATTTTTCATGTCTGATTTCTATGACTAGAATTTCCAGAACTATGATGAATAAAAGTAGCAAGAGTGGAATCCATGTGTTGTTCCTGATATTAGAGGAAAAGCTCTGTTTTTCACCATTGAATATGATGTTAGCTATGAGTTTGTCATATATGTCCTGTATTATTTTGAGGTATCCTCCCTCTAAACATGCTTTATTGAGAGTTTTTAACCATAAATGGCTCTTGGATTTTGTCAGATGCTTTTTCTGCAACTGTTGAGATTATCATATGATTTTCCTTTGTTAATGTGGTATATCATGTGGATCGATTGGTGGATATTGAACCATCCTTGCATTCCTGGAATAAATCCTGCTTGATCATGATGTATGATCCTTTTAATGCATTTTTGAATTCTGTTTGCTAATATTTTATTGAGGAATTTTGCATCTATCTATGTTTATCAGGGTTATTGACCTATAGTTTTCTTTTCTTTTCTTTCTTTTTTTTTTAGTGTCTTTGTCTGGTTTTGGTATCAAGGTAATGCTGACCTTGTAGAATGAATTTAGAAGTGTTCCTTCCTCTTAAATTTTTTGGAGTAGTTTGAGAAGAATAGATACTAACTCTTTAAATGTTTGGTAGAATTCACCTAGGAAGCCACTGATTCTGGACTTTTGTTTGTTGGGAGCTTTGTTGATTACTGATTCAATATCATTACTAGTAATTGGTCTGCTAAGATTTTGCTTCTTCCTGATTCATTCTTTTAAGATTGTATATTTCATTTTTTGAAGGTTCTAAGTTGTCTAATTTATTGGTGTGTAATTTTTCATAGTAGTCTCTTATAATCCTTTGTATTTCTGTGGTGTTAGTTACAACCATTCTTTTATCTCTGATTTTATTTGGGCCCTCTCTTTTTTTTCTTGATGAATTTGGCTAAAGGTTTATTTTGTTTATACTTTTGAAGAGCCAGTTCTTTGTTTCATTGATCTTTTTTTTTTTTTTTTACTATTTAATTTATTTCTGCTCTGGTCTTCATTATTTTTTCCTCTATTAACTGTGAGCTTTTTCTTTTTCTAGTTTTTTAGGTTTAAGATTAGATTGTTTTAGGGGTTTTTTGGTTTTGTTTGGTTGTTTGTTTTGTTTTGTTTTGTTTTTGAGGTAGGCCTGTATTGCTATAAGCTTTCCTCTTGGAACTGCTTTTGCTAAATCCTATAGATTTTCAGATGTTGTGTTTCCATTTTTATTTGTCTCAATGTAATATTTTATTTCCTCTTTTATTTCTTTGTCGATCCGTTGTTTATTTAATACATGTTGGTTAGCCTCTATATGTTTGTGTGTGTTCCAGTTTTTTTTCTTGTAATTGATTTCTGGTTTTATACCATTGTGGTCAGTAAAGATACTTGATATGACTTCAGTCTTAAATTTGTTGAGATTTGTTTTGTGGTTTAAAATGTGATCTATTCTCAACAATGTTCCATGTGCACTTGAAAAGAATGTGTAGTTTTCTGATTTTAGATGGAATGTTCTGTATATATGTTAAATCCATCTAGTCTAATGTGTTCTTTAAAGCCACTATTTCATTGGGATTGCATTGAATGTGTAGATTGCTTTGGGTAGTATTGCCATTTTAACGATATTTATTCTTCCAATCCATGAGCATGGGGTGTTTTTCCATTTCCTTGTGTCTTCCTCAATTTCCTTCATAAGTTTTTTATAATTTTCAGCATAGAGGTCTTTTACATCTTTGGTGAGGTTTATTCCTAAGTATTTTATGGTTTTTGGTGCAATTGTGAAAGGGATTAGCTTCTTTATTTCTCTTTCTGCTGTAGCAATGAGAAAGAATGAAATCTGGCCATGTGTGGCAACATGGATGGAACTGGAGGGTATTATGCTGAGTGAAATAAGTCAGGCAGAGAAAGAGAGATGCCATATGTTTCCACGCATAGGTAGGCTTTGTGGGACCTAACAGAAAACCAGAGGGGAGGGGAAGAGAGGAAGGAAAAAAAGCCACAGAGAGGGAGGAAGACATAACATAAGAGACTCTCAAAGACTAAGAACAAACCGAGGGGAGAAGAGGGTATGGGAGGGAGGAGAGTGGGTGATGGGCACAGAGGAGGGCACTTGTTGGGATGAGCACTTGGTGTTGTATGGAAACCAATTTGACAATAAATTATTAGAAAAAAAAAGCCACTTTTTCCTTATTGATTTTGTTTCACTCTATTCAGTGACGTAAATGGGTTATTAAAGTCCCTGCTACTATGTATTACTGTCAGTTTCTCCCTTTACATTTGTTAATATTTGCTTTAAATATTTAGGTGCTTCTACATTAGGAGCATATATATATATATATGTATATATATATATATTTACAACTTTTATATCCTCTCGTATTGAGTTCTTCATTATGTAGTGCCCTTATTTGTCTCATGGTCTTTGTTATAAAGTCTATTTTGTCTGATATATGTATTGCTGCTTCAGCTTTCTTTTCACTTCATTTGAATGGAATATCTTTCTATCCCTTTATTTTCAGCCTATGTGTGTCTATAGGTCTGAAGTGAGTCTTGTAGGCAGCATGTAGATGGGTCTTGTTTTTTATCCTCAGTCACTCTGTGTCTTTTGATTGGACATCTAGTCCATTTACATTTAAAGTAATTATAACAGGTGTGTTCTTACCGCCATTTTGTTGGCTTTTTGTAGTTCTGTTTTTTTCTTCTCTTGTTCTCTTTTCTGTGATATGATAACTTTTAGTGTTATGCTTGGCGGTCTTTTTTATTTTTTGTGTAGCTGTTATAGATTTTGGGTTTGTGGTTACCATGAGGTTCTTATATAATGCTCTAATTATATTATTGGTATTTGAAATATCAATATTATATTATTGATTATTTGAACACATTCAAATAATATTATATTATTGATTATTTGAACACATTATAAAACACTTCCCCACCACCATGTTTTTGCTTTTGACGTCATATTTTACTTCTTATTTTGCTGGTCTCTAAACTAATTATTTTAGATACAGTTGACATTACTACTTTTGTCTTTTAACCTTCATACTAGCTTTATAAGTGGTTTATCCACTGTTTTTACTATATGTTTGCTTTTACTAGTGAGGTTTTTTCTTTCATAAGTTTCCAGTTATGGCCTTTACCTGCTTAAAGAAGTCCCTTTAATATTTCTTGTAAGACAGGTTTTCATGGTGATGAACTCCTTTAACTTTTGTTTGTCTGGGGAACTCTTACCTCTCCTTCTATTTTGAAGGATAATCTTGCTGGGTAGTCTTGGTTGTAGGTTTTTCCTTTCAAAACTTTGACTATATCATGCAACTCCCTTCTGGTCTGCAAAGTTTCTGCTGAAAATCAGCCTTATTACATAACTAGTTGCTTATCTCTTGTTGATTTTAATAAGATTCTGTCTTTAATTTTTGTCATTTTAATTATTGTGTATCTTAGTATTGACTCCTTTGGGTTAATCTTGTTGGGAGTTTCTGTGCTTCTTGAATATGGATGTATGATGCCTTCCCCAGGTTAGGGAGTTTTCAGCTACTGTTTCTTCAAATAAGTTTTCTACCCCTTTCTTTTACTCTTCTTCTTCCAAGATCTCTAAAATGCAAATGTTAGTACATTTGATGTTGTCCCAGAAGTCCTTTAAACTATTCTAAGTTTTTCAAGTCCTTCAGTTTTTCTGCTGTTCAGCTTGGGTGATTTCTACTGCACTGTCTTCCAGATTGCTGTTTGTTTTTTCTGCATTATCTAATCTGCTGTTGATTTCCTTCTAACTTATTTTTCATTTCATTTATTTTATTCTTTAGCTCTGATTGGTTCTTTTTTATATTATCTATCTCTTTTTTGAAGTTCTCACTGTGTTCACCCATTCTTCTCCCAAGGTTGATGAGCATCTTTATGACAATTACTTTGAATTTTTTATCTGGTAGATCACTCTTTTTATGTAGTTCTTCTGAAGTTTGTCTTGTTTTTTCATTTGGACCATATTCTTCTGTCTCCTAATTTTGCCTGATTTTCTGTTTGTTTCTATGTGTTAGGTAGATCAATTGTTGGTCTTCAAAGAGTAGCCTTATGTAGAAGGCATTCAAGGGGGGCCAGAAGCACAGTCCTCTCCAGGTCATTAAACTAGGTGCAACAGGGGTGTCCCCTGTGTGAGCTTCATGCACTTTCCTTTTGATTGGGCTGCAACTCTTGTGGACACACTGGTGGGCATACTGGTGGGTAGGGCTGTCTACAGCTCTCCCTACCAGCCAGTTTGGGTAGGCTTCAGTCCAGGCCGTTACTTCCCACCACAGTAAGGCAGAACTTACTTTTAGGAAGTGTTAGTCCCAGCCAATGCCACCTGCCGGTTGGTGTGGTGAGTCCACAGGGCAACGCTGGGGAGAGGCATGTGGTGCTAACAGAGTAAATGGAGAGTATCAGAAATGGAACCCACCAGTACTTCCATTCCCAGGGAAAGTTCCTACAAATACCTGGTCCTCCAGCACACACCCTAAAATCCTATACATATGGACAGACTTATCCTTTACATATGGCCGAGGCACTTTTCAAACTATTGCCTCTGTTCTGGGTCTCAGAGCGAGTAAGTTTGTGCATGGGATCTTTAAGAATAGAGTCTTCATTTCCTGTGGCCTCTCTGCTGTCCCAGAATTAAGCTCCACTGATTTTCAAAGCCAGACATTTATGGGCACTCCTCTAGGTGCACATCACCAGGGCAAGGTAGCCTGATGTTGGGTTTGAAACCCTTGCTCCATAGGAAGGACCTCTGTGCCTGTGGTATCTCTCCCCCTGTGGGTCACTCTAGCAGATCTCATCTCTGTCCCTCCTACTTTTCTTCATGTACTTTGTCTTTATATCTTTAGCTATGGAATAGCTAATCTTTAGGTTGTTCTCAGAGAGAGTTGCTCTGTATTTAGTTGTAACCTTATTAACTGGGGAAGGAGATGAGCTCAGGATACTCCTCCTCCACCAACTTACTCCTTTAACTGTTTCTTTTATTTATGACTGACCCTTCTAGATTCTTAGAGGTGATGGAAAGAATAACACACACATATATACACACACAAGTAAATGACATAGCTCCTAGTCACTTGTGATGAAATAGAGCTATCTCAGAGGCGATTTGCCATGCAGCCTTAGACTTATAGCTAAATTTTCATTCACTAAAGTGAAACTTGCTTATTCCAGAAGTCAGTTTTTTAAGAGAACTAAAACTAGTCTTTTAATAACTGCAGCTGCATTTCTCAGTTACAAATTTTTTTAAAACAGCGATAGTGAACTACAATTTAGATTTAAGTCACTGATGAAAATTTCCTTCAGAGAGTAGTTAAAGATAAATTATTAATATTGGGCATGAGTTATGTTTGTTTTTTTTAACATGAATTTTTTAAACATGTTACCACTGCCTAGTATATGCCAGAGGCCATGCTAGGTATTGGAAACGTTAAACAGATTTGATTTTGTAGCCCACCTCAGCAACTTACAGGCTTAATGACCGTGGACAAGTTGCCCAACTTCTTTTATCCTCAAATTTGCCATCTATATAATGGGGATAATTTTCTGTGTATCTCCTAAGATTAAAATAATATAAAGAGGTTTTTTTTTAGCATATTACCTGGAACTTAGAAAAAATAATAGTGGGAAAATACATATGGAACATTTTTTGCCATTGAAGATTTACAAATCTAGTGAGACAAATAGATATGTTAAATAAATAGTACTTGTGAGAGACAATTATAATCCATTCCAGCATTGCTCATGGTTTAATGTATCCTACAATGTGTTTCTCTAAAAACATTTTTAAAAGAATTTCTTTAGTCAAATAAATATGGGTAATGATGAATATTTTGAGAATCACAATTTATATTATTCTCTTTAAGATTCCAAGATGTTCTTAGTATAGCCTTGCCTTCTGTGTTGAACTCCAAGTATTTATTACTTATGGATTCTACTTGCTATCATTCTCAGCTGTCTGTCCTCTTACATTTAAAGGTACCCCCATACCATAGTTTCAGACCTTTAATGTTTAATCTCACAATAGTTGTCAAATTTGCCAGTCTACTTTTTCTCATAATATAAAAATCTATATTTAAAAGTATTCCAGGATTATAGATTTTTCACACTTAGAAGTATATCTATGGATTCTAAGTAATGTTCCATTATTTTAAAATACAAATTGCATTGCTTTATATAACAAAACTAGCATATTTATAAATATTTCTGGTAAAAGAAATTAGCTGTGAAGCCAAATTGTTTAAATCTCACGTTATAAACAGTTTTTTGTTTTGTTTTTTTTTAGTATTTTGAGTTTGAAATCTTAAGACAGATTGAAGTATAGTTTTAACCTTTGGGTTTTATTTAATTTTTTTAATTTCAAGGTTGCTCAGGCTTCAGTACCTTTCTTCTTCTAGTTGAAATAGTTTATGCAAATTTTTCTTGCTTCCTTTTTGACTGGGCTTTCTGCAAAGGTTATTTCTGTCTCTTTGTGGTCAGGTCATTATCTCAGAGTAATTTTTCTCTCCCATATTTTTATGGGGAGGAAGGAACTGCCCACCACTCATAATCATGGACCCATATTCATCAGAGCTTTTTAAATTCCAGCAAGAGGCACTTTGTGTAGTCACACCTTTATTGATGTGCTTTCTTAGGGATTTCTTTTTTTTTCTTTTTTTTTTTTTATGTTGTGTTAGATGCCTTTTGAACTTTTTTTTTTTTTTTTTTATCAAAGTGTGGTTACATTAGTTTCAGGTATACGGTATAGTGATATAATCGCTCTGTACTTAGGTTATGCTCACCACAAGTATAGCTACCATCTGTTACCATACAGGCTATTACAATACCATTAACTGTATTCCTTATGCTGTCTGTACCTTTCATCCCTTTAAATACTTACTTAGTACCTAACTAGAAGCCAGTACTTCCCACTCCCCTTCACCCATTTTGCCCATCCTCTCATCACTTGGGGGTTTATTTTTTACTGAATCATTTTTTATGGTCAGAAACTTTATTTAATGTTAAGTGCTCTTTTCCTCAGCAACGTTTTCTGAAGCAGCTAATAGCTGAGCCAGTTACCTTTGGGAAACCTCACAACCTACCTACCTTTATCATGGTGCTGATATTTTGGTGTCTTAATTATACTTGTTTCACTTTGTAGGGGAAGAAAAAAATTTTCCTTTCCCTATCTTAGGTTCATTCCCTGGGACCCTGAGAATTAGACTGACAAAAAAAGGAAAACAAAACAGAGTAACAAGAGAAAAACAGTTTATCAATAGGTGCGTTGCACATCATGCAGAAGAAACCTCACATGATGAGTAACTTAAATGAGTGGTTAGCACTTGGGCTTGGGTAGCATCTTCACAAAGAATAATAAATTCATAGAGAAGTGACAGGTAAAAACAAAAGTGTTTTAGACGCTTCCAACATCAGGAAATTAATGGAAAGATATATTTGGAAAACTGATAGAGTATGTGGGTCATTTTTCTAGGTCCATCTTGGCACCAACTTTCCATCTTTTTCTTGGCCATAAAATTTCTTTGGGAGAGGCAATTTATGGCAGTCTTCATTTCTGAGAGGTTTCTGCTTTTAGGCTGATAAAGGATGCCCTGGGATGGCTCTTTCTGCACTTGTAGATTTTCATTTGCCTCCAGCTCAAAATAATCTTTATGCCAAAGTAGCATATTCTGCTATCCTTCAACTTCTTAAAGTTGAGCTTCTGAAGGGCAGAACTATTATTATCTCTTCTCTGTGTGCCTGAGTGACGGTATCAAGCAGGCAACAGTCACTCTTTGTAAATGTTTGTTGTGTTAATGAACAGAACCCATCAACTATTTTGGCTGTCAACTCATATGTTGTTCCCCCAGTTCACACTTTTTCTACAACAGAGGAATTCCTAGAGAATTCCTAATGTCTTGGCAGTAGACAATTTGGTCACTCTTTGATGGTAAAGATTCATGTTGATTAAATGTAAATCATGGAATATACTTATATAAATTATCTTGCAAATATATCTGATCAATCTTTTCCTTTTTAGAAGTGCAGTACAGATGCCAGATGGTCAAATGCCTACTCTTTCTTACAAAGAAACCAGTTAAATGAATATTCAGATTTTTTAGTGATTAAAGGAACTCTTAACTAGAACTACAGAGTAACTACTACTAACTACAATGTTCCTAAGTGGGAGGAAAACATTCAGATTCAAAATCACATTAATTCCTAATAAATGTTTTCAAACGTGAAATTAAAGCATGTGAATCTAAAAACACACATATTTATAATTTATTGTCATTTCAATCACTGAACCTCACCTTTCTACTATATTTCTATTTGTGTTTTACTTCTGCGCTCACCATAATCTTTTCATTTTTGCCATATTGTATAGCCTGCATGCTTAAGCTTTTACCCAGACCCAGTTTTCTGACAGATAAAATGTCCTAGCAATTCAGTTTTAATGATTACTAGGTTTCTCATACCAATAGTAAATTTAAAATAATGCAGTGTTAGACATGATAATCTATAAGCAATTAGATAATTTAAAAAGAGATTGTGTTTAGGGCCAATTGTTCTCTTTTATCCTCCATAAGTAGGTAAAGGGTAAAATGTCCTTACCTATATGCTGTACAACCCACAGTTTTGCAGGAAGAGTTCTATAAGAGAGGCAAATTTCCATCAGCATTGTTTGAGAATGAAAAGTGTCTTACTTACTTCATTTCCAAATCTTGGGAAGAGGAAAAGACACTTAGAAAATATTTAGCTAGCCCTACATCCTCTCCAGAACCCCTTCGCCTTTTGACACACATGAACTTGAGGTATTCTCTACCTTTCTTAGTAGGGTAAGAAAGACGTTTTGAAATAAACATTTGACTCTTGACAAACTTAAAGCCAGAAAAAAAAACCTTAAATTGTAATTGGTAGCACTTAGGGAATACTAAGAAAATAAGCAGGGGCGCCTGAGTGGCTCAGTCGGTTAAGCGGCCAACTTCGGCTCAGGTCATGATCTCACGGTCTGTGAGTTCGAGCCCCGCGTCAGGCTCTGTGCTGACGGCTCAGAGCCTGGAGCCTGCTTCCGATTCTGTGTCTCCCTCTCTCTCTGCGCTTCCCCTGCTCACACTTTGTCTCTATGTCTCTCAAAAATAAAAAATAAAAAAAAATTAAAAATAAAAAATAAAAGAAAATAAGCAAAAACCACACACAGAAGATTTTATCAGAATAGTTATGTGAGTTTTCCTTTTCTGTTTTAAAAGATTTTTTAAATTGCTTTATGCTTGTTTTTCCTTTTCCAAGAGAAACTGAATTAAAAATCATTATAACTCTCTATAACTATACCATTTTGAAGTCTGCTTGTCTACAAAGCCATAGCCAAGGTACCTCAGGTCTGGAAAAAGAATCTAAAAGCAAATGCTCTTGAGTGAGACACAAGCAAATTAAGCCTATAGAGATAAAATAAATAATGTATTCTCTTCTTAATCTTTTTGGTTTCTTTTTCTATGGGTCTCTGGAAGCATTTCGAGTATATTTATTATAGACTAATACTTGTGATCTCCTTACATAGTGATATAGGATGCAAACTGGGTAGAAATGGCTAAGGAGAAATTTTGGTGAATAAAAGCAGATAATATACAAATGCTAATTAAGTATTTGTGACCACATGAAAATTTCATAATTAGTTCTAATAATAAAGGTTATTAGTCAATAATTGAGAAATAGGCAAACATGAAGAAAATAAAAATCGTAATACATAATTTTAACACAATTTGGAATGTTTTCTATATCATGATTTTATTTTTACTCGACATTAGATTTGGGTATTTTCCCAAGTTGCTAAATGTTTTTGAATTTTTTATTTTTTTATTGTTCATAGAATCCGGTCCAGTGAATGAACCAGTAATTTATTTATACAGTTCCCTATTGTTTTCAACTTGTTACAGTTGTAACAAGTTTGTATATATATATATTAACTAGTGATGTTAAACATTTTTTCATGTACTTCTTGAATGAGTGTATTATTTATGAAAAAATTATGTATAAGGTACTTATTGTTTCTATCACAGATCTAAACGAACCAAGATATTTCTAAAGCTACATAGGGAGAAGGAAGAAGAGGATCGCAGATTACAGTTGTACCTTCAAAGACAGAGAGCCATGAGACTGTCCCGAGAGTTACGGCTTAGTATGCTCGAAATAGTTCATCCAGGTGAGTGGCAATGTATAAGTGTAAAAATATTTAAAGCATCTTTTAATGAACTGGATTTCCCGCTGCCTGATGATTTTTTTTCTTTTAATTTGGACCGTTTCCCTGTTTCTCCCTTTTCTAGGTAAACCTTATTAAATCTCAAGTCAAAAAATAAAGTTACTATTTTCTCTGATTAAGGCCTATTAATCAATGAGCAGTCTCTCAATTAGTTTTCTTGTCTTTCAGATAAATTTAGTGAAACATAAAAATATATGCTTAAAGATAGCTTTTTCAGAGACTTAAAGAAAGAATTCACTTGACATTATGTAAGGAGTTGGAATATTGCTACGTTCTGGCATCAGAACTTTGCTCAGACACCAGTATAAACCTTGTGACATCTTACCACCTCTGACACACTAAACTGAGATTAATATTATGGTCTAGGAATTGGAATGGTTTTAAGATTTTTTTTTTTTGTTCTTTCCCTTCCCTTCGTATCACTCACTCCCAGTGTTCTTTGCTAGCCTCTTACTTCTCTTTTTTTTCCCTTAAATATAAATGTTTCCTAGTGTTCCATCTTTACCCCACACTCTCATGTTGCTCTTCCTGTGATATCCTATCCGTAAGGATAGCTTCAACTACCAACTGAGTGCATGTTCAAATCTTGTTTGCATTTTCACCCTCCAAGCTGTAAACCAGCACTTGCTAAAAAAACTTTTTACAAAATGAAATGTTCTTTATCTGCATTGTTGAATATGGTTCCCACTGGCTAGACATGGCCATTGAGTACTTGAAATATGGTTAGTGCTTGCAAGCACATGAATCTTTAATTTCACTTTATTTAAAGTTGCTATTTGTAGTTAGTGTCTACTATACTGGACTGCACAGCTCTGTAGCCAGCTCCCTTTTGGATAGCTTTACTTAGATATCCACAGGCATCCCAAAATTAGTCATTATCTCCCCACTTACCCCACCAATTTCCTCTCCCTGTATTCCCCTTCTCAGATAATGGCACCAATAATCTACTCAGTTTCTCATCTGTGAGATGTCCTAGAGTTCTTTCTCTCTTTCACATACAACAATTCTGAGAAAGAAAATAAGGTCATCTGTAGACTTAAGAGAAATTTGGAAGAACACAGAGTAATTGATATGGACACACATTTTGCCTTTTCCCTCTCATGGTATGGATTGAATTCCTAACCATGTACTTGTGATTCTTTTTTCTAAATATTGTTGCTATTGGATTATTAACCCTTTTCTCATTACTTTGCCACAAAAAAATTATATGAATCTTTTCTCTAAAAGAAGCGGCATAATCTGAGAAAGATTTTGGAGGGTTTTTTTTTTACTCTCGTAGAACCATTGTAAAATAATAAAATTGGGGATATTAATGGACAATATTTAAAGAAACAAATAAAAAGACCATAAGATTGTTTTTATTATCATTGTCCTGATTCTAGAACTTGAGAAAGCATAGCAGTTGAGTATGTTGTAATAGTGTGTGTCATCTTTTTAGGTCAGGTGGAAAAATATAATCGGGAAATAGAAGAGAAATCAGCATTGATTATCCAGAAACACTGGAGAGGGTACAGGGAAAGGAAAAATTTTCGCCAACAGAGGCCATCTCTCACGGAGTATAAAGCAGCTGTCATACTTCAGAGAGCAGTGAGTCTAATGTAGTAAAAAGATTACTGGATTAGGAGGCAAAAACATGGATTCAAACCTGACCTTGTATATACCTGCTGTAAAGTCTAGTCACAGAGCTTTTCTGAGTCTTAGTTCTTCCTCTATAAAATAAGAATCTCTTTACCACTGAACAGACTTGTTTAGACACCCAGTCCTTAGTATTTCCATAGAACCTTGTACATCATTTATCATACTGCAATGCTATTTGTTCATTGTTTTTTTTTTTTTTTTTTCTTTTTTCTTTTTTGGGCTGTGATTTTCTCAAGGGTAAGACACTAAGTCTTATTTATTGTTGTCAGCCCTCAGCATGTGCTTCATATATGAATGGATGTTTACCCTAACCTTTCACTTAATTGTTTTGTGAGTCAGATGACCTGATTTGTGGTAAAGTATTTTACAAATTGCAAAGCCTAAACAAGTTCAGCACATCATATTTTATTTTTTTAATGTATAGACAGTATGTTAGATATAATTGGATCACTGTAATTCTTGAATTATAGAATGGTGTTCTTAAACAATAATTTTCCTGAGATTTATCTGGAGCGTAGTAATATTTTATTGCCGTGGAAAAGTATAGCACACAGGCTATTTATTTCATTTAATGAGCAATTTTCCTAATATCTGTTATTCACTTATACCTGTTAACTTTTATGTTAGGATTTCAGGCTCCTATAGCAGTTAGCTTTATGATACTTTATTGTTGAATTTTGGGTTAATTTCAGTTTTTCACAGTAATAAATTTTGAATAGTATTTTTGTTAATTCTCCATGATTAATTTCTTACAAAGATAATTAAAAACCACTCTTTTAAAAAATAAGAAAGAGTAAGTACTAGAGAAATAGGTAGAGATTTGACTGTTGTCTCCTTCTTCCTCAGGCTTTTTGGGTGATGTCAGACTCTATCTGCAACAAACAATCCTATACCATCACTAAACCACACGCACACCTGCTTTTTACCCTCTGCTACATAAGGCCATCTGAGAACCTATGGATATCAGTATTGGAAATACTTCTTTAAGAGGAGGAACCCTTAGGGTCTTCTAGTACTTTTTATCTCATGGCTGCCTCCTTTTTAAATTCTTTTCTGTCAGAGAATCAAATAAGGCCTTATGAAATTGCATTACTACTTTGACTATTTAGATAAGCCCAATATTTTATAAAAGGATCCTCTAAAATGAGATGCCTCAGTTTGTCCACTATTCCTTAGAGAAAGAAGCACAGAAGTCATTATAGGAGTATATCTGACAGCTATAAAGGCAAAGTCATTTTGGCTTTCACACTTTTCTTTGGCACAAGAGGAAAAAGATTAGTCACATCTGCTTCATATCTCCCTGACCCAAAAGGAGGAATACAGGTCTCCATTGTAAGACAAAAAAGGATGGGTCAAGGTCATGTTTTTGGTCTTTGCAGCTCTCTACTAGAAATAATGGTGAAATCAAAACAAAGCTAGCCAGAAATAGAAAAGGTAAGAAGAGGATTCCTTTCAAAGAGAGAAAAGAGAAAGAAGTTTTGGAGTATAGAGAGGGAAATGAAAGTAGTAGAGAAAATTAGAATAAGGCAATCACTGGTCAGTAAACAACACATTTTACTGCATTTTGAAGCATCCTTTTTTAAGACATACTATAAACCTGCAGACTATGTCCAATACAGTACTCACTAACCACATGTGACTACTGAGTAGTTGACATGTAGCTAGTCAAAATTGGAATGTGCTATAAGTATAAAATACCACATTTTGAAGACTTAGTATGAGAAAGAGTGTAAAATACTTCATTAATTTTTATATTGAATACATGTTGAAGTGCCAATCTTTTACATATATTGAGTTATAATATGTTTATATAACTCAGTATATGCAAAATACTAAGTTGACTGTTCCTTTTTACTTTTTTTATATGGCTACTAGAAAATTTTAAATTATATAATGTGACTTCCATTATATTTTTATTAGCACTGCTATTGATCTTAGTAAGAAAAAAAAAGGAATAATTCATTAGTTTCACTGAAAGTAGTGAATAGGAATATCATTTCCTTGAACTTGTCCTTTAGGAGGAACTGCTTTTTAGTGTTTTTGGCAGGAAAAGGCCAGAACTGTTGTTTACCTTTCTCCCTCCCTTATTTTTTGCAAAAGGAGATGGATTGTTTCTCATGTAGTTAGAAATTGAAAAACCTCTATGTAAACTTACTAATTTCAAACTACACATTCTTAACCCAGATAGTAAGTTGGAGTTCTCTTGTAATGGAATAGTGTTTAAATTAAATTCGAAGAGTTAGCTGCATTTTCCCTTTTAACAGCTCCATGATTTTTTTCTCTTGGTTTCTCATCTCTTAAGAAACTCAGAAGGAAGGTGATGGTTGCTGGTGTCTGATCTCTAGAGCCAGAATGATGGCAGTTCTTCCTGTTTGATTATAGCAGAAAAGTATTTTGCACTATTATACAAATCCATCACAGACTGACCGTGAAAAACCTTAGAGAAACAAACCCTTAGCAGTTGAGAAAATAAATAAAAACTGGGAGATAAATAACAATTTCACAGAGTCTTCATATGACAAAAAATGAAGAAAAGGTTAAGGTGGTCTTTCTTGATCTAGGGACAGAAATTCCTTGTTCTGGTATCTTTACTCTGAAGTTCCCAGCATAACATAGTAAACCTAGGGTGGTGCTAATAACAGGAGGTAGAAGAGAGAGAGAAGGAGAAGCAAGGAAGAAGAATCAAGTAAAGGGAACAATACAAGGGGAGAGGATCTCTTAACACGAGGCTGCAAGCACAGTTGAAGGCTCCAGTAAAATACTAAAAACAGAGATATTAGGGAAACTTTACATACTAAGTGAGAATACTTTCAGCCCAGTTCACCACCTCCCTCAGGTCCTTATGTGCTGTCAGCCAGGCTTATCTCTTGCAAACAGTAGACTGAGAATATTTCCTTTGGGAAATCTGAGAAAAGTTACAAGTATGCTCACAATGGGATACTCCACAAAGAAACAGCCCAGTTGAGTAGTTTTATATTAAAGTACACCATAGATAAGCCCTACCTACCAGCCCAGAATTTCTAACACCTTCTTAGTGCTCACTCTTAAATTTCAGCTCAAAGTATCACTGGATATCTGAGGAGAGCTGAAGCCAAAACAAACAATAAAACTACTTGGTGGAAATAGAGACATTGCAGGGATAAGAAAACTTTTTAAAAATCTGTCATTTCCTCAGAGCTAAGACAAGATAATGCATGAAACAAAACCAAGGTGCTGTATAAAAGGGGACAAATAGAACAAAAATTGGCAGAAGAAAAAATGAAAGACATAATAACAGGGCTAGGGGAAAAAAATTTAGGAAATCTAGAGCGCAGGGCAAAAAGAAAAGATAACCAGTCCAGGGGTTAAATATTCAAACATTTGAAACTAATAACAGAAAAAAACCTGAGGAGAGGAAATCAAATAATTGAAGATTTCCCAGAACTGAATATCATGAGTTTTAGATTAAAAGGGTTAAGTGTCTAAAACAAGGACAGTAATACGCCCACATTTATTTTACATTACTCTGAAATACACTGGGTGCCGGAGTCGGTCCTTGTTCCCGCGAATCTAGGGGTCAACGAAGGACAGACGGTCAGGCGAAATGAAGTGAGAGAGCCACGAGTGAGATGGAATCTGATGACCAAGCAGGCAGCCCTGGCAATTCTGGCATCTCTGCCATTCTGGTGTCTATTCTGGCATCTCTGCTTTGCTGGTCTCAGTGTCTTTATTTTTAAAGGTAGTGAGTGACATTACATCAGTGACAAGGCATTCTTTACAACATACATTGTTGTCACAAGACCTATGTAGTCATCTATAAGTTTATGGTATAAGGGAGTGTGGGGATGAGAATTACAAAACGATTTCCGAAATGTTAACCTCAGGGAGGTGCTCAATATTTGCTGCTGATAAACAGTGCTTCTAACTTTTGGGCGAGGCTAACCTTGGGGAAGGTCCTAAGTCTCTTTACAATCTTTCCCATCAGTGTGTTAATTCTGAGAGAAGCTTTACGGAGATGTGCCTTGAGGTTTTATGGTGGGGCTGAGGGGAGCGATACCTGCAGGGAAAATCTAATTTGGTTCAAGGAGTCTTGGGGCCTACGCCTCAATTTGTGTAATCTATCCCCAAGAGGCAACCTTGAGGTTACTTCTGGCCAGGTTACTCTCACACAGATTTTATCCATCAAGACCAGGTCCCCTTTTCCATATGCCATAAAACCAAAGAGCATTATGTCCCTTAGGCCAATGTGAGCAATTCAAGAAATCCAGGCCTGAAAGGTTATTTAAAAGGAGGTAAAACTAGGCGCCAGTTTGGCTGGCGGGAGCTTTTGCTTTAACCTTTCCCACGCATGGAGGGGTCTCAACTTGTGAGCCCAAAATGGCTCCCAACGACTGGGGATACATATACTCAGTAGCAACATTGGAAGCTAAAATATATTGGAGTAAGGCTGTTACATTTTGGAGGGAAAAGGATTTCCTACTAGAATTCTCCATCAACCACACCATCAACTAAAGATAACAGTAAACTGTAAACTAAAGACATTTGCATGTATCACAAAGTCTCTAAAACAAGAAAAAAGACAATGTGGAATGTAGGAAAGTGCAAAGGAAAGATGAAAAGGAGTCACCAAGATGAGGGAGAATGGAGACCTCAGGATGATGTCTATGCATCAGGCATAGAGAATAATCAATCCAGATTGGAGCAGGTCAGAAAGCTCCAGAAAATGTATATCCAAGAAAACAAATTTGATAGAATGCCTATATGTTTTAATGTATTAAGTAAGCATTGGGACAGTGTTTAGATACATGATCAGTGATAAGTACATAGAAAAGTAACCATAGGAAAACAAGAGACTTTTTTATTCTACAGAAAATAAAAAAAATGTGCAAGAAAGGAAAAATAATCATATACTATATGGTTCAAAATTGAATGACTTTTATGCAATTATAATTATGTAAACACTGAACAATGATTTAACTAAATTTATAATAATATTGGACGTTTGGGGATGTGGAAAGTATGTGGGAGGGCAAACAATGAAAGAGAGCTAAGCTAAATCCTTATCTTCTGTAGAAGAAAGTTGATAGATAATACCTATACCTGCAAAATTACAGAAAAGTAGATGGAGATAAATATTAAAAGCAAAAGCTGAAAGAGTTAAAATTGTCTTTGAGAGACGGGGCAGAGAGCTATAGTTTTTTTTTATACTAACTCATAAAATTGCCACATTAAACAATAGAATTATATCAACGAATTTTTTTCTGGAAAGCATTGAGTAGTAAAATATTTTATACTTTGTGAGCCATGCAGTCTTGCAACCATTCAGCTTTACAGTTATAGTACAAAGGAAGCTGTAGACAATACATAAACAAGCATGAAACATCAATAGCGTTATTTGTAGACACTGAATTTTGAATTTCATATAATTTTCACAAGCCAGAGTATATTCTTTTTAAACATATGAAAGTACAAACATTGTTAACTCTTAAGCCATACAAAAAGAGACAGCAGGCTAGATTTGGTCTATGGGCCGTAATTTGCCAACCTTTTCTCTCAGGCAATGTAAATATGTAACTTAGATGAAATAAAAACTACAAGGAGGAGAGAAGAGTGAAAAAAAATAATTTCAAATTTGTTTCCAAATTTTCCCTGTTTTAAGACTTCTTGTTTTGCCAGGAATTCATTCTTAAGGACATGAGAAAGAACATTAAGAAAGTACTTTTGTCAATATCCCCATACTTCATAATTTTTTAGTATTTCCTCATTTACCAAGCTTTTTCTTATATACTGTCCCATTGATCCTCAAATTTTTGTAGTCTAAGTAGAAGTGGATGTGTTTTCTATAGACATAGAGCCCATTCTGTAGAGATCAAGTGACTTGCCCAAAATCATACACAGTTTATAAGGGACTAGTATTGAGACAAGAGCTTACTTTCATTTTTTTCCTCCTGATTGCTTACTATACTGTGCCTCAAATCATACTGTTTATAAGGGACTAGAATTGAGATGAGAACTCATTTCCTATTTTTTCCTCTTTATTGCTCAGTATACAAACAATACATGAAAATATCCTTGTAAAATATTAAAACACTCCAGGAAAATATCATTAAAAAGTCATTATCCTCCCTCACTCCTGTCACAGTCCCATCCCTCTCTCCTTACACACTCAGAGTTAACAACTGTTGTAATGTTGTTACCATATGTTGTAGAAGAAAATAGTTTTATTAGTCAGGAATGAAAAATTACGACTCTTTTTTTGCCTCAGACTCTTAAATTCCTAGCAAAATGTCGTAAGAAAAAGAAACTGTTTCCTCCTTGGCAAGGACTTCAAGATCTCACTGATGCACGCAGAGCTGAACTGAAGCAACAAGTGGATGACTATCTCCAAAGATATCCGGTATGCAGGCTTCTGTGCCTTGGTAATCAGTGTTACTTTTTGCAGTGCATGATATTCACTGACAAAGCAGTGTATTATATGTGTTTGTGCATTTATTATTAGTAAAAGGTAATACAGTGGCTTTACCATAGAGTTAAGGAGTCTTATAATTACGTGCACCATCTTATAGTCAATAAGGAAGGAGACTGCTTCAATTCAGTCATTTGCCACAGTGTCAGCAAAACATGGTCATTGCTTTTTTTTTGCAATAGTACATAAAACTATGTTGAAGCTTCCACAAAGAGTATATATAGCTTCCAGTCAATAAACACATACATGTGGGAACTGACATCTGCTATTAATGAAACTCCAGGAGCCAATATTATAAAACATTTGACTGTTTGCCTCTTATGATTTTATCACTGTAATACTGCTAACACCTTTCTCCCAATAGAAATGTCCATATCTTTTACTTTCTATAGCCACAATACTACAGATCAGGTGTTATTTGCTTCTCCCTTCTGAGTTCTTGACCTTATACTCCTATATGTCTTCGAAGATCATTTTTCTTTCTGTTTTTAGAGTCACTCACCACCCTGTCATTAATTTTAATCACCTATACTTCTGCCAATCACGCCCACTTTCTCTTTTCTTGATGCTTCTCCCATACTTCCACACTTCACTAATTTTATGAGGAAAGTTGGGAGATTATACATTACAGCCAATCAGAATTCTTACTGCCCCCATTCAAACTAACCACTCATAAAAGTACCACTTACATACTTTTCACATCCATTTTCTTTTCCTTCCATTGTTTGTCTCTGGGTTCTCTTTCTCCCTCCTCTCGACCCCTCCTCGCCACAGATACATACTATCTCACTTCTTCTAAAATCTGAAGGTTCTGGGTGACTAATGTAAGGGGTTAAGGATAACATTAGGTAGTCCTGTCATTCACCCTTTCATTCTTCAAGAGCTCCCAAAACTAAAGAGCCTTATGCAAAACAAAAACAAACAAAATCTCAAAAAACAGAAAGACCAGTATAAATGGGAATTAGAGGACTAATGTATTATAGCTGAACATGTATCTGATAGATTACAACTGGAACAGAGCATTGGTAAAAGCAGAAATGGACAGTAAGGCTCAGTTGAGGAGGCATAAGTAAGGCCTCCTACTTTTCCTGCCTACTAATCTGAATTTAATCTGAATCTACACAAACTAATGTAGGCCTGTGAAAAAAAAAGATGATAAGCATACCCTTGTATGTCAGGCCCTTTGTGGTTACCACATAGAGGTAGACAATTGAAAAGAGTTCTGACTTCTGCTTCTAGCCAAGATGGAGGAACAGGGACAGAATTTACTTACTGCCTGAAACAACTGGGGGGGAAAAAAAGATAAAATACATGAAACAATGGTTTTCAAGTCTATGGACATCAGACAGTGAAGGTTAGTAATTCTTGAGAGGGGAGATGGAGTAAAAGGGACTGGATTTACTTCCTGCCTGAAACAACTGGGGGAGGGTGGGTTAGTGATGAAATACATGAAACAACAGTTTTCAAGACCATGGACATCAAACGATGAAAATTAGTCTAAATTCCTGGGAGGGAACAGAGTGAACCTTATGATTACCTTAGCTTATTACCCTGAGAGAGTTTCTAGGTCACAGCACAAGGAGGAGGAACAAAGGAGGAGCTCTTTGGAATCTAAGGAGAGCGAGGTACCTAGATTTCATAGGACAAAGTACCAGAGTAAAAATAGATACAAAGAGAACCCTAGATATCTGGAAAATGTTCCCTTTGAGTATACTTAAGAATTCTGATTAGCACATGTGTATAAAGAAACTATGCAAGGCCAAGGAAATAATCATATTAAAAGATAAAAGGGAACAGTGGTACTCAACACAGGTGCAAGAATAGTGCATGTTCCCATCTTACACACTAGAAAACCTTAATTCACAGGGCATCATTAAGAAAAAGCCTTAAGATTTTTAGAAATACCAAAATAACTAGCCCTCAACAAGGTAAAAGTTACAATGTCTAGCATTCAATCAAAGAGTAATAAGCATATATAGAGGCAGGAAAACATGACCCATGATGAGGAGGATATTTAATCAAACCACTCCAGAGATTACATAGATGTTAGAATTAGCAGAGAAGGACATTAAAAGTTATTATAACTATATTCCATATGTTCAGGTTTTAAGTAGGGAGGTAGAAGATATACTTAAAATCAAACTTCTAGAGGTAAATATTTCAATGTGAGATATGAAAAATATACTAGAGGTGTATCAGACTTCTAGAGGTAAATATTTCAGTATGTGATTTGAAAAATACACTAGATCATTAATAGCAGATGAGGCATGGAAGAATAAAGTTGATACAGTTGAAAGCATAGTAATATACTATGCAAAATGAGACATAAAGAGAAAAAAATTTTTTAATTGAAAAGAACATTAGTGAGCTGTGAGTCTACATGTGGCCTATTAAATGAATAATTAGGAGTTTCTGAAGAATACAGGAAGAAAAAATAATGGCCAAAAACTTTCCAAACTATAAATTTACCCTCAAGCCCAAAGAAGGCACAAGGCACATGAAAAAAAAAAAAAAAAACTATGCCAAGGCATATTGTAATGGAATTCCTCAAATCAGTAATAAAAATCTCAAAAACAAAAAACATAAAAACATATAAAGACAAAGAATGACATATTTCTTAGCAGGAATCATGCAAGTAAGAAGATAACTTTAAAGTATTGAAAAAAAAAGCTGTCGATGTAGAATTCTTTACCATGAAAATTATTTTAAAAACAAAGACAAAATAACTTTTTCAGACATACAAATGATGAAATACTTTCTCACCAGCATACCTACACTACCAGAAATGTTATAGTCTTCAAGTTGTAAAGAATTTAAGATTTCTCTTAAAAATTATACAACAAGAAGTCCAACTCTACATAAAGAAATTAAGAAGCATTGGAAATGGTTACTACATGGGTAAATGTATGACTTTTAACTCATCATTTAAACATATATAAAATATAATTGATTTTTTAAACCAAAATGTCATCAAATGCTCTGTAATACATAGTACAGATTAAATATTTCCAGTTTTGTAGACCATATGGCTTTATTATTATGCATCTCTGCAACTGTAGATTAAAGCAATTTAGATAATATATAAACAAATACTTGTAGATGTGTTTCAGTTGAACTTCATTTTTAAAACTAGGCAGTTGATTGTTTGAAACAAAAGTAATAGCAATGTTTAATGGTGTTTGTAACATATGTAAAAATACAATGCTTTGTAACAATAATATAAAAACCAGGAGAGAAATAAATTATACTACTGAAAAATTTTTATACTATAAATGAAGTGAGATGGTAATACTTGAAAGTAAATTGATAAATTAAAGCTGACTTCTAAAGCTACCAATAAAATTAAAGAACAAAGAGTTATAACTAGTAAGCCTATAAAGGAGATGAAATTAAATTATAAAATACAGTTGGTTAATCAAAAAAAAAGCCAGAAAAAGAGGAAACATAAAGGAAAATAATGGGAAAAATGAAAAATAACAAAATGATAGATATAACCATATCAATAATTATAATAAATGTAAATGGTCTGAATACCACCAATTAATAAACAGCGATGTCAGATTAAATGAAAAAATAAGACTTGATTATACGTCGACTACAAGAAACACACTTTAAGTATGAAAAAATTAAAAGTTAGAACAAAATGTGCAACTACTAATGAAAAGAATTCTAGAATGACTATATTAATATCAAAGTAGATGTCAGAGCAATATTACTAGATTATTACCAGAAGTAATGAAGGCAATTTCACAATAATAAAGGGGTCAATTAAGATGTAAAAGATCTATATGCTGAAAACTGTAGAGAGCTTATGGAGGAAATTGAAGAAATGGAAAAACATCCATGCTCATGGATCAGAAGAATAAATATTGTTAAAATGGCAATTCTACCCAAAGCAATCTACATATTCAATGCAATTCCAATCAAAATTGCACCAGCATTCTTCTCAAAGCTAGAACAATCAATCCTAAAATTTGTATGGAACCATAAAAGACCCCGAATAGCCAAAATAACATTGAAGAAGAAAACCAAAACAGGAGACATCACAATCCCAGACTTTAGCCTCTACTACAAAACTGTAATCATACAGTATGTTATTGGCACAAAAACAGACACATAGACCAATGGAATAGAATAGAGAACCCAGAATCGGACCCACAAATGTATGGCCAGCTAATCTCTGACAAAGCAGGAAAGAATTACCAGTGGAAAAAAGACAGCTTCTTTAACAAATGGTGCTGGGAGAACTGGACAGAAACATGCAGAAGAATTAAACTAGACCACTTTCTTACACCATACACAAAAATAAACTCAAAATAGATGAAGAACCTGAATTGTGAGACAGGAAACCATCAAAACCCTACAGTAGAAAGCAGGAAACAACCTTTTTGACCTCAGCCGCAGCAATTTCTTACTTGATGCTTCTCCAAATGCAAGGGAATTAAAAGCAAAAATGAACCATTGGGACCTCATCAAGATAAAAAGCTCCTGCACTGCAAAAAAAACAATCAACAAAACTAAAAATCAACCAATAGAATGGGAAAAGATATTTGCAAATGACATATCAGATGAAGGGCTAGCATTCAAAATCTATAAAGAACTCACCAAACTCCACACCCGAAAAACAAATAACCCAGTGAAGAGATGGGCAGAAGACATGAATAGACACTTCTCCAAAGAAGACCTCCAGATGGCCAATAGACACATGAAACGATGCTCAACGTCACTCATCATGAGGGAAATACAAATCAAAACCACACTGAGATACTACCTCACTACAGTCAGAATGGCTAAAATGAAGAAATCAGGAGACTATAGATGCTGGTGAGGATGTGGAGAAATGGGAACCCTCTTGCACTGTTGGTGGGAATGCAAACTGGTGCAGCCACTGTGGAAAACAGTGTGGAGGTTCCTCAAAAAATTAGAAATAGACCTACCCTATGACCCAGCAATAGCACTGCTAGGAATTTACCCAAGGGATACAGGAGTGCTAATGCTTAGGGGCATATGTACCCCAATGTTTATAGCAGCACTTTCAACAATAGCCAAATCATGGAAAGAGCCTAAATGTCCATCAAATGACAAATGGACAAAGAAGATACGGTTTATTTTTATAATGGGATACTACTTGGCAATGAGAAAGAATGAAATCTGGCCATTTGCAGCAACAGAGATGGAACTGGAAGGTATTATGCTAAGTTAAATAAGTCAGAGAAAGACAGATACCATATGTTTTCACTCATGTGGATCTTGAGAAAGTTTAACAGAAGACCATGGCGCAGGGGAAGAGGAAAAAAATAGTTAAAAACAGAGAGGGAGGTAGGCAAACCATAAGAGATTCTTTTTTCTTTTTTTTTTTAACGTTTATTTATTTTTAAGAGACATAGAGACAGAGCATGAGCAGGGGAAGGGCAGAGAGAGAGGGAGACACAGAATCTGAAGAAGCAGGCTCCAGGCTCTGAGCCGTCAGCACAGAGCCCGACGCGGGGCTGGAACTCACAGACGGTGAGATCGTGACCTGAGCCGAAGTTGGCCACTTAACCAACTGAGCCACCCAGGCGCCCCAAGAGATTCTTAAATACTGGAACAAACTGAGGGTTGATGGGGGGTGGGAAAGGGGAAAGTGGGTGATGAGCATTGAGCAGGGCACTTGTTGGGATGAGCACTGGGCGTTGTATGGAAACCAATTTGACAATAAGTTATATTTTAAAAATAAGAAAGAGGTCAATTAATCAAAAGGACATAAGAATTCAGGTGTTTATGCACCTAATAACAGAACTTCAAAATATGTGAAGACAATATAGGTGAATTTTGAGGCATTATGGTAAGTGAAATAAACCAGACACAAAAGAACAAATATTGTATGATTCTACTTAGATGAAGTACCTAGAATAGATACAGGAAGTAGAATTATGGTTTCCAGGAGCTGGGGTTGGGAGAATGGGGAGGTAATGTTAAAATGGTATAGAATTTCAGTTTGGAAAGATGAAAAAGTTCTATAAAGAACCCTGGTGATCATTGCACAACAATGTGAATACATTTAATGTCACTGAACTGTACTTAAAAATGATTAACATGATAAATTTTATGTTATATGTATTTAGCCACAATAAAATACATGAATCAAAAACCAATAGAGCTATGATGAAAAATAGACAAAGCTACAATTATAGCTGGAGATTTTAATACTCATTTCTTTTTTTTTAATTTCTTTTTTAACATTTATTTATTTTCGAGAGACACAGAGACAGAGTGTGAGCAGAGGAAGGGCAGAGAGAGAGGGAGACACAGAATCTGAAGCAGGCTCCAGGCTCTGAGCCGTCAGCACAGAGCCCGACGCGGGGCCCGAACTCACAGACTGTGAGATCATGACCTGAGCTGAAGTCGGCTGCTTAACCGACTGAGCCACCCAGGCACCCCTTTAATACTCATTTCTAAACAACTTACACAATAAATAGGCAGAAAAGCAACAAGAATATAGTAGACTTGAACAACACTCTCAAACAACTTGATCTAATTCACATTTTTAGAACCCTCCTGGAATGACAACAGAATACACATTTTTCTCACATACATGCAGAATACTTACCAAGATAGACCATATTCAGTGTCATAAAACAAGTCAGTAAATTTAAAAAGACCGAAGTCATCAAAGTATGTTCTCTGACCACAATGAAATTGTTTGAAATTAATAACAGAAAAATTTCTAGATGTAATCCCCAAATATTTGAAAACTAAACAAAACATCTCTGAGTAACTAAAGGATCAAAGAAGAAGTAAAAAGGGAAATTAAAAAATATTTCAAACTGAATGGAAGCAGATTTCAGAATTTGCTGATGAATGGATAAGGAAAATCTGGTGTGTATGTATGTATGTGTATATATATATATATATACACACACACACACACACAATGGAATACTACTCAACAATGAAAACACATTGCAACAATGTGGATAAAACTAGAGGGTATTATGCTAAGTGAAAGACAGACATATCATATGATTTCATTTATACATGGAATTTGAGAAACTGAACAGATGAACATAGAGGAAAGGAAGGAAAAATAAAATAAAAACAGGGAGGGAAACCATAAGAGACTCTTAAATACAGAGAACAAGCTAAGGGTTGCTGGAGGACAAGTGGGTGGAGGGATGAGTTAAATGAGCAATGGGCATTAAGGAAGGGTACTTTTTGGGATAAGCACTAGGTGTTTTATGTAAGAGATGAATCACTGGGTTTACTTCTGAAGCCAAGACTCCACTGTATGTTAACTAGCTTGAATTTAAATTTAACTAACTAAATAAATAAATAAGTGTAAAAAAATAGAATTTGTGTATTCTAAACCAGTATTTAGAGGGAAGTTTATATTGCTGACCATCTTTTTTTTTTTTTTAACGTTTATTTATTTTTTGAGAGACAGACAGTGTGAGCAGGGAAGGGCAAAGAGAGAGAGGCAGACACAGAATCCACATCAGGCTCCAGGCTCTGAGCCATCAGCACAGAGCCCAACGCGGGGCTTGAACCCACAGACCATGAGATCATTCCTGAGACGAAGTCGGCCACTTAACCAAGTGAGCCCCCCAGGTGCCCCACTGACCATCTGTTTTAAAAGAAGGTTCAAATCAAAGACCTCAGCTTACATATTGAGTAACTAGTAAAAGAATACGTTAAACCCAAAGTAAATAGAAGAAAGGAAATAATAAACATTAGAGAGAAAGCGATAAAATAGAAAACAAAGACAATAGAAAAATTTAATAAAATGAAAAGCCAATTATTTGAGAGGATCAATAAAACTGATAAACTTGTAGGCAGACTAACCAGGAAAAAGAGGAGATACAGATTGCCACTGTCAGGGATAAGAAAGGAAGCTTCATTGTAGATACTACAGATATTAAAGGATAATAAGGAATATTATTGAACAACTTCATATGTCAATAAATTTGATAACTCTTATGAAATAAATTCCTTTAAAGATGAGAACTACCAAGCTTACTCAAGAAGCAAGAGGTAAAATGAATAGCCCTGTATCTATATATAGGTAACAAATTGTAGTTAAAAACCTCTCTTCAGGAAACACTTGAGGAAAAGGTTGGTTTACTGGTGAATTTAAGGAGGAAATAGTGCAAATTCTATATAAAATCTTATATCAAACTGAAGGGGAGGCAATACTTCTCAGCTCATTTTATAAGACCAGCATTACTCTGACACCATAACCAGAGACATTATAAGCAAAGTACTTCAGAACAATATTTTTCATTCATAAATGAAAAAATTCTAAACAAAATTACAGGAAGTTGAATTCAACAATCTATTGAAAGGTTAATACATTCTGGGTTTATCTCAGGGATTCGGGGCTAATTTAACCTTTGAAAATCAATTAATGTAATTCACCATATTAACAGACCAGGAAAAACAATATCATTATATAAATACATGCAAAAAAAATCTCAGCAAAGTAGGAATAGAAGGAAACTTCCTCTATCTGCTAAAGAATATCTACAGCTGATAATGATAAAAGATTAGGTGCTTCTTCCTGAAATCAGGAGCTAGACAGAATGTCATTCAGTACAATCAAAATCCCAGCAGGCTTTTTTTGTATAAATTGACAAGCTGATTCTAAAATTCATATGGAAATGCAAAGGACCTAGAAAAGCTAAAATGATTACAAAAAAGAACAAAGTTGGAGGGGTAACACACCTGATTTCATGAACTATGAAGCTGTAGTAGTCAAAACTGGTACTGATACACAGATTTAAAAAAAATTAAGTCAATGGAACCAAAATCAAATCCAAAAATAAGCCAACATACATGGCCGCCTGATTACTGACAGAAGTACACAGTTAATGTGTGGAGAAACTGGAGTAATTGGATATCCATATGTAAAAAAAATGAACTTGGATCCATATACTGCATCATATATAAACCTTAAAATGGATCATGAAACTTAAATGCAAAATCTAAAACTAGAGGAAAACATTAGAGAAAAGTCATGACCTTTGGGCAGTAATTTCTTAAATTCTACAATAACATAATACACAAAACAAAAATTGATAACATTGGGTTTCATCAAAATTTTAAACTTCTCTTCAAAAGACACTGTCATAGAATTTCTTTTAAAAAGCAAATATTGGGAAAATATCTTTGCCAAGTATGTATCTAGTAAAGGACTTGTTTCCAGAATGTAAAATGAATTCTTAAAACTCAGCAATAAGAAAACAAAGCAAAGCAAAGCAAGTTTTTTAAATGGGCAAAAGATTTGAACAGATACTTCGCCCAAAGAAAATGTGGCAAATACATTGAAAAGATACATCATCAGGCAGTAAAGGAAATACAAATTTACACCACAATAAGATCTTTATACAACTGTTAAAATGGCTAAAATTTTAAAAGTTCACTATATGAAAGGTTGAAAGCATGTGGAGGAACCGTAGCTCTCTCATACACTGCTGATAGGAATGTAAAATAATGCAACCCCTTTGTAAACAGTTCGGCAGTTTCTTAAAAAATTAAACATACCTCTATCATATGATCAGTGATCCACTCTTAAGTACTTATCTAAGTGCAAAGGTAATATATATCTTTACAAGCACTTGTAAATGAATGCTCATAGCCCAAAACTAGAAATAACCCAAGCATCCATCAATAGATAGATAAATAAGTTATTCTATATCCATACAATGGAATACTAATCCACAGTATAAAGGAATGAATTACAGATATACACAGCAACATAGATGAATCTCAAAATAATTATGCTACGTGAAAGAAGCCAGACAATATACATTGAGTTATCCTATTCCAACCGTAAAAGTGTAATCTATAGAGTAACAGAAAATTAAGTCCCTGGTTGCTTGGGGATGGCAGAGTAGGAAATGAAAGATTACAAAAAGGCAATGATGCTTCTGGCGTTGATGGGTGTTCATTATCCTGACTGTGGTAATGGTTTTCACAGATGTATACATAGGTCAAAGCTTATCAAATTTGGGGCACCTGGGTGGCTCAGTCAGTTCAGCATCCAGCTCTTGGTTTCGGCTCAGGTCACAATCTCACAGTTTCATAGGTTTGAGCACAGAGCCTGCTTGGGATTCTCTCTTCCCCTCTCTCTTTCCATCCCCCACTTGTGCTGTCTCTGTCTCTCAAAATAAATAAACTTAAAAAATGTTTTTTAGGGGCACCTGGGTGGCTCAGTTGGTTAAGTGGCCGACTTCAGCTCAGGTCGTGATCTCACGTCTGTGAGTTCGAGCCCCACGTCGGGCTCTGTGCTGATGACTCATTAGAGCCTGCTTTGGATTCTGTGTCTCCCTCTCTCTCTCTGCCCTTCCCCTGCTCACACTCTGTCTCTATGTCTCTCAAAAATAAGTGTTAAAAAAAAATTTTTTTAATGTTTTTTAAAACTTACCAAATTGTACACTTTTGATAAGTGTAGTTTATGGTATATCACTTTTACCTCAATAAAACTGTATATTTAAAAAAAGTAAACCTAAATGCAAAAAAAAAAAAAAAAAGTCTTTTTCCCAGCAAATAGATCATTGGTTCCTAAGGTCTGTAAAGAAGACTTATAGTGCTTTAGCAGTGTTAATCAAAGTTATAAATTTAATCCCTTTATAAAAATAACATACCCAGGCCACACACACACACACCAAGAAAATCTGACTCAGAGGGTTTGCTGTGTCCTCATGGTTCTGTTTTTTTATTTCTTTTAATCGTAAAGTATACAAAACATAAAAATACACAAAACCTAAAATTACCTTTTTAATCATTTTTAAGTATACAGCTCAGTGGAATTAGATACATTTACATTGTTGTGCAGCTATCACCATCATTCATCTTCATAATGTTTTTCATTTTGCAAAACTGAATTCATACCCATTAAACACTAATTTCATATCATTTCTCCCCTCAGCTCTGTTCATAGTATCCTTCGATGCACAGAAATTTTTAATTTTGATGGAAGTTCAATTTGTCTGTCTTTTGTTGTGTCTGTGCCTTCAGTGTCATATTCAAGAAATGGCCAAACTTAATGTCATGGTTTTTCCCCTGTCTTTTATTCTAAGAGTTTTATAGTTTTATGTCTTTATTTAGGTCTTTGATCTCTCTCTTTTTTAGTGCACTTTGTATGATTGTGATGCATGCTCTTGTTTAAAAAACAAGTATTGCTTTAGCCATGCTCTATTGCTCCTCCTTAAGATTCTGTGGCTGAAAAGTAAAGTGTTAGCTGGAGTGGGACTGTATCCCAGAATCAGGAACTGGAATATTTGAGCAAGCTGTGATGTCAGAAGCTTTATCAGCTTCAGAGTTTGAATATTTTCTTATTCTTGTCAGAACTAATTAAGTTCTCTTTAAAGTAGCTGTGCAGCCAAAGGAATATGGTCCTTTAGTTGATTTGTCCCTTGTTTTGTGAAACCAGAAGCAGTTATAACATTATGGTTTAGATAAGTTTGGGAGCAGGAGTGAGATAAAAAGTAACATAGCCTGTCAGGTGGGATCTGGAACAAGGGGTTGGACTTGTTACTCCTCTTCCAGGCCAGTAACTTTACCAAACTTAGTAGTTTTCACTAAGATCTCTCAATCTTTCCTCTTCTCCCAGAATTCCACAGTATGTGAGGTGTGGGAATACACCAGAAAGAAACTACATCCTGAATTATCATCTAAAGCTGCTTTTAGAAACCTACTTAATGGTTGAACAAGGGTACAAGGTAGAAATCCATCATGAGATTCATTTGATAGCCTCAAAGACAGCTAAGCATTCTGGAAACTCTGCTAAGTGGTTGGGTGAAACATTTATATATGTCTCTTGTGATAATTTTTTCTCATCTTTGTTCCCAGAGTTCTCAGATGTCAGATGTGACTAGCAAAGAGCTCCATTCCCAAGCTCAAGAACAACTGCAACACTACCTTATGGGCAGGGCCCTAGAAGAGAGAGCCCAGCAGCACAGGGAGGCTCTGATGGCTCAGATCAGCACCAACATTGAACAATTAATGAGTATGTGCTTGTTTATTTTTTTTTCCTAAAATGAACAGCCTATGCAACATTTTGTGACATCCAAAATCTTCAGAAGGAAAATATCTTTTAATGGTTTATTAGCCTATTTCCTGTCCTCAGAAATTTCTAATCCAGAACATGCCACTACATTGATCTTTTCAAATAATGCAGATCTCATTACCTCCTTTTTGGCTCTTTCTCCCACCTTGCTATCATTCATAGATATCAACTCAGACAAAAGTTATTAATTATAAAGATGCTGAGCCCAACTAGCCAAATTTCATTATGTAGTCTCCAAAGCTTTTGATAATATTTTAGAAGTAGATGACAGTAGTTACAGTGCCATTTTATAATTTTTTTTTAACATTTATTTATTTTTGAGACAGAGACAGAGTATGAGCTGGGGAGGGGCAGAGACAGGAGACACAGAATCCGAAGCAGGCTCCAGGCTCTGAGCTGTAAGCACAGAGCTTGATGTGGGGCTTGAACTCACGAACTGCAAGGTCATGACCTGAGCCGAAGGACTGAATCACCCAGGCGCCCCCATTTCATATTTTTAATAACGTGCTTTCACAAAAGTTAATTTGTTGGCTTCTCACAACCACAGGTACATTTAGGGAGAGATCTCATCCTACCTTTCAGTCCACCTATGAAACACTTCTAGTGTGTACGGAGCAGAAAGGACCAGGGTCTTCTATTTAGTGCCATTACTTGTGAATTTTGTATTTTTCAATAGATAGGTGACTGGAACTGAGCCTTTCATATATAGGATGGTGTCATAGACTCTAAGTCTAAAGTTCTCTCTCGGCCAGCCAGAGATAAATAGGAGAGATGGCTAATGTCCAGGAAAAGACAAGAGCCCCGAATAAGGGTCCTTGCCCCATTTTTATTAGGATCAGAAGGCTTAAAAACATGGTGATGGATGTGCACAAAGAGACAAAAAATCTGTGAACATTAACTTGTGGACGTGGGGGAAAGGGGGTTTTGAAGATATTCAGGGTTAGGGGTTTGGGTTAATACAAAACAAAATCCTGATGCTGGGCCGTGGGGCGGAAAGTTGTTTACAGTGGACATGAGTCACCACCTCTGTTTATCTTAGGTAGCCTAAGAGATGAGACAGATAGGGGAAATAACCTCAGGGTTAACAAGGCACCTTTTCTTTTGTTAGTCATCCACGCTCTGGGCTGCTTTGCCTGCAGCGCAGCAGTCTGTAGCCCAATTTACCTGTTTACCTAACTTGGTCCTACCTTCCTGTGAAAGTAGCTTTCCGCTATAGTACTAAATTGGGGGGCACTTTCCCCTGAATGCCTAGTCTTATTTATTTCATATACCTATGCATTGGGGGCCTTTGCCCCTCATTACTTTATACAGGGGCTCTGCACCCCGTCTCTATTCTGGGGTGTCTTTATACCTCCCTATTCTTGGTTGCCTTATCTTGTTTACCCAGTCTCGGGTGTGAGCATCCTATGTATGGCTTTGCGTTATACCATCTTAATCCATTGCTATAAGCCCGGGGGATCCCTAAGCTTATTCTCCACAGGATGGGGTTCTGCTATATTTTAAAAATTCACGTTCTTTAAACCATCTAAAAAAATCAACATCTTTTTACATTCTTCTCTTTTAAACGCAGTATGGGGGGTGTATATGGGGTGTATATGGGGTGATGCCAGCTACAGCTACAACTTGTGAATAGTCATATTCCAGCTATAGCTATCAGTGATAATAGATTCAGAATTGGAACTCTATCCCCTGCCTACTATGGCAGAGTTCCAACTCTATAGTTTCCAAATTCCTACTTGTTTGGTACAGAACTCTTCTACTCACCTGTTTATTTTCTGTTTACTACAGAGGCACCAAGTCTGAAGGAAGCAGAAGGGAAGGAACCTGAGCTCTTCCTAAGTAGATCCAGGCCTGTGGCAGCCAAGGCCAAGCAGGCCCATCTCACCACTCTGAAGCATATACAAGCACCCTGGTGGAAGAAGCTTGGGGAAGAAGCAGGAGATGAGATTGATGTCCCCAAGGATGAGCTTAGTATAGAATTAGGAACTTTATTCATTGGTGGAACCAAACCCCCTTAGGGAGCTACCCAAAGAAATGACTTATTTCAGGAGATTATATTGGTTCTGCCTCTGGCATGCCAGTAGACTAGAGCTATCCTAACTCATGGTTTTCCAGAGATTCCTCTCCAGATAAGATTTTCAGGCCGTAAGCAAAGAGTTACCTTCTACCTCTGTCTCAATTCTCTTTTTCTTTTTCCACATCACCATCTCAGGCCACACAAAAGAGATGGCTTTTATTGTGGAACTAACCTTAGCATGGCATTCTGTTGCTTAATTGAAATGTGGCAGTTGTTTTGTTTTTGGTGTTTTCCTACTAAAGATGTCTTCTAAATAAATATTTTCAACAATTCTCAAAAACTTGTCAGGATTACTTCAACTTTTCACATTTATTGTTTAGAATGCATGTCTTTCTACAAATATAAAAAGTGTGTTCTTGGCCTAATCTATAAAGACGAGGAAAAGAAATGGTCATTTGAAAGGCACTTCACTGTTTTCTACCAAACAGTGATTGAACTCATTTTCTATGGTGTTATTTCTAAAAGTACTACATTTAAAAAAAATCCTAGGAGGGGCACCTGGGTGGCTCAGTCCATTGAGCATCTGACTTCAGCTCAGGTCATGATCTCATGGGTCATAAGTGTGAGCCCCATGTCAGGCTCTGTGTTAACAGCTCAGAGCCTGGAGCCTGCTCCAGATTCTGTCTCCTCTCTCGGCCTCTCCCCCACTGTTGCTCTGTCAGTCTCTTCCCTGTCAAAAATAAGTAAACATTAAAAAAAAAATTTTAATCCTAGGATTCAGCACAAAAAAATTACTTCAAAAATAAAATACTTCAAAATAAAACTGCATTTATTCTGTTAAACTGTGAGAATTAAATAACTCACTGTTTTCTTTGTCTTATCTCCTATAAATCTCAGCTAAATATAATACTTAATTTGTGTTATAATCCTAGGTACCTATATAGTTATTTGATTGCAACTTAATACTTTCTAATTTTCCTATTTATATTTGTGTTTTAGTACCAGAAGCTACTCCTGTTTGTGTTTGTATAGAATTCAATCAAAAATATTTAACAAATCGTGGATTCAATATCCTAAAGATCATGTATGATACTTTTTGTATGAATGAGTGAAAATACCAGTATTTCTGGATAGGAAGACCAAATAGTCTAATATCCTTTCCTCCAACATTAGGTTTAATAAAATTCCAGTCAATATCCTAATATAATTTTTATTCATAATTGGGAAAGAAATGTATGTAATTCATCTATAATAATCAGTTGAAAGTTTTGATTTTACTTAGGATATAGAAAGCTATATGAGAATGCTGCTCCTTTGTTAAAAATGCCACATAATCTACAAAAATTTTTCTTGAGCGTATCTGATAGTTGAGGCCTCAAGACAACCAAGTAAATTGAGATGAGTCTCAAGATCTGTGAGATGAGCTGTTTCATCCTTAGCAGAACACAGAAGACAAAGGTAGCTGGATAAGAAGAAATCAGTTAAAATTTTTACAAATTCTTAAATGCCAAGTATGGGTAGCATGTCAGTTTAGAATATCTAGGAGCCTCAGACAGGAGAATTTAGACCTTCCACCTAGTATAGGAAAGGTTGAGGAGCAGGCCAACAGGCCTGAAGAGATGCCCTTCATGGTACAGGGAAACATGTGATAGGCTGCCGCTGAGTGCCAGTCCCAAAGCCCTGCCTGCTTTCCCAAACCCTCCTCTTAAAAGCTTTAGGCTGCTAGAGCAGGGGTAGCAAGGCCTCTTACCCCAAGACTCAGAGAAAATTCTACTACATCTAAGAAAGAAATAGAAATAAAAACTGCCTCTAGAGGCAGGATGGGAAACACTGTAGCCCCAGACACCAATACAGATCCAGCATTGCTGAGGGAGGAACAGAAACAAAATCCCCCTCCTGAGAGAGATACAGGAAATGATCTTAGCCCCAGAAATCCTACACAATACAAGGCAGATGTCTGCTAATGCTGGGGAGGAAGACTGCCTGCCAAAGACCACCAAAGCTAATGACTGGCAAGGAGTAGAAGGATAGGAACCCTGAGAAAGCCTTACCTCCAACCACAGGAAGAAGAGACCTGGCCCAAGATTTAGGCTAGATCAGGACAACACAATTCCCATGTCCCAGCAACTAGCCTAGCACCACGTAATAAACGATGGCACTTTATTACTGGCATGGAGAGAAACCTCCTCTGTGGCAAAGGCCTTACAGGGACAGCTGAAAGTGGAGGGTGGAGCGAGAACACTGAAAAACTTCCAAGCTTCGCAGACCCCACTGTAAGCAGATAACAGCAGCAAAAAAATAATTTGAAGTCCATGGTACATTGAAGATAAAAAGGAAAGCCAAACCCAGCTAAAGTCCTGACTACTCTGAGTCAACCCCACTGTAATCTAATTCTTTTGTTTTAAATTCTGATCTAATTCTATCTGACTTATAATACCACTATGTCTAGTATACTGATAATAACAAAACAATTCTGCATTACTCAGTGAAAAAAAAAGTCTAAGGTATGGGAGAAAAGTGATTTTACCAATCATCAATTTAGATATCACCATTTTTTTTTATTTTTTTTTAAGGTTTATTTATTTTTGAGAGACATAGAGACAGAGCATGAGCAGGGGAAGGGCAGAGAGAGAGGGGGACACAGACTCTGAAGCAGGCTACAGGCTCCAAGCTGTCTGCACAGAGCCCGACGTGGGGCTCGAACTCACAGATCACGAGATCATGACCTGAGAGCCGAAGTCGGCCGCTTAACCGACTGAGCCACCCAGGCGCCCTAGATGTTGCCATTTAATTTTGTTGGATGACTTGCTTACCCCATAGAGTTCATTTTCTATAGAAAATAAACTACCGAAGAGGGTTTAATACGAATCTGAGAAACACAGTTCTTAATATTACATCCTTATGAATGTAGAGAGTGCCTAGAAACAGAAAATTCTGTGGTTAACAAAATGTAGAAAAGTTATTCTGTATTGTTTTTCATTTTAGGAATATCCATATCCGTTTAGGTCAATTTCAAATTATGGCAAAAACAATCCAAATGCACTATTGCTAGACTTAACTTTAATGATTAAAATTTGAAGCTTTTTACCTCCAGCTTTATTAGATATAATTGACAAAATTGTATATATTTGAAGTGTGTAACGACGTGAAATGATAATCACAATCAGGTTAAGTAACACATTCATCCATCCTACATATTTACCTTTATTTCTATGTGGTATGAATACTAAAGATTTACTCTCAGCAAATTTCAAGTATAAAATACAGTATTATTAACTATAGTCACCATGCTATGCATTAGATCCCTGGAACTTATTTGTCTTCTAACTGAAAGTTTGTACCATTTGAAGAGCATCTCCATTTCTCCCACCTCCCAGACCCTGGTGGGTCACCTCCACCATTTTATTCTGTTTCTAAGAGTTTGACTTTTTTTTTTTTTCGGATTCCACATATATATGAAATCATATAGTATTTGTTTCTATCTGGCTTATTTCACATAGCATAATGTCCTCTGGTTTCATCCATGCTGTGGTAAATGGTAGCATTTCCTTTTTCCTCGTGGCTGAATAGTATTCTGCTGCATACATCTTTTTTTTTTTTTTTTAATGTTTGTTTATTTGCAGAGAGAGAGGCAGAGAGGGAGAGAGAGAATCCCAAGCAGGCTCCACGCAGTCCACAGAGAGCCCGACACAGGGCTTGAACTCATGAACCATGAGATCGTGACCTGAGCCAAAATCAAGAGACAGACACTTAACCAACCAAGTCACCCAGGCGCCCCTCATTTATTTATTTATTTATTTATTTATTTATTTATTTAAATTCAAGTTAGTTAACATATAATATTGGTTTCAGGAGTAGAATTTAGTGATCCATCGCTTACATATAATACCCAGTGCTCATCCCAATGAGTGCCCTTCTTAATGCCAATCACCCATTTAACCCATCCCCCCACCTTCACTCCAGCAACACTTATTTTGTTCTCTGTATTTAAGAATTTCTTATGATTCTACTCCCTCTAGTTTTTATCTTGATTTTCCTTCCTTTCCCCTATGTTCATCTGTTTTGTTTCTTAAATTCCACATATGGGTAAAATCATATGATATTTGTCTTTCTCTGACCTACTTATTTTTCTTAGCATAATACACTCTAGTGCCATTCACATTGTTGCAAATGACAATATTTACTTATTTTGGATCGTGAGTAATATTCCATTGTATATGTATACACATATACTTCCAATCAGCATTTTGTATTCTTTGGATAAATACCTACTAGTGCAATTGGTGGGTCATAGGGTAGCTCTATTTTTAATTTTTTGAGGAATCTTCATACTGTTTTCGAGTGGCTACACCAATTTGCATTCCCATCAACAGTGCAAAAGGGCTCGATGCTCCCCTTTCTCCACATCCTCACCAACATCTGTTGTTTCCTGAGTTGTTAATTTTAGCCATTCTGATGGGTGAAGTAGGTATCATATTTGTGGTTTTAAAAATTTTTTTTTAATGTTTATTTATTTTTGAGACAGACAGAGACAGAGCATGAGCGGGGAAGGGCAGAGAGAGAGGGAGACACAGAATCCGAAGCAGGCTCCAGGCTCTGAGCTGTCACCACAGAACCTGACGCAGGGCTCGAACTCACAGACCGCGAGATCATGACCTGAGCCGAAGTCGGACGCTCTACCGACTGAGCCACCCAGGCGCCCCTCATTTGTGGTTTTGATTTGTATTTTCTGATGATGAGTGATGTTAGCCATGTGTCTGTTAGTGATATTTCATGTGTCTGTTAGCCATCTTGGAAAAGTGTCTATTCATGTCTTCGGCCCATTTCTTCACTGGATTCATTTTGGGGGTGTTGGGTTTGTAAGTTCTTTAGAGATTTTGGATACTAACCATTTATCAGATATGTCATTTGCAAATATCTTCTCCCATTCTGTCAATTTCCTTTTAGTTTTGTTGATTGTTTCCTTTGCTGTACAGAAGCGTTTCATCTGGATGAGGTCCCAATAGTTCATTTTTGCTTTTGTTTCCCTTGCCTCTGGAGACATGTCTAGTAAGAAGTTGCTGTGGCCGAGGTCAAAGAGGTTGCCTGTTTTCTGCTCTAGGATTTTGATGATTTCCTGCCTATCATTTAGGTCTTTCATCCATTTTGAATTTATTTTTGTGTATGGTGTAAGAAAGTGGTCTAGTTTTTCTTCTGCATGTCACTGTCCAGTTTTCCCAACACCTTTTCCTGAACAGACTGTGTTTTTTTCATTGGATATTCTTTCCTGCTTTGTTGAAGATTAGTTGGCCATACATCTGTAGGCCCGTATCTGGGTTCTCCATTCTGTTCCACTGATCAATTTGTCTGTTTTTCTGCCAGTACCATACTGTCTTGATGATTACAGCTTTGTAAACAGCTTGACATCCGGGATTGTGATACTTTCATCTTTGGCTTTCTTTTTCAACATTACTCTGGCTATTGGGAGTCTTTTCTGGTTCTATACAAATTTTAGAATTGTTTGTTCTAGCTCTGTGAAGAATGCTGGTGTTATTTTGATAGGGATTGCATTTGGCTGTGTAGATTGCTTTGGGCAGTATAGACATCTTAACAATATTCTTGCAATCCACAAGCATGGAATATTTTTTATTTCTTTGTGTCTTCAATTTCTTTCATAACCTTTCTATAGTTTTCAGCATACAGATCTTTTACATTTTTGGTTAGGTTTATTCCTAGGTATTTTATGGTTCTTGGTGCAATTGTGAATAGGATCAGTTTCTTTATTTCTCTTTCTGTTGCTTCATTATTGGTGTATAAAAATGCAACCGATTTCTGTACATTGATTTTGTACCGAGTCTTTCGCTGAATTCATGTATTAGTTTTAGCAGACTTTTCGTGGATTCTGTCGGGTTTTCCACATAGAGTATATACTCACTTGTTGGCCACTGTTCAAACAATTATGATGTTATCCACTGGAGTTAATGCAAACTCCACAAAGGACACAATCCTCAACAAAATGGCTTTCACCTCAGGTAGCAGCCATAAATTTAGATGTCTACAGGCCACCCACATTTGGGAGTTTCCACAGCCCTGTCAGGTTTGGTAATTCACTAGAACAGCTCACAGAACTCACAAAAGCAGTATACTTTTGTTCAGTTTTATTATAAAAGGTACAAATCATGTCTAGCCAAATAAAGAATACTTACGTTTTTGTTTTGTTTTTTAATTTAATTTTCTTTTATTTCAAGTTTTTACTTAAGTTCTGATTAGTTAACATATATAGTAAAATTGGTTTCAGGTGTAGAATTTAGTGATTCATCACCTACATATAACCCAGAGATCATCACAAGTGCCCTCGTTAATGCCCATCATCCATTTAGCCCATTCCCAGACACCTCCCAACATCAACCCTGTCTGTTCTCTATAGTTCAGATTTCTTATGGTTTGCTTTCCTCTCTCTCTTTCTCTCTTTTTTCCTTTCCCCTATGTTCATCTGTTTTGTTTCTTAAATTCCACATATGAGTGAAATCATATGGTATTTGTCTTTCTCTGACTCATTTCACTTAGCATAATACACTCTATCCCCATCCGTGTCATTGGATTTGGCAAAATTTCATTATTTTTGATAGATGAGTAATAATTCCATTAGATAGATAGATAGATAGATAGATAGATAGATATAGCTGATATAGATATAGATATATCACATTTTCTTTATCCAGAAATACTTATGAAAAGGTCTCAGAGGCTTCCAAACATGAACCTTCCATGCACTGTCCCAATGGAATCAGGATGCTTTACCTTCCCAACACTGATATACTCACCAACAAGGGACCTCAACCAAGTTTATTTTCAGAGATTTTTGTTTGCTTTTATAATAAGTGTTTATTTAGATAAACACACATACCATATTTTTGGCTTACATTTCCTTGCATTTCAGGAGCTTCCATTTAAGATTATGTTTTCTTTTACCCAAAAAACACATCTTAGAAATTCTTTAAGCAAGCATCTATAAGTTAACATACGTTTTTAAGTCCCAGTATAGTTAACATACAGTGTAATACTAGTTTCCGGTGCACAATACAGTGATTCAACCATTCTATTTATTACTCAGTGCTTATCAAAATAAGTGTACTCTTAACCTGCTTTATCCATTTCACCCATCCTCCCACCCATCTCCCCTCCGGTAACCATCAGTTTGTTTTCTCTAGTTAAGAGTTGCTTTTTGTTTTGTCTCTTTCTTACTTTGTTCATTTATTTTGTTTCTTAAATTCCATATGTGAGTAAAATCACATGGCATTTTTCTTTCTCTGACTTATTCCACTCATTATTATACTCTCTACCTCTATCCATGCTGTTGCAAGTGGTAAACTTGCATTTTTTATGACTAAATAATATTCCATTGTATATATACCACATCTTTCTTATCCATTCATCTACTGATGTACACTTAGGTTGCTTTATTAATTTGACTATTGTAAATAATGCTACAATAAACATAGGGATATATGTATCCCTTTGAATTCTTTGGATAAATACCCAGTAGTGCAATTACTGGATTATAAAGTAGTCCTATTTTTAATGTTTTGAGGAACCTCTGTGCTGTCTTCCACAGTGGCTGCGCTAGTTTGCATTTCCATCAGCAATTTACAAGGGTTCCTATTTCTCTACATCCTCACCCACACTTGTTGTTTCTTGTGTTGTTGATTTAGCCATTTAGACAGGTGTGAAATGACATCTCATTATAGTTTTGATTTGCATTTCCCTGATTATGAGTGATGTTGAGCATCTTTTCATGTGTCTGTTGGCCATCTGTGTGTCTTCTTTGGAGAAATGCCTATTAATGTATTCTGCCCATTTTAAAAATGGATTATTTGTTTTCTGGGTGCTGAGTTTTATAAGTTCTTTATATATTTTGGATACTAACCCTTTAGTGGATATGTCATTTACAAATATCTTCTCCATTCTAATGTCCTCTTTTTGTTTTGTTGATTGTTTCCTTTGCTGCATAGAAGCTTTTTATTTTGATATAGTCCCAATAGTTTATTTTTGCTTTTGCTTCCCTTTTCTCAGGAGACATCTAGAAGATGTTATGGCTGAAGTCAGACTATCAGGCATATTACTTATCTCCATTTTGTTTAGGTCTCTTGATGATTTTTAGGACATCTCCGCATTTTGCCTGTCTGTTTCTCTGTTAGGAAAGTCAGCTCTGTCTTTTGCTCTTGAAAGTAGTGGGCGGGGCATGCACTTTTAACAAGGTGTTGCTGGTCCTCTTGCACAGGGACACACTGCTATGGAGGCCACTCTGCAAAGCACGCAGCCATGGGGTGCAGTTTTTACAAGGTGTATATATCCTCCCCAGGAGGTGATCAGCTGCTGCTGCCAGGACCAACGCCCTGCAAAGTGCATAGTCAGGAGATGCAGTGTTGGCAAGGTTTGCACAGGTCTTCTAGAGGAGGGTACCCTCAGTGCTGGGACTGAGGTAAGCCTAGGTGGAGGGCACAGGCCCTGTGTAAGCAAGCTATGTAGTGAATGCTGGTTCCTGCAGGTGGCTGTGTGGTTTTTATGCTGGTGAAGAGGTTGGGTGAGGGAACCGGCACCTCCCAGCTCCTTTGTTCCTGGGTAAGTCCCTCGGTGAACTCTGATATTAGTAAGTAACACTCCCTCCCATATGCTCTGGGTTTTATTTGAACTGCTGTTTCTATGCTGTATCTCTGCAGGCTGTTTGCTATCTCTTTAAAAGTGGGAACCCAGCTTCCTTTCACCCTTTGGGCTCTCCCACAGCTGAGCCTGCTGATTTTTAACATTGTAGGCATTAAGTCTCAATGGTTGTAAGAACTCATGAAATTCAGCCCTTATGGTTTTCAAAGCCAAATGCTATGGGGATTTGTCCTCCCTATGCAGGCTCCCTGGTATGAAAGTCTTGTTTCTCACATTATCTGCACCCATGGTTCCCTCGCACCAATGGCCAGACCTGCAGTGTTTAGTTCCCTACTGTGTCTCCAACCTTACTACCACCTTCAATGTAGCCTCTTCCCTATAGTTAGTTGTGGAGTTTGTTCTGCCAGTTTTTGGGTTGTTTTCTTGGTTATTTACACTGATATGAGTGTTATTTAGCTGTACCTGTGGGACAGGTGAGTTTAGGATCCTCCTACTCCATCATCTTCCCCAGAAGTCTAATTTTCTGAATTTTTATTATTATTTCATTATATGGGGTGATTGTTTGAATCATTGATCATGTGACTGAACTCAATCTCCAGCACTCCCTCACCTCCCCATGTTACGAGGTCTCGGATATCATAAGGTCTCACGATACATGGTCTCACCAGACCTCAGGGTCTCGGGATATCTCGGGGTCTCGTGAGACCTCCAGTAGCTTGTTTACTTCTGTAACTCTGGTGATTGGTCATCTTAGAACAAAGCACTGTGCAGTGATTGGTTCGCGCCAAAACTAACGTCTGTGATTGGTTAACAAATATGCTTCTACGCTCTAATTTGCTGTAATCTACCTTAACTTGCTGTAACCTATATAAGCTCACTGCTGCCTTTGTTCGGGGCCATTCTCTGCAGTCGCTCTGTAAGAGTAGGAGCACAGGTTTGGTTCGGCAGTAAGTAATAAATTTGCCTCGTGTCCATTCGGTGTCCAGCGGTCTTTTTAACAGCAACCTGCAACATCCATAGGTTGGGATGATATGTCGTGGCTCAAAGCCTCAACCTTTTAATCACATGGTTTATCTTTCTGACATGACTCACCCCCTATTTTGAGTCCTTTTCTTTGTATAAACTCATGTGGTCCAGTGGCCTAACATAACAAAATGTTGTTATCACTCAGGAAATTCCAAGGATTTAGAAGCCCCATCCCACAACATGGGGCGAAGAGCAAACAAATTATTATAGAACAACCCCACATTTACTGTCTGATATAAAAAAAGTAGTACCCTCATCTGGGCATAGGTAATGTGTACCTTAGTCTTTTCTATTTTATACATGTCTGACCTTTAGTCAAAAATTGGGACACAAAAAAATCTAGGGAAGAAAATAGCTTTTTTTTCCCCAAGAGATAAACAACTAAACTATATTCAGAGATGACTCAGACATTGGAACTCACAAAAGGTCTCAATAGCTATTGTTAATATGTTAAAAGATAGAATGCAAATGTCGACAATGTATATAAACAGATGGAGAGCTTCACAGAAATAGAAACTATTAAAAAAAAGAGAGAGATCAGTGGAAATGCTAGAAAAAGCACAATGTCAGGTGTTAAGAATTCCTTTGAGAAGTTCATTAGCAAACTAGAATTGAGCAAAGAACAGATGAATTTGACAATGGATCAACAGAAATTTTCCAAACAGAAACATGAAGAGAAAAGAAAAAGAATAAAGATGAGGTTGGGGGAGGAGGAGAATAGAGCCTTCGAGAACTGTGAAACAATATCAAGTAGTATAACGTGTATACCTGGAATACCAGAAATAGAAGAAAGAGAAATGAGGTAGAAATAGTTGAAGTAAAAATGGCCAAGAATTTTTTCAAAGTAATGAAACCACATATCCAAGAATCCCAGAGAACCCCAAGCAGGATAAATAACATAAAATAATCTAAAAAATTTAAAACATACTTAAATATAGTCACATTGCTTCAAATCCAAAATAAGAGAAAGTGATTAAAACAAAAAAAAATGTAGAAAAAAGAAAAATTATGTTCCAAGGAGTGAAGGTAAGACTTTCAGTAAACTTCTTATCAGAAACTATACAAGTAAGACCATGAAATGATATGTTTAGAAAGCTGAAAGAAAAATTTTCAACCCAGAATTCCATATACAGCAAGAATATCTTTCCAGAACTGAAGGCAAAATGAAGATTTTTCCCAGAAAACCAAAGCCGATTATATTCAATGACAGCATAGGTATGATAAGAAGTGCTGAAGGAAGTTCTTCAGACAGAAGGAATAAGATATAAGATAGAAATTAGATCTACACAAACAAATAGGGAAATGATAAAAATAAAAGTAAAAATTAAATGTTTTTCCTTATTTTTAATCAGTGTAAAAGTTAATTGTCAAATTAGTAACAATGTATTTGTGTTGTAACATGTGTAGAAGTAAATCGTAGGATAGTAATAGCCAAAAAAACAAAACTGAAGGGAAGAAATAGAATTGTTAAGGTTTTAAAATTATAAATGAAAAGATATAGTATTACTTTTAAGTAGACCATAATGACTTGTGTTTATGCATTGCAAACCCTAAAACCACCACAGAAACAATAAAAGAGGAAGTATAACTTTTAAGATGATAGTGCAGCTAATCACTAAAACAACTAAATAATAGGTTTAAGCCCAATTGTATCAATAATATATTAAATGTAAATCATCTAAGTTTCGACTTTGAGAATCTTTTACCAAGTGGGTAGATGGGAGATGAAAATGTTTTCTAAACTTGTCTTGGCCCCACTACGGTCTCTTTAAATTATCCTTCTAAGCTAACTAACTCATTATTTTCTTATAGTCCCTTAACATACTCACCTTGTAGGATATTTCTTTTCATGAAAATTTTATTTAGGTAAATTTATTTATCCAAACTCAATGTTCATTAGATAAATTTTTACTCTGCCAAGTTTTTACAGGTGATAGGTTTATAAATAAAGTTTCACTACTACATAATATGAGTTGCCAGTTTTCCGATCTCCGTGCAATTTTTCCAGCCTATCCCTGCTGCCTGGTCACAAAGCTAGTGCCGCATACTATAGATTTTTTTCATGGAAGTATCCCATATCTAGCTATTAATTTCAGTATAATTCATTCCTATATCACAAACTACTCAAAAACTTAGTGATATAAAACTCTAAACAAATTGACCCCCCACCTAAAAAAACAAACGATATATGAAACAACAGGTTTGAGGACACTGAACATCAAGCAGTGAAAGTCTATAGGAAACAAATGAGGTGAACTTAGTGATTGTCACAGCTTAATGTCACTAGACAGTGTCTAGGTCATGGTGCGTCCTTCCTAGCTTCTGCCTTCTATCTCATTTCCAGCACTCACATATAGATACCCTCCATATCATAGTTTTTTCATATTCCTAGAGGAATTGGCTGGCGTAACACAGAAGAATTTTGTTCATCTGTTCAGAGACGAAGGGACTTCTCACATAATACTGTGGTTCTATGAATCTCTCTACAATGTTTTAAGAAGCTTGCTTGTCTAGGGATGTCTGGGTCCCTCAGTTGGTTGAGCATCTGACTCTTGATCTCGGCTCAGGTCATGAGAGCGAGTCCCACGTAGGGCTCTGTGCTGATGGCACAGAGCCTGCTTGGGATTCTCTCTCTCTTTCTCTGTGCCCCTCTCCTACTTGTGCTCTCTTTCTCTCAAAATGAATAAATAAACATAAAAAAAGAAGCTTGCTTGTCTGTCATTTCATTTATTCTCCTTTTAGCTATGATTATGCTCTTTGTACTCATGGGGAAACTGAGGTACTGAGACATGGGGATTTCGTTTCAGTCACTAGTCACATTAATGTTATAATGAAAAGATACTGAGTGAATGCTCAGACACTTGGGCTAGGATTCAATCACATGGGGACAGAACAATCACAATGACAAGCTTAGATTTCCACTCTCTTTCTGACACATTCTCCAGTCAAAGCAACATGTGTGGAAAGTATCTCTTTTCCTGCCTCTATATATCCTAACTTTTCCCAGTTGGATTTTCTGCCTCACGTTTTGACAATCACTAGCCAATTAAAGCCTGTCCCACTGTCTCCCCCCTACTACTTCCCAGTTCCCCAAGGTTTCCGTGGTGATGGCAAAACCAGGCATTGCCTGTTGATGTCAAGAGGCAGGATAGAGGAGTCCTGCTCTTGTGTGACTAGAGATGATTGAGTAACAGAGAGAACCAGAAACAGGGAGGAAGGGGATGAATGGTAGGTAGTAGGTATGTAAATGGTGGCCTCTGAATGTGTAGGCAAATGTGTGGGATACTTAAGACATCTGTGCATGAGGGTGTGAGTGTACAAAGGAATTGTGTGAATACATGTGAGAAGACTATGTTCTCATTTTCTTCATCTTACTTTGTCATATTCAGTATCCCCTTTGGTGCCAGACAACACGTGTGGAACAAGCTCAGAAATTTATATTCAGATCCCTGTACCTTCCTCAACCAGTAGAGCTACTATCTATAAAAAAGATAGTATCTATAAAAAAAGGCTACTACCCTCTTTTCCCAAAGTCATTCTCTCTGTCTCAATCTCTATGTCTCTGTCTCTGTCTCAGTCTCTGTCTCTATCCGTTTTTCTGTCTCTCTCTTGATCTTAACCCTGAGGGTCTAGAGGTGGATTTCAGCTCATTATTCTGCTCTCTCCTATCCCCCTGTTACCTGATCACTGGGGCTATCCTAGCGGGTCAGTTCTACTCTTTCCCATTTAATTTGCTCTGAGAGGTGGTTTGATGATCGTGGGGTAAATACTAGAGTCTAAGGAGGTGGGCTGCAGAAGAGCTGAGAGGGCCCAGGTTTCTGTTACTCTCCTCCATTCTGACATACGAACAGCTTATAATGCCCTTCAGTCTCCTCTGGTCTCATTTCTAAACTTCAGGAAAACAGTTACCTAACCTTTAAAATATCTTATGTGGAAATTATTTTCTATCTTAATTTTACCAAAAGGATAGTCCTCAACTAATTTTGATTTCAGGAAAGTAGTTCTTAATATCTAATTGAACTCAATAGCATTCAAAACATATTCTCTGGTTTATTTCTTTGGGTAAATGAGGAAACAGCAGAACAGCAACTTTTTCCCCCTGGAATCTTTATTTAATTACACGCTTCAATTTTGACAGCATCTACTGACTCTGCTATAGAAGATACAGAAGTTGTCTCTCCTTTAGGGTTTCTCCCTTTCTTTAGGTTTTTGTTAGTTTTGCTTATTTTTTAATTCTAGTAACATTATGTTCTGTTCTATTATTTTAGACTCCATGTTGTTCAATCTGCATTTTATATTGACATAGATACAATGCTAGACTACCAGTCTTTTACCATTATGTATCAATTTCTGAATATTTTTATTCACATCTTGGTCAGCTGGATTTTCTTTTTCTTTCTCCTTCCTTCCCTCCCTTCCTACCTGCCTTTCTGCCTTTCTTTCTTCCTTGTCTTTCATATTAAGAGATAGCATTCATGAAGTACACTAATAATGTACAATTTGGTGAATTTTACATATGTTTAGAAGAAAAACCAAAAAACTCCTTTAGGATCAGCATCGTTTTGCTTACATTCCATTATAGACTCTATTAGAAAACTAGTAAATGCCCCATTATTTTTCCTTCTTTAGATTAAGCAGTTCTAGTACTTTATTTTTCTTTACTCATAAATACTATTTTCATTTTTAATGGCTGTTCTCTGTAGATTCTCCAATATTTTTTTCTTTTTTTTTTTTTTTTTTTTAGATTCTCCAACATTTCTTAACTTCAGTATAATTCCTCAAATATTTTGGAGTACCTATCATGTCCCAGTGACTGTGCCAGGTGCTGGATTCAAAGAAAGAAACAAAGTTCTCTTAAGAGTTCTTTGTCTGGAGGGAAAGTCAAGAAAATGATGACACAGCATTATAACAGTATAAAAAAAAGTGTTTAGGGGTGCCTGGGTGGCTCAGTTGCCTCAGGTCATGGTCTCAGGGTTTGCGGTTTGCGGTTTGCGAGTTCAACAACTCAGAGCCTGGAGCCTGCTTTGGATTCTGTTTCCCTCCCTCTCTCTCTCTGCCTCTCCCCTACTGGCTCTTTCTCTCCTGCTCTCCCTCTCTCTTTCTCTCTCTTAAAAATAAATAAACATTAAAAAATTTTTAAAAAGAAGTGTTTAAGATTCAGAGAGAGGAAAAAGGAAGCACGATAAGTAAAGGGATTGGATAATTGGGAGCTAGACCTAAGAATGTGAATAAGAGTTTGGTGGAGAAACAGTAAGTTAGATTGGAGAAAAACCTGTGGATCTATCAAGGGTTTGATCGGAATTTACTCAGAGTTAAGAATTCAATGGTTGAAAAATTTTGTGATACTTTTCTGTTTAACTAGTTCTGAATTTGACAAAAAGCTGTATTTTTAGATTTGGAATGTTAAATTCCAGTTAACTCAATCTGATATTCTCTTTATATCCTTTAAAATAGCCTTATATTCAATTTGGTCCATGGACACAAGTCTGGTTCTGCCCTCATATAGCATATGGGCCTACATATGTCATAGCTAAACATCCACCACAGTGTTGTAGAGAGAGATTCCAGGTTTTTACGTAAAAATTTTGGAAAGAACACTCTGCTTTTATTAACTCATTGTTAATTATAAAATAGACTCTCCTCCTCCCTCTCCAGCAATAATGACAGTTCCAGGTTGCTGTCAGAGTTTTGTCCCCTTTTCAGTCTCTAGTTTTCTCTTCAGTGTTTAGTAAACCATAATCAATCAATAAATTAATGCTTAGCAAGCATTTCTTTGCCTGGGTTCTTAGCCCCGGTTGCCTGTAAGAATCACCAGAGTCTTGCTAGTAAAACTATGGTCCATGGGCCAACAGTACTGGTATTATCACCGTGGAGCTGTCAGAAGGCAAAATTTCAGATGCTACTCCAGAGCTACTAAATCAGAATCTGTATTTGGATAAAATCCTTAGGTTACTCATATTTACATTAAAATTTTAAGAAGTGTTCACCTAGGCTCCTTTTAAAAATTCAACTGTTGGGGTGCCTGGGTGGCTCAGTTGGTTAAGCATCTGACTCTTGATTTTCCTCAGGTCATGATCTCACATTTCATGAGTGCAAGCTTTGCATTGGGTTCCATGCTCACAGTGTGGAACCTGTGTGGGATTCCCTTCCCTCTTTCTCTGCCCCTCCGGTCCACTCTCTTTCTCTCCCAAGATGATAGATAGATAGATACATACATACATACATACATACATACATACATACATAGATATTTAGCTGTTGTGGCCCACATACAATTTAATTACTCTAGGGTAGGTAACAACCGTCAGTATATTTTCAAAGCCCTTTGAGTGATTCTAATTTGCAGCCAGGGCTCAGAAACTACTACTTGGTGAGTTTTGGCATAGAAAGAAGAATATCCACAATTTTCTGAAAAGGCTCTTAAAATGTTCTTCTATTTTAATTACCTGTCTGTGTGAGGCTGTATTTTCTTCAAACACTTTGAGCAAAGCAACATCCTAACAGATTGAACACAGAAGGAGATATGAGAACCTGATTGTCTTCTTTTAAGCCAGAGAATTAAAGGGTTTTGCAAAAATTTAATAACGTACCCTTCTTTTCTTCAAAACTTTTGTTGGGAAAACATACTTACTTCATAAAAATATTTTTTATGTTAATGTAGTAATTTATCATTATTACTTTTTAATGCATCATTAAATAAGTATTTTTATTATTTATGTTTTAATCTAAAATGGTAAACATCAAGGGAAATAGTTTGCTGGAGCCTTCTCTTACTGTTTTTTACCAAAGTTGATTGTTAAATTTTTCAGGAATATTATGAACTAGCTGTTCCTTAAGAATAAATTGTATATAGAGGATTCTAAGAAGATGTAGAGTAGTAAGGCCCAGGAATCTGTCCCTCACCTAGACAACAATTGCCCTGGCAGAATATATGTAATGTAACTGTTTTGGAACTCTGGAATACTTGCAAGGCTTGCAACTTCTAGGGGAAAGTTTGGCAAGTAAATTGCGGATAATTTTAGTCAATTTCAGCTCTAAGCACAATAGCAGCTACTCTTCCTCCCACTTTTGCTCCCTCCCTCAGCACCCTGGAAGGTGGCTTTGCAAGTTTCTGGAGCATACAATTTGCCAGAGGCAGGGTGGGCAAAATGGACCCTGTCCTCAAACTACTGTTGATCTGTGCTTTGATCAATGATTGCGGTTTCCAGTTACAGAGATGCAGACCAAGAACAGAGTGGCCATTGTGGTTGCATCTACCCCCGTTGTTGTAAGCCCTTCCCTTCTGGATGAAGGGGATTTAAAGGGATAGTGTCCCTTTTTACCCTCCCTTCATTTTTTTCTTTTTCTCCATTCAGAAGCCAGATACTAAAAACTAGAACATTCAAAAGCGACTATGCATGAAAAAGGCCTATCCACTTTATGGAAAATCTCATCCCTCTTGAGAGCTGGGATGGTGCCCCATATATTTATTGTCTCTCCACTCTGCATTAAGCAATTTGAGGTACTCAATTAGTTAATTGTTAACTGAGTTCTCAGTATTTGGCCAAGTGTCTATTACATCAGATGTTTAACCCGAAGATGCAGCTATTCGTTCAATGAATACTTATAAGCAAATTCCAAAAGAGACTGTGCTAGATGCAAAAGGTATAGTCCCTGGTAATGGAACTTACACAGAGATAACATTAAAGCAAGTAAAAGATTAAGGTGTGAGGATGATTATTTTGCAGGGAGTGATGTGTATATGAGAATTGCTAACTTAGTCTGGGAGATGACCAGAAGAAGCCCCTTGAAGTGAAATAAAGAATGAACTGACCAGTTGGAGTAGAAGGGGAATGTTCTAGGTAGAGGGAATGAAAAAATATGATCTATTCAAACAATTTATTATGAAGGAGGCATCAGTAACAAGTTGAGTGTAGACTTATTTAGCACACATGGGCTTGCACTGCCTTTAGGAGATCCAAGTAATTTTAAGTGCTCTGGATTTTCAGGTGATACACTCTCAAGACTAAATAATAAGTAGAATAGAAAGATTAATAAAAATAAAATTAAAGTAATAAATATGGAATGAATAAGTTAGTTTCATACAATCCCCATATGACACAGAGAAGAGAGGTGGAGCAAGCTCTCTAGAATGTGCAACTCTCAGCACTACACAGGCATAAAAAGAAAGTCAATATCTTAATGAAGGAGTGTCCCAGGGAGCAGAGGCTCAACACCTGTGTCCCTACAGGAGTCCTGTAAGGTGTCTTATTACTGGGTCTATAAATTATGCAGCCAAATCCTTCATTCATATTGATCAGTCTGTAGTTCTTGTGCCTGTCAGCCTAATTAAAATGCATGCAAGGAAAGTGAATGAGAAGTTAGGTAATCCTGAGGACTGAGAAATAAGGCAGGAGACGGAGGCTAGGGCTACATTTCCTTCAGGGATCAGAGGAGAGTTTGTTAATTGCTGTTTACAGAGAACTTCTTTTTTTTTTTTAATTTTTTTTAATGTTTATTTATTTTTGAGACAGAGAGAGACAGAGCATGAGTGGGGGAGGGGCAGAGAGAGAGGGAGACACAGAATCCAAAGCATGCTCCAGGCTCTGAGCCGTCAGCACAGAGCCCGACGCGGGGCTCGAACTCACAGACCATGAGATCATGACCTGAGCCGAAGTCGGACGCTCAACCGACTGAGCCACCCAGGCGCCCTGAGAATTTCTTAATAACTTGGTTTTGGCTCCAGATTGAATACACCTGCCTAAATGGTGTGCTTAGTATTGCATAGTAAATGGAAAAAATCTCCTGGTTGTTAAGAAAAATTCTGATAAAATCAAGGGGAGTTTATTGAGTAGGACACAACTAGGACAATTTAGAGATAATTAGGAAGTCCATAACTTTCTCAATATGTGCTCTATTTGCAAATCTTCACATTCATTAATTATATCATCAATGGTAGGGTGACTTTGTTAATTTTAGTGATGCCTTGCTTAGGAATATTGGTGAGGGTAGGCTTTAGTGATACGAGTCCTTGAAAGTATATAGGAAACAACACAGAGATGTCAGTTTGATATGTAACTTGAGTTCCAGGGGCTTCTTTGTGCTAACATATTAATTAATTAAATATAACTATATCCTGAGGAAATTTTATAGTATTTGGGAATTCTCCAAAAAAGCGACTTATAATATCCCTTAAAATACATAAGAAAATTCTTCAAATTGAGGCCTGGAGAAGTCCACATCACAAAGCTTGCTTAGAGGTCTAGAATTTATTCTTAGATCCTAGATTAAAAAAAAAAAATTAGCCACACCAGGGGAACCTGGGTGGCTCAGTCTGTTAAGTGGCCAACACTTGATTTAGGCTTAGATCATGATCTCACAATTCATGAGTTCCAGTCCCACGTTAGGCTCTGCACCGAAAGTATGGAGCCTGCTTAGAATTCTTTTTCTCCCTCTTGCTCTTTCTGCCCCTATGTCCTCTCAGAATAAATAAATAAACTTAAAAAAAAAAGCCATGCCAGCGTCTGGCACATGGTCTGTACTTAGTAAAATATTCATCGAATCAGTGTTGAGTAAGAGCTTTGTGGTTAAACCTCCCAGGAATTTTCTCCACTTTGATTTCAGATTCCTCGTGCCCTTGGCTTTGGGTGCCTCAGGAAAAGACAGTCACCATTTCACCCCATATGACTTCCTCATATATTTGTAAATGCTCAATAATGATTCATATAGAAATGGTATCCGAGTTCTTATGGCACGAATGGTGCTGCTCCCCTACAAGATACCATGACTTTCTCCCCTGTGGAAAGCAAGCCCAGTTGTCTGAGCCATTCCCCACCCTTTGCCTACCATGAATTCCAAGGCTTTTATGCCTGGCACCACATGTTCCATGAAGTACCCAGAGCATGCTGATTCTGTGGGGAAGGCTCTTACAAGAGGCCTCAATCAATTCTCCTGGAGCCTGGCCTATTCAGGACTTTGAGTCAGATAGCTCTAGTATCTCTACCCCTGCAGACACGATAGGAGTTTTAACAGTGATCACTTCTTCAGCTGTCCAAGGAGCAGCTTGTAGCCAGAGTATGGCTGGGAGACAAGCTTTGCCATCCCCCGGGTAAGGATGCCTAGCCTCTTTAGCTTTCCTGCTCTTCCATGTGCCAAGGTTCCTGCTTATTCCTGTCCACCTTTGGGCAAACTGGTGCTGGTTGAAGATACTTAGGTAGAACTGAAAGCCTGATATTGGGGCCATACATCAAGGTAGAAAAAGAAACTGGCAAGCTTCTGCATCCCTCGGGCATCTCTGATATCTCTGAGAAGACTGGAAGCAGAACGTCAGCTCATTCCCCACTTACAGTCCTTCCAAGACCCAACCTGCCATCCTTGCTCCCCATCCCAGAGCTCATCCAGCAGAAGCAAGGGGGCACCTGCAGCTCCACAGATAGAATAGATCCCCAAATCTCAATCTTTTCCATCCTCAAAGAGAGATGATAGGCAAAGACCTGTGGAAACCAGAGCCTGGATCTAGGCAAGAAAATACAAAATTAGGGCTGCTGTACATTCCAACTTTTAAGGAGTACAAAAGGACAAAACAAAAGCCATCAGATCTGGTCTCAGTTTTCCTAAAGCCAGCTCAGCCTCCCCAAAAGGCTAACATACCCAGAAGAAAAGCCTGGAAAACAAAAGTCCTCACTGCCATAGAGAGCTGTCTATGACATCTGTTGCTAGGAATCAATTTGTGTAAAGAATGACTACCAACTGTGATATGGAGACAAATGGTCTGAAATCTACCCCATGTCATATTTGCCTCCTTGGGATAGCAGAACAGAGCCCAAACAATTCACAGGAAGAGCAATCCTTCTGTCCTCACCATAGTTGGGACACCAGTTTCCATCTGCTGCAGATTCAGTGTGCAGGCAAGCTGGCCCTACTCAAAAAATGGACACCGAAGTATGGACAGGTATATCTGTATTTCCCAGAGGAGACACCCATGACTCGTTACATATGAGTGTCATGAAATTCGGAGGAATTATATTTCCTTAGGTTTTGAGTACGGGTATGTGGTACACTCTAGATCCTTCTGGGATTTTTGCTGATGTAAGTAGGATAATGCAATCAATAAGTTTTCTGTGGGGTAGGTATAAACAGATATTTTCATACAAAATTCAAATCTCATAATTTAGACTTTACTCCACCCCTAGGGCATCCTGATTAATGAGAATTTTATTTGATGAATGTATTCGAATATAACTCACAGAGACTGGCTGTGTGAGAGGTCTGCACATCATCCGGGAGCTGTTTCAGCTATTGATGCAGGCTGCTGAGTGCCTCCACCCCAAACAGCTGCAGTTGGTAACTCCGCAACATTCTCTTACTGACCTCAACCAGAAAGAAGCTCTTGGAGAGACTGCAGGAGATGTGTTCCAAACACTGGCTCGTGTTGGACTCTGGAAGGGCTGCCCTGACTCTGTGGCTCTAACTGGGCTATTAGTTCCAGTGGCCTTCCTATGGGGCCATCGCTTGATTACCCACCCTGGCTTTGACCCTCTTTCTCTTCAAAGGCCCCATGAAGCTCCCTTGAAAACAGCCTGTCACATAGTACTTCTACTTTTGTAAATAGTAGCTTCAGCTAGAATAGGTATGGAGAAAGAGAAGTTGTAATAACAAAAATAATCATGGTTACAGACTTTTTAAATCCTTAGTTAACTGGATTATGCTAGTTTTTTTAAATCGAAGTATAATTGACACAGAATGTTTCATTAGTTTCAGGTGTACAACATAGTGGCTCAACTTCTCTATATGTTGTGATATGCTCACCACAAGTGTATGCTCACCATACAACTCTATTACAGTATCATTGACTATATTCCCTATGCCGTGCCTTCTATTCCTGTCACTAATTCATTCCATAACTGGAAGCCTGTGTCTCCCAGTCCTCTTCATCCATTTTTCCCATCTCTTCCCATCCCCTCTCCTCTGGCAACCATCAATTTGTTCTCTGTATTTGTGGGTCTTTTTCTGCTTTTTGTTTGTTCATTTATTTTGTTTTTTAGATTCCACATACAAGTGAAATCATATGGTATTTATCTTTCTCTGACTTTTTCACTTAGCATAATACTCTCTAGGTCCATTCATGTTGTCACAAATGGCAAGATCTCATTTTTTATGAGTGAGCAATACATACATGTATATATATATTTAGAGAGAGAGGCAGAGCACAAGTGGGGAGGGCCAGAGAGAGAGGGAGACACAGAATCAGAAGTAGGCTCCAGGCTCCGAGCTGTCAGCACAGAGCCTGCCACAGGGCTCGAACTCACAGAGTGTGAGATCATGACCTGAACCGAAGTCGGATGCTCAACCGACTGAGCCACCCAGGTGCCCCGGAAGCATCCCTTTTTAAAAAAATTATTTTTTAATTTACATTGAAGTTAGTTAGCATAATATAGTGCAACAATGATTTCAGGAGTAGATTCCTTAATGCCCCTTACTCATTTAGCCCATCCCCCCTCCCACAACCCTTCTGGCAACCTTCTATTTGTTCTCTATATTTAAGAGTCTCTTATGTACTGTCCCCCTCCCTGTTTTTACATTATTTTTGCTTCCCTTCCTTTATGTTCATCTGTTTTGTATCTTAAAGTCCGCATATGAGTAAAGTCATATGATATTTGTCTTTCTCTGACTGACTAATTTTGCTTAGCATAATACCCTCTAGTATCATCCACATAGTTGCAAATGGCAAGATTTCATTCTTCTTGATTGCCAAGTAATATTCCATTATATACATTATATACCACATCTTCTTTTTTTTTTTTAATTTTTTTAACGTTTATTTTTGAGAGACATAGAGACAGAGAGTGAGCAGGGGAAGGGCAGAGAGAGAGGGAGACACAGAATCTGAAGCAGGCTTCAGGCTCTGAGCCGTCAGCACAGAGCCAGACGCGGGGCTCGAACCCACAGACTGTGAGATCATGACCTGAGCCGAAGTCGGCCGCCCAACCAACTGAGCCACCCAGGCACCCCTACCACATCTTCTTTATCCATTCATCCATCGATGGACATTTGGGCTTTTTCCATACTGATTGTTTCTTTGGCTGCGCAGAAGCTTTTTATTTTGATGAGGTCCCAATAGTTCGTTTTTGCTTTTGTTTCCCTTGCCTCTGGAGACGTGTTGAGTAAGAAGTTTCTGCAGTAAAGGTCAAAGAGGTTGTTTCTTGCTTTCTCCTTGAGGATTTTGATGTCTTCCTGTCTTACGTTTAGGTCTTCCATCCATTATGAGTTTATTTTTGTGTATGGTTTAAGAAAGTGGTCCAGGTTCATTTTCCTGCATGTCGTTGTCCAGTTTTCCCAGCACCATTTGTTGAAGAGACTGTCTTTACTCTATTGGATATTCTTTCCTGTTTTGTCAAAGATTAGTTGGCCATACATTTGTGGATCCATTTCTGGGTTCTCTATTCTGTTCCATTGATCTGAGTGTCTGATTTTGTGCCAGTACCATACCGTCTTGATGATTACAGCTTTGTAATACAGCTTGAAGTCTGGGATTGCGATGCCTCCAACTTTGGTTTTCTTTTTCAAGATTGCTTTGGCCATGCAGGGTCTTTTATGGTTCCACACAAATTTTAGGATTGTTTGTTCTAGCTCTGTGAAGAATACTGGTGGTGTTATTTTGATAGGGATTGCAGCATTCCATTTTTATACTCTGTGTAGATTATATAGTATAGCAAATATCTGTTCATTGAAAGTCCAAAAGCATTTGCCTGTAAAAACTATCTGGGCTGAAAAGTATACTTATCTGAAGAAAAATTAACAACTTCTCAATTTTTTCTCTATGCTAATGGCCTGTCAAGTTTTTCTACCTTTTTAAAAGTCAAATTTGGTAATATATGTACACACACACACACACACACACACACACACTCCTTTATTTTTTAGTAATTTTAGATTCGAAGAAAAAAAATGAGCTATACAGTTTCATCTAATCAACACTTCATCTTCCCATTACCTAGCAGTTTCTCCTTTTATTAACATCTTGCATTAGTGTGGTAACTTTGTTCCAATTGATGAACCAATATTGATAGATTAAAGTGCACAGTTTACATCAAAGTTCACTCTTTGTGTTATATTGTTCTATGAGTTGTGACAAGTGAATGTCACATAACCACCGTTACAGTATCATACAGAATAGTTTCACTGTCTTAAAAAATCCCCTGTCCTCCACCTGTTAATTCATCCATGCCCTTCCAAATCCCTGCCAACAACTGATCTTTTTACTATCTCTATAGTTTTGCCGTTTTTAGATGTCATATTGTTGGATCATACAGTATATAACATTTTTAGATTGGCTTCTTTCACTTAGTAATACACATTTAAGTTTCCTCCATGTCTTTTTGTGGCTTGAAAGTTTGTTTCTTTTTATCACTGAATGATATTCCATTGTATGGATGTATCACAGCTTACCCACTCACCTATTGAAGGACATCTTGGTTATTTCTAGGTTTTGGAAATTATAAATAAAGCTTCTATAAACATTTACATGCAAGTTTTTGAATAGATGTAAGTTTTCACTAATGTGAGTAAATACCCAGGAGTGTGTTTGCTGGAGCGTGGTAAATCAATGCTTTTGCTTTGTAAAAAACTGTCAAACTGTCTTCCAAAATGGCTCTACAATTTTGAATCCCCACCGGCAGTGAATGAGAGTTTCTGCTGCTCCACATTCTTTTTTTGTTTTTAACTTTTTTTTTTAACATTTATTTATTTTTGAGAGACATAGAGACAGAGTATGAGCAGGGGAAGGGCAGAGAGAGGGAGATACAGAATCAGAAGCAGGCTCCAGGCTCTGAGCCATCAGCACAGAGCCTGACGCGGGGCTCGAACTCACAGACCATGAGATCATGACCTGAGCCAAAGTCAGCCGCTTAACCAACTGAGCCACTCAGGCGCCCCATGCTCCACATTTTTGCCAGCATTGGATGTTGCCAGCATTTTGAGTTTTTGCCTTTTAATAAGTGTGTGGTGCTATCTCATTGTTATTTTAATTTGCAACTCCCTAGTAACACAGGATGTTCGGCATCTTTTTATATGCTTATTTTCCATCTGTATATTTTCTTTGGTGAGGTGTCTGTTTAGATCTTTTGCTTACTTTCTAATTGGATTTTTTTTTTTTTTATTGTTGAGTTTTAGGAGTTCTTTGTATATTTTGGAGACCAGTCCTTTATCAGATAGGTGTTCTGCAAGTATTTCTCCCAGTCTGTGGTTTGCCTTTTCATTCTCTTAGCAGAGCCTTTCAGAAGTTTTTCATTTTAATCAAGACCAACTTATTATATCACCCCCCCACTCCCTATCCCCCCCCCGCAAACACACGCGCGCGCGCGCGCACACACACACACACACACACTCCTATTGTATCTAAAAAGTCACTGCCAGGGGTGCCTGGGTGGCTCAGTTGGTTAAGCATCTGACTCATGGTTTTGTCTCAGGTCATGATCTCACAGTCTGTTGGAACAAGCCACGTGTCAGGCTTTGTGCTGACAGTGAGGGTCCTGCTTGGGATTCTGTCTCCCTCTCTCTCTGCCCCTCACCCATGGATATGCATGCTGTCTCTCAAAATAAACTTAAAAAAAGTCATTGCCAAATCCAAAGTTATCTAGATTTTCTCTTAACATTAGAATTTTTATAGCTTTGCATTTTACATTTAGGTCTGTGGTTTATTTGCGTTAATTTTTGTGAAAGGTATAAGTCTATATTAATTTTTTTTTTTTGCATATGGGTGTCTAATTGTTCCAGCACCATTTGTTGAAAAGACATTTCTCCATTGATTTGCCTTTGCTCCTTCATCATCAAAGCTCAGTTGGCTATAATTGTGTGGGTCTATTTTGGGGCTCTCTATTCTGTTCCATTGATCTATTCTTTCTCCATTACCACACTGTCTTAATTATTATAGCTTTATAGTAACTCTTGAAGTCAACTTGTATCAGTTCTCCAACTTTGTTCTCCTCTTTCTTTTCCCCACAACATCTCAACCAACTTCTTTTCCTTCTTCTTTATTCTGTATTCTATTGGTTCTTCCAGGTTTTCCTTTCCATATTAATTTCAGAATTCATTTTTTTATATTCACAAAATACCTTTTTATCCACAAGCATGAACTATTTCTATTTACTTAGATGTTTTATTTCTTTCAGCAGAGTTTTATGGCTTGTCTCAAATAGGTCCTGTACATGTTTTGTTATATTTATGGCTAGGTCTTTCTTTCTTTTGGTGCTAATATAAATAGCATTGTGTTTTTAATTTCAAATTCCAATTGTTCATTGCTAGTATAAGAAAAACAATTGATTTTTGTTTATTAACCTTTTATCCTGCAACCTTACTATAATTGCTTATTAGTTCCAGGTGTGTTTTTTTGTTGTTGCTTTTTACTTTTTGTTTCTTAGGTTATTAGGGATTTTTCTACATATACAGTCATGTTTTGCAAACAAAAATTTTATTTCTTTCTTCCCAATCTGCATATATTGTCTTACATTAGAAACGAATTTCAGGGGCGCCTGGGTGGCTCAGTCGGTTGAGCGGCCGACTTCGGCTCAGGTCATGATCTCGCGGTCTGCAAGTTCGAGCCCCACATCGGGTTCTGTGCGGACAGCTCAGAGCCTGGAGCCTGCTTCACATTCTGTGTCTCCCTCTCTCTCTGCCCCTCCCCCACTCATGCTGTCTCTGTCTCAAAAATAAATAAACATTAAAAAAAAAAAGAAACGAATTTCAGTACAATGTTGAATAGGAATGGTGAGAGAGGATGCCGTTGCCTTGTTCCCAATCTTAGGGGAAAAACATCTTATTATTTCACCAGTTAGAATAATGTTAGCTGTGGGATTTTTGTAGATATTCTTTATCGGATTGAGCCAATTCCTTTTTATTCCTAGTTTTCTGAGAGTTTTTTTGTTTTGCATGAACGGCTGTTGAATTTTGTAATTTTTTTTCTGCATTGGTTGATGTAATCATGTGATTTTATATTTTTCGTATATACATTTATATACCCTAAAGTTTATACTTCTCAAGAAATTATTTTTATTTCTCTTATGTTAAGATTTATTGGCATGGTTATACATCAGATTCTTGTAATTTTAAACATTTGTTCACTTAACAATTATTTATTGAACATGTACTCTGTTGAAGATTATGTTAGGTATGGAGAATACATTAATACATAAGTCTGTATGAAAGTTTTAGGATAAGTTTGCATTTGGCATAAGGGACGATGAGAAACAATAAGGGGAAAGAACTGGAAAAAACAAGGCCAACAGAGAATTGGGCAATTGTAAATGAGAGGATGTGACATTTCCTGTCCCCCCAACTTTTTCTCACTGTATTATTAATTGAGGAATGGCCACTCTTTAAGGGACGACTAACTGAGTGATTGTAGACTTCTGCAGTCCCTAACTGCTTTTGAGTCCAGAATAATATCCAAACCCCTTACCATAAAATAGCACACACCACCTCCTGACCTACTCCTTGTCTACCTGTTTATGTTACTCATGCCGTTCCTCGAACAATCCTTGCACATGCTGCTCCATCTATGTCCACTCGTTACCCTCTTTTCCGATGAGTCAACTCCTAATTATCTTTTATTACCTTGATCACTCTCTCAGGGCCTGAACTGTTTCCATTAAATTGCATTCTAATTTATTTCCAGTTTTTCAGTGCCCTTCGAAATAAAAGCTCAGTTTAGCTCTTTAACCTCCACCCAGTATTATTCCTTCATTTTCCTAGGGTTCATTGTAATTCTCACTGAATGGCCAGTCTGTGCTGACCCAGGAATGAAGGGCGGGGCCCTAAGAAGACCTACTATACAGACAATTTTCTAATTTCTTCACCCATAGGAAAGTTTCATTACGTTGAAACTATTACACCTGTTCTAAGGCTGAATGTGGAAGCAAGAGAGTATGGAGAAAGACAATGTTTGTGCAATGGAGTAACTCAATAGTACTCCAAGCAGATGGTTTCTATTTTCTCTGAGATAGAAGCAAGTTCACCTGCTGGGAATGTGAGGAGGGTGTTAAAGGTTCGAATAACTGTTGTGAGAAATGGGAAAGGAAGCTGAATACACACTAAAGATTCAAGAGTGTGCTGAAGATGGAGTGATGCTGGAAACTGAATGTGTAGAAGTAACCACCTCCTTGAGGTCAAATTTTCTCCTGCTGCATTCTGTGCTCCAAAAGGTAGGAGTGAAGACTGGTGGTTGCACTGATCCGGGTTTTGCTGGGTGGGTAGTCAAAGAAATGAGAATATAATGTACAGATGAAGTACCGCAGCTTTGGTATTTGATAGCTACTTCAAATCTTGGTTCTGCCCCTCATTATGTGAATTTATGCAAATTACTTATTTGCTTTTTAAGCCTTATTGTGCCCAATGTAAAAGGGTGATACTCATACGTACTTCACTGATTCAAAAGATACTAAGTGCCCTACTGCATACTGTTCTTGGACCTGGAGATATAGCTGAGATCAAAAGAGACAAAAATTTCTATCTTTTGGAAGTAAAAATTTAGAGAAGGGAGAGGAAAAAAAAGATAAATAAAACAAAGACAGCAAAGTGCTTAGGGAAAAAATGAGAGAAGGGGCAAAGTGCATGCAGGAGACTGCTATGAAAGGTGAATAGCCAGCAAAGGCCTTAGTGAGCTGATGTTTGAACCTCAAAGAGTTATGTACGCATTAAGGCGAGGATGCATAGAGTGGGCTAGCAATAAATTCAAACTAATAGTCTTGTTGTCAAGAGAGTTCCTGAAATCAAGGGAGCTGGCTTTCCCCCCTTTCCTTAGAAGCTTAAGGAGAGCACGCACGATTTCGGTGACTATTACTGGAGTTTCTCACTGACTCCCATTCCAGACCTGGGTCCTCAAGTCTCACCTTTGGCTTAAGTCCCAGCTCAATCGCCACTTCTAAAGAGGCACTTTTCTAACAGTATCACTATTCTCTCACTCACGTCCTTAGAGATATCTCTGATTCTCTTTCATAAAGCCGCCAGGTTCTATCCAACTTCTATCAGCAAATCGCTATTTGTCTTTGGGTGATTCACTTTAATCCGGTTCTCATTTTTCATCAGTAAAATGAAAAGATCATGTTAGAAGACCTACTTTCCGGCTCTTACTATTTTATGATTCTAAGAGCAAAACCCATATCCCTACTCTCTTCTCACAGCTCATTAAAAAATCCTGTGACAATTGGTATCTGCAGTACGGGGCTCCGCAAAACCCCAAGCCTTAGCCAGGATCAGTCACCACCAAAACCGCAGACGAACTGGGGCCAATGGCCCACCCACTTCACAGAGTTAACACCTGACCCTCCCCAGAAGGCCCGCCCTCCGGGCACTTCCGGTTCTTCCGCGGATCTTCTTCCGGAACACTTGCTCACGTCTGACTCCACCCCCTCTCCATTCTTTAGAGACCATTGGCTCTTTCTTTGAGGAAGCGGAGAGTTTACTAATGTTGATTGGTTTCCGTCATTGTTGATGGGTTAGTTACAAACAAGGCGTGCCTGGTCTCCCTGGTAACGCTCTGCCACTAGCTCTGATTGGTTCTTGTCCTAATCCCATCTTCCGTCCCAACTGCGAGTGGTTGAGTCCCTTGACGGGGCGCGGCGGTGGTAGGTGTCGCGTACGGGATTCCCGAGCTGACGTGGCTTAAATTTGGGAGGGGGGCAGCTGGCGCCTCCGGCCGCAGCCTCTTCCAGGTGAGTGAGGGGTACTCCCTAACTCCTCCCTTCCTTGAGTCTTTTAACCGTCACCCCCTTCCTCAGGGGCTGCCGAAGCGGCCACACTCGGGTCCCCTCCCTGCCCCTCCTCTTCCTGATTCCGTCCGGGATCCAGCCCTACACACGCCTCCCTTCACCTACCAGGCCTAGTTCTAGTTGCCCACATGCCAGTTGGCCCATTCGAAGGGCTTTGGGGTCTCCCTCTGCGGCCTCGGGGCACATAGACGCGGTTTGCCCTCTCCCCGGGACGTTTCTTCTCCCGGAGCGACGGAGAGGGCTCTCGGGTCAGTCCTGTCCGTTCGGCCTTGTTCCCTGAGAGGCCTGTTCAGGCCGCCCTGGGTTCGCAGTAGCTGACGTCGGAGAAAACCTGTCTGGCCCCTGCGCTCAGGCTCTAAACAAACTTAGTGTCCGGAAAGGGAAGCGGGACTCAAAGGAATGAAAGCTCTTGAGGGCGGAGATCACAGGAACACTGAAAATGTACCGCAGAAAGGGGCCTGTCAAACGATCCTGCTAATGAGTTGCTGGTGAGATTTGGAGAGAGGAATGATCTCTGCGATGCCTTCAGCACTAAAAATCCCAGAAATCAGAGGTGGACCGACTGTGAGAGGAAAGGGAACCCTGAAGAAAGTTCTGGAGGAAAAAGAACTTGATTTGGTGCTGTGGAGGATATTTATCTGCTTAAGGGGAGTGATGTGTGGGAATGCGAAGGGGAGGGTGAGTCCCTTGACAAATGAGGGATATATTTGTCTGACTTATTTAAAGAGTTCCATTTGGTCTGTGGGGAAAGGACGGTTTAAGTGTGGGACAGAGATATTTAAAATCACTGAATAAGTACTTTAACTTTTGGCTATAGTTGGAAGCTTTCTGAGCTTTTAAAGAACCTTACAGTTCTTTTTGCAAGATAGCAGTGGAGAACTCCTTACAGACGGGCTTGGAGGCCTTTCTAGATACACGAATTAAAATTTGCATGGTCAGAATGACTATGAATGGTCAAACGCAGTAAACGTTAAGCCGGAAATGGCAGGATTTGGTCATGGAATAGATATAGGAAAAAGTTGAAGAGAACTAGAAAGTTGCAACTGTTATACGCTGACAGTTTCATCACTTTTACTTTTCATCCCTCTTCACAGCATCAACTTTGTTTAATGCTGCCAACAGCTACCACATTGGTAGTTCCCAAACATTTTTACATACCCTATCAGTAGAACATTTTTGAACAAGCATATTCCAAATATGTTATATTTAATTATGGATAACATATGCATAGCACAGTAAACATACACAAAAACGTATTTAAGGGGCACCTGGGTGGCTCAGTCGGTTGAGCGCCCGACTTCGACTTCGGCTCAGGTCATGATCTCGCGGTTCGCGGGTTCGAGCCCCACGTCAGGCTCTCTGCTGTCAATGCAGAGCCTGCTTCATACCCTCTCTGTCTCCCTCACTCTACTCCTCCTCCAGCCTCTCTCTGTCTCTCAAAAAGAAATATACATTAAAAAAAAAAAAGTATTTAAAAGGATGGGAAAAAAAATCTCGCCTACTCTCAGGGAGACTCCCAACCCAATTTGGGGACCACATAACCTTTGTTTATTTTAGGAGAAGGCTGTTTACGTTTCTAAGGACCTACAGACTGGATAGGGAAAAACCTTTTTTTTTTTTTTTGAAGACCTCCATTCTTCTGGAGTGGAACCTCCTAGAAATCGTCTTTAGGAGATCAGTCTTTTCTCTCTCTGCTTGACTTGTAAAGGCCCCCTATCTTTTTCCCCCTTTGCATTAATGGATTAATTAAAGGGATGCTGATTTTACTCATTTATAAAAATAATAAATCATTCATAAAATTCTCTTGGTTAAATACTCCTAGGAATAAATTATTTGGAACACATCTCACCACTGATAATCACATACCAGTCTGTTGTTAGGAGCCACTATATAAAATGAGCTTAGGCTCTATAATACTATATTTTTAATTCAGCCATGTAAAAAACAGCAATATTACTTTAGGTAAAATGAAATTCAATACAAAAGGGTATAGTATAAAAAACCGCTTTCACCTCTATCTACTGATCTTTTTCTCATTCCTTGCTTCTCAGAAGCATTGTAGATAATTTCTAGTTTCTTCTTAAGAAACTTCCCAGTCATACTCATGCACTTACATAATATATATCCCCCTCCTATTTCTTTCTCTCAAGTGGAGTCATGATACATATTCTACACCTTTCTTTTGCCTCTTAATTCTGTATTTTTTTCTATCCATAAGTATTAAACGACGTCATTCTTTTACAAGACTGTACAGCATTTCCTTGTAGAAATATCAAAATATATTTAGGGAGTCCCCTATTGATGTACATTGGATTGCATTCATTTTTTTAGCCATCACAAACACTGCCGTAGTGAACATCCATGTACATATATCCTTGTGTCCTTGTGTGAGCCAGTCGATCTATGGTATAAACGTGGAATTCTTTGGGCCGTACCACTCTGAATCACTTTATTTTAGCTTATGTACTGCTCAAAAAAGAGTGCTTATAGAACTAGAACGCTTTCTATGGAGAAAGAGCATATAAGTATATGAGTGCTCTCATGGCCCCAGCCCTATTTTCAGCCCCAGTGATGAATGTTGGGTGATGAGGTTACTCAGAAAATAGATTATCTTTTGTATATCTTCATCAGCCAAGAAGCTTTATGGAGCTCTGTGACTAGTCAAGTTATATAATCTCCCTTACGCTGTAGTTTACTAACCTTAAAACTGGGGATATTAATAGTACCTCCTTGTTGGGGTTGTTTTAATAATAAAAAGAAAAGTAATAAGGATATATGTTTTTAAATGTAAAGATATTGAAACAATACTTAGTGCATAGTATTACTTATATAAATTATAGCTACCATTTACTTCTTTTTTTTCCCGTTTTATTTATTTATTTATTATTTATTTATTTTTTTATTATAGTAGTTTATTTTCAAATTGGTTTACATATAACACCCAGTGTTCATCCCAACACGTGCCCTCTTTAATATCCGTCACCCCCTCTCCCCCCTCCCTCACCTCCCTCACCCTTAGATTGTTCTTAGTCTTTGAGAGTCTCTTATGTTTTATCTCCCTCCCTCTCTGTGTCTTTTTTTCCTTTCCCCTCTAGCCCTCCCCCTGGTTTTTGCTTAGTCTCACAAAGTCCACCTATTCGTGGAAACATATGGTATCTGTCTTTTTCTGACTGACTTATTTCACTTAACATAATACCCTCCAGTTCCACTTCTAAATTTGTTAAGAAAATAGTTTTTTGTGTCATGAAAATTAATTTTTCATCTTGTAATTGTAAAGTTATGTCATAATATTGGATATGCTTTTTCCAGCTATATAGCACCATTTCCTCTCAGTTCCTCAAACCAATTGAAAATCACTTTGAGAATTAAGGAATACAGGAAAACTACTCAGGCTCAACCAAGTACACATTAAATAAACACCATTTTCTGTGGGAAGATGTGATTTAAATTCCAAAGCAGAAGATGTGTACCCAGACATGCACTATCTTCAATTATTTTATTTTTTTTATTTTCCCATGCATTTTGTACTAACTTCTCTGTGGCTAGGGACATGCCTTATATTTCTTTTTATATTTTTGTGGTTCCTGGCATTATGCTCCATGCCAAGTAGGTATTTTGAAAATAATTATTTATAGCAAGCAGTGAAGACTTTGCAAAAATAATACTTATTAAATTTCTAGTGCCACCTCAACATACAAGTGTTGAGATCCTGTGGCAGTGTTTGTGGAAGGTGTGGCCAGCATTGACTTTGAACGATTGTTTTATTTGCCTATTCTATTGAAGGTTGGCCTTGGCACGAAGCCCTTTATTTTTTTCTTTTCCCAAATTGCTACTCATAATTCTGGTGCTTCAAAAAACAATAGCAAGGGCATTTTTTGTCCCAACAGTCACCCATATTCTTTACATGAATTTATTACTGTGAACACGAATATTTTCCCCTTACTAATTTTCATGTATGCATTTGTGCATTTCTGTCCTACAGTGAGCCTAAACGGGGGTAGATCCATTTTTCATTTGGCTTAAGCATGACTACTTAGTGTCTCTTTTGCCCTCAAGTTCTCAACCTTTCAACTATGTAAAGCACTTAACTGTGCCTGAGATACCCTTCCCAATTACATTTCCATATTATTCCTTTTATGTCAACAGCTATACAAATCACTCTTGAAGCATGGAGTCATGGTACTGGGCATTTAGAATGCCTTTTGTCAGTCTTCTTCATTTGAAGATGAAGAAACTGTAAAGTAACTTACCCAGCATAGTAGAGCCTCTTTGTGCTGGAGCCAGAACTGAAAGTTCCTGACTCCCGATTTGGTGCTCATTTCACTCCCTGCTTTCTCATGGACCTCTTCAATTATTGTATCAATCTATGAGAAATGCCTTTTACTTTGACCTGAAATGGTACATCCTTAATACTGATCTTTCCTCTCTTCAAATATATATATTTTTAAATGGTTATATGAGAAAAGTAACCCATTTTTCATTTGAAGAGCTTTTTCTCTCATTCAGTAATGCTTTTTAGCAGGAGAGACTTTGAAATATATTCATTTCTCTGAGTCAGTTTTCCTTATCTTAAAATGGCAGTGATGATAATACTGACCTTGCAGATTTTGTGAGAATTATAGAGAAGTGTGTATAAAGTGGTACATATTGCTCGATAATTGTTTCCATTAATATTATCCTGATCCTATGTTCATTTGTATGTATCCTTCACGTGCACTAATTTTCAGTAGAGTGCTGGTGGAGACACACCCTCCTCAGGAGGATGAATCAGAATCTAATGCATGGTTGTGGTGGATACCAATGGTGGGGAGAGTTTGAGAAAACATTTAGAATTTTAGTTGTATTTGGAAAAAAATAACTTTCCCAATAGAAATTACATATCCCTCACAGTCTTCTTGGCTAATGGTGATATATAAAAGATTTGATTTAGGGGATACCACCTTCATTATACATGTGTACATACGTTTGCCCACAGATGATAACACATTTTACATTTGTCCAAAGGGCCTATGCTTCTAAAATGGTTGAGAATATTGCCACAATGTCTGAAATCTCAAAACTTTCTATTTAGCCCTAAAGGTAGTACCAACAGCAAGCGGTAGAATCCAAGCTAGTTAGAGCAGAAAGTGTGGGTACAAACAGTAGGGCTATGATAGAGATGAGTCGAGGGCTGGTTGGAAAATCTAAAGTGAAAATGTTTGCAAATGGCCAGTGATTGAGTATTTATAAGTCATGGTGTGTGATCAGGCCAAGGGTGAAGTTGAGTAACTCTCTCATGGATAGCTCTAGCTGTTAATTGATTTTTTAAAGACGTTTTTCTTGTAAAATAAAACTCAAGAAGAAAACCACATACACCAAAAGACATATAGCTTGATGAATTATTAGGAGGTGAGCATTCTTATTATAACTGTGTGAGATCAAGAAATGTAACTTTGTCAGTCATCTGAGAAATTCCTCCATATATTCTCTCCTTCCTTTTACAGTAATCACTTTCTAGTGGTTTCTCTGTGGTTTTATCACTCAAATGTGAATCTTAACCATCTCTTTCCCCTTTTTAACTCAGTATCTCTTAAGTCCTTTCCTTATAATTTCTGTTGAAAAACTTAGAATTTTTGACCTATGGAGTTTTCCACACTCTGAGAATTTCACCTCCATGGGGCAATTCAGCATATTCCTGTGTCCTTTGCATTTCCTACAAATTGGCAACTGGATCCAGGGGCTTCACAAGACTGAGATTTGATCTCTTTGTCAAGACTATAGATGGGGGGGTGCCTGGGTGGCTCAGTTGGTCGAGCGTCCGACTTCGGCTCAGGTCATGATCTCGCGGTCTGTGAGTTCGAGTCCCGCATCGGGCTCTGTGCTGACAGCTCAGAGTCTGGAGCCTGTTTCACATTCTGTGTCCCTCTCTCTCTGCCCCTCCCCCCTCATGCTCTGTCTCTCTCTGTCTCAAAAATAAATAAACATTAAAAAAATTAAAAAAAAAAAAAAAAAGACTATAGATGGGGATATATTCTTTCATCAGAAGGTTCCTATATCTGGTTTTGTTCTTTTTGTTGTTATCAGCTGTTGATGCTTAAAGTCTACATCTGTGAATTCATAAGGAGTTTCAAAATAGTAGACTATTCCATTTCTACCATTTTGTTTTCCTTTATTAGCTGAAATATTTTATATGGAGATGGATCCCTTTATCTCCTGTTTGGTTCCTGAATGGTAAAGTTCAAGTAGAAGAGTCAAGATAAATCCTTGACTTGGCTAATTTTCAAGATACTTAGTTTACATGATGACAAGTTTAATACGAACTTGTGGATTTAAGGATTTTTGGTGGGTCTCAGTCCATTGCAGTTGATATTCTTCTTAGAAACTCACTTGTTTCTCTGGCCTGTGAGAACCTCCCCAATTTGGTTCCCAGGTCCTTTCGACATGACTCTAGATAGTCTTCGATTGCTTCCTTGCTATTTTGTATGACAAGATGTTTTAGGCTTATTGTATACATATCCTATTTCAGAACAGAAATTAGCCATTTCTCTAAGAAGCTCTCCTATTTAATTCTTTTACTGGAAAACAGTATTGTAAGACCCCAATCCAGCACTAGAGATGTTCATTGCTTCTCAGTTTATTATTATTTTTAAGCCTTTTCAGTGGACAGAGCTAGGAGAATAGATGTACTGAGGTAAAATGCCTTGTAAGTTCATACTGATACTTTCAATTCAAATCCAAGATTAGTTTTTATCTTGAAGTTCTTAATTTCTTTTATTTTACACCTATATTACCTTTTTTCATTCTGAAAATATGATGGAATTACTATGCCTGTTAATTGCTCATTTACTTTAATTCCACATGATACATATATTTGTCAAGGAATAATAATACTAATACAGTCACCACTAATTTTGGTTATTGAACATAGTTCTAAAAGGGTATTTTTTTTTAATATGCAATTCACATTCTTCCCAGTTTTTCTTCATGGTAGCCCTATATATTGTCAGAGCATATAATTATTTAATATTATGTTCTCTCCATCCTAGTTTTAGTTCTACAAATAACTATATGTTTAGTGCTTACCACCAGTCTTTATGATGATGTTTCTTTAGTCATTTTGGTTGTCTCAGGCTTTTTCTTTAATAGATGCCTTAGGGAAGGCTCATGGGAAAATTTTTCATGAATTTTCTTGCATGCTTTTAACATTCTGTGCTTTTTATATCTGAAGTTCATTTTCGCTGAAAATAAAATCCTTGGCTCACATTTTCTTTCCTTGAATATCTCAAATATGTAACTCTAGAATATTTTTCCTGGCAAAAACGTTGTTAAAATGTCTGATGGTAGTCTTACTATTATTTTTTATTTGACAAGTCCATGATCTTTTGACCTAAATCTTAAAGGATTCTTTTTAAGTCCATTAGTTTTACTGGAATGTCTTGTTGGTCATTTGGGGTTGATAATCCCTGCTACATGGTAGGCTCTTTCAGTATGTAGCTTCAAACTTCAAAATTTTAAATTTCAGTTAAGGGGCACCTGGGTAGCTCAGTCAGTTAAGTGTCCGACTTCAGCTCAGGTCATGATCTCACAGTTCATGGGTTCAAGCCCCATGTCGGGTTCTGTGCTGACAGCTCAGAGCCTGGAGCCTGCTTCAGATTCGGTGTCTCCCTCTCTCTCTGCCCTTCCCTTGCTAACGCTCTGCTCTGTCTCTCTCTCGAAATGAATAAACATTAAAAAAAAAATTTTCAGTTAAGTGTTCTTCAGTTTCATTTTTGTGTGTTTTTTTCTGTAACTTTGCTTTGGTTTTCTTCTGCAGGGAATTTGATTGTCCACAGTGCTTATCATCAATCTTTATCACTTTTTTCTGGTTCCTTTTGTATTGCTTACCTTTAAAAATTTATTTAAGAATAAAAAAATTACTGGGATGCCTGGGTGGTTCAGTTGGTTAAGTGTCTGACTCTTGGTTTTGGCTCAGGTCTTGATCTTGGGGGCATGAGATCGAGCCCCAGGTCAGGCTCTGCACTGACAGCGTGGAGCCTGCTTGGAAGTCTCTCTCTTCCTTTCTGTATGCCCCTCCCCTGCTCACACAGGTGCCCCCCCAAAATAAATAATAAACTAATTACTAATTAAATTAAATTAAATTTAAAAATTATTAGGAATAATTTTAGGTTTACTATAGAAAATATGTAGACAGTTTAGAGTTTACTATACTCCTGCCCCAGTATTCCCTTAATGTAACATGTTAATATGTTATATTAACAAAGTGAATTTGTCAAAACTAAGAAACCAGTATTGATTCATAACTAACCTCCATACTTCTAATTTCATTAGTTTTAACATTAGTGTCCTTTTTCTGTTCCAGGATCAAATTATAGGACATCACGTTGTATTTAGTTCATTTCTTTTTCTTTCTTTTTTAAAATTCAGATAATTATAGAGGCAAACGCAGTTGTAATAAAATAATACAGAGATATCCCTTGTATACTTGTGTGGTTTCCTCACAGTTTAAAATTTTATAAAACTGTTGTATAGTATCACAACCAAGATATTAACATTAATACATTCCCAGTTTTATTTGTATACTTGTGTGTGTGTGTGTGTGTGTGCGTGTGTGTGTGTGTGTAAGTTCTGTACAATTTTATCACCTGTCTAGGTTCATGTATCCACTACTACGGTTAAGATATTAAACAGTTCCAACACAAGAATCCCTTGTGTTGCCTTTTTATAACTTCAGCCACCTGCTGCCTTTCTACCTCCAACCCTGCCTTAGCATGGGCAACCGCTAATCTGTCTTCCATTTCTAAAATTTTGTGATTTCAAAAATATTATATAGGCGTAGGATTATATGGTATGTAACTTTTGGAAAATTGGCTTTTTTTTTTTTCATTCAGCATAATTGGAGACTCATCTAAATTATCAGGTGTATCAGTAGTTCGTTCCTTTTGATTGCTGGGTAGTATTCTATGGTATGTATATACCACAGTTTGTTTAACCATTTTCTTATCAAAGGACTTCTTTGATGATTATAGTTTTGGGCTCTTACAACCGAAGCTACTATGAACATCCATGTACAGGTTATCATGTGAATTTTAGATTTCATTTTTCTGAGACAAATGCCTAGGAGCAAAATTGCTGTGTCATAAGGTAGTTGCGTGTTTAGTTTTGGGTAATTTCTTTTTAATTTGTAAAATTATCCTTTATCTTAACTTTCTTTTTTCCTTAAGACATGATTTATTATGTGCATTCATTTTCCTGGGTATTTTTTGTTTTAGTTTGATCTTCATTTCCAAAATGTTTTTTATAACTTTTCAATTATTTCTTGAGTTTCCTCTTAATTTTTGGGTTTTTCTACTGGGGAAGGTAAATTGGTAAATTTATTTGTTTTAATTTATTTCAAATCAAAGAAAACATATACATGTGTTCAGCCACGTTTGCATCATAGAACAAAGTTTACTCTTTCTTTTGTAAAAGTATATATGATACATATCTCTATCATATACTTTTTGTGCTCTAGTGTGTTGTTAGATGGTGTGTAAAAATTTGGCAATTTATAGTTAGCTATTAATTTTTGTTAACAAAATGTTAACATTGGAAGTAGATATTGTCACTTATTTTTGAGCTTTATTGAAGTATAATTGACAAAAATGTACATATTTAAAGTATACAATGTAATATTTTGCTCTACATAGACACTGTTAAATAATGACCTCAATCAAGCTAATTGAAAATATCCATCACCTCACATAATTGCCCTCTTGTGTGTTTGGTGAGAACATTTAAGATGTACTCTCTTAGCAAATTTCAGGTATACAGTACAGGTGTTTTGTTTTTTTTTTTTTTAATGCTTATTTATTTTTGAGAGGGAAAGGGTAAGCAAGCAGGGGAGGAGCCAAGAGAGAGGAAGACAGAAGATCTGAGGCAGGCTCTGTGCTGGCAGCAGAGAGCTTGATGCGGGGATTCAGTTGAGCCACCCTGGTGCCCCAATACAGCATTTTTAAAAAAATATCTATTTTGAGAGAGAGAGAATGAATCTCAAGCAGGCTCCACACTCAGCATGAGCCAATATCAAGAGTTGGATGCTTAACCGACGGAGCCACTCAGGTGTCCCTCAATACAGTGTTATTAACTGTAGTGAGCATTCTGTACATTAGATCCCCAGAACTGATTTATTCTGCATAACTGAAAGTTTGTATCCTTGGACAAATATCTCTTTATTTCCCTTACCCACTTTTCCCTGGCAACCACTATTTTACTGTCTGCTTCTACAAGTTTGACTTTTTTAGATTCTGTGCATAAGTGAGATTATGTAGTATTTGTGTTTCTGTACCTGGTTTTACTTCATTTAGCGTAATGTCTTCCAGGTCCACCCATGTTCTTGTAAATGACAGAATTTCATTATTATTTTTTAGGGCAGAAAGATATATCATAGTGTGTGTGTGCGCGTGTGTGTATATATATATATATATATACCACATTTTCTTTATCTGTTCATGTACCGGTAGACACTTAGGTTGATTCTGTATTTTAGCTGTTGTGAGTAATGTCGCAATGAACATGAGATTTCAGGTATCTCTGTAAGATACTGCTTTCATTTCCTTTGGGCATGTACCCAAAAGCGGGATTGCTGGATCATATTTTTAATTTTTTGAGGAACCTCCAGACTATTTTGTATAATAGCTATATCAATTAATATTGCTACCAATAGTGTACAAGGGTTCCTTTTTCTCCATATCCTGGCCAACACTTGTTATCTGTTGTCTTTTTGACAATCGCCATTCTAACAGGTATGAGGTGATATTGTGTGTGTGTGTTTTTAAATTTAAATTCAAGTTAGTTAACATATAGTATAGTATTGGTTTCAGGAGTAGAACTTAGTGATTCATCACCCACATGTAACACCGAGTGCTCATCCCAACAAGTGCCCTCCTTAATGCCCATCATCCATTTAGCTCATCCTCCCACCCAATATTGTGGTTTTGATTTGTATTTCCCTGATGATTATTGATGTACAGCATTTTTCACATAACTTTGGCCATTTGTATGTCTTCTTTGGAGAAATATCTGTCCAGTTCCTTTGCCCATTTTAAAATCAGTTTGTTTTCGGGGCACCTGAGTGCTCAGTCGGTTAAGCGTCCGATTTTGGCTCAGGTCATGATCTCATGGTTTGTGGGTTTGAGCCCCATATCGGGCTCTTTGCTGTCAGCACGGAGCCTACTTCAGATTCTGTGTCTCCCTCTCTCTCTCACCTCCCTGGCTTATACTCTGTCTCTGGCTCTCTCTCAGAAATAAATAAATGTTAAAAAAAATTAAAAATTTTTAAAATAAAATCAGATTGTTTTCTTGCCATTGAGTTGTTTGAGTTTCTCACATATATTTTGGATATTAATCCTTTATCAGATGTATGGTTTGCAAATATTTTCTCTCATTATGTAGGTTGTCTCTTTGTTCTTTCCTTTGCTGTGGAGCTGTTTAGTTTGATACAATATCATTTATCTATGTTTGCTTTTGTTGTGTGTACTTTTGAGGTTGTATCCAAGAAATTATTGTCAAGACCAATGTTAAGAAGCTTTTTCCCTCTGCTTTCTTCTACTGGCTTTACAGTTTCAGGTCTTGTGTTTAAGTCTTTAATACAGTTTGAGTTGATTTTTGTATGCGATGTGAGATTGGGTCCAGTTTCATTCTTCTGCATGTGGATACCGATTTTCTCAGCACCACCTATTAAAGGGCCTATCCTTTTCCCATTGTGAGTTCCTGGCACCTTTTTTGAATGTCAGTTGGCTATAAATGTATGGATTTATTTCTGGGCTCTTTATACTATTCCATTGGTCTGTATGACTGTTTTATGCAAGTATCTTAATGTTTTCATGTTATAGCTTTATGGTATATTTTGAAATCAAAAGTGTTATGCCTCCAGCCTTGTTCTTGCTCAAGATTGCTTTGGCCATTCTGCGTCTTTTGTGGTTCCATATGATTTAGATTTTTTTTTTTAATTTCTGTGGAAAAAAGGCATTGGAATTTTTTATACGGATAGCATTGAATCTATAGATTGCTTTGAGTGGTATAGGCTTTTAATAATGTTCTTCAAGTCTGTGAACACGGGATACTTTTCCACTTATTTGTGTCTTCTCAATTCCTTTCATCAATGTGTTTATAATTTTCAGTATACAGGTTTTTCACATCCTTTGTTAAGTTTATTCCTATTTTATTTTTTTAAATGATATTATGAATGACATTATTTTCTTGATTTTGAGGGCATAGTTTGTTGTCAGTACATAGAAACATAATTTTTGCATATTGATTTTATATCCTACAACTTTTTGAATTAGTTTATTAGTTGTAATAATTTTTTAATTAAAAAAATTTTTTTATCATTTGTTTTTGATAGAGGCAGAGCATGAGAGGGGGAGGGGCAGAGACAGGGAGACACAGAATCCGAAGCAGGCTCCAGGCTCTGAGCTATTAGCACAGAGCCTCACATGGGACTCGAACCCATGAACTGTGAGATCATGACCTGAGCTGAAGTCAGACGCTTAACTGACTGAGCCACCTTGGCACCCCGATTGTAATAATTTTTTGGTGGAATCTTTAGGGTTTCTTATATGTAAGGTCATGTTATCTACAAACAGAAAATTTTACTTCGTCTTTCTGATTTGGATGCCTGTTATTTCTTTTCCTTGCCTCATTGATCTGGCTAGGACTTCCAGTACTATATTGAATAGAAGTAGTGAGAATGGGCATCCTTATCTTATTTCTGATTTTGAAGGAAAACTTTTAGCTTCTTACTTTCAAGTATGACATAACTCTGGGCTTGTATATGGCCTTGGTTATATCGAGATACATTCCTTCTGTACCTACTTGGTTGAGAGTATTTATCATGAAAGGATGTTGTATTTTTCAAATATTTATTCTCCATCTATTGAGATGATCACGTGATATTAATCATTGATTCTGTTAATGTAGTGCATCACATTTATGGATTTGTGGATGTTGAACCATCCTTGTATTTTAGGAATAAATCCTACCCAATATGGTGAATGATCCTTTTAATGTGATGTTGAATTGAGTATGCTGGTATTTTGTCGAGGATTATTGCATCTATTTCATCAGGAATACTGGCCTATAATTTTCTTGTTGTGTCCTTGTCTAGATTCAGTATCTAGGTGATACTGTCCTTGTAAAATGAATTTGAAAGTGTTTCCTCTTCTTCAGTTTTTTTTTTTGAATAGTTTGAGAGGGATTAGCATTAATTCTTCTTTAAGCATTTTTTAGGGTTTGCTGGTAAAGTCATCAGGTTCTGCGCATTTCTTTGTCGAGAGGTTTTGGGGCCAACCTCTTTATGTTATTGGTTTGTTCAGATTTTGTTTCTCATGATTCATTTTTGGTAAGTTGTATGTTTCTAGGAATTCATCTGTTTCTTCCAGGTTATCCAATTTGTTAGCATATAGTTATTCATGGTAGTCTCTTACGATTCCTTGTATTCCTGTGTTCTTAGTTGTCATGTCTCCTTCTTCACTTATGATTTTATTCATTTGAATCTTCTCTCTTTTCTTAACCTAGCTAAAGGTTTGCCAATTTTGTTTATCTTTTCAAAAAACCAGTTCTATTGAAAACCTTAGTTTTATTGGCATTTTCTATTGTTTTTTCTTAGTCTCCATTTCCTTTATTCCTGCTTTGATACTTGTTATTTCCTTCCTTCTGCTTTCACCTTAGTTTTTCTTTTGCTAGTTCCTTGGGGTTTCAAGTTAGGTTGTTTATTTGAGATCTTTCTTTTTTCTTAATGTAGGAGTCTATCTCCACAAACTTTCCTCTTAGAACTGGTTTTGCTGCATCTCATTAAGTTTCCAGGGATATATCATGTTTCCATTTTCATATGTCTTAATATAATTTTTTATTTCCTTTGTGATTTCTTCTTTCACCCATTGGTTCAGGAGCATATTGTTTAATTTCCACATATTTGTGAATTTTCCAACTTTCTTCTTGCTATTTTTTTGCACATTAAGAGTAGTTTTATTTCTTCTTTTATGTTCTTTTTTTTTTTTGAGATTAAAACATGTTTAATTCCAGTTAGCGATCATACAGTCTTATTCGTTTCAGGTGTACAATATGGTGATTCAGCAATTACATACATCGCCTGGTGCTCATCCCAAGCGGACTCCCTAATCCCCACCACTTATTTAACCCATCTTCCACCATTTCCCCTCCAGTAACCATCAGTTCTCTGTAGTTAGAGTCTGTTTCTTAATTTCTCTCTCTCTTTGATATCTGATTTCATACCATTGTCATCAGAAATAATACTTCATATGATTTCAGTTTTCGTAAATTTGTTAAAGACCTATTTTGTGGCAGAATATATGACCTATATCCTAGAGAATACTCCATGTGCACTTGAAATGAATGTGTATTCTGCGCTTTTGTTATGTATATGTCTGTTAAGTCCATTTCATTTAATGGTGTAGTTCAAGTCCAGTGTTTTCTTATTGCTTTTCTTATGCTTTTATTGCTTTTCTGTCTGGATGACATACCTGATGTTGAAAGTGGGGGAATTGAAGTCCACCCCTATTATTGTATTGCTGCGTACTTCTCCCTTCAGTTCTGAGAACATTTGCTTAATACAGTTAGCTTTCTGATATTGGGCGTGTATATATTTATTTACAAGTGTTCTAGCCTCTTGATGAATTGACCCCTTTGTCATTGACCCCTTTACCATTGACCTCTTCTCTGCCTGTATGACAGTTTTTAACTAAAAGTCTATTTTGTCCTTTATTAGTCGCCTTTGCTTTCTTTTGGTTACCATTTGCATGGAATATCATTTTCCATCTATTCACTTTCAGCTTCTGTGTAACCTTAGAGCCAAAGTGAGTCTCTTCTTGTATGCAGCATATAGTTGGATCTTGTTCTTTAAATCCATTCAGCCATTCTATATGTCTTTTGATTGGATAGTTTAATACACTTAAATTTAAAGTAAGTATTGAAAGAATTTGCTATTGCTATTTTGTTAATAGTTTTCTGACTGTTTTGTGGTTCATTTGTTTCTTTCTTCTCTTACTATCTTCCTGGGTATTTGAATTTCTGATGTATGGCTTTTCATGTCTTACATCATTTTAGTTGATTTAGTAAGTTGTAATTCTGAGTTATTTTGAGCATGACTCTTGGACATGCTTCCATTTTCTGTATGGATACTATTCTGCTCTTTTTCTTATAATGACTTTGTATGGAGATTGTTACTTTTAAGGAGCTCATTTTTATGTTAATTTAATGTTGCTAAACTTTTAGAAGGACATTTATTTTGGATAGCCTTTCTAACTTCACAGAGCTCTCTCTTAACATTGTTTTCCAATATTGGTTCAAATATGTGGCCATTGGATTTCTGAGATTTCCTGACTCCTTTTCTACTACCCTCAGCTCACTCTTTATCTGGATCTTCCTTTGTTGTCTGTTGATTCAATTTTGATGAAGTTTGATTCTGCTCTCAGTAGAGGCCCTGTTTTGAAAGAGAGCCCTGACTCTTCAGTTTTGAGAGTTCTTGGGACCCAAACTCTTTAGCCATTTTAAACCTTGCAGGTTCCTTGCTCTTATGTGCTGTTGGAGTAAGGATATACCTCCCTCATTCAGCTGCTGTTCTTTAATTGGCTCAGCACATTTTCCAGTGAATATCCACTGGCTCTTTTGTGGTTCTCTTGGTTTATCTGTCACAGTCTTATAGCTTCCGTAGGGGAGCATTATTTTACCTCTTTCCTCGTAAGGTTTTTGGATTGAAAATTAAATTTACAAAGGACAGTTTAACAGAGAAAGCACACAGATTTGTTTAGTATAAATTTTAAATGACACTGGAGCCCTTATAAGGAAATGAAGACCAAAAGAAGCAGTTAGAATGGAACACATATATTGAGTTGTACAAAGAGCAATAAATTGTGATGATATTACAAGGCAAAAGAGTAGTTAATCATAGAGAAGTGTCTAGGAAGATAAGGATTCACATACAAGATTTGTTTGTACAAATTCCTCTTGGCTTCAACTCCCCATCCCTGGAGATAAAAATGTCACTTTCCTCCTAATGTAGGGAGGACATCTTCCATATGAGGTTTTATATCTTGCTTTCAGGAAGAATTAAGGGAGGTCTTGTACTTGCTGTTTTTCAAGTGCCTTTAGCTCAAAATAATCCTTAAGCCAAAGTGGCAGATTTTGGAGTGGAATATTCTGCTATTTTTCACTTCCTGTTTCCTCCCACATGGAGGAATAATGTCAATAGTGACATGTAGATCTTGTGGCTCTTGTTGGTTTATCTATATCCATGTTTATTTTAGAGTTTGTGGGAAAGTTGGTCACATTGTTTGTTTTGGTAAAGCCTGTCTATGGGTTTTTGGTTTTTTTATCTAGTTGCTTTGTCAGTTTTTATGTGGGAATTCAGGAAGATCCACAATCTGTGCTGTCTACTATCCCCATTTTTTCAGAGTCCCATCAGTTGGTTGATTTTTTTGTGTGTGTGTGCTTATTCCTGATGTGCTCTGAAAAATCTGAAGATAAAGTGATTCTGTTTGATAGATGGTTTTGTTATGACTTTCTTTGATTAGTACAAATCTGTGTGCCTAATAAAGACTCTTTACTTATGGTGTTCAGTTCCTTCATTAATGATTGCTATAGAAAATTCAGTCTTGAGAGTTGAAAACAAAGTTTAGTCTGTGTAATGGTGAGTTGTGATTTTTTTTTTTAACTGACTATAGTATGAGTCTCACAGCTTGAATGAGTGGTTATATATGGTCCTATATATCTATGTGTGACCTTATGTTGCCTTTCTAGTAGTTATATATATAGTTATATATGGTCCTATGTTGCCCTTCTAGGAATGGTTTCCCTTTTCCTTTCCAGTTTCACATACATTACCTTTCTAAATGTTATATGCTAGTTATGTTATCCAAGATAAACTGTTACAGGAATGAAGACATCACCACTTCTTTCTTAATTAAGTACCATGGTTGCCCGAAACATTATTACTATTCTGAGTCGAAGAAAACTTTAGGGATAATTAGTTTTAATTCAAGTGCTTATTTTGTACAAGAGCTTTTATATTTCTTCTCGCTGAGGCTTTTGAAGGTGAAATAATGTTTTATCATTAAATATAAAATTTAGCATAATTACTTATACTAGTGCTATGTGTAGTTCAGTTCTATTTTGCTTTTTTCTATCAAAACATTAATATTCTCACTTTGAAAGAATTATGGACTAGCAGTTGACACTGATCTGAATGAATGAATGAATGAATAAATAAGTTAATAATAAATAAGGAATATGTGGGTATATGTGTGTGTATGTATGTATGTGTGCACACATACATACATTTATATTTGTCTTTTTCTTCGTTAGTGAGTTGTTTTTAGCTTGTATCTTTTAAGGAATTATCCCATTTCCTCTATGTTGATGAATTTATGGTCATAGAATTATTTGTATTCTTGTTTTCCAATATTTTAATGTATGTTAGATCTGTACTGATGTCTCCTTTTTCATAACTGACATTGATAATTTGTATCTCCTCTTTTTTTTCTTGGTCAGCCTGACTAGAGCATTGTCAATTTTGTTCATCTTTTCAGAGAACGAACTTTTGTTTTTTAAGTTTTAATTTTAATTCCAGTTAGCCAATGTATAGTGTTATAGTTATTTCAGGTGTACAAAATAGTGATTCAACAATTCCATACATTGGGGGCATCTGGGTGTCTCAGTCAGTTAAATGTCTGACTCTTGATTTTGGCGCAGGTCATGATCTTACGGTTCATGAGATCAGTCCCCACATTGGGCTCAGTGCTGACAACACAGAGCTTGCTTGTATGTTCCCTCTACACCTACTTTGCTGAGGATTTTTATCATGAATTGATATTGTACTTTGTCAAATGCCTTTTCTGCATCCGTTGAGGTAATCATGTGGTTCTTATTGATGTGATGTATCACACTGATTTGTGAATATTGAACCACTCTTACAACCTGGAATAACTCCTCCTTGATTGTTAATGATTTGTTAAAATACTAGTTTGATTTGCTAGTATTTTGTTGAGGATTTTTGCATCTATGTTCAGCAGGGATTCTGACTTGTAGTTCTCTTTAGTGGTGTCTATCTGTTTTTGAAATCAGTGTAATACTGGTCTCATAGAATGAATTTGGAAGTTTTCCTCCCTTTTCTATTTTTTGCAAAATTTTGAGAAGAATAGGTATTGACTCTTCTTTAAATGTTTGGTAGAATTCACCTCTGAAGACATCTGGTCCTGGGCTTGTGTTTGTTGGGAGTTATTTGACTACTGATTCAGTTTCTTTTCTGGTTATCAGTCTGTTCAGATTTTCTGTTTCTTCTTGTTTCATTTTTGGTAGTTTGTGTGTTTCTAGGAATTTATATCTCCTAGGTTGTTCAGTTTGTTGACATATAGTGTTTCCTAATATTCTCTTATAATTGTATTTCTGTGGTGTTGGTTGTTGTTTCTCCTCTCTCATTTGTGATGTTATTTGAGTCCTCTCTCTCTCTCTCTCTCATTTGATAAGTCTGGCTAGAGGCTTATCAATTGTATTGATTTTTTTTTCGAAGAACTAGCTCCTGGTTTCATTGATCTGTGCTATTGTTTAGTTTCTATATCATTTATTTGCTCTAATTTTTATTATTTCCTTCCTTCTGCTGGGTTTAGGTTTTGTTTGTTTTGTTTTGTTTTTTATCTCCTTTAGGAGTAAAGTTAGGTTGTTTATTTGAAAATATTCTTGCAGATAAGCCTGTATTGCTATAAACTTCCCTGTTAGAACTGCTTTTGCTACATCCCAAAGGTTTTGGACCATTGCATTTTCATTTTCATTTGTTTCTATGCACTTTTTAATTTGTTTTTTTTGTTTCCTGGTTAACACTTTCATTGTTTAGTAGCATGTTATTTAACCTCCATGTATTGTGGTCTTTCCAGATTTTTTCTTGTGATTGACTTGTAGTTTCATAGCATTGTTTCAGTAACGATTCATGGTATGAGTTCAATCTTCTTGAATTTGTTTAGGCTTATTTTGTGATCTGTTCTAGAGAATGCTCTGTGTACACTTGAAAAGAATATGTAAAATGGGGCACCTGGGTGGCTCAGACAATCATTTGACTCATAATCTCATGGTTCGTTAGATTGAGCCCCAAGCCTACTTGGGATTCTCTCTCTCCCTTTCTCTCTGCCCCTGCCCCTGCCCCACTCATGCGCTCTCTCTCAAAATAAGTAAACTTTAAAAAAAATGAGTATGTATTCTGTTGTTTTAGGATAGAATGTTCCGAATATATTTGCTAAATCCATGTGTTCTAGTGTGTTATTCAAAGCCATTGTTTTCTTGTTGATTTTCTTTTTAGATGATCTGTCCATCGATTTAAGTGGGGTGTTAAAGTTGCCTACTATTATTGTATTATCAGTTAGTTCCTTTATGTTTATTATTAACTATTATGTTTGGTATTTATGTGTTCAATTGCTTCTAGGTTGAGTACATAAGTATTTATAATTGTTATATCTTCTTGTTAGATTGCCTCCTTTATTATTATGTAGTGTCATTCCTTGTCTCTTGTTACAGTCTTTGTCTTAAAGTCTGCATTGTCCAATATAACTATTGGTACTCAAGCTTTCTTTTGACATCCATTTGCATGATAAATATTTCTTCATGCCCTATTTTCAATCTGCATGTATCTTTAAGGCTGAAGTGAGTCTCTTGTAGGCAGTTTATAGATGGGCCTTATTTTTTTTTTTTATCCATTTTGTCACACTGTGTCTTTTGATTGGAGTGTTTAGGCCATTTACATCCAAAGTAATTGTTGATACAAATGTATTTATTGCCATTTTATTATGTGTTTTATGGTTGTTTCTGAAGCTATTCTTTGATCCTTTCTTGTCTTTATCTCTTCCATGGTTTCCTGATTTTCTTTAGCGATATACGTGGATTTCTTTCTCTTTATACTTTGCATATTTATTAGTGGTTTTTGATATTAGGGTACTATTAGATTTATATATAACCTCTTCTGCATATAGCAGTCTATGTTAAGTTCTAGGTCATTTAAATTTGAACTTATTCTCTAAGAATCATCTTTTGGTTTTACTGATTTTTCTCTTATTTTTATATTTTTAATTTTATTAGTTTCTGTTCTAATCTGAATTTTTTTCTGCTTATATTTGTTTTAATTTGCTCTTCTTTTTTTTTGCTGATTTAAATCCCTTTATTTTCTTTTATAATATATGTATCTAATGCTATACATTTGAATAAGGATTATATTTAAATTTTAGCAAAACCACATAGTTTATTAGGAAATCCTCCTTAAAGAATGGGGCTCATGGGGGCACATAAAACAAAACGTTTTGCTGCATCACAGGGTTTATTTGACAAAGTAGTAGAGAATAACATTCTGGCAAGGGAAGGAATGTTAGAAGTTCATGTTTGTGAATGAAATTACGATGAAAGAAAATGGATTGAAGATAACTTATAAGGCATTTTATTCCCCACAAAACCATTATGTATCTGTATTTTATTTAGAAAATGTTAGTGGTGGTTATTCAAGTGCAGTGCAGTTGCCACTGAAAAGAACACTGTGTGACTATTCTGGACATACTCGAATGCCTTTAAAAAAATTTTTTTAATGTTTATTTTATATTTAGAGAGAGAGAGAGAGAGAGAGAGAGAACATGAATGGGGGAGGGGCAGAGAGAGAGGGAGACACAGAATCTGAAGCAGTCTCCAGGCTCTTGAGCTGTCAGCACAGAGCTGGACACATGGCTTGAACTCACAAACCGCGAGATCAAGAAGTTCGAAGATTTGAGAAGTCAAATGTTACACCCAGGTGCCCCTCCAATGCCTTTTTAAAGACATTGTCATGCTCTAGTCTGTGTCTAATATATATCACCTGCACAGTTTTTTATTTCACTTATAGATGATATAGTTACCAGGACAAGAGAAGCCTATATCCATTTTACTGATTCTTCTGTTTTCTTTTCCTGCAGAAATGCTGAGCCGATTGTCAGGATTAGCCAATGTTGTTTTGCATGAATTATCAGGAGATGACACTGATGAGAATATGAGGGCTTCCCTAGACCCTGTGAGTAGCTCTGTTCTGAACTAAACTAATGAGACATATATTCCATGTTCTGAGGAAAAAGAAGATAAAAGGTTTGGAGCAGCCTCCATTATGCTAGGTGGAAGAGAGGATTAAGAAAAATATTGATACTTTACGAATGGTCCTTCTCCTGTAAGTTTGTAGCCCATAAGCTACAGTGATGGGAGTCTAGTCCTGGATGAGATTGGAAAGATCTTTCTCATTTGTCCCCTGAGCCTTGTTTAGTGTTAGATAGATTGTTTTAACTTCTCCTTAGTTCTCTAGGAAAGGTTTGAATGACAAGTGGCAGAACTGGGGCATCTTTCAGGTTTGAAAATGTTTGCTGTTGTAAATTTATCTACATTTCTCTTATAGTTTGTATTGTATTTTCTGATGGCCACATAAGAGATCAAAAAAACCCTTTAGCTTTCCGAAAGACAAGCAGCATTGCCTAGTGGTTGAGAGAATTTTATTCAACTGCTCTCTTAAATTTAAATTTTGGGCTCTTCCACTTAATAGTTTGTTATCTTTGCTTCCCTTTATTTCTCTCTTTGGTAAAATTAGAATAATGCCATAAATGAGATAATGTTTGTGAAATGCTTCACATTTCCAAATACTCAATATATTTTTAACGGCTATGGTGATAATTATTATTGATTAGTGACTCAGAGTTGGAAAGATTTCATAAGTATGGAAATGAGTTGGGGAAAAGATAAAATGATGTTGCAATGAAGGATCTCTTTTCTCTGGACACTAATATCTTTTCCCTGGCGCATCGGCAACTTTTTGTCTAAATACAGGCATTACCCCAAGAATCTGACATGGAATTTAACAATAGTACACAAGAGGATGTCCTGGAGCGCTTGGCTTATGCCGAGCAGTTGGTGGTGGAGCTAAAAGAAATCATTAGACAGAAGGACATTCAACTGCAACAAAAGGATGAAGTTCTACAGGTACCGTGGTTTTTCGCCTTTCCTGCCAAGCATTCCATAAAAGACAGACATGCTGACTTAGATTTTTCTCTTCACCTAGGTGATCAGACAATGTGATTCTTATTTCCCTCATACTGTAAGATGATGCTTACTGAGAATAACTTTTTGTTATGTACTAGGTATGTGATGAATAAACATTTATATATTTACCATCATTGTTCTCTGACAGGAAGAAAGAAAAGCTGCTGATAATAAAATAAAAAAACTAAAACTTCATGCTAAAGCCAAGTTAACTTCTTTGAATAAACATATAGAAGAAATGAAGGCACAAGGAGGGACTGTCCTGCCCACAGAACCTCAGTCAGAGGAGCAACTCTCCAAGGTATGGTGACTAGATATAATACACATTTTCTAAGTGGAGAAGCCTCCCAGTATAGCAGATCTTCCCTAATTACAAAAATTTATGAAGCTAATAAAGTAGTACAGCACTAAATGCTGTACTTTCTTATCCAGCTTGCAGTCTAGCTGGGCTCTGGGCCACACACAGAGAGAATAAAAGGCCAACAGAAAATAGAAATGAAATGTGACTAGGCTTTCAGAGAATTAAAAAAGGCTAGCAGGACAAATATACTGGAGTGAGGCATTTAGATAGGAGAAGCACATACTTTCTGGTGGAATTTCATCTTTGGTTAGAAGATTAAATTATATGGTCTGTAAGGTTTCTGCCAGCTCTGAATTCGTTAAGTCAGTGACTTGACATAGAATATTTTGTGTCTTCATATGGCCACATATTAGTGGGTTAATGTTTCATACATTGTAACTGAATCAACTAGATTGCCTTGGGCTCCCTGTAAGGAGTGCTTTCTAGGTTTATGACTGTCACCTGTCACTAGCAAAACAATTTAAGATCAGGGTTAGAGAGAGGAATAAGGAAAGTTGTGCCTTTTGAGAAATAGAGTATTGTCCCAACACTCATTATTATTGCTTTCCTATATGGTTAAACCCCAGATATTCACATTCAACCAGCCCTATAGTGAACAAGAAACTCAGTTTTTTGAAGAGTTTGGTATAGAATACATGGAGGCTGGCATATCACATGCGCACACTGCAGTTGGCCTAGATTTAACTCTGCCTAAAAACATCTATTTATTTTTATTTTATTTTTTTAAGGTTTATTTATTTTTGAGGGAGAGAGAGAGAGAGAGTGAACAGCAAAAGGGCAAGGAGAGAGAGGGAGACACAGAATCTGAAGCAGGCTCCAGGCTCTGAGCTGTTAGCACTGAGCCTGACTTGGGGCTTGAACTCACGGACCATGAGATTATACCATGAGCTGAAGTCAGAAGCTTAACTCACCGAGCCACCCAAGTGCCCCATATTTTCATTTTCTTAATTCCACCTTGTTTTACCCTTAGATTTGCTAGTATTCTTATTCTCAATCTTTTTAGTTCTTGGGAAATGAAGTTGTAATTGATTCTCTAGGCACAATCTTTGGGGTCACTGGTTAGCTTACCCTGATTAGGGTCTAATGCTTTCCTTTCTGGTTCTAATGCTCAGAGGACGTTACTTTTCTATAGATTTATTTAACTTCTGAAAGCTTACTTTAGGAGCTTTTCTCATTCTTCTCAGATAACTTATTCATCTAGATTCTTGTCTTACTTCTTGATATTTACTCTGATAATTGTTTCTTCTCGTAGTTGTGGTACCAGTCTGTCTCGCCATGTTGCTTTGTTTTCTTCTAACTTTCTGTCTACTATTTTGTTAGAATTTTAAATTATCCATTTTATACTCTGCTTTTTTTTTTTTTTAAGGCCTGAGACCACAGCTTCATTTCCTTCTTCTGTTAAATAAGACAGTCGAATTCAAATGATTTCTAAGTTCCAGCAATTAGTCATAGCAGCTTTATACCATTGTATACCCAATTACAGAGCTAGACAGTCTCTGGAAAGTATAGTTGAAGAAATGATAGCAATCCTCAGATGCTTGACAGAGTATTATGTAGAAGAAAGTGTAAAATTACCTTGTGTAGTTCTAATAAGCAGACTTGGTTCATTTGAGGGTGTTGAATTTGGTAGGGAGGGAGAGTTTGGTTCAATCTGAGGAAGAGCTTTTTGGGGGAAAAAATAGGCTTGAAAGATTTGAATTTCCCCTTAATGGGTCTTAGGTGATGTTTTGCCCCTCACTTAACAGCACCTGTGTTTTCCTAAACTCTGGTTTTTCAAGGCAGTGAGACTTTGAATTTTCTATTAAGTTTTAGTCCTGTGTGGTGCTGACTAGTTTTGTCCTCAGACAAAAAACCATAAAAGTGGGAAACTCGGTATCATTTCTTCCAAGTGTTGACTCCCTTCCAGTATCTTCCTGCTTTTGGTTGCCCTCCAGCATTTTCAAGTAGTTATTTTTCTGTATTGTCCAGAGTTGATAGCTGTTACCTGAGGAAGAATGAGTCTAGTGGGAGCTACCTGGTCATACTAAAATGGGAAAACTCTAAAATTCCTTCCTGGTTGTTAGGTCAGGTGTTTATTTCTTACTCCCACTTATAAAACTACAATCAAATGGTTATATAGGGCAAGTTAGAACAAAAGAGCAAATATGTATTAATTGTAATTATTTTAAATAAATAACTTTATCTCCTGCATTTTCAGCATGATAAGAGTTCTACAGAGGAAGAGACGGAAGTAGAAAAGATAAAACATAAACTCCAGGAGAAGGAAGAACTAATTAGCCGTTTGCAAGCCCAACTTACCCAGACACAGGCAGAGCAAACTACACAGGTAGGGGTGTTTAGTCACCTCATAATCAGTAGTTTAATGAATCACTAAGGCCCAATGGATTATTAAACCACAAATACATTTTTCTAGATGCCTAACAGATGTTTATCTACGTATCTGTCAATTTCCTTTCTTTTTCCTTTTCCTTTCCTCAACAACTTCTCTTTCTTCTTAAGTCTAATAATTGGTGTTTGCCATTTGTGGTTAATATTTGTGGATCCCATTATGCTCTTTTAATGTATGGTTTCACATATTTTTATTTCAGAGGAGTTTTCTTGAATCATATAATTTGTAGTATTTGGTATGTTTTCTTCTTTAAGAACTTCTATTATCCGTATGTTCCTTCTTTGATTATTTTTAGTATTTGTCACTCTCAATTCCTTTTTATTTCTTTCTTTAATTTAAATATCTTTCTTTTTCTTACTTAAGGCATTCTGTTTTGTGTTTGTTTACTTTTGTGTTACTTCTTGTTTAGATTTCTTTTTCTGAAATTTCTAATTCTAATTTATGTTGTTCTTCTGTGTTTTATATAATTTTCTTAAATTTTTAACACCTTTTGAAATAGATTGTGGGTTTGGGCTTTTTTTAAATGTTTAACATGCCTCAGGTCTGTTATTATCACCTGTAAGTATGTTATTCTGCTCCTTAATCTTTTTTTTTAATAGTAACTTTGTATGAAATTTAACCTTGATCCTTTTATGTTCCTTATTTTTGTGTGCAATTTTTCTAAACTTTTGGAAAGAAGCTTCGTTCAGGAGAACTTTATTTACTTAAGAGACTTCTCTCTTTTATTGTTTTTTTGTTCGTTTTTGTTTTTGTTTTTTGTATTGTGTCCAAAGTTCTGGCAGCTGGATTTTTGAGATTTCCTGGCTTTCTTTCCCGTGCCCTTCACTTTGGTCTATACTAACATTGTCCAATGGTAATATAATGTAAACTACGTGTATAATTAATAAAATTTTGTAGTGTCTACTTTATAAAGGTAAAGAAGAGGCAGGTAAAATTAATTTCAAAAATATATCTCATTTAGTCCAATACTCAAAATATACTTTTGAAATTAATATAATAATTATTTTTGTGTTATTTTACTTTTTCTTTTTTTGCATTGTCTGAAATTTGGTGTGTATTTTTACATTATATTTCAATTTGGATTATTAAATTCTCATTGGAAGTATTTCATCTCTGTGTAGATTTTTATAAAATTTCCAGTTGAGAAAGTAGATTAATTATAAGTTGTTCCAGACATACTTAAAAGCTTTCCAATATCTGAACCGAGGGCTGAAACATCATTTTTCTTGTGATCAGCAATAGGTATCAACTGGGACTCATGTTATCTGCATAAAGTGTTCAGATAAACACATTGGAATGTTACATGAGTATGTAGGAAAAAATCGTCCAAACTGAATGAATCCACTGACACCGACTAGATAGATGATGTGTTTATTGTAATACGAGGAACAGCACGCACACTTGTTACTTGTATAATAATTCAAGAGTATATGAGATGATGCAATCAAGTGAAATATAGTTGTATTTAATGGGAAAATAATTTGTACTTTAATTAATTAAAATTAAATAATATTAATAATTAAACTCCTCATTTACATTAGGCATATTTCAAGCATTCTGTAGCCACATGTGGCTAGTTGATAATGAATTACACAGCATGTATATAGACCTTTTTCTTCTGTTTCTGTTATCCCTATTCTGCATAATTTTTATTTCACTCCTAGAAGTTTCTCCTTATTTCCGGTCTGTGTCTTGGAAGGCAGCCCTGAGGAGTCAGTTTTGAGAATTCAGAGAGACTAGGTTGTTCTAGCCTTTCAGTCCTTCTTCCTGTGGATCCCTTGCATTTACCCAGTACTGGGGAATGGAAAAGCTCTGCCAATTTAAGCTGTTCTTAGATTGGCCAACTGTGCTTTCCAGTAAGAACTTGTTGGCTATTTGGGGATTTTCCTATTCTCAAGGCCATTAATGTTGCTCTGTTCCTGCCTTCTTCCTTTGCGTAGGCTCTTAATACCGTGAAGGTCTTGTGCCTTTTGGTGGTTTGCTCTGCCCGCTTGTATTTTGGAATTTGTGGGACTACCTTCCTCTTTTTATTGTGAATATTATCCATGGGTTTTTGGTTTTACTATTTAGTTGTGCTGCTGTTTCGATGTAAGAATTCAAAGAAGTTGAAAAACCACTGCTATTGCTTCTGTTTTCTTCTGACAGATAATTCCGATAATTACTTTTTAAACACCGTAGTATGTACTTGTAGTTTCCGTTTGTGTTAATTGGAAATTAGAAGGATATTGTTAGGGATTTTGGGTAAATGAGACAGGGAGGTCAAAGAAGAGTGCTAATTCTTTTGTTTAAATAACTATTTTTTTTTCCTTCTATGTCTTCTGTTTGATAAGCATTCAACAGAGGTGGAAGAATTTTTAATGATGAAGCAACAGCTCCAAGAGAAGGAAGGACTCATTAGCACTTTGAAAGCCCAGCTCAGCCAGACGCAGGCAGAGCAAGCTGCTCAGGTAGGGGGGAGGGTACCTCAAAATTGTTAGAATAAAGAATCATGAAAGTCTAATGGGTTATTACATGACAAGCCAATTCAGACACTTTTTTTTAAGTTTATTTATTTATTTTGAGACAAAGAGAGTACACGTGGTGGCGAGGAGCCCGGAAGGCAGGGGGAGTGCAGAAAGAGAGGGAGAGAGAGAGAATCTCCAACAGACTCCGCACTGTTAGCGCAGAAGCCAATGTGGGGCTCAACTCACGAACCATGAGATCATGACCTGAGCCAAAATCAAAAGTCAGGCACCCAACCAACTGAGCCACCCAGGTGTACCAATTCAAACACTTTTTAAAACCTTAGTATATAAAAGTATAATAGCTAGAATGTTACAGTAGAAATGAGAAGGCTACAGTAGTAGAAGAAAATAGAAGTGTTATTCACCTTGATAAATTTGCCATAGCCGAATTGATGGCTGTTTCTTTTTTTTTTTAATATTTTTTTTTAATGTTTATTTATTTTTGAGAGAGAGAAACAGACAGAGTGAAATCGGGGGAGGAGTAGAGAGAGAAGGAGACACAGAATCCGAAGTAGGCTCCAGGATCTGATATGTCAGCCCAGAGCCCGACGCGGGGCCCGAACCCACAAACCATGAGATTGTGACCTGAGCTGAAGTCGGACGCTTAGCCGACTGAGCCACCCAGACGCCCCGATGGCTGTTTCTAAATTCCACAATCCTGCAATTTGGTTTTAATAGGACATAGAAGTTAAGTCTCTTATGAATTGGCTTGTATTGCTTGGCGGGACTGGTAGATAAACAAACAAATACAAATGATTAGGTCCATTCTTTCCCTATAGTAAAATCTTACTGGGAAGTTAAATTATAATCAGAAGGTTACTTAGTGTATAATGAGAAAGTGGTATAGGTTACATGATTCAGTGTGAAATGACACTAGTATGTGACATTCTTCATATATATTTCTACCAGGACCATTCTGTTTGGACTGGCATCCTCAACTCCTCTCTGGCTATTTTTCTAAATTTCCAGTTTGACCACCCAACCCTATATTTTTCCTTTGAGAATGCTTTTAACTCATGATTTTGTTTCCCTGAAGTATCTTTGCATAATAGTGAATTTTTTCCATTGGGTGTTTAATTTTTTTGTAACTTACAGTATTAATGGTGCTTTCTGTCCATGGATGGTCTGCTGCTGTATATACAGTTAAAATTATATATCCTGAAATCCTTACTTTTACAAAACTATTAGCTTTTATTATGTCCTTTTTAGGCATAAACAATATATACAATGTAGGATAGAGAAATACAAAATATGAATTTTACTGAGTGGCTTAAAACATGGAAGGCCAAGAATATAAATATATTAACAGATCCATCAAAATGCAAGCCGTTCAAGTGAATAGCAATTATCAACACAAATGGAAAGTATTTTGAGAGGTGAAAGAGGTTACCACGAGTGTGCCATCCAAGGAAGGTACATGGAAAAATTAGGCAAAACTATCATAGATAATAATCTTGATGAGATAGGGGAAGATATTCCATTTATGAGGAATGATCTGAGCAAAGTCACAGAGAGGAAAAAAGAATATGGAACATTTACAGGAAAGGATATGTAGATGCATTTGGTAATGAAGGACTCCAATGCCTGTACACTTGCAGCACAGGATTCCAGATTCATAGTAATGTCAGAATTCAGATAATCAAAAAAACTATGAAGATTTTTTTTTCCTACCCAGAAAGAGAGCTGAGGTAATTCAAGATGTCACAAATTGAAAAATTAGCAGTAGTTGAAGGACCAATACAAACTGAGCAAGCTAAGCCCAGGTCAGCATACTCAACTACAGATCTTAAGGAAATGAATAAGTATATAAGCATTCATATATGTGCACATGCACGCGGGCGTGCACACACACACACACACACAACTGCAGAACAAAACAAAACAGAAATACTGATGTTAAACAGTCTATTTATTTCCATTTTATTCTGTTAAGAACCATTTACAAATGAGGGTGATCTAGAAGCCTGCAAGTAATGTCACCTGAAAATAGCTGTCTGAAGAGGCGGTAGGAGGTTGGAAATATACCAAGGTCATTGGTAGAAGCAGTTCTTTGAAGATAAAATTGGTCAATATTCCTGATGAACATGGATGAAAAATTCTCAATAAAATACTACCAAACTGAATCCAGCAGTACGTTTAAAAAATTATTCACCACGATCAAGTGGGATTTAACCCATTGTAGAGAATTTTGAATAAAAGATCCATTGGTTTGAAGTTTGACTTGTAGTGCATGAGATTTTCACTGAAAGTTTTTGAGCATGAGTGTGATATTGGTGTGCCTAGGACTTAACAGAAATCTAATTTCGCTTCGTAGGTTTAATATTCTATCTCTGCAGAACTTTTAAAAAATATACCTCTTGTATATTTAAACATTTTCATAACCATACAAATATAATTTTTAATTACAATTTATATTTAGGTTGATTTCTGAATTTGGTAAGAGGATTTCTCTTACATTGGAAATTACTATCAGGCCTCTCTCTCTTCAAGCATTCTCATCCTTGATATTAAAATTTTAATTTAAAAACTCTATTGTCTATCAGTTCTCAGTATCTATCTTTGGAGAATAGTGTGTGAGTTTTGTTTGTATGATATCCGGGGAGTGTAACGTGTATAGTTTCTCTGGTGTGTGTCTTTAGTTGAGTTCCATGCAGCAGGTGGTCCGAGAGAAAGATGCCCGCTTTGAAACACAAGTTCGTCTTCATGAAGATGAGCTTCTTCAGTTAGTAACCCAGGCAGATGTGGAAACAGAGATGCAACAGGTGTGTTGCTAAAACTTAGTAGAATGACTGTCATTTGGTTAACTTTTAATTAAATGATCACAGCTACTTTTCTACCCTTACATACTGCTCTCCACTTGGTCTTAGTGTGCTCCTTAATTGGCTTCTTTTTGGTGATCTTGTCTTCAGTCGCATATTAATTATTTTTTCTTGTCCTTACCTTCCCTTTTATGCCTCTAACCAGGTTGTTGGTACTCAAAAGCTAAATTTAATTGGCAAATGTATGTGGTAGTTAGAAATTGGTTTCTCTTCAGTTTGCCAATTATAGCTGCATTAAAGACCTGATCCAAAGCTTCAAATCAATGAAGCCAGTTTAAAACTTCCAAAAAATTAAAGATCTAAAGGAGTGATTTTGAAGCCATAAAATCTTTTATTAAATCAATTATTCTAAAAAAATTCATGGAGTATATTTTGGATATTGGCTTCATTGTTTTTAAGTTTTATCATCTACTAACTCGAAGGTATTTGTTTTTATTTAGTGTGTAGTGCAGTCTGGCAACCAAAAGTGCTCCAGTGGTATTTCATGGTTGATCCGTTTAATTGTTTTTGAGTGAAAACTTCTTCCACATTCTAAGTAATCCTTCGGAATACATCACTAAATAAAGTTTCAGAATATAGGACTCTTTGAAGTAGGATATTAATATATACATGTATCATTGATGTATTTATCGAACAAATCGTTTATCGAGTGCATGTCCTGTGCATGAAGCTAGCAGAGAAATGGTTCTTGCCTGCAGAGAATGTTCTCTTTGTTGAGTGAGATATACATGTACTTATGTTACTTAGGGGTAGGACAGTGACTATATAATTTTAAAAGTGAGTGTTTCATTTTCTCTAATTATTATAAAGGCTCCCTGTTCAGGGGCTTGCTTGTGTCTCAGTTTGGCTATTGTCAGTGTACTAGAGAAGGCAATTTTGGAGTTTCTTTTTTGCACTGGACGGGGAGCATGGCATGCTGGTGTCGCACTCTTTAATCTGTCATCCTCAACATCCAAAAACTGAAGTACATAAATCTACATAATATTTTGAAAGGTAAGCAGATAATGGTGCTCACTCGTTTAGCACATTGTATCTAAAACATTTCCTTCTCAGAAATTAAGGGTGCTGCAGAGGAAACTTGAAGAGCATGAGGAAGCCTTACTGGGCCGTGCTCAGGTCGTGGACTTGCTACAACAGGAGCTGACTACTGCCGAACAAAAAAACCAGGTACTACCTCGTGATCTCTACTGCCTGTCTTACGAGTGGAGTATTCATTTCTACTTTAGTTTCCCAGGCAGCACGTATAACATCATAAGCCTTCTTTTTAAATGTTTATTTATATATTTTTTTAATGTTTATTTTTGAGAGAGAGAGAAAATGGAGGAGGGGCAGAGAGAGATAGAGACGCAGAATCCAAAGCAGTCTCCAGGCTCGGAGCTGTCAACACAGAGCCCAGTGCAGGGCTCCAACTCATGGACTGAGAGATCGTGACCTGAGCCAAAGTCAGACGCTTAACCAGCTGAGCCGCCACTCGGGCACCCCTCATTTATTTTTGAGAGAGAGAGAGAGAGAGAGGGAGGGAGGGAGCATGTGCACATGTGAGGATTGGAGGAGGGGCAGAGAGAAAGGGAGAGAGAGAATCCCAAGCAGGCTTTGCTGCTAATGGGGAGCCCAGCTTGGGGCTTGGTCTCACGAACATCATGATCTCATGACGTATCTCATCATGATCTCAGCTTGATCTCATGACATCATGACCTGAGCCAAAATCAAGAGTCAGACACATAATCGACTGAGCCACCCAGGCACTCCATAACATCATAAGCCTTCTGAGAATTGGTGCCATTTTTTCATTCTTTCAACAAATATACTGTGCTTATGTGGTGGTGATATGATGATGAGCTTACCTTTCATATCTTTTATTGTTGCTGTTTTCCTTTGTGCTTTTAGGTCTAGGGGCCTAGTTTCTCTAGAATGTCATACTATCCTCTAGTGAGTTTCCTTTCTGTCAGTTTGCTCCTTCACTGTCTTGAATAGTTCTTGTGCCTCATTTACTATCCCTTGTTTGTTTTTGTTGATTTTCTGTTGACTTGAAATAATCCTACCGGGGCGCCTGGGTGGCTCAGTCGGTTAAGCGGCCGACTTCAGCTCAGGTCATGATCTCCCGGTCTGTGAGTTCGAGCCCCGCGTCGGGCTCTGTGCTGGTGGCTCAGAGCCTGGAGCCTGCTTCAGATTCTGTGTCTGCCTCTCTCTCTGCCCGTCCCCTGCTCACACTCTGTCTCTTTGTCTCTCAAAAAAAATAAAGGAAAAAAACGTTAAAAATAATAATAATAAAAAAAGAAATAATCCTACCATGAAGTATTCCCTGAATCTAAAGTGATCTGACACCCATGTTGTAAAATCTTTTTTTTAATTTTTTTAATGTTTTTTTAAAAATTTATTATTGAGAGACAGAGTATGAATATGGGAGGGGCTGGTGGACTCGCTCCTGTATGTGATCCACACGTGTGTGAACACATCCGATTACGACAGCAAGACTGTGGAGAACTGTGTGTGCACTCTGAGGAACCTGTCCTATCGGCTGGAACTGGAGGTTCCACAGGCCCGGCTGCTGGGGCTGAGTGAGCTGGATGACTTGCTAGGAAAAGAGTCTCCCAGCAAGGACTCGGAGCCAAGCTGCTGGGGGAAGAAGAAGAAAAAGAAAAAGAGAACGCCACAGGAGGATCAATGGGATGGAGTTAGTCCTATCCCAGGACTGTCCAAGTCCCCCAAAGGGGTTGAGATGCTATGGCATCCATCAGTGGTAAAACCATATCTGACTCTTCTGGCAGAAAGTTCCAACCCAGCCACCTTGGAAGGCTCTGCCGGATCTCTCCAGAACCTCTCTGCTGGAAACTGGAAGTTTGCAGCGTACATCCGGGCTGCGGTCCGCAAAGAAAAAGGGCTCGCCATCCTTGTAGAACTTCTGAGAATGGATAATGACAGAGTGGTTTCTTCTGTGGCAACTGCCTTGAGGAATATGGCACTAGATGTTCGCAACAAGGAACTCATAGGTAAATATGCCATGCGCGACCTGGTGAACCGGCTCCCCGGCAGCACCGGCCCCAGTGTGCTGTCCGATGAGACCATGGCGGCCATCTGCTGCGCTCTGCACGAGGTCACCAGCAAAAACATGGAGAACGCCAAAGCCCTGGCCGACTCAGGGGGGATCGAGAAGCTGGTGAACATAACCAAGGGCAGAGGAGACAGATCATCTCTGAAAGTGGTGAAGGCAGCAGCCCAGGTCTTGAATACATTATGGCAATATCGGGACCTCCGGAGCATTTATAAAAAGGATGGGTGGAATCAGAACCATTTTATTACACCTGTGTCGACGTTAGAGCGAGACCGATTCAAATCACATCCTTCCTTGTCTATCACCAACCAACAGATGTCACCCATCATTCAGTCAGGCTCCAGCAAACCTTCACCAATTTACATCAGTTCCTATTCCTCACCAGCAAGAGAACAAAATAGACGGCTCCAGCATCAACAGCTGTATTATATAGTCAAGATGACTCCAACAGAAAGAACTTTGACGCATACAGATTGTATTTGCAGTCTCCTCATAGCTATGAAGATCCTTATTTTGATGACCGAGTTCACTTTCCAACTTCTACTGATTACTCAACACAGTATGGACTGAAATCAACCACAAATTATGTAGACTTTTATTCCACGAAACGACCTTCTTATAGAGCAGAACAGTACCCAGGGTCCCCGGACTCATGGGTGTAGCATTAAGATGCTCGGAAGAGGAACTCTTCTTTCTAACCTTGTTTGGATTGAGATGAAAAATCCGTCTTGCTGATTTGCTGATGAAATGTGAAAGTGAAATGGAAGGAATGAGTGAAGAGCATATTTTTTTTTTCTTTTTTGAGGAATTATCAGGGAAGTGAGGAAACCTTTAGGAGAGAGGACTTTCTAAGCTCTATTTAGGTGTTAGATCTAATTACTTGTAGATTCTATAGTCTGGTGAAGGTGTGGGCGATGTGATGAGAGGTTTGAGAAATGGGTGCAATGAGATGGGGGATGTGTAGGTCAAATCAAATTAAAGATGATTTTTTTAATGTGAATAAAGTTATGTTCTGATAGTTTGTACAGAAAAAAATAAAATGGATGCCCTTCATGTTTTATTGCTATTACTAAATGTCAAGATTGTATGCAATTATGTCTTGTAAATTTCTTTTGTTGGTGTAAATATGGAAATGCCACATTGGTTAAGTGCCATCATTTGTAATGCAGTGTGTCATTTGAAAAGAGATTTGAAGAAACTGACAGCTTAAAAGACAAATGGGAAACCCAAGGAATTGTTAGCAATTAAAAACAAACTATAACATCCTTTGTTTTCAAAATGAATAGTGTACCTTTGAAGCACAAAGTCCAGTCTGGTATAGAAGCGCATGTCCATTCCCTGCCTCTTTCATAGGACACTTCACTGCCATTTTCTATGCACATGAAAGAAAAATAAATGTGGAAATTTCATCCTTAAAAAAAATAAAGAAAGGAAGAAAGAAAGAAAGAAAGAAAGAAAGAAAGAAAGAAACGTTAAAAATAATAATAATAAAAAAAGAAATAATCCTACCATGAAGTATTCCCTGAATCTAAAGTGATCTGACACCCATGTTCTAAAATCTTTTTTTTAATTTTTTTAATGTTTTTTTAAAATTTATTATTGAGAGACAGAGTATGAATATGGGAGGGGCCATTAGGCCTCATGTTTGGCCATTAGGACTATTCTTTTATCAGACCTTGGATTCCCTATGTCCTTGTCTTCTCACATTCAAGTAACCAAATCCTAATGTAGAATTGGTACTACAGTCCAAATTCTCTGCTTGTTCATCTGGGTGCTGTGTGCTGCTGGAGAGTCAGTCATCTCCTTTCTTTTTAATTTTGAACTCTCCTTGAGAAGGACTTTCTTGCATAGAAACATGTTCCCTTATCTTCCATCCTAATAAAACCTATATCCTGATCCCAAGGGTCCTCTCACTGTCACCAGACAGTTGGGTTCAAATCTCAGTTGCGCCTCTTAGTAAATGGTTACTATATAAATAGTTACAGCTATGTACTTTTGGCAAATTTCCCTTCTTCTCTACTCCTGTTAATACCTAAGTATCCCTCTCATGGCCTCTATCACTTTTGAATTATAATTATCTGGTTAAATGTAACTGTCTCACTGAACTCCATGAGGGCAGGAACTGCATTCATTCACTGATTCATTCATTCATTCAGTATTTATTGAGTACTGGGTACTCATTATGACATGTACTATTTTTGGTGCTAGAGAACAATGATGATGAAACAAAGTCCCTTCACTTATTGAAGTTATTTTGTATTGGGAGAGACAGAAAATAAAAGATAATGGCACAAGTAAGTGCATATGAATAGAAACTGTTACAAGTATCATGGAGCAAATACAGAGTCTTAAGCAATTTTAGGTTTAGTTCTGAGTATCTAGCCCCATGTTTCACCCAGAAGAGGTACTTCACTATGCTTATTGAAATGAAAGAACGAATTTATAGCTCATGAGGCTTTATCTTTTTTTCTTAGATTCTCTCTCAGCAGTTACAGCAGATGGAAGCTGAGCATAATACTTTAAGGAACACTGTGGAAACAGAAAGACAGGAGTCCAAGATTCTGATGGAAAAGATGCAACTTGAGGTGGCAGAGAGAAAATTATCTTTCCATAACCTGCAGGAAGAAATGCATCATCTTCTGGAACGGCTCGAGCAAGCAGGTCAAGCCCAGGCTGAACTACAGTCCCGGTACAGTGCTTTGGAGCAGAAGCACAAAGCAGAAATGGAAGAGAAGATCTCTCACATTTTGAGTCTTCAGAAGACTGAGCAAGAACTCCATTCTGCCTGTAATGCTTTAAAGGAGGAAAATTCAAAGCTTCTCCAAGATAAGAGTGAACAGGCAGTTCATTCAGCCCAGGCTATTCAACAACTGGAAGGTCAGTGTTTGGTTGCTTTTTAAGTCTTCTTGTTTAGCACCTGAGTGGTGCCTGCTTCAGAATTTCAGGGATCTGTTAATGACATCATTTGCTCAAGACAGTTCAATCATTAGAATTATGAAAGGCATCTCTTCTGAACTCTGTCATTTCTACTGTCTCTGGCTGAAGTTATAATCTGGCTTAATAGTATAATTATCATTACAGAAATAAAAACTCTTGATAGTGATATGTCATATTTAAAAAGAATGCTATGTGAAACATGACTGTGACCTGAAGGTTCAACTGAAATGAGTAGGATTTCTTTTTGTTTTCTTCAAATTTTTCTTTAAATTTTAGTTTACATACAGTGCAATATTGGTTTCAGGAGTAGAATTCAGTGATTCATCACTTGCATACAACACCCAGTGCTCATCATAACAAGTGCCCTCCTTATACCCATCACCCATCTAGCCCATCCCCCCCATCCACCTGCATCCAGCAACCCTCTGTTTGTTCTCTGTCTTTAAGAGTTTCTTTTAGTTTCCCTCTCTTTTTTTTTTACCTCCCCCCCATATGTTCATCGGTTTTGTTTCTTAAATTCCATATATGAGTGAAATCATATGGTATTTGTCTTTCTCTGAGTGACTTATTTCGCTTAGCATTATACACTCTAGTTCCATCCACATTGTTGCAAATGGCAAGATTTCATTCTTTTTGATGGCTGGGTAATATTCCACTGTGTGTGTGTGTGTGTGTGTGTGTGTGTGTGTGTGTGTGTGTGTACTCCATTCATCAGTCGATGGATTTAGGCTCTTTCCATAGTTTGGCTGTTGTTAATAATGCCGCTATAAACACTGGGGTGCATATATCCCTTCAAATATGATTTTTGCATCCTTTGGGTAAATACCTAATATTGCAACTGCTGGATCATAGGGTAATTCTATTTTTAACTCTTTGAGGAACCTCCATACCATTTTCCAGAGTGGCTGTACCAGTTTGCAGTCCCACCAATAATGTAAGAGGGTTCCCCTTTCTCCACATCTTCATTGACATCTGTTGTTTCTTGTGTTGTTAATTTTAGTCAATAAATGAGTAGGATTTGAATTAATTTTGGGGAAACTCAGGCTAGATCTAGGTGCATAGGTAGGGAGACTGAATTGTGTGGAGTCATCCTTATTTCTAAAGATGGATCTGAATGCTTTTCTTGTAGGTGAAAAGTTCTTTTTAAGGAAAATTTTTATCCTTAAAGAAGGTCTATTGAAAACTTATTTTTTAAAAAAGTTTTATTATTAAAGTAATACATGCTTCTAATTTAATTTAATTCTGAGAGATTAGAAAAAGCATCTTTTACATAGCATACATTTAAAGGAAAGAGTTTAGAAAAACTTCAGCTGAAGATCTGTATTGAGGAATTGAACATTAAACCAGAAAGCCTTGAGAGGCATTACATGGGAACAGTGTGTTACATGAGCACACTATCCTCTTAACTGGACCATGTTCATATATAGAGTTGTGCTATATTATCTTGATGGGACTCATAATGATTCAGTGAAGACTGAAGAAAAAAATTTTAAAAATACTGCAGGCATTTTTAAGGGGGAAAGGAAATATGACTTTGTAAAAAATTATAAGCCTGTTTTATTTTACCTTTTAAGGAAGTGGTTTACTGACATGCCTTTTGGTCATTCGGAGCATGTAAACAGTTAAAAGCATGTTGTCATTGGCATCATAATTTTAATTAAGATAGCTGAACTAGAATAAGCAGCTTATGGTGTATCTCTAGAAGATAACAACTTACCAAGTTTCAGACTTGGAGCAGAGGTCATTCCTATTTACTTACTTTCTTTTCCTTAGATCAAGTCCAGTTTTTAAGCAGACCATCCTTGCAAAAACATGAAACAGCATCTCAGACTTCTCTCCCAGATGTTTATACTGAGGATACACAGGTAATTAAATGTGTACTTCTTATGAATATGATCTGTCTTTGCTATATTTATACTTGGGTGCTCTAATAAGAATTTATTCCAGAAAGTAGTATAAACTTTCTGTGTTTTTTGCCTGATAAGATGCTTTTTTTAAAAAATTTATTTATTTATTTTGAGAGAGATAGAGAGAGTGTGAGCAGGGCAAGGGCAGAGAGAGAAGGAGAATCCCAAGCAGGCTCCACACTGCCAGTGCAAAGCCCGATGTGGGGCTCAAAGTCATATTGTGAGATCATGACCTGATCCAAAACCGAGTCAGACACCTAACCAACTGAGCCACCCAGGCGCCCTGATTAGATGCTTTTTCGAGGCAATTCCATTTGAAAGCAATCATGAAAGCCAATAATTTAGTGTCCCAACAGTGATTAATGAGGAAGTAATAGATAATAAGTACCATGATCTCAGGAGCCTTTCTGATTCTAAGGTCTTAGAATGATGAAATGGAAATAAATCATTGTTTTTGACTTTATAATCCCTTTTCTCAGCTGAGAAATGAATGTTGTTTCTGGTAGACTGAGATTTGATCAGGCTTAATGTACCCAATTTCATCTAACCAGATGTATAAGTTTAGTATAGAAATCATTATGCTCCCATTAAGTAACAGTAGAAACTTTAATTGCCAATTAGCTCTTGATTGACCCATATATTCTCTTTTCCTTCTATAAAAATCTCTGCTAGAAGCTAGATTGTAATCATCAGAAGGCTATTACAGAGCATGATTATCAGAACAAGGAGAGTTAGTTTGATGCTCTTAACTGGTTAGTGTCAAGCCGGGATAACTGGATTTATTCATCTCCATTATAAGATTATCCCCTTCCGAACTGACAGACATATTGACCAGCAGAGTTCCATGGTTCCTGGGCAGTACTGTACACCGATAAAAATTTTGCTTCCTGGTTTCTAGCATCTAGCTTTCCAATCTCTTTTATTCTCAAAATCACAACTTGTTCCTCCGATGTTTAAAAACATTTTTCAGTAATTTCAAAAAATTTAAAGAATGTGATAGTGAATATGTATGTACCCACTATTTTAGGTTCTATCAGCATTTTACTAAAAAACAAATAAAACAGGGCGCCTGGGTGGCTCAGTCGGTTGAGCGTCCGACTTCAGCTCAGGTCATGATCTCACGGTCTGTGAGTTCGAGCCCCGAGTTGGGCTCTGTGCTGATGGCTCAGAGCCTGGAGCCTGCTTCGGATTCTGTGTCTGCCTCTCTCTCTGCCCTTCCCCTGCTCACGCTCTGTCTCTATGTCTCTCAAAAATAAATAAACATTAAAAAAAATTAAAAAACACAAAAACAAAACGAAAACATCTTACTGTATTTGCTCTGTCAAACATCTATCCATTTATCCATCCTCCACTTCATCTTAATTTTTTATGTATTTCACAGCAAGTTGTAGACTCCAGTGTGTTTTTCTCTAAATATTTCAGTATGCATATCACTGACTAGACTTTAATATTTATTTATAGTTATTTTCCTTTTGAAGTAAGATTTACAAAACATGAAATGTATAAATATTAAATGTACCATTCATTAAGTTTTGTCAAATGTATACACTACTGTTACCCAAATCCCTATCAAGATATATCACTATCTCATGCACAAAGCATCCTCATATCTTTTTGCGGCCAATCACATCCTAACCTTCTAGAGATGACCAATCTATTTTTTCACCAAAGATTAATTTTTCCTGTTTTACAGAATCATGTAAATATGCGTGCTTTTTTGTGTAAAGTTTCTTACACTCAGCGCGTCTTGAGATTCATCTGTATTGCTGCATATATCATATTATATATTTTATATTTCTGAGAAGTACTTAATTTTGTGAATATACTATATTTTCCTTTTGCATGACTGTGCTATAATTTCCTGTTGATGATTTCCTGGGTTTTGGCTATTATGAATTAAGCTGCTGTAAACATTCTCGTACAGGTATTTGCAAGGACATATGTTTTCATTTATCTTCAGTAAATACTAGTTGAGAAATGCATTTAGCCTTATAAGAAACTGCCAGATTATTTCCCAAAGTGGTTGTATTATTTTACATTCCCACCTAAAATATATGAGAGTTCTAGTTGTTCCGCATCTTCTCCAAGATTTGATATTGTCAGTTTTAAAAATGTTAGCCATTTTAATGGGTGCATGGTGGTATCTCATGGTTTTAATTTGCATTTCCTTGATGAAAAATGATATTGAATATTGTTTCTTGAGATTCCTGGCCATTTTATATATCTTCTTTTGATGAAGTGTCTTTTCAGGTTATTCCCCCATTTAAAAATTCAAGTTCTTTGTCTTTTTATTATCAAGTAGTAGGGATTCTCTGTAGGTAGATCCTGAATGCCAATTTATTTTCAGATTTGTTTTGTGACTATTTTCTCTCACACAGGGGCTTGCCTCCTACTCATATTCTTCATGATGTCTTTTAATTAGTAGACATTTTATAATTTTGATGAAATCTATTATTTATCAATTTTTTATGATTTTAATTTACCGTGTCCTAACTATGAAACCTTTGCTTAATGCCAAGTCACGAAGATTTTGTCTTGTTTTCTTCCACAAGCTTTATGGTTTTAGCCTTCCCAGTTAAATCTCTGAACCTCAACATTTTTGTGTGTGGTATAAGGTAAGGGACAAGGCTTATTTTTTCCCCCATATAGATGTCCAGTTGTTTCAGCACTATTTCTTGAAAAGACTTTACTTTCCTCATTGGATTTCTTTGGTATATTTATTAGAAGTCAAATGATTACTAGGTTCATTTCTGAACTTTCTATTCTGTTATATTGATCTATTTGTCAGTCCTTTTGCCAGTATCACACTATCTTTACTACTGCAGAGTGTAGTTAGTCTTTAAGTCAAGTAGTATAAGTCTTTTGATTTTATTCTTCTATTCAGGATTGCTTTATTACAGGTGCATTTCCACAGAAAGTGTACAGTCCACATTCTTAAGTTGTATTTAAAAAAAATAAAAAAAGGAAAGAAAGCTGGGTGGGATTTTTGAATTGGCACTTTGTTGAATCTAAATCAATTTAGGGAGAATTGACATCTTAACACTACTGAACTTATCAATCAGTGAGCAAATATAGTACATCTTCCCACTTATTTATATCTTAATTTCCTTCAGAGATGTTTTGTGGTTTTCATTGGAGGGGCTGTGCACATTTAAAAGTTTATTCCGGGGGCGCCTGGGTGGCTCAGTCAGTTGGGTGGCCAACTTCAGTTCAGGTCGTGATCTCGCGGTCTGTGGGTTCGAGCCCCGCGTCGGGCTCTGTGCTGACGGCTCAGAGCCTGGAGCCTGCTTCCGATTCTGTGTCTCCCTCTCTCTCTGCCCTTCCCCTGTTCATGCTGTGCCTCTATGTCTCTCAAAAATAAATAAACATTAAAAAAAAAAAGTTTATTCCGAAGTAGTACATGCCTGTTGATGCTATTGTGGATGGAATTATTCTAATTTCAGTTTCCAGATGTTTGCTGCTAATATGTCAATGTACAAGTGAATTTTGCTTAGTAACTTTATATTATCTGAACTTGACAAATACTCATTTTATTAGTTTTCGTCTCTGTTTATAGTTTCCTTCAATTTTCTACATAAACCATCATGTCATCTGCAAATAAAGATGAGTTTTACTTGTTTCTAATCTTTATGTCTTTCTTTTTTATGCAATAGCTAGGACTTTCATTACACTATTTCATGAAGTGGTGAGATTTTTGCATTGTTCCTGATCTTATGAGAAAGTGTTCCATATTTTACCATTAGCTATGCTTACCATAGCTTTAGGTTGTCAGTAAATGTCCTTTATTGGATTGAGGACATTCCACTCTATTTCTAGTTTTCTGAGAATTGGTGTTGAATTTTGTCAAATGCTTTTGTTGCATTTTTCAGAATGCACATACGGATTTCTTTTTTCTTCTTTTACTGTGGTACAGTATTTTAATATTAAACCAACCTTGTGTTCTTGGGATAAACCCCACTTGGTCATGAAGTATTATTCCTTTAATACATTACTGAATTTGATTTGCTACTATTTTGTGAAGGATTTAATATCCATTTTCATGAAGGATACCAGTTTATAATTTTCTCTTTGTTTTATATTATCTTTGTCAGATTTTGATATTAAGATTGTGCTGGCCTCATAAGACAAGCTTGAAAGTGTTCCCTTCTCTTTTCTGAGAGTTTAAGATTGGTATTTCTTAAGTGTCTGAAAGAATTCAATAGTGAGACCACCTGAGTCTAAAATTGTAAAAGAAAGAAAGAAATTCAATTTCTTTTACAGGTATAATGCTAATAAGATTTTTTTCATCTTGTGTCAGTTTGGATTTTTTTTTTTTTTTGAGATTTTGTCCATTTCATTGAAGATGTCAAGTGGTTATAATGGTATAATGGTCAATGGTTATAATATTCCCTTTTTATCCTTTTAATGCCCATAGCTTTTTAATGGCAGTCACCCTCGCTCCAGTCCCTATTGTTTTTTAAAAATTGAGATAATATTTATATAGCATTGTATAAGTTTAAGGTGTACAGAGTATTGATTCGATTCATTTATATTTTGCAGTATGATTACCTTAGCCTTAGCTAACACCTCCGTCATGTCACATAATTATCACTTCTGTTTTGTGGTGAGAATATTTAAGATCTAGTCTCTCAGCAACTTTCAAGTATGTAATACAGCATGTTTAACTGTGTATCACAATGCTGTAAATTAACTCTCCAGAAAAGAACTTGTTCATCCTCTCACTGCAAGTTTTTATCCTTTGATCAAAATTCCCTCAATTTATGCTGTTTTCCTGAGAAGTCTTAACTAGCAATTATTCAACTTCTTATTTTTTTTAATCTTTTCAAAGAATTAGCTTTGGCCTTGTTGATTTTCTCTGTTGCTGTTCTGTTTTCACTTTCATTGATTTTTGCTTTCTGGTATTTCTTTCTACTTAATTGGTTTTACTTTGTTTTTCTTTTGCTAACTTCTCAAGCTAAAACTTTATATCAAAGGTTTAAGTTTTTTTTTTCTCATATAAAAAGTTACACAATTCTCTCAAAACTCATAGTTTGATTAGATATTTTTTTATTGTTCATTTTTTGTAGTTTCCTAATTTTCCTTGTGATTTCTTCTTTGTGAATTATTTAGGAAGATGTTGTTTAATATCTAGAAATTTGGCTTTATTTCTAGATATTTTATTATTATGGATTTATAATTGGATTTCATTGTAATCAGATAATATACTGTGATTTTAAAATCCTTTGACATTTTTTAGAGACATTTTATGATACAGCCTATGGCCTTTCTTGGTGATCATACCTTGTGCACTTGTAAAGGATGTATATTCTGTAGTTATTGGATTCTGGAATTGTCTGTTTTTCCTTTTAACTGTCACTTTTGCTTCTTTGTAATTTGAATTTCTGTTATTAAGTACCTATACATTTATGATTTTGTGTCTTCTGAGGAAATGTTCCTTTTTTCATTTATAAAATGTTACTCTATCTCTAATAACATTTCCTTACTTGAAGTTCTTTTTTATCTGATATTAATGAAAGAACTCTAGTCTTCTGATGGTTACTCTTTGTATGGTACATTCTTTTCTATCCTTTTACTTTCAAGTTACTCTTTTTTTAAAGTGAATGTCCTAGAGGCGGTATAAAGTTCGGTTGTGCTTTTTTATTTCTGCTCGTAATCTCTTGCTTTATAATTAGAGTGTTTAGTGTCCATTTAATGTAATTATTGATATGATTGGATTTAGGTTTTTTTTTTCTTATTTGGGATTTGATAATTCATTTTTTTCTTCTTTCTTTTATTTTCCCTCTCACACTCTAGCAGGTGTGTTTGTCCCAAAGTCTGTCTCCTCATTTTTCAAGCTCTTATTCTGAGGCTTTTCTGTCAGTGTTTTACTTGCTCTGTGTAATGCAAACTGGGAACTTCCCTTAGGATAAAGATAATAGAATCCTTAAACTCATCTCTTGCCATTTCTTTAAACATCAAATGAAGACTTGGGGCTGAGTAAACTGTAAAGACCCTCAAAGCTCAAAAATTCTACACTTTTATGAAGAAAAACCTGTATTAAGTGACACACGACTAAACATGTGTCCTAATTAGATATTTGCCTCACTAGGAAAACCAAACCAGTATGGATGCATAAATGAAGCACAAGATAATTTTTATTATCCTAGAAAAAACAAAAACAGTTATGGCTCTTCTTCCTTTTAAAGGTTATATATTAACTTTTGTCTTGTTCTTCTTTGGGAGTCTCTCTTCGTGTTTAGTCTTCTATAAGAGAGTGATCTGGTTATCAAATGGCTTTAATCAAACTTTGTAATGTTACTTATGGACTTGAAAATATTTTTTCTTGTGCAGTAGACTTGAGATTTCTGTCTTTGTAATCCAGTGCCATTCTTAAATTTGAAAGTCAATGAACTAGAAATTTGTGTGAAAGATTTTCTATCTTCTGATAAAAAGCATTACTTTAAAGATGAGCGAGGCAAGTAAGTGATGCCATTTTTAAAGTATTTTCATGGCTGGAGAACTTTTAGAAGACAAAAATGCCAGAGCTTATCTGGGCATTATGTGAGGGTTTTTCACTGAGAATCATTGATTTGTTGTCTTTCTACATTTTAGGCAGTCACTGAGGAGAATATTGCCTTTTTGCAGGAGAAAGTGGTCCAACTAGAGAATGAAAAGAGAGCTTTGCTCCTCAGTTCTATGGAGCTGGAGAAGCTGAAAGCTGAGAATGGTGCGTATAAATGAAAACCGTAATTCTCTGTCTTCTTAACTCACATGCCTCTACTTTTTTCACTACACATGTATCACATGTAGGTTTTCTGATTCTTTGACAATAACGATCTTAGCACAGCTGGTAGTAATTGGAGATAGGATTAATACACAATGAACAATTAGTGTTTATGTAAGTATAACATTTTACATTATGGGGTATAAATGCTGCAGGATATCAGTATTATTTTTATTTTGGACTGGTCAGGGGATCTTTTCAGGAGCATGGCTTGAATAGGACCTTAATAAGATGATGAATTTTTAAATAGGTAAAGCGATGAGAGAAAGGACATTCCTGGTAATACATTTTGGAGATGAGGTAACAGAGATCAATATAAATAAAGGTCCAAAAGTAGAAAACATTTTGGGTTTTTCTCATGCTATATACTACTTAGAACCCTATCCCTTTCCTTTAGCCAGGCTATTTCTTACTCATCTTTCTGGCCTCAACTAGGGTACTTTACCAAGTAAAGTTTGTACCATTTCTTTCTTTTTTCTTTTTTTTAATTTTTTTTTTTAATGTTTATTTACTATTGAGAGAGAGAGACAGAACACGGGCAGGGAAGGGGTGGAGAGAGAGGGAGACACAGAATCTGAAGCAGGCTCCAGGCTCTGAGCTGTCAGCACAGAGCCTGACACAGGGCTCGAACTCACAAACCATGAGATCATGACCTGAGCTGAAGTCGGATACTTAACCAACTGAGCCACCCGGGTGCCCCAAGTCTGTACCATTTCTTAAACTCTAAAGACAGCATTTCCACCTTTACCATTTTTCAGTTCTACTTAGCTCTAAACTGACGATTATATATCTGTATTAGACTGTTCCCACCATTGCTACTATATAAAGAACACCACCAATTCAGCTCATTAATCGACCCACTTAAAGCACTTCTTTGAGACCTTATCCATGATGCTTACTTTGCAGTTTTGCAAACAGTGCCTGTCACTGTCATGTAGCTCATTATAGTTTAGAGGTGTTACACAAGTTCTGTTCTCTTTGCTTTTTCCTGCAAGGATCACAGCCCTTAAGGTTTACTGTATTAGTTTTTGTGTTTGGTTTTAGGTTACCTTTGCTTTATGTGTCATATTGTATTCAACTCACCTTTTGCACTTCCATTTCTACCACTATACCTCCTCTTCCTCAAATAATCTTGTGAGGTGTCTGAACACATTATATACTGTCTCGAATTTATTTGTTTCATGAATTGTCATTCATTCATTTAGCAGATTTCTGTGACATGTATTCTATGTGCCAGGCAGTAATCTAGTTGCTGCAGTAACTGGCCTAACATACTAGAGGGGAAGATAGGCCATGAAAAGGTATATAAATAAGAAAATTTCAGAAAGTGATAAGTATTAGAATAAAAATAAAATAGATAACTGTGGGTATGCCTGGGGGAAGAGGAAAGCAGCATTAGAGTTGTCAGGATAGGCCTTTCTGAGAACTGGAAACCTGAATGAAGAAAAGGGGGCAGCCATGCAAAAAAGCCGAGCAAGGAGCATTCCAGGCAGAGAAAAAAGCAGTGAAAATACCATGAAGTCTGAAGAAACTTGATATGTTTGCAGACAGAAATAAAACCAGTATTTTGGGAGGAGAGTGAACAAAAAGGGGGCAGTGCAGAAGAAGAGGTTGTAAAATAGGTGGGGTCAACTCACAAGAGCCCATGTAGGTCACGTTAAGACATTTAGATATAGTATAAAAATATGCTTTTTTCCCCTTTAAATATCTGTCTTAGCTTCTCAGAAAGAGTACAAACTTCTTGGGGGAGTATAAACTTCTGAGTATAAACTACCCAATATTTTTATCCTCCAAGGTACTACTAGCCTTTTTAGAAATATGCATCAAAATAGAACACGGGGTAGAACTTCTAAGACTGGATTATGATCCCAGCTCTCTGTGAACTAGCTGTATGTCATGTCATTTCTGTGTTTCCTTATATGGTCACTGAGGAGATTGGATAGCTCTGTTCTAGTGCTAAAATTTGATGTCTTTATAAACATATGTGAAAGAACATTGAAGACCTTTAAGTGCTGTATGAGTGTAAGATATATATTATGAACACAGTAGGGTTATGGATAAATCAAGGCAAATTTATTACCCTAAAAGTCCCAAATTGTGCCACAGAAATAGCTGCTACCAGTCACATGCTCTGGCATCCTTCTCCTTTAAAGCCCTCCACTATTTATATACCTCATTCAGATTAATTATTATCACCTAACACCATTCTGCCTTGTTTTTCACCATTCTATCTTATAACTCATCTTCTCTTGCCATTTCTTTTTGATAAAATAAGCCTTTTACCTTCTCAAAACTATTTTCTTTCTTTCTTTCCTCTTGATTATATCATGCATCTCAAATAGCCTCACACACAATCATGCCTCTGTTTTCTCAAACACTCTACATAAATCATCCAAGGATATTTATTTTGTGACTTTCAGAAAAACTGTCTTCTCAGATTACTCTCCTGGAGGCTCAGAATAGAAGTGGAGAGGCAGATAGAGAAATCAGTGAGGTAAGTGATATGTTCTTAAAATAACCAGAATGTGAACTAGATCAAGAGGAATTAGCTTCAAACCTAAACATTTCAGCAACTTTCTAATGTTGACGGAGAATTATATTATCTAGAAATGAGATCTATTTAAGAAAGTCATAATGGTTATTATTTCCCATTTGGTCTCATTTATTTGTGAATATTTGGATTTTTTTTTATTTATCCTGAACCAAAATGAAAGTACAGTAGCCACCTGTTTGGGATTTGATCATTTTTTTTTCATACTGGGTTATTATTTATCTCAACTTCTTTGCCCATCTTGGAAAAGTTTCTCAGTAAGGAGATTAGATAAAATCTCTAGTTCCCCTCTACTAAATTGGCATAATTTCATTTAGGATTATATTAAAAAGGGTATTTTTGAAGAATGGTGCTTTTTATAATCTTAAAATTACTAGGATAAATGTGTGGTTTCTTAATATTCTGTTGATTTAAGAAGTCAGTGATGGAGTCATAAATGGCCTTGAGGAATAATGTAACTTCTTACCGGAAGTGTCTGCTTAATTATATTAAACAGAGTTCTTCAGAGAAATAAAATAGAGAGTGTGTATATATGTAGAGAGAAGATTTATTTTAAGGGAATTAGTTCATGCAATTATGGGAGCTAGCAAATCCAAAATCTACAGGTTCAGCCAGCAGGCTGGAGCCCAAGGGGAGAGTTACAGTTGGAATCTGAAGGCAGTCTGCTAGCAGAATTCCCTCTGTTTGGAGGTGGTCAGTCTTTTTTTTTGCTTAAGGCCTCAACTAATTGGATGAGGCCCACTTACATTATGGAGGGTAATCAAAGTCTACTGATTTAAATGTTTATGTCACCTAAAAAACAGCTTCATAGTCACATTTAGAATAATTCTAGAATAATGTTTGACCAAGTATCTGGGTACTACGCCTTAGCCAAGTTGACAATAAAATTAACCATTATACTTATATTTAGTATCTTTTTATGGGACTGCTGATGCACTGTTCACAAACTTGGCAAAAAGAAGCCAAAATTTGAAAGTGGTAGCATATATGGATACTGGCAGAGTAAAAATGAGTCTTGTTTGGCCAAGCAGGTGCTTAATGTTTTAAGATGCTTAGCAGCAATACCTAGTGAAAACAAGATAATTTCATCAAAAAAGAGGAACAGATAAGAAAGATGGTAATCTCTTAAGAAAAAAAAATATCAGAAGGGAGAACAAAAAAACAGAGAACAAAGGAAAAGAAAGGGAAAAAACCCCAGACAAAGGAATTGCAAAAGGAAGGGTGCCTAAGATAATCCTTTGGGGTAAGAGAAAGTGAGTAGAAAAGGTTCATAGAAAGTGTAAACTCAGCTGAAGGGGGAAGACTAGTATTAGAAAAACTAATGAGGGTGGCTAGAAAAAACAAAGTTCTCTGGTGTAACATTGGGGTATGTACCTTAGGGATAACATTGATTTTTCACTTGAGCCAAAAGTTGATTGAACTCTGTACATCTCACAGGGAGCAGCAAAGGGTGTGACCAAGGAAAGGAAAGAGAGTGAGTGAAGTGGCATGACAGAAAAGAGGAAATAACATATACTTAGGGCGAGAGAGAGAATACAAAAGGACTTATAATGAAGTCTTCTGGCAGAAAGCAATGCCTTGACTATGTCAGGTCTTTAGTGTATATAGGGATGGATAAATGGGCATGTGACCAGAAGAAATTATAAAATGAGCTTTTTCTATGTGCTTAAATACTGTGTCCAGTTTTAGTCTCCAGAAATTTGATTATGAATAATACAGACAGCAAAGAATTTTAAGTGATTAAAAATAATGCTTATGAAAATGATAACCGTTCTTAAAATAATAATTTTAAGTTAACAAATATTTTTTTCTTATTCAGTGGCTGAAAATGTTACCAACATAATAGCTAATATTCATTGAATACTAGCTATGTGCCAGCTTTTGCTAGTAAATGGCAGAGCTAAGAAATGAACTCAGTCGGATTGCAGAGCTTGTACTCCTGGCCACTACATTATCTGACAATCCTATGGGTTTTTTTTCCCCCTCCTATCAAATTGGAGTTTTTTCTGGGGAAAAAGAAATGGTACTGTTGACAAAGGTGGAGATTTTATTGTGTACACTGTCTCTAAACTCATTTAGTAAAGTTCTAATGAAATTTACCAGCAGATTCACTGATTTTGTTTCCCAGGGAGACAATTATAGAAAAAATGCATATGGATTAAGCATTAATATACTTATCTTTGTAATAATAATGCTTAATATTTTGTCAGACAAGTCTGAAATTTCATACCCATCCCTCAGCAGAACTTCTCTTTGGTTATTTGATTGTAGTAATTTATCTCAGCCTACTTGTTTGATAATTCACTTTCTGGTAATGGCTATCTTACGTAATATTTCCCATTTCAATGGATAATTTAGGAAAAAGAATCTCATAACTTCCTTTTTGGTGTGGGATCAAACAAATTTAATGTATTTCCTACTTTCCTTTTTATTTTTAAGTGGTTCTTAAGAGAAACAAGTAGGAATTTTAATCCGAAGAAAAAGTTTCCCAAGTACGGGATATCCAGAAAAGGAGTTCCAGGCCACTGTAGGTCTTATCAATATGGCTTGACCTCAGTATAGGATTGACAGGGTACTCTCACACAGAGGTCCAATTTGGGAAATAATAACTGATTTTGAAAGTATTTAGCCGTTTTATGGAAGGAGGTTTGGACTAGAAAGTTTCAGGTTTTGAAAAATGCCTGAAATATGAGTTTTTAGTTAGGCTCTTTCTTATAAGACATCTGATGGAGGCTTTTCTTTTCTTTTTTAAAAAACAGATGAGCATGGTTGATATTACGAGGCTCAACAAGAGCAGCTCTTCTGCTGCGGAGAGTGGACAGGATGTCCTAGACAACACATTTTCTCAGAAACATAAAGAACTGTCCGTTTTATTGCTGGAAATGAAAGAAGCTCAGGAAGAGATTGCGTTTCTTAAGCTGCAGCTCCAGGGGAAAAAGGCCGAGGGGGACCCTGAGGTCCCTGACCAGAAAGAAATGAAGCAGACAGAGAGTGAAGGAATACCTACAGCCAGCATGAAAATATTGCCTGAAGATACAGGGCAACATTTTCCCCCAGTGCCACACGAAGAGAGCAGTCTTCCAACAGTTGAAAAAGAAGAGCAGATGAGTACTACACTTCAAAATAGAATATCTGAGGAAATATCTTTAAATGACACTGAAATGGAATTAAAATCAACCAAGCAGGATGGTGTTGATAAATCCCCTTCTGCTGTACCAGGAATCTGTCAGTGTCACCAGGATGAATTAGAAAGGCTAAAAAGGCAAATTTTGGAACTCGAGATAAGTTCTCATAAAGCGGAGGAAATCTATGAGGAAAATTTAGATGAGAAAGCTAAAGAAATCAGCAACCTAACCCAGTTGATTGATGAGTTTAGGAAAAATGCCGAAAACACCAACAGTGCATTCGCCGCTTTGTCTGAAGAAAGAGACCAACTTCTCTCTCAAGTGAAGGAACTTAGTGTGGTAACAGAACTGAGGGCTCAGGTACAACAGCTGGAAGTGAGCCTTTCAGAAGCAGAAAGGCAAAGAAGACTTGACTATGAAAGTCAAACAACTCATCACAATTTGCTTACTGAACAGATCCATAGTCTCAGCGTAGAAGCCAAATCTAAAGATGTGAAAATTGAAGTTTTACAGAATGAACTGGATGGTGTGCAGCTTCAATTTTCTGAGCAGAGTGCACTGATAAAAAGCCTGCAAAGCCAGCTGCAGAAGAAAGAAAATGAAGTGCTTGAAGGGGCAGAACATGTGAGGGATATATCAAATAAGATGGAAGAACTTTCTCAGGCTCTTTCACAGAAGGAACTTGAAATAGCAAAAATGGATCAACTCTTATTAGAGAAAAAAAGAGATGTGGAAACCCTCCGACAAACCATCATGGAGAAGGATCAGCAAGTGACAGAAATCAGCTTCAGTATGACTGAGAAAATGGTTCAGCTTAATGAGGAGAAGTTTTCTCTTGGGATTGAAATTAAGACTCTTAAAGAACAGTTGAACTTATTATCCAGGGCTGAAGAGGCAAAAAAAGAGCAGGTAGAAGAAGATAAAGAAGTTGTTTCTGGCCTTAAACAGAATTATGATGAGCTGAGCCCAGCAGGGCTCTTAAGTAAAGAAGAACTTCAGCATGAATTAGACCTTGTAAAGAAAGAAAGTGAACAGAGAAAGAGAAAGCTCCAGGCAGCTCTTATTAACAGAAAGGAGCTTCTACAGAGAGTGAGTAGATTAGAAGAGGAATTGGCCAAAGTGAAAGATGAATCTATGAAAGAGATCCCACTCAATGAGAGTGAGAAAAGAGAAATGGAAGAAGATAAAGAAAGCAAAGAAGACTCAGAAAAATGTGTGGCTGCTAAGTGCCAAGAAATAGAAATTTCTTTAAAACAGATAATATCTGAGAAAGAGGTGGAACTAGAGCATGTAAGGAAGGATTTAGAAGAAAAGGTAGCAGCTGAAGAAGAGTTACAGGCTATGATCAAACAGATGAATCAGAACCTGCAAGAGAAGACAAACCAAATAGATTTGCTGCAAGCAGAAATCATTGAAAACCAAGCAGTTATCCAGAAGTTAACCACAGGTAACAAGGATGTAGGTGATGGAGACTCAGCAGCACCTGTAAAAGAAACAGTGGCAATCAGTCCACCTGGTGTGGGCAGTGGAGAACACTGGAAACCAGAGCTAGAAGAAAAGATACTGGATCTTGAAAAAGAAAAGGAGCAACTTCAAAAGAAACTACAGGAGGTGTTAGCCTCTCGAAAAGCGATTCTACAGAAGGCACAGGAAAAAGAAAGACATCTTAGGGAGGAACTAAAGCAACAGAAGGATGAATATAATCGCTTACGAGACCAATTCGATGAGCAGAGGAAGGAAAATGAGGACATCGGAGACCAGCTAAGACAGCTCCAGATTCAAGTAAAGGAGTCTGTAGACAGAAAACTGGGCATTGACCAGCAGGATCCAGTCTCTCCAACTCAAAGTTTAAAAGAACCTGTATTCATAGCCACAGAACAGCAACCTCCTCAGCCCATTTCAGAGTCTGACTTGCTTTCTCACCCTAGAGATGGAGATGCTCTGCAGAGCAGTACTTCTGTTGCCCAGCTGAAAGAGATAGAGGCCCAGAAAGAGGAGTTGGAATTGGAGGTTCGTTCTGTGACAAGTGAGCTTACTAAAAAATCAGAAGAGGTATTTCAGTTACAAGAGCAGATCAGTAAACAGGATTTGGAAATCCAGAGTCTGAAGACAGCGTCCCATGAAGCTGAAGCCCATGCAGAATGCCTGAGGCAGAAATTGGAAAGCAGTCAGCTAGAAATTGCTGGATTAGAACATTTAAGAGAATTACAGCCTGAACTAGATGAACTGCAGAAACTCCTAAGCAAAAAGGAAGAAGAAGTTAGACACCTTTCTGAACAGCTTAGTGAGAAAGAAGAGGCACTTACAAAAGTACAGACAGAGATAATAGAACAAGAGGATTTAATCAAGGCTCTCCATACACAGCTGGAAATGCAAGCCAAAGAACATGATGAGAAGATAAAGCAGTTACAGGTGGAACTTTGTGAAATGAAGCAAAAACCAGAGGAAATTGGAGAAGAAAGTAAAGCAAAGCAACAAATACAGAGGAAACTGCAAGCTGCCCTTATTTCACGAAAAGAAGCACTAAAAGAAAACAAAGGTCTCCAAGAGGAGTTGTCATTGGCCAGAGAAACCATCGAACATCTCACTAAGTCTCTGGCAGATGTGGAAAGCCAAGTTTCTGCTCAAAATAAAGAAAAAGATACATTCTTAGGAAAGTTAGCACTTCTTCAGGAAGAGAGAGACAAGCTCATTACAGAAATGGACAGATCCTTAATGGAAAATCAAAGTCTCAATGGCTCCTGTGAAAGTCTGAAATTAGCTCTGGAGGATCTTACTGAGGACAAGGAAAACTTAGTGAAGGAAATTGAATCTTTGAAATGTTCTAAGATTGCAGAAAGCGCTGAGTGGCAAGAGAAACACAAAGAGTTACAAAAAGAGTATGAAATTCTTCTGCAGTCCTATGAGAATGTTAGCAATGAGGCAGAGAGGATTCAACATGTCGTAGAAACTGTGAGGCAAGAGAAACAAGAACTGTATGGCAAGTTGAGAAGCACAGAAGCAAACAAGAAAGAGGCAGAAAAGCAATTACAGGAAGCTGAACAGGAAATGGAGGAAATGAAAGAAAAGATGAGAAAGTTCGCTAAATCTAAACAGCAGAAAATCCTAGAATTGGAAGAAGAGAATGACCGGCTTAGAGCAGAGGTGCATTCTGGAGGAGGTACATCGAATGATGATGTGGAAGCACTTCTTTCTTCCAATTCCAACTTGAAAGAGGAACTGGAAAGGGTCAAAACAGAGTATAAAACCCTTTCTAAGGAATTTGAGGTTTTAATGACTGAGAAGGACTCTCTGTGTGAAGAGATTCGAGATTTAAAGCATCAGGTTGAAGGTACTGTATCCAAACAAGCTAGCCTGGAGGCCACTGAGAAACATGATAACCAAAGGGATATCATTGGAGGGGCAACAGAGTCTGTCCCAGGTGAATCTAATGAACAAGATTCTCTGAACATGAGCACAAGGCCTGAATATTCAGAATCTGTTCTGTCAGAGAACAGTGCCAAGAAGCCTGATGAAAATGAGAATTTCAGTTCACATGATGAAATTAATAACTACCTGCAGCAGATTGATCAGCTTAAAGAAAGAATTGCTGAATTAGAGGAAGAGAAGCAGAAAGAAAGAGAATTTAGCCAGACTTTAGAAAATGAGAGAAGTGCCTTACAGAGTCAAATATCAGCAAAGGATGATGAACTAAAAATGCTTCAGGAAGAAATAACCAAAATAAATCTATCACATCAGCAAATGCAAGAAGAACTTGCCAGAGTTACCAAGCTAAAGGAGACAGCGGAAGAAGAGAAAGATGATTTGGAAGAGAGGCTTATGAATCAATTAGCAGAACTTAATGGAAGCATTGGGAATTACTATCAGGATGTTACAGATGCCCAAATAAAAAATGAGCGACTGGAATCCGAAATGCAGAACCTTAAAAAGTGTGTGAGTGAATTGGAAGAAGAAAAGCAGCAGTTAGTCAAGGAAAAAACTAAGGTGGAATCAGAAATACGAAAGGAATATTTGGAGAAAATACAAGGTGCTCAGAAGGAACCTGGCAATAAAAGCCATGCAAAGGAACTTCAGGAGCTGTTAAAAGAAAAACAACAAGAAGTAAAGCAGCTGCAGAAGGACTGCATCAGGTATCAGGAGAAAATTAGTGCTCTGGAGAGAACTGTAAAAGCGCTAGAGTTTGTTCAAATGGAGTCTCAGAAAGATTTGGAAATAACTAAAGAAAATCTGGCTCAAGCCAATGAACACCGCAAGAAAGCAGAAACAGAATTGGCTAACTTCAAAGTACTGCTAGATGACACCCAAAGTGAAGCAGCAAGGGTCCTAGCAGACAATCTCAAGTTGAAAAAGGAACTTCAGTCTAACAAAGAATCAGTTAAAAGCCAAATGAAACAAAAAGATGAAGATCTGGAGCGGAGACTGGAGCAGGTAGAAGAGAAACACCTGAAAGAGAAGAAGAACATGCAAGAGAAGCTGGATGCTTTGCGTAGAGAAAAAGTCCACTTGGAAGAGACATTTGGAGAGATTCAGATTACTCTGAACAAGAAAGACAAGGAAGTTAAGCAACTTCAGGAAAACCTTGATAGTACTGTGGCCCAGCTTGCAGCTTTCACTAAAAGCATGTCTTCCCTCCAGGATGATCGGGACCGGGTGATAGATGAAGCTAAGAAGTGGGAGAGGAAATTCAGTGATGCTATTCAAATGAAAGAAGAAGAAATTAGACTCAAAGAGGAGAATTGCAGTGTTCTAAAGGATCAACTTAGGCAGATGTCCATCCACATGGAAGAATTGAAGATCAACATTTCCAGGTAAATGGATAAGTTTTATGCTCCTCTAAATGTAACTGAAGGCAAAGAAAGTCACTATTTAAACCGTTTTTATTCCTTTGATATTACGGGACTCATTTTGGCTTAGATTTCTCTAGAAGCTATATTCTCGCTCACTTCTTTCTTTTTTTTTTTTTCTTTTTTTGTCAGTGATTTTTTTTTTTTTTTTTTTTTGACTACTAGTAAGGTGAAAAACCCATGTCTGCTTCTCTTCCCATCTTTCTCTTGAGAGATCTCTTTGGTTTCTCCCTTTCTTTTCATTTACATTTCCACTGCCTTTGTCTGGATTTTTACTCTGGTACTCCCAAATGATTGCTTTAGCCTCCTAAATGATTTCCTCGTTTTTCTTCCTATATTTCACATTAATTCATACTGTATATACCTTTTAGAGTTATTTTCTTCTAACGTCAATTTTATATCACTTTTCAAGCTCAGGAGCTAACACTTGGTACTCCTCCACTCTTAATAGGATTTTTCTTCTCTGAGACAGGTTTCCTCCTTGTCTGTCATACCAAGATAAGTCCGTTAAGAAGCTAGACATTAGCTTGTCTGTAGCAAAGTAAAGAAAAATAGGAGAAAATATTGCTTTCTAGAGTGTGCAAAGTCATGCGACTAAAATGAGCAACATATTTTGGAGTTTATGACTGAAATACCCTTAGGTACAATATACCTTTAATACAGAGCATTCAGTAGAACTAATACGTCTCCATTGAAAGGATGGGCACCTTGAATTATGAATACTGATTCATTTGTAGGTCTGAGTACATGTTGCTGTACGTATTCCTTAGGCATCAGGTAGTTTTTCTTTGAAATCTGTAATTAATGACCTTCTTTTTTTACAGGCTCGAACATGATAAACAGATTTGGGAGTCCAAGGCCCAGACAGAGGTCCAGCTTCAACAAAAGGTCTGTGATACTCTGCAGGGGGAAAACAAAGAACTTTTGTCCCAGCTAGAAGAGACTCGGCATCTGTACCACAGTTCTCAGAATGAGTTAGCTAAGTTGGAATCAGAACTTAAGCTTCTCAGAGACCAGTCGACTGATTTAAATAATTCTTTAGAAAAATGTAAAGAAAATAAAGAGAATTTGGAAGGGATCATAAAGCAGCAAGAGGCCGATATCCAGAATTGTAAGTTCAGTTATGAACAGCTGGAGACTGATCTTCAGGCCTCCAGACAACTGACCAGTAAGCTGCATGAAGAAATAAGCATGAAGGAGCAGAAGATTATAAGCCTGCTTTCTGCCAAGGAACAGGCAATCCAAGTAGCTGTTGCTGAACTCCATCAGCAACATAATAAAGAAATTAAAGAATTGGAAAACCTGTTGTCCCAGGAGGAAGAGGAGAATATTGTCTTAGAAGAGGAGAACAAAAAGGCAGTTGACAAAACCAACCAGCTTATGGAAACACTGAAAACCATCAAAAAGGAAAACTTGCAGCAGAAGGCTCAGTTGAATTCCTTCGTTAAATCCATGTCTTCTCTCCAGGATGACCGAGACCGCATAGTAGGGGACTACCAACAGCTGGAAGAGCGACATCTCTCTGTCATCTTGGAAAAAGATCAACTCATCCAAGAAGCTGCTACTGAGAATAACAAGCTTAAAGAAGAAATTCGATGCTTGAGAAGTCATATGGATGATCTCAATTCTGAGAATGCCAAACTAGATGCAGAACTGATCCAGTATAGAGAAGACCTGAACCAAGTGATATCAAGAAAGGACTGCCAGCAAAAGCAACTCCTTGAAGCCCAACTTCAGCAGAATAAGGAGCTGAAAAGTGAATGTGCTAAATTGGAAGGAAAGCTAAAGGAGTCTGAGGAAGCAAAGGAAGATCTACGGAGATCCTCTCTTGCTCTAGAGGAGGAGAAACAAGGTTTGTCTAGAGAGATTGAGAGCTTGAATGCATCCGTATCCCAACTAAAGAGACAGTTGACAGCCTTGCAAGAAGAAGGAACTTTAGGGATATTTCAGGCCCAATTAAAAGTCAAAGAAGAAGAAGTACAGAAGTTAAGTACTACCCTTTCCTCCTCTCAGAAGAGAATTACAGAACTGGAAAAGGAGTTGGTTTGTGTGCAGAAGGAAGCTGCCAAGAAAGTGGGTGAAATTGAAGATAAACTGAAGAAAGAATTAAAGCATCTTCACCATGATGCCGGGATAATGCGAAATGAAACAGAAACCGCAGAAGAGAGAGTGGCAGAGCTAGCAAGAGATTTAGTAGAGATGGAACAGAAATTACTCACAGTCACCAAAGAAAATAAAGATCTCACAGCACAAATCCAGTCCTTTGGAAGGTCTATGAATTCCCTACAAAATAGCAGAGATCTTGCCAATGAGGAGCTTGATGAACTGAAAAGGAAATACGATGCCAGTCTCAAGGAGGTGGCACAGCTGAGAGAACAGGGCCTCTTAAGCAGGGAGAGGGATGTTCTTGTTTCTAAAGCTGCCCTTTTGGGGAACTCCACTGAGGAGAGCAGCTTGCCTCACCTTGAGAAACTTAACCAACAGCTTTTGTCCAAAGATGAGCAACTGCTTCACTTGTCCTCACAACTAGAAGATTCTTACAATCAAGTGCAGTCCTTTTCCAAGGCTATGGCCAGTCTACAGAATGAGAGAGATCACCTGTTGAATGAACTGCGGAAATCCCGCAAGTCGGAGGAGGGGAAGCAGAGGTCTGCAGCCCAGCCTGTAACCAGCCTAGCCGAAGTCCAGAGTTTAAAAAAGGCTATGTCATCACTCCAAAATGACAGAGACCGACTAGTGAGTGTCTGGTTCTCTTTCTGATCTTTGTTTGAGAGTTTTTGAGCCTTTCTTTATAATTTTCATCTCCATAGGAAAAAAAGATAAGCACGTTCTTACACATATTATCTGGGCACTCTGGGACAGCATTGCCCATCTCACAGGTTCTGTGTGGTCCTAGAGAAACACAGACATTATTTAAATTACTTTAAATCCGCCATTCCATTTAAAAACAATTACAGATTTTCTTTGCACAAAACTCTTCATTGGTTATAAAAGAAGAGATAAAGGCTGTTTTATATATTTTAAACACACACATAAATATTTCCAGAATTTGTCATAGTTCAGTTGAATGAAGATATCGAGATCATTCAGTGCCTTCTTATAGTGACAGTTTAGCAGTAGGTCATCTGGTAGAATTAAGGGTAGAGAGGACTCAGTTCATCTCATACTTACATATAATTCAACCCTAATTTGTCACAAAAAAGTTAAATGTAAAAAGGGTTAATTTAAATAAGCTTAATACTCAACTTTTTTTCAATCTGAGAGAAAGCTAAGGAGGATCTCTAATACTATAATTTTGCTGCTTTTAGCAGGATCCAGTAGTTTAAACCAGGTCTTTTTTCTTAGAAACTTCCAGGTTATCAAGATTCAGAGGCAAAAATTGGAACTATATGAGCCAAGCCAGTTTCTGCTTTGTGACATTACTGTCCTCACTTTCATGACAGTTCTTAACTCTGTCAAGGCCATGTACTTAGTCCAAATAGGAAATAAACTGAGCTTCGAAAGGCTGGATTTTACATTTTAAAAAGCGATCAGTGTCCAGAATATGAAAATTCTAGTTTTTAAGATTAGCGTGAGTAAAAAGATCATTTCCCCTACCTGTAAAGCCTTGTTCTAATTTTTCTTTTTCTTTGTAGATAATGTGTTCATTAATATTACACTTAATATCTAGCATTTACAGATAATTTTTTTGCTTTCGTAATCTGAACAAAGCCCCTCTTTTCAGCTCTTGTTTTGACAGCAATACAATGTATACATATTTGTTTATATTTTAAAAATAGCTTCAGTTCAGCAGACTTTGTCCTAGGAGCTTAAACTTTTTTCATAGCTTTCAGAATGCAAATGTGAAAGGTTTTCATCAGGACAGTATATACCTCAAAGCTATAGTTTATAGCACCTAAGACTTGATTATCTTTGAAGTCAAAATCTTTTTTCTGGAAGTTATTATGTTAGATTCTTAATTGACAAGGTTTCATTTAAGGAATTGCTCTACTTTTCTTACCTATTGTAAACACTGGGGACTAAATTTGCTATCTTACAATGCTTTCTATCTGTTAATCCCCATTCCACAGTTTGTCTGCTGGTTATTTATAAGCCAAGCCAGCATTTTTTAATTTCTACATTTCCATAATTCATAATAGTGTTCTTCTGTTCCTTAAGGCTTATAGCTAACCATGATTTTATTTCATTTAATCATCAAGATCTGTCACTTTATTCACAGTAGTCCTCAAATATCTCTTTTTTCTTTCTATCATCAGCATCTTAAGATAAGTTCTTAATACTGTACACTTAACTGTTGTGATACTGCTTCTTCCAGTTTGTCGCCTCTCCAGTATATTTTATATACCATCACTGAATAAATCTGCAACTCTCCTTTCTTACTACTAACCTGCTCAAAGATCTTTAGAAGTCATATTACTCTAGAATAGGCTGAGGATTCAAACCTCTTAGTCTGGCATTTGACACCCTCTATCTTGTTCAAGTCCTTCTTTCCAGCCTTCCTTGTTTCTGCTCCATTACTCATAATCTTCATTGCAGCCAAACTGAGCTCCTCATTATGCAATAATCATATCTAGTACTTCCACATTACCATCCTCTGAACCAAAATGTCCTCTCAATTTTCCTTTGTTGGGCAAATATTTCCCACTATTTAAACATCGCCATGGAGCTCAAATTCTCTGGTTACATTTACAGATCACTCAATTGTCTAATACTTTCTGTTTGTACTTCTCTCGTACTTTGATTTGTCCCATATTGTCTTGATGTATATATGAATATGTGTCTGTGTGTGTTTAATTTCTATGCACTTAATATTTCCCTGATTAGATTCTAGACTCCTGGTAAGTGTCATGTCTTATACTTGTATGTATTTCCTATGATTTTTAGCATGGGGTTATTATATGGTAGATAACATAATTGGGGGTCTTTCTCTTTTTTTGTGATTGTTACTGAAAATGCTACTTTTTCCGTTTTGTAACACTGTCACGTAGGGGAGTTACGGACACATTTGAGACTGAGGCTTTTATATCTGCCGTGAATGAATCCTAAAGCCTAGGCAGGGTTATAAATCACATGAAGGCCTAACAGTCTGACTGGGTATGAGACCCGCTGCAGTCTGCTGAGGCGCTTCTGCATGCTTCCTGAATGTATCATTAACTGTCCATCGACTCTTTTTCCACATATCTTGTTCTCAGTCTGTGTCATGGGCGTTGAAGTGTCTCGTCTCTCAGTCCCTGGCTGCATGTACGATAGTTATGGGAGCCATCTTAAGCCAACCACTATCAGTTTAAACATTCAGCTTAGGCTAGCAGTTTATCACCTCTGCCTACACCACACTCCTTTTCCCTCAGGACCACTCCAGAAATGATTTAGATCTGAAAGAGATTTAGCTTACTTTGGTTCTTAGTTATTCAAGAGGAAGTCTGAGGGTCCAAGTGGCAGAGAATTAGCCCTGGGGATTCTACTACAATGTCACAAACAACTCTGAAGACATTTTAGAGTTTTCATATCTGTCTGAACTTCCTTAGGACTTTCCCATAATCAAATAAGTACTTAGACAATTTTTACCTAAAGGGTAGAGAGCAAATCTCCAGAGCTGCCTTTTATTTATCTATGTTTATTTCATTCTTTTTTTTTTTAATTGTTTTTTAGATTCCAGTGTAATTAATGTACATTGGTAGGTAGTTTCAGGTGTATAATATAGTGATTCAGCAAATCTATACGTTGCTCAGTGCTCCTCAGGTTAAGTGAACTTTTAATCCCCTTCACCTATTTCACCCATCCCCCACCCACATCCCTTCTGGTAACCATCAGTTTGTTCTCTGTAGTTAAAAGTCTGCTTTTTTGACTCTTTTTTCCTTTGTCTATTTGTCTTGTTTCCTAAATTCCACAAATGAGGAAAATCATATGGTATTTGTCTTTCTTTCTCTGATTTATTTCACTTAACATTATATACTCTAGGCCCATCCATGATGCAAATGGGTTGCAAATTATTGATTTATTGACCACTTGGATTGCTTCCATATTTTAGCTATTGTAAATATGGCTGCTGTAAACATAAGGATGCATATATCTTTTTGAATTAGTATTTTTGTATTCTTTGTGTAAATATCCAATAGTAGAATTACTGGATCATATGGTAATTCTATTCTTAATTTTTTGAGGAAATTCCATACTGTTTTCCACAGTAGTTGCCACCGGTGTGCATTCCTACCTATAGTGCGTGAGGGTTCCTTTTTCTCCATATCCTCACCAACACTTGCTGTTTCTTCTGTTTTTGATTTTAGCCATTCTGATAGGTATCTCATTGTGGTTTTTATTTGCATTTCCCTAATAAAAGTGATGTTGAGCATCTTTTCATGTGTTTGTTGGCCATATGCATGTCTTTTTTGGAAAAATATATGTTCATGTCTTCTGCCCTTTTTAAAATTGGATTATTTTGGGTTTTTTGTTGTTGTTTTATAAGTTCTTTATATATTTTGGATACTAACTCTATAGCGGATTTATTGTTTACAAATACTTTCTGCCATTTAGCCAGGTTGTCTTTTTTGTTGATTTTTTCCTTTGCTCTCTAGAAGCTTTTTATTTTGGTATAGTCCCAACAGTTTGTATTTGCTTTTGTTTCCCTTGCCTCAGGAGACGTATCTAGAAAAAATGTTGCTAGGGCCAAAGAAATTACTGCTTGTGCTCTCTTCTAGGATTTTTATGGTTTCAGGTCTCACAATTAAGTCTTTAATTGATTTTGAATTTATTTCCATGTATGGTATAAGAAAACGGCCCAGTTTCATTCTTTTGCATGTAACTGTCCAGTTTCCCCAACACCATTTGTTGAAGAGACTGTCTTTTGCCTCATTTGTCATAGATTAATAATCATGGATTTATTTCTGGGCTCTGTGTTCTTTCCAATGATTTATGTTTCTGTTTTTGTGCCAGTACCATACTGTTTTGATTACTACAGTTTTGTAGTATATTTTGAAATCTGGGATAGTGATATCTCTAATTTTGTTCTTTTTCCAGATTGCTTTGGCTATTTAGGATCTTTAGTGGTTCCACACAAATTTTAGGATTATTCTAGTTTTGTGGAAAATGCTGTTGGTATTTTGATAGGGATGCATTTGATTAAGGATTGCTTTGGGTAGTATAGACATTTTAACAATATTTGCTCTCCCAGTCTATGAGCATGGAATATCTTTCCATTTTTGTGTGCGTGTGTCATCTTTAATCTTTTTCATCAGTGTTTTTAAGGTTTACAGGGTACAGGTCTTTCACCTCTTCGGTGAATTTTGCTCCCAGGTATTTCATTATTATTGGTTGCAATTGTGAGTAGGATTGTTTTATTAATTTCTTTCTCTGTTGCTTCATTAAGTATATAGAAATGCAACAGATTTCTCTATATCGATTTTGTATCCTGTGACCTTATTGAATTCATTTATCAGTTCTAGTAGTTTTTTGGTGGAATATTTAGTGTTTTCTATATATACAGTATCATGTTATCTGTAAATAGTGAAAGTTTTACTTCTTTCTTACCAGTTTGGGTGCCTTTTACTTATTTTTCTTATCTGATTGCTGTGGCTAGGATTTCTAGTACTATGCTGAATAAAAGTGGTGATGGTGAGATAGGAAATCTTCGTGTTGTTCCTGACCTCAGGAGAAAAGCTCTGTTTTTCCCCACTGAATGTGATGTTAGCTGTGGGTTTTTCATATAAGACCTTTATTAAGTTGAGGTATGTTCCCTCTAAATCTGCTTTGCTGAGGGTTTTTGTCATGAATGGATGTTGTATCTTGTCAAGTACTTTTTCTTCAGCTATTGAAAAGATTGTATGGTTTTTACCTTTCACTTATTGATGTGATGTCTCATATTGATTGATTTGCAGATATTCAACTTTCCTGCTGCATTCCAGGAGTAAATTCTGCTGTATTATAGTGAATTATTTTTTTAATATATCATTGGATTCAGTTTGCTAATATTTTGTTGAGGATTTTTGCATCTATGTTCATCACAGTTGTTGGTCTGTAGTACTCTGTTTTAGTGACATTTTTATCTGGTTTTAGAATCAGGGTAATGCTAGCCTCATACAATGAATTTGGAAGCTTTCCTTCCTCTTCTGCTTTTTGGAATAGTTTAAGAATAGGGTTAACTCTTCTTTAAATGTTTGGTAGAATTCACCTGTGGAGCTGTCTGGTCCTGGACTTTTGTTTGTTGAGAGTTTGTTGATTACTAATTCAGTTTCTTTGCTGGTAGCGGTTTGTTCAAATTTTCTATTTCTTCCTGCTTCAATTTTGGTAGGCTATATATTTATAGGAATTTATCCATTTTTTTCTAGGTTGTCCAATTTGTTAGCATATAATTTTTCATAATATTCTCTTATAATTTTTATTTCTGTAGTATTGGTTATTTCTCCTTTCATTTCTGATTTTATTTGATTTTTCTCTCTCTCTTTTTCTTTTTTGATGAGTCTCACCAACATTTTAGCAATTTTGTTAATTTTTTCCGAGAACCAGCTCCTGGTTTCATTGATCTGTCCTAATGTATTTTTAGTTTCTATTTTGTTTATTTCTGCTCTAATCTTTATTATTTCCATCCTTCTGCTGATTTTAGGGTTTTTTGTTATTCTTTTTTTAGTTCCGCTAGGTGTAAGGTTAGATTGTTTATTTGAGATTTTTCTTGCTTCTTGAGGTAGGCCTGTTGCTATAAATTTCCTTCTTAGAACCACTTTTGCTGTACCTCAGATTTTGGATCATTATATTTTCATTTTCATTTGTCTTCATGTATTTTTAAATTTCATCTTTGATTTCTTGTTTGAGCCATTCATTAGTAGCATGTTATAGAACCTCCATCTATTTGTGTTCTTTCCAAATATTTTCTTGGAGTTGATTTCTAGTTTCTTATGTAGCATTGGCAGAAAAGATGCAGGATACAACTTCACTCATTTTGAATTTGTTGAGACTTGTTTGTGTGTGGCCTAACATCCTTTATTCTGGAGAATGTTTTATGTGCACTTGAAAAGAATGTATATTCTGTTTTAGGATGGAATGTTCTGAATATATCTGTTAGATCCATCTGGTCCAGCGTGTCATTCAAAGCCACTGTTTTCTTGTTTATTTTTCTGTTTGGATGGTCTGTCTGATTTCACTGGAGTGTTAAAGTCTCCTACTATTATTGTATTACTATTTATTACTTCCTTTATGTTTATTTTGAACTGCTTTATTTGGGTGCTTCCATGGTGAGTGCATAAATATCTATAATTGCTATATCTTGTTGGATTATTCCCTTTATGATTATGTAGTTTCCTTCTTTGTCTCTTGTTATTGTCTTTATTTTAAAGTCTGTTTTGTCCAATGTAAGTATTGCTACTCTGACTTTCCCTTGAAATTCATTTGCATGATACATGTTTCTCCATCCCCCTCAATTTCAGTCTGAAGGTATCTTTAGGTCTGAAATGAGTCTTGTGTAGACAGCATCTAGATAGGTCTTGCTTTTTTATACGTTCTGTCACTGCATGTTTTTTGATTGGAGAGTTTAAGTTCATTTACATTCAAGGTAGTTGTCAATAGGTATGTACTACTTGCAAGTTTGTTACTTGTTTTACAGTTTTTATAGATCTTCTCTGTTCCTTTCTTCTCTTGCTCTCTTCTCTCAAGGTTTGCTGTCTTTCTTCAGTGATATACTTGGATTGCTTTTCTTTACTTTTTGTATATTTATTACTGGTTTCTTGATTTGTGGTTACCATTAGGTTTATATATAGTATCTGGTACATATAACAGTCTGTATTAAGCTGATGGTTGCTTAAGTATGAACCCATTCTAAAAGTACCAAAATTTACTCCTCTCCCCTCCACATTTTTAGGTGTAGAGTGTCATACTTTATATATTTGTATCTTGTGAAACCCTCGACTGGTTTTTATAGATGTACTTAGTTTTACTGCTTTTGTGCTTCCTACTTTTCTTACTCTTGCTTATGGTCTTTCCTTTCCATTTGAAGAGTCCCCTTTAACATTTCTCGTAAGGCTGGTTTGGTGGTGATGTATTCCTTTAAATTTTATTTGTCCTGGAAACTCTTTATCTCTCCTATTCTGAATATAGATATAGCCTTGCTGGAGAGACTATTATATCATGCCACTCCCTTGTGTCCTGCAAAGTTTCTGCCAAAAAATCAGCCAATAGTTTTATGGATTTTCTTTTGTATGTATTGTTTTCTTTTCTCTTGCTGCTTTTAAAATTCTCTTGTTATCATTACGTTTTGCCCTTTTAATTACTGTGTATCTTGGTGTGGACTTCCCTGGGTTGATTTTGTTGGAGGCTCTCTGTGCCTCCTGGATCTGGATTTATGTGTCTTCCCCCTGATTAAGGAAATTTTTAGCTATTATTTCTTCAAATAAATTTTCTGCCCCCTTTCTCTCCTTCTGGGATCCATATAATGTAAACACTGTTATACTTTAAGATATCGCTGAGTCCCATTAATCTATTCTCATTCTTTTTTCTTTTTTTCTTTCTCTTGTTTAGCTTGATTGTTTTCCATTACTCTGTCCTCCAGGTTACTGGTCTGTACTTCTCTTTTTTCTATTCTACTATTTATTATCTTTAGTGTATTTTTAATTTTAGTTATTGAGTTCTTCCTCTCTGATCGGTTCTTTTTTTATGTTTCCTGGATTTTTTGTTGAGAGTCTCACTGAGATCCTCCACTCTTTTCTCAAGTTGAAGGAGTATCTTTATGACCATTACTTTAAATTGTCTGTCAGGCATATTGCTTATCTTCATTTCATTTCTCTCTCTTTGTCCTGTTCTTTCTTTTGGGGCTTATTCCTCTGACTCTTCAGTTTGCCTAACTCTCCATGTCTGTTTCTATGTGTTAGGAAAGTCAGCAACATCAAGTCAGCTGTTGCAAGTAGGGGCCTTATAAAGAAGAGTTCCTGTGGTGCCCTGTAGTGCAATGTCCCTTGTTCACCAGAACCTGGCATTTCAAGAGATCTCCTATGTGTGTTGTGTGCACCCTCATATTGTGGCTGAGCTGTGTTTGCCTTCTGCGTAGTCATCTGCAATGGCTCCTTTTGCCTGTTGTGGGCAGAGTTTGGTCCCTGTGTGTTAATGGACCGGTCTGGGGCTGTCTTGGGCTTGAGTTGGGTTAGACCAGATGTTTGCCAGAGCTGTGATTGCACTGAACTCTGCAGAACACTCTCCCAGGGACAGTTGGTTTTTATTAGTGGTGGGACTTGCAGTCAGACCAGATGTGTGCTCTCACCCCATTGCTAAGGCTGCAGTCAAACTGGTGTGTGTGGTTATCTTCTCCTCTCCTTTGGACAGGAGTCACTTTGGAGTGGTATTGGCCCCTGTTGGGGCTGTTTGCAGAATGCCATGCCTGCGGCGCCACATACTCCTGCTGAGGCCAGGTTGCAGGGGCTGAGTCCGCAGAGGAAGCCATGGGTGGGTCACCGTGTTAGCAATCCAAGTGGAGAGTGTTTGTGCTGCACTGGTTCCTGCAGGCGTCTGCATATGTAGGCTGGGGGGTGGGAGGGAAATGACATCTGCCAGCTCTTTTGTTCTTAGAGAAATCTCCCAAAGATCCCTAGCCCTCCAGCATACACTCTGAGATTAATAAATAAATCTCCTTCCTGTATACCCCAGGCATTTTTAAAACTGCTGCTTTTAGGCTAAGTCTCAGCAGCAGGGCTATTCGTTGTGCTCTCTATTGGCGGGGACTTAGTTTCCTCTTGCCCTCCAGCTCTCCCAGAGCCAAGCAGTTCATCTTTAAAGTTCTAGGTGGTGAGCCCCACTGATTGTAAAAACTCCAGCTATTAGCCCCGTTCGGTTCTCAAAGTCAATGTCATGGGGCTTTGTCTTCCCAGTGCAGGTCCCTGTGACTGGGATGCCTGGTATGAGGTCTGCTCCTCTCCCTTCTCTCTGCCTCTGGTGTCCTTCCTTCTCATGGACAGTCTCCTGAATTAACTTGGCTCCCGACTGTGTTGCCGTCCTTCCTCCCAATTTCTGATGTGATCTCTTCTCTATGTTTACCCGCAGAGTCTGTTCTGCCAGTCTTTGGGTCATTTTCTAGGTTGTTTACACTGATGTGGTTTGTTATCTAGTTGTATCCTTGGAACAAGGTGAATTTAGGATCCTCTGACTCTGCCATCTTTTCTGGAAGTCCCCTATACTTATTTCATTCTGAAAATGACTCAAAGTAGCATATAAAGATATGAGCAGTTTTTCACGATAACATTACAAGTATATAAGTAACTGGTAAGGAAGAGAAAATGAGGATAGGAGAGAAAAAGATTAAACCAGCAGTAAATTTAGTATCCCAAGGAGATGGCACAGTATCTTTTTAGAAAAATGGGTCATCAGATTTTTTTCCCAGCTTTCCGGCAGCTGTCAGAAATAGGGAATTAAAAATCCATATACATGAATTGTAATATCTGTGTTTTAGGGAAAAGGAAGAAAGAAAAGGTACTTTCTTCAATATGAGACTAGTTTAAGTATTGAGACCTGTAAGAAATTTCTTCTGTGTTTCCACAGAGAGAACTGTATGAAGTTGGGAAACATCCTTTACTTTTCTACAATAAATATAATAGTTATTTTACAGAGTTTAATTTAGCTGTTCCTTGCTGTAACTGCATAGCAAAATAATTTTGTATAATTTCCTAAAGGTACTTATACAAATAGCTAAAGTACAGCCCCAGACACACAGCTTTATGATGATTTAGTCTATTCCAAGATTAACATTTAGAGTACCTGGATTAGAGGAGTGAATAAAGAATACATTTAGTGTGTAAAAATATGTGTTTTTGTTTTAAAACAAAACAAAATGCTTTTATTTTTTCTTTTTTTAAAAAATAAAGTTATATTCACACATATATCACTAAATTCTGCATATCACTCAATTCTGCATGATTGATTAAGAAAAACAACACCTCCAACTCTGATTCTCCTCTTCCCATGACAATTTGCTTTTAACTTATTATTTTTGGTGTTTTCTCAGTATCTAAATATCATACTTGTAATGCATCTTGAGCTTTCATTCTTTGTATTAGCTATTGACTGTCTTTTGTGCTAACAGGGTTTCTTTAGCTCTCTTTCCTCTCTCTGCTTCCACAGTACGTATGCACATTTTCAGTACACAGCCCCTTTTCCATTCTACTGATGTAATTTACATTTTGATTAATTCAGTTTTCAGTGTTTACATTTTTATAACTACAAATAAGAGCTGAGACATGTTACTTTTATTTTCCTCAGCATCTTTTTTCCCCCCTTAGAGTTAATAGCTGTGTTTTTGTTGTTACTAGTTTTCTTTGTATTTATCAATGTAATTTAACTCCAGGTTTATTGCCATTTATCCACATCTCCTCTTACAATGTTTATTCCTATCAATTTCGCATTTATGAAGGAAATTTTAGAGTTTTTTTCTCGCCTTTACATGAAACAATTGCCCCGCACTCCTAGTTTTCATCCTAGGATATATCCCTTCACCTCTCTCCTGTATTAGATCTCTTGTTTCTTCTGTTCTAGGTCTTTCTCGTCTTGGTTTTGTGTCTTCATTTTCTTGGAAGAAATCATTTAGTAGCTCCTTAAGAAAAGATACAGGGGAGGTAAATTTATTGAAAATGTCTTTTTGGGGCCCCTGGGTGGCTCAGTTGGTTGGGTGGCCGACTTCGGCTCAGGTCATGATCTCATGGTCTGTGAGTCCAAGCCCCACGTCGGGCTCTGTGCTGACAGCTCAGAGCCTGGAGCCTGCTTCGGATTCTGTGTCTCCCTCTCTCTCTGCCCTTCCCCTGCTCATACTCTGTCTCTATGTCTCTCAAAAATAAAATAAAAAACGTTAAAAAAGATTTTAAAAAAAGTCTTTTTATCTCTCATACTTTATTGATAGTTTGGCTGGCTATAGAATTCTAGGCTGAAAATAATTCCCCTTCAAAACTGTGAAGACATTAGTCTATTGCCTTTTAGTTTACATTGTGGTTCAGGAGTCTAATACTGTTCTGATTGCTGATCCTGTATCTATAATCTGTTTCTTTATCTCTTTTCCTTTTTGTCTGTCTGTTTCTGTCTCTCTCATTTCTTTCTGGAAATGTATACAATGTTTTAGTCCTGTGTATTCTGAAATTTCATGATAATGTATTTTGATATGGGTCTATTTTTCTTCATCATTCTCTCTAGTCTTTTGAATCTAAGAAGTCATACTCAACAATTTTGGGAGATTCTTTTCAATTCTGTTTTACCATTTTCCCCATCCTTTTTCTCTGTTGTCTTTATTGTCCTGAAAAGCCTGTTATGTAGATATAGGACCTTCTAGATTGGTTCTGTAATTTTCTTTTCTATTCTTTTTGTTATGCTTTGAGAAGACTTTCTCACTTTTATCTTTAGAATCCTATATTGAGGTTTTCATTTTTACGATCATGTTCCTAATTTCTAAGGATTTCTTTTTCTTGTCACACGGATATATATTCTTAACTTATTTCTCCAAGAATAGTGGTGGTAATTTTGTTTTTTGAATTTTTCTTTATTTTTGTTTCTGCTATAATGTTTCTAATTTCCAATATTCTCTCTTAAATCTTCAAATCTTCCTGCTAATCTCTTCTGAGTTACTTTTCTTCTAGTTCTTTTCATCCCAGACTTCATGGAAGCCATCTTCAGATGAGGGTTAATCCTTGATTTACTCTTCATGTTTAAGGGTAAGGTCTAAAAGCTTGTGGATGGGGCTTACCAACTGTGAGGTTGGTGATTGCAGGGTGATCTTGCTGAACTTTTTGTGGGTAGTCCCCATGTTGGTATCTTTAGTTCCTCTTGGGCTGGTCAGATTTTCTGGAGAAGACTTCTCATTTCCTGCATGGATGGTAAAGGCCTGGGTGCCAGCACTGTCCAGGCTGAGTAGGAGAAAGACTTCAAGCATTCAGCAGGTGTACATTGGCTTGATCACCCTTGTTTGAGAGTAGTACCTTTACCTTCAGCTGTGCCTGGTATTTGATGGCCCAGAGACACTTCTTTTACCTTCTCCAAAGAATAACACTCTAGTTGTCTGTTAGAGTTAACAAAAGGTATGGAACTGAGAAGAGTATTTAGGGATGTAATTGTTTTTTTAAGTAGCTCTCATCTAACTCTCATTATTTCAGCTACCACCTTCTCCCTACCCCCATCACTATCTTTTCCAGAGGTACCTGGTGCTGTTAATTCCTGAGCCTTTTGAAGATCCTACAGAGTAAGTTCCATTGGTTCTTGGCTTTCCTTACTGCCAGCTTAAGATTTGGCTTTCCCAGATCTGTTAAGTCAGTTACCACTTATGCATCTGCTTTTCAGCTTCCAAAATTAATTTTGTTGTTGCTGACTCCTCTCTTGTTCTTCCTGTTCTTGTGTTTTATGCTTATAAAGTGATGCCTTCGTTGTAGCTTTAATGATGTCTCCAAGAGTGGGTGTAAGAGACATGTGTTCAAGGCACCCTTTTAGCCCAGATGTCCTGACATGATTTCTCACTACCAAGCTTTTAAAGAGTCCTGGGGATAAAGAATTTGAAGATATATCTGGAATGTAGATAGAGAGTTTTGTTAATTAAAGGCAAGTCCACCATCATTGTATTATCATCATCATTAGTACCATCACCATCACTGTAACCATCACCACCACCACCATTAATTTTGTCAGTTAATTCTCATAATCTAATGAGAAGCACCATAAGAGAGGTAAGGGAAATTTTATAGGTAAGGGAAATTAAGGCTTAGAGGGTGTGTGAGGAATGTGCCTAGGGTCATACAACCTATGTGGGCAGGATGTTGGACTCCCAAAGCCTAAATACTCTTAATCACTGGGCCTGGGCATCACTGCCTTCTTTTTATAGTCAACATTAGCTAAGCTAAGTCAACATTAGCTAAAGTTGATATCCATGTAAGAAAGTTTAAAAGCCTAAGCAGGGCACAGGGCTAAATAGAAAGTCAATCCATTTTATATTTCTTGTTTTGGGGAGTTAACACCCACAAAGAAACTGTAGGTCTTCTAGGTCTGTCCTATGTCCAGGTTGTAGATCTAGAGTCAACTTGGGACCTCAGGAGCAAGAGGCTGGGATACAAGTTGCAGGAATGGTCAGGCCCCATAGCCTTGATGGCAGCTCTGTGGGGTGATTCCCACAAGCCTGGCGGCCTGTATTTCACCATTTTAGAGATTCCTGTTGCAAATATATGTCAGTGAACCTGTTAGGTGCTGATAGCCTGTTGTGGTGTCTGATTGACTTAGCAGGGAGCTGCTGATGACTTACAGCTGGGTGAATGAGATGTTATAAATCACCCTGTTACTTTCCCTTTGGTTAAAGCTGAAGGAATTGAAGAATCTGCAGCAGCAATACTTACAGATAAACCAAGAAATCACTGAGTTACGTCCACTGAAGGCTCAGCTTCAGGAGTATCAAGATAAGACAAAAAATTTTCAGATTACGCAAGAAGAGCTGAGGCAGGAAAATCTCTCCTGGCAACATGAGCTGCATCAGCTCAGGTATGATAATCCCTGCTTTTTGACTCTTTTCTTTTACTTTTAGTTTTTTTTAACTTTTTATAAAATACTTTTATAAGAAATTACAAAAATAATACAGAGAGTTCCTGTGTACCTTTCACCCAGTTTCCTCTAATGGTAACATCTTACATTACTATAGTATACCCAGATCAGGAAATGACATGGGTGTCACACCCATGAATCATTCAAAGATCTTTTCAGGTTTCATTAATTTTATGTTCACTCATATATGTTTGTGTGTGTGTGTGTGTGTGTGTGTGTAGTTCTGTGCAAAACGTTATCATATGTGTAAATAAATGTAATCCTCACCGCAAATAGTCACACTCTTCCTCACCCTACCACACCAACATCCCTAACTCTGGCAGCCACTAATCTGTTCTCCACCTCTATCATTTTGCCATTTTGAGAATTTTTTTTAAGTTTTTATTTAAATTCCAATTAGTTAACATACATCGTTTTAAATGGAATCCTACAGTATGTAACCTTTTGAAATTATCTTTATTTGCATATCATAAAAGCCCTTGAGGTCCATCAACATTGTTCGTGTATCAATAGTTCATTCTTTTTATTGATGAATAGTATTCCACGGTATGAATATTCTGCTTTAACCATTCACATGTGAGTGTTGCTTCTCATTTTTAGGTGTTATTAGTAAAGCTGCTATAAACATTTGTGTATGGGTTTTTATGTGGAAAATAAGTTTTCATTTCTCTGAGATATTTGTATAGGAGTATAAATGCTAGGTTGTATGGTAAGTGTCTGTTTGGTTTTTTAAGAAATTATAAAACTAAATTCCAGAATGACTGTCCTATTTTATATTCCTACCAGCAATATATGAATGATCTAGTTTCAATACTGAATGCTATATTCTTGTCAGCATTTGATATTGTGACTGTATCATAGTTTTTTGATAGATATGCCATGTCATCCCAGTGTGGTTTAATTTGCATAATGGCTAATAATGTTGAACATTTTTTTTATTGCTTATTTGACATGCATATGTCCTTTTTGATGAAATGTTTGTTCATGTGTTTTGTCCATTTTTTATTTGGGTTGTTAATTTTTTGCTGTTGAGTTTTGAGCATTCTTTATATGTTCTAGGTACAAGTTCCTTATCAGATATGTGGCTTGCAAATATTTTCTCCTAGTCTGCAGCTTGTCTTCTCATTCTTCTCAATTTCTTTTTAATTTTGATGAAATCCAATTTAATGATTATTTTTCTCTATTTGCAGATTCAATAATTTCTGTTGTTCTTGCTTCATATTCACTGATTCTTGATTTTTTTTTCTTCACTTCTATTCTGCTATTGAGACCATTGAGTTATTAACTTTTTATTTTGGATATTGTATTTTTCAGTTCTAAGATTTCCATTCAGTCTTCTTTGTATCTTCTACTTCTTTGCTGAGGTTTTCTCTTTTTTTTATGTGAAGTATAATTGACATACAATGTTATATTATTTCAGGTGTACAATGTAGTGATTCAACAATTATATACATTATGTAGTGCTCACTGTGGTAAGTGTAGTTACCTTCTGTCACCATACAAAGTTATTACAATGTTACTGATTAATTTCCTATGCTGAACTTTTTATTCCTGTGACTTATTTGTTTTATAACTGGTATTTTCTGCCTGTTAATCCTCTTACCTATTTTACCCATAGCAATCACTAGTTTGTTCTCTGTACTTATGAATCCATTTCTTTGTTGTTTTTCAGATTCCACATATAAGTGAAATCATATGGTATTTTCTCATTTTCTGTCTGACTTACTTCATTTAGCATAATACCCTCTAGGTCCATCCATGTTGTCGTGAATGACAAAATTTCGTTCTCTTTTTAGTTCAGTAATATTCGTGTGTGTGTGTGTGTGTGTGTGTGTGTGTGTACACCAGATCTTCTTTACCCATTCATTTGTCAGTGGACACTTGACTTGCTTCTATATCTTGGCATTTGTAAATAATGCTGCAGTAAACAAAAGGATGCATATATCTTTTTGAATTAGTATTTTTGTTTTCTTTGGGAAAATACCCAGAAGTGTAGTTACTGGGTTGTATGGTATTCTATTTTTAATTTTTTGAGGAACCTTCTTACCGTTTTCTATGGCGGCTCTATCAGTTTACATTCCCAGTAACAGTATATGAAGTTTCCTATGTCTCTGCATTCCTCACCAATACTTGACTCTTTCTTGTCTTTATGATAATAGCCATTTTGACTGCTGTGAGGTGGTACCTTATTGTGGTTTTGATTTGCCTTTCTCTGAAGATTATGATGCTGAGGATCTTTTCATGTGTCTGTTGTCCATCCGAATATTTTTTTGGATAAATGTGAAGCATTCTGTATTTTTATTTGTTTCCAGTGTGTAAGTAATTGCTTGTCCAAGCATTTTTGTGGTGACTGCTTTAAAATCCTTATATAATTGTATACATATAATTCAACATCTGTGTCATTTTGGTGTTGTAATCTATTAATTTTCTTTTCTCAGTCAAACCGTAACTTCCTTGGTGCTTAGTATATGAGTGATTTTTCAGTTGTGTCTGAACATTTTGGAGATTATAAGACTCTCAATCTTATTTAAATTCTCTGCTTTAGTAGGCTTCCACTGACACTTTACTGCTAGATGGAGGGTGCAGTCCAGTGGCTCCCTCTTCAGCCTTTTGATACCCCCAGGAGAGGAGGTGCCTTGATACTGCCAGGAAGAGACAGCTGCCCAGTTTCCCCACTTGTACTCCATTGACACTGCACTTGGTGGGGAGCAGTGCCTCATTACTATTAGGTGAGAATAGATGTCCAAGTCCAATGGAGTATGTGGACTCCATTGATACCATGGGGCTAGGGGGTTGTGGAGAGAGGCATTTCGTTATCACTGGACAGTGGGGGAAAATCCAGGTTCCCCACTCAGTCCTTACTGACACTGCAGGAAGGTGGTTGAATAGGACATCTATTCCTAGTGTTACCCCTGGTCCAAAAGTCCAAAGTCCTAACTTTCTGTTGGCCTTTTCTGATACTACCTGTACAGTGACAAGGAACCTGTCTCTGATACTACCTCTGCTTTGTTACCTTGTTATGGGTGGAGGTATATGTCCAGACCCCACATGTTGTCTACATTTACACTATAGTGGGATGTGGGTAGGGGCAGTCAGAGTCGCCTCTTTTCCACTAGGTAGTGGTGACAGTCCAGGATACTTTGGCCTTTTCTGACACCACCCAGCAACGAGGGTGAATTACACCTACTTATCTCCAGGGAAAGATGGAAGTCTGGTCTTTCCACTAGGATTTTGTTGATTTGAGTTGGAGGGAGGCTGCTGTGGTTTTTCCATCATGTTCACCTAGAACAGAGTGATTATTGTCTTTAATATTTGCCTCACTAGGCTGCCCATTCCTGGTCTTTTGGCAAGAGGGAGCAAACTTTACTTGGTTCTCACTGGTGTTTCCAGGTTGTTGGATCCTTCTTCACCCAGTTTGGGATATATAAAATTCAAAATGAGAAACCAGCAAATTCACTGCTGTGTCATTTCTCATGTCCTAGGGTCCCTAGTTGGTCCAACTTCTCTCCATGTTTCTGGGTCTTCCTGTGTTTATTTTTCTATATAATTCCCAGGGTTTTTATCTGTACTTAGCGGGGAAAATAAAGAGATATGCATCCACTCCACCTTGTCTGTATCCAGAAATCCAAGCCCTTTTCTTTTGAAGATGAATAATAGTGTTCTATGGTACTATTAAAGCAGAAAAAAAAAAACACAATAAGAACTGTAATTCTGGTTGGTTCTTAAATTCAGTATTTCTAACATATTTGACCCAAAGAGAAAAGGTAAAGAAGAAATGCTAAACAGTATGTAAAAACAAGTCCTGTTGTTGCAACGTCACTAGTGAGACTTTATTGCTGTTTCAGACCCAAAACTTTCAAAGTTGGGTACTAAAAGAAGAATCTCCATGTTGAAAGTACTACTAGCCATGCGGCGCCTGCTTTGTCTCACCTGCTGCTGCAGGCAAGTGAATACAGAGAATACAGGTGGAGTCTAGATTCCTATCCGGCTTACAGAGGGGCTACCAGGATGGCAGATAGCAATGTAATAAAATTATTATTGTAATGGCCCTGAGGCAGTTCTTAATGTGCAGATGCAAGAGACTTGTTCCTTCACCGATCCTAGGTAATACGGCATTTCAAAATAAACCTTAAGCCAGCTCTACAGAGCAAAGCACTTTTTAGAACTTGGTGATTTAAATTTTGTGCAGTAAAATAACATCCAAAAGATTTTCTTATTTAACATCTTTATGGACTTTCTTTTAAGTGAACATATATGAAACCTATTCCATGGAGTTGATAGCTTCTCCAGATAGTACAAGCACACATTTTTAACCAAATGATGATAATTGCAAAGGTGAAAAATTAAATTTTTGCTCTCTGGGAATACAAATTTCTTCTGTTTATTCTTTCTGGTGTTGAATCTCAAGAGAGAAAATGAATTGCCCTATTTCAGTTTAATCTCTCTCCCCCCCCACCCCCCGCCATTCCCTGCCCAGGAAAAAGCTCCCCCAAGTTTATTCTGTTAGAATCTTTTAGAATCAGTGCATTATCAAGAGATCAGGATCTCGGTGTATCTTCTTCCAAATCCATAGTAATACTGACCATTGAATTTAGGGATCTCCAAAGATGATTGGAGCCATATGGGAGCATCACCTTGATGTCTCCCATATTATCTCCAGGTCACTTGGAACTACAGATATATTAAGTGTCTGGCTACCAGTGTAAACTTAAGAGCTGCAAAACTCTAAAGGCTTGTTTTCCATAGACACCTATTCCCCTTTAAATTTCCTCAAAGACCATTCTAAAAGGATACTTGCCTTATAGAGTTGAATCTTAGAGAAGAGAAAAAAATGATTTCTGGTCTATCGATTTTTCCCTTTCATTCTCTCTCTATTTACCTTTCTCTTAGCATTTCTCTCTTGACCTTCTGCATTTGAGCAGTTTTGAAGAAAAGTAGAATTATATCTCAAATGAATGTGAGTAAATTAGGGGAAGGAAAGGAAGATATTTTACTCCACATTTAGAAGGAAGAAGAAAATGAGGACGCAGGTTTGATTCCCTGACTTTAGAACGTTTTTTTTAGCTGAATATCTTCAGGGCTCTCTGTCTTTTGCTCTGGATTCTTGGGGGAAATTAGCTTTTCAGACATGAAAAGGCTGATACATCTTGTGTAAGCCTCTGTTAGCCTCAGGGTTGGCTTATTAGGAGAGCCTGGATTTATACCATAACCTTTCTCTTCCCCTTGTAGTTACTGGTTTGTTCATTCTGCTCTGGTTCCTGTGTTCTCTTACATAAGGGGTAAGTGAGGTATAACCCTGTTATGGCTGAGTTATATGAATAATCAGCTTTGTTCCTTAGGCCCTATTTTCCTTTGAGCATCTCTTTCCATGCCTTCACCACCTTCCAGAAAAATGGCAGCTTGAAGCTTTTTATGGAAGATTATGGTCTTTCTTCTAAATTCCACTCTTAAATTGTTCTCTCTCGGTTTTCACAGACAAATATCAAAGGAAGTGTTGAAAATTCATGTACGTTTTACCTATAGTGACCTTGTAATAAAATTTCATTTTAGTTTCTAAGTTTTGGCTGTACCTTTTTGAAAAAATGTTGACTATATTCCAACTCACTTCTTAGCAAAGCAGGATTATTTCATAACAGGTATGTACCATTTAGAAAAGTAAGGACCATTGTGCCTTATTTCTAGAGTGAAAGACAAAATAATGTCAGATACAATTCAAACAAAATCTTTTATTATTGGGAAAAAGAGACATGAGCACTATTCGAAGTAAAGAGACACTGAAGAAATTTGATTACAATCCTAAGGAGTTCTTCTAGACAGAGTACAGAGAGAAGTAGAACTAAGGAATATGACCGAGACGCAGTTTTTGCTAGTACTACAAAAAATTAGCTGGGATCAGATAGAAGCCTTCCTCTTGGCCAAATTCAGAGAATAAATAGAAATATCAGCAGCTCATATTTGTTGGGTGATTATGATGTGGCAGGCTCTGTGTTTGGTGCATGGCATACAGTGTCTCATTCAATCCTCAGAATAATCTTCAGGAATAGATATTTATTCCCATTTCACCAGTGAAGCTCAGAGAGATTAAGAAACTTGACTCAGGGTCTAATGCCTCATTTATGATAGAGCCAGCATTTGAACCCAGTTCCTGTAAGACTCTACAGTTGTATTTTTGTCAGTATGATGTTAGACTGCATCTGGCATCACCTTTCTGAATAATTACGGTGGTTTCCCATTGCTTATAGAATAAGCTTTATTTAGCACGCACTCAATGCCCCAATGATCCAACCTCACTTCTCTGTCCTCATTTCGTACTGTATCCACTTTACACATACTATTCCACTTCTAAATTCAATGTGTGTGTGTATGCACGTGCGTGCATGCGTATGTGTGTGTACATGTGTATTCATTCTTGTGCCTTTGGTTCAGTATGTTTCTGGAACCTGGAGTGCTTTTCCATGAAATCATCCCCAGTCCTGCCAGTTGAAATTCTTTTATTAGTTCAGCTTCATCATCCTGCTGTACAGTTCAATTTATAATATAAATTTCACTTTGGTTACATATTTACTACATCTACAGCCCAGACTACTGTTTTGAATATGTAATCTCGTCCTTGTCTCACAAGTATTTTTTCTTGCCTGTGACCATTTCACATGTTTTGTAGGATGGAGAAGACCTCCTGGGAAGCGCAGGAGAGGAGAATGAAGGAGCAGTACCTTATGGCTATCTCAGATAAAGATCAGCAGCTCAGTCATCTGCAGAATCTTATGAGGGAATTGAGGTCTCCTTCCTCCCATACTGAGGCCCTCAAAGTACAGTACCAAAGACAGGTGAGTAATTTCAGTGCTGATTGCTACTGAGAGATAACTACCGCCCAGGGAGCATCAGCTTCCTGCAAGCCAAGTGCCCATCTACCACTCTTAGGTAAGCTGTCTTGTGACCTCCTATGAGGTGAACACCGTTTATCAAGGGAAGGAATTAAGCATGGACAGCGTTGGGAGGGAATTACCTCAGTGCTTGTATCCTGGCAGGCATCCCCAGAGATGTCGGCATCCCTAGATGGATCACAAACCCTCATTTATGAGACAGAACTTCTTAGGACTCAGCTCAATGACAGCTTAAAGGAAATTCACCAAAAGGAATTGAGAATTCAACAACTAAACAGCAAGGTAAGTGTTTCCTGCTAGACTGGAATTCAATTTCTTATTTCCATGACCAGAAGCAGGGTGGTAAGTAGAAGCTGATTAAGCCTGGGTTCTAGTTGAAGCATATCTTAGGATGCAGAAGGTTTACCTTTCTTGGAGCCTGGGGTGCTTCCCCCAAAGCACAGACACAGGACCATATCCTTTTCCTCATCCTTGGAGTATCCTTGGGAATGATTGGAGAAATCTATTCAATAAGAATTAAAAATAATTCCAATTCTTTTAGGAAGCCTTGCTCCCCAGCATTGTCTCCCCACTTGTATCCTTTGTTAGTAATTTGAGGTAACGCCCCACAAATATTCCAACACCTTCCTCTCCGTTTCCCACCAGTGCGCAACAGGAAAATGTCTCTAGAAGGAAGCTTTTCAGATGTGATTAGATAGAGACGAGAGGGCTGCTCTTCGTTCCACTCCATTTGTAGGCTTCTTCACTGGTGTCTAATGTTCTGGAACTAAAGAAGCTAGATTTTTCCCAAACCCCAGCCATCCCATTCCAGACACTCTAAGGAAGCATGCCGGAGTAGATAGGGCATATTTCTGTAGGGAGGAGCCACTTTGCCATCTGGTCCTTAGAGCCAGTCTTCCCAAGGCGAGATTAAAGAAAATTATTCTTGGAAGCCTTCTCGCATCTCGTGTGTTCTCTCCTCATTCATTCTCTGGCTTCTCTTCCTCCTTCACCTGCCTCTCCTCCCCCACCCTCTTATGAATCATTATACTCCTGTTGCTTTCTGACTGTTCACATATTCTCTAGTGGCAACTCCCTAGTTCTGCCTTCTTCAGAGAAACTGCGCGAGGTAGTTTATGTTAGCGCTAGAAGGGATTTAGGAGGTCATTTAGACTCTAGAGTACAAAGATTGGCTTTGAAGAGAGCTGTGAATGTCCAAAAATTATATATAAAATGGTGTGTGTCTATGTGTATGTTTGTATGTAAGTTTTTCATCATGAGAACTCATCAGTTCACAAGGGATCTATGATTCAAAAATGGTAAAGATTGGTAAGCTGTATATCACAGATGAGGAAACTAAGGCCCAGAGGTATTAAGTAATTTGCCTAAGGTGTTAGGAGGAGGTCATTCGGAGATAAGTATGATAACAGTATTTGGAAAAGCACAGTACCTAGCTTATGTAGAAGGTAGTTATTAAACGTTAAATTCAACTAATTGACATTGAAGTATTAGAGACTGATATGCTATTAACTTTGGTAGACCTATTTGTATTTTTAAAAATAGGTTTGTTGATCCAAATGAATGGGTAAAACTATAGACCTTTTTTGGGGTAATTGTCTTTTTTGGGGTAATCGGAGTGGTTATTTTTTCTTATAAAGTAAGTTTTAAAATTTATTTATTTTGAGAGGGCGGGAACAGTAGAGAGGCAGAGAGAGAGGAAGGGTGGGAGAGACAGAAATGCAAGCAGGCTCCATCCACACTGTCAGTGCAGAGCCCGATGCAGGGCTCAAACTCATGAACCATGACCTGAGCCGAAGTCAAGAGTCAGATGCTCAACCGACTAAGCCACCCAGGTGCCCCTGTCTGGGAATTTTCAAGGGGGCTCCAGAGCAGCTCCTATCCAGTTCCCCTTCTTTCCATAAACTAGATTCCATCTCAACCTTGTTACATTTGCTCTCTTGAAAATCACCGTAAATTATTCTGAGCATTTGTCTTTCTAGGACAGTGTTTTAAACTGCGATTCAGGACCATTAGGAAATGATGAGGTCATTTTAGTGGGTAGCAACTAAAAACTTTTTAATGTAAACATTTTTTAAATGTTGATTTATTTTTTGAGAGAGAGAGAGAGAGAGAGACAGAGAGCACATGGAGGAGGGGCAGAGAGAGAGAGAGAGGGACAGAGGATCCAAAGCAGGCTCCACACTGACAACAGCTAGCCTGATGCAGGGCTTGAACTCCAAACTGTGAGATCATGACCTGAGCCGAAGTCTGATGCTCAACCGAATGAGCCACCCAGGCACCCCTATTGTTAATGTTTTATTGAGTAAAAGAAAAAGCATACAAACCATAAATGCAATATGGCGTATTTTCATAAAGTGAAGACACCTGTATAGCCAGCACCCAGATCAAGAATCCAAACATACCATAGCCCTACAAATCCCTTGTGTCCTTTTCTGTTCACTACCCCCCAGTTAGAACTACAGATGCGTAGAATCATATCTTCTGTCTTATGTTGCTTCATTTATTTTGTGAGATTCATTCATGTTGTTGTATATAGTGTGATTTTTCCATTCTTATGCTGTACAGTATTTCATTGTAGGCTTATACCACAGTTTCTCTGTTCTGCTGCTTAAAGGACTTTTGGGGTTTTCCAGTTTGGGTCTGTTAGAAGCAGTGCAAATAGTGTTTTGTAAGAAACACAATAAAAAAGATTGGAAATATGTATGTATTATGTAATATATAATAATTTATCTTGTCTTGGGAAACTTTAGTTTCAATTATATATATTTATGTACTGGCCGTGTTTTCGTTAACAACTTTATTGAGATATTATACTTCATCTACCAGTTAAAGTATGAGAAGCACTACTTTAGGTCACTGTCATTCTGGGTGAGAAACAGTACTTCCTTTAGAAATCAACTGTAAGGAAGTATCTCTGTACCTAGTGTCATTCATTCATTCATTCATCAAGCAAATAATTATTATTTGCCTTCAATGAGCCTGGCCATATGTTAGGATACACAGCAGCCCTTCATGGAGCATATCATCTGATGAGCTTAGAGCCTCACTCTAAATAGGTCCCAGCTACCTAGGAGAATTGCTTCTTGGGCCCTAGAGTGGGAGCATAGTAGATGGGCTGTCAGCATAGAATGGCTCCTCTCCAAGCCACTGCCCTAATTCTTTCCATGGGTGCTCAGACTTTATAGCTATAATTCTGCCAGCATGACTGGATGTTTGTATGTAATGCAAACTTAAAAACATGAGAGGAATGATTATTAGTATAATGTAGTCTAGATTATTTCCTCCCTATGTCTGATTTTGTAAGTATAGATATGACGAAGTACAACAGCTTATGAGCTAGAACAGAGGTCAGCAAATTCTTCTCTCAAGGCCCAGGTGGTAAATATTTTAGGTTTGTAGTCTATGCCGTCTCTGTGACCACTGTTCAGCTCTGCAGTTGTGTCACAAAAGCAGCCGTGGGTGGCACATAAATAGAGTGGTCATGTTCCAATAAAACCTTATTTACAAAAAAGGCAGTAGACCCTGGATCAAAGTTTGCCAGTACCTGAGCTGTAGGGATCTGTGTCTATTCGTAGACAGAATAATGCAAACATTATAAACGGTGCTTTGTATGAGGACGGCTGGCTAATAAGCAGTTAGGCTTCTCCAGGGAAGAGGGGTTTTGCTTCCAATGAGTTTTACAGATCTATCTTTTCTCTAGATTTGCGAAGGAAAAAAAGTGTTGTATTTTTCAATACTAATAGTTGCTTTTGTTTTTGTTTTGGGTGAGTTTTTTTGTTTTTGTTTTTGTTTTGTTTTGTTTATTTTGGTATAGTTTGGAGTGTTCACTGTTGCCAGGAAAATTAATTTTTGTTTGTTAGGAGTTGATTATAATACTCTGTCTCAGGACCCAGTAGTTGTCATTATACCCAGTAGTCATGTCTACCCCTGTCTTCAAATTAGTATTGCTTCTCAAACATTTATATCCTTTTCTTTACTCACTGCTCCCACTCCCCCCAAAACCTGCTTCACTGCTCTTGCCGAACCTGCAGATAGGTAGGATTCCATCATGTAGTAGGGAAACCTTAGAGTTGGAATCAAGAACCATACTTGAGTCCTGGTCTGTAATCTATTAGCTACATGTTGTTGGGCAAGTCACTGATCATCTCTTGTTCGTCATTTGTGAACGGGAACAGAAATCATTCCTCTAACTCTCTCAAATCAAATGATACTTTAAAAAGTGCTTTGTAAACTTGCTTTTCAGAGGTAAGGTTATTTGTTGTGATTTTCATTCTGGAATGCAAATATTTTTGTTATACCACGTGGATTTCTTATTCTAGTTTTCTGTATCAAATGTCCTTCCCATCCAGTCAGACTATCTCTAGAAAAATTTATCTTCCCTTTGAATACTGAGTCAACTTTTTTATACAAGTAGTAACCCAGAATACTTACAAAAAGAATATTCCAGGAAAGAGTGAACATGCATCCAGGTACACTGGTTTCCTTCACATAATGCATACAGTCCTACGGCAGGGACTTCGGAGAGATAGCTCTGATTGTTAATGTTTTTGGGTATTAATCATAACTAAAACTTGAAACCTGACAGCCTGCAAGTGATGAATTAGAATTCTAGTTCTAGGGGACTGCATTCAAATCATCCTAGGAGCTACAATAGGTACATTTTTCACTCAATATAGAAAATAATTTTCTGATTTTTGACATGGTGAAAAATGGTGTGGGCTGCTTTGTCAGGTGGTGAGCACCCCTGACACTGGACATGTTCAAGGAAAGACCGAATAACTACCTCTTACTCAGGTAGTAGAGGAAGGTCCTGCTTTGAGTGACTAAAATATTTCCACCTGTGAGAGTCTGTGCTCCCAGTATGGTTTTTTACATGTACGTAGAAATTTAGGATTGCTTCTGTGTCTCCCACCTAGCACCCATGATAATTTCTTTTTCTACCTTCTGGACAACTTGTAACTTTCTGCAGCATTAAAGAATCTGCCCAGTACTGTGGGTGTGTGAACTTTTAGGTGACAGCTCTAACTCTTATCGACTTCTAAGGATTATAGTCATTTGTGAGTCATTTCATCTTGGGCCCAAGCTGCTAACTTTCTCCTCTTACATACCTGGGATAGTTAAACTCTCAGATTGCTTGTGGGTTTCTGCTTCCTAGTTTCCCAGTCAATGTACTAGGCACCACAAATAAAGTTTCCTACCATTCCTCCAGAATTATTTTCCTCTTTCGGTTGAAAAATGCTGAGTTTTCTCAGTTCAAAGGAACACACAATGCTCCTGTTACTATTATTGAAATAAAGGTCTTTCGTTAAAAAAATTAGATCCTTGAAAATCCGAGAGTCCTCCTAAACACCGCTTGTTGTGAAACAGTTCCTTCCCCTCTCCATGTTGCAGTTCTCTCAACTACTCGAAGAGAAAAATACCCTTTCAGTACAGCTGGGCGATACCAGTCAGAGTCTTCGTGAGAGCCAGCAGCACTACACTGACCTTTATAATCACTGCGCGGTCTTGGAGAAGCAGGTCCAGGAGCTGCAAGCGGTGAGCAAGAAGACGGCGAGAGGCTGGGAAAAGTGTTACAAAATTGAGTGCAAATGGGAAAGCATAAAGAGCAGCATGGAAGAGGCTGGTGCTTCAGGCTGAAAATGAATTAGGTGTGACGGAAGAGAGGAGCTCGTTCGCTGAGATGGGAATAAGGCCTAGAAAATTAAAGAGTGAAGGGATTAGAAGGACAAAGATCAGTGAGATGGTGGGAGAGAAATCAAAAAGTGAGTGGGAAACAGTGATGACTGAGGCTTTAACTCTGTCACTGAGACTGGGGATTTTACATCAAGAAATAAGAAAGCTATAGAAAGATTGGGCCCTGAGAAACAAAATGGGGGAAGGGGGGCTGGTGACACAGTCTAGCAGCGTGTACCGTTGAAGCCGAGAGGCAGTGAGAATTAGCGTGGAGATGAATAGGACAGGGAAGGAGCAGAAGGTTTGGGAGTAGTCCAACAATGGAAGGATCAGAGTAGCTTTTGGAAAATCCATGAGCCTCCACTAGAAGAAAGCAGATTTCAGCCGTAAGCCTTTACAATTTTAAGAGAAGAGATTAAAAAATGATTATCTGGGAGAAAATCTGATAAAGAGTTTTAGGTAGGAGATCAATCTCTTAGAGCAGAAAATTCTCACTTCTGACTCTGCACTTGAAGAGAATGGCAAAAGGAGGTGTTCTTTCTCCAGTGTCTCATTCTCTCAGGTGTTCAGTGAGTTCTCAGTTTGCCCAAGCAGTTTCTTAAGTGCTTTCATCACTGGATTACTAAACTTACTCTTCTTGTAGGGGCCACTGAACATAGATGTTGCTCCAGGCGCTCCCCAGGAAAAGAATGGAGCTCACAGGAAAAGCGATCCTGAGGAACGGAGGGAGCCACAGCTCAGGTAAGGGAGCAGCCCTCAACCCTGATACGCACACTATGTGTACAGAAGAAGCGGACAGTCATCTGGATGGAACTGGAGCCCAGAGTACGGGTTTAAGGTGTCCTCTTATCAGCCTCATTGGATTGATGTGAGGATTAAATAGTACCAAGTATAATGACAAATTTGTAAAGTTGAAAGTTTGTAAAGCAATAGCACACAGGCACGCATGCGCACGCACACACCACTAGTCCTGTGGTATTCAAATGAAAGATACGCAGTCAATCTCTAAAATCTCTGAGGCATTCTCTGCAGCTTATTTCGACAGCTACGCTTTTAAAATGTTCTTTTTTTTAAAATCTTTTCCCCTTCCTATTTTTTGTTTGTACAAACGTCTGTACATTTTCTTGCTTTATAACCTTATGAAGGCTTTGAATCCCTTGTGTTGGCAACTGTGTTCTGCACTTACTGATGCTGTTTGATGTCCTTTTATTTTGAAGCTTCTCTGAAGCTCAGCAGCAACTGTGCAACACTAAACAAGAGATGAGCGAATTGCGGAAGCTGCTGGAAGAAGAACGAGACCAAAGAGTGGCTGCTGAGACTGCCCTTTCCGTGGCCGAGGAGCAGATCCGGCGGTAAAGGGCGGAGGGAGATAGCCTCTGTTCACTTCTCATCCTTTCTGATTGCACTGGGTACATCAGTGGCCAGACTTGGGAATAATTAGGATCTAATTCCCTTCTTGAGAGGGGTGGTGCAGTGAAGGTGGGGATCAAGATAAGCCACATTAGTCTAAGCTTAGCCCTTTCACACTGTCCTCTTCAGCCCTGATGCAGAATGCAAATGTAGGTAGCTGATCAAGTGCTGCCCGCCTAGGCCCCACACTGCCGTGTTCATGTTAGAGCTTCATTCACGTGTACTCTGTAATGTATGTGGAACTCAGTGTTATTTCTTTTTAAAGGAATATATTTTGAGAAAGAGAGTGAGCAAGTTGGAGATGGGCAGAGAGAGGGAGAGAGAGAATCCCAAGCAGGCTGTGCACTGCCAGCATGGAGCCCAGCGTGGGGGCTCCAAACCACAAACCATGAGATCATGACCCGAGCTGAAATCAACAGTCAGATGCTTCATAAATGAAGCCACCCAGGCACCCCCAGTGGACTTGTTATTTAAAAGCAGCCAGTGCTGTTTGGTTCACCAGTATTTACAAACATTTCATTTTTCCTCGGCCTAGCCTACAGAAGTAGACATACTGACCTGCATGATACCCCGGACTTTGCTGTTCCAGGGCAGGGCTGTCCCTGAAAACTCGTCATCTGGAGGAACAAACACAGAAGGTGTACTGTGTAGTCAGCCTGACACTCAGAGGAAAACTGGCAGAGCTAGACTGTGCTCACTCGGTTTCTCCTTCCAGACTCACAGATCAGATGCAAGTGTTCTTTCTGTCCAGGAGAAAGCTCAGTGACCCGCAACAAGAGGCCAGGAGTGTTAGGCTAGTGGACATCCCTTCATATGAAGGAGAGGAGAGTTCTATCCTCACCACCACAATTAAAAAGTACATCCCTATAGGCAAATGTTTGTTCAAATGTTCTATGTTACCTGCAGCCCCTTTGATGCAGTTCATGGTTTTTGAGAAACCATCGAATGGAAAAAGACAGCTTCTCATTAAATAGAGAAGTTCCAGTATTAAACAAATCAGCAAAAAATGAAGAAGAAAGTAGTAGAGGCTGCCAGTTCAGTTTAATTCTAAGAACCCCACAAAAATCTTTATTGGATGCTTTTGCCTAATTAGCCTTTGGTAATGAAAAAACAATTTAATGAGTTTCTCTGGTGTATTGGAAAAAAAGAACATGAGGTTTAGAGACAAACCTGGGTTTTGAATTCTGGCTCGACCTCTTACTGGCTGTGGCACCATGGGCAAGAAATTTTATCACTTTAAGTAACCTTACTTTGAAGATAGTAACACCAGCCTCTAACCTGAGGATTAAGTATATGTACAGCACCCAATCCAGCATCTGATATATAAGTAGGCAGTTAATTCCTGGTAGTTACTCTGACTTTTTACTGCTGCTAAAATAAACTTATCTGCCTGCACACTGCTTGTGTGGGGACAGGAACTATGGTAGCAGCCTTTGCTGCAAGTCTCTTGTGCTATGTCACATGGCAGGAAGACTTCACCTGATCAGCTGCTTGTGCTATAAACCAAGCCATGTCTCTTTTTTCCCTCAACGCAGGTTGGAGCACAGTGAATGGGACTCTTCACGGTCTCCTATCATTGGGTCCTGTGGCACTCAGGAGCAGGCGCTGTTAATAGATCTTACAAGCAGCAGCTGTCGAAGGGTAAGACAGGGAGGAGCCAAAGGAGAGGGGACTATGCTAGCAGACAGGGCTGGCTGCATGGAGGTCAGGGGGTCAAGGAAAATGAAGGTGAAAGTCTAGGCACTGAGTGAGTACCTGATGGATCTAAGATTGAAGGGTTAGAAGAACCTACCGAAGTTGGCCAAGTGACCCTGAGGGGGCTTTCTCTCAGTATACCTCTTTCCTGCAATGTTTGGGGAAGGACAAGGGACATATCCCTGTAGGGTAAACTTCTCTGACTTTCCAATTTTTCTTTCAGACCCGGAGTGGTGCTGGCTGGAAGCGGGTCCTGCGTTCACTCTGTCATTCCCGGACCCGAGTGCCACTGCTAGCAGCCATCTACTTTCTGATGGTCCATGTGCTACTCGTTCTGTGTTTCACAGGCCATCTATAAACTGAGTTCTCACTTTTGTGACTACTCCCCTCAGAACTTGGGATTCCCTCATCTCTAACATCCAAACCATCAATTCTAGTGGAACAGTCTTCCCACTTACAGGTCTTCTCTCCAACTCTCCACAGAAAGTGCCTGCACAAACAGAGGTGGATGTTAGCCCAGGGCTGAGCTGCAGGGACCAGTGGGTCTGCTTTCTTCTACTGCCCCGGGCCAGAACACTTCTGTGTCATCTGAGGACGCCCCACAGTCGGTTGTTGAGCCCGGTATTTGTTCAGATTTTACAGGGCCCTGATTTTTTTGTGGTCCTGTGAAAGATGCTGAGGAATGTCTTTCAGCTTAGAAGATGGTTCTAATGCACCTAATAATCTGAAGTCTAGTATCATTTTGATTGATACTTTCTTTGCCTCAGTTACCTTATATTTTCTCCAGCTTCAGAGGGAAGGTGGACCTGCCATAAACAAAGTTCCAGGGAACATCTCATAGAATAGCTGATTAGGTCTCTTGCAGAATAGGGTGGGAGCTGAAGAACTCCCCAGGGTTTTGTTGTCCGATCAAAGGGTAGGACACCGACTCCTTCCCTGGCTGTTCAGACATAACTGGAGTTAGGTTTGAGGTCCTGGACTATAAGGATAGAATCCTATCGTGTGTGCCCTTGATCACATGTAGACTGAGGCATTAAATGGCCCATGCCTTTCCTTTCATTGGAAGGAAGAATTGTCTATGGATAGTGGAACTCAGATTCTTGTCATTCCAGTGTCGTCTGGGTATGCCTTGAGTGTAGACCCTAAAGCAGTATACTAGGAGCTAATCCTAGGTGAGGCATTGACTCCCACCAGGGGGATCTGACTGGTCTGATGACCACTCCTAGCCTCTGGATGTACCTCTGCTCTTGGTGATAGTTAGCACAGTTTCTCAGCGCATAGTCATCTGCCCCCTGTGGTAACAGAGCTGAGGAAAGTGGAGGGCGAATATAGAGAAGACAAGATATCTAAATATAAGCCTGAGAATGGCAGCCAGGATTGAATTCCATTTGTGCCTGTTCCTTGCCTCTCCTTCCCCCGCCCTTACCTGCTGGTTAGTTTCTCATTATGCACATGATGTGTTCCCTGCCTGCTCTCACCACCCAAAGAAGAGAGAAAACTGGTGGACTGATTGATCTGCTGTGATCCTTTGTTCTTTGGTGACCAAATCTTGGTCATAGCAACCCAGGAACTTTCCTGAACAACTGTAAAATAATAAAATTATTTTCAGAATCAAAACTGTGGTGGTGTGTACATGTGTATGAATGTATGTATACACAGGTGCTTATGTACATGTGCTTGCATGCTGGGCAATGAAGGGTGGATAGGGGACGGACGGTGCCACGGGCCAGCCGCGGCACTCCCCGGTGTCCGCAGAGGATGAACGGTGTTGGTGACTCGAGATGAGCAGTGTGGCTTCTGGAACCAGGCAGGCTTCTCTGCCTTGCTGATCTCAGTATTTTTATTTAAAGGTAGTAAGTGATATTACAGCAAAGAGTGACATTGCATCAGTAAGCATAGTTTGATATCTTAAGCAACAATGTGTTTTTATCATCAAAGCGGCAATTTCTTCAATCTTGCATGTTGTTTTCAAGTGAATTAGCATATAAATTTAAGGCAGGGGGAGAGAACAGGGTGTTACCTTGAGGCCTATGTTAATTATCTATAAACAGGCCAGGAGTCACTCTGCCTATTCTTCCAATTACAATGGGGGAGGTACAACCCCCCCAGGCAAGGACAGAATTCCCAATGCTTGTCATTTGCTTTTGAATGAGTACACTTATATAATTCCTTCAGATGTTATCCATCAATGCATTGCATTCCAGGTCCCCTTTTTTATTTAAATGCCATAAAACAAAAAGAGCATTACATCCCCTGAGGCCAACAAGAGCAGTTCAAGAAATCCAGGCCTAAAAGGTTATTTGAAGGAGATAGTATTGGGCACTAGTTGGTCAGCAGGAGCCCTTGCAACATCTGCCTTTTCCACACAGCAAGATGCCTCAACCTGTGAGCCCAAGATGGCTCCCAACAGGAGGGTTAGTGCAGCCAGGAATAGATTCAGGGGTAGTAAGCGCTACCTGTTTAGGCTTCCTTCTCCCTGGCCAGGATCGGTAATGGCTGCGTGTGTCATTCTAGCCTTAGCCTCTAGACTCCACGGTAATTAAGCAGAGTGAGAAAATTCACTCCAGTATTGAACCAAACAAACTGGGCCTTAGGGACTGAGATTCATGCAGCTCATGCCTGGGCCTGAGAGAATGCTTATCTGTTGTATACTGAAAACATTAGGCCCCTAAGGATCCCTGTGAATGGGATTTGGGGAAAGAGAAATCAAGAAGGTATAACAGAATAAACATTACTAGGTTACTGTTTTTTAAGTTTATTTATTTTGAGAGAGAGAGTAGGGGAAGAGCAGAAAGGGAGAGAGAATCCCAAGCAGGCTCCATGCTGTTAGCACAAGTCCTGTGTGGGGTTCAAACTCCTGAACCATGAGATCATGATCTGAGCTGAAGTCAGATGCTTAATCAACAGAGCTACCTGGGCACCCCTACTGTTATTTTTATATTAAGTTACTGCTTAGGAAAAGATAACTTACTTTCTTAAAGTACAATAAGTGAACTGAACCAAGGTTTTATGGTTTCGAAGTCCATGCTATTTGTATGCTCCACCTCACTGTCTCTCATTAGAAATGAACTTGGGGTCACCTGGGCGGTTCAGTCGGTTAAGTGTCCAGCTCTTGATTTTGGCTCAGGTCATGATCCCAAGGTTCATGGGACAGAGCTAGAGTGCAGAGCCTGCTTAGGATTTTCTCCCTCTCTGCTCCTCTGCTCATGCTCACTTGCCTTCTCTCTCCCAAAATAAATAAATAAAGAAAAGAAGAAGAAATAAACTTGAGACTTTTGCTAAAGAGAGGGTTAGAACTATACCTGGATGGTGTGTCACAATATCTGGTCTGATTATTCCCATTTTTGACACTGATTAGGATTCCAAATAATCTAAAAGATCTTTTCCCCTTCTACAAATGATCTTTTCCTTAAAAAGGTTTTTGTGCCGCCATAATAAATAGATTGTGAAGTAGGAGAGACATACACTACCATCACTACCCACCAAACTGGCATAGAATCCTGAAGAAGTGACTTATTCTTCCTGAATAAGTCTTATTATTTCTAATGCAGAAATCCCCTCCACTCTATCTGAGACCACTTTCATGTAGAAAGTGGATGCTTGAGTCTGTTGGGAAACTCAAAACTGAGCAAATCAGGTTAGAACTCCACATCATCAGGGTTAGGAGAGACTAAGCCAAATACAGTAACAAACACTCCCCAATTCTTAGTAGCTAAAACAGCAAAGATTACTGTTTAGTCTACTTGTGTTATCATTCTCAGCTAGGGACCCAGACTGCCAGACGGAGCCGCTGCAAAACTGCAGTTTCGCCTCGGCGAGCAGTGGGCAGAAGAGCATGGTAAAGCTTGTGCTGGTCTTAAAGTCTCCACCAGAAAGTGCCGTATTTCACTTCTCACATTTAATTGGCCAAAATCAGTCACCTGAGCAAGTCTGGCTTCAAGAGGGAAGGGAGGGGCAGCAAATCTTGATGAACCGTAATACAAAATGCCACGAAAACCTTCCAACATCTGGTACTATCTAGTTCTTTCAGACGTTTTTTCTGCTAGTTAGCTCAGACTCCACTATCCCCTAAACAGTCTCTGAAACTTTCTCCCTCCATGACTTGCTTTTCCCCTGCGACTTACCCTGTTCCATCATTCAACTGACCAATGCTTATACGAATATCTGTATGCAAACCCCAGTTTTAAGTGCCATGGGTAATGTAGAAGGGAGTTTCTTTTTAAATCTTACCCTTCAAAAGCCACATAAAAATCATGTTTCTCATTAAGCCTTTCTAGATTACTTCACCCCACCCCAAGTTACTTTTACCACAAATTCCTTTATCATAGTAGATGCACGTGCCCACCTATTTCGAACACAAATGCTGTTCTGCAGCATTCTTTTATGTGTTTTCTGTGAATGTTTTGCTTCCCTGACCAGCTATAAACTCTGAGAGTAAGAGGAGCAGTTCTTATAACTTCCCTGTGACTCTCAAAGCCTTGCAAAAGACTAGGCACAGAAGCATTTGATTTTTTTTTTTTAAGTGCCTAAGCAGAAGGAACTGACTCAAACTTCAGGAAGTAGCTGTGAGGACAGGGTGTCAGGAAATGACAGAAAACCTGCCAAATACGGAACTGAAGCAGCAGCTCAGAGTTTCTTGCTCTGAAGTGGCAGTACAGAGAAAGCCCAGTGTCAACGTGAAGAGTTGGGAGCTTAGAGCAGACACTTGCACTACTAGAGGTGGGTACTCTGAGCAGTGGGAAAGTTGGGGAGCACAGGGCAAGAGCTGAATTAAGAGGAACCTACCTGGCTCTTAGTCCTCCATGAGAGATGAAGTCCTTGCTAATAGGCTCTTAAACTTTTATGGCCAGAGGCCTGGGGGTGGATGATTGTGGATAATGAGCATATGGGGATGGAAACTGAAATGGAGGTCTGGAGCCCAGGGCACAAGAGCCACCCAGGACTCTTAGTTTCTGCTGACAATTTACAACCTTCTCTTAAGGCGTGTTGCTCCTAGGTCCTGAGGTGGGAAGAGGACCACAGGAGATGAAGACAAAATCTCCGTCCTTAGCGTTATGGTCTTGCAAAGAGACGAAACTCACATAGGAGACATTGTGACAGAGCAGGAAGTAGTTGCTACTGTATGCCAGTGCTGAGCACCAGTGTGGATGGGAGCCAAATGTTGGTTCGACTGGGGCTAGTTTCTGTGATCGTAGGATCACAGAATCCCAGAATGTCAGAAATGAAGGGGACTGGATGAATTAGCTAGGTTAACCTCTTCATTTATTTTCCCCTGGGGAAAATAGAGTATCGAAGATGTTCAATGATTTACCAAGTTAATATTTTTAATTGCCTACTCTGGTACCTGACAAATAAGTACATATTCTATGTTGATGCCCTTACCCCTCTTCCTACAGAGGCTTAGTAACAGAGCTGGAGTAATCTTCTGACTTGAGATCCATGTATTTTACTGATGCTGTAAAGCAGCCTTGTGATGAGGCCCTTAGTAGTGCCTGCAATCCTGGGCACCATTCCTCACCAAGTTACTCCCCAGTCCCCTACCTCTAATAGCCCCTCTTGGCTTTTCTGTTTCTGGCCAGCAGCTCAAGGACACTAATAGTCTCTGCGTCAGAAACTTCCCTTTATTTCAAAAATACATGAGGATGGGGGACTTTTGGGTGAGTTAGGCTGAGGCGCCAGAGGAACAGCAGGAAAGAGGAGAAAGACCATCAGTCCTCATTGCTTCATTTTTGATCATGAATATTTCAGAAACTTCTCCTTTCCAGTTTTCTGTATGAAGTCATTTTGTCAAAAAGCAACCCAGGAGTCAGGACCATAGGCCTTATCTAACTGCTCTCCCATCTGTAATTGTTGCCCCATAAGGAAGGCAGAGCTGTTTCAGGCAGGGACTCACCTCACAGTGCAGCTGACTCAGCCACTACTTCTCCAGTGTCCTCTTTGCATCTCTTTAACCTCCCTCCAAATTTCCTTGGGCTAGTTTCCAAGGAGACTATCAAAGAGCATGGAGAAAGATGGAGCTTCCAAGAGGAAAGGAAAATCGGAGAGTCTGAGAGCCTGTGTGAAGACACTGTGGGTTCGTAGGAGCAATTGTAAGAGGACTCATTTAGGAGATCGTGAAGACCATAGAGAAAGAGCACAGGAGACAGCGAAGAAAGAGCAAAGAGTCCAAGGCAGGATGGACAGAATAGTTGCCATACAGCAAATGGTAGCAGGGTCAAGAAGTCTCAGTGTCGCTCAGAGCAGATAAGTATTTGTTTCCTCTTCACACAGAGATCCAGGATCCCACAGATGCAGAGCAACTAACTGCTCCTCATGCACAAACTGGCAGAGCCAATGGAAACACTGGGGATGCCATAGTAGAATAACGATTTGGCTCCCCTTCATCCTAGTGTTCTCTAAATATTTATTGCTTACTTCGTTAATAAAAATCTAATAATTTTCAATGTTCAAGATAAGGAATTTATTGAACCAGTTGTCTTCTTTAGAAATATAATTGAACTGTTTTTAAAAATTAAAGAATAGGTGATTCATTCCCAGTAAATAACACTTCCCTATGTGTTGTTCGGGGCAGGAATTTCAGCTGACTGCCCTACTGACCTCATGCACCTGTTCAGTATCTGGTCTTAGAGTGGACATGGGATAGCAACTTGCACTGGGGTTGGAATTTTCTCAACAGAATTATGCAGGTGGTAAAGAAGAAAGTATAGGTGTTCACTTTATTAGAAGCTGGACCAATATACATTTCAACAACTATTAACAGGAGTCATATGTAGAAACCCAAGTGAGATGGTGCTTTAATTTGAAGGATACCCTAGTACCCCTCATTGATTGCCACTTTAAGCCACTGTCCTGCTAGCCTTGCAACACAAATGAATGTTTCCAGCAGTTTTGACACCCAGATTATTTAACATTACCTACACCCATGATGACCTCTCTTCAGACTCAGTAGGTCTAGACCGTGTTAATTTGTCTTGAATAAATCCTCCTCCCTCCTCCTCTAACTGAGCAAAAATGTTTTCCTGAAACTTCCATCTGCTTTGCCTCAGCTTCCATTTTATTCTAAGAAAAAAATAGCAAAACCACTGGGCTGCTGTAACATTGACTTAAGCATTCTTGTTTTTCTTCCTCTTGATTTACTCTCCCTAATTCCCATTTTGTCATCCTCAGATGTGGAAGTCTGTGGTAGGGCATGATGTATCTGTTTCCGTGGAGACCCAGGGTGATGACTGGGACACAGACCCTGACTTTGTGGTGAGTTTGGAAATAGCTCTGCTTGGAAAAATCAATAAAAGGTGGAGGTGAGGGGATGAGGGAGAGGCATCTGGGCCACTCTGTAACCTTTGAAGGGGCTTAGAAAGGACAATCTGGGACAAAACAGCCCTCATGGTAGAACTGACTGGTAGGACAGTTGGCTGTTATGAGCACGATAGCTGATGTTAAGGATAGAAGGGGACAGGTGCAGAGGAGTTGGACATTGTGATTGACGGGCTATGACCTAAAGGTGAGGTGCAGGTTAACTTGGGTCTCCACTGGCCTGTGAGCCAGGATATGAACTAGGCCTGTGTAATTTGTGGGGGTTCAGAAGTTGTAGAAGACCTAAAGGGGAAAGTGAGAGATGCAGAGCAGAAAGGGAGGTTTTAGAACCCACCAGATTAATTTTAACATGGGGGGCAGTGTGGGGTAAATGTAAAGATCTTGACTGAAGGAAGCAACAGATTCAGGCGACCGGAGGGCGTATGTGTCAGCTGCATGGCCTCTCTCAATGTGGCACATCTCTTGCCATCACTCATTGCTGAATGCTGTCTTTTGTAGAATGACATCTCTGAAAAGGAGCAACGGTGGGGAGCCAAGACCATTGAAGGCTCTGGACGTGCAGAGCATATCAAGTAGGTGCCCAAAGGATTGGGGAGCAGAAAAAGGGTGTGGGAAGAGCCTGAGGAGAATTTGGGAACTCAGAGGAAGGTGAGGGAAGAAGGAAGGAGAGGAGGTAGTTAATGTCTACGTGTGTTTGCATTTGTTTTTTCTTGGCTCTATCTCTGTGTATCCCTATGTATATCATTGTGTACTTCTGTTTCATGTCTCTCCTCTTACCCCTAAAATTATTCTCTCTCTCACTTCAAACAACAATGCTCTTTCCCCAAGTGGGTCTATTATAAGGGATTCAGAGATGAAGTGGCTCAAATACTGGTTGAGGGTGTATCACTTTATCTATCTTCTCTCTATCCACATAAATAGAAATGTGTGTCTAGAATGTAGGTGACTTCAGATGGACCAAGAACGATTCAGTAAAAGATCAAGGTAAATAACTCAGAATAGATATTGTAAGAAGAGGACAATATCAGGTCCCATACCTGGCCTCGATGATTTTTAAAATAAAAATTTGTGTTTGGCTACTTGACGAAAGCTGGAAACCATGAATGGTAATATGAAGAAATGTGACACTTGGAAAAACTGCTGGTTAAAACTATGTTAGTAATGGTGTTTAAGGATCTTAAAGATTATAACCTAATATATTATCAGAAATAAGAGCAAAACAACAGAACAGTCTGATACTGTAAGAGAGAAGGAACTTACAGACATATCTAAGGGTTTCTGTGGGATATACTGTATATTCATATTGAAAGATTCCCTCTTCCATGGGTTATTCAGGACCATTTAAGCAGGGCTGTCTACTTTGGATTGTCAAATATTAGTAGCAAGGTAGACACAATAAACTGCATAAGAAGAGGGAAAATAAAAAAGCAAAAATTGGGATGCCTGAGTGGCTCAGTTGGTTGAGCGTCTGACTTTTGATTTTGGCTCAGGTCATGATCCCAGGGTCATGGGACTGAGCCCCACATTGGGCTCCATGCCGAGTGTGGAGCCTGCTTAAGATTATCTCTCTGCCCCTCTCACCTGCTCACTCTCTCTCTAAGATAAAATTTTTTTTAAATTTTTTAAAAAACAAAAATTAACAATTACACACAAATTGGCAAAAGTTTACAGTTTAAGACTCCATTTTAACTCCCCCATATACAATCTAACAATAGTGTTTTTACCTCTTTTCCCCTAGATTTAAAAAGTGTCAGTGGATGACCACATTGTACAAACAACACACTATGAAACTTGGCATGTGTTTATGTATTGGATAATATTCAATACTGTGCATAGTTGTTTGATAAGACATAATGTTTTATCTTAAGAAACTGTAATGAATATTGTTCTTAAACAAACCAACCAATTCTGGAAGCAGTCGAAAAGATGAAAAAAATGTAATAGGTTCATGCAGGAAGATGCTCGGGGGCAATCTTATAGATAAAAAAAAAGAAAAAAGAAAAAAAATATCCTTTTCCTTTTCTGAGTAAAGGCTACTCAACCCTAGTATCCCGAGAACTATTAAGATCAAGATACCAACATTCCTCACACTTTTCCCCAACCAGTGCCTGTCTCATGCATAGTAGGAGCAGAACATTTTAAGGAAGACTGCTAAATCTTTGCCATGATCTTACAGAAAAAGCTTGAGTTTGTTAGGTTCAACTAACAGCTCTGCAGCTACAGATAATGTGAATTTAGACATCTAACGTCTCGGAATTTCATCTATTTGTTTATCAAATAGGAATAATAATAGCTACCCTGCAGAATATGGTTAAAATTCAGTGGACGAACATGTGTCAACATTCTAGTGCAGTGTTAGCACTTCTTAGCAGCTGGATAATATTTCTTTTCATTTTTAAAAAATGTTTATTTATTTTTGAGATAGAGAGCACAAGCAGGGGAGAGACAGAGAGAGAAGGAGACAGAGGATCTAAAGTGAGCTCCACCCTGATAGCAGTGAGCCCAGTGCTGGATCTCAAACTCACATACCCTGGGGCAAAGGCCTGAGCTGAAGTCAGAGGCTCAACCAACCGAGCCACCCAGGCACCCCAGTATTCCTCTTTCTTGTTAATATAGATTAGTTCAAATAGGATTTTCCTTGTAAAAACCTAACATAAACGTGTAAAAAAATTAGTCTTTCTTCTTCCTAAGTGGTATTTACGTGGACTGTTGTGTTGTGTAATTCAGTATATCCATTGCTCTGTTGACCCTTGGAATTATAAAATGTGGTGATTTTGGATGTTACCTTATTAACCTAACTGGATTTCTAGAGAATAGCATAAATGGTAGAGGTATTTACACAAAAACCCACTTCCGTCCCATTTACCCAAGCTCCCAAGATGTAAAAGCCCCATCTCTGCTAGCAACTAGCCAGGTGACTGTGGACAGGTCACTTTTCCTCTCTGATTCTCAGTTTTCCCAATGGGATCGAAAAGACCTCCAGAGGACCTTCCGTTATTAAGTCTCTAATACTCTGGGATTCTCTTTGGCTAGTGTGGGCTAAGCCAATCTTTAAGGTCAGATGGGAATCACTAAGGGCTTTGGAAAGGAGGGGGAAGTTGGAGAGGAGAACAGTAGCTGCAGAGTTGAGATCACTCAGAGCAGGAAAAGGAAGTGATTGTGGTTCTCACTAATCTCACTACCTTCCCCCACACCATAATCTTTCTTTTTTAAGTCTGCCTAAAATATATTTAGTTTGGGGAGTGGTTTGGTAATTCAGTGAATAGCTCAAATGACAATATCTGTCCCTCATCAATTGTATAGAGAAGTCCTGGGCCAGGCAGGCACAAGCAACCTAGTGTTTCCTAGGAGCTGCCTGATTTTCAAGGTCTCTGGCCCTTTCTTCCATATTCTTTTTGCCATTCTTGCCCTCTCATGCTCATGTGCCTCTTTACAGTCCATATATCCCATGTCCACCCCTGGCTAGATGTAAACACTGAGCTGCTTCCTGTCACTATTCATTAGTTTTGCCCATTCTAGAACTTTATGTAAATGCAGTGATACAGAATATATTCTTTTGTGTCTGTCTTCTTTCACTCAGCATAATTATTTGAGATCTCTCCATGGTCTTTGTGTATCAGCCTTTTGTTCCTTTTTACTGTCAAGTAGTTTCCCATTATATGAGTATACCTTAGTTTGGTTTATCCATTAACTTGCTGATGGAATATCTGGGTTATTGGCAATTTGGTACTATTACAAATAAAGCTGTGTGAGCATTTGTGTCCAACTCTTTTTGTTGACATGTGTTTTTACCCCTCTTGGGAAATATCTTGGAATAGAACTGCTGAGTCATATAATAAGTACGCATTTATTTTTTTGAAGAAATTACCAAACTGAAAGGTATTTACCATTTTTTATTCCTACCAATAATGTATGGATTTCAATTGCTCCAAATGCTTGTCTACACTTGGTATTGTTAGTATTTTTAATTTTCATCACTCTTGTGGGTATGTGGTCATTTTAATTTGTATTTTTTGATGCTTAATTTTATTGAGCATCTTGTTATGTGTCATTCATGTATCTTCATATTTTTTCATTTAAAGTGCCTATTCAAGTGGTACCTGGGTGGCTCAGTCAGTTGAGTGACTGAGTCTTGGTTTCAGCTCAGGTCATGATCCCAGGGTGGTGGGATTGAGCCCCTTGTTGAGCCCTGTGCTGAGCAAGGAGCCTGCTTAAGATTCTCTCTCTCTCTCTCTCTCTCTCTCTCGCCCCCCCTCCCCCCACTTGTGGTCTTTCTCTAAAATAAAATTAAAGAAAACCTTTTTACTATCCCAGGACTTTACATTTCTACATATATTTTAGAATAAACTAGTCAATTCCTACAAAAATGTCTGATCATATTTTGGTTGAAATTGCATTGAATCTATAGATCATTTTAGAGAAAACTGGTATCTTAATGATCTTGAATTTTCCTGTCCATGAACATGGATTTATTTATGTCTTCTTTAATTTTTTCAGTAATATTTTTCAGTGTTCAGTTCTTGGACATATTTTGTTAAGTTGATGCTAAAATATTTCATGTGATTTCATGGGATGATGAATGTTATTTATTTTTAACTTTTAATTTCCAAATGTCCATGGCTAGCATAGTCATAACTCAGCAATATTGCAGGTTTGGTGTCTGGCTCTGGCAATAAAACAAATATCATAATAAAGCAAGTCAAATGAATTTTTTTATTTCTCAGTGCATATAAAAGTTACGTTTACGTTATATTGTGGTCTATTAAGTGTGCAGTAGTCTATTAAGTGTGGTCTATTAAATGTGCATTATGTCTAAAGAAACAATGTACGTATATTAATTTAAAAATACTTTGTGGGGTACCTAGGGGGCCTTGGTTTTGGCTCAGGTCATGATCTCACAGAGCCTGCTTGGGATTCTTTTTTTTTTTTTTTTTTCAATAATTTATTGTTAAATTGGTTTCCATACAACACCCAGTGCTCATCCCAACAAGGTTGTCCTCTGTGCCCATCACCCACTCTCCCCCCTCCCACACTCCCCTCTCCCCTTTGTTTGTTCCGAGTCTTTGAGAGTCTCTTATGTTATGTCTTCCTCCCTCTCTGTGGCTTTTTTTTTTTCCTTCCCCTCTTCCCCTCCCCCTTGTTTTCTGTTAGGTCTCACATAGCCTACCTATGTGTGGAAACATATGGCATCTGTCTTTCTCAGCCTAACTTATTTCACTCAGCATAATTTGCTTGGGATTCTTACTCTCCTTTTCTCTCTGCTCTCCCCGGCTCATGTTTCTCTCTCTCTCTCTCCCTCTCTCTCAAAACAAATAGACAAAATTTAAAAATAAAAATACTTTGCTAAAAGATACTAAGCATCATCTGAACATTCAGTGAGTCATAATCTTTTTGCTGGTGGAGGGTCTTACCTCCATGTTAATGGCTTCTGATGGTTTCTGACTGGTGGTCGTTAAAGTTGGGGTGATTATGGCAATTTCTATGGCAAAATTATCTGCATCAAAGTTGGAAGTTTGCTACAGTGATTGACTTTTCCTTTCATGAATGATTTCTCTGTAGCATGTGACACAGTTTGATAGCATTTTAGCCACAGTAGATCTTTCAAAATTGGAGTCAATCCTCTAAAATCCTGCTGCTGCTTAATCATGTAAGTTTATGTCATAATCTAAATCCTTTTTTGTCATTTTGACAATCTTCACAGCATCTGCACCAGGACTAGTTTCCATCTCAAGAAACTATTTTCTTTGCTCATGCATAAGATGCAACTTCTCATCCATTCAAGTTGTATCTTGAAGTTGCAGCAATTCAGTCCCATCTTCAGGCTCCACTTTTGATTCTAGTTCTCTTGCTGTTTCCATCACATCTGCAGTTACTTCCTCCACTGGAGTCTTGAGCCCTCAAAGTCATTCATGAGGGTTGAAATCAACTTCCTCAAACTCCTGTTAATGTTGGTATTTTGATCTCTCCTTGCGAATTATGAATGTACTTAATGCCACTTAGAATGGCGAATCCTTTCCAGAAAGTTTTCAGTGTACTTTGTCCAGATCCATCAGAGGAATTACTATCTATGGCAGCTATAGTCTTACAGGATATATTTCTTAAATACTGCCATAAGACTTGAAAAATGAAATTACTCCTTGATCCATGGGCAGCAGAATGGATGTTGTGTTAGCAGGATTGAAAATGACATTAACCATGTTGTCTGTCTCCACCAGACTTCTTGGGGGACCAGGTGCATTGTCAGTAAACAATAGTATTTTGAAAGGCATATTTTCTTTGAGCAGTAGGTCTCAGCAGTGGACTTAAAATATTTAGTAAACCATGTTGTAAACAGATGTGCTGTCATTCAGACTTTGTTGTTCCATTTATAGAGCACAGGTAGAGTAGATTTAGTGTAATTCTTAAAGGGCCCTAGGATTCTCAGAATGGTAAATGAACATTGGCTTCAGATTAAAATCACCAGCTGCCTTAGCCCCTAACAAGAGAATCAGCCTGTCCTTTGAAGCTTTTAAGCCAGGCATTGACTTCTCCTCTCTAGCTATGAAATTTCTAGATGGCATCTTTCAGTAGAGGCTGTTTTGTCTACATAGAAAATCTGTTGTTTAGTGTATCCACCTTCATTAATTATCTTAGGTAGGTCCTCTGGATAACTTGCCGCAGCTTCTACATCAGCACCTGTTGTTTCACCTTGTACTTTTATGTTATGAAGATGGTATCTTTCCTTAAACCTCATGAACCAAACACTGCCAGCTTCCAACTTTTCTTCTACAGCTTCCTCACCCCTCTCAGCCTTCATGAAACTGAAGAAAGTTGTGGCCTTGCACTAGATTAGGCTTTGGCTTAAGGGAATGTTGTGGTTGGTTTGATCTTCTATCCAGACCACTAAAATGTTCTCCATATCACCAATAAGACTGTTTTGCTTTCTTATCTTTCATATATTCTCTGGAGTAGCACTTCTAATTTCTTTGAAGAACTTTTCCTTTGCATTCACAACTTGGCTAACTGTTTGTTTGGCACAAGAGGCCTATCTTTTAGCATATCTTGGCTTTTGAAATGCCTTCGTCATAAAACTAATCATTTCTCTTGAAATGATTTTGAAGCTTTTGATTTAAAGTAGAGAGGTGTGACTCTTCCTTTCACTTGAACACTTAAAGGCCATCGCAGAGTTATTAATTGGCCTGATTTCAATATTGGTGTGTCTCAGGGAATAAGGAGGCCCAAGGCAAGAAAGAGATGGGGAAATGGCTGATTGGGGGACCAGTTAGAATACACAAAACATTTGTGAATTAAGTTTGCCATCTTATATGGGTGTGGTTCATGATGCCCCAAAACTATTATAATAGTAACGTCAAGCATCACTGATCACAGATCACCATAATCAATATAATAATATTGAAAAACTTTGAAATGTCGTGCAAATTACCAAAATCTGACATAGATACAGGAAGTGAGAAAATGGTGTTGGAAAAATGGTGCCAATGGACTTGCTCAATATAGTGTTGTCACAAATCTTTAATTTGTTAAAAACACAATTATCTGCAAAATGTAAGAAAGTGACATGCTCCTAAAATGAGTTATGCCTGTATGTAGAAATGAAATTGATTTTGATCATGACCTTTTATCCTGTGAACTTGCCTAATGTACTTACTAGTTCTAGTATTGTATTTTGTAGATTCATTAGATTTTCTACATCTATGATCATATCATCCGTGGATAAAATCTTAGTCTTTGTGGCTCATCTCTGTGCTCTTATTATAGTAACAAAACCAAAAATATATATTCCTTCTCTTAGTTCATCTTTAAGGTCCTGAATTTCACTTAGTTTCCATAAACTCCATTGCTTTATCAAATTCCAAGGTATTTTAAAATAAGCATCTGAGAGTTAATGTGTCAAAAGTTTCTCAGGTGTGCCACTTAGCACATTGGATTACAACTTTTTGCATCTCTTCCACCTGACCACTATCTCCATAGACATCAATCATCTTTGTATCCTTACAGCCTAAAAGTACCTTACACTCAAAAGTTTAATTAATATTTACTGAGTGAAGTACTAATATAATTTAGGTCTATTTAGAGTGGCTTCGGCTATATTCTAAAGAATTTGATAAGAAGTTGGTCTTCTTTGGCCCCAACATTTTTATTATCTATTGACATGATCCTCTGATTAGATTTGCTGTCATTCATTAGGTGGAAATTCCTGAATCTCACTTTTTAAATCCCTTTAAAAAACTTGTTTTAATGATGATATAGTTATGACCCATGTGGCAATCACTGGACTCATTAAAGCTTCACACTTTTTCCTCATTTAAAAGTAATGTTTAGCCTTATTTTTGTCATTCTTCATCTGAATGTTTTGGTTGGGAAATAACAGTCATTTACATGTTCTTGGAACCAATCGCTTTTTTGACACAGACATTTCTGAAGTGTCAGTGTTATTGAACTAGCAACACAGGATCTCTGCCTCCACTGCTGCCAGAGGGTTTAGAGCAGGCACGGAACAGATGGTCCTTCCAACTCTTAGCTTAATTTCATCTGGTTCAAAGCCAGCTTCCTAAAATTAACTGTGACTAAAGCCGAGAGGGCTTTTAAAAAAGGCTTTTGGTGGGCTTATACTACGAGGCCACCAGATGGATCTACTCTTCCATGAAAGAGAATTTCTTCTGTGGGATGGCCATTCTACCTGTAACCAGTGTATCTGGTTTTCCCAAGCTGGTGAAGTCCCAGTAACATCACTGTCTCAATTCCCTAACCTCTTATTCTTGCCGCAGAAAGTGAAAATTTTTTAATTTAGGGTTCTCTTGCCCAAATGTTTCTAAGAATCCCCAGAAGTGCTTATATGTGACCAAGTATCCATACTGATTGTCCCTTGTTGGTTCTTGTGCTGGTGCTGACCTATCACTTCATATCCTCAGAGCAGACAGATATGCAGAGGTTCTCTCTACTCTCATGGTGAAGATGAAAGTGAAGTAAGGAGAATGCCTCCTTATGGTGTTACAGTCTCTTAGGGAATAGAGGTGTCCCAAATCAAGTTTATTTGTGTCTTCAAGTATTACAACAATTAGTGATAAGAATAAATTTTGTTAGCTTTATTAGCTTTTTTTTCACATAAGTATAGTTGATACATAATGTTGCATTAGTTTCAGGTATACAACTTAGTGATTTGACAAGTTTATACATTATGTGTTCACAAGTATAGCTACCATCTGTCCAGTTATATTGCTATTATAATGTCATTGACTATATTCCTTCTGCTGTGACTGTTATTCCTGTGACATATTCCTGGAACTCTGCATCTTCTACTCCCCTTCATCCATTTTGCCCATCCCCTCTGGCAACCATCTGTTTGTTCTCTGTATTTATAGGTCTGATTCTGCTTATTGTTTGTTTTAATAGATTTTAGTTTTAGGTATTTCAGATTTTGGGGTGAAGATGAAGGGCCTTCATTTTTTACCAAAATATACACCAAATACTTAATGTATAGGTAAATCTCCCAAAGCTAACCATCCTTGTTAATGACTTCCTAGTTTGCCATTGAAAGGTAGTGTTGCAATTTACTTAACTATTCTCCAAGTATTAGCCCTATAAATTGTTTCTTAGTTCTTGCCATTATATTTAGTGTTTCAGTGAATATCATTAGACATTAAATCTTGCCATATTTAAAATTATTTCCTTGAGGTAGATTCTTAGGACTAGAATGTGTGAGTAAAGGGGTATATAAGTATTTTTGTGCTTCTTGGGAGAGAGTATGTAATGCTAGAAAGCAGACCCATTCAAAAGGAAAATAACTTCCCAGTTACTAGAATATAATTGATATCACTGTCCTCTAATATTTAGGAACATGAAAAACGGGGCAACTATCAGAAGGTTATTTAGTGGGCAAATTAACAGACTAGAGGAAACATTATTAGTTTGTGGAGAGTTTAAATCTGCCTATGGTATGCAGGCTACACTAATCTCTTACTCCCAGACCCAGCATTGATGTACTTTGGGAGTTCAGGTTATTGCTAAAAATAAACAACACATCTCAAGATTTCCATATTTCTAGGAGGGAGAGTTCATTGACTTGTGCTAGATAAGTCTCTGTCACGTGGTTACTTCCAGCATCCACCAGCTGAGGAACAAAGTGTCAGAGGAGCATGATATTCTCAAGAAGAAGGAGATGGAATCAGGGCCCAAAGCATCCCATGGGTACGGAGGTCGGTTTGGGGTGGAAAGAGACCGAATGGACAAGGTGAGTTGAAAGAAAGATATTTGCTTAAAGATAAAAGATGGATTCGTTTGTTGGTATTATGGTTTAAAACTAATTCAAAAGTACAGCATTCATTTGGGCTTTAAAATAGAATGTCCACATATTATTGGTATCATTTTTTTCCTGATTTCAACACATAAATATAGATGGCGTCTATATTTATTTATAGACGGGGTCCAAGAATTTAAAAAAGCTGTTCCATGGTAGGCCCAGCCATGCTCTAACTCCTAGACTGGAAAGACAGAGTCACAATTAGAGAAGGGAAAAATATGTCTTAAAATCATTTACTGTTTTCAAATGTTTATATAGTATGTTGATGTTGTAACTTCTTATTATTTTCTTTACTGTGTGTTTAGTGTTCTTTCTGTATATATATTATACCTTATGTGATGTGCACATGTGAAAAATGTTCCATCAAATACAAGTATTGTTTTCCTTTATCCATTAGCTACCCCTAAAGTATGATTAAAAATGCTTGTATTATAAATCATAGTTTCCATCGAATTTTCTAATCTCAAAGATAGAGATATATTCCTATAACAAAAAAATATTTTATCTCCAAGAAAAAAAAATTCAAGGATAAGCCTTTAGTGCACCCTTAAGAAGTGTTTTATTTCGTCATTGCGTAAAGTGCAACGTAAGCATTGTATTTTCCACAAAATTCCTAGGAAAAGAGCTAAAATAGATAAGCATTCAATGCATTCTTAAATTCATGAGCAAAGTTGACCTACATAGACCTAAAAATACTGCAAAATGAGTTCCTAGGAGCTCATATAGGGCAATGCTTCACATCAATCTCTGTATTGATGTTTGTCCCAGCATGAGATTAGAAATACAGGAGAAAGGAAAGCCTTTCTAATTTCTTCTTAGTTGGTATTCTGCATTATTTGGTTTGAAGTACTAGTCAATTCCTGGATTATTAAAGTAACCATGCCTAAATATTAGAAGAGATAAACCTTTCAGAACCACATAGAAAATAAAACAATAGATGGAGTAAAAAGTGGAGGGGAATAGAATATTTACATGCCTTCTTGGACTACTTACAGTATTGTCAACCAATCCCCTTTGGTGCAGAGTCAGTCACTGTTAAATATCAGGGCTCATTTGGCACTTCCGAAATGTGATGGTCACACAGAAACTAGAATCCAGGATAAAAGCACTTGGTTGTTTTAGTGAAATATGTAATCTTGGCTATAGCATCAGTCCCCTTTGATCTCTCTTTAATAACTACTTCATTCATGTTTTTAGCTTTCTTTTTGTTTCCGGCTTAACCACTGTTCTGCCTACCTCGTCTCTATCTCAGGGGTTCCCAGTCCATCCTACAGGAGTTTCCTGAGTGACGGGTTCCTAATGGTATTTCTGAGCCTCCAGAAAAAGTAACCTTGCTCTCTCCAATCACATATTCCTTGCGTGATACACTGGTGGAGGCTATGAGACTGACCCAGAATGGAATTCCTGGTATTCTTAAATCCCAAACCATGTCTGTGTCATTTTAATTTTTATGGTCATTTTTGTCTTTCATTCATTCCATCTGCTCTTAGAGTGCTGTGGGCCATGAGTATGTTGCTGAGGTGGAGAAGCACTCTTCTCAGACTGATGCTGCCAGAGGCTTTGGGGGCAAATATGGAGTTGAGAAGGACAGGGCAGACAAGGTAAGTCTCTCCCTGTGCTACCCAGCTCCAGTCATGTGGGATTTACCAGTACTCACCATTGAACATGGGTCTGCCCTACAGAAAGATGGCAGTGGACTCAGGAGGGTCATCATGAGGACAGCTCCCGTAGCCTTCTTCAGAAAGTTCCTTTGTGCCACTTTCGGAGGCCACATGCTGAGCTCAATGGTGTTAATTTAAATGAGACAAAGATTCTCAAACTCTGTTTTGATAAGAAATCAGTCAAACCATTCATATTTATTATACTTGTACACATAAATAAAGACAAGGGAAATTCCAAAGCTCCTCTTTTGTTCAAGCATCAAAACTTTATCATCATTCATGCCTTTCAGGAGAACACAGGAGTCAGGTTAAGTATTATGACCACAGGAGCAAAAAATCAACTAAAACAGCTAATTAGGGTTATATAATGTTTTTAGAAGGTAAAGATTACTTTTCATAGGATTTAGCACCAAATCCCTGAAGTCCAGAGGTTTTAAAGACTCCTTTGTACAAAAAAAAAAAAAAAAAAAAGTAGTTTTAAAAAGAGAGAAAAAGCACAGTACAATTAAAATTATAGAATGGTCAGGAGAATACTGTTGATAATTCATTAATGTTCTCATTTCACACCTGTGTGGATCAGACTCTTTGATCTCATTTTTTATAGTGCAGAATAGTGTCTCTCTCCTTGCAGCTGCACACAGAGAAGACATTTCCTTCATAGATAGCTGAGATTTTCTTTTTACCTGCTGCTGTTAATTAGGTGTGCCTGAATCCTTAAAGCTAAGTGTTAGAATGTTATTTGCATTGTAGGCGGGTGGGCAGAAAAGTTCAAAATATACTGAAGGGAAAAGGAAGAACATGAGGGTAATTTTTTAAAGGCAGTAATGGAATATGGAACATGGAATGTTCTTCTCTAACCAGGATGGAATTTCCCTTCCCTCTTGTCTTTGCCTGATAGCTCATTGTTCTTTCTTTCGTCTTCTGCCTCCTGAGCCACAAATTGAATTACCTAAACAGTGTGTCATGTAAATCAAGAAACAATATATAGTAATGGCTCTTGAGATGCAAAATCTAGTCTTGCTTAGAGACCTATAGGTACTGAGCCAGATGGGGATGTAGCTATGAGGGATGTTAGGTATTGGCCGTCATATCCAGTCCTGGAGCAGCAAGGATCCAGGTTCTCCTAGTTGCCTCTCGTCCCGCCAAAACACATCTCTGGATTTCCACGGCCACTTAGGGAAAGAGAAGAGGCACAGTATAATCGATTAGGAATAGGATAATATCTCTTACATGTGTATGGTGCTTTGTCATTTACAAGGCACTTTCCTAGCTATTATCTCATTTTGGTATTGTGAGAGTTAAGAAGAAAAGCACTAATTTACTGAGTAACACAAGGCAAACACTTTACGTACCTTGCCCCAATTATTACTCACACTATCCCAAATAAAGAGGGATCATTTCTCCCATTTTATAGCTGAGGTTAGTAAGGCAGTTTTACCTATTTTCATTTCACATTTGAGGAGACTGAGGCTCAGTAATGTTAAAGGACATGCATAAAGTCAAACAATTATAAATAGGGCAAGTAGGGTTGGGGGTTGTATCAAGAGCTGATGAACCATAGAGCCCACGTTCATGGCTCTGTAGCACACTGCCGCTCCACCAGCCTGTCAGGTAAGAGTGCCATCTGTTTCTAGGTCAAACCCTCATTCTCAGCCCTGAGCTCCTATAAACTAACCTCTGGCCTGACCTAGGGGTAGGGTATGTGAGGGAAGGGAAACTGTCAGCTCCAGTTCTAACCAATCCTCTCTCCTTTTCTCTGTAGTCGGCAGTTGGCTTTGATTACAAAGGAGAAGTGGAGAAGCATGCGTCTCAGAAAGGCAAGGACCCTGTGCTTCATACTTTGATAGACCTATTCAGCTCAGACTTCACCTCCCAATAGCTGTCATTAACTCCCTTTAGTTCCATGACCCAGTTCCTCCCTATTGTATTTATTTTTTAATTCCAAGCACATAATTTCTTCTTTCTTCTTTATCTCTATGAGATTGTTTAGTCCCCCTTTCCCTCTAATGGATTGAAAATAAGGTTTTCTATTCCTTTATTTTAGGAAGTTATCCCTAAGTTTTAATTCTCATTTTTTACTTAAGTTTAAAATTAATCAGGGGCGCCTGGGTGGCTCAGTTGGTTAAGCGGTCGACTTCAGCTCAGGTCATGATCTCACAGTCTGTGAGTTCGAGCCCCACATTGGGTCACACAGAAACTAGAATTTCTGACGGCTCTGCTGACGGCTCATCAGAGCCTGGAGCCTGCTTCAGATTCTGTATCTCCCTCTCTCTCTGCCCTTCCCCTGCTCATGCTCTGTCTCTATGTCTCTTAAAAATAAATAAACGTTAAAAACTTTTAAAAAATTTAAAATTAATCACTATTTCTTCTTGAATAATAAAGAATATGTAGAATAATTTAATTACATTCCTTCTACATCCTACATTCTTTGTACTAACTGGCCAATTGTTGCCCAGTGTTAGGGTTCCATGTGTTTTTAAACCCCACAAAAATGAATCATTATTATTATTTAGCGAATGCTTATTTACTTTTTTTTTTTAACACTTATTTATTTTTGAGAGACAGAGACAGAGCATGAGCAGGGGAAGGGCAGAGAGGGAGGGAGACACAGAATCCAAAGCAGGCTTCAGGCTCTGAGCCGTCAGCACAGAGCCGGACATGGGGCTCGAACTCACAGACCTCGAGATCATGACCCAAGGTGAAGTCAGCCACTTAACCAACTGAGCCACCCAGGCGCCTCAGTGAATGCTTATTTAAATTGTCCAACGTATTTACCAACTTCCTAACCATCCCTGTTTATTGTATTTCACTGTTTCCTCCTTGCTTCTGTTTCCTTCTTATTAAAGTATATCCTTTGATAATTCTTTCAGTGAGAGACTATAAAAGTACTCAGGCTTTCTCTGAAAGATATATTTTGCTCCATTTTTCATTGTTACTTTCCTATCATCACTTTAAAGGTTTTATTTAATCCTCCTTGGCATCTCTCTTGTGTAGTCTAATCATCGTTCCTTTGTAACATGTCTTGTCTCTCTGCTTTATTTTTTCTATGAAAGGTTTTCTTTAAAAAATTTCTTTTAGGGGCGCCTGGGTGGCTCAGTCGGTTGAGCAGCTGACTTCAGCTCAGGTCATGATCTCACGGTCTGTGAGTTCGAGCCCCGCGTCGGGCTCTGTTCTGCCAGCTCAGAACTTGGAGCTTGCTTCCAATTCTGTGTCTCCCTCTCTCTCTGCCCCTCCTCAGCTTGCACTCTGTCTCTGTCTCTCTCAAAAAAAAAAAAAAAATGGTCAAAAAATTTTTTAAATGTTTATTTATTCTTGAGAGATAGAAAGAGACAGAGTGTGAGCAGGGGAGGGGCAGAGAGAGAGGGAGACACAGAATCTGAAGCAGGCTCTAGGCTCTGAGCTGTCAGCATCTTAGAGTCCAATGCAGGGCTTGAACCCGTGAACTACAAGATCACGACCTGAGCCAAAGTTGGATGCTTAACTGACTGAGCCACCTAGGCTCCCCAAAAGGTTTTCTTTTTGTCTCAAATATTCTGAAATATCATTAGGATATATCTAGGTGTTGGATCTATTTCTGTTTCCTACATGAGATTTACTGTTCCTCTTCAACCTGAGAAATAACTTCCATTATGGAAAGTTCTCAGGCAGATTTCCTTGGAATAGTGCCTCTCCTCTCTTTTCTTTTACTCTTTCTTCTGGAACCCATATTAGATGCATATTGGAACTTTTCATTCTCTTATTAATGTATCTTTCTTTTTATAAAAAAAAAAGCCTTTATATTTTTATTTATTTATTTACTTATTGATTGATTGATTCAAGTTTTCATTTAAATTCAAATTGGTTAACATAGAGTGTAATAATGGTTTCGGGAGTAGAATTTAGTGTTTCATAACTTAGATATAGCAGTGCTCATCACAAGTGCCCTCCTTAATTACTAGCACCCATTCAACCCATCCTCCCACACAGCTCCCCTCCAGCAACCCTCAATTTGTTCTCTGTAGTTAAGAGTCTCTTATGATTTGTCTTCCTCTTTTTTTTTTCCTTCTCCTATGTTCATCTGTTTCATTTCTTTTTCCACATATGAGTGAAATCAAATGGTATTTATCTTTTGCTGACTGACTTATTTCACTTAGAATAATACTGTCTAGCTCCATCTATGTTGTTGCAAATGGCAAGATTTCATTCTTTTTGATGGCTGAGTAACATTCCACTATATATATACACCATATATACCATATATATATATATACCATATATACGTGTGTGTGTGTATGTATACCACATCTTTTTTTTTTTGAATAATTTATTATCGAACTGGTTTCCATACAACACCCAGTTCTCATCCCAACAAGTGCCCTCCTCTGCCCATCACCCACTTTCCCCTCTCCCATACCCCTCCTCTGCCCTCAGTTTGTTCTTAGTCTTTGAGGGTCTCTTATGTTATATCTTCCTTCTCTCTGACATCACATCTTCTTTATCCATTCATCAGTTGATGAACATTTGGGCTCTTTCCATAAATTGGCTATTGTTGGTAATGCTGCTCTAAACATCTGGGGCATGTGCTCCATTGAATATGTATTTCTGTATCTTTTGGGTAAATATCTCATAGTGCAATTGCTGAGTCATAGGGTAGTTCTATTTTTAACTTTTCGAGCAAGATGCATACTGTTTTCAAGAGTGGCTGTGCCAGTCTGGATTCCCACCAACAGTGCAAGAGGGTTCCCCTTTCTCTGAATCCTCACCAATACCTGTTGTTTCCTATGTTATTAATTTTAGCCATTCTGACAAGGGTGAGGTGGTATCCCATTATAGGCTTTATATTTTTATTCATTCATTTTTTATTTTTTTTAATGTTTATTTATTTTTGAGAGAGAGAGAGCGCGCATGAGCAGGAAAGATCCAGTGAGAGGGAGACAGAGGATCTGAGGCAGGCTCTGGTGCAGTGAGCTCAGAGCCCAACATGGGACTTGAACCCATGAACTGTGAGATCATGACCTGAGCTAAAATCAAGAGTCTGATGCTTAACTGACTGAGCCACCCAGATGCCCCTAGACTTTATATTTTTAAAGCAGTTTTAGACTTACAACAAAATTGAGAGGAAGGCACAGAGATTTCCCATACACTCCTCCCCCATCACCCTCTCATACCTATAACCTCTTCTATTATTAATATCACTCACCACAACAGTACATTTTTTAACAAGGATGAACCTTCATTGATCCAGCAAAAGTCAAGTCCATCCATAGTTTATCTTAGGGATTACTATTGGTGTTTTACTTTCTATGAGTTTGGACAAAGTACAGTAACATGTATGGGGACTTAAAATTATATACTTCCCTCTAAATACGCTTTTGCTGCATTCCACATGTCCTGTATGTTTTAATTTTTATTAAGCTCAAAATGTGTGTTTTAATTTCTCTTTTGATTTTTTTTTATCCATGGGTTATTTAGAAGTGTGTTATTTACTTTCTAGGTATTGGAAGAATTTTCTAATTTAACTCCATTGTGTTAAGAGAATATGATATCTAATATTTCAACCTTTTTTGAAATATATTACAACTTATTGTATAGGCAAGCATATGGTCTACCTTGGTAAATGTTCTATGTGCATTAAAAAATGTATTATGCAGTTTTGGGATATAATGTTCTGTAAATGTCAGTTAGGTCTTGTTATATTGATAGTATTATTTGCACCTTCTATAATTTTAGATTCTTTTTGTCTAATATTCTATCAATTAATATGATAGGAGTGTTAATATTTTCATCTAGGATCACAGATTTGTCTATTTCTCTTTCTGTTTCTGCCAGTTTTTGCTTACATATAAATTTGGATTCTGTTAACTGATTATACCAGCATACATATTCATCACAAATGATGATTTGTTCTCTTATTATTGTATTATAGCTCTCTTATCTCATAATGCATTTTTGAGTTCTACTCTGTCTCATATTCCTGCCATTTTCCCAATGCTTATTCTTTCTGCAGTATATACTTTTCTATCTAGATCAGCATAAAGTTAATTTCTCAGCTTAGAATTCCTGTGCAATATAAGTAGTGTATAACTGGAAATTTGCATTCTACATGTTCAGGGTAGGCCTGGAGTTTCCAAGTCCCATAGGTAAAATTTCCTGCTACCAAATGTTGAACAAACGACACCCCCCTCACCATTTCCCTACCCGCCCCCCCACCATTTTCCTGGACAAATAAGTAGAATTTTTCTAGAACTCTTTTATACGAGCAGGCAGACTATCATTTCTTGCTCCCCAGACCCCTATTCTTGTTTAAGAACCCCTGACCCTAGATCCTAATCCCTAGGCACTAAATTTGGGACTTAAAACATCCTTGGGTTTTCTGAATCAGCTCATAATTACACTCATATTTACTGCTTTGATTTATCTCTTTGTTTCTGGAGCCATGATTTTTTCTTTTCCTTTGAGCTTCACTATAAAAAAAATATTGTTATATTTTAGCAGATATTTCTAAGATATTTCCTATATATATTTATATAGGAGTAAAAACAGGCTACATTTCATATGTATCTGCCTTTTTTTACTCCTGAAAATGTCTCTTTACATTCTCTATATTTTCCCCTTCCTTGAAGAAGGAAGAAGATTGAAATGCTCTCCTCATCTTGAGATGGAAGTAAAGGAGATGAGGAAAGGAATGAACAATGTTGGATTAAAGCTTCCAAAAGATGGGTTAGGGCACTGTTTGTCTTTAATTCACCAAGATGATGGACCATCTTTTTTCCCAGGCCCCTATCCCCCCTACATGCACTTCGCTTGACTTTTCTCTTCCACAGCATCTTCCTGTGGGCTGAGAGTGGGCTCTCATGACTGCTTCTTCCACCACAGATTACTCTCATGGCTTTGGAGGCCGTTATGGGATAGAGAAGGATAAACGGGACAAGGCAGCTCTGGGATATGACTACAAGGGAGAGACAGAGAAACATGAGTCCCAGAGAGGTGAGTTGGAATTGGAGAGGAGGGAGGTCACACGGTAGCCTAGAGCCCTCCTTCCTTCCTTGCTGGAAGCTGACACAGAGGACCCAGCATACAGAGGTGCAGATGTGCAGTGGAGGTGGTGGTGTAAAGGGTAAGTGTATGTATGTGAGGTGGATGGGGAGAAACCAAGAGGGTAGAGAGGAAAGGAGCAAGATTGGGAGCAAGACAGAAGAGGCCAAAGAGAAGGGGTCACTGAGCAAGGGTTAAAGACAAACAGGCTGGGTGATGACAAGTGGGTGATTTGGCTTTGAGACTCACAGGCCCCTGTGCCTCACAAAGACAGAGAAATCTCTCTCCTTCCTGGGACATATAGGGGATGGCTGGAGGAATCTCCTTATTTTTTTTCTATTTCTTCCCTTATATTACTTCCTTTTCTGTCACTTCTCTCTTTTTATCTTCCCTCTTCATATCTCTCCCCCATCCATTTTCTTTTAACTGTTTTTTCTCTCCATACTTTTCTGTTTCTTTCCATCCAGGCTTTTCTCTACCCTCTGATTCTTACTCTTCTTCATCCATCTCTTTTTCATATTCCTGTCATCTGGTCTTTCTTCCCATGACTGTTCTACCTATATATTCATAGCATTTTAGCTCCTCTTATGACTTTCAGCCCTTTCTGTCCTGCAGATTATGCCAAGGGCTTTGGTGGTCAGTATGGAATCCAGAAGGACCGGGTGGATAAGGTAAAGCACCAGAATACCAGTGTCTTGAGAAAAGGTCCCTAAACTGCACCTGAAGTGCATTGAGATAACAGAAGCTAAGTGTCCTGAACTGTTGTCCCACACTCCCCATTGACTACTTTCTGCATCTAATGAGCAAATATTCCAAAGCCCGAGCTTTAAAGAAAGAGAATGGGGGGAGTCATAGAGACAGAAAGACAGATAAACTTCAGGGAAAGGTGATGTTTGAAATTTCATTGATTGCTAGGCATTGCTTAATTCAATCTGTAATCTATTTCTATTCCATTCACACTGGTTCCTCTTCATGCATTGACTGGGCGCTGCTGCATTCTAGGTTCTAGGTGCACTGAGTTTTCAAAAAGGGGAGCTGAGCCCACCAGTTTAGAACTTCTTTATCCCTCTCTCTGCCACAAAACAATATAGGAATACCCTGTTTAACTATCAAGCATCAAATGGTTAGGGATACCCCCTCTAGTGGCCTCAATACCCAATACTGATTTTGGGTCATTACCATTCCCTTCTCCTCCCTACACTGTACATACTATTCTCCTCCTACAGAGTGCTGTTGGCTTCAATGAAATGGAGGCCCCAACTACAGCTTATAAAAAGACGACACCCATAGAGGCTGGTGAGTCTTAAAAATTCCTTTTCTCTATGTTCCTCAAGCACATTTCTCTTTTCAGTCTTTCTTATGCCTAGACTACCCCCTCCATGCCTTTAAGTACCTAAACTAGCTGAGGTAGACTTGATCCTGCCCATATATTCCCAAATTGTCTCTCCTCGAAAAACTAGGTTAAGTGGGTAGAGAGATAGAATGACATTGGGAAGGAACTGTGAGCAGAGAACATAGGAAGGGAGGATTTGGGGAGATATCTGGAAAGAATACAGAAGGATAAGAACTTGGGATAGGGGAGAAGAGGGTGGGTGGTGGTCAGAGGGCATACAGATTTAAAGAATGTGGATAGGGAAGGATGCTGGTTAGGAAAACAAAGCTTATAATTTAGAAAGGGCAAGAGTCTGAGATTGCATGGCTTGGCTATATGGAAATCTAGATTTTAGGGCTACATTATCTCCCTAAAACCCCCTCGTTCCTCCATCAGTACCTCTTACCTTCCCTCCCATGAGTTTCCTCTCCATCTGCTCTCTGCCTGGATATGTAACCAATTCCTTTTCTTCCTTCAAGTGCCATCCCCACCACACCTGATCCAAGACAATCCTAACTCTTCTTGCCTGTGTCTGCAGCTTCTAGTGGTGCTCGTGGGTTGAAGGCAAAATTTGAGTCCATGGCTGAGGAGAAGAGGAAGCGGGAGGAAGAAGAAAAGGCACAGCAGATAGCCAGGCAGCAACAGGAGAGAAAGGCCCTGGTAAAGATGAGCCACGAGTCTAAGCAGCCAGTGGACACTGTGAGAGAGCCAGAGGTGCAAGCACCATTGCCCAAGAAAATCTCTTCAGAGGTGAGTGCTTTGCCTTCTTTGGTTTACATCCAGGATTCCTTGCCCAGATAGCCTAAGGAGTCCAAATCATTAGAAGAAAATAAGGAACAGGCCTCTCTGGTGTTAGGCAAAGTCTATAACTCCTGTCTCCATCTTCAGGAAGATTGGGCCTCATATATACCAAAATGTTAGAGGGAGAAAAAAATCAAGATTTACATAGACCAAGATTTGCATATTTGGCTGTGCAGCCAGTCATTGCTACAGGAACAAGAGGAAGGAGTTTTCACTTCGGGTTGGAGCCCATCTAGAAAGATGATTGATTTGGATTGGCAGAGACAGAAAGAGAAGTGTAAGAGAGAAGACTGATGTTTGTGTACTTACAAGAGCAATGCTTCATTCTCCACAGGCCTGGCCTCCAGCAGGGAGTTGTCTATCATCAGAGCCTGAACCTGTGAGAACAAGTGGAGAACATCCAGTGCCTACCCTGCCCTTGAGGCAGAGTCCCCTGGAGGTGAGTAGAGCCCCAAAGATCTTATGTCCCTTTCCCATCTGCTCATGTCCTAGAAACGTGGGCCATATGAAAGTGACCAACCATGATGGTTTGTCTGGTACTGTCCTGGTCTTAGCACTGAAAGTCTTGCATTCTGGGGGTCACCCAGTCCTGGGCAGATCAGGATAGTTAGTCATCCTAGCTGTGGTATTATCAACAATGTGTTTTTCTTCAATCTTTTCCTGGTCATTCAAGGAATCAGACTTGATTTCTATTTCCCTCTCTTCACACGGTCTACATTCCCCTCCTATCACCTCTTGGTAGATGTTTCGAGTGGGTAGGTATGGGAGGAGGTCAAGGAATAAAGATGGATGAAAGCCTGTGTTCCCTAGGAAAGTCTACTAATTGCAGGTGAGTATGGAGGGTAGAAGTGGTAGGATGGTGATAGGTGGGGTCTTAGCAGTCCTCCATTGGGAAGTTTTGGAGAGGCAACTCCTGGCGGGTAGAAGTTGTTCTGATCCACATGATCCCTTCTCAGGATGAGGAGCCCCCGGCCCTGCCTCCCAGGACTCTGGAAGGCCTGCAGCTGGAGGAAGAGCCAATATATGAAGCAGAGCCTGAGCCTGAGTCCAAGCCTGAGCCTGAGCCTGAGCCTGAGCCTGAGCCTGAGACTGAAAATGACTATGAGGATATTGGAGACATGGACAGATATGAGCAGGATGGTGAACAAGACGGGGACTATGAGGATGTACTTGAACCTGAGAATCCCTCTTTTGCTTCCACTATGGCTGGTGAGTGGTGGGGGTGGGAGAAGTAACTCCTGCATTGGGTCCAGTCCAGAGGAGGGCAAAAGGAAGAGGAATTCCCCCATTACCCAGAAGGACCTGTTTTCCTTCTCCATGTTGGTGAGACCATGTTTATATTTCTCTTTATGCAGAATCATCTGGCTACTCAGCTGGGGCTGGAGCAGGAACCTCAGCAATAGCCCTGTATGATTACCAAGGAGGTAGGTTTGCAGTGGCCTGAGGGGTCTGGTGCCTGGAGGCCCTTACTATAAGAGAGGGAGATGGATTCTGAGGGAATCCATCTGAGGGAAGGACCCAGGACCCAGGATTGGCATCAAGAAGAACAGTGCCCTTGTTTCCCTGAGGTTTGAAGTGTGCACAGGAATGGAGGGATTACTGTCTGACCATCCTAATATCCTATCCATTTCCTCTCCAGAGGGAAGTGACGAGATTTCCTTTGATCCTGATGACATCATCACTGACATTGAGATGGTGGACGAGGGCTGGTGGCGGGGACGTTGCCGTGGCCACTTTGGACTCTTTCCTGCAAATTATGTCAAGCTCCTCCAATAACTGGCTCTCCCCCTCTCCTGCACTGTGACTTCCCATGTCCAAAGTGGTTCTGCCTTCACCCCTGCCCTATTCCTACTATGAGTGTCATGAGTTGCCTGAAATTCTAGAGAGACCTTCCTCTCCTTCTCCACTAGGGATTGGGACAGAGACAGCATGAGGAAGGGGTCTTCTTCCCCCTCAGTGTCCTTTCTACCCTACATGAGCTCATGGACATGAGGTCCTGTCTCCTTACCCATGAATACTCTCTCAAATACCCCAAGTTCTGCCTTCCTCTGTTTGTGAGCTCTGAGCTTCCTAGTTTGCTTACATGGGAAGGTATGTCTAGATTGTCTAGTTTGCTCAGCGATATTGTTTGCCCACTTTCCTTTTCTGCAGAGATTTTTTTTAAATCTTCTCTCTGCTCAATCTTAAATCAGAAATAAAGTGGGACTGTGGCTCATTTGTATACTGAGGTAAATAGTACTTTTTATGCAACCCTCAATGGCCTTACTCTCATGGCTCCAATTCTCCTTCCCTCTCTCATGTGTATCCAGAAGAATCCCTCCTGCCATTGTCCATTGCCCTGCACCCTGTATATCAAGGGTTGAATCTTCTCCTTAGATTGTACTTAAACCTAATCCCAAACAGTTTGGCCTGGAAAATGGCAGTAAGATGAGGGGCCAGAGGACTAGGAAGTATCCACATTAAGGCAGTTCAACTTCTACTGGCTTTAGCAGTTGTGAGAGCTTCCTGGGAATAATGACTGCATTCTTTTAGGACATAATGCTTCTTTCTTTTTTTTAAGTTTGTTTATTTATTTGAGAGAGAGAGAAAGAGAGAGAGAAAATCTCAAGCATGCTCCACACTGTCAGTGCAGAACCTGATGTGGGGCTTGAACTCATGAACCATGAAATCATGACCTGAGCCAAAACCAAGTTGGACACTTAACTGACTGAGCCACCCAGGCAACCCAAGACATGATTATTTTGAGGAAGAAACACAAATTTGAGAACAGAAAGGAGGAAAAGGGAGGTTTGGTCAGCAAAAAAGACTAAAGCTAAAAGAACATAGGCTCCAATGAGGTATTAAGGGATTTAGAGTCAGTGGCAGTGGCCTCTACTAGAGAAAGTCCAGGCTTCCTTGTAGCTGAGTGACTGAAATTGATGGCCATGTAAGAGGGTAGATAGGGGACCCTCATGAATGTTCTGTGTCCAGAGCCAGGGCCAAGGGTGATAGGAAAAGAGGTGAGTACATTTAAACAACTACCGGTGGGCAAAAATTAAATCACCAAGCAAATTATGGGGATGAGAAAGAATGAGAGGCCTGGGTATGGTGTTTTGTTGTTGTTGTTGTTGTTGTAATTTTGTTTTGTTTTTTTTTTGCTTGTTTGTTTTTCAAGACTTTTTTTTTTCTGGGCCATTGGGCTCAGCAAAGTCTAATAGGAGATCCTAGACAAAATCAAAATAAAAGTCAGGGATTTGGAGGCAAAGATGAAGAAAGCAGTGGACTCAAGGAGGAGCTAGGATTAATGACTAAGATCCATAATTGTTCTAGGACTCCATAAAATTGGTGAGTTCCTCATGTGCCAAGAGCACTGCATCCCTTAGGCTCGTTCCTTGGTCCTCCTTCAAGACACGCACTCCTTTGTTTCCACAATGACCTCGCTGCCAGTGAATCACAGATCTGTCTCTAGACCTAACTTGCAAGAATCACTCAGATTCCCAGAGTGCAAAACAGCTTTTATTGCCACTTCTAGAGACAGTGGGATTTCCAGCACACAGAGGTAAGTCACCATAGATGTATACAATCTCATTCTTCACTCAATTTGACTCGATATCACATATGGATCAGACTTTCACAGTGGTTTTCCTGTCCCATCTTCAACTTCCACCTTGGTTTTCACTTTTCCCTTCATTGTAAGACAGAAACTTCCTTTCCGCTTCAGTTCTACAGACTTCACCCTCCATGTCTGGCTGGTCTCTACTCCAGATTGATTTTCTTATCAAGGTATCTGTTCATAGACACCTCCCTGTCCAGATTCCTAGTCCTATTCCTTTTCACTCCCCTCTGCTGCTTCTTCCTCTGAAGCAATGTCTAGCTATCTTGCCTCTGTCAGATAATTCTGCTGCTCATGCACCTCAACCTAGCCTCATCTCATGAATCCAGTCATTTTTCTGTCCAGTCCATAGCCTCTCTAAAAGGTTTCCTTTTTGCTCCAACTGCCATCTCACCATAAAATGTGCTTGTTTGTGTAGCCTGGTGGATACATGTAGTACCCTGGTTTCCTGCAACATATACAATTAGATATCTTATAAAATGTGTTTGATGATGTTAATCAGTTTAATTTTGCTCTGAAGGCAACAACTGGGAAAATAAGAGTAACTGTAAGTGTGCAATCTACAGAGCCATATGGGCAGTCTCCTGGCTGCTCTCCTGGACCCTGGGCTGCCCAGGTGTGAAGGAAAAGCCCTCTGCTCTCCTCCTTTCTCTATATTTTTCATCCACCTAACAGCAGCCTCTGATTTTTCTCTCCCTTGGTGAATAGCTCCCCTTTATCCCTTTTTCTTATAAAAGAAGAAACCCAGAATGGATGTTAGAAGCTTTCTTTCTCCAGATAGGAGGGGACTAGATTCAGAACACATGGAGCTGAGACATGGAGAACTCTTCCTTTTCCCACTTAGGTGCTCAGCTGTTTCCAGTTACTCATCTTCACTGAATAAAATCATAGCTCACACTCTAGTTGTATTTTTAGAAAATGGTGCCTTATATACAAATGTGAAATATAAACCAAGCAAAAAGGATTATGAAAAATAGAGTTACATTACCAAATAGTACCAAGTGGCATGTTATAATGAAAAGATGAGCATGCTTCTACCCTGGGACTTGCTTTAATGCCTTCTGACTCTTCTCACTGGCATCATCTACTTCTTTTATACCAACTCTGGACCATGTTCAGAGAGAGAGACCCAGGCAATAACAACTAATCAGATTGATTAGACTCTTTTTGTTAGCTAAATTCTTTGTTCTCTGCTTTCCCACAATACATGTTCTCCTTTTCCCTTCCTTCTCACTTGTTTGAAGACTGCTGGGAGAATGGCACTGATTAAGGTGAGAAGGAAAGAAACACAAGATAAGTAGCTCAACATGCCAGCTTCTGCTATATCTGGAGAGAGCTGAGCTGAAAGGATATATTTTTTTGCACATGACCTAAGGACATAAAGCCACACCAAACAATCAGCTCCATCTGGTTCCCAACTTGAAATTACATCTGTCTAAGACTTATCTAGTAAATAAAGAAGAGCTACATAAAATCATAGCCATTGTAGATACTTATGTAAGATTTTACTGTACTAAAAAGCTTATCCTAAGTTATTGCTACTGGTATGACATTGTTTAGGGTGGTTCTCAGCCCAGAGGGATTTCACTCCCAGAGGATATTTAGCAATGTCTGTAGACATTTTTGGTTGTTACAGCTGTGAGGGTAGGGGGCTACTGGTCTCTACTGCATAGAGGCCAAGGCTGCTGCTAAATTTATGATAACACACAGGACAGTCCCTCATGACAAAGAATTGTTCAGTTCAAAATGTTAATAGTTCTGAGAAACCCTGCTTTAGGGGATGCCAGTTTCTTTTGTGAATTTTTATTTTACTCCTCTTTTCATGAGTATTCACTGTTCGTTACCAAAACTCAACAATATCACCAATTTCTGACAGACTGGAGTCATGAACAGCAATAGATAGGAGCAACTACAGGGAACCACTATATTCAAGTGTGTTCCTTCCTATGATCCCCCACAGGGTACTCAAGTGGTATCTAAGACCTGGTGAGCCACAGAAACCGCGGTGGGCCTTGTCTGGACTTTGCCAAATGGGTGGTCTCTCTGGATTACCCTGTGTATTCTGGCATGACACTGAAGTTGGTGTTAGTGTCTTGAGGTCATCTCAGCAAGCCCAGGCTGGTGTTGGGCTATGCTCTGCTATCCCTAATCCAGACCTAGAATATAATTTTAAGAAGAAAAGAATCTTGACTCTTAAGTCACTTTTGACATGTTTAAAAGTAGGCTTGTGGCTTTTGGTGCTAATTTTCTCCATTAATACAATGTCCCTTTTGGACTTTTCCTCATTTTGCAAGGCTGTCCTTCTGTATGTTGTCAAGATTCCCCACAACAAACTCTGTGACCTCATTTCTGCCTCTCATTCTTTGGCCTGTGGTGTCCTCAAGACTGCTGTGCTTGGTGAAGGTCTCCTTTTCATTGGACTGTGCTTGGACTTCCTGGGGTTGCAGGTGGGGGAATGACTAAAAGAAGACCTGGAGTTAACTGCCAAGACAACCCAGCTCCAGAAGTGTCAAATCATGTGCCCTTCAGCCTGAGTGCCCGGGACACACCTCAGACCAAATCCTGCATTGTCTGCCCCATAAATTTGACAGTGCTCATCAATTAAAACATTCTCCACAAAAACATAGGCCTATACCGGTTATGGCTCTCTCGTCTCCTAGGACTTGGGCTCATCTTTCAAATGGCCTCAAGTTATGTATTTTTCTCCTCAGATTGATTTGCTTTAGAAAAAAAAAGGGGGTTGGGGAGAAGGAAATAAGTTATCAGTATGGTACTTATAGCACGTATACAAGCCATGGCTTAGGAAATTTTTAGACCCCGTGCAACTGCTCAGGTTTAGGACAGTGCATGCTTCATACACCTAGAAAAGCATATATGCAGTTTACAGAAGAAAGTCCTCAAAACCACACTCGGTCCTACTTTCAGTAACTCAGAGGGCGAATCCAGAATGGTGGCATCTGAATCTTTAGTAGGTGTGTCTTCCTCGTGGTCTGGCTCTAAAGGTGGTGACTAAGCTCTCTCGGGCCTGCTCCTGGAGCTGACACATGCTAGTCAGAAGAATTGGGTCAGTCTTATGCTCCACAACGTTGAAAGGACAGGCCTTCAGGTGTTCAGACATGGAAGCAACTTCATTAAACTCCCAGCTCTTGACTTTGGAGAAGAGGCTGCTGAACTGCCAGATCTATTAAGAAACAGAAGTTCAAAAGTGAACATTGGGGCAGTATCCTCGGGCTGGATTTACTTGAAGAGTATAAGAAAATACCTTTCTGTTGTTCATGTTCTTAGCTTCTAGAGAGTGTTTAGTGGCTGCTGCAGACATTTGTTAGTTCCTGCTCCAACATCCAATTCCTAATCCACCCTTCCAATTGATAATCTTCCCAGTCAGCCATGTAATTGTATGGAAATGACTACAGCAATCTGCATATTGACACCCACCCACCACCCTCCCACCAGCAACAGATTACTTCTGGAATAGACACATGGTTCAAATCAGGACAATTAGTATCAATGAGACTTTACCCTAGAACTTTTGCTTGAGATATCAAGAAGCAGATTCTCTTTTTCTTTCTGTACTTGAACTGGGAAACTGCTGTCTTAGGAGCTGCTGGCAGCCGAAAGAGACCACCAAGGGACAACTATGTCTTAGAATGCAGCCACTAGTGAGGAAGTAGAGATAGGATATAGAAAGTAAAAAAGTCATTTTGGGGCATTTTTGAACTGCTAGATCAAATCTTACCTGAAGTCATTACCTGTGGATTTTTTTAGTTATGTGGGCCAAAATTCACTTTATTGTTTATGCCATTTTAAATTGGTATTGTTTAAAACTAAAAGTATCCCAACTGATAAGACTCACACTAGAACAGAAGCCTCAGGAGAAATCTAGGTATCTGGTACACAACCCCCCTTTTGGCCTTTCCACCTAGGATGTGGTGGCAAAGTTACTAGATTTAAAATCTGGTAAGGGTGCCTGGGTGGCTCAGTCAGTTAAGGTTGTGACTTTGGCTCAGGTCATGATCTCATGGTTCGTGGGGCCAAGCTCCATGTCTGACTCTGTGCTGACAGCTCAAAGCCTGGAGCCTGTTTCAGATTCTGTGTCTCCCTCTTTCTCTGCCCCTTCAGATTCTGTGTCTCCCCCTTTCTCTGCCCCTTCCCTGCTCTCTCTCTCTCTCTCAAAAAATGAGTAAACATTAAAAAAAGAATTAAAACCTGGCCATAAGAATAGATATAACCTGATACGCTTTCAACTTGACACTTCAACCTCAGTTTCTTATCATTGTTCCTATGTAAGAAAAATATTTTCTGGGATCTTAGAACTATTTCCCTTTTTACTTAAAAAATCCATTTTAATATGAGCATCCTCTAGCTCCAACTAAATTCTCTTTTTTCCTTTCTAAAAGGAAATTAGTTTGTCCCAAATAATTTTCAATCATTGAATTGGGGACAAACATGAACCAAAAACTAATGGAATTTCTAGTATATAAATTAAATTATTTGCATCTGATTTTATAGAGAAAGATATTAGACAGTTCTAGACTATGCAGTTTCTAAGGGCAGGATCTTAGTCTCATTCATGTTTATTCTTAACATGTGGATAGGTGGAAGTCGGTGTTTATTTAACACATGGATGCAGACCTGGATACATGAAGGAGAGTCTCAGAATTATTTTTTGAAAAAGACGGCTCAAGGAATAAATAATTGAAAACATACAAGATATTTTAAACAACTCTAACTCCCCAGTTCCAGCTTGCACACACCCACATTTTGGGAAGAAATTCAACAGTGAGATTATGGAATTACTGAGCTAAATGGACATCATTAATTTGTGGTTCATATTACCAAATATTTACCATGGGAAAGGATGCTAAGGACATCTCGGATGTGATGAATTAGGAGTTTCACTTCTGTATGGTATAAACTGAAAGAAGTTACGATGCAGGTCAACAAGCATGACGTTATTGGGGAAAAAAGAATAAGATTTTTCTAAAGAGAAAGAGTCTTTGATTTATACAGAAGTTTTCCTGAGAAAGTGAATAGACATTTGAACCAGGAGAGATCAGTGGACCAAATTATTTTAGAATTTCAAAATGCCTTTAAGAAAGGCAAAAATTCTTTTTAAAAAAATTAGTTGATATGGGACTGGGGAGAATTTGTTGGCATACTGTATCAGAGTCCAGGTGGGAAACAGATGGCACACTAAAATTGGGTAGTTTGAAGAGAATTAAAAAAAAAATAATGATATACAAATGTATGGGCAGGGTGTAGGAAAGCCATGAGATATAGTGCAGTATCCAAGCTAGTAACAAACTAGAACGTTAATATCCTAGGCCTAAAAGGGAAGAAGAAAGGAGGTTATTGGATCTGAGAATGAGTAATTATGTGGAGAGAGCCACCTGAAACAGTCACCTTCAATGGAAGGACATGGCCAGTGCTAAGTGTCATGGAGGGGGAGAATGCATGCAGGGAGGAAGCCAGAAGAATAGTCTTCCTCCCTCCCATTTCCTTTTGATACACCCCCATTTGATTAGCCCAATTGGAAGCTGGAGGGCAAGGCTGCTGATTGATGCAGTCTGTAGAGATCAGCCTCCTGGGGGAACTGATCACAGTGGACAGGGTTGGAGAATGAATCATGCGAGCAAGCAGAAGATATCCAGGACATATACACAGAGATAAACAGGTACTACCACGTGTATTGTCATTTATATGTCTATAGGTGTGTCTTCCCTACTGGACTGACCCCCTTGAGTTTAGGGATTATGTCTTATTCCCAGTAACCTAGTACATTGTCAGTGGCTAGTACAGTGCTTGACACATAGAAAGCTCTTACTAAATAGTTGTTGAATGAATGAATAAATGAGTAAGAGTTTACTTGCCTCTCTGTGGACTCTCCAGGAGGTGCCTCCATGAGAATACCTCTTCTTCTTCCACTGTAGGAGGACCATTCCTCTCTCTTGTAACAAAGTAGCACAGATATTTCTCATCAGCACAGACACCTGGGAAAGCTGGGACAGGCTGATGCTGTCCAAGAACCCAGCAATGTATTGCAAAACCTCCAGGGGCAAGCTGGTGAGAGAATTCTGGCTTTTTGCTCCATGTCCTGAGAGATGGTTGTTCTTCTTTCTCTCACTGAGCTCTGAAGCAACCTCTGGCTTGATGGCAAAGGTCTTGAGCTCCTGACTATAAATCACTTTTGCCTTTTGTCCTGGGGGACGGAAATGGTTTTGAATAAAAGTACATCCCAAGTAGGCGAGAGGGCATCGATGCTGGAACCAGCCATTGAGACATGACTGAATGTCTGTGTGGACGTTCTTGAAATGTAGGGGGAATTCATCCCTTCTGAAGAATTTGTTGCAAGTGAAAGTGAAGGCAGAGCTGCTCTTATTATGTCTCCTGGTCACACACTCACTGTGGAGTTCCACATGGAGTCCCCCTGGGTTGGCAGTGGTTAGGAGGTCAGCCAGCACTGTCCCAGAAGAAAATTGTTCTGGCTCAAAATTGTATGTCTGTGTAGCAAAATCCATGAACAGCCCATCAATGCTCCTGGATTCAGAGATGACGTGCCCTTTAAGTTCTCTTTCTAAAGCACACAGCAGGGTGGTCTTGATGAGATCTGATTTGGGCAGGTCCTCCACAGTGATCCCTAAATCTGAAGTATCTACTGCCTTGTGTTCACTTGGCTTACAACTCAACATGGCATCTCCAATACGAGCCCGCTTCCCACAGTAGCTCACAGGAACTTTGAAGGTGTAAACAGTCTTTACTTCCTGAGCCTCAAGTTTGCCATAAACAAAGTCTCTCTCCTTAGGTGTACAAGCAGGCATCTGACCAAAGTGAATAAGCATCCTCCCATTGTGCACCAGATACATATTATAATCCTTTGCATCCACAGCTGTTTTCAGTCTTTCAAGAACACCATCCTGCCAAGGGGCGAGCCCTGTCTTTTCCATGGCTGCATTAAAGTCCTGCTGCTTCTGGTTTTCCTGTGGTTCTTTCTCTTGGAGAGCATCCTCCCCTACCACGTTATTGTCACTGGAAACCTGTTCTTTTCCCGGGCTCTTCCTGCTGTTGCTGTCACAGCTCATTGATGTACTTGTTAAAGCAGAGGCTGCATGCTCTTTGCTGAATATATTTTCCCACTCATCAAACTTGGCCAGGTCCAGCCCTTCTTTGGTTTTGGCTAATGCCTCTCGTTCTTCTTGACTCAGCTCTACCATTTCTCCATTAGTTGCTGACAGAGATCCATGTGGTACCAAACCGGCATCCACTCCACCCACTGCTCCTCCCATTTCCTCCCAAGTGGCTTCACCATTCATTGTAGGTTCCTCCTCAGTGGGCTCTCTAGTTTCTGGGAAAAGTTCTACCATTTTCAAAGATCTGAAAAGGACCTTCTGGTCCTGGAGGGCCAGAGCTGTGTCCAAACACTCCTCACTGGGGGTCTCTTTCATGATGTTCTCGTGAAGCGTTGTTTCAGAGTCCACATTTGGCCAGCGATTCCACTCCATGGAGCAGCAGACCACACTGGCGGGGCATACTTGCAAGTGCTTGGCCAGCTTGTGGCGAGACATGGAAAGGGGGCAGCCATATTCAGAGTTGAGGCATGGAACCTGCTCTAGAGGGCAAAGGAGCTCATGCTCTGCCTCTTTGCACATGTGGAAGGTAGCACCACAGGACAGGTGGCAGTTTATCACCAGACAGGAGACATCAGGCTCCACAGGAATGTGGCAGTGACGGTCGAAGCATTTCTCACAATGCCTGTGCTGCCCAGGTAGAGGCCTGCGTGCCCTACCCTGGGAGACAACAAAGCAAGAGGAAAGAGAAAACAAATGGTGAAGAGAAGCTCTATGCATGCCTGTGACTGTATTTTAACTGGCTTATTTCCTGTTTATACATGCTTATTATAGTAACCTTGGGCAATCTACAAAGTCATAGAGAAGAAAGCAAAAATCACTCATAATCCCACAACCCAAAGATAACAACTACCAACATTCTTTTCTCCTTTTTCCAATAGTTTATTCTATGTATATAGTAAATGTGTTTAGAATAGAAAAAGAAAGAGGTGCCTGGATGGTTCAGTTGGTTAAGTGTCCGACTTTAGCTCAGGTCATGATCTTGTGGTTTGTGGGTTCAGGCCCCATGTTGGGCTGTGTGATGACAGCTCAGAGCCTGGAGCCTGTTTCAGATTCTGTGTCTCCTTCTCTCTCTCTCTCTGCCCCTCCCTGGCTCTCACTCTCTCTCTCAAAAATAAATAAACATTAAATTTTTAAAAAAAGGATAGAAAAAGGAAAAGCTGAATGTAATGGACTACAATGTTGATAATTGCTTTTGAGTATGTGGATTATGGGCGATTTATATTATCTTGTTAATACTATGAGTACAATTCTGCATTCTGCTTTTAACTTGCTGTTATAACATTAGACTAGGCTGTTTTATAAAATGATTCTTTGCAAATTGTCTGCATCATGATAGTGTAATATTCCAGAGTGAGTATGCTGTCATTTATTTAACCAACTACCACCGAGTGCTGGAGGATGGGGGCCATGTCCAGTTTTGTTCACATCTGTATCCCTAGCACCTGGACCATCACAGGTACTCAATTTGCTGAATGAAGGAATTGTCAGCCACTTAGTTTATTTCTGGATGTTTGGGCTTTTCATTTTTAAAGTTTTAGTGAAAGTATTTGCTCACAAATCTTTCTCAGCTCTCTGCTTTTCCCCTACTCCTTGTCAGTTTCTTCTAGTTCTGCTTTAGCGTCTCTAGTTTGGCCAAAAGCCAATAAATATCATCAAACCATAACAGCAAGTCTGCCAGCTGCTTGGGCTATGGGTTAAATGAAGCCAGACTTGGACCCCCGAAAGATAAAACTCCAATACATCACCTGGGTACTTACCATAGCTTCCTAATTTCTTCTTGCTTTGTAAATCTAGGGGAAAACATGAAAATATGAATATGAATTATTAGTAAGAAAAGTATTTTGGGTATGTATATTAACAGGAGCCAAAGAGACTTCACATACTCTATTTCCTTTAACCACCCTCGAGGTAAATGTCACTGCCCCCATTTTATAGTCCAGGAAATGGAAGCTGGAGAAGTTAAATAACTTGTCCAAGGTTACACAGCTGCTAAGTGATGGAATCCTGGGCCATACTAGCCCACAGTCTTCTCACTGACACACAGCTCTCTGGTGGGGCATCTTATCAGGCATGGGATATGTACCTTTTGGTTGCTATAACTTTTCTCCATTGTCTACCAACAGGTGTTCTGACATTCCACCCATCCATGCCTCCCATCACTACCACACACACACACACACACACACACACACACACACACACAAACCTGGCCCAAGTTACCCTTCTAATTTTCTCTCCCACTAGAGCTTCATGCCCACTAACAGGTCAGCCTGATATCCAGCTTGGTCTGGAGCAGTGTACAAGTGTCTGTGATGTATCTACCATCTGTCCTTCAGTCTGCTGAATTCAGCTGTGCTGTGGCTAGAGCAGGGGTCAGATCCCAAGGCCCCAGAAGCAGGCTGAATGGGGACTCTGGTAAGCAGAAGAGAAGACACCCTGCCTTCAGGAGAATGTAGCTCGTTGGCTCAGGTCATCTGATTTTTCCAGAGAAACTGGGGATGCAGATATTTTGTGGTGAAGTATAGTAGTTAGGAGGCTGACTGTGCAAGATTCAACCTGGAGCTACAAGTCCATAGTTGTGAAACTTTGAGAAAGTTACTTAATCTCTTTGTTCATCATTTTCCCCATCTGTAAAGGGAGAATAATAATAGTACCTATCTCATAGTGCTGTTGTAGGGAGTAGACGAGTTAAATACCTGAAACTCTTGTCTCATAGGACATGATCCATACATATTTGCTATCATAAAATAAGTGTTTTATTTTTATTTTTATTTTTTACAACTTTTAAAGTAGGCTCCACACCCAATGTGGGACTTGAACTCATGACCCTAATATCAAGGGTTGTGTGCTCTACTGACTGAGCCAGGCAGGCACCCCTAAAATAAGTGCTTTATATCTCATTATATTGCAAAACATTTTGCTACATAATACATCATGATAAAAATCCTAGGAATTTTAAAGTTGGCAACTAATTTAAATAAAACAAACACAACCTCTATTTGGGCCAAGGAAAAACATGTATGCAAACCTCATAGGATCTGTAGGTTGCCACTTAGCAGCACCTGGTCTAGAGAGTTTGTAGCACAATGTCAGCACTTTGTTAGTCTGAGATGGAGTGGGGCGGGGTAGGGTGGAGTGAGCACTTGAAAGTCGGAAAATACAATATTTTGAAATTTTATTTTATTTTACTTTAGGATTTACCAATTCGTTATGGGTGAATTTTCCTATAACTTAAAAAAAATTTCAAATATACAGGAAAGGTGAAAGAACATATATAATGAACACCCAAATATACTCTACTTAGATTTAAAAGATAACATTTTGCCACTTTTGCTTTCTCTCTCTGCTTTCTCTCCACACACACACACACACACACTTTTTACCAAACTACTTGAAAATAAATTATTGATATCATAAAACCTCATCCCTAAGTACTTCAGTATGTATTTCCTAAGACTAAAGAAATTTTCTTTTGTAACTGCATTAACATCTCACCTAAGAAAACTAAAAAATATTTTCTAATATCATGTAATATGCTGTCTATATTCAAATTTACCCAATTGCCTCCAAAAATGTTTTTAATACTTCAAAAAAATTTTTTTAACTTTGGAACCAGAGTCCCTTTAATAAGGTCAATTTATTACATTTGGTTGGTAAGTCTTTTTAGCTTCTTTTAATTTGGAAAAGTCCCCTCCACTTTCTTTTCCAGAAGAGACAGCCTTAAATCTCAAGGAAATTATATTCAAATTTGTTCATGCATTTGTTTGTTCATCCAGTCCTTCAACAAACATTTGTTGATTACCTACAGTGTGTCAGTAAGGGAGCATAAGTGTCACACTGCTTGTTTAAGTAGTTCTTCAGCATTATTACTAAGAAGGATCAGTTGTGATGCTTGTTAAATCTACAAATCTGTACTGTTCACAATGGCAGCCACCAGCCACATGAGGCTATTTAAATTTAAATTAATCAAAAGGAATAAAATTAATAACTTAGTTTTTTGATCATACTAGCTACAATTCAAGTGTTCAATAGCTACATGTGGTTAGTAGCTACTCTATTGGACAACACAAAACAGAGCATTTCCATCTGCATAGAAAGTTCTATTGGACAGCACTCCTGTGCTGGCTGTACTTCAGACTTAAGTGAGGATTGTATCTGGAATTCACATCCTTAACACATTACCCATCTGATTCTTATGCACTAGGACTACTGAGTGTGAAAGAGGGATCATGGCAGAGAGCTCTATATCCCTAATATCTTGAATCAGGAGGAAGGTGAGAAGTTGCAACCAAGAACTTCAAGTGGATTCAGGGCCCAGGAGAAGACAAATCAAGGTGTTAAAGCCAGAGAGGGAATTGAGCAGAGTGAAGGGCTGTGAGGGCTGGACTGAGGTGGAGAAGAATCAGATTGGGCAAGAGGTCGTCTTTTGGATTCAAGAGTCCAGCTACTGAAGCATTTACCATATAATTTAACATTCAATTAGACTCCTGCTATATTCTAGATTTATCATTCCTGGGGGGGAAAGTCCACCATGGACTTACTGTGGAAATTCATAAATATGAGGCTAAAGCATCTGAATTATTTGGTTGTTCAATAAGGGCCATTTAACACTGTGACTGGGTGTTAACTAGCAGTGGAGAGACAGTGTAGAGGGACTTGGAGTAAGAAACTGCTTCATGGAGGGCGATGAAGCTGCAAGGGCAGGACCGATGGTGTGGAACTAGGCAAGAGGAGGCAGACAGTAGGCATCTCAAGGGAATCACAGCATTTTGGTTTCTGGCTCGAGATGGGGAAAGAGGAGGAGTCAAAGTTGATGCCAAGATTTTGAACCAGGAAGAGAGAATATTGGGTATAATTCAGAGAAAAATAGAAGTCTGAAGAGGGAATTTTTTTTTGGCAGAGGGGGGGAGGGAATAAGCCCTGCAAGTTTAATACGGGTTTTGTGATGACAGATCATGAGGATGGGAAGATGAGGGTAGAAGGGAGAGATGAAAATTTGAGAACTGTTCATTTAGAAGTGAGAGAGGAAGCCATAACTGGAGAGAGAAGAGCAGAGAATAGGCATCTGAACCGTGAAGTACACAGCTGAGTATGACCATTTTCAAGACAACGGGGAGAAGTAAAGCCAGAGGAGAGATCAGAGAGCTAAGAGTCAGAGCCGTGTGGCCCCATGTAAAGGAAATGGTGAGCTATAGCCTAGAATGCTGCCTCAAGATTCAGAACAATGATAACAATGCCACTGCTCATGGCAGATCCCCAAAGAGCTCTTGCCAGAGCAAATGTGGCATTTCAGCTGTGCGGTGGGACCCTTGCCACGCGAAATGTGGTGTTTGCTTGGAGGGGAGCGGGAAGCCATTAAACACACATTCCAATATTGGCAGGGCCTGTGGCCTGGCTGGGAGAGTATGATCATCTGCTTTCTATTCATGAAAGACACTCATGAATAAAGATGCTGTCTGGATGATTCAGAGTCCCCTCCTGGTTTTTAGGTGGGAAAGAAAAGGCAGATCATAAATGGAATAAGGCTAAGTGAAAGAAGCTATTGGCAGCAGGACTGTCCAACTTCATATTTGCCAGCCTGGTTCTGTCACAAAGTTGAGACCAGTTTCTGGGAAGGGAAAAGCAGGCCTAGCTAATTCTGTGTTCTCTATGTGTGTGGTGACAACTCAGCCCCAGGAGCAGCCCCACCAGTTTGGATGGAGGGACAGTGGTGATGAACTCTAAGCCCAGTCGTTTCTTATCCTTCAGCATTATAAAGTATGGTTTTATTTGGAACAGTGCTATTGAAACCGAAAACGTTTGTGGTGGAGCCCTATTGCTCTCCGTGTCTTTGAAGTTACTTGAAAATATCCCTTTAAGAGAAAAAAAAAAATGCATGCAGGAACAAAGATGCCTTTTCTTTTGTTTGTTTTGTTTTTAATGATGCTATTTAAAGATCTTCTGCCAGGCTCTGGAGCTACACCAAATAAGTGACTTTGAGAGAGGACATATACTGAGCAGAAAGACAGTAAGTGGAGACCACTCTTGGAGAAGTTTGACAGTGAAGGGGAGAAGAAAGATAAGTACAGCATAAGGGTGTAAAAAATCATATCTGAAGCTTTTGTTGTATATCTAGGGGAAATTGTTCCCACTGAGATAAAGGACAATCCAAAATTCTTGACTGTCTAATTATTTCTGGGTAAGCATTGTGACCAATCATGCTGGTTTGCCTGGAACTCTCTTGGTTTTAGCTCTGAAAGTTCAGATGCCAGGAAACCTCTTAGTACCAGACAAACTTGAATACTTGATTGATCATCTTAGATTGTAGCCAGCTGGTCTTGCCCCAAATTGATCAACTTATATATATCATTGGTTATCTTGTGACATAAAATTATTTGTTCTCCTAATCTCTGTTCCAGCGCAGTGACTGGATACTTATCCTTCACGGTGTTTTTCTGACTTTCCTAGATGGAGTGATTTTTCTGCATTTTGGACGTCAGGGAAAAAGAGAAATAAGATTTTAGTGCCTACCATGTGCTTTAAGTAATATTTCATTTAATCCTCCCAACAGCTACGTGGTGTGGTATTACCCTTTACACTTTACAGTGGGACACAAAGAGGCCTGGGTTTGTCTGGCTTCAAACTCTGTACTCTTTGCTACATCACACTGTGTCTCTCAGAGACCCACAGAGACAGGTGGTCTATCCCCATGATCTGGAAAGAAAGCAAGCCTGTGACTAGAGCTCATCAGGGAAAGAGCCTCCCTTCCTCCAGCTGGGGCACAGAAAGGTGTCTACATATATAATCTTTCCAGACTGTAGAGGAACTGGATATTCTTCATTCAAAGGAAGCACTTCATCCCTCTGATGACTTTTTTTGTTTTTTTGTGGTTTTTTTGGTCCTCGTCTAGACCATATTCCATACTGTGCCCCATCTGGACAGAGGAAATATGAGAAGTATCCAGCTCCCATGGCTTTGCATTTGAGGTAGTAAAAATATGAAAGTAAAGTTTTCAGGTTAGAATCTGTAGTATAATATAGATTCTGAGATTTAAACTCAAAAACCTACTAAATTAAAGCACATACATTATAGAAACTCTTAACTGTGGAAAAAGCTGACAAAATTCAATGAAAAAAAACAATATATTTTTATCCAGGTGCCATTTCCTCCTCAGTTTCTATGTTCCTACGTTCACCTTTAAATTATTACTTCCTGGGGTGCCTGGATGGCTCAGTCAGTTAAGCATCTGACTCTTGATTTTGGCTCAAGTCATGATCTCGTGGTTGGTGAATTTGAGCCCTGTGTCAGGCTTTGTACTGACAGCACAGAGCCCACTTAGGATTCTCTCTCCCTCTCTCTGCCTCTCTCTCTCAAAATAAATAAATAAACTTAAATAAATACATTCTTACTTCCTGTCTGAAAAGGCAATACATTCTCTCCTCTTAAAAATGAACTTCAATCAAGTCTATGGTCAAAATATTCTCTGAGGGGCACCTGAGTGGCTCAGTTGGTTAAGCGTCCGATTTCAGCCCAGGTCATGATCTCACAGTTCGAGAGTTCCAGCCCCATGTCGGGCTCCGTGTTGACAGCTTGGAGCCTGGAGCCTGCTTCAGATTCTGTGTCTCCCCCTCTCTCTGCTCCTCCCCTACTCATGCTCTGTCTCTCTCTGTCTCTCGAAAATAAATAATTGTTAAAAAAATTTTTAAAAAACTCTCTGAAACACTTTCCCCAAATTATGTTTTAAAGTTCCCCGAGATAGAGGAGACAGCAGTCAAAATAATATAATTTAGACTTAAATAGTTAAAAAAAAGTCTACACAGTACTAGATTTTACTGGTTGTACCAGATGCAGTTATCCCTCTAGATAGAGGAGACAGCAGTCAAAATATTATAATTTAGACTTAAATAGTTAAAAAAAAGTCTACACAGTACTAGATTTTACTGGTTGTACCGGATGCAGTTTAAGTGGAACATGGGTAGGTGGAAGGACCAGGTACATGAGTTTAAGTGATGGATATTTCTTTACAAAAACAGGAGATAAGTTAGAACCTGGCAGGGGAGAAACGTTTGATGCAGGTTGTGGTGCTGTGTGGGCCACACAGAAAGGAGTAAATTCATAAGAAAAGGCAAATAAGCTAGAACAGTGGCCCTTAAAGAGACCTACATACTGACCCACAGTGTCCGCATTACCTAGGAACTGGTTATAAATGTAAATTACTGGGCCCTACCAAATCAGACCTACAAAATCAGAACTACTAGATCCAGCTGATTCTGTGGTAAGCTCAAGTTTAAGAACCACTGAGCTAGAAGCTGGTTGATTTTGTGCTTTCGGTCACAAAGGAACTACTGCCCAGTTAGGTAGGAAGACCTTGGGAAGAGAGCTGAAAGGGCAGTGGGCAGTTCTGTCCATTTCTTCCCATCTCCACCACCACTGCCTGGATCCAAGCACCATCGTGCTCATCCAGTCTGGTACAAAAGCCTATAATCAGTCTCACTCTTCCCATCTTGTGCTCTGTAATTCATATTCATGAGAAGAAAGAGTAATTTCAGTAACTTTTAACACTAGGTCATTATTCCCACTTAGAATCTCCAGTGGATTCTCATCACAAGGAGTAAATTCTAACACCCTTTTCTTGGCCCACAAGGCCCTGCATCAGTGTCCCCTACTGGCCACCTTTAACTCATCTCTCCTTTGAGCACTTAGTTCTAGTCTTGTCACTTAGTCCAGTGTAGGGACTTAGTGCTGGTTCTTTCTACCAAAATTCTCCCTTTACTTGTGTTATGGGCTCCTTCTTGCTGTTTAGATTTCAGCTTATATGTTACCAATAGTGGAGACCTTACCTGACAGTAAGGCCTTACCTCAATATAAAGTAAATACATGAACACCGTCATGTATTAGCTAAGTAATTTTTGACAAGTTAATTTCCCTAAAGCTAACTTATTCATTGGTAAAATGGAACTTGTAATAAACCATAGGATTACAACAAATGAGATAAAGCATAAAAAGTGTCACTCAGTTGTTAGTCCTTCCCCTATGAGGAAGGTCATTCCCATGGTCACTTCTGCATCCAGGTCTTTATGTCTTCCTATTGCATCACTCCTGTGCTCTTGGCCGGCCTTTCAGTGTTCAGTTCTCCCTCAATGCCAATGTAGCTTATGTTCCGCTGCCTGCTTAATCATCTTCAAACCCCTTTTAAGAAAAAATTCTTCCTTTAGTCTCAGAAGAATGTGAGTCCCCCTAAATTCCCCCCACTATGGAGCCTTGTATTCACAACATTCATTCCTGAAGGTCTTAGGAATTCAAACAGTCCTGCATCCAGGCCGGAGGACCTTTCAGATGTCACTAAGGCAGATTGACGTATCTTTATTTCCTAGGCCCAAGTTTGTCATTTTTATTATTTACCTACATACATTATCCTGTTCATTAAACAAAAAGGGAAGGTGTCAGCTAAAATTGGCTTCTCTCTTGCATTGGGCTGCAGGGACAGTACCCCCTAAGGGAAGTTGCTGTGATAGAGAGCTCAGGGATGAAGGCCATTGATGGAGCAGAAGTTATCTGGCCTGGAGAGTGTGTTCAGGTAGGAGAAGGGCTCTGACTGGAATACCTGAGGAGAACACGATGCTCCTCAAGGAATGTAGACAATAGTTTCTGAGACACTGAGAGAGTGAGTATAGCCAATGTGTTCCTGAAACTCCATGTTTATTCAATAGGATTGAACTGAATGAAATCAAATAGAACCCTAAAGAAAACAGCATTTTGAAAGAGCTGGTTGAGTGCAATTTGAAACAGATTTAGGAGGAAATTTGTATTGATGTCAGATGTATGCTAATTTGAGGCTTTTTTTTTTTTTTAAGAAAGAAAAAGAAATGTTTCAATGTTATTAGGTGAATGTAGCCTTAACTGAATGAAAAAGACTTCTGCAGGTTTGAGTTATAACAGATGCTCTGAATGTTGCCAGAATTGTTTTCAGGAGGTTGTAGGACTTGTTCTAAATCCTCGAAGTCCTAAATGAGAAATCCAGATCAGGCACATAACCACAAATCCTCTGCTCTGGAACTTCTCAATCTTTCATGTGTGCAGGAATCACCTGAGCAATCTTTTTAAAATGCAGATTTGGAGCTGGTAGGATTCAGGTGGGGCCCAAGAGTCTTAAAAGCTCCTGATAATGTTGATGGTCTAAGAACCTCACCTTGAAAGGAAAGTGTCTAGTTTAACCTCATCATTTCATACAAGAAGCTGAGGCCCAGAGAAAAGTAAAGTGTCTCGCCCTTGCTTCTCACCTTGATGTAATAGTGAGAATTCTGTGGAAACCACAAGGCCACACAGAGCTACCTGTGTCGTGGTGGTGGCCAAGGGCATGTGGGTAGCTTACATGGAACCAAGGGCAAAATAGGACAGAGCGTGGAAGAATGAGGAAGAGGTGGTGCCTGACTGTCACTGGCCAACAAGGTCATGAGAAGGCATATAACAGGTATATTTAAATCACTGACTCAAGCAAAAGAGAATGGGATTAACAGATAATAGCTTTAACATTCTTTACTATAATTTTAAAATTAGTAGGCAAACAGGGTTGATGTCAGGGAGATATTTTTAGGCAAGGGCCCCTTTCGGCACCCCTCACATGATATCAGCAACTAACTATTTTGCCTCCTCATGTGGCTGGCCCTGGCGATAATTATTTATTCCTGAGCTTTATCTTCAGTGGAAGTGACAAGGTCAAAAGTTAAAGATCAGAGATATTCTTCAACTCTTAACCTGTTACCATCTTGATTAGTTACTTTAATCATACATTATTAACCTGTTCCCCTGGAATGGCGATATTTAATTCTAGGGAAAGAAAATGTATAAAATTAAATACTAAAGTAATCCCTTTGCCTCTTGAGATTTTAACACAACCAGTTGACTGATGATAATTCCCATATCTGGGTCCACAAATCCTGGGCTTCTGGACTATGATTCCAGCATTTTCATTATACCCAAGTTAATTCTCATATCTGGTGCTTATGTTATTAGTGTCAGTATTTTTAATTACCATTTTGTATTGGCCAAGAAAGTGCTAATTAGCCAGATTATCTTGGGGTAGCTGTGAGGCAGCCTGTATGCTTGGTTACTCCTAAACCACCATGCCCCAGTGTTGCCGGCACAGCATCCCAGTACATACCTTGAAGACCTTTGTGCTGTGGAAACCCTCACAAAACTAAATGACGTTAGTCAGTTCTATACACTACACTGCACCTAGCAAACAGGAGTAATTATAATCTAGACATTTACAGCACAGTTATGGCATACGTCTGGAGGTTACAGAGGCAGGAAGGAAGGAATCCAGGAGTTAGGGTATCTGGGTAGGTCTCCTTTTACTTGGCATTGGTAGCTTTAGTCTGTACACTGCAAAGTTCGGAGTGTACAGAATCCCTTTTGCTGCATAGGCTACTTCCTAGGATGTCCTTAGCTGAACTTTGAACATTAAAGCAAGGCCCAGAGGGAAACAAGAAAATAAAAACACTGCACCCTTACCCCTGATAATTTATTTGTGCATGCAATGCTATGCTATTTGTGCATGCAATGCTATGCAGTTATTTCAAAACCTAGAAATAATCTGCATTTTAAAGCTTTTGATATCTCAAGTATCATTCAGCATTTTCCTTTTGTCCCCCTGGATGTGCAAGCTCCAAGTTTGTAACAATTTTCAGTTTGTGTGCAAAAGCCCGTATAAACTTGTCAACTTGTAAAATACTTTCACTTCTATTCCATGGATGCGTTTTGGATTCGAGATTTGGAGAGGAGAGAAACACATTTAGGGAATATTGTTAAAGAAAAACAGGTTTTAAGCTCTATGAACAGAGTTTAAATAGTACATGCAGTGAACATAATTGTGCTACATTATTGGTAGTGTGACACGGGATGAAATTTAAGGTACATAGAATGACTTGCAGTTAACGTAGCAAATGCTGATTGGTGAAATGATCATAGCTTTTGGACTTTAGAAGATAGAAATCCTGGTGTCTGGCCCTTCTACCTATTCCCTCACCAACTACTCCACCCTGTCCCAACACCCTCCCCTACATCACTACTGTATAACTTTAGAGATATCGCCTAGCCACTGGTTGATTGTAGAAGGAAGATCATAAGCTGTCAGAAAGCAGGTAATTTCTTCCTGCTCTAAGATTTTTGATTTGAAACAAGAGTTTACATATGGCGGAGTCTCATTCTCAAAGCCAACCCCTTTCTCCACCACATCTAACTAATTCGCTTGACAATCTTCTTGCTCAGAGCAAAAAGGTGATGGGCAGCCCAGCTTCTAACTCCATGTTCACCACTCCAAACGTCCCCCTGGTGCACCTGCTCACGTTTAAACAGCTTACCTTAATGGCACAGGCTGAGTCAGCATCTGCTCCACCTGTGTCTCTTGAGTGTGAGCAAGCAGATCGCAGGAAGTGGCCGGGGTGCATCCGCTGCAGCCGAGGACAGAGTTCTGTTGAGGAGGCAGGGAAAGGAGAGAAAACTTCAACAGAAATAGTTCAAGTGTTTCGAAGTTAAAAATAAAACTATATCACAAGGGGCAATGTGACCAGGCTCAGCTTACGATTTTTTTCTTTCCCCTGTATTCATCAACACTGGGTCTCTACTGGAGTAGCATTTAGCAGGGGAAGCCGGAAGGAAAGTGAGCTTTTATATCAATAGGTTTTCTTTCCCTTGAGGAAGGAGGCAAATCTTTTTAAGAAGGATCATTTTCAAGGCCGGAGCAGCCTCTCAGACTGCTGTGCATGCAGTCGGCATGTCCAGCTGTGCTCACTGTGGCTGGTGGAGCATTCAGGCCAGGCTGCTGCTCTAATTATAACCATGCTTTTCACCTAAACCCATCACTGGCTGAAGCAGCAACTTGTGCAAGTGACATGCGGTCCTGTTTCTGTTTCTCCTATTTCTTGTCATGACAAGTAAGTGGCTGTCCTCCCCTGGCCTTCTTTCCCCCACGGCTGGGAAAGGGAGGGTTTGTAAATCATAAACCGGGCACAGAGTTAAGTCCAGCGTGAGAGAATTTGAGGTAGTTGGAGGCTTCACTTTTACTTTGTCCAGCTTCCTCTTTTTACAGATGAAGAGACAGAGGTTTAGAGAAGTAAATTGTCCATCCAAGGTCACACAGCTGGCTGGTGGACAAGCCAGAGGAAAGACTCAGTTCTTCCAACTCCGAGTCTGGGGCTCTTCTTTACTTCCTCTTCAAAGAAACCTGATTAGCTATCTTTTAAGGAAAGAAAATATAAAATCCTGACTTCGCTAATTTATGTATGTGGCCGAATTACTTAACCACTCTTTACCTCAGTTTTCTCACTTGTGGAATGGGGATGAAAATACTTGGTGTGACTATGTGTTAATGAGCTTACACATTAATGTATTAATATATGTAGAGCACACAAATGATGCCCGGCACATCCTAAGTGTTCACCAATGCTTTTATTTGAATATATGGACCAAAACAGATACTGAATTCCCCTTTCCCTTGATTCTTCCATGCACTTATGTCCACATAGGTAAACTTATTTGGGGGTGAAAACTAGCAGTTGAAAATTATAAAAATTTTACACATTGATCTTGTATCCTGAAACTTCGCTTAACTTGTTTATTAGTTCTAATAGTCTTCTTATGGATTCCTTAGGATTTCCTATATACAAGATCGTGCCATCTGTAAATAAAGATATTTTTACTTCTTCCTTTCTAATTCAGATGCCTTTTATTCCCTTTTCTTGCCTGACTGCACTGCCTAAAACTTTCGGCACTATGCTGAACAAGAGTGGTGAGTGTGGCCATCCCAAATTTGTTTCCTGTTTTTTTTTTTTAAATATTTATTTATTTTTGAGAGAGAGAGAGAGAGAAGGAAAAGATCAGAGAGAGACAGAGACATAGGCTTCAAAGCAGGTTCCAGGCTCACACTTTCAGACCAAGAGATCATGACCTGAGCCAAAGTCGGACGACTAACCGAGTGAGCCACCCAGGCACCCCTCTTGTTTTTGATCTTAGGGGAAAAGCATTCAGTCTTTTGTCATTAAGTATGATGTTACTTGTGGATATTTTGTAGATGTGGATATTTTGTAGTCTTGATCAAGCTGAAGAAGTTGGAAAGTTTATCCCAGTTTGTTGAGTGTCTTTTTCATGAAAGTGTGAAGAATTTTGTCAAATGCTTCTCTGTGTCTATCAGATGACGTTGTGGCTTTGTCCTTTATTCTATTTATATGGTATAGTACACAGATTTTTTTTTTTTATGTTGAATCAACTTTGCATTTCTGGATGAACCCCACTTGGTCTGGTATATAATCCTTTTTATACGTTGCCAGATTTGGTATTCTATTTTGCGAAGGATTTTGCGTCTATATTCATAAGGGATATTATTCTTAATGTTTTTATGTCTTCATTCTGTTGTGGTATCAGAGTAATGTGGTCTCATAGAATTGAGTTAGAAAGTGTTCTCTTCTGGTTTTTGGGGAGAGTTTGTGACAGACTGTTGTTAATTCTTTAAACATGTGGCAGAATTCAGCAGTGAAGCCATTTAGGCCTGGACTTTTCTTTGTGGGAAGTTTTTGATTATTAACTCAATCTCTTTATTTGTTAAAGCTCTATTCACAATATTTCTATTTCTTGTTTAGTCAAATTTGGTATTTTGTGTCTTCCTAGGAATTTTTCCATTTCATCTAAGCTATCTAATTCATTATGAATAATTGCATAATTTTATAATTTGTATAGTATTCCTTTACAGTGCTTTTTATTTCTGTAAGGTTGGTAGTGACATCATCTTTCACTTATGATTCTGGTAATTTGAGTCTTCTTTTTTATTTATTTTCTTTTGTTTTTGGTAAATCTATCTAAAGATTTATCATTTTTTTTATCTTTTCAAAGAACTAACTTTTTTTCCTTTCAATTATTAAAAAAATTTTTTGAGGATGGTTGACACACAATGTTACATTAATTTTAGGTATAAAACATAGTGATTCAACATCTCTATACTCAAGTGTAGCTACAATTTGTCACTGTACATTGCTATTACAGTACTAGTGGCTATATTCCCCATGCTGTCGCTTTTATTCCTGTAACTTAGTTAATCCATAACTTAGTTAATCCCTGTGTCTCCCTCTCCCTTTCTCCCATTTTGCCTGTCACCTAAGCTCCCTTCCCTCTGGCAGCCACCAATTCGTTCTCTATATTTATAGGTCTTATTTGTTTGTTCATTTGTTTTGTTTTTAGCTTCCACTGATAAGTAAAATTGTATGATATTTGTCTTTTGTGACAACATGGATGGGTCTAAAGGGTATTATGCTAAATGAAATAAGTCAGACTGAGAAAGAGCGAACTTTTGATTTCATTGACTTGCTGTATTGTTTTTCTATTCTTTATTTGATTTATTTCTGCTCTAGTGTTTATTTTCTTCCTTCTGCTTACCTTGGACTTAGTTTGCTTTCTTTTTCTAGTTTCTGAAGGTATAAATTTATTGATTTGAGGGCAAATCTAAGGAAATAGTAAAAGGATCAGTGGTTGCTAGAGGTTAGGGGAGAGAGAGGGATAAACAGGTAGAACACAGAGAATTTTTAGGGCAGTGAAATTATCCTATATGATACTATAATGATGGATACATGTCATTACACATTTGTCAAAATCCATGTAATGTACACCACTGAGAGTAAACCTTGACGTAAACTATGGACTTTAGGTGATAGTATGTCAAAGTAGGTTCATCGATTGTAATAAATGTACCTACCCCTCCTGATAGTGGGGGAGGCTGTATATATGAGGGAGCAGGGAGTATATGGGAAATCTCTGTACCTTCTGCTTGATTTTGCTATGAACCTAAAACTGCTCTAAAAAATAAAGAATATTAAAAAATCAAAAGTAAAAAAAAAAAGTCAAAAAATGTCACAGCCTAAGGGCCAATGTCTCTCTCCCAGGTCTGCAGTCTTGCTCCGCAAGATCCCTCTGCAGTGATCCAGAATGTGATGGGTAACAGAGACCTGCAATCCTGCTATTGCTAGTGTCTGTTAGTCTCCTCAGTAAATATTGGTCTAGTTATTATTATTATTATTATTATTATTATTATTATTATTATGTACCAGATTATTCACGTAATTTATTCCATGATTTATTAATTATTTAGAAATGTACTCTTTAATTTCTAAATGGAGAGAGAAGTTGAAGTTTCTTCTAGTTAAATTGCCTTACGACTTAAAGAAAATGCTGCTTATATGTTATTGATTCATTTAAGTTTGTTAATATATGCTTTGTGGTCTAGTACATGACCATTATGTGCTTGAAAATAATGTGTATTCTCTATCATTTGGATAAAGAAATCTACTTCTCTTAAGGCAAGCTTATTCACTGTATAGTTAAAAACCTTCTCTATGCATACTGAATTTTAATCTGTTTGACTTATCAATCGTTAAGTGTTGTATTAAAATGTTCCATTATGGAGCGCCTGGGTGGCTCAGTTGGTTAAGCATCAGGTTTAGGCTCAGGTCATGATTTCACAGCTTGTGGGTTCGAGCCCCACATCGGGCTCTGTGCTGACAGCTCAGAGCCTGGAGCCTGCTTCAGATTCTGTGTCTCCCTCTCTCTCTCCGCCCCTCCCCTGCTCATGCTGTCTTTCTCCCTCTCTCTCTCAAAATTAAATAAATATTAAAAAATAAAAATAAATAAAATGTTTAATTACGATTATGTGTTTAAGTTTCCCCAAGGGGCGCCTGGGTGGCTCAGTCGGTTAAGCGGCAGACTTCAGCTCAGATCACGGTCTCACAGTCTGTGAGTTCGAGGCCTGCGATCAGGTTCTGGGCTGATGGCTCAGAGCCTGGAGCTTGCTTCAGATTCTGTATCTCCCTCTCTCTTTGTCCTCCCCTTGCTCACTCTATGTCTCTCAAAAATAAAATAAAATAAAAAAGTTGAAAAAAATTTAAGTTTCCTCAAGAATTTTGTTAATTTTTCTTCATATATCTTGGGATTATGTTGTTAAATAGATACAAATTGAGAATTATTATAGTTTTCAGGTTAATTGTTCCTTTTGTCCTTGTCTAATATATTTTTACTTCTAACAAAGTGTTTTGCCTTAAAGTGCGACTTGACAGATATTCATATATTTATGCCAGTTTCCTTCCTATTTAAAAAAAGGTTATTGATTTGAAATACCATTTAAAAAACTTTTTTTACATTTATTTATTTTTGAGAGACAGAGAGAGACAGAGCACAAGTGGGGGAGGGGCAGAGAGTGAATTAGACACAGAATTTGAAGCAGGCTCCAGGTTCTGAGTTGTCAGCACAGAGCTCGACACAGGGCTCGACACAGCGCTCGACCTCACAAACCGTGAGATCATGCCCTGAGCCGAGTCTGATGCTTAGCCAACCAAGCCACCCAGGCTCCCCAGTATACCATTTTTTAAACATAGGATTTTGTAGCTATAAATTTCCTTCTAAGTACTGATTTAACTTCATCTCAATATGTTTTGGTATATTGTGTTTTTGTTTTCATTCATCTCTGGATATTTCCTAGTTTTCCTTGTGATTTTGTCTTTATTGGTTATTTAGGAGTGTGCTTTTTAATATCCATGTATTTGGGAATTTTGAGAATTTTCTTTTGCTATTGATTTTTATTTTAATTCCAATGAATTTGGAGAACACACTTTATGATTTCAATCCTCTTAAATTTATTATTTTGTGGCCTAAAAAGCCTTTTATACACAACGTCTCCTATATTCTTTATTTGATTCCTAGATACTTATATATTTTTCATTGATAAGTATTTATTTTATTATGTTTTTGTTTTATTATTGGTTTTGGGACATGCTATTAATTTTGTAGGTTGATCATGTACTGGAAAACTTGCTGAACAGTAATTCTAAAAGTTTGACAGTTTATTTTGTTGATTTTCCTAGATAATCATCTCATCTTCAAAATCTGTTTTATTTCTTTCTATGCCAGTTTATACATTTCTTAGTACTTACGGATTCATATATTAAAATTGATGGTTATGGTGATTTCCCTTTAAATTTTGACTGAAAATATCTATTAGAAAACCTCAGATCCCAAAGATTGGAAATCTTTATATACTGCTCCCATTGAAGACTGATGACCAACCCAACCCTGCTGCTGACCCCTTTTTAAAAGCTCTAAGGTAGGACTATTACTCAGCCATAAAAAAGAATAAAATCTTGTCATTTGAAACAATGTGGATGGAGCTAGAAAGTATTATGCTAAGTGAAATAAGTCAGTCAGAGAAAGATAAATACCATATAACTTCACTCATATGTGGAATTTAAGAAACAGACAAGCAAAGAGAAAAGAGAGAGAGAGAGTCACAGAGACAGAGAGTCAAAGCAAGAAAAGATTCTTAATTATAGAGAACAAACTGATGGTTACCAGAGGGGAGGTGGGTGTGGGGATGGGTTAAATAGGTGATGGGGATTAAGGTGCTGTTGTGATGAGCACAGGATGATGTATGGAACTTTTAGATTACTGTATTGTACACCTGAAACTAATACAACACTATATGTTAACTGGAATTTAAGTAAAAACTTGAAGTATTCTCCTCTAGGATTTTTATGGTTTCATGGCTCACATTTAGGTCTTTAATTCATTTTGAATTTATTTTCGTGAATGATGTAAGTGGTCCAGTTTCATTCTTCTGTGTTGCTGTCCAGCAACCACTTATTAAAGAGACTCTTTTTCCCATTGGATATTCTTTCCTGCTTTGACAAAGATTAATTGATCTTTTAGCTAAGGTTCATATCTGGTCTATTCTATGTATCTATTTTTGTGCCAGAACTATACTGTCTTGATCCCTACAGGTTTGTAATATAACTTGAAGTCTGGAATTGTGAAGCCTCCATCTTTGCTTTTCTTTTTCAAGTTTGCTTTGGCTATTTGGGGTCTTTTGTGGTTCCATACTAATTTTAGGATTGTTTGTTCTAGCTCTGTGAAAAATGCAGGTGGTATTTTGATAGGGATTGCATTAAATGTGTAGGTTGCTTTGGGTAGTATAGACATTTTAACAATAGTTGTTCTTCCAATCCATAAGCATGGAATGCCTTTCCATTTCTTGGTGTCATAGTCAACTTCTTCATCGATGTTGTATAGTTTTCAGAACACAGGTCTTTCACCTCTTTGGTTAGGCTTATTCTTAGGTATTTCATTATTTTTGATGCAACTGTAAATGGGGTTGTTTTCTTAATTTTTCTGCTACTTCATTATTGGTGTATAGAAATGCAACCGATTTCTCTACATTGCTATTGTATCCTGCAATTTTACTGAATTAGTGTATCAGTTCCAGCAATTTTTTGGTGGCAAATGCAGGTAGCAATCTCTTCGACATTGACATTGCAAGTTCTTTCTAGATATATCTCACAATGCAAGGGAAATAAAAGCAAACATAAACTATTGGAACTTCATCAAAATAAAAAGTTTCTGCACAGCAAAGGAAATAACAAAACTAAAAGCCAACCCCCTGAATGGGAGAATATATTTGCTAATGATATTAGATAAAATATCAATATCCAAAATATGTAAAGAACTTATAAAACTCAACACCCCCCAAAAATAATTCAATTTAAAAATGGGCAGAAAACCCAAACAGACATTTCTCCAAAAAGACATGCAGATGGCCAACAGACACGTGAAAGGATGCTCAACGTCATTGATCATCAAGGAAATACAATAAAAAATACAATGAGATTTCAACTCACACCTGTCAGAATGGCTAAAATCAACAACACAAGAAACAACAAGTATTAGCAAGGATGCAGAGAAAGGGGAACCCTCTTGGACTGTTGGTGGGAATGGGAACTGGTGCAGTCACTCTGGAAAACAGTATGGAGCTTCCTCAAAAAGTTAAAAATAGAACTACCCTACAATCCAGCAATTTCACTACTAAGTATTTACTAAAAGAATACAAAAATAGTAATTCAAAGGGACACAGGCACCCCAGTGTTTATAGCAGCATTATATACAATAGCCAAATTATAGAAAGAGCCCAAGTGTTCATTGACTGATGAATGGAAAAAGAAGATATGGTGTTTGTTTATTATATAATGGAATATTCCTCAGCCATCAAAAAGAATGAAATCTTGCCATTTACAATGATATGGATAGAACTAGAGTGTATTATGCTAAGAAAAATAAGTCAGTCAGAGAAAGACAGGCACCATATGATTTCACTCATATGTGGAATTTAAGAAACAAAACAAAGAAGCAAAGGGATAAAAAAGAGAGAGAGAGAGGCAAACCAAGAAACAGACTTTTAACTACAGAGAACAAACTGATGGTTATCAGAGGGGAGGTGGGTGAGGGAATGGGTTAAATAGGTGATGGGGATTGAGGAGTGCACTTGTTCTGATGAGAATATGTGTTGTATATTGTGTTGAATTACTGTATTGTGCACCTGAAACAAATATTACATTATATGTTGACTAAGTGGAATTTAAATAAAAACTTTTAAAAACCTAAAAAAAAATAAAAAATAAAAACAAAGTAAAAAAGTAAATTAAAAGTCTAAGATAGTTTTGAGAAGAGGGGATTTTGGAGTCTCTTTGGCCATCTAAGGAACTAGAAAGGCCTATCTCTTGGAAGAGTTGTGGGGCTTATGTGTAGTACTGAGCTGTACTTACTAAAACATCTCTAATTTTTACATTTCTATGGGAATCAAAGTGACACTGACCCAGATATTTGGGTTTAGAAGCATACAAAGGAAAGAAAAGAGGCATGTATAAGAGACAAGATCCTTTTTCTATGTGATCTGGTATTTATTTGTACTTTTATCAAAGAAATCCAAAGTCCACCATATTGGAGTTGTTCTAGAGTTCCAGGGTATCTCTGAGACAATGGGCTGCAAAGCCCCAAATTGTCATACTAGACTTGATTTGTCCAGGAGATAGACCTACAGCTGGACCAGCAAAGATGTGGAGAGAGGAACTCTTTTCTTCTAGCTGGGACCTTGTTGGTGAAGGATACTGATATAGATAATGGAAAGAAGAGCAGGATGTCTCACCATCATCAGGAAAACTGTACACTTTCATGATTTGGGCTATGTCATAGGTATCAGAGTACAAAGCAGGAAACTGAAACCACTAGCTTCTCCAACTAAGATCTTGTATTTGGATATCACTTATGGGACTCTCAGTGATGAGAGTCCCATGCCCAGTTGAAAGGGCGTAAGGGCTGAGGTGGAAGGGAACTACAGAGATCTGAAACTGCAGGAAAAAAACCAGAATGAAGACTTATTGACTTTGTGGGTGAGATGTGCACTTTCTTGGCTGGAAGAGGCTGGTCTGATTGCTTTAGACATTGATGGTGCTGCTTCCCTAATTTGAATTGTTGGTTCCTGAACTAGATACAGTGGGAGAAGTGGGAGGATTATGGTCAGTTAATGGAGGATTTTGAGGCTTGTCTAGAGTGGAAAAGCCAGATTAATACACTCATGTTCTCTCAAAGTTCTCATGACACTGAGTTTTGAGAAAGCAGAGATGGGCATGAGTGGAGGGACAGCAAGGGATCAGGACTGGGACCCCAGAGAAGGAAGAAGTAAAAAAAGGGGTTGTTTCAGAGGCTGTGCTGGGGGTTCAGAGAAAGTTTCCTGAAATCTAAAGAAGAGAAGCTAGTCCAGAGATATACCAGGGAGATGAGGATTATAATAAGGAATAGTCTAACAAAGACTTTTGGGCCTTAGTAGATTGAGAGATTGGGGGGAGCTATTTGTCTGTTGGTGGCATTGTGAATTAAACAGATTGCAGGAATTTGCTTGAGAAGACTCTAAGTCAGGAGTCTGTTGGGTAAGAGTCCTTCCTCTATTTGAGCTCTATAGTACGGGAACTCTGAAGTTCTAATTCCAGTTATACTGCTTATTATTACATCTGTGATCCAATCACTTTGCTTCTGACCCTCAGTTTTCCTCATCTTTTAAACTGGTTGAAAGCAAGGTCAGCATTTGCGATGTGCCCAGTTCAGTACTAGCGCACAGTATGTACTTAATAAATGAGATATTATTATTATGTTATGAAGGAAATTCCCAGGCTGAGTAGTAGAATGTGGTTTGGCTGAAGGTACCAAGCACACTTCAGGGGATCACACAGACCTTTACCGTTGACTTGGGTAAGTTGAGTTTCAAAGGTAATTCCTTCTGGGGATTTTTATCTGGACACATGGTGTGGAGAAACAGTCTCCAACTCCTCATGCTATGTGTGGGCAGATGAGGTGTGTTCTTGGTACTTCCTCCATAACACTACCTCCTTTCCTCAAAACCTCCAAGAAACCCCAACTGCAAATCTCCATGACTTCCTTCAACAAGGCTTGGATTTCAGGAAGTGGAGGTCTCAGGTTTTGACTCTGGGTGGCTGAGCCCTACTAACAGTGCTTTGTCCTCTGTTTTCTGAGATTTAGTTCGTTCCTCTGGGAAAAGTTACTTCTTAGCTTTCTTTGTATACGGTTTGTTCACTCTGGGAAATTGTTCCTTTGAGTTTCAGTTTGCCCTGAACTAAAAACAGAAAACCCCTTTTCTCTGGTACTTTGTTTCTCGTACCTAACCTCAGGATAGTGGACACTGGTTTCCCTCTTCTTTTTCACACTTTTGTTTCCTTTAGAAACTAGGAAGAAATTCCATGTCCCTGCACCTGAATATAACACATTCTGCAAAGTGGGTTTTCTCTCTTCACTTATTTATTTTGGAACTCGATCCATCTTGTCTGGTAAATAGGCTTTTTCTTTTCCACGATTTCTGAACCTCTAATCACTGCTGTGGGAAAAAGTTTATAAGAAGTGAGATATTACTAAATTCATGGTGGCAATCAAAAAGTTGTAGGGTATTTTTTAAAAATGGCAATTGAGAGAAAGGAAATTTTCTAAGAAACTACAATTACCACAATTTACTAAAAACAATAACTGCAGAACCTGAATTAATTAATAACTACACAAAAACATAGGTATGTTATGGAATTCAAGGCAATGCTGTGCTAAATTTCCTGTTATATGCCCATTTCAATAAAAGAAGGAATGATTTTCACTTGAACTTCTCTTCTTTATTTGAAGTCCATAGCACCAGTACTAAGCTCAGGCAAGAATAACACTATACAATTTTTTAAATTAATGTTTATTTGTTTTTGAGAGAGACAGAGACAGCACATGAGCAGGAGAGGGACAGAGAACAGAATCAGAAGCAGGCTCCAAGCTCTGATCACAGCACTGGAGCCCAACGCAGGATTTGAACTCATCATCCATGGAATCATGACCTGAGCTGAAGTCGGACACTCAACCAACCGAACCACCAGGGCACCCCAAGAATAAACATTATAAACAAAACTACAGACTAATGCTACTAGGAACATAGATGTAAATAATCTATATGAAATATATTTAATATAATCACATAATTATATGTATATATTTCTAGACTTACAGTATCTAATTTATTTTTGAGATTCATATGTATGTTTTAAAATTAAATATATAAAGTATAATTTATATAGATTTTTCTACTCATATTTTATAAAATTACTCTATCAGACTTAGATAGTTCATGTCTTCAACTCTCTGAGATTACTCTTTTAATTAAGTTGTATAGTTTTACTGAGCACATAATCTTACTTCCAATGAAGCTGTATGTGACGCAGCATTTTCAGAATCTCTTTTTGGAATGCTATTACTGGGAGTTTTGTTCCAAGTTACAAGAATATACTTTTAAGATAACTGTTTTGCCCCCACATTCATCCTGTAGGGGTGCATTCTTGATCTCTACAAACTTCTAGTTACTATAAGGCTTTAAAACAGTAGAACAGTTTATTCATTTATTTGGATAAGTCATGTATGGAAACAGTACAAAATTGAAAACAACTTTGTTCCTTAGCCGCCCTGTTACTCTCTAGAACTGTTTTGATCAATACGGTAGCCACCACCTAACATGGCTATCAAGCACATGAAATGTGGCTGGTTCCACTGAGTTACTGAATTTTTAATTTTAATAAATTTTAATTTAAATTTAAAAACAGATACTCAATATGGTTACTGGTAAGTTTTTTAGTATGCTTAGAACAACGGCTCTACTTAAACATTTTTTTAGCATGTATTATTTTTGAGAGACAGAGACAGAACATGAGTGGGGGAGAGGCAGAGAGAGAGAGGGAGACAAAGCATCCAAAGCAGGCTCCAGGCTCTAAACTGTCAGCACAGAGCCCGACACAGGGCTCAAACCCCTGAACCGTGAGATTATGACCTGAGCTGAAGTTGCATGCTTAATCGACTGAACTACCCAGATGCCCCATTGGTCTACTTTTTAAATTAAATTTTATCAACTCTAAATGCATATTAAGTATTTATGATGAAAATTTAGCATCGAGATTGGATAGCTATTTAGTGTAAAGTAGTCATTGGATTTCAAAGTCTTAATATGAACAAAAGAATGTAAGCCATCTCATTGGACTGTATTTTGTCTAGCAAAGTATTGTTACAGTTTAAGATGTTGAATTCTGAGGGTGCCTAGGTGGTTCAGTCGGTTGAGGGTCTAGTTGTTGGTTTCTACTCAGGTCATGATCTGGTGGTTCATGAGTTTGAGCCCCATATGGGGCTCCATGCTAGCAGTACAGAGCCTGCTTGGGATTTTCTCTCTCTCCCTCTGTCTGCCCCTCCCCTACTCACACATGTGCACATGTGTACTGTCTCTCTCAAAAGACATAATAAATTAAAAAGAAGGAAAAGATTAATCTTTGTGTATGTTTTTAGCTTTTTATATACTCTTGAATAATTATTGGTATATGTGTTTATTGGAAATATTCCTTTTAGTAAAACTGTAGCAACTTTTTTTGTATATAAGCTTTATGCCCATATCTTGGTGTAATAACTAGTCTGTTCTGATACCTATTCTTTGTGTTTTTCAAATGGGTCTTGGAGCTGTTGATTGTTTGTGACTTCCCACTTATCTGTGCACAGAGATGCAAAAGAAAGACAGCAGGGAATCATCAGGGCTTAAGAAGAGGAGAACCCCCAAAACATCAACACATATACATTGGAGAGTTCAGAAGGCCATTCTGAGAAAAGAGGCTTTGGACATACAAAAGCTGAAAGAATCCATCACCAACAGACTTTCACTATAGGATATATTAAAGGCCATCTTCAGGTAGAGGGAAAATATATATCTGATTAAAGACTTGCATCTGGAATTTCTAAAAAAACACCTCTAAAATGAAGAAAAACATACCGATTAAAAATATTTTAATTTAAATTAAAAATTTTGAATAAGCATTTCATCAAAGAAGACATATAAATGATCATGTGAAGGAATATGGAGAAATTAGAATTCTCATACAGCAATTGGAGACACTGGTGGGACTATTAAATGGTACAACTAGTTTGGAAAACAGTTGGCATTTTCTTTAAAAGAAAGTTTAACATAATCTTACCATACAACCCAGCAATTTCACTGCTAGGAATCTACCCAAGAGAAATGAGAACACTTTATCCATTCAGAGATATATGCAAACTATTCATAGCCCCATTGTTCATAATTGCCAACACCTGATATCAACCTCTTGTTGTTGAATGGATATACAAATGTGTTATATACATGCAATGGAATACCTTTCAGCAACAAAAAGTAATGGATTGCTGATACATTTTACAACGTGGATGAACCTCAAAGACATGCTAAGTGAGATATATATTTGCTAAGACTGAATGATGGACTCATGCGAGTTCATTATACTATTCTCTGTTTTTGTTTATAATTGAAATTTTTATATGTTAAAAATAAGTAATTAATGCAATCTTTAGCAATAATTTTTTTTCCAAAAGGAGAGAGATCCACTCTGAGATGGAACTATTATGGGTAGGGACTATGTTTGCCAAGTTGAGTGACTGGAAGAAGTGGAGGGGAGATTCAGTAAGCTCTGAATCACTTATGCTTAATGGTACAAATTTTGCTCAGAACTTAATTATCTAGAAATGTGATAGGAACAAGTGACTTAAACCCTTCACTTCAGTTCATAAATCATAAATAGGTGATTCTAATAGTGCTATTTAAAATAAGGTTTGTAAATGTTACACAAATGTATTAATGTCAGGCATTAATACACACGAAACACTAGAATAATGCATGGCACATAATATATACAACGTAAGTGTTTTATTTTTAAATTTTTATTATTTTAGAATATTTGTCATTGATGGGGTGCCTGGGTGGCTCAGTTGGTTAAACAACTAACTTTGGCTCAGGTCATGATTTCATGGTCCATGAGTTTAAGCCCTGCGTAGGGCTCTGTGCTGACAGCTCAGAGCCTGGAGCCTGCTTCAGATTCTGTGTCTCCCTCTGTCTCTGCCCCTCCCCTGCTCAAACCCTTTGTCTCTCTCTCTCAAAAATAAAGAAACATTAAAAAAAATTAAAGAATATTTGTCATTGAAAATGAAGTCTCTTTACTTGAAGTTATAAACTATATTTAACATAGGCTATGTAACAACCTTAACACATTTCTGATAATCAAATCACTGCCTCTGCACCTACTGATCTTAAAATAAACTCCCTCAGCATATCAAGTGTAAGTTAGAAAAATATTACCAATTACAATAGTTAAACAGTTTTGTAGAAAACAAATTAAAAAAGCTATATTACTAATTTTTATTATTTGCTTATATAATATGATACAGGAAATTACTTTAAAAACTCACAATATTACAGTTTATGTCTAATATATACAGAGTAAACTACAAAAATTATACCAAACCTATCTTAGTGACTGCCTCAGAGAAGAAAAAAGGTGGGATAAAACTGTTAAGAATAATTGTCAAGTAAGTGCTTTGGCTTAATCATCATCATTTTTTTAATAAATGAGACTAAGTAGTATATGTCTTATGTGATTTACTTAGAGCTAAAGTTGAAAAAAGGAACTGGAAAAACTGTGATTATATATTAACAGGTTTTTTTCATTTTGGTGGTGATATTATCAGTATTTGTTACAATATTCATTGTTCTTTTCTGTATTTTAAGGAATAAAATATTAAGACATTAACAGAAAATTTTCATGATCCTATCAAAAGATGACAGAAAATTTAAAAAAATTAAGCAGTTATTTCTGATAAAACTTTGGTCAAGGTATGAACAGGAAGTATTTCCTTAACCAAAAGAGTTCTTATCAAAATGGATAAATACTTTGGGCACGTGGGTGGCTCAGTTGGTTAAACATCGTACTTCGGCTCAGGTCATGATCTCACAGTTTGAGTTCAAACCCTATATAAGTTTGTCTGCTGTCAGCACAGAGCCCAGTTCAGATCCTCTCCCCCAACTACTCCTCCCCTGCTACGCTCTCTCTCTCTCTCTCTTTCAAAAATAAATATTAGAAAAAATGATAAATACTTAATAAAAGATATTAAGAGCATTACTATTAAAGTAAATAAAAGGCAAAAATGTCCTCTAATATAGGTACTGTGCAGATTGTACTGGTATACCTAGAAAATGAAACAAAATATGAATAAGAACTAAGTAGTACAACAAAAAAGTAAAAGTGTCAATATTTGCAAAACACCAAGAAGTTCATCTTCAAAAAATCCACTGGAAAAAAACATACTATTGTATAAAACAGTTCAACACATTGGAAGAATATAAATTGTAATGCAACCGTTAAGTGTTTTAAAGCAAATAAGAAATGTAATGTTAACATTACATTTTAAAAGATCCTATATGTAAGATCCTCAAAATGTATAGAATGCCTAAGAGTATATCAAAATGAAATGTCTAAAAACTATATGAAATAACTTATAGAACTGTGTAAAGTGTGTAAATGATCATTTCACTCATGTGTGGAATTTAAGAAATAGATGAACATAGGAGGAAAAAAGAGAGAGAGGCAAACCATAAAACAGACTCTCAACTATAGAGAACAAACTGAGGGTTGCTGGAGGGGAAGTGGGTGGGAGGATGGGTTGGATAGGTGATGGGCATTAAGGAGGTCACTTGTGGTAAGCACTGGGTATTATATATAAGTGACGAGTCACTAAACTCTACTCCTGAAACTAATATTACACTATACGTTAACTAACTGGAATTTAAATAAAAAATCGAAACTAAAAAAAAAGCATATTACGTTCTTGAGATAAATGAGTAAATATTAGAAAAATGTCAATTTCCTCTTCCAAATAGCTCTGTAACTTCAGTTTAATCCTAATCAATATCTTTTTTTTGTTCTTTCAGCCATTTTTTAAATTTACAGTTTGTGTTCAATGCAAATCAATTCCGCAAAATGAAAAGTTACTATGAATCAAAGCATCAGTACACAAACACAATATATAATCCGAAGTAGATGGACAGCATTCAGGCATGAAACCAAAAGGAATGTTCATTCACACACAGTAGCTTGAGGTATGTTGGAAATGGTTGTCTCATGTAGGTTCCTAAAGGTGGGAAAAAATGACCTTGGTTATCAAGACTACTGTGGCCATATTAGATATTGGAACATTTAAGCACCAATGTATGACCATGTGAACAAAAGTTCTTAGAGTGTCTATTTTTAAAAAAGCTTTCTGTGCATCCGGGCAGTTGTGAAAAGATGTACTTTCCAGAATCAAGCCTTCTTTGAGCTTAGGACCAGGTTTTAACCATCTAAAAATATTGACTAACAGAAAGTGTTCCAAACGTGCTTATTCTGATTCAGAGTCTTTTTAAAAAAAAGTATTTACAGAAAGAGTATAAAAGTTTCTGTGAATTTATTGTAAGTAAGCTTCCAGTCTTCACTTCCCAAATACTTGACTTATAATTTTGGCTTCTACACATATTTTGTCTTTTTAATTTCAAGATTTGTTAATTTTACCTTCACAACAGTTTTTTTTTAATTGTAAAAAGTATTCGACATAAGCAGAAATAAAAATCATTCTGAAATTAGTTGAGGTCAATGTACTCCTACTTTTTGGACTCAGTTTAGATAAATGAATCTATCACTCTTCTTGAAAAGGAACAGGTGATATGTATATAAGCAAAATTTCCTCATTATGCTTCCCTCTGGGGTAGATTCCAATCCATCGTTGCCTTGGCACATGTCAACTACTATATAAAAAATCAAATGCAATGTCAAATCCAAAGCCTCAGAGGAAAGAGTTCAGTTCCCCAGAAACAGTGATAGCTCAACAATGTAAAATTTTATCTAGACTACACTGGCATTAAATCAGTACTGCTGAGACAGTACACTGAGGATTTACAGCAACACCTGGAAGTTCCTTCTAATGTACATGTAAATAGAATTATGGAAGCTTTTTGCATTACCTAACTGTTTTATGGCCTTAAAGATTTAAAGAACCAAATGAAAACTGAATCTGTTGACATCTCATCCTTTATATCTAGGTAAGATAAAATCTATTCTCATTTTCAAGGTAGAATTTTACCTGTTGATACTTCTTAAGCCGCCTTTAAAGAAATCATGCCTTAACTAATCTTGGCTGTCGTCTCTTCATCTTGTACATGCAACTTCAGTAGATTTAACAGACATTCATCATCCAGACAATAGACTCTTCATATGTTTTTCAAACCAATCAAACTTGTGATCCTTAACATTTTCTGTGTCAATAAAGTGTGGAATTAACAGATTCAACAAAGACCTGCTTTTTCCTTGTCACACTGAATGTCTAGACACGATTTGAATCGAGTTTAGAAGATGGGGAAGTATAGATGTTTCTTGGCCTGAATCTCTTAACAGTAGAGATGTAGAAGGGAACAAGAAAATGAAGACACTGGCTGTTGACGGCAGAGCACCGCCAGTTGTCATGGTGATGGCATTAGCTAGATTTGGAGCACTCGAGGTATCCTGGGAGGAGTTACTTGAAAGTGTTACAACAGTTGTTTGATTCAAATAAATCCGTGTGGGTAGGAGCAGCTGCAGAAGAAGCACCCCCAGTGCAAGCCTGGCCACCATCCACCAGTATTGGTGCGCTGCTCGGCTCACTCGATGCCACTGGCTCAGGGGGCGGAGGCAAGGTCTCTAATCAATACATTAATAGAAATTTTAATGGAGTTTGACAAGATGGTTCCAAAATTGGGAAAAGAAATTATCTAAAAATATGTAGTTTTTAATTTTTACTTTTAAAAGGAAGAGAATGGGCTAGAGTGCCATCTAACATACTTTAAAGAGGTAACATATGGAAGGTGGCAGCATTGCTGCCAAAAAGTCTAAGTTAGAGCTACAACAGAATATAGAAAAAAACACTAGTATAGATGGAAAACTGGCATTTCCAGGCAGTAGGAATAGAATGAGTTGCCATTAGTGTATAAGAAATCACCCTCTAACTCACAAAATTCAAAAGCAATTACAGATAGATTCAGATTTATTTTTTAAAGTTGATATTGAAATAATAAAAGAACAAAAACCTTAAATGGTTAAAATAAATTGCATCAGACTAGAGAGACTTGTAATATATATGGAAGGATTCATATCCTTATTCTATAAAATTTTTTTTCAAAAATGAGAAAAAAACAAATTCCATCATAAAATTGGGTCAAAGGTATGAAAAAATAATGTCTAGAAAGGAAGATAATGTTTTAATTGGTGAAAAATGCTCAACTTCACTAGAGATTCATAATGTGTAAACTAACACAATGAGTTAATTTTTCTCCCAAAAGATTGGCAAAAATTTAACTATAAATCAAACCTTAAATATAATGTGGGGATGCATACCATTATTATTATTTGTGAAGGTGTGAAGTGGTACAAAATTTGAAAGAAATTTAGTAATAGCTTTCTTTATAATATACTCCATATCATTTAACCCAGAATATTTATCATCGGGAATGTAAAATGTTAAATTCATCAAGAGAAAACTGGTGAAATAATCTTTTGTATATTCATAGCTCAGAATCATATCTATTTTTTAAATTGTGGTGAAATATACATGATTTAAAATTTACTATTGTCATCATTTTTTAGAGTACAGTTCAGTAGCATTAAATACATTCACACTGTGGTGAAACCAGTCTCCAGACTGTTTTCATCTGTCAAAACTGAAACTCTGTACCCTTTAAATAACAACTCCCCATTCCTCCCTCCATTTTCTTGACAGCTCTCAACAAACACCATTTTCTGTTCTGTTTGAATGAATCTGAGTCTAGATACCTCATGTAAGGAGAATCATATAGTGTTTGTATTTTTGTGACTTTCTTATTTCATGTAGCATGTCCTCACATTTCATCCATGTTATAGCATGTATCAGAATCTTCTTTTTCAAGGCTGAATAATATTCCATTATATGTATATTCCACATATATACATATATACAATTCCACACATTTGGGGTTTTTTTGTTTATCCATGTATCTGCTGATGGATACTTGGGTTGCTTCTATCTTTTGGCTATTGTGAATAGTGCTGCTATGAAAATGTGTATATGAATATCTCCTGTATCCCTTCTTTCAGTTCTTTTGGGAAGAATTTCTGGATCATATGGTAATTTTACTTTTAATTTTTGAGATATCACCATACTGTTTTCTATAGTGGCTGCACCATTTTACATTCCTACCAACAGAGCATAAAGTTTCCAATTTCTCCACATTTTTGTCAGCACTTGTCATTTTGTTTTGTTTTTTTTTTTGATAGTTGCCATCCCAGTGGGTGTAAGGGGGATATCTTATGGTTTTGAATTCCATTTGCCTAATGATTAGCTACTTCAAGAATATTTTCATATGCTTGTTGGCCATTAGTATATCTTCTTGGAGAAATGTCCTTTTATTATTAGATTTTGCTGTTGTTGTTATTGTTGTTGTTGAGTTGTAGGAGTTCTTATATGTTATGGATATTAACTCCTTACCAGAGAGATATGATTCGCAAATATTTTCTCCCATTCCATAGGTTGCCATTTTACCATTGATTCTGTCCTTTGGTGCACAGAAGTTTTTCATTTTTACATTATCAATTTATGTATTTATACTTTTGTTGCCTCTGTCTGTGGTGTAATCTCTAAGAAGTCATTGCAGATCCAATGTCATGAAGCTTTTCCCCTATGTTTTCTTATAGTTTTACCTCTCACATTTAGATCTTTGATCCGCTTTGAGTTAATTTTTATATATGGTAAGGTAAGGGTCCACATTCATTCTTTTGCATGTGGCTATCTGGTTTTCCCAACATCATTTATTGAAGAGATTCTGCTTTCCCCAGTCAATGGTCTTGGCATCGTTGTCAAAAATCAGCTGACCATATACATGTGAGGCTACATTTCTGGGCTTTCTATTCTTTTCCGTTGGTGTATATGTGTCTTTACGCCAGTACTGTTGTGATCACTGTAATTTTTTTAGAAATCAGGAGTATGAGACTTTGTTCTCCAATTTTATTCTTTCTCAAGATTGTTTTAGCTATTTGTGGTCCTTTGAAATTCCATATGAATTTTCGGATGGATTTTTGTATTTTTGTAAAGCATACCATTGAAATTTTCATAGGTCTTGCCTTATATTTGTAGATTGCTTCGGGTAGTATTGATATCTTAACAATATGAAGCCTTCCAATCCATGCTCATAGGATTTATTTCCATGTATTTATTTACTTTTAATTTCTTTCAGCAACATTTTGTGGATTTTAGTTTACAAGTCTTTTGCTTCCTTCGTTTATTCCTTAATATTCTTATTATTCTTTTTGATGCTATTTTAAGTGAATTGTTTTTTAATTTCCTTTTCATATTGTTCATTGTATATAGAAACTCAAAAGTTTTTTGTACAGTCATATAGTTTTTAAAAGATAGATATTATGAACATAGAAAAATCTCTGGGATACATTATTGAATAAAAATAAGTACATGTTTTAGAATTCAGTAAGATACAACTTATGAAAATAAGTATCTATAAACATTTATATACTACCACTCTATAAATGATGTTTTTTCACATTTACCCACAATGGTGGACTACAGTATTCCTGTGTGATATTATGATTTATAATAAGCATATATTTCAATCTTTGTCCATGGTTCCTGGCTCACAGCTCCCAAAGTCCTTGGAATTTCCTAATTGGTAAGAGCAATGGGAGCATTTTTTGTTACAGTATCTGGTCTCTTGTCCTCAGTTCTTGAAAGTTCTTCAGTCATAAAGGTGAAATGGGTGTCTTGATATTTATAAATGCCCCTTTCAACCACAACTGAGTTTATGTTAATAAGGTGACTTTGAAAATCCTCTGAAGATGTAGGCAGGGAACTATTTGCAAGGGAAAAATCCTGATTAGGGGATTGGAAGTTTCTAGCCCTACCACTGATTTGGGGGGATGGGAGAGGAGCTGGAGGTTGGATAAATCACCAATGACAATTATGTAATTCATCATGCCTATGTAATGAAGCCTCCATAAAAACCCAAAGGACATGGTTTGGACAGCTTCCAGGTTGGTGAACTAGATGCAATGGTATGCTCCTCAGCCAGGCCCAAACAGATTCCAAGCAGATAGAAGTTCCTTTGTTTGGGACCTTATCCTATATATCTTGTCATCTGGCTGTTAATTCATATCCTTTACTATCCCTTGTAATAAACTGGTAATAATCTAGTGAGCAAACTGGTTTCCTGAATTCTGTGAGCCACTAGAAAATTAATTGAACCCAAGAAGGGAGTCATGGGAAACTCTGACTTAGATTGGGAGAGGATGGGAACCCTGCAAAAGCAGACAGCCGTTGTAACAGGAATCTTACATTCACTCTCTTACTTTTATAAGATAATCAGACTTTCTGATCTGCCTTCTGTCCTCAACTTCAATCTTCTCTTATCTCCCTCCAATGGGAAAGGAGCTGAGTGATTTGCATCTTTTAATCTTTCCCTTTCAATCTTTTGAATCCTTCTGGACCACTTAAACCTCACATTCTGGACCCCTATTTCTTCTTCCCTCCCCTCCCCTACTTACCCACATGAATCCCTTTGGAGAGCCCATTTTCAAGCCTGGTTTATCCTCTCTCTGGAAATCGAGGGGTTTTTTTTTGTTGTTTGTTTTTGTTTATTTTTTTAGTGTGTCCTCATGGTTAAACACCAGGTATTTAAATGTAATTTTGATACAATTAGACCCTTGCACCCAGATGTACCCCTAATGTCCCACCTTTCATTCTTTCAATCAATCATTTATCCATTTAGTAATAGAATGCTTAGAGACTAACATAACTGTTGCTGGAAATAGTCATTATTCTTTTTATACTCAAACTCTCTACTTCTGACCTACCCTTTAAGCCAGGTCCTGTGTCTTTTTTTATTCTTCTTTTTTTAAATACAGTTTATTGTCAAACTGGCTAATATACAATGTGTGCGGTGTGCTCTTGGTTTTGGGGATAGATTCCTGTGATTCATCGCTTAAATACAACACCCAGTCCTCATCCCAACAAGTGCCCTCCCTCCTCAATGCCCATCATCCATTTTCCCCTCTCCCCCACCACCACCATCAACTCTCAGTTTGTTGTCTGTATTTAAGAGTCTCTTATTGTTTTCCTCCCTCCGTCTCTGTTTGTAAATATTTTTTCCCCTTCCCTTCCCCCATGGCCCTCTGTTAACTTTCTCAAGATCCACAGATGAGTGAAAACATATATCTGTCTTTCTCTGATTGACTTATTTCATTTAGCGTAACACCCTCCAGTTCAGTCTATGTTGCTGCAAATGGCAGGATTTCGTTCTTTCTCATTGCCAAGTAGTATTCCATTGTATATATAACCCACATCTTCTTTATCCATTCATCAGCTGATGGACATTTAGGCTCTTTCCATCATTTGGTTATTGTTGAAAGTGCTGCTATAAACATTGGGGTATATGTGCCCCTATGAATCAGCACTCTTGTATCCTTTGGATAAATTCCCAGTAGTGCTATTGCTGGGTCGTAGGGTCCTGTGTCCTTTTGATACCACCATCTCTTTACTTTTATACTTGCTTTGTTTATAGTTCTGTCTCTTTAAAACAGCAATCTGGTCTGAGAATTTTAACATGGATTAAATCCAATTATGCTTGATAGGATCATGATTAGTTGTATATTAGGACTGATTTCTTCCTTATGTTTTTTGTGTTTTGTGGTTTGTTTTTTTTTTTTAATTTTTCCTGCTTCCTATTGAAGTGTTTGCACTTTCTTTCCTCCCCCCTTTTCACAATGGTATGCAATTACATGCAAGGTTTAAATTTACCATTAATTTTTTCATATAAGTACTTGATTTTAAAAATTCAAAATTAATCAGTTTCTCTATACTTCTCCCAAACAATATAATGTTCTTTGGATTTTTAACAGTGAATCTTGCACCTTCAGGTTCTCATATTATTTTTGTCTACCATTTTAGATCAAACTTACTTTTATGCCCCTAAAACTAGTCATTATTATTTTTTGTCATAAATATTTATTTAGATTAAACCATATGTTTATCACTTTCTCTGGTCACCATTGTTCTCTCTTGGCCCTCTTTTTTCTCTTGGACACAGGTTTATTCTTTCTGATGTAGGATTATTAGTAATTCTTTTTGTGATGGTCTATTAATTGTAAACATTTCAAAGGTTCTTTGCATGAAAATATTGTCAATCCTGAGTAATAGGTTAGGTAAGTATAAAACTGAGAAGTCTGTTGATAGTCAAACTTTTATTCCTTTGTAGGTGGTCTGTCTCTACTCTCTCGTTGTTTTAAAAAGATGCGTGCTTTGTTCATAGTCGATGTGTTTACCTCTAAGTGTCTAGGTAAGATTTGTTTTTATTTATATTGTCTATGATTTGCTGTATGTTTTCAATCTAAACACATTGAATTTCTTCAATTATGGACATTTCTGAGCCATTATCTCTTTGGATATTGTCATTCTTCCATTATCTCTGTTATCTTCTTTTGGAATTTTCATTGGATTTATATTAGACCTCATTCTGTTCTTCACATTGTTCAACTGCTTTTATTTCCTTAACTTTCTGAACTAACTGCAGCTCGTTTAGCCATAAGGCTACAAGTGTGATATATGTATTTTATCACTCTGGCTGATGCTTTTTGTTGACCTGTAATTTGTATTTTCTGTAGTGCTTTGTCCACCCACTCCTGCCACCATCTTCCTTAAATAGACTGAAGTCTTATTCATCCATTTGTTCTCTTATTCACTCATCCATCACTTATCGCCCACCCCATTTATTTATTTTATTGAGTTGTAAATGACCTATAACATTATATTAGTTTCTGGTATACAAAATAGTGATTGTGATAGTGATAGTGATTGTATATGTTGCACAATAAGTCTAGTTAATATCTGTCATCATAAATAGTTACAATTTTTTTCTCATGATAAGAACTTTTACGACTTAGTAAAAGGTCTTAGCAACCTTTAAATATGTAATACAGTGTTATTGACCCTGGCCCTTCCCAGCCCTCCTGTTAGCTATTCCAGACAGCATAGGTCTTAGACTGAGCCATAGATTTAGAAACAAAAGATCAGATTCACACTCTGCATCCTACCAAAGAAAGAAGATGGAAGCTTACCACAAGACGAAAGAGAGGTACCTAAGTAAAGCACAAAAACAAACAATGGACAATAGGAAGGAAAAGATTTAGGCATTAAAGAATCAACTCAGGAAATGGGACAATAATTGACAGGTGTTAGAAAAAGAGCAAAGTTCAGAGAAATCTCACAATTTATCCCAACACCACTCTCAAAATTTCTCTTATTCCCTCTTTTAAAATGTCTCTCAGTTACCTACATCTACTAATTTGTTATTTCTGTCATTCTCTTGCACTTTTCCTTAGCTATTGGTCTCCTCCTACCCCCTTACCTCCCACTCTCTTCTGTTGTTTTTTCTTCTTCCTTTTTCTAAATCTCTTTCAAAACCTCAATTTCTTTTTCTTATACTGACTTTTATTTTCCCAATTTTTCTCTTTCTCAGATTATCAATAACTCTCTTTCACATTTTAACAATGTCCCAGTTTTTGAACTATTTCTCAACATTTTTCTCAAAATGAACTCAATTTCTGTTCATCTCCATAGTCTTTCTTAATCTCTCTTTTTCATCTTTGTTACTATTCTGGCTATCCAGTTTCTTTTCACTGTCATACACATGCTCTCTTTCTCTTTATTGGTATTTCTCTATTTCTCTTAGTATGTTTTCTTAATGTCTCTCTATTATTGATCCCTCAGTCTTTCTCAGAAACTTTTTTTCAAAATATTTTCCTCAAACCCTTATTCACACTCTCTTTTTTCTTTTTTCACAAAAGAGAGGAAAAGGTTTCAAACTCATGAAGGCAGGATGCTATATTTAATCTCAAAACCAAAGCTTCTGTAGTACAAAAGTCAAAAGAAGCAACCACAGACTGATTCAAGCCATCATCTCTTTCCTGGATAGCAGCTTCCTCACTGGTGTTCCTGCCCTTCCCTATCCCCCAACCCCGAACAAAGAACATACTCCATTCCCCCACGGCTGCCAGAGGACCCAGGCATGGCATGCATTAAATGATGAATTGAATAAATTGACTTGCCATTTACATTTCAGTCTCTCAGTTTGGTTTGAGTCTAGTCTCATAGAAATATACCCATTCAGTACCGAAAAAGTTAGCTAAACTATAATTTAGTTAACATTTCTTTTCTATACATTATTTATAATGCCCTGTGTTGTGTGGAGTGTGCTGAGTGCTGGGAACATAATGACAGGCAAAAACGAAAATGTTTCTGCCCAGAAGGAATTTGTAACCTAGCTATCTGCTTGGCCAGTAAGAACATGAAAAGGTAATTTAAAGAAAATGCCATTTAATCTAGTAATTAAATGACTTTTCCTTTGTCTCTTACTTTTTGCATAAAATGTGAATAAAGCCCAAAGTTGATGGTGCAGGGGTAAGCACTGACACTCTCCTTCACTTGAGGAGAGTGTTATAATTTCCTTTCTTGCTTTTTTTTTTTTTACATTTGTTTGTTTATTTTTTATTTATTAAAAGTGTTTATTTATATTAAGAGAGAGAGCAAGTGTGTGAGTAGGAGAGGGGGCAGAGAGAGAGGGAGAGAGAGAAAATCTCAAGCAGGCTCCGCACTTCAGTGCAGAACCCAATAGGCCTCGATCTCATGAACCATGAGATCATGACTTGAGCTGAAACCAAGAGTCAGATACTTAACCAACTGCTATCCAGGTGCCCTAATTTCTTTGATCTTTTGGGAACTATTTTTTAAAATGTTAATTTATTTGTTTTGAGAGAGAGAAAGAGAGAGCATGAGCAGGGGAATGGGAGGGAAGAAGGGAGAGAGGGAGAGGGAGAAGAAAGAGAAAGAGAGAGAGAAAGAGAGAGAATCCCAGGCAGGCTCCACACTGTGAGCACAGAGCCAGATATGAGGCTCAATCTCTTGAACCATGAGATCATAACCTGAGCCAAAAATCAAGAGTTGGACTTAAATGACTGAGCCACCCAGAAACCCCTGGGAACTACTTTATTTTAGGTGACCTTATGGAACTTATATCCTAGTGGAGAGCTGGAGTGGAAGAAGACAAACAAGGCTGGACTTACAACAGTAAGTTACTAAGCACAGAACCTAGCCCACAGAAAGTCCCCATGAGTTATGTGTAAGCATTATCATTCAAGGCTACTGCCCTACCTCCAAAAATCTTTCTCAGGTAATACCAGCTGCATTCTCTATTATTTAAATTTGGATGTTGTTTAGAGAAAACCTCAGGACTCTAAGTACATGCAAGTTTAGCACTTTATCCCAAATGGTCTTATGAAACTATGCCCAATGTTTGAATCCCAGAGATGCTTACTTGAGCAAGTTCCAGAATTTCTCTGAAATGCAGCTTCTTTTTCTTTAAATAGAAAAAAATATATTAGTAATAAACTCTGTAAGTATGCTCCCAATTAATTACTTGTTTCTTTTTTCCTATTCTCTTTTTTTTCTTGAAAGTCTTGTTTACGTTATTCTTTTCAAAGAACTACCTATTTTGTTTTTTGATTGGTTGATCTGTTGTTCCTTTGTTTTCTGCTGTATCAGTTTCTCCTTATCTTTACCATGACACCTTACTATTTCTTTGAGTTTAACTTGCTGTTCTTTCTCTAACTCTTAGGTTGATCATCTAGATTTAGAACTTTCCTTCTTTTCTATGATATATATTTAAGGCTAAATCTTTAGCCTCATTCCACACATTTTGCTTTCAGTATAGATGAGTTCTAAATATAAGTGTTTTGTATTTAGAAAAGACAAATACACTGTGACTTTTTCCTTAAGCCATGAATTTCTTAGAAGTATAGTTTTATTTTCCAAATATATAAGTTTTGGAGGAGGGGGAAAAAAGATTTTTTTCTCCCTTTACTTCTTAATTTACTGCATTGCAGTCAGGGAATGGGGTCAGTGTAACATGTTTTCTTTGGTATTTGTTGACCTTCCTTTTTGGCTTAGTTTATAGATAATTACTATAAATGTTACATTGTTACATGTATGTTTGAAATCAAAGTGTTTTTCTTATTATTTGGATACAGAATTACATATCTTATATCATATCATATCATATCACATCGTATCTATCTATATGGAGAGGGAGAGAGAGAGGGAGAGAGAGGATGCTTGTTAATTGTATTATTCAAAACCTTTATATCCTGATTATTTTGTTTGATTTATCAGTTTCTTTCTTATTATTTTTTTATGTTTATTTATTTTTGAGAGACATAGAGACAGAGCGTGAGCAGGGGAAGGGCAGAGAGAGAGGGAGACACAGAATCCGAAGCAGGCTCCAGACTCTGAGCCGTCAGCACAGAGCCTGACGCGGGACTCGAACTCACAGACCGCGAGATCATGACCTAAGCCAAAGTCGGCCCTGATCTATCAGTTTCATAGGGAGTTGTAACAAAGTCTTTTAGTATGTTGGTGGACATTTCATTTCTCCTTTTAATTCTGTCAATTTTTGTTTTACATATTTTGACTGTTTAGGGGCTTATACTTTGTAGAAACTGATAAAAATAATTTGTCCTCAGACTCCGTCTCTTTCTCTCCAGGTCTCCCAGTCCACCCATGGACTTATATTCCACAAGAGGGACTTTCACTATTTCTCTGCATGTCCCCTTCAACCCTCTCTCCGATTTCTACTTCACATTTGGTCTGTGAGTGTCTTGCCTAAGATTTGAGCATTTTTCCACAGGAGAGCAAGACAGGGGTAGAGACTCTGATGGCAAGAGAAACCAAGGTGTGGCAGAGAAAGGTGAGGGAGAGACATGGACAGTGTAGTTAAAAGGAGTGAGATATACTCCACCCTGAGCCAGACCAAGAGGAGAGGAGTGAGGTAGATGGAGGCACCAGGGACAAAAGGAGGGCAGACAATACCTGGGCTGTGCTGTAAGTAGCGTTTAGACAGAGAAAGTGATGTATAATTTTTAAAAATATTTATTCATTTATTTTTAATCCCAGTATGATTAACATACAGTGTTATTTTAGTTTCAGGCGTACAATATAGTGATTTAATAATTCTATACATTACTCGATGCTTATCATGTAAATTGTACTCTTAATCCCCTTCACCTATTTCACCCATCCCGCCTCTCACCTCTCCTCTGGAAATGCAGATAAAAAATTGCTCCTGTCAAAAAAAATAATGCTCCTGTCCTTTTCTTCTCATTAGTTTCCAAACCTTATGGCAGTGTCTATAAATGCATGTCCTTACAGAGCTTCCATTGATGTATGACATGTGAACTGCCCCACTTTGCTGATAAGGTCACTGAGGCTCAGGGAGCTGAAGCGAGTTGAGATTAGCTCTGCCTACTTTGACATCACAGTAACAAACTTTTAAAATGGATGGAGTAAAAAGATAAAGAATCAGAGATGGTTAGGGACACCTGGGTGGCTCTGTCAGTTAAGCACCTGACTTGAGCTCAGGTCATGTTGTCATGGTTTGTGAGTGTGAGCCCCACATCAGGCTTGCTGCTGTCAGTGCAGAGCCCCCTTCAGATCCTCTGTCCTCTCTTCTCTCTCCCCCTCCCCCGTGCTCTCTGGCTCTCTCTCTCAAAAATAAATAAACTTTAAAAAAAGGAATCAGAGACAGTTAAATCAGAAAAAGGTAGAGAGGAGGGGAGTGAAGGGATGGGCTACACTAAATGTTCAAACAGTGTTAACCATAAAAGAAAAGATAGACAAATGAGAAAATGTAGATATATTAAGAGTGTAGTTTCAGCGGCAGACTAGCTGCAGTCTCGTGGAGGAAGCATTAGAGCACAATTTTGCAGCACTGGCAGAGTTCTGGCCCTGATAGGAAGCAGGGATGGGAGTGCACAGGGCAGACTAAGAGAGCTCCTGTTTGCCCCATGGCAGTTCCTTGGAGAAAGAGGCTTATCTGGGTACCCGAAGATTGGGTAAATTACCTAGTTAAAGGGATCTGTGTAGGCAATGACAATATACTCTATACATGTCTGTTTGTAATAACATTATTAAAAGAGTATATTGAGACTTCTGCTTCTGGAACGATAAAGGAGATGCATTTTCCCCTATTCTCCCTGCTAAGTAAAACAAAAGCACTGAATGTTACATATAAGCAGTCATAAGAATATTCTGTAAGGTGAAGAGAAGACAGACCAGCTAAGGACCTGGGTCCCTTCAAAATTCACTATTGTGAGTTTCCTGTTTTGTTTTATTCTGCCTTATATATCCCAAAGGGACACTAGAAAAGCCAGCAAACCCAAAATCCAGTGGGCACAGACATAAAAAGCACCCCCCAAAAAGCATGCTCTCCTGTTGAAGGACCAGAAAAGGGGCAGCCAAGCAAGACAGACTTTTAGACAGTATGCACTCTACAGAGTAACTACAGCCCCACCTGTACCCTGGCCAACAAAGGCTGAGTGAAGAGCCTAGACATCCACTTTTGCCACACTGTAACAATGTATTCAGTCCCCAGGTCTTTTGCATCTGGGAGGTCTCATAGAACGCTGAGTTGGGAGCCAGAATTTCCATCCCTGTAGGGTGGTAATGAGCACTTCTCCCACACAGTGTCAGTTGAGACCAAGTGGGAACCCTGGAATTCCAACCCTATCTAGTGTTAACACAGTGTTTCTCTCTTTGCTGGGATGGCAACAGATCAGGCTTAGTAGAGAGTGAGGACTTCGATGACTTCCCAGTAGTAACAATCCCTCTTCCATTCCCTCTCAAATGGTGTCAGTGGAATGGGGAATGGTAATGACATGTCCCTCCCTTCTTATCCAGGGTAGAATTAACAGAGGCCTACTGGGGAACCTAATCTTCCACTTCCACCCAGCTGTAATGAGTCCCTTCCCTCCTTTCTTCATGCCCCTTTCCTCACTACCAAAGGAGGTTGAGTGGAAAACCTGGACTTCCCTCCCCACCTGATAGGAATAAGGCAGTATCCCCTTCATCCACCAGATTGGTGTCAGAGGAAGCCTGCCAAAACGCATGATTTAAATAAGATCTTGAATCTTATAACACAATGCGCAAAATATCAAGTTTCAAGTGAAAATCATGTCTTACCAAGAACCATGGAGAGCCCATACTAAGTGCGACAATCAACAAATGCCAACACTGAAGATGACACAGGTGTCTGATGATCTGACAAGAATTTTAAAGCAACCATCAGAAAAGTTCTCAACAAGCAATTACAAATACTCTTGAACCAAATGAAAAAAATATAATGTTTCAGGAAAGAAATAGGAAGACTAAAAAGAGAAATAAAGATATAAAAAAGAACAAAATGAAAAAATTAGAACCAAAATATATAACCAAAAGGAAAATAAAACCTCAATGGACAGGCTCAATAGCAGAAATGACAGAGGGAAGAATCAGTAAACTTGTACAATAAAAGCTATGCAGTCTCAACAACAGAGAGAAAATGCCTGGAAAAAAAAGAACAGAACCTTAGGAACTTGTGGGACAAAAAGAGAGCTAACGTTTGTGTCATCAGAGTCCTGGAAGCAGAAGATTGGAGGAGGGCTGAAAAGTATTAAAAAATAATAATCATGATGACTAAAAATTTCTAGCGTTTGGCAAAAACCATAAGTGTACAGATTGACAAAGCTGACCACAACTCAAATGGATTAAATCCAAACAAAGAAATTCCTGCAAAGACATATTATAGTCAGTCTTCCGAAAACCAAGAACAGATTTGGTCTTGAAAGCAGTCAGAGAGAAATGACACATTACTAATGGGAAAAACAATTCAAATGACAGTGTATTTCTCATCGGAAACCATGAAGGCTGGAAGAAAATAACAAAATATTTTTCTTTTCTTTTTTTAAAATTTTTTTAATGTTTATTCATTTTTGAGAGAGAGACACACACAGAGCGCGAGTGGGGGAGGAGCAGAGAGAGAGGGAGAGACAGAATCCAAAGCAGGCTCCAGGCTCTGAGCTGTCAGCACAGAGCCCGATGCGGGGCTCGAACTCAGGAATCGTGAGATCATGACCTGAGCCGAAGCTGGACACTTATCCAACTGAGCCACCCAGGTGCCCCACAAAATATTTTTCAAGTGCTAAATGAACTGTTAGCCCACAATTCTATATTCAATGAAAATATATTTTAGGAATGAAGGGGAGTTAAAGAGATTCACCGATGAGGGAAAACTAAGAGCATGTGTCACCTGCAGATCTGCCCTAAAGAGAATGGCTAAAGAAAGTTCTGTAAGCAAAAAGGAAAGAAAACAAGGACTCTTGGAACATCAAGAAGAAAGAAAGAACACAGAAATAAAAATATGGGTAAACACAATACATTTCCCTTATCCTCCTGTGTTTTTTTGATGGTTGAAACAAAAATTATAATACTCTTCAGTGTCATTCTCAATGAATATAGAGAAAATAGTTAACACAATTATATTATAAATGGGGAAGAGTAAAAGGACATAAAGGGGATAAAGCGTCTACAATTCACTCAAAATGTCAATACCAGTTGACTTTGATAAGATATATCTATATTATATAATGATATATTAAGAAATTTTATAAAGTATATAATTAATAAAATATTATGAATAATGATATATTTATATATAACATATAAATCGATAATACTACAATTCAATAAGATAAAGTAACTTCAAATGTAACTATATAATTTTATAAAATAAAATAAAAGGATGAAAAAGATAAAATGCAACCATTAATCAAAAGAAAGCTGGGGCACCTATCTTAATATTAGACAAAGTACAGAGCAAAGCGAACTGCCAAGGACAGAGAAGGACATTACATACTGATATGGTCAGCCTACTAAGGATCGGCCTACTAAGAAGAACTAGCCATCCTAAATGTGTATGCACCAAATAACAAATATGTGAAGCAAAAACTGATAGAACTGAAAGGAAAAATAGACAAAACCACAATTATAGTTGGAGACTTAAAGGCCTCTCCCTCAATAATTGATAGAATTGGAAACAGGCAGCCTCTTACACTATTGGTGGAAATGCAAACTGGTGCAGCCACTCTGGAAAACGGTGTGGAGTTTCCTCAAAAAAATGGAAATAGAACTACCCTATGACCCAGCAATAGCACTGCTAGGAATTTACGCAAGGGATACAGGAGTGCTGAAGCATAAGGGCACGTGTACCCCAATGTTTATAGCAGCACTTTAAACAATAGCCAAATCATGGAAAGAGACTAAGTGTGCATCAACTGACGAATGGATAAAGAAGATGTGGTACATATATACAATGGACTACTACGTGGCAATGAGAAAGAATGAAATCTGGCCATTTGTAGCAATGTGGATGGAACTGGAAGGTATTATGCTAAGTGAAATAAGTCAGGAAGAGAAAGACAGATACCATATGTTTTCATGCATAGGCGGATTTTGAGAGACTTAGTAGAAGACCATGGGGGAGGTGAAGGGGGAAAAAAAAGTCACAAAGATGGGGGCACCTGGGTGGCTCAGTCGGTTGGGCGTCCGACTTCGGCTCAGGTCATGATCTCACAGTTCATGGGTTCGAGCCCCACATCGGGCTCTGTGCTGATGGCTCATCAGAGCCTGGAGCCTGCTTCAGATTCTGTCTCCCTCTCTCTCTGCTCCTCCCCCACTCATGCTCTGCCTCTCAAAAATTAAATAAACATTAAAAAAAAAAACAACAAAGATGGAGGGAGGCAAAACATAAGAGGCTCTTAAATACCAAGAACAACTGAGGGGTGATGGGGGGTATGGGATAGGGGATAGTGGGTGACAGGCATTGAGGAGGGCATTTGTTGGCACTGGGTGTTGTATGGAAACCAATTTGACAATAAATTATATTAAAAAAATGAAAGGGAAAAATAATTGATAGAACTAGATGAGATGATTAGCTCCTTCAAAAAATTGCAGTGAAGATTTAGGGAAGGAATGCCTGAAGCCTTCAGTAGTCACCAGCAGGGTACACAGAGTCAATTGTAATAGACATACTCTGACTCTATGGAGCTTACATCTTGTGGGGAAGACAGGTAATTAATTACACAGTCATGTTCAAGTGTAGGTAAGTGGAGTAATAAGAAAATTCAGGTTCTATTGGAATCAGAAAAGGCTTCTTTTTGGGGAAGCATCATTAAACCAAGCTCTGAAGAGTAACTAGAAACTCTCTGAGTGAAAAAATGGATGAAAGTGCTTTAGAGAGAGGGAATAGCCTTCAGCTATCCAAGATTTGAGAAAATCTGCTCATCAAAAATAATAGTGAATCTGAATATTACAACTTGTCTTTGTTTCAAACAGCTGGCCTTTTCATTGATTCTAGAGTTTTCTATGTTAACTATATCTCAGAGGAAAATTAACAATATCTATCAATTATTGGATGCTTATTACATGCCAACTGTGATGCTAAGCACTTTAGATGTAATATAATTCTTGCCACAGTTGTACAGAAATGCCTATAATGCCTATATCACTATTATATAGGCATTTTTATCAATTCAATTTTAGAAAAGGAAAATTGGTTGAAAAAAGTTAATATTACCTAAGGTCAAAATGCTAGAAAATGGTGGCTCTGGGGTTCAAACCTAAGTCTGCCATGCTCAGTGCTTCTAGTTTGGTGAACTGGAGTTCAGGGAAGCTTGCCTGCCTGGCCTGCTGTGTTGGATTGAACCATATACTTTTCATACTGACAAAGGGACATTTTACCTTCCTTTATGGACTGAATGTATCCCCTCCAAACTCATTTGTTGAAATCCTAACCCCCATGAGGGTGGAGCCCTCATGAATGGGATTAATGCCCAAACAAAAGGGACCCAGAGAGATCTCTTTCTTTCTGCTATTTAAGGATACAACAAGCAGCATTCTGCAACCCAGAAGAGGGCTCTCACCAGAACCCAAGCACGCTGGCGCCCTGATCTTGGACTTCTGGTATCCAGAACTGTGAGAAAAAAATTTGTTATTTCTCTTTTGTTATAGCAGCCTGAACTGGCTAAAACACCTACATCTCAACGATATGTCACTTGCTTTAGAGAATGGTCTAATCCAAGTCATACCCTTCAGAGATTTTCCAGTATGTTCTCAGTCTAGCACATAATGAGATACTCATGACATCATTGAACCAAAAGAACACACTTGCTTTGCCCTTGCAGGTGCGGTGATACGGGAGAGGAATATCTATGTGTCCTTGTCCTTTAGGGTTGCCATTGACATAACTCAGGATGTGCACACCATCAAAATGGGCAGTGAAGGTGTGATCTTTGTAAATTGGTCCCATCTTAGAAATGAATGAGATGGAATCTTGAAAGGTATTTATTTACCAATTCATGCTCAAAAGATGGTCTAATCTCTATAAAAATTACACTTGAGGACACCTATGAAGCACTTTAATGGCCATTTTATTAACACGAGAATTACAGGTAAGTGTAAGGTCCCCTTTATCATAAAGGAAGTCTCTCCATGGAGGATTGAGTTTATTAAAAATAAACTATCTTCATAGTGATCAAATGTGAACAGAAAGAGACGGGGAGAGAGGCAAATAAAGTGAGGAGAAAGGATTATGGAAAGAGGCAATGTGGTAATGCAAAAAGAAGACAGGAGCACAAGTCACCCCCAATAGGCCTGCTTCCTCTACCTTATGCCAAAGCAGCTGGCTATCAGCAAATCTTAACTCATTTTTTCTGTTCATTGCTGTTGATTTGGGAAGATTTCATTTAAATAAGAAAAGAGGTGGGGTGGAGAGTATCAAAGGAAAAACAAAGTCACATCTAGAGAAGTCCTCAGAGGCAAAAGGGTAGATTTTAAAACTGTACACTCAGAGACTCCAGTGGTAGCCTTGGGGTGCTAGCTTGTGTGTGATCTGGCTCCTGGGCCCCACCCCGACCGAACCAAACAGGAGCTTGGTTGGTCCACCAGGGCTTCTTTTGGTAACTTTTCCCTAGCCGAGTAGTCACCACTTTCCCCAGCTAATCAAAGGCTATTTCTACTCCACAAATCACGTCCTTAGGATTCCGAGTTTTACTGCTTATCCCTCTTCCTTATAGTGTCTGCTTGGTATTTACTACATAAGCAATCAACAGTAATGCCATGTGAGAAGTGGGAGAACAGCATGTATATAAATTTGGACATTACAGGTTTGTGTTCTTAGTATTCCAGTAATTCAATCTCATTCAGGCATTCACAATTTCATTTTACCATCTTTCTGATATTTTAACCTAGACCTTTGAAGTTATTTCAATTTTGCTTCCATCCCCATTAATAAGCAAGCTATTTCTACTAGTTCTTTGGGACACTGTGGAGAAATAGATCTTTTTCAGAGTTTCTTTTTAAGCTAAGCATCTTATTAAAACTTCACAAAAACTACCTGAATTCAAGCCTGCAGCACCCCTTGGATTATACCAGGGGTTCTCAATTTCAGCAACATTTTAAGAACACCTGGGGAGCTTTTATGGGTCTATCCCAGACCAATTACATCGGAATCTTTAGGCATAGGATAGCAGTCTTAGAGCTCCCCGGGGGGGATACTAATGAGCAGCCACTGCTCTTGTTTACTTGAGAACCACAGAACTTCAGACAGAAAATCCTCCTAATTAGCATCTCCTTTATTCTGAGCACATTAGCTCCAATTAGCACCACTTGCATCCCATTTCTGATCTTGTATATTTTCTGGTTCTTTCCATTTTTTGCAAATCACTTTCATTCATGTGAGAAGCATGGAATTTTTTCAGTTTGGGTAGATGACTTTGTTTTAGTTAATTTACAAATGTAGTTTGCATAAATTTTATTTTTCTGTATAATCTTGCAATTTCGATGGAAAAATTACTTTATTATTTGTGCAAATTTACTAAAATAATCGGATGACATATTTGAATGTATATCAATTGTTATTTGAGTTTCCTTTTGTTTGCAGCAATATTAGGCCGAACAAGAAACCACTTCTTTTTTTTTCTTAAAGAAACCACTTCTGCTATAGCATACTTTTCTTAAAATTCTCGATGTTATATAAGAAATATATTTAATAAAATTCATGAGTAAACTGGTAAAATCAGAGAATTCCTTGTAGGACATAAATGTCAATCAAATCATCAAACATTCTAAAGAGTAAGTGAAGCATTAGAACCAAAGTTTTCCATATTGGTGTCTGCTGATCCCTGGTGGTTGTTGATGGATTATGTATTCTGGGGGATAGGAGTCTGGGGCCCCTACCAGGTGAGAGGTAAGATCTAAAAAAATTAAGCCAAAACCCAAGAGGGCAGCACCGTTAGTAAGAAAAGCAGAGAAATGTCTGATCTGCAGATTGAGATGTGAGTCTGGAAGCCTGTCCAAATCTGGTTCTGGGTGTCTAAAGTCATACTACTACTTCCATATCTTAAAAAAAAAAAAAAAAAAAAATCAACCCAGAGATTAAGTTTAAAGTGGTCCAGAATTGGTATGTCTCCCAGAAACTGCCAGAAATATGCGCAGATGTTTTTTTTCTGGAAGATTTTATTTCATTTATTTTTACTTGTTTTACAAACTCTACACCACATGTGGGGCTTGCACTCATGACCCTGAGATCAAGAGTCCATGTTCTATGGACTGATCCAGCCTGGCATTCCGTCTGGAAGATTTTAACTCAGACCTGAAAGAATTACCACAGATAAAAATTCTAAGGAACACAAGCTCAGACACAATTAAAAGACAGATGGGAAATATTTCGGGTGTATTAGCATTAATTATCATCATTAACAATACCTATTAGCACAAAATTATTTTTTAATATTTAAAAATATTTTTGAGAAGTAGCTTTGTTTTCTTTCTTTTCTAAGATTTTTTTTTTAAAAAATTAGAAACAGATGTTGAAATGTTGGGAGCAGGTTTGGGCTCACAGGTTGAGACTCTCCCTGTGTGGGAAAGGTTGAAGCAAAGCTCCCACCAGCCAAACTGGCGCCCAGTTTTACCTCCTTCTAAATAATCTTTCAGGCCTGGATTTCTTGAACTGCTCTTGTTGGCCTAAGGGATATAATGCTCTTTGGTTTTCTGGCATATAGAAAAGGGGACCTGGAGTGCGATGTCTTGATGGATAAAATCTGAATGAGAGTAACCTGGCCAGAAGTAACCTCAAGGTTGCCTCTTGGGGACAGGTTACACAAATTGATCATATAGAATAGCAGTTATGAGTTGGCTAGAAATTAGTAGGCGTCAGGCCCCAAGACTCCTTGAACCAAACTAGATTTTCCCTGCAGGTATCGCATTGTGTTAATCATCCCGTCAGCCCCACCATAAAACCTCAAGGCACATCTCCGTAAAGCTTCTCTCAGCATTAACAGACTGATGGGAGAGATTGTAAAGAGACTTAGGACCTTCCCCGAAGGTTAGCCTAGCCCAAAAGTTAGAAGCACTGTTTATAGATAAGGTACAAACTAAAGTACCTACACATATCTTCATTGATCAGCAGCAAATATTGAGCACCTCCTTGAGGTTAACATTTCACAAATCCTTTTGTAGTTCTCATCCCCACGCTCCCTTATAATAAAAAGGCAATAACAAAATATTCTTACAAAAGCTACCATAAACCTCTAGATGACTACATAGGTCTTGTGACAACAATGTATGTTGTAAAGAGTGCCTTGTCACTGATGTAATGTCACTCGCTACCTTTAAAAATAAAGACACTGAGACCAGCAAAGCAGAGATGTCAGAATTTCCAGGGCTGCCTGCTTGGTCATCAGGCTCCATCTCTCTCGTGGCTCTCTCACCTCATTTTGCCTGACCTTCCGTCCACGTGGACCCCTAGATTCGCCGGAACAAGGACATTGAATGTTTGAAATTTAAAAATATTCTCTAGGCTTTTTACTGGGATGACATGAACTATTCTTGCATTTCCTTCCTAATTACTTTCCTCATTTGATCATAGTTGACATAAGAAAAATAGTGTGACATTTGTGAGAGATTTGTTGTTTATTCCTTCCCTTAAAATGCTGGATTTATATTGGGAACAATATTAGAACGTTTATCGTGTGGAGGACACTGTTCTAAGGACTCTACACACAATGACTTATTTAGTGCTCATAATAACCAAATAGTTTACTATTATTATCACTGTCATATACATGAAATAAAGAATGCACAAAGGAGTTAAGCAAGTTGCCCAAAATCAGTTATTAAGTCTTCATACTTAGACTGATTGGCTCCAGAATTGCACTCTTGACCTGTATGCTATATGGCGTCTCATAAAGTTCTTCCATGACTACAATCAAATTCGGAATTCTTTCTACTTCTTCGATAACGCTGTTCATTCCTGCCTGAACATTAGTACAACTTAAAGTTATTAATTAATTTGTTTAGTGTTTGTCTCATTCTCCAGGCGCTTTCTCTTTAAGAGCGGGAACCATTTCCTGCCATTTCCCTGCCAGTATACCCAGTGGTTAGTACACAGAAGGTATTCAATAAATGGTTGAGAGAATGAATGCAGGGAACTTGCAGGAAGAGAACGAGGAAAAATGTTTTCTTCGTGGAGTAATGTCTCCATCTTGTGGAACTTTAGAATATCGTCATTAAAATACATTTTTTAATAAGGTAGGTCTTCACAGAATTCTCAAGTACTATTTCCCAGGCTAGTACCAATCTTTTCTACTGGACCAGCCCTTTTGAGAATGTTAGTGCTATAGAATAGCACAGCCTCTTAAGGACAGGCCTTTCTCCTGCTAGATTTGCTTGATGAAACTAATTATGCAAATAGGTAATTAACGCGCCACAGTTTACGTCCAGAATGCGTTTGATTCTCCCTTGCCAAAAGGTAGAGCAGAGGTCCATCGACAAGCTCTTGGCTCAGAATGAATACCCAGGCACATTCAGAGCTCTTTCTTTGCAGCGTTCATACAGATTTCTAAGAGGTCTATCTGCCGGTAGTCCCAACTCGCCGTCACGTATTCGTCACAGTGTATGATGGCCACAGTAGGAACTGCAGAAATAGCCCCTGCCACACCATCGTACACTACAAGAGCAGCTGATTATACTCCACTAGAAATCCCAGGTTTCACTTTTATAATATTTTGCACACATACTCTGTAATAATTTTTTAATACCAATACTTTAAGAAGAGTTACTTCCCTGATCTACCTATAAAGGGCAACTCAATTTTTGAAGTTAGCAAATCTCGCTATTCAAATCACAAATGGACCAATAAGTTCTTAAGCAAATCTGATTATAAATGCAGTTTATATATACCGAGTCACCTCCCTATCTGCCCCCCAACTAAGTCCAATTTAGCTTCTCTGACCCTAACCTACAAATGAGATGAAAGACTGGAGGTCTAAGACATCAGTGAGAGCCGCTCTTTCCCCACGACTCTATGGTTTTTCAGGATACTCTCACCACTGAGAACTCTATGGTTCCGGGGCGGATTGGGAGGCCTGAGTTTGAAAACCGTGGCGGGAAGATGGTGCCTACACCTGTCATCAGGCCCTGTTTCTACCGTGTGGAAAGACGCTGGGACTGTGGCTTTTTCTGAATGGCCAAGAAGAGTTCGCGATGAATCTTCCGCGCTGGAGTGGGAAGCGGCGGCGTTCAGCGTCAGGCTCGGACTCCTTCTCGGGAAGCAGCGGTGACAGCAGTGACAGCCCCCTGCTCCCCTCAGGGCCGGTGCTGAGCCCACCCCCAGGCCTGGGACGCCGCTTGAAGGACGTAGGCCGCCAGCCAGCAGCAGCTGCAGGTACTCCCGGGCACTCTGGGGACGGCGGGTGAGGTGGGCAGCTCTGCTCAGCCATGTGTCGGGAGGTGTACGTAGTTACAGCACAGAGCTTGCTTGTTTGCACGGTCTACTGGGCTTCTACCCCCTTTATCAGTTTGTGACTCGGGACTGGTGTGGCAGGTCACTTTCAGTTAGGACATGGACGTGTATATTGGGCAACAGCCTGCTGATAATATTCAAGTGGTTTGTGGGTCATTCGGCCTTTACAGAAACAACTTCCTAGTTGGCCAATCCAGTCATCTGTGGGAGGTTCAACGCCGAATAGTGCCCAGTACTCCTTACAGATTCTTTTAGTGGAAATGCTTTATGTCAGGATATGCTCTATATAACCTCACTCCAATATACAGGAATTCCAAAACACAGTGGAAGACTAACTACTGAAGTCATAGATTAGAATTAGATTCAACTAGTAATTACTTTTTTCTTTCTTGAAAGGGGAATGCAAGCAGACAGTTTCTGACGATCAAATGGACAAGTTGCTTTTGGCAAATTGGGGACTTCCTGCAGCGGTTCTGGAGAAATATCACAGTTTTGGTGTAAAAAAGATGTTTGAATGGCAGGCAGAGTGCCTTTTGGTTGGAAAAGTCCTGGAAGGAAAGAATTTAGTCTATTCAGGTATTAAAATTTATGCAAATTAATTTCTTTACTACTTTAAAGACATGAATGTAAAGGATATTCTATTGAGGTAGTTACGAAGTAGTTTAAAAGGTAGTAGTTATGAGGTAGTTTTAAAAAGTGAATGAGACAGTGGTTTTATTTTAAATAGTTTATTTTCAAATTGGTTTACATATAACATCCAGTGTTCATCCCAACACGTGCCCTCTCTAATGCCCGTCACCCTCTCTCCCCCCTCCCTCACCCTCTCACCCTCAGTTTGTTCTTAGTCCTTGAGAGTCTCTTATGTTTTATCTCCCTCCCTCTCTGTCTGAGACAGTGGTTTGTAACTAGAGAAAGTCTTAAGTCTTAAAATGTGAAAAGCGGAGTCTCATCATACGCATATTTAAATTGTGCAAATTCCATTATATTGGTGGTTGGTAGAGAGGAAAAGAGCAGACAATTTAAAGAGAGCTCTTCTGCTTGCCATTCCTCTCAACGAACATGTCCCAGGGTGAGTGTGCAAGGGAGACGTAAGTCTGCTCTTCTCCCAGCTGATCTCAGGTGCCTTGCAGCGTATGAACATTATACCTTATCTATTTAGAAATTGTCCTGCTTGTATAGGATTGCGTACGCAACACCACATGTTAATTGGCTTTATAGAAGATTTATATAGGCTTTCAAGGGCAACTCTGACAGTCATACTTTTAAACTTTTTTACTGTGCTGACTTTAGAACTTACTTGATAAGATGCACTTTCTTTGTATCAGTTTTCTCTGAAGTTGTGAGTGATCCAGGTTTTTCCTTATGGTTGCAGCAAATAGTCACCGTTAGAAATAAGTTCCGGTTGTGGAGTCGGATTAGTTGGGTTTGAAAACTAACACTTGCCTGCCTGTGGTAATTAATCGAGAGCGTGTTAATAGAAAGCAGGAGAGAATGCTTAGAACGGTTCTTGGCACATAGAAAGTACACAATAAATGCTAACTGGTGGCAGTGGTAGAATGACTACTTCCAGTGCTTAAACTGAAACTTGAGTGCCATTCATTTCTCCGGTCACCAACTTCTATCAATTAATTACCAAGTCCAGTGTGTATTATCCCAAATATCTTCAAACTGACTCCTCTTTGTTTTTAGGTGCACTACCTAGCTTATTATCCTCTCTTGTAGGTTATGCTCGCTATCATCTTCCAGATTATGGAGTAGCCTTATAAGCTAAAGCTTCAGCTTCAGCTTATGGCCTAAGTAGTATAGTTTTGTTCCTCTCTGGTTTTGTTCTGCCCCTGCACCCAAAGTGATCTTTACAAAGTACAAATATGATCTTGCCACTCCTTTTCATGAAACTCGTCATTCTGTGTTGATTTCAGGATAAATTCTAAACTCCTTACATGGTGGGATTATAAAATTCTTTTTCTTGTGGCACATTCGTTTCTCTTCTCTTACTCCTACTGATTTTATTTCAGGCTTACTAATTACTGTCATCTGAATTTACCAGGTTTTCCTCCAGGCCTTTGCACATGCTGTTTCTTTTGCTTGACATTCCTTTCCTCTTCTCTTCTCATAACTTCTGTCTCGTTTCCATAAACCTTGTTATAGCGCCTCTCTCTCAGCTTCTATCATAGTTCCTATTGCAATCTATTAAAGTTGTTTATCTCCTTCCTCGAAGCAGAGCTTTTAACCATTCCGTACTTAAAGGAAAGGATCTTAAGATACAAACTAGGACTCAGTATTCATCATTTATTGTTCGGAAAGGATTTTTTAAATAATTCTCCGTTTTCCTTGTGAGACTATCTAGAGCCCTGGTTTGAAGTCAGCAGCATTTACGTGTGTAAAGTTTTCAAATGCTAGTAGGGGCTTTAATGATAGGTTAGTCTTTGGCCCTGGATATGGTTTAAAACATTTATTCGTGCATTATGTCAAATATTACTTCTCTTTGTGGTAACCTTGTGGAATAACATGTTTCAGCTCCGACAAGTGCTGGAAAGACTCTTGTTGCTGAATTACTTATGTTGAAGAGGGTTTTGGAAATGCGGAAGAAAGCTTTGTTTATTTTGCCCTTTGTGTCTGTGGCTAAGGAGAAGAAATACTATCTCCAGGTAATGTTCTTGTACTAAGAACATTATTGTGATAAGACTGATTATTGGTGCTGTGTTAATAATAAGTTTCTTTTATTGCCTCCCAATGTTGCTTTAAAAGTTGACCATTTATGAAGAGAAACTTTTTAAATATTGCATAAAAGAGAAAGGGTTATCAAATCAAAAGAATGATTAGAAATTGTGTTAAATTTTATAAGCTTTTCCTTGGGAAGTAAACAGAATACTTCATGCTAATTGAATGATAAATTAAGAATCAGCATTTTAACTGAATAGTAGAATTAGAAGCATGGTAAGGAAAGGGTGTTTATGGGAACATATCCTATCCTGAGAGCTATTTGGAAATATTTGGAGGAGGAAGAACAAAATCCATTGGCGCTTACGTAGAAGCTTCAAGCCTGTGGTCTGTTCTTCTATTCTGCAAAAATGCATAATAACTTTTTTTATTTGTATGATACTCACTGGTTTTTAAGGCATTTTTACAAATTCAATGTCTTTTTAAGTAGAATAAAGTTACTATTGTGACTTCAGTGAAAAAAATGTGGTATTGGAATGACAAGACTATTGTACTGGTAGTCCAAAAAATCTGGGTTCTAGTTGCAGTTTCGACCTTAACTATGTCCTCAGACCAGGCACATAATCTCCTGGGTGTCACTATTTTCATTAGTAAAATGAGGATGTTAACCCTAATACTGTGGGTTAACTCAATAACTCAGAAACATTTTATTGAATGAACAGCTTTAAAGTTCAATGGTTCTATAAATCTTTTTAACAGTTATTTCAGAGGCCAAATAGCCCACAAAGCTGGTCCCACATCCTCTCAACTTAGACCAAAGTAACAAAATGATGAAAGGATCCTTTTAATTAAGAAGGTATGTTAGTTACAAGTTAAACTGAAAGAAAATTAACACCAAAGTCCCACTGCATTTGACTTTTGAAAACTTCCATTGTATAAAAAATTAGTGGGAAAAAAATAAAATAAAAAATTAGTGGGATAACGAGAGCTTTTTTTCATGAAGTATAAATTTGTTTCTTAAAGTGTTACATTAGTGTTTAAAAAAAGAGCTAGTTTCTTGCATGTTTTTTAGAATAAAAATTTAGTGCTAAAGGTGGTTTTTTCCCAATTTTAATTCTATAAATAGCTCTTGGAATTGCCTTATTAATGCTATCATTAAAATGGCATACTTAATTCTGTTTGACTCTGTCATAGCAGAAAACCTCTGTTGTGAATTTTGTCAGTTCTATAGTTCATATTTTTATGAACTGATTTTAAAAATACCAGTGTGTCCTGACTTGGAACAACCAACAGTAATCTAATAAATATCTTTAGATATTTATGTCTGTGTTGTGGGATAGAACAATCTATAATTCATGAATTTCAAATATTTTTACCTGTATTGTTCCTTTTTCCTCAATTCAGAGTCTGTTTCAGGAAGTAGGAATAACTGTGGATGGTTATATGGGCAGTGCCTCTCCCACAGGGCGTTTCTCTTCCTTGGATATTGCTGTCTGCACCATTGAGAGAGCCAATGGTCTAATCAATCGCCTCATAGAGGAAAATAAGATGGACCTATTAGGTAAGAAAAGTAGGAAAGAAGCAAATACTTTCTGTTGCTATTTTTTGTTGGAATGGGGTGGAGCTTTTGTGATTTCTATATGTCCCATGTTTTTTTCTTACTGCCTGTCATCTACTTCTGAAGTCAAGAATTGGCATCTGTAATGTTAGGCACTCTGTGTAAAAAAAAAAAAAAGGTTTGTGTCCTGCTGCTGTTGATTGACTATTTCCTTGTATGTTTGCACTTTACAGAACATAGAGCATATCCTTGAGCCCTCAAGTCATTTCTCATTATTTCTTTTCTGTGTAAACTTTACCGGGAATAGAAGGAAGCATGCTGGGGCTGGTTCTGTCATATCCACAATTATTCTGTGTATGTATTTATTATCATATCCTGGTGCTAAGATATCTAGATTTGGCCTCTACTCAGAGGCCACCATTTAGCAGGAGAATGGTAGGGAGCTATAAAAGCTGACACTGTATTTGAGCTTAGGAAGATTTTCTACCTTAATACTTTTTTTTCGTTAATAACCCCTTAGGAAAGTCTATGTAGGGGTAGCAACAGGAAGAGAATGGTAGTAACAGCAACAGAAGCAGCAAGAATATCAGTTAGCTACTCATTGAGATCCTGGTGAACTTAAATGGTAAAGTAGGAGTAGGGTAGGAGTGGGGAATGAAATCAAAGATTATAAGACATGTAAAGCTCAGAGAGACAAATCACATTCACCAATTTGTATCAGAATTGTCTGATTACTTGTGACCCAATTGCATCATAAATATCTCAAGGATTGCAATAGAATCTTACTAAGTGTTATATCCAATATATCTAGCACAGGGTCTGGCACACTAGGGAGAATAAATATTTTTTGAATGAGTGAGTGAATAAATGTTGAAATGACTTTTCATGCTATATGATTTTGAGATAGCTTACTAATGAGGAAAAGGAACATCATGTCATTAGGGAATAGACCTGAAAGATCTAGATTTCGGTGGGCAGGATTTGTGAGGAGGATACCATCGCCTGTGGAAACCATGACGTTATGACCTTTAAAGAAGGCATTGGTTGATACTAAATTTTCAGTAATCGTTGAGCATTATTCCAAGTGCAGAGACTGGTTTAATTCTCTAAGTAGTGGAGAAGGGAATTATGGTCATATTTATGTTTTGTAGTAGGGTGATTCACTAGCCTACCATGTTCCAAAAAAAATCACTTAAAATAATTTCTTTCTTCTTGATCTATCTTGTTTTTCTAAGCAACTTCCTAGCGTCAGTATGTTTGCCCCAACTGTTTTCCCCCATAGAAAAGTCAATACACCGAATAACTGTCATAAATATATTTGATATCTCATTGTACATATACTTCTACAAGGTTGCCAATAAAGAAGTGTCTGAATAATAAGAGGAAGTTTTCTCTGAGTTAGCCCTGAGTTAGCTAATCATTAATTTTTTGATCTGGAATACTTGTAGTAGGACCATTTATGATGCCTGAATGTCTTGAAAAAGGATCATCTACTATGTGAAATCTAATTTTTGTATTAGGGTTAGAAATTTGTATCACCTGCAATATTTTGTAGTAATGACAGCTACTTACTTATATAAGGTACTGAGTTTTTAAAATTTTTCTTGTAATTGTGAAATTTTGTAAAATCTAGGAATGGTGGTTGTGGATGAATTGCATATGCTGGGAGACTCTCACCGAGGGTATCTGCTGGAACTTTTGCTGACTAAGATTTGCTATATTACTCATAAGTCAGTATCTTGGTAAGTACCTGAAATAACAGAGTTGTTGAGAAAGGGTCTGCAAAATAGGTATGAATTAAATAAATTAAAGAAGTAGAATAGTACCTATTTAGAATAAACTCATGTACAGCATTGATTTTTATGCCAAGAGAAGTACTTAAGACTGAGAGTGATTTTATTTTTTAAACGTTTAAAAATCTCTGGTTGCTCACCATTTTTATGAAAAATTTTAAAAATCCAGTTTTGGTATTTGTCAGTTGTACACTCATTGTATTTAAGTAGTCAAAGCTAATTTTGAAAAATAGCATTTCTTCATCCCCCACTTATCAGAAGCAACTACTTTCAACTCTCATAGCTTTAAAAAAATTATTTACAGTGTTATCTCTAAATGTAGCCTCTTAGTTTTTAGTTTTAGACAGTTTATATTGATTACTTACTATGGAAGATGAAGATGTAGCTCTTTTTTTTTCTCGTTTCAGTATTATTTATTTATTTTATTGCTTTTATTTAAATACATGTTAGTTAACATATAGTATAAGAATGGTTTCAGGAATAGTATTTAGTGATTCATCACTTACATGCAACACCCAGTGCTCATCGCAACAAGTGCCATCCGTAACGCCCATCACCATTTAGCCCATCCCCCCACCCAACACCCTCCAGCAATCCTCAGTCTGTTCTCTGTACTTACGACTCTCTTATAGTTTGCCTCCTCTTCTATTTTCATATTTTTCCTTTCTTTTCCCTATGTTCATTTGTTTTGTTTCTTAAATCCTATATATGAATGAAATCATATATTTATCTTTTTCTGCCTGACTTGTTTCACTTAGCATACTGCAATTGCAAATGGCAATATTTCATTCTTTTTGATTACCGAGTAATATTCCATTGTGTGTATATACCACATCTTTATTCATTTGTTGGTCGATGGACATTTGGGCTCTTTCCATAATTTGGCTATTGTTGATAGTGCTGTTATAAACCTTGGGGTACATGTGCCCCTTTGAATCCTAGCTCTTTTTTCTATTCTTTACTCACCCAACCCAATCTCCTCTCACCTCCCCCCTACCCCACAGTCTCTCTGTGTCCTCTCATCATCTTCTCATTCTCCAAATATTGTTAATGTCGTAATTCTGCTCAGATCAATATTTAGTGTTATGCTGTTGTGACCATATACATGCCATTGCCAACTGAGCCATGTAGTATATTATGACTACTTTCACTTTCTAAATCACATTTTATTTTCTTTGAAATTAATAAATGGGTTTTTTTTGTTGTTGTTTGATGGCCCGTTTTTGTTTTTTTTTTTTGTATTTATTATATTATATGAGTCATATATATTATATGAGTGTGCGCACTGGGGAGAGGAGCAGAGGGAGAGAGAGAGGAAATCTTAAGCAGACTCCATGCTCAACATGGAGCCTAATGCAGGACTCCATCCACAACCCTGGGATCATGACCTGAACTGAAATCAAGAGTGGGATACTCAACTGACTGAGCCACCCGGGCACCCTAATGGCTCGGTTTCCTATGTCCTTATCACTGACTGACCTCCAGCCTCTTTCCCACTTATGTAAATCTTCATCCAACATGTTCTAACACATTTGCTATTCTACCAAATTCATCTTCTTGAAGTTTCTCCAAAAGCCTTCTGAATTGTTCCAATTTGGGTAGGTGGAAAAACTATGTATGTGCTGCACAGCACTTATTTTAGGATCTTTCTGTATCGTTATCATTCATTCCTATTGCTTTTTGCTGGAGTCAGAGCCCCTCTTTTGGATAATTTCTGCTTTCCTCATTTTGGTGAGGACATCTTGCAGGAAGTTCCACTTTATTTTAGTGTACGGGCTATTATGCATATGATTTTTCTGAAAATTTTCGTGTCTGAAATGTTTTGCAGCTATTTCATAGATTGGGTATAAAAGTCAAGATTTCCTTTAGAGTTTTTAAGACATTACTTCATTTTCTTGTAACTATTGAGAAATGCAATGCCATGCTTATCTTTAGTCCTTTGTATAAAATTTTTAAATTCTCTCTAGAGGGTTTTAGGGGCTCCTTTTCTTCCTCATCGTTGTAAAATTTCATGCTGATGTGTCTTGGTGTTCCATTTTTGTTCATTGTGCTCGGTACTCAATAGTTTCTTTGAATCTGGGAGTTCTTATGTTTCAGTCCAGAGAGATTTTAACACCTTTTTCAGTATATGAGAAAACATTGAGATAATCATCTATATCCCAAATCAGTAGGGATATAAAAGATGTGACTAATGCAATTAACAATTTTGACCTAATGGATGTTTGTAGAAGAATTACCAAATAAAAGCAGAATGTTCCTCTCAGTGAACATAGTAAAATTGTACTGTATACTGAGCCATAAAGCAATATATTTTAAAGGGTTTAAGTCGTTTAAAATCTATTCTCTGACAAATGGGATTAAACTAAAAATAAGTGTTGGAGAGGCATGACTAGAAAAGGCACACTGGAAATTGGGAAATACATTTTGACCCATTTTTGGGTCAGAAAAGTAATCACAGTAGAAATTGGAAGATAGTGTGAGCTTAAGGTATATCTCCAACAAAACTTGTGAAATGCAGCTAAAGTTTAAAGGGGAATTGATAGTATAAAGTGCACATATTATTAAAGAAGAGAGACTGAAAAATTAATGCATTATTCATCTCAAGAACTCAGAAAAAGGATAGTAAAATAATGCCACAAAAAGTAGAAGGAAAGAAAAAATAAAGACAAGAGCAAAACTTAGTGAAAGAGGAAAGTTATTATCTGGAACATTTAAACACTTTTACAAATCAAAAAGAAAAAACCCAATACGTCAATGGACAAGGACCTTTAATAGGCATTTACAAGATGGTATCCAAATGGTCCATAAACACGAAATTGTACTTAATTTCATTACTAATCAAGGAAATGTAAACTACTTCTTCAAGGAGATATTACCACACGCTCTCCAAAATGACTAACATTAAAAAGATTGGCATTTGCAGCAACACGGATGGAACTGGAGGGTATTATGCTAAGTGAAATAAGTCAGTCAGAGAGAGACAGATATCATATGATTTCACTCATATGTAGAATTTGAGAAACACAGCAGATGAACATAGGGGAAGGGAAGGAAAAATAAGTTACAGAGAGGGAAGAAAACCATAAGAGACTCTTAAATACAGAGAACAAACTAAGGGTTGATGAGGGTGTGGGGTTGGGGGGGTGGGAAATATGGGTGATGGGCACCGAGGCGGGTACTTGTTGGGATGAGCACTTGGTGTTATATGTAAGTGATGAATCATGAGAATCTACTCCTGAGGCCAAGACTACACTGTATATTAGCTAACTAGACAATAAATTTAAAAAAATTGGCAATACTAAGTGGTGACAAGATGTGGAACAATAAAAGACACATGGATTATGGAGATACTTTGGTACAGTCTCTTTGGAAAACAGTTTGACATTAATAAAATTGAAGATAAACTATAACCTAGGAATTTTATTTCTAGGTATATACCTTAAAAATGTGTGGGCGTATGTCCCGAAGGACATGACCAAAAATATTGTTAGTGGCATTATTTGTAATTAATACTGTGTATCTTTTAACATCATTTTCACTTATTTTTCACAGCCAGGCAGATTTAGCCTGTCCTCTGTCTAATGCTGTGCAGATTGTTGGCATGAGTGCTACCCTTCCTAATTTGGATCTTGTGGCTTCCTGGCTGAATGCTGAACTCTACCACACAAACTTTCGTCCTGTACCGCTGTTGGAGTCAGTAAAAATTGGAAATTCTATATATGATTCTTCAATGAAGCTGGTGAGGGAATTTCAACCCAGTCTACAAGTAAAGGTAAGTCAGTATTCTTCTGTCACTACTCCCAGTACATTGTGTTTGATCGCATTTTCTAGCAAGTTGTTAGTTAACATTTTTTGAGTTATATAAATTAGAGGTTGCAAAGTAGTTGAATATGCTTACATCCCCATCAGAAGGATTATTAATATTTTTTTATTCAACAATTTTTTTTAACGTTTACTTATTTTTGAGAGAGAGAGAGAGAGAGAGACAGAGTGTGAGCAAGGGAGGGGTAGAGAGAGGGAGACACAGAATCCAAAGCAGGCTCCAGGCTCCAAGCTGTCAGCATGGTTTACTCTTTGACCTTTGGGCCTTTACTCAAATGTCAGTTTCTGAGACCTTCCCTGGCCACCTTATCTAAATTACAGTGTCCTCCCCTTCCTGGTATCTATTTTCCATTTTATTTTTAGCACCTTACAAAATTCTGTGTGTTTTACTTGGCTTGTTTTTGTTGTTATCAATTCCTTCAATTTTACTACACTGGAGTAGTAAAACTCTGAGGTCAGAGCTTTTTTTCTGCTTTGTTCTTTATCCCCAGTACCTAGAACAGTATCTGGTATGTAGTAAATGTTTGTTCATTGAGTGAATGGATGAATTAATTAATCCAGTTAAACACACTGACCTTCCAGTTTTGAGAACTCACTGGACTACTAGGCATTTACATATGCTTTGTTCTGCCTGAAATTACCTTGCATCATAAGGAGGTTTATTTCTTTTTTCTCTTCTTGCTTTTTCTTTGTTACTGATTTTGTAACTGATTTTTATTATACCTTTCAGTAGAAAAAAACTTTCTCCATGAAGCAAAATGATGGCTTGAAACTGATGTGAAATGTTTTGAAAGGACCACTAAAATGACTATGACTTTTTCTTTTTTAGGGAGATGAGGACCATGTTGTTAGTTTATGTTATGAGACCATTTGTGATAACCATTCAGTATTACTTTTCTGTCCATCAAAGAAATGGTGTGAAAAGTTGGCAGATATCATTGCCCATGAGTTTTATAATCTACACCATCAAGCTGAGGGTAAGTTACTGATGGAAATGAAAGCCTCTATACTTAGTACATTTGCTTAAAAGTAATGTTAATGATTATATGAATAAAGTATCATTCTCTTTGATCATTGCCTCCACCTGTCCACTAGACACTCCTTTACAAAACTATGCTCCTCTCCTTATCCTCATTACAGACATTGTATACGTATACTCAGGCTAACCTTCAGATTCTTACACTACTGGATTTATACAGGTACATACTAAGATTCTTCATCTGGGGTTCATGGGCTTTGAGAGGTATCTTAGAAGCCCCTAAATTATATATAAAATTTCACATATACACATTTTTCTGGAGAAATCAGACATACCTCCCTTTATATTTCCAAACTCTAAGAAAGAATCACACACATATACATATGTATGTATATGAACACATATGTATTTTATTAAAAAAATTTTTTTTTAATGTTTGTTCAATTTTGAGGGAGACAGTGCAAGTGGGGATGGGCAGAGAGCGAGGGAGACAGAATCTGAAGCAGGCTCCAGGCTCTGAGCTGTCAGCACAGAGCCTGAGGTGGGGTTTGAACCCACAAACTGTGAAATCATGACCTGAGCTGAAGTTGGACTCTTAACCGACTGAGCCACCCAGGCGCCCCTATGTATTTTAAAATAAGCTTTATTGAAGTATAATTTATGTACAATAAAATGTACCCATTTGAATTGTATAATATAATGAATTTTAACAATTGTATACATTTTTAAAATTCCTACTATAATGAACAGATAGAACATTTCTATCATCCTAAAATGTAATCCTTGCTCTTTAGCTATCAATTTTCTCTCTATTCTGAGCCCCAGGCAACCTCTGATCTGCTTTCTGATACTCTAGATAAGTTGTGCCTTTTTCATATAAATGAAATCATACAGTATGTATGTGTGTTTCATGTTTGGCTTCTTTCAGCATGGTATTTTTAAGATTCATCCAGGTTGTTACATTGATCAAATTGATTCTTTTTTATTGCTGAGTAATAATTTAGTGTATGGCTATAACCATTAGTATATATTTTACTGATTCTAGAATGAGCACTGTTTCCTCACCACTTTTACAAAGCTGTGGTCCCTTGGGGTCCAAGATAAGTGTAGGGAAGACAGAGATCAACTGGTTCTTGTCACAGAATATTAGGATATTTTATAACTTCATTATGCTACTGGAATCACGAGGATAGGTGATAGATACCTCGAGCTTAGCTCTAATACGTAAACTTTGCTTGAAGTTTATATTAGGAAGACTCCAGCCCAACATTATAATATTGCTTTTATTTCCCTCCTAATTGATGATTTCTAAACCAAACCATTTATGTTCCTTATGTTGTACCATAATAACTTACATTCCTTTGATAGCCAGAAACATTATTATTATCTTCTTTGCTTGAGATTCTATCATTTTGATTTATAGCAAGGGTTCCCAAATCCTAGTGCTTGACCTGGAGCCTGGGCTATGATGAAATTTTTACCAGAAATGTAAAGACAAGGCAGCACATTTTTTGTAAAGCTTAAGTTTAAATTCTGAAATTATCCCTACTAATTTATTTTATGTTAACATGACTTCTCTTTGGAAATAAAGATATCAATGGTAGTTTTAAAAAACGTTTAATTGTCCTTAGCATAATAAAACATTGACAACCCTCCCCAAGTCTTTAAAATTTTAAGAAAAGTTTACCTAAAATGTTTTTAATAGAAAATAGAAGCTATATTAAAAATATATCTTATAAGAAATTTACTTGTTTAGAGATCCAAAAGTTTGGGAAATTCTGTAAACAAAGCATAGCTCCTGCACCTAAAAAGTTGAGGTCTTACTAGGGAAGAAGGTTACACAGAGAGGCAAAAACAGATGATATTGTATGATTAATTACCACATTAGTGGCAAATAGGTTAGAAAAATTGTCACATAGAAATAGGTTCCTAGGTAGTTCTGACACTGCTGGTTGGTGGGACACACTTTGAGCAAGGATTTTGAATTTTAGGCTCTGAGTAGTAGTATTTGTAATCCCCTCCTTCCTCAGCTGGGACCTTTGTCCCTCTTCTGGGCTTGATCTCAGTCTACTATAGTGCTTCCTAAACTTTGCTGCATATTAGAATCATCCGAGGAGATTTAAAAATTCTCTGTGTCCGGGCTGCATCCTATTACATCACAATGTCCAGGAGTGAGCGCCAGACATCAGTATTTTTACACGATGTTCAGCTAATTATAAATAGTAATTTTAGAACCATTGCCCTAATTTTTAGCTCTGTCCTGACTTAGGCAGATAGCACTTAAGGAGGTCCAGCCAGAGGTGAACAGTGTTGATAATTTTTCTGTGACAGGATTGATAAGATCATCTGAACTTCCACCGGTGGTACTGGAACAAAAGAGTCTCCTGGAAGTGATGGATCAGTTAAAACGTTTGCCTTCAGGACTGGACTCTGTATTACAAAAGACTATACCATGGGGAGTAGCATTTCACCATGCAGGTATCCATGTTTATAATCTCTTATTAAGAAGCACCCTCCAAATATCCTCATAGTTCCTTCACATTTATATTTGTGTGCATTTGATTTCTTGTCAGTCTAATGCTCTTAGATTTCAAGAAACTGTGTGATTAAGATTAAACAAGAATAAAACACATTTAATTTACTTATCTGTATAGTATATAAATACTACATAAAGGCTTTTTTGTTCCATTGGGAAAGTGAATTCTATAATTATTACCTTTCTACATTTTGTTTCCTTAAATTTAGGTTAGACAGGTATTTGCTCCCCTAATTTTATGCTACTCTGTGTTTCCTTTTATCTTAAGGTTTTTGAAATATACTTACAAATATATCAAAATCAAATTAATTTTAGAAATTGATTTATGTCAAACCTGTGCCTGACCACTGTGTTGGATAGACCCTAAAGACAGTGTGATGCGTATGCCATGTCTCTATCCTCAGTGAGTTCATTGTCTAGAACAGGGGTCAACAAACTGCAGACTGCTGGTCAAATCCAGCACACCGTCTATTTTTGTAAAGTTGTATTGGAACACGGTCATGCTCATTTGTTCTGTGGCTGCTTTCATGTGACGTTTAGTAGGGTTGACATAGACCATCTGTCCTGCAAAGCCTAAAATATATACAGAAAAAATTTGCCCACCCTGGTCTAGAAGATGAGATAGAAGCATACGAGGCGTGGCAGATTATACTCTTAAAAAGATAGACTGTGGTGACATCTTTGTTTACTGTTGTAACAATGGCGTTTAAAACCTTTGAGGCTTTAGTAGATTCCCAAATCCATTTAAAGGTAATCAAGTACAGTATTTTCATTATATTCACTATTTCATATATTCATTAATAAATATATGTTATTGTAACTTCCTTTTGTTAGGTCTTACTTTTGAGGAGAGGGATATCATTGAAGGGGCCTTCCGTCAAGGTCAGATTCGGGTTTTGGCAGCAACTTCTACTCTTTCATCTGGAGTGAATTTACCAGCACGTCGTGTAATTATTCGGACTCCGATTTTCAGTGGTCGACCTCTAGATATTCTTACTTATAAGCAGATGGTTGGTCGTGCTGGCAGGAAAGGGGTGGACACAGTAGGTAAGTGAGTTTGAATTTAATTGTAATAGCCTTGCTGAAGGACAGTGTTATTCTACCTGAAATTTGACTAGTGCCTGCCAACTAATTTCTCATCATATACTGTATTTGTATCCAAAGCACTAATGTCATGTTTTTGATTTACTTAATATTTATAATGAACGTAAGTTATAATTTTCATATATCATCAACCATTGATTTTCTACTAATGTAAAATTAAGATTTTCTTTTATATACAGTGAAATGATTCAGTATTATTCTAGTCAAAATGACTTATCACATTAGATGGAAGATGATTTTTAATTTCCAGCATAATCTATTTAGTGCTAATGAAGGGAGTAATCTTTATGGGTTTTAGTTCTGCTTAGGTGACTGGTCTAAGACTTCAAAGGAGGGATACTGAGAGCTGAGAAGTACTCTCACATTCAGGAATAGAAACTTCCCATACCATCATTTTGTCTCTAAAATGGCGCTGTTTCTGAAAACACCTTTTTAGTTTCTTGTGTCAGCAAGTAATGGTAACATTACCAGAAACCAAGCATTGCTTCGTCTTAAGCAATGAGGAAGAGATTTGTATGAATTAAATATCGAGGTAGCAGCAAATATTATTTCTAACCTGGTACATTATTCTGGGTGTGACAAAATTGTTATAAGTCTTGTAACATTAAAGAACTTTGGGAGGAACATTCGCTGTCATCTCATTTTTTTTCTCTAGGATGTATTTTACTGATTCTAATATTATATAGTTCTTTGGCTGCTGAAGAGACATGAGGATATCCAGGAGAAAAGGAAAGTCTTAATGGGAAAATAAGTGGGATATTCTGGGCACAAAAATCTGGGTAGTATACCAAGGAAGTGACTGTTAGAATAATTTGATTTGTCTGATATCACATTTGCATTTCGACCATCAGGAAAGGGCGATAAAGTAAAGAGCACGACCTGCTCCTTAAGGGCACTTCCCAGAAGTTGCACTAAATATTTCTTCTCACATCCAGTCACATGATTACATTCCCTAACTGCAAGAGAGGCTGGGGAGTATAACCTTTAACTGTGTGGCCATGTGCCCAACCAACATGTAGGAGTTTTATTAAAGGAAAAATAAGCGAATGGCTATGTATCAGACCCAGTAACAAATGACTTCTCTATCTGTAATCCATGAAGGGCCATTGGCTTGCCTCTCTTTTAAGGCCTAAATATTCTAATGATTAAAAAAACTTCCAACTCCTTGGATCTCCCCTCTTATAGGCATCAAAGAAGTTTATCCTGCTCTGTCTCTTACTTTACCTATAAAATGTGCAGATTACATGTGTTTAGAAAAGGTTGGGGGAAGAAACAGAAACACTCCCTTCCTATTTCCTATTTGCTTTTTCCTCTGCCCTTTCCTCCAACTCTGATTTCTTAGTAGACTCAAACTCTGGAGGTGGAGTGTAAGTTCATTTTACACAGTTACTCTTCTTTTAAGGTCAGAGGGTCTTTAAGGTAATATAGAAGATAAGGAGATTTTATTTGCCTTGCTATATTCTTAGCTTGTACTTTTTGTTATGGGGAAGAATATTGGAAGGTTGGTACCCTGGCCAAATTATCAAGCCTTAAATCAGATTAACATTTAAACAAAACTGAAATATGCCACAGTAACTTTGTTTTTGAGGTCTTGGAAACTTCTGAGGTTTTGACTTTGCATAATGCTACATTTCAGGATGACACATGCTTGCTCAGAACTTCCAGCAAGTGGGGAATGTGTGAATATAGTGTTTCATGTCAATTATGAAAATATGCATACTTGGTTATGCTTTTTAGATTATGTAACATCTTTGTAACATCTTTATATTTTATCAGTGATGTTAATGTTCCTATACAGTTAATGGTGTTTTATTTAGATGACACTTCAATCTTTCTGGGCTAAAGAAATCTTTCTTGGAATCTTCCAGTATAAGAGGTTGGTGCTTTGTGCAAAAATTGTGATTTACAAGTCAAATAGTGATAATTGGTTTGATTCTAATTGACTTCTTTATTGTGGTGTGGTTACAACCTCCTCAGACAGATGGGAGCAGGGACCTGGACTGTATATATTGGTATTAATTAGGGCATTTTCATAAATCTTGCTCATTTTGAAAAAGAGTTGTCTATTTTGCTAAAGAATCAAAACCTGAAAGTAGTTTGAACAACCCAAAGTGGCTTTTTGTATTTACTGCTAATGCTAGTTGATCCATTTTGTAGATAATTTTTTGTCTTAAGCTGGGCTATTTTGTAGTGTTTGTAAGAGCTGGGTGATATTTTATTCACCTGTTTATTTTTATTGCTGCTATTGTTTTGTTTGATGGCATCTATCTTTTTGTAGTTATATCTAGGATAAACAACCAAGAGTCATCAAGTTTATAGTCCCTTATCTTTATCCTATCTTGGTTCTCAATTTGGCAATCAGCATTAGGAAAACAGCATCTTCTCTTTCCCTAGAATGATTAGTATACTCTACTACAATGCCATTTTTAGTTTTCTCTAGTGCAAGTGGCCTTCGTTTTCCCCCTTACACATCTACTTGCTTCCTTTCCCCTACTATTGGATTCATTTTTGAAAGATAAAAAAAATTATGGTTTTCTCTAGTTTTTTTTTTAATGTTTATTTATTTTTGAGAGAGAGACAGAGCATGAGCATGAACAAGGGTGGGGCAGAGAGAGAGGGAGACACAGAATCCGAAGCAGGCTCAGAGCCTGACACAGGGCTCGAACCCACAAACTGTAAGATCACGACCTGAGCTGAAGTCGTGATCACGACGTGACTGAGCCACCTGGGCGCCCCCGGTTTTCTCTAGTCTTAATTACTGTAATAATAGTTTATGTTTGTATAAATTTTTCCTTTGTATAGGTTTATGATATATAGTGCTATCACATTTTTATTCATTTGATTGTCACAATAATCTAAAGCTTTTTGATTAGTGAGTTATAATGTAATTTCTAGGTTTCTGTAAATATTTTTTAATTCGTGTTATCATATGTAACCAGTAATAATTTGTATTTGCATTTTCCTTTATGGTTTTCAAAATACTTCTATTATTATTATTATTACATATTTAATCATTCAGTAAAAACAGTTGCTCCTGTGTGAAAGGAAAAAACTTTTCCTGTTCCTGCTTAGTTTCTATGGCTAGTGCCTACAAATTAGACTGGCACTACAAATTAGATGACAGATTTACAGGAAAGAAGGCATACATATTTTTATTTGATATCAATATTTTCATTTTTGGCTTACACAGAGAACTTCATAGAAAAACAGTGAAGACCTAAAAAAGTGGTTAGATGTTAGGGGCTTTATAACCTTTTAACAAAAGGTGATAGAATTGTGAAGTGACAAGACAAAGGAAAAGGGGTTTGAGCTTCTAGAAGTGGTAAATTGTGGGAAAGTAAATACATACTAGAAACTAATGGATGTTAAGGATTATTTAGTAAGGTTTATGCAGACCCATCTTGGTGCTGACTTTCTGTCTCCAGTGATAAGTGAGATAAGTGATAAGTGAGTAAATTTCTCTTCATAAAGAGAAATTTATGTCTTACATCTAGGCAAACAGGGTGAAGGCAAAGAGCTCTTTCTGTGTTTGCTACTTCCTAAGTGCCTTCAGGTCAAAATAATCCTTATGTCAAAGTGGCATAATTCAGTATGGCATATTCTGATCCCCTTCAATCCAAAGTTCAGAAAATGAAAGCATCAGTAATAATTCTATGGTCATAATAACTACTATCATCTACTATCTTCTTTTTAAATAGGTAAAATTCTCTTTGGCAGGTATCTTATGGAAGTATGTTGGGATTTTGCAAATGTGTGTTTTTTTGGTTATAGGTGAGAGTATCTTAGTTTGTAAGAACTCTGAGAAATCAAAAGGCATAGCTCTACTTCAGGGATCTCTGAAACCTGTTCGTAGCTGTTTGCAGAGACAAGGAGGAGAAGAAGTAACTGCGAGCATGATAAGAGCTATTCTGGAGGTAGGAAAGAGTTCACTAAATTATTTGCTCTTCGAAGTCTTTAATATGATGATAGAACTAGCTTTATATTTCATTATGAGATCGTTTATAGTCTTCCCAGGTCTGAATCTCTTCTATTTTATATAGCTATTTCCTGGAGTTTAATACAACTAGTGCTATATCAGTACATTTCAAAACAGTGGATTAAAACCCAAATGCCAGATGATTCTTTTTATTTTTTAGATATACTTTATTATTTTTTGAATTTTTAAAAAAGATGACAAAAACGGACCATAGTTTTTACATACAGATAACACCTATTGACATTAAAATAAAATCAAATTACAAATAGAAGTGATTAGAAGTTTCAAACAACATGGAAAGATCTAAGTGAAAAATAAAACTTTCTGTTCTGGGTCCTCAAAGGTAACCAACCCCCATTTAAGTGTTTTGTGTATTTGTCCAGAAAAGTTTTCTGTTCATATACCAGCATGCCTTCTTCTTGGCTTTAGTACTGGTGCTAGGGGTTCTGGTACCTGTGCTCACACCCCCTCCCCCCCTTTAGCTCTCCATTTGAAAACAAAAACAAACAAAAAACAAACAAAAAGAAGGCAAAAAGGAAAGTAACTGATATAGAAAGTAGGCACTCTCATATACTGCTGAAATTCTTTTGGGAAGGCAACTTGTACATACTTACTAAGATAAAAACAACAACAACAACAGCAATGCCAAAACAGAACACATAGCCGTTTATCAGTAGATTCACAACTAAGAGTTTTACCTAGGGATGTATTTGTGAAATTACATCAAATTAAATGTACAAGAATGTTTATTGTAGCACTATTGGCAATAAGAAAAAACGGGAAACAACCAAAATACCACTAATACTAAATAAATCTTGGTAAAACTATGCATTGGGATCATTAAAAGGAGTAAGCTCGGTTTAGGATGATTTGGTATGTTTTCAATATGTATTAAATGGGAGAAAGCAAGGGAAAAATTAGTACATTTAATTAATTAGTATATTTAATATAGTTGTAATAAGATGATATCCTCAAAACACAACTTTACTTTTTCTACACCCATTCTCATTCACCTTCTGGGTGGGGAAGATTCAATACTAGCATTCCTGTATGCCCACACATTTCAGAAGGAAGGATATATTGTTAGTTCCTACATTCAGATAGATAGTGATTCATTTATTTTCACTTATGAGAAAATGTTGTATCTACTTTTAAGGAAACTTGATGTTGTCAGTAGGTATTATCTAAATGTATAACGAGTGATGATAAAAGAGTTAATAAAGACTCTCTACATGAAGATGCTAAGAATATTTTAAGAGAACAAAATCACTTCATTTCTTTTATATCATTAGGGCCTGCATGTCTTATTAAAAAGTTACAGAAAATTTCAAACCTCTTATGTCAGATAATAGTTGGTGGAGTGGCAAGTACATCACAAGATATGCAGACTTATGCTTCTTACACATTTTTGGCTGCAAGTATGAAAGAAGGAAAGCTGGGAATTCAGAAGAATCAAGATTCTGTTCAACTTGGAGCAATTGAAGCCTGTGTAATGTGGCTGCTAGAAAATGAATTCATCCAGATTACTGAAGCTAGTGATGGAACAGAAGGTAAGTGTGACTTCTTAATTACAGTATATCCACTTTTTCATCTTTGCTGGCTTTACACTTACCTAGTAAAAAGAAATTGATTTTTCAAACACTATAAAAGGAAACAGGTTTTTCAAGTTGTATATAACCTCATTTTTAGTACTTAGTGTTGGATTTAGCAACATCAGACAACGTAGAATCTGCTCATAATATCCATGCATTGGGCAAAATTCTGTTTGTAAAATGTATCAGAGGCTAAAAGGTAAATTACAGAATACAGAAAGATAGGGCTTTATTTTATTCTTAACATTCGATTCTTTATTTCCCTTCTCCCACCCCCAACCAGGAAAAGTGTATCATCCAACACATCTTGGTTCAGCAACTCTTTCTTCTTCACTTTCTCCAATGGATACTTTAGATATTTTTGCTGATCTCCAAAGAGCAATGAAGGGCTTTGTTTTAGAGAATGATTTGCATATTGTTTATCTGGTAAGTTCTGTTTTCTTCACTTCATGTTTGTGAGAATGGACAGAAAATACTTATATGGAATCCTGAACATCTTGGGAACATCTTGTTTGTTTTCTTTAGGGCAGTAGTGGTGGGTATAGAGAACAGGTAAGAAGAGAGTTGTTTTAAAGTAATAAGCTAAATGTTATAGTGACGTTTTAATTTATTCATCTACTTTTTTCTCTAACCTCCTTTCAAAAAAGCATTTGAGGTGCTTTATAAAAAACATATTTTACAATATATAAGAGAATAGTAAAGGACAATGAGATATCAGGAAATCAAAAATAAGATCATCATGTAAAACTCAAAGGTTGATACATAAACATGCATTGGCACAGTTCTCGTAGCCAACTTTGGTTCTGTGATTTCTAGCAACTACAGCAAACAGGAAAGCTTGATTAGTCTCATTATTGATAAGATAAACAAAACCAAAAAAATGAGGAAATGGGTACGGCAGTCTCAGTCAATAGAGCATGTGACTGTTGATCTTGGGGTTCGAGACTCATGTTGGGTGTAGAGAGTACTTAAAAAAATAAAATCTTTAAAAAAATAATTAGGAAAAATGTTGCATTTTATTACATAAGAGAAATTTAGTCCTAAAAAGACACTCTTGATAAAATCTCTGTAATAAATGCAATAAGGAATTTTAAATGTCTGTATACATTAGACAGCCTTTTATAAATATTATTTCTTATAACAAAGATTTTGATAAGAATTGGATCAAATAGGTTTTGAGATTATATTCTATGGAAAGAAACTGGCTAAAAATACTTTGTCAATTAAGAGCAGACGTAGGGACTGACATAAGCAAGATGGCAGAATAAGAGGTCCCTGGCTCTAGTCTCCATCACAAATATATGAATTAGCAACCATTTACAGACAAAAACACCTTTCTAAAAATCCCAGAACCTGGTGGTTAGGCTGAAACACATTCATGGAGCACAAAAACTGAAAAAAGCCACATTAGAAGGCTAACAGCAGTGGTTTCACTTTGACAGTGTTGCCCCTCCCGCAAGCCATCACAGTACCACACTGAGAGGAATTCTCTGGACCTAGAGTTTCTCCAGTGAGAAAAAGAGAGCTTGAGGCTGACATCCAACTTCTCCAGCATTCTGGAGTGTTCGCTGGGAAGTCCGCTTCTGTCTTACCTCAAGGGGAACAGTAGGGAAATAGGCAACTCTAGACTACCTGAGAAACAATATGGAAGATAGGACTCACACGGATCCGTGTGTGGATTAGTGATGGCACTTCATCCCTCCTGGCCACCTTGCCCAATCAGAGAGCCCAGCAAGTGGCTCCACCCACTTGTGCCAGATTGCTGCCTGTCTGGCCAGAAAGCAGGGTGAAGAGTTTGCCCAGCTAGGATCTCCAAGCAGTGGCCTGGCTGCAGAGCCCAGCCTGTAGCTCTGCACTTCCAGGGAACTAATCCAACACCTCCACCCAACTGCAGAGCTCAGTTTGTGGCCCTGCCTGAGCGGGGACTCTTAACTGTAGATCACAGCCAGAGGTCCTGCATAGTCACAGGGTCCATCCTGCATCCCCATTCAGCTATGGAACATGACCTCTCGCCACACCTGAACACAAAGTTCAGCTAATGGCACCACCTATCTAGGGAGTCTAGTCTCTGGTCCTGTCTGGCCAGAGAGCCCAGCCAGTGGCCATGTCTGTCTGCAGAGCCCAGCTAACAGTCCCACTTGACCAGGCAGGCCAGGCAGTGGTCTTGCCTGAATGCAGAGCTGGGCAGGTGGCCCCACCCAACCAGAAGCTCTGGCATCAAACCCTGCCCACCCTCCTGTGGGCTCTATCAGCTGGTCCTTTGAGAACCCAGTCTGGGCTGACTAGTGAAGGTCTTTCCCTGTTGAAGCAAACCTGTAAAGACTAGAAGAGGCGACTGTTCCCTCAAATGCACAGATACCAACACAAGGATACAAGAGTAATGGAGAATCAGGGAAATATGGCATCACCAAAGAAACTAGTAAAGCTCTAATAACCAAACCTAAACAAATGGAGATCTATGAACTGACTGACCAAAAATTCAGAATAATCTTAATGAATTTCATTGAACTACAAGAAAACACAGATAGTCAACCAAACAAAATTTAGGAAAACAGTACATGAACAGAATGAAAAATTCAACAAAGCAATAGGAACCATTAAAAAATAAAACCAAACATGAATCCCAGAACTGAAGAGTACAGTGGGTGATGTGAAAAATTCAGTAGCTTCAAAAGTGGACTCTGTCAAGGAAAAGAAAAAATCTGTGAACTCAGAGATAAGTCATTTGTAATTATAAATTCAGAGGAACAACAACTACAAAAAAACAAAGGAAAAAACAGTGAAGAAAGCCTATAAGACTTATGGGACACCATTAAGCAAAACAATGTATCCATATTGAAGTCCAAGATGGATAAGAGAGAGAAAATGGCAGAAAGTCTCTTTAAAGAAATAATGGCTAAAAAATATTATAAACATGGGGAGAGATATGGACATCTAGGTACATGAAGCTAAAATGACCCCGAACAGATATAACCCAAAGAGGACTTCAGTGAGGTACATTATTATCAAACTGTCAAAAATCAAAGAATCAGAATTTTGAAAGCAGCAAGAGAAAAGATGCTCCTCATATACAAGGAAACTCATAAGGCTACCAGTGCATTTCTCAGCAGAAAGGCCTGGATTGAATGGTATGATATATTCAAAATATTGAAAGAAAAAGCTGTCAACCAAGAATACTATATGTGGCAGTGCCATCCATCAGAAATAAAGAAGAGTGAAAAGCTTTGCCAAACAAACAAAAGTTGAGGATGTTCACCACCACTAGATGTGTGTTATAAGAAATGCTAAAGGAAGTTCTTCAAGCTGAAGTGAAAGGATGCTAGTTAGCAATGTAAAACATATGGATATATAAAACTCACTAGTAAAGATAAATTCTGATTTCTGAATGTAATGGTAGTATGTAAATCGCTTTTAACTCTATGCAAAAGCTAAAGACAAACATAATGAAAATAACTATAAGGAAGACTCCAAACTTCCCTCCTCCATGGAACACACCAAATGACACCTCCTGAAGAAAAAATGCAGCTGACTGAACAGCTACTGAACAACTAAAGACAGAACAGCAAGAGAATAAGACAGAGATATGGTAACAAAGGGAACCCCACCTCCAATGCTGCAAATGACAGTGGAGGGGGGATAGTACTGAGGGACCTGGTACAGACCCCTCTGTCCTTGTGTACAGAAAAAACAACAACCATGCTTTAAAAGAGCAACTAATATAAAAGAGACAACATTTGAACTCTGCCAGGTGGTGGAAGGGCTATGGGAAAGCTCTTCAGTGAATAACACGGTTTACATTTTCCTTGGAAGCCTGGACTGGAGTAGTGTCCAGACACTGTGGTGGGCATGTCTGGTCATCTCGGTGGGCTTGCAACTTCAATGAGTCCAGGGTCCACACCAGCCCTAGATGCCCTGGCATGAAGAGAAAAGCCATGGTTTACAGGGGCTGGCAATCTGCAGAAAGGCTCTCTTGTCTTCCACCTGGTCTGATCCAGCTGGTCATAAGGAGCAGGTTCAGGTGTTGTAACTGGAGGATCCTGATGCCATAACTGGTTGGTCAGGTCATCACAGGGAGTTTGTGACTCAGTAAGCCCAGAATCCTGAAGCCCACATGAGCCCCAGTTGCACTAGGGCACAAAAGAAAAGCTATAGTTTAAAAGGGCTAAGGAACCACAAGAGCCCTCTCTTCCCCTCCACCTTAAAAGCCCAGACTGGAGCAGGGTTTGGCTCATGGTAAGATTGCAACCTCAGCATGTCCAGGGTCCACAAACCCACACCAGCTGTCTTGGGGTTGTGGGGTACAGGGAAAAAGCCATGTTTTTTAATTTTAATTTTTACTACTTTTTAGCTTTAAAAATTTGTCTTATTTTGTTTTCATTTTTTTCTTTTTGGTTTTGTTCTTGTTTGTCTTTTTTATTTAAATTGTTTTTTCTTTATTCTCTCTGTAAAAAGTCATGGTTTAGAAGAGTAACTAGCACATATAGCCACAGATCCAGCCAGCCAACAGTCATCAAGCACACACAGTCTGTATAGGGGTCACCATACACAAGCCCACTACTTCAACTTTAGAATTAGCTAGTCATTTTGCCTAATCGATAGAAACAAAGTCATGCAAAACGGGAAGACAGAGATATATGCTCCCAAGGAAAGAACAAGAAAAAAACCTCAGTAAAAGAATTAAATGAAACAGAGAGAAGCAATATGCCTGATAAAGAATTTAAAGTAATAATCATAAAGATACTCACTGAGCTGGAGAAAAGAATGGAAGAATTTAAAGAGACTTTCGATAAAGTAATAGAAAATATTAAAAAGAACTAATCACAACTGAGGAATACAATAACTGAAATAAAAAATGCACTAGATGTAATCACAATAGATTAGAGAGGATGCAGAAGAATATATCAGTGATTGGAAAGAGGAGTGATGGAAATCACACAAACTGAACAGCAAAAAGAGAAAAGATTTTTTTTAAATGAGGATAAACTAAGATCTTTTGGACACGAAGTGAACAAACATTCTGGACCTTAGAGGGGTCCCAAAGAAGAAGGAGAGAAAGATTTAGAATACTTATTTGAAGAATAACTCTGAAAACTGTGAAAACCTAGGTAGAGAAATAGACAACCAAGTCCAGGAAGCACAGAGAGTTCCAAGTAAGATAAACTCAAGGAGGTCCACATTACTGCACAAAATAATTAAAATGTCAAAGGTTAAAGGTAAAGAGAGAATCCTAAAAGCAGCAAGAGAGAAACAAAGTTACCTATAGGGGAAAACCTAGAAGACTATCAGCTGATTTTCCAGCAGAAACTTTGCAAGCCAGAAGGGTGGCATGATATATTCAAAGTGCTGAAAGGAAAAGCCTATAACTGAGAATACTGAGTCTGGCAAGGTTATTCAGATTTGAAAGAGAGAAAAGAGTTTCTCAGACAAACAAGAGGTAATGAGTTTATTACTACTACATTAGCCTTACAAAAAATAATAAAGGGACTTTTCCAAGTGGAAAAGAAATGGCCATCTTTAGACATGAAAAAATATGAATAAAAAGATGTAAAATATGACAACATGTACATAAAATAAAATGTAGAGAAGGGAGTAGAAAGGGAAGAAGAAGGGGGGAAAGAAAACAATATTTTTTTCCCTGTTTTTTTTTTCTCTTTTGAGAATGTGTTTGAACTTAAATGGCTATCAGATTAATATGGACTGCCATTTACTTAGTATGTTATACATGAACTTTATGGTAACCACAACCCCCAAATCTAAGAAAAAAGTCAGAAGAAAGTAAGCCAAACAAAATATTATAGATATTCATCAATCACAAAGAAAGAGAAGAAGAAAAGAACAAAAAGTACTATAAAACAAGTAGGAAACCAGTTTTTAAGTGGCATTAAGTACATACCTATCAATAATTACTTTAAATGTAAATGGCCTAAAAAGATAAATGTAAATGGTCTAGATGCTCCAGTCAAACTACATAGAGCGGTAGAATGGATAAAAAAAAATAAGACTCTTCTATGAGCTGCCTAGGAGACTTAATTTAGCCCTAAAGAATGATGCAGACTGAAAGTGAAAGGTTGGGAAAACATTCACCATGAAAATGAGAGAGAAAAAAAAAAAGGCACAGTACCAATACTTATATCAAACAAAATAGACCTAAAAACAAAGACTGTAAGAAGAGACAAAAGCATTACATAATGATAAAAAGATCAATCCAATAAGAGGATATAATGATTGAAAATATCTGTGCACCTAACGCTGGAACACCTAAATACATGAAGCAAATATTGATAGGCGTAAAGAGAGAAATTGATGGTAACAATAATAGGGACTTTAATACTCCACTTACATCAATAGATACATTATCCAGACAGATTAATTAGGAAACAGTGTCTTTGAATAAGACATTGGACCAGATGGACATAACAGATGTATACAGAACATTCCATACCCAAACAACAGAATACACATTTTTTTAAAAATGCACATGGGACAGTCTCCAGAATAGATCACATATTAGAGTATAAAACAAGCCCCAATAAATTTAAGAAGACTGAAATCACTCTATGCATTTTTTCTGACCACAACAGTATAAAACTAGAAATAAATAAAAAAAAAAAAACTGGAAAAAAACACAAACACGTAGAGACTAAACAACATAATACTAAACAACAAATGAGTCAATGATGCAATCAAAGAAGAAACCAAAAAATACATGGAGACAAATGAAAATGAAAGCACAATGGTCCATAACCTCTGGGATACAGTGAAAACAGTTTCTAAGAGGAAAGTATATAGCAATACAGGTCTACCTCAAGAAGCAAGAAAAATCTCAAATCTCAAATAAACAATCTAGCCTTATGCCTAAAGAAAGTACAAAAAGAAGAATAAATAAAACCCAAAGTGAGTAGAAGAAAGAAAATAATAAAGATCATAGAGAAATAAGTGACATAGATACACACACACACACACACACAGAGAAGGAAAAAAAATCAATGAAACTAAGAGCTGGTTCTTAGAAAAGATGAACAAAATTGACAAACCCTTTTTTGTTTCTTAAATTACACATATGAGTGAAATAATATGGTATTTGTCTTTGACTGACTTATTTCATTTAGCATAATACTTACTAGCTCCATCCACGTTGTTGCAAATGGCAAGAGTTCATTCTTTTTGATGGCTGAGTAATATTCCATTGTGTATGTATACCACATCTTTATCCATTCATCAGTTGTTGGACATTTGGGCTCTTTCCATAACTTGGTTATTGTTGATAATGCTGCTATAAACATCAGGGTGCATGTATCCCTTTGAGTTAGTATTTTGTATCCTTTGGGTAAATACTTATAGTGCAATTGTTGGATTGTAGGGTAGTTCTATTTTTAACTTTTTGAGGAAAATCCGCACTGTTTTCCGGAGTGGCTACACCAGTTTGCATTCCCACCAATGGTTCCCCTTTCTGTGCATGTTGGCCAACACCTTTTGTTTCCTGTGTTGTTAATTTTAGCCCTTCTCACTGGTGTGAGGTGGTATCTCATTGTGGTTTTTATTTGTATTTCCCTGATGATACTGATGTCAAGCATCTTTTCATGTGTCTATTAGTCATCTGGATGTTTTCTTTGGAAAGATGTTCACATCTTTTGCCCATTTTTTTTTTTTTACTGGATTATTTGTTTTTTGGGTGTTGTGTTCTATAAATTCTTTATATATTTTGGATACTAACCCTTTATCATATATATCATTTGCAAAAACATCTTCTCCCATTCCATAGGTTGTCTTTTGTTGATTATTTTCTTCCCTGTGCAGAAGCTTTTTTATTTTGATAAAGTCCCAATAGTTTATTTTGCTTTGTTTCCCTTGCCTCAGGAGACATATCTAGTAAGAAATCACTATAGCCAGTGTCAAAGAAGGTATTGCTTATGTTCTCCTCCAGGATATCACATTTAAGTCTTTCATCCATTTTGGATTTATTATTTTTTATTTATTTATTTTTTTCATTTATAATAGTTTATTTTCAAATTGGATTACATAAAACACCCAGTGTTCATCCCAACATGTGCCCTTTTTTAATGCTCATCACCCCCTCTCCCCGCCCCATCCCTCTCACCCTCAGTTAGTTCTTAGTCTTTGAGAGTCTCTTATGTTTTATCTCCCTCCCTCTCTGTGTCATTTTTTTCCTTTCCCCTCTTCCCCTCCCCCTGGTTTTTGCTTAGTCTCACAAAGTCCACCTATTCGTGGAAACGTATGGTATCTGTCTTTTTCTGATTGACTTATTTCACTTAACATAATACCCTCCAGTTCCATCCATGTTGCTACACATGGCCAGATTTCATTTTTTCTCATTGCCACATAGTAGTCCATTGTATATATGTACCACATCTTCTTTATCCACTCGTCAGTTGATGGGCACTTGGTTTCTTTCCATGATTTGGCTATTGTCGAAAGTGCTGCTATGAACATTGGGGAGAATGGATTTATTTTTGTAAATGGTGTAAGAAAGTAGTCCATATTGTTGTTGGTGAACCAGCAAAAATTCAATCTTGTCAATCTTGACAAAGAAGAACAAAACTTGAAGTATCAGAATTCCAGATTTCAAGACATATTACAAAGCTGTAGTAACTAGAATAGCATGGTACTGGCACAAAAACAGACACATAGATTAATGGTACAGGATAGAGACTCCAGAAGTAAGCTTACATAGATATAGTCAGTTAATCTATGACAAAGAATGCAGGAATGCACAATTGAGGAAAAGGCAGTGTTTTCAGTGAATAATGATGAGAAAACTGGCCAGCTACATGTAAAAGAATGAAACTAGATTACTTTCTAACACCATATATAAAAATAAACTCAAAATGGATTAAAGACCTAAATGGTCTGAAAACCATAAAAGACTTAGAAGAGAACCCAGGCAGTAATTTCTGTGACATCAGCCTTAGCAACATTTTTCTAGATACATCTCCTAAGGTAAGGGAAAGAAAAGCAAAAATGAATTATTGGGAATACATCAAAATTTAAAATAAAAAGTTTTTGTACAGCAAAGGAAACCATCAGCAAAACAGAAAGACAACCTAGTGAATGGGACAAGAGATTTGCGTATGATATGCCTGATAAGGGGTTAATATCAAAAATATGTAGAGAACTCCTACAACTCAACACCAAAAACACAATCTGAAAAAAATAGGCAGAAGACTAGACATTGTCCCAAAGAAGACGTAAAATGGCCAACAGACACATCAAAAAATACTCAACATCAGGGAAATGCAAATCAAAACTTCAGTGAGATATCACCTCATGCTTGTTAGAATGGCATGTGAGAATGTGAAGAGAAAGAGACCCTTGTGTACTGTTGGCGGGAATGTAGATTGGTACAGCCACTGTGGAAAACAGTATGGATAGTCCTCAAAAAATTGAAAATTATCCAATAACTCCACTATTGGGTATATACTGAGGGAAAATTAAAACACTGATGTGAGAGGATATGTAGACTTCTATGTTTATTTCAGCATTATTTTCAATAACTAAGACATGGTTGCCCAAGTGCCCATCATAAGACAAACGGATAAGGAAAATGTAGCATATGTATGTACGATGGAGTATTACACAGCCAGAAAAAAGGCTGAGATCATGCAATTTGAGGCAACATGGGTGGACCTGGAGAGTATTCTGCTAAGTGATGTAAGTCAGACTGAGAAAGACAAATACCATATGATTCCACTCTTAAATGGAATAAAAAAAGAATAAGCAAACAAAAAGCAGAAATAGATCCATAATTAAAGAAAGCAAACTGAGGGGGTTGCAGTGGGGAGATGAACAAAACGGGTGAATAGAAGAAGATGACACAGGTAGGTGATTACATAGGTTGTGGAATGACTAAGTCACGGGAATAAAATGTAGAGCATAAAGAATACAGTCAATGATATTGTAATATGATATAATAAGACAGATGTTAGCTATACTTGTGATGAACATAGCATAATGTATAAACTTGTCAAATCACTAAGTTGTACACCTGAAACTAATGTAACATGTGTCCACTATATTAAAAAAAACATAAAATAATGTGTTAATGGATACACAAAATAAAAGATGTAAATTGTAATATCAATGACCTAAAATATGAGGGGACAGAGAAGTAAGATTTTGGAGTTTTTGTATGTAATCAAAGTTAAGTTGTTATCAGCTTAGAAGAGGATGTTATAACTATATACAGTTGATCATCATTCAGCTATCAAAAAGAAGAAAATCTTGCCATTTGTGTCAAATGGATTAACCTGGAGGGTATTATGTTCAGTGCGATAAGCCAGAGAGAGGAAAGCATATATAGTATAATATCACTCATGTGGAATTTGAAAAGTTAAACTCAGATATAGTGTTGAAAGGCAGTTGCCTGGTGCCAGGGCATGGGGAACATAGGTAGATGTTGGTCAAAGGGTACAAACTTTCACTTATAATATAAAAAGTTGTTTGAATCTAATGGACAAAATGTTAATTATAAGTAATAACACTGTATTGTATACTTGGAATTTGTTTAGAGAGTAAAAAAATTTTCTTACCACAAACACACAAAGTGGTAACTATGTGAGGTGATGGATATGTTAATTAACTTGATTGTGGTATTCATTTCATAGGAATGCATATATCAAATCACCGTATTATACATGTTAAATATATCCAATTTCATTTGTCAGTTATACCTTGATAAAGCTTGGGGAAAAGAAGCAGATACAAGCATTTTGATATGTAGGTGAGTGGTGGAAGCATAAAACTGAAATTCTCAGATAATTAGGAAGGCTTGGGGTGCCTTGCCGGCTTATCTGATAGATGGCTGGCTCATTTGATGCAACTCTTGATCTTGGGGTCGTGAGCTCAAGCCCTACGCTGGGCCTAGAGATTACTTTAAAAAATAAAATGAATCTTGAAAACAAAATTTAAAAAAAATGAGGAAGGCTTATCAGGAAATGTATTTAAATAAAAAACAGTATTGAAATGAGCAGACGGGAAATGCCAGAACGAGGCCATTTCTTTTTCTTCTAGTGAACAATTATAATACATGGGTGATGATATGCTCAAAGTTCTGTGCCTGAGAATGTGGCTAGGAAGAATCTCAAAGCCAATGTTATCAGTTACCTACCATGGCCTTAAACACGTCTCATTTATCATACAGTGGATAAGATTATCGGCCCTAGGGTCAGACTGCCAGTTTACTTCCATGAAAATTAGATTGAATGCAAGTCATTAAAATAATTGCTAATGAAATATGTGAGACAACTGTAAAAACTGAAGAAAGTTATAAAAGTCAATATGGGAAAGAACTAGAAGGATACTGCTCACAGATTATTTTGCACTTCTCTTTAATATCTAACTATACTTGGCCAAAACAGAAATTGAATTTCTTAATATATTGTAGATGTGGTCTACATGAGAAAGCGGTGATAAATTCTAATCAACAGGCTTAGACTCAAAAGGCCTTGATCTTAGCTCAAAATGTGGCAAGTTAATATACATTTATGTTTTAAGTTAATAAAACATTTAGTTTTCACATGCTATTTTATTTTTTGAATATTTAAAACATTTATGTGATTCAAAAGTCAGAAGTACATCAAAAGGATGTACTTCCACCCAGCTTCATAGGTAACTATTTTCATCAGCTTTTAACATACAGGCACACCTTGGATATCTGGCAGGTTTGGTTCCAGGCCATCAAATGACTTTTTGGCTTCCCAGTCTATATAAAAGTTATGTTTATACTGTACTATAGTCACTATAGTCTGTTAAGTGTGCAATAGCGTTGTCTAAAAAATGTGCATACCTTAATTTAAAAATACTTTATTGCTAAAAAATGTTAAGCATCATCTCAGCTTTCATCAAGTTATAGTCATTTTGCTGGTGGAAGTTCTTGTCTGGATGTTGATGTCTGCTGACCGATCCAGGTGGTGATTGCTAAAGTTGGAGGTGGCTGTGGCAATTTCTTAAGAGTAAGACAAAAATGAAATTTGCCATGTCGATTGACTCTTTCACAAACAATTTCTCTGTAGCATGCAATGCTGTTTGATAGCATTTTACTGACAGTAGAACTTCTTTCAAAATTGGAGTCCATCCCTCAAACCCTGCTGCTGCTTTCTTTATCATTTGGTGGCCTGGTTTATGTCATATTCTAAATCCGATGTCATTTTGATGGTCTTTACAGCATCTGCACCAGGAGTAGATTCCATTTCAAGAAACCACTTTCTTTGCTTATCCATAAGAGACAACTGCTTATCCGTTCTTTTATCTTAAGATTGCAGCACTTCAGTCCCATCTTTAGGCTCCACTTCTGGTTCATCAAAGACTGTCTTTGACAGCTATAGCCTTATGAATGTAGTTCTTAAATAATAAGATTTGAAAGTCAAAATTACAGTTGGCCCTTGAACAACATGCTTTTGAACTTTGCAGGTCCACTTATACATGGATTTTTAAAAAATAAACATAGCACAGTACTGTGTATTTTCTCTTTTGATTTTCTTTTTCCTAGCAATATAGTAAGAATACAGTGTATTATACCTGTAGCATAAAATATCTGTTTCTGCTATTGGTAAGGCTTTCTGTCAACAGTAGGCTATGAACAGTTAAGATTTTGGGGAGTCAAAAGTTATACAGATTTTCGGCTGCATGGGGGTTGGTGCCCCAACCCCCACATTGTTCAAGTGTTATCTATACCCCTTGATCCATGGACTGCAGAATGGGTATTCTATTAGGAGTCAGGAAAACCGCATTTATTTATCTCGTACATCTCCATTAGAGCTCATGAGTGACTAGGTGCATTGTCTGTAGTAATTGAAAAGGAATCTTTTTTTCTGAGTAGGTCTCAATAGTAGGTTTGAAATACTTAGTAAATCATGTTGTGAACAGGTGTGTTATCATCCAGGCTTTGCTGTTCCATTTACAGAGCACAGGCAGTAGATTTAACATAATCCCTAAGGGCTTTAGGATTTTCGGAATGGTAAATGAGCACCGGCTTCAACTTCAAGTCACTAGTTGCATAATTTCCTGACAAGAATCATCCTGTCCTTTGAAACTTTGAAGCCAGGCATTGACTTCTCTTTAGCTATGAAAAATCCTAAATGGCATCTTCTTGAAAATCTGTTGTTTAGCATAGCTGTGTTTATTAACGATTTTAGCTAGATCTTCTGTATAACTTGCTACAGCTTCTATATCAGCACCTGCTGCTTAACCTTGTACTTTTACATTATGGAGACAGCGTCTTTCCTTAAACCTCATGAACCAGCCTCTCCCAGCTTCCAGCTTTCTTGTACAGCTTCCTCTCCTCTCTCGGCCTTCTTAGAATTGAAGAGTTAGAGCCTTGCTCTGGTTTAGGCTTCGGCTTAAGGGAGTGTTATGGCTATTTTGATCTTCTATCCAGATCACTCACACTTTCTACATATCAGCCATAAGACTGTTACACTTTTTATCATTTGTGTGTTTACTGGAGTAGAAGTTTTAATTTAAAAGTTCAAGAACTTTTCCTTTCCTTTCACAACTGAGCTGTTTGGTGGAAAAGGCCTAGCTTTCAGCTTGTTTCGGCTTTTAGTATGCTTTCCTCACTAAGCTTAATCCTTTAGCTTTTGATTTGAGAGATATGGGACTCTTCCTTTTCATTTCAACATGTGGAGGACATTGCAGGGTTACTAATTGGCCTAATTTCAATATTGTTGTATCTCGGGGAATAGGCAAGCCCTAGGAGACGGAAAGAGGTTAACAGCTAGTCAGTGGAGCAGTCAGAAGACATACAATATTTATCAAGTTCACTGTTTTATATGGGTGTGATTCATGATAGCTTAAAACAATTACAATAGTAACATCAAAGATCATTGATCACAGATCATCACAGCAAATATAATAATGAAAAAGTTTAAATAAACTGTGAGAATTACAAAATATGATCCAAAGACATGAGGTGAGGAAATGCTGTTGGAAAAATTGTGCCAATAGACTTGCACAAAGCAGGGCTGTCACAAACCTTTAATTTGTAAGAAAAAGACAGTCCATGAAATGTAATAAAGCGAAGTGCATAAAATAAGAAAGTCTGCCGGAGTCCAGTCCAGCTCCGGCAAGTCCAAGGGTCCCTGAAGGATGAACAGTGTTGGTGAAAAGGAATGAGAGAGCCACAAAAATGTAGTCTGATCACCAAGCAGGTATCTCTGGCAATTCTAGCATCTCTGGCATCTCTGCTCTGCTGGTCTCATTACTTTTATTTAAAGGCAGTAAATGACATTACATCAGAGAGTGGCATTACATCAGTAAGCATAGTTTGATGTCTTTAGTACCAATGTGTCTTGATCAGCGAAGGGCAATTTCCTCAGTGTCCCATGTTGTTTAACATCATTCTTTTTTAGACCATAAGGGAAACAATTCTTAGCTATTTTGTGATTCTGCTCCTAAGTTAATTAACATATGCTGTCTTTGAAGTAGGATTAGGTAAATTTGTGGTAAGGGACAAAATCAGGATGTTTACTAAGGAAGCAGAATTATCCTAAGTCTTAGTAAACAGAGGGCGTGTACATTATCATCTTAATATCTATAGAAAGGTTAAGAGTTATTCCGTCTAGCTTCCTAAACTACAGTGGGGGAGGTGTAACTCTCCTGGTAAAGACATAATTCCTAAGGCTTGTCTAAGTTCCTTTGCTTATGAATGAGTGACTATACATAATAGGGGCCTAACGTTTACATAAGTTACACTAATATTTAGCCAGCTCGCAACTGCTATCGATTTGTGTAACCTATCCCCAAGATGCAACTTTAAGATTACTTCTAGCCAGGCTACTCTCATTCAGATGTGATCCATCAAAGCATCACACTCCAGGTCCTTCCTTTTTATTATAATGCCATAAAACAAAAGAGCATTACATCCCTTGAGGCCAATGAGAGCAGCTCAAGAAATCCAAGTCTGAAAGGTTATTATTAGACGGAGATGGTATTGGGTGCCAATTTGGTTGGCAGGAGCCTTTGCAACATCTGCCTTTTCACATAGGGAGAGTGTCAACCTGTGAGCCCACGATGGCTCCCAACAAAAGTCCTGTATCTCTTTTGTTTTATAAATATTAGCAAGCATGTATATATATATATATATATATGTGTGTGTGTGTATATATATATATATATATGTGTGTGTATATATATATATGTATATATATATATATATATTCTTACTTTACCTTCTTTCTTATACAGAAGATAGTGCACTGTATATATATATATATATTTTGCACCATCTTTTTTCCTTAACAATATGTCTTGGAAATCACTGTCAGTTCATGGAGATTTTCAATTCTTTTTTAAAATATCTGTATAACTCCATTTTTTGTGTTTACTATTATTTATTCAATCAGTTCTCTATTGATGGACAGTTGGGTTGTTTCCAATATTTCATTATGGCAAATGATGCTACAGTGAATACTTTGGTGCATCTATTATTTAGTTTCGATAGAGGTATATCTTTAGGAAAGACTCCCTAAAGAACAATTGCTTGATAAAGTATAAAGGCATATGTGATTTTGGTTTTGTAAAATCGCCTTCCATAAGATTTGTATCACTTTCCAAATTTACCAGTGCTATATTAGGGTGGTTATTTTCCCACAACGTGATGAATAGAGTATATTGTTAAGCTTTTATACTTTTTAGTGTAGTTTTAATTTACATTTTTAAATTATGAATAAATTTGAACAGTTTTTCAATTTGTTTAAGGACAGTATGCTTTTTTCCCCCTCCATGAATTGTCCATATCTTCTGTTTATTTTTCTATTGTGTTTTGTTCTCTTTCTTGTTTTAAAAGTTGTTTTATGGGGTGCCTGGCTGACTCAGTCGGTTAAACGGCTGACTTCGGCTCAGGTCATGATCTCATAGTCTGCGAGTTCGAGCCCCGCGTCGGGCTCTGTGTTGCTGGCTCAGAGCCTGGAGCCTGCTTCAGATTCTGTGTCTCCCTCTCTCTGCCCTCCCCTGCTCACGCTCTGTCTCTATGTCTCTCAAAAAAAAAATAGTTAAAAAAAAAAAAAAAATAAAGGTTGTTTTATATATTAGGAAGAGTAGTGCTTTGTTGTATAAGTTGAAAGTATTTTTCTCCTAGTTTTTTAGTTGGCTTTGACGATGTTTATTGTATGTTTTACCTGACATTTTTAAAAAATGTGGTTGAATTTATGAACTTTTGTAGCAGTAAGAAATGCTTTTCTTGCTCTAAGATTATAAAGGAATTCTCTAACATTTTTCTTCATGTAATTGTCTGATTATGATTCCCTTCTTTTGAGCTGCGTTCCATTTGGAGTTTATTCTAGTACAGTAGTCGCCCCTTATCCATGGGGGATATATCCTAAGATTACCAGTGGATGCCTGAAACCCAGATAGTACTGAACCATATGTATATTATGTTTTTCCCACAGCTACATACCTATGATAAAGTTTAAAAAATATTTACTGTACACACCCTTCTTGGGATAGTGTGAGATAATAAGTTGCCTATTTAATGAGCTGAAGTAAGGTGAAAATTATAGGCATATGATGTAATATGAAGCCTCTATTGACTTTCTGATGATGTATCATCTGTTATGGACCATGGTTAACTGTGGGTAACTAAAACCATGGAAAGTGACACCTACAGATAAGCAGCAGGGGGAGACCTACTATATATGGTTTTTCAGTTTTACCTTTTTTTCATAGTGGCAATCTGCAGTCACATCTTCATTTACTAAAAGGTTTATTTACACACAACGAATGAAAAAATTTCTTTAGCTTTTATCTTCCCTTTTTTCTCCATCTTTTATGTACTAATTTGCATTTTTATTTGGATATTTTCAACTTTGTTGTTGGATATATTTCTGTCTCATTTGTCAATCTGACAACAGACTAGTTTTACCAATTTGTACACTAGTTCCTCTGTTTTAATTAAAAGCTTTTCTTGTATGTTTTATCTAATGGGGCTAGTTTTCTTCATTGCTCTCCTTTTTCAGTGTTCATATGCATTCTTTCTTGCTTTTTAATGTAATGCTTAGAATTAACTTGGTATTTTCATTGGTACTGTTATATTTATGCATCATCATGTAGGAGAACTGACATCCTTCTTTTTTAGGCTGATTGGTCTTATTCATGAAGAGAATGTTTCTCTATTTCTTTAAGTCTATTTTTGGGCCTCCAAGAATGTTCTGAAAATTTTCTCATGCAGGAGTTGAGTATATATTTTTAAAATAGCTTTGTGCAATATGGTTTATATAGCATACCACTTAAAGTATAAGTTAGTGGTTTTTAGTATATTCACAGAGTTGTGGAATTATCACCAATATCTAATTTCTAAACATTTTCATCACACTAGAAAGAAACCCCGTATGCATTAGCAGTCACTCCCAAAATTCCTCTAGTCTCCTCACTCTCCCTTAGTCCTAAGAAACCACTAATGCAATAGTGTGCCTTCTGTTTTATAGACTTTCATATTCTGGAAATTTCATATAAATGGGATCATATGCTATGTGGTCTTTTATGACTGGTTTCTTTCACTTAGCATAATGTTTTCAAGTTTCATCCATAGTATAACATGTATTCCTATTTTTTATATTTTTGTAAAAAATTTGAGTATAGTTGACACATGATATTCTATTAGTTTCAGATATAGAACATAGTGATTTAACTACTCTGTATGTTTTGCTATGCTCACCACAAATGTAGCTACCATCTGTCACCATGCAACGCTATTACAATACCATTGATTACATTCCTTGTGCTGTACCTTTTATTTCTGTGACTTATTTCATAACTGGAAGCTTGTATCTCCCACTCCTCTTCACTCATTTTGTGTGTTCCCTCTCCCCCTTCTCATCTGGCAACCATTAGTTTGTTTTCTGTTTTTATAGATATGATCCTGCTTTTTGTTTGTTTGTTCATTTGTTTATTAGATTCCAGATATAAATGAAATTGTAGGATATTTGTCTTTCTCTGATTGACTTATTTCACTTAGCATAATACCCTCTAAGTCCATCCATGTTGTCGCAGTTGGCAAGATCTCATACTTTTTTATGGCTAAGTAGGGTTTCATTGTGTGTATATATACCACATCTTTATACACTCATCTATTGATGAACACTTGGAGTACTTCCATTTCTTGACTGTTGTAAATAATGCTGCAATAAAGCATGTATCCGTTCTTTAGTTCTTTATATTGCAGAATAATATTCCATTGTATGGATATACTGCGTTTCTATCCGTTCATCCACTAATGGACATTTGGTATGTTTTTGCTTTTTGGCTATTATTAATAATGCTGTTGTGAACATGCATGTACAAGTTTTTGCATAGACACATGTTTCAGTTTCTCTTGGGTATATCCCTAGGAGTAGAATTGCTGGATTATATGGTAACTTTATTTTTAACATTTTGAGATTTTCCAAACTCCTCAAAAGCATCTGCAATATTACGTTCCCACTAGCAATGTGTATGAATTCCTATCCTTCACATCCTCTCCAATGCTTGTTTTTATTTCTCTTTTTGAATGTATCCTTATGAGTGCCCAGTGCTATTTCATTATAGTTTGCCCTGCATTTCCCTAATGGCTAATGACGTTGAGCATCTTTTCATGTGTTTATTGTCATAGGAATATCTTAGGAAAATATTCAGATCCTTTGGTATTTTTAAATTATTTGCTATTTTAAACTATTTAAATTAGTGCTATTTTTTTTTATTGAGGTAGGTGTTCTTTATATATTCTAGATTTATAGATCTATTATAGATCTATTTATAGATGTTTCTTATCAGACATAAGATCTGGAAATATTTTCTTCCATTCTGTGGGTTATCTTTTTCATGTTTTTGATGATGGTTTTTGAAGCACAGAAGCTGTGAATTTTGATCAATTTATCAATATTTTTTCTTTTGCCGTATCATGTCTGGGAATCCACTAATAAACTCAGTGTCACAGGATGTACTCCTGTTGAGTTTTATAATTTTATCTTACATTGAGACATATGATCCACTTGGACTTTTGTGACTGATGTAAGTTGGGAATCTAACTTCATACCTTTGCATGTGTTCCTGTACTATTTGTCAAAAGTCACTTGACCGTAAATGGGTTTTCTGGGCTTTCAGTTCTGTTTCATTGATCTATATTTATTCTTATGCTGATACTGTACTTTAAAAAAATGTTTACTGGGGCTCAGAGCCTGGAGCCTGCTTCGGATTCTGTGTCTCCCTCTCGCTCTGCCCTTCTCCTGCTCACGCTCTGTCTCTATGTCTCAAAAAATAAACGTTAAAAAAAAATTTAAAAAGTTTAAAAAAATGTTTACTTATTTTGAGAGAGAGAGAGCAAAAGAGAGAGCACACTTGAGTGGGGGAGGGGTGGAGAGGGAGGGAAAGAGAGAATCAGCATAGAGCCTGACATGGGGCTCGATCCCACAAACCATGAGGTCATGACCTAAGTTGAAATCAAAAGCCAGACACTTAACCAACTGAGCCACCCAGGTGCCATGATATTGTACTGTTTTGATCACTGTAGTTTGGTAGTAAGTTTTGAAATCAGGAAATGTGAGCCCTCTAAATTAGTTTTCTTTGAAAAAATTTTTGACCATTCTGAGTCTCTTGCATTTCCTTACAAATTTTAGGATCATCTTGCCAATTTCTACAAAGAAGCCAGCTGAATTTTGATAGGGATTGTGCAAAATCAGTTGGTCATAGTGGGAAATATTTTCATCTTAACAATATTAAGTCTTCCAGTCCATGCAGACAGTTCATTAATATCTTTCAACAATTTTTACAGTTTTCAGAGCACAAGTGTTGTTTTTTTGTTGTTGTTAAGTTTATTCCTAAGCATTTTATTCTTTTTGATGTTATTGTAAATTGAATTTATTTCTTAATTACATTTACAGATTGTTTATTAAAGTATACAAAAAAGACTATTTTTTTTGTTTATGAATCTTGTATCCTGTAACCTATTACATTTGTTTATTAATTCTAACAGTACTTTTGTGAATTCCCGAGGATTTTCTATTTACAAGACCATGCCATCTGCAAATATAGTTTTGCTTCTTTGTTTCAGTCTGGATATCTTTTCTTTCTTTTCCTTCCTTTCCTTCCTTTCTTCCTTCCTTTCCCTTTCTTTTTCCTCCCCTCCCCTCCCCTCCCCTCCCTCCCTCCTCCTCCCTTTGTTCTTCCCTCCCCTTCTCCTTTCCTCCCTTCTCCTTTCCTTTTTCTTTTTTTCTTTTTCTTTTTCTTTTTTGTTTCCTTTCCTTTCCTTTTCTTTTCCTTTCTTTTCTCTAGTTGACCTGGCTAGAATGTCCAATAAAATAGACATATCAACCACATATATCTTTGGCTTGTTCCTTAGGGCAGAAGTATTCAGTCTTTCACCCTCAATCTTGATGTTAGTTGTAGGTTTTTTGCAGATGGCTTTTATTAGGTTGAGGAAGTTCCTTGCTATTACTAGCTGTTGAATGTTTTTATCATGAGAGAGTGTTTGTATGTTTATCCTACTTGGAGTTCACTTAGTCTCTTGTTGCACATAATAGTTCCTACATTTCTCTGACGCTCTGTTAATTTTTCCTCCCCTTTTTTCTGTCCTCCCAGATTGCATATCTTCATCTTTGCTGCTTCTTGTGACAGCTTGCATCTCAGTGTTGAGCTCTATAGTAAATTATTTATTTCAGTTATTGTACTCTTTACTTTCAGAATTTCCATTTAGCTTTTTTTTAAAATCATTTCTTTCTCTTTATTCCTATTCTCTTCTTGCTGGAACATTGTCATCATACCTTCCTTTACTTCGTTTAGCATAGTTTCTTTTGTTCTTTGACTGTATTTGTATATGTTGAAGTCTTTGGCATTCTCAACAACTGGAACCTCTCAAAGTTCTTTTGTGTGTTTTTCCTGTTGTGTTTGGGACACACTTTCCTGTTTCTTCGCATGTCTCATAGTTTTTATTGTTGTTGAACCGTGGATATTTTAGATAATATATTGTAACATATATTACATATATAATATGTATGTATGAATGTATGAATGTGTGAATATTGAATGTATGAATGTATGAATATTGATTACATATATAATATGTATGTATGTTTGTATGAATATTGATTCTCCTTTCCTTTCCCCCTCTTTCTATTCTCCTGATTCTTCTTGGAAATCATAGAAAATACTTAAGATTTACTTCATATAAGAATATTGAAATTAAAAATGTCTCTGATTAAAGTTTTTGGATTCTGTAAAATTCAGTTTGCATGCTCAGTGGTCTCTTATCTTTTGGTTGTGAGCTGTTTGTAAATAAATGAAGTTTCCATATAAATGAGGTAGCATCACATTTAGAAATTTTTCCAAATGCCGAGGCCTTTGTTTTTATTATAAAGTTTACATTTATAGTTTTGTTCCTTTTGTAATGCAGTAGTTTAGTTAATGAGTGATACTCCTTTCTTTTAGGTTACACCTATGTTTGAGGATTGGACGACTATTGATTGGTATCGATTTTTCTGTTTATGGGAGAAGTTGCCAATTTCTATGAAACGGGTGGCAGAGTTAGTGGGAGTTGAAGAAGCGTTCTTGGCTCGCTGTGTGAAAGGAAAAGTAGTAGCCAGAACTGAGAGACAGCATCGCCAGATGGCCATCCATAAAAGGTAAATATCAAGGAGCCTAGGCTATCCAGTATTTAACATAGTTTTGGATATATAGTAGATGTACAGTTTATTGTAGTCTCTTTCATTATCATTAAAATAAAATTTTTGGCTGAGTATGGTAAAAATTTTCACTTTATTGTATTTACTGAATTGATTGATATTTTAGTTTCTCTCTTGTTACTTATAGTTTAGAAGCTATTATAGATGAAGACCTTTTAAAGTAGAACATTTAATTATTTCCTTAAAGATGTGAATTAGAATTGCCAACTTAGTGGAGCTTCATGTGAGGATATGCTTTGTATCATTATTATCATACAATATTATAATGGTCTGGGGAAGAGCCATTAAAAGATTCAATGGGGAAATTGAATCATTTAGCCTCTTTAAAATCTAATAAAATTATTTTTCTTAATGCTAGTCTCTAGTATATTATTTACAACATAATAAAGTGAATTTTGTAAGGATTTATATACTTGGGTTATTTGTGGCACAATGACCTTTCAAGTTAAAACTAGTTTTTATTATCAAATTATGTCATTTTTTGAAATATGGCTAGATGACATATTACTGTGTATCAGATGTTCTTTTCAATTTTTGTGCCATTATATTTCTTGAACCAAGTCTTATTTCTTGAAATTAGTTAGCAGTATTGAAATTGGAGGAGATCTTTTTGTTATACAGGTATTAGTTCCTTGCTATGCTATAGTACTAATATATGTCAGAATTTATTTGACAAACATTGACCTCAGACTTCATCCACTAATCCTATATCCTATTAGGAATCTTCTTAGAGTGTATAAATCTTCTCTTGCCTTCTTGATTCTTTCTTCTTTCTCAGCATATGTTATATCTTCATGGTAGACATAAGTGATCTCATACACACTTTTGGTGATTTACTTTCCAGGTTTTTTACCAGTCTTGTGCTGTTAGATTTAATCAGTGAAGTTCCGCTAAAGGAAATTAATCAGAAATACGGATGCAGTCGTGGACAGATTCAATCTTTACAACAGTCAGCAGCTGTTTATGCAGGTCAGTTGAACAAGGGTTTCCACATTTATTTAAGACTCTGTGGTTTGAGGTCAAGTTGAGATTACTTTTTTTCATATTCCATTTTATTTTAGGCTTCTCTAAAAGTGAGGGAATCATGTAAACTCATAGTCATATGTAGTGCTTGTCCTCATAAGAACTTGTAAAACTATGGCTTCTCAGTTACCCTGCTCCAGAGGATTGGCAGCTAGCTGAGTGTCTGAACTTTGGTCCCCCTCCATTGCTTCGCAACCTGCTAACCATCCTCCTGTGTTTTTATTTTTTCTGTTTTTGCTGTTGCAGGAAGAAATAGACACAAAGTTCTCAATGGCTTCCCCTTTCTCATCAAGTTACTGCTTAATACTTGTTATTGAGTAGGAGGATGGCAAATAGAGAGGGATTTCTGGATATCTGGTAGACTCTTCTAAATATCTCCTCTCTAAGGAGACACTGGCCTACCCTTAATAAAATTAAATCCCTATCCCTAAGCCAGGCAAACAGGGAAGTTTGGGTCTGATTATACCAAGAAATCCTTATAAACTCTTAGGAAGGAAACCCTGGGCTGCTGGAGAGAGTGTGGATTTATATGTGTAAGAAGAGGTTTCATTGCGAAGGTGTGTGCATATATGAGAGTACTGAGAGAAGGATGCTGGGAGAGGTTGGAGACTCCAACTCACTAGCATGAAAGATCTGGAATTGCCTGTAGGGTTAATGTTCTCATAGGGAAGTGATTATCTTAATGACTCAACATTGGCTCTTCTGGCCTCTTTATTTCATGAGAGAATAGCTATTGCTGTGGGCAACCTTCCCTTGAAGAAAATATCAGTAAGAGCTACACTTTTTGTACTACTCTCAGCACTTGAATATTGAAATCAGTTCTCTTATTTTCTTATTTTGCTTTATATGAAAGAGTTTCTCACCTGTTTTAAGAGGTCTCTCTTCCTTAAAGAAAGGAAGGAAGAGAAAATGAGAGAGAGGAATGAACTAGAGTGAGGGCTTTTTGTATATTTTGTGTTAACATGCTCTGCCTCTGTTTTTTCAAATATCAAGTTCATGATTAAAAATTAACGAGATGACATTTAATGTGTTTAGCCCATTTATTGACCAATTAGCTAGGCCCTTAACATGTGTCTACTGTCCTATTAACGTACACTTTGTGCCTTTGTGCTTCTTCAACTTTATGATTCTGCAGGTAGACAAAACAGAACAAGACAAACTATACAGCACAACAAAAGTATCTAAAGAAATAATTATTTTTAAAGGATTTTCAAGCATTTTTTTTAATGTTTATTTTTGAGAGAGATTGAGAAAGAGACAAAGCATGAATGAAGAGGGGCAAAGAGAGGAGACAGAATTTGAAACAGGCTCCAGGCTCTGAGCTGTCAGCACAGAGCCCAATGTGGGGCTTTAACCCACAAACCGAGAGATCATGATCTGAGCGAAGTCAGGTACTCAACCAACTGAGCCACCCAGGCACCCTAAGAATTTTTAACTCAGTAAATATTCTATGATTATTCTAGGGATGATTACAGTATTTTCCAACCGCCTGGGGTGGCACAACATGGAACTACTACTTTCCCAATTTCAGAAGCGTCTTACATTTGGCATCCAGAGGGAGCTGTGTGACCTGGTCCGGGTGTCCTTACTTAATGCTCAGCGAGCCAGGTTCTTCTATGCTTCTGGCTATCTTACTGTGGCAGATCTTGCCAGAGCAAATATTGTGGAGGTGGAGACTGTTCTGAAAAATGCTGTGCCCTTTAAAAGGTAAGAAAGTCCTCCTGACCATTAGTTATTAAATGAAAAATTATGTCTATTTGTAAATAATAAAAAATGTACCAAAATATTTTTTCTTAGATAATATTATGACATACATGGTGTCACTGAAAGAAAATGAGATTGCTTTTTTCCCCTTAAGAATTACTGTCATTGTGTGTGTGTGTGTGTGTGTGTGTGTGTGTGTGTGTGTGTACATATATATTTAAATTGAAGTATAGGTGACACAAAATGGTACATTCGTTTCAGTTGTACACATAGTGATTGGAAAGGTTCATATATTATGCTTGCTCACCACAAGTGTAGCTACTATCTTTTGTCATAAAATGCTATTAAATAGCATTGATTATATTCCCTATGCTGTACATAACTGGAATTTATTGCCCATTTAATTATTTGGTGTTTTTGGTGTTGAGTCATATAAGTTCTTTACATATTTTTTCTATTAACCTGTTATTGGATATATCATTTGAAAATATCTTCCCCCATTCAATAGGTTACCTTTTCATTTTGTTGATTGTTTCATTCACTGTGCAAAAACGTTTTATTTTGGTGAAATCCCAAGTTTATTTTGCTTTAGTTACTCTTGTGTGAGGAGACCTATCTAGAAAATTGTTGCTAAGGCTGATGTCAAAGAAATTATTGCCTAATTTTCTTCTAGGAGTTTTGTGGTTTCGGGTCTCACATTTAGGTCTTTAATCCATTTTGAATTTATTTTTGTATGGTATAAGAAGTGATCCACTTTCATTCTTTTGCACATATATGTTCAGTTTCCGCAGCATCTGTTACTGAAGAGACTTTCCCATTGCATATTCCTGCCTCTTTGTTATAGATTAATTTTCCATTAAGCATGGGTTTATTTCTGGACTCTGTGTTTTGTTTCATTGATCTATTATATGTCTTTTTTTGTGCCAGTACCATACTATTTTGATCATTACAGCTTTGTAGTTTTTCTTGAAATCTAGGATTGTGATACCTCCACCATGTTATTTCTTAAAACTGCTTTGGCTTTTAGGGTCTCTTGTGGTTCCATACAAATTGTAATATCATTTATTCTAGTTTTGAGAAAAATGCTGTCAATATTTTGATAGGAATTACATTGAATCTGTAGATTGCTTGGGTAGTATGGACATTTTAAACAATGCTAATTCTTCTAGTCTATGAACATGGTAATATCTTTTCATTTGTTTGTGCCATCTTCAATTTCTTCATTAATGTTTTGTAGTTTTCAGAGTATAAGTTTTTTGGTGTAACTGCAAATGATTTTGTTTTAATTTCTGTTTTACTACTTTGCTATTAGTGTATAAAAGTGCAACAGATTTCTGTGTATTAATTTCATATCCTACAACTTTACTGAATTTATGTATTCTAATAGAATTTTGATGGGTCCTTAGGGTTTTCTATGTATAGTAGCATCTACAAATAGTGATAGTTTTACTTGCTCCTAAAGAGTTTAGATGTCTTGTATTTCTTTTTTGATCTGATTGGTATCAGTACTATGCTATGCTTCCCAGTACTATGTTGAATAAAAGTAGGGAGGGTGGATATTCTTGTCTTGTTCCTGATCTTAGGGGGAAAGCTCTCAATTTTTCACCATTGAGTATAATGTTGACTGTGGGTTTTTCACATATGGCCTTTATTATATCGAGGTATGTTCTCTCTAAACTCACTTGGTTTTTATTATGAACTTGTGTTGAATTTTGTCAAATGCTTCTTCTGCATCTATTGAGATGATCATAGGATATTTAACCTTTGTTGATTTGTGAATATTGAATTATCCTTGTATCCCCAGAGTAGATCCCATTTAGTCATGGTGGATAATCCTTTTAATGTACTATTGAATGTGATTTCCTAATATTTTGTTGAGGATTTTTGCATCTATATTTATGAGGGACATTGCCCTGTAATTTTCTTTTTTTAATAGTGTTTTTGGTTTTGGTGTCAGGATAATGTTGGCTTCGTGATTTATAATGTTTTTGGAAGTTTTCCTTTCTCTTCCATTTTTTGGAATAGTTCGAGCAGAATACACATTAACTCGTCTTTAAAAGTTTGGTAGAATTTACCTGTGAAGCCATTTTGTCAGAGACTTGTTTTTTGTAGAGAAAAATAGATAAACCACTAGCTAACCTAATCAAGAAGAAATAGAGATAAAGTAAGATTTATAAAATAGGAAAGGATAAGGGAGGAATAACTATTGAAATAGAAGAAATACTTAAAATTCCTAAGAAACTAATCTACAAATCTCTATAAAAATGTATTTGAAAATCCTGATGCAATAGATAATTTCTGAAGGAAATACAGATTACCAAAACTGACCCCATTCAAGATAAAAAACTTAGAGAGACTAATTTATGAAAAAATAAAATAGAAAAAGGATCAGGAAACTACCCATTAAAAGGCACCATTCAATATTGTTTCATACAGTAATCATATAAAAACTTCTACCAGTCCCAAGACTCCATAAATTATTGCAAAGCACTGAAAACAAAAATTCCTTCATAATTCTTTTTCATGCGGCAAGTCTGATATGAAAACTGATAATAAAACTTAAATAAAAATAGTGCAAAAGAGCACACAATGCAAGAAAACAACAGATCAATATTATTTATAAATAACAATGCAAAAGTATACTATATTAAATATTAGCAGACAGAATCCAACATCATGTAAAAAATATAAGATGACCAAATAAAATTTATTCTATAACATAAGATTGATTCAATATTAGGAAATCTATTAATATAATGTACCATGTTAAAGATGAAAGAGGAGACAAAAAATTCGCTATGATTATCTCCAGAAATACTGGAAAATGCTTTGACAAAATTCAATACCCAATCATGACAAAAATATTCAAGAAAATTACAACTAATGGACATTCTCTTAAAATGATAATACATACATAGAAACATACATACATACATATATATATACACAAACACCATAGTCTTGAAACCAGTATCCTACTAAAGCAATACCAGAGGCATTTCCACTAAGATCACAAAGAAAGCAAAAATGCCTAGTATCTATTACTACTATCCCTAATACTACTACATATTAGAGGTATCAGCTAATACAATTAGGTAAGAGAAATCAATTAAAAGCATACAAATTCCTCCAGAAGAAATAAAATAAATTTGCAGATGATGTGCCAATATACCTGGAAAATTCTAGAGAATCAATGATAGAAGTAATTCAAACAATAAAAGAATTTAGAAAATAGGATAAAAAATATACAAAACAGGGGTGCCTGGGTGGCTCAGTTGTTTAAGCAACCGACTTCGGCTCAGGTCATGATCTCGTGGTTCATAAGTTCGAGCCCCGCGTCCGGCTCTGTGCTGACAGCTCAGAGCCTGAGCCTGCTTTGGATTCTGTGTTTCGCTCTCTCTCTGCCCCTCCTCCACTCGCACTCTGTCTCTCAAAAATAAATAAACATTTAAAAAAATTTAAGGGGCGCCTGGGTGGCTCAGTCAGTTGAGCGTCCGACTTCGGCTCAGGTCGTGATCTCACGGTCTGTGAGTTCGAGCCCCCGCGTCAGGGCTCTGTGCTGACGGCTCAGAGCCTGGAGCCTGCTTCACATTCTGTGTCTCCCTCTCTCTCTGCCCCTACCCCGCTCATGCTCTGTCTCTCTCTGTCTCAAAAATAAATAAACATTAAAAAAAAATTTAAAAAATATATACAAAACAGCTTTCATATACTCAAATAACTATGTAGAAGACATAATAGAAGACAGCAACAATTAAAATAACAATAAAGATTAAGTAGGAATAACTTTAAAAAGAAATGTACAAAACCTGTGTGAGCAAAACTTAAAACTTCTGAAAACCTCTATGAGGAAATCTTTTGAAAACGTGAAAATCACAAAGACTAGATCAAATTCAAAGCTGTTACCTATCATTGGATAGGTTGACACAAAATATAAGGATATCAATTCTGAGTTAAATTTCAATCCAATTCCCATAAAATATCAACAAGCACTTTAACTTTCATATGGGCAAATATGTAAGAATAGTCGAAAAATACTCAAAAACTATAAGAAGAAGTGCCCTACCAGAGATTAAAATGTATTATAAGTCCTTTATAATTAAAAGTATGGTACTGTCTCATGAACTGACAAAAAGAAAAGCATATAAAATCAAAAGTACAGAAATAGACCTAATTGTTTATGGATTTTTGGTATATGATGAAGATGGCATCTCAAATCACTAAGTCAAAGATAAACATTTTTATAAATGGGAGCCAATGGATACAAGATAAAATTCGATCCAGATTTTATACTATACACAAAATTAAATTCTAAATACATCAGGAATCTAAGTGCAAATCTACAAATACTAGAAGAAAACATGAATGAATTCCTTTTTAATCTCAGTAGACAAAAGTTTTTTAACTATGACAGTTAAAAAGCAAAAAAAAAAAAAAGATAAAAAAAATAGAGAAATTAAAATTCTGCACGGCAAAAACTAATAAAGGTCAAAAGACATTTTATAAATTTTGAGAAAATATTTGCAAAATACATATAAAATATAAAAATAAACAACTAAGAGCTCTAATCAATTTAAGAAGAAAGATTCTTCTAAAAGGAGAGGGAAAGGCACCTAGTAAAATTATCTTTCTTATGATTGTTGTTTTGAGCATTAAATTTTACTCTATTTGTTATATTTAATGCAAAATAGCCCTCACTGATTGCTTCTTGCTTCCGTTTGCCTAGGGTATTTTTTTTTTTGTCCATCCCTTTAGTTTTAGTCTTTTAGAATCACTTTGTTTTAGATATGATTTTTATGTACCACGTTATGTTTTACTTTCTGAACCAAATTGAAGTCTTTTTCTTTTAATAGATGATTTAATCCCATACTTATTGATATAACTAAAATATTCCATTTCAATTCTCAAATTATTTTGTAATTATGTGTATTGTGTATTTACTATGTTTCTTTCTCTACATAAAGGTAGAGTTTTACTTTGAAATTTAGAAAGGTGTATATTTTTGTTCTAGTAGGTATCTGTGTACTTTTTATTATCTGGTGTGTAAACAATTTTTTTTTTAAGATTTTATTTTCAGTAGTCTCTGGACTCTGCAGTAGTCTCTGCACCCAACATGGGGCTCAAACTCAAATCCCAAGATCAAGAGTCCCATGCTCTTCCAATTGAGCCAGGCAGGCACACTTGGTTTGTCAAGATTTTAGAGGTATCCTATAGCACCTATCTATTCCCTGAACAACAGTCATCAACATTGAGTTTACTTTAGTTTTCTTTTCCCCTCTTCTTTTCCCTCCATTTAAAAAGTGCATTAGTTTTATTAGTCTCAATGTATAACATTTATACATTAATTTTCTACCCTTTCCCTACCCTTGTAAGGTGTAGAGATGGAAAACAAATATAATCTTACATTTTTATTTTTCATATTCTTACTATCAGTCTTACTGCTGACGTACTCCTAGTACTCTCTTAACTGGAATAAACTTACCTGCTAATAGATTTCTTGAGGGCTAATATAGTATAGAATTCTCCAAGTTCTCGTATGTATAAAACTGCTTTTCTATAATCTTAATAGTTAAAGCACATCTTGGCTGGATATAGACTTTTGGCCCACCCTTTCTTTTATTGAGTTTTAGGAAAATGCTCTTTCTTTGCTTTGCATGCTGTTTTTGAGAATTCTGATGGGAATATAGTTCTTTTTTTCTTCTAAATATGTAGACCTTGAGATTTGTTTTTTGTATCTTTGAAGTTGAATAGGTTTACAAGGCTGATTAATTAACTATTGCTATGAAACAAATTACTCTAAGAGCTTAGTGGCTTAAGGGTGGCTGGCTGGCTTAAGAGAACATGCTACTCTTGATCTTGGGGTTGTGACTTCAAGCCCCACATTGAGTGTAGAGAGTACTTAAATAAAGAAACTTGAAAAATATTAAAAAAAAAAAAAAGAACTCTGTGGCTTAAAAGCAACAGAAACAATTAATAACTCAATGTTTCTATGAGTCATAAACTTGGGAGCACCTTTGTTGGTGGTTATCTGAAGGATTGAGTTGCATCTGCTTTTTTTTTTTTTTTTTTTTAATATTTATTCTTGAGAGACATAGAGACAGAGCATGAGCAGGGGAAGGGCAGAGAGAGAGGGAGACACAGAATCCGAAGCAGGCTCCAGGCTCTGAGCCGTCAGCACGGAACCCCACGCAGGGCTCGAACTCACAAACCATGAGATCATGACCTGAGCCGAAGTTGGCCGCCCAACCAACTGAGCCATCCAGGCGCCCCTGCATCTGCTTTTAAGATGACTTGCACACATACTGGCAAGCTGGTGTTCAGTTCCCCATGTGAGTTTCTCCATAGAGCTATTGTCCTTATGCCATGATGGTTGGCTTCCTCTAGACTAAGCAATAGAAGAGAAAGCAAAATGGAAGCTGCAGGGTCTTATAGGAGCTAGCCTTGAGTTTTTAGTTGTTTGGGGTGAGCGGCTAACTTAGTCCCTATTACACCATTCTTGTTGGAAACAGAAGTCTCTTGGCCATTATTCTCTCATAACTTTGATGCCTCATCCTGTGTTTTTTCTCTTCATGGCACTTCAATTATGTATATATTTGGAATTTTAGGGTGTAGAATCTATTATTTTACCCTGAAGAACACTGATATTTTATCAGTTAGTTTGGCTGAACACAAACTCTAAACTTTGTCTGCCTATAGTGGACAGTAACTCAAATCTCTGTTCAGTTGTTTAGACTTTTAACTTGCTGCTTAGAGTCATCCCACACTTACATAGATTAGAGGTCAGCCAGATGTTTGAACAGATTTATATGAAGGATTTGGGGTTTTCCTTCTCTGGATCTCTCATGTCTGGACTTTCTCCATTCATTTTATATCTCCTATAACTATTCTGAGCTCTTTTTCAGATTCTGTCAACCAATAAACTCCAGGCTTTTATTCGAGTTTTTAATTACCCCCTTTCAGTTTCTCCTTTCTTTTGGTCACTCTCCACTTCTTTCAACTATTTTGTCCAGAGTTAATATTATATAGGAGGATTTGTTTCAGTGAAAGTTTTATGATACTATTTTAAAAGGTTTCTGCTTAATCTGTTTTAGTGAGCCCTTCTCTAATTTTGCTATTTAAAAATTGCAGAACCACCCACCCCCTCCTGGTGCTTCATTTTTGTATGCAACTCTTTTATCATCAGTTGACATAGAATACATTCTAACATCTGTTTTCTGGTTTCCCCAACTAAAATGTAAGCTCTAAAAAAGCAGATATATTTCCCTCTTGTTCAGTGCTATATCTTCACTTTTTAGAACAGATCAGTTTAGTGGTTAATATTTCTGTATGCATGAATGAATCAACGCACTACTTTATTTCTTTTCCTATATCCTTGTTTAGCACCCGAAAGGCAGCAGATGAGGAAGAGGAAGCAGTTGAAGAACGTCGGAATATGAGAACTATTTGGGTGACTGGCAGAAAAGGTTTAACTGAAAGGGAAGCAGCAACCCTTATAGTAGAAGAAGCCAAAATGATTCTGCAGCAGGACTTAGCTGAAATGGGAGTGCAATGGAATCCATATTTCCTTTTAAATTCTAGTACACACTCATTGACCAGTAGTGAGCCAGAAGGAAAGGAAAAGAAACTTAAACCCCAAATTAAGAGATCTTGTAAAAGATTAACATCAAAGAAAAAGAGTAACTCAGTGTTGAGTGATTCTTCTGCTAAGCATTCACCAAATACAGTGCAAGATTTAGATAAAAGTGGAGAGCATAGAAATGCCTTTTATTACAAGTTACAGAATGGGAATCAAGAATCCCAAGTACATTCCGTTTCCAGAGCAAGAAAACGGGCTTCTTTGAATATAAGTAAAGAAAAACTAGTAACCTCTCTGAATGAGGGAAAATCAAGCACTAAGAATGTTTTTCAGACTCTCCTATTTAAGAAAACAAAAAAAGAATCTTTGAGTTTCAGTTCAGAAAAGATGAGTACTGCCTTTCGATCTTGGAAACATAGAAAGCACCTAACACGATCCAGAGACAGTGGCCCTGTGAAAGACACTGGGATGCATGGAATGGATTTACAGGAACCAACTGTGGCTAATCCTGCTTATTGTGAAGACTCATTTACCTTAGATGAGAAGAATATGGAATTTAAAAGTCCAGAGCCTTTTGCTAAAAATGTATCTTTCCATGTTGAAGGAAAATATAGCAAAGCATCATTCCCATCACAAACAGAACAAAATTCAAAGAACAAAACAAAAACTAACAATTCTCTTGTGGAACATTTTATCACACGATCCCAGAGTAAAAAAGTGACTTCTCATCCCAGTAGTACAGTTAGTGAAAATGGAAGAGCATTAGCTTTTGTTGAGTCAGAAAAAATAAACAAAGTACTGATGATACAAAGTGATTCAAAAAACAAGAATGTGTATGTAAGACACCATGACACCCATTCAATTAACCAGTGCCCAGGAAAACAGTCTGATAAACAAACAAACACTTATACCAAACAGAAAAAAATAATAGACACACAAATGTCCAGTGAGACAGGCAGTAGTTATATGAATAGAGACTCAAATGTTATTATCAAGTGTAGAAGTATGAAGTTTAATGGTGAGGAAAATAAATTAAATAATTTTCAGGTATCAGGAGATAATATAAGCAGCACTGAGATACTCAGTAGAATGCATCCCCCACCTGGAGCATTTGGTAAATCAGAAGGCCAGCATGAGGATTTTCTAAATTCTTCTAGAATACAAGAAAAAAAGGAAGCTTATGCAGCAAACCAAACTAAAAATAATTGTGTTTCTGACTTAGGTTTAGTTCTTTGTGAATTTGAGGATAGTTTCTACCTGGATACTCAGTCAGAGAAAATAATACAACAGATGGCAACTGAAAATGCCAAACAAGAAGGAGCAAAGGACGCCAACCTGGCAACAGAGACGATGCCGAAGAGCTTAGACAAACAGAGCTTGGTGAGCTCTTTTCAGAATGAGATTCATATTCCTGGTGAACGACATTCTCCAGGAGTGACAAAGATAGATCGTTTGGAGTGTAAGGCTGTAGATACTGTGAAACAAGGCACTGATTCACGTGGAGTTGATGTCCTGACTCCAAAAAGTTCAATTTTTCATTCTCCAATACTCTTGAGAGAAAATGGCCCTTGTTTTAAAGTGAATGAACTTTCTGTTACTGACTCTCAATTAAATAGTTTTCTTCAAGGTTATCAAACACAGGAAGCTATTAAACCAGTTACACTACCTCCTCCCACTGGTGTAGAAGTAGAATGTTTACCAGTTTCTGAAACAAGTTTGAATTTGAGTGATAGTTTACTATTTGACAGTTTCAGTGAAGATTATCTAGTGAAAGAACTACCACCTGATATACAAGCGAAAGAACCCCTGTCTTCTGAACTAACATCAAACTGTTTCAGTCATTCTCTCTGTCTACAACCAGAGGGCAAACTTAGAAAATCAAACAGGAATGAGAATCAAGATGATCAGCAGCAGTTGACTTGTTTCAGTGATGAGTCTCTTTTATTTTCAGAAATGGATTCTGCTCAGGTGGTTGAAGCTTTGGACAATGTAGATATATTTCGTGCCCAAGAGAAATATAATACCGCAGTGTCTCTTGCAGCATTAGAAGTAGGTGATCCAGCGACTGTTGGTAATGATTATCCACAAAGAGAAATAATTGGAAGAGATAAAGATGAAAGGTCTCAAAAATCCAAATTAACTCAGACAGAACAAAATAATTCGCTCATATGGTCAGGGGCATCCTTTGATTTAAGTCCAGGACTACAAAGAATTTTAGATAAAGTGTCCAGTCCTCTAGAAAATGAAAAGCAAAAATTAGCTACTACAAACTTTTCTAGTTTAAAAGGAGAAAATATGGAATTAAATGGCAAACAAAAAGTGATTTCAAATTTGGAGCCAAATCAAGTACCAGGAATTTCATTTTCCCCTAATGTTGAAATAAAGAGCAAGATTGGGGCTCCGGAGAACAGTGCCCTTCATGGTGAAACCTCATCCCTCTTGCCTTGGAAAGAGAGCTGTATAGTTGATGATAATGGACTCATTCCTCCTACACCCATCCCAGCATCTGCTTCTAAGCTAGTAGTTCCAAGTATTCCTGGAACATCTGTAAAACTTCATAATATGCATAGTGTTTTACAACTTGGTAACAGTTACTCATTTGGCTCATCTTCAGATATTAAAAACCAAGATTTAAGTTCAGAGAGTAGAAATGGTTTAAAAAAGGATAGTCCAAATAGAAACACAAGTTTTTCACTGCAGTTGTCACAGGATGGGTCACAGTTAACTTCAGCCTCATGCAGCCCAGAAAACTTGGCCATAATTGATGTCGCAAGTGACCAAACTCTCTTTCAAACATTCATTAAGGAGTGGCAGTGCAAAAAGAGATTTTCCATCTCTCTGGCTTGTGAAAAGACCAGTAATTTGACATCTTCTAAAAGTGCTGCTATTGGTGATAGGTTTAAGCAAGGTGAGAATTTTTTCTTCAATTTTTCATATTTTCAGGTTTATATATAAAATAGTGAATTGGGATGAATGTATAAGTTTATTCCAATTTAATTAGAATTTCTTCTATATCAGTTAGCTAGATTAATAATAGTTGCCATCTGGTATAAGTGATGGGCGACTCCCATCATGTGGGTTGGAGAGCTGAGCACTGAGAAAAAAGGTCAGGCTGGGATACTGAAATAATGCAGACCACTAAGGCACCACTTATTCCTGTGGCCCTGATGCACTATTGTCGCTGTGGTCTAATCAGGCCTATGTCTGCCTCTTTTCTTCAGAAGCCAGAAATCCCTAAACAGCCCTTCCACAGTAGCTCCCCACCCTAGGTGGTCCAAAGGGAGGTCTAGAGCAGTCTTGTCCCTCAGGACATGACATAGCAGCCAAGCTTATTGCTGCTGCAGCCACCCCAGTTGTTGTGACTGGTACATGAGCCAGCACTGGAACAGTTTTTGGCAGCTTGATCATCGGGTATATCAGGAACCTGGCTCTCAAACAGCAGCTCTTTCTTCAGTGCTATTCTGGGCTTTTCCATGTGTCAGGCCATGGCACTCTTCTGTTTAATTGTTGCCTTTCTTACGCTTTTCACTTTATAAGGCTTCATGGAGTCATCTACCTGTCCCTGCTGCTTCAACTCCAGGCCATATCTGGTGCTGGAGTGTGCTAAGCTTTACCACTAAACACAGTGTTTCTTTTAAAAAAATCATATAAATACTATATTTAATACATAATATATTTTATATAATATATAAATATTAGAATATAAGTTTGTAAAAACTAATGTATTTTGAACATGGATCACCATTTTTGGTATCTTAATGGAATAGCATGATGGTTTTTATTAATCATCAGTGCTTATGAATTATTTTCTATTAAATCATAATATCCTTATTCACTTATATAATCACAAAAGTACATAGAAAATCGGCACTATATTTTTAGCAATGTACATTAGCTACATTTTTCAATACTTATCTCAAGTAGGCTTCTAACCTTCACTGATGTTCATGAATTCTCTACTAAAATGTTGATCCCAAATCTTCACAGAGCCTTCCACATTTTAGGAGAATTGAACCTTTTGTCAAACAATGCCATGTATGTATATTCCTGCCTTACTCACTTCATGGTAGTAAGGATTCTTTATCATAGGGAATAGCTGTAATCAACTTGACAACCTGCTGTGGAAATCAAAGATTTGATCAGATTTCTTAAATCTCTGTATTTATGAATGAATCTGTTCATAAAGGTTTGAGTATTTGTCTGATCTTCAATTCATGGAACATGTATTTTGCTTTTTAATTTTTTTTATTTGAGTATAATTGACATACAATGTCAATGACATCGTATGTCAATTATACTCAAATATTAGTTTTAGGTGTACTACATAGTGATTCAACAAGTTTATACATTTTACTATGTTCACCATGAGTACAGCTACCATCTGTCCCCATACATTGCTATTACCATATCATCGACTATATATTCTTTATACTCTGCCTTTTATTCCCATGATTTATTCATTACATAACTGGAAGTTTGTATCTTCCACTCTCTTTAGCCATTTTGCCTAACTCCCCACCTCCCCTTCCTTCTAGCAACCATCAGTTTATTCTCTGTATTTATCGGTCTGATTCTGCTTGTTTGTTTATTCATTTATATGTTTTTGTTTTAGATTCTACATGTGAAATCATATGGTGTTTGCCTTTCTCAGTCTGACTTATTTCACTTAATACCCTGTAGGTCCATCCATGTTGTTTCAAATGGCAAGTTCTCATCCCATCTCATCATAATATTTCATTGTATATGTATACCACATCTTCCCATTCATTTGTTTGTAGATGAACACTTAGGTCATGGAACACATGTGTTAATGACAAGTTTTACATACATTTCGTGTTGACTAGTACTTTCCATTTTTCATTCAACAAATATAAAATTGAGCACATTCTTTGTGCGAAGGGTCAGAGGGATAAAATTGTTCACTTAAATTTCCCAACTGTGTGCTAGTTATTAGACTGGTTCTTGACTTTTTTTGTAAAGTTGGAGATGCATTATTTTAGAAAGAAATGTTGACTCTGGATACAAAATCATACCTTATTCTTCATCAAGAAGTAAGATGCTTGATTTTTTGAAGTTTCTTAGTATTAAGAATTGCTGTGTTCATGAGCACCTGGGTGGCTCAGTCAGTTGAGTGTCTGACTTCGGCTCAGGTCATGATCTCACAGCTCATGGGTTTGAGCCCCGCATCGGGGTCTGTGCTGACAGCTCAGGGCCTGGAGCCTCCTTCGGATTCTGTGTCTCCCGCTCTCTCTGCCCCTCCCACACTCTCTTTCTCCTCTCTCTCTTTCAAAAATAAACATTAAAAAAAAAAAGAATTGCTGAGTTCACTACAAAATTTTTATAGTATGCCAGTGTCTTATTTGTTTCAGTTATAGCAATTCAAAATGCAGCTTTAAAAAATTTAGTTATAGGTATATTTTAAGATATCTTCGATAAATTTTTCAAAGTGACAGTTATCTTAATTGATGGGAAGCCTAGAAAAACCTTACATCTACTTAAAAATGATTATCCAAACAATGCATATTGTAGGGATCTGGAAATTTTGCCAATCAAATAGTTTTTGTTTTTGTTTTTGTTTTATCATTATCCTTGTTTTAACATTCAGTTTAATGGCTTTATTTTGAGATTTTTAACTATTTCATTTTTGATTTATTTAGTTAGCCTACACCAGGAAACCCCTCTTAGTGATGATGGAGTTCCTGTTAAAGGTTGTGATGACATCTTGGTGGTTGGTCTGGCAGTATGCTGGGGTGGAAGAGATGCCTATTATTTTTCATTGCAGAAGGAACAAAAGCATCCTGGTAAGTAATCACTATTTGGTTAAATAATCATATAATTTTAATATAATCGGTATTAGGATAGTTAGTGACTTGTTCGTTGAGAATAATTTCCTGATATTTACCTGGAATTTATTTTTAGGATTAAAAAAATGGAGGGAAGAGTGGCTTGTGTGTACATTATTTCATATATTAAATAGAATGAATGTCTTAAGCACTATCCTTACTCCCCTCTACTTATCACATAGGCTACTAATACTATCTTTTCTTCTTGGAGGTAGTAGAGTGGAGCCTTGGGGCTCCCTGGACATCTTAGGGATTTATTCAAGGGATGCCTTGAAGATTGGATCATACCAGTTTCTTTGCAGACTTTTTTTCCTGTTATTGACTGTGTTCGGAATTTATCTAGCAACAGTGAGGAGCTGAACATCTACAGTAGTTGAATCATACAGCCTTTGTAGAAGTCTTTGGAATAGAAGATATGATCTGGAATTACCTCGTGATCTAGTTATAGTTGCTGCATTACCTAGCTGACAGATTGGTTTTAGACAGTAGCAAAATTAATAAGTAAACCTTTAAAATGCCATATAATGTGTGTTCCTGAGTAAGCATGAAATTTTTTCCGTCGTTTTAAGGGAAAATGTGTTATGTTGAGTAGATATTTGAACTGCTACTTTTGTTTCTTAGATGTAACATTAAAAGTTCATACTAAATCTTTTTAAGGAGTTCACTTAAAATTCATTTCAAAACATCTTTTCTGTCTTTAACTCCTTATTCTGAGAAGTGTAAATTTATTTTAGGAATATTGATATTTAAAATTGTCTCTCACATAATCAAGTAGAGCATTTTAAATTACACAGCACAAGTCTTAATTTTTAGAATATGAAGCACTTCATGCTCACTTCAGCAGCACGCATACCAGAATATGGAGCACTTCATCTATGCGATCAACACGACCTGAATAAGGTCATGCTGAGTTATTGGTTACAGTCAACTAAACCCTTAGATTTCTGAGTCTCTTTCAGTCATTTTATTAAAAATTGTTGCTTCAAATGAATGCATGTAATTTTTGCCTTAAGCCTTTTTGTTTGTTTGTTTGTTTTTTAAAGAAATTAGTTCCAGTTTGATCCCACCTTCTCTGGATCCAAGCCTGACTGTGAAAGACAGAATGTGGTACCTTCTGTCTTGCTTTCAAGAAGAATCTGATAAAGAACGTTCTATTATTATCTATGACTTCATCCAGAGCTATAAAATTCTTCTTCTGTCTTGTGGTGTCTCCTTGGAACAAAGTTATGAAGATCCTAAGGTTTCATGTCTTATTTAATTTTAACTGTACTTAAAAAAATTTTTTTTAATGTGTAGTGTTAATTCTTAAATGACTTGGTATTTATTTAGCTCCAACAATGAAGCTTACATTTTTCAGAGTAGTCACTCCTTTATCCAGTAATCTTGTCCATCCAGAACAGAATCTTAGGCACCAAATACCTCTATGTAGGTAAAAACAGAGATTCTACAAATTCTAAGCACTAAAGTTTATATCTTTCCTCAGAGATTTAAAAATATTTTATTTCGGTTATGTTTTAAGTTTTCTGTCTCATAGTAAGTTAGAAATGAAGTGAGAACTGTCAGATTTAGATATATGATAACATGTTGTTTCAGATGTCCATGAGGACAGAGGCAGAAAATAGGAAAAATGTGTAGATAATAAGCCATCTAAATCTAATCAGGGCCATTTAGCATAGGGACAAATCACCTTACTAGCCCTACGAACTTTGCTATAATAATAGCAAAGCTTGATATGCTTTTCATAACGATGACTCTGAGTTATTAAGGAAAGGATAACTTACGTTATTGTAACATACCCTTAGCAGTATGATGCATTTACATAAGACATTTATTTACAATATCATAGCTTTCAAAGGAATATCATTTTTCCCCCTATTGATACTGGATACATGAGGTATATGGAATATTAATTTTAATTGATATATGATACTACTTGGTTGTTATTAGTAATATAATCAATAATAGGATAAATTTTGGTTTCTTAGTCTCTAGCTTTTTTAGGGAAAGATTTTCAAAGGCAATATCAGATAAACTGAAGATACTGACCTTTTCTGTAGTTCAAGCCAGGCTTGGTTTACATGTGATAAATTCCATGTAGTTTTTAAACCGACCTTTACTGGATATAAAAAGTTGTCACTTAATTTTGATGTTCCAGAGTCCAAAAGGAGAATATGGGTAATACGAGCTTCTCATTAAAACTACTGTAGCATCTCAGATTCATTATAGTGCTTTTTGCAGACTCTATTTGAAAGATTCCATAATTGGCTTTGTCAATCACAACACTTTTGATGTAAGAAGATAAACTATTAATTTTAAAAAGCTCACTTTTATAAGAAACATTTGCCAACTTTTACATCAAACTACCTTATTTGATATTCTCTAAAAGGTTTCTGTTCACCAGTTTCTAATGCAGGTGGGGGATATGAAAATGTCTCCCGGCTCTGCAGGCTTACCAGCTTCCAAAAGTAAGAGTGGTGTCAGCAATATATGGCTTCACCCTTTCAGGCATCTGACATAATCAAACTAAAAGACAATATCATTTCTTGCTTGGAGTGGCTTTTGAGATGTTAATACTGGATTTTCCTCATTACATGGCCCATTTATTCATTTCCTTACCCATAGCTACTCTTTTCCTTCAATGCTTTTAACCTTTATGTTACAATTCCTCAGGGCCTGATGGAGCAGGATGTGCCTTTTCCCCATTTGGAATAGTTACAATTTCTTGCTTAGAAATCATTCATTTCCAGCTCTTATACCTGTAGTCTTGTCCTGTGAGTCCTGCATCAGCTAGGAGGAAAAAAAGTTGGGAAAGAAAATATACTATCACCTTCCCCACCTTTAGTTCCTCAGATCCAAACAGACAAATATATCCAGCGGGACTCCTTTAGCACCATTCATGTACATATACTCACATACCATGAAGGCATATAAGCCAGCCCTTCCTGCCTTTGTCTCCCTCACCCCATTTTAGACAACCAATGTTTTAATTGCCTGTTCCAATTCTCTATCAAACTAGTCAGTCCCGAGGAGGATATCTCTTTGCCCATTGTTGAACATTATGGGCTGCAAAGTGTGTTCTTTGGTTTGAAGAAATGACGGTCAGGCATCTAAACTGGTGCAGTTTCTTCTGTCCTTTTATAGTACTCAGCCTTTGCCCCTACAATTAGGGAAGCAAAGCACGGTCCAGAGTCAATGTCTGTTCTTATCTGGACCCATCTGTAGCTCTCCAAGGCTACGAGAATTATTCTCACCTGTCAGCTATATTCATGACCTTCCTAACAGCGAATCTGCCAAATAACCATCTGCAGTCTCTGTCTCTCTTTTTGGCAGATAGAATAGTTCGTTTTGGCATTCTGTGCCTCAGAGGGTGCAAGAGGAATATGTCTAGATTCAGCCTATCTCTGCATTGCTGCAGTGAACCAGGTCCACTCATTTCATGGATCCAGGCGACCATCTCACAGGGTCACACAGGGACATCTGCTTGACGATTCTAGTCACCTTCCAAGCCTAGAAGGGAATTCTTCTAAAGGGTGTTACTGTGTCCTAATTTAATGCACCCCTTCAAATTTACATAAGGACTGTGTCCCAGAAAAGGACCCTTCTGTAGTAGGCCAGGTCTCCATTGCCTTCCTGACTGACGTTTTGGCAAAGCTATTAGGCATTATTTATGAGCCAGTGAAAACCCAAACATAGGGCTTTTCCCTAGCTATTCAATTCTTTCAGCACTGCTAGGAAGACAACATGCAAGTCAGCACACCAGGATGATTATTTTCTATCTTCTTTAATTAGAATGATGGCCTTCCAAAACAGGGTATTGTCCATTCACTTTGGAACTGCCATCACAAACCTAGCAGCTCTTTGTCAGTCAGTCAAGGACCATTTCTAGAGCACTGTCCAAGTGACAGTGGAATCCAGCAGCTCCTCCTCACACAATTCCAGAATCAAGCCGGGAGAAAAGAGGCTATCTGCTCTTAAGTATCTCTTCTTTGCATTCCCCAGGCAGCATAATCCTGTATCAACTGTTTCCATTTTATTATGGAACTCTACTGGGCACTGCCATCTCCATTAGAGCAGTTCTCAGATATCGCCCAACTTTGTGGATATTTCAGGTTTCAAGATCATGTTATATCATTTAATCATAGGAGTACCATCAATTAATAATGTCAGATAACAAGGCAATAAATACCCTCAAATGGAAATTCTCTTGTTTAAAGCCCCAGTATTTATTGTCAGGAGATGCTCACAAGCTCTTGCCATTAGCCCCAGATTCCACATAGGGCTATTGCAGAGTTTGTCCCTACTTGCACTAGACTTGTGTTCCACACTGTGCGGGATTAGGCAGTCTTACTGGTTTGCAATGAGCATGTTGTCCATTTAACATTGTTTGAAGAGTGAATTTACATGCCTTCTATTTTACCATACTAATTATGGGACATGTTCCCCTGTTTGACATAATATCTGTTCCCAAAATGGAATCAGGTAAGGACCCAACCACCTCATCTAAAACCATTTCAAACATACCAGTTCTCTGACAGACCTTTCCTTAATTCCATCAACCCTTACATTTCTAACCATAACCTCCATTAGGACTTCATCAACAAGTTTTGGTTTTGCAAAACTAGGTAAGGAAAGTGTTCTTCAACCAGACATAACAACTCATTAGCATGAAATATTCAGGTAAAGGAAATATAAATTCTTCACATAATACCTGCTTAAACATTCCAATTTACACAATCCAAGTCAGGTTTTTACCAATGGGTTTTGGTGCCAGAGTTCCTGGATCACAGTTTCCATCAAAGAGTTTTGGAAACGTCTCTCTTCTATCTTCTGACAGTTTTACCTACTATTGTCCTAAAGGCTTGGAGTCCTGAGGGACTGGTTGAGCCAAGGGACCCTGGCCCTTTTATTAATCTTTAACTTGATTAATCTGCTTAACCACTGGTCAGGTTTTTCATTGTAGCTTTTGCCTTCAAGGTTTTAAAATTTCTCCAAATTATGGTGAATAGAACAGTCTTGCTTGAGGCCCTTTAATGTTGGGGGACTAACAGAGTGGGGGTTGCTTTGACCCACCCAGCCTTTGGTGGTGCTTTATTAAAAACTTTTCTTTAATCCATCAATACCCATTTTATTCATCACATTTCTTTTTTTTTTTTTTTTTTAGTGTTTATTCATTTTTGAGAGAGAGAGACAGAGCAGAGCGTTAGCAGGGGAAGGGCAGAGAGAGAGGGAGACACAGAATCCGAAGCAGACTCCAGGCTCTGAGTTGTCAGCACAGAGCCCGATGCGGGGCTTGAACCCACGAACTGTGAGATCATGACCTGAGCCAAAGTCGGACGCTCAACCGACTGAGCCACCCAGGCGCCCCTATTCATCACATTTCTTAATAACCATCCAAAGATTTCCAGCCTTCTGGGGTGAATCTTGCAACTCTTCCCTTTCTGTTTCCTCTTTCTCTTACTTCTATCAATAATTGCTTTATTCACCTTATTTCCTAATAACCTTTAAAAAATTTCCACCCTGTTGGGAAATCTCTTGGCTCTGCCCCTGCTTCTTCTCATTATCTTGTTAATAAATCTAATGTTCTTATTACCATCTCTAAGGCCTATGAGAGGAAGTGAGGTGGTAAATTTGATGAGTTTTCCCAAACTGTCCCTCAGTTTTGCAACAGTACGATTTTACGGTTAAAGGGACCCCCTTAAACCACAGCATTTACTGTGACCTGGGTAATGAGTAGATTTCGGTGGGTAAATATCCCAGTTATCATAAAGCAGTGCCATATGGCTTGTATACGAAGAATATCAGCTCCTTCATCTGGGGTGTTCCACTTGGCATTTATGAGAGAAGAGGGACAGTCTCCCTCTCAGGGTAAACAGACCTCACAGTGACTTTTATCCGGTGTACCAGGCTAGCTGTTCCCGTGGCAATAACTCCCATGTGTCTGGATCACATACACTCAACTGTGATTGTACTGTAGTGAGCTGTGGGTCCTGCATCAACCCTTGCCCTTACATTCTGCAGCATCCAAGACCAGACCCTCCTCCTAAATCACTCTCCTAATCCATTTTAGTAAAGGTTCCTCAAGAAGCTGATGATGGTAAGTAGGGTGCCTGGGGGGCTCAGTTGGTTAAGCGTCTGACTTCAGCTTAGGCCATGATCTAATGGTTTGTGAGTTCGAGCCCTGCAAAGGGCTCTGCACTGACAGTGCTGAGCCTGCTTGGGATTCTCTCTCTCTCCCTCTCTCTACCCCTCCTCCACTCACTCTCTTTCAAAATAAAATAAATTAAAAAAAAAAAAACCTGATGATACTGATCTGCAAAGGGAAACAACTCCTTCACACTATATCCCCTGGTTTTGATAGTTTGTAGGTATTGCCCTCCAACATTGATTACCTTATTGATGACCAGAGGCCTTATAGCTATTTTGTGTTGCCCCTGTACAGATGACTTTGAGACTACTGGCTGGAGCTCAGACCGACCCAAATCTGAACTTGGTTTAGCATCAAGGCAGGACCCAGCACTTCACTTTTATTTAGCTATTGCAGATAACAGTAACCAAGAGATTGTATGTTTAGTGTGATTATTATTTTTCATTTCCTTATGTATCCAATGAGCCAACTCCTTGGAGTTAGGTCTACCATTTCTAAATTGCATTGGTAGCTTTTACCCTTAGTAACTGTAGTGTAGCTGCAGTTACACACCACGGACCACTAGGTAGCTATCCAAGGATCAAAGGATCATAATCCTACATTCTTTTATCCTTTCTCTTCATAAACCATGTTTCTGTGAGCCAGACCCTTCTAGCAAGTCCCACTTCTCTGACACCAAAAAAACAAACAAACAAAAAAAAAAACAAAAAAAAATGTTCTGAGACCAATTCCAATGTGTTTGTGGGGTTTTCCCCCCTGTACCATGAAGCAATGCTGGAAACACCAACTGGGTATCCTACAACTCAATTCTGACAGTGTCTACCTGGAAATAGCATCGGATTCCACATGTTAAGGGTCAGTACCACAGACTGCCAACTATTTTGAGGCCATTGCAAGCCCAAATTAACACCTATGCTTCTGACCAACTGACTATAGACTGGAGATTCCAAGAACCCCCCTTTCCAAGGACATCTGGCAAGGACTTCAGGTGTCAGTTGTAAGTCCAGGTTGTTACCTATACTTCTGACCAACTGGCTATAAATGAAAGGTTCCTGTGACCTCCACGCCCTTCAGATTCAATAAATTAAGTAGAGTGACTCACAGAACTCTGGGAAACATTTAGTTACACTTACTAGTTTGTTATAAAAGGGTATGATCAATGATACAGGTGAACATCCAGATGGAAGAGATGTGCAGGGTAAGATAGGCCGGAGGGGAAGGGGAACTTCCATGCTCCATCCGAGCACACCACTCTTGCCAGCACCTCCATGTTCACTAACTTCGAAGCTCTCCAAACCCTGTCATTTGGGGATTTTATGGAGCCTTCATTACGTAGGCGTGATTGATTAAGTTATTGGCTGTTGGCCCTTCCAGGCCTCTCCCAGCCAGTCAAGGGTAAGACTGAAAGTATTAACCCTCCAATCACAAGGTTGTTTCCTCTGGCAACCAGAGCTCATCCTTAGGTAACCTAGGGGGATTCCAAAAGTCGCCTCATTAACAGAACAAAAGACACCTTTATCTCATCGTTAAGGAAATTTCAAGGGTTTTAGAAGTTCTGTCCTAGAAATGGGGACAGAAAACAATTTTATATTTCATATTATAATTTATAGTATCACACTCCCTTATCAAACTACATTCTTAAGCTACAGAAGAAGTAACTGAGTCAGGTAGTCATTGTCAGAATTATGAACAAGGTTTAGATTTCCTAATTCTAATTTAGTTCTGATCAGCTAGATCACCTAGTATTAGAAACTGCAGGTCTTCCTATCTCATAAGAAAGCTAAAAATAGCAATCATGATTTGTTGGATGGTCCTAGTGACAGGACCTCATCTTGTTTCTAAAACTTTGGTTTTCTAAAACTTTGGGTATAAACTTTTAATGGTAAAACATTTATGTCTCACTTCTTATGATGTTGGAAGAATTTTTAAAAACCTAAAACTATATAACCCCTCTTTAACTATAGTAACTTAGCCAAAATCAACCCTTAGTGGAGAAGAGTCCATCTACATTTTCAGAAACATAGTTGTTTTTTTTTTAATTTTTTTAAATGTTTATTTATTTTTGAGACATAGAGACAGAGCGTGAGCAGGAGGAAGGCAGAGAGAGAGGGAGACACAGAATCCGAAGCAGGCTCCAGGCTCTGAGCTGTCAGCACAGAGCCCGACGTGGGGCTTGAACTCACAGACCTCGAGATCATGACCTGAGCTGAAGTCGGCCGCTTAACCAACTGAGCCACTCAGGCGCCCCAGAAACATAGTTTTAATTATCTGAGAGTCGCTTGGATTTCAAGCCTATTTCAAAACTAGATCAGCAGGAACATTGTAGTGATGAAAAAGTTCCGAGTTTTCCTTCTTTGAAAACTGCTCTTATTAGTACCAAAAATGAGTCCTGGGACAATTTACAATTATCCTTTCCTCCTCTCCTGGGAAGACCACTGAATTGGTATTATGTGTAAATGAGTGAGATTAGAAATGAGCATTTTCCCCTTTTAATTTAAGGTGCACAAATGTCTTTGAACCCACTCAGGTTGCATGCTGGCTACTAGATCCAGATTCTAAGGAGCCAACTCTTCACAGCATAGTTTCCAGTTTTCTTCCTCATGAGCTTCCGCTCCTCGAAGGAATAGAGACTGGCCAAGGAGTTCAGAGTCTGGGGCTGAATGTCAACACTGAACATTCCGGGCGATACAGAGCATCTGTGGAGTCGATTCTCATCTTCAATGCTATGAATCAACTCAATTCTTTGTTGAAGAAGGAAAACCTTCAAGGTAAAAACAACTTTGTTGGAATTTTTATGCTGTTACAGACTGGTATTGGTTGCATATTTAGACACTTATCACAGATCTTTATCACTCTTTATCACACTTTTTTTTTTAAGTTTATCTATTTTGAGAGAGAGAGCAAGGAGGAAGGGCAGAGAGAGAGAGGAAGAGAGAGAATCCTAAGGAGGCTCTGCTGTCAACGCAGAGCCCTACATGGAGCTTGATCTCACAAACCGTTGAAATCGTGACCTGAGTGGTTATCAAGAACCAGAGGCTTTTAAGCCTGAGTCACCCAGGCATCCCTCTTCATCACTTTTAATGCAAATTCTATGTTTGGGTTGTCTAGTACAGGGATCAACAAACTTTCCTTAAAAGGCCAGGCATTAAATATTTTTACTTTTCAGGATGTTAGCAAGTATTGCACAAAATAAAAGGTATTATGGTCAAATAATTTCAGACTTTCAGTTAATACAAAATTAAATAGTTGTCTTTGCTTCAGGGCTTCTCAGATCCTTTACTAAATTAACAGCATCATATAGACACTGGAACTCACAATACACAGTGTCTCTCAACTTCACTTTTTTCATAGAGTATCTTTGAGACTAATATTCCAGAGAGCATACTGGAAAAACTGATGGAGAACGACTACTCTGTTGAGAAGCATCAGCAGATAGAAACATACTATGATTCTTACTTTAGGAATCTTTTTCTTCAGTTTTTGGTAAGAACATTGGAAAATAAGAAGCCTCCATTTTTAGGTCTTTGTGCAAGTGTGCGTATCATGGGACCAGGGATATTGGAAATAATTTCAGGAGATTAACTCCTTTTAGTCAGTTTAGCAAGTAAGTTTGGCTCTCTTGCTCTTGCCAAGAGTAGAAATAAAAACATTATCTTGAGAGAAATGCAGTTTATTATAATCCAGACTGTTCACAAGATTGCCAGTTTTTCTGCCTTCTATGTAGACAAGCATAGTGGTCTAGTACTGAAGTAGAAAAGTTGGAAGTACTTTTATGCCTTTCATTGTTGGCCTGAGAGTGCTGCTCCAGAGACTGGATCTTAAAGAATAGCTTGGGTAGCGTCTCTGAATTTGCCTAGAAAAATTCCACATGTGTTTAGGTGATGATACTAATCTAGACACTTAGCTGGTGAATTAATGTTTTCGTTTTCTTTTTTTCTTCCAGATGTTTTCTGTAAAGTGGAAATGCCCTCTCAGTACTGCTTGGCCTTGTTAGAACTAAATGGAATTGGCTTTAGTACTGCAGAGTGTGAAAGTCAAAAACACATAATGCAAGCCAAGCTGGATGCGATTGAGACTGAGGCCTATCAACTAGCCGGGCACAGTTTTTCCTTCACCAGTTCAGATGACATCGCTGAGGTTGTATCATGAGAATGGGGAATTTTAGAGTTAAAAATGGTGTGTGTGTGTGTGTGTGTGTGTGTGTGTGTGTGTGTGTGTGTGTGTGTGGTATTTCCAGAATGTGTTTGCCTAAACATCAAAGATCAGTTTCAAAAAATTTTAGTTATTGGAGTACTTTGGAGGCAGAGTATTCTAGCATCTAATTTGTAAATAATATCTGTATTTATGAAATCAGAAGGTAGTAAAGAAACCTAGGATGTGTGCTTCATGAGATTTGCCTAGAACAGAGGAGGTACTCAGTAAATATTTATCGAAAAAATGATCTATAGTGGTTGTTACATAACAGTGTCTTTGTTTCTCCGTGAAGTTAGTCATTGCATGAACTCTCACTCCTTCCTTACTCCCAAAATTATTTCTGGAAAACAAAATTAGATATTTTTCTCAGTTGTTAATGAAAAATGTTTTTTTGTGATTGTTTGCTTTTATAAACCTATATAAGATTTTTATAAACTTACATACATTTTGACACAGTTTACTCTTCTTTTTTATTTTCAAAGTTTGACATTCTATTCTTTCCCCTCCCCATACTCCACAAAGGGTGATTGGGTTGTTGTAGAGGGATTACAAATACAGGGTGGGTGTTTATACTTGATAGCATTGAAGTTCAGGTGTCTTACAGATGCAATTTAGTAAAACAGCATATTGTAAAGATCATAGGCTTTCAAGCCAGACTTCTTGAATTTGAATCCTGTCTCCTCCACTTAGAGATTAGCTCTGTAACCTTGGGCCAATACATTAACTCTTTATATCTCAATTTCTACATCAGTAAAATGGGTTATGATAGAAATACCTTATAGAGTTGTTGTGAGGAGTAAATGATGAATGCGAAACACTTAGTGCCCATCTCATAAAATATGTTATATATACTCATAAAAATGCCTTTTTTTTTAAAGCCACAGGGTTATGTTTTTAAAATATAAGGAATTTTGTTTCTCCTAATCACAGGGTACATTTATATTGAATTCAGTGGTGCCATTTTTTTTGTTTTTTGTTTTTTTCACTTTGTCCTTTTTTTTTTTTTTTTTGATGTTTATTTAGTTTTGAGAGAGAGAGACAGAGCATGAGCAGGCGAGGGGCAGAGATAGAAGGAGTCACAGAATCCAAAGCAGGCTCCAGACTCTGAGCTCTCGGCACAGAGCCCGATGTGGGGCTCGAACCCATGAACTGTGGGATCATGACCTGAGCCAAAATCGGTCGCCCAACCAACTGAACCACCCAGGCGCCCCTCTTTTGAGTTCTTTAGCTTAGAACTCCCAAATTGACTGCACATAAAATTACAAAGAAGACTTATCAAAAACATAGGATCTCTGGATTTCAGCATAAGTAGGCTTAGGGGAAAGGCAGGAATCTGTGCCCTTGTGATTCAGATGGGTACTAAGGCCATAGGCCTAGACAAAACTCTAGGCCAGAATAAAAGGCCTTTGATGTTAATGGCTTGTTCTTAGGTATTCATGGTAAAATGGAAGTTATATGTAAGGTAATCTAACAGTTTCACACTTTGGCTATTTATTTTTTATTTTTATTATTTTTTTTATAATTTTTATTGTCAGATTAGTTTCCATACAACACCCAGTGCCCTTCCCAACCCGTGCCCTGCTCAGTGCCCTTCACCCACTCTCCCCTCTCCCAATACCCCCTCAACCCTCTGTTCTTAGTATTTAAAGTCTCTTATGTTTTGTCTCCTTCCATCTCTTTTTTTTCCCTTCCCCTCTTCCCCTCCCCCCTGGTTTTCTATTAAGTCTGGCAAAGTCCACCTATGTATGGAAACATATGGTATCTGTCTTTTTCTGCCTGACTTATTTCACTTAGCATAATACCCTCCAGTTCCATCCATGTTGCCACACATGGCCAGATTTCATTCTTTCTCATTGCTGCTTAGTATTCCAACGTATGTGTATACCACATCTTCTTTATCCATTCATCAGTTGATGGACACTTTGTCTCTTTCCATGATTTGGCTATTGTTGAAAGTGCTGCTGTAAACATCGGGGTACACGTGCCCCTGTGCATCAGCACTCCCGTATCTCTTGGGCAGATTCCTAGCAGTGCTATTGCTGGGTCATAGAGTAGTTCTATTTTCATTTTTTTTGAGGAACCTCCACACAGTTCTCCAGAGCGGCTGTACCACTTTGCATTCCCACCAACAGTACAAGAGGGTGCCTGTTTCTCCACATCCTCGCCAGCATCTATAGTTTCCTGATTTGTTCATTTTAGCCACTCTGACTGGTGTGAGATGGTATCTCAGTGTGGTTTTGATTTATATTTCCCTGATGATGAGTGACTTTGAGCATCGTTTCTTGTGTCTGTTAGCCATTTGGATGTCTTCTTTGGAGAAGTGTCTATTCATATTTTCCACCCATTTCTTCACTGGATTATTTGTTTTTCGAGTATGGAGTTTGGTAAATTCTTTATAGATTTTAGATACTAGTCCTTTATCCGATATGTCATTTCCAATTATCTTTTCCCATTCCATTGGTTGCCTGTTAGTTTTGTTGGTTGTTTCCTTTGCCGTGCAGAAGTTTTTTATCTTGATGAGGTCCCAGTAGTTTATTTTTACTTTTAATTCTCTTGCCTTTGGAGATGTGTCGTGTAAGAAATTGGTGTGGCTCAGGTCAAAGAACTTTCCTGCTTTCTCCTCTAGGATTTTGATGGTGGGGATCAATCAAACTACATCTTATGGGCTAGATCTGGCCTGCCACCTGTTTTTGTAAATAAAATTTTATTGGAGCACAGCCACACCTATTGTTCATTTACTTATTGTCTTTGGCTGCTTTTGGTCTGTAATGGCACAGTTGAGAAGTTGTAACAGACAATAAAATCTGCAAAGCTGAAAATATCTGTTATCTGGCCCTTTTTTGAAAATGTTTGAAAACATTCCCTGGTCTAGAGGGAAGCATGGATTAGAGAAAAGAAAAAGGACTTTGGAGTCAGAGAACTGTCAGTTCTAATTCTTAATTTTTCTACTTTCTGGCCATGTAATGTTAAGTTTCTCCAACTGTGTAAACTTTTCAAATGTGTCACAGAATTGTTATACATTTACATGTGATGACACGTGAAAATACCTAGCATAATGACGACACAGTAAGTCCTCAATAAATGTTAGTGCCTCGTGCTCTCATCTAGTTCAACCACCTCATTTCACAGATAGATTAACTGCTACATTGGATTAGCCGCCTTCTCCTGACTTTTGTGTCCAGGGCCTCTCAGAGTCTAGCCTTATGGTGGCAGAAGTAGATGGCTTTTTGGATCCCTTTCTACCGTAGTGTTCTCTGATTTTTGTGATCATATAATAACCACAAAGCCTCCCATATGGACCCTCTATGAAGCCTACGTGATTGACTAGACCCATTGGTTACCACATCAAGAGGTATTTAGGAAAGTTCATAGTTCTCAGAGCAACTGCAAGTCTCAATGTCAATAGCCGACTTATCACTTGTTCAGTACAGAGTATGCATTCTCGTGTTCTTGACTGTTTAAAAGCTGGTATTGGTATTAATCTGATAGTGCCTGAATTAGGGTATAGACATACTTGAAATACAAATTTTGATTGCCATTATTTATGAAATGTGATAATTTATTATGTTATTAAAAAAATCTCCAAATCCATGCTGAATTATATAGATTTTCTTAAATAACTTTTAAAAATGTTTTGTGATTGACAATGCTTGTGATTTAATTCTTGACTAAAGAAGCATTAATTTCTTTCAGGTTTTATTTTTGGAATTAAAATTGCCACCAAATGGAGATATAAAAAAACAAGGCAGCAAGAAAACTTTGGGTTCTACCCGAAGACTGAATGACAATGGACGCAAGTTAAGGCTGGGAAAACAGTTCAGCACTAGTAAGGTGCTCTTTGGGGCAGTCACGGGGCAGAATTTGAATTACTTTTAGCATTCTAGTGTCTTGAAAGAATGCTGATGAAATCAAGACCCAATATAGCCCAATAGTTGAACTTATCCGGATAAAACCAAATTGGTTTGTGGTTCGACTGCCTGCAAAAACTGGAGACATTCCATCATGGAAAATCTGGGCCATAGTCTGATTTAGCAATTGTGTCCTTCCTATCATTAAAACAGTATAATGGTTTATAAACTCAGATCTGTAGACATTATTTAATCATTGACATCCACTACTCTTGGACTTCCAGTATAATATAATTTATATGGTTATAGGAATATGAACAAAGGTATGGAAGAATTAAAAAAGAAAAAATCCAGCCATTACAAATAAAACATTTTTTTTAGGGCAAAATAGTAAGTTTTCCATGAACTTGTTTTAAGAATCTAATCTACTAATTTCTTTTTTTTTAAGTTTATTTATTTATTTTGAGAGAGAGAGAATGTGGGAGTGGAGAGAGAGAGGGGGAGAGAATGGATCCAAAGCAGTCTCCACACTGTCAGCGCAGAGCCCGATGAAGGGCTCGAACTCATGAACCGTGAGATCATGACCTGAGCCGAACCAAGAGTCGGATAAGCAACTGAGCCACCCAGGCGCCCCTCTACTCTACTAATTTCAAAGTAAAAGTGCAAATCACAATCCATGGAAACTTTGTACTTAGGAGAGAAGAGAGAAAAGGCTTAATTTTACATTTTGCTCAACAGATTTTCAATGGAATAAGGGTAGGAAGTACAGCCACAACAGCCATGGAGAAAGCAGTCCCAAGTTGCCATTCTGTAGAATTTTGACGCTAATATCGTTAACTATGACTAACCTGCCCTAGGGAAGTTTCCACAGTTTCATTCTATAACGAAAGTTTTTGTTTTATCTCACTGGTCCTCTAACCTTCCAAGTTCCTATTTCTTAGCAGTTTTGAAGATAAATGTCTTCTAACTTTCTTGACTTGGAAACCAGTATTGGGGTAAAAGGAAAAAAAAAACCACACAAAACATAGAAAATTTCCAATCACATGAAGAATAGAGGAGAGGAATATAGAGAAAGGATCCTTGGGTGCGGGGAGGAAAGGCAGTTCTCATACCTTGCTAAGTTGACATCTCATTGACTTTATTTTTAAGATATATCTAAATTGATATTATTCAGCATTAACATATTTGCATTTTATAATCTATATAGTTTTATCATGATGTTTGTAAAAAAAAAAAAAAAAAACCCAAAGAGTAGTTCTGAATTGTAGATATAGAAGTTAACAAATTTAGTTTTGAGATTACAAGAAAGTCTAGTTTGCTATGGAATTTGGACAAGAATCTGACCTTACTTTATTATATTTCTTGGCAGGATGTTTTAAATAAATTAAAGGCATTGCATCCTTTACCAGGCTTGATATTAGAGTGGAGAAGAATCACTAATGCTATTACCAAAGTGGTCTTTCCTCTGCAGCGGGAAAAGCGTCTGAATCCTTTTCTTGGAATGGAAAGAATCTATCCTGTATCACAATCACACACTGCTACAGGTAATAAGAAATCTTAATTATAGATAATATCCAATTTTTTTTAACATTTATTTATTTTTGAGAGACATAGAGACAGAGGGTGAGCAAGAGAAGAGAGAGAGAGAGATACAGAATCTGAAGCAGACTCCAGGCTCTGATGAGCCGTCAGCACAGAGCCCGACGTGGGGCTTGAACTCACAGACTGTGAGATCATGACCTGAGCTGAAGTCGGCCGCTTAACCAACTGAGCCACCTAGGTGCCCTGATAATATCCAATTTTGAAAGAAAAACTGCTCATACATAATATTTGTTTATGATGACCAAGGAATTCAAGTGTTGATCACTGGATACTATGAAGTTCCATAAACATTTATGAAACACATACTATACCAAAACATGGATGGATACTAGTTACAGAGATGGGATTTAGTAAAATATGCTTCCTGCTTTCAAGTACTATGTAGAATAACTGGGATGTCTGAGACTGTGCTTTGGGTTAATATTTATTTGAGTCAGTAATCTTATCTAATTTCAGTCCTAGCCCTCTTCTGAACCTCTTAAGATTCTCTCCAAGTTGAATCTAAGTAGTACTGTGGGGCATCTGTATAATAGATGAATGTCTGATTTTACTCAATCAGAAAAGAGCTGTGGAGTGCTGGAGTCCTTGTTCTGGTGAATCTAGGGGTCCACGAAGGACAGACAGTCAGGCGAAATGAAGTGAGAGAGCCACGAGACAGAGGCAGATGGAGTCTGATGACCAAGCAGGCAGCCCTGGAAATTCTGGCATCTCTGCTCTGCTGGTCTCAGTGTCTTTATTTTTAAAGGTAGTGAGTGACATTACATCAGTGACAAGGCATTCTTTTTTTTTCTTTTTTTAATTTTTATTTATTTTTTGAGAGAGAGATGGAGACAGAGCATGAGTGGGGGAGGGGCAGAGAGAGAGGGAGACACAGAATCCAAAGTAGGCTCCAGGCTCTGAGCTGTCAGCACAGACAGCTCAACTGACTAAGCCACCCAGGCGCCCCGTGACAAGGCATTCTTAACAACATGCGTTGTTGCCTCAAGACCTATGTTAGTCATCTATAGGTAGATTAGGAGTCATTCTATCCATAATCGCAAGGGCTCATGTCTATCTATTCTTTTATGGTAGCTTTTGCAAGAGTATTTTGTTATTGCCTTTTTATTATAAGGGAGTGTGGGGATGAGAATAACAAAAGGATTTGTGAAATGTTAACCTCAGGAAGGTGCTGAATATTTGTTTTTGATCAGTGAAGATATGTGTAGCTACTTTATCTATAAACAGTGCTTCTAACTTTTGGGCTAGGCTAACCTCCAGGGAAGGTCCTACGTCTCTTTACAGTCTCTCCCATCAGTCTGTTAATCAAATACTGAGAGAAGCTTTACAGAGATGTGCCTTGAGGTTTTATGGTGGGGCTGACGGGATGATTAACACAATGCGATACCTGCAGGGAAAATCTAGATTGGTTCAAGGAGTCTTGTGGCCTAATGCCTACTAATTTCTAGCCAACTCATAACTGCTATTCTGTATGATCAGTTTGTGTAACCTATCCCCAAGAGGCAACCTTGAGGTTACTTCTGGCCAGGTTACTCTCATTCAGATTTTATCCATCAAGAAATCACACTTCAGGTCCCCTTTTCCATATGCCAGAAAACCAAAGAGCATTATATCCCTTGGGCCAACAAGAGAAGTTCAAGAAATCCAGGCCTGAAAGATTATTTAGAAGGAGGTAAGATTAGGCGCCAGTTTGGCTGGCGGGAGCTTTGCTTCAGCCTTTCCACACAGGGAGGTGTCTCAACCTGCGAGCCCAAAACGGCTCCCAACAGTGGAGTCCTTGGGTGTCTTGTAGAACTCTTGGGATAGGTATGAGTGTAATGTGGTAAGGAAAAAAGCATTCTTAGACTAGGCTGTGCAAAACTAATTTGCCAAATGCGAAGTGCATTGGAGGAAAGGGCAGGATTAATTCTTTTATTGGGGAGATAGGTTAGATTGGTGGTATAGAATTGTGCTTTAATTCTTACAAGGTTTGAATTCTGGTGCTGTCAATCTTTAGACAAGGTAGCTTGGTACCTACATGTCCTCATGTGTAAAACATGGTGTTAATAGGCTTACTTCCCCGGGTCATCCTGAGGATTAAATAGATTAATACATTTAAAGTGTTTAGAATAGTGCATGGCACTTTGTGCATGGCTAGTTATCAGTCATTGCTGTTATTACAGAAGGAGGCACCGTGAGGAGCTTCTTGTCTCTTTGCTTGCTTATTCCCTGTTCTAAACAAATTCTTTTCACTTCTTCCCTATTTAGCTGACCTCTTCCTTCACCCTAGCCATTTCTTGCCCTGTTGGTGTTTAAATTTCATTTTGAGACATATGCTCATATCAAAATCAACTTAGAGTTTTAAAGGTGTTGCATTTATTTATTGCTTATAAAGCAAAAAGTAATCAGTTCCTTTCTTTTCAGTTGGCTTTCTTCATACTATGCCTACATTTAAAGAATATTTTAGAAATACAAGCTTACCTAAGCATAGCAAATCCATTTAATTATTAGAATTCATCTCCATGAAGCTACATTTATGTTTTGTAACTTATTTTTGCCATCTTGTTTGTCTGCCATGTTAACCTCATTAATTCAAACAATAGACCTGAATATTAAGTGTCATTATAGAGAAGAAGACAGTGTCCTGAGGCAACAAGAGACTTAGATTGCTTCTTCTGCTATTGGCTAGTTTTGTAACATTGAACAGGCCATTTAATAAGTACATTAATATCTACCATTAATTGAGCACTAATTTTTGCTAAAAGATAAATAACAAGGACATATATCCGGGTTTATTCAGAGACAGAATATCTGAGGTGCTTAAAATGTCTGACTCATCAAAAGAAGGTGAAACTGTATGTAGTAGCTAGTAGGCAGCCAGATACAAAGAAGAGTACATTATAAAACAGAAGATTTTGTATCACTATATATCTTATAAAAACTACAATAATAAAATCAGTGACCCAGACTTTTTTTGAACGATGCTTATGTGTTTTAGAAAAGTTCAATCAATAACTAAACAAATGTAAAATATTTTCGGGGAAATAAAGGCTATAAACATTAAAACAAATTGCTTTCTCTTTCCTAGAAAATTAATTAACCAACAAATTCTAGTCTCCAGCCTTATCAATGCTACCATTGATTCTCTGAATGATTAAGGATGGTGATGAAGAAAAGTGACAGCTGATGTCTAGAAAGTGATTTTCCAGTCACCACTTCTCACTCCTGCATTTCCCACATCAGCTAACTCCTTGGGCCCCTCTTGCCTCTCTGTGGCATTCAGTTGCTCTTCTGCTTCAGATTCTCTTTGTCTTGTACATTCCTGGGTTTTGAAGGCTTTGACAGTCATTTCTCCTAGGATCCATTTGATTAGTCTTTACTCCTTAATACTGCCACTAACATTGTGTAGTGCTGATATCCGGTATTCATTTTAGCATAGGAAGAGTTCAACTTACCAAATTACTTCTTAACATGGGATTGTTTTCTAGAGAGCTGGGTTAATGTAAAAGAAACATTCTATTGTTGTTGACTTATATATATTCACTTACATTGGGATTGGTCTTGTATTTATTTTATCATTGTCAGACATATGAACATAATGAAAAATATTTAAATATAAATTTATTTTAGCTTAGCAATAATAGAACATGTATTTTTAAGATAATTCAGAATTGCATTTACTGTGAAAATAAATGTCAGATCCCTCCCACTCTCCTCAATTTTATGTCTTTATTCTGGTTGATTTTAGGACGAATAACCTTTATAGAACCAAATATTCAGAATGTGCCAAGAGATTTTGAGATCGAAATGCCAACACTAGTAGGGGAAAGCCCGCCTTCCCAAGCCCTAGGCAAAGGCCTACTTCCCACATGCAGGTAGATGCTATTTCTCTGTATTTGTGTTAATATGCTTTTGTGAGTATGAATGGTTCAAAAACAGCCTATTGGAAAAAAAATGAAATTAGTTTATTTTATTGGACAAAATAATAGAATAATGAATTTTCTGTTCCGGGCATACATATTTCTCTCTTTTTTTTTAAGTTTATTTATTTTGAAGGAGAGAGAGCATCCGCGTGCATGGGGGAGGGACAGAGAAAGAGGAAGAGAGAGAATCCCAAGCAGGCTCCATGTTGCATGGATCCTCAAGTCTTTTGTGGAGCTGGAGACAGAGCTCTTAGTGGGGGCTCAAACTCACAAACCCTGAAATCATGACCTATGCTGAAATCAAGAGTCAGTGGCTTACCCGACTAAGTCTCCCAGGGACCCCTGAGCATGTATATTTCTATTCTAGGTACTAACCATTTAAAATCCTGAGTCTGTCTATAAAGATGCCAGCTGATGGCGAAAGGCTGAAAACCTAGGCCACTAATTAAATCAATTAGCGTGATGTACTTTTTAACTCAGTTGCCAAAAGGAAGAGTTTAATTATATCAGGAATATCCTCTCCTGCCTTCACCATATACACCTGATGGAAAGAAAAAGCATAGATAATTTATGTTACATATAGTCAAAGGGATTTGTTGATTTGAGCTAAATATCAGTAATTGTTTCAAAAGCAGTTTGTAGCAAAAGCTGTTAACAGAAATGCCTTACTAACTGTTTGAGTGTTTGCTGAAAAAGAAAATCTAGTATCTTTGTTAAGCTTTAAAGTGAGTTTCAAATGATAAGGTTTTTAAGTTTCTTAGATAGAACTACTGACTTTACTGAAAAATGAGGGCTTTTTCATATATTTGAGACTGCTTCATGTCCAGCTGCTGATGTTGTTTGCATGACAGAGGAAGAAATAAGAAGAGTTGTGACCTGAACTCTGGACACCGGGCACAGATGGAGAAGAGAGCCTCAGACAGAGGAATGCCCTTTTCAGTCAGTATGCGACATGCCTTTGTACCTTTCTCAGGTAAGGTGGCTGATGGTTTTTTGAGCTTCTCATTGCTATGGGAATGGATTTCAAAGCACTGATAAAGCCTGCATTATGAATAAGACTCAGAAGTATGCATTGGTCCTTCCGTCATTCCTCTCTTCAGTGTAGCCTGTTCAGTTTTCCTGTTTGTGTGGTTGGGTTGGCAGTCGTCATTGTCTTCTTGCTCTGTGGGAAATTTATGTGGTATAAGCTTATGAGCAGCAGTCTGCTCAAACCATGTTTTCCAAGGTCATTGTACACCTTTTGGCAAAGTCCAGCAGATGTCATTAGTCCTTGTCCTCTGACTTCTGTATAGCTTTAGTACTGTTCGTTAACCCTCACTTTCCTCATTCTGTCCTCTCATCATCTCTAAGGGCACAATTTTTTTGTCTCTCTTTCTGGCTTGCTTTTCTCTTTTGTTTATTCTCCTCTTCTCCACACCACTGCTTTCTAGTGCAGGGGGAGCCCCCAAGGCTGTCCTCTCCATGCCTGACCTCTCCTCAGTACTCAAGTCATATGCTTTTCATAAAAGGTTTAATTGTGGTTATAAACTGTCATCATAAAACATTTGAAAGTCACGATCTAACTCCTAAATCATCCCTACTATTTGTTTACATATTTCCTCTTTCATCTTTGGCCAGCTGGCAGGTCTGGGTGAGTGCACTCTGAATTTATTTTCATTTTGTCAGAAACTTAATATTCCAATGGTGAATTCGGGTCTATGATAGCATAACCTGCTTGATAATTTTCAGTTTTGCTTTTTGGTTATGAACTGTCAGCATTTTATCATTATAACCATTTTAAAGCATTTAGTTCTGTGAAATTAAGTACAATTGCCTTGTTGTACAACCATTCCACAATCCATCTCCAGGACTTTTTCATCTTCCACAACTGAAACTCTGTATCTATTAAAAAATGATTCTCCTCACACACTCCCCATTCCCTGGCAGCTGCCATTCTATTTTCTGTCTCTGTGAGTTAGACTACTCTAGGAATCTCATCTATGTAGAATTATACAGTATTATTTTGGTGTCTGGTTAATTCAGACATTATAGCATAATGTCTTTAAAATTCATCCATGTTGGAGTATATGTCAGAATTTCCTTTTTAAGGCTGAGTAATATTTGATTGCATGTAAATACTTCATTTTATTTGTTCACCCATCAATTTATTCTTACCTAAACAATAAAATTGTGATTAACATGACAATATTTTATACTGCTTTTGTTTAAATTTTTAAAGTTCATTGAAATTAAATGTATATGGATTAAACTGAAAATTTCTGTAACATAAATTTAGTGTTTAGTCCATTTACATCTAAATAAATTATTGGTGGGGAACCTGAATGACTCAGTCAGTTGAGCATTTGTTTTGATTTGGGCTTAGGTCATGATCCCAGGGACATGAGATTGAGCCCCGATATCAGGCTCCATGCTCAGCGTGGAGCCTGTGTAAGCTTCTCTCCTTCCTACTCCTTCTTCTCCCTCCCCCGCTTGTGCTCACTCACTCACTCACTCTCACTTAAAAAAAAAATTGTTAGCACATGGTTGGTTTAAGTCTAGTATCTTGTTAGCTGTGTTTTACTTATCCATTTTTTTAAATTTTTAAAGATTTAAGTGACTACTTTTTATTCTTTTTATTTTCTCTACTGTCTTATTAACTATCTTATATATTCTTGAGTTTACAATATGTATCCCAGCACAAACTATCTTCAAATAACCTTATACCACTTCATCTGTAATGTAAGGAATTTTTTCCATTTCCCTTCTTTTATAATTATTCCCATGTCTCTAGGTTTCTTTATTTTATTCTCACTTTTGAAAGATAATTTATTTTATTTAATTTTTTAATTTTATTTGAGAAAAAGAGAGAGAGTCAACCAGGGACAGGGCAGAGGGAAAGAGAGAGAATCTTAAGCAGGCTCCACACTCATTGCAGAGCCTGACGCAGGGCTTAATCCCACGACCCTGGTATCGTGACCTGAGTCAAAATCAAGAGTCCGATGCTCAACTAACTGAGCCATCTAAGCACCCAAAAGATAATAATATTTGACACAGATTTCGAGGTTTACACTCTTTCTCTTTCAGCACTTTATATATTTCCATTAGCTTCTGGTTTGCATTATTTCTTTTTTTTTTTTAATTTTTTTAACGTTTATTTATTTTTGAGAGACATAGAGACAGAGCGTGAGCAGGGGAAGGGCAGAGAGAGAGGGAGATACAGAAACTGAAGCAGGCTTCAGGCTGCGATGAGCCAGCACAGAGCCCGACGCGGGGCTTGAACTCACAGACCGTGAGATCATGACCTGAGCTGAAGTTGGCCGCTTAACCGACTGAGCCACCCAGGCACCCCTGGTTTGCATTATTTCTGATGAGAAGTACGCCACCATTTTTCTTGCTCTTTTTCCAAGCATATTGTAACTTTTCCCTAGATGCTTTTTCAATTGTATTTGTTATTCAGTTTTAGCAATTTGATATGGGCACAAGTCTCTGGGTAGTTTTTCATGGTTTGTTTATAAGACTTTTGAATCTGCTGAATTTCCTGAGTTTGCTCTTTTTTTTTTTAATCTATGTGCTTATATTTTTCAGTAAATTTGGAACATTTTCAACAATTATTTCTTGTAATATTTTTGTTCATATCTCTCTCTTCTTCCTATTACTCCAAATATACATGTGTAATGCCCCTTGGTATTGCACCACAAGTCACTGAAGCTTTCTTCTTTTTTATTTCTCTTTCCTTGTGTGTGTGCATGCGTGTGTGTGTGTGTGTGTGTGTGTTTAATCCTGTGCTACAGTGTATACTTTCTATTGACCGTTTTAATGTCCATGGATCTTCTACAGTGGCTAATTGCTGTCACACTGTCACATCCTTCTGGTGAATTTTACATTTCAGATATTTTTAGCTTTAGAGTTTTCATTAATTTTTTTGTCTAGCTTTTATTATCTTATTGCAATTCATTATTTGTTACATCATTATGTTCGTATTTCTTTAAATTACTGAACATTATCTATTGTGCTGTTTAAAATTCCATCATCTCTGTAATTTCTGGGTCATTTTTCTATTGATTAAATAAAGACTATCCTGGTCAGAGTTACATTTTTCCTGGTTCTTCATATGTCTAGTTTTTATATTGGACATTACAGTTGCTACATTTTTGCCTTTGGGAATTTTGTATTCTTCATTAATAACATTTTCTCTGGCAGACGATTAATTTACTTTCACAGTCAGCTTGATCCTTTTGAGATTTTTAAAGCTTTGTTAGCAAATGCTTAAAGTGGCCTTTACTCTAGCGCTAGATTAGCCCTGATTGTAAGGTGTGGCCTTGCTAGGGCCTCTACTTGGTGCTCAAGAGATTAACAGGGTCTGTCCACTTGGTCTGGTCACAGCTTGAACATCTTTCAACATTCAAGAGGAGTTGTTCAGCTGCTAGCTATATGATGGTCATTGTTCCTCCGGTAATAGTTATTCGTTTAGTATTGGTTCTTTGACTGGTTTCCTGAACTATCTCCTTCCTTTAGTATTTGGTCAAAAGTCCAGAGGGATTACTGTGCATTTTTGTGGTGCTTCTTTTATGTACAATTCCTTTCTCTCCAAATTTCCACAAATTCTAGCTCCCTCACTAGGCACAAACTCTAGTCTCTGCTTCCTTAGCTCAGAGAGATCATAGTGCTTTGTTTCATCTCTCCTCCCCTGCAATGCATTCTGGTAAATCCCTCCTTTCAGAACCCTAAGACACTTGCATGACTCACCTCATCTTTTCCCTTCTCCCTACTTCTTAGGGATTGTAGTCCTACACTGTGTCCAACACCTAAAAACACTTATTTCATGTATTTTGTCAGTTTATCTTATTTGTGGCAGGAAGGCCATCAAAGTTGTCATTTGTTTTAAATTATTACTTATATATTTTTGAATTGTTTATTTATTCACATAGTTCAGAAATCAAAATATATAAAAGGTATGTATTGAGAAGTTTTGTTTCCTTCCCTGTCCTAGCTGTCCTATTGTCTACAGCTCTTCTAGATGAGTTTCTCCTCCTCTTCCTATATGAGTTTCTTACATGTCCTTGATGTATTTTTTATGCAGATATAAGCAAATGTGAACATGTAATATTTCCTTCCCCTATTCTTACACAAAAACAAGGATTGCATGTATATTGTTGTGTGCCTTTCTTCACTTAATGTTTTTATGCTGAAGAATTGTGACTATCGGTAAATAATTTTGAACATAAACCAGTTTATTCAGGTTATCTGTGTAGCAAACTGTGGGTTTGTTTGCTGAATCACAGAGTAAATCTTTAATTTTGATAGATATTGTTGAATTGCAGTCTAATGGGGGAGAATAACCATTTAGTTCCCAATAGCAATATCTAAGTGTTCCTTTCTTAGCCTTGCCACAGAACGTGCTGTCCAACTTCTGGGTTTTTGCAATTTAAGTAGAGAAAAATTATTCCTTGCTATAGTTTTAAGTTGCATTTCTTTTATTGTGAATGAAGTCAAGCATTCTTTAGTATGTTTAAGGTTCTTTTATTTCTGTGAACTGCTTGTTTATATCTTGTCTTGTTCTTGATTTGTAGCATGTCTTTTTTATAATATGGCAATGAATTTTTGGTGATATCAGTTGTAAATATTTGTCCTACTTTTTTTTACCATGATTTTTAAAAAATGTTTATTTTTGAGAGAGAGAGAGAGAGAGAGAGAGAGAGAGAGAGAAAGCATGAGCAGAGGAGGTGACAGAAGATCTGAAGCCTGATGCAGGGCTCAAACTCATGAACCATGATATCATGACTGAAACAAAGTTGGACACTTAACTGACTGAGCCACCCAGGTGCCCCTTTACCATGATTTTTTAAATTTTGTTTTTTGCCATGCATGTCTAATCCAGTCATTTCTATTCCATATGTAAATTTTCTGACTCCTCCAAGTCCTAGAGGATTGTTTCCATTGAATGTTTCTCTCTAGCCCGCTTAAAATGTGCACACATTATAAACCAGTTTCTTCATTCATTCAAAACCATTTAAGGGATTTTCTATAGAATGCAAAGGAAAAATAAGTATCCCATCTCTACTGGCTCTGTGCTATGTGGGAGAGGCACGGAAGAACCATTTTAGATTGCGTGTCAGGTGCCGTAGAAACACTGAGGAAAGCACTACTATAGTGGTTAAGTGGCAGAGGTCGGGGGTGGCTTTACACATAATACATATACTTGAAAGCTAAACAGGAAAATAATGATCTAAGTCACAGAACTGAATTGCATCATGTTAAGAACAAGATTTTAACCTTTGGACACATGATCTTATGGTTCTAGGTGAGAACTAAATTTCTGTCATCCTGCTCAGTTCTATAAAACCTGAATCTGTTTTTGTACCAGCTTTTCTAAAATCATGTCTGTTTCAGGTGGCTTAATATTAGCTGCTGATTATTCTCAACTTGAACTGAGGATCTTAGCTCATTTATCCCATGATCGGCGTCTCATTCAAGTGTTAAACACTGGAGCTGATGTTTTCAGGAGTATTGCCGCCGAGTGGAAGATGATAGAGCCAGAGTCTGTTGGGAATGATCTGAGGCAACAAGCAAAGCAGGTGATCTTAGTGAGCATGCTTAACATAAATGGGAATTTTAATGATTAAGAAAATTTAAAAATTGCCTTGATCGTTTGCAGTCCAGGAATGATTTCTCCATCTTTGGATCTTTCAAATCACATTCACCCAAGCCTGTCTCATGGTATTCATTATACTTTCTTCAGTAGAGTCAGTAGAAAGAATCAGATTTAGTCTGAGGCAACTTAGTGTGAGGAAAGCCATCTGCATTAGTGGTAGATATTGTGGTGGTAGTGGTAGTTGTCATTTATGTGTACGTGTGTTTGGGGGAGAGGGTTTAGAGAGAGAGAGAGAGAGAGGGATGATGAGTGGGAGAGCAGGGCGGTGGGGGGGGCAGGGAGAAAGAAAATCGTAGGCAGGCTCCGTGCTCAGCCAGGAGCCTGACAAGGGCTCACTCCCACGACCCTGGGATCACAACTAGAGCCGAAATCAAGAGTCAGATGTTTAACCAACTGAACCACCGAGGTGTCTCTGTGTGTGTTTTAAAAACGTCTTTTTAGTCTATAAGCATTCATATTTTTATCTTTATTTTCACAGGTGCTTTCTAAATGTTTACCCGAAAAATAAAAATCATTGAGCTGTAGATTATAATTAATAACTGATAGCTTCTTTAGTTTTTTTGAGGCTGTTGGTTAGCTAATCCACATGCAAAACTTTATATTGCCTTTGGACTTTTCGAGTGGATCCATACTAGAGTCTACTCCTGGATGACTGTCAGGCACAGAGAAAGTCAAAGGTCCCTGGACTTTCAAATGGATGCCATTTCCTGGCCTGGATTAGCACTGATACTTTTTTTACCACATGGCCTGTGGGAAGTCTGATGCCATTTTTGAGAGAGTAGGATTGCTTGCTGAGGCAAAGGAACATTATGCCGCCTTCAGGATCCTGCTGTGTTAGTTTTACATTTATACTTCTAGTTACTCACAGCTGTAATTCTTTATTTCATTAGGCACTTCCTCTCAACATTGCCTATTTAGCACCAGCACTTGTGTCTTCCACTGTTTAAATTTTCAAAAATGTTTATTATTTATTTTTGAGAGAGAGAGAGAGAGTGCAAGCAGGGGAGGGGCAGAGAGAGAGGGAGACACAAAATCTGAAGCAGGCTCCAGGGTGAGCTGTCAGCACAGAGCCCGATGCAGGGCTTGAACCCACAAACTACGAGATCATGACCTGAGCGGAAGTCAGATGCTTAACTGACTAAACCACCCAGCCTTAGTCCCTCTTCCACTGTTTAGAAAGCCAGCTTTGCCCTTTCTGTTTAATAATCTCCTCTGGGGTTCTGCTTTCAGCAAGAATCAAACCTAGGTAAAATAGGTAATGTTTCAGTATTTAATCTTAATAATAAACCCATGAAATAGGTATTACTATCATTGCCATTTTATATAGAAGTAAACTGAGGCACCGAAAGTTAGTAATTTGCTTAAAGTCATACAGCTATAAGTGGCGGAGCCAGGATAAGTTCAGAATGCCAGAACTTAGATATTCTGTCTCCATAACATAAACATTCATGCACTGATGATATCTGCCTCTTTTTAATAAGTTCTTACAGGACTTAATAATGTCTATGTTATAGCAATTTTTCTTCCTAAGTCACCATGCACTAAATCATCTACTTCTTGGCTCTAGCTGAGATCTCAGTGAGTGCTATATACTATCTGAGTTAAAAAGACAAAAACAAAAACAAAAAAAACCTGTAGGAGTCACTATTAAAAAAAAAAACACCAAAAAGGAAAAGAATACAAAAGGTAAAAAAACTCTTTCAATGTATTAAAAAAGGTACGGGGACGCCTCAGTCGCTTAAGTATCCGACTCTTGATTTTGGCTCAGGTCATGATCTTACAGTTCTTGAGTTCGAGCCCTGAATCAGGGCTCTGTGCTGACCGTGCAGAACCTGCTTGGGATTCTCTCGCTCTCCCCCTCTCTCTCTGCTTCTCCCCTATTCTTTGTCTTTCTCTCTCTCTCTCAAAAATAAACAAACATTTTTAAAAAAAGGAAAAAACAAAAACTCTAGCTGTCTTATCACATTAAAAGTATTTTGGAATTCTGATAATTGTTTTTTGCAAGTTATCTTCTAAATTATATTTAATGACATATGAGCTTGCTTTATATCAGGCAACTAACTTCCTAAACACTTATATTTAATAACTCAATAATCTTCACAATTCATGATACAGGTATTACTATCTTCATTTTATGGATGAAGAAATCGAGGTACAAGACTTTAGGTAGGTTGTGCAAGATAATACATCTTGTAAATGCTGGAATTAGAATTTGAACGCAGACAATACTCAGGATTAAATTACAGTTTCCTTACTGACCTATTTAGACCATTTCCTTCCACTACTCCCAAAATTTCCTCAGAAGTTTGTTTTACCCAAAAGAATTCTGCAATTGCAGATTTCAGGTGGTGGGGAGATGGAAAGCATATTTATTCCAGTGACATCTTCCCTATTTTTCAACCATGAAGCCACCACTTCCTGCTCCGTAAGTCCTATGCAAGGGCCAGGAGACTAATATGATATTGTGGGAGCAGAAAGCCACTCTGAAGACTACTGGATAAATGACAGAAATAAATCTTCCCTTTTAAATCACTAGTATTATTTTCTTAAAACACACACATATTCACATTTATGCATATTTTCCTCCTTCCCTCCCCACCCCCAAAGTATTACTAAATGGCAGAAAAGAGAAAAGATGTTCACTGGATATCAGGTTCTATGAATTTAACCTACCCAAACAAGATCTAATAATTTCTTGACTCACTATGAAATAAAAAGTTGACCAAATTTCAAGCCTAGTGAACTTTTTTATTTGCATTTTATGTAGTTTTCACCTTTAATTTACTTACTGAATGTGATGACTTCTTTTCAGATTTGCTATGGAATCATTTATGGAATGGGAGCTAAATCTTTGGGAGAGCAAATGGGCATTAAAGAAAATGATGCTGCCTGCTACATTGATTCCTTCAAATCCACATATACAGGTAGATGAACCTCAAGTGTTAAATATCTTCTAGATGCTATTCTTTTCAACTATCTTGCTGTATTAATTGAAAAATATTAGTGTTAGAAAATTTTCTGTTAACATTTCTATTACTCAGAAGTTCTTGTTAGGTATTGTTAATTGAATAACATTAACCTTATGATTACTAAGATGGGCTTTTCCCATAAAAGTCGGATCTGAAATGGAATAACAAAATCTAGCTGATGTATATGCTACTATGTCATTGTCAATATCTCATAAGTCTTCAAATTGTCCTGTGCTGTAGGTTTAGATAGCTTTAATTCAAAACAGTAAACCATTGATTAAATGTATCATAAACAATGAAAGAACAATTGCTGTATAGAGCAGTTTGAGTATTACCATTTTAAATTATCTTTTCTTTTGGCATTTATTGAGGTACAATTTACATACAGTAAAATTCACCCTTTTTAGATGTATATTTGTATGAATTTTGACAAATGCGCAGAGTTATATACTCTGCACCATAATCAAGACATGGAACCATTACCCTTTCATCCCAGAAAGTTGTTTTATAGTCTTTTATAATCAACCCTGTCCTCAATCCCTAAAAAGAAAACTTTATTCACATATGACAAGATCTTGTACATAGAAAATCATATGAATTCTACAAAAACAACTACTAGAACAAATAAATTTAGAAAAGTCCCACCAGGAGTGCCCAGGTGGCTCAGTTGTCTAAGCATCCAACTTCGGCTCAGGTCATGATCTCACTGTCCGTGAGTTTGAGCCCTGCATTGGGCTCTGTGCTGACAGCTCAGAGTCTGGAGCCTCCTTCGGATTCTGTGTCTCCTGCTCGCTCTGCCCCTCTCCTGCTCACAGTCTGTCACTCTGTCTCTCAAAAATAAACAAACATTAAAAAAAAGTTTCCACCATACAAGGTCAGTTTGTAAAATTCAGTTGTATTTTTGTGTACGAGCAATAATTAGTGACTGAAGTAAATATAAAACCATTATAATTGCATTGAAATACACAAAATACTTGGAATAAATTTAACAGTATGTGCAAGACTTCACTGAAAACTCTGAAACAATCCTGAGAGAAATTGAAGAATATTTAGATAAATATGAGAGTTACCATGTTAATTTATTAGAAGGCATGATATTGTGATGGTAGTTCTCTATAAATTATTCTATAGATACAATTCGTTTCCAATTAAAATTCCATTAGACTTTTGTGTAGAATTTGACAAGCTTATTCTAAATTTGTATGGAAATTCAAAGGGCCTGGAATAACTAGAAAAATTTGCGGGGGGAAAGTACAGTGTTGAGTACTAACACCCCCTGAGTTCAAAATTTATTGTAACTAAAATAATCGATATATGCATAAGTGTAAACATGAAAAACAATGGGTCACAGAAAAGGGTTCAGAAATAGACCTAAACATATATGTGGTGGATCGATTTTCAATAAAGTTGCCATGGTAATTCAAAGTAGGATAAATGGTCTTGTCAACAATTGGTTCTAGAACAACTGGATACCAGTATGAAAAAAAATTAACTTCAATTTTTATCTCATACTATACTCAAAAATTAGCTTAATATGGAGCATAGACTTAAATAAAAGCTAAAACTATGAATCTTCAGAAGAAAAAATTGGGAAAAATTCTTTGTGACATTGAGGTAGGCAAAGGTTTCTTAGGTGATAATTACACTGAATTAACCATAAAAGATAAACATTGATAGAAGACACCATTAGGAAAATGTAAGGCGGAGCACTTGGGTGGCTCAGCTGGTTAAGCGTCTGACTTCGGCTCAGGTCATGGTCTTGTGGTTCATGGGTTCGAGACCTGCGCCCGGATCTGTGCTGACAGCTCAGAACCTGGAGCCTGCTTCAGATTCTGTTTCTCCTTCTCTCTCTCTGCCCCTCCCCAGCTCGCACTCTCTCTCTCTCTCAAAAATAAATGAACATTAAATTTTTTTTTAATAATTAAAGAAAATGTAAGGCAAACCACAGAAGAGAAAATATTTGTAGTTCCTATTATCCAACAAAGAACTTGCATCCAGAATATGTCAAAACTCTTACAACCAATAGTGAGAAAGCAAACAATTCAATAAAATAAAGGTCAAAGGATTTGAACAGACATTTCTCAAAAGAAAATACATGAATGACAACATCAGATATTATCATCATTAGTCATCAGGGAAAAGCAAATGAAAACCACCAAGAGACACCATTACAAAAACACTACGATGGCTAAAATTAAAAACATTGTATCTCTTTTACATTGCTGGTAGGGTTGTCAAATGGTACAACCATTTTGGAAAACACTATGGCTCTTCCGTATAGAGTTAAACATACAGTTAATTATGTGGTCCTGCAATTCTACTACTGGGTATTTGCCCAAGAAAAAGGAAAACAGCCAGAGAAAGACTACTATGTGAATGTTATAGCAGTTTTCTTCCTAACAACCAAATTGTCTAGGATCAGGATCCATGGATAAACAAATTTTGGTATATCTCTGCAATGGAATACTATTTAGCAAAAGGAGGAAAATTCAAATGAGAATATACAGTATAATTCAATTTTTATGAATTTTTAAGAACATGAAAAACCAAGATATAATATCATAAAGCAGATCAATGAGAGTTTGAGGCTGATAATGGGGAACTGACTATAAAGGTGATACAATTGTTTCATATCTTGCAATGTGTGTACATTTGTTAAAATACATCAGACTGTTCACCTTAAGTGCGTTCTTTCTGGGCACATGCGCCCCAATGTTTATACCAGCACTATTGACAATAGCCAAAGTATGGAAAGAGCCCAGCTGTCCATTAACTGATGAATGGATAAAGAAGATGTGGTATATGTGTATATATATGTGTGTTTCTATATAGAATAGAATATTACTGGGTGATCAAAAAGTGAAATCTTGCCATTTGCAACAATGTGGATGGAACTAGAGTGTATTATTCTAAATGAAATTAGTCAAAGAAAGACAAATATCATGACTTCATTCATATGTGGAATTTAAGATACAAAACAGATGAACAAAAGGAAAGAGAAGCAAAAATAACATAAAAACAGGGAGAGGGAAATATAAGAGACTATTAAATACAGAGAACAAATGAGGGTTGCTGGAGGGGTTGTGCGTAGGGGATGGGCTAACTGGACAAGGGGCATTAAGGAGGACACTTGTTGGGATGAGCACTGGGTGTTATATGTAGGAAATGAATCACTGGAATCTACTCTCGAAATCATTATTGCCTATATGCTGACTCACTTGGATGTAAATTAAAATAAAATGAAATAAAATTAATATACAAATTAAAGTTGGTTCCTTCTACTGTATATAAAGTAAACCTCAAGATTTTTTTAAAGTTTGTATTTAAATTTCAGTTAGTTAACATGTTGGGAGCCATTTTGGGCTCACAGGTTGAGACCCCTCCCTGTGTGGAAAAGGTGGTTGAAGCAGTTATGAGCTGGCTGAATATTGGTGTGATCTGTGTAAATGTTAGGCTCCTATTATGTAAATTCAGTCATTCACAAGCAAAGGACAAGCTTTGGGAATTCTGTCCTTGCAGGAGGGGTTGCACCTCTCCCATTGTAGTTGGAAGAATAGGCGGAATGACCCCTGGCCTGTTTATAGATAATTAACATAGGCAGGCCTAGGTAACTTCCTGTTCTCTCCCCCTGCCTTAAATTTATATGCTAATTAACTTGAAAACAACTTGCAAGATTGAGGAAATCAGCTGCTTTACTGATAAAAACACATTATTGTTCAAACTATGCTTACTGATGGGATGTCACTCATTGCTGTAATGTAACTCACTACTTTTAAATAAAGACACTAAGACCGGCAGGGCAGAGATGCCAGAATTGCCAGGGCTGCCTGCTTGGTCATCAGACTACATCTCTCTCCTGGCTCTCTCATTTCCTTTTGCCTGACCGTCCATCTTTCGGGGACCCCTAGATTCGCCGGAATTGGACCCCGGCATTAACACATAGTGTTACATTAGTTTCAGGTGTACAGTATAGTGATTCAACACTTATATACAATAACCTGTGCTCATCACAGCAAGTGCACTCCTTAATCCCCTCACCTATTTAGCCCATCCCTACACCCTCCTCGCCTCTGGTAACCATCAGTTTGTTCTCTATAGCTAAGTGTCTGCTTTTTGGTTTGCCTCTCTCTTTTTTTCCCGTTTGCTTGTTTGTTTTTTGAAAGTAGTTCTTTCCATCTCTAAATATTTAAGGGCCTCTGACAGGAGTCAGGTAAGAGAATTTGTAGAGGTACTGTTTCTTCAGTGTCATCCTTTTCTTTGCTCTTCACTTAACAATATCACAGTAATTCTTATAGACAAAAAGGGGTGAGCCTTATCGCTTTCTGAAATTCTTATGCTGATGATTTACTATTACCAACATCCTCACTTGGCAGGATTTTCTCCCTTCCTTTTACCCACAGTCCCTCAAATGTCTCTCCTGTACCAGCCACACAACAGAAATCCTCAAATAAGGGGTTTTAGTTAGGAGACATTAGTGTTAATTATTTAGGATAAGCAGAGCTGCGAGAAAGCAGAGACTGTGCATATGAATAAAGATCTAACAGCATGGTTTATATACCTGATTGTGTTTTGAATAGCATGGAGAAAAGATGTTGAGGAGAGAAGACCTCTCTAGCTCAGAGATAGGAATGAACAGTTGGCCTACCTGGGGCAACAAATTCATCCTGGAGATCTGTAGGATGTAATAAGGAACCTGTATAGCAGAGGGTGAATGCTCGTATAGGGAGTATGAATGTGTTTGAAAAGTACACTGTACATAGTTTTTTTTTTAATTTTAAGAAGTGAGTTGCATATATTCATAATGACGTTTTTATTATTCATGTATTAATTTCAGTTACGCCCTACTTGGATTGTAGCTTAGATGCTAACAAGGAGCTATTAGAAAGTTTTAATCCTGGAAGTGCTTAGGACCAAAGAGTAAAAGAGGATTGATTAACACAAAGAGCAGAAGCAGCTGATAAAAAGTAGCATATAGTCTTAATATCCTAGGTGTTTTTAGTACCTCCTCTGTTGTTCTGGAGTTTGGTTTCATATTTTTTGTTGGTGATAGAGTTAGATTATGTCATTTCTTTCTTTCTTTCCTTCTTTCCTTCCTTCCTTCCTTCCTTCCTTCCTTTCTTTCTTTCTTTCTTTCTTTCTTTCTTTCTTTCTTTCTTTCTTTCTTTCTTTCTTTTTTTCTTTCGTGTATGTGTGTGTGTGTGTGTGTGTGTGTGTGTTCATTTATTTTGAGAGAGACAGCGTGGGAGAGGGGCAAAGAGAGAGGAAGAGTAGGAGAATCCTAAGCAGGCTTCGTGCTGTCAGTGCAGAGCCTGATGCGGGGCTCAAACTCATGAACGGTGAGATCATGACCTGAGCTAGAATCAAGAGTCAGTTCCTTAACCAACTGAGCCTCCCAGGTGCCCTGATTATTAGTTCTAAAGTCTCTTTTGTTTCTAATTTACTGAGTCTACAAAAAGTAAATGAAAGTTTATATGCAAAGATTTGATGATGTGATATAGTGTTAAGAATCATGGTAGGGTTTTGGTATATTTCATTATATTGAAGCTAGTGATTAAGAATGGACTTTGGTTATAATTTTGTTTGTATTTTCTTTGTAGGGATTAACCATTTCATGAAAGAGACAGTGAAGAATTGTAAAAGAGATGGATTTGTTCAGACCATTTTGGGAAGACGTAGATATTTACCAGGAATCAACAACAACAACCCTTATCATAAAGCTCACGTATGTTGAGATTTCTCTGGATTTTTAACTTAATGTTTTAATAACATATACTTTTTCAACAAATACTAAACACTGCTAATTTTCCTTTTAGTGATCAGAAGCCTATTAATTGGATCTTCTGTTTCACTAAGGAAGTAATGGCACATGCCAGTATTTGCTGAACACATTCGTTAGGAGACCAATGTAAATATGAGTGCACTTAAATAACACTTCAAATACTTTAAAGATGTTCTGTTTCACCAAGCCAGGTATTTTTTAGTTTTGCTAATAAGTTATAAACATAATTCTTACATTTGCTAGTTGTTCTTTGTTTCAGATATCATATACCAATTTATCATATCACACCAAATAGCCAATGTTTTCTGATTAACCCATCATTAAATTGCGGTTCATTCATTTTTGGCTCATTCTACTTGTGTAATTTTTTTTTTTTTTTTTTTTTGAGAGAGTAAAGCGCACACGCATGTGCAGGGAAGGAGCAGAGGGAGAGGGAGAGGGAGACATTGAATCTTAAGCAGGCACCATGCCTAGCAGGGAGCCCCATCATGGCCTGAGCAGAAATCAGGAGTCAGACACTTAACTGATTGAGCCATCCAGGCTCCCCTTGTTTATTTACTTATTTTTTTAATGTTTATTTATTTTTGAGAGAGAGAGAGAGCAGAGTGCAAGTGGGGGAGGAGCAGAGAGAGATGGAAACACAGAATCTGAAGCAGGCTCCAGGCTCTGAGCTGTCAGCACAGAGCCTGACGCAGGGCTGGAACTCACAAGCTGCGAGATCATGACCTGAGCTGAAGTCAGATGCCCAACTGACTGAGCCACCCAGGTGCCCCTGTTTATTTGTTTTAAAAGCACTGGCTCAACAGAGGTTATTAGGATATCCAAAATATTGAAAAAGGCTATTTTTAACATCATTTAAAATATTTATTGGTGGTATTTGCTAAAATTATGATTCAAAATCTCTGAACTCTTTGGGATCCACAAAAGTATTCTATGCATCTAAACACTTAAATTTCTATTATAGTCCACATCTTCCTATTTCAACTGGTTATATTTTGTCTTCCTCCATCCTTTTCCATGTCAGTGCCCACTACACATTGTATGTAATGAAAATACCCAGGCCCCCACAGTGCTAGACTTCTGCCTGGAGCTAGAAACCTTCAGAGCACTAATGTTGTTAAGGACTTGGAGGAATAGGTGGGCTTTTTGTTACTTCACTCTGTAGCCTATCATATACACAGACATCAAATATTTATCAGGCTTTTATTGTATCTCTAAATGAGTTGTCACAGGAGTAGATAATTTTCTACTGGTCAGATGGAGCCAGCTAGTGGAAGGTTTTTAATGGAAGGCTGAAAAATTTAGACTTGATCTAACAGGAGTATATTTCTTGGGATTTACATGATGAAAAATGGAAGATACAGTTATTAATGTAAATTAACCATACAAGTTTTTTTTTATTTATTTTTTATTTTTTTTAATGTTTATTTATTTTTGAGACAGAGAGAGACAGCATGAGTGGGGGAGGGGCAGAGAGAGAGGGAGACATAGAATCGGAAGCAGGGTCCAGGCTCTGAGCTGTCAGCACAGAGCCTGATGCGGGGCTCGAACTCACAGACTGTGAGATCATGACCTGAGCCGAAGTCGGACGCTCAACCGACTGAGCCACCCAGGCGCCCCAAGTTTTTGAAAACTAATATTATTATACCCTAAGGATGTGAGAGTAAGAGTTTTCATGCCAAATCCTTAAGAGTCAAAATACTGATTCATCATGTTGTTGCTGAGAAAAAAAAGAAAATTCCAACCCTCTAAATTATGAATACATACAGCCAGATTTAATTTTTGGTTTGCTTTGGTTTGGCTTCACTTTTTTGTTTAAACTTTTATTGTATTGAAAAATATACATAGAGAAAGTACAGGAAACAAATGTAAGTTTTAGTAAATTTTCACAGAACTACACCTGTATAACTACCGCTCAAGTCAAATAGAATATTGTCATCACCTTAGAAGGTCCCTTAATGACTCCTACTCACTACCCACTGCCTCTCATAAATAATCACTATCATAATTTCTAACCCTATGGTTTTGTTTTATGTATTTTTGATCTCTGTGTATATCATGTGTATGTATTCTTATGTCTAGCTTCTTTCACTCAAAATTGCATAGGCAAGTCATTCATGTTGTCTCACATAGAGGTAGCTGTTTTAGTTTATGATAGTATATTTATGAATATATCACAGTTTATCCACTTTTCCATTGATGGACATTTAGGTTTCCGGTTTGGAGTTATCGTGGATATTGCTGATTTGAAAATTCTTGTCCAAGATTCTTGGTGCACATGTTTCCATTTATGTTTGGTAAAGAACTAGTCTTAGGATTGCTGCGTGTCTTCAACTTTAGTAGATAAAGCCAAATTGTTTTTTATGGCGTTTGTAGCAATCTGCCCTCCTATCAGAAGTGTGTGCAAGTTGTCATTGCTCTGTGTTCTTGCCAACATTTGCTATTAAGATGATATAATTTTAGCTATTCTGTTGGGTTTAAAGTAGTATCTTGTAGTTTTACTGTGCATTCCCTTGAATACTAATGAGGTTAGTAACTTAACAAATATTTATTAGCTATTATTTCTTTCTTGGGAAAGTGCTTTTTCAAGTTTTCTTTTTCATTTTTTTGTTGTTGTCTTTTTCTTATATGTAGGAATTCATTATTGGTTACATTTTGGGAAAATATTCTCTTCCACACTGTATCTTGCCTTTTCATTCTTACTAGTAACTTTAGATGAGGAGAGGGTAATAATATGGATTATCTTTAAAATTTTCATTGAGAAATAGCATGTGTAGTAAAGGGTACAAATCTTAAGTGGAAAACTTGCAGTTTTACATGTTTATACCCATATAACCACCATCTCGGTCATGATATGGAAATTGTCCAACACCCCAGAAGGCTTCTTTATGTTCCCTCCAAATCACTGCTATCCACCTCCCACCCCAGCACACACATAAAACTATAGGTTAGTTTTCTATGAACTTGAATTTTATTTAAATGCAATCCTGCCATATGTACTCTTGGATCTGACTTTTTTTCATTCAAATATTGGTCTGTGAGATTCATGAGTGTCATGTGCAGCTATAGTTCATGTCTTTATTTAGCTGACATTGTAGAAACATATCAACAGTTGATCCAGTCTAACATTTCATTTATCCATTAGCAGACATTTGGACTGTTTCCAGGTTTTGGCTATCATTAATAAAGCCGCTATGAACATTCTCATATATGTCTTTTGGTGAACATATGTACCTAATTTCATTACCTTTAGAGTGGAACTGGTGAGTCATAGAGTAACCACATTTATACTTTAGTATATGTTGCCTAACAGTTTTACAGGGTTGTTTCCCCGTTAACATTGCCATCAGCTCTGTTTATCTACATTCTTACCTTGGTTGATATCATTGGTCTTTTTAATTCTAGCCATTCTGGAAACTGTGTAATGGTACCTCATTGTGCTTTTAATTTGCCTTTCCCTGATGACTAATGATGTCGAGCTCCTTTTTTGTTTAGTGACCATTTGGATGTCTTCTTTTGTGGAGGGTCTGTTTAAATCTTTTTTCTTTTTTTTTCTTTCTTTTGGGTTGTCTTTCTTTTAACTGATTTATAAGAGTCCTTTATATATTCCAGATATGAGCCCTTTGGTTACTTGGACTTATCAGTCTTTTGTATTATTATAGTGCTTTCCTTGATCTGTTTTACAAAGCTTTCACTACCCCTGGAGAAAATTTTCTCTAGGAATTTTTGGTTTTGCCATATACATTTATACCTACAACCAGAAATTGGTTTTTATGTATTATGAGAGACTGAGGGTCAAGGTCCTCCATCTCCCCTCAACTCAAGGATATACAGTTTTCCCTAACCATTTATTGGAAACACTGAGCTTTCTCACTACTATTCTTCAGTGCCACCTTTGCCACAAATTAAATTTCCAAATATAGATGTGTCTGTTTTTGGACAGATTAAAAAAAATTTTTTTATTTAATTTTTTAAATTTACATCCAGGTTAGTTTGCATATAGTGCATGGACACATTATTTTTGTCGGTTGTATTTGTTTATCCTTTAGACAGTGCCACACTGCCTTAGTGATGCAGCTTTGCCTTTTTGTGGTTTTCTGCATTTCCATGTAAGTTGTACAAGCAGCTTGTAAATTTCTATGTTAACACAAAATCCTGTTGGGATTTTTTTTGAGATTGCCTTGAGTTCATAGATCAAGATGGGATTGATAGATGTATTTTATACTTTCAGTTTTCTAGCTCATGAATATGATATATCTGTCCATTTATTTAGGTCTGTAGTTTTTAAATTTTGGGGAAGAGATCTTAATGTGTCTTTTATTAGATTTATAGCTAGGTATTTGAAAATTTTTGATGCTATTGCAAATGGTATCTTTTTTTGCTTGTTTCCTTTTTTTTTTTTTAACATTTTTTAAGCCTTTGCTACCATTACATAGAAATATAGCTGTTGTTATTGTTCTTTTGTCTAGAAGCCTTGCAAATATTACTTACTAATTCTAATAATTTATCTGAAGATACTTTTAGATATTCTATCTTTCCAATTATTATCTGCAAAGTAGTTTTTATAACTGCCTTTCTAAACTTTATTCCTTTTATTACTTTTTCTTAGTTTATGAGCCAGGACAGTATTGACTATAAGTAGTGATAGTGAGTATCTTTACCTCTTTTCTGATCTCAGAGGGGAATTTTAAACATTCACCACAATGTAGAACTTTCCTTTAAGTTTATTAGTGCCTGTGTCAGAGAAAGTAAGCTTCCTTATATATTTGTGTGCTGGGCAAAGAGGTTCTATCATAGCTGCTCGATTTTGTTTTTGTAGTGCAAATACAGTCATAGACAATACATAAATTGGTGAATGTGTGGTTGTGTTCCAATAAAACTTCATTTACAGAAATAGGAGCTAGGCCACATTTGGCCTGCAGGCTGTAGTTTGCTCACCCCTGGTCTAACTGTCCTTTCTTTGATGTAATCTACCTTTCTTCTCTAGGTTGGTTTCCATACAGTATTTTTCTTTCTGTCTGGTTTACAGTAGATTTTCTGTGATATACCTAAATTGCATGTGTGTTTTTAATTTACGTGCCTCTCTGTTGATACGTGTTTAATTGGTCTGTTAAGGGTGTTAGGACTTTTTCAATCTGTGACTTGATATCTTTTATTGATTTTAGAAGATTCTTAGTCATTTCTTCTTTAAGTATTGCTTCATTGCATTCTCTCCTCTCTTTCTGGGACTCCTATTATAAAAAGTTTAAACCTTTTTTTTAAAAAAAATTCCTCATGTTTCGTATCCTCTGTTTGGTACTTTCCATGTTTATATTTCATCATGCTTAATTCTGGATATTTTCTTCTAACTTATCTTTGAATTTACTGATTTTCCTCTTCAATTTGCTATTGAACCCAATTATTAAGCTTTTCTGTTCTAAGTGACGAAAAACTTTTCCACAACTCCATACATCTTCTTTATCCTCCCTCCACGTCAGTACTACCCCACCCCCTACCCCCATACACACACACCAAACTACAGGGAAGGTACTGTTTAAGTGCTTTAAGTTCTGTTGTGTTTTTTTTTTCCTGGCATAGAATGATTTTTTTAAATTGGAGTATAATTAATAAATAGTGTTATATTAGTTTCAGGTGTACAATATAATGATTCAACAATTCTATATATTTCTCAGTGATCATCATCCTAAGTGTACTCTTAATCCCCTTTATGTATTTCATCCTCACACCCTCCCTCCCCTCTGGCAATCACCAGCTTGTTCTCTTTTTTCTTTGTTTTGTTTCTTAAATTCCACATATGGGTAAAATCATACAGTATTCGTCTTTCTCGATTCACTTAGTTCACCTTGCTTTATACCCTTTTGGTCCATCTGTGTTGTTGCAATTGGCAAGATTTCATTCTTCTTTTTTTATGGCTAAGTGATACTCCATTGTATATATTAACACATCTTCTTTATCCATTCATCTATGGATGGACACTTGGATTACTTCCATATGTTGGCTATTGTGAATAATGCTGCAATAAACATAGGGGTCCATATATCTTTTTGAATTAGTGTTTTTGTTTTCATTTGGCAAATACCCAATACTGGAATTACTGGATTATATGGTAGTTCAATTTTTAATTGTTTTGAGGAATCTCCATACTGTTTTCCACAGTGGCTGCACCAATCCACCAACAGTGCATGAGGATTCCTTTTTCTCCACATCCTCAGCAATACTTATTATTATCTTTTTGACAAAATTCAACATCCATTCATAATAAAAACTCTCAACAAAGTGGGTTTAGAGGGAACATACCTCGACATTATAAAAGCCACATATGGAAAAAACCCACAGCTAGCATCATACTCAATGGCGAAAAATTGAGAGCTTTTCCTCTAAGTTCAGGAACAAAATAAGGATGTCCACTCTCACCACTTTTATTCAACACAGTACTAGAAGTCTTAGCCACAGTAATCAGACAAGAAAAAGAAATAAAAGGCATCCAAATTGGTAAGGAAGAAGTAAAACTTTTTACTATTTGCAGATCACATGATACTATATATAGAAAACTCTAAAACTCCACCAAAAAAGTACTGGAACTGATAAATGAATTCAGTGAAGTCACAAGATACAAAACTAATTTACAGCAGTCTGTTGCATTTCAATACACTAACAACGAAGTAACACAGAGAAATTAAGAAAATAATCTCATATACAACTGCACCAAAAATAATAAAATACCTAAAAATAAACTAAATCAAGGAGGTGAAAGACCTGTATCTGAAGACTATAAAATGTTGATGAAAGAAATTGAAGATGGTATAAACAAATGGAAAGATATTTCATGCTCACGGATTGGAAGAACAAATATTGTTAAAATGTCCATACAACTCAAAGCAATCTACAGACCAATGCAATCCCTATCAAAATACTAACAGCATTTTTCACAGAACTAGAATAAATAATCCTAAAATTTGTTCGGAACCACAAAGACCCCAAATAGCTAAAGCAGTCTTGAAAAAGAAGAACCAAGCTGGAGGTATCAGAATTCCAGAATTCAAGATAATACTTCAAAACTGTAGTAAGTTCTGTTATTTTGATTTTTCAGTTCTAGAGTTTCCATTTTGCTCTTATGGTATTTGTTTCTCGATGAAATGTTCAATTTTGTCTTTTATTTTCTTGAATATATTATACTTTATAGTCTAATAAATTTGATAATAGTTTATAGTCTAATTAAAATCTCAAACTTGTATCCCTATAGTCTGTTACTATTGCCCTTGGTTTTTCTTAGTTTTCCACAAAAACAGTTATACTGTCTCAACTCCTTGTTCTCCTGGTGATTTTTTATTGAGTATCAAATATTGTTTATGAAAAACCGTGGGTATAATTTGAAGCTTGTATGATAATGTTACCTTTATTCAGAAGATTTACATTTGGTTTTGGCAGGGAATTAGAAAGACCAACAATATAGGATTACTTTGATCTCATTTCAGGAATAGAAATGATTTGAAGTAAGAATGTTAAGAATAGACTATTTCTAATTTATCTTTTTTCTCAGGGTGTTAGTTGTGGGATGGCAAGCTGATGGTTTACTAGCCTCCTCCACTTCTTGACCCTTGTTTGTTTCCCAGACGGCTCAAACCATCAAGCTCTGGTTCTTTCAGCTGCCTCTTCTGGAATCTGTTGATGTCCTTGAGAGAAATGGCAGCCTCCAACACCAGGATTGCCTCCTTGGTTTTCTTTCTCTCCTAGCTCTCTAGGTTCTATAATTTCTCATTTCCTTTTTAACCATCTGATTCAAAGAGATGTTCTCTGTCCAGGTTTTCTGGTTGTTATCAGTGTGAGGGTTGGTCCTAATGCACTAATCTCCTATTACCAGAAACCTATATTTTTTACCAACGTGAAAAATCCCTGGTCACGAAGGGGCTGAGATTGTAAGACATGAAGCCCAAGACTGCCAATTTTTTTTTATTTTGGAAGAGAATCAGGGAAGTATGATATCATGAGAGTGAAGTATATATCTTGGTTTTTATTTTTATGCTTGCTCATGTCACAGTAAAAACCACCCAAAAATGTCAATGACTTAATGTTAATAAGAAACGTTATTTTTAATTCATGCTAGAGTTGAATGTGGCTTTGCTCCATATTTTCTTCATTCTGGAATTCAGGATGAGGGAAAAGTCTCTGTCTGGGATAAGCCTTTTTTTTGTGACAATGTTGGATAGCTCTTAAAACTTCTTAGATGGGGCTATATGTCAGTTTTAGTCACATTTCATTCACCAAAACAAATCAAGGTCAACAGTTTAGAGTGAACAACACTTGAAATTATATGGCATTGGGTGGGGCAGCAAGTAATAGCAACAATAACACAGTTCACTATACAGAGGAGAGGAGTCAGTAGAACTCTGAAATTCAGTCACTCTTTAAACAATGATAACTGAATGGATTTAGAATGGATTTATCAGCATCGGACAAAACAACAATTTAAAAAAATGTGTAGGGGCACCTGGGTGGCTTAGTCGATTTCGGCTCAGGTCATGATCTCACGGTTCATGAGTTTGAGCCCTGAATCAGGCTTGCTGCTGTCAACTCAGAGCCTGCTTCAGATCCTCTGTCACCCTCTCTCTCTGCGTCCCTCCCCAACTCACGTTCTCTCTCAAAAATGAATAAATATTTTTTTTAAAAAAGCCTATCTCTTTAATAGGTATTTACTATACTAGGAGTTGGTTATAGCCCGGGTAACAAGGAACTAGAGAATACATCTCAAGTTACATAGAGATTTCCAGTGTGTAGTCCCTTCCCACTTTCTGAGACCTTTTGGGACAGTAGGCATGGTATTCATGGATAGGTTCTACCTTGGGTATTAAACCAGGTGTCCATCCCTGCTGCTTAGGATCATCACTTTTAGCAGCTATGGTTGCCTGCCAAGAAGATAATGGTATCGAGAGTTTTGGGTAAGTTCTAACTTAGTTCTAATCTAGGAATCTAGGGTCTGCATTTTCACTAGCAGCTAATGATTAACCCCAACAGCCCATTAAAAAGCTCTAATTCATATCGGAGGGCTCCTGACCTGCTGGGGCCAAACTCTACATAGGACCAACAAACCAGTGATATGAGGAATGTGCTTGGAACATTCTCACTCACATCACAAAGAAAGATATTCTACTACTTATATCTGTTTAAGATTAAGAGTTGTATTTCAAGGACAGGTCTTTTAGAGTGAACAGCTAGAACATCGATGATATGTGTTTATAAAATAATTTTGAGTTGCTAAATATATTTTAAGTGCAATACAGTTTTTTATTCCTGAGTGTTGAAGATTTCTAAACTGAAGCAGTCTGACCTTCTTCTGTTTAGTCTGTTCTCATGTGGATGATAGCCCAGAATCTAGAGCCAATCATTCTAGTTGTTATTCTTAGGATGCAGCTTAATAGTCGATGTCTTGGGTCGCATCTTGGTCCAGATTTACGTACACTAAAAGCAGGTATGAAACCATATTGGTGTTTCTAATGGAGCATCTGTTATTGTTACTGTTTTTCATAGGCTGAACGTCAGGCTATCAACACAACAGTCCAAGGTTCGGCAGCTGACATCGTCAAAATAGCCACAGTTAACATTCAGAAGCAGTTTGATACCTTCCACTCAACCTTCAAATCCCATGGTCATCGGGAGGGTATGCTCCAAAGCGACAGAACAGGTTTGTTTACAAACGAGGTCCCTTCTATAACATAGTAAGATTAACCATATCAGAAAAGACAAAGGGAAGATTATTTCTCAGCATTTTTCAAACATTTTGATCTCATGATGTTTTTACACTCTTTACAGACCTTTATATATTTCTGCATTCAATTTGTTGCAATCTCACCTGACCTATAACCTCCAGAAAACTCTCTATACAGTCTCGGGTGATAAGGTCCCAGTTTGTGGGAGACAAGTGGGTTTCCTAGGATATGGGACTCTCAGTGCTAACCCCAGGATAACTGATCACTTCGTTGTACGCTTATGAGAGAATGAGTCTGGAGAAGGGAAAAACCTCTGAGTGTTATTATGAAAGTAATTTTGGCTTTGCAGATACTTTGAAGGAGTCTTAGGGACCCTCTGGTCCTTAGGTAACACCTTAAGAATATGTTGTTGATTTTCCTATTCATCACCTTCCATGTTCTCTCTCAAGTCTGGGAATATACTCTGAGCCGACTTCCTTATCACATACATTTCTTTGCCAGTATTGCATCTCTCCTTGTTCTTATTTTCCTAAGTTCTCTTCTTATTGCTTAGATAGATTATTTCTTGTTCTAACAAGTAGATTCCCTTCTCTGTTTGCCCCATGTCCGTATTTTACTTTAAATACCATTTCAGTGTGATTGAGATTACCAAACCATGACTGCAGCCAAGTTTTAAATTTTCCTGGGAAGAAGTTAAGAAGGTTTGGGGCATAAAGAGAAGAATCAATTCTACTGGAGATGGGGCAGAAAAGGTGCGATCAGCTGTTGAGGAAGGAATTTGCTGTTTCTAGAAGAGACGTATAACTATGTAGAGAATAATATACTCAGTTACCCAGGTAATAAAGATGTTCACTTCTACATACAAAAAATACATGAAGACTCACTTGTGCGTCAAATGAGGATTGTTAATTTTATTGTCTTCCCCCTCCCCCATATATCTAAGGCTACTCATTCAACATTTTGTGTGTGGGAGTCTGTGCACACATACTACACGTACACACACACACCACACACATTCTCTCTCTTTTTCTAGAGAGAATATATGATCAAACTTATTTGGGAAAGAACGCTGTCCTCTGTGCTTTAGAGGATTTGGAAGTAAAAGTTATCAAACTCTGTTTAAAGTCAAAATCTAAAGAAAAGAAGGGAAGATATGATACCTGACTGAAATGTTTCTGTAACTCTTCACAGCAGAGTGGTGCGGTGTCAGAATGAGGATATAGACAATAATAGCAGACTTTAGAGTGGAAAGCCATGTGGGTATGCCACTGAGGCTACTTCCTGATGCCACGCTGGGTTACAAGTCGTGGTGGGTCAGTGGGATCAAAGGGAGCTGAGCCCGAGGAAGCAGACCGCCGAGAACAGGGAGATGCTAGCATTCAGAGGCAGAAGCCAAATAACAAGGAGAAATCAAGAGAATGAAGGTATGGTGACTGGAGAACAGAAAAGCATCCTGACAACCAGCAGTGGGAGATAAGTGGGCCCGGTGGGGCAGAGCAGATTTCAGTCAGATGCACAGCCTTCGAGCCCTCCGATGGGAGCAGCTTGCCACAGTCTCATCTACCTTTGTTCTCTTACCCCGTAAGAACCACCTGTGAGAAAACTTGGGATGCGGACAGTGACAGCCAAAGAACCCTCTCTGAGGGAAGCATGAGATATGAGGAAGATAGTATTGGTGCTGCCTGGAATGATCAGTAGGAAATTGGGATGGTAGAAAGGAAGGACTGCTGTGAGCTATGGGGAAATGATTAAAGGCAGTTCCTCTAAAAGGATTATTGTGGGACCTTATCTTAGTGATCACTGGGGCATTATCTGTACCACGAGGATCAACTTGTCAGGAAATAGTAACTAAGTCTAATACAGCGGAGTTACAGGTTCTTTTGAGAATCTACTGAAAGATATCTCCACAGAAAAATGTGCCCATATAAACTCTTACATATAACTTCAAGGGATTCATACAGTCTCTGAAATCCTCATCTGAACCCTAGGTTTAGAATTACTTGTCTACAGTGTGTGGTCCAGTGGGGAAAGCAGCAGTTCTACCACAGTGACACTTCTGGCTATAAAAATGTAGCAGTAAATGTTCTTCTTATAATACACTGCCTAATGACAACACCAGTTCGCTTTCCTGGAGCAAGGATTGGGCCCCATACTGGTATTATTACTCAGAGAAGTTGGTAGTGAGGACGCCATGGAAAGTGAAGATGTAGGTTGTTTTATAGAAAATAAATTAGGTAGCATTTGGAGCGATGTTCTTCAGACTCCATTTACTGACTGTTAGATTCCTCCTTTATGGGAGGAAGTTGATGGAGATTTGAGTTTACCTGATAGGTCAGCAGTCAGCAAGCAGATATTTTCCTAATCTAAATCTCATGTGTTTTAATCTCTTAATTAAAATTTCCCAGCGTTTCTCAAAATCCCTAAAAAACTATTCTTTTATGGCACAGTGACACGCTGATCAGTTTCGCTCCTTTTTTCATGGGACAGGATTGTTACCAAAGAGAAAACTGCAAGGCATGTTCTGCCCAGTCAGAGGAGGCTTCTTCATCCTTCAACTCCACGATGAGCTCTTGTACGAAGTGGCAGAAGAGGATGTTGTTCAGGTATTTTTGCGGTGTTTGTGTCCACTTCATAGGATGTTAAGATGCTGTACATCAGGTTAAGATGCATGAGATTTCTGGAATCCTTCCCTAGTCGCAGGATGACTATATCAATGTTGAGTCCTGCGGGGCTAAGAAAGAGCTAAGAGTGCTCAGTTTCATACTCCTTTTTATTTTTATTTATTTATTTAATTTGAGAGAGAGAGAGAGAGAGTATGTGTATGAGAAGGGGAGAGGGGCAGGGGTGGAGAGAGAGAAAGAGAGACAGAGAGAGACAGAGAGAATCTTAAGCAGGCTCCGTGCAGAACTTGCCACTGGGCTCCATCCCACGACCCTGGGGTCATGACCTGAGCCAAAATCAAGAGTTGGATGCTCAACTGACTGAGCTACCTGCCAGGTGCCCCTCATACTCCTTTTTAAACAAACTTTTGATACAGGGCTGTTTTTGTTTGGGAGAAGTTAGATGAGAGTTTGGAGTTCCCCCCCAAGGGTTTTTAAACTTAGCATTCTTATAGAAACTAGTTAGAGCCCTGCTCTTCATTGCAGACCAGTTTGGGATGGCTGGGCTCTTTTTGGATTTTGAGTTTTAAGCACCATGAGGTGAAGAGCTCTAGTCTGGCTTATCACCTCAGCGGGTGGGTTGGGAAACATTTCTTTGGGAAGAGAGTTTGTTAATCTCTCTTTCTCTCTCTTTTTTTTTTTTTTGTAGGTAGCTCAGATTGTCAAGAATGAAATGGAAAATGCCATAAAACTTTCTGTGAAACTGAAAGTGAAAGTGAAAATAGGTGCGAGCTGGGGAGACCTGAAGGACTTCGATGTGTAATGGTACGGCTAAGTCCCCTTGGGGAAGCCCGGCGTAGGTACAACCACATGGAAGAGAGATTACCCTTTCACCTATTTCAGGAAAACCAACTTTCAAATCTTGATGGACGTGGGATAGTAATTGTAGTGAAGAGTTTCAAAATGTATATCAGAGTTTATTCTCTAGCATAAAAAAAACTTTTTCGAGGCAAAATACCAAGTTTAATGATTATATTTACTCTCAAAGAGTATGTATGAAGTTCTGTGTGGCTCTAATCAGTTTCAGAACACACGATTGAAACATGCACTTAGCACTTTGGGTCCTCATCTGTCCTCTTGAGCATGACGGCTCAATGACCACTGTCTCTGGGGCATTTTCAGTGCTGTCCAGGACTCAGACACTTGTGATGCAGACCCCAGCAGGAGCCATCGGCAGATAGGGATTTGGTTTCTCGTATACCACCATGCTTAGGCTTTGTGTGTGATTTTTCTCCAATATCAATTTAAGACTAGCAGAGCAGTATTTTTAATCAGCATGGGCTAATAAATTCTGAATTCTGTTAGGAAGTAGACTCGATATGGATGTAATCTAGAAATGGATTTTCATGTAATGGTGTTTCTTCTTCCTTTTCCCTCCTCAATGCATTCAATGAATGTGTTTGCAATACTTCAGTATTATAAAATAAGCTACGCCTCTTCAAGAGGCATTCTGATCTGTAAGATCAATGTTTATACTACAGTTTAATGTAATACTGCCAGGGAAGGAAGACTTGTATCCATCTCTTACTGCCTCCTTCTGTGTTTCTGGCATGGGGAGAATACCCACGCTGGAGAGATTATATTCTATCAGTCAGAGGTGTATAACTGACTTTTTTGCTGTGAAATAAAACGAATAAAATATTGGCGGCTCAGTTTTTTAAATTGTGTTTCATCTAAAAGTATACGAAATCTGCGTTCCTAGTTTTTATTCTAGGATTTGTGTTGTTGAGTTCATTCAGCATCTGTGCACATAGGAAAATTTCTTTTATTCTTAATCAGTTACAGAAGAGCTCTTTTATGTTTATTAACTGGAATTTTTTAAAAGACAGTTACTTTATAAACAAAGTGTAATATACTTTTAGTAGTGGCCTACTAGTGCATAAAATACTCAGACATGTCTTTTGGGGAGTGAGGAGTGGGCAGATGGCACAGATAAGAGGGAAGTTAGAGCATTATTTCTTGAGTTTTTTCCATATTCACCTCTACCATCTTTCTCTGAGAGAGAAGCAGTAGTGCCGTCACTGTTCACATGACCTTGAGATGTGGCCCAAGAGAAGCTTGTTCTGTTTACTTGCGAGTATTCTCTATGCGCGTTAGTGCAGACCCAGAGGTCATCCCCACCTGGTTTCCTGCAGCGCTTGCTCTGTATGTGTAGGCACCTGCAGCTGGACTTAAACAGTCCTTGCTTTGCATGACTCAATTATACGCAAATTCCAATTACCATAGTTTACTTAAAGAACACTAGTGCCCCTAATAACACAACTCAAATTTCAGTTACCATGGTATTATAACTGAGTAATTGCATGAAGTTCAAACTTCACTTTTCAGTCCACAAATCATTATGTAAACAACAGACGAGCACTGTGGTGCAGAATGCCCCCGTCCCCATCCCAACCCCTCAAATCTGGAAATGTGTTATATTACATGTTAAAAGGGACATTGCTGATGAGATTAAGTTACAGAACTTAATCATTTTCTGTTTTATAGATCCATTGTCCCTTGCTTCTTATCCTGCTATATTTTTATTTTGTTATCTTCTGGTATCAGTATGCTTTGATTCCTTTATCGTGTTCTTTTGTATAATTACTGCAGGTCCCCTTGTGGTTACGTGAGGCTTACATAAAATATCTCAAAACTGTAACTCTATTTTAAACTGATAACAACTTAGCTGCTATAGCATTCCTAAACTTTATACTTTTACTTCTCCTTCCCCTCACATTTTAGGTTATTAATATTTTACTTTATGTATTTTTTATACTGTACATCCAACAACAGGTTATTGTACTTTGTGTTATTTTTACTATGTTAATTTTTTTTAACTTTTAAACTAGAGTTGTAAGTTAATTATGCATTTCTATTATCATATTATGGAACCTAACTTTGACTATGTATTTAACATTATCAGTGAGTGTTTTCTACTACCGGTCTTTTGTTTTTATGATGTTAATTAATTTCCTTTTACTTCCACTCAAAGAACTCCTTTAGCATTTCTTGTAAGTTCTGGTGATGATGAATTCCGTCAGCTTTTGTTTGTTCAGGAGAATCTTTATCACTTTTTCATTTTATAAAGGACAGCTTTGCTGGGCATTGAATGCCTGTTTGATAGCTTTTTCTTTCAATATTTTTAATATATCATCCCATTCCCCTCCCAGCCTGGAAAGTTTCTGTTGAGAAAGGTGTTCCCTTATATATGACTTGTCTCTTCTCTTGCTGCTTTCAAAATTTTTGTCTTTGATTTTTGACTAATAATAATGTGTCTCATTGTAGCCCTAATGAGACTCAGCCTATTTGGGATTCATTGGGTCTCATGGATCTGAATATCCATTTCTCTTCCCAAGTTTGGAAAGTTTTCAGCCATTATTGCTTTAAAGATATTTTCTATCCCTTTCCTTTCTTCTGGTTTTCCAATAATGTGGACAGAAGGGATGTATCATATCATTCTCATAGGTTTTTCTCAGTCTTTTCCACTCTTTTTTCTTCTTGCTCCTCTGAGTGGACAACTTTATCTTATCCTCCAGTTCACTGATTCTTTCGTTGTTCAAGCTCTCTATTGAACTAATCAATCCAGTCACTGTATTTTTCAGCTCTTGGATTTTTGATAGTTTATATTTCTTTGTCGAACTTCATGTTTTGTTCATGCATTGTTTTTCTAGTTTTGTTCAGTCATCTGTGTGTTCTTGTAGTTCATTAAGCTTCTTTAAGAGAATTATTCTGAACTCTTCGATTTCCATTTCTTTAGTTATTAGAGCTTCATTAGTTTCCTTTAGTGGTGTCATATTAACCTGATTTTTTGTGATCCTTGATTCTGTTCATTGGTCTTTGTGCATTTGAGGAAGCTGTTTTATTTTCTAGACTTTAGAGGTTCCCTTTGGTAGTGATAGTTCTTCACCAGTCCACATGATTTGGCATTCTGGATGTGTCAGCTGGTAATGTCCTTGGGCTGATAGGGCTTGTTATCAGGGTCTGTCTTTGGGCAAGGCCATTGCCTATGATTTGAGGTTGAAGGGCAGGGGATGCTGCTGGCTGCGAAAAGTTGGGGAGGACTACTTGTTCGGTTCCCTGCCCTAAAGAGGCTATAGGATGGATTCGGTAGTTGCCTGGATTCTCTGCTCAGGTTTTCTAAATGATTAGGTCTAGGTACTATACTCTTCAGTAGGTGTGGTCATGAGTTAGCTTCACTGTCCTGGCAAGTCAACAGAATGGGTCCCAAGGCCTGCACTGCTCATTGTTTGGGGACCCAGATCAGGCTAGACTGTACACTGAATTTCCTGGCCAGACAGGGCTACTGGGTTTGCTGTGCCGATGGAGAAAACCCAAGTCTGTGCCTTCTTTCCAAGTGCCACATTAAGTAGGGATGTAGTATGGGCTCTGCAGCTTTTCATGTACTCTGTTAAATCCTCTGCTGAGAGGTGGTGGGGTGGTGGTGAAGGCTGGAACAGCAGCAGCTGGGGCTGGGAATTAGTTTCCCTGTCGATACAGGACCTCATACATGCCCCAAGGCTGGTAATGTTCTTGTCTGGGAATCAAATCAAGACAGACCTGCGTGCTAAGCTCTCTGCACAGGTGAGGACACTGTCTTGGTTCTGAAGATGCAGAGCTCCTGGTCAGGTTCTGTACTCAGGTGCTATTGTAATCAGGACCATGGGTTGGGCTATGGAGATTCCCGGGTGCTAAGGCCAGGCATCCTGGTCAGGCAGAGCTGGAGGCTATGGGCAGTAGGTGAAGTTATGAGTTAGCTCCCATGCCCAGGCAGGGCTGGAGGCTATGGGCAGTAGGTGAAGTTATGAGTTAGCTCCCATGCCCAGGCAGGGCTGGAGGCTATGGGCAGTGGGCAAGATTATGAGTTAGCTCCCATGCCCAGGCAGGGCTGGAGAGCTAGCTCCAAGCACCGTCCCAGATGATCTATTTCAGCTTTCTCGTCACGCAAGTCCAGGAGCTATACTCAGCAGTGAATGAGGCTCTGAATTAGCTCCTTTACTTGAAAAGAGCAGCAGAACTGCATCTAAGTAGCCTCCCAGGAACTGAGGTCAGGTTTTCTGGTAGCACGAGGCTGGGGATCACACTCATCATGACTGGGGTTATGAATCAGCTCCCCTCGTTGGTCAGAGAGGGGTAATTGGCACAAAGGCTGGCAAGGCTCCTTTTTGCTGACCTGTGCCAAGTTTCCTGGCAGAATGTTGCCACGGACTTTTTCTCTATGGATGATCAGATTTGCCTGCTGGATTCTGCACTTGAACATTGCTGGGCTATGCAACTTTTAAATCTTCTGGTCAGGCTTTCTCATTGGGCAGGGCTCGGAGCTACATTGAATAGTGGGTAGGGCTATGACATAGCATCCTTGTCCTTGTGGTGGTGGGGGACAGCGGTACAGTGGTTGGGGGATAGGGGTAGACCAGGCTTCAGGGCTGGAAAGGCTCTTTGATTAAGGTCCTAAATCAGGAAAACTTGCACCCTGTTGAGTTCCCTGATCAGACTATACCACTGTCTTGGCCCTGCAGATGAGCATAGATGCTATTTGTGACTTCTACTTGGGTGCTGTAAGTAGGACCTTGGTCTGCCAAGATCTAGTGCTTGTTGTTATAAGCCTGTCCCTCCCTTTTTGTCACAATCCAATTTCCAGTGGTCAAGCCCTGCAGATTCCCCTGAGATCCCCTGAAGGAAGGCTGGAGTGAGCCAAGAAGTGACTCATGCTGCTAGGGGAGCTGGATGTACACCATGGGCTCTTTCCCCACCGGAAAAACCACAGGCTCAAGGGAGACTTCTTGGTGTCATGCTGTGCTGATCTCGAGGCGAGGCAGTGTGGTCCATGTAGCCACTCCTTTTACCTTTGTAATGGGTCTGTCTCAGTCTCTGTGGTACAGGGGATGCTTGTCTCAGTCCTGTGTTCTAGGATTTTCTCATTGGTGTCTTGTCCATGGATATTTGTTAGTTGTTCTTGTGAGGGGGAGTACACACAGGAATGATCTATGTCACCAACTTATTGATGCCACTCTTCAGTTGTTTTAAGCCAGTAAGTTGGTAGTAATTAGTCATAGCACTGATAGGACACTAATACATGATCATGATGAGTTATCAGTTACATCACTTCTTTCAAAGTCTGTCCATGATTGGCCACTGCACGTCTGTCACTGATTTTAGGCACAGACAGTAAAGCATGTAGCAGTGTTCACTCTTTGTCTCCCAGTGTTAAATTCCCATGACATTTTACAGAAAAGGGTAATCAAAAGAGGAAATTGGCTAATTAAGTCTGCAGGTACACCAGAGAAAAACTGACAACACTTGAAGAGAAATTCAAATTGAACATAGAGTTATAGAGTAGCTGACTAGAAATATTGATACTCAAGCTATCCCGGATGCCTTAGAAGTGCCACTTGAAAAATTTAATGAAGGGGCGCCTGGGTGGCTCAGTTGGTTAAGCGGCCGACTTCAGCTCAGGTCATGATCTTACAGTCTGTGAGTTCGAGCCCCGCTTCGGGTTCTGTGCTGATGGCTCAGAGCCTAGAGCCTCCTTCGGATTCTGTGTCTGCCTCTCTCTCTGCCCTTCCCCTGCTCACACTCTGTCTCTCGGTCTCTCAAAAATAAATGTTAAAAAAAATTAAAAAAAATTTAATGAAGGCAAAATTATCAGTATAAATGAAGAAAATGGTGGTGACAAAAAGGATGAAGATGTTCTAGAAGAAGTGATGACAGCAAGAAACATCATTACTTGTATAAATTTACTATAAGTCCATTGAAAGCATCAAGAGGATTTTTATTTTAGATAGGTGCTATCCTAAAACTTAACTAGAGAAAAAAAATCAATACTGACCAAACTCAAAAAAATTAAGGATATCTATCAGATATTAGACTATAAAGATAAAATAGTTTAACAGTTTGTTATGGACACAGAAATAGGCAAATAAATTACTAGGGCAGACTAAAGAATTTAGAAAACATGGGCACCTCGGTGGCTCAGTCAGTTAAGCATCCAACTCTTTTTTTTTTTAATTTTTTTTAAATTTTTTTTAGTGTTTTCATTTTTTTTTGAGAGACAGAGACAGAGCGTGAACAAGGGAAGGGCAGAGAGAGAGAGGGAGATACAGAATCTGAAGCAGGCTCCAGGCTCAGCCGTCAGCACAGAGCCCGATGCGGGGCTTGAACTCACAGACCGTGAGATCATAACCTGAGCTGAAGTCGGCCGCTTAACCCACTGAGCCACCCAGGCGCCCCCTTTTTATTTATTTTTTTTAATTTTTTTTTTTTTTTTAGCAGCATCCAACTCTTGATTTCAGCTCAGGTTGTGATCTCACAGTTCATGAGGTTAAGTCCTGCATCAGGCTCTGCACTGACAGTGCTGAGCCTGCTTGGAATTTCTCTCTCCTTCTCTCTCTGTCTCTCCCCCATTCTCTCTCTCTCTCTCTTTCTCTCTCAAAAATAAACAGAAAACAGACTTTTATGTATATGGGACGTTATTAAGATATTTCAAATTATTGGTAAGGATGTCATTCAAAAGAAGGGTATAATGATATATTATCCATTTGTTAAAATATCTCTTATCTCAACACTCCTGATAGATTAAAAACCTAAATGTAAAAATTAAACTGAAATTAAAGAAGTTATAAGATATTTTATAGACATAAAGACCTATAAAAGAAAGTTCAAAAGTCATAAAGCTAAAAAAAATTGTAAAATTCGATTACATTAAAAGAAAATTCTCATTATGAAAAAGGGATGACAGATATCCAAGACCCGGAACAGTCTAGTCCAGGGCCAGGGCATGATAGAGAACCCAAAAGGCATCCAGAGCATATATGAGGCTGAGTTAGCAAGTGAGGACCACAGAGCCCTGCTCCAAACAGAGCGGATTCCACACATTCACTATTGTACTTCAGCACAAATCAGTGAAAGGTGCTTAAGTGTCTAGAACAGACCAGCCACTATTCTAGAATGAATGATAGAGGGCTCACAGGGAAATACAAGAACCAACACCCTTCTTCCCTTGCCATGATGTCACATAAGCCTTCCTTTAAACCCAGAAGCCAGCCTTGCAAAAAGCAAGAGGGAGAGATTATCTGAATGGCCTTTAGAAAGACTCAAGGAAAAATCAGCTATAGAAAATAAACAGGCTACTTTAATTTCCAGAGTTGTGATAAAAACAAATAATAGAAAAGCGATCTATAATAGAGTGTGACTCCATCTTTTGCCATTTGCTGACAAGTTTTAAGTCTCACCCTCTCTTGCCCTTCTCCCCACATCTGGGAGAGCGGAGAAGAAAGCCTGGGTGCTCCCTTTACTGTGCAAACTACTTCCTGCAAACCCTGGCCCCACCCTCTAACCACATAAAAACCTAAGCCATCTGTTTTCCTTATTCTCTGAAGCCATTTTTGGCCAGTTTGGGAGCTACTGATCTCCCCAGAAATCTTCTTTATGTAATAGACTTTTTCATACACTCTAAGGGGGTGTGTGGCGGCATCAGTTTCAACATCCAAACCAAATGTTGGGTAGGGCTCCAGTCTTCTGTAGGGTGGCCACAACAGAACTATTCAGAGAATATAGTCAAAATTACAAACAAGTCCCAGAAGACAGAATAAGTGCATCTAATTAAACACATAAAAAAATATTTAATTTCACTAATCGGAGAAATTCCAATAAAACAGTAAGATGCCATTTTCACCTTCCCGACTGTGAAAAAATAAGATTAATATTGAGAATAGAGGAAAATGTAGGGAAGCAGTAATTCTTATATACTGGTGAAGAATAGTTTAATTGGCAGCATTTATTTAAGAGGGTTGAATGAGCATGCCCTTCGACTTAATTCCACAGTATCTTCCCTAGAGAACTGCTTGCAGACATGTAAAATGCATGTGCAACAGCATTTATTGTGGTCTTATTTGTGATATCAAGGGATTGGAAAATATCTAAATGTTTACTAGTAGAGGAATGGTGACAAATTATGCTTTTTTAACAGCATGGAATAATATAAGTAAGTTAAAAAGAATGAGTGATATTTATAAATACTGACATGGAAAGTTATCTAAGACATAGGTACATGGGTAAGCAAGTTGCAGCATAGAAAAATATTTGGAAAGAAACAACAAACTAATAACTTATAGAAAAAGGTAGGAGATAACCAAGGAAAACTTTCACTTTCTTTTGTCTACTTACTATTTGGTGTGGTTATAAATATACCTTCATATATTATTTGTGTAATTAAAACACATTTTTTAAAATGTTTATTTGAAAGAGAGAGCGTGAGTAGGGGAGGGGCAGAGAGAGAGGAAGAAAAGATCCAATCCCAAGCGGGCTCTGCACTGCCAGCAGCCAACTAGATGCGGGGCTCGAACTAACAAACTGTGAGATCATGACCTGAGCTGAAGTCAGACACTCATGCAGGCGCCCAAAAACACTTTTTAAAAAGAAAAATTTTAAATAATGGTTGACTTCCCAAACCAGATCAGAAAACTATTCTAACTCATAAAGCAGCTGTCCATTTGCTATGAAAGGTAGAAGACAACATCACTGAATTCAAGTAATTTGACGAAATTGAAATTGTTTTATTTTTATAACTTTATTTTGAAGTAATTTCAAACCTAAATAAAAGTTTCAAGAATAGTACCAAGAATCCCATTCACATGAGTTTTGTGAATTGCTTCAATTATGTTTTTCATAGCGAAAGGGTCCAATCCAAGATCACGTGTTATACCCAGTTATCATGTCTCTCTAGTCTCCTTAAATCTAGAATATCCATCGTTCCTTGACTTTCATGACTTTGAAAATGTTAAATTCAGAATGTCTCTCAATTTTATTTTGTCCAGTATTTCCTCATGGTTAGACTTGGATTGTATATTTCTGGCAGAATTATTACAGAGGCGATGTTGTCGTCTTCTCATTACATGCTGTCTGGTGGTACATGATGTTGATCTGTTCCCTTACTAATGATGGTAACTAGATCACTTGTTTAAAATAGTGCCTATCAGCTTTCCATAGTTCAAAATTTAATTTTTTTTTATGATTAACAAGTAGTTTTTGTGAAGATACTTTGAGACTATGGAAATATCCTGTTCCTTCATTACATTTTAACCCGCTAGTTATAGCATCGACTGGTTTGTTGCCCCTAATTTTCGAGTGATTGACAGAGAATAATTTTAAAATTCTATTCACATTTATTGGTCGACATTCTATTGTAAGGAAGAGCTTTCTCTTCTCCTAATTAATTAACATCAGTGTGGACACATGGGTAGCTATTTTATTCAAATAGTACTATTGGTTTTGTTACTCAGATTCTCCTGGATTTTGACCTGCATGGGCCCTGTGAAGCTGGCTTCTGTATCCTTTTGACACATCCCCATCATTCTTTGAATACTTCATTTTCTGGAATAAAACGATGTTCCAGCCTTGAAATCAACTATTTCTTGATAAAGCCCAAGTTCTTTTTAGCAGAGAATAGTGTTTAGAAATCAAATTCCAAGCACTAGATGTGTTCATTGTTCCTGGGGTGGTGTTTCTAGTCCTCTCAGTGTCCACAATTAGGATATATATGTGTATGAACAACACACACACCTTTACATCACATGTATGTATGTATGTACATAAAATTCACACTGATAGTTCCAATTCTAATCCAATACTACAGCATTTAGTTTCACATCCCCCTATCCTTTTTTAATGTTTGTTTTTGAGAGAGACAAAGCACAAGCGGGGGAGGGGCAGAGAGAGAAGGAGACACTGAGTCTGAAGCAGGTTCCAGGCTCTGAGCTGTCAGCAAAGAGCCTGACTCAGGGTTCAGACTCACGAACCATGAGATCATGACCTGAGCTGAAGTCAGATGCTTAACCAACTGAGCCACGCAGGCACCCCTCACTTCCCTTTTATTTGTACTTCTCCATCATTGAGAAACCTGGCTCTTGTAGACTGAATATATTTGCTTAATTGCTCAACCCTTTATCTCCAACTGCTGGGCTGCCTTCTGTCTTGTGCTTATCTCTCACAGGCCACCTTTATTGTCATGTCAGCCCCCTCACTCTGATTCTGTCCTCCTCTGGGCTGTCACACTCAACTGCCACTGTGGGCACCTTGCATGGGGCTGTCATCAACAACTTAGGTTGGTTGACTTTTGGACTGAATGAATGGAAAAAAGGAAAGGAAGAAGGAAGTCATATCAGTATTTTAAACATTGAATGCATATGTGTGAAGCCTGAGGATTGTGTAACTCAAAGAAGATAAGGATCCTTTTGTTAAAATTCTGAAGAGGGGGATGCCTGGGTGGCTCATTTAGTTGAGTGACCAACTCTTGATTTTGGTTCAGGTCATGATCTCACAATTCTTAAAACTGAGACCAGTGTTGGGCTCTGTGCAGATGGGATGGAGCCTGCTTGGGATTCTCTCTCTCTCTCTCTCTCTCTCTCTCTCTCTCTCTCCGCCCCCCACCCCTCGCCCACTTGTGCATCCTCTCTCTCTCAAAATAAATAAACATTAAAAAAAATTCTGAAGGAAAGACATTTGGATTTTTACATTTTCACTATTGATCCAATAACCAAGAAAATAAATCCAAGTGGCCCTGAGAGCTAAGACAGCAATAAAAAAGGAACTGTTCTCCCTTCTTGCTAAGATCTTGTCTAATAAAATATACTATGACAGAACAGGTACCTAGTACCTATGTCTCCTCCAAATGAAGAAAAGCATTTCTTAACTTATGGGTTGGTTGGTTGTTTTTTTCCATTTTTATATGAAGCCAAAACTAGGAGGGAAGTTGTGGTAATGGGAAAATCTTCTTGAGATAATTAGACAACATTTGGAAGAATAAGCTGAATCAGCTAAGGCTACAGTATAGGTAAATATAAAGAAAGTGCCTGAAGACGAATTAACCGTGCAGATGACAGCCAGAAGGGCAGGAGAACACTGTCTTTTCTGGGGGACTTTTGGAGGTTGTGGGGTTAATGAATGTAGTGATATAAATCCATAATGGTTTATGGATTTTGCCTGAATGGGATTAAAGCCTGAGTTTGAAAGAAGTCAAGAAGAAGTAAGGTATGAATGTTGAGTTTGTAAGTACATCTTAGCCTCAGTTTTTTATTCTGCACCCTCACTAAACTTAGTTTTACTTGTAATTCACCAAAGGTCTAATCAGTCAACGTTCTCAAAATTGATTCTAGAGTCTTCCATAAAAAAGTTACACAACTTCCCAGTTTGAAATTTGGGGAAATTTGGGGTGGCTATTCTACCCTTTTGGATTTATAAACTCTAGCAAAATCTATGAGTTTGGAGAACTTGTGTTTAGTCTTTTTTCTTTTTGTTTTTTAGTTCACACAAATGTGCTGTACATGCTCCTCCACCCACCTCTCTGCCTTTTTAAAACAATTATACTTTGCAAAACCAAAGTGTTCAAAGTGTTGCAAATGAAGGTCTTACCTCTGTACATATTTAAGCTTGGCAAAATGTTTAGTAGTGCATGACATCATAACATAAGAGCATCTATGTACAAACATATACAATTTTATTGATATTTCTACAGACTACAAGAATTTTAAGTATAGTCACAATTGCTGAGTGCAACAGAAAAATAGTAATTTTTCATTTTCTGAAAAGATGCAAAAATTCTGAAGATGAAAGAAAGATACATCAATGATGTCATCTGTTTCTTATTTCCTAGAATAAAACCTCACATAATTAAGTACTAAAAATTATAGGTTATTAGAGATTTCGATTCTGTGTACACTTGCCCATAACCACCACCTAGTTTACTTTCTGGCTTTGCAGTTAAGAAGCATAGGCCAATGCCAGAGGGAGCAGTATGAGAGGAGAGAACTCTCAGGTTTTCTCATTAAGTATTATTGCCTTGGATAGGCAGACTCTTCCTTTTTAAAGGTGAAAGCAGTCTTTCAGGGCACAGATAGTTACAGACTCTCTTCCCCCCTTAAAACACAAATCTAATAACCAAGAAAATAAATCCAAGTGGCCCTGGGAGCTAAGACAGCAATCAAAAAGGAACTGTTCTTCCTTCTTGCTAAGATCTTGTCCAATAAAATATACTATGGCAGAACAGGTACCTAGTACCTAGGTCTCCTCCAAATGAAGAATGAATAATAAATTTGGACCTGATTTAATAATGATTGTTTTAATTTCCACTATTCTACTATTAGTTTAGAATTAGTTTCCACTTAGCTTTACATACTGTTGAATTTCTTATATTTCTTCTGGTGTCTTGTGATGTCACATGTATAAGACAATCAAAACCTAGATGTTTGAGATGGAATAATTAATGGCCAAGTCACATGGGAGAAAATCACAAAGACAGAGTTATTTAAAGTTAATGGGGCCTTCCCTGGTCAGAAACTTGCAGAACATTTGTTCTGGGTTTCAACACAATAATTATCAATCCAGACAACACTAGATCTCTTACATTTTGTCTTCCCTGACCCCTCAGAAGTGAGGCTTGGATACCAGTCAAGGTAGACAAATGTGTCTTGCTTAATTGGCCATAAAGCTGTGTTGGTCAACATTGGCTAACATTGGAACCACGTTGAGGACTTTCAAAATTACCCATGTTTGGTCTCACTCCAGGAGATTTTGATATAACTGGGAATTTTAAAAGCTCCTTAGGTAATTCTTATGTACAGCCAAGATTGAGAATCAGTTCCCTACGTAAATAAGAGCAGCCATCTGTACCTCTGGTTTCTTATCAAAATCTCTTCCACTTAACTCTGGCTCCCATGTCCCTCCCGACGCCAACCCTCTTGTGCCAAACTGGCACGTCCTCTCACTTTCCCAAGTAAGACCTTATCTATTCTGCATTTTGTCCTTTTAGGGCTATTTTATATGCAAATATGTACACTAAACTTGCTACACAACCACCATACTTCCTGGAATGGTGCCATCCAGAATACATGACTTACTAGAGTATTTCTGGCACCTGGATCAGTGTGTATGTGACGTAGTCTGTGGTCAGTAATGGGGTTGGTGTTATAGAGGACATAGGTGAGGAAGCTGTGAAGGCTACCACTTTTCTCCGGAATCAGAGCAAGTCCTGATAGAAATGTCTGACTCCTTTCAGCATTGCCATCTCTGAAAGAAAGTGGTCAAGTTTAATGTCTTTCCATTGGGCCAGACTTAATCATGCCGATAAACTCGTGGGTTGTCCCAATGATCCTAAACCAAGGAGAAGATTTTTAGCTTACTTTTCTAGACCTGCTTCATTTTTCCCTTCGGCCGAACATTTTAAAACTAAGTATTTCAAAGAGATCATCTTCATCTTCTTCGGCCAGCCTTTGGCATAATCTCTCTCTTATCTTCTCTTTCTCAAAGTCCTGGCAATCCCTTAATGCAAATAACAGATAGATGGTACATTTAATATTTGACACATGGGTCTCATAAAAAGGGACTCCAACAGTAAACCTTTTCCTCTTATAATCCCTTAAGATCTTTGAGGAATAGAAACCTGGATTCTGATTTATTAACTTGAGAATCACTCCAAGGCTATATAAAAGGTTTGAAAATTTGCCTTTGTGACTAAATTATCAGAAAGATCTCCCTAAGTTCTGTCACTATTCTTCCAAAGTTAGATATTGACTGCACTGGGACACCAAGTCTGAGTCTCAAGTATAAGAAGCAAAGTCAGTAGTCCTGTTTTGTAGGGGATTAAATGATAAATCAATCATCTCTCCTTCCAAACACCAAAGTTAATGGGTGATTTCATGGTAGGGGTTATTGCTCACATTATTAAAACCAGAAAAACAAGTACTTCTAGCTTCTTATTGGTGAATAGAACACAAAGACCCATTTTCTTCTGGGACAGTAAGAAGGGCTTATCTCCTGAAGGAATCATGAGGAGATGAGGTCAACTTAAGAAGCTGTGGTTTTTAAACCGCATCTTCTGATACCAGTATAGCAGATACAATGTAATTTTGATGACGACTAAGGCTCAGAGTCATTTTTTCTATCATTGTCCAAAGTTACTAGGAGTATTTTTCTTAAGTTCCAAGATAGAGGCAAGACATTTAAGTAGTAGAGAATAGAGGTGTAAAGAATCACATGGATCAACAGTACTCATTTTCCAAAGATTATGGTGGTAAGGTGGTGGTGGTGGTTGTGATGGTGTGTGTGTGTTTTTGTGTGTGTGCGCGCGTGTGTGTGCATGTGTGTGCGTGCATGCTAAGGTCAGTGTAACAGAACGGAAATGTTCAAAGAGAAAAATCACATCCACATTAGATTCTTGTTATTGCTGTCTCTTTGAATTATAAAAATAATTCTGATGCAGTAAAACCTCATTGATTTGCATTCCACTAATTAGGAGTTTGGGAGATGAAGTTACCCTTATGTTAAGAAAGGGTTTATAAAAATGATATTGAAAGACATATTTAAACTACTTAAAAGAATTTATTCATTTCAAGCATTTAGAAGCACCTGTTTACTTCCAACTGATGTGCTAATTATAAACGTTTGATCTATTCATTAGAGCCAGAGTTTTAAGCACTTCTGTGAAATGCTATATTGTTCTTTTTTGTGTTTTCTCTGTATGCTTTAAAATATTCTGTAATTGTTATTTTTCACTGATTCATATAAGCTTTCTTCAAAATAGTATTTTATTGCATATGAGCCACACATGTAATTTGGGGTATAATAATTTATCTTCCTAAGTTATGATTTTCAATTTTATATAAGACATATATTACATATTCACATTTAATCTGTCTTTAAAGTAGAACAGTGACTCTCAACTGGGAGCAATTTTGGCAATGGCTGGAGACATTCTTTATTTTCTTCTGGGGTTGCTACTGGCATCTAGGGGGTCGAGGCCAATGTCGCTAACCATCCCGCAGTGTGAAGGGTGGTCCCACAACAAAGAATTTTCTATTAAAGTGACATTGTTGAGAAACCCTGTTCTAGAGCAAGTTAAATCCAATCTTACTGAGGCCTTCAGAGACGGTCATTGAATTTGATACCACTTTGGACTGAATTTCATTGTTCGTAAAATAATATTTTGCCCTTTTAGTTTTTTTTTTTAAGTTATAGAAATGATAAAGTTCAGAAAATCAGTAAAGTGAGTTTCTTAAACCTAATGGTACAAATAGTGTACTGAAATATGGCTACCAATGTTTTCTAAATTCTGATCTCAGGTTTCTTTAATATTTTTAGTGTATAAATGTATGTATCATGTTTGTATTTCCAAGTCAGGTTCTGTTACTCTAAGGCTAAGGAATGGTGAAATTCATGGAGAAAGCTTTTTTTGAGAAATTAGAATTCAAGGACTTTGAGAAATGCTTTCTTGGTATACATTTTCTGACTTTATCATCTTTGCTCTTCTCAAAATTACTGAGAACATTTAAAGGTAGTGGCATTTCCAAAAAAAAATACACTAAGATTAAAAACAAATCTAAAAAAGTACAAATAAATACTATTTTGGGCTACTAAAATAACTTGGATTTTAGGAAAATGGTGAATTCTTAAGAAACACAAATGCAAATCCAGTAAGACCTGGAATAATCAAAATTCAATAAAACAGACCCATTAATTTTTTTAAAAAGGTTCTTTTCAAAGGAACAACATATTTTAGGATGGGTCCTGGAATCTGCATACATTCATTTTCTATGACTTTTAACTTCCAGAATCATGTTAAATAATGGTGGCAAGTGTATGTATGTATATATGTATGTATGTATGTATTTATTTATTTTGCCTCTAGTAGTAGTTCGTTGTTAAGAGTTAGGATATAGAACTTTTATCATATTAAGGATATTCTTCATTTCACCTTTAAAAGAGTTTTTAATAAGGAATAGGTGTTTGGTATCTACTGACATAGGTTGTGGCTTATTAATGAGTGACAAAATTATTGATTTTTGTATCATTAAAGTCTATTTTTCTGTTGTCCATGATGGTGACTAAGGCCAAGATTGCAAAAATTTTATAAAGATTTTCAATAATAAGTATTGAACCAAGAAGTATTTACTAATGAAAGCCCTTGTTAGTCAGAAATATAATAAATCAGAATCCCTTTCCCAAAACATTAACTGAGGTTTTACTGAATCATACTGAAGAGAATGACCAGTTTGGTCTGTGAGTGTCAGGCTGCGAGAGCACCTTTGGATTGAAGACCCCACTGGGCTTGAACAGTAATATACTGTGTAATTGGCAGACAAGGATACAAATGGAGCATTAAAAATATACCACTTTAGAAACCGAAACCAGAGTGTGTGAAATCAGTTCTCAAAGCTAACTGCGTTGTTTCTATAGTCTAGTTTCCCCAAACTTATCATCAACTCCCCTACAGAGCACAAGCCAGACTGAAAAAATGCTTTGAGGTGACCGAGCCCTGAATGGTTTATGACTAAAAATAGCAACTTGTTCTGGAGATGATAGAAATGGAAATAATTGTGTTAGGAATAATTTAATATATTGGTAATACTTGATTATGACTAATAACTGTGATGATGTAAAATATTATGGAGAGAGAAACATTAATCAGACTCTTGCCCTAAGAATTCAATAATGTCATAGTATAATGAAAGTTATAGATGAGAAGAAAATTCTGGTTTTCTTTTCTTTTTCAGTTGGGTATGGCAAATGTATTTGAAATACACTGATATCTTCTAATGCAGATGTTTTAAATTGTCAGGTGTGGCCCAATTTATAAAAATAGTTTGCCATAAATCTTTTTTTCTTCTGTCACAACATGCTTGTTTTTTTTTCTTTTCCTCTTAAGATGTTAATTTATCATGCAAAGATTTTTTTTTCATTAAGTGCATTAATGCTTTTGTTTGTACAGGAATTTTTCAAATCAGAAGGACTCCCCGTAGTTCCTAAATGTAAATCCTTAGCAAACGACATGCCAAGAAGATAGCTCCGTTCCACGCTGGGAAAAGGCAAATTCAGCCGTGTCTTGGGATTTTAACCAGGGTTCCAGCTGTTGGGTTGTACGGTGTCTCTCATAAATTTCCCTTATGATAACTTCAGATGGACTGTAATGGAACATTTTGTAGAAGAAACTGGCTTCTAGCAAGTTGAATAGTGATGCTGGGAAAAAATTTGGTTTCCCTGAATAAGTTTCTCAAAGCAGTCAACAGCTTCTTTAGAAGTTTAGAATTGGTACCATTTCTTATCCTTATATTTCAGCATTAACTGCAAAGAAAAATAGTCACAATAAAATGTTTTTAGAAGTCTTTAAACATACTAATCAAAGCAAGTTCATACTGAGCTAATCATGTATATCTAACTAAATTGCAGAATTTATAAAACTTCATTTTTTGAAATAAGGTGCATATGAAAAAGATTTTTAAAAAATAAGCTGTAAAGATTCAGCTGATTTTTAATGATTGAAGCAGAAAGTAGTGTGTGGATTCCCGCTTCTGGTGCTCCTCACGCCTTTTTTTTTGGTTGAGGGGGAATCATGTAATGTACCTAAGCACCTAGTAGCAGGTGCACAATACAGATATAACATAGCAGACACAATGAATAATTTTCTTTCGAATTATCTCTTAAGGTAAAGCAGTGTTACTATAGTATTTAAAAACATTTTTCTTTCAAATACTGGGGGAATTAAAATACTTATAATGAGATCCAAGCTACCTTGGCTCTCACGCAGGATTACTTACAGTGCATCTCTGTTTGGGTTTTCTTGTGCAAGACTTGAATGTTTAAAGCTATTGCTGTGTCAAGATGCCTCTGTTAAGCAGTTTACCTCGTGTGCATGTTTGGAAAATGCTTCTGCACTGGTCATCATGCCTGCAGTTTTCTCCTCCAGCTCTCCTAGCCTCTGTCCTCTCTCATCAAGTGCGATCCGGGCTCGAGTCAGCTCTCCCATCACCCCTCCAGCCGCACCTTTCATTCCTTCTATACCACCTGGGCCAGGAATGTGTTGTGCAAGGCTGCGTGATGCTTTTCCTGCCGAAGCTTCCCCAACTGGGAATTGAAGCCATAGCAATTTAAAACACATTTCAGTAATTCAAATAACTGTAATCAAGCTTATCACCAAAGTACTTACATCAAATTCTATTGTCATAATTGTCATTGAGAGAGAGACATACTTGGTCCTATCACAGATGTATATTTGGAGATGTTAGCATTTACCCACCTATCAAAAAGACCGAGACTGAGGTAACTGTATTGTTACTGCCTGTCTTTGTGTGTATGTGTGCGGGTTCCATGCAATATGGCATCACTGCCTTTCTTGACATTGCTGAATCGGGGTGCTCACAATATAGGCGATTTCATATTTAACCCATATTAGGATATGTTCCGATCTTAGGCCAGTTCATTTTTTTAAATTTCTGCCCAAGTCTTCATTCCTACCATCTCTGTTCATCTTGCTATCATCCTCCGTAGGCCTCAGTTGTTACTGTTTTAAATTGTGTGTTGGGGGCAAGTAAAATACTACAGAACAAGGTCTATGCCTGATGGACACGAGTATATATAGATGTTGAAACTGTTACTTTATAAAAGAATAAAAATTTCTCTATCATTTACAAAGTTCAGTTTAATTTTAAAGAATTTTTAGGAAGTTTTTAACTGAAATACAGCTATCTTGGTAGAAATCTGGTGAGCATTCTCAACGATGTAAAATTAGGAATGGAATTAACATCTATTGTTTTTAAATAAGAGCCTTATTGAAACATAGTTCACATACTTTATATACATATAGTGTTCAGTGGTTTTCAGTGTACTGACAGAGTCGTGCAACTACCACGACTATCTAATTTTAAAACATTTTCATTACTCCCAAAAAATGTAAACTCTACTCATTAGCAGTCACTCCCTGATCCGTCCTTGCCCCAGTCCCTGGAAATCGTTATCTGCTTTCCATCTCTATGGATTTGCCTATTCTGGACATTGCATATAAATGGAATCATATAATATGTGGTCTTTTTTTGTCTTCCTTCTTTAACTTAGCATGATGTTTCCAAGTATCATTCATTTTGCAGCATGTATCAAATTTCATTTGTTTTTATGGCTGAGTAATATTCCATCATATGGAGGCATCTAGATCTTTTGCTTGGTTAAAAGTTCAAGAAAAAAGGAGTTTTGACCTGCAAGACTAAATAGTGGTGAGATATTCTGAAAAACACATTCTTCTTTCAGAAAATGTTCCCCAGTATCTTTCTACTCCTTTTTAATTATTGTTCATCACAGTTTCACTTGAAGAATTTTAAGGTAATTTATTCTGTAGCATTGATAAGCCTTGTATTCTGGATAAAGAATCTGTTTCCCAGCAGTGGTTAAAGACGGCAGATCCATAAACATTTTTTCCAGAATTCAGTAACTGTATATCATCACGTGCCTTGTGGGTATGATCTACTTGCAAATGACATATTTATTAGCTTACTAATTATTTGTGTGAATTGCATGCATTGTTTTCATTAAACTATTTTCTAATATTAAGTAACCAATTTTATTCATATTTGGTAAAAATAATTTTTAAGATATAGAAGCAAAAAAAAACCTTAGTCTAGAATTTGAGATCATATATTAAGATAGTAAGTTATACACATACACACACAGAAACATGTCTTCTAATTTGTGAAACAGTTTCATAATTAGGAGTTTACTCACAGAGCTCTTCTCTGTCAAATGTTTGTCCACTTCCACCAAACAGTCCCTTGAGAAAGCCTCTATTTTGAGCTTCTGGTGTCTCTATGGGAATAAACAAATCTCCTAGCATGTCCTGTATCAAATTCAAACAAAAAAGCATTAGAGTAACTAAAAATAAATTAATAATAATAATAAAATTCTGTGGAATGTTAAAGCACATAATGAAAAGGCAATATGCTTTCCATGTATTTTCCCAGTGAGTTTTGCTCTGCTCCCAGTTTTCTCTCTGGCATTTCTTTCTCCACCTCTTTTTCCTTCCCTTCTCCTGTAATTGACATCCTAAAATTTTCATTTGTCTGCCCTCTTCTCCCCTCCCCTTGACAGAAAGCATGAGAAGTTAATATATTTACCCTAGGATTAATTTCCACCTGATCAATGACTCGCAATCTGGACTGCTTTTCCTTTTTTAATTACTATAGCCTTTTTCCTGTCTGAACCCCCTTTCCTGAACTAAGCATGGACTACCCTATGAAGTAGGAAGCCTTTGGGGAGATGCGGAGGAAATTTGGATTTATTTTTATACGAAGTACAAAATTAGGAAATGGTTCAAGATAAATGAATCAAAATAGGCAGCTACTGCATAGTGAGATACAATTATTTTCAATATTTGATGTGCTTTAGAATGATTGGAGAAATACCTTGTTAGAAATATAGATGCTTGGGCTTCATTCCACACACACTAAAGCAGAAGCTACATAAATGTTCTCTGGTTATCTATGTTTTTAATGTGCTCTTCAGGTCTTTCTGAAGCAGACCAAAATTTGAGAACCATTGGAATGGAGTAAGGAATTCCAACCAAAAGTCAAGAGATCTGTGATCAGTTTGTCCGTGAACCTGCAGCATGACTCTTGCTTACCTCTTCTCACCACACCTGCACTCCTCCTCCTGGACCCCTTGTCTTTGGAAGTGGCAGCTCCACTTACTTAGCCAGAAACCCAAGGATAATTATTAATTAATTCCTTCCTTTCCCTCACTGCGACATCTAATAACCTTCCAATCCAACTGATTACACTTTATTACTACTGAATCTACTTACTTTTCTCCATTCTCACTGTTGGCTGCCTTATTTTAAGCCACTGTTATTTTTGGCCTTAATTGTTTAAAAAAACCCCTCCTAATTTTTCTCTCAAATTCTTCAAAACCATATGCAACCAGAATATTAGTTTTAATAAACAAATTTGCTAAACCTTTTTGATGACTTCCTATTCCCCTTGGGATAAATGCCAGATTCCTTGAGCTTACGGGGTAATCCAAGATACACTTTTGAATAATTCTCCAGCACTATCCCTCCACTCTTTTCACTGTCTAACTCTGTACTTTGTTGGCAGGTTCCTGAACCCCTAGGATTTTTGCACACCACTACTCTGCCGAGAATCTCATTTCCTTTTCTATTCCCAGCCATCCATCCCTACAGACAACTCTTATTCACCCTTTACAACCCTGTTCTAACTAGCCCTTCCTACTATCCCATCAACCCAGGGGCCCCTGTCCCATGTCTCTTCAGTGCTGGCACAGCCACATATAGACAGTTTCTTTCACAGAGTACAGTGGTTGTATGTTGACTTATCTTCCTCCACACTAGCAGGTAGAGACGTATCTTAGCTAGAACCTAGCCAAGTACCAGGCATACAGGAACCACTCAACAAGCATTTGTTGAATAACAATAATAGGAACACTATTATTTATTTTTAAAATGTACTATATTCCAGGCACTGTGCTCAGTTCTTACTAAATTCTCACGACAGTGCTCTATGGCAGAGCGAACAGGTTGGTTAAGTAAAATTCCCGAAGTTATACAAGTGGGCAAAATACAACTTAAATAGTTCAGAGCTTATACTTTCAAATCTGTATTAAAATGAATGAATTTTAGCTTTCTGTTTTGTAAAATAAGAGGGTTGAACCAATTACATCTCTAAGATGCTGTTTTAAAATGTTGTAACCACTTTTAGGTTATCCAAGGTTTTGATAAGCTTTGATACCTATTCTGTTTCCAGGCTCTGCTCATTGCTATGAAAACATACAAATGCCCAGTTCTAACCCACAGGATATGTATTTATTTTGTATGGCTCTTAATCAAAATTTAGAGAGAGGGGGAGACACAGAGTATGAAGGTGGCTCCATTCTCTGAGCTGTCAGCACAGAGCCCAAAGCGGGGCTCAAACTCACAAACTGCAAGATCATGACCTGAGCCGAAGTCGGATGCTTAACCGACTGAGTCACCCAGGCGTTCCTGGATTTTTTTTTTTTTTAAAGTCCATGAACTACCTGATTGTATGCAAAATTTTTGTGTGCACATGTATATTCCCCACCTTGGAGGGAAGTTTTTTAATATTACAGAGGATTCTTCATAGTCAAAAAAAACAAACAATAAAATGACCAAACAAAAAAATCAACCATTAATATGTTTGATCTTTGCAACCTCCTCCTCAGTCCTTCTCTTTCTTTCTAATTTTTTTCTGTGTATACCTAGACCCACACTAAACTTGACAGGGTCACAGTGATGAACATATATTCAAAACATGTCTAAGGAAGGCATATTTATTGCCTGGCCCAATAATTTTTAGCTTTTAGATATCTCTCCCGTTCTCTTTTTATAACCATGTCCAATGCTTATTCATAAATGTGCCTGACCTACCTGTAGATTATCACACATCTCTTGGCTGTATGTTAACCGCTGAATTTCTGTAGGAGAGACGAGATATAATGCCTGGCCTTCGTTGGTAAAACAAAATGTCCGTGCTATCCTCATGTCTGTCAGTGGTAAATAATTAACATCCAACATTGGGCGAAGACTAGGTAGGCTGAATGGAAGAAAGCAAATCCACATTTCATATTCAAGTTGTTAGAAGCTTTCATGTTTCTGTGTAAAATATACAGTTCCTTACATAAAAACAGTTATTTTTATACCACTGTTTAATGGTTGTTTCTTTTTATTCTCTTGAAGTCTCAGTGGCAAAAAACTAGACTTTCACATTAAATTGTATACACACAAAAAATCATGGGCCTGGTTCTTTCTCTTAATTCACACAGATACTTAGCAAATATCTTTGAAGGGTGGATCAAATGCAGTGGCCAGCAATTTCAGAATACTTTTTGCAGCATTTCACAAGTGCCTACAATGTGGGCGTAGTCTTTGTCTATGGGAGAAACATCACTGTTTGGAAAGTACTTGGTCTACTGTCTCCTTTTAAGGCAAAACTTCTGAGTCTCAGGAGGTTATGCACTGATGGAGACATGGAATGGATCCAGTTCACTGTGCCTGGCGATGGAGTGGCTTTGCTCCCCATTCCTCTACTCACTCTATACACAGGACATGAAAATTACTTTTGACTTAGGACACCTGTGCTGAAGGCATGCTTAGCAAATAAACATGGTTACAGCCATAAGGGAATGAGAATAAGTTCTAGATAATAGATCAGAATTAGGCATAGCCAAATGAATACCACTCATCTCCAGTATCTTAACAAATAGCTATAGTCTTATCCTTATGTAGTAGCCCATGATTTTGCTTAAATATTCATCGGAATGTGTCTTTGGATATGGTCGCAGGAGCCAGTTTTGCAAACTACTGACGAAACTAGTCTCATTGCTTTAAAATCACACCTCTAATACCAAAAAGAGAAAAAGAGACTTGTCATTAAATCTCAAGCTTTGAAATTGTTCAGCTGATTCTGGTGTGTGTATAATGATTTTAAATTGTCCCAGATCATTAAATCAGTACCTTGAAAAAAGTACTGATTTCTCTTATGTGAGTAATTTCTTATTACCAGTTAAGCCCTAGAACTTTGCCATATAGAATGGGATCTGAAATCTTGTGCAATTGGAACAAGCTTTCCATGAGGTTCTAGCACTATGTTGTCCGATATGACAGCCATTAGCTACATATGGTTATTGAGCAGTTGATATGTGGTTTGCATGAACTGAGGTATTTTTTAAGTGTAAAATGTACTGGATTTCAAAGACTTAATGTTATGACATTTCAAGTAATTAAGGTCTTTACGCTGTGAGCCAAAACGAACCCAGTTCAACAGACTTCCATGAGAGATTCTGTCAAATTAATGGGTGGCGGTGGGGAAGGGATTCCAATGAACTTTTCTGATAAACTGCATTGTTTATGTAGCATAATAAAAGTAAGCCAAGAAAACGAAAATGGTTTAATCACTTTAGGTTGGAAAAGGCAGAGAGCAATTTACTTGCTAAGAACTAGGAACCAAGTGCTTTAAAAGCTGAAAAAACAGATTTTTTTCTGTACAGGGACACTTTATAATGAAATAGTGTCACACAACTAACAATGGTTTTCACTGAAAGTCCGGTTTGAGAACTCATTTATAGATAAGATTCTTGTATCTCTTTCTACTACTTTCTAGGTCTGGGTATTTTAGCATGTAAGCAATCATTAGTTACCTGCCAACTATCAGAAAACTAGGTCTTGAGAAGAATGGACTCAGTATAGTTAATTTCTAATAGGATCTGGAATGGTCTAGAAAAATACTTAGCATGGGAAGATGATCAAGGTCAGGAGCATGCCAATTTGAAGGATTCAGTTCTTTAAGCTACATATTACATACGTTACTAAAATAATCTCAAAGTAGTTTCCTTTCAAATATTTTTGAGATCCTCAAGAACACATGAAGATTTTCCACTAGGAAATAATAGTAAAGTAGCCATTATCATGTAAAGTAGTTTCTCCATAGAGCAGAGGAAGACAGAGATAGCATCTTACCTCCTCTGTTGCCACAACTCCTGCTGTTTTTGAAACTCTCTATTTTTCATTTCTCAAGAAATTTCCCTCCTCATAAATGTAGATGGTAGCACATATTTATTTAAATGGAAATTAATTTTCACATATACTCAATACCATTTGAGAAAACAAGACCCACTAAAATTTTGTAAAAACAGGGTAAGTAATCACTATCAAACTAAAAATCTCAATTGTGACAACAGTTTAATGTCTTAAAAGAAAAATTTCCTCCTGTTTGGGAGGAAAGGGTATGTGTGATACACACTTTTTTCTCTCTCAAAATTAAGGCATGTCCAGGAGTTAAGTCCTCATTTTGAAACAAGACTGGAATGATTTTCATGATAAATATTGAAAAATAGTTTGAGAAGGAGAAACTAGATAAAAAGAGACAGAACCAGAAATATCTAAGAGAATGAGCAGAAAATAAATGATTATTTTTATTTTTTTAAACTTTAACAAATTCCTTGGCTTACAAATCTACCTGTCTCCTCTATTAAAGAAAATCTAACAATAAAAACATTCTCTTGAAAGCCAAGTTTTGCTCTTAAACTACTTTCCTGTCTCTCATCTCTCTTTTTACCATAAAGTTTCTTGAAAGAATAATCCATATCAGGGGTTGGGAAACTTTTATTAAAGAGCCATATAGTAAATATCATAGGCTTTGTAGGCCATATGGTTTCTGTTATAACTACTTAACTCTGCCTTGTCACGAGAAAGTAGCTAGACAATATGTAGACGAATGGGTGTGGCTGCATTCCAAAAAAACTTTATTTATGAACATTGAAATTTGAATTTCATGTAATTTTCACATATTATGAAATATCCTCTTTGATTTTTTCAACATTTTAAAATGTAAAATCCACTCTTAGCTTGCTAGTCGTATAATATTAGATTACAGGAAGGGCAGGATAGATATGGGCTGCTGGTTGTAGTTTGTCAACTCCTGATCTATACCACTGCCTCTTTCTAGCTCCATTGAAAATTTAGTTTTTACCTCCACTATGCTCGTAAGACTTGTTTTCTCAAGGATTACTAATATCCTACTAGTTCCCAGGCCAGGCCTGGTATTTTTTTCTTCTACTCAAATTCTTTGGCTCTCTGCTATATCTGACTACCTCTGGACATTGTCTTGGTGGTCTTCTATTTTTGTTTTGGATACTCTTCTCTCCTTTTTATTTTCATGAAGTTAGTCTTGTCCTTTTCCTATATCTCTGATGACTTCTCGATATCCTCTTGCTGGATTTTGTTTTTATTCTACTACATAAATATAGAGATATCCCCAAATTTTTGTTACCAGGTCAGTCTATTTCTCCTTTCTTTTTATACTAACTTCTTTGATGATCTCATTCACTGCTGTGACTTTCACTAATGCATTTATATAGATGACTTCCAGAGCTGGATCTACCATATTTCTCTGAGTCCAGACCTTAAACGGCTGCAGGATCATTTAAAGGCACCTCCTATTCCAGGCATTCATTCTTAAATTTCTAATTTTCGGCTTTTCCAAATTCTCTTCTTTCCTGCTTTATTGACATCACTGCTACCCAGGTTCATAAAATATTTTTTTAACCTTTAAATTCTTTTCTAATCCTGAGATTTAATGACCTCCATTACCTTTCACAATCCATCAGTTTTATATTTAGCAACTTTCTCTCAATTATCCCACACATCTCTTTCCACCTTGCTTTCGATATAGCTAAAACTTTAGTTTGGAAGACCATTCAAGCTCTTCCTTTATATGTATTTCCTGATGTATAGCTAGAGCAAGTTAAAAACCTTTAAAAACCTTATTTCCTATTAACTGATTAATATCAAACTCATTAACCTGTCATTACAGGTCCTCAATAATTTACCCCAATCTACCTCTCCAGTTTACTTTCCTCCCAATATCTTGTATTTAATAACATAAATCAATTGTCTCATGACTTTGAATTCTGAGAATTTAGTTTGTGACTAGAAGATTCAACCCTATATTTCCTCTGTTCTTTGTGTTATCATTATTTGTGTATCTGTCTCATCTCCCCAATTTGATAGTAAGCTTTTTAAGGAATTAGGATGATGTTTTTACTAATTTTTATATCCTTCATAGGCTTAGTATAATGCTTAACTGTCTCAGTGATTTTTTAGGACTGGGTGAGGTACTGAAATGAATGACAGTGACTTCTATATACGTTATATTTATTAAGTGTTTGTTGAATTCATAAAATCATTAGGTAATTATTTTTTTGTCTCATGAACTTTATTCTAATTTACTAACAGTATAATGAAATCTGTCAGGTGATACCATATTAATTAGGTTGTCAAAGGGCATAAACTTCCAGTTACAAGATTAATAAATTCTGGGGATCTAATGTACAGTATGGTGATTCATAGTTAACAATACTGTATTGTATACTTGAAGTTGCTAGAAGAATAGATCTTAAAGTTCTCACCACACACACACAAATGTAACTATGTGAGGTGATGGATGTGTTAACTAATGTTATTGTGGTAGTCATTTATATATACACACACACACACATACACTACGTATATATATACACATACACACACACACTTAGAATGAAATTACTATATATATCTTATGTGTGTGTGTGAATATATATATATATATATATATATATATATATTCATCCTGTTGTATACCTTAAACTTACACAGTGTTATATTTCAGTTGTAGTGATGACTTTTAATATACTGCTCAGGGCTGGTATCACTTTTTCTAGACTTGTAACCTCAGGTGAATTTAAACTTTATTAACATATGTAAAATGGAGGATGCAAATAATACTTTGTTTTCCTATGTCCTACAGAAACCATAAGGATCAAATTAAATTCTGTATGTAAAATTCTTATGTGGATTATAAAACATAGTAAAAGTAAGTTCATTTATTTTCCCTATAGCTTATTCATTTTTATATTTCATGCCTAGCATAGTATCTGGGAGATATATATGTTCAATAAATGCTTGAATTAATGTGTGAATGACCAGAAAAATCAGTCTTTCCTTCAATTCCTTGAAATCAATTAAAATATGTATTTCATTCAGAATGCAAAGCATTTTTAGCAAAAAAATTAAAAAAAATAAAAACCCCATAGTCTCCTCAAGTTGTCAAACAATAAAACATTCACAAACATAATGAATGATCTTAGTTTGCATCTTGATTACACATTACACATATACTTTTCAAAACTGTACCTTATTCGAACTGTTGTGATTACCAGATAATTTATAAAGAAGGCAAGTACCTCATTATCATGATATGCCCATTGGCACAAAAGCATGCCAAGCAGGCACTGTTACACATGACCACCACGTCTGCTTGCAGTATAAAAGATGTCTCAGTGATGTTATGAACATAAAGACAAGTCTGAGAAGGCAGTGAGAAGACTTTGGCTTGTTTTTCTGAGCAGATTACTGTATACTGATGGTCTCCTATTTCTTGGGATGGAGAGGGGCAGTTCATGACCAGTTTCCTTCTCCAAGATTTTTCATTTTCATCAATGTTGTTTGGATCCCTCCAAACTTCATATGGCGGTTGCATTAATCCGCCAGTTCGGTCCATACAGGAGAATGTTAGCACAGCTCCTTTCAGTGAGAGGAATGTACCTATAAAAACAATTTAATATCACTGGCATGTGAAATTCTTTCTAAAATAGCTCTTATTCATGGGCGATAAACGTTTTATAATTATATATGATTTATATCAATAGTGTCGTAATATTGCAGTAATATACATAAATCAGTAGATTTGTGAATTCATCAGTTGCAATAACTTGGAATCATAGAATGTTAGGTCTAAAAGGGACCTAAGACATCAACCTGTCAAATCCTTTCATTTTATTTCTTTGCTTTTAAGATTTTATTTTTAAGTAATCTCTATACCCAATGTGAGGCTCAAATTTATAACCCTGAGATCAAGAGTTGCACACACTCTACCAAGTCAGCCAAGCACCCCAAATTCTTTCATTTTATTAATGAGAAAATGGAGGCCCAGAAAAATGATGAGACTTGGGACACATCAGATGGCAGGTTGGTGGTTAAGCCTGGACTAGAATTTACGTTTCCTAATTTCTAATCCAGTGTGCTTGCTATACTATATAATCTCCCTTAAAATCCTTTTTTTAAAAGCAAATTTTAGAAAATTTATAATTTTCATTTACTGAAATAACTTCAATTGAAAATAAATCATGCATCTGATTCTATTGCCTTATTTCTTGGGCTCATTTACTAGAAAATGGTTATTTTCTTCTTCTGAAATTGAACACCTGAAATAAATTTCATGAAATTTTAACATATAGAGTTCATGCTAGCAATTTTGATTATATTAAAAAAACCCAAAAAAATCAAAAACTTTCTTTTGTTCTTAGGCAGGCTTATGCATTTTTATATAGAAAAGACATTTACTCACCTGGATTCTCCAAGTTTGAATATCCATGCCAGATTATTACCTATGGGAGATTTTTACCAGTCCCAGAGAACAGGATATTATAAAACTTAGGAAGCAACTTGTGACAGATTGACTTTTGGACATTACCAAACTCCCATAAGCAATGCCCAAGCAGCCTTTTCTTTCTTTTGTCCTCTGGCATCACTGAGAGGGAGTAAGGGGGATAACCCAGGCTAATATTGCCTCAACAGTGTACGTATGACAGACACTTGAAAAAGGAAGGATAATAAATAAAAATACATTCCATTTAAAGTACTTTGTAATTTAAAGTACTTAATTTATCAAATTTAAAATAACATGTTTAGATGATTTAACATCCCAGTTGTGCTTTAAAATCCACTTTAAAAAGAAGAATCTTGCAAATGTCCTACAAGGGAACTGAAGAAGGTAGGATATCAGAGAGATCAGAGATGGATCTAGGTTATATGGGGTCTTGTAGAACACAATAAAGACTTAGACTTTTACTTGGCATGAGAAAGATTCTGAGAATAGAGTGATGTAATCTAATTTTCATTTAACAGAATCACTCTTTCTGCTGGGCATATTCCAAAGGGAGTCAAAGTTAAACAAAGGAAGAACAGTTAAGAGGTTAGTAGAATAAATCAAGGCAAGAATTAGATACAGGTTTCTTCAAATCAGGTGGTAACAATAGAAGTGGTAAGCAATGGTCAGAATCTGAGGATACTATAAGAGTCAAGTCAACAGAATTTGCTAATAAATTAGATTTAGAGTGTGAAAGAAACATAGTGTTCCAGGATGATTCTAATGTTACTGACCAGAGGAATTGGAAGGATGGAATTGTCATTAACAAATGTGGGAATGAATATGGGAGAAAGGAAAGGAAACCAGGACATGGTAAGTTTGAGATGATTAATAGACATCCAAGTGAATGTCAAATAACTGGATATCTATGTCAGAAATTTGGAGATGATTCCAGACTATAAATAAAAATATAAAACCCATTGGATTATCAATAGCATTTAAAGTCATTTTGGCCTTGAATGTAAATAGAAAACAGAAAAGTTTTGAGTCAGTCTTTGGGCATTCTGATGTTTTAAGTACAGTGAAATGAGGAGGAACCAGCAAAGTGGACTGAGAAGGAATGGCTAGAAAGGTAGGAAGAAAAGGAGGTAAATATACTGTTCTGGAATCCAAGTGAAGTGTTTTTAAGGTAGGGACAATGATAAACTCTGTAATATGTTGTCGAAATGTCAAGTAAGATGGCCTAAGAACTGACCACTGGATTTAGCCATGAGGTCAGTAGTGACCATATAGAGGTTTTTATTGATTGGTATGGAAGAAACCTTGTTTAGAATGGAGCCAAGAGAGAATGGAAGAATAAAATTGGAAACAGTGAATATAACACAAACATTTCAAGGAATTTTGCATTAAAGAAAAATAAATGAAATGGAGCATTATAGAGGGATAGAGTCAAGACACAGTGTCTCTCTTTTATTTATTGACTTACTTATTTTAAAGATTTTAAGTAATCTTTACCCTCACTGTTGGGCTCGAACTCACAACCCCAAGATCAAGAGTTGCATGCTCTACTGACTGAGCCAGCCAAGCACCCCAAGTTTTTCTCTTTTAATTGGAGAAAGAACAGCATGTTTATATGCTGATCTAGAAGGAAGGTAAGTATTTATTATCATTATAATTACACAATTTGGTGTAAATATAAATATATAAAGGAAACAGGAAAAGTTGCTGGATTGACTTTCTTGAGTATATAAGTAGAGACGCTGGCCAAGTTGGGAGCTTACACAGTTTAGTCATAATAACAGGAGAGAATATAGAGACCATGGATATATAAGCAGACAGGTTGGTAGATGTGGTGGTTGAAGTTATCTGCTTGTTTCAGTTTTCTCAGTGAAAGAGGATATATGCTCATTAGCTGACATTGAAAACAGTGCAGGAGGTATTTGAGGTTTGAGGAGAGTGGAGAAAATATATGATTGTTCAAATGTGTGGGAGAGAGGACATTACCCAGCAGCATAGGAGACTATTTTAAGTTATTGATGATTTATTTCAAAATGAGACTACTGGTAGTGGTTATATGCTTTTCTCCAGCCATATTCAGCTACACAAGTATAGAAATAAAGTATGGAGAAATAAATTTAACCTGGATTGTATTTAAGCTGAATTTGCATGTGTGATACTGTGATATATAATAAACATTTATTTTGATCTTTATTCTGTGTCTGACACTGAGCTCCTAAAACGTTTGGAATTTCAAGGTGCAGAAAAACACAGGTGTCTTATTATGTTAATGAGGTGACTTTATCTTACCCGAGGATGGGGGCTAGTTGCCAGAGGAACCAGCAATGTGTTTAGAGGTTGATACTTTTAGTCCCATCTCTTTCCTCCCTCCGGGGGCTGGAGACTGAATTCAATCACCAATGATCAGTGATTTAGTCAATCAGCCTAAGTAGCGAAGCCTCTATAAAAACCTAAAAGGAAGGGCTTTGAAGAGCTTCCGGGTTTGTGAGCAGGAGGGAGCGCAGGGAGACTGATGCTCCTGGAGAGGGTATGGAAGCTCTGTGTTCTTTTCTGCATACCTTACCCTACATATCTCTTCCGTGTGGATGTTCATCTGTATCCTTTTATAATAAACTGGTAAACGGTAAGTAAACAGTTTTCCTGAGTCCTGTGAGCCACTCCAGCAAGTTAATTGAACCCAAAGATGGGGTTGTGGGAAACTCAGACTTCAAGGCAAGGAGTCAGAAGCACAGCTGACAAACTAGACTGATGAGTGGCATCTGAAGGAAGGAGAGGTTAGCAGTTTTGTGGCAATGAGCCCTTACTTAACCTGTAGGATCTGACAATTATTTCCAGATAGTGTCAGAATTGAGTTAAATTGTGGGACACCCAGCTGGTGTTGCAAAGAACTGCTTGTTATGGGGAAAAACCTCTACACATGTGGTGTCAAAAGTGTTGTGAGTGTGGAAGTAGTGTGAAAGTAAAAGAGGAACACAGAAGAAACACACAGAAGGAGGAAGCGCTGGGTTTTTCCCTTCTCAGGAGTGAAGAATTGTAGATTTTTCCATCCTAGCATATGTAAAGTTGCATTTGTAAAATCAGCCTCACCTGGAAGCTTGTTAAAAATGCAAATTCTCAGACCCCACCCCGGACCTGTTGAATTAGAAACTCTGGGGGTGAGGACCAATAATCTGTGTTGTAACAAACCCTCCAAGTGATTCTGATACAGACTAAAGGGATAACTACAGGGAATGGATAACCTTTAGATGTGTTTCCACTCTAAAATTCAATGTTTGAGTACAGTTCAAATTTCCATATCATTGAATAGAATTTGCTGTCAAGACAACAACAGTAAATTAAAATGAAAAGATTCCTTAAAAAAGAGAAGTGGGGTTTTCTTTGTCAAGAGGTTTTTGATTACTGATTCAGTCTCCTTAGTAGTTATAAATCTGTTCAGGCTTTTTATTTCTTCATGATTCAGTCTTGGTAGATTGTATGTTTCTAGGAATTTATCCATTTCATTTAGGTTTTTCAGTTTATACCCATACAATTGTTCATAGTAGTCTCTTATGTTCTTTTAATTAAGCTTTCTCTCTTTTCCATGGTTATTTATAAATACATTGGAACCCAGCGTCATAGTTTACTGTATACCTTTTTTTAAAACTCCCACCTCTTTTTTAGGGCATTTTTAGGTTTACAGAAAATTGAGCAGGTAATTCAGAGAGTTCCCATATGACCCCTTTGTCCTTTATTAACATCTCGAATTAATGCGGTACATTTGCTACAGTTGGTGAGCTGGTACTGATATTGACTAAAGTCTTGAAAGAACAGGAGAATAATGACATAGAAAATTGGAGAAGACAGACTCCCATTATATATCTTTAACTAGATAAGGAAAAGCTTTGCAAATACTAACTAGATACCACGTTATTAAGTTAAATCTGTACTTACGTTGTAATTTGCCATCATTTTTAGTCTATGTCTATTTGCTAAGAATGGTAAAGGACTTTCCCATAATAATGAGAGATCTGTTAAATCACTTCCAGAGACTGTTTATTTCTAGCCTTGTGACATAGAAAACCACATTTGTTAGACTATCTCTTAGAAAACTGTCTTTCACTTATGGTTGTAGACTTGTGTACACAAGAGATAGATTTTCACCTTTAAACCTGTGAGGAATGCCTGGCACATGTTAGGTGTCCGATATCTATAACAATTTATTGATACATTATATCAATGTATGTTAAATAGTGGATTGAATTAATGTTTAATAATTCATTATGATCTCACTAATCTGGCTCTAACTCAACCATTATAAGAGAATTGTGCATATTTCCTTTAAATTAGGAATGTAGTAAAAGATGTTTTCTCATCGTTAAATATGTTTACAATTAAAATACAGTGACCCTAACAGATTAACTTTTAAAATACAATGCATTTTATGGGCTGAATTGTGTCTCCACCAAATTCATATGTTGAAGGCCTAGAACCCAGTACCTCAGAAGGTGACTGTATTTGAGGTAGTCTTTAAAGAGGTGATTAAGAGGAAGTTTTAGGGTGGCCCCTAATCCAAGCTGACTGGTGTCTAAGAAAAAGAGGATACACAGGGAGACACTAGGGGTACATGCGCACTCAAGGACAGCCATGTGAAGACACAGCACGGTTGGAGATCTGCAAGCCAAGGAGAGGGGCCTCAGAAGAAACCAAACCTGTTGACTCCTTAATCTTGGCCCTCTAGTCTCTAGAAGTGTGAGAAGATCAACTTCTGCTATTTAACACATACACATACACACCAATACATTTATCTAAATTTGCCACACTAGTAGGGAGCTGACTATTCCACCTACATTAGGTAAAAATCTGTAAGATTTAGCACACCAGTTAACAAAGAAAACAAAACTCTCTCTAACCTGGCATACCATATATATGCATTCTTTTAAAATAAAATTCTTTATCCTATATATTAATAAAATTCCTTTTTATTTTTTTTACTTAAAACTATCTGAAAAACATTTCTTACATAGGAAATACAACGCAAAAGTTATTAACAGATTTTTAAATATTCAAAGGAATTGCATGAGGAATCACACTCATCTCTTTGAAAAGGAGATAATTCAAGTAGAAAGAGGATACAACATATGCTTTAGAAACAATATTCATAACTTACGTCAAATTCTTCAGGCACTAGAATAAAAAGGAAAGAAATTGTGTGGTATGCCTTTGAAACAAGATGGAAAGGTTACTGAGGATTTTTGAAAGCTATGTAGTGCTTCTAGCTTAATTCTTTTGAGTTCTTCAGGGATGATATAAAAACACTCATAGGCTCTGCTCTGGCATAGATCTTTGGAGAAATACTTCAATTCATTAAATACTTTAACTTTTGCATTAAGGTTTTCCTTAGTGCTTTTCAGAAACCTTTTTCCCAAGGCATTGTTCATGTTGGCAGTTTTACAGTTTACTACCACAGAAATGATTATACTATTTTATCTTAAGGAATGGTAAGTTGCTATATGACAAACGTTGGGATAGTATATGATTTATGAAATTCTCAATAGTTTCCGATATACAGAAAACTTATAATCTTTCTTCCAGATCAGTACAAATTAATGTTATACATTATCTTATATCAAAATTTGAAAAATAGCAATTAAGGAATAAATAAGAACTCTTACCACTTGGAAATACCATGACTGGTTCTGTAAATCTTTGTTCATCTGCCGAAGGTAGGTTCAGGGAAATGATTAACACCATTCCCAGACTGGTTCCAACAAACAAACAAGGGGAGACTGTAGAGTCATTTTTCCGAGCAAAAGATTCCATGAAGTATAGTGCTGTAATTGCTTCTTTAGAGTCTTTGTCAATACTGGAGATGCTTGAGCTTCTAGAACGATTATAGGAATTCTCTCGGCTTTCTATGGAAATTTAGAAGAACAAAAATTCAGTTAGTGTATTTTCATAACAAGTAAAGTCAGACTTCTGACTTTACATAAAAACCAAAATTATGAAAGGGAAGTAGAATTTTGTTCCTTGTTAACTGATCTGGAAGACAGCTTGTCCAATTCACCAGCTTATTTTGATCATGAAGAGACTGAGGTCCAGAAGTATAAATCATAAACTTAGGAAGAGCTGGGACCAGAACTTGAGACTCCAGAGTTCCAGTTCACCATGTTTTTCTCCCTACATTACCTCGCCTATTAGTTGAAATTTTCCAATCTGGGAAAAAATATTTAGTCTAAGTAGTAAAGGTTACAAGAATTTCTGGTACCATTTTAATTACGCTTCCCTTCTATATCTCAATTGTTGAAAATATTCCTAATGATTTCTTGGCAATCCCACCTACTGACAACATTATAAATGTTCTGTGGTGAATACATTTCCCTAACTAAAACAATTTTTGGTTTTGCTGTATTTGAAGTAACTATAGTTGTAAAAACTGGAGTATTTACCAAGGCCAAAGAGCAAATGTTATATCCCTGAACTACTTTCAGGTTACCTACCTTGAATCCAAACCCGGTTGTAATTTTGCCTAGGACCAAATAAGCTGTACACAGGGCCATCTCATTGTTAATGGTAATCTTTCTGAGGGGGCTTCAGCCCACCCAAAGGAAGCAGGATAGTTTCAAGTTTACCTGCTCATTAACACTCATACATGTGCACACTCCAACAAGGATAAACTCATACTCTGTTAAAGGAACCACAGAAAGGTTTTTTTCTTATAATTGCTCCAGAGTACAAGTTTCTTATATTCCTTTTTTTCTACTAATTCACTCCTTTCCTTTCTTGATAGGTACAAGTGTGACTCGTTTTTATAAAAAGAGTTAAATATAAGTTCCTTAGATTATCCTTTTTCTAGAAAGACAAATAGTATAACTAAATCCCCCTTCGATCCCTCAGCAAGTTTGTAAAAATAATTATTTGTAATAGAATTTAGAGATGAGAGGGAGCTTGGATATAATCTATGTAATTTTATAAATTTAGAGCCAGAGATACAGAGTTAAGCAATTTCCCCAGAATACAGTACAAATTAGAGGCGGAAATGTCTGAAACTCAAAATTCTCAACTCTCAAGTAGTGATTAAGAGTGCTACTTCTATAACCTTTACATTTTGCTTTTATTATACAATTCCTAGCTAATATGCTTTCAAAGTTTTTCCCTTTGTGGTTCATCAACATTCAAGGTTGTTACTCACAGACACCTATGAGAGAGAGAAATTCGTTATCTGCATGTCCATGAACCAGATTTAGTATGGTATAATATTAAGGAAAATTTAAAAATTTAAATTTTTTAATAATAATATAGATCATTACTACTGAATGGGGAATTACTTTATAGAATTACCATAGAATATCTTCCTAAGTTTATTTTTTCCATCTTTCCCCCAAAATTGTCAGCAAGACAGTAGCAACTAAGGTACAAGATTCATTTTTTCCTCCTTATCTAAAACTTTCTGGCCTTCTAGCTCTTATACTTTAATCCCTGCTCCAAAACTCATTCCACTAATAATCAATTAATCCTTTAAAAAACGTATGAAGATGAAGATTGCAAACCTAAGAATTTAAGATTTTGGCTTTTTTCTTGGTCACCTTCACTTGACAGTTGAGGAAATTAGGGTTGCAAGACATTACATAACTATGGATAGATACGCTAAAAGCTCACCATTGCTATGGAAGGGAACTCTGTCGCTGGGGGTGTAGAGAACAAATTAAAGCATAGATCTCCCTTTGTACAAGACGAGGTGTCTACCAATAAGCAGAGCCATCCTGGTTTTAGAGATGAAGAAGGAGGTGTAGCAAGGAATGGATTTGGAGTCATGGCCACAGCTTGACCAATCTCTGTTACTCATTGCTGAGAGCTGACTATAGTTTTTAAATATCTTTTACATGTAATCTACATCCCTTGTCCTCTAGCTCCCATTATTATGGTATATCAAACTTTAATTATATCCACAAAAATTTGTATGTTTAACTTACCTTCTGCTGTAACTGGCAAAGAAATTTCCATGCAAGCAGCTGATTGTGCTTTCCGAAATGGTGGTCTTCCAGGACCCCAGCGATTTACTTTTGAGACATCAGCACTAGACAGACGTTTTCCAGAACTGCAACTCTGAGAGGTTGGACTTGTGCAGTGTCCATTTACATGATCTGTACCAGGAGAAGGAAGGCAGCATAAGTACCATAATTAACTCTTCATATAAAGGAATCCAAACGTGTAGATTAGTAAATGAAGAGTGAGTATTCCTTTTTTTCAAACCATACAAAGATGGCTAAGTCCTCAGTATTTTAAGATTTAGTCACATTTTCAGTAGTTAGCCAAAAACTTCCTAAGATTTTTATTAAACATAAGTTCATTTTTACTATTTGACTAGTTAACATAGTTTAAAATTTATTCTGTCTTCATTAAGAATTTTATCATTTAATGGCAATACAAAATAGGTTATAGTATTCAATTTTCTTTAGCATAATTTAAATATACACATATTTATATAAGTTTTTGAAGTGACTCAAGTGCTTGGAGATTAAAATATAGAATGGAAGTATCTTACTGTGCAGTTGAGAATGGTACTTTAGAATAATGACTCTTAAGCCAGACTGCCTGGGCTCAAATCCCAATTCTACCTTTACAAAGTTATACAAATGACTGAAGTCCTCCATACTTTAATTTCCTTTTCTGTAAGTTGGGAATATTATCTACCTTATGGAGATTTTGCAATAATTCATGTCACATGCCAAAATACTTCTTAGTATATGGTAAGTCTGAACAAAAATTGTCATTCTTGTTCCAGACAAATAGTACTATTTATTTAGAGTTCATGACTTTAGTTCTGTTGTGATATAACTTAAAAACCTGGAAATAATAGCATTAAAAATAGGTCTTATTTTTTTAATGCTAATATATAATATTTGAAACATCATCTAATAGTTCTGCAATATTCAGAATACATTTTAAAATGTGCTTTGGACATTCAAAGGATAATAGAGTTAAATGGAGAAGAATCATGTTTAATGTCCATGTGGTATTAAGTGTCCACTCCATCATAGCCTTTCTGTATTGTAGAATTTGAAACGTGTCCATTTCCTAGATATCCTTGAGCGAGTGCAAGGATGGCAATTAGGCCTTTCCATTTATATACATTAGGTTTTTTACTACTTTCAAAAAGGAGAGTTAACATTTATCAAATATTTAAATGCCAGACACTTTATATACATTACCCATTTAAATTTTTTTTATCTTGAGGGGAGGGCAGTGAAAATGGGAGAGGGGGAGAGAGAATCTTAAGCAGGCTCCATGCCCAGTGACTGTGAGATAAAGACCTGAGCAGAAATCAAGAGTTGGCTGCTTAAATGACTGAGCCACCTGGGCGCCCTAACATTACCCATTTAATGTTAACAACAGCCCTGCAGAGTAGATCCTTTATTATCCTCCTGATTTTGCAGCTGAGGAACTGAAGCTCAGAAAAAAGGGTTTGGAAAATTATCTAATAATGTATAAATAGTATTCATGGAGCAGAATTTGGATTCAGATTTTCTCACTGTCTATATACTTAAAAACTGGGCCACAGGGCCATTGAAAATATTTTGATAAGGGGTAGCAATTTTGAAGACACATATAGTAGGGTTTAGGAGTGGCCTGTGTAAGCAATATTGAGATCCAAGCCTTTTGGGGCCAGTCATCTTCCATATTAACACAGATTTCAGAAATCCCAGGTCTTCCAGATGGAAAGGCAGAAATATCCCTTGATGAGTCAGCCACAGGAAAGCTGAAGTCAAGAGCTGTACTCCTCCTGCACTATCAAATGTAGTCTTATAAACAGCAAAAATACTGAGAACAACATCTGGCACTAAGGACTTAGGACAACTTTGGGGGTATAAATTGCAAAAATAAGCTGTACATTTGTTAGAAAAAGTTGCTCCTTCCTCAGACAGGAGTCCTTGGTTGGAGGACAAGTTAGTTTGTTAATTGACTTAATATTGGTTTGCTTGATTAATTCGTTTAGCAGGAAAGGAATTTATCAAAGGATATTAGGAAGTTCGAAATCTCAGAGAGAAACTGTGAGGTGTACTCAGAAGCTTGCAGCCCCAAACAATATACAACCACACTGGAGTTAGTATTTTAGTTAAAAACTACTGTCAGTGGCTCAGCATTGATGATTCTGGGGCTAGAGGCTAGGAGCTGTGCTATTGCTGGCCTGGTTCAGCAGGACATCTCTGCCATCATAATCACCAAAACCGAGGTTTATGTAATTTTTAATTTGTCTTTATTTTAGTGTTTTTTGACTATCAACATTCTCTACTTTTTTGCTGACTTTTTTTGAGTTTTTTAAGCTCTTATTTTAAGCTCTTTTTTTTCGGAAGAATTTTAAGCTGAAAACCAGGATGGACTGAATCCTAGTCTTCCCCTTGATGAGCTTAATTTTTATCTCCAGTTTTAATTTGATTCTTCTTTGGAAAATTTTCATGACTACGTTTTTGTTGTCAAAGGTAAAAATGCTTGGATTGAGCAAGCACAAGTTTATATGTCTTGAGTTAATGGTTAGTCTCTGAAATCCAAAGTTTCAAAGAGCTTCTTCCTCTTTATTTCTCTATAAGTAACCATTTGTTTTTTCAAGTTTAACTTATAATTTGTTCATTTAAGTGGATGTTTAACACTAAATTTAAAGTTTTAGGGAAAATAATTTCTTACTGAAACCATTGCTTTAGGCTTTGTTGGTGATGAATAGAATGTTTTAACTTGAAATAACTATTTTTAAAATTTCAACTTCATTGAGGTAAAATTGACACATAAAATTGTAACATTTAAAGTATACATCAAGGGGTGCCTGGGTGGCTCAGTCAGTTAAGCTTCCGACTTTGGCTCAGGTCATGATCTCACAGTTCATGAGTTCAAGGCCTGTGTTGGGCTCTCTGCTGACAGCTCAGAGACTGGAGCCTGCTTCGGATTCTGTGTCTCTCCCTCTCTCTGCCCCTCCCCCACTCACACTGTCTGTCTGTCTCTCTCTCAAAAATACACATTAAAAAAATAATAAAGTGTACATCATAATGATTTGATCTATGTATAAACTGGGAAAAGATTCCCACCATCTAGTTAATTAACATGACCATCACTTTATTTATCATTTATTTAACATTTAAATTCTCTCTTAGCAAATTTCCATTATACTTTACTGTGTTGTCAACGACAGTCATCTTGTTTTACATTAGGTTCTCAGAACTTACTCATCTTATAGCCTTTGAAAGTTTGTACCCTTTTACAAGCCCTTCCCTATTTTCCCTACCCTCTAAATACTGGTTACCACTTTTCTACTCTGTTTCTGTAACTTAAAAAAAAATTCAATATGTAAGTGATACCATGCAGTATTTGTCTTTGCCTGGCTTATTTCACTTCATGTAATGCCCTCTGGGTCCATCCATGTTGTTGGAAATGGCAAGATTTCCATTTTTCTCATGGCTCAATAATATTCCATTGTGGATATATACCACATCTTCTTTATTCATCCATACATTTACGGGTCCTTAGGTTGTTTCTCTATCTTAGTTATTGTGAATATGCTGAAATGAACATAGGAGTGCCCTTCAATACCCTGTTTTCATTTCGTTTGGAGATATACCCAGAAGTGAGATTGTTGGATTATATGGTGGTTCTATGTTTAATTTTTGAGGAACCTCCTGTGTGTAAAGGGCCAGGTCTGGTTTATACAGGCACATCCTAATGCCCCTGTTAATCTTTAACTTGAGAATGTATAGATCTCGTCTTCTCTCTGTTATTTCCCATAAGCAAGATATGTAGAAAACATGTAGTTCAGCATTCCAGGTCAGGGGCTCCGGAGTTGGCCAACTTGGAGTATCACCTTGATAATGCAGGTGGTGGGTTCTGGTCTCCTTGGAACATTTGCTGTGCAAGGAGAGGCAAAGCTACAAAGAATTGCTAGGATAATTGCTACACTATAAAAGTTTGCTGCCTTTAGTTTCCAGCAGCAGATGCTTTGTCCAGTTGGCCACTCCTGGGCTCTCTGTATATAAATGCCCCTAATAACCTAGGTCTCATCACTGTCTCTGGGTCATTCCTTTGGTCTTGCTGGGTGTCACCCACCTTTGGCTTAGATTCTTCAGGAATGTGATCACAAACCTCCATACTATTTTCCAGAGTGGCTGCACCAATTCACATTCCTACCAACAGTACACAGGGCTCCCTTTTCTCCACATTCTTACAACACTAGTTAATTCTTTTTGATGATACCCACCGTAGCTGTTGTGAGGTGATACCTTATTGTGGTTTTGATTTGCATTTATCTTATGATTAGTGATGTTAAACACCTTGTCATGTACCTTTTGGCCATTTGTATGTGGTCTTTGGTAAAGTGTCTATTCAGTTTCTGCCCATTTTTTTTAAAGTAGGCTCTACATCCACCATGGGGCTTGGACTCCCAACTCCTAGATCGAGAGTTGCATGCACTACCGACTGAGCAAGGCAGGCACCCCCCTCTGCCCATTTTTTAATCTGAGTTTTGTTTTTTTTTTGCTATTAAATTATATGAACACTTTATATATTTTGGATATTAACCTCTTATCAGATATATAATTTACAAATCTTTCCTCCCATTCAGTAGATTGCCTTTTCATTTTTTTGGTGGTTTCCTTTACTATACAGAAGCTTTTTATTTTAATGTAGCCCCACTACATCATATTTTTGCTTATTTTTGCATATATTTTCTTTGCTTTCAGTTTCAAATCCAAAAAAAAAAAATGCCAAAACCAATGTCAAGGAGCTTACCATCTCTGTTTCCTTCTAGGAGTTATATTGTTAAAGATCTATGTTCAAGGCTTTAATCCATTTTGAGTTGGTTTTTGTGTATGGTATAAGATAATGGTTTGGTGTCATTCTTTTGCATGTGGCTGTACAGTTTTCCTAGCACCATTTATTAAAGAGATGATCCTTTCCCTACTGTATATTCTTGACTCCTTTGTTGTAAATTAATTGACTCTCTCTCTATGTATACATATAGGTTTATTTCTGGGCTTTCTATTCTGTCTCATTGATTTGTGTCTATTTTTGTATCGATACCAAACTGTTTTGATTGCTATAGCTTTGTAATATAGCTTGAAATCAGAAAGCGTGATGCCTCTTTGTTCTTCCTTCTCAAGATTGCTTTGGCTATTTAGGGTCATTTGTGATTCTGTGCAAATTTTTAGGATTCTTCTATTCTTCCCAAGAATATCGATGGAATTTTAATGGGCATTGCACTGAATCTGTAAATTGCTATGGGCAGTATGGACATTTTAACAATATTAATTCTTTGAATCCATGAGTATGAAATACCTTTCCATTTATTTGTGTCTTTAATACTTAATGTCTTCTTTTTTAATTTTTTTTAACGTTTATTTATTTTTGAGAGACATAGAGACAGAGCGTGAGCAGGGGAAGGGAAGAGAGAGAGGGAGTTACAGAATCCGAAGCAGGCTCCAGGCTCTGATGAGTTGTCAGCACAGAGCCTGACGTGGGGCTCGAACTCACAGACCGTGAGATCATGACCTGAGTTGAAGTCGGCCGCCCAACTGACCGAGCCACCCAGGCGCCCCAGTACTTAATGTCTTATAGTTTTCAGTGCACAGATCTTTTACCTCCTTAAATTTATTCCTAAGTATTTTATTCTTTTTGATTCAACTGTAAATAGGATTTTCTTAATTTCTCTAATAGTTTGTCGTTGGTTTATAGAAATGCAACTGAGCTTTGTATATTGATTTTCTATTCTGTAACTTTGCTAAATTTATTAGTTTTAATATTTATTTGGTGGAGTTCTTATGTATATATACGTATATATGTATACACACACATGTGTGAATACATATATATATGTATTCTGCAAATAGACAGTTTTACTTCTTCTGTTCTGATTTGGATGCCTTTCATTTTTCTTGTCCTGGATAGTATTTCCAGTACTATGTTGAATAAAAGTGGTGACAGTGAGTATTCTTGTCTTCTTTCTGATCTTGCAGTAAAAGCTTTCACTTTTCCACCACTGAATATGATGTTAGCTGTGGCCTTGTCACATATGATCTTTATTATGTAAGGCACATTCCCTCCGTTCCCACTTGGTTGTAATTTTTGTTTTGAACAGATAGTGAGTTTTGTCAAATGCTCTTTCTTCATCTATTGAGATGACAGATTTTTATTTTTCATTTGGTTAATATGATGAATCACATTGACTTGAATATTTACCACTTGATCCTAAGATCCTTTTAATGTACTATTTAATCTGGCTTGCTAATATTCTGTTGAGGATTTTTACATCTATGTTCAAAAGAAAATTTGGCCTATAATTTTCTTGTAGTGTCCTTGAAAAAAGAGTTAGGAAATTTTCTCTACTCTTTGATTTTTTGGAAGAATTTGAGAAGGATTGTATTAATTCTTTAAATGTTTAGTAGAACTCAGCAGTGAAGCCATCTGGTCTTAGACTTTCGTTTGTTGGGAGGTTTTTAGTGACCCAGTCTCCTTGCTAGTAACTGGTCTGTTTAGACTTTCTAGTTCTTCATGATTGTCTTGGTAGGTTGTATTTTTCCAGGAATTTATCTACTTCTAGATTCTCCAATCTTTTGGCATACAATTGTTAATAGTAGTCTTTTATGATTCTTTGTGTTTCTGTGGCATCAGTTACAATGTCTCTTCTTTGACTTGTGACTTTCAGTCTTTGTGAATCTGGCTAAAGGTTTGTCTATTTTGTTTATCTTTTTAAAAAATCATCTCTTAGTTTCCTTGATCTTTTTTATTGTGTCGTTAGTCTCTATTTCATTTATTTCTGCTCTGATCTTTATTTCCTTTCTTCTACTAATTTTGGGTTTCATGTGTCCCTTTTCTAGTTCCTTGAGGTATAAAGGTAGGTTGTTTGTTTGAGATTTTTTTGTTTCTTGAGAAGGAGCTTAGATGGCAGTGTAGGAGAACCCCAGGCTTGTCTCATCACTCGAACAGAGCTAGATAATTATCAAATCATTCTGAATACTCAAGAAATCGGCCTAAGAACTGATAGAACAAACTGCACAACTAGAGGGAGAGAAGAGGCCACTTTTGAGGAAGGTAGAAAGTGCAGAGACCTGGTTTGGGAGAGAAATGGAACCTGGGTGCTATGGAGAGGAAGGAGTCCTGGTTGTAGAGAAAGCCAAGAGAGAGTAGAGTGCACAAGGATAAGTATGAGGAGAACACTCAAAGCCATTGGTTGGGAAAATGAATGGGGCTGAATTTTGTGAGATTTTGCAACCAAGGGACTGAAAGACTGGAGTTTTAGAGGTCCATGGGCTTGGCTGGGGTAGAGACCTGAGGATGCAGCCCTGCTCCTAGAACAAAGGCAGGCAAACAACTCTGGGGCAGATTGCACGATGTGAGGATGACCTAAGGGGCACAGGGAGAGCCTGTTCCTTCCCTGTGGAGCACATCTGTGAACGGTGGCATTGCCTCTCTGGGGGTAAAAGACCTGGCCAGCCCCATTTCCTCCTCCCACCCCTTAGCATAGGTGCAAAGACACCTGCTAAAGGCCACTAACCAAATACTGGCTGTTTAGCCTGTGAGACAGGAAACCATCAAAGTCCTAGAGAACACAGGTAGTAATCCCTTTGATATCAGCCACAGCAACTTCTTACTAGATATGTCTTCTAAGGCAAGGAAAACAAAAGCAAAAATAAATTATTAGGACTTCATCAAGATAAAAAGCTTCTGCTCAGTGAAGGAAACCTTCAACTAAACTAGAAGGCAACCTTTGGAATGGGAGAACATATTTGCAAATGATCTATCTGATAAAGGGTTAATACTCAAAACCTATAATTAACTTATCAAACTCAACATCCCAGAAATACATAATCTAGTTAAAAAATGGGCAGGAGACATGAATAGATATTTTTCCAAAGAAGACATAAGATGGCAAACAGACACATGAAAAGATGCTCAACATCACTCATTATGAGGGAAATACAAATCAAAACTACAATGAGATATCATCTCACACCTGTCAGAATGGCTAAAATTAACAATATGGGAAACAACAGATGTTGGAAAGGATGTGAAAAAATGGGAACCTTCTTCCACTCTTGGTGAGAATATGAACTGGTGCAGCCACGCTGGAAGGCAGTATGGAGAGTCCCCAAAAAGTTAAGAATAGAACTACTCTACTATTCAGCAATGACACTATTAGGTATTTACTCAAAGGATACAAAAATACTAATTGGAACGGATACATGTACCCCAATGTTTAAAGCAGCATTGTTGACAATAGCCCAATTATGGACAGAGTTCAAATGTCCAGTCCTCTGAGTGATGAATGGAAAAGAGGAGGTGGTATGGATAGGAGCGCCTGGATGACTCAGTCCGTTAAGCATCCAACTTTGGCTCAGGTCATGATCTCCTGGTTTGTGAGTTTGAACCTGGCACTGGGCTCTGTGCTGACAGCTTAGAGCCTGGAGTCTGCTTCAGTTTGTGTGTGGGTCTCTCTCTGCCTCTCCCCTGATCATATTCTGACTCTCTCTCTCAAAAATAAATAAACATTTTAAAAATTAAGAAAAAAGAAGAGGTAGTATATGTATGTATAATGGAATATTACTCAGTCATTAAAAGAATGAAATCTTGCCATTTGCAATGACATGGATGGAGCTAGAGTGTATTATGTTAAGCAAAATAAGTCCACCAGGGAAAGACAAATACCGTATGATTTCATTCACATGTGGAATTTAAGAAACAAAACAGATGAACTTGGGGGTGGGTGGGGAAGAGAGATGAACCAGAAATAAACTCTTAACTATAGAGAACAAACTGAGGATTATGGGAGGAGAGGTGCACAGGGGTTGGGTTAAAAGGATGATGGGTATTAAGGAGAGCACTTGTGATGAGTGAGTACTGGGTGTTGTCTGTAAGTGATGAATCACTAGATTCTACATCTGAAACTAATGTTACACTATATGTTAACTGGAATTCAAATAAAAACTTGAAGAAAAAATCTAAAAATTCTTTCTGAGGAGGAGTTACGATGGCAGAAAAGTAGGGAGGCCCAGGGCTTCCTTGTCCCTCAAACACAGCTGTTTTGAGGTCAGAGTTCTTGGAATACCCAGGAAATAGATCTGTGGAGTGTCAGAAGGATCTCCACAGTTGGAGGGACACAGGTTGGAGGTGCATAGATATGATCTGAGGGAGAGAAAAGCAGTGGAGTTGCAGAAGGGAGAGAACTCTTTCTGTGGAGAGACAAAAGGGAAAGAAAGTGAGAGGGGTTGAAAAAGCATGGCATCAGGTTAGCACAAGAGGAAAATCTCTGTGGAATATAGATGGGGGAGCAGAAAACCTGATAGAGTCCACCAAAAAGTGCTAGAACTGATATGTGAATTCAGGAAAGTCGCGGGATATATAATCAATGTACAGAAAACAGTTGTATACAGAAATAAGTTGTATTTCTATACACCAATAATAAAGCAGCAGAAAGAGAAATCAAGGAATTGATACCATTTACAATAGCACCAAAACCCACAAGATACCTAGGAATAAATCTCACCAATCTGTATGCTGAAAACTATAGAAAGTTTATGAAAGAAATTGAAGAAGACCCAAAGAAATGGAAAAACATTCTATGTTCATGTATTAGAAGAAAAAATATTGTTAAAATATCAATACTACTTGAAGCAATCTACAGATTCAGTGTAATCCCTATCAAAATAACACCAGCATTCTTCACAGAGCTAGAACAAACAATCCTGAAATTTGTATGGAACCAGAAAAGATCCCAAATAGCCAAAGTAATGTTTTAAAAAGAAAACCAAAGCTGGAGGCATCACAATTCCAGACTTCAAGCTGTATTGCAAAGCCATAATCACCAAGACTATGTGTTACTGGCACAGAAACAGACACGCAGATCAATGGAACAGAATAGAGTACGCAGAGATGGATCCACAAATGTATGGCCAATTAATCTTCAACAAAGCAGGAAAGAGTATCCAGTGTAAGATAGAGAGTCTCTTCAGCAAATGGTGCTGGGAAAACTGGACAGAGACATGCGGAAGAATGAAGCTGGGCCACTTTCTTATACCATACATAAATATAAATTCAAAATGGATGAAAGACCTACATGTAAGACAGGAAACCATCAAAATCCTAGAGGAGAAAACAGGTAGTAACCTCTTTGACCTTGGCTGCAGCAACTTTTTATTATACATGTCTCTGGAGACTAGGGAAATAAGAGCAAAAATGAACTATTGGGACTTCAGCAAGATAAAAACTTCTGCACAGTGAAGTAAACAATCAACAAAACTAAAAGACAATGGAAGGAATGGGAGAAGATATTTGCAAATCAGATAAAGTGTTAGGACCCAAAACCTATAAAGAACTTATCAAACTCAATACCCAAAAAACAATGCAGAGAAGAAATGGGCAGAAGACATGAATAGACACTTTTCCAAAGACATACAGATGGCTAACAGACTCATGAAAAGATGCTCAATATCACTCATCATCAGGAAAATACAGATCAAAATCGCAATGAGATTCTACCTCATACCTGTCAGAATGGCTAAACTTAACAACTCAGGACACAATAGATGTTGGCAAGGATGCAAAGAAAAAGGAACACTTTTGCACTCTTGGTGGGAATGCAAACAGGTGCAGTCACTCTGGAAAAAAACAGTATGGAGGTTCCTCAAAATGCTAAAAATAGAACTACTCTATGACTCAACAATTACACTACTAGGTATTTTTCCAAAGGATATAAAAATGCTGATTTGAAGGTGAACATGCACCCCAATGTTTATAGCAGCACTATCAACAATAGCCAAATTATGGAAAGAGCCCAAATGTCCATCAACTGATGAATGGATAAAGAAGAGGTGGTGTGTATATATATATTCTGTATACTCCTCTGGTCTAACATATATATATATATAATGGATTATTCAGCAGTCAAAAAGAATGAAATCTTGACGTTTGCAACAATGTGGATGAAACTAGAGTATATTATGCTAAGTGAAATAAGTCAGAGAAAGACAAATATATGATTTCGCTCATGTGGAATTTTAAGAAACAGATGAACATAAGGAGGAAGGAAAAATAAGATAAAAATAGAGAGGGAGTCAAACCATAGGAGATTGTTTAATACAGAGAACAAACAGGGTTGCTGGAGGGGAGTGAGGGGGATGGGCTAAAAGGGTGATGAGCTTTAGGGAGCGCACTTGTTGGGATGGGCACTGGGTGTTATAGATAACGGATGAATCACCGGGTTCTATCCCTGAAACCAATATTACACTGTATGCTAACTAACTTGAATTTAAATAAATAAAAATTTAAAGAATCCTTTTTTCTTAATATGTGTTTATCTAAACTTCCCTTTTAACAACTGCTTTGACTTCATCCCATAAATTTTGGTATGTTGTATTTCCATTTTTATTTGTTTCAAGATATTTTTAATTTTCTCTTTTCATATTTTTTCTTTGACTCATTGGTTGTTCAATACCATGTTGCTTAATCTCCACATATTTATAAATTTTCCAGTTTTCTTGTAATTGATTTCTATTTTCATACCATTGTGGTCAGAAGAGAGGCTTGATATAATTTCAGTCTTCTTACATTGATTAAGCCTTGTTTTGTGGCCTAGCATGTGATCTGTTCTGAAGAATGTACCATGTGCGCTTGAAGAATATGTTTTCTGTTGTTTTGGATGGAATATTCTGTATACTCGTCTGGTCTAACACGTTGTTTACATCTAATGCTTTCTTGTTGATTTTCTGTACGGATAATCTATCCATTGATGTAAGTGGGGTATTTAAGTATACTAATTGTATTGCTATTTCTCCCATTAGATCTGTTAATAAGTACTTTATATATTTAGGTGCTTCTACATTGGGTCCGTATCTATTTAGAAATGTTGTATCTTGTTGGATTGAACACTTTAATCATTATACAATGACTTTTCTGTCTCATGACTTTTTTGACTTATAATCTATTTTACCTATTATAAGTATGGCTACCTTGGCTCTCTTTTGTTTACCGTTTGCATAAAATATCTTTTTCCATCTCTTCACTTTGAGTCTGATGTGTTCTTAAAATTAAAGTGAGTCTCTTGTAGGCAGTATATGATTATGCCTTGTTGTTTTTTATTAAATCCATTCAGCCATTGGAGAATTTAGTCTATTTACATTTAAATTACATTTAAATACATTATTGATAGGTATGGACTCATTGCCTTTTTGTTGATTGTTTTTGGTGATTTTATAATTGCTTTGTTCCTTCTCTTTTTTTGTGATTTGTTGCTTTTCTTGTGATACACCTAGATTTCTTACTCTTATATGTATTCACTGCAGGTTTTTGCTTTGTGGTTACCATGAATCTTCTATAAAATGTTATCTATTTAAGTTTCTTAAACCTTGTATTCTCTTCGAACACAAAATACTAGTTTTGGGTGTACAAACAGATTTATAGTGGTCTACTTTAAGTTGATAATAACAAGTTCAAATGCATTCTAAAGCTCTACATTTTTACTCTCCTCCCCATGTTTTATATTTGAGGTCATAGTTTACTTCTTATCTCATATCTATTAACAAATTATTGTTACAGTTTTTAGAACTTTTGTGTTTTAGCTTCAAACTGATTTATAAGTGATTTATTCACCTCCATTACATTTTGATTTTTCTCAATTTTACTATATATTTATCTTTAGCAGTGAGATTAATACTTACATGTGTTTCCCTATTACTAATTAGTACTTTTTTGTTTCAAGTCCCTTTAACAATTTTGGAAAGGTCAATAGTGATGATAAACTCCTCCAGCTTTTGCTTGTCTGGAAAACTCTCTGTTTCTATATCGATTCTGAAGGACAATTTTCCTGTGTAGAATATAGCATTTCACTCCATTCTCATCTGCAGATTTTCTGTTGAAACCCTGCCAGTTGTCTTATGGGGATTTCCTGGTATGTAACAAACTGTTTTTCTTTTGTTTTTCAGATTCTTCCTTGCCTTTGACAACTATGTGTCTTGGTATTGGTCTCTTTAGATTTATCTTATTTCACAGTTACTAGTTTTCCTGGATCTGGATGTCTTTATCATTTCCCACATTAGAGAATTTCTCAGACATTATGTCTTCAAATAAAAATTTTTCCTTCTCTCTTACTCTTCTCCTTCTCAAATCCTTATAATGTGAATATTGTTCCACTTGACGTTGACTCTTGTTCATTCGTTTTTTTTTTTTTCTTCTCTATTTGGATGAAATCTGCTTCGCTTTCAAATCCACTGATCCTTCCTTCCACTTTAGTCTGTTGTTGAACCTCTCTATTAAGTTTTCCTGTGAAGTTATTGTATTCTTCAGGTCTGTGACTTCTGTTTGCTACTTTCTCACGTATTTTGTCTCTCTGTTTAAATTCTCATTTTGTTCATGCATTCCTTACCTGACCTCAGTTGGTGAGCATCTTTATTACCATTATTTTGGACTCTATCAGGTAAGTCACTTTCCTTCATTAGATCTCTCTGGAGTTTTATCTTTGTTTGTTTGTTTGAAATATACTCCTGTTTCTTTAATTTCCTTGACTCTGTGTTGGTTTCTACACAAGAGATAAAACAGCCACCTCTCCCAGACTTGAAGAATGGTGTTATATAGCATATGAATCTTATGATTCACCCTGGCCAAAGCTCTTGGTGGTCTCTGAATCCTTTGTGATTGTCCAAGAGGGTTTTTCTTTTTGTTTTTCCTTAGTGGCTCTCATTAATTGAGAGTGTGCAAACATGCATTTCTACATGGGTATTTTCTCATTCATCCAATGTGTTGGGAGTCACTCAGGTAGTCTAGATTTCCTTCAGAGGGAATTGCTCCATGTGTAGTTGTAGATCCGTGGAGTCCATGGAAGGAGAATTCAGCAGCCTCCTATATTTCCATCTTGGACCAGAACTCAAAATAACAATAGATTTTAACATTAAAATGCCCTTATATCCTGACTGATGCTGAAGAAGCAAACTGACACCTTGCCCTAAGCCATATCAAGTCCCACATAAGAGTGGGGAGAGGAAAAAAAACACACTGTATCCTGAGATACAAGAAAGAAGTTAGTCTAGCTATCATCACCAAAAAGATGAAATCTTGAATTGCTAGATTACTTTTTTCTATCGTTTCTTAACAAAAAATTTTTAATCCCTGACTTTTGCAATACTGATGTTTGACATATCTGTTTGTGTTTTATATTCAGTGAGCCAGTTCTTCAAAATCTAAACTTCCTTTAAGGAGCTTGCAAATTGATAATCACTTTTTCTTAGTCCTTTTGTGTCTGAATCTTTCACAATGAGCTGTACATACAGTATGTGTTTTCTAAATCATATGTAAAAATCTATAATAAATAACTTCCTTCGAGGGGTTATATATTGAGTTAAATTATTTGGTTAAGAAAATTAAGACTTTTACTACTTTATATATTATGCAATGTTCTAACAGGGTTCTCTGGGTATTGTAGCTTGTACTTTCAATTTATTTTTTCTTCTTAAAATAACTTTTAATTTTAAATGTAAGCTCGAAATTCCTTCAGAGTTCCACCTCCATGTAGACAAAGAATGTTAACATTTTCTTTGAGTATTCCTCCACAGTTAGTCTAAACACTTTTTTTCATTAGGAGTGGAAGCACATTGACAGTATTTTGTGCATTTTTTTTTTTTTTAATTTCAGTGTCCTGGAGACCATTCCATACAGATCTATGTATTGTTTGTAATACAGAATAATGGTTTATAGAGGGACAAAGTTTCCATTTTAGGGCTATACAATAATTGATTAAACTATGTTCTTATTAGGCTTTCAATGTTTTACTATTTGAAAACAAACTTTAATGAGAATAGTAATACTTCTTTACACACATATGTGATTATATCTGTAGGATAAATTCTCAGAATTGAAATTTGTTGGCACAAGAATATGCATTTTAGATTTTGATTCCAAAATGACTTTCAAAAATGTTCAACCAATTACATTCCCTCCAACAGTGTATAAGAACTTCAGTCTTTCCACATCTTCACCGATATTTTGTTACACAATTCTTTGATATTTGTTGATCTAATTGGAAAAAACAGAGTTTTAGTATTTCCTTAATAATTATTGTTGGTTATCTTTTTATTTATCTTAAAGACAGATATTTCTTTATTTGGGAACTACCAATACTTTGTAAAAATAATTTTAGCGTGTTGTTCTTTATCTTATTTTTATGTCTGAGCACTTTGGACATTGTAGAAATTGGTCTTATCTGTCAAATTTACTGCAGAATGTCATTTTTCTATACTGATTTTTCATACATAATCAAATTTATCAGCCATCAGTTTTTTGTTTGTTTTGTTTTTATATGGGTACTGAGTTTTATGCTACCTTTAGCAAATATATCTTAACTCGAAGAACATTTAAAAAACATCTTTTTCCATTCTTTATTCTAGCCTTTTTACAGCTTCTCTCTATACATTTATATTTTGTCTAGGACTTATTTTGGTATAAAGACATTATTTTTCAGATGACTAGTGAGTTGTCCCCATAAGAGATTGAATGACCTACCTTTATCTCACTGATTTTAAATGTTACTTATTTACAACTATAAAATTTATATATGCATTTGGTCTCTTTCTGGATTTCTATTTTGTTCTACTGACTGAACTTTTCATATATAAGTACCAAAAATTGCATAATATATATGTACATATTATATGTATGAATTTTGTACCTAGCCATGCCACTGAATTCTAATGATGTGTTTATTAGGTTTTCAGTTGATTCTCTTGAGATTTCAGGTATAAAACTTATCCCCCGTAAGTATAATAATTTATCACATTTTTGGAATATATATATATATATATACATATATATATATACATAATATTTATTTTATCTATTTAATTGCATTTGCTAGTACTTTAAATGTAAGCTAAATATCTACAAATTGTAAATCTCAGCTTCTGGGTGTCTGAAAAAGCCAGTGTTCTCCTTCATTCTTAGATGATAGATCCCTATTTGACAACTACATTCCTCAGCATAGGTTGAGACATAATTGACATACATTAAAATTGCACATGTTTAAAATTGAAAAACACCATCTCTTTGAGTCGTCATAGTAAAAATAATGAATATATCCATCACCTCTCTCAGTTGCCTCATTCTTATTTGTAATCCCTTCATCCTGCGTCTCCCCATTAGCCCTATATACTCAACAACCGCTGATGTACTTTGTTACTGTATATTAGTATGCATTCCATGGACTTTTGTATAAGATAATAATACAGCTTATATTTGTTTTTGTCTTCTTTCACTCACCATGATTAGTCTGAGATTCCGCCATGCTGTTGTATGTATGAAGAGCTCATTTCTTTTTATTGCTGATGAGTATTCCACTATGTGGTTATGGCACAATTTGCTTAACATTCACTCATTGATGGATATTTGGGATGTTTCTAGTCATCATTTATTTTTTAAAGAAACTTAAAAACTAAGTAATTAGTCAGTTTTACTTACCCACATATTTACCATTTCCAGGGTTCTTCATTTCACTGTATATATCTAGAATTTTCTCTGTTGTTATTTCCCTTCTTCCAGAAAGACTTCTTGCAGTGTTTACTGTAGAGCTGAGTTTTTAGTGATGGATCTTTTCAGCTTTTTGTATGTCTTTTATTTCACCTTCATTTTTCAATGACACTTTGCCAAGTAGAGAATTCTAGACTGATTTTTTCAGCACTTTAAAAATGTTCCTCCACTGTCTTCTAGCTTGTAAGCCTGCTGTTATTCTTATATTTGTTCCTCTAGTTGTTAATAAATCTTTTCCCTCCTCTCTGGTTGTTTTTAAGAATTTCCATTGTGATGTACTTTTGGCATAATTTTCTTCATATTTCTTATGCTCGAAGTTCATTAAGCTCCTTGGATTTATAGATTTACAGTGTTCATCAAATCAGGAAGATTTTTGTCATGACTTATTCAAATATTTTTCCTGTCCCATCCTTTCTTTCCTCTTCTGGAATTCTTATTGTATATGTATTATGTAAGTCGAAGTGAAACACTAGATCACTTATTTTGGTCTTTTTATTCCTTCGTTTCATTTTGGAGAGTACATATTTGAGTTTAGTAATGTTTTCTTTTTCAGTGTCAATTCTGCTGTTCATCTCATCTAGTGTATATTTCATATAATCTCATATATTTTTCATTTCTAAAAGTTCAATTTGAGTCTTTTTGCTTTCTTCTTAACATGTTTGTGCTTTCTTCGATCTCTTTGAATATATGAAGTATATTTATAATAGCTGGTTTAATTCTGTTCTTCTGGGTCAGTTTCCATTAATTGATATTTTCTCTTCATCATGGGTTGTATTTTCCTGTTGATATGGTATCATTGCCTGGAAGCCAGACGTTGTGAATCTTATGTTATTAGGTATTATTCATTTCCTATTCTTCAGATATGCTTGAGCTTTGTTCCAGGGCACAATGATGTTTTTTAGAGACAATATAGTCTTTTGCTTCTTATTTTGGAAATAATATATAATCACACTAAGTTACCAATAACTATATAAGATAGTATATGGATATACTGTATTTACTTATAGATAAGTAAAATGAATGACAGTAATAATCTAAGGAATAAGAGGGAAAAATTAGGAATGCTTTGTTATTATAAGGTACTTCCACTACCCATGAATCTGTTTGTTATTTAAAGCTGGACTTGGATCAGTTATAAATGTATATTGCAAACTCTAGAGCAGCCACTAAATAAAAATAGAGTACTTAGATATAAATCTAAAAAGCTACAAAGAGAAGTAGAACTGATATGCTAAGAAGAGAGGAAAAGGAATCAAATAAAATTCTCAGTTTAAACTAAAAAAGAAAAAATATAAAAAGAAAATAGGGAAAAGAACAAGGGTAATGAATAGAAAACAGTAATTACCATGGTAGACACTAATCCAACTGTATAATCACTTTAAATGCGAATCATCTAAACTAAAAGAGATTATCAGAGTAGTTCAAAAAATAAGACCCAACTATTTATTGTCTACAAGAAACCCAATTTAAGTATAAATCCATATATAGATTAAAAGTAAAGAGATGGAGAAAGATACACTATGCTAACATTAATCAAAAGATTAATAGTAATATATATGTATGTAGTCACTTGCTTCAGGATAGTGGAGAACATGGTAAGACCAGTGAACCCCATAAGCATTGGCTTACTGCCATACTTCAGTTGCTATGACATGAATTCCTTGATGCTGTATGGATTACCATCATGGTGGATAAAGTATTCGGTAAGTCCATGGATGGTAGTTTTGGCAGAAGCATTGCATGCAATGAAGACAGATCCATATCCAGAATAATGGTTATTCCAGTAAGAATATCCTATCTATCTCTTCCATGATGAAAATGGTCCAATGTAACCAATCAGCCACCAGGCAACTGGCTGATCACCCAGGAAATGATGCCAAATTGGAGAAAGTGTTGGTTTCTGCTGCTGTTATACTGGGCACTCAGCAGTGACTGTAACCAGGTCAGCCTTGGGGAAAGTCCATGTTGCTGAACCCATGCATAACCCCTATCCCTACCACCATGGTTACTCTGTTCATGAGCCCATTAGGTGCTGACAGGGTCAAATGGGAAGGAGGCCAATTGGTAACCATAGAATGGGTCATTCTACCCACTTGCTTGTTAACGTTTTCCTCTGCTCAGGTTATCCTTTGGTGAGCATTCATATGGGACAAAGTTTCTTATATACTGCAATGGAATTTGAAATGAAAAACAGTAACGTTTACACTAGCACCCTCAAAAATAGAGTACTTAGATATAAATCTAATAAAGTATTTTTGAGATCTCTATGAGGAAACTATAAAACTATAAAAAAATACTGATAAAAGAAACTGAAGAATAAATTAAAAGATATTCCATGTTCATGGACAGGAGGACTCAGTATTGTCAAGATGTCAGTTCTTCCCAATTTGATCTATAGATTCAACAGTCTCAATCGAAATCCCAGCAGGTTATTTTGTAGATATTGACAAATTTATTATAAAGTTATAAAAAGAAACAAAAGACCCATAATAATATCTAAAGAGGAGAATAATGTCAAAGGACTGGTGCTGCTCAACTTAAAGACTTATTATAAAGCTAAAGTGATGAAGACAGTGTAGAATTGGTAACAAAATAGACAAAAAGATCAATGGGGAACAGAATGGAAAGCCCAGAAATATATCCACACAAATATGTAGTCAACTGATCTTTGACAAAGGAGCAAAGGCAGTACAATGGAGAAGAGTCAGTCTTCTCAACAAATGGTGCTAGAACACCTGGACACTCGCATTAAATGTCTAGACACAGACATTTCAACCTCAAAAAAAAAAAAAACAAAAACCTAAAAATAGATTATAGACCTAATCATAAAACTCAAAACAAGAAAACAATTAGAAGAAAACATGAAATTTAGATGACCTTGGGTTTGGTGATGACTTTCTAGATACAACATCATAGGCTTGATCCATGAAAGAAAAAATTGGTAAGTTGAACTTCACTAAAATTAGAAACTTCTGCTCTGTGAAAGGTACTATCAAGAGAACCAGAAGACATGACCCAGACTGGGAGAAAGCAATTGCAAAGGTTACATCTGATTAAGGACTGTTATCCAAAATACACACAAAAAAAACACTTAAAACTCAACAATAAGAAAATAAACAACCCAACTAAAAAATGGGCAAAGGATCTGGACAGATACTACACCAAAGAAGGTGGACAGATGGCAAATAAGTTTATGAAAATATTTAAAACTGCAAATTAAAACTACCACAAGAAACCACTATATACCTTGTAGAATAGCAAAATCTCAAACTTTGTCAATGCCAAATGCTAGAATGGATATGGAACAACAGGAACTCTGATTCATTGTTAAACAATACAAAAATACTAAAGTCACATGGAAGACAGTTTGTTAGTTTTCTAAAAAACTAAACATACTCCTATCATATGATTCAGCAATCATGCTCCTTGGTATTTACTCCCCAAAATGGAAAACTTAAGTCCATATAAAAACCAGCCCAAGAATATTTATGGCAGCTTCATTAATTGTCAAAACATGGAGGCAACCAAGATGTCCTTTAATACGTGAATGTATAAATCGTGGTATACCCAGATAATGAAAAATTCTAAAAAGAAATGAGCAATGAATCCATAAAAACAGAGGAACCTTAAATGCATATTACTTAATGAAGTCAATCTGAAAAGGCTACATACTGTATGATTTCAACTGTATGACAACATGGAAAAGGCAAACTATGAAGACAGTGAAAATATCAGTCATTGCCAGGGGTTGATGGGAGGAAGTGATGGATAGGCTGACACAGAAGAATTTAGAGCACAATTTTTTCTTTTTTAATAGAGCAAGCGAGCACAAGCTGGGGAGGTGCAGAGGAAGAGGGAGGGAGAGAATCTTAAAGCAGGCTCCATGCCCAGCACAGAGCCCAATGCAGGGCTTGATCTCACCACCATGAGGTCATGCCCTGAGCCAAAATCAAGAGTCAGACGCTTAACCAAATGAGCCACCCAGGCGTCCCTAGAACAGATTTTTTATATTATATGTTGTATTTTAATGATGGGTATGCTTAGTGTTTTGACCGATATGTAATGTCACATAAGCCCTAATGTAAACTATGAACTCTGGGTGACAATGATGTAATAACATAGGTTTGTCAATGATAACACACTCTGGTGTGTGTGTGGGGGGGTGTTAAAAGTGGGGGATGCTGTGAGTGTGTGGGCAAGGGGTATACAGAAACTAACTAGTGTTATTTTTTCATGTGTTTACTTGCCATCTATATGTCCTCTTTGGTAAAGAGTCTATTCAAGTATTGCCCATTTTTAAAAATGTTTTATTTTGGAATAATTTTAGAGGAATGTTGCAAAGATAATACATAAATTTCTCATATTCTTTCATCTTGGTACATTACTATTCACTAAATTCTAGACATTATTTGTATTTTACCGTTCTTTGAAATGTTTTTTTCCCCATTGTTGAGGTGAAACTGACAAAATATAGAAGTAATCATTTAAGACTGTGACATTTAGTACATTTACAGTTTCTGCAAACAGCACCACTATATAGTTCACAAACATTTGTATCACCACAGAGAATGGCATTGACTCATTAAGAATTTACTGCCCATTCTACTCTTTCTCAGTCATTGGTGACCATCAGTTTACTTTGTTTCCAGGGACTTAACCATTCTGGATATTTCATATAAATGAAATCATATAATTTGTGGCCCTTTACATCTGGCTTCTTTCAGTTCATACAATGTTTCCGAGATTCATCCATGTTGTGGCATGCATCAGTACTTTTTTAGTAAAGATTTTTAAATTGTGGTAAAATATATTTAACATAAAATTTACCATCTTAACCATTTTTAAGTGTATAGTTTAGTGGTAGTAAGTACATTCATATTGTTACCACCAGCCATATTTAGAATTCTTTTCATCTTGTAAAAACGAACTCATTATCCATTAAATAGTAATTCCTCATTTCCTCCTCTCCTAGCCCCTGGCAACCACCATTCTACTTTCTTTATCTATGTATTTGACTCTTGTGGGTACCTCATATAATTACAATCAAACAATTTTTTGTGCCTTTTTGTTACTAGTTTATTTTACTTCAAGATTCCTGAATGTTATGGCAAATGTCACAATATTCTTCCTTTTAAAATCTGAATATACTTCACTGTATGGATATACCATGTTTTGCTTACCCATTCACCCATAGATGGACACTTGGGTTGCTTCCACATTTTAGCTATTGTCAACAATGCTGTTATGAACATGTGTGTACAAGTATCTCTTCGAGACTCTGCTTTCAATTCTTTTCAATTCTCTGCTTTCAATCCATATCCAGAAATGGATTTGCTAGATAATACAATAATTTTAAATATTTTAATTTTTTGAGAAATCACCATAGTGTTTTCTATAGCTGCTGTATTTCACATTACCAACAGCAATGAACAAGGGTTCCAATTTCTCCACATCTTTGTTAACTTGTAAGTTTCTTTTGTCGTTGTTGTTGATGATGGTAAGCATCACCTATTAAGGGTGAGGTGGCATCCCATTGTGATTTTCATTTGCACTTCCCTACTGATTAGGGATGTTGAACATCTTTTCAATGTGTTTATTGTCCATCTTTATATGTTCTTTGGAGAAATGTCTAAGTCTCTTGCCTGTTTTTGAATTGAGTTGTTTGTTGTGGAACTGTAGTTCTCTGTATATTCTGGATAGTAACCCTTAGATGATTTGCAAATACCTTCTGTATAGTTTGTCTTTCACTTTCTTAATAAAATTCCTTGATGTGCAAAAGTTGTAAATTTTGATAAAGGCCAAATTACCAGTCTTTTTCTTTTCTTGCTTAAATATCAGTGTCTTAAGAAACTATTGCCAAATCCAAGGTCATGAAGATTTTTCCCTATGCTTTCTTCTAAAAGTTTTATAGTTTAGCTCTTTTTTTTTTTTAATGAATCTCTTAGTGGTTCTACTTTTTAAAATTTTTTTTAACATTTATTTATTTTTGGGAGACATAGAGATAGAGAGTGAGCAAGGGAGGGGCAGAGAGAGAGAGAGAGACACAGAATCCGAAGCAGGCTCCAGGCTCTGAGACATCAGCACAGAGCCCGACACGGGGCTCAAACTCACCACGAGATCATGACCTGAGCTGAAGTCAGGTGCTTAACTGACTGAGCCACCCAGGCGCCCCTAATTTAGCTCTTAAGGTCACTGATTCTATTTTTTGTATATGATGTGAGGTAATGGTCCACCTCCATTCTTTCACATGTCAATTTCTAGTTGTCTCAGTACAATTTGTTGAAGAGACTATTTTTTTTATCTCACAGAATTATCCTGGCAACTTGATGAAACTCAGTTTGTCACAGATGTATGGTTTTTATTTCTAGACTCTCGATTTTATTACATTGGTCTATATGTCTATCTTTATGCCAGTACAGACTGTTTTGATTACTATAGCTATACAGTAAGCTTTGATATTGGGGAAGTGTGAATCTTCCAACTCTTCCTTTTCAATTGGTTTGGCTATTCTCACTTCAGCATTTTCCACATGAATTTCAGGATAAACTTTTCCATCTTGCACAAAAGGCTATTGGTATTTTGGTAGGGTCTGCATTTAATCTGTTAGATTGCTATGGTGGTATTGATATTTAAATAATATTAAAGGGTTTCAATCCATGAACAAGTGATGTCTTTCCCTTATTTAGGTCTTAATTAATTTCTTTTAGCAATGTTTTGTAGTTTTCAATGTACAAGTCTTATATCTCTTTGATTAAATTTATTTCTAGGTATTTTATTCTTTTAGAGACTTATAAGAATTTACTAAATTGTTTTTAAAAATTTTCATTGCTCGTGTATAGAAACACAACTGATTTTTCAGGTTTATATTATGCCCTGCAACATTGCTGAATTCATTTATTCTAGTTCTTTTGTGGATTCTTTGGAATTTTCTATATACGGGATCATGCCATTTGTCAATAGGGATAGTTTTACTTCTTTTCCATTTTTAATGCCTTTTATTTATTGCCTGATTTCTCTGGCTAGAACTTCTAGTACAACATTGAATACAGGTGGTAAAAACAGGCATTCTTGTCTTGTTTTGGATCTTAAGGAGGAAAGTTTTTATTTTTCATAATTGAGTAGGATCTTGTCTGTCAGTTTTCCAGGAATGCCCTGTGATCATTTAAGGAAGTTCCCTTCCGATCCTAGTTTTCTGAATGTTTTTATCATGAAGGGATATTCAATTTTATGAAATGCTTTTTCAGTATCAATTGAGATGTATCTGTGTAATGTTTTTTTTTTTACTTTTATTCTATTAATGCTGCTTTTACATCTTTTATTTTCTTCTGTTGAACCATCCTTGCATTTCTAGGATAAATCCCACTTGGTCACGTACATAATCCTTTTAATAAATGCAATTGAATTCTGTTTGCTTATATGGTGCTGAATTTTTGTATGCACATTCATAAGGGATGTTGGTCTCGAATTTCATTGTGGTGTTGTCTACCTTTGAAATTAGGGTGATGTTGGTGTCGTAGAATGAATTAGGAAATATTCCCCTCTCTTCTAATTTTTTTGGAAGAGTTCGATAAGGATTGGTGTCAATTCTCTAAATATTTGGTAGAATTCACAAATGAAGTCATCTCATGGTGTACCTTACTTTGTCAGGAAGTTTTTGGGTACAGAATGAACGTCTTTACTTATGATAACTATGTTGAGATTTTCTTCTTGAGTCAGTTTTGAAAATTCATGTGTTTTTAGGAATTTCCCTATTTCATCTAGGTTATTTAATGTTGGTTTATAATTTTTCAAACTAATCTCTTACCCTCATTTCTGTAAGGTTGATAGTAATGTCCCATTTCCATTTTAACTATTTGCATTTTCTCTCCTTTTTTCATAGTCTAGGTAAAGATTTGTTCATTTGTTGATGTTTTCAAGGAACCAGCTTCTCGTTTTGTTGATTTATCATTTTACTATTCTCTATTTAGTTTGTCTTCTCTTTAATCTTTATTATTTCCTTACTTCTGCTAGCTTTGTGTTTAATTGGGTCTTCTTTTCCAGTTTCACGAAGTATAGAGTTGGGTTATTGATTTGAGATCTTGCTTCTTTTTAACATAGGCCTTACAGTTACAAATTTCCCTCTGAGCTATGTCTTTCTTGTAACCTATAAATTTTGCTTTTAACTTTAAAGCGTCTCAAAGTATTTCAAACTTCACTTGTGACTTCTTCTTTGTGACCCATTGGTTGTTTGTAAAGGTGCAGTTTAATTTCCAAATTTTATTAATTTCCCAATTTTACCGATTTCTAGTTTCATCCCATTGTGGTTAGAGAAAAAATTTGTATGATTTTATTCCTTATAAATTTATTAAGACTTGTTTGTGGTCTGAAATGTGTTCTATCCTTGAGAATGTTCCATGTGCTCTTGAGTATGTATTCTATTGTTATGTGGATTACTGTGTCTGTTAATGCTAGTTGATTTATAGTGTTACTTGAGTCCTCTATTTCGTTTGATCTCCAATCTAGATTTTCTATCCATTACTGAAAGCAGGCTATTGAATTCTTTAACTATTATTATATAACTATCTAATTCTCCTCCAATTCTGTCAATGTTTGCTTCATATATTTTGGACTCTGCTGTCTGGTACACATTTGTTTGCAATTGTTATATCTTACCAAAATGACCCTTTCATTCTTCCTTCTTGTAACAGTTTTTTTACTTAAGATCTACTTTGTCTGATGTTAACATTGCCATCCATACAAGCTCTCTTTTGGTTATTTATGCATGAAGTCTTTTTCCATCCTTTTAATTTCAACCGTTTTGTGTTTTTTGATGTAAAATGACTCTCTTGTAGATAATATAGAATTAGAATTATCTATTTTTAATCTATTCTGCCAATCTTTCTTTTAATGGTAAATTTAATCCATTTACATTTGAACCGATTACTGACAAGGAAGCACTTCTGCTATTTTTCTATATTTGTTTTCCAGAATATCTTTTGTTGTTCATGAATTGCCCCCATACTGCCTTCTATTATGTTTTATTAATTTCTTACCAGTATATCTCCTTCCATATTTCCTTTTCTGTATATTTTTTAGTTGTCAATTGTTATACTGATGATTACAAATTTATAACAATGTCTTTTGAATTGATTCCAACCTAGTTTCAACAGCATACAAAACTCGGTTTCTATAAATGTCCATCATCTGCTCTTATATTGTTGTTTCCATATCTTCATTACATGCACATTAAAGATTTTTAATTAGTTTTATATGTGTGATTCTTAAATCATGTAAGAAATAAAAGGATTTAAAAACCAAAACTATAATAATATTGGTTTTTATATCTACGTATGTAGTTACCTTTACCATTGTTCTTTATTTCTTTATATGTCTTCAAGTTCCTGTCAAATCTGCTTTCGTTTCAGCCTGTAGGATTCCCTTTAGTATTTCTTGTAGGGTGGATCTACTAGTGATGAAGTCTCTTTGCTTTTGCTTGTCTGGCAATGTCTTAAATTCTCTCTAATTTTTGAAGGAAAATTTTGCCATATATCTGGAATTCTTTTTGGACAGTTCCCCCCACCCCCCACCCCCTGAATTTTAAATACGACACCCCATTGTCTCTGGCCTCTTTAGTTTTTAATGTAGGTTTGGCTTTTAAACTTATCGAGAATTCTTTTTTTCTTAATGTTTGAAAATGTTTTATTTACTTTTGAGAGAGACAGAGTGTAAGCGGGGGAGAGGCAGAGAGAAAGGGAGACAGAGTCTGAAGTAGGCTCTGGGCTCTGAGCTGACAGCTCAAACCCATGAACCATAAGATCATGACCTGAGCTGAAGTTGGACACTTAACCGACTGAGCCACCCAGGGGCCCCTAAATTTATTGAGGATTTCTTATTCATAATGAGTCACTTCCCTCTTGCTGCTTTTAAGATCCTCTCTTTGTAAAGTCTGATTATAATGCACCCTAGTGTGAATCTCTTTGAGTTTATTATATTTGGAATTTAAAGGATTTCTTGAATGTGTAGCTTATGTCTTTCCTCAAGTTTGAGAAGTTTTCAGCTATTATTTCTTCAAATATTCTTTTCTCTCCCTTTTATCTTCTCTTCTTCTGGTATTCCCAAAATATGCTGGCATGTGGGATGATGTCTCACAAGTCCCTTAGTCTCTGTTCATTTTCCATTGTTTTCTTTTTGCTTCTTTGAATTGATAATTTTAATTGTGCTATCTTCAAGTTGGCCAGTTCCTCTGCCTACTCAAATCTGCTTTTGAACCTTTCTGGTGAATTTTTCATTTTGTAATTTTAGTTCCAGAATTTCTACGTGGTTCTTTTTTATAATGTCTGTTTCTTTTGATAGTTTTTATTTATTCATTGTTTTCCAAGCTTCCTTTTTATTTCAATTTTTTATTTAAATTCTATTTAGTTAACATACAGTGCTATATTAGTTTCAGGAGTAGAATTCAGTGATCCATCACTTACATACAGTACCTAGTGCTCATTATAACACGTAGTCCTCCTTAATATCCATTACCCATCGAGCCCTACCTACCTCCCTCTATCAACTCGTTCTCTATCTTCAAAAGTCTCTCATGGTTGGTTTCCCTCTCTCTTTTCCCCTCTCCCATATATTCATCTGTTTTGTTTCTTAAATTCTACATATAAGTGAAATCATATGATACCTGTCTTTCTCTGACTGACTTATTTTACTTACATAATACACTCTAGCTCCACCCACTTTGTTGCGAATGGCAAGATTTCATTCTTTTTGATCGCCAAGTAACATTCCATTGTACATATATACCACATCTTTTTTACCCATTCATCAGTCGATGAACATCTGGGGTGTTTCCATAATGTGGCTATTGTTAATAATGCTGCTATAAACATCAGGGTGCATGTGTCCCTTTGAATCAGCATTTTTGTATCCTTTGAGTAAATACCTAATAGTGCAATTGCTGGGTTGTAGGGTAGTCTACTTTTAGCTTTTTGAGGAATCTCCATACTGTTTTCCAGAGTCGCAGCACCAGTTTGTATTCCCACCAACAGTGCAAGAGGGTTCCCCTTTCTCTGCATCCTCACCAACACCTGTTTTTTCTTGTGTTCTTAATTTTAGCCATTCTGACAGGTTTGAGGTGATATCTCATCATTGTTTTGATTTGTATTTCTCTGATGAGTGATGTTGAGCATCTTTTCATGTTAGCCATCTATATGTCTTCTTTGGAAAAGACTCATGTCTTCTGCCAATTTTTTAAACTGGATTATTTGTTTTTTTGGGTGTTGAATTTGGTAAGTTCTTTACAGATTTTGGATACTAACCCTTTATCAGATATGTCATTTGAAAATATCTTCTCCCCTTCCATAGGCTGCCTTTTAGTTTTGTTGATTGTTTCCTTCGCTGTGCAGAAACTTTTTATCTTGATGAAGTCCCAATACTTCATTTTTGCTTTTGTTTCCCTTGACTCTGGTAATGTGTCTAATAAGGAGAGGTCAAAGAGGTTGCTGCCCATGTTCTTCTCTAGGTATTTATGATTTCCTGTTTCTATCCAAGATTCTTAATTGGTTTTTCATTTGTGCTTGCTATATAGTTTATTAATCTTCTAAAAATTTAGTTATTTTATATCACTCTTTGAGCATCCTAAAAAGGTCTTCCTAAAAAATATTTGTTATTCTTTTAATAAAATTAGTTTATAACTGAAATGTATTGTAAAATTTTTGCTGCCTTTCTTAGGATCCTGAATTTTATTCTCTAGTTTCCTTCTTTATTCTTGACTGTAGGAGTTTTATAGTTGCTGTCCACTAATTTCTAGATCCTTAGTCCACAATTTTCAGAGTTCTAGATAGATGATGTTACTAGAGATATGAAACAAAAATCTAGCTACTGATCTAGTTAGTCAGAAATGAGGCGCAAGGGTTAAAATCTTCCAAGTGGTAGGGGTTGTTTTTGTTTTCTATTTTTTATTTCTTATGTCATTGTGATTAAAGAATGTGGTTTGTAATATCCTATTATTAAGTATTGAGGTTTTCTTGTGGCTTTATAAGTTTAAATTTTGTAAATTTTTCAACAGGTACTTGAAAATACATTTTTAAAGTATAAAATTAAAGATATATTAAATAAGTCTCCCATGTAAATTATATTTCTTTTTTCCTCAGTGATATGTCTTATTTTTTATTTTATTGAGTTGTCATTATTAAGATATCTCATTGCATTTCTATTTCTTATTTATTTCTTATAGTTTTTGATGTACAATTGTTAATCCAACATTACTTGGTTTATTAAAAATTTTAAAACAATTTCGTTGTCAATGTACATTTCATCACTATTAATATAAGCATTTTTCTAACTTAATGTATTTTGCCTTGTCCTCAACTTGGTTATTAGCATAAATCCTGTTTTATTTTTGCCAGAGTTGTTTAATATATCCTACCACTAACCTTTGAACCACTTTGTTTTAGATGTTTCTCTTGTTTGATTTTGTTATGTTATACATGCTGAAAGCTTTTTTCTTATAAAAAAACAATTATTTTACTACGTTTATTAACATGAAAGACATTTCATTCTAGTTCTGTTTAAAAAAAACATTAATTGTTTTACTTAATTGTTCAAGAGACAATTTACATACCAACTCCTCTTCCCCATTAAGTTAATGCAATAGTTTTCCATAACGAACTGCTTAAAAGAAGCTTTGATCAAGAATGGAATAAAACAGCAAAAAAGTAAACAATTTAAAAGATTGTTGTTTTAAACATTCAATACTTTTGCCAATGATATTCCAACAAAATGCATAAATGATACTGCATGATACATGTTTTCAGTGTTTCCTTATGGTTAGTTCCTCACTATCATGTAAATGACAGAGCTGCAGTCAGTTGTTTGCCATAATAGGTCAAAGAGGTTCACTCAGCTTCAAATTATTTGAAGACCTTGGATAGAAGACTCTAAGGTTTTGAAATCACAAACTGTCATGGTTCCATTAATTCCTGTAGGGCAAAATTTCCAGTAATCTTGCTTGTCCTCATGAGTAATGCTATCCATTCTGGTGCAGCATCTCTGAGACTGTGTTGTAGTCCTCATTGTGATTTTCTTGTTCATGTTGTGGAAATAATCTATAGCTAACATGTATTGGATGTTTTGTTTTGGAATGTCTAATCTGGAGATTAAAGTCAAGGAGTCATGGTCATCTTAGTTAAAAGAAAAACAAAACTGGATAGTAGTCATGGCCAGCAGCTAAAACAATGCTGTTCTCTGAGACAATACATTCAGAAGTGACAGACACTGTTTTCAGATGAAACCTGAACACTGGTGGAGGCATCAGCAATAGACGTATTGTGTGCTAGGCCACACAGCTCCCACTAACAGAGAATTTGAAGCCGGGACCCAGCCCCCAGTACCACTGAACTCTGACATCAGCTAACCAAAATGTATCTTACTGCTCTATGGCATACTGGTTGGTTTTCATTCATTTCTTTAATGTATGCAGAAGCACTCTGCATTTGAAGTCACATAATCTTGATGCCAGCAAAACATTGTTGAGATGCCAATCCAAACTGAGGACCATTGAATGAATTAGCTTCTAATATGTTTGCTTACTCATTTGCCATTTTCATACTCAAGTAATAAACAGAAATGAATTGTGCTTCACTATCCACAGCATATTTGTTCTCTACAGGAGACCACTTCACAAAAATAGCAGCACAATTAATTCACCAGGGTTAGTTTCCAGACACCATCTTTCTCACTCCTGCAAATGATAATGTAGTCACTTTTGAAACACCAGTAAGCATCTGTGATGCATGTTTTGTGCTCCTGGAGTTCACGAGGTTTTACCCACTGGCTCCCATTCTTCCTGTAGTTGTAAACTTTGTGGTTAGTGTGGCTAAGGACAATCTGAGTATGATCACTATTCCAGTCATGGCAAGTGGGTGGCTCTAGTAAAGATAATATTCTTGGTGTTTTCAAAAGGTAGAAAGCTAGGGTCAGGGCAGTCCTGAGAGTCTCAAAATGGAGAATCAGAAGTCACTGGTCTCAAAATGGAGAATTAGTAGAACAGACTCTGTTCTATTCTGTCACTTTTATAGTGGGTTGTATCTTCTTTTTCTTCCGCTTTTTCTTTTACTATATGGTCTGTATTTTCTTATTTATCTTTATATGTATTATCCTTTGCCTAATTTTTTTACATTTCAGGATATTTTACCTTTTTTTCTAGTGGTTATCTTGAAGATGTATTCTTCTTCTTAAATTGTCATCTATGCATAATAACAACTTATTTCCCCTTACGAAAAGTGAATTTAGTATAATACTTCTTCCTGTACTTGTCTTTGTTTTCATATTACCACCAGTGAACCATGAAATTTACCTATAGAATTCTTTTGTTGACAACTCTAACCTCCTCTCTACATTCCATCTCTCAATTTTAAAATTACACTATTTCTATATTGTCATGAATTTTAAGTTTTCATTCTACTTTATAATCATATTTGCTACTGTTGTTTGTAGCTTTACACTTAACATAAATCGCTATAGTTCTTTGAGCATGGCCTCTCTCTGCATCTTTTCATTGGCTGGAGATCATCTTGTAGCAGATATTTTTTATGGGTTTATGGGGGCCTGCATTTCATTTATAGTATTCTATGGTGCATATACAACAATATATTCATAATATTATTAGCTAGTCCTTGGATTATGTACATTCAAGGCTTGAATTCTATAAGGATCATTTTTAGTTTTTTTTAATTTTAATTTTAATTTTTTAATTTTTTTAATGTTTATTCTTGAGAGAGAGAGAGGGACAGAGTGCAAGCAGAGGAGGTGCACAGACAGAAGGAGACACAAAATCTGAAGCAGGCTCCAGGATCCGAGCTGTTAGCACAGAGCCTGACTCAGTTTGAACCCATGGACCACAAGATCATGAACGGAATTGGATGCTCAACCGACCGAGTTACCCAGGCGTCTCCATTTTTAGTTTTAAAAAAATGTTTATTTATTTTGAGAGAGAGAAGGAGAGTGAGAGTGGGGGAGGGGTAGAGAGAGAGAGGGAGAGAGAGAATCTCAAGCACACTCTGTGCTGTGAACGCAGAGCCTGACACAGGGCTCGATGTCACAAACTATGAGATCATGACCTGAGCCATTATCAAGAGTACGATGCTTAACTGATCAAGCCACCCGGGCACCCCCATTTTTAGGTTTTTAATTCAAATAGGAAAGAGAAAGGTCAATTTTTTGTTAAAAATGAGAAACAAGATAGTTTTTCATTAAATGTAAAAATGTTAGGTATAAAGCAATTAGCCATGAATCTGGCAAATATTTCATAAAATGCTAGCTACTTAAGGGTTCTAACTGCAAAAATATCCAAAGTAGAGGTTTTTACTGATCTTATTATTTGTTACCATTATACTGTCCTTTAGTTAAGGATTATTGTAACAAAGAAGTTACATTAGTATCTACAGCTCTCCAACACATCACTTTTCCTTTTGTCTTCACTAAATAGCTCATATGCACAATCACTAACACTAATATAGATAAATGTTATTAATTTCTAATTGCTCACTGAATGGTTAGCATGGATATCCCTGTTGCAACTCTAACTCATTCTCCTTTCCTTTCAAACCAGGCATTGTCCATGAGAGCTATTCTCAACATTTTGTAGTCATTCTTGACTGCTTCTATTTCCTATGCATTACCAACCTTGTTTTACCCATTGTTTGTAATCCCATCAGTTATAAACTTTCCCATGGTGACTGCTTCTCTCTTCATTTTCTTTGTTGTTCTAGTTTAGGCCCTCCTTTGGCCTACTACAATAGCTTCTTAAACATGTTATTCCTTCACTAATTGATTATATACTACTGGAAAATAATCTTCCTAAAGCATGTTATAAGCAACCTAGGTATATTTTAAAATCAAGGTTTATGTGGAAGAATGTACATTTATATAGACATTTATCCTTGTTCAGAACACTAATGATTTTTTTCCTAGAAATTTAATTTTTAATGAAATTACATTGACAACATACTTAGAAGTAGAAATTTAAAGAAGTTTTATTGTGAATCCTTTTAAATGCAAAAAGTCTTTTAGTAAAGTGACAAGCACTTGACAAATTTATATGAGTTTCCATAATTCATCTTTGCTTAAAGTATGTGAGAGAATAGTGAGAATGAAGCTACTGGGAGGGAGATAACTGGAAACCTTGAGAGACTAACATTTGTATAAATTGTTTATTATTAATGCTTATTGATAGTAACTATGCTAACTGCTCTCCAGATTAGAATTTTAGCCAAGAGCTTTCTTTGCTATTACTAATAAATACAGAAGTGGGTTGGGAAGCATCTGTCTTCATTTGTAAAGTGGGAACAATATCAACTACCTTGTCTTGGGTAATATGTCCAAATCATAAAGTATCTGACACTGTAGAAAGTCAATAAATGGAACTATAATGTTGATTCTTCTTTTGATGTCAATTACAATACTACTTCATAACAATTTCTTTAATATGGAACTAATAGTAATACCTAATATGTTAGTGCTTGCATTTAAAAAACACAGATTAATTGAATTCATATAAGATTATATGTAATTAGATTTTAAATGTAATAAACTATTTGTTGTCTAGCAGTTATTTAATTTAGATCAATGAGCTGAGCTATGTGAATATGCTCTAGATAATCAAGTAAAATAATGTATGTGTAGCAGCTTTGTAAGCTCTAAAACATAATGCAGAGACTAATTATTGTATTTTGTTATTTTACCCATGACATTAGTAGGACTTAATGGTATGGCTTTAACTTAGAATGAAGGAGATAAAAATAAAGGTAATTAAATTAAAAAAAAAAAAAAACAAAAGCAAAAAACCTATGCCAGAACAAGCTGATAAAAGTTCAGAAGGAAAAATTTGTGAAGGCCTATTTAATTAAGCCTTATTTATTTCAGAGTTTAAATGATGAATAAGGCTGTAACCACCACAAAAACATAAACTAAATATGAATCACATTTTCTGTACCTTTTCTAAAAGAAAAGAAAAGCCAGGGCTCCATTTTTTTATGTATCGGATATTTTTTTGTTGTTATTAAATAGCATTAACTCTAAATAATATTAATATACAGAATAGGGAAAATAATTCCAAGAAAAAATGATGCTCCTTTACGTGATTACTTTCACAAAGGGTAGAGTTCATATGCATGATTATTAGAGGTTCAAAAATATTTTCATGCTAAAAAGAAATGAAACATTATATTGGTGTGTAATTATTTATAAAACTTAATTTTGTCAAATGATTGTTAAACAAAATGTTGAATGCTGCCAACAGAACTGTATGGTGATTTTTAAGAAAGCCTTTTGGAAATTCAGCAGACACTGCCATCTAGGAAACTTGTTATTCATGGACTGGTTGGTAAAAGTGTTCAGCCAAATGAATCTAAGGAAACTTAAAACTGTTGGCATACCGTACCAAGATCAGACTTAAGATCTATTGGCAGACTTAACTTTCTTGATCCTTTAACTGAAACAACAAAAAAGGAAAAAGGCAGTTTTTTATTATATAAAATTAAAGAGGAGCATGGGGGAACAGTATGTCTTGCATTATAATTATTAAATCTTAATGAGTGTTATATTTAGTGAGCATGTATAGAGGCAGAAATACTGTTTGATGTTAGTTTGTTATCATTTAGTATAATTATTTAATATGTGAACAGAAACATGCAAACATGTTCTTATAGTAAATAATTCAGTGTATCTTTGCATCTTTTTTTTCACATGTGGCATTAGAAGTGATTTTTTTTGCTTAATTTGGGAAGAATCAAAAATCCATGTTGGATAAATCTAATAGGCAAAGAAATATTGCAACAAATGTATGAGTTCCTATCATATATAACTGATAAGAGTAAAAACAGATGGTAAAACCTGTCAACATTTTTTTGAAATAGAAAATTCTATTTTATAGACATCTATATGATATAGTTAAGGAAACTTTGCCATGGTAGTGGCAGATGTAATGACTTCAATATTGAATACTACAGTGTTAAATTCGATAGATAAGAAAATTTTGAAAATAAAACAACATTTAAAAATTATATTATAAATCGAGCTATCAGAAAATGTTTGAATAAACCAAGAAAACACCTATAATTTATTTAAAAACTTTCATTATTCGTTAATAAAATATTTACACTGAGTATCTCAAAATATTTAATTAGAATGCATGTTATCATAAAAAGAAATCATGTTAGACATCTTTTCTGTCACTTAATACTTTGGTTGATGTCATCAATTAAACTATACCTTCTAATGAGTGATTTTTCTTTACAAATAGGAAAGTTATTTTTTATTTGTTTTTGAAGTTTATTCATTTTGAGAAAGAGTGCATGCACGAATGGGGGAGGGGCAGAGAAAGAGAGAGAATGAGAGAGAATCCCAAGCAGGCTCTGCAATGCCTGCACAGAGCCTGACATGGGGCTCTAACCCACAAATGATGAGATCATGACTTGAGCCAAAACCAAGAGTCTGATGCTCAACGGACTGAGCCACCCAAGTGCCAAAGGAAGTTATTTTAAAATAAAGATGCAGGATGATGAAGTAGAAAGAATACTCCATTGAAAACCAGAAAACCTGGCTCACAAATTTCAAACCTGTAAGTTTGAAAAAAAATCCCTTCATTAATGTGTAGCTTCATCTTATCTGTCAAAGAAATAACATTCTGAATATGACCTTTAATGTTTCTGCTAGAATATGATCAGAATACATTTTATAGTAGGTTTTAGAAAATCTAAATATAATATAAACTTACATATATTTTTATGTGTCCTGAAATATTACTTATCTCTTGATTTTTTCAACCAACCATTTAAAAATTAAAACCCCATTCTTATTTCATAGGTCATACCAAAGTAGGTGGCAAGCGGGATTTGGCCTGTAGGCTGTGGTTTGCTAACTACTATGTGCCATGCTGAACTACTTGTAAAAGGAAACCTAAGTATTATCCTTCTAATAAAAATAATAGCAGCAGGCAATTGTTGCAAGAAAAGACATTAAAAATAATTCTATTAAGATTAAGGGGCAGTGACTCCTGGGGGCCTCAGTCCATTGAGCAACTAATTCTTGATTTCTACTCAGGTAATGATCCCAGGGTCATGGAATCCAACCGGGCTCTGCGCTGAGCAGGGAGCATGCTTGGGATTCTCTCTCTTTTCCTCTGCCCTTCCCCAATTGTGCACATGTGCTCTCTCACTCTCTTAAAAAAAAAAAAAAAAAGATTAAGGGGCAATCAGTAAATCAAATTTTAGTAATTTGGGTTTAGAATTAGCACAAACAAATATTTATTTATGTTAAAATATGGCAAACTAAATATATGTAATATGCTTCAGAAGAGATTGCAAATATATTTTGTAAATTCATAGTTCAGACGAAGTGAAGGAATGGGGTGTGTTCACTATTTAGAATAATCTTTCATTTAATTTTTTTAATAACTAATAATGTAAGGATTTATTTCATAATTTATTTGAACTGTTTCTATTTTATTGCTAAATAGGGTATTTCAACATAGTTATGTAGTATTAATTGCTTTAAATTAATTACAACGATGTTTTCAAAAGTCAAACAGTCCCTGCTTATTGGTCATGGCCCAGATGCATACAGCAGGACAATGGCCCCAATGTCACATGCCTTCCCACTTCCCATTCTTTTTGATGGAAAGTTCACCTCATATATTCTAGTATCTAACTTACTCTGGCTTCCAAATCTGCTCCATGTTTTTAGATTCCCCCCTCCATTTTAATGTCTGTGTTTTTTGTTTCCTGTAGAAATCCTGAAAACTGAGGTCCCCTCACAAACCTCAATTTCAATAATATAACTGAAGGAGTGAAAGGGAATGGTTTGATGGTGGGATTAATTAGGGAAGTTTAATAACAATGCTAATAATTATTCATGCACAGAATGATTCTCTTCACTTGCCCAAAGAAACTTTTTTTTCGAGGGGGGGTGCTTTTCGTGTGCAGACAATTAGAAAACTCTTACTTATCCTTCAAGACAGCTCAGAAATCACCTCCTTTTTGAATGCGGCCTCAAACTTAAGGTTTCATCCGATGCCGTTATCTTTACTTTCATAGCACCTTGTGCACATTTCCTTTATAACACTTAACGCATTTTATTACACTTGATTTTTCTTATGCTACTATCCGTTAACATCCTGAAACTGAGTTCTCCAAAGGTGGAGGGTATATTCCCAATACCTAACAAATTATTGACATAGAGTAGGTGTACAGTAAGTGTTTGCTGAATAAATGTGGAAAAAAAGCCAGTAAAGTTAGAAAATAGAGAGCAAAGAATTACTCTGAAGAGGGCTAAGCAATGAGAGAAAGTATGTTCAAGTGTTAGATAAATATGTTACACATGAACATTTGAGGAATTGGGGTTGGAAGATGAATAAGGCAAGAGGTAGTGACAGGCCTTTAGTCTTGCAAATGTATAGAATGAGAACAATTTGTATTAACCTTTGCAATGTTCCCCCGGGAATGTGACTCTCTGAATTGCTTCATTTTTACTGTTCTCTAAGCTAAAGCATATGCACCACGGAGAAAATGGTTAATAGAAATTTCTCACAAGTCACTGGCTTAGCACATTGCACAAAAAAGAGAGAAAGAGAATCTTGGCTCAGAGGAATCTTAGGGGTCATCTAGTCCAATACCCTGTTCAATGAAAGTATTTCTCCTACAACATTCTTGATATCCTATCTGTTTGAATAGTTCTGATAGAAACCTTTAAAGCTATAAAAAAGTCCAATTTTGGGTTGCTATATTGCTACAAAATTTCCTTCTATGTGAGCTCAAACTACTTTCCTTTATCATTTATAATTTGTCCCAGTTCTGGCCTCTGGAGCAATAAAGCTTAAATGATTCTTGCTGTCACATGCTGGAGCTTAAAGCCTCTGCAGAGACTTAGGGGCCATCTCCAGCTACTCTGAACAGATCAGTAGGAATTTTTATTTTAAGATGGTGATACTAATGCAAAGAGGTTAGGAGATCACATTTTGAGAAATAACATTTCATGGTTTTATGAACTTTAACTAACCTATGGTACTTTCATTCAGGAACCTTCCACAAGAAGTATTTCCTGAGATGAACCCTAGATTTTTCATATGAGACACCATTTGTCCTAGTTGTTAAATTAGATGTAGATACAGTTACAGATAGATATATAGATAGAGTTAACACTTTTATGATCTTTTTAAATTGATTATTATATTCATTTTTAAGTTAACAGGTGCTTTTTGGTTCCTTTGAGTTAAGCAAAAAAAAATTTCATCATATCTATTTTTGATCTTACATTTTCTAAATCTGAACAGAAGGTGGTAGTGATAAGGACAGTAAAACCCCTGTTAGAAGAGGTCAGATGCTCTTGGGTTTTTTCCCCTCTATAAAGCGACATAAAGACTTTCACTTTTCTCCTAGGCAGGTTTCCCGTTTTTTGATGAAATGAAGCCCAGTGATTCAGAACACAAGAGAGCCGGATTCATAAAATGACTCAACCATTTGCCAGGTGAGTGAGTGAAGCTGGGGTAGTAGTTACTTAATCTCAGGAAGAGTATGTTTCCCTCTCTCTGTAAAATGGGAATAATAATAGTCCCTACTTCATAGAGATCTCATCAAATACGTGTAATGCACTTAGCATGGTATGGTATCTAATAAGAATTCAGTGTTTGCTGGGGCACCTGGGTAGCTCAGTCTGATTTATTATTATCTTAGTTCCGTTATATTCTGGACAAATTGTCAGGAAATTCTTGTCACTTTAACATATTATGGCATACACTTTTGAAAAAAAAGAAAACCAGAAAATTCATGAATGTACACTAAAAAAGTGAATTTTATCCTATATAAATTATATCTCAATAAAACTGAATTTAAAAAATTCATAGAAAAGCATCCCCACAGATGGGGTTATTCACTCACCTAATCACATCTATCACCTCTGACTTACCTAGAAAATATCAGGTAGGATGGCATAAAAGACCAGAAATGATACAAATGAATGAAATAATTGACTGATGGCAAAATACATAGTAACATATATAAATTCAGCCCTAAAAGTCAGGAGATGGCCAACCCTAAACAGAACCAGATTATAAACCTTTGAAGACTATTTATCTCTATTCTAGAATTTCTGCCTCCAGGCTCAGTTACAGTAATGAGGTAGGGTAGTCTAGAAGCTTATCGTAGCTTATGCCAGAATGAGGTCATATGTTCAGGCCTAAATAAGAACAGAACTTCAGGTACTACAATACTATTTTAACTGGGGGCTTCATGTATCTTTGGTGTAGCAGATCCTTCAATCACCTGTTATATTCACATGCTTATTTCCTAACTTCTAATTCAAGTCAAAGTCAATGGAAAGTGCAGCCTGACTCATCAGACATATGTTGTATTGGCCTCAAACAACTCTCAGAATAAACTCCTAACTATAGAGAACAAACTGATAGTTACCAAAGGAAAGGTGGGTGGGCTGGTGGGGGGGGGGCGGGTAAAATAGGTGATGGGGTTTAAGAAATAGACTTGTGATGAGCATAAGTGTGGCATGGGAGTGCTGAATCACTATATTGTACACCTGAAAATAATATTACACTGTATATTAACTGGAATTTAAATAAAAACTTGAAAAAAATAACACATAAAAAAACCTCTTAGGTCCTTAATTTCACAGCTGAATCAAAAATTTTGGAACAAAATAAACCCTGAATCAGTCTGAATGTGGCTCACTACTTTAATGGGAAATACAGAGATAGGCTAGAAATTTCTAATTGAAAGCTTTTGATTAGTTGTTTCTTGATTAGAAACAACTGGATTGACCTTTTGATTTCCAATGAAAGATTTCTATTTGATAACCTGGCTAAAGTTACCATGGTAGGAAATTACGGGTAAGTTCAAATTTCTCTGACTCCAAAGCTATGCCCTTTCCAGTAAGCAACACAATATGTATGATATATATGATACAGAAGATACCACTTGTGTGGCCTAGATGTCTTCTGCAAAATACATAAATCTAATAAATTAAAAGTTGTTTAGATTGAAATGTTTATAAAGGTTATCTATGTATTGATTCATTCACTGACCAGTTGGAACAAAGTAATGAATTTCATTTGTCTGTATCTTCCCTAAGCCAGAAACTAAGATAGAACAAAAATACCTCCTCTGTATATAGGTACAGTTCAAACACAGATGCACAATTTTGGAGTCACTATGCCATGGTAGAGCCTAGAAAGGCCTACATGCCTTATATTACTGCCCTTTCCCTTTTTATGAAGTTGCTAAGATATATCCAGGCAAATAAGTATGTTTATTAGAATTTGCCCCAGCATAAAAAAAAATGTTTAATGTCATGACTCCACTTTTCTTACTATATTAAAATATATATCCTATTTCTATCTAGACAGTGTTAATGAATAAGTAACTTGTTATTGTATGAATGAGAGTTAAAGGATTAGGAAACTTTATTTCTGTTCTTATCTACCTTGAATTATAAATTCCCAGAGAGAACTAGTTTCTTCAACATACTTTTTTTAAAAGCACATAATAGGAGGACAAATAATTTGGGAACTTGAAGTCTGAAGATTTGGGTTGGTTTAGACTAAGTCATTTATTATTAGGGTAATCTTGAGCAAGTTATGAAATTTTTCCTTAGTCATAATTTCCCCATCCATGTAAAGTGAGAACATTACCAACCTTATAGAGTTGCCGTAGGATTGAATAAGATAATCTACATGAAAAATACTTTGCTTGCTTTAAAATACTGTACCAACAGTGATTACAATTTTTAGCAAACAAGTCTTGATAAATTTAAATCTGGTGATTATTCATCAATTTTAGGACTATAAAACTAAAAACAATTTTTGTATCTTGTTTTTCCTAGAACTTAAATGGTAAACTATATTTCTGATGTTTCATGCAAAGTGTATTTCTTAAGTTCTTTTGAATTTCTTTGTTAAAACATTCTCTTCGTAGCAATTTTGTCACTGCTTGGCTATCTTTTAATTTCAATTGTGATTAGTTTTTTGCAATTCTTGTATTTCTTTTTCTCATTTTATTAATGAAACTGGGAAACAGCATAGAGTTTACAACCAAATGTAACCAACTAGAACTCCAGCTCTACTTACTTATATACTCTGACTGGCAGTTTTCTCCTCAGAAAAAGGCCTATCACAGCGGTGTTATATTACATAAGAAAAAAAGGAATTACTGTTGGGAAAATTATAAGTTACAAATATTTTTAGGCTCATTGGTTAACTTATTTGGAGTCTAGAATATTGGTAATTTATTCTTCTTAAAGTTGCAAATCTGTTCACAACCATTTTGTAATGAATGCCTAATTTAAGGAAGCTGTACAACTTGTGTTTGATTTTGATTTGGTCTCTCTGAGCAGTATCAAATATTCAATGGCTCCGCATAAAACAGATTATAAGACCTTACTTTCTGCTCACTATTTCTGAGAGAACATTGCCCCTTTGAGGCAATTCTTTGGTGGAGTTTTAGTGATCATCATGGTAGCTTCCGATCATAGAAAATACGTAATTATATTATGAAGAATTAGGAGAAATTTTACAAAACCACTCTATTTTTTGGCTCTTAAGTTTCCCTGAATAAATCTGTTTCTCCCCTCATATTTTTTATAGGTATAATAAAAGTATTCAGGTTTAAAGCAGAAAAATAACACTATCAAAATTGTATAGATTTCAAAATCTTTCACAAAAGCCTTAGCAATTCCTGCTTTATATCTTATGAAGTTAGTGTCAATGGTTTTATTACTTGAGGGAAATTTGTCTTCATTCACCATGGAGGACCCTGTATTTTCAGCACAATAAGAAAAAAGCTTTTGAGACAAATAGTGAAGTCCAGAAAATTGTAGAGATATTAAAAACTTGTTTGTTCACAAAAGAGATTTTCACTTTCACCTGGCAAGTGATGTACTTGATTCCTCTGTCTCACAGCTGGTATTTCATTCCTATAAAAGCCTGGTGCTGCCTCAGGAGTTCTGGTAGCAAGTCCTAAAGGAAGTGAATAAAAACTATTGGCATATAATTTCTTAGCCCAGGTGACCCGGAACTTTTACCTAAGTGGCAAATTTCATGATAACTATCTGGAAGGGTCTCTATTTGTGCCTTTATCTGAGTATTTTGGCACTGCCCCAACAGAGGACTATTTGGAAGAAAGAAGCTTTCTTCTTTGTAGGATGTATTGGGGTTCTAGAAATGTAGAACCACACAGAACAAGCATTCAGTGTAGGCTATAAAGACCTAGTTCTAATTCTGGTTTGAGAAAAACAGAGATGGTTACTTCTTTGTTAGTTTTTGTGATGTTAGCCTCTATGATTTTTAATAAAGATATCTTTACTAAAGATACCTAAATAAACATTTTATTTTATTATTATTTTTAAGTATTTTGAGAGAGAGAGAGAGAGAGAGAGAGAGAGAGAGAGAGAGAAACGGAGTGTGAGCAGGGAAGGGGCAGAGAGAGAGGGAGACACAGAATCCAAAGCAGGCTCCAGGCTCTGAACTATCAGCACAGAGCCTGATGCGGGGCTGAACCCATGAACCATGAGATCATGACCTGAGCTGAAGTTGGACGTTCAACTGACTAAGCCACCCAGGTGCCCCCTAAACAAACATTTTTTAATAAAGATAAATATTTCTATCACCCTAGCCTTAACTTGAACTTGATAGCATAGTAAGTCTATTATATACTGTGGACAGTGAGAATCATGAGAATTGATGGCTGTAGAGGTAACAGGAGTATTAGAACCTGATGCTAGCCTAGAAAAAGATGTTCCTCTGAGCAAATAATTTTTAAAGGCACACCTTCAAGGAATAAAAATTAGAAAAATGCACATCTTGTGGGCAGATACAACACTACGGTTGAAGGCTTGGTTAGTTTTCAATCCTTTGTCCAAAGGAAAGGGGGCCTGTTTCCTTGAGGGATTGCAGTTCTGTTCCAGGTAAGTGGAGCTAGGGCTGAATGTTAGTTCTTGCTCATCCTCTTGGAAGGTATGTTTATGCAGTACACAAATCGCACAGCCTTACCTAGTGAGTGAAAAAGGGTTACATAGCTTAAAGGAAAAACAACTAGTATTGGTAAAATTATTAGTTTAATGTTAGTTTCTGCAAATAGACTGTCAGGTTCATTTGGCATGGAGTATGTTATTTTGTTCATTAGTCTATTCTCAAGGGATAGATAGCATAATGTCTACATAACAGCACATACTGAAAATTACTTGTTAAATAGTTGGGTGAATGAATAAATAATATGAAATGGTTACATTATCCTGGAAGTTAAGAACACAGCATTCTGGTTGGCTCACTGAGGTTCTTTCAGCTCTGAATTCCTATTCTCTTCTCTCTCATTATCCTCAAGTAAATATTTAATAGCCTTAAATGTTGCTCTATTTTACTTGAAGTTTATTGGGAAAAAAGGGAGTTTGAGATCCATGTAGAAAATCAGAATTATAAAATGATTACTGGTCTCTGGCTTGCCTAATTACCAGCCATTCTTACTCAGTTCTTTGCATCAATGTTTTAATCTATTTTTATCAGACTTTAAAGGGGTTAAGGTTTGAGATCACAAAATAGATACCGAGAGGGTAAGTGTAAGTATTGAAAAAATATTTTAAAGTTTTTTTTTTTAACGTTTATTTATTTTTGAGAGACATAGAGACAGCGTGAGCAGGGCAAGGGCAGAGAGAGAGAGGGAGACACAGAATTCGAAGCAGGTTCCAGGCTCTGAGCTGTCAGCACAGAGCCGACGTGGGGCTCGAACTCACACACCTCGAGATCATGACCTGAGCCGAAGTCGGCCGCTTAACCGACTGAGCCACCCAGGCGCCCCTGAAAAAATATTTTAAAAATTTTCACAAAGCCATGGTTCTCAAGTGGGTCCAGAGACCAGAAGCATTAGCATCACCTGGGACCCTTGCTTTGCAAAATTTCAGACCCACTCTAGTCTTGGTTCGATTAGAATCTTTGGCACTCAGCAACCTCTGTTTTCAGAAACTGTTCACATCATTCTCATACAGGCTTATGTTTGAGAACCACAGCAGTAAGGAAAAAAAAAAGAGAAGACAAGAATAGTATTGGCTCTTAAATGCTACATGTATATGGAAAAGGGGAGATATACCCAGATATGAACATAATAATTGACATTATTAATCAGATCTAGATTTTTTAGTGTGTGAATCAAGGAGACATTAGAAGGCATAGCTGCTTTTCTTAATTTTTCAGAAGTCAGATGTATTATATATTTCCTAGTTTCCCTTAATTACGCATATTGATTCTGTCCTTTATAAGTTATCTAAACATTTTCGCTGTTTATATTTTCATTCTTTTCTGCCTTTAGAGATAATAGGCTTCATGAGACTTAAACTACTGTTAAAGTCTTAAATGTGCTTTTTTGGTTACACTTTAGTTTTATGAGATTGGACTACAAAGTCTGTACTTACCCTAACAGTAGTTTTATGTATATGTGTTGCTATGGTATTCTAGGAATAGCATTGGGCACATTCTCCTTTGTGGGCTTAGAAAGACCCTTTAATGCAACACCATTATTTTTCTTTTTCATGGGAAATGAATGGAATAATCAAATATTATTTCCAATTTTCTTAAGATAATATAAACTTTGTTGGCACTGTTCCCAGAAGGATAGATTTCATATATTTTAACAAAGATAAAATGATTAAAAAGTTACTATAAGGAAAAAAAAATCTCTCACTCCTCAACTGTGAATATTTATGATTTAAGGCTGCTACTAAAGAAGAGTGGGCCCTGCCCAGCAAACCAGTTTCAAATAAGGCACTGAAGTGATAAGTAAATATCACAGCCAATCATTTCTGTCCTGAGTAACCTAATACAAAAGTAGTCAAAACCTTGCTGCTTTGAAGTAATCTACTTTATGGCATGCAAAGTCCTATGCCTTGCAAAAAAAAAAAAAAGTGTTGTGGTGGTGTTTCCAGATCTGCCCTAACATAATAAAAAAAGAAATATCAGCGGCAAAAGTCTAAAAAAGCAAGATGTCTATTAAAAACCTACAATAATTACCATAAGTAATTATGATATTGAAAGACATCTCTGGGACTGGGAACAAGAAAGAGATGTTTACTAACACCACATATCGTCAACATTATATTGGAGGTCCTAGCTGTTTTCTTCTTTAGAAATAAGAATAGAACTGCTATTTTAACAGTGGGCATAACTGGATAGACAATCAAAAGAATTTATAAATTGGGATTTATCAAGTTTTCTGGATATGAGGTCAATATACAAAAATTAATTGTATTTTTATATTCAAGACACAAACAGTAAGAAAAAAATAAAAAATTTACGACAGATAAAAACACCGAATACCAAGGAATAAATCTAATGAAAGGTGTGTAAGACCTCTAAAAAGAAAACTAAAAACTTTACTGAGAGAAAGATATATGTGGAACAAGTAGAACTTTTGTACACTGTTAGTGGCAGTAAAATTGGTACAATCGTTTTAGAAAATTCAGTAGTATTTACTGAAGCTGAACATAAACATACCCTATGATCTCCAAGCTTCACTCCAAGATACATGTACAACAAAAATGAGTTCATATTTGCATTAAAAAATTTACAAGATTGGTCATAACATAACACCAAATTGAAAACCACTTAAATGTGCAGCAACAATAAAATGCATAGATATATTCATTTAATGGAATATCACACAACAATAAAAGTCATTCAATGTAACTGATTACCATATACATAATGTTGAGCAAAATTAAAAAGAAACAAAAGAAGTAAATACTGCATGTTTCCATTCAAATGAGAGTCCAAAACTAACAAAACTAATTTATGGTTTAAAGTCAGAATAGTGGGTACCTTTGTGAGAATAAGTGGCTGAGAGGTATGAGAGAGGTTTCTAGTGTTCTAGAGACATTCTATACAGGAATGTTAAAAAAGCTTACTCCTACAGAGGTAAGACCTAAAAAGCTATCCCTCAGTTAAAAAAGTTTACTCCTAAAGAGGTAAGACCAAGGTATACAAAAAAAATTCCAAATAAAAAAAAGTTGTATTAATAGCAAAAAAGTGGAATTCAAGTGAAAAAGACATGAAGTGAACAATGGTGGTTTATGGTATAAGATGCAATTTTTGTCAATATTGTTTCAAATATACACACATGAATATTCTTAAAAATGCAGCAGATATAAGGACAAATAGAAACATATTATTAGTGCAGTATTTTAATTTCCATTTCTCCATCCTTGGCAGGTCAAGTAATCAAAATATAAAGACATGAAAGACTTAAATAACAATAAAGCAGCACTTATAGCTAACAAGTTAACATTAATAACTCTGGTAAAAGAAAGAAAAAACTGTCTACCATATGGAAAATACTATTAATGCAATCACAATTTATCAAAAGCTATGATACATATAATGCAGAGTGCAATGGGACATTTAACCTTAGCATAGCAACATATGAGAAACAAATGAATTAAGCATCTACCACAAAAAAAAATTGAAAAGTGAAAAATCTGATCTTGATTTTGACTCAGGTCATGATCTCATGGTTGTGAGATCCAGTCCCCTGTTGGGCTCTGCATTGAGTGTGGAGCCTGCTTGGGATTCTCTCCGTTTGCCCTTCTCTGCTTGCATGCAAGCTCTCTCTTTCTCAAAAAATAAAAATAAATTAAAAATTTAAATTCAGATTATGGACGAGAATTTAAAATGAAGTTATTTATGCTGATATAGGATATTGAATTGAGTTTTATATTGAAGATTTCCAACATGAGAAAATATCAAAGTAATAATTTAAGCAGATCAATTTTGCAACATGATATGCAAAATGAATTGTAAGGATGAGATAGATAGCAGATACCAATTAAGAACATTTTTGTGATACTCTAAATGTGGGATACTAAATGCCTGAATTAGGATGGTGCCAACAGAAATACAAAAGAAAGGGTAAAAGTATGAAATCATATTTAAAATAAAAGCAGTAAGATAAAGATTAAATAGAACTAAAACAAAACTTTATATAGGACACTAGATTCTACTTTGCCTACACTCCTGAAGAATAAGGATAAACAACTAACTATTTTTAAGAGATAGAAAAAATTGGGGGCACCTGGGAGGCTCAGTAGGCTAAGCATCTGTGTTTGGCTCAGGCCATGATCTCACAGTTCATGAGTTAGAGCCCCAAGTCAGGCTCCGTGCTGACAGCTCAGATTCTGTGTCTCCCTTTCTCTCTGCCCCTCCCTCACTCACGGTCTCTCTCTCTCTCTCTCTCAAAAATAAAATAAACATTAAAAAAAGAGAGTAAATTAAAGAAATATCAGATTCGGAAAAGAATTTCCAAAAGTCAAAATTAATTGCTTTTGAAAGCATTAAATGTTTATAAATTTATATGAAGTTAAAATAAAAAATTAAATATAAGGAATTATAATTTTTTGATACACTGAAAACAGATCTATAGTTCAATGTCAAAGAAATACCTAATATTTTTGGTGCTCAAAAATTTACATATACTATATACATATTGGAGAAAAATCAGATACGTAAATGAAAAATATAAGTTAACCATTCATAATCCTACCACCCAACAATTTCTACTAACACTTTTTTTTTGTACACCTTAAAAGACTTATTCCTAGGAATCTTTATACTCACATTTTTAATATATTTTGGTGGCTCATGCTTTATCTTGATGCTTTGCTTCCAGCATATTATCATTTTTTCTTTTTTTGTCAATGAATATACATGTTTCCAAACTGGGGGCCAGGTGTATGGGCTAACTAAGGTCCAATGGTGTCACATGCTCTGCACCTACAGTATAGATTTCCCACTAATTCAGCTCTAGCTATAAGAAGACAGAGTTTCTGTATATAACATTACTTTTACTTACCATTATTTGTATGTCTATGAAGAAAAACCTTCTTTTAAAATGTCTTTAAATGTACTACACTCATATCTCTGATCTTAATTTTTTTGGAGGCCAAGAATATTTTTAAATATTTGCTTACAATAAAATTTCAGAAACTAAATTAGAACCAATTACTAAAATTATAAATTTCATAATTGTAAGAATTGTATGAATTGTAAGAATTATGAAAATTGAATGTTACCATTCATTTTACCTGAAGTGGGAGACTTGCAGCGTTCAAGTTCCAGGGGAACTGGACTATCATTTAGCTCAGTTAAGCCTGAAAATGAAATGATAAGAAATGAGATAAATTTTGCTAACATTTAAAAAAAAATTTTGGTAACACTTTGTAGATAATTTTTATTTACTCATTCCTAAAAGTTTCAAAAGGTTTTTCTTTTCCCTGTGAAAACTACTTTTCTATTCTCATGCTATTATGATGATTCTGAAAATTTGTTTCAGTAAGTGATACCAGAAACAATAAGGAGCAATAACTGATATGTAAAAAGAGTAATTGAACATAATGGTAGAAAAATATAACCTCTTTTTTTTTATTTTATCATGTGAAATAGCTACTTTAATAAATGACCTAGTTTCATCTAAAAATAGACCAAAAATAATACAATTTATAAGGGGTTTAAAAAAAGACCTAATCATATCTACTTTGAAGAGAAATGCTTATTGGCTTTTAAAAAGAACATTAAGGGATGCTACAGATTTAAATATTATACTCACTTATAAAAACGTAGTATTGTATAGTACATATTAAATATGTAATCGTAAATTTCTTCTTATAAGCGCTACATTTTTCTTTTTTTAAAAATTTATTTTGAGAGAGAGAGTGAGAGAGGGCACACACATAAGTGGGGGAGGGGCAAAGACAGAGCATCCCAAGCAGGCTCGATGCCTGGAGCCCCGTGTCGGCTGATGGCTCAGAGCCTGGAGCCTGCTTAGGGTTCTGTGTCCCCCTCTCTCTCTCTGCTCTTCCCTTGCTCACACTCTGTCTCTATGTCTCTCAAAAAATAAAATAAAAACGTTAAAAAAAATTTTTAAAAATTTTTCTTTCTGCACTAGTTTGTAGATTTCAGTATAGAGGTTTTGTACGTGGCATTTTTCAAGATTTTACTTCCTTTTTGGTTTTCTGCCTACTTCTTTTATCACTATTCAAAGTGGAATATTAAAATTTCTAATAATTATTGTTGAATCGTCTATTTCCTTTTAATTCTGTCAAGTATTGCTTCATGTACTTTGTAGCTCTGCCGTCAAATGCATAGATGTTTATAGTTATATCTTCTAAATGGGTTAACCATTTTTTCATTTTAGATGTTTCTATTTATAGTAACTTTTTTCTTTTGCTTTAAAATCTATTTTGTCTGATAATTACAGCTGTATTTGCTGTTTGCATGGTCTTTTTCCATCCTTTTACTTTCAACCTATTTATATCTCTATGTGCGGCCTTCTGACAGCATAGAGTTAAATCTTGGTTTTTAAAAGTATCTGGCTCAACAGTCTTCTGATTGAATTGTTAAATCTATCCACATTTAATGTTATAACTGATATAGTTAGGTTACACCTGTCATTCTACTTTATTTTTCTGGGTGTCTCATGTCATTTTGTCCCTCTCATCTTCCTTTACTGCTTCGTTTGGTATTAAATAAATATTTTCTAACGTAACTCATTTATTTCTTTAATGATTTTGTCTTCACATTTCTGGAGTTCTTTGTCATTGCTCTAAGATTACATATACATCTTAACTTCTCAGTACCTACTTCAAATGTATATTATTTTAATTCCAGGGGGATGTAGAAATGTTATTCTTTTATACTTCTATTCCTTCTTTCCCCTTTATGTGCTATTACTGGCATATATAATACATCCATATGTGTTACAAATCCAACAACATATTATGATTATTACTTTATATAACTTTTTTATAAAATCTGAGAGAAGGAAGTGAGCAAAATATATGTTTATAAAGTTTGTATATTAACTTTCCAATTTATCATTTCTAGCTCTCCTCATTTGTTCTGGTTGATCCACCTGGTTTTGTTTGCTTACTCAAATACAACTTTGCTCCCACCTACTTCCTTGTGCTGTTATTGGAAAACATATTACATTTCTTTATGCTATAGACCAATCATTACAATTTTATACATATTGTTTCATAAATGGCTTTTTAAACCAGTTAAGATAAGTAATGTACATTTATAGTGTTATTTTATAATTACATAGTTACCTTAATAGTGTTCTTTTTTCCTTTGTGTGAATTCAAATTATCATCTGGCATTACTTTTTTTCAGCCTGGGAAAAACTTCCTTTAGTATTTCTTATAAGGTGGCTATGCTAGAAACAAATTCTCTCATTTTTTGTTTATCTGGGAATGTCTTTATTTCACCTACATTTTTGAAAGATCATTTTGCTGGATATAAGATTTTTGGGTTTAGGTTTTTCCTTCGAACACTTTGAATATGTTGTCCTACTGCTTCTGGCCTCCATTGTTTCTAATGAACTGTTAATCCTACTTGAGTTCTATTGTATGTGACAAGTCGTTTTTCTCTTACTGTTCTCAAGATTTTCTCATTGCCTTTCAGCATTTTTACTATGATGTATCTGGGTGTGGATATCTTTGCATTTATCCTGTTTGGAGTTCACTGATATTTTAGATATATGCATTAATGATTTTCATCAAATTTTGGAAGTTCCTCTGCTACTCTTATTATGGACATACTTGCTACACTTACAGTATCCTAAACTTCTTTGAGGATTTGTTAATTTTTCTTAATTTTTTTTCTTCAGAATGCATAGTCTCTATCAGTCTACCTTCAAGTTTGCTGATTCTGATTTCTTCCAGTTCATATCTACTGTTGACTCTCTCTAGTAAATGTTTCTTTTTACTTACTGTACTTTTTAGTATAAGAATTTCTATTTGGTTGTTGTTTTCATTTGACCCCATTCACCCATTTCACCCATGCTTCACCCTCTGCTTCTGGAAACCACCAATCTCTTCTCCAGATCTATGTGCTCATTTTTGTTGTTCTTTGTTCTCTTTTAGATTCCACATATAAGTGATATTATATGTCTATTTCACTTGGCACTGGAATGCTCTCAAGGTCCATCCATTTTGTTGCAAATGGCAATATTTCCTTCTTTTTTATGGCTGAATAATAACCTATTGTGTGTGTGTGCGTACGTGTGTGCGTGTGTGTGTGTGTGTGTAACTCAATTGTATTTTCTTTATTCATCCATCCATTGATGGACACTTAGGTTGTTTCCATATCTTGAAAATATGTAAATTTTTTATTTCTTTGGATAGACACCCAGAAGTGGAATTGCTGGATCATATGGTAGTTCTATTTTGAATTTGTGAGGAACTTGCATACTGTTTTTCAAAACATCTTCACCAAATTACATTCCTACCATCGGTGCACAGAGTTCCCTCTTCTCTACATACTTGCCAACGCTTGTTGTTTCTTGTCTTTTTGGTAATAACCATTCTAACAAGTGTGAGGTGATACCTCATTGTGGTTTTGATTTGTGTTTCTCTGAGGATTAGTGTTGCTGGGCAACTTTTCATGTACTTGTAGGTTATTCTGCATGTCTTTTTCGGAAAAATATCTATTTAGATACTTTGCTCATTTTTTAATTGGATTTTTTTTTGCTATACTTGTATAACTTTATGTACTTTGGATATTAACCCCTTATTAGATATATGATTTTCAAATATTTTCTCCCATTTCATAGATTACCTTTTCATTTTATTGATGGTTTCCTTTGCTCTGCAGAAGTTTCTTAGTTTGATATCGTCCTACTTGTATATTTTTGCTTTCACTGCCTTTCCTTTTGGTGTCAAATCCAAAAAATTATTGCCAAGACCCAGATCAAGGAGCTTATTGCCTACATTTTCTTGTAGTATTTTTAGGGGTTTGTATCTTATGTTCCAGTCTTTAATCCATTTTGAGTTAATTCTTGTGTATGCTATTACTTAGTTCTGTTTGCTTCGTTTATAACTTCGATCTCTTTGTTAATGTTAATGATAATCAGACATAATCATTATAGTTTCCTTCTTTAAACATGGTATCTTTGAGCTCTTTAAAGATTTTTCATGGCTTTTATGAGGTCTTTGTTAAATCCAACACTTGGGCCCTCTCAGAGACAATTTCTGTTGCCTTGTTTTTTCTGTGAATAGGTCACATTTTCCTGTTTTATTGCAAGCATTATAATATTTTGTTGATAACTAGACATTTTAGGTAATGCAGCATAGCAATTCTGGATATTGATTACTGATTTCCTTCTGTCTCTGGTTTTTGTTGTTGTTAGTTGCTTGTTTAGTGACTTGGCTAGACTATTTTAGTAGTTTATTTCCCTTACATTATGAAGACTCTGATGTTACTTATCAGAGGGTATAGCCTTCTCTGTGTATATTATCACCCTAGGATGGCAGTAGTTTCAGCAGGGTTCTCTTTATCTCTTTCCCTGATCACTTTGTTGATATCAAATCCAGCTATTAGGTATCACAGTCACAACCATGTGAATACTTTATTGTTTTTGACAATGCTCCAGGATATATATTAATCAATATTCTAATCCAATTCAGGCAGAAGTCATATTTGAAGACAGTCTTTGAGGTTTGTTCAAATCCCAGCTCAGCTCTGCAGAGCTGGTTGCTCTTAAATAAGGGAGTTGCCAGTCTCTTATTTGATTTCCATCAAACACTTCACTGGATTTGAGGGCATCCTTAGGCTTGAACTTCCCCAAAGTGTTTTTCAGATGAAGCTAGTTTCTTCGGGGAGAGCTTCAGAGTTTGCTGTTTTATAGATTGCCTCTTTCTCTAGGCAAAATTTCTGAGCCACTAGTCTGGGCCAAGGGCAGAGGTGGTAACTTTTGGCCTTCCCAGCTCTACTTTTCTGGCATGAAACCTCTATCCTATGAACAAGCTGCATGGGAGCAATCAGGGCCTCAGCATTTTAGCTTGCTAGCCTTGGGTAGACATTTTGTCCTATGAGTTAGGGACTGGCAGGGGAGAGGAGCCTTTGACCTCTTGGCTATACTCACCAGGAATTTGTCCTTTGCAACTTGGAGTTGGAGGGGATGAGAAATGCTGGCAACCTGAAGGCAGGAGAGGTATACAGCAAGTTGTGGCTCAATGTTAAAGACAAACTTTTTACCAAGTGTCAGTAGATTTTCTTGAATAAATGTTTCTTTCTTTTCTGTATCCTCTTAGGACAATTTCCAGAGGCTTTAAGTGATTTTTTTTTGAATAGTTTTTACCAGTTTTACTTTTTTTCTGGAGAACGTGTCCATGGTGCTTCTTAGGATGCCATTTGGAAGTCTGTTCTCTACCTGGTTTTTTGTTTTGTTGTTTGACAAAGAAAGAGAGTGAAGGAGGGGCAGAGGGAGAGGGAGAGAAAGAATCCTAAGCAGGGTTTGAGCTGTTAGCACAGAGCCCGATGCAAGGCTTGATCTCATGAACTATGAGATCATGACCTGAGTCAAAATCAAGAGTTGGATGTTTAACTGACTGAGCCAGCCAGGTGCAAAAATAAATACATTTCTCAATTGTTTCCTTTTATTGTATAGAAAGATGATTGATTTGTATACCATATATTCTTCAATGTTGCTGAGTTCACACATTGTTTTGTATCTTTTTTTGTAGATTTCTTTTGGTATCCTAATATACCACAATATGATTGGCAAATAAAGTGAGTTTTAATATTTTCTTGCTAAACTCTAGGCATATTATCTTTATGTTGCTTTTGCGCTTACTAGGTCATCAAATACAATGTTGAACAAAGGTGATGAGAGTGGACATCATTACCTTGTTACCAATTTTAGTGGAAAAACATCCTATATTCCACAATTAAGTGTGATGTTATTTGCAGATTTTCATAGATGGGCTTTATTCATTTGAGGAAATATTCTATTCCTAGTTTTTTGGTGATTATTCTAAAGAGGTGTTAATTTATATTTTTTGCATGTATTGAGATGGTCACATAATTTTTCCTTTATTATGTTAATTAGTTGTTTTGCATTGATTGGTTTTCAAATATTAAACTCATATTCCTAGGATAAAACCACCATGGTTATATTTTAATCTTTCTTACATATGTCTGTCTTCCATTTACTAATATTTCTGACTCTATGTTTATAAGTGAGACTGCCCTGTACTTTTCCTTTAAGTTTATCAAGTTTTGGGTTTCAGCATTGTGCTGTTCTCAGGTTAGCAGTTGGTAAGATTTTCCTCTTTTTTCTATTCCCTGAAATTATTTGTATAAGATTAGTGTTATTTCCTTCTTAAATGTTTGATAGAATTAATCAGTGAAATTATTCAAACACTGTAGTTTTCTTTGTTGCGGATATTTAATTTTGAATTCAAAATTTTTTTAAAAATAGGAGGCTATTTATATTTTCCAATGTGTGTGGTGTCAGTTTTTATAATTTTTTCTTTGAAGAAAACGCTTGCTTTCATCTATACAGTCAGTTTATAGGCATAAAGTTGTTCATCGTTTTACTTTATTATTTTTAATGTCTGTAGAATTCATAATGATGCTCTCTTTTTCATTTATAATATTGGTTATTTTTTTTCTTCTTGATTTATCTTAGTAGGGTTTTGCAGATTTAGTAAATTTTTTGAACTAATACTTTGTGGTTTTGTTGATCTACTCTATTGTTTGCCCTCTATTTCATTGATTGACTTTATTTCCTTCCTTCTATTTACTTTATGCTATACTGCTCTTTTTTTAGTGTCTTAACAAAGTTTAAATTATTGATTTGATATCTTCTTTTCCATTATAAGCACTAATGTTCTAAATTTTTCCCTTAAGTACTACTTAAGCAACATCTCACGAATTTTGATATTTTACTCTCAAAGATATTTTTTTATATTTTGACAGAATTCAAAAATATTTAAAAATTTCCTTTTGATTTGTTTTTTAAACTGTGAGACAGTCTTAATTTCCAAATATTTGGGGATTTTAAGATATATTTGTTATCGATTTCTAACTTAATTTCTCTTATGATCAGACAACATACTCTGCTTGATTTCAATCCCCTATAATCCATTATAACTTGTTTCCTGATTCAGTCTACATCTGTGAATGTTCCAGGTCTACTTGAAAAAAAATGCATATTTTCCTTTGAATGTGGTAAGTGGCTATTTTGGTCAGTTAGATCAATTTGGTTAAGAGAATTACTTAACTTTTTTTTAATATACTCACCAATTTTTGTTATTTGTTCTATCATTTACTGAGGAGAAATGATGACCCCCCAGCTATGATTGTATACTTGTCTATTTCTTCCTTTCTCTTCTTTTGTTAGCTTTCTATATTTTGAATACCTCTTATTAGGTCTGTACTTGTATAGGATTTTTTATATCTTTCCGATAAAGTGATTCTTTTATAATTTGGACCTGTCTTCTATCTCCTTATCTTGAAGTCTACTTTATCTCACAATATAGCCATATCAGCTCTCTTGAGGTTAATACTGATAAATAATTTGATAATATTATTTTTCTCTTATTTTCAATCATTTGTAGTTTTTATAATTAAAGTGCATCTCTTATAAACAGCATATAATTGCGTCTTTTTTTTTTTTCATCTTGTCTCAAAATTTCTGCCCTTTTCTTGGCAGGGGGTGATATTTGCTCTATTTACATTTAATATAATATAATCATTGATAGAGTTAAGTTTATGTCCCTCATTTTTTTTTTCAGTTTGCCCTTCTGTTCTTTTTTCCACTATTTCACTTTTCTGTCTTTTGAAAAAATCAAATATTTTTTAGTATTCTATTTTATCTTCTCTTTGGCTACTTAACTACACTTCTGTTTTATTTATTTATTTATTTTTTAGTGGTTGTTCTAGGTATTATAATATGCATCTATAATTCATCACAATCTACTTTTAGTTATTATTGCATAATTTCTCTTATGATGAAAGAAACTTACAACATGATTCTGTTTATGTCCCTCTAATCCTTTGTTACTATTGTCATATATTTTTCTTCTACATGTTGTAAACTCCATAATACAGTTAGTTTTTAATTTAAAAATTAGATGAATTCTTAGGGATTTTAAGAAATGACAAAATAATCTTTCATATTTACCCACATATTTATTCCTCCAATGCTTTTCATTGTTACTGTATATCTAAATCTCCATCTGGTATTATTTCCCTCAGCCAAAAAATCTCCTATACTGGGGTGTATGCGTGGTCTAGTCAGTTGAGTGCCCGACTCTTTGGTTTCTGTTCAGGTCATGACCCCAGGGTCATGGAATCGAGCTCCACAGTGGGTTCTACGCTAAACATGGAACCTGCTTAAGATCCTCTCTCTCCCTCTACTTCTGCCCCTCTTCCCACCTTGCTCTTTCTCGCTTTCAAATAATAATAATAATAAAAAAAACCTTACCATATCTTGCAGTGCAGGTCTGCCCATGACAAATTTATTTACTTTTATTTTAAAATATTTTTGCTGAGGGGTGCCTGGGCGGTTCAGTTGATTAAGCATCTGACTTAAAAAAATTTTTTTTTAATATTTATTCATTTTTGAAAGAATTTTTGAAAGAAGAATATTTTGTTTATTTATTTTTGAAAGAATTTTTGAAAGAATATTTTTGAAAGAGAGAGAGAGAGAAAAGCATGATTGGGGAGGGGTGACAGAAAGAGAGAGGGAAACACAGAATCCAAACAGGCTCTAGAGTCTGAGTTGTCAGCCCAGAGCCTAATGTAGGGCTGGAACTCATGTACCATGAGATCATGACCTGGCAGAAGTTGGAAGCTTAACTGACTGAGCCACCCAGGAGCCCCATAAACATCTGACTCTTGATTTCGGCTCAGGTCATGATCTTACAGTTCATGAGATTCTTGGCATTCTCTCCTTCCCTCTCTCTGTTCCTCCCTTGTTCATGTGTGCACATGTGGACTCTACGTAAATAAATAAATAAGTAAAAGACTTTTGCTAGATGTAGAATTCTAATTTTTCCTACTCTTTGCAGTCCATTCATCTATAGAAGACCCACTCCTTTCTGCACTTGTGCCCAGATCAGTCACTTGCACCAGGTACGAGACCAGCTGTAGCTTTCTGCTCATCTATGAATGTCTCTCTTCACTCTGGAATTCACTTAATCAAGCCTTCTTTGAATCTACCACTTTTTAATATCCCATAGAAAAGTATGATTTTAACTTTATCATTGTATTTATCACAGGGTTTTATTACTGTTGCCATCACTGTTGTTATTATGGGAATGAACTTTCATGTCTCAACATTCTGTCTGGAAATAAAAAGCCCCTCCCTCAGTATTATTTTATGTCTAGGAAGTACTGTGAAAGCTGGACTGAAGATATGGAAGACCAAGAGAATGGTAACTCGTTAAACTGATTAATTCATTCCTGATACTAGTAAGTATCCAATAAAGTACTCAGAGTACATGCCAAATAATTGTGCTTTTCCCAAAGATTATACTGAGATTTCCCAAAGAGATCTCCCAGGGATTAGGTGGAGAAAATTATGTCTGATATATAAATGGAGTAAAGCAAATTGACTAAAGTTGGAAGATTTGTACAGTGATTCATTAGAAAATACATAATAATAATAAAAAAGAAAATATATAATAAATCCTGGTTGAGAACAGATACAGAAATCTTATGGTAAATAACTGAATATCAGAAGACAAATCCCCTTTGGGTACAATGAATTATATCAATTTTATTTAAAATTTTATGAATGTACAGTTGACCCTTACACAACAAGAGTATGAATTACATGGGTCCACTAATACACAAATTTTTTTCAATAAGTAACAGTATAGTGCAATAAATATAGTGTAGTATAATGTATTTTCTGTTCCTTATTTTCTTAATAACATTTTCTTTAGCATACTTTATTGTAGGAATACAGTATACAATACAGGTAATATACAAAGTATGTGATAACTATTATCCATAGGCCTTTGGGCAGTAGTAGGCTATTGGTAGGTAAGTTTTGGGGGAGTCAAAAGTTAAACATAGATTTTTGACTGCACAGGAGGAGTGGTGCCTCTAACCCCACAGTGTTTAAGGGTCAAATGTATACCTATAATGTATCTTAGTATAGAACATAATTAAGACAGTATTTGAAATAGAAACTTGTGAATGTTAAATAAAATGTCCATATTCTTTAAGAGACTAATACCCAGTATGCAAGTATCTCCATACATATAAACAGTCCATACTTTGGGGGATTTTCTTACCAAATTATCACTATTCATATAAAAAGCTCTGGTCTGAATTTTTTTCCAATTTGATTGACATTTTGGTGAGATAATTTCTTGCTGTGGGATAGTATATTAAAGGATGCTTACCAGCATTCTATTTACTAGATGCCAGTAGAGCACCTGTCTCCTATTTGTGAGGGCCAAAAATGTCTTCAGACCTTGCCAAACGTACCACTGGGAACAAAATCACTCCTGGTTGAGACCATCCCCGTAAGTTATATTAGCTTGTTTAAATGTTTAACTCACACTAAGATTACTCACTAAACTCTAGAAAACCCACATATATTACTAAGTAATAGCTCTCCTACATTTTATTTCTTTGTGCATTTTGTTTAAATTCAAAGATGAAACTTTATATTTTACTCACTAATTACAATTCAAGGTAGTTGCTTTCCAGCACAGAGATTTGAGGTAAAAAAATTTTACACTGTAAGACTGATTTCAAAAAGAAAGTAAGTAAAATATAGACCTGAAAATCAGAAATACAAAAAACCACTTGTTTAACCAAATCATATTATTTTTCAATTTATTCCTCTCATTCTGTAGTTCTCTCCTTTTCTTTTATATACTTATTACAATAGAGAAAGCCTCCTATTAACTCATCTTTTACACACGTTCTGATTCCCATTCCTTCTCACCTTCTTAAGGATTTTGCTCCTTTAGTTATCATCTCTGTCCCTTATCACTACTCTCTCTTTCTCTATGGATCACTCTATATTTGCATTAACTTTAAAATACATTCTTTAATGGATAGACAAAAAGTTCCTCCTCTTGACACTTTATTTCAGTTCAGTTACTGACTTATTTTTTCTGCATTCCTTCATAGCCAAACATCTTGAAAAAGTTATCTATTTGTTTTTTTTCCTCACTTGCCACTCTTCTCTCTAATATAATTTTGGTTTCTATCCCAACACTTTTCCCAAACTACTTTTTAAAGAGTCGCTAATAACCTTCACAGAGCAAGACCCACTAGTCACTGCTCTGAGCTTATCCTATCTTTAGCATTCGACATGGCTGATCGCTTCTTGAAACATTCCCCTTTATTTTTGGCTTCTGCAACAGTCTCCTCATTTTTTCTCTGCTCTGGCAAAGTCCTCTGTGCCAGTTGCTCCTCTTCCTTTGAAACGTAAATGTTGAAATTCCTAATGTCTCTATCCATAATCCTCCTCTTCCCTCCCTGTTTCCCCTTTCTCCCTGCCTAGGTAATTTCATTTATTCCCATGTCATTCCATATTATCTATGCTAAAGACTCGACTAACAGCACTGATATTCAGATTTGTTTAGTTGTCCACTTGGTATCTTCACTTGGATAAATGACAGATATACCAAATTTTAACATGTCTAAAACTGAAGTTTTCTTCCTTATTACCATGCTCTATCCCAAACCTACCTTCATTTTTGTATCATGACACAATCAGTGACTCAAGCTTAAATCTGGGGAGAATCTTTGATTTCACTCTCTGATCTTTCACATTGAATATAATTTGTGCTCTAATGTACTAACGATTTTTAGACCTGTCCTTTTTTCTAAGATAACATTGTTAAAACCCTAGCCAAAGCCACCTTCATTTCTTGCCTCAAGTACACACTGGCCTCCTAACTGGTATATAGGCCTTTTTCTTTTCTTTTCTGTTTTCTTTTTTTGACCCCTCAGCATTTTCTTCATGCAGCAGTGTGGTTGATATTTTTAAGACATAAAAGCATATCATTTCCCTCCTTGAAATAAAATGGGATTTCTTATAATTGCCTCGGTAACATGTATAATCTTATTCCTGCTCATCTAGACATCAAAATCTTAACTCTCAGTCCCTTTCTATTACACGCCCAGCTTCCTTGGCCTTCTGTGTATTTCTAGAAGACCATTAAATCCTTTTCCTTTAGAACCTTCTTACAGGCTGTTCACTCCGCCTGGAATATACCATTTTCTGCCTCACGTGGCTAGTTCTTTCTTGAAAAATAGCTTTATGAAGGCTTAATTTACATATTTAGAAAGTACATGATTTGATAAATTTTGACATATGTATATACCTGTGAAACCATCTCCACAATCAAGATAATAAACAATACCCCACAAGCCCAAGAGTTTCTTTGTGTCTTTTTGTAACCCTCCTTCCAGACCTTCCCTTAAGTGCCCTTTCCTACCCCCAGGAAACCACTAATCTGCTTTCTGTCACTATGCATTAGTTTTCATTTCCTAGACTTTTATATGAATGGACTCATACAATATACACTTTTTTTGCCTGGTTTCTTTTATTCAGTGTAATTATTTTGAGATTCATTGATGTCACAACATTTATCAATAGTGCAACCATGGGGGGGGGAGAATAAAAGAGAGGCATACCGTAATAGACTTTTAACTATAAAGAACAAACTGAGAGTTGCTGGAGGGGAGGTGGGTGAGGGAATAGGTTAAATGGGTGGTGGGTATTAAGGAGGGCTTTTGTTGTGATGAGCACTGGGTATTGTATGTAAACAATGAATCACTAAATTCTACTCCTGAAACTAAGACTATCTACTAACTAAAGATAAGTTAAATAAAAACTTGAAACATTAAAAAAGGCAAAAAAAATGCTTATCTTTTTATTGCTTAGTAAACCACTGAACAGATATAACAGAATTTGTTGGAGATTTTAGTTCTTTCAGTTTTTGACTACTACAAATGTTTCTGTATTTGCTATGCATGTGTTTGTGTTTATGTAGACTTTCTGCTTTCATTTTTCTAGTTTAAAGAACTGGATATAAAATGACTAGATCATTTTATAAATGTATGTTTAAATCTTTAAGAACCTGCCAACTGATCATTGTACACTCCTACCAGTAGGGTGGGAGAGTTCTGTTTCTTCCACATTCTTGCCAATACTTGGTATGATCAATCTTTTTTATTTTAGTCACTCTAACTATGTATAATGATACCTCATTGTAGTTTTTTTTTAAGTTTATTTATTTATTTTGAGAGAGACAGAGACATGGCAAGCTGGGGAACAGTAAAGAGAGAGGGAGAAAACCTGTGCTGCCAGTGCAGAGCCCAAGGTGGGGCTCAAACTCACAAACCATGAGATCATGACCTGAGACAAAACCAAGATTTAGACACATAACCCACTGAGCCACCGAGGCAACTCTCTCACTGTAGTTTTAATCTGATTTTCCTAATGATGAATGTTGAGTTTTTTTATATGCTTTTCTTTATTGTTTAATTCTTTAATTTATTGGTTGATTGAATTATAATACAGGACCATCATTACATTTCTGGAATATTCTCCATTGAATTATTTTTGATGTTCAGCCGGATTTGATTTCCTAAAACTTTTATTTTTTTGTATTTTTATTTAAATTCCTGTTATTTAACATACAGTATAATATTACTTTCAGGAGTAGAATCTAGTGATTCATCACTTACATATAACCCCAGTGCTCATCACAATAAGAGCCCTCCTTAATATTCATCACCCATTTAACCCATCCCTCTGCCCGCCTCCCCTGCAGTAACTCTGTTTGTTCTCTATAGTTAACAGTCTGTTTTCTGGTTTGCCCCCTCTTTCTTTTTTTCCCCCTACATTCATCTGTTTGTTTTCTTAAATTCCATGTGAATGAAATCATATGGTATTTATCTTTCTCTGACTTATTTTCCTTAGCATAATACTCTCTAGCTCCATCTACATTTTTCCAAATGATAAGATTTCATTCTTTTTGATAGCTGAGTAATATTCCATTGCATGTATATGTGTGTGTGTGTGTGTGTGTGTGTGTGCGCGCGCGCGCGCACGTGCATATATATATATACACATCTTCTTTATCCATTCATTAGTTGATCAACATTTGGGCTGTTTCCATCATTTGGCCATTGCTGTAATGCTCTATAAACATTAGGGTGCATGTAGCCCTTTGAATCAGTATTTTTGTATCCTTTGGGTAAATACCTAGTAGTGCAATTGCTGTAGGGCAGTTCTATTTTTAACTTTTTGAGGAACTTCTATTCTGTTTTCCAGAGTGGCTACACCAGTTTGCATTCACACCAAGGGTGCAAGAGGGTTCCCCTTTTTCTGCATCCTCACCAATACCTATTGCTTCCTCTGTTAATTTTAGCCACTCCGACTGGTGTGAGGTGATCTGATTGTAGTTTTGATTTGTATTTCCCTGATGATGAGTGATGTTGAGCATAACTTGTGTGTCTGTTAGACATCTGTAGGTCTTTTTAGGAAAAATATCTATTCATGTCTTCTGACCATGTTTTAACTGGATTATTTATTTTTTGGGTGCTGAGTTTGATAACTTCTTTATACATTTTGAATGTTAACCCTTTATCAGACATGTCATTTACAAATATGTTCTCCTATTCCGAAGGTTACCTTTCAGTTTTATTGTTTCCTTCCCTACTCATATGTTTATTTGTTATCAGTATATCTTCTTTTGTGAACTAATTCAAATTTTTTGCCCATATTTTTATTGGGTTCTATGTTTTATTATAGAGTTTTTATAACTTTAAAAATATATTCTACATACAAATCTCTTATAAGATATATGCTTTGTAAATATTTTCTCCTAGTCTGTGGCTTAGCTTTTCCTTTGCATAACAATATCTTTTGAAGAGCAGAAACTTTTATTTTTGAGGAAGCCCAATATAGTTATATGTTCTAATATGAAGTATGCTATTTGTATATTATTTATAAAACTTTTGCCTAACCCAGTATCACAAATATCTCCTCTTTTCCTAGATTTATAATTTTGGGTTTTATATTAAGGCTAATAATCTACTTATAAGTTAATTTTTAAAAAATTAGTCACAAAGTATGGATCAAAGTTAATTTTTTTTACACAAGGATATTCAATTGTTTAAGTATCATTTGTAGGAAAAACAATCCTTTCTCTACTTAATTGCCTTTGCACCTTTGTCAAAAATTAGTTTTCCAAATATATTTCTGAAGTCTTTATTAAGTTCTATTGATCTATTTGTGTTTGGACCAACATTAAACTGTTCAATAACACTAATTTTTTAAAGAGTCTTTAAATCAGGTAGTGTTGGTCTTCGAACAATTTTCTTTTTTAAAAAGGTATTTTGGCTCTAAATCTTTTGCATTTCTGTATGGACTCTAGAATCAGTTTGTCAATTTCTATTAAAAGTCTGCTGGATTTTTATTGGAATTGTATTGAATTACAAATCAATTTGAGAAATGAGATCTTAATATTGAGTCTTGTGAAACATGGTGTAATTCTTCATTTTGCGATGGTATTCTTTAACTTTTCTCAGCAATATTTTTGGGTTTTCAGTCTGTGGTTCTTTCATATCTGTTGTCTTATTTATAGCTGTTTCATATTTTTGATGCTATTACAAATGGTATTTTCAAATTTCAATTTCAGGTCGTTTGTTGTGGGTAGATAGAAATAAAATTGATTTCATACATTGACCTTATGGCCTGTACTTTGTTAAACTCACTTATTGGTTCTAGCAGCTCTCTGTAGACTTCTTTAGATTTTTTTCTTTATGGATGATAATGTCATCTCTGAAAAAAGGTGATTTAACTTCTTTCCAATTTAGATAACTTTTTTTCTTGCCTGACTACCCTCACTAGAATCTCGAGTACAATGTCAAGTAGAAGTGGATGTAAATTTGAAGTTTTTTCTAGTCTAACTGCTGGGAATAGGCACTGTTTCCTTAATGCCTTCAGATGGTTCTTTATGTATTCCTGGTTAGTTTCATCATAGTATGTGTCGATCAGTACTTTATTGAGGAGGAAACTGAAGATCTCTGGGATCCTCTTTGTGAACTGTAGTGGCTCTGCTTTTCCTAGTTTCTCATCTCATCAACTTATGGAGTCAACTCGTTTCCCCTTGGGTTTCCCTCCTCTTTTGCTGCAGTCTATAAACTCTCAGGGCAGGAAACGTGTGTGGTTATAGGGTTCACTTCTTTTGTTTCCCATTTTCAGAGATTACTGTATTTCCTTGCCTGATGTCCTGCATCTTAAAAAGCCAGTTTCATTTATTATGTCTATTTTGTTTGTTTGTTTATTTTAGGCAAGAGGTTAATTTGGTCTGTTTCTCTATCTTGGTCTGAAGTGTAAGTCCAAGGCATTGTCTGCTTCCTTCTTATCTCACACAATTTCACTTAAATATTTCCTCCTCAGATAGGTCCTTCTCTCATAACACTCTCAAAAAGGTCCACCTTTCCCCCTTTATCTCACTTTTTCTCCTTGATAGCTTTGCTTTCATCAATTACAACAGTATATCTATGGATTCTTTACATGTTTTCTATTCTAAACTGAAGAAAGAGACAATAATTATTTCACTCATCACTGTATATCTAAGTGCCTAGAAAAATGTTTGACACAGAAGGTGCTTAAAAAATTTTGAATAAATGAACTCTTCACATTTATTATTTACCATAATTTTTGCTCATATTTGTTCCTTGAGGCATTCTTTCTTTTCTTATTCTTTGTTTTAGTCTTCCATTTTTTATGTTCTCAAGTTCATTTTTGTTTATGGGCGTCTCTTTGCTACTTCTCTTTTACTCTTCTTTCAATTTTTCTTTATGCTTCTATTTGTGTTCCCAGAATCTGTTACCATTCCCCACAATCTGAAAAAACCATGCGGTGAGAGCGGGAAAGTATCTATAGATAGACTTGAGACTTTTTAAAGGATCTTCCATTGCATAACTAGAAGTTGATGCACAAGCAAGTTTGTCTGACAGTGTTCTACCTTAAGCCTACTCCTCAACTCCTTTGATTCCAACAGCGTACTGTTATCTTCTAACTAGAAAATTTCTGTCATTTCACAAGGAGAAAGAGCACTAGATGATGAGGCAGCTGACTGGATGTTAGTTGTTCCATAGACCAGCTGTTATTCTGGAAAAGATATTTAACCTCTCTGTGGCTTGGTTTCATCTTTTATTAAAATAATAATGTCTACTATTTATAGAGTGCTTTTACGAACATTAACCAAGAAAAGTTCCATAAGTCTTTAACAGAGTTAAGGGATTATAATTTTTACTTTATATATGAGAAAAAACTTAAAGAAGTTAAATGATTAGCCACAACTTACAGATGTAATGAGTAGTTCTTAAGTAGAACTTGATATAAACCTCTGACCCCTATGCCTACTGCTCTTTGCAAATCATTTCACTGGTTCCACAAATCATAATCTGTCAAATACAAAGGTTTCCTTTGAGCCATAGAGTTTTGTTATTCTATGATGTGAAAGATTTGCAGATGGAATAAAGATTTAGGGTAGGCAACTCCTTGGAACCTAAACTATCTTACAACATGATCAGTGAAAGAGTCCAGTAATAGATTGAAATTGAAGTGTTTCTCCAGAAACGAAAACTATAAAGTTAAAAATAGAACATGTATCACTTTGAGATGTAATAAAATATATAATAATGATAAAATATAAAAGATAAAAACTGGATTTCAGAGAGCACCTGTCCAATCTCCTCAATTGTGAAAAGTAATTTTAAATTGTTTTGCTTTTGAATATATTATTTCATTGATTGTGGGTAAAATCGGGGGGGGGGGAAAGTGGTTTCTGAATATAGCATAGAGGAATTGATTTCCAATGACCCTGAAACTTAGAGACACTGAATAATACAATGGAAAGCATATGAAGTCTGTTTTGCATCACAAAGGCCTAATTCCCACTATTTGTAACTTTGAGAAATTAATATCTTTCATTTTCATTTTTTTCATCTGTAGAGGAATCTACAGATAAATGCCTACCTGCCATAAAGGGTTACAATGACCATTAAATAATATAACACTGAGTCAAATTGTTGAGCACAATCCCAGAATAAAATAGACAATGGAAGTGGGTTAAGTTTCCCCAAATAGGGACAATGCAGATATGCTTTCCTGAGAGATAGGAAATAATTCATGAAAAGTCCAAATAGTCTGTATTATAATAAAATGGAATTATAGAAACATAACCAGGTTATATGATCCAATAAATTAAAAGCAAATTTTTATAAAATTTATTTTTAAGAACATATTCCAGTATATACCTTCAAGTCATTAATCAGTCCCTTATCAAAATATATGATGTTGCTTATCAAGGGAAGATGTTAAAGAAATTTCATTTCAAATTCCATGGCTTGTCTGGATTCCTAGGGAGCTCACTGGTGGAGACATGGAGGATCTCTTTAAGGACTTGATTTTACTTCTGTCTTGACACTTCAGATCTTTGTTTAGAAGAAACTATTATTTGTTTTGTAAAATTCCAGTGAACTCAATAATTACAGAAACTATTTCTGCTCTCACTTGTCAAATTTGAAAAATCCCTTGGCTGTTCATATGAGCAAAAAGAGCCTGCTGTCATGTTCTATCTTACTACCATCATCATTTAATTATTGAGCACATATTTGTGCTAGGTATAGAGGGTATAAAAAATTTTAGATATATTTTTCTTCCCATGCATTTGGAAAGGTAGAGCACATGCATAAACATAAATAAAATACAAATGAATCTATACTAAGTACCAACTGGTTCACATACTACCGTGTCCAAACTTGTACATTATAGGCACTGTGGACATTTAAATGAATTGGCACAACAGGGCTCAGATGGCAGCAGAAAAGGTTTACAATAGGAAGTAAAATTTGAGAAGGGCATTTCCAGAGAGGGGATGATATGCACAAATTATAAGGGTAGCAAGATATATACACTTGTCTTAAGGGGAATGTTTTTATAGAAGAGTAGTAGAAATTTCATTTGAAAATGTAGATAGGATTTATATTTTAGAGTACCCTGATTAAAGATTTAAAATCTTTGCTTTAAAATCTGAAGGCTATATAAGATTATTGAAGGGTCAGAATAAGTGAGCATGTCTCAGAACTTTATTAATCTTTATACTGTAATTGATACTGTAGAATCATGATTAAGAGCCTGCTCCTGCTTCTTTTCCTCAGCATACAATTTCTCTTTTTACTATAAAAGCATTGCGTTTTAAATATAGAAATACCAGAAAATACATTAAAACTAAAAGAAGAGATGTGTAAAAGCCACAGTCTCATGTTTAGAAACCTTTTCTATCTATATAGATGGATGCATTCTCTCTCTGTCTCCCTCTGTCTCCCTCCCTCTCTCTCTCTCTCTCTCTCTCTCTCTCTCTCTCACACACACACACACACACACACACACACACACACAATGTTGAGGTAATCCAACCCTGAAAAGGCTAAACTGAAATTCAGAAGCTCCAGTATGTGTGTTAAACCATGTGGAGACTATACAAAGAAAAAGTTTTGGCTGAAACATTTTATGTGGCAGGGAATGAGTGTGAAAAAATACTATTAGGGTAGGAGTCAGCTAATTTTTTACTATAAGGAGTAAGATAGTAGATATTTTGAGTATCATGGGCCATATGGTTTCTGCTGCAACCGCTCAACTCTGCCATTGTAGTGTCGATGTAGCCATAGATAATATGTAAATTATGAATTTGGCTGCATTCCAATAAACTTTATTTATGGGAACTAAAATTTCATATAATTTTCAGGTGTCAAGATATATTATCAGAATACCTAATTGGGTTCTGTTTTAGGAGCAGCAGAAACCAACATAGATATCAGTTTCTATCACAAGTCACCAGGAGCAAAGGCAGGGAAAAGCATCCAAAAAGGGGGTGTTCTACTAGAACAGAAAACTAGAGAATACTTATAATGAAAAATAAGTCATCCTATGGGCATCTCCAGAAAAATTTTAAGGATTTCATAGGAATTGACATCCATTGGCTAGAGGAAGACAGTGTTTTAGGTTATTATTAATGATGTGATTCCATTAATCATCTACAAACTGGTGAGGTGAGGTCTGAAGAAATTCAAAATACAAACAATATGTGTGTGTATACATGTATATGCATATTTTATACAAACATGAAGCCATCATATATATTGTTAAGCAACCTTCTTTTTCAATATAACATTGATCAATACATTGTAAACATCTTCTTGTCAATGAAATGTTCACCCATAATATAACTAGTATTATCTGCACCTTTAATCATACCCTCATTCTCCATTCTTTCTGCACTAGTTTTTAGAATTGCTTATTTCACCATCTTCATATTTGCATTTTCTACCATGGTAAATGTTAATATTATTGCCTTTTTAGTTTGTGACTTTAATTTCCCAACTTCACAGTGTGTTTTTGTTTTCTATTTTAATAAAAAGCATCAGAAACTAGGAAAGTTAGCAAACTCTAAGAAATCCATTACTTAGAAAAAGAAAATACTGTGGCCCTTGTTGTAATACTTTAAAAAAAATCACCAAAGGCACAAGGTTTCCCAAACAAGAAAATATTCAATTATTGATACTGCCATTATCAGGTTTACTATTTATAAGGGCACCATGGCTCTTCCTCCTCAAAACAAAAGACAGTGACTCTTGAACTAACAGAATATGGTCTGCATGGTTTGCAATAAACACTGAAATAATGGGTGTGAATAAATGGATATATGACATCAGCTATTTGAAGTATTTATATAATTATCAAAATTATCAGGTTGCACTTCCATAACAAAACAAAAATTTGCATGCATGCTGAATGTGTTTTAAAAAACACATTACTAAGCACAGATGTATGGGTTTAAAATCAGGCATTAAAACTTAGAAAAGCTATTTGCCTAACCTTTATAGAACTTACTCTGATAGGAAGTACGGATCCGTTTCGTTAAATCAGGATAAAAGTTAGACAGGCCACGCATGCAAAAGTTGTCTTTGGAACATGCCAGAACATCAGCATCAGCAGCAGGCAGAGGAAAGAAAGAAAAATAGTCTAAAGTGAAAGGAAGTGATATCATACCAGAATCTAGAACAGCCAAGATGAAGAAATTGCAGCAAGTTTAGGTAATCAAATTAGAAAGGAGATATTAAAAAAAATAAATCAATTAGAAAGTAAGAGGTGATAGATGAATGATGAGAGTGCTGTAGTAATTTTATTTAATCAAATACAAGAATAGATGTCATATTTGTCATATGATTTTTATGTAGTAAACTTATTTCACTTGTAAATAATACTTATGTTACCTCATAAAAATCAAAATGGTTATCTTCAATCTTCAGTATTAAAAAAAGAGCTTAGTCTTTGGTATTTTATTTTATAATATAAAGTGAGTATTCACTGTAGTCATTTTATACACTAAATATGAACAAAGTTTATGACTTCAATACGGTTTTTCCAGATTTTAAAGTCATCAAAATTCTAAGCTCTAATCATAATTGAGTCTCAATAAGTTTAAATTAAGTAACAGTTATATTACATTTGTCACAATATACATCTTGTCATACCATTGTGTAAACTGAGTAAGTAATTTGGATACTGTCATAGGATCTACAGTTTTTCTATTTCAATTTATGCTTTCAGTATGAAAATATTGCCTCTTATCCCCTAATATCTTCTTGCCCTAGAGTCCATAGTTTCAAAAACCAACCTTCTCTTTCCCAGTCATGAGGTAATCTTGTGGTACATACATGCACAATCTCTTATTCTGCCTTCCTTTCAAAAGCCAGAAAAGGCAGAAGCAGAACCTATAGAATTTGAAATTTCCAGCATTCCTAAAATACTGCTAAAAGCTGAGATCACTAATAAGAAACAAAGAGATTTCTATGTTCTGAAGGAGAACTCTGGCTCCTGAAAAGGGTCTAAGTTAGCAATGTGGAAAGGGTTGAGGTTTATAAAAATAAATAAATAAATAACAAAGGGGAGAATTTCAGTATATCAGGTTAATTTTTCATTAGTCTAAAAGGAAACTTCTTTTAACATTTGGACGTTACATTTGGCACATTTGCTATTTAGTAAATAACATCTATCATAATGTTCTCTTTTTATTTTAAGATATTCTTCACATGAGTACATTTAATAAAGTAATAATCAATTGGTTTTTAAAATAATCAATTGATTATTTAAAAAACCCAAATCTAAAAGAACTAAACACATAATACTATAGATGTATTTCCATCTGCAAATCTTTTAGCTCTACTGACTTTCTTTTATCAACTAAACTATGTCAGTGGACAGAAAATAGGCAAAATTTTGTCAGTGTTTACAAAGTCAACTATTTGGATAAATACTGAAATTTCAGTAAACTTTGGATAATTTGGCATACCAAAATTTGGCTTTATGTAGAAAGTATTTCTGCTTATATATTAACCTTATAATTTTCGCTTTATAGTTATATAAATTTACTGGTCCTGTCAAGCAAAATGTTATCTTCCTTAGTATTTTAAAATGTTAATTAATAATGTTTATTGCATTTGTGAAAATACCTTCAAGAAAATCACCATCCAATAAAGAAAGGTGACAGCTAGAATATGGAGTTTAAACCATTAAAAGTAGTAAAATACTTAAAATTATATTTTTAATATTAGAAGAGATATTAGAAAATTATCCTGTTAAAACACACCTATTTCAAATAATTTTTTCAACTACAGAGCCTGATTTTCATAGCATTTTTATATTTAATAACTTATTTTCTGTTATTTCTTAGGAATTCAACCTAAGAAACTTGAGATGTTCCCTAACTTTGGCAGCAAATTGAAGTTTAAACACTTCCTTTATCCTTTCTAAAATTCTCACTGTTTCTGCCCAATTTTATTTACATAGTATTATAAGTTAGGTTGACTTTATATTGTCATGCATTTGAATAGAATCACAGAAGAAAGATAAGAAATCTAAAGATAAGAAAATAGATGAACTAATAAAGTTCATAACCATTTTGTTTTATCTCCTACCTGCAATGAACTGCTTGTTTTTTCGAGGAGACCGTGGTTGACGTTGGTATAGGTCACTTGATCTATATAGGTCAATAGTCCCCATGCTTAACAGTACTGTCTTCTGTATAAAATCCACCACAGCCAACCCATTGCAGTTCCCAAATGCAACTCTGAGAGAAAAAAAATATGCAGCTAGAATGTGTCACAGTAAGCAGTATTATTGTTATCTCTGAATTAAACATAATTGGAAAGTAATGCCTTAAGGTTGGGAGGTAAGATCACCATTGGTGTAACATCAGGAAGGATACGGTGCCTTTACACAGGATGGAGAGACCTTGTGTAACAGCCATATTATACAGTCATATTTTATCATCAATTTTATTATTAAGTAGTAATTACCCAATCTACTCTTTAACTTGGTCTTATGTTTTAATAGTAGAATCATATAAAATCTTTTTGCTATGCAAGGGGAAATAGATCAAGAAATGGCATACTTTAATAGCTATAGATGCTTAGGTATGTACTTAGATGCCTTTAAAAATTAAAATTATAATTATTAAGCTCCAAATTATTTCTATTCTTTCTTAAAAATTTTTAAAAATATTTATTTATTTTTGAGAGAGAGACAGAGCACAAGCAGGGGAGCGGCAGAGTGAGGGAGGGAGAAACAGAAACTGAGCTGTCAGCCAGAGCCTGATGCGGGGCTCAAACTCACAAACCATGAGATCATGACCTGAGCCAAAGTTGAACACTTAGCAGACTGAGCCGCCCAGGTGTCCCTAAATTATTTCCCTTCTTAAACAGTATATATTTAACACAAATTTTTACATAAAAATTAACTTTCTATATCTAAGGTTTTGACACCATAGTAGATATAAACAGATACAATTTTCATTCACATAAAATTAAAAATTTCTCTTTTATTATGTGCTACTTATTGTTTGTCCTATTTATTGAAAGACAAACACCATTTGATTAATTTCTTATTTCTCCTGAAAAATTAAAACAGCTCTTAGTACTAAGCAGGTATTTTGGTCAGCCTTACTATTAGGCTTACACAAATTCTCTTTTTCTCAATTTACAACATGGCTTCTAGCTGAACAATTGTAAATTTGTGTATTTTGCTCCCTAAACTAAATAAACACTAGTTGCATGACTGTTGTTTTGCTCATTTCATGTAAGTTCTGTGTTGTTTTCTTACTTAGATCGAATCTAGTTGACTCCACCACATTGCCTTCCTTCCTTACAACAAATGAAAAGTTCTACCATACGAGATGTTTTGCTATTTCACATAGAATTCTACATCTTCTAGTAACACAGACTTTGGAAACTAAAACAAAAAAAAAAGAATATTGTTATAAAAGTCAGCAGAGGGGTGCCTGGGTGGCTTAGTCAGTTAAACATCGACTTTGGCTCAGGTCATGATCTCACAGTTTGTGAGTTTGAGCCCCGCGTTGGACTCTGTGCTGACAGCTCAGAACCTGCAGCCTGCTTCGGTTCTGTGTTTGTCTCTCTCTCTGCCCTGCTCCTACTCACCTCTGTCTCTCTTTCTCTCAAAAATAAACAAAAAAATTTTTTGAAAAAAGTCAGCAGATTCCATCTCTATCATTTACAGGGTATGTGACCTTGAAAAAAATTAATGAACCTTGTCAGACCTTAGTTTCTTTATTTTATAATGAGAATTATAATACTAGATTTATCTACTTACTTCTCAGGGCTTTTATGAGTACCAAAATCAGAAAATTATTATTAAAGTACTTTGAAAATTTTCTGTACATAGTGCAATTGATCCTAATATAATATGTAAATGCAATATTATACATATTACATACTATATAGCAAGTTAATGTCTCAAAACTTGTACAGGTATGATAGAGTTCTCAAATTCAATACTGACAAGGAAAAAAATAGGAAAGTAGAATGTATTACATCAACATCAACCATAATGATTATTTTTCTCTTTGAATTAAAAATAAGAATACTAGAAGGTTATACCTTGGGGTTTGGGGAGGTCAGCCAATGGTTGTTGAAAAGTCAGTAAGAATACTGGACTTAATTTCCTAACTTAAAGAAAAAACTACAAAATGTATTAAGACACAGTTTGCACAGATTGGCTAACCAGGCAACATAGGATGAGAGGATAACAATCAAAGTAAACTTTACCTAGGTATTCTTTTTTTTTGTTTTGTTTTTACAGTTTTATTGAGATATATATACTAGTTCATATACTATAAAATTCACTGATGTAAATAAAGTGTGCAGTTCTGTGGTTTTAAATATATGTGTTATTGTTAGTTAAATATATTTAGAATTGTGTAATCATCACCACATTTTAGAACATTTCAATACAGGCACCTGGGTATTCTAATTTAAACTAAGTGTTCTAACTTAGTAAAGGGAGGAGAGACTTCCCAGGCTAGACTAGCACAGGAAACTGACACGCCCAGAGAGATCACTGGTTGCATGAATTGAGGAGAAATAGATCAGAGTCTGAAGCTATAAAAGCAGCCAGAATTTATGAGGTAAAATACTAGAGAGAAGACAACTGGACAGGGAGAGTACATCAGAGATTTATAGAATGGTTCTCTGGAGCAACCATGTGAAGAAACTCCCCCAGGCTCTGGAAAGAATCACTAAAAAGATGAAGCTGAACAATTCTCTAAGTTCTCAAAAGGCTGAGAATATTCATGTTACTGCCAGCCAAACTGCTAAGATCTCCTAATAGACAAAAAAAGCAGATATAGTAGTATCACTTTAGCAGTGGGGACACATTTAGCTATAAACTGATAGCTCTTCTGAACTCCACCTTGAGAAAACCTTAGAAACATTATTCTAAGTAACGTAACTGCCTTCTAGAAAAAAAAAAAACAACACTATTAAAAAGACTCCAACACAATACCACATAATGTAAAATTCACAACGTCCACTATATAAAAGTAGCAAGTATGTAAGGAATTCAGAAAATATGACTGATATGTGGTAGAAAAAAATAAATCAACAGAAACATACCTAGAAATGAAATAAATGATAAAAATACAAAACAAGGATATAAAAATGCTTTAAATATATATTCCAGATATTTAAGAAGGTGGAGAAAATCATACTCAAGAGTTACAAGAAACAAAACAGGCTGGTATTGAAGTAAAGATAAAAATAAATTTTAATGAAACAAGAGTGGCCATAAATAACCTCACATATAAATGGTCAACTGATATTTGACGGAGGTGCTTTCAGGGGAAAGATACTCTTCAGTAAGTGATGTGAAACAATTAGATACCCATATGTAAAAAATCAAGCCTTAAATTTTTACCTTCCATAGTACAGAAAAATTAAAAGACTACTTGATTTCAAAAAAAAGGCAAACAATTTGAACAGATATTTAACCTCACAAGATGTACAAATGTGAAATAAGCACTTAAAAGATGCTGAGCATCATTAGTCGCCAGGAGTATGTGAATTAAAACCACGCCAGGAATATGTAAATTAAAACCACTGATCCTGCCAGAGTAGAAAAAATTAAAAAGACTGGTAATGTCAAGCGTTGCCAAGTATGTAGAAAACCTTAAACTCTTATGCCTTGTTGTTGGAAATACAAATAATACAACGTCTTTAAAAAATAGTTTATCTTTAAACATATATAGTTAATCCTTCAAAAACACAGGAGTTAAAGGCGCCTACTCCCACACAGTCAAAATCCATGTATAACTTTTAACTCCCCCCAAACTTAATAGCCTACAGTTGACTGGAAGACTTACTGGTAACATAAACAGTCAATGAAAACATATATTATAAATGTATATTATATTCTTACAATAAAATAATCTAAAGGAAAAAAATGTTACTAAAAAAATCATAAGGAAGGGAAAATATATTATATTATTTTATTGAAATAAATCCATGTATGAGTGGACACATGCAGTTCAAACTTGTGTCGTTCAAGGGTCAACTAAACTCACCATATGACCCAGTAATTCTTTTCTTTCTTACCAAAGAAAATGTAAAAACTTTTACACAAAGACTTGTACTTGAACATTAATAGCAAATTTATTCATAAAAGCCCCAGACTGGAACAACTGAAATTTCCATCAAATGGTGAATGTACACATTTTTGTATATCCATATAATGGATAATGCAGCAATGAAAAGCAACAAGCCACAGGTACATACACAATATGGATGAAACACAAAAGCATTATGCTAAGTGAATGAAAACAAAGACAAAATTATTTATGATATGACTCTATTTATATAAAATTATAGTTAATGCAATCATTTGAGGGGCTGCAAGGGAGCATGACTGAATCTTTTGAGGTAGTTGATACTTTTTATATCATTAGTTTGTTGCTGGTTACATCACTTATATTTTTGTCTTGCATGTTTGTCAGAACTCATATTTCACGCTTAAAATTGGTGATTTTTATTTTATATACATACCTCAATAAAATAGTTGTAATACTAAAAAATTAATTTAAATTAAATTAAATAAATAAAAATAAATAAATAAATAAAATTAAAAATAAATTTAATTAAATTACTACCAAAAAGACAGTCTGAGAGAATTACACAGAGTATAGACTCTGGTCCCTAAGAATATTCTGGAGAGAAAGAGAATGATAAAGAAAAGATTTTTAAATACTGGATATTTTAGTTAACCTACCTGAAAGATTAAATGATTTCACTGAGGGAAGAAAAGGTGAGATTATTTTCTTCCAATATCTTGTTGGTAAGGAAATTTAAGAGAAAATGTCAATCAACAAGAACATATTTTCAAGATTTAGAATTTATAATAAAAATAATTTTTATTAATCTCATCTTTGTTTCTTTAATTACTCAACATCTATCTTAAATCTGCTTTATAGCAAAGTTAGCTCTTCTAAATTGAGTTAATTAACTTTTCTATTTTACAAATACAAAATATATTTGTATATAGAAATCAATAAAAGTTGACATTACAAAGTCTCTAAAATTCCTATAGGCATCCTGTTCTATTTGGCATTTATAAAAAATGTTAATGTATGGACACATAAATATAAAAAAAGTAAATGTCAAATATTTTAAAAATATATTTCTATTTCATATCTTTGAATATGGTGATGCTTTAAGAAACTGCTCTTCTTTCTAAAAGCAGCAACTCAGAAAAATAGATTTAAATATGAGTTCGGTCAGTGGCTTTGGAAAAAAAGAAATATTTTGCTTTTAAATACTTTAAAAGTTTTGTTACTTGTATAAACTTAGGGAAAAAAGCTCATATAACATTCGCAATCACATGCAAATACATTTTGGAAAATTACTGATTTAATAATCTGTCTTAAAAATAGCTTTATATTTTTCCCCCTGATACATCACCACATAAAAATAATGATAAAACTATCTGTGTTTATTTAAAGCAATGTAACTTTTAAAGTACACTTTTAAAGTGTTTAAAGTCATATAACTTTATTTAAAAGTTTATTTAAAGTAATGTAACTTTATTATTATCTGTGTTTAAAGTAATATAACTTTACTATATCTAAATAGAGTTAAAAGTTCAGTTCCTAGTTGTGCTAGCTTCATTTTAGATTCTCGTTGTGATTAGCAGTAATATATTGGACTGTTCAGATTATAATACATTTCCACTACTACAGAAAGACCTATTGTACAGTTCTGTGGTAGGTTATGCATATCTTAAAACCTAATTTAAAAATTTAACTTAATTTCCTAACTGTCGTATATCAATTTTCTTGTGCAAGGAAATTAATATTATTTTAATATTAAACAATTCTGTTTAAACAATTATTATAGATAACAACTGAATCAAATGAACTATTGGTTAATTGAAGTATAGTTTACCTATAATGTTATGTTAGTTCCAAGCGTACAACATACTGTTTTGACAATGCTATACATTACACAATGCATACCATAAGTGTAATTACCATCTGTCAACATACAAAATCATTACAATATTATTGACTGTATTCCCAATGCTGTACTTTTCCTGCCTGTGATCTATTTATTTTATAACTGGAAGTTTGCGCCCGTTAATCCCATTCACCTATTTTGCTCCACCTACCAACACCCTCCACTCTGGCAACTACCAGTTTTTTTGTTGTTGTTGTTTTTTTTTTATAATTCTTTTTCTGTTTGTTTATTTGTTCATTCGATTTGTTTTGTAGATTCTACATATAAGTGAAATCATATGGTATTTGTCTTTCTCAAACTTATTTCACCCTCTAGTTCCATCCATGTTGTCCCAATAGCAACAAGATCTCATTCTTTTTCATGGTTGAGTAACATTTCATTGTGTGTGTGTGTGTGTGTAAGATGTGTGTCACATCTTCTTTATCCATTCATCTATTGATGGACACTTCGAGTGCTTCCATATCTTGGCTATTTTAAATAATGCTGCAATAACCTTAGGGGTGCATATATCTTTTTGAATTAATGTTTTTATTTTCATTACCTTTAGATAAATATCCAGCGAGGGAATTACTGGATCATATGATGTTTATATTTTTAATTATTTGAGGAACCTACATGCTGTTTTCCATAGTGACTACACCAAATTACATTAACATCAAAGTGCATAAGGGGTCCCTTTTCTGCACATCCTCGCCAACACTTGTTATTTCTTGACTTTTTGGCATTCTGACAGGAGTGAAGTGATATCTCATTGTGGTTTTGATTTGCATTTCACTGGTGATTAGTGCCATTGAGCATCTAATCATATGTTTGTTGGCCATCTGTAGGTCTTTGGAAAAATGTCATTTCAGATCCTCTGCCTATTTTAAAATTAGATTTGTTCCTATTGAGTTATGTAAGTTCTTTATGCAGTTTGGAAGTTAACTCCTTGTCAGATGTATCATTTGCAAATATCTCCTCCCATTCAGTAAGATGCCTTTCAGTTTTGTTGATGGTTTCCTTTGATTTGCAAAAGCTTTTTACTTTGGTGTAGTCCCAATAGTTTATTTTTGCTTTTAATTCCCTTTCATGAGAAGACTTATCCAGAAAATTGTTGCTAAGGTTGATATCAAAGAAATTACTGCCTTTGTTTTCATCTAGGAATTTTATAGTTTCAGGTCTCACATTGAGGTCTTTAATCTATTTATTTTTATGTATGGTGTAAGAAAGTGGTCGTTTTATTCTTTTCCATTTAGCCATCCAGTTTTCCTAATATCATTTTTTGAAGAGATTGTCTTTTTCTCATTGTGTATTCTTGCCTCCTTTATTATAGATTAGGTGACCATTTAAGCATGGGTTTATTTCTTGGCTCCTATCCTGTTCTGCTGGTCAATGTGCCTATTTTTATTCCAGTACCATATTGTTTTGACTATTATAGCTTTTATAGTATATCTCAAAACCTAGAACTGTGATACTTTTAAGTTTTGTTCTTCCTTCTTAAGAATTCTTTGGGTATTGGGGGTCTTTTGTGCTTACATACAAATTTTATGAATACATGTTCTTGTTCTGTAGAAAAATAATACTAGTATTTTGATAGGAATTATACTGAATATGTAGATTACTTTCGGTAGTATGGACATTTTAATGATATTAACTCTTCCAATCCATGAGTGTGGTATGTCTTTACATTTGCTTTTGCTGTCTTTGATTTCTTTTATCAGTGTTTTATTGTTTTCAGAATACAAATATTTTAACTCCTTGGTTAAATTATTCTTTGTATTCTCTGGTAGTTTATTCTTTTTGATGCAATTGCAAATGGCATTGTTTTCTTAATTTCTCTTTCTGCAATTTTGTTATTAGTATACAGAAATGCAACAGATTTCTATAATTAATTTCACTTCCTACAAGTTTACTTAATTCACTTATCTACTCTAGTAGTTTTTAATGGAGTTTTTAGGGGTTTTGTTTTCTGAGAGTGAGAGAACATGAGTGGGGGAGGGGCAGAAGGAGAGGGAAAGTGAGACTCTTAAGCAGGATCCATGCCTAGCACAAATCTCCAAGTGAGACTTGATCTCATGAACATAAGATCATAACCCGAGCTGAAATCAAGAGTTAGATGCTTAATAAACTGAGCCCATCAGGCACCCCTTGGGTTTTCTATATACAGTAGCATGTCATCTTCAAATAGTGAAAGTTTTACTTTTTCCTTCCCAACTTGGATGTCTTTTATTTCTTTTTGTTATCCGATTGCTGCAGCTCGGACTTCCAGTATTATGTCGAATAAAAGTAGTGAGAGTGGACATCCTTGTCTTGTTCCAAATCCTAGAGAAAAAGCTCTCAGTGTTTGACTGTTAATATGATGTTGGCCGTGGGTTTTCACATATGGCTTTTATTATATTGATGTATATTCTCTCTAAACTCACTTTGTTGAGAGTTTTATCATAAATGGATGTCATATTTTGTCAAATGTTTTTTTCTACATCTTTTGAGACAGTCATATAGTTTTTATTCTTCATTTTGTTAATGTGGTATATCAAGTTGACTGATTTGCAAAACTGAACCATCCTGGTTCTCCAGGAATAAATCTCACTTGATTATGGCGAATGATCCTTTTAATGTATTATTAAATTTTGTTTGCTATTATTTTGTTCAGGAGTTTTGCATTTATGTTTAGCAGGGATACTGGATTGTAGATTTCTTTTTGAGTAGTGTTTTTTCTGGTTTTGGTATCAGGATAATGTTGCCCTCATAGAATGAATTTGGAAAATTTCCTTCCTCTTCTATTTTTTGTATTAGTTTGAGAAAAATAGGTATTAACTTTTCTTTAAATGTTTGGTAGAATTCACCTGTGAAACCATCTGGTCTAGACTTATGTTGGCTACTGATTTAACTGCATTACTAGTATCTGGTACATTCATATTTTCTATTTCTTTCAGATTTACTCTTGGAATTGTATATTTCCAGGAATTTATCCATTTCTTCTAAATTATTCATTTACTGGCACAATTTTTTTTTATAGCAGTGTCTTAAAATCCTTGTACTTCTATAGTGTGAATTTTTACTTCTCTTTCATTTCTTGGAGTCCTCTCTCTTTTTTTATTGAGGAGTTTTTCTAAGGGCTTATTAATTTTATCTTTTCAAAGAATCAACTCCTTGTTCCTTCCTTCCTTCCTCATTTATTTCTGCTGTATTCCTTATTATTTCCTTCCTTCTACCATTTTGGGTTTTGTTTATTCTTCTTTTCCTAGTTCCCTTAGGTGAAAAGTTACCTTGTATATTTGAGATTTTTCTTGTTTCTTGTATCACTATAAACTTTCCTTTTAGAGCTGCTTTTGCTGCGTCCCAAAGAAGTTTTTTCCAGTTCTTTCTTATAATTGGTTTTAGTTTTATGCCATTGTGGTCAGAAAAGTAGTTCAGTATGATTTCAATATTCTTAAATTTAATGAGATGTTTTTACGGTTTAACATGTGATCTATGTTGGCCATGTTTATGTGCACTTGTAATGAATGTGTATTTTGCTGGTTTTGGATGGCATGTTCTGTACAGTATGTTAGGTCCATCTGGCCTAATGTGTCATTCCAAGCCACTGTTTGCTTTTGATTTTCTGTTTGAATGATTTATCTATTGATATAAATGGGTAGTAAAGTTCCCTATTATTTTTTATTACTGTCAATTTCCCCCTTTAGTTATATTAATATTTTGCTTTATATACTTAGGTGCTTTTATGTTGGGTGCATAGATATTTATAATCATTATGTCCTCTTGTTGGATTGATCCCTTTAAAATTACGTAATGCCCTTCTTTGTCTTTTATCACAATCTTTGTTTCAAAGTCCATTTCTGATATAAGTATTGTGACACCAATTTTTTTTTTTTACTTCAGTTTGCATGGAATATCTTCTTCCATCCCTTCACTTTCAGCCTATGTATATTTTTAGTTTTGAAGTGAATCTCTTATAGGCAGCATATAGATGGGTTTTGTTTTTATATCCATTCAGTCACCTTATGTTTTTTGATTGAAGAATTTAGTCCATTTATATTTAAGGTAATTATTGCTAGTTATGTACTTATTGCCATTTTGTTAACTGTTTTTGTAGTTCATCTCTGTTCCTTTATTCTTTTCTTGCTGTTTTCCCTTGTGAATGATGACTGTTATGTTTAGATTACTCTATTTTTTGTGCTTCTATTATAGTTTTTTGCTACACGAGGTTAATATATAACACCCCAAGTAAATAGCAGTCTGTATTAAGTTGATGATTGCCTAAGTTCAAACATGTTCCTACATGTTTGACAACTACATTTTCTTTTTTTTTTTTTTATAAAATTTTTTTATTAACGTTTATTTTTGAGACATAGAGACAGAGCGTGAGCAGGAGGAGGGCAGAGAGAGAGGGAGACACAGAATCCGAAGTAGGCTCCAGGCTCTGAGCTGTCAGCACAGAGCCCGACGTGGGGCTCGAAGTCACAGACCGTGAGATGATGACCTGAGCCGAAGTCGGCCGCCTAACCAACTGAGCCACTCGGGCGCCCCTGACAACTACATTTTCATTCCACCCCTCCACATTTTATGTATATGTCATATTTTATATTTTTTTATTTTGTGTTTCTCTTAATATTACAGATACAGTTGAGTTTACTACTTTGTCTTTTAACCTTTATACTAGCTTCATAAATGGTTGATCCACTACCCTTACTGTATGTTTGCTTTTATCTGTGAGGGTTTTTTTTTCTTTCATAACTGTTTTTACTTCTAGTTATTGCCTTTTCGTGACTGCCTAAAGAAGTCATTTTAACATTTCTTATATGGCCAGTTCAGTGGTGATGAACTCCTTTAACTTTTGTCTTGGAAATTTTATATTTCTCCTTCAATTCTTAATGATAACTTTGCTTGGTATAGTATTCTTGGCTGTATGGTTTTTTTCCCTTTCAACTCAATGAATATAAATAACATGCCAGTATCTTCTGGTCTGCAAAGTTTCTGCTAAAAAATTACCTGATAACCTTATGGAGCTTCCTTTGTACATAACCAGTTACTTTTCTCTTGCTGCGTTTAAAATTCTCTATCTTTAACTTTGACATTTTAATTATTGTGTTTCTTAATGTGGACCTTTTTGGGTTCATGTTGTTTGGGGCTGTCTGAGATTCCTGCACATGAAGGTCTGTTTCCTTCCTCAGGTTAGGGAAGTTTTCAGCTATTATTTCGTCAATTAAATTTTTTATGTACTTTTGTCTTTATTTTTTTTTAATTTTTTTAATGTTTGTTTATTTTTGAGACAGAGAGAGACAGAGCATGGGCGGGGGAGGGGCAGAGAGAGAGGGAGACACAGAATGTGAAGCAGGCTCCAGGCTCTGAGCCGTCAGCACAGAGCCCGACGCGGGGCTCGAACTCACAGACCGCGAGATCATGACCTGAGCTGAAGTCGGACGCTCAACCGACTGAGCCACCCAGGCGCCCCTGTCTTTATTTTTAAAAAAATGTTTATTTTGAGACAGAGAGAGTGAGAGATGAGAATGGGAGGGGCAGAGAGGGAGAGAGAGAATCCTAAGCAGGCTCCATGCTATCAGCACAGCCCCCTGACATGGGGCTTGATCCCACGAATTGTGAGATCACAACCTGAGGTGAAATCAAGAGTCAGATGCTCTAACGACTGAGATACCCATGTACCCTTCAATTAAATTTTCTGACCCCTTTTCTCATTCTTCTTCTGGAGCCCTATAATGTTAATGTTAGTACCCTTGATGTCCCAGAGGTCCCTTAAACTATCTTCACTTAAAACCTTTTTTCCTTTTTGATGTTCAACTGATTTCCAGTATCCTGTCTTCTATATCACTAATTTGTACTTCTGCATCCCCTTATCTGCTGTTGATTCCCTCGAGTATTTTTCATTTCAGTTTTTGTATTCTTCAGCTCTGAATGGCTCTTTTTAATAATTTTGATGTTCTCACTGTGTTTATCCATTCTTCTCCAAAGTTTGGTGAACATCTTTATGACTATAATTTTGAACTCTTTATCAGGTAGATTCCTTATCTCAGTTTCATTTAGTTCTTTCTCTGAGGTTTATCAGTTCTTTCATTTGGAACATATTCCTTGATCCCCTTATTTTGCTTCACTTTGTGTGTTTGTTTCTACATATTAGGTAGATCAGCTGTGTTGTTTAACTTGTTGCATTGTATTGTAAGGTACGAAAGTAACATGTTTTTTAAAAGAGCATCTTCCTATTTATGGAGATTTATATAGGTTCCAGATATTTTGCTATTACATGGAATGATGTAAGGAATATCCTTCTACGAATTGTGCATAAGTGAGAGTCTTAGAAATTGTAAATATTTCACTAAGAGTAGAATTTCAGAATCAAAAGATATGCTTAGTTTTATTTTATTTATTTATCTTTAAAGTTTATTTATTTATTTGAGAGAGAGAGAATACAAGTATCAGAGGGACAGAGAGCAAGACGGAGAGAGAGAATCTCAAGCAGGCTGTGCACTATCATGCAGAGCCTGATGAGGGGCTCAGACCCAAGAACCATGAGATCATGACCTGAGCAGAAACCAAGTGTCTGATGATTAACCAACTGAACCACTCAGGTATCCCTGCTTAGTTTTATGTTAAAAAATAAAATATATAAAAGAGAATCTATTTCTTCATATTCTTAATCAGGATATTAGCAATCTTTAAAAACTTTTTCATACAATGGATAAAAATCGCTCTTCTGTTTCAATTTTTTTTATACTTGTTACTAGTGAAGTTATAAATACTTTCATGTTTATTGGCCATTTGTATTTCTTCTGTGAATTGCCTGTTTATATAGTTTGCTTATTTTTAATTAGGTTATTTCTTCTTATCAATTTGTAGGAATTTAAAAACAGTATTCTAGATGTTCATAGCATTTTATAGAAAGACAATGTTGCATAGTGTATAAATAGTTTCCTGTACCTTGATTTTTATAACTATATTAGATATTTTGGTAATTCTATGTAAATTCATAGGATGTAAATTTTTTAAATGACTTCCAATATTTGTATGTAATCTGATTTATTCGTCTAGAATCTTGTTAATGGACAATTAGATTGCTTCCAGTCTTTTCCTACCAACAGTACAACAGTGAATATCCTTCACAAGTTACTTGCCATAAAATATGGAGTATATTTATGGAACAAATTTCTAGAAATTAAATTACTCAATTATTTTCAAAACTCTTTATATTTTACTTTTAGTCATGTGTAAAATATATAAACAAAAGTGCACATAATTGTACATTTCAATGAAGTATCAAAAAGTGAACAATCCCATATAACCACCATGTCAAGAAAGAGTATGTTATAAGCAGCTGACTCAAGCTCCTGACAATTATTGCTACTTTTTCCTCTTCCAAAATCTGACTTCCTATACCAAAAAGCAGTTTTGCTTGTTTTTGATAGATGTTTGGCTTTTCTTCTTATATACTGTTAGATGTAAAGGCAGTTTTTCATTTTAATTGCCATAGTAAAATTCAAGTGGATTAATGTGTTATAATTTATTTGATCTACTCTGATGGACCTTTGATTGTGGTTTAGGACTATTATAAATATAATACTGTCAATGCAAGTAATGGCTACTCTTTTTTAATGTACATGTGCTTGCCTTTCACTGGATCTATACCTAGAAATGAAACTTTTGGATTATAGGGCAGGCCAACATACGTATGCTAAAATGGAGTACACAGTTCTAACAATTTTATAAAGTAGATTCAACAGTTTACCCTCTTCGCAGCAATGTATGGGAGTTCCTACTACCCAATATCTTTGCAAATATTATCAACATTACTAATGGGGTTGTGTACTTTTGCATATGTATATGAAAATGTCTGTCATTTATATATCTTCCTTTGTGACATATTTGCACGTTTTTTCTATTATTTGTCTTTTTCTTATTGATGATTCATGAGACTCTTTTTATACTCTGCATATGAATAAGTCCAGTGTCGGAGACAATTAATCTAAATATCTCTTCCTTGTCCTACCATTTCAGTCTCTTAATGGTGCCTTTTTTTTTTTAAGAAGTTCTTAATGTTTTTCTTTATGTTTAATAATTTTTTAGTATTGTTGAAGAAATATTTTTTTAATTTTTTTTAAGGTTTATTTTATTTTTGAGAGAGCGAGAAAGAGACAGAGACAGAGTGTGAGCAGGGGAGGGGCAGAGAGAGAGGGAGACACAGGATCCAAAGCAGGCTCCAGGCTCTGAGCTGTCAGCACAGAGCCCAATGCGGGGCTCAAACTCCTGAACTGTGAGATCATGACCTGAGCCAAAGTCAGATTTTAACTAAGCCGCCCAGGCACCCCGTTGAAGAAATATTTTCTTAACACAGGTGTAATGAAGATATTCTCCTATAATACCTTCTAGAATCTTTGTATACAGTGGTAAAGAACAGTCAGATTTCATTTTTTTCTATATAATTTTTTAATTAACTATAGTATTTATTGGGGGGAAACCTGTCATTTCCTCTATTGCTCTGCAGAACCAATTTGGTTATATACTCCTGGATCTCTTTCTGGACTCTTCTGTGAGTTGGTCTATTTGTCTATTTCTCCTGTGCCAATAGAAACACTGTCAGGACTAGTTAATATAACTTTATCTACTAAGTCTTGCTTTCCCAAAGAACAAGTCTCCTAAATCTATTTCTCTTTAGTATTGTCTTAGTCAACTGTGGTCCTATGCATTTCTCTATACATTTTAGAACTAGTTTTAAACTTCAAGGGAAAAAATATGCTAAAATTTATATTGGCATTGTGGTAAATCAATAGATCATTTTGTGAAAACCTGACATCTTTACACTATTATTGAATTTTCCACTTCATGATTTAGGTTTGTTAATTTCTCTTTTTATAGTTTTCTGTGTAGATGTCTTGATCATCTTTTATTACGTGTTTTTCTAGATACTTTATTATTTTTATTTTAAGTGGGGTCTTTATACAATTTTAGTTTCTATTTTTTCAGCAAATAAATGTAATTTATTTAATTGTTTGTTTATTTTGAGAGAGAGAGAGAGCATGTGTGAGTGGGAGAGGAGCAGAGAGAGAGAGGGAGAGAGTATTAAACAGGCTCCCATGCCCAGTGCGGAGCCCCATGTGAGGTGGGGCTCAATCTCACGACTGTGAGATCACAACCTGAGCCAAAATCAAGAGTTGGAGGCTTAACCACGTGAGTCACCCAGGCACCCCTGGAAATGCAATTTATTTGTACATCGACTTTGTATCTTTTATCTGCAAAATATTTAAATGTTGTACATACATAATCATTTCCTTCCATTTCCTTCTTTTCTAATCTATATAACTTTGATTCATTTCCCTTTCTATATTGGTCTGGCTAGGACCTCCAATACAATGTGAATAGAGGTAGTGATAGCAGTCATCCTTGTCTTGTTTTCATCTCCGATATAAAGGTTTCAACATTTTACTGTAAAGTATGAATGATTTTTAGATTTGCTTCCATGTATCAGATTAGTGAAATTTCCTTCTTGGTTTAGTTAATGGCTTCTTTTTAAATCATGAAAAGAAGATAAATTTTACCGAATGTATTTGCTTTTTGTATCCCATGGCTTACTTCTATGGTTTTCTATTTTATCCTGTTAATGTGAATTACATGCATTCATTTCAAATGTTAAACAAGGCTTGCATTCTTGGTATAAACTAAACATGTTTCTAATATATGATTATTTTATTGACAGATTTATTTATACTTTGGCTGGCATTTTTGCACCTATGTTCATGTTTCACTTTTTGTAATGGTCTTTTCAAGTTTTGGCATCAAGTTATATTATGCCATAAAGAGATGAATACAACTTTTTCTTTCTCAACTTTCTCAGAAAGTTTTCATATAATACTGATATTACTTATTTCTTAAAATTTTGCTGGGACTTACAGAAGTAGCCACTTGAGCTTGAATTTTTTGGCAGCTGAAACCGTCTATGAGCAAGGTATCCAAGCTGTCTTTCTTTTACAAGTGTCGGTTCTTCAGAGGCTCTATAGTGACTATCATCCCCACAGTTACTTTACATGGAAAATATGCTCTCTGACTTATTCTAATAACCTTCAGCTCCTGAATTTGGTGATATACCTTCATACTCTCTTAATTTTGGCATTCCGTGTCTTTATACGTCAATCTCTTGAGTATAGAACCCTGAAAATGGCTTGAGTTCAGCCATCTGCCATAACTACTTGAGCTAGAAGACAAATATATTCTTGCCATATCAAATAATGGGATTATTGACTGTCCCACACTTCCTTCCTCTCCTCCTTTCATTCAAGGAAGTTTCTGCCAGTTTATCTACCAAACAATTGTTCAATCAAGAAAAATTTCCCCTTGTGTATGTTCACATAGAACCTCCACACTGCAAAAACTCCAGGAACACAAGTTAATATTTTTCTTTTTTTTTTTTAGGTAGTCTTCCTTTCAGATGCCTTCAAAGAGTTCTCTTGGAGCTCATCAGACTCAGCTTAGGGGCAGATTGGGAAGAATAGAAGTAGAACTGAATATAAATTTTTAAGTGTATTATTTGATAAAAGATCACTGATTCCAAATTTGGAGAGAAAGATGAGGTATGCAGGAAGTGGTATTGGTACAACTCTTAGTCATCAGGAAAGAAATAGAGTTTAATCCCTATTTCATACCTTATACCTAAATAAATGCTAGATAGATTAAATACTTAAATATATTAAAGACATATATTAAAAGATAATGTAATATTTTTAATCTTGAAGTGAGGGAAGCTTTTCTAAGTATGATACATAATCCAGAGCCATAAAAGAAAAAAGAGAATTACTTTAACAATTTTTTTAACTTATGCATGGAAAAAACTATCCTAAACAATTTCATAAACAAAAATGGAAAATATTAGCAAATTACATCAGATAGAAAGCTAACTTCTCTACTATGTAAATAGTTTTCACAAATCTATGAAAAATACCAATAAAGGTAGAAAAATGGACAGAAATGTCATAGTACAGGAAAATACGTTCCATTTCACTTAAGATGTGAGAAAAGTCTACTAACGCAATTACATACTTCCTATTAACAAAATGACAGGGATTAAAAAGTTTGGTTACACTATTGTTAGAAAGGTAGTGGAAGATCAAGTATTCGCAAAACATTGTTGAAGGAATATAATTTGTCACAACTTCTATGGAGTGCTACAGTCTAGAAATAAAGATTAATTAGAATTATATTAGCTTTTAAAGTGAATATAATCCAACTTTCAATGAATACCTGATTGGATTATATTGTTCTAAGTCTTCTATTGCCTCTTAGGATAGCCTATTAAAAGAAATGTGAATATTTTTTGGAGGATGGTAAAAACAGTTAGATTTTATCTCTATAATGTTTTAGAGATACATTTTTTCTTGATTGAAAATCTGAATTTATCTCTATAATGTTTATTTATAAATATATAAATATATAGATGATGGTATATAAATTCATATAATGTTCCATAAAAAAATTAGAAAGAAAACCAAAAAGCAAATCTAGGTTACATGAAGATAATATGACCAAAATCCAAGACAAATAAACTAGATAGAGATAGCGAGTTATCAAACACATATTGAGGGAACTATATTCAACATTTTCAAGGAAATGAAGGAGAAGAGTGATAATTTAGGAAGATAACAAGAAGCTTTAAACAAAACCAAATGAAAGGTAGAGAACTGAAAAACAAAATAACTAAAATTGAATTCCATGGGTGGATCTACCATAAGGTTAAAGCAACTGAAGAAGAATTAGTGAATTCTAAAGGACAAGTCAGAAGAAAGCATCCAAATTGAAACACAAAGAGAAAAAGGAGAGAAAATAGAAAAATTAAAAAGAATGTGTAATAACATCCTAACAACCACCTAACATTAAAAGTGGAAATACTATCACAAGTTTGACTTCAAGCAAGAACAAATAATCATAGTTTTTATTTATTTTTTTCTTACACCATTTCAATCGAGTAAAAATCTAGGTAAGGGCTTCTTTCCATTTTTAGGACTTAGGTATTTTAAACGAAACACGTATATCAAACATATTAAATAATACAAATTAGAATGCTTAGCTACTTACATTCCATATGCTGAGCTTACAGCAAGACTAGTAATCTGTTGGGGAGGCTCACCATCCACCCACACCAATTGAATAACAAGTTCTGCTTGATACCCTGGAGGCATCCGCACTGGTCGTGTCTTAACACTAAAAAAAAGACAAAAATGTAGTTCTGTCACATACAGCTTAAATACTATGCTCATTCTTATCTTCAGAATTTACATAGCATCTTTCTACAGAAATATACAATACCACACATTGAGGGAAGTACACAGGTGGACAGTGTCTTCTACCTTTCTCAAAATATACCAAGTTGCTGACGATTGTTTAGTGTTTTCCTCTAAGTAGCTTTTTAATCAGTCAAGTCCACAACTTCAAATAGCCTTCATCTCTTCCTTTTTTTTAACTTTTGAGGATGGTATTTTAAATTATTTTTATTATTTACTTTCTTACATAATATTTATTACATATATTAAGTTATAATGCATAATAATATGAAAGACTTAATTTCCATCCAACTTAAGAGTTCAACATGTCCAAAACCTTAATTTCTGCTCATTTCCTCTAAATGTGCTTGACCAGCAGTCTTATCTATTCTAGTTTATGGCAACTTGTATCTTTCCAGTTATTCAGTTAAAAATAAAAGTCATTCTAGTTACAGTTGACAAATAAAAATATAAGACATCCATTTAAATCTGAATTTCAAATAAACAATGAATAGGTTTTCTGTTTTGTTTTGTTTAGTTTTGTTTACTGTAAGTATGTCCCATGCAGTATCTGGGAAATACCGATACTAAAAAATGTTTATTGTTTATTTGAAATTCAAATTTAAATGGGTATCCTGTATTTTTATTTGCTGAATCTGTTAGCCCATAACATCATCTCTGCTTAGGTTCAACAGCCTCCTTACTGGTATCTTGGCTTATACCTTTCCCTTCCATCCCAAGATCCATTTTCAACAAAGCCACCAAAGTGATCAATTTAAAATTTAAGCACTGGATGTTGAATGTAAGTGATGAATCACTGAATTCTACTCCTGAAACCAATATTGAACTGTATTTTAAATAACTAAAATTTAAATTAAAAATAAAATATTATGTAAAAAATAATTTAAAAAATAAAATTTAAAACTGATATGTCTTTTTTCTATTCAAAACCCTATAATGAGTCCCCATTTAATTAGGAATAAAAGCCATGGCCTTACAATGGCTCTCTATTACTTATCTGACTTCATCTCCCACTATCCTACTCCCCCTCCCCCGTCTTGTTCCTGTTGTCCTAGTTACACTGACCTCCTTATATGCGAGGCACTTTAAAGCCTTTGTTCTAGCTATTCCTTCTGCCTGGAATACTCTTCTACCAGATATATTTCAGGTAAATCCTTCATCTACCTTTTGTTTAAATCTCACTTTCTGGGGCGCCTGGGTGGCTCAGTTGGTTGAGCATCCGACTTCGGCTCAGGTCATGATCTTGCAGTCTGTGAGTTCGAGCCCTGCGTTGGGCTCTGTGCTGACAGCTCAGAGTCTGGAGTCTGCTTCGGATTCTGTGTCTCCCTCTCTCTCTGCCCCTCCCCCACTCATGCTCTGTCTCAAAAATAAATAAACATTTAAAAAAATAAATAAATCTCACTTTCTTAATATTGTCAGTTAAAAAGAAAAAAAGAAGTATTATTTTAGCAATATTCTAGCTAGGATTTTAGCAATATCCTAGCAATCATGAGAGAATTTTTTTTTTTTTTTGATTCCAAGAAAACTGAACCTAAAAAAGACTTTTTGAATTGGGAGATACCAAGCAAGTGGCCGAGTTTCTTCCCTGCCATATGTATTCTCATTCTATTAAAGCTATGTTGTCTTTATGATCCTTCTGGGAAGAAAATAAATGCCTTCATAGTAAAGGATGAAAATATTGTGCCTTTTCATAGATATTCAAAGAAAAGACCACCGCACTCCTTGGTAGAGTGTAGATCAATGACAACAACTTAATCAAAGAGAAGAATAATTTTATTTTGTACAAAGTACTATATGATTAATATGTAAAATTGTTTTAAAATTTGGTAGCAACTCTTACTTGAGGCATGGGATACTGTCCTTTGTTCCTCCTTCACTAGCCACAGTGTTAGTACTTCCAGAAAGACTCCTCGAAGGAAGCTGGGATGACAGATCTGGAAACGGAGGACTTGTTTCTGGTTCAGGGGTAATAATATCTTCAATATCATACTGAAGTCGTACCTCTAATGACTTAAAAAAATCAAGTTTTAATTTAACCTAAGTTATAACAATAAGTAATCACGTTAAATTATCTGACTTTTTTGTAATTATTATTTTTTTCAGATTAATAAGTTTAATTTCAATTTATAGTAAAGTTGAGATATTCCAAATTGATTTAAATACTGGCATTTCAGTATTTGTATTTAAATGTATAGAACATTCACTGACATTAACAAAAAATATAAAATGTTTCTTAATTCTTCAGAATTATAAGAAAAATACCTACTAGTAAAGATAAAGATTTTACATAAAAAATACTCCTTAGATAAAGGTAAAAATTACAACTCCATATATAGTAAAAGGAGAAATTGGTCATGGTTATTCCAGTAAAATAAAATAAACTGGATGTGTTTACATACACATGCATAACACACAAATTATTTGTACACCGATTTTAGTTTTTAAAAAACCATTCAATTTTGAATTCAGTAAAAATTTTCCAAAATAAATTCTAATTTTTTTTTCATTAGCTCAGCTCTTAATTTCATTAGCTTAGTCAGAATTGCTTAATTAAAAAACATATGATAAACTGTATTGGAATAAAAGATTATCCAAGACCTTTTTATGAATCTAAAAATGTTTGAAAATTAAGTACTTTATGATTGCATTCCATGCTTTAATTAAAACTGATTTTACAACAAACATTTGCTTTACATTGTAAAAATCAGGATCTTTGAGGCTGAAAACAATTGCTTATAAAAATGTCATTATAGGGTGGTGAATATAGCAATATTATCAAAATGACTGTCATAATTATCTTAAAACAAAAAAAACCCTCTAGTGACAGTAACTATTACCAATTATTGAGTGTTAACTATACCTAGACACGACACTAATGGCTTTATATAATCCTTATAAGAAGCCTGTCAAATTGGCATTATCATTTGTAGTTTATTATTACTTTCCATTTTTCTATTTTATTTGCACAGAAAATTATATGAGTGATGAAACTGGGTCTTACCCAGACTCTACTACTGACTACTGGAGCTTTGTGACTTGCTCAGCATCATGTAGCTATTCACTGGTACAGCTAGAATTAAAACATAGACTTATCTGACTCCAAAGACTGATATTTTCACTAATATACTTTAACAAGGCAGTACTTAATTTTAGCTGTTGAGGTAAAAAAAAGTTATATACAGGTGTTTAGTAGATAATCTTTATTTTCTGATAAAATGGTAAAATGGACTCAGTAGGGATGAGTCCATTTATCTATAATTATCTATAGATGCCTTAATTTAGATTTAATTTAGCCCATGAGAGTAATTAAATTAATTGATTAGTTTAAAATTACGATTAGGTAAGGTAGCCCATAATTATTTCCATCCTATAAAAATGTTGCTATATAGAAAATTATTAAAAATAATTGACAAGAAATGACCAGCTAAAAAATTTTAATAAAGATATACAACAAAGCCTACATTAATTTGGCATTTAGATATAAAGCTATAAATGTCTATAAATTCTATATAGACAAAATCCATCCTATTTAAAAATACAGGGTTTTGGTACAGAACTATTTTTGTCATTCTAAGGCAACCTATTTTTTAATATGTTATGCTAAGTAACAAGAATAACTTAAAATCCTATGAATTGGATTACTGGCCAAATACATCAGTCTTGATGGCTTACAACCGTATCAAGCACTAGCCAAAATATATGATACTTGCTTTCTTTTAATAATTCTAGCTGTGAACATTAAATTTTAAATAACTTACCACTATTTCTGTTGTAATTTCATGTCTGCTGAATTTATAAATTATAACATATGCAGAGACTCCTGATACACAGAATATTCTGCTCTCTGGACACCAGTAAATCATCTGAATGGCATATGGATCTTCCTCTACAATTTCACATGTTGGTTTTCCTTCTCCTACTTTCTGTTTTTCAAACACTTTTGAAGTTTTTAGCTTATACAGCATCTGCAGAGTTACTATAAAATATTGAAGCATAATTATCTTCTAATTTGAACTTAATTCTTAGATGTTCAATTGTTAAAGCACTAAAATAAATTCCAAGCAGACAAAATAAATGATCATTTAACTAGTAAGCATTCAATGTCATGAACTCTTATCATAATTTAGCTGAAGGGAGACTCCAGAGAAAAATAAACATTTACGGAACATATACTATATACCAAGGAATTTGTAGGTCCTTTGTATGCATTGTCTCATGTGATCCTCAGAAAAGTCCCATTAAGTATTTTTATCCTTATTTATTAATGAAAATATTAGGGCTCAAAAAGGTTACAATGGAAATATTGAACCTAAATCTCTCCTAAAGGAGACCCCTTAATCCTTTTTCACAATTTCCCCCTTTGATTGCTACATGAGAGATTGATGTCACTCTTAGACGGTTTACTCCTCTCAACAAATTCCTTAGACAATCCTTAAGATAAGAAACATCTGTAATTTACTAGCTAGTAATATTGAGAGTCCAATAATCTGTAATTATTTTAGAAAGAATCTTTTCCGAGTGACCCTCTATTAGAAAAGGATCAGTTATAATTTTTAAAAACTCTATTTATTTAGGGGAATGTTTTCTCCATTTTAGACCGTGATGAAAAGTCTTCTATAAAAAGGTTCTGATTCTACAAAAGATTCTTAAGAAAATTTCTAAAAACCTCGGAGTTTCTGTCAAAGGTGCACAATCTGAACCTAATCATGAGAGACATCAGTCAAACCCAAACTGAAGATTATACAAAATAACTGGCCAAGTCCTCAAAAATTTCAATTACCAGAAATAAACACTCAGAAACAATTTCAAATTGAGGAAAACTCAAAAGATGATAAATGCAATAAATAATCCTCAAAGATATTATTGGGACAATTGGTGAAAACTGAGTAACACCTGGAGGTTAGATAATAGTATTGCCATCACTATTAATCTTCTGATTTTGATAACTATAATTTGACTATGTAAAAGAATGTCTTGTTTGTAGGAAATATACAGTGAAGTATTTTAGAGGCATGTAATATAAAAGGAGCATCATGTCTGTAACTCACAAATGGTTACAAAAAGCTGTAAGTATATATAAATATATGGAGAAGAAAGAGAGGGAGGAGGGTGGAAAAACAAATGTAGTATACATTGACATTTGGAAAATCTGGCTAAAAGCTATACAACACTTCATGGTATTTTCTTTTTCTTTTTTTTTTTTTTTTTTTTGCAATTATCTATAAGCCTAAAATTGTATCAAAACATTTTTAAAATTGGTAAGGCTTTATACTGGATGCTATAGCCTGGCTTCTATGTCAGATGGAGTATTGCTCCCACGATTATTTTATATGACAGCAATGGTAAAAGGATATTGCAGACATTATTAAGGTCCCTAATTAGTTGGCTTTGAGTTAATTAACAGAGATTATCTTTAATGGGGCTGACATAAGCTTAGTTAAAAGAGAGACTGGTGCCCTCTTTGAGGTTAGAGAGACACTCTCTCACCAGTCTTAATGAAACAGGTTGCCATGAGTTCTAAAGCTACAAGAAAATGAATTCTGCCAACAACTACATGAGACTGAACAAGGACTCTAAATCTCAGACGAAACTGCAGCCCTAGCAATGCCTTGACTGCAGTCTCAGGAAACCCTGAGCAAAGAACCAACTAAACTGAACCTAGATTCCTGACACAAAGAAAATGTGAGATAATATGTAAGTACTGCTCAATTGTGGTAATTTATTACTCAGCAACCGAAAACTAATACACATAATAACAAACTCAATTATTCAAATTCAGTATAACCTCACTTCCTGTACTGGACAGTATTCCACAAAATTGACAAACTAAGTGAAATTTCTTCAATGATATCTATTAAATTGTAAATATGTTCTTATAAATTAATTACAGTAAAATATTGCATGTTGCAAACCTTTGCAATAGGTTTTGAATGTGATAAAATATTTAAAAATTAACCTCTTAAAAGATTATGCATGCTTAAAGGTGGTATATACTCTAATCATTAGGATGTTAAAGCATCTTCTCACATTTTAGAAGCCAAGGAGTGAATTTGAAGTGGTGGGAAAGGAACAATGATGTTACTATGAAATTATGTTCTCGGAACAAGGTCAGATTTACAAGAAAAGTCCATCCAAAGAAAATCTTTTGTCCTTTGGAATTTCTCCCTAAGCCATTGATTTTTATTTTGTGAGTTCAGAAAGGGGCCTCAAAATTCATGGTTTTCAATATTTTAATAATTTTTTCTTGCTGATGATTAGCTCCATTGCTGAAAGACTAGCTTGCAGGCTAAGAGTATCGCCAATAATTAACCTTCGTCCCTCTGCTTTTGTGTTTATCATAATCTTCCTCAGAAGCTGTTTAGTCCTATAGCTTCAAATAACACTTTTATGCTGCTTCTTCATTAGTTTCCATTCTTGACTGTTCTTCCTACCTGCTAGACATTTTTACTTGGATTTCCTGGGGTAATTACAAAATTCAAACCTCTAGCACTCTCTTGTATTCCTTATTTTGCTGGTTGCTCATCAGAAACTGAGTCATTGCTCACTTATTCTACTCCTCCTATTCCTACTAAAATCTTAAATATCTTCCAAAACTCACATTAAGTGTTACCCCCATCAAAATACCCTTTCTGGATCTACCTGGCTCAAACAAATCTCAAATTTCTGATAACAAACAGAATTTGAATTGTATTACATTTAGAGTTCTTATCCTATCATTTGCCTAATAGTCATATGTGTACATTCTTTCATCTGATTTAGTAAATGTAAGTACTATGAAGGCTATATACAGATACAATCAAGTCTGAAATATCTTTGCATGCCCTTCAACACTGAGCAGACTACCTTATTCCTTAAATTACACAATTCTCAAAAATTTTAAAAGAAATTTTACATTTATCAAATCGCTTCTTATGATTCAAGTAGGGCTTTGTAGACTAGTAGAAAAGTGAAGACTAGTGATATAAAAGAGATGGAGGTAAAGGAAATTCCTTCAACAGAATTAATCTGACAAATTTGGTAGTTTTTTTCAATGTACCTTACCTTCTGTAAATACAACAGGTTGCTGATGGTGACTTCAGTCCTATCTGTTTATATTATAAAGAAAAGTATAATAGAGATAGTACTTTAAACTGATCCCACATAGGAAATGGATTTTTATAACACAGACATATATGTATGCTAAAAATGTATCTGAACTATTAATTGTTAAAACTAAAAAGTGGTGAATGGCTCTGAGTAAATACTGTTTTCTGTTATAAAACGAGAAACTTAAAACTTACTTGCAGAAGCATCCCAAAATTTTATTGATCCATCTGCATGACTAGATGAGAAATACATTAGCATTAATTACAGTAAATTTCAAAAATCATAGTCATTCTTAACTGACTGAGCCACCCAGGGGCCCCTAAATCATAGGCATTCCAAACGTATAAAAACTTGAGGTATTGCATTGATTTAAAAATCACATTCCAATGAGAATTAATATATGCTAAAGCATTTCCAAGCTCATAACAATGGTTAACTTTTTAAACACGCACTAAAATCTAAATTGAAAAAAGAACAATAATTACTTATTTTGACTGTAGGAAGACTTTATGTGTAAGAGAGAAAAATGAAAACTGACCAGAGTAAACAATATATTTTATTTAAAATTGTTTACACTCAATAAAAAAATACCTGAGTTAATTCTGATTACATTAAAATAATTTTGAAGTGAACGTCATAGTGAAAATAAAGTTAAGCTTCAAAATATAAAAAGTAAATCCTTAAACCTACCTAGAACTGTATCATTATTTGGTAATATAATGGTGACTCTACACGAACTCATCTAGAAATAAAGAGGATAGGATAACCCCAACACATTTTATGAGGTCAGCTTTATCCTAACTACCAAAACCAAGAAAGAAAATTATAAAACCATATTCCTTAAGCATAGGTATAAAAATTGTCAACAAAATATTACCAAATCAAATAAAAAACATGGAAAAGATCAAATATCATGACTAAGTGCAGTTTATCTTAGGACTGCACGCCTAGTTAAACATTAAAAAAAGTCAATCACTATATTGTTATTCATACTAACAGATTAAAGAAGAAAAACCATATGATCATCTCAATAAACACAGGAAAAGCATTTTTTTCCAGCTTTTGGCTATTGTGAATAATGATTCTATGAACGTTCATGTACAAATTTTTGTATATGCCTAAAAGTGAGAGTACTCAGTTCTATGATAATTAGTAACCTTTTTGAGAAACTGCCAAACCATATTCCATATCAGCTGTACCATTTTACATTCCCACTAGCAAAGTATGCGGTTCTAATTAATCTGTACCTTTGTCAACACTTGTTATTTTCCTTTTTAAAAAAATTTTAGTCATTGTAGTGGGTATGAGGTGGTATACACAATTAATTATGGCTTTGTTTTCATTTCCCCAATGACTAATGATGTTAAGCATATTTTCATGTGCTTGTTGGCCATTTGATTACCTTTTTTGAAAAAGTCTATACAAGTCCTTTGTTCACTTAAAAAAATGTCTTTTTATTGTTGAGCTCTAAAGAGTAATTTATAAATTATGAATACTAAACCCTATTAGATACATGGTTTGAAATTTTTTTCCAACTCAGTGTTTTCTTTTCACCTAATGATGAAGGCCATTTTACCTGTTTTTTCTTTTCTTTTTTATATTTGGTGTAATATTTGGTATATTTGGTATAATATCTAAGAAATCTCTGCCATAATCAAAGTCATGAAAGATTACCCCTTTGTTTTCTTTTTTGAATTTTAAACCTTTAACTGTAAATTCAAGTCTTTCCTCATCTTTGTGTTAATTTTTGTATATGGTATGAAGTAAGGATCCAACTTTATTTTTTTCAAGTTTTTATTTAAATTCTAGTTAGTTAACATATAGTGTAATATTAGTTTCAGAAGTAGAATTTAGTGAATCTTCATTTACATATAACACCCACTGCTTGTCACAAATAGTGCCCTCCTTACTACCCAGCACCAATTTAGCCCATCCTCCCCCCACCTCCCTTCCAGCAACCCTCAGTTTGTTCTCTATAGTTAAGAGTCTGTTGTCTGGTTTCCTTCACTTTTTTCCCCACTATGTTCAACTGTTTCATTTCTTAAATTTCACATATGAGTGAAATCAGATGGTATTTGTCTTTCTCTGACTGACTTATTTCGCTTAGCATATTACACTCTAGCTCCATCCACATTATTGCAAATGCAAATGGCAAAATTTCATTCTTTTTTGTGGCTGAGTAATATTCCATTACACACACACACACACACACACACACACACACACACACACACACCACATCTTCTCTATCCATTCATCAGTCAGTACACATTTAGGCTCTTTCCATAATGTGGCTATTGTTGATAATGCTGCCATGAACATCAGGATGCATGTGTCCCTTCAAATCGGTATTTTTGTATCTTTTGGGTAAATACCTAGTAGTGCAATTGCTGGTTTGTAGGGTAGTTCTATTTTTAACTTTTTGAGGAACTGCCATACTATTTTCCAGAGTGACTACACCAGTTTACATTCTCACCAACAGTGTAAGAGGGTTCCTCTTTCTCCGCATCCCGGCCAACATCTGTTGTTTCCTGTGTTGCTGATTTTAGCCATTCTGATAGGTGTCAGGTGATATCTCATTGTACTTTTTATTTGTTTTTCCCTGATGATGAGTGAGGTTGAGCATCTTTTCTTGTGTCTGTATATCTTCTTTGGAAAAATGTCTGCTCATGTCTTCTGCCCATTTCTTAACTGGATTATTTGTTTTTGTTTGTGTTGAGTTTGAGAAGTTCTTTATAGATTTAGTGGGGTCAGGATATCTAACTTTATTCTTTTGTATATGGATACCCAGTTCTCCTAGCAAGGTTGTTTGATGAGATTATTCTTTCTCCCCTTAAATAGTCTTGGCAGCCTTGTTTAAAAAAACAATCATAGGGGTGCCTGGGTGGCTCAGTTGGTTAAGCGGCCGACTTCAGCTCAGGTCATGATCTCACAGTCTGTGGGTTCCAGCCCCGCGTCGGACTCTGTGCTGACAGCTCAGAGCCTGGAGCCTGCTTCAGATTCTGTGTCTCCCTCTCTCTCTCTGCCCTTCCCCTGCTCACGCTCTGTCTCTATGTCTCTCAAAATTAAATAAATGTTAAAAAATATTAAAAAAAACAATAATAGATGTATGGTTTTATTTCTGGAATCTCAGTTATATTTCATTAAATTATATCTCTAATCTTATGACACATAAGTCATAAGTAATCTTATTATTACACATAAATAATCTTATTACTACACTGTTTTGGTCAGTGTAGCTGTGGAGGAAATTTTACAATTGAGAAGTGTGAGTCCTTCAACTTTATTCTTTTTCAATATTATTTTGGCTATTTGGGGTCATTTGCAATTTCATATGAATTTTAGAATAATAATTTTCATTTCTGCAAAAAGGCCATTGGGGTTTTGATTGGGGTTGTAGTGAATCTGCACATCGTGTTTGGGGTATTATCATCTTAAGAATATTATCTTACATTCATAAACATGGAATGTCATTCCATTTACTTTTGTGTTTTTAAAATTTCTGTTGGCAATGTTTTGTAGCTTCTAATGTATAAACCTTTCATATATTTGGTTATATTTGTTTCTAAATTTGTTTCAAAAAGTATTTTATTTTACTTTTTGATGTTATTATAGATGAAATTGCTTTCTTAATTTCCTTTGTGGATTGTTCATTGTTAGTATATAAAAACACACTAATACACATAGAAGATGATAATATCTACAAAAAGAGCTAATGTTCTCCTTTCCACTGTAAATGCTTTTTTTTTTTTTCTTGCCTCACTCTTCTGAATAGAATTTCCAATACAATATGAAATAGAAGCAGGGATCCTTGTCTTGTTCATGGTGTCAGAAGGAAAATTTTTAGTCTTTTCACCATCGAATATGATGTTATCTGTGGGTTTTGCAGAAATGCCCTTCAAATTAATGAAGTTCCATTCCAAGTTAAGGAAAGGAACTGAGTTATCTGAATGTTGCTGTTGTGGTTTTAAATCATGAAAGGGGCATCTGTCAAATGCTTTTTCTACATGAGATGACTATACTTTTCTCCTATTCTATTGATGTGGGTATTACATTGATTTGTGTATATCGAAACTCTTGTTTTCCCCGGACAAACCCCACTTGATCACATTTTATAAATCTCTTAATATTCTAATGGATTGTGTTTACTAGTATTTTGTTGAGGATACTTGCATCTATATTCACAAGGAATATTGTTGCATAGTTTTCTTTTCTTGTGATGTCTTTGTCTGGCTTTGGGTAACGCTGACCCCAAAGAAGGAGTTAAAATGTGTTCCCTTCTATTTTTTGGAAAATGTGTGAGAAGCATTTGGTGTTACCTCCTTCAACAATTAGTAGAGTTCATCACAGAGTCATCTGATCCTGGCCTTCTCTTTGAAGGAAAGTTTTGACTACTGATTCAATCTCTTGTTACAAATTTGTTCAGGTTATCTATTTCTCCTGGAGTCAGTTTTGTTAGTTTCTCAGAATTTATCCATTTCATCTAGGTTATTTACTTTGTCAGCACACAATTATTCATAATATTCTTTTATAACCATTTTTACTTATGTGAGGTCAAATTCACTTATTCTTTTATCTGCCTGTTCAAATCTGAGGTAGAATCCCTCTCGTAAGTTTTTCATTTCTGTTATTGTACTTTATAGCACTAGAATACGTATCTATCTATCTACCTACCTACCTATTTATTATTTTTTATAATTTTATTGTCAGATTAGTTTCTGTACAACACCCAGTGCTCATCCCAACCAGTACCCTGATGAGTGCTCATCACCCACTCTCCCCCCTCCCATACCCCCCCCAACCCTCAGTTTCTTCTTAGTATTTAAAAAGAGTCTCTTATATTTGGTCTCCCTCCCTCTCTGTGGCTTTTTTTTCCTTCCCCTCCTTCTCTCCCTCCCTGGTTTTCTGTTAAGTCTCGCAAAGTCCACCTATGCGTGGAAACATATGGTTTCTGTCTTTTTCTGCCTGACTTATTTCACTTAGCATGATACCCTTCAGTTCCATCCATGTTGCCATACATGGCCAGATTTCATTCTTTCTCATTGCCGCCTAGTATTCCATTGTATGTATATACCACATCTTCTTTATCCATTTGTCAGTTGATAGACACTTAGTCTCTTTCCATTATTTGGCCATTGTCGCGAGTGCTACTATGAACATTGGGGTACACATGCCCCTATGCATCAGCAGTCCTGTATCTCTTGGGTAGATGCCTAGCAGTGCTATTGCTGGGTCATAGGGTAGTTCTATTTTGATTTTTTTTGAGGAACCTCCACACAGTTCTCTAGAACGGCTGCACCAGTTTGCATTCCCACCAACAGTGCAAGAGGGTGCCTGTTTCTCCACATCCTCACCAGCATCTGTAGTCTTCTGATTTGTACATTTTAGCCACTGTGACTGGTGTGAGGTGTATCTCAGTGTGGTTTTGATTTGTATTTCGCTGATGATGAGTGACACTGAGTATCGTTTCATTTGTCTGTTGGCCATCTGGATGTCTTCTTTGGAGAAGTGTCTATTCATACCCTCTGCCCATTTCTTCACTGGGTTATTCGTTTTTCGGGTGTGGAGTTTGGTAAGTTCTTTATAGATTTTAGATACTAGTCCTTTATCCAATATGTCATTTGCGATTATCTTTTCCCATTCCATTGGCTGCCTATTTGTTTTGTTGGTTGTTTCCTTTGCAGTGCAGAAGCTTTTTACCTTGATGAGGTCCCAGTAGTTCATTTTTGCTATTAATTTTCTTTCCTTTGGAGATGTGTCGTGTAAGAAATTGGTCCGGCTCAGGTCAAAGAAGTTTCTTCCTGCTTTCTCCTCTAGGATTCTGATGGTTTCCTGTCTCACATTCAGATCCTTTATCCATTTAGAGTTTATTTTGGTGGGTGGTGTAAGGAAGTGGTCTACTTTCATTCTTCTGCATGCTGCTGTCCAGTTCTCCCAGCACCATTTATTAAAGAGGCTGTCTTTTTTCCATTGGATACTCTTTCCCGCTTTGTCAAAGATTAGTTGGCCATATGCTTGCAGGTCCATTTCTGAGTTTTCTATTCTATTCCATTGGTCTATGTGTCTGTTTTTGTGCCAATACCATACAGTCTTGATGACCACCGCTTTGTAGTAGAGATTAAAGTCTGGGATTGTGATGCCTCCTGATTTGGTTTTATTCTTCAGTATTACTTTGGCTATTCGGGGTCTTTTGTGGTTCCATACAAATTTTAGGATTGTTTGCTCTAGCTCTGAGAAGAATTCTGGTGCAATTGTGATTGGAATTGCATTGAATGTATAGATTGCTTTAGGTAGTATTGCCATTTTAATGATATTTATTCTTCCGATCCATGAGCATGGGATGTTTTTCCATTTCCTTGTGTCTTCCTCAATTTCCTTCATAAGTAATAGTTTTCAGCGTAGAGATCTTTTACATCTTTGGTTACGATTATTCCTAGGTATTTTATGGTTTTTGGTGCAATTGTGAATGGGATTCGCTTCTTTATTTCTCTTTCTGCTACTTCATTGTTGGTGTATAGAAATGCCACTGATATCTGTACATTGATTTTGTACCCTGCAACTTTGCTGAATTCATGGATCAGTTCTAGTAGGCTTTTGGTGGATTCTGTAGGGTTTTCCATGTAAAGTATCATGTCGTCTGCAAAAAGTGAAAAATTGACTTCATCCTTGCCTATCCTGATGCCTTTTATTTTGCTTTGTTGTCTGATTGCTGATGCTAGGACCTCCAACACTATGTTAAATAGCAGTGGTGCGAGTGGACACCCCAGTCGTGTTCCAGAACTCAGGGGGAAGGCTCTCAGTTTTTCCCCATTGAGGATGATATTAGCTGAAGGAAATGATGTAAAGACAAGGAGTTAGCTGACAGCCAGTTGAGCCCTGACACCCCTTGCACACAAGAGGGACTGGGACATACAGGACAGCACACTGCTCTATGCGATGGCTCGTGGCTATCTGTTTGTCTAAACTACTTATTCCCAAAGTTTACAGTTATCATAAAACATTAACCCTGTAGGCATGCAATGATTCTTCCCTAAGGCCAGTAGATTTTCAGATAGCAAAAAGATAACTATAATTGTCCCACCTAAGGATTACATTGATTACTCCTGAAATAAAAGACCTGCCTTTGCTGTAGCAAGGCACTCAAGATAGATTGATATCTGAGTCCTCTGTCTTTCTTTCAATGCTGTGCTCTCCACGCCTTGACCTGAAGAGAAAGAGACTCAACAATTAGCTGTGGGCTTTTCATAAATGGTGTTTATGATGTTTAAGTATGTTCCTTCTATCCGACTTTCTTAAGGGTTTTTAGTAGGAAAGGGTGCTGTATTTTGTTAAATGCTTTTTCTGCATCTATTGACAGGAACATATGGTTCTGATCTTTTCTTTTGTTAATGTGATGTATCACATTGATTGATTTGCGAATATTGAACCAGCCCTGCAACCCAGGGATGAATCCTACCTGATCATGGTGAATAATTCTTTTTATATGCTGTTGGATTCAATTTGCTAGTGTCTTGTTGAGAATTTTTGCATCCATATTCATCAGGGATATTGGCCTGTAGTTCTCTTTTTTTGCTGAGTCTTTATCTGGTTTGGGAATCAAAGTAATGCTGGCTTCATAGAATGAGTCTGGGAGTTTTCCTTCCATTTCAATTTTTTGGAACAGCTGGAGGAGGATAGGAATGAACTCTGTTTTAAATGTCTGGTAAAATTCCCCAGGGAAGTCATCTGGTCCAGGGCTTTTATTCGATGGGAGATTTTTGATAACTGATTCTATTTCTTCACTAGTTATGGGTCTGTTCAAATTTTCTATTTCTTCCCATTTGAGTTTTGGTAGCATGTGGCTATTTAGGAGTTTGTCCATTTCTTCCAGGTTGCCAAGTTTGGTGGCATATAACTTTTCATAGTATTCTCTGACAATGGCTTGTATTTCTGAGGGATTGGTTGTAACTACTCCCTTTTCGTTCATGATTTTATCTATTTGGTTTTCTCTCTTTTCTTTTTGAGAAGTCTGGCTAGCGGTCTATCAATTTTGTTTATTTTTTCAAAGAACTACTCTTGGTTTCATTGATCTGTTCCACTACTTTTTCGGTTTCCATGTTTGTAATTAGTTGTTTTACAAATTTGGGTGCCCCCGAATTCAGTGCATAGATATTTATAATTGTTAGGTCTTCCTGCTGCATAGTCCCTGTGATTATTATAAACGTCCTTCTTCATCTCTTATTACATCATTCATTTTAAAGTCTAGTTTGTCTGATATAAGTGTGGCTACTCCAGCTTTCTTCTGACTTCCAGTAGCATGGTAGATAGTTCTCCACGCCCACACTTTCAATCTGAAGGTGACCTCAGGTCTAAAATGGGTCTCTTGAAGACCACAAATAGATGGGTCTTGCTTTTTAATCCATTCTGTTACCCTGTGTCTTTTGATTGGAGCATTCCATTTACATTCAGTGTTAATAGTGAAAAATATGGGTTTAGAGTCACTGTGTTATCTGTAGGTTTCATGCTTGTAAGGCTGTCTCTGGTAGTTTGTGTTCTTCGCAACCTTTCCTTCATAGAGTGCCCCTCAGGATCTCTTGTAATGCTGGCTTATTTGTGATGAATTCCTTCAGTTTTTGTTTGTTGCGGAAAACCTTGATCTCTCCTATTCTGAATGACAAGCTGGCCGGTTAAAGGACTCATGGTTGTATATCCTTCCTGTACATCACATTGCAGACATCTTGCCATTCCTTTCTGGCTTGCCAAGTTTCTGTAGATAAGTCTGCTACAACCCTTATGTGTTTACCTTTGTATGTTAAGGCCCGTTTTTCTCTAGCTGCTTTCAGGATTGTCTCTCTGTATTTTGCTAGTTTCACTATGATGTGTAGTGCAGAAGGTTTATTCGAGTTATGTCTGAGGGGAGTTCTGGTGCCTCTTGGATTTCCATGCCTGTTTCATTCCTCATGTTGGGGAAGTTCTCAGCAATGATTTGTTCAAGTACCCCTTTGACTCTTTTCTCTCTCTCTTCTTCCTCTGGAATTCCTATGATATGGATATTGTTTCTTTTGAGTGCATCGCTCAGCTCTTGAATTCTCCTTTCCTGTTCCTGAATCAGCTTCTCTCTCTTTTTCTCTGCTTCCTCTTTTTCCGTAATTTTATGTTCTAATTCACTTACTCGCTCTTCTGCCTCTTTAATCCATGCTGTGGTCACCTCCAATTTGTTTTGCACTTCATTTAAAGTAATTTTAATTCCTCCTGACCATTTTTAAGGTCCTTGATCTCTGCAGCGAGGGACCCCCTGCATTTTTCTATGCTTTTTTCAAGCCCAGCGATTAGTTTATGTTTATCATTCTATATTCATGTTCTGTTATGTTGCTTATATCTGTTTTCATCAATTCTTGAGTTGTCACTACTTCCTGTAATTTCTTTTGAGGAGAAGTCTTCCGTTTCATCATTTTGGCTAGGTGTGTTTTGGATTGTTTCCCGAGATTGCCCTGGAGTTACTCCAGGCAGCAGTCTGAACTCTGGGTCTATAGCTCCTGCAGAAAGGCTGTCTCTCCTATGAGGAGGGGCGTGGTTTGTTGTAGGCAGTCCTGCCTCCACTGCTGCAGGGATGGATTCCTGCAGCCAGTTTTTGTGGGTTTGGGAAACAACAATGGCATCCCCCCAGTTCCTTCTTCTCTGTCCTGGAGTCTCAAATCGCCCCTTTGTTTCCATCCTGGCTCTGCACAGGGCTCCGGCATAGTGTGGTTTGTTGGGTGGTCACGTGCCCCACGTTTATCCACCTTATTGACACTCTTCGCCTGCTACACCCGGTTTCTCTGTAAATTGTGTCCCTGGGTTAGAAGCGATCTGGATGCTGCTCCGCGCCTCAGTGTGACGCGGCTGACTGAGCTGCTGTTGCCGGCCCCAGCATGCCGAGAGTTCTGCTGTTAGCAACAGAACTTCTCTTCAAAAGCCCTGTGGTTAGGGACTGGATGGTGGTCTCTCCCTCTCTGTCTGGTTTTTCTCTCATTTGTATGTGGCCTGCTCCGCACTTTCTCAGATTTCTCTGAAGAAGGCTTTCCCTCCCTTTCACTCCATTCCCCCTGCAGTTCGTTTATCTTCCCCAGATTGCACTCACAGTTTCTGGGGCGCATTTTCTGGGTTTCACATTACATTCCTTGTAGACTGCAAGACTCTTTCCTCCCAGACTCTTCGGGTTGAGAGTCCTTTGGTTTTGGTCCTTCTTAATTTGATAGACACGGGGAATACCGGGACCTGCTACTCCTCCATGTTGGCCCCTCCCTCCCCTATTTATTTTAGAGAGAGAAAAGTATACAAGGGGGGGAATGATGGGGGTGGGGGGAGGAGAGAGAGAGAGACAGAGAGAGAGCATGGAGCCCAACAGGGGACTCAATCCCATGAGTCTGGATCATGACCTTAGCTGAAATGAAGAGTGGGAAGTTCAACTGACTGGGCCACTCAAGCGCCCCCAGCACCAGAATTTCTATTTAGTTTCTTTTTAAAATAAATTTTCTCTTTATTAATACTCTATTTCGTGAGACTTAATTCTTCTGATTACCTTCAATTCTTTATTCTTGGTTTCTTTTAGCTCTCTAAGCATATTTAAGACAGCTGATTGAAAGTCTTTGTATAGTTATGGTAAGTAAAATGTCTTAGCTTTTGCAGGGGCAGTTTCAATTAAATTCTTTTCATTTCTTCTGAATGCGCCATACTTTCTTGTTTCTTTGTATGCCTTGTCTTTTGTTATTGCTGAAAACTGGACTTTTTAGCATTTATGACAAAAATGTGAAAATTAGATTTCCTCCCTTCCCAATTTTTTCTGTTGATGCTTGTTGTAAGTTTTGATTGCTAGTTTACAGTTTCCTCAAAGATTGTATCCTTCACTGTGTTTGGCCTCTGAAATCTCTGCTCCATTAGTTTACTGATCAGCTAGTGATTTGACAGCAATTTCATTAAATGACTATAGTCAAACAACAGCAGCAACAGTAATAAACCCTGTCCTTGTCTAAACAAGTTGTTTCTCTGTTAGGAATCTACTGAAATGCTAGCCAGGTTATTTCCAACTCTACATTAGCTTTAAATTCCTGTTTGTATGGTGCCTAAAGTTTATCCAAAGGGGAAGGCTTAGAATCTTCTTAGGTATTTTCTCAGTATGTATCCAACTGTAGGCAGCATGTGGACATCTAGATTCTGCAGTATATGTGGGAGCTTTACAAAGCCTTTGTTCTTCTTATCAGCCTATTCTTTCCAAGAGTATAAACTATCTATTGTTTGCCCCTACTATTATCCCCTTCCCCAGGTGAGCAGCAGCTGGTTCACCTGCCTTTAATTACTCAGATAAATGCCTTCCAGGAAGTCACTTCAGCCCTGGGGAAAGCTCTGAGGCAGGAAAAACAAAGGTAAGCCCTTGAGCTAATCCTTCAGGGAGTCACCAAACAGGTAAAAACACAGGTCAGGTACAGCTACCATTCTTCTAAAATAAGGTCTGTATTTATTACTCCCTCTGGCACCAGAAAGCTATGTAAGAGGAATGCAGGCTGCTATCTTCATGGCCACCAGTGGCAAACTGTAAATGAGTATGGTAAAAATACCATATGCTCTCTTAACAGATCCAGCAGATTTTTAAAAACATGAGATATAATTGACATTTAACATTATATTAGTTTCAGGTGTACAACATAATTAGACATTTGTACATTTTGTAAAATAATCACCATAAGTCTAGTTAATATCCATCACCATATGTGATTACAAATACTTTGTTTTCTTACATGAGAACTCTGAATATTTACTCTCTTAGCAACTTTCAAATATACAATACAGTATTAGAAACTATACTCACCATGCTATACACTACATCTCCATGATTTATTTATTATATAGCAACTTCTTTCTTCATTAAGCAATCCCCTGATTGTTATAAATTTTCTATTAGATTCTAAAATTCTGAAAAAATCGTTTTTGCCAACTTAAGTATTTTTTAGTGGAGAAACCAGTCCTACTCTGACATTTTGAGAAATATAACTCCTGATATTTTGAAGAAAAAAATTTTTTACTTATTTATAACTCTTATACAGTACAAATCATAAAATCACACCACAATGCATATCAAAAAGTGAATACACCTGTTTAATCATTCAAGAACATCATCCAAAACCCCTTACATTCTCCTTTCCAGTCACCATTCCTACATCTTCCCCAATGGTAGCTGCTTGTCTTTTACCACCCTGTATCAGTTTTACCAGTTTTCGAAGTGTCTGTAAATGGAACCAACTACTTTGAGTCCAGTTTATTTTGGTCAATAATATGTATTACTGTAATACATGTCATAATGTCAACTTGATTTGTGTTATAGCGTGAAGCAAGATTAAAAAATTATTGCTGTTAAGAATTCCACTGTATGAATACACCACAGCATATTTGTCTACTCTAGTGTTGGTAAATATTTATGTTGTTTCTATTTTGACACTATTACAAATTGTGTGGCTCTGAAAATTTTTGATAACTCTATTTTGGAGTACTTATATACAGATTTTTATTAGATATATATCTAGAATGAAATTAGTGGGTCAGAGTTAGTAGGTGAATTTTCCAAAGAAGCTATAACCAATTTGTACTCCCACTGATACTTTAAAAAAGTTCTAGGGGTGCCTGGGTGGCTCAGTTGCTTAAGCATCCAACTCTTGGTTTTGGCTCAGGTCATGATCTCATTATTCATGGGACTCAGCCCTGCGTTGGACTCAGCACTGACAACATTGAGCCTGCTTGGGACTCTCTCTCCCTCTGTTTCTGCCCTCCCCCCTCTCTCTCCCTCAAAATAAATAAATAAATAAATAGATAAATAAATACATAAATAAGTAAGTAAGTTTTAGTTGTTCCACACATGAGGAAAAGGTGTTGATAGTGTTTTTCAAATTTTATTCATTTTGATGGGTATATGTGATGTTATCTTATTGCAGTTTGAATTTACACTATCCTGATAAGTGATGAACACCTTTTCATATGCTTATGACCATTTGGTTACTTTTTTTGTTAGGTCTCTTGGCCATTTTTTTCCATTGAGTTTACCATGTCTTATTTATAGATTTATCATAATTATTTACATATCTGATATAAACCCTTCACTATTTACACAGGATGTAAAAGTCTTCCCTGTCACTGGTATTTTCAGGTTTTAATGGTGTCTTTTGAGGAAAAGAAGTTCTTAATTTTAATGTAATCTAATTTATAATTTTTTTCCTTTCTGGTTAGTGCTTTTTATATTTTCTTTACAAAATCTTTCCAAACATCAAAAAGATATTCTCCTCTATTATCCTCCTGAAGCTTTATTGTTTTCCTATAGCATTTAAATCTATCATTTACCTGAAATACATTTTTAGTATGTGTGGTAAAGACAGATTCCATATGAATATCCAATTAAGCAGTATATTTTGTTTAAAAGATCCTTTCCTCACTGCTTTGCAGTATCATGTCATAAAAACATGTTATTTTATACATGACATATGTTTCTGCACTCTCTATTCAGTTTTGTCTGTCAGGGTCTACATTTTTGCCAGCAATACACGATCTTAGTCACTATAGTTTTATGATAACTCTGAATGTCATTTAATTTTTTTTTAAGTTTTTATTTAGACTCCAGTTTAGTCAACATACAGTGTATTATTAGTTTCAGGTGTACTATACAATGATTCAACACTGTCATAAACCCCAGGTGCTCCTCATAAGTGCACTCATTAATCTCCACCTATTTACCCCATTCCCCCCAGCCAGCTCCCTTCTGGTAACCATCTGGTAACCATCAATTCATTCTCTATAGTTGAGTCTGTTTCTTGGTTTGCCTCTCTCACTTTCTCTCTTCCTTTTGGTTATTTGTTTTGTTTCTTAAACTGCACAATAAGTGAAATAATATGGTACTTGTCTTTCTCTAATTTATTTCACTTAGCATAATACTCTATAGCTCCATGTGTCATTGCAAATGATAAGACTTCATTCTTTTTTTGATAGCTGAGTAATATTCCATTGTGAGTGTGTGTGTGTGTGTGTGTGTGTGTGTGTGTGTGTATCACATCTTCTTTATCCATTCATCAGTTGAGGGACACTTGGGCTGTTTCCATCATTTGGCTATTGTAGATAATACTGCTATAAGCATCAACTAATTTACTTTGAATTAGTATTCTTTTTTTTTTAGATAAATACCTAGTTTTGTGATTGCTGGATTGTCAGGAGTTCTGTTTTTAAATTTTTTGAGCCTGTGCCAGTTTGCTTTCTCATCAGCAGTACAAGAGGGTTCCCTTTCTCCACATCCTCACCAATACCTGTTGTATTTTGTTGTTGATTTTAGCCAATCTGACAGGTTTAAGGTGATAGCTCATTGTTGTTTTGATTTGCACTTCCCTGATGATGAGTGACACTGAGCATCTTTTCATGTATCTGTTGGCCACCTGTATGCCTTCTTTCGAAACATGTCTATTAATACCTTTTGTCCATTTTCAAATTGGATTATTTGTGTTTTTGGTGTTGAGTTTTATAAGATCCTTATATATTTTGGATACTAACCCTTTATCAGATATATTATTTACAAATATCTTCTCCTATTCTGTAAGATTCCTGTTAGTTTTGTTGACTGTTTCCTTTCCTATGCAGAAGCTTTTTATTTTGATGTAGTCCCAATAGTTTATTTTTGCTTTTGTTGCCTTTGCCTTGGTAGACCTATCTGGAAAGAAGTTGCTATGGTCAACATTAAAAAAGTTATTGTCTGTGTTCTCTTCTAGGATTTTTATAGTTTCAGGTCTCACATTTAGGTCTTTAATACATTTTGAATTTATTTCTGTGAATGATATAAGAAAGTGGTTCAGTTTTTCCAATGCCATTTGTTGAAGAGACTGCCTTTTTCCCATTGTATATTCTTTCTCGCTTTGTCAAAAATTGGCCATATAATTGTGGGTTTATTTCTGGGTTTTCTATTCTGTTCCATTGATCTATGTATCTATTTTTGTGCCAGTACTATACAATTTTGATTACTGAAGGTTTGTAAAATAACTTGAAGTCTGGATTCATGATGCCTCCACAGCCATGGCTTTCTTTCTCAGGATTTCTTTTGCTATTTGGAGTCTTCTGTGGTTCCATACAAATTTTAGGATTATTTGTTTTAGCTCTGCGAAAAATGCTGGTGGTGTTTTGATAGGGATTGCTTTAAATGTGTAGATTGCCTTGGATAGAACAGACATTTTAACAATATTTGTTCAATCCATGATCATGGAATGTCTTTCCATTTGCTTGTGTCATCTTCAATTTTTATCTGTGGTTTATAGTTTTCAGAGTACAAGTCTTTCATTACTTTAGCTACATTTATTCTAGGTGTTTTATTGTTTTTGGTGCAATTTTATATATGATGGATTCCTTATTTTCTCTTTCTGCTGTTTCATTGTTAGTATATAGAAATGCAACAGACTTCTGTACATTGATTTTTTATCCCGTGGCTTTACTAAATTTGTTTATCAATTCTAGCTGGTTTTGGTTGGAGTCCTTTGGGTTTTCTGTTGAGTATCATGTCACCTGCAAATAGGGCAAGTTTTACTTCTTCCTTGTCAATCTGGATGCTTTTTATTTCTTCTTGTTGGCTGATTGCTGTGGTTAGGACTTCCAGTACTATGTTGAATAAAAGTGGTCAGAGTGGACATCTTCGTTTTGTTCCTGATCTTAGGGGAAAAGCTCTGTTTTTCCTCATTAAGGATCATATTAGCTGTGGGTCTTTCATATATGGCTTTTGTCACATTGAGTAAGTTCCCTCTAAACCTACTTTGTTGAGGGTTTTTAATAATGAATAAATGTTGTGTTTTGTCAAATGCTGTTTCTGCATCTACTGAAATTATCATATGGTTCTTATCCTTTCTTTTATTGTTTTGTACCATGTTGATTGATTTGTGAATATTGAACCACCCTTGCAACTCAGGAATAAATCCCACTTGATTTTGGTGAATGATTTTTTTAATGTATTGTTGGATTCGGTTTGCTAGTATTTTCTTGAGGATCTTTGCATCTTTGTATATAAGAGATACTGGCCTTTCTTTTTTTTGTGGTGTCTTCATCAAACTTTTGGTAAAGTTTGCCTTAGAGAATGAATTTGAAAGTTAGCCTTCCATTTCTACTCTTTGGAATAGTTTGAGAAGAATAGGTATTAACTTTTCTATAAATGTTTGGTAGAATCCCCCTGTGAATCCACCTGGTCCTGGACTTTTATTTGTTTGTTTGTTTCTTATTATTCTTTCAATTTCTTTGGCTATCAGTCTGTTCAAATTTCCTATTTCTTCCTATTTCAGTTTTGGTAGTGTATGTGTTTCTAGGAATTTATCCATTTCTTCCAGATTTCCCAGGTTGTTTACATACAAGTTTTCAAAATATTCTCTTACAATATACAGATATACAGAGTTTGTATTTCTCTGGTGTTGGTTGTTATTTCTCCTCTCTCACTTGTGATTTTATTTGTTTGGGTATTTTTCTCTTTTCTTTTTAATGAGTCTGGTTAGAGGTTTATTGGTTTTATTTTTTCAAAGAACCAATTCTAGGTTTCCTTGATCTGTTCTATTGTTTTTTAGTTTCTACATCATTTATTTCTGTTTTAATCTTTATTTTTTCTTTCTTTCTGCTGGCTTTAGGCTGTTTGTTCTTTTTCTAGCTTGTTAGGTTGTGTTTTTGAGACTTTTCTTGCTTTTCAGGTAGGCCTGTATTGCAATATACTTCCCTCTTAAGACTTCCTTTGCTGCATCCTAAAGGTTTTGGACCATTGTGTTTTCATTTTCATTTGTTTCCAAGTATTTTTAATTTCTTCTTTATTTTCCACATTGACTCATTCATAGTTTAGTATCACATCATTTAACCTCCATGTATTTGTGGTCATTCCAGATGTTTTCTGTGGTTGACTTCTAATTTCATGGAGTTGTGGAAGGAAAAGGTGCATGGTATGACTTCAGTCTTCTTTTGTTTGTTGAGACCTGTTTTGTGGCCTAATTTGTGATTTATTCGGAAGACTCTTTTATGTGCACTTGAAAAGAATGTATATTCTGCTGCTTTAGGAAGGAATTTTGTGAAAGTATCTGTTAAGTCTATCTGGTCCAGTATATCATTCAAAGCCATTGTTTCCTTGTTGATTTCCTGTTTAGATAATCTGTCCATTGATATAAGTGGGATGTGAAAATCCCCTACTCTTATTGTATTATTATTGATTAGTTTCTTTATGTTTGTTATTATATTTAGGTGTTCCCATGTTCGTTGCATAAATATTTACAACTATTGTATCTTTTTGCTGGATTGTCCCCTTTATTATTATATAGTGCCTTTTTTTTTTGTCCCTTGTTAGAGTCTTTGTTTTAAAGTGTAATTTTCCCAATATAAATATTGTTAGTCTGGCTTTCTTTTGACATCCATTTGCATGATAAATGTTTCTCCATCCTCACACCTTCAATCTGCAGGTGTCTTTAGGTCTAAAATGAGTCTCTTGTGGACAGCATATAGATGGGTCTTGTTTGTTTTTCCATTCTGACACCATATGTCTTTTGATTGGAGTGTTTAGTACATTTACAGAGTAATTATTGATAGATACATATTTATTGCCATTGTATTATTTGTTCTGTGGTTGTTTATGGAGATTTTCTCTGATCCTTTCTTGTCTTTTTTTCATATTTTGCTAATTTTTCTTTAGTGGTATATTTGGATTTCTTTCTCTTTATTCTTTATATGTTTATTAGTGATATATGGTTAGATATATGGTTAGATTAGGTTTGTGTATAACTTCTTCTATATATAGCAGTCTATATTAAATTGATGGTCTTTTAAGTTTGAAAACATTCTTTTCTCCTCTCTCCCCCTGATGTTTTAAGTATATGTTATTATATTTTATAACCAATTGTGAGTTCCTTGACCATTTTTTACAGAAATATTCATTTTTACTGCTTTTGTCTTTCCTGCATTTATACTGTCACTTTTGGTGCTTCCTCTCCATTCAGTATCCCCTTTACTATTTCCTATAGGGGTGGTTTAGACATCATGAACTCCCTTACTTTTTGTTTGGGAAATTTTTTATGTCTCCTTCTCTTTTGAATGATAGCCTTGCTAGATACTCTATTCCTGCCTGTATATTTTTCCCATTCAGCACTTGCACTCTATCATGACACTTCCTTCTGGCCTGCCAAGTTTCTGTTGAGAAATCTCCTGCTAGTCTTCTGGGGTTTCCCTTGTAAGTTAATGACCTCTTTTGTCTTGCTGCTTTTAAGATACTTTTTTCTTTATCACTATATTTTGCAACTTTAATTACAATATGTCTTGGTGTAGGCCTGCTTTTGTTAATTTTCATGGGAGTTCTCTATATCTCCTGGATCTGGATGTCTCTTTCTTCCCCAGATTAGAGAAGTTTTCAGCTATTACTTCTTCAAACAACATTTCTGTCTCCTTTTTCTTCTTCTGGGATGTCTATATATGAATGTTCTTACGTTTGATGGAGTCACTGAGTTCCCTCATTTATTCTCTTTTTGAATAATTCTTCTTTCTCTCTTTTGTTCAGCTTCACTTCTTTCCATTAATTGTCTTCTAGGTCATTAATTTGTTTTTCTCCCAGCCTGCTGTTCATTACATAAAGCATGTTTCTAATATCATTTATTTAACTCTTCATTTCTGATTCTTTTTAAACTTTTTAATCTCTGTGATAAGGGTCTCACTGATACCTTCCATTCTTTTCTTAAGCCCAATGACTATCCTTATAATCATTGCTTTAAATTTTCCATCAGGCATGTTACTTATATCTGTTTCATTTAGATCTCTGGATGTGGCCTTGTTCTTTCATCTGGGATAAATTCCCCTGTCTTCTCATTTTGTCTAAGTCTCTGCTTTTCTCTCTGTGTTAGAAAAGCCAGCTATATCTCTTGCTCCTGATAGTAATGGCTTTATGAAGAAGAGATTGTGTAGTGACCAAGGCCTGGTGCTTCAGGGAGTGCCTCTAGTGTGTGTTGCATGCACTCTGTTATTGTGTCCTGGCTGCTTTATCCTTCAGGCCAGTTGTCTGGAAAGGCTCTCCTTATCTGCTATGAGCTGTGTTTGGTCCCTTGTCTGAATGTAGCAAGTTTTAATGAGGTTTGGTTTGGTCTGCTTGTGAAATGAGATCTGTCACCATCTGTTTTGGAACTGAGGCCCTGCATAACTCTCTTGTTGGGAGACATGGTGTGGGCAGGGATTTGTGCTGGTCTTCTGGCTGAGGGGTCTTTCATACTGGAACTGAAGTAAGTATGACTGAAAAGTGCAGTTAAACTAGAGCACAGGGTGTGGGGCTTAGTATAAGCAAGTTATGGAGCCAGTTTCTGTGTTGTGCTGCTTCCTGCAAGTGGCTCTGTGTTTATGGTGAGGGGTAGGAAAGAAATGGTCCCCATCTAGCTTCTTTGTTCCCAGAGAGGTGTCTCTGAATGCTGCCTCTCTGGGACATGCTATGAGAATAGCAAATAATCTTCCCACTGTGTGCCCCAGGTGCCCTTCAGATTGCTGTTTCAATGCCATATCGCCTCAGGTTGTTTTTATACCTTCTTTCCAAGAGCAAGGCAGTACCCTTTGGACTCTAACTCACCAAGCCTACTGACTTTTAAAACTCTAGGCTTTAATCTCCACTACTTGCAAGAACTCATGAAATTCAACCTCTCTCACTTTCCAAGCCCATGGCTATGGGGAAACATTCTTGTGCATTCCCCTGTGTACTCCTCTCTGTCTCTTGCTCTTTTCTGTGACCATGGCTCCCTTCCCTTTGCAGCAGTGAGAACTGTTTCTCCACTAAATCATGTCTTCATACGTCCTACATTCTTCGATGTGGCCTCTTCTCTTACTTTACTTGTGGTTTGTTCTGTTAGTCTTCAGGTCAATTTCTGGGGTATTTAGGATGATTTAATAATTATCTAATTGTATTTATGGGATAAGGTGTAGCCTCCCACTCTCCAGTCATCTTTCTCAATCTCTCTAATAATTTAGAACTTTGTTCTTTTTTCCATATCGGTTTGGGTATTGCTCTTTATATTTCTATACAAATTTTATAATCAGTACATTAATTTCCACTAAAGAATTGGTACTGATGTTCTTTTATCAGGAGTACTTAAATCTTTAGATCAAATTGGAAAAAAAATTGTTATCCTTATAATATTGTGTAATTAATAATTATGGTATATCTCTCCATATACTTAACTCTTTCCTACTTCTCAAAATTTGTTTCACAATTTTAATTGTAGATGTCTTACATATGTTTTGTTAAGTTTATTTCTAGATTATGTGATTTTTTTGGATCCTATTTTAAATTGTATAATTTTGTATTTTTTATTTTATACTTGTTGCTAGATATAAAATGCAGCTGAATTTTGCATACTGATGTTTCCAGTGAATTGCTACATATTCAAATTAATTAAAATAGTTTATTTGTACATTATTTTTTACTTACATAATCATGCTGTCTCTGAGTAATAACAGTTTATGATATCTTTATTTCCATTTATCCCTACTGAACTGGATAGGTGTACAGTTTAATGTTTAATAACAGGGGCGACGGTAGGCATTCTTGTCTTATTCTCAACATGGGAGGCAAAACTTTAAACATTTCACCAATAAGTACATTTGCTTCAGTTTTTTTTTTAATAGAAATCACTTTTCAGATTATAGAGTTTCGCATATGTTCCTAGCTTGCTAGATCTTATCATGAATAGATAATGAATTTAATCATATTCTCATTTAATTACATGATCGAGATTTTTTCCAATTGATTTACTTAATGTGATTAATTATATTGATAGATGTTTGTTTTTTTTAATTTTTTTTAACATTTATTTATTTTTGAGAGACAGAGGGACAGAGCACGAGTAGGGGAGGGGCAGAGAGAGGGAACACAGAATCCAAGGCAGGCTCCAGGCTCTGAGCTGTCAGCACAGAGCCCAAAGCAAGGCTCAAACCCACGAACCATGAGATCATGACCTCAGGTGAAGTCGGCCACTTAACCGACTGGGCCACCCAGGCGCTTAACCAACTGAGCCACCCAGATGCCCCTTAATAGATGTGTTTTTGAAGGTTAAATCAGCATTGTATTCCTAACATAAAGTTGACTTAGTTCTGAGATGTCATCCATTTCCTATATCACTAAGTTTTATTGGCTAACATTTTACTTAGGAGTTTTGCATGTCTATTCATAAAAGAGTTTGGCCTATAAATTTCCTTTCTTGTGATGTGCCTGTTGGGTTTTGGTACAAAAAATATACTGGCCTCATAATGTAAAATAATAAAATATTCTCTCCTTCTAAAAAAAAAATTCTCTCTTTCTATTCTCTGATTTTCTGAAAGATTGGTAGTATTCTTTTTATTTATTTATTTTAATTTTTAATAAGCTCTATGCCCAATGTGGGCCTTGAACTCATGACTCTGAGATCAAGAGTCACATGCTCCACTGATTGAGCTAGCTGGGTTCCCTGGTAGTATTCTTTTTTAAATGTTTAGACAGATTTCCCAGTGAAGACATCTGGGGCCAGGGATGTCTGTGTGAAAAGTTTTTAATTATAATTCAATTCTTTTAATAGATACATGACTATTCATATTTTCTGTTTCTTCTAGCACCAGATAAGTTATATTCTTAGAGTTTTGTCTCATAAATTTTACTATTATAAAATTGATCATAAACATCCTATTTTTTAATTGATGGTAAATTGTAGTGAATCCTCTTTTTCATTCAATTTTTTGATAATCTTAAAAAACTTTACCAATTTATTTCCATAAACAAACTCAAGCTTTTTTGATTTTTGCTATTACATATTTGCTTTCTATTTCGTTCATTTTTTTCTTAATATTATTTTCTTTTTTATTTTTGAGAAGACAACTGACTTTTTTTAAACTTAAAATAATTAGATCATTGCCGTTTAGTTTCTTTTTATTAACATACAGTTATGGGTATAAACATAAACTAAACATAACTTAGATGTATCCACACATAATAATATATTCTATTTTTACTATCCATTTAAGGTAGTTAAAAAATTTCTATCGTGACTTCTTCATTAACAACTAAGTTGTAAGCAAATTGCATGACTTTGAAAAATTATTTTCTTTATATATTTTTGTCATTGACTTGTAGTTTAATTCCCCTGTGTTCAGAGAACATCCTATATAATAATTACGATTATTTGACATTATTGGCATTTGTATTATGGCCCTGTATATGATCAGTTTTGGTCTACAGACCAGTTCCATGTGCGTTTGAAAAAAGCAATGTACATTCTTGAATAGTAGAGTATAATGTTCTGAATATGTCAGTTGAGTTAGATTTATTAAGCATGCTGTTCAAAAGTTAATTATTATGCATTCTTTAATGATTTTTAAATCATACAGAGTGAGGTCTGTAATAATTTCATTTATTGCAGAATTGTCTATCCTTTCTATCAATATTTGCTTGAATTCAAAATCCTTATGGATTCAAACTTTTATTTTGAATTAATACCTTTCACCTTTGGTAATGCTTCTTGCTTTAAAGTTTAATGTGGTAGGCAGAATTCTAAAATGTTCCTCAGGATTCCTGCCTCCTAGGATAATTCTGTATAATTCCTTGGCCTGTGAATTTAATAGAGAACATATTGCTCCTATGATAGACTTTATGAAGGGAGACTATCTGAATGGATGTAACCCAATCACATGATCCCTATATATATAGGTCTAGAGGTCAAAGATAAAAGTATTCTGAGATTTGAACATAAGCAGTACTAGATGCATTGCTATTGGGTTGAAAGTAGAGGGAGCCACATGGCGAGGAATGCATGTAATCTCTGGGAGCTAAGATGGTCCCACTGATGGCCAACAAGTAAATGGGAATGTTGGTCCTACAACGACAAGGAACTAATTTCGTTTGACAAAAAGAATGCACTTGGAAGCAAATTCGTTTTCACTCAGAGCCTCTAATGAAAACTCAGCCTGGCTGATCTCTTGATTTCAGTCTCATGATACTTTGAACAGAAATCCCAATCACACAGTGCCAGATCCCTGACCTATAGAACTGTGAGTTAATAAAAGGATGTTGTTTCAAGTTGCTAAGTTTGTGGTGACAGATTATGCAGCAATGGAAATACTGATATACCAGCATTTAAAATTATTTACATGGTATACTTTTTCATGCATTTACTTTCACAATTTTGCTATACATATATTTAATGTGTCTCTTGTATGCAGCTTAGAATTTGTTTTTGATTTTTATTCCTACTGACAGTTTGTCTTAAAATTGGAGAATTCAGTCCAATTACATAAATACTGCATATTATCAGTGTAAATACTGATATACCTGGATTAAATCTACCAACCTCACAATTCCATTCTATTTGCCTCACCTATTGTGTCTACTTTCTCTTTCCTTTCTGTCTTTTAAGGATTAATCACATTAAAAAATATTCTATTTTACTGGTCTTTGAGTATTATATTATTGTACTATTGCTTTGGTGGTTACCACAAATATTACAAAATTGATCCTTAAATTACTGAGTCCAAATTAAACCGGTAAATTTACATCTTCCCAGACAAAACAAGATGTGTTAAATATTTTATTCTATAGGTTGCCCTTCTCCTCTGTTGTTTCCTTTGCTTCAAAGAAGCTTTTAAGATTGAGGTAGTCTCAATTTGCTTTTGTTACCTGCATTTTTGGTGTCACCTCCAAGAAATAATTGCCCAATCCAATGTCATGAAGATTTCCCCCATGTTTTCTTTTAGGAGTTTTATAGTTTCAGGTCTTATATTTAAGTTTTTCCAATTTCAGTCAATTTTGTAGATGATGTAAGGTAAGGCTCCAACTTCATTCTTTTGCATGTGCAAATCCTGTTTTCCCAACGTCATTTGTTGGAGACACTATCCTTTCCCCACTGGATAGCTCTGGTACTTTTATCAAAGATTTGACCATATAGATGAGTTTATTTAGGAGTTCTCTATTCTGTTCCAATGGTCTATATATCTGTCTTTATGCTGTATAAGTCTGCTTTGATTACTTTGTATTACGTTTTAATTATCATGTCTTGAAACCAGTAAGTGTGAAGACTAGTTTTGTTTGTCTTTCTCAGGATTATTGTGGATATTTGTGTTCTCCTGGATTCCATATTAATTTTAGGGTTTTGTTTCTAGTTTTGCAGAACACACCATGGGGATTTTGATTTACTCTGAATCTGTATCACTGTGGGTATTATGAACATTTTAACAATATTAAGGCTTTCAATCCATGAACATGTAGTATCTTTCCATTAATTCATGTCTTCTTTAATTTCTTTCTTCAATGTTTGGTAGTTTTCATTATACAAGAGTTTTGCCTACTTGGTTAAGTTTAATCCTATATTTTAAATTCTTTTCATGCTATTGTAAATGAGATTGTTTCCTTAACTTCCCGTCAGATCGTTCATTGTTAGGGTACAGAAATGTAACTGATTTTGTATCCCCCAAATTTGCTAGATTTTGTTTTAACAGCGTTTGTTTGTTTGTTTGTTTTGTATGTGTAAACTTACGACTTTTCTCCATACAAGACCATGTATTCTACAAATAGACATCATTTTAATTCTTTTCTGACTTGGGTGCTCTTTTTATTATTCTGGATAAATTTTTCAGTATTCTGTCAAATAGAAGTTGTGAGTAGGCATTCTTCCCTTGTTCCTGATCTTAGAGGGACAACTTCCAGCTTTTCCATCATTATGGCATTAATCGTGTGCTTTTAATATCTCACCTTCATTATGGTGGGGCAATTTCCTTTTATTACTAGTTCGTTGAATGTTTTTATTCTAAAAGGATGTTGAATTTTGTCAAATGCAATATTCTGCATCATCTGAAATGACTGTGTGTTTTTTGTCCTTCATTCTGTTAATGCGGCTTATCACACGGATTGATTTTCATATGTTCAACCATCCTTGCATCCCAAGGATATATCCCACTTCGTCATGCTGTAATCCTTAAATGTGAAGCTGAATTCAGTTTGCTAGTATTTTGTTGAGGATTTTTGCATTGATATTCCTTGGGGATGTTGGTCTTTTCTGGTAGTATCTTTGATTTTTGTATCAAGATAATGCTGGCCTCATAAATGGGTTTCAAAGTGTTCCCTCCTCTTCACTCATTCAAAGAATATGAGAAGGACTGGTGTTATTCTTCTTTAAATGTTAGGTGGAATTATCTAGAGAAGGCATCTAGACCTAACTTTTCTTTATTGGTTTTATTTATTCTTTTATTATTACTACTTATTCAGTCTTCTTGCTAGTTTATAGGCCTGTTCAGATCTTTTTATTTCTTCATGATTCAGTCTTCATAAGTTGTATGTTTCCAGTAATTTATCCATTTCTTCTAGATTACCCAGTTTGTTAGAATATAATTGTTCAGAGTAGTCTCTCATGAACATTTTAATTTCTGTGGCATCAACTGCAATGTCTCCTCTTTCATTTCTGGTACTTGAGTCTTTTCTCTTTTTTCTTAGTCTATATACAACTTTGTCAATTTTGTTGATCTTTTAAATAAATAACGTATTTTTCAATATTTTTTGTTTTTCAATTTGTGATATCATTTTTATTTCTGCTGTAATATTTTCTTCCTTCTGCTAACTTCAGGTTTAGTTTTTTCTTATCTTTGAGGTATACAGTTAGATTGTTGATTTGAGATCTTTTTTTTAACATCACATTTTCTACTACAAAGTTCTTACAGGTTTATTTATAAATCTCTTAGTAGTGCTTTTGTTGAATCCCATGTGTTGGTATACTGTATTTTTATTTTCATTGTCTCAAGATATTTTTCAATCTCCTTATGATTTATTTGTTGACTTATTGGTTGTTCAAGAGAGTGTTGCTTACTTTTTACAAATTAGTGGATTTTCCAGTTTTCCTTTTCCTATTGATTTCTAGTTTCGTTTCATTATGGTTGTAAAAGACAGTGCTTATACTTTCAATCTTAAATTTAAGACTCATTTTGTGACCTAACATGTGATCCATATTGGAGAATGTTTCATGTGTAATTGAGAATAATATGTATCCTGCTGTTGTTGAATGGAGTGTTCTGTACATGTCTGCTAGGTTCACTAGCAGATCTATTAATTATGGAAAGTGGGGTGTTGGAACCTCCTATTTTTGTTATTGCCTCTTTCTCCCTTTAATTCTTTCAATGTTGGCTTTATATATTTGGGTGCTTTGATGCTAGGTACATATGTATTTATAACTTTATTTCTTTCTGATGTACTTGCCTCTTTTGACAATTTTCGATTAAAGTATATTTTGCCCTATTTGTAAGTATGGTCATTCCTGCTCTCTTTTGAATAGACTTTGCATGGATATATTTGTCCATCGTTTCACTTTCAGCCTATGTACGTCCTTACACCTTACATCAAATATGTCTACATATTTCATGTAGACAGTACATACTTGGATCTTTTTTTGTTTTCTAATCCATGCAACCACTTGATTTGGGAATTTAATCTAGTTACATTTAAAGAAATATTGACAAGGAAGGATTTATTCTTGCCAATTTAAAATTGTTTTCTGTCTGTCTAGCTTGTATTTATTTTGTCCCACACTTTCTCCTCTTGCCTTCCTTTGCATTTCATTGACTTTTGTAGTGACCTGCTTTAATTCCTTTCTTATTTTCTTTTGTGCATATTCTATAGGTATTTTCTTTGTGATTACCATGTGTATCACATAAAATAATTTTATACTTGTGACAATCTATGAAAAAGTGATACCATCTTAGGGGCATCTGGGTGGCTGAGTCAGTTAAGCATCCAGCTCTTGATTTCAGCTCAGGTCATGATCTCACAGTTGTGAGATGGAGCTCCATTTGGGCTATGTGCTGAATGAGAAGCCTACTTAAGATTCTCCCTCTTTCTTCCTCTGCCCCTCCCCCCTGCTTGCACTATCAAAAAGTTAATAAATGAAAAAAGTGACATCAACTTCATTTGCCTTAAAAAATTCTCCTCCTTTATAATGCACCCTTCACTTTATGTTATCAATGTCACAAATTACATCTGTTTATATTTTGTAACTATTAATATAATTCTATATACTTTTTTATCATTTTATTTTTTTTCACCATGGCAAGTTTATTATTTAACCCCCATCACCTATTTTACCCATCCCCCATCCCTCCTCTGGTTACTACCTGCTTGTTCTTTATAGTTAAAAGTCTGCTTCTCGGTTTCTCTCTCCCTTTTTCTCCTTTGCTAGTTTTTCCCCCTTAAATTCCACATATAAGTGAACTCATGTGGTATTTGTCTTTCTCTGACTTATTTCATTTAGCATTAAACTGTCTAACTCTATCCATGTTGTTACAAAGATTTCAAAAGATTTCATTATTTTCTATGCCTGAATGATATTCCATTGTATATATATTACAACTTCTTTATCCATTCATTTATGAAAGGACACCTTAGCTGCTTCCTAGTTGGGCTGTTGTAAATAACCTGTAAAATATAGGGGTACATGTATCCTTTGAATTAATATTTTTGCATTTGGGGGAAATATCTAGTAGTGTGACTACTGGATCGATCATAGGGTAGTTCTATTTCTAGTTTTTTTAGGAACCTCCAAACTATTTTCCTCAGTGACTGTATCAATGAATTCTCACCAACAGTGCATGAGGGTTCCTTTTTCTCTACATCCTCGCAAACATATTTTGTTTCATGTGTTTTTCATTTTGATCATTCTGACAGGTTTGAGGAGATATCTCATTGTAGTTTTAATTTGAATTTCCCTGATAATGATTAATGTTGAGCATCTGCATCATTCTTTCTTTCAAGAAGTGTCTATTCATATCTTCACATTTTTAACTATTTATTTTGGCAATATTGAGTTATATCTGTTCTTTGTATATTTTGGATACTAATCCTTTATTTGATATGTCATTTGCAAATATGTTCTCCCATTCTGTAGGTTGTCTTTTAGTTCTATTGTTTCCTTCACTATGCAGAAACTTTTAATTTTGATATTATTCCAATAGTTTTTATTTTGTTTCCCTAGTCCCAGGAGACATATCTAGAAAAATCTGAATATCTGCTACAGCTGATGTCAGAGAGATTACTGCCTGTGCTGTCTTCAAGGATTTTTATTATGGTTTCAGGTCTCACATTTTGGTTTTTATTCTTAGTTTACTTTAGTGTATGGTGAAAAAAAAGTGGTCCAATTTCATTCTTTTGCACATGGCTGTCCAGTTTCCCCAATCCCATTTGTTGAAAACTTTTTCCCATTGTATATTCATTCATTTTTCCTTTGTTGAAGATTAATTGACCATAGAATTGTGGGTTTATTTCTGCTTTTTTGTTGTTGTTGTTCTGCCAGTGCCATACTGTTTTAACTAGTTTAAAATAGTTTAACATAGTTTTTACTATCACTATGTAATGTAACTTGAAATCTAGAATTGTGGTACCTCCAGTTTTATTTTCTTTTTCAAGATTGCTTCGGGTATTTGACATCTTTTGTGGTTCCATATAAATTGTACGATTGTTTCTTCTAGCTCTGTGAAAAACGCTATTGGTATTTTGATAGGGATTGCATTAAATGTGTAAATTACTTTGGGTAGTATAGATGTTTTAACAATATTTGCTCTTCCAACTCTTCCAATCCATGAGCATGGAATGTCTTTCCATTTCTTTGTGTCATCTTGAATTTCTTTCATCAGTGTTTTATAGTTTTCAGAGTACAGGGCTTTCACCGCTTTGGCTAAGTTTATTCCTACACATTTTATTGTTTTGATGCAATTATAAGTGGGATTGTTTTCTTCATTTCCCTTTCCACTGCTTCATTATTAGTGTATAGGAATGCAATAGGTTTCTGTACAGATATTGTTTCCTGTGACTTTACTGCTGGAGTCTTTTGAGTTTTCTATGTATAGTATCATGGCATCTGCAAATAGTGAGTTTTACTTCTTACTTACCATTTTGGATGATTTTATTCTTTATTTTGTCTGATTGCTGTGGCTAGGACTTCCAGTACTTTAAAAGTGGTGAGAGTAGACATTGTTGTCTTGTTCCTGATCTTAGAGGAAAAGCTCCCAGTTTCTCTCCATGAGTATGATGTTGGCTGTGGGCTTTTCATATAAAGCCTTTATTATGTTGAGGTAATGTCCTCTAGACCTGCTTTTCAGAGGGTTTTTATCATGAATGGATGTTGTACTTTGTCAAATGCTTTTTATGCATCTATTGAAATGAAGGTTTTATTTCCCTCTGTTACTCATTTAGTTTTATACAGTTTTTAAAAATACTTTTGTCTCCTAACTTCTAAACTTGAATTTAAACTTATATATAACCACTACAACATTAGAGGATTCTGTTTTTGTCTATATATTTTATTATGCTTTCATTTTGTTGTCTAGTGGTAATTCACTTTAACTTGAAGGACTTTCTTTAGCAGTTCTAGTAAGGCAGGTGTATTGGTGATAAACATTCTCAGCTTTTGTTTATGTTAGAAGGTCTTTATTTTTCCATTATTGAAGTAGTTTTCCAGATATAATATTCAAGGCTGGCTTTTTCTTTTCTTTTTTTCTTAACTTCTTGCACTTTCAATGTATCAACCTACTCCCTTCTAGCCTAAAATATTTCTGTGGAGAAATCCACTGATTATCTTATGGGAGTTTCTGTATGCATTCTGAATAATTTTTCTGTTGCTGCTTTCAAGATTATTTGTGTTTGGCCATTTGATTATCATGTATCTCGTGGCCCTCTTTGGGTTCAACTTCATTAAAATACTTGGAGGTTCTTGGGGTGCCTGGGTGGCTCAGTCGGTTAAGTGTCCGACTTCGGCTCAGGTCATGATCTCACAGTCTGAGTTTAATCCCTGCGTCAGGTTTTGTGCTGACAGCTCAGGGCCTGGAGCCTGCTTTGGATTCTGTGTCTCCTTCTCTCTCTGCCCCTACCCAGCTCATGCTTTGTCTCTCCTGCTCTCAAAAATAAATAAAACATTTAAAAAAATTAAAAAAAGTATTTGGAGGTTCTTGAATGCAAATGTTCATTTACTTCCTCAGATTTTAGAATTTTTTTTTGACCATTATTTTGTCATACAAGTTCTCTGTCCCCTTCTCTCTCTCTCTTCTCCTTCTGGGACCACAATAATGCTTATGTTGATCTGCTTGATGGTATTCTGTAAGTTCTGTAGGTATTTGTTTTGTTGCTCTCATTTGATAATTTCATATTACCTATCTTCAAGTTTGATTTTCTCTCTACATATTAAGAATAATATGAGATAGAATTAAGTCTTCTGTTGATCCCTTCTTTTAAAAAAAATTTTCAATCCAGTATTTGTCCTCAAAATACTTTTTTGGTTCTTTTTTTTATAGTTTCTATCTCTTTACTGATATTTCCATTTCAGTCATTCATCATTTTCCTTATTTTGTTTAGTCTATTCATGTACTCTTATAGTGCACTGAGTTTAAGAAAATTATTCTGAACTGTCAGTTAATTCACAGATATCCATTTCCTTAGGATCATTTTTTTTGGAGGGCATTTTTGTTCCTTTGATTGGGCTATATTTTACTGTTTTTTGTGTTTATTATTTCTTATTATGAATTTAGCATTTGAAAATACAGCCACCTCTTATGGGCTGGCTTTGTACAGTGGAGGATTTTCATCCATCAACCCATGTAAAGATACTGGGGGCTTCTCGAACCTTTAATTAGGTGTGTCTTCTTTGGGCTCATGTGTAATAATTTCCCAATTAGAGAATTTTCTGCCTACTTTACCAGTGGCTTGTAGTCTGTTGGCAGCATTGCAAGTTTTTTGGTGCTTCAACAAACACTGAGCTCTCTTTTGTTCTCTGCTGCCTCCAGTCATCCATCTTTCATCAGCACTCACCTGTCTAACCTGTCAGTCTCTTGGGGATCCCCCTGAAAAGCAGGAACCTTGCATGTACATTCTGTTCTTTTATTTCCCTCTCATGAAAAAAGATGCCGGTTGTACTTTGGAGGAGGAGCTCACACAGTTGAAATGAAATGGCTGTGGCTATTCTAGGCTTTGAACTTGCTCTGGGTACTATTATTTCCTAACTAATCTCTGGTGTTTTCATGAAGGCTTTTTGGAACATATATTGTTGTTACATCTATGTCTCTGGGTTCCCTATTCTGACATCTTACTGATGTCACTCTCCATCGATTGCTTTATGGAGCATTTTCCCATCACTTTTCTCCCAATCTGACTATACTGTTATATTTGAATTAAGTATATTTTAAATAGCATATAGTTGGGTCATGTTTTTAACCCACTCTGCAAATTTGTGTATTTGGATTGGTGTATTCAGACGATTTATATTTAAAATGATTGATATGTTAAGGCTTCAGTTTTGTTTTTTTTTCCCCCTACCTTCCTATGGATTACCTCAGTTATTTAATCACATCCATTTGATTGTCAATAATGTTTTTGAGTGTATCTTTTCACATATTTTTAATGGCTGCTTTAGGTATTACATTATATATTTATAACATGTCACAGTTTTCTGGTGTCATCATACTACCATTTTGAGGTAAATATAAAAACCTTACCTCCTTTTACATCACTTTTGTACTCTCCCATTTTTAATTGTCTTCAATAATTCCTCTAAGCTTTTTTTGTTAGGTATAGGATTCTGGATTGCCAGTTCTTTTATTTCAGCACTTAAAACAGATCAGATTTTCTTCTAGCCTTCAGAGTTTCTGATAAAAAATCTACTGTCATGCAATTGGTTTTGCACTATCAGTATTACTTGGAGTTTAGTGTTCAGAAGTTTGACTGTGATGTGTTCTTTCAGCTTCTGAAATCTATAGGCTCATTATGTTGTCCAATTTAGTAAGTTTTCAGCTATTAACTTCCTATGTAATTTTTCAGTCCTGTTCTCTTTCTTCTTTCCTTCCTCACTGGACTTGACACAAGAGGAGGAAAGTGTGTGGCTCCACATTTCTGTTGGGCAGTGGTTGAAATTGTGGTTCCCCACATGATCTCCTCTAACACCACAGGTGATGGGTTTCATTACCACTTAGAAAGGTTAGAAGTTCCAGCTCCCTACTCAGCTTTTGTTCAGTGTCAGAAACTGATGCTCCCCACTCAGCCTCTGCATAGTTTTTTCTGTGGTGGTTAGTTTTCTATCTTGACAGGTTGCCCCTTACATCATCCTTTGAGCAGACAGTGCTAACTTTTATTGGGCTTTTTAATTGTTTAGTTGTGCCCACTGGCAGTTCCAAGTTGCCAGCTTCTTCAACTCCAATTCTGAGATAATGAAACAAAAGGAAACTAACCACCATGTCATTTCTTGAGTGTTGGAGGGCTCTAACCAGCCTCGCTTCTCTCCATCTTGTGTTTGTTTAAAATATTGGGGTGCCTGGGTGGCTCATGTCTGACTCTTGATTTCGGCTCAGGTCACAATCTCAGTTTGTGGGTTCAAGCCCTGAGTCAGGTTCTGCACTGACAGCATGGAGCCTGTGTGGGATTCTCTCTCTCTGCCCCTCACCCTCTCAAAATAAATAAACATAAAAAATATATATATATAATAACCAGGGATTTTGGTAGTACTTAGTGGGAAAAATAGTAACAGATATATCTATTCCATATCTCATAAGCAGATCCCTTATGATCTTTTAAGTCTCATCTTTATCTGTTGTTATATCTTTATTTTCATTCCTGATATTAGAGCATGAAGTCAGTTCCTATAGGAAGTAGTGACATTTCCGGTACTGCCAGAGCACAATTACAGGAAAGTGTAAAAATTCAATAACATCATTTTATTGATGAATTGATAAAGTCACAAATCACATCCCACTTACCCAGTAATAATAATTTCTGGATATGTTTGGGTTCCAAGGTTCCAAGCTCCTCCACTGACTGGCCACTCCTAAATATTCAAGAAGAATTTATGAGCTTTAAATGACTTAAAAATTTTAAATGAAAACATTTTAAAACAATGGCAAAAGTGTCACGTAAAAATAAATGGCTGTAATGTAACAAAGGATGAAGTGTGCAGCTATCTTTTAATCTTTAATTGAACAATTCCAAGTGCACAATTTCATCTTCTTTAAAAATATAAATTTTTAGAAATATTACCATTTATATAAAAAGTATTAAAGAAGTATTTTAATCATACAAATACAGTGTCGCTACATTTACCACATAGTCTGTGTACCAAACTATCGTAGTTCCATTTAACACAGAATACTACATAAAATGTGCCGCCCTGGAGTTGTCCATTCCAAAAGCCCTGTGTAAATAGAAGTCCTAAATTACACTTGTAAGTATTTGAATCTTGTAGTTAAATACGACAAAATTGAATTTAGAAAGTTATTTAACAAATGACTTTTGTTAATTATGTCTTGTAACCACTGAATAAGAAATAGTTAACTGAAAATAGTTGACTCTTGAATTTTGTAAAACATAATCCTTCATCTAAAATACTTAAAAATTACATCCTACTATTCAAATATATGCTAGTTTAAATATATACTTAGTATACACTTACATACTGAGATACATTTACTTATCATATGTTTATAAACTAAGTATATAAGAAATTTATATTTGTGTAGGCTTAAAGCTCTGCAGCATTTAGGAAATGTAAATTTCACAAGTATGTCTTTTATAGACACCAGCTTATGACCTCAGAAGAATTTAGTTCAAGTCTTCTTAAGTGGAAGGTCAGAAAATAACAGGAAAAATATGATCATATAATATGAATATAAGAAAACTTATTTTTAACGGTTACTTTTACCTTATTACTGTATCCTTGTTTTTTATGCTTGGCTCCTATAGAGTAGAGTACTAGAATCAGATCTGGTGGGCAATCAGCAAAGTATGCTGTGCATGTAACTGGTGATTCATGAATGTCCATAGGATACGGATTTTCAAAGATTGGAAAACTAATAGATGAAGACAATATATTAGTGTCATTTTCCAAAGATAAAAAATGAAGTAACTTTTATAAAATAAACCCTAAAAACTTCTAAATATTAATTATATGTTTCACTTAATAGTTTAGGTATCCTAAAACAAGGATTACATGAACAAGAATGCTCTTTTAAGAATATTTATCTATAAAATATAAAATGAATACTGGTAGAATTTTTCTTGAATAAATTCACTGTCTTTTCTGTAATTCCAAAATGCCACCTGATATAACTTTGCTAATACAGATAGAATGAATTATGTTAAACTGAAGATGTATTCATCAAGTTGACTTATTTGTCAATGTATTAATGTATTGTCAACTAGGTGTTTTATCTATGTACAACTTTATGTAAATATTTATATAATGTACTTATAAATGTTAAAATATCTTAGTAAATTTGACATGCATTTCCTAGTGAGGTAATATATAAGCAAGTTTTTTTTGTTTTTTTGCAGGAATAATTGAAAGATGTGTTTGCTGTGTAGGTGTGTATGATTATATATGTTTAAGATCATTTCTAGAGAACATAGTGGGAATGCAGACTTATGGATGCAGTAAACTTCATATCCTCCTGCCCACTATAATTTAAAAAATGGGTATCAGTATAGAACCACAGAAAGAATTCTTAGAGCCATAATATATTGTGCACTTGTCATGTACCAGAGGTAATAGGCACTGTGGTAGAGGGAGCTGAGTATTATTCTATGTTGCATGTGTTCTAGGTCTGTGTATTCATGTTATTTCTTATATAAGATTTTTTTTTACTGGGGGCTTAGGGACTAGTAAAAATAATTTTCCACCATATTATTAGGAACTTAGTTAAAAACTTAGTTGAATCTAAGAGTATGATGTGTATGTGTATTGGCAATGGTTTTCTTCCTCTGATCTAAAATGCTACGGATTCTCTCCCAGATAAGAATAGTAGTATATGTAAAATCAGGTGGAAAAGAGCAAGTTGTGTTTAAGAAATGATATATCTGATAAAGGGTTAGTGTCCAAAATATATAAAGAAATTATACAACTAAACACTCAAAAAAAAAAACAATCCAATTAAAAATGGGCTAAAGACATGAATAGACATTTTCCCAAAGAAGACATCTAGACAGCCAACAGACACATGAAAAGATGCTCACCATTACTCACCATCAGGGAAATATAGATTAAAACTATAATGAGCTATCACTTCAGACCTGTCAGAATGGCTAAAATCAACAACATAAGAAACAGCAGGTGTTGGAATGGATGCAGACAAAGGGGAACTTTCTGTGTTGATAGGAATGCAAACTGCTGCAGCCACTCCACAGTATGGAGATTCCTCAAAAGTTAAAAACAGAACTACTCTATGATCGAGCAATTGCACTGTTAGGTATTTACTCAAAGAATACAAAAATACTTATTCAGAGGGATAAATGCATCCCAATATTTATTGCAATGTTATCTACTATAGCCAAACTAGGGAAGCAGTCCAAGTGTCCACTGACTGATGAATAAAGATATAGTATATATTTACAGTGGAACACAAACATGAAAAGAATGACATCTTGCCATTTGCAATGTCATGGATGGAGAGCTAGAGAGTATAATGCTAAGAGAAAATAGGTCAGAGAAAGGCAAATAACATGATTTCACTCATATGTGGAAGTTAAACAAAACAAGCAAGCACAGATTAAAAAAAAGAGAGAGGCAAGCTAAGAAATAAACTGTTAACTATAGAGAACAAACTGAGGGTTATTAGAGGGAAGGTAGGTGGAAGAATGGATTGAATAGATGACAGAGATTATAGAGTGCACTTATGATGAGCACTGGGTGTTGTATGACAGTGTTGAATCACTATATTATACACCTGAAAGTAATATTACACTATGTTAACTAGAATTAACTTAGAACCATTTTTCAAAAAGTATAAAGTAGTATCTGGACCCAGAAATAAAGAGACAGCAAGTAGGTTAAAATAGATGGATGAGAGGTTCTCTGTTTCAGAGTAGAAATTAGATTAATGAATTAAAAGTAAAATAAATGGATCCCTTATAGGTCACATCGACAACTTCAGATTTGATAATAACAAGACGTTACAATGATAGACTTCTGACAAAGTGAAAAATATCATGAAAATGGTTGGGGAAAATTAGTACATGGGCAAAGAGTAAAGAGAAAGATAGTTAAAAAGTAAGCAAAGACATAAATCCAAGAAATCAAGAAGAGGAAAACTTTGTAAGCTTGTTTTCGTGTAAACAATTAAGTGGGGGAAAAAAGGAGGGAAGAAGGGATAAATTAATTTGAAAAGGGGTACAAAGCTACAATATAATTACAATAAGCATGGTTAAAAGTTACTATTTGGAAGGAAAGCGAATATGTTAAGTTTCTTGTGACAGACAATGAAATGGGAATGTCACCGCATAGTTTAAAATATGGTGCTGCTGAAAGTGAAAGGTTAAATAAAAACTGGCAAACAAAATGTCAATTCACATACTTATATAATCTAATGAAAACCATAAAAATAAATATACATATTGAAAACAGTGAGTATTAAAGGTATAAAGGGCCTTGAAAGATAGCCAACTAGGTAAAGTATAAGTAACCAAAAAATACGGCACAGAAAGAAGAGTTGAGTACTACTGAGAACAGAAGAGTACATTTTAATAAAACTAATATTAGAACTTAGAGGAAGAGACATAAATCTATACACATACACAAAATTTACTCAATTTTAATTCTGATAAATAGAGTAGCCAGGTAGAATTAGCAATGATGATTTTAAGGCCCCAAACCCATATCTCTTTCAAACTACTGAAAATATATGCTGCAAATAAATGACATGGAAAGTAGAACTCAGGCTCTAACTCATTCAACACAAATTTACTGAGAACCTACTCCATGTGCAGACAAAGAGTCTCCATGATCCCTACAGGCTAGTAGAGAAACAATCTTTAAAACAATAATAAAAATGGAAAAATTTATCTGTGCCAAAGCTGTGAAGGAGAGGAGCAAGGGAGCTGTGAGAGTCTGTAATAGGATATTTGACCAACTATATGGGTAGTGAAAGAATTTTTTTTAATGAGGAAATGATATGAGTTGAGCTTCTTACAGATAAGATGTTAATGAGAAGAAAAAGGAAGAGAAAATTAATACATACAGCGGAGAGAGAATGCACAAAACTTCTAAATATATAGGGGCTAAAAGCAGATCCGTAAGCCTAGAGCACAGAATGAGGGAAAATCAGACAGGAGGGTACTGAGCTTACGTTGTCACCTGGATGCACCAAGATAACAACTATCTGTACGCCTAATTCTGAAAATGATCTAAAGACTCGCAGAACAGACTTTCCGCAGTTAATTGTAGAGAAGAGGCCACATTGAAAAAGGTAAGAGGGGCAGAGATGTAGTTGGGAACCAAACCCCTGGTGAGACTAATCACACATGAGAGGGATACCACAAGCATGGAGAAGTATGAAGATTAGACCCCACCCCAGGTATTAGGAATCTGCAGCAGGAAGGGGAGTCTCCATTAACATGGGGCTTTAAAAACATGGGGCTTAACTCCTGAAAGCCAGAGGGAGATAGGAAATTGAGTCCCTACCCTTAAAGAGCCAGCATAATAAATGACCCCAACTGAGACATAGTAGAGAAGCTGCAGTTTGAAAAGTCCCTGAAGTATATGTGAAGATTTATTTACTAATCTCAGAATGTGCACTGAAGGGTCAGAGATCTTCAGAAGACTTCTCCAAGAACAAATGGTGGTAGGTACATTTTTCTTCTCATCCTCCCCGCCCCCCTCCCCCCAGAGCTAGCTGCACACTTGGAAACCAGCCCTAACATTCTCCACCTATCTTGCTAGCTCTGTGTGTGCTACCCCATCCAACCCACCTGCCTTCATGGACATCCCTGAAAATCAGCTCCTGCCCCTCTACATCCTGCAAGCATCCCTGGTACAGATGGGTGCCAATCCAAAGTGACTCCTGTCCTGAGGAGAGAGGGAGATAACTCCACACAGCAGTATACCTACAATTCCAACAACTGAGCCAGAAAGTTAAAAAGCTGGCTATGCAGAGACAAAGACCTCTGCCCACAGTTATGGTAGAGAGACTGACTGCAAATACTTAGTCCGGCTGCTGGCCTCGCCCATCAACAAAGCCTCTGTGGGCAAGCAAGGAGAAAGCCCTCCCCTTTCACTGTGCCTGTGAAGACTAATTGTGAGCCCAACTGCTGACAAGAGTTGTAGATGTATCTACAAGCCCACAGAGACCAAAGCCTTCTAGTGCACCCAGAACAGGCAAAATGGATAACTACAGCTGACTGGGTTAAATCCAGATGCTGCTCGGCCACAGACCAGGATGCGCACAGCTCCCGAAGAAGACACCCCAGGAGCACCTAGGTCTGGTGACTAGGTGGAATATTGCTACAGAGCACCACAGGACTTCTACACAAGTCCACTACTTTCAAGACTATGAGATATAGCTAACCTCCATAATACAGAAAAACAAACACAGAGTGAGACAGAGGCTTGTGTCCCAAAATAACAGAACAAAAGCACAGCAAAAGATCTAAGCAAAGCTGAGATAAGCTGTATGCCTGATAAAAACGCAAAGTAATGATTATAAAGACTCTGTGAACTTAAGACAGTGTATGAGCTCAGTGAGAACTTCAACAAAGAGAAATTACATAACAGAACCAGGCAGACAAGAAAAATTCTATAATTGAAACAGAAAACACACTAGAGGGAATAAACAGCAGTTTAGTATCGGCAATAGAGTGGCTCAGTGATCAGGAAGAAAGGGCACTGAAAATTAAGCAACCAAGAAGAATAATAAATGACAACAGGTTAAGAGAGTTTTGTGATATCATCAAGAGTATTAACATTCACATTATAGGGATCCCAAAAGGAGAAGAGAGAGAAGGAAGGATAAAACTTATTTTAAGACATAATAGCTGAAAACTTCCCTCAACTGGGGAAGAAAACAGACATCCAGATACAGGAATCATAGAGCCCCTAATGAGATTAACCCAAGGAGGTCCATAACAAGAATTACAATAATTAAAATGGCAAAAAGTAATGATAGAATTTTAAAATAAGAAAGAGGAAAAAAAAAAAGTTACATAAAGGGAAATCCCATAAGGCTATCAGCTGATTTTTCAGCAGAAACTTTGTAGGCCAGAAGGGGGTGACATGTATATTCAAAGTGCTGAAAGGAAAAAACTTACAACCAAGAATACTCTATCCAACAAAGAATAGAATAGATTACCATTCAGAATAGAAGGAGAGAGAAAAAATTTCCCCCCAAAAAGTTAAGTCATCACCACTAAACCAGCCTTACAAGAAATGTTAAAGGGAGTTCTTTGAGTGGAAAGAAAAGGCCATAACTAGAAGAAAATTATGAAAGAAAAAAAGTTCACAGATAAACACATGATGAAGGTGGTAGATTTATCACTTATAAAGCCAGTAGGGAGCTTAAAACAGAAAAACAGAAAATTATATTTACAAAATATGTAAAAGAGGATACCATATACCTAAAACATGGAGACAGGAAAAATGTAATGCTTTTAGAATGTGTTCGAACTTAAGTGACCATCAAGTTAATATAGACTGCTATACCCATAAGATGTTATAGATTAACCTAATGGTAACCAAAAATCAAAAACCTATTATTAGTAGAGGCTAAAGTCTGGGATTGTGAAGCCTCCCGTTTTGGTTTTCTTCTTCAGTATTATTTTGGCTACTACAAAGCTATAATCATCAAGACAGTATGGTATTGGCACAAGAACAGAAACATAGACGAATGGAATAGAGAACCCAGAAATGGACGCACAAACATATGGCCAACTAATCTTTTTTTTTTAATGTTTTTATTTATTTTTGAGAGACACAGAGACAGAGTGTAAGCCAGGGAAGGGCAGAGAGAGAGAGGGAGACACAGAATCCTAAGGAGGCTCCAGGCTCTGAGCCATCAGCACAGAGCCCGACGCGGGGCTCGAACTCACAGACTGTGAGACCATGACCTGAGCTGAAGTTGGCCGCTTAACCAACTGAGCCACCCAGGCGCCCCCAACTAATCTTTGACAAAGCAGAAAAGAGTATCCAATGGAAAAAAGACAGCCTCTTTAACAAATGGTGCTGGGAGAACTGGATAGCAACATGCAGAAGAATGAAACTAGACCACGTTCTTATGCCATTCACAAAAATAAACTCAAAAATGGATGAAGGACCTGAATGTGAGACAGGAAACCATCAAAACCCTAGAGGTGAAAGGAAAAAACCTTTTTGACCTCAGTCATAGCAGTTTTTTACTCGACACATCTCCAAAGGCAAGCAAAAATGAACTGTTGGCACCTCATCAAGATAAAAACCTTCTGCACTGCAAAGGAAACAATCAACAAAACTAATAGGTAACCGACAGAATGGGAAAAGACACTTGCAAATGACATATTGGATAAAGGGCTAGTATCCAAGATCTAAAAAGAACTTACCAAACTTCACACCCAAAAAACGAATAATCCAATGAAGAAATGGGCAGAAGATATGAATAGGCACTTCTCCAAAGACATCCAGATGGCCAACAGACACATGAAATGATGCTCAACATCACGCATCATTGGGGAAATACAAATCAAAACCACAATGAGATACCATTTCACACCGGTTAGAGTGGCTAAAATGAACAAATCAGGAAACTATAGATGCTGGCGAGGATGTGGAGAAACAGGTACCCACAGTGGTGGGAATGCAAACTGGTGCAGGTGCTCTGGAGCACGGTGTTGAGGTTCCTCAAAAAAATGGAAATAGAACTACCCTATGACCCAGCAATAGCACTGCTAGGAATTTACTCAAGAGATACAGGAGTGCTGATGCATAGGGGCATGTGTACCCTGATGTTTATAGCAGTACTTTTTTTTTTTTAGCGTTTTTATTTTATTTATGAGAGACATAGAGACAGAGTGTGAGCAAGGGAAGGGCAGAGAGAGGGAGATACAGAATCTGAAACAGGCTCCAGGCTCTGAGCCAGCAGCACAGAGCCCGACGCGGTGCTCAAACTCACAGACCATGAGATCATGACCTGAGCCGAAGTCGGCCACTTAACCAACTGAGCCACCCAGGCGCCCCTATGGCAGCACTTTCGACATTAGCCAAATCATGGAAAGAGACTAAGTGTCCATCAACCGACGAATGGATAAAGAAGACGTGGTTTATAAATACAATGGAATAGTACGTGGCAATGAGAAAGAATGAAATCTGGCCATTTGTAGCAACATGGATGGATGCTAAGTGAAATAAGTCAGTCAGAGAAAGACAGATACCATATGTTTTCATGCATAGGTGGATTTTGAGAGACTTAGCAGAAAACCATTGGGGAGGGGAAGAGGGGAAAGAAAAAAAAAAGCCACAGAGAAGGAGACAAAATATAAGAGACTCTTAAATACTAAGAACAAACTGAGGGTTGATGGGGGGTATGGGAGAGGGGAAAGTGGGTGATGTGCGTTGAGGAGGGTACTTGTTGGGATGAGCATTGGGTGTCGTATGGAAACCAATTGGACAATAAATTATTTTTTAAAAAACCTATATTAGATACACAAAAAATAAATAGAACGTAAACCAAGTGTAATACTAAAGAAAGCCATCAAATCGCAAGAGAGCAAGAGAAGAAGAAAGGGAGAGAGAACTACAAAAACTAGAAAACAATTAGTGGAATGGCAATAGTACACACCTACTAATAATTATTTATTTTAATGTTTATTTACTTTGAGAAAGAGAAAGGAAGGGAGAGAGAACCCCAAGCAGGCTCCACACTGTCAGCAAAAAGCCCGACGCAGACCTCGATCCCATGAACTGTGAGATCATGACCTGAGCCAAAATCAAGAGTCAAACGCTTACCCAGCTGAGTCACCCAGGCACCCCACCAATAATTATTTTAAATGATCTAAACGCTCCAATAAAAACACATAAGATGACTATATGGATTAAAAAAACAAGGCGCTTCTATAAGCTGCCTATAAGAAACTCACTTCAGAGTTAAAGACACATACAGACAGAGTGAAGGACTGGAAAAACATATATCATGCAAATAGAAGCGAAAAAAACCCCCTCTAAATCAAAAGCAAAATAGAGGAAAGAATATTTAGATAAAAAAGACTTTAAAACAAAGACTGCAATGAGAGACAAAGGCGCTACATATGGTAAAGGAAATATCCAAGAAGATGATACGACAATTTTAAATATCTATGTACCCAAATTAGAGCACCCAAATACATAAAGCACATATTGGCAAACACGAAGGGAAAAACCGATAAACAATAATAGTAAGGGACTTTAACACCCCATTTATATCAATGATATCATAGAAAGAAAATCTAAAGGAAATAATGGCTTTGAATGATATAATAGATCGATGGACCTAACAGATATATATAGATCATTCCATTCAAAAACAGCAGAATACACATTCTTTTCAATTGTACATGTAATATTCTCCAAGATAGATCACATGTTAGGCCACAAAACGAATCTCAATAAATTTAGGAAGATTAAAGTCATATCAAGCATCTTTTCTGACTACAGTGTTATGAAAATTAAAAACAAGTACAAGAAAATCTGGAAAGAACACAAATACATGAAGACTAAACAACATGCTACTAACCAACAAATGAGTCAATCAAGAAATCAAAGAGGAAATAAAAAATACATGGAAACAAATGAAAAAAACAAAACACAATAGTCCAAAATCTTTGAGATGGAGCAAAAGCAGTTCTAAGAGAGAAGTTTACAGCAATACATGTCTACCTCAAGAAATAAGAGAAACCTCAAACAACCTAACCTTACAGTTAAAGAAGTCAGGAAAAGAGGAAGAAATTGAAAGCCAGTAGAAGAGAGGAAATAATAAAAATTAGAGCAACATAGAGATAAAAAATCCACACACAATAGAAAAGATCAGTGAAACCAGGAGCTGGTTATCCTTTCTTTAAAAGGATAAACAAAACCAGGGCACCTGGGTGGCTTAGTCAGTTAAGCATCTAACTTAGCTCAGGTTACGATCTCACTGTTCGTGAGTTTAAGCCCTGCATCAGGCTCTGTGCTGACTGCTCAGAGCCTGGAGCCTGCTCAGATTCCAGATTTTGTGTCTACCTCTCCATGCCCCTCCCCCACTTGCATTCTGTGTACCTCTCTCTCTCAAAAATAAACATTAAAAAATAAAAGGATAAACAAAATTGATAAACGTTTAGCCAGACGCATCAAGGAATAAAGAAGGAAGACTCAAATAAAATCAGAAATGAAGGAAAAATAACAACAAACACCACAGAAATAAAAAAATTATAAGAGATTATGAAAAATTAAATGCCAACGAATTGGACAACGTAGAAAAAATGGCTAAAATCCTAGAAACATAATATTCCAAAGTTGACTTAAGAAGTTGGAAAATTGAAACAGAACTGTTAGTAGTAAAAGAATTAAATCAGTAAGCAAAAACTCCCAAAAAACACAAGTCCAAGACCAAATGGCTTCACAGGCAAATTCTACCAAACATTTGAAGAAGAGTTAAACCTTTTCTTAAAAGATTCTAAAATATAGAAGAGGAATGAAAATTCCAAATTCATTCTACAAAGCAAGCATTACTCTGATACCAAAAGCAAACAAAGACACTACCAAAAAAAATGGGCAAATATCTCCGATGAACAACACAGATGCAAAAATCCTCAACAAAATATTAACAAATTGCATTTGACAACACAATAAAAGGATCATTCACCATGATCATTCACTACCCCAAATTTATTCTACGGATGCAAGGATAGATCGATATTCGCAAATCAATCAACAAGATATATCACATTAACAAGAAAAAGGATTAAAGCCATATGATCATCTTAATACGTGCACTTGACAAAATATAGCATCCATTCCTGATAAAAACTCTCAACAAAGGGAGTTTAGAGGAAACATACCTCAATATAATAAAGGTTATATATTAAAAACCCACAACTAACATCATACTCAGTGGTGAAAATCTGAGAGCTTTTTCTTGAAGATCAGGAACGAGACAAGGATGTCTACTCTTACCACTTTTATTCAACATAGTACTAGAAATCCTAGCTGCAGCATTCAGACAAGAAAAAGAAATAAAAGGCATCCAAATTGGTAAGAGAGAAGTAAAGCTGTCACTATTTGCAGATGCCATGAGACTATCTACAAAAAACCCTAAAGACTCTACCAAAAAACTACTAGAATGGATAAATGAATTCAGTAAAGTTGCAGGATACAAAATTAATATACAAAAATCTGTTGCATTTCTATAATAATGGAGTAGCAGAAAGAAAATTTTTAAGATAATTTTAAGACAATTGCACCAAAAAGAATAAAATACCTCAGAATAAACTGAACCAAGGTGATGAAAGACTTATACTCTGAAAACTATAAAACATGATGAAAGAAATTAAAGATAACACAAATGGAAAGATACTCCTTGCTCATGGATTGAAAGAATATCATTAAAATGTCCATACAACCCAAATCGATCTACATTTTTAATGCAATCTCTATCAACATACTAACAGCATTTTTCACAAAAGTAGAACAATCCTAAAAGCTGCATGGAACCAAAAAAAAAAAAAAAAAAGAGCCAAAGCAATCTTGAGAAAGAACAAAGCCGGAGTTATCTCAATTCCAGATTTCAAGATATATGATAAAGCTATAATAATCAAAGTAGTATAGTACTGGCAAAAACAAACAACAAGAGACACATAGTCCAATGGAACAGAATAGAATGTCCCTAAATAAACCCATCCTTATCTGGTCAATTATCTACAACAAGTAAGGCAAGAGTACACAATGGAGGAACAGTCTCATCAAAAATAGTGTTATGAAAACTGGACAGCTACATGTAAAAGAGTGAAATCGGGCCACTTTCTACACCATACAGGCAAATAAACTCAAGTTAAAAACCCAAATGCAAAACCCGGAATCTTAAAACTCCTAGAAGAAAATATAGGCAATAATTTCTTTGACATCTGCTGTAGAAACATTTTTCTAGACATATCTCCTCTAGCAAGGGAAATAACAAAAATAAACGATTGGGAGTAGACCAAAATGAAAAGCTTTTGCACAGTAATGGAATTCATCAACAAAGTGAAAAAGGCAACTTACTTAATGGGAGAAGTTATTTGCAGATGATATATCTGATAAAAGGTTAATATCCAAAATATTTAAATAACTTATACAAGTTAACACCATAAAACCAAATAGTCTGATTAAAAAAAGGACAGAGGACTTAAACAGACCTTTTTTCCAAAGAAGACATACAGATGACCAACAGACACAGAATAAGATGCCCAACATCACAAATCATCAGGAAAATGCAGATCAAAACCACAATGAGAGGTCACCTTACACCTGTCAGAATGGCTAGAATCAAAAAGACAAGAAATACAAATATTGGCAAGGATGAGAAAGAAAAGAGACCCTGGTGTCACTGTTGGTAGGAATGTAAATTGGCGCAGCCACCATGAAAATAGTATGGAAGTTTCTCAAAAAATTAAAAACAGAAATACCATATTCCCACCACTGGGTTTTTACCCAAAGAAAACAAAAACACTAATTTGAAAAGATATATGCATCCCTATGTTTATGGCAGCATTATTTACAATAACCAAGATAAAAAAGTAACCTATGTGGCCATTGATAGATGGAAAAGAGGATGTGCCATACACATACACACACACACGCTGGAATATTACTTAGCCATAAAAACTAATGAGATATTGCCATTCATGACAACACAGATGAGACGAGAGAGTATGATGCTGAGTGAAATAGGTCAGACAGACAAATACCATATGATTTCACTTACATGTAGAATCTAACAAACAAAATAAGCAAACAAAGAAAGAAAAATTTCTAGACTCATAAATGCAGAGAACAAGTTGGTGGCTGCCAGAGGGGCAGCAGTGAGCTGGGGGTTAAATAAAGAGGATTAAAAACTATAAACTTCCAGTTATAAAATAAATAAGTCACAAGATGAAAAGTACAGTATAGGGAACAGTGAATAATACTATAACAATGTTGTAATGCAACAGACTTACACTTATTGCTGTGGGCACTGAGCAATGTATAGAATTGTTGAATCAATATGTTGTACACCCGAAACTAATAATATTGTCGGTTAAATATACTTCAGTTAAAAAAGGAAAAAACATGAGGGAAAATCAGTTTTGTGTCTATCATCATTTACAATGAAAATGTGTAACAAGACAGTATTCATCAATTGTGTCTACTTTTACTGTCTATGTAAAGGAGTTGAAAGCACCACTGTAACAGCAATATTTTATATTTGTTTCCATTGCCTACAACATAATGAGATAGAAAAGAAAGTAAAAGAAGGCCTCCATCTCCTCTGCCCTGAGATCCTGCTCTTCTGTATTGTTGCAGTAGTCCAATAATACTTTTATTATGTGCCATCTTCGGTTAGTCCATAGCCTAGCAGATGGTCATAGAGTACACTGTACAAATTTTCATAACATTTGTTTTTGCTTATGTTAACAGCAGAAATGTGACCCATTTTATGTGTCCTGAGTCTCCAAATGCATCTTTCCAAACATCAGGAGTTACCTTGAAAACGTGTTAACAGTTTTCTGTGTCTCCTAAGCTCTCCTGGTTTAGTTTTCATTATTGAATCAATTACATTTCTACAATTCTGACATAGCAATATCCCACATAAAGAACATTTACCATCTAATGTATACTAATGTCAATTATTTATGATGTCTTCCTGTATTTTAACTGTAATAAATAGAGTATAAAAATAGTGTTAATCTGTAAATGAATAACTTACTTGCTTTGTGTCAGATCGACTACAATGAGATCTTTCTCCAGAAGTACAACAACAGCATAAGGTTCTTGAAATTCTACAAGTAAAAATAAAAAGTGAAAGTTTTCATATTTCATATTTTATAAAATCATCAAACTTTCATTTCCTTTATCTTCTAACAACTGTTACTTAAATGATTTCAGAAGACCAAAATATGAGCCACAGTAACAAAGAGCACTTTTAATTTAAAATATTGTTGTGTTTCTCAGACGTAATGCTTAAGATCATTATAGGGAATGTGAAAGTGAGGAGTTGCATAGAGTTAAATAATTCTCAACAATCATGAGGTGGTGATAGTCGTAGATTATTGGAAAAGAGTCTGTCATCTCTGTCTCACAAACATTTATCTTATTCTTCCATAACTTTCCATTTTAAATCTGGTTTCATGTGTACAAGATGTTCTAAGAAAATAGTAGTTCTGCCCTACTGGGCTATTATGCTTTCATAGTGAGGTAAAAATGTAACACTCCTTATGCTAAAAAATGTAATTTCTATTCAATATGATTTAATAGGTACTTAAAGATTGCCTACTATGTGCTGAGAGTATATACCTCAAAGGTATAGAGTCTGAGGCAGAGAGTCTGAGGATAATCTGGGATTTTAAGTTCCTAAACTTTAAACCCTCTCTCCTTTCAATTAGTTCCAGAAACTATTCTCAGAACAAAGGATATATGGAGAATAAAACTTACAAGGTCCTTTATTCTCATGGAGTTTACATTCTAACCATGAAGAAGTAAACAAATAGACTCAAAGTACTGTGAGCCATTAAAAAAATATCAAGGGTAATGGAATAAGAAATGACTTGTGGGTCAGGCAGAGAAAGACAAATACCATATGATTTCACTCATATGTGGAATTAAGAAAAAAAACAACCAGATGAACATATGAGAAGGAGAAAAAAAATGAGGGAGAAAAGGAAACAAACCATAAGAGGCTCTTTATGATGGAGAACAAACTGAGGGTTGATGGAGGGAGGTGGGTGGGGGATAGGCTAACTGGGTGATGGGTATTAAGGAGAGCACTTGTTATCATGAGCCCTGGGCATTATATATAAGTGATGAATCACTAAATTCTACACCTGAAACCAACAACTATATATGTTGACTAACAAGAATTTAAGTAAAAATTAGAAAAAGATAAAAAATGACTTATGGCTGGTGGGAGAACACTAATTTAGTTATTGTGGTCAGGAAAGGCATTGTTTTCCATTTATAATAGGGACGAATAAAGGAAAGGTACAATTAAAGTGTTCTCAATTTAAGGAGTAAGTATTTACAAAAACGTCTCCCATACATGATATTTGATTCTCAGTAGCTAGAACAGGAATTATATTACTATTTTTCATTTCATTGACAAAACTAAAGTCTAAAGAGGTTATGAGATTGGTACAAATTTACCAGGCTAGTTAATTGAAAAAGCTGAAACTTTTTAAAAAAATAATTTATTGTCAAATTGGTTTCCATACAACACCCAGTGCTCATCCCAACAAGTGCCCTCCTCTGTGCCTGTCACCATTCTCCCCCCTCCCAAACCCCCCTCTCCCCTCAGTTTGTTCTTAGTCTTTGAGAGTCTCTTATGTTTTGTCTCCCTCTCTGTGGCTGAAAAAGCTGAAACTTTAACCCAGGCCTTGTAATTCTAAATTCAGTCTGTTTTCATGATACCAGCAGTTTCTACTAGCTACTTTAACAGGTATTTAACCCTAAACTCAACAATCACTTGACAAGAATTTTATTCAGAGAATTCAAGTCTTAGGTGGGAAACCAGAAGAGATGGCCTTCACAGTCTTGAGAAGCTATAGAACCTATTCATATTTATAAGTCACATGCTATGAGAGAAAAACTAGAAACAAAACTTCCAAAACTGAGGAGTTTGGGTAGATGCAGTCTTCATATTCTTTGCTATTCAATCTGTTCTCAAACAGGCTTCCTCTGCTTCTCCCTTACCTCTTAGAGTTGTTTTAAATTTTCAACATTATTTTAATACTTTTGTACCTAGAGTTTTTATGTGATTTTTTTGTTTGTTTTGTTTTTCAGTTGAAGGAACACTGAAGATCTATACTACTACTTTCTTCTTTGTCTTCTCTTTAGGACAATCACTGGTTGCAAAACAATTGCTATAAAAATAAAATAGCTAAGACATTGGCATGAATGAGCAAAATTCATGATTATTTTAGCTGGCTATAACTGCTTTATCATTTGAGATAGGTATATCTGTTTTAGATTATTATTGTTTATTTTCAAATAATAAAAACTGGTAGTAAAAGTTTCACTTTTGTAGAAGTACTTGGTGAACTGTGGTAACCTCTGAATAAAAAGATCTTAAGAGTCAGTTTAGGTTCAATTTTGTGCCTATTACTTTTTAATAGTTGGATCTTAGGCAAATTCATTAACTTATTAGCTCAATTAAATTAATTCAATTTCTTTACCCATTGATATGGCAAAATAATAACTTCCTTAGACTGTTATGGAGATTAGGTGTATATGAAGATGTTTAATGCAAAGCCTGGCACATAGTATGTGCTCAATAGATGCCGATCATATCATTTCGTCTGTTAGATTCGTTTATTTTTGAGCAGTCTTTTAACCCTAGCCCCCGAAAAGGTGAAAGGCTCTATTGTAATTACTACCTCTCTGAAGAGAAATGCTTACTTATGACGCTTGTAGAAGACCAGATACGGTTAAATATAAATGTGAAACTGACGAATTCTGAGTATAGTTGGTTAGTTACTCTGGGCAATACCCCCTGAGAGAAGAGGCATTTGTGTTCTTTGAAAAATAAGTTGAATTGACAAATGTCAAAATGATTTATCAATATTCAAAACTGTTAATAAATTTATTTTAACAAATGCATAAGATTTATCATTATGGCTGTAAAGACTGAAGTTCCATATTTGCTCATAAGGAATTATAACCAAAATACACTGTTAAGTGAAAAAAAGTGTGATAAAAAATAGGACATTTGTCAATTGTACAAAAAAGAGATAATGTATGCATAGATAAGTATAAGTATGCATATGCATAAACTTTTTGGGAGAATACATAAGAAATGTAGAAATAGCAGTCGCCTCTTAAAGGGCAATGAGTAAATTTTCATTACTTACTAATGTACCGTAGGGCCTTTTCTGTCATTTTCACGTATTATTGTTTTAACCAGAATGTATATATGTGGCTTGGAAGTGATAAGACACAGTTACAATATATTTATAACTTACTTAACATTATTATAAATTATCCTAACATCTCTACTAATGTGCAGACATTTATACACACAAACACACACGTAAAATGTGTGGTTGTATAGATCAAACGCTATCAGTCACTGTTACGGGCATACATTTTTCTCTAAGCTCTTTAACAGAAGGCATTTTCCTAAATTCAGCTTTTGGTCTTCCGTTTGTTCTTTCTCCCTTTGTTCCTTTATCATTCATTCTCATAACTCCAAAGAGCATCTATATTCTGATAATTCATAAACAAATATTAAAGCCCTCTCTTTTTCTGCTCCCTAAGCAATTCTACTGACTTACAATCAGACTTATCATTTTCTCTTTCCAAAAACTGTTGTTATTGCATATGAAACCATTATTCTTAACATATGTTGTTATTCTTGACTCCTCTATCATGTCACTCTCTAAACCTAATTGGTGCCCAAATTCAGGGAGTTTCCTGTTTCCATTCTTACAGGTAGCAGTGTTTTAGATCTTGGACCATTTTAATGAACGTTTGTTTCAAATGCCACCCAGCTGTAATCTGGAATTTAAGATTTCAGTTTTTCTTCAGATCCACACACTCTTTTTTGGAAAATTTTACTAAAAACATTGCTTTATTTCATCTTAATATTTTCTTGTAATTCCTCTGTTGTTCTCTATCTCCAAATACTTCTAAAAGGCTTTCAATTTTTTCTTTTAAGTTGATTTCACCCTAGGAAACCTTACAAGTTCTAAAACCTTTACTCAATATCCTTTTCAAGTGCCAGGTCATTCTTCAAAGCCTATCTAAATCCTTTTTCCTTGCAGCTTTGCATGAATATTTGTCATTGCTCTGACTAGCCTATAAATTAGTACATTATTCAAACCCATATAACTCAGCACTTAAGTGTTGTATTTTTAAAACTTAAGTCATAATTATATCCCTCATCCATAAAAAATCCAGATTTTATGTGATTTGATATCAGAGATCAGTTTCATACTTCATCTATATTCTCAATAAGTCCTTACAGTACTGAGGCCATTGAAGCATCCGATAAATATTTGTTAATTAACACAAGTAACTTGTCTGTCCCAGCAACCCTGGAAATAACGTGCCACACTGATATTTGACATCAATTTATCCCATCTTTAAATATGAAACTAAAAATTTTAAGCAAATTAATAGAATTGTAATAAAACAATTTATAGATCTTCATAGTTATAAAGTATGTTCATTTTGGCCTTCTAATCATCATGTGGAGTCAGTATTATTATTTTTTTCTTAACAATGATAACTCTAACTCCTAAAAGTAAAATGACTTACCCCAGTTCACCTAGCAAGTGACTGACAGAGCCAAATCAAACTCTCCAAGTCTAGAGTTCCTTCTTTTATATGTTCCCTCTTGAAAAATTATAGTTATATGTATGCATATACATACACACTGTGTTGTTTTAATAATAAACTCATATTTTACTTATGTTTCATCCTTCTTTAAATTTTTTTTTAAATGTTTATGTATTTTTGAGACAGAGAGAGATACAGCATGAGTAGGGGAGGAGCAGAGAGAGAGGGAGAGAAGCAGGCTCCAGGCTCTGAGCTGTCAGCACAGAGCCCGATGCGGAGCTCGAACTCACGGACCGCAAGATCATGACCTGAGCCGAAGTCGGACGCTCAACCGACTGAGCCACCCAGGCACCCCTGTTTCATCCTTCCTAATTTTTACATTTCATTATTATTAGATTTCACCATGCAGTTTGCACATAAGTTGTTTTTATGTCTATGAAAAGTCTTTATATTCATGATGCATCTCTTCCCCCAAAAGCCTTTCAAATTATTCTCAAAATTGAAATAAATCACTAACCACACATCAGCAATCCTAAAGTAATCAGAGGTGCTGCAGTTGCATCTGAAGCAAAGCCAGATGTGAAACAGATGCAGTACCACCAGAGTTACAGATCACTGATATCAGGTAAGTGCTTTAACTTTGATTAGCACTGGAATGGATGGGTGGAGCTGGTCTAGGAGAGGCTATTAGGAGACCTCAGTTTCCCCAAGTGATTTCACCCTGGACCCCTATCGGACCCTCCCAGCTCAGCTTCCACCATCCTTATCAAAGTTTAAAGCACTTACCTGATGTAAGAACCTGAAACTTCAGCACTGCTGTACTACATCTGTCTTACTTCCAGTTTGTCAAGTAGGTACAGTTGCAGAACCTGCTCCAGCACCTGTAGCTCAGTGTTGTACCACAGTAGATGTCAGCTGCCAAAACTAAAAATATTTAAGCTTAATTTTATTAGGACCTTATTTCAGATATGATTTTCAACATAAATTGTTTCATTTTTGTTACTTACCATTTGGATAGGGTGTTTCACATAAAGTAAGAAATTCAACAATAGGATGATCCATTTCAAGCACTGTAATTGCTTTTCCATGCATGATGGTTAAACTTGGTCTTCTGCAAGCTTTGTCATAGGACAATCCACCAGAAAATATTATGAATGGTTCACTACATAGAAAAAAGAGTTAATGAGGTTGAGAAATCCTTTAAGATGATACAATTATCACAGACTGATCTAATGAAGAAAAGTTTGGTGGGGATTATATATATACGAGGTAATTTATCAGAGAGAAGACATCTTTCCTGGCCCAAAATACCTCAACCAAATGACTTACTATTCTACCATATCCCTTTTTCTGGAGGTGAATTCTTACCATTAAAATTGCTAATGAATCAGTCTAAAGGTGTTGAGGTGGGTTGGGAGAAAGGCAGGATGGTTTAAGGGAGGTAGAGGTGCTCATTGACTGAAAAGGACATCTTCACATGTATTAGTTGATTCCCAAAACTCTTTATCACTACCATTAGAATATTAAGCTATGTTAATTTATCACATTAACCATTTGGCATGTGGGGTCCAAAATTCCTAAGGGACAAAAGAGGCAAATTTCAATATAAAATGAAATGCAAAAGTAGCAATCCCAGAAGGGTAGAAGGAACATAAAGCACATTGGAAAATATGTCCTTTCTACTACTGGAAGAAAGCAAAACCTTTTCTGCTCTTATTATGACTCTGCATCAGAAAGCATTGGGTCTAAAGTTAATTGCTGATATATATGCACTTCTCTGTAAAAAGTTATTTCCTTAGGAAAATGCTCAGGAAACCACTCATAAATAATTGCATTAGATACTTTATTATCACATTAAATCCTCAAAAGTATAATCCTCATTTTATTAATGAGGCTAAATAGCAACTAAGCAGAAAAACCCAAAAGAAAATGGAGATCTGTAAGATTTCAAAGCCTATTCTCCTAAACAGTGATCTATATTGCCTATAGCTGATAAGAAGTCTGGGATTAATGCAGGTGAACTTGTTCAGAGTCAAGCAACTATAGAGTGGCAGGATAAAGATTCAAATTCAGATTCCAAAGTCCATGTTTTTCACTTCTAGTGTTTCTAAAACTGTGGACATAACTTAATAAATGTTCTGAAAAAAGTTTCTAATTTAGTAATTTGACAAACACATGCAAACTATATCTCTGTTTTGAAATTTTATAACTCAGGTCATATAGTAAAGACTCTAAGAAACTATATAGTAAGGAATCCAATGTACTTTTATATAATGCATAATTTCTCAGATCTCTCAAATGTGTTTAAGTACAGATTCCTATTTTTTTCATGAATCTAGTTAGTGATCAAAGGGACACAATTTGGTAAATGCTAAACCATAGTAAACTGCCTCCTTTATTACTTAACACAAGTGTTTCTTGGTATACCAATCAGATGGATTATTACAAAATAAATAAATAGATATAATTAACTGTTTTCATACATAAAGACAACATTAATACAAATTAAAAATTATTGACAATTTGGAAAATTCCAAAGGCATTATGTTGAGTGAAAGAAACTAGGTTTAAAAGGTTACATAATATGTAAATGCATTTAAATGACATTTCAAAAGGCAAAACTATAGTGATGGAGAACAGATCAATGGTTGTTATGGGTTAGGAAGGGAGAAAAGTATGACTTTTAGGAATAGCATAAGAGAATTTTAGGGGTATGGAAATGTTCTGTATTCTTATCATGATGATGATTTTCAGGTGTCTATTCAGTGTTAAAATCCATAGTACTGACACCAAAAGAAAAAAGTCTATTTTACCATACAGTTTGTAAAATAAATACAATATAAAAAAAGCATTAAAATTTTGTCTCAATGAAGGCAACAAGATAAACAATAACTTGTGCATATATTTATAATGTTCCAGGTATTGTGTGAAGAACTTTACTTGTTTTATTGTATTAAATCCTTGTGATATCCTAACGAGAAAACTACTATTATTCTCATTTAACAGATGGATATACTGAGGCTTAGAGAACTTTACCCTTTAAGTCTATCAGTAGGTGGCCATGAGAAAAAAGGGATTAAAAGACTAGCAGAAAGTAATTTTTATTAACTGCACAGAATTTGATAATGCTAGGGATAGCAGGTAGAAAGATCATTATTCCTTTTTTTGAAGAGGATCAATTTATTAAGCCTAAAGACCATCAGGTTGGGGTACCGGTAAGCAAATTATTGACTGGGGACGAATGATTCCTAAGCAAAATGGTTGTTCATCCTTAGAAATGTAAATAAAGCCAGTTTGTGAATAGCTGATCTAAGATAAATTAAGCAGAAAACAAACCCCTTGCATCTGCTACCTATGAAATCCTTAAGAGGCCTTGTTGCTGCAACATATTTGATAGAGTTCTTCCTAAAGTTCCTGCTCCTGCCACAGCCATCTCAATTTTTGACTTCACAAAGTTTTTACCATATACTAGGTGGAGCAGAAATACGGCTATTTATTTTCACTTCCAGACTATGGCCCATTTTGCTGTAAGACCTTTCGATACTCTTTTATTTTTTTAAATAATTCATTGTCAAATTGGTTTTCATTCAACACCCAGTGCTCATAACTTCAGTGCTCCTCTGCTATTTAGTCTCCTTGTGTTCTGAACGGTGGAACCAGTGCTTTTAGAGGTGACTTTTTTAATATCGTAGTAATCACAACAAACACAATGTACTAAAGTGCACAGTAAGTGGGATGACAGTAATTATTATATATAATATAGAATTATTTCACATTAGAAATCTGAATTATTTCAAAACAAAGTTGGATTACCAATTACTAGAATAAATCATTAAGATCTGTGGAATAGTTTTAAAAATGTGAAATATCAAGGCTTTGATGATGACAATGATAAATAACTTCTTTCTATTAAGAAATCCATTATGTGCCACTCATCAAACTTATGACAGTACAAACTTCATGCATAATTTCATTTATTCCTCACAAACATCACAATTAGATACGTATAATTGATGAGGAAATTAAAGTTTAATAGAGTTAAATTTCAAGGTCACATAGCTGTCTTACTCCATTTGGCAAGGATTTTTTTTTAACTTTTTTTTTGGTTTTATTTTTGGTGGGGTTTTTTTTTGTTTTTTTGTTTGTTTGGTTGGTTGGTTGGTTTTTTGAGAGACAGAGTGCCAGCAGGGAAGGAGAAAAGAGAGGGAGAAACAGAATCCCAAGCAGGCTCTGCTCTGTCAGCACAGAGCCCAATGCAGGGCTCAAACTCATGAACCATGAAATCAAGAGTCAGATGCTTAACTGACTAAGCAACCAGGTGCCCTCTCTTTTTTTTAAGTTGTTTAGTTTTGGTTTTTGAGAGAGAGAGAGAGAGTATAAATCTTAATAAGTATTTTACACTTGAATTCCTCATTCCTAAAGTATCTGTCTTCACATTCACCCTTTCCTCTCTTTGTATGCCACCATCCTATCATCACTTCTTTCCCAAGAAGAATTTTACTGATCTCTCTTCACTGTTCTCTTCCCTTCTCTCTCTAGGCTGTGTTAGATGTCCTTTTGTTGTGCTCTCATAAAAGCACCTCACATGTAACATGTAAACCATTAGTGTATGGCCTTATTTTCTCTACTAGACCATAACAGATTCAAAGCAGGCAGTATTCTCTTTCATTTTAGTACACTAAACAGTTGCACAGTGTGTGGTACATAGTAATAATAACTAAAAATATATGTATATAATATATGCATATATATGCAACATATATCCCTGTATAATATATACGTTTCCATAAATAATATGTACATGTTTAGATACACGTAATACATATGTAAAATGTTTCCATCCTTCATTAAATTTAAAATGTTTTAATACTTTAATTATAAGAGTACAAATTAGTATAGATTAAATGTATCTGTAATAGTGAGAATACATACCAGTGTGAGTGTATAAGTAATATAAAGTAGAATTATCCAATTCGGAGTTGAAATAAAATTAAGGTTTAGGCAAGATTTGTAATTATAGTAATCCTGGATGAGAATATTGGCACTAATAATTACTATAAGTGAAAAGAACACTGTGATTTATAGGATAAGACTGCTACATACATAAGATAAAACCTTATTATATATATTATTCAATTTTTTATGTCTTAAAATTTAGTACTATTTTATTATGCTAATATATAATATACATAACTGTTTATCTTTCCAACTAACTATACTCTTTACAATTTCAGAATGTAAAATCCTAAAGTACAGAGAGACTTGGTTATGTATTTAATTCTATCATGTAAAATGCTAATAGGTATGTTTCTGCTTAATAAAACTGAATGATTGCTACCTGTAATGTGTATGGCCCAAAGGTCCTACATTGTTAAAATTAATGTACATATACTCATCTGAATATTCATAGAAAGCTAAAATAACAGAAGTTGCTATTTGTAATATTCATTATAATAACATCATAGATATTCCTATTAAACAATAAGAACCATTATCAATGAAGAGGATATAGCCCATTAATATACTCGCATAATTATGTAAAACTTTAAATAATACATAATAATCATTAAAAGTTATTTGCCTTTCCTGTCTCTGTTTCTTATATAATTTTCCATGTTCCCCAAAGTAAAAAACGCATACCTGTTTCTACAGGTCTTGTATTCTACTTTAAGAATTGGTTTACAAGATTCAGATTTTCTTCCTTCTCTTTGACTTTTTCCTAAGGAAAGAACAAGGATTTTGTTAAATCATATTTAAATTCTTCTCATCCATGATAATTTCAAAAGTTTGACTAAAAGAATATAAAGATAAAAGGTAATTTTGTGTTTTTCATAGTAGGATAAATACATCTCTGTGCATCCAAATATACTTGTTGAATTTGTAAACAATTTGTTGAATCCTAATAATTGCTATATAAGCAATAAAGTTATTTGTAAACTTCTATCTGTATTGTTTTATATTCTCCATTCATAAATCTAGTCTCATCTACTTATTTTAAATGTTTTAAGATAAACAACTTTGAAATTGAAGACACATACACATACATATATATCTACATAATGAAATGCATTATTATGAAAATCCATACTTTCACATGCAGAAAGAATTGCCATTTAAAACTTATGAGAGACTATGAAAACAATTGCATTTTTGTCAAATTCATTTAAAGCAAAGTCCAACAGACAATGAACACAGATGGTACATTTCAATGATATGCTATATTTGCATAAAAATAATTTCTTGTAGGGAAAGGTTTATGTTATTTAGACTCCATGGATTTTGAAAAATTATCAAAAAGAGTAGGAAATGCAAGTAAAGCTACTTCTACATATAGCATCTTTCTAGTTATGATTTTGCTTATAATTCTCTCATTTTGATAAAATTAGGTTTTTGAAATGATATGTTCATTTTTTTTCTATTTTAATAAGTAATCTTATTTATTCTTGTAGTGCCCCAACTGTTTAAAGACACAGATACCTATTATGTAGAGAGAAGCTTATGTGCATTTAAGTTTAAATTTTCAGGATAGCTTCAGAATCCAAATAGAATGTCAACATAGTTTTATTTGTTTAAAGGGCAGAGTATCAGCATACAACACACCTTATCTGCTCCATGGCATGTTTTCTGAATTTGCCTTCTCTTTCTTTTACCCTACATCAACTAAAGAAGTAACCAAAATATTGGTCATGGAACACCTGGGTGGCTCAGTTGATTAAGCATCAATTTCAGCTCAGGTCATGATCTCACAGCTTGTGAATTTGAGCTGTGCATCAGGCTCTGTGTTAATAGCTCAGAGCCTGGAGCCTGCTTCAGCTTCTGTGTCTCTTCTCTCTCTCTCATTCTCTCAAAAATAAATATTTAAAAAATTAAAAAATATATTGGTCATAATCATTCACATTGTAAAAAAAGATTTTAAAGTATCTGTATTATATATAGAAAAGAATTGCTGACATGATATGTAGACCATGATGCCTTACAAAGAGAGCAAAAACTTTGGCTCAGGGACTCTGAACAGTGGTCTTCGCATGGAGGAACAACTGGTTGGTGATTACTGGTTTGGGTAACATATGGGAATAGAGAAAACTGAAGGAAATACCACTGTAAGGAAAGAGACTCATTCTCCTCAGTTGATATCTTTTTCCTCCACTGCTTGTCTAATAATGGCCAAGTTATTAATTAAATTGCAGTTATTTATATATACATGTATATAGCTATGTGTGTGTATATGTACATACATATGTAAAATGGAACCAATTACTATTTTTCAATTGATACACATCAGTATCATCCACAGATTTCAGTAAAAAAGAATAATATTTAAATTAGTAATTTACTTCAATTTCCATCTCCAATAATTTTTTGGCTGAAGGTTTTTCAACTTTGATTATATTCATTGTCTGTCAGTAATTGAAATGCTTTATGTCATGTTGTAAAAAATTGTCATAAAAATTGCATGTATTGCTACTCTTTATGTTCAAAGTACTATACTAAATGTCAGGGTAAAAAGAAATAACCATCAAGATGTTTAAAATTTACTAGCTTAAGCAAAACAAATATAAAACTGACAATATGAAGTACCATAAATAAATAAGTGATAGACATGAAGTGTTGAGAATAGTAGGGAGTACACGAAGCAGTAGTTAAGGATATTATGGTTTCACCTTATGATAAAATAATTTCCAGATTTTTTCAGATGATGTTCTAGAAGCTAGATTAAGCATTATAAGATAGAACTTGGGAGTCCCAGTCCAAGATCATGACACAGGAAGACCCTGAACGTATTCCCTCCAAAGACACACTAAATCTACACCTATTTATAGAGCAATTCTTCCTGAAGAACTGAGGGTCAACTGAACAGCTTCTGTACAACAAAAAAGTAGACCACAAAGAGAACAGCACAAGAGAGGGAAACACAAAGGGAACCTCCACCCCCAATGCTGTGAACTACAGTGGGGAGGGATAGGACTAAGGGCCCAGGAGCAGACTCATCTCTTTTGGGGCACAGAAAAAAGTCATGGTTTAAAGAGCAACTACAATATAATAGAACCAGCCCTAGAACACTGCCAAATGGGAGGGGGGTTGCAACTCTCTTAGGGACAGAGAGATTGGCAAGCGCTACTGTCTATGATTCCCCATTACCTTGATAGTGAAGATGGGGGCAGGGTCCAGGTGCCATAGCTGGCCTGCCACCTCAGTGAAACCTGGGCCCCTAGCACATACCAGCCCTTGATGACCTGGGACAATGAAAAATACCACAATTTAACAAAGCAACTAGCATACAGGGGCACCTGGGTGGCTCATTTGCTTAAGTGTCCGACTTCGGCCCAGGTCATGATCTCATGGCTCGTGGGTTTGAGCCCTGCATCGGGCTCTGTGCTGAGTGCTTGAAGCCTGGAGCTTGCTTCAGAGTCTGTCTCCCTCTCTCTCTGCTCTTCCGTCACTCACGCTCTGTCTCTGTCTCTCTCTCAAAAATAAATAAACATTTAAAAAAATTAAAAAAAAAAGCAACTAGCATATAAAAGATCAACCCCTAGAACTCCACCAAATGGCAAGGGAGCTATTGAAACTCTCTCCAGGTAGACAAGCACAATGGTTTACATTCCCCTCTCCACCTTGATAGCTTGCACAAGAGCAGAATCCAGGCACCCTAGCTAGCCTACTACCTCAATGACCCTGGGCCCCTAGCCCACACCAACCCCAACTTTCCACCAAGACAGTGGACGCTGTCTTGTGGTGTACGCTGGAATACTACAGCTACAGCCCTTTTGCCAAGAAGCAACTACTTATGTACAAGGGAAGTCCCATAAAGCTATCAATTGATTTTTCAGTAGAAACGTTGCAATCCAGAAGGGAGTGGCATGATACATTCAAAGTACTGAAAGGAAAAAAAAACCTACAACCAAGAATATCCAGCAAAGTTATCATTCAGAATAGAAAGAGAAATAATTTCCCAAGGAAAAATTAAAGGGGTTCATCACCACTAAACTGGCCTTACAAATGTTAAAGGAACATCTTTAAGTGGAAAAGATAAAGCCATAGCTAGAATAAAATTACGAAAGGAAAAAAAAAATGCCATGAATGTAAGGAAAATAATGTCATGAGTAAAGCAAACATACTAGAGCAATCACTTATAAAGCTAGTTTGAGGGTTAAAAGAAAAAAGTACTATGATTAATTATCTCCCGAAAATTAGTTAAGGGGTACACAAATAAAAAGATGTAATTATGATAATATACATAAAGGAGGAATTTTTAGATTCTTTTAGAATGTATTCACACTTAAGTGACTATAAAATTAATATAGACTGCCATATACTTAGAATGTTATATATGAAACTCATGGTAATGACAAACCAAAAATCTATAATACAGACACGAAAAATAAAGTGAAAGATAACCAGTAATTAGACCAAAGAAAGATGTCAATCACAGAGAAAGAGAGCAAGAGAAGAAGAAAGGAACAGAGAACTATAAAAACAACCAGAAAACAATGAACAAAAGGGCGAAGTATATAACTATTGGTAATTACTTTAAATATAAATGGTCTGATGCCCCCATCAAAAGACATAGGGTGGTGGAATAATAAAAATACATGATCAACCCATCTATATTCTGCCTATAAAAGACTCACTTCAGACCTAAAGACACATACAGAACTGAAAGTGAAAGGATGGAAAAAGATATTCCATGCAAATAAAAGTAAGAAAAAAAAGGGGTACAATACTTATATTAAACAAAATAGACTTTAAAGCAAAAACTGCAGCAAGAGACAAAAACACAATGATAAAGGGGTTAACCCAACAAGAGGATATAGCAATTATAAATATCTATGTGGCCAATAATGGAGCCCCCAAATAAAGAAAATATTAACAGACATAAAGGGAGAAATTTACAGCAATACAATAATAGTAAAGGTCTGTAACACACCACTTACATCAATGGATAGATCAGGCAGAAAATCAATTAGGAAATGGTATCTTTGAGTGACTTAAAAGAAATATATAACACCCCATCCAAAAAGAACAAAATATACATTTTATTCAAGTATACAAGAAACATCTCCAGGACAGATCACATATTAGGCCACAGGACAAGTCTCAATAAATTTAAGATTACTGAAATCATATCAAACATCCTTTCTGACCACAACAGTATGAAACTACAAAATAAGCACAAGAAAAAATGTGGAAAAAAACCAGATGGAGGCTAACCAACATGCTAATAGGAACCAATGGGTCAATGAAGAAATCAAATAGAAATTTTAAAAATACGTGGAGATGAATAAAAATAAGAACATAGTGGTCCAAATCTTTGAGGAGTGTAAGCAATTCTAAGTGGAAAATTTAGAGCACTACAGGTCTACCTCAAACAACAAGAAAAATCTCAAATAAACAATCTAACCATACACCTAAAAGAACTAGAAAATAAAAACAAGGCCCAAAGTAGTAGAAGGAAAGATAACAGCAGAAATAAATGAAATAAAGACTAAAAAAATCAATAGAAAAATAATTGAAAACAAGAGTTGTTTCTTTAAAAAGATAAACAAAATTGATAAACCTTTAGCCAGACTAATGAAAAACAAACAAAAAAGATAGTAGGCCCAAATAAACAAAATCAAAAATGAAGGAGGAGAAGTAATAGCTGACACTGAAGAAAAATACAAAGGGTTATAAGAAACTACTACACAAATCATATGTCAAAAAAGTGGACAAACTGGAGAAATGAATAACTTCCTAGAAACATAGAAACTTACAAAAATGAATCAGAAAGAAATAGAAAATCTAAACAGACCAATTAGGAGTAATGAAATTCAAAAGATAATGAAAAAACTTCCAACAAAGAAAAGTCCACATCCAGATTGATTCACAGGTGAATTCTACCAAATATTTGAAGAGAGTTTTTATCTATTCTTTTCAAACTATTCCAAAAGATAGAAGAAAAGGGAAAGCTTCTAAATACACTCTATGAGATCAGCAATATCTACAAACAAAACCAGACAAAGACACTACAAAAAAGAAAACTATAGGGCCAGAAACTTGATAAACACAGATATAAAACTTCTTAACAAAATATTAACAAACTGCATTAGCAACACATTAAAATGATCATTCACCATCAAGTGAAATTTATTTCAAAGATGGAAGGATGATTCAATATATGCAAAAACACTCAATGTGATACATCACATTAACAAAATGAAGGATAAAAGTGATAAGATCATCTCAATAGATGTACAAAAAGTATTTGATAAAATTCAACATCCGTTCATGATGAAAACTCTTAACAAAATGAGTTTAGAGGGAACATACCTCAACATTATAAAAGTGATATATAACAAAACCCACAGGTAACATTATACTCAATGGTGGAAAACAGAGCTTTTCCTCTCAGATCAAGACAAGACAAGGATGTCCACTGTTGCCACTTTTACATATTACTGGAAGTCTTAGTTTCAGCAGTTAAACAAGAAGAAGAAAATTGTTAGAATAAATTAATTCAATAGTGTTGTAGGATACAAAATTAATATACAAATATCTGTTGCCTTTCTACATGCTAAAAATGAAGTAACAGAACAAAAAATTAAAATGAAAACAATCCCACTTACAATTGGACTGAAAAGCATGAAATACCTAGGGATAAACAAAACCAAGGAGGGGAAAGGCTTATACTCTGAAAACTATAAAACAGTGATAAAAGAAATTAAAGATGACAGAAACAAATGGAAAGATATCCCATGCTCATGTATTGACAGAATATCATTAAAATATCCATACTACCCAAAGTAATCAGCAAATTTATTGCAATCCCTATCAAAATGCCAACAGCATTTTTCACAAAACTAGAAAAAACAATCCTAAAATTTGTATGGAACCATAAAAGAATAGTCAAAGCAATCTTGAGAAAGAAGAACAAAGCTAGAGGTATCACAATTCCAGATTTCAAGATTTATTACAAAGCTGTAATAATCAAAACATTACGGCACTCACGAAAAAAAAAAAAGACACATAGTCCAATGGAACAGAATAGAATGCTCAGAAACAAACCATGTTTATACGGTCAATCTATGACAAAGGAGGCAAGAATTTCCAATGGGAAGATGACAATTCTCTTCAAAAACTGGTGTTAGGAAAACTGAACAGCTACATGCAAAAGAATAAAACTGTGCTACTTTCTTATACCAAAAACAAAAATAAACTGCAGACGAATTAAAGTCCTAAATGAGAGACCTAAAACCATAAACTCTTAGAAGAAAAGATAGGCAGTAATCTCTGATATTGGCCTTACCAATATTCTTTTAGGTATGTCTCCTCAGGCAAGAGAAACAAAAGCAAAAATAAATTATTGGTACCAATAAAATAAAGGTATCACATAACCTGGAATTGTGATACCTCTATTTTTTTTTAATTTTTTTTAACATTTATTTATTTTTGAGAGACATTAGAGGCACAGTGTGAACAGGGGAAGGGGCAGAGAGAGAGGGAGACACAGAATCAGAAGCAGGCTCCAGGCTCTGAGCTGTCAGCACAGAGCCCGACGCGGGGCTCGAACTCACAGACCGCGAGATCATGACCTGAGCTGAAGTCGGCCGCCCAACCGACTGAGCCACCCAGGCGCCCCTATACCTCTATTTTATACCACCAAAATAAAAAGCTTCTGCACAGTGAAGGAAGTCATTAACAAAATGAAAAAGCAATTTACTTAATGGGAGAAATATATTTTAAAATGATGTATCTGATTAGGGTTAATATCCAAAATATATAAAGACACTATACAACTCAACACCAAAAAAATAAATAAATAAAACAAATCTGATTAAAAAATAGGCAGTGGACTTAAACAGACTTTTTGCCAAAGATGACATACAGATGGCCAACTGACATATAAAAAGATGCTCAACATCACTAATTATCAGGGAAATGCAAATCAAAACCACAACGAGAGGTCATCTTACACCTGTGAGAATGGCTAGAATCAAAAAGACAAGAAATAACAAACGTTGGCAAGGATGTAGAGGAAAAGTGGCCCTAGTGCACTGTTGGTGGGAATGTAAATTGGTGCTGTCATCATGGAAAACTGTATGGAGATTTCTCAAAAAATTAAAAATAGAAATATCATATAATCTAGTAGTTCCACTACTGGGTTTTTACCCAAAGAAAACAAAACACTAATTTGAAAAGATATATACATCCCTATGTTTACTGCAGCATTATTTACAGTAGCCAAAAAATGGAAGTGTCTATCCATAGATGATTGAATAAAGAAGATTTGGTGTATGTATATATGGTCGACTGTATAATGAACTATTACAACTCCATAATAATAATGAAAAAAAAAAACCTGTCTGAATCAGTGTGTCACCAAAGAACATTAAAAATGACAATAAACACATGAACAGATATTCAATAGCTTTATTCATTAGGGAAAGATCATTCAAAACCACAATGAGATATTACTGCATATCAAGATGGCTATAATCAAGACAGATATTAACAAATGTTGATAAAGATGTGGAGAAGTTGGAAACCTAATACTTTGCTGGTGAGTATGTAAAAGCCTGAGGACTGCGGAATGCAATTTGGTGGTTCCTTAAAATGTTAAATAGGAGTTGTCATTTGATCCAGTAATTCCATTCTTAGGTATATACCAAAAAGAAATGAAAATATGTGTCCACATAAAAGTTGTACAGAAACATCCACAGCAGAATTATTCAGAATAGTATAAATATGGAAACAACCCAAATGTCCATCAGTGACAGATAAATAAAAGTGGTATATCCATACAATGGAATAGTATTCACCAATGAACAGAAATAAAATACTTAAATTTGCTATGACACGGATGAACCTTGAAAACATTATGCTAAGTGAAAGACGCCAGTCATGTCTACAGAGACAGAGGAAGACCAGTGGTTGCCTAATGATGTAGGAGTAGAAATGAGACGACTATTAGTGAGTATGGGACTCCTTTGGGGATGACAAAAATGTTTTAACATTAGCTTGTGGTGATGGTTGCACAACTCTAAATGAAAAGCCACTGGATTGTACATTTTAACTAATGAATTGTGAATTACATCTCAATAATTTCTGTTTTTTAAAAACTAGAAGTTTAAGATCTCTGAAGTACAGCATTAAACTTCAGAACAAACTCTTCATTTCGTATCTCAGAATTTCTAGTTTAACAAAGTTTTTGGGGATCTTTAAATTTACCTTGTTCTTATGGTTGTTAGCTCAATGACATTTAAAATAAAATACACACACACACACACACACACATATATACACACACAATTAAATACATTTATCTCATTTCGGTAAGTATTTATTTCAGCAAGAATTGTTCAGGGCATCTAATCTTCCAAACTGTCTATAGTAGACCATTTTTCTTTGTTCAAATATTTTCCCATTTTCATGTTTATTTTTCCTATACATAAGCACGTCTAAGTTTTAAAACCTGTTATTTTTCTTGGAAAAAAATTGAATTTTGATTTAATATGTGGGACACTAACATCTTTATAATATTAACTCTACCCATGCATACATACATAGGGTATGTTTTTCATTTATTCAAGTCCTCCTTATGTCCTTTAGTAGAAAAAAATCTCCTTGTTATTTTAGGTTTACTTCAGGGATTCTTGTGGATGCTATCTTTTTAATGGTTTTAAGCATCCACTGTATTTTGTTTTGTATATAGAATTCTCATGTTATACTTAATAGTATTCCTAATTAGTATACTTAATAGTATTCCTAATTAGTTTTTATTTTTAGCTGTGCAATTACATTATCAAAAAGTAATTGTAATTTTGAACCCTCGAAACTTTTTTAAAAATGTTTATTTCTTTTTGAGAGAGAGAGAGAGAGAGAGAGAGAGAGAGAGAAAGAGAGAGCGCTATTAGCTCAGAGCCTGAAGCGGGGCTCTAATTCACAAAGCACGAAATCATGACCTGAGCTGAAATCGGACACTTAACTGACTAAGCTGCCCAGGCACTCCAAACTCTCTAAACTTTTAAATATCAGATTTCTTTTTCAAGTCTAAATACATTAGATACTGTTTTCAGGAAAATGATAATCGTTGACATCTCTACCCTATTTCTGAGCAATGTCACTATTAAGTATTAGATGGGACTTAAGATCATGTATGTAGATTGTGTGTGTGTATGTGTGTTTAGCTGAGGGCATTGTTATTGAAGAATACATATCTGAAATCATTAAAATTTACTGTGAAAGAAAAATCATATCTGTAGTAATAGTGAAAACCAGCTCAAACAAGGACAGTCACCACAGTGCTAATCTCCAGTAAAATAGGTACTAAACTAACCTTGTTGGCTGTGGCCACCTTCTCTCTTTTCCCACTACTGTCTAATAATCTGTGTTTTTGACTAAGCCTACTTTTGTAGTATAGAAAATATTGATTTGTAGAAAAATAATGAATCTAGATATGGTTTCCCAGTTTAGGAAACACAATGGTTAAAGAGGAAGGGGGTAACAAAATTATATTCTATACTATATTCAATATAATATCCATAATATGAATTATACAGTCCAAATTATTAGATATATGAAGAAGCAGGAAATTTTGAGCCCTTATTATGAAGAGAGGCTATCTTCAAGGGGAAGCAGATTTTGGTTTCAGCAGACAAAGATTAAAACAGCAATTATAACTAGGCTCAATGTTTAAAAGGAAAGGAAAAGAACGGAACGGAAGGGAAGAAAAGGGAAAGGAAGAGAAATGTTCATAACAACTAAACAGAGGAAATCTCAGCAGAAAAATACAGAATAAAAAGGTAGCAAGGTGGAAAAAATATCTAAAACAAAAATAACTTTAGGGGCTTAATAGCTGAATGAAGATTATAGAGGGAAAAGATCAATAGGAACTATCCAATTTGAAATTCAGAGAAAAAATTAACAACAACAACAACAACAACAACAACAAAATGGAAGCTCAGAAACATGTGGAAAAATACCAAAAATTCTACCAGACAGATAACTAGTGTTCCAGAAAGAGAGGTAGAGAGGTTGGAGCAGAAAAACACATTTGAAAAAATAAAAGGCTGAAAATTTCCCCAATTTTGTGAAAGATATAAATGTCTAAACGTAAGAAGCTCTACAACTCTTAAACAGAATGAATTTGAAGAAAAAAAACCTAGGCATATTATAGTCAAATTGTTGAAAATAAAAGTTATGAAAATTTTGAAAGTAACAAGGGGAAAATGACAAATTATATACAAGGAACCAAAGTCAAAACACCACAAATTTCTCACTCAGAAACACTATAAACCAGAAAACAGTGGAACATTTTTAAAGTGTTCAGCGCCTTAAAAACAACACACACACATACGAATTGTCAACCCAGAAATTTACATACATCAAAAATATCCTTCAAGAATAAAAGCAAAAAAGAGGAATTTTTATATAAAAGAAGGTAACTGAAATGCCAAATGATTTTCCTGTATCTTCCAGAACAAATGAAATTATAAAACTTCATAAATATAAAATTATATTAAGTACAAATAAAATACAAAAGAATATTTTCCTTATAATTAAAAAAATACTTAAGACTACTTAAAGCAAAAATTACAACAATGTATTTAGAACTAATACCTATAACTATTGTAAAAGTATAAAGGTAAATAAATACAGATGATTATGAACCTTCTACATTTTTTCACGAAGTGCTACAATGTTAACTCTAATAGACTGTGAAAAGTTAAAGAAGTAGATTGTAATCCCTACAGTAACTGATAAAAAAAATGTCTTAAGATAAAATGCCTACATGTAAATTAAAATGAAATTCTAATAAAAACTTTCAAATAATCCAGAAGATGACAAATGAGGGAGATAAAAGGGGGAAAAAAAAAAGATCGATCCAACAGAAAACAAATAACTTAGTATACGTAATCCAATTCCATCAGTAATTACATTTAATATTAATAGGCAAAATACTTTAACTAAATGATACAAGACTAAATAATAAAGACCCAACAGAGGCACCTGTTGGTTTGGTTGAGCATCCAACTTCGGCTCAGGTCCTGATCTCATGGTTTGTGACTGCTGTCAGCACAAAACCTGCTTCAAATCCTCTGTTTCGTACCAGCCCCCTGCCCCTCCCCTGCTCACACGCTCTCTCTCAAAAATAAACAAACATTAAAAAAACGATCCAACTATATGCTTTTTATAGGAGACATAATGGATGTCTAACAATTAAGCTTCAAAAATATATGAAACAAAAAAGGACAGAACTAAAGAAAAAAGATAATTCTATAATTGTTAGGAAATTTTAATACCATTCTCTCAGAAATTGATAGCACTAGTCAAGTATCGATAAAATCAGAGGTTCTGATGAATACTATCAACCACCTTGACCTACTTGATTTTTAAAATATATAAAGCAGAAATGAACAGAATTACAGGGGAAAATCCATAATAATAGAATTTTAACTTACCTCTCTCAAAATTGAAACAAAGAAAACACAATTTCAAGTTTGACCTTTGTGTTAGGAAATGTATTCTTTTCAAGTATTTTTGGAATTTTATGGTAATTAATTTTGCATGTCTAATTATAAAGCAAATCATAGTAAATTCTGCAGAGCTAGTATCACACCACATTCTCGGATTACAATTAATTTCCAAACTATAACAAAACACATTTTTAGATATTAGAAAACAAATGTCTAACTCAGATGTCAAAGGAAAATTATAATAGAAATTGTAAAATACCTCAAAATGAATATTAATGAAAATTACAAATATCACTATTCGTGGGATCGAGCCCCAAGTCAGGCTATGTGCTGACGGCGCAGAGTTTGCTTGGGATTCTCTCTCTCCTTTCTCTCTCTGCCCCTCCCTCCTTCACTCTCTCTCTCTCTCTCAAAAAACTTTAAAAAAGCACCTAGTAATTCAATGGAACAGATTTTATACAGTATTGTAAATTTATCTTTTCTATAATTTTCTTAATAACATTTCCTTTTCTCCAGCTTACCTTATTGTTAAGAATACAGTATATGACACATATAACATACAAAATATGTATTAATTGACTGTGTGTATCAGTAATGCTTCCAGTCAACAGTATGCTGTTATTAGATAAGTTTTGGAGGAGTCAAAAGTTACACATATGTAGATTTTCAACTGTATGGGGATCAGTGCCTCATCTCCTAGGTCAATTGTACAGAAAACAACCCTAACAGATAACCCTAACTGATAAATATGGATATGGTGAAAGATATGAAAGTATTAAATATCTAATCTAGCCAAAAAGAACTTGTATAGAAGCTGACTGTTGAGAAGAAGTAAACAGAAAATTTATGAATAAATCATATTACACACATACAAATAAAAGGCATAAGGACTTTAGTGGGACGGAAAGGAGAAAAAGTAAACTCATCATAGAAACAAATATTTAAATCTGAGTGGGAGGTATAGCAAACACCTAGCCAAGGTTTCTATAATGGCAATCTGTAAATGAAGTATCTGAGAGTAAGTGAGTAAATGCAAATTAATCTCTAAGTAAAGCTGCTAGGTTAAATGTTGTAAAAATTTAATAATTTGTAAATGGGCCATGCAAATGTGGTACAAAAAAGGACAGACCAACACAAGATGGAATAAGTACATCCTGTGGATTACGGGCCATCCATTATAAAAAATATCATACTAAATTTTGTAAACGTGACACTATAATAAGTGCTCAGAAACTATAAAATAGACTGTGTCTGATTAACTGCTAGGTTTTGACCTCTCTATTCTTACAAACAACTATTGGTATAAGGTAAACATGGAACTCAGATCACTACCAATATTCTCAGAAATAATATGGTCATCTGAATAAAAGATATTCACACATTTGAACTTTTTATTCTGCCCAGTTAGGTAGATAGGTACAATATAAACCTTAAATACATCCTTTTGATAAGGAAGATAATAAGAAATACAATCTACAATGAAAACCATAGTTCTCATAATTTAATGGAATCAAATGGTGGAAATGGAAATAAGTGAGAGAATCTAGAAAATTACAAACTACAAACCAGTTTAGGAATTAGGTCTGAAAGTCAGATCTATATGGTGTCATTCTCACTATTTCCTTAACCCTTAAAACTGGCCAAATTTTCTAAATTATCACCTGTGCTTCAGATACATCAACCATGATCACTCAGTTTTGGTTGGAAAGGTCTCTAAATAAGTATCACAAAGTAGGAGAGTGAATAGACAGGGAAGAGGGGAAGTACAGAAAGTTTGGAGTATAATGTGGGAATCTGAAGGAGGTATAAAGAGGTATTTAAAATCAGAAGCTACATCCTATTACTTTCTTCCAAACACATTGATACCACATGTCCTACTTCAAGTCAAGGCACTATATCTCCAGAGTTTATTTCTTTGGAAAGCATACACCTTACCATGTGGAATTGTAGTCTGGAAAGGACGACTTGGGCTTTTCAGGTTCCATAAAGTCAAGCTACCATCTGAATGGCTGCACATGAATTGTTTGCCCTCATGATGCCAATCAATTGAATGAATAGCCTAATGAAACAGCAATTAAAAACAAGTAGAAGGGGAAAAAAGTTGATATATTATAGCATTGTATATTCCAAAAGAAAGATATTCTGAGATAAAACTTTAATAGCAACAATACTTAATAAACATACATAATTTTTCTGACCCAGAGCATACTGTCTTTGGCTTCAGTCCTCTATAGACTTATAGAAAAATACGAAAAAATCATCTCCTGAAATAAAAGTTAGGTACATTTCATAATATCATTATAGCCTAGAACTTTTTTTTTTAATAAATTCTGTGTCCTCCCTGTATCCTATATGATTATTTGAAAAATTATTTACATAGAAGTAAAAGCAAAGTTATCTGAAGATAATTTCTGGAAAGGTAGAGGCCTAATTCCACTTAAAGTAGCCAATTTAAAAAATAATTTACATAAGAGCTACTATCTGAGGGCTTACTATGTGCCAGCCCCCTTGGCAAACACTTTATTTGTATTAACTCTATTAATTTTATAAAAAGGGCATTATTTTTTCTAATTTGCACATGGTGAAATAGGCCTACAGAGACTGATTTACTTGTTCAGGTTACACAATTCAAAGCCAAGGTCTATCTAACCACAAAACCCACATTCTCAATCATTTTACCATATTGCCTCTAAATTATTATTTAATTGGCTTGATAATTTAGGGTTTAAGGAAGAAGGGTTTAAAAGTTTTTTTTTATTTCTAATTTTACTCTGAAGATATGAAATACATAAAATTAAAAAATGATTGTTCCAGTTTCACGTACTGTTTTATTCCCAGTGGTAGCACAGTGCCTTGCATAAAGTAGATATTCAGTATCTGTTTAATGAATGATAATGTTATCACATATTTCCACAGCTTGGTATTCTTTCTAAGTCATAAAGTTTATATGGACTTTGGATAATATGCTAAGCACAATAAGGGGAAGCTCTAGTAGACATAAAAGCTGAAAAGATATATACAATATTACCCTTTCCTTAAAGGAACTTTCAAAACTGCAAATAGGGAAGACTGAAATAAATGAATATTAATAATGGTTATTGATACCTATATTTTTAGGTTTATATTTGTATACACACACACACCACATACTAAGATACATGTATTTAAAATGAATTTATTGTTTGTTTTCCAAACGGTAAGTATTATTAGAGTTATAGAAAACTGATGACAAGAGTAATCATTAAATATATTATAAAAGGACATAGGATATGAACTGTACCTCAAGATAAGTAAGATTTAATTAAATGAAAAAGGTAACATGAAACTCTGGATATATTTTCTCTCTCATTCTGGTCTTCATTACTGGATAAAGACTTTTTTTTTTTGGCCAGGGTTCAGTAGAGGCAGTTAGAGTGAAACACTCTTCATCTTCTCCTTCGTTCATTCTCACTTTTCTAGGTAGTTCACAAGGAAAGTTTTAACTTTAATGTGTTAACTTGACGAACCTCAGTCAATGTAAAGTTCTCTAAGACTGCTCTGCCATGAATGATGGAAGCAGAGAGATCATCTCCAGCCCTAACCGTTACTTCTTCCTATCTTAATGAATTTCTACCTACTAGGGAAGACAAATCTAACAATAATAGCTATAACATAAAAACAAAAATGTCTAAGTACCATTAAGTACCATACTTATTGCATACTTACAGGTAAGAATAGACATCTACAACCATCTTATTAGAGAGTGTCAAATAGTGCATTACTGAAGAGCTGGCATTTGAATAGATTTAATGGATAAGTATCCAATTTCTACTAATTTGATGATACCCTATCCTTTTCTTAAAAAATGACTTTAAGTGTTCTGAAAAAACAAAAACAACAAACAAACAAACAAAACCAAATATAATAAAACTAATACAAGAAGAATTTTTAAAGATAGAAAATATGGACGATAAAACACTAACTAGTTTGGTCAACTTGGTGGCTGTGATTGAGTTTCTCCACAACAAAAAAGAAAAAGGAAACCCAAAAAGTAGATACCAATATGAAAGAGGAAAAACTGGCCACTCAAGGAATTAAAATGTTATCCTCACGTCAAACTCTGAGGGTTTTCACTGTGAGAGATTATTACCAAATATTGATGTAATGAAACAAAAATGTCACAGCTAATGTGGGAATAAATTCATATAATTATTTCTGAAAATTATGTTGGATTTACAAAACAAACCTTTCAATTCATCAATGGCTATTCATCAAGGGGCAAGGTAGGTAGTCCAAATAGCTTTACAATGGCTAAAAAGTTGATAGGATTTTGATATGCAAAAGAGGAAAGAAGGGAGTTCATGGTAAGGAATTAGCTGGAGCAAAGGCTTGGAGGTGAGAAATAAGTGGTATGTTTAGGAGATAGTAATATGCCTGAATTGTGAGGAGTGCTTATGAAGATTCATGGCATTAAACTAAAGGGAAAAGATAACACTGCAATCTTAAGTCTCCTGTCAAGGAATAAAGATTTTGTATTGTTGATAATCGGGAGCCATTCAAAGTTTCCGAGGTAGAGAATTACATGGTCTATGTCTTAAAATGATAATCTTGTTAGTGAAAGATACCGAAAAAGTAAGATATCAAAGGAAATGCAATTAGTTAAAAGGCTACCATAGTCTTCCAAGCAAAAGATAACAACCTAGACTAGCATACTGAATGTGGGAATGAAAAAAGAGAGGAAATGAATAGAATCAAGAGACTACAAAACTGATAGCATATGATATATAAACAAGAAAGATCAAATATGACTCTGAGGGTTACAAACTAGAATAAATAATCAAAATTTTAAAACTGAAAAAGAGAATACAGAGCAAGGTTTAGGTCTTTAAACGTAAATTCAGTGTCAATGAGATATTTATCTGGGCTTATGTGATAGATTGTTAGATATATGGATCAAGAGCTCAGGAGAAAGGTAAGGGTTAGAGATACATCGATTTAAAATTTATTAATATAAAATTAATATTTGAAATGATGAGCAAAGATATTAATATAAATGTAAACTGGAGGAGAAATGAAGAGGGTAAAGACAGAGAATTCTGAAGAGTATCTATAATTTAATGAAAACTAAGGAAAGAAATGATGGAGAAAGGAGGGATGAAAAATGAGGTAGAAAGACACAGACAAGGGAAGAAACAATTTTAAGAAGAGGCTGATGTAAAGCCATAGTTTAATGAGAAACTTGAAAGACTATGAAGGGGTACCAATTTAAGTAATCAAGAGATCATTGGTGACTTATTAGAAACCATTTCATAATACAAGTGAATCCTAAATATGAGAGGTAAAGTGCTGAGGAAAGTTTTAATGGTTTGACAGTAAAATGATATATATAACTATCTCCATTAAAATGATAGGATATATAATTATGCATCAAAGTAAATAGATTATATGTATATATATGTATGTGAATAAGCCAGTATTTAAAATGATTTTTACATATAACGTAGGTATAGTCTAGTACTCTACTGACTTAAACATTGTTAATGTGTATTTGAACATTTCATTGAAAAATTACTTTTGCTCCCTTTTTAAGGTTAGAACTCTTCCTTCTATGCTGTTTTAGATCATAAAAAAAGTAGCTGATTCAGCATTTTGCTCTGGATTTCCTTTTTCAATGGCCTACTCTATTTCCAATCAGCTAAATACTCAGATAATATTTGTACTTTTATCTAGCTACCAGTAATCTTCATATTTTGTGTATTTAACAAAAGAAAAAGCTGGCTTAGCTCCCTAGGGCCTTCTCCCCTTATGATTCAAGATGCACTAGAAGTTCATCACACAGAGGATAAGTGTATGACATCACCTGCCAGAGTATCTTTCACCAATCATGACCAAATTACCCAACTGAGTACTTCTGAACTCTGTCACTTTAAGAATTATCTTGTATATACCATAAAATTTTAGTTCGCCAGAAGCACTAAGAAATGACTTGGGTGTGTGTGGTTATGAAATAGCCAAAGGCTTCTATCTTTAAGCATCAAATTTAAAAGTTCAACTGTTATGAAAAGATAGGAGGTAGAACACGAAGAAAGTTTTTTTTTAATTTTTCTATTTATCTCAGTGTTGCCTTAAATTCTTCTGCATTCTTTCCATATAAGTGTGGGTGATATGAGATAACAATAATTGACCTGTATTTTCCTCCTAACTCTCCCCACTTTGTCATTTTTTTAAACTGAATTGAGAGCTTACATGATCACATTTATTCCCACAACTATAAGAGGTAAATGCCCTTTTTCACTTTTTTCCCCAACCTATCTTCATATTAGATTCTTCTGAAAGAGGAAATCATTAATGGCCTAGAATCAATCTTTAAACTACTAGAGTATCAATGTAGAGTCTATTCTCTGATAAACAGCAGTTCATTGCTTTCTATAAATGAAAACCTCATGGTCTCAACTATGTACAGTAAAACTTCCTTCAAGATTGTACTATTATTATTATTACTATTTACAAAATCAATCTTTATTCTGAGAAGGCCTTTCAAACTGACCTCTTAAATTTTCTGCCACAGAAAAAGAATTTTCTAAGGAAGTTGTAAATAGTGTCTTTAGAGATCTTAAGGGTAATGAGGCAAGACATAACCATGGAACCTAAAGAAGGAAAAGGATAGATATGAGGCATCAATGTATATAAGATGCCAAAGGGACCCAAAAATAAGTCAGTCAACACAAAATTCTCATTCAAGAGAACAACCCAGAGTTAAAACTTGTGCAAATGCCAACAGGCAATATGAGGCACTGGGTCAGAACCAGGCAGTTTCCCAATGATAAAAATTGGTAATGTACAAAGCTTAGAGTAGAAAACAGGCACAAAGTTACAACACCCTGTTCAAATATTTCAGTGGAAATCACTTACCTCATCATAATAAACTCTCAGTTCTGCTCTTTTAGATTTCAAGTCCCAGAATACTACTGTACCATTTTCATAACCTATCAGCAGCTGGAAAACATTAGAACAATCATTTTTGTAATTCTAACATTAATTTTACTTGATCCAAATAAAGTTTAATGTTAATACAATAAAGTAAAATCATACTGCAAAACACAACTTTATTTAGAATATCAATTCTTCTAAAGCCTGAATATAGATTTCCTACATTTAAAAACAAATGGCAGATAAACTCTAATATAAAATATTTACCAATGAAATCTGCCTCATTTCAAAGAGAAATTGAGGAAAAATGTAAATACATATAAGAGCATAAAAATAAACGACAAAATTGGAACAAAGAAAAATGGGATAGAAAATGAAAGAAACAGAAATAGAAGATGAAATAAAGGATGAAGTGGAATAAGTTTAATGACTAATGTACATGCCACTCAGTTCTATGCACTTCAAAAATATGGCCACAAATTTGGTTTCTAATTTCTTTATATCAAATCCTATTTTCTCTTTGACCTATGTCAGTGTTTTAAACTGATGATTTATGAACCCCAAGAAGTTCACAAAGGTATTCTAGAGATTCACATCATTAAAAATGGTTGATATTTATTTATAAATCAATAAAAAAGACAACAAAATATATATTTTCACTTTAAAACATAAGTATTTGAGAACAGGTAATAATTAGTAGATGATCATATTCAATTCATTCTGCCAATTACTGTTAGGCATGCTGATTTTTACTATCATATAATTCTGAGTTATTATTTGTAGTTATATTTTGTTAAATTTACTCTGTCATTAGGTTAAAAAAACAAACAGGAAGGGTAAAAGTAGGCCAGGGCTCAAACAGTGATAATATTTTCCACAAATCTGCCTTAAGATGATTTTACTAAAATCCAGTAGTAGTATTTTTCTGATGAAAATTTTTACACAGTACATAAAAATGTTTCAATAATTCTAAAACATCAGTGGTAAAAACAGAAAATAAGAGTGGTGGTGATAAGCTATTCCTCTATAGCATCCTGCAACCTAATCACTTACCTCAACATTTTATAATAGGACGCAAAAATGAAAAAAATAAATGAGCTAGTTTTAACAGGAAATCTAAAAATTTCAAATATCAAGTCATGAAATAAATGTATATTTTTGAAGCTATAACATGTTTAAAGGTTTTACTTAACTTTATTTTTTAATTAAAATATTTTATTTGAGTATGGTTGATCCAGAATGTTACATTAATTTCAGATGTACAACATAGTAATTAAACTTCTTTATATGTTATGCTATGCTCATCACAAGTGTAGCCACCATCTGTCATCATACGACTCATACAATCATTGACTACATGCCCTCTGCTGTGCTTTTTATTTCTGTGACTTATTCATTCCATACTGGAAGCCTTTCTCTCCCACTCCCCTTCATCCATTTTGCCCATCTCCTGACCCCTCCTCTCTGGCAATCATCAATTAATTTGTTCTCTATACTTATAGGTCCAATTCTGTTTTTTGTTTATTCATTTGTTTTGTTAGATTCCACGTATGAGTAAAATCATATGGTATTTGTCTTTCTCAATCTAACTTCTAGTATAATGCCCTGGAGGTCTATCCATGTTATCACAAATGTAACAATCTCATCTTTTTTTTATGGGTACATAATATTTCATTGTATATATATACCACATCTTTCCTATCCATTTGTCTATTGATGGATACTTAGGATGCTTCCATATCTTGGCTATTGTCAATAATGTTGCAATCAACATAGGGGTGCACATATCTTTTTGAATAAGTGTCATTGTTTTCTTTGAGTAAATACCCAGTGGTGAAATTATTGGATCATATGCTCTTTTCCTTTCCTTTCCTTTTTCCTCTCTTTCTTCCCTTCTTTCCTTCTTCTTTCCTTTCTTTTTGAGAGAGGATGAGCTAGGGAGAAGGGCAGAGGGGGAGGGAGAGAACCTTAAGCAGGCCCCACACATAAAGCCTGACATTGGGCTCAATCCAACAATGCTGGGATCATGACCTGAGCCAAAATGAAGAGTTGGACACTCAACTGATTGAGTCACCCAGGTGCCCCATTTCTATTTTTAACTTTCAAAGGCAACCTACTGAATTGGTGAAATTATTTGCCCGTGATAATGGTTAATATCCAAATGTATAAAGAACTTATACAACTCAACACCAAAAAAATAATCTGATTAAAAATGGGAAGGAGACCTTAAATACACATTTTTCCAGAAAAGACATACAGATGGCCAACAGACACATGATAAGATATTTAACATCAGAGAAACACAAATCCAAACCACAATGAGATATCACCTTACACCTGTTGGAATGGCTAAAATAAAAAAGGTTTCAATATTAATTCATATTATAGTAAATTTTAAAATTGATTTGCAAAAAATTTAAGCTTTACATACTAAATTAAAGTAAATGACATAATAACTTGCTAAATTAAAAAAGTCAAAAGTAAATGTAAATGTAACAAATGTATAACTATTTGTTAAAATTTATATAACATCATAAATACTATACTTAGATGCCTTTTAACTTCAATTCAGCTCTTTTCGCACACTATAGAAAATGATGTTTCAGCAAACCAACTTCTATGGAATCTGTGGAAAGGAGGTTTGTAAGTCTAAAGAGTTCAGAAAAAAATCTCACTTAGCAAGAGAATTATTAATATAACCTTTCAAAATTTGAGCCCTAAGATGTAATGAAATAATAATCTAAAATGCTATTATATTTTTTCATAGAAACATCTGAAAGTTAGTTTTTTGTTTATAAAACGTTACTAGAATAGCCACAGTAAATCACAAAATATAAACTACCTAATCTCAAAATTCATACTTTATTGAGATAACTATACAACATTATGATATAATAAGTATGAAAAATATTAGAATCACTTAGTGAATTGAGAAAGAGAAAAGCAGCTCCTGATATTCAAGAGACATCTGACAAGGTCACTCTGTGACCATGATGAATCAAGACAAGGTCAATCTGCAATCATGTCTGACTACACCAAAACATGAATATCACCCAGGTCACAAAAATATATTATATATACATTTTATATATTTATATATTATGTTCATCTATAATATATAATTTTAAAAATTTATCACTTGCAACAGAATTTAAGTACTGTAAAAGCAAAGAAGTAAGGTGACTTTCTGACTATATCATCAAGACTCGGAACAGTATCTGAAGAAAACCGGTATCTGATAAGTATCTATTACGTTAATTATTAGATACCACAAAATCAAAATCGAAGATACTATGTTCCCTAACAACTATGAAATAAAATTAGAAGTTATTATCAAAAATATTTTGGAAACTAAAAAGTATACTTCTAAGTAATTATAGTGAAAGAAGAAATTATAGTGAAAAGTATGAAACAACTAAACAAAAACACCTTATATTAAAACTTGTGGGATACAGATTTAGCCTCACCAAGAGGGAAAATTATTGTTTTAGAAATACATATGAAAAGAAGAAAAATTTAAAATTTTTTACTGATATAAGCATTTGACTTTAGAAAGTCAAGAAAAAAGAGTAAACTTCAAGAAATGGGAAAAAATAGTAAGTCACCTTATCCAAGAGTAAAGGATATCTTCCACTTATTCAAATATACTTTTACATCTTTCAGAAAGTTTAAATTTTCCATATATAGATTTTCTTATTAATTTTATAGCTAATCACTTTGAAGATTTTGGTTGCTATTTTATTTTTATTTATTTATTTATTTATTTTTAATTTTTTTAATGTTTATTTATGAGAGAGAGAGACAGAGACAGAGCATGAGCAGAGGAGGGGCAGAGAGAGAGGGAGACACAGAATCCGAAGCAGGCTCCAGGCTCTGAGCTGTCAGCACAGAGCCCAACGCGGGGCTCGAACTCACAGACCGTGAGTCATGACCTGAGCCGAAGCCGGCCGCTGAACCGACTGAGCCACCCAGGCACCCCTGGTTGCTATTTTAAATTGGATCTTCTCTTCATTATCTTTTTTGAAAGGGCATCGTTTCTATGGTTGGATTTTAGTATTATACTATATGAATTTTTTTATTGTTTATCTTCATTTTAGTACTGATTTTATTGTTTTGGGTATACTATCATAGAATCAAAAACAGAGACTTTTACTTCTTCCTTTCTTTCCTTTATGCCTCTAATTATTTGTACTTGTCTTAACTGCACTAACAAAATATCCTATAGTGTTAAAAATAGTGGAGAAGGTGAGCATCCTTGCTTTCTTCCTGACCTTTGTGGCAGTGTCCCTAGTGTTTCCCTATTAAATTAGATCCTGGATTCTCTATATATTTAAGATATATAGCTAAGAAGTATGAATTGATTCTTTTTAAAATAAATTTCTTTTATCAGGAATACATGTTTAATTTAACAAATATTTTTATTGAAGTACAGAGAAAAGCACACAAATTATGGATGTGTCTCTAATGAATTATGAAGTGAATATACCTGTAAAACTACTATCTGGGTGAAAAAATACAATAGAAAAACAAGAAATAGAATAAAAATACAAGACACTCAGAAGCCTTTCATACCCTTAATGAGTCAATGTTTCCGTTCTCTTTTTATCTTCTAAAAGTAACTACTGACTTCTGGGGCACCTGGGTGGCTTAGTCGGTTAAGGGTCCAGTTCTTGATTTTAGCTCAGGTCATGGTATCACAGTTCATGAGATTGAGCCCTGCATAGGACTCTGCACTGATGATGCAGAGCCTGCTTGGGATTCTCACTCTCCCTCTCCCTTTGCCCCCCCCTCCCCGCCCATGCTCAAGCTCTCTCTCAAAATAAAATGAATACACTTAAAAAAATAAAAAATAAAAGTTAACTACTGACTTCTAACACTATAATTATCAGTATCTGTTTTTGAATTTTATATGAGTGGAATTATATATTAAATATCCTTTTCTTTCCTGCTCCTACTTTTGAACATGATATTTATAGCAGTAATTCACTCACTTTTATTATTGTAATAGTATTCCATTGTTTGGGTATGGCAATACCACAATTTATTCATTTGATAGGTAATGCAGTAATGTTGCTATCAATAAGCTTGTATATGTCTTTTAGTGAATATGCATATGCATTTGTATCAGGTATATACTGATTCATGGGGTAAAATAGGTTTAGCTTTAATAGATACTGAAGCAGTTTTCCAAAGTGGTTGTACCACTTTTTATTTCTACAAGCTACATATGAGACCTCCAATTCTTTCTCATCTTTTTTTAACAACTAATATTGTCAACAGCTGCACAACGTTAAATGGAAGAGGTGTATGATAGGCATTGTCTTATTTATGAATGCAGAAGATAAACATTAATTCACTATTAAGGAGGATATTTTTATATTTTTGGGTAAATAAAGTTCAGAATAATAGAGTTATTTTCTTCTAGTGTAACAAGAGATTTTTATCTGCCACAAAGGGAAGGTGAATTTTATCAAATACTTATTTTTTTATTGTCATATGGTTTTTTCTCCATATTTCTGTTAATATGCAAATTTCATTGATTTTGAAAAGTTAAAACAATTTTGTATTCCTGGGATGAATCCCAATAGGTTGTGTGCCTTTGTGCCTTCTTTTTGATTCTTGATAAGACTTGCCAGAGATGTATCAGTTTTATCAGTGTTTTTACAGAATTAACTTTCGTTTTTGCTAATGTACTGCATTTTTGTTTTAAATTTTGCTCTCATATTTTATATTAGAATTCTCTAGAGAAATAGAACCAGTAGGATGTATCTATACAGAAAGAGATTTATTATAAGGAATTGGCTCATGCGATTATGAAGGCTGACAGGTCTGGAAGGGTTAACTGGTAAGGTTAATTGGCAAGCTAGAAACCCAAAGAGTCAAAAATGTAGTCCTGGTCTGAGTCTAATGGCATGAGACTTAGAAGAATCAATGGTATAATCCCAATCTGAAGGCCACTGGGCCCCAGATCCAGGAAGGGCTGATGTTTCAGTTCAAATCCAGAGGCAGGAAAAAGCTGATGTCCCAGTTTGAAAGTAGTCAACCTATCTTCGAGAAAAGTCAGCCTTTTTGTTCTATTCAGGCAACTGATTCGAAGAGGCCCGCTCACACTAGAGAGAGCAATCTCCTCTACTCAGTCTACTTATTTGAATGTTAATCTCATCCAGAGCACCCTCACAGAAACACGAGAATAATATTTGACCAAATATCTGGGCATCCCACAGTTCAGCTCATGTTAACATATAAAATTAACCTTCACATCTTTATTATCTTTCTTCTACTTTCTCTGAGTTTAATTCACTATTTTTCAACTTTTATACTAAGATCATTGATTTACAGGTTTTCTTCACTTTTTAACAAATGCAACAAAAGCTATACATATCCCTCTAAAGCACAGCTTAGCTTCATTCTATAAGTTTTGACATATCATAATTGGATTGTAATTTAACATAAAATATATCCTAAGTTCAATACTGATTTCTTCTTTAACATATGTTATCCAGAAGTGTAGTGTTTAATTACTAAACATTTAGGAGATTTCCTATTTATATTTTATTGATAATCTTGCTAAATTCTTCAGGGTGAGAGAATATATTTAGTATTATAATCCTCAGAAATCTGTTGAAACATAATTTATGGCTCAGCAAAGGTACAATTTCGTTAAATATTCCATGTATACTTGAAAATAATGTATGGTATGCAGGTACTATATATGTCAATTAAGTTAATCATGTTCAAATTTTCCTTATCCTCACGAATTACTTCTTTATTTGCTTACTTCTGGTTCTTTTTTAAAAAAAATTTTTAATGTTATTTATTTTTCAAAGAGAGAGAGAGAGAGACAGAGTGGGCAGGGAAAGGGCAGGGAGACAGGGAGACACAGAATTCAAACCAGCCTCCAGGCTCTAAGCAGTCAGCACAGAGACCGATAGTGGGACTAAAACCCAGGAACTGAGAGATCATGACTTGAGATGAAGTCAGACACTTAACTGTTTAACCCACTGAGCCATCTGAGGTGCCTTGCTTACTTTTGCTTCTTATGTTTGTGGTGGTATTAGGAAGTGGACCCTTTGGGAAGTGATTAGGTCTTACAAGTGGAACCTTAGGGGTGACTGGGTGACTCAGTCTGTTAAACATCCGATTCTTGATTTCAGCTCAGGTCATGATCCCAGGGTAGTGATATCAAGCCCTGTGCTGGGTTCCATGCCAGACGTGGGGCCTATTTAAGATTCTCTCTCTCCTCTCTCTGCCCCTCCCGACTTGTGCTCTCTAAAAAAAAGAGGGAGGTGGAACCCTAAAGAAAAGGAGCAGTGCCCTTATGAAAGAGACTCTAGAAAGCTTTCTTTCCCTTTTTACTATATGAGGACACAGTAAGAAGATGGCTACCTTGAAACTTGTCCTTCACTAGATACAAAATCTGCTAGTACCTTAATCTTGCACTTTCCAGCCTCAGAACTATGAGAAATAAATGTTGTTTAAGCCATCCAGTCTATAGTATTTTTGCTACAGCAGCCTGAACCAAGGAATCTACTTTGTGTGATATTAGCATAGGTATACCAGTTTTGTTCGTATGTTTGTTTTTGCTTAAGGTTTACATGCTATATCTTCCCTCTCTTTTTACATTCAACTTTTCTATAACCTTAAATTTAAAGTGTATCCTTGTAAGGGGACCTGGGTGGCTCAGTGGGTTAAGTGACTGACTTTGGCTCAGGTCATGATCTTGTAGTGAGTTTGAGCTCTGCATCAGGCTCTGTGCTGACAGTTCAGAGCCTGGAGCCTACTTCAGATTCTGTGTCTCCCTCTCTCTCTGCCCCTCCCCCATTCACACTCTGTCTCTCTCTCAAAAATAAACATTAAAAAAATTTTAAAAAAATAAAGTGTGTCCTTGTAACAACATATCATTGTTTTAACATAGTCCAAAATTATCCTTTAGCCTGTTTACTTTTAATATAATTGCTGTCATACTTTAAAACTAATCTACTTGTTTTAAATTTGCCCCATCTGTTTAATACTACCTTTTCCTTTTTTGCTTTTTTTAAATACATTTTTTGATGTTTATTTTTTGAGAGAGAGAGACAGACAGAGACAGAGTTCAGGGGAGGGCAGAGGAACAGGGTGACACAGAATCTGAAGCAGGCTCCAGGCTCCAAGCTGTCAGCACAGAGCCCGATGTGGGGCTTGAACCCACAAACCACAAGATCATGACCTGAGCCGAAGTCAGACATTCAACCAGCTGAGCCTCTCAGACGCCCCTCCTTTTTTGCTTTGAGTTAGTAATTTTGTTATCTTAGTTCTCTACTCCTCTAACTTATCCATTATCATATATTTATTCTTTTAGTCTTACCCACAAAAATATAAAATGTTTCCATGACTTATCAAACTATAATATAAATTAGTACTTGTGTTACTTTCTAGAAGCTATAAGGACCTTAGAACTTTAATTCAAAGATTTCATCCCAACTTTTGACCTATTTTTAACTTATATGTATATTATTTCTCAATATATTACACTCCCAGAAGTCATTATTATTGTTATAAAATATTCCCTAGATTTATCCATATTTGTTCTTTATTTTTCCTACATCTCTGTTCTTTTATAATCAGTTTCATTCCCTTAGAGACTTCCTTTAGTGTGGGGAATAAGTTTAGGAATTCCCTCAGCTTGCAGCAATGGGTTAATAAGGCTTAGGATGAAAGTGTCCGAGAATAAGTAAACAGGGCGAAAGCACCCCCAGGATGAAAGCATCTGAGAAAAGGTAAACAGGGTGACAGACCACCACAGCAGAGTGAAATTGCCCAGAGCTAATTAGCAAAAGAGAGGTGCCTTGTTCACCCTGAGGTAGCATGCTCTGTCTTATCCCCCAGGCAAGTTAAGATAAACAGACATGGCACCTGGTGCCTGCTGTGAACGGTCATGTGGTTGGTGCCAGGATTTTGTTTTGTATTGACCCAAACCCCTAACACTACATATCTTCAAACCCCCTTTCTCTCACACACTTGAGTTAATGATCACTGTTTCACTATCTCTTTCTGCACGTCCATCACGTTTCGTAAGCTTTCTGATCCTAATAAATATGGAGCAAGGACTCTTAATCAGGGCTCTCAGATATTAGACTCTCTCATGTTCAATTCTGCATCTGCTCTCTTGCTGGACAAGAGAGAACTCCAGACAAAATCTGCGACACTCTAGTTTTTTCATTAGAGCAGATTTGCTGTTTATTATTGCAAATTATGTTAAATTGCTATAATTTCATGACAATGATTTTAAGGGTGTTTTTGTAGAGCATAGAATTCTGTGTAGCCTTTTTTTCCATAGGTACTTTTCTTTGTCAGTACCTTCACATGATCATTCAATTGTCTTCATTTTCTATTTTTCTGCTAAAATGTCTGCTATTAGTCTTATTTTTTATATAGTTTTTAAAATTTTTTTAATGTTTATTTATTTTTGAGATCATGAGCAGGGGAAGGGCAGAGAGAGGGAAACAGGCTCCAGGCTCCAATCTGTCAGTACAGAGCCCAACGTGGGGCTCGAACTCACAAACCATGAGATTGTGACCTGAGCCAAAGTTGGACGCTTACTTAACCCACTGAGTCACTCAGGCGTCCCTCTATACTGTGCTTTTGAGGATTATTCTCTTTGTTTTTGATATATCTAGGTGACGTTTACTTTTTTTTAAGCTTGATTTGAGTCTGTAATTCATCTCAGCTACTTGATATCTGTCATCACTTTGAAAAATTATTATCCATTCATTTTTCAAATATTACTGCTGTCTCATTCTTTTTTTTCTTCCTCCAGAACTCCAATTATACATATATTCCACCTTTTCATTATGGCCCAAATGCTCTTCATCCTTCTGGCTTACCACGCTTTAATATGGATATTTTCTTCTGACCTATGTCCCAGGTCATTAATTCTTTTGTCATCTGTTTTTTCCACTCTGTTGTACTTTTCATTTCTCTACTGAAACCTCCATCATTTTTAGTTTCAATCACACTCATTTTAAAGTTTGATTTAAAATTTTCTGTTTGATAACTGCTATTTGAATCTCCTGGTGGTCTGTCTCTACTTATTGTTTGTTCTCTTGGCTTCTGGTAAATTTTGATCTTTCTGATTCTTTTACATACCATGTTATTTTTACTTTAAGTATAGAGGCTAGGTATGGGAGAAGTGTAGTGATAAATAAAGGCTCTGAGTGATGTTTTCTTCTTCCATAAATGACTAATTTTTTTTATTTTGTCAGTCAGTTATACTAATGCAGATCAACTTAGCCCCCAAAAGAATTCAAATAATGTTAACAAAAATTTCAGTCATTCAGAGGACTGGTATATTTCCAGTTCAACCTTACTTGTAAGGCCTATTCCTTGGGCGTCACACTTTAGAGTTATTATCAGAGACTTTTATTTTTGGCTTGCCCTGAACTCCTTTTTTATCCACATTGCTCTCGTGACCCATAAAACAGAAAACTCTGCTTAGCCTCTCAGCCAATAACTTTCTGTTTGGTTACTAAATATCTTAACCATTCTTTTCAAATAGGAAAATCCCTAGAAGAGTGTTTCTGGGCTTCGTTCTCTGGAATCAAGAACTTACAAATCTTCACTGCCTTGGTCACTATCTGGTGTCCTCAAACAGATTTTCAAAAATATTTATCTAGACTTTATAGTTCTCAGTGGGAGGACTGATCTGAAATATGATAGTCTTCCATTATCAAAAGTGAAAATACAGTGGATGTTAAATTTTATTCAAAAGACATTTTCACGTCTATGGAGATGATCATAACATTTTCCCCTAGATCTGTTAAAAACTGTTGGGATCCGTTTTGGGCTCGCAGGTTGAGACCCCTCTCTGTGTGGAAAAGGTTGAAGCAAAGCTCCCGCCAGCCAAACTGGCACCTAATCTTACCTCCTTCTAAATAATCTTTCAGGCCTGGATTTCTTGAACTGCTTTCATTGGCCTAAGGGACATAATGCTCTTTGGTTTTATGGCATATGGAAAAGGGGACCTGGAGTGCGATGTCTTGATGGATAAAATCTGAATGAGAATAACCTGGTCAGAAGTAACCTCAAAGTTGCCTCTTGGGGATAAGTTACACAAATTGATCATATAGAATAGCAGTTATGAGTTGGCTAGAAATTAGCAGATGTTAGGCCCCAAGACTCCTTGAACCAAACTAGATTTTCCCTGCAGGTATGCATTGTGTTAATTATCCCTTCAGCCTCACCATAAGACCTCAAGGCACATCTCTGTAAAGCTTCTCTCAGTATTTGATTAAGAGACTGATAGGAGAGACTGAAAAGAGACTTAGGACCTTTCCTGGAGGTTAGCCTAGCCCAAAAGTTAGAAGCACTGTTTACAGATAAGGTACAAACAATAGCCAACCTTCCTGAGGTTAACATTTCACAAATCCTTTTGCTATTCCCATCCGCACGCTCCTTTATAATAAAAAGGCAATAACAAAATACTTTTACAGAAACTGCTGTTTGTATAAAGAACAGATAAACATGAGCCCTTACGATATAGGCTCACTCACTCATAAAGGAAAAGAACTTAGACAAGTATTAGAGATCATGTCTCTACATCCTCCATTATGGTTAAAGATTATGGATAGAATGTCTCCTAATCTATCTATAGATAATTAACATAGGCAGGCCTAGGTAACTTCCTGTTCTTTCCCCTCACCCTAGATTTATATGTTAATTATCCTGAAAACAACATACAGGATTAAGGAAGTTGCCACCTTGCTGGTAAAAATGGATTACTGTTAAAGAGATCAAACTATGGAATGTCACTCATTGTTGTAATGTAACTCACTACCTTTAAAAATAAAGACATTGAGACCAGCAGGGCAGAGATGCCAGAATTGCCAGAGCTGCCTGCTTGGTCATCAGACTCCATCTCTCTCGTGGCTCTCTCACTTCCTTTTGCCTGACCGTCCATCCTTTGTGGACCCCGCCGGAACAAGGACCCCGGCAAAAAACAAACTATATTAATGGATTTTCTCATAGTATCCATCTTTGTATACCTTGAATAAAACACCACTTGTCAGTGTTTTGTGTTTGGACATTCTGTTGAAGACTGTGTCTTATAACATATTTAAGATTTTTCCATTGATATTAATAAATTCAACAAATCCATGTTTTCTTCTTGTGCAACCTTTATCAAGCTTAGTTGTCACACATTGTCACAACTAAAAACAATTTTAGGGACACCTGGGTGGCTCAGTCAGTTGAGTGACTTTGGCACAGGTCATGATCTCACGGTTGAGGAGTTTGAGCCCTGAATTGGGGTCTCTGCCTTCAGCAGAGAGCCCACTTCAGATCCTCTGTCTCCATCTCTCTCTGCCACTTCCATGTTCATGCTATCTTAAAAATAAATAAACATTTGTTGTTTTTTATTTTTGAGGGAAAGAGAAACAGGGCACGATCAGGGGAGGGGCAGAGAGAAGGAGACACAGAATCCGAAGCAGGTTCCAGGCTCTGAGCTGTCAGCATGGAGCCTGATGCAGGGCTGGAACCCATTAACCGTAAGATCATGACCTGGGCCAAAGTCCGAAGGTTAACCAACCCAACCACCCAGGTGCTCCAAACATACATTTTTTTAAAAACACAATTTTTTTCTTTTTTTTTTAATTAAAAAACATTTTTTTTTTTTATTTGAGGGAGCAAGAGAAAGCAGAGAAGAAGGATAAAGGGAGAGAGATGGAGAATCTTAAGTAGGCTGTAGCTCAGTGCAGAGCCCCATGCAGGGCTCAATTCCATGATCCTGGGATCATGACCTGAGCTGAAATCAAGAGTAAGACACTCGACCAACTGAGCCACCCAGGAGCCCCAATATTTTCCTTTTTTTAAACTATACTCAGAATAAGGGTTGGTAAACTTTTATTCTAAAGGGACAGATAGTAAATCTTTTACACTTTCAAGACTATACCATCACACACACACACACACAGACACAACTCATTTATGGTAACAGAAAGCAGGCCAAATTTGTCCCACTGTAGCACTATATTATATAATACTTAAAAATTTAGTATAATTTCCCTGTAAAATCATCTGGGTCTGGTACTTTTGTTTGTACACAGTAATTAAATAACTTTCTCATTTTCTCAAACTTCCTGTCGCTATTGATATCAGTGTTGATAAATTTACTTCCCTGGGAAATTACTAATTTCACCTATGTTTTTAAATATATATGCTAGAGTTGTGTAACATAATTTCATAACATTAATTTCGATGTTTAAAAATTTCCTTAGTTTTAGTGTATTTCTTCTTGTTTTGTGTATCATTTGTGTAACTTTATTTTTCCCCTCTTTTTCTTCATCAGGTCGAATAGTAGTTTGCATATTTTATGTTCTATGCAAAGAACCAGCACATTAATTCATAAAACAGTTTAAAAACAGGAGAACTAAGTCCATAAGTTCTGCTTTTATCTTTAGATTTCTCTGCTGCTTCCTTTTACTTTATTTTCTTATTCTTTTTCTAGCTTTTTGGTTTCATATTGGATTTATTTAAATTTCTAATTTTTATTCATACAAGTATTAAAGGCTATTAAAGGCTATGAATTATTTTATAATTATTTTCATTATATTTCATAGGAATTATATTCCATATTTCATATGTAGTGTTACAGTATTATAAATTTTTATGTATTATTCAATTTTGGTTTTTATTTCCATTTGACATAATAGTTATATAATAAGAATTTTTAATTTTTCAAGTGGAAAGGAATTTTTGCTTTTGGATTTATTGTTTCACTCTCTATATAAAATATGCAATGAATCAAAGATGTTTCTTCGTCAGATTACTCAAGATGACCTCTAAGTTGAGATGTAATTGAGCAGCAGTGTCTAGATAATACCAACCAATCATCTGAGTTATGTGGCAGGCCTGAATTCTGTCCTCCTCCATCAGTTGGTTTAAGGTATCCCCCATCCCATGAGACCATATATATGGGTTGAGAGAAAGGCATTGTTGCAACAGATGTAATTCCTCGACCCCCATTTATCTAATTATCCCTTTTAGACCACTGAAGGCTGCTTTCCTGAATATACCACTTCCATTGTAAAATGGTTTTTGTCAGTTCCCTCACCCATTCCTATGACTCAATGAGTATGATAACATCTAAGTCATGCTGGACAATTCAGGTTACATAGTCATTTCGCATTGCCTGGTTAGGTGTTCAGTCTCTAAAAGAGATCATTAGCATGCCAGGAATTGCTTTGAAAATGAAGAATAGCTGTTGTGACTCTCTTATTGGGCTTTCCAACAGACCATTCTTATCTACCAGATACATTAAGCTCCATTAGATCTACTAGATTGTAGTGGTAAGGTGGGCTGCAAAGCAGCTTGGGAGCCCTTTCTTCTCTAGGTCCCACTTAAAACCAGCAGGATTTTTGGATAATCTTTAAAAACAATTTGGAACAATAATTTTCAAGACATTATGTACTATTATTTAAATCCAAAAAGGCCTGTCAAGTGATACGACACTTTCCACAAAAGCATATACTTTACCTTAGAGGAGATACCCCTGCATGGCCCACACTATTAGACCCTCAAGATCATCACATAAAATACAAAGCCCTAGATTTTTATGGGATTTTCTTCCCAACCTCTGACATGATCTTGTGAGCTACACAGGTACTTGCCACTATCTACGCACCAGATCCAATTAGTATTACATAGTAAAGAAAGTGAACAAGTATGCTTTCTAAAGCAACAATCAAGTTTCCTTAGAACTATGTTATGACAGAGAATATGAAAAATACCACAGTCCTGTGTTATACTGCTTTTCCTTTCTATGAAAGCAAGGTGCTTTTGATCTTCTCTGCTGATACATTGAGAAAAAAGAGTTCACTAAATCAGTAATTGTTCTTCATGAGACATAGGCTGTTACTGATCTGCACCTGCAGAAGTATCAACAACAAGGCAGCTGTGATTCGGGCAATCACTTGGTTAATTTTACAGTGATTTACTAATACCAAGCTCAATCCATCTTGCTTTTTGAAGGACCCAGACAATAGAATTCAACAAGTGACCACTACTATTGCATCCTTGAAGTATAACTGTGCTAATTTCTGCAACTTCTCCAGAAATACATCCTAGCTTTTGTTTATAAGAATGGCAGGAAGAGACAAGTTTTAGGAGTTTCCATTTGTCCCTTCCAACTGTAATGGTTCTAATTCCAATGTCAGAAAACCAATGAGAGAATTATGTCAGCTTCTACATATATTTATACAGATTATACAATTGAGGTGTAAAATAACTGGGTGAGTCTGCATACCCATTGGACCTACTAGAGATACCCTTGGATCAAAACATCATTTATGACCTAGTGACCTAGTTCTATATGCCATAGACTGTAACTGGATGATGACACTTTTTGGATCTTTTGATATTAATGTCTGCTCCAATCCTATAGCTAACAGTACTGAAAAAGTGTAGTTACTTCTGCAAATGACCACGGATCTTCTAAAATTACTATACATACTTATGGAAGCTCTTCAGGGTCCTTTCCTCAGGGGCAACTGGCCTCTCCCTTTCTATCAAAGGGCTCTAGAGCTTAGAGCTGACTTATATCTGGAAACCTGATAAAGTGCTGTGAGTTTCCACTTTGGAGGTCAATGTCAAGAGATGATTTTTTTCTGCTTATGCAAATCAAATAACATCTCTGTCAGCTGCTCGCCTAATTTCGCTCCTAGAAACAGCATGATATATTAGCTATTACCATAGATTTCTGTACTACCATCCAGGCTTACGGCTTGTTATGGTAATTATGTTTGTATTGCCAGATGGCCAAATATTACCATCTGGCCCCTACCAATCCATGATATTTAATCCCCATAGATACTATGGAGTCTGGATCTCTGCCATCACCTCCTACTGGCAACAAAAGCCAAAAAAGGACAACCACTAAGAAACTTCCCAAAAAATGATTGTACTCATCTTTCCAAAGCACTCTTTATTATGTTAAGTGAAGACAGTATCCTTAAGAGCTCCCAGGGAATATGGTCAGGAGGTGAGTTGCCAGGACAATATATCCATTTAACATTCTCATCTCCCTGTTTTCTGACCCCTTTCTTTAATACTATACCTCTCTACTTTATTTACCATATACCTTTGTTGAGTCCAGCCTTCAAAGAACCATCCCAACAAATGGTTAGGACCAGATACAGGTGTCCTTCTCAAAGGATTAAATCCAAATTATGGTTGAGTGCCCCCATGTAAATGAACTCTCCTCTTTGTAGCTCCTATATTCAAACCCTTAGAAAACATTCCTATACACTTGGTGACTAACTATCCAGTTAGTACGAGGGGGTTCATATGTAGTGTCTGTTTCTTCCTGGAGGAAAACTTATATGTTAGGCTGTGCTGAAATCTGAGATCTGATTCTAATTATTTCATTGGTAATGAAACTGAAGGTTGATCTTAGTGAAGGTAAACATCATCAGGCAAGAAAACTACCTAATTTTATTGGCCATTTACCAAGTCTTCTAGAAAAGGGGAAACCATTCTCTGGATATAGTAAAAGAAGTACTTCTGCTGGCCAGGAGGGTTCAAGGAAATTGGAGAGGGTAAAATTCTCAGTCTTATACTCACAAATTTCCCTATCCCAAGTGTAGTGGTTGAATAATGTCCCCCTAGACCTTCAGAATATGTCCTTATTTGGAAATTGGGTCATTACAGATGTAATTCATTAAGAATTTTAAGATGAGGGGCACCTGACTGGCTTATTCGGTAGAGCATGAGACCCTTCATCTCAGGGTTTAAGTTCAAGTCCCATGTTAGGTTGAGATATTACTTAAAAAAAAAAAATTGAGATGAAATCATCTTGACTAAAGGTAGGGTAGGCCCTAAAATCAAAGACATGTGTCCTTGTAAAAGGGGAGAAGACACAGAGACATAGAGAAGAAGGTCATGTGAAGACAAAGGAGGAGACTGGAGTCATGCTGCCACAAATCAAGGGACACCAGGAGCCACAAGAAGCTGGAAGAGGCAAGAAAGGGTTCTCTCACAGAGCTATGAGAAGGAGCATGGCCTAACCAAGATCTTGATTTTGGAGTTTTGGCCTCCAAATTGAAATAATAAATTTCTGTTGTTTGAAATCGCCAAGTACAGAATTTTGTTATGACAGCCCTAAGAAGTGAACAGACCAGGAATCAGGGTCACATTCTTTTCTTATCAGGGATTTGACTTTAACAAACAGAACTATCAAACTATGCATTTATCCCCTTATAAACAGGCCTATTTTTAGCACACTCTGCCCTAGAGCTGCCTTTAAAGGGCCTCTTAACTCAGTAATTAACTGTTCTGAGTTAAATCATCTTATTTCCAGTGCTTTGGTAGATAAAATAATGTCCACCAAAGATGTCTATGCCCTAATCCTCAGAACCTGTTACTATACTACCTTAAATGACAAAACCAACAAAACAAAACAAACAAAACACCTGTCAGTTGTAATTAAGATTTGTTGAAATGAGGAGAGTATCCTGGATTATCTGGGTAGGTCCCATCCAATCACATGAGTCCTTGAGAGTAGAGAACCTTTCCCAGCTATGGTTAAAAAGAGGTGTTATGTTATCTTTGAAGATGGAAGAAGGGAGCTTCAAGCATAGAAATGCGTACAGTTTACAAAAGGTGAAAAGGACAACAAAACAGATTCTCCTCTAGAGCTACCAGAGCAGAATGCAACCTGCTTGATTTTTAGCTCAGTGAGACCTGTATTGGACATCTGGCCTACAGGACCATAACACAATACATTTATGTTGTTCCAAACTACTAAATTTGTGATAATTTACATCAGAATAGAAAATAATGCAAGTGGCATCAAAGGAATCTGTTTGTTTCCATCATTATAATCATCCTTGCTCTTTATCAAGTACCATAAGTACTTGAACTCCTATTATCTCACCTTTCCATCAGGCCCTTTCCCAATTATTCATAGGAGGATGTTTAAATAATTATGACATCTCTGCATGATAAAGTTTAATACCACTTCATTTGGCACCTTCAGTGGGTTCTTTGATTTTAAATTGGAGACAATTCAACCTCAAATTCCCATCCTGAGGGTCTACAATCCAGAACAGGTGACAGCAAATTTTTTATGTAAAGGGATAGATAGTAAATAGTTTAGGCTTTGCAGGCCTTATACGTGTGTCACAACTACTTGACTTTGCTCTTGTGATAAGAAAGCAACCATAGACAATATGTTAATGGTGAGCATGGCTGTGTTTCAAAAAGCCATTTTATAAAAACAGGCCTCAAGCCAGATTTGTCCCTTTGGCTGTAGTTTCCAATCCCTGATCTAGAACAGGGATCTGATAACTATTGTCTTAACCAGGGTTCTGTGGAAAAAAGCCTGAGGCTAGGCTTAAGTGCTAATGTTTCACAGAGAATTGCAATCTCAGGGCTGTAATAATAAAGAAAAGTGAAGTAAAGCAAAGAAGTAAAAGTAAGAAGATACATTATCACACTAATCACTACTTTATGGGAGAAGACAAAGAGACACAGCTAATCACTTAGCAGGTATATCTGCTTGGCCTTGCTGGATGTCTGTAACAGTTTATGTAGAAAAACCATAATTCAGAATAGCCCAACCACAGGCACAAGGAAAGAAGAATTTATTTCTTGTGTCTTGTATAATACTGGTCGAGGTTTTCTCCATGGGAAGTTACTAGCCCCTGACTTCAGAGTCTTGTCATTTGACCCCTTTGGTAGCTGTTAGGGAAGCCAGATACCATGCCTTACAGTATGGCATATTATCTGAATCCAGAATTAAAGGGAGGAGCTAAGACTTGGCATAGCCAGTCAATTTAAGGAAATAATACTGTATAAAGCTGATTAATCCTGCATAAATGGAGATGAAGAAAACAGTCATGATTTGGGGATATACATCGGGTTGAGAGAATTCAAGGAAATCTATATAGTATGCTCAACATAAGCGTCTCTCAGTTCAAGAGCACCCTCTTTGATTTGATTCACTAATGCAGTTTCTTTAGTAAATAATATCCTAGAGAGAGGATGGTCTATTTTCTGATTCCATGATACTATGCTATTTCAGTACAACACTTAACATCAGTAATTTGTTCCTTCTTTCACTTCACCACCATGCCTCCATAGAAATTTGTCCCTTCCAGGTTGAATTTATCCCAGAAATGTAAAATTTTTAATTAGAAAATCTATTAATATTTCAACAAATTAACAAGGTAAGGAATAGTCATCTTGTAGTATAAGTACACGATAGTCGGCTTTTTTTTATTGTAATATAAGTGTCTGGCATTAAACTTTTGATTGCTGAGGCATTCACTTTAGACATCCATCTTGAAGAAACACATTGTCTGCTACATGACTAGATAAAGAGCCAGACTAACCCACCCATGAAGTTCCCCTTTTTTCGAAAGCTCTGGTTGACACAGATAAACTGACAATTTGATTGACAGCTTACTTTTCCTTTCCCAGACTTAAATTCCCACTTTTCTGTTTTAGTTTACAAATAAAGTGAACATGTGAAACCCTAGGTATTCCACCCTCAATAAAATCAGAACCCCAGGTACATGCACTCTGTCTCTCTTCCTCTACCCATGACTTCACTGAGTGGCCTCAAGCATGTTGTGTACTCTCTAGGACTCATGAACAATACACCTTGTTTTTCAAAGTTCCCTGATGATTGTTGCTGAGGTGAATCTTGACCATTAAAAGAACAATAATGGCTGGTTCAGCCACAACACTGGCTCTGAAAACGGAAATGTCTATAGGGGCTGGTTCAGGTCCAGTTGAGTGTCCCCAGGTATTTCTATTCCCTATATAGCATCCTTATCAATAGGCTGAGATTAGCACAAAACATATCTCAATGCATGTAGAAAAGCATTCAAAAAGTTCAACACTATGTATAATTTAAAACTCTTAGAATATTAGAAATAGGTGAAAACTTTTTAACTTCATAAAAGCAATCAACTGACAACCTGTAGCAAGCATCTTAATGTTGAAATCTTGGAAGATATTTCTTGTGGAGTTGGAAACAAAAGAAAGTTCCCATTAAAACCATTTATATTCGGGACACGTGGCTGGCTCAGTCGGTTGAGCATCTGACTTTGGCCTGGGTCATGATCTTATGGTTTGTGAGTTCAGGCTCCTCGTCGGGCTCTGTGCTGACAGCTCAGAGCCTGGAGCCTACTTCAGATTCTATCTCCCTCTCTCTCTGCCCCTCCCCAGCTCACACTCACTCGCTCTCTCTCTCTCTCTCTCTCTCTCTCTGTCAAAAATAACTAAAAACTTAAGAGAAAAAATTAAAAAAAAACATTTATATTCAACTGCACTGAGTTCCTATCCAACAAAACAAATATGTATATATAAATATGTAAATATTAGAAAGAAACAAAATTTGTCTACATTTGCTATGCTTTTTTACATAGTATATTCCAGGTAATCTAAGGACAGCAATTAAAAACAAAACATTAGGTAATACAATGAACACAAAATAACAAAATAAATATTTTATACACTAAAATTAATTAAAATTAATTTTTAAGAAAATTAATTCACAGAAGCAATAAAATCTCTAAAGTACTTACATTTAAGCTAACAAAAGATATATATGAATTTTGTGGAAACAGTTATAAAGCTATATAGAAAAAGATAAGAAGGTCAAAGGAAACATATTATGTTTATAGTTGGAACACTCATATCTTAATGAAGTAAATTTTTTCTAATCAAGAAGTTCAAGTTACAAACAAAATCCCAGTAGGCATTTACATACAACTTTATAAACTGATTCTACAGTGTATATAGTACAATAAATGTTGAGAAAAAGCCAAGATAGAGAAGGAAGAGGTGGAGGGTCTACCAGATAACAAGATATCTTATAAAGGTATTATTACTAATAAAATGTAGTAATAGGACACTAATAAATATATCAATGCAACAGAGGAAAGTCCAGAAAAATGACCCATTCAAACATGGGAACTTCATATGTGAGTGAGATGTTCTTATAAATTAGTAACTGAATTAACTATCCAATAAATGAATTATTTCCATGTAAAAACAGACGTATCCCTTGGGGTGCCTGGGTGGCTCAGTCGGTTGAGCGTCTGACTTCGGCTCAGGTCATGATCTCGCGGTCTGTGAGTTCGAGCCCTGTGTCGGGCTCTGTGCTGACAGCTCAGAGCCTGGAGCCTGCTTCACATTCTGTGTCTCCCTCTCTCTCTGTCCCTCCCCCACTCATGCTCTGTCTCTCTGTCTCAAAATAAATAAACATTAAAAAAACCAGACGTATCCCTTATCTCAAACCAACATAAGATAAATTATATTTGGGTTAAAATCTAATCATGAAATGGAAAGCCTTAAAACTGATTTTCTTTTCTTTAAAAAAGGATATTTTCCCACAGGAAGAAATGATTTATTGAATAAGTTACAAACTGCAAGAATCAAATGAAAAGACTGATAAAATTGAATACATTAAGAAAAAACCTCTATGTGTCAAAACTATTGATGGAAAACCTAATATACAAGAAGTCAAATGATTTGGGGGCACCTGGGTGGCTCAGTTGGTTAAGCATCTCACTCTTGATTTCAGCTCAGGTCATGAAATCTCAGTTTGCAGGATTGAGTCCTGTGGCTGGCTCTGTGCTGGCAAATGGAGAGATTCTTTCTCTCTCTCTCTGCCCCTCCCGTTTGCACTGCAATGATTTTTGCTCTTTCCCTCATAATAAATAAAAAAACTTTTTTAAAAAGTCAAATGATTTATTCAAGATTTCAAACGTAGTATTCTGACTCTAATACTAATTTATTTTTCATCCTTTTCAATTTTTAATTACATAATTAATATAAATTATATTATTTCATAAAAATTTGAACAAAGGAGAATATTAATACCTTTGATCACTTTCCCCAGTCCAATCTCCAGTATCCTCCCTACTTTCAGGCCTTTTTTCTTGGGTATTTGAATATATAATAAAAACACAAACACATTATTCAAGTGGCCTTATACTACACTAATTGTTCTACAATTTTTATTTTTAAAACATAGCTTAAAGTACTTTCCATATCAGTACAGCATGCTATAATATAGATATATTAGCATATATTTTTCAATTTTCTATTAATTGATCTTTATTCTGTTTTTAATATTTTTCCCCTTGGTAATATAAATAGGATAGACATCTGAAATGAATTTTCTAAGTTATAATGAATGTATGTTTTAAATAGTGATAATGCCAGATTGCCCATATTGGTATATGTAACTACTAATGCTGTATTTTGGTGTCCATTATTCAACTATTAATATTTTCCATTACCTGGTATTATTTTTAATTTTTAATATTTTGCCAGTCCGGTGTGGAAAAAATGGAATATTGCCTTTACCTAGTACTTATTAGTGAGGATATTTCCTTCTCATAGCAGCCAAACTCTGCTCTCTAGAAGTAAAAGACGACACGTTTTCAACTCTTATAACTGCCTTTTCTAGTAGACTTATTCTCGTATTTCTAAATATAATTATACTGCAATTTCTTGATATATTAGACATTCTTGATTTCCTATTATGAAAGATGAGGATTTGGTATAAATTTTTATATTTTATACATGTTTCATTATTTGCCTGATATATATGTAGCAAATATCTCCCTCTTTATTGACTTATCTCTTATGATTGTCTCGTTATGGTATATTCCATAAAGCTTTTAGGTTTTATGTCTTTCCCAGGATGTCTCTACTTTATAGTAACAACTCATTTTCTATAGTTTCTTCTAAAACTTTCTGAGTTGTGATTTAAAAAAAATATTTTTAATGTTTATTTATTTTTGAGAGACATAGAGACAGAGTGTGAGTGGGGGAAGGGAAGAGAGAGAGGGAGGTACAGAATCCAAAGCAGGCTCCAGGCTCCGAGCCATCAGCACAGAGCCCAACACGGGACTCGAACTCACAGACCATGAGATCATGACCTGAGCTGAAGTCGGACGCTTAACCAACTGAGGCCACCCAGGCGCCCCTGAGTTGTGATGAGGGGCATTAAGGAGGGCACTTGCTGTGATGGGCAACTGGGAGTTTTAATTGATGAATCACTAAATTCTATACTTGAAACTAATATTACAATGTTTGTTAACTAACCAGAATTTAAATAAAAACTTGAAGAAAAAATAAAATAAAAATATTTTAAACATTTTCTTTTAAAATTTATAGTTACTAATTTTATTTTTCTTCTTAACTGAAGTATAATATACAGTGTTATTTTAGTTTCAGGTGTACAATATAATGATTCAACAATTCTATTCTTCCATTTATCTATTACACCCTTCTCCTCAACCACCTCCCCTCTGGCAACCATGGGTTTGTTCTCTATATTTAAGAGTCTGGTTTTTTTGCTTGTCTTTTTTTCTCATTGTTCATTTGTTTTGTTTCTTAAATTCCACATATGAGTGAAATCATATGATATTTATCTTTCTCTTATTTCACTAAGCATTATATCCTCCAGGTCCATCCATACTGTTGCAAATGGCAAGATCTCATTCTTTTTTATGACTGAATAATATTTTATTGTGTATATATACCACATCTTCTTTACTCATCCATCTATGGATGGACACATGGGTTGCTATCATATGTTAGCCATTGTTAACAATGCTGCAATAAACACAGGGGTGCAAGTATCTTTTCGAATGAGTAGGAGTTTTGTTTGTTTGTTTTGTTTTCTTTGGATAAATATCCAGTACCGTAATTACTAGATCATATGGTATTTTTATTTTTAACTTTTTGAGGATCTTCCATACTGTTTTCCACAGCGGCTGCACCAATTTGCATTCCCAGCAACTGTGTACAAAGCTAGAGGTATCACAATCTCAGAATTCATGATACACTACAAAGCTGTAGTAATCAAAACAGGATGGTACTGGTTTAAGAACAGACACACAAATCAATGAAACATAATAGAGAGCACAGAAATAAACCCATGCTTATATGGTCAATTAATCTATAATAAAGGAGGCAAGAATATATAATGGGGAAAGGCATTAGTCTCTTCAACAAGTGGTTGGTGGGAAAACTAAGGTGCATGTCATCTTTGCCCAGGGGCCATGCTAATCTTCTCTGTATCATTCTGATTTTAACACAGGTGCTGCGGAAGGAGCACAGTGCTTGGAAAACTAGGCAGCTACACGCAAAATAATGAAACTGGACTGCTTTCTTATACTATATGCAAAAAATAAACTCGATATGGATTAAAGACCTAAATATGAGACCTGAAACCATAAAACTCCTAGAAGAAAAAATGGGTGGTAATTTTTTTGACATCAGCCGTAGAAATATTTTTCCAGATATGCCTCTTCACGCAAGGAAAACAAAAGCTAATTAAGCTAGTGGGACTACACCAAAATAAAAAGCTTTTGCACAGCAAAGGTAACCATAAACAAAACAAAAAGGCAACCTATTGAATGAGAGAAGATATTTGCAAATGATATATCCAGTAAGGGGTTAATATCTAAAATATATTAAGAATTATATAACACCAAAAACCCCCAAATAATCCAATTAAAAAATAGGCAGAGGACATGGATAGACATTTTCCCAAACATGACATACAGACAATCAACAGACAAATGAAAAGATGCACAACATCGCTCATCATCAGGGAAATGCAAATCAAAACCACAATGAGATGTCACCTTATACCTGTTAGAATGGCTGAAATCAAAAACAAGAAATAACAAGTGTTGCTGAAGATGTGAAGAAAAATACTTTCTTTTTCTTATGAATTTTAGAATCATTTCTTTAAAAATAAATAAATTCTGATGACACCTGATTGTAATTACACTGTATTAATGGATCAATTTGAAGAAATCCAATGTTCCTTCTTTTACTATCAGGCAAACTTGACTTTCAAACTCAATATTTATTAGACAAATTCACTTTCTATCATTTAAAAACAAGAGTCAAACCTATACTAACTAATTTATACAGGTGTTTTCTATGGTATTTAGCAAAAAATATATTCTTGAAGAAGCAATATTTATGATGAAAGTGATGCTTTAGATCTTTTCATGTTATCAACTTTGTTTCCTCAAAATCAAAAGAAAATTATGAATAATCAAAGTGAATAAAGATTATTTCTATAACCTCAGAACATTTTGTGTATAATTACCTATTTATAAAATCAAGACTGGCTAATTTATGACTATTTAACATTGGTCATTTAGCACTACCAAAACTGTATAGCAGAGGCCAATGAATAGTGATAATGATAATCAAATTGTTAAGTTCCAGCATAGAAAATTTGAAAATTGAAGTTGTTCCACATGTCCCATACCTTCCTCAAAATCTAGAATTAAATATCAACTTTAGCTCTAGGTGAAAATAAAGACTTAATTTGGGACCATTATTAGTGTGAATAATTCATTCATTCATTTATTTGTTCATTCATTCATTCAACATATTTTAATTTTAGAAAACACTGAATGCTATGAACTGTGCTACAAGTTAGGTACAAAATAAGAGCAAGAAACACCTTCATTCAAGAATGAGGAAAATAAATGCAAGAACAATGGTATTGTAATACTCACTTTCCCTTCATCTCTTGGGCTATCACTTAAATGTACAACTGGACCTGGATGAGTCTTTGTGGATCTGTTAAATCAATTCAAAATAGTAATTAAAAAATAAAAATTAAAACACCTTACCATTAGAGACTGGGACAAAGAAATTATACTAGAATACACTCCTATATTCTGAGAGTTAAGCTTAGATTCTTTTGAATTTTGTTTATCTTGAACACTACTTTTATTTCTCTTAATAACTCTATTAAAATAGGTGTATTTTTTTAATCAGGTTTAAGAACATAGATCCAAACAACAATAGAATTCTTCATTTCTTTTTTGTTTTAAATGTTTATTCATTCTTGAGAGAGAGAGAGAGCACAAGCAGGGGAGGGTCAGAGAGAAGGGGACACAGGATCCAAAGCAGGCTCTGTGCTGCAGACGGCAGAGAGCCCAATGTGGGGCTTGAACTCACAAACCATTAGATCACGACCTGAGCTGAAGTCGAATGCTTAACCGACTGAGCCACCCAGGTGCCCTAGGATTCTTTATTTCTATAGCACAAAAATTAAATACTTGAAGGGACAATATTAATAATGAAAGTGGTGCTTTAGATCTTTTCATGTTATCAACTTTATTTCCTCAATATCAAAGGAAAATTATGAATAATCAAGATGATGCCTTTTCATAAAAATATGGATTTATGGAGGGGTATTTTTATGTTTGTTGCCTTATCTGGGCCTCTGAAAATTTGAAAGTGAACTTTCACTTACACAAGCAAAAGAAAACTTACACAGCCATATGGCTAATGTTGTAAATCCTTTCAACCAAATTGCAAAGTATATAACTGATTTACAATTTCTTTTGACATAAAATCTCTGATTTTGCTCCTAAGTATAGTTGCTCCTTTGATTTACAAAGAAACTCTCTCTAGTGATAGCCAGCTTACAGAAAATTGACAAACCGAGGAAACATAGTTCACTGGTTATGTCTTATTTATTTGTTATCCAGGGTAAGCAAATACAGATAACTACGTGTCTAAGAGCATATTGTTAAAAGGACCTATGCTCTGTAAATCTGACTTTAAATTCATTCTACTCTGATACCTGGAATGTTTCTTTGGTGTTCCCTGTTTTAACATATTGCTGAATATGATTATGTCATGATTAAATATAGTATGACGTGATATAACCATAGATTTGTTACTGCTCATTTTTCCCCATCCTTTCAACAGCCTATTTGTGCCAGATTAATCCTATTATGATTATATTGACATAGTTATAATTTATTTCTTATGCACACATTAAAGCCATCAAAGAATTCTTCACAGAATAGTAAAGATTAAATTTTAAAAATTTGTTGGAATCAGAGAAAAGTGACAAATTAAGTAATTCTAGGTTCCCCAGATACTGACTCCCCACAGTGACTCAGAGGAATAAATACAGATTTATTAGATATTTTGTTACTGGTTTTATCATAAATTTTATTATCTAAAAATGGAAATAGTAGTACTGACCATACTGAATAATTATGAAGATTAGAATGTATATATATATATATATATATATAGCACCTATAAACTGGCAAAACTTGTTAAGCACCCAATGAACAGTATGCATTATGACTGTTGTAAATCAATGGAATAATTGGAAACCAGAGTTACTATCTGCATTCTAAATGCAGTGTTTTATTAGAGTATAAGTGCCTCTGATAGGGATAATGTCCTTCAATTATCCTTTGGAAACTAATAATATCCAACAAACTACACACCCCTGTCTCTGGGGTTTGATTGGAACAACAAATAACAAAGTGTACTTCATGATAAACTAGTGGATATATAATGTATGTCAGTTAAAGAGTGTTCCATATTTAAAGCTTTGGAAACCCTGAATTAAACACAGTTAAATATTTTTTTTCTTCTACAAAACTTTTCATTGACCATATTAAGAGAATCACTGAAATATATTTTTCAGTAAGGCCATATAGTAGACTCTACCATTTAGACTCTCAGACTCTGTTAAACACTCAAGTTCAGAAAATAATCTAGCATTAAACTTCAGTTGTTTGTATTTACTTTTTCAGACTATAGAAGATATAATATTTGTTGTTAAAAGAAAGAAAGAAAGAAAGAAGGAAAGAAAGGAAGGAAGGAAGGAAGGAAGGAAGGAAGGAGGAGGGAGGGAGGGAGGGAGGGAGGGAGGGAGGGAGGGAGGGAGGGAGGAAGGAAAGGAAAGGAAAGGAAAGGAAAGGAAGAAAGAAAGAAAGCCAAAGCCAAACTTAGAAGACACTAATAGTTAAAATTAAAAAAAAAACTCGCATATTATTCCACTGCCTAAATATAATGATTACTAACATTTTGATATGTTTTTTCTGACTTTTTCCCTGACACTATATTTCCAAAAGCCATCAAGCATTCCTTGAATAACTTATAGCCATAAAGCACTGGTATATTTTGGATTCTGTAAATCCTATAAAAATTACTTTACATAGAATTATCAATGACCTTAAAGTCATGTAATATCCATCTAAATAATGCCCAATAATATTTCTAGGCATCCCTATTTATTTATCTTCCTCCTGTTCACCATGATGGCTCCTTAATAGTTTCCTTTGTGGACCTTCTTTCTCTTTTTGTATCTCAAATACTGATATTCCTTTGCATTCCATCCTCGTCTGTCATCTATTCCCATGTTATATATGGTCATGAATTCAAGAATGCACAGGAGCCAGGCAAGTATTACAAATGAATTAAATAGGCTGAATGAGAAATGTGCCAAACTGGATAGCACATTATCTACCTACAAAAGGTGGATTGATTACTGACTGCCATGCGAGAATACTGAACTAGAATCGTCTCATCATGAATTTTCATGAAAATCTGGAAATACAAATTTTTATTTCTACTCGACCAATTTTCAAATATTAGAAATAACTCAGAACATATTTAAAACTCTGGTAGCCAAACAAAACATAGCTATGAGTCAAAATTGGTTGAGTATCTGCTAGTTTGCTACCTATTTTCTATATACTTTTCGTCCACAATCTCATCTTTTCTCATGGTTTCAATGACCATAAATTCAGATCTCATTACCTTCAGATCCATATATCCTACTTCCTATCATTTTCCCATATCAATTCCATTTGAATGTCTTATAAACACATACAATTCAACCTACCTAAGATTGAGCTCATTATTTTACTCCCAACCTACTCAATCTCCTGCTTTATTTCACTAAATGGCACCCTTATCTACACAGTTGCTCAAGTGTAACACCTCTTAATTCTTCTCTACTGTTCTTAGATCCTCCCATAATACCCAAGTCTGGGCTCTTCTGTCTTCTATTTATTTAATTATGGCAGCAATTTCTGCTCCTAAATCAATCATAATGTTTACTTAGAATACAGTCTTTTCTCTCTTTAATCATTTCTTCATACCTGCCTTCAGAGTAGTCTTCCTAAATGCATATTTAATCAAGTCGATTCTCTGCATAAAGCCCTTCGAAATCCAGCTCTTGGCTTTAGAAGAAGTCCAAACTTCTCCAACTGGCTTAAAAAGCCTTTCATATTATATCTCCTGATTACCTCTCCTTTGTCATCTTCTCTCCCGGGTATTCCAACCAACTACTTAAAATTCCTGTGCATGGAACACAAACTCTCTCAAATTCCAACCTTTAAACTTTCTATCCCCTCCTCTTGGAATACTCCCACCCCTCTTTCCCAATTCTTCACTCAACTAAAATTCTCATCCTGTCAGAAGAATCCGTAACTTTTTTCACAGATACTTCTCTGAGACCCCATGTTAGGTCCTTCTTATGGAAACTGCCACATTTTATTTCCAATATATTGGTACTGCCTTTTTAATTAATCTCACCTTTATTAGATTGAAAGCCCCAAGAGGACAGTAACTATGTCTTCCCAGTTCTTAGTTGTTTCCAGTACCTAGCATATCATAGTGCACAATAAACATGTTTGAGTGACTGTTAGTTAAACACAAGGCTTATACTTATGATTTAATTCTGAATTTTATGCTCAAATTTTAATCATATGTAGAAAAAATAGGTTATAGTTTTTAAAAGCTAAGGCTGCTCCACAGAAATGTTTATTTCTGTGCTATAACCTGGAATACATTTTCCTATAGAAATCTTTTTTTTTAATGTCAGTTTAGTTCTATGCTACCATTTTATGAGGTAGCCCACAAACATCGCCGTTTCTGTGGAAAATGTGTTCCAGTTTCCAAATAATTAATACATACATTTTGGGAACACCAACTATTTATAATCATTTGCATTGACTATAATTACAATTAAAACACTTCACTAAAAAAAGAAACTAAAAAATAACATTGAATAAAAAGTATTTCAAGTAAGAATTTACATAGAAATAATTTTACAAATATCTCTTAAAGGCAATTCTGCATTTGCTATACTTAGAAAATGTATTTTTAAAACTTGTGTATAAAATTCTATCACTGAAATGACTCTTTTAAATATATATTTAATTTCTTATTGTCCCATACACTTGACACATATTAACAGGAAGTGACATGTATTTTCTAATGTATCTGAAAAGGTAGAGAGCAGTTAAAAGACCATTCCAGGAGACCGGGGGTTGCCATTTGAAATTATATATATCACAATGGATCTATAATTCCATGGAACACACTTTTGCAAATTTGGTCTATGTAAACCAAGAAACATTCAAGAGGTAATGTTGTCTACTAATAATTTCTTGAGGATAATTTCAGGACATTTTCAGAGGCATGTACAACTCTAAAAGATGAGATTTATGTAAATGGTAGATTCTATTCTGATGCTGTATCACATGTCTAAGATCATACTATGAAAAATAAAAGTGCCTATTTTACTTTAGTTCCTTCTATATTTACCTTCCTTTATAGTTCTTAAATTCATCATTAGTCCTGAAATCATAAAGGTTAGACTATATAAATACATATAGGTATAGTAGAAGTCACTAATAAACTATGAAAAATATTTGGTAATATGTGAACATGGAAACAAAATAGCAAAGTGGTGAAATATTTGATATATTTGGATAATAAACTTCTTAATTAGCACCATTCAACTGAACACAAATGATACATCTATTACTATATGTACTGATGTTAATTTTATAAAAGTTTATAATTCAATCTCTCGTTTGTTTTTATCAATATCCTAAAACAATATTATGAAAGCAAAAACGAAGTTCGCCGTACTTACCACTTTTATAGACTTAAGATTATAGTGGGAAAATCTTTCCCAAATAGATAAAAGAGTAAATAATTTTTGGAACACACTGTTGACTAAAGGACAAACAGTTTTTAAAATACACATATAGAACATCAAAATATATATACGTAAAATAGCTCATGCCAATTATAATTATAAATGCAAGCTGAAAGTCAATAGTAGAGTGTAACTATCATACTAACTCTTCAATAGTGTCATCAGTCACTTAGTAGCCACTCTGTGGAAAGCACCAAAATAAGCCAAGTATGAAGAAAAAGAAAAGAGCAGTGAACAAAGATTCTGCCCTGGAGCAGCTATTAATCTAATCAGGGAGGAAGAATTACAATTGGTAAAAGACCCATTAGGACATAATACAAAAGGAATATTATAAGATCATAATTAGTAACGACCTTTCCTATCAAGTAATATACAGGCACACTGAAACATTAAAAATAGGGAATGGTAGATTTAGATTATAAAGACCAGGCTCAAGCTTCATGAAAATAGGCTGTTTTAATCAGAGTTTTGGAGAATTAATTATGTAACTTAGAATATATCTATACAAGAGAGAGAATGAGCCAGCCTCAAGTTAAACATATCTTATTAAGGATCTGATATGCATGGAACATCAACGATTATTAAAGAAAATTTGTTTTCCTGATTAACATAGTGACCAGGAGAATTGTCTGTGTATATACTACAAAAAGATAGCTTGGAATTCCATAAAGTTTCACATTTGCGGAAGTTCACATTTTTACATGTGAATAAACAAATATCAGTGCCAAAGTCAAAGTGGTAATTACCACTAACCAAATATCCAAATAGATGTATATGTCAAAACATGAAAAATATTGATAAATTGATTCTCCTTAGAACACTGAACTAGTTAGGCAAGTGAAGAATAAGCTACCACCAGTAAAAGAATAATGTGAACTGATTATGATTATTTTTACATAAAATGAAATGTGGTCACAATCCACTTGCCATTCCCATTGGAAGCGTCTATCCTAAGAATGACGATAAATGAGATGATTTCCTGTATAACTTTTAGAATGAGTCTTAGTATATTACCTTCAAATTTTATCTATGTAACCCTTATTTATTCAGAAACTCTTAAGTATTCAGAAAGTCTAAAATTAGAATATGTTAATACTACAATATCTCTTTTTAAAAGTCTTTACAGATTCAAATTATTTTAGCTAAACTTTTCTTACAAATTGATCATAACTTAGCTATAAATGTTTCAAATAACTCTGTAATTTGACATATATTTTACATAACCATATGAAATATTTAAGCCAAATAAAGTGATATTCAGGTTCAAACTTACAGCTCAATTGCCTTGTTCCACATGATAACATATCCAGAAAGAATGAAAGACTCAATATTTACAATATGTGTATTTCCTCTTTCTGTTCCAACATAGAGCCATTTACTCTGGAAAGGTAGATGACAGTAAGTAATTCTGAAAGAAAGAAAATTACAATTAAAATATCTAAATTTTGTGTTTGGTCAGCATTATATTTTCCTTATACTTATTAGGTAGTGAGAGCTATATAAACAATAAAATTTACTATCCACTCAAGTAGCATTTAGTTATTAGTAGAGGATACAGAATATACAACAAGAGTACATCATTAAAAATAATAATAATAATAATAACCACCATTAAATAAGTGTTTATCATGGGCATTAACATACATTATTTCTAATTCCGAATAGAGCACTCCAAGACAGATAAATATTTCTATTTTACAAAGAGGAAACTGAGGCCAGGAATTTTTACTTTTACTTGCAGAGGACTGACACTTAGTAAGTGACAAAACTGAGATTCAAATATATTCCTATCTGATTGTAAATTAACATATTTCTACACTGGTCATTTTTCTTCAGTAATATTCATTTCAAATAGAAACTATGTACATAGAAAACATAAATATCAGTTATCACAGAATTTTTAGCTTTGTCTATATAAGATCATAAACTATTTACTGTTTATTCAGATGCTTGGAATCTAAGTAGGATAAAGAAAACTTATAAGGTCAGAGATCTACTATACTATTCCTTTGGGTTTTTTTGTTTGGCCTTTATCTTTGCAATGGGCTTTCTGACTAATTCTGGGAACCTGTTCTATAGCCAATGCAAGCATTCCTATAAATGAAATATGGGAATTTACCAGAGTCTTCTATTGACAGTGTATCACATTTTCTAGTTTCGCCTACTCATGCTCCTTAATCACTCTTAAAATGACAAGGGCAGTAAGTTCACAGTTACCCATTGCCAGAACTTGTTATTGAATCATAATATTTCCTTAGAATTCACTCAGAAAGAGAGCCAGTAAATTGTTAGAAGAGCAGGACAGAATTCTGATGCCAGGAAGACAGACCAATATGAAAAAAATAAAAATAAAAAAAATAAAAAAGGAAAGTGAATGGCAAATTCCCCCCAAATTCTATCTCATACCTCTTTTTATATAAGAGTAATCATCTTGTCCGTTTAATTTATATTCTCAGTCTGGTTCATTGAAGTATTCAACAGCCTACTTCTTTCTCTAAATCAAACTGTATTCAAACGTATTCTGCTAAAAGCACCCTGGTACATTACATCCAAAACATTAGAAATCCTGCTATCATATATGTACTTACAGTTAACTGACAATCTAATTGAAGTGTAACCTCTATGATATTGGACAAATCTGATTAAAACCTAAAGTCTAGAAGTGCTATTGCCAAGGGATATTTAATAATGTTCCACAGGAAATAATATGATGGTCATGTTTCTAGGCAATGAAGGATCTATTTTCGATTCAATGTAAGTGGAAAAAGGAAACTCATTTTAAAGAGGAATTAAGATCACCCTTTCTGAATCACAGAGGGAGTAGAAAAAACACTAATTTCACAGAAGTAGGCAAAAATTTAGGAGTTCTAGTAGATAAGGAACAAACTTTAATATGACATAGTCCTTTCTGAGGTTAAGAAGAAAAATCTAAAAAATGTCAGGTTTCAGTAATGAGGGCTGAAGCAAGGGGCAGAAATCCAGTATAGAGAAACTTTATAGTACAAGAACAATGAAATACATGAAAAAGACGCAAACAGGATTAGAATCAGTATTTCAAATACTTTGAATCAATATTACTTTTTCCCTCGTTCTTATTGACAAGAAACTAGACCTTTAATGACAGAAGGGTTTCATCTTATATCCCAGGTGTAACTGATGGGTAGTCATAACCAACTAACTAATTTTTTAAAAAGATTCCCAGATTTTATTTGAACCCAACAAAAAAGAGTAATGTGATTTATTTAAGATGATTGACATGGGTGAGGGAGGTGAGGGAGAGCGCATGATTACACTTATGCTGTATATCTGATAACTCCTTAATTAGTGACTAAGCAATACCTTATTGAATTTAATTTATTGTATTTAAGAATTACACTTTCATTTGTAATATATTTCCGCCACCATTACCTGCAAGATTAAAGATTTTCTGTTATGTAGGAACCCTGGAAAAATAATCTTGTTCCTACATCCTTATTTACTAGCATTCTCTCTAGTAAATCAACTAAGACATTGTTAGCCTTCCATCCATTTACCCATTAATTCAAATTTCACTAAATAATTCTTTATAAAAAGCACTGGCAGAAGACATGAATAGACACTTTTCCAAAAAAGACATCCAGATATCTAACAGACTCATGAAAAGATGCTCAATGTCACTCATCAACGGGGAAATACAAATCAAAACCACCTGAGATACCACCTCACACCAGTCAGAGTAGCTAAAATTAACAACCCAGAAACAACAGATGCTGGTGAGGATGTGGAGAAATGGGAATCCTCTTGCACTGTTGGTGGGAATGCAAACTGGTACAGCCACTTTGGAAAACAGTGGAGTGAAGGTTCCTCAAAAAATTAAAAATAGAACTACCTGCCACCCAGCAATAGCACTACTAGGAATTTATCCAAAGAATACAGGAGCGCTGATTCACAGGGGTACATGTACCCCAACGTTTATAGCAGTGCTTTCAACAATAACCAAATTATGGAAAGAGCTTAGATGTCCATCAACTGATGAATGGATAAGGAAGATTTGGGATATATATACAATGGAATACTACTTGGCAATGAGAAAAAAATGAAATCTTGCCAGCAGCCACATGGAAGGAACTGGCAGGTATTGGGCTAAGTGAAATAAGTCAGTCAGAGAAAAACAGATACCATGTTTTCACTCATATGTGGAACTTGAGAAACTTAACAGAAGACCATGGGGGAAGGAAAGGGGGAAAAATATTTTCAAACAGAGAGGGAGGCAAACTATAAGAGATTCTTAAATACAGAGAACAAACTGAGGGCTGATGGGGGAAGCGGGGAGAGGGGAAAATGGGTGATGGGCATTGAAGAGGACACTTGTAGGGATGAGCACTGGGTGTTGTATGTAAGCAATGAATCATAGGAATTTATCCCCAAGACCAAGAGCACTGTATTCACTATATGTTAGCCAATTTGACAATAAATTATATTTAAAAAATTAAAAAGCAAAAAAATAAAGATGATGCCAAAATTTGAGGGAAAAAAACCCAATAAATAAATAAATTGGGCCACTATATTAAAAATAAAGTAACTATAGTTCAATATATGTTACATAACCATAATAAATAAAATCGCTGTTTTCAAATCTTAAAGAATATACATACCTTTAAAGTTTTTTACTTATCCTCACTTTTCACTTACTTTATGAATTCTTTAACTTATGTATAAATATAAGATATAAATTCCTGATCCTTATGGATTTCATATACATAGAAAAATACAAAATAAATACAGATAAAACTACATCAGAATTCAAATTAAGGACATTAGTTTATGTGACAGATGGATTTTTTTAAAAAAGAAACAATCTCACTATCTGGATATATTTCTGACTACATAGGTTCTTAAAGTTTTTTTTAATGTTTATTTATTTTGAGAGAGAGAAAGCATGAACTGGGGAAGGGCAGAGACAGAGAGAGAGACACACACACAGAATCCAAAGCGAGCTCCAGGCTCTGAGCTGTCAGCACAGAGCCTGATGCGGGGCTCGAACTCACGAACTGTGAAATCATGACCTGAGCCGAAGTCGGACACTCAATTGACTGAACCACCCAGGTGCCCCTGACTGCATAGGTTCTTTTGAATTCGGTATATATTTATTCCATGTTTTTCTTCTACCACTTGTCTATACTTGAAGAGTTTTGAACTCTATTCCATAGTACATCACATACTTTTCTAATCATTTTGCATAAATACATAATACATGTGCATAGTCTACTCCTATTATTTTATTAATCCATAACAATTAAAATAACACTACTTGGTGCCAACACAACCATAAATGAAAATTTAATTTCACATATCAGAACTGTGTGATGGTATTTTTGTATAAAATAGTTTGATCAAATCACTCAGAATCTTTCCATTAATGTGTTTATAAAACTAAAAATATTACAAAATGAAATTACTGAGGAAATTTTCATAACTCCAAGACTATGCCTCTAGATCCTAATTTGAGAAACACTGTCAACACAAGTCAAAATATATTTTTAAAAAGTAAATGGTTTAAAATTATAGAGACTTTGCTATATGAAATTGAATGGAAGATTTCAAGTTTGAAACTTTTTTCCCCTAAGTTCTAAGAGAGTTCAATTTTAGTCTAATTTTTTATCCAGATTCTAGGTAAAATCTCTGCTACCAGGCATGATGCCCCTGACTCCAGTCCCTTCTGTACTATTTATAATTATGCTTTACAACTTGATTATATTCAGAATCAGTTGTATTCTGCATATTAAAAATACAAATGTCAGAGAGGAAAGTTCAGCAGTTCTTAAGTAAATCTAGCAATATTGTTTTAAAACTCTTTCTGGGTGGTTTTGATGTACAAAGCAGTTAAGAACTACTAAATTATAGCAATACTTTTTCATCTTTAGTATAAATAAACATCTCATTAAAATGCATGTTTTCACATTCAAGGTGCACAAATTGTGACTCCATGGACTTGGTATGAAACACGTGACTGGTACTTTGACAAGTAACCTCAGGACTTGATATTCAAAATGAAGTCCATAGACCAGCATGAACATCAACTGGAAATTTAGTAAAAATTCAGAATCTCAGGCTCTACCTCAGAATCAGAAACTGCATTTTATGAGGAACCCCCAGCTTAATCATGTACACTTAAAGTTTAGTTACTACTGCTCTAGGCAATTCTGATACAAATAACCTATGAACAGTATTTTTGAAATACTATTCTGTGATTGATGAATGCTGTTATTTTACACTTCAAGTTTTAGGATAAGAATCTACATTACTAAGTTGGTAGTAGGGATAGAGCCATGTAGCTGTGTAGTTTCCCCAAAATAACTAATGATGGTGATAAGAACCAAAACAACAGCCAGGAAAAGAAATTGAGAGCTACCCTAAGGCTCCCTCAGCATCTAAGACTGATACTTAGGAATTTTAGCAGAAAAACTCAAATCGTATAAAGGAAAAAATAAAGAATTAAAAATTCTCTAAGAAAAAGAATCTAATAATATTGGATAACCTGTAGCCAACTAGAATTATAATGTGAGACAAAAGTAAAGAGAAAACTGAAAATTTAGTTGAATTTCATACACAATCATAATTAACTAACCAGATAGTAAAAAACTCATTCAATTTTGTTGCCTGTAATTATTTGGAAAACTATCAAAAATAAGTCAAATTTTTTAAAATAAGCCAAATCTTTGCAGTTCCAGAAGGAATAACATCATGATTTCTGGCAAATCCAAGTCTGAGGAGCTTATTCTCATTCTCCTACAGCAAAAGAAATAACATTTTCTACCTTCATTTAAATTCGAAGTATATTTTGGGGCATCTGGTTCAGTCGATTAAGTGTCCAACTCTTGAGTTCAACTAAGATCATGATCTCACAGTTTGTGGGTTCAAGCCCTGCATCGTGCTCTGCACTGACAGGATGGAGGATGCTTGGGGTTCTCTCTGCCCCTCTCCTGCTCATACATGTGCACGCGCTCTCTCTCAAGATACATGAATAGACTTTAAAATAAATAAATTCATAGAATATTTCAACTTCTGAATGAGAGAAGTGAGTAAGTGGAAGCCATCTGGGGAGCAGCAATGAGGCACTGGTATCCTGGTCAGGATAAAAGTAGAAGTAAAATAAGGAGTGATAATTATACCCTACCCAGCAGTTACAAAGTGCCTCTCCCTATCTCAGACGATAGTAAAGGCCAACAGGGAAATCTGAACTTCTATACCCACCTGCTAGTAGCAAGATGCCATCTCTCCTTCACTGCCAGAGCAATGTCAAAAAAACCCACCCCAAAAATAAGGTTCAAATAAGATCTACAATTTCATAACATAATATCCAAAATAACCACCTTTAATAAAACTTCCTTCATCACACCAAGAATTAGGAAAATCTCAATTTTAATGAAAAAAGTCCATAGATACCAACACCAAGATGATACAGATGTTAGAAATCACTGATAAATATTTATTTATTATTATTATTATTTTTTTAGCATTTATTTATTTTTGAGAGACACAGAGACAGAGTATGAGCAGGGGAAGGGCAGAGAGAGAGGGAGATACAGAATCTGAACCAGGCTCCAGGCTCTGAGCTGGCAGCACAGAGCCCGACGCGGGGCTCGAACTCACAGACCGTGAGATCATCACCTGAGCCGAAGTCAGCCACTCAACCGACTGAGCCACCCAGGCGCCCCTAATAAGTATTTAAAAGAAGCTATAATAAAAATGCAACAAGAAAATTATGAATGAAATGAAATGAAATGAAAAATATGGAAAGTCTCAGCAAAGAAATAGGAAATAAAAACCAAATCTAAATGCAAATTTCCTAATGAAAAATACAACAAAGAACATTTTAAAACCTGTGGATAAGCTCAAAAGCAGAACGGAGGGCAGAGAAAAAAGACTAAGTGAACATAAAGATAAAACAATAAAAATGATCCAATCTGAACAACAAACAGAAAACGGATGTTTTTTAAAAGTGTCAGAGACTCAGAAACTTGTGAGATAAAAATAAAAGATATAATAATCATGTTATCAGGGCCCCAGAAGGAAAGGAACAGAAAATGGGACTGAAGAAAGTAGTTAAAGAAATAATCTAAAACTTCTAAAGTTGGCAAAAAAGCAAACCAAAAGACTCAAGAGGCTGAAAAAAACTAAACAGGATAAACCCAAATAAATAAAATTAAGACAGATCATAGGCAACCATCTAAAAAAGAAAAAAGAAAATATCTTAAAAACAGCATAATAAAAATAAAACATAACTATAGGGAAAAATATTCCACTGATGGCAGATTCCTCACCAGAAAACCAGAGGCCAAAAGGAAGTAGAACACTATTCAAGTGCTTAGGGAAAGAACTATCAACACAGAATTCTATATTCCCCCAAAATATCCTTCAAGAATAAGGGAGAAACCATTACATTATTAGGTGAAGGAAGACTAAGAGTTTGTCACTAAAAGACAAACTCTAAATAATGGTTAAAAGGAGTTCACTAGACAGAAAAAAAGATCTTAGACATTTTTGAATATCAAGTGTGAATAAAAAACTACAGAGAGAGTAAAAATACAGTTAAATACAATATATTTTCCTCTTTCCCTTGAGTATCCTAAATTATGTTTCATAGCTTAAGGAAAAATTGTAATATAGTCTGATGTGTTTTTAAATACAGAGAGAAGAAAATTTATTTAAAATGAGGGAAGTAAAGGAAAATAAAGAAAGGAAATGTCTATACTTCATTCAAACTGAGAAAATACAGTAAGAGTAGATTTTGATACGTTGTTTATACATAATAAAATGTCTACAGAAACCATTAAAAAAGTGAAATGATACAAGAGATACACTAAAAATTATAAATAAATAAATCAAAATGGAATTCTAAAATAATATTCTATTAAAACACAGGAAGGCAAGAAGAAAACATTTAATCGAAAAATAAAATAAGCAGACAACAAAAACTAGAGAACTTAAGTACTAACATATCAATAATTACATAAATTGTAAATACCAATTAAAATTGGCAGAGTGAATTTAAAAACTGCCCAACTATATGCTGTGTACAAGAAACTTACTTTGAATACATTGACATGAGTGGGCTGAAAGTAACAGGAAAGACAAAGATATATCATAAAAACATTAATCAAAAGAAAGTAGGAATGGGTGTACTAATATCAGATAAAAAAATAACAACTTTGGAAAACAGAAAATGACTAGAGACAGAGAGGGACATTATGTAAAGATAAAAAGATCAATTCACCAAGAAGACGTGGCAATCCTAAATGTGCATGTCCAAACAACAAGCTGCAAATTAGGTGAAGCAAAAACTGAGAAGAGAAAAAGAGACTCCGTGATTCTAGTAAATTTCAACACCTGTACCCAGCAAATCAGCAAGGGCATAGAATTCAACACAATCAACCATAAGTCAACAGGAACTAATCAACATTTATAGAATAATCTGCCAAACAACAGTAAAATATTCTTCTCACCACAAAACATATACTAAGATACAACACATTTTTGGCTAAAAAGTAAACTTCAACAAATTTAAAATAATCAAGTCACATATAATGTGTTCTCTAAATACAAAGGAATCACATTTGAAATCAAAAAAAGTAAGAAAAAAAATCGCCAAACACTTGTAACTAAGCAACACGCTTCTAATCAATGGCTCCAAGAAGTCATCACAAGGGAATTAAAAAAACACAAGAAATAATAAGTGATGACACAGATATGGAGAAATAGGAACCCTCATGTATATTGATGGGAATGCACGCTGGTACAACTACTGTGGGAAAGAGTGTGGATATTCCTCAAAATATTAAAAACAGAATTATCATATGATCCAGTAATTTCACTAGTAGGTATTTACACAAAGAAAACAAAAATACTAATTCAAAAACATATATGCACCCCTACGTTTATTGCAGCATTATCTACAGTACTCAACATATGGAAGCAACCCAAGTGTCCATCCATAGATGAAGGAATAAAGCATACACACACACACACACACACACATACACACACACAATGGAATATTACACAGCCATAAAAAGAAAGAGATCTTGCCATTTGCAACAAGATTAGACCTATAGGATATAATGCTAAGTAAAAGAAGTCAAAGAAAGACAAATACAATATCACTCATATGTACACTTTAAGAAACAAAACAAATGGACAAACAAAAAATGTATAGAATTGTTGAATCATTATATTGTATACCTGAAACTAATATAACACTATATGTTAATAATACTTCAATAAAAGAGATGTATGTTAAGCTCTTTGAAAAAAATACATTAAACTGAATTATGCTGTAAATACATGAAATCAAAACTGGTGAAACACAGCTAAATCAATGCCCAGAGGAAACTTATAGTACAAAATACTTACATTAGAAAAGAGAAAAAGTTTCAGGTCAATAACTAAGCTCCCACCTCAAGAACCTAGAAAATAAGAGTAAGATAAACCTAAACCAAGTAGACAAAAGAAAATAATAAAGAGCAGAAATCAATGAAATTGATAACAGAGAAGCAATGGAGATAAACAGTGAAACAAAACGCAATTTCCTTGAAAATTTCAATAAACTTGAAAAATCTCTAGCAAGGTTGACAAGGAAAAAAGACATAAAAGACAATTTACCAATATTAGGAATGAAACAAGGAATATCAGTACACATAAATAACAACTCTATACAAATATATCCAACAGTGTAGGTAGAATGGACCAATTCATCAAGAAGTACAAATTGGCACAATTCCCTAAATCTGAAATAAATTAAATAGTCCTATAACTATTAATAAAATTAATAATCATTTTTTAATTTCCAGGAAAGCAATTTTCAGGCTCAGATAGATTCACTAGTGAATTTTATCAAGCATTTAAAGAACTAAAAATCTCTTTCAGGAAACACAAGAGGAAATCTTCCAAATTCATTCTATGAGACTAGCATTACCCTCCTACCAAGACCAGACTCCACTGAAAAAAAAAATTAAAAAATTAAAAAAAAGAACTACAGGTCAATATCCCTGATGAGCATGGATGCAAAAATTTGCAATAAAATACTAGCAAACCAAATCCAACAGTATATTAGAAGGATCATTCACCACAATCAAGTGGGATTTATTCCTGGGTTGCCAGGGTGGCTCAATATTTGTAAATCAATCAATGTGATACACCACATTAATAAAAGAAAGGATAAGAACCGCATAACCATTTCAATAGAGAAGAAAAAGCATTTGACAAAGTACAACATCCATTCATGATAAAAGCCCTCAACAAAGTGGGTTTAGAGGGAAAACACCTCAACACAATAAAGGCTATCTATGAAACACCCACAGCTAATATCATCCTAATAGAGAAAACACTGACAGATTTTCATCTATAGTCAGGAAAAAGAAAGAGATGTCCATTCTCACCACTGTTATTTAACATAGTACTCGAAGTCCTAGCCACAGCAATCAGACAGCAAAAGAAATAAAAGGGATCCAAATTGGCAAGGCAAACTTCCACCATTTGCAGATGACATGATACTCTATGTAGAAAACCCAAAAGACTCCACCAAAAATCCTACTAGAACTGATCCTACTAGTTCAATCCTACTAGAATTGAACAGTATATGAATTCAATAAAGTCACAGGATTCAAAATCAATGTTCAGAAATCCATAAAAAAGAATGAAATCTTGCATTGCAACAACATGAATGAAGCAAGGGAGTATAATGCTAAGTGAAACAAGTCAGGCAGAAAGGGAAAAATACAACTGATTTCACTCACATGTAGAATTTAAGAAATGAAAACAAATGAGCAATGGGGGAAAAAGAGAGAGAAAGGCAAACCAAGAAACAGACTCTTAACTATAGAGAACAAACTGATGGTTACCAGAGGGGATATGGGTGGTAGCATGGATTACATAGGTGGCGGGTACTAAGGAGTATACATGTTGTGATGAGCACAGGTGTTGCATTGTAGACTTGAAACTGATAAAACACTGTATGTTAACTAACTGGTATTTAAATAAAAACTTAAAAAAATAGCTAATTGTATACTTTAAATATATAAAATTTTAATTTGTCAATCAGAACACAATAAAGCTTGTGGGGGCAGAGGGAATATGCTACACATTGATACTACTCATGAATACAGACATAAAAGTCCATAACAAAAGATTAACATAGAATTGAACAGTATACAAAAAGCCAAGAGGAGCTTATTCAGGAATGCAAGGTTAGCTCAACACCAGTATATTAGTGTAATTCACCATGTTAACAGACTAAAACAGAAAAGTAATATTATCATATCAATTAATACAGAAATAGCATTTGACAAAATTCTATACTCATTCATGATAAAATTTATCAAAAATGGGATTAGAGTGTGTTTTCTGAATTTAATAAAGAGTGGCCACCAAAATCCTACAATTAACTTTACACTTAATGGTCAAAGACTAAATATTTTCCCCTAAAATCAAGAACAAGGCAAGGATGCCTGTTGTCATCACTCTTCTTTAACATAGTATTGGAAATCCTATCCAGTGCAAGAAAGCAAGAAATGCAAATATCAGCATGTAGATCAGAAGGGAAGAAATAAAATGTTTCTATTTGCAGGTAACATGGTGGTCTACACAGAAAATCCCAAGGAATCTATAAGAAACTCTTAGAACTAATAAGTGAGTTCACCAAAATAGCAGCATACATAATATGTATGTAATTGTGTTTCTATATAATAGCAATGTACATGTGGTAGGTAAAATTTTAAATGAAGCATCATTTAAAGGCATTCAAGATATGCTATACTGAAGTATGAATATTAAAAAATCATACAACTTCTATGCTAAAAACTGCATAACCCAGATAAAAGATCTAAGTAAACAAACATACTGTGTTTATGTGTTTTAATAATCAACATAGTAAAGATGTTGATTCATGTTTTTATATAACTCAGGCAAGACATTTTCGTGGTTTTATGGAAATGCTTATTCTAAAATTTATATGGAAAGGGAAAGACACTAGAATAGCTAAAGCAATTGTGAAAAATAGTAAATAGGAGGAATAAGTCCACCCCATTTCAAAACATAATACATAGCTACAGTAATCAAGACTGTGACACTGGCAGAAACACAGACATACAGATCATTGTAACAGAACAGAGAACACATAAAATAAAAAATTTACCAAAAAAAAAAAAAAACACAAGAATATCTTTGGGATCTGGGACTAAGCAATGAGTTCTTATATTTGATGAAAAAGTATAATCCATAATGAAAGAATTAATAAATTAAGCTTCATCAAAATTTAAAACACTTTCTCTAGGAAGACTTATGTTAAGAGAATGAATACAAACTATAAACTTGGAGAAAATATTTACAAACCACATATCTGACAAAGGATTAGTATCTAGAATAAATTTTTAAGTTTTCAAACCTGAATGATTTAAAAAAAAAGAAAGAAAAGGCCTAACAAACTGAAAATCAATTACTTTTATTGGACTTAGGGGAGAATCAAAGTCTCAGGACAAACTACAATCCCAAAATCTTTATATAAGAAGAAGTATTTAGGGAAACCAAAAAAAAACAAGAGAGACAAAATATCAAGGACACTAGAGATAGGTAAAGCTTGAAGCCTCTAACATCTAGAGTTACAGCAAACATCAATACAGCCTAGCTCCTTACATCAATATAAAACCCCACACTTAAAGTCTATATACCTCAATACCTATTATCCAATACACATGTCCAATTATATAAATATAAATCACATCTCCTTTATCCTTTTATCCATTAAAAAACCTAGGTTATTTCTGCTTCTTGGCTAGTGTGAATAATGTCTCAAGAAATATGGTGCGTAGCTTCATTGTTGGTGTATAGAAATGCCACCGATTTCTGTACATTGATTTTGTATCCTGCAACTTTGCTGAAATCATGAATCAGTTCTAGTAGGCTTTTGGTGGATTCTGTCGGGTTTTCCATGTAAAGTATCATGTCATCTGCAAAAAGTGAAAGTTTGACTTCCTCCTTGCCAATCTTGATGCCTTTTATTTTGTTTTGTTGTCAAGTATATGGCCAACTAATCTTTGACAAAGCGGGAAAATGTATCCAATGGAAAATAGACAGCCTTTTTAACAAATGGTGCTGGGAGAATTGGACAGCAACATGCAAAAGAATGAAACTAGACCACTTTCTTACACCACTCACAAAAATAAATTCTAAATGGATAAAAGATCTGAATGTGAGACAGGAAACCGTCAAAATCCTAGAGGAGAAAACAGGAAAAAGCCTCTTTGACCTAAGACGCACAAATTTCTTACTCGACACGTCTCCAAAGGCAAGACAATTAAAAGCAAAGATGAACTATTGGGACCTCATCAAGATAAAAAGCTTCTGCACGGCAAAAGAAACAACCAACAAAACGAATAGGCAACCAACGGAATGGGAAAAGATAATCGCAAATGACATATCAGATAAAGGACTAATATCTAAAATTTATAAAGAACTCACCAAACTCCAAACCCGAAAAACAAACAACCCAGTGAAGAAATGGGCGGAAGATATGAATAGACACTTCTCCAAAGGGGACATTCAGATGGCCAACAGACACATGAAACGATGCTCAATGTCACTCATCATCAGGGAAATACAAATCAAAACTACACTGAGATACCACCTCACACCAGTCAGAGTGGCTAAAATGAACAAATCAGGAAACTATAGATGCTGGCGAGGATGTGGAGAAGTAGGCACCCTCCTACACTGTTGGTGGGAATGCAAACTGGTGCAGCCACTCTGGAAAACGGTGTGGAGGTCCCTCAAAAAAATGAAAATAGAGCTACCCTATGACCCAGCAATAGCCCTGCTAGGAATCTACCCAAGAGACACAGGAATGCTGATGCATAGGAGCACGTGTACCCCAATGTTCATAGCAGCACTTTCGACAATAGCCAAATCATGGAAAGAGACCAAGTGCCCATCAACTGACGAATGGATAAAGAAGTTATGGTACTTATATACAATGGACTACTACGTGGCAATGAGAAAAAATGAAATCTGGCCATGTGTAGCAACATGGATGGAACTGGAGGGTATTATGTTAAGTGAAATAAGTCAGTCAGAAAAAGACAGATACCATATGTTTCCACGAATAGGTGGACTTTGTGAAACTAAGCAAAAACCAGGGGGAGGGGAGGAGGGGAAAGAAAAAAAAGACACAGAGAGGGAGGGAGATAAAACATAAGAGACTCTCAAAGACTAAGAAAAAACTGAGGGTAAGGGGGATAAGGGAGGGGGGAGAGGGGGTGATGGGCATTAAAAAGGGCACATGTTGGGATGAACACTGGGTGTTATATGTAAACCAATTTGAAAATAAACTATTATAACAAAAAAAATAAAATAAAATAAATAAAAATGAAAAAAAAAAAATAATATGGTGTGTAGGTATCTCTGATTTCCAGGAGTGAGACTGCTGGATCAAACTGGCAGTTCAATTTTTTATTTTTTTAGGAATCTCCATAATGTTTTCAATGTCATTACCAATTTACTTTCCCACCAATGGTATATAAGGGTTTCCTTTTCTCCACACCTTTTGGAACATTTGTTATCTCTCATCCTTTTGAAACAAGCCATCCCAAAAGGTATGAGGTGATGTCATGGTTTTGATTTGCATTTCCCTGATGATTAGCAATACTGAGCATCTTTTCATATTATCTGTTGCCTCATATTTTGTAGGTGTTCTTTGGAAAAATGTCTACCAGGTTCTTTCCTCATTTTTAATTGGCTTTTTAACTTTTTTGCAACTGAGTTGAATGCATATTGTATATAGTTTGGATATTAGTCCCTTCTCAGATACATAGTTTGTGAATATTTTCTCCCATTTTCTAGGTTGCTTTTTCAATTTATTGACTGCTTTTTCTGCTGTGTAATAGCGTTTTAGTTTAATACAGTCACACTTATTCATATTAACTTTTTTTGAGGTAAAATTGGTACACAGTTGACCTTTAAAGAATTGTTAAAGAATTGTGTATAACTTTTGGCTTCCCCAAAACTTAATAACTTTTTTTTGTTGTTGACTGGAAGTCTTACCAATAAGATAGTCAATTAACACATATTTTGTATGTTATATGTATTATACACACTACTCTTATAATGAAGTAAACCAAAGAAAAGAAAATGTTGTTAAGAAAATCATAGAGAGGAGGAGTTAGGATGAAAGAGTAGTAGTGGGACCCTCGGTTTGCCTGATTCCTCAAACACAGCTATATCAACATTAAATAACTTCGAATACCTAGGAAATTGATCAGAGGATTAAGAAAACAACCTGCATATCTTGAGGTAGAAAACGTGGCAAGTACAAGTACGGAGATATGAACTGGGGGAGAGAAAAAGCCACAGTACTGCAGAAGGAAGGGAGCCCATTTTGCAGAGTAGAAAAAGAGGAGGAAAGAGAGTAGCACATAGGGTTTGCACAAGAAAACCACTCCGCCAAAACCACTGACTGGGGAATCGGGGAGGCACTAACTATTGCTAGTTATTGCAAAGAGTGGAGCCCAAATTTGGAGGTTTTGAAAGTACACATCATTTGTCGAGTCAATCGGGGGGCAGCTGTGCTCCTGGGGAGCAGTAGGGCAGAGGAAGACAACCCGACATGGAGATTCCCTGGTTTGCAGTGGAAGAACACTTTCTGCTTCTGCTTCCTGGAGCGCATTTGAAATAGGGTATATTGCCTTTCCAAGGACAAAAGACCCAGCTAGAGTTCTTTGAGTGGTGGTCCAACAGCAGGGAACAGAAGCATGTGCAAAGGGCAGGTAACCTGGCAGCAGCTTCCCCCCCATGTTTCACCATAAGGTCCAGGCACCTACATGGCTGTGTGACTGCTCCTCTGGGAAAGCACAGCACCAGGTGCAGCACTGCATTGTTAACCATGGGATGAGGGGAGCAGGTCTGTGCCTTGCCAGGTCCTTTAAGATTTGGAGTTTTGAATCCCAGCTGCAGCACCACAGATAAAAGACAGGAGAGCTGTGGTGCCAGGCGTGCTGATGGCCCTGGCACAGAAGGGTCGAGGGAAGAGATCTAACAGAAACCTAGCACATAAGATGAGAAATTATTTGCTATTCTGTGAAGACTCCCTAAGCAGCAGCAGGTGCAAGCTACCCGCCCCAGGGACAAGAGAGCAGGGTGATGCATCTTCCCAACCCGTCCCCAACTCCCACCTCCCACCCACCAAAACAGCCGGTGCAGCACCCACAGTGTAGGCTGAAGCCCCTTACAATCAAACCTCACCCATCTGTGCCTGGCAAGGGCATCTTTACTAGGGCAGGTCTGTAAGCCAGCACAGAGGGCCTCTTCCCTAGAGGACCAACACAGGCACCCTGCACACAACAAGTCAACTGATCATAGAGTACACCAAAGCATCAGCTTCAGTTCTGGTAGAAATAGGACCAGGCTTCTTATTTGGGAGTGGGGGGAGGAAGGGAGGTGGGGGAAGTGAAACTAAGCTTATAGTTTTTGTTCACGTGTTTGTTTTTTCATTTTCTTTTCTCATATTTTGGTCCAGCCTTCTTTTTTTTCTTCCATGCTTTCTTTTTCTTTGGAAACAGGCTTATAGTTTTTTGTTTGCTTCTTAATTCCTTTTCCTTTTTTTTTTTTTTTTTTTTTGATCAGGCATTTTTGTTTTTTTTAAATCAGGCTTATTTTAACAAAAAAATCAAAGCATATGTAGTTAAAAGTCCAAATACTTTCCACTCCAAGCAAGGAGAAACTCTGCAGAGGACTGACATGGGGGAAAGTATAGCCAAATCAACAGCAGAGTGCACAAAGCATAAACCAGAAATACTTCCTGAAGCACCTGGACAGTGTATGATCCCTTATTAATAAAGCATTACTCTCAGTAGCAGGAAACATAACAAGCTTTCATAATATGCAAAAGACAGAAACCTAGGCAAAATGACAAGAGAGAGAAATTCTCCCCAAAAGAAAAATCGCAAAGAAACCACAGCCAGGGGTTTGCTGAAAGCAGATAGAAGAAATATATATGAACAATAATTTAGAAAAGTCATGGCACTAAAGTCATTTCTATCAAAATTACTCAAAATTAGTCCATGTAAACAGACTAAATGCTCAATCGAAAAACATAGGGTATCAGAATGGATAAAAAATATCCATCTATATGCTGCCTACAAGAGACTTGTTTCAGACCTAAGGACACCTGCAGATTGAAAGTGAGGGAGTGGAGAATCATCTATCATGCTATGGACATCAAAAGAAAGCCAGAGTAGCCATACTTCTATTAGACAAAGTAAATTTTAAACCAAAGACTGTAATAAGAGATGAAAGGGATTGGATCTTAATAAAGAGGTCTATGCAACAAGATCTAACAATTGTAAATATCTATGCCCTCAACTTGGAGCAGTCAAATATATAACTCAATTAATAAAAAACTTAAAGAAACTCATTGATAATAATACAATAATACTAGGGGACTGTTTTAACAGCTCACTTACAGCAATGGACAAGTCATCTAAGCAGAGATAAACAAGGAAACCATGGCTTTGAATGATACACTGGACCAGACAGACTTAACAGAATGCACATGGAATATTCTCCGGAAGAAACACATACTGAGTCACAAATCATGTCTCAACATGTATTTAAAGATTGAGATCACACCATGCATATTTTCAAACCACAATGCAATGAAACTTGAAGTCAACCGCAAGAAAAACTTTGAAAGACCACAAATACAGGTTAGGAGGTTAAAGAACACCCTACCAAAGAATGAATGGGTTAACCAGGAAGTTAAAGAAGTTAAAAAATACATGGAAGCAAATGAAAATGAAAACACAATAGTCCAAAAGGTTGGGATGCAGCAAAGGCAATCTTAAGAGAAAAGTATAATGCAATACAGACCTACCTCAAGAAACAAGAAAAGTCTCAAATACATAACCTAACCTTACACCTAAAGGAGCTGGGGAAAGAACAGCAAATAAAGCTCAAAACCAGCAGAAGAAAGGAAATAATAAAGATTAGAGCAGAAAAAAATGATACTGAAATCAAAAAACCATAGAACAGATCAACAAAACTAAGAGCTGGTCTTTCAAAGAATTAACAAAATTGATAAACTCCTAGACTTATCAAAAAGAAAAGAGAAAGGCCCTAAATAAATAGAATCATGAGTAAAAGAGGAGAGACCACAACCAATACCACAGAAATATAAAGAATTATAAGAGGATATTATGAGTAACTATATGCCAGCAAACTGGGCAATCCAGAAGAAATGGTTAAATCTTTAGAAACATTTAAACCACAAAAACTGAAACAGGAAGAGAGAAAATTTGAATAGACCCATAACCAGCCAAGAAATTCAATCAGTAATCAAAAATCTCCCAAACAAACAAGAGTCCAAGGCCAGATGGCTTCCCATGGGAATTGTACCAAATATTTAATGAAGAATTAATACCTACTCTTCTGAAACTCTTCCAAAAAATAGACACAGAAGGAAATTTCCAAACTCATTCTATGAGGCCAGCATTCCTTTGATTCCAAAATCAAAGACTCCACTAAAAAAACCAGTATCCCTGATGAACCTGGATGCAAAAAATTCTCAACAAGATATCAGGTAAGTTGAATCCAATGATATATTAAAAGAATTATTTACCACAGTCAAGTGGGATTTACTCCTGTGCTGCCAGCATGATTCAATATTTGCAAATCGATCAATATGATTTACCACATTAATAATAATAATAATAAAAAAGGACAAGAACCATATGATCCTGTCAATAGATGCAGATAAGCATGTGACAAAATACAGCATAATTTCTTTATAAAAACCCTCCAGTAAGTCAGGATAGAAGGAAAATGCCTCAACAATATAAAGGCCATGTATAAAGGATTCACAGCTAATATCATCCTCAATGGAGAAAAACTAGGAGCTTTTCCCCTAAGGTCAGAAGCACAACAAGGATGTCCACTCTCACTACTGTTGTTCAATAATGTACTGAAAATCCTACAGCAATCTAACAACAGAAAGAAATAATTACATCCAAACTGGCAAAGAAGAAGTCAAACTTTCACTCTTTACAGGTGACATGATACACTATGTGGAAAACCTGAAAGACTCCAACAAAAAACTGCTAGAACTGATACATGAATTCAGCAAAGTCGCAGGATATAAAATCAATATACAGAAATATGTTGCATTTCTATACACCAATAATGAAACAGCAGAAAATCAAAGAATCAGTTTTATTTACAATTGCCAAAAATCATAAGATATCTAGGAATAAACCTAACCAAAGAAGTAAAAGATCTGTACTTGGTTAAGTACCCAACTCAGGTTGGTTTTGGCTCAGGTCATGTTCTCACAGTTCTTGAGATTGGGCTCCATATCAGGCTCTTCACTGACACCATGGATCCTGGTTGGGATTCTCTCTCTCCCTTTCTCTCTCTGCCCCTTCCCCACACAAGCTCTCTCTCTCTCTCTCACTCTCTCTCTCTCTCTCAAAAATAAACATTTTTTAATTAAAAAGTATAAAACCAGAGAAGTAGAAGAGGGTGAAAGAGAAGAAAAGAAATAAAGCACAAGTACAGAAAACAGTTATAAACATGGTAGATATTAATTAAATTAAATCAATAACTTACATAAAAATTATCTTTGTAAGCAAATTAAAAGATAGAGATCTTCAACATAGATTTAAGAAACTAAAGTATATACTATATAAACAAAAACTCAAAAATACTGACACAGTGGGGTTCGATGTAAAGGGGGAATAGAAAGACATTCTATCTAACACTAACCAAAAGAAAGCTGAAGTAGGTCTATTAACTTAAGACAAAACGAGACTTCAAAACAAGAAATATTGTTAAGGATAAAGAAGGGCATTAAATGATGACAAAAGAATTCTCCAAGAAGACACAGCGGTTTTTAATGTGTGTGTACCAACAACAGACATCAAATTACATAAGGAAAAATTAATAGAAATGCAAGTAAGAAAAGAAAAATTCACTAATAGAGTTGGAAACTTCGACACCCATCTTTCAATGATGATCAAGCAGGCAAAAAATAAGTAAGAATACAAGTGACCAAAAACAACACCATCAATCCATTCGAACTAATTAACATTTACTTCAACTAACAAAAGTAAAAAATATTTAAATCAGGTTCACATAAAATATTCACTAAGATAAACACATTCCAGATCATAAAACACACCTTTCCAAATTTTAAATTAGAAGGTAAGCAAACTACAATTTCAAAAATGATGGAATCATTGATAGAAATCAATAAATCTAAAAATCTAAATCTAAATCTAAAAATGATAGATTTATTGATAGAATTCAAATGCAGAAAAATAAGTAGAAAATTCCCTCACATTTAGAGATAAAAATTTAAATATGATATGGTTCAAAGCAGAAATAGCAAGAGAAATGTTTAAATATAGTAACTAACTGAAAGCACAATTAATCAAATCTTATGAGATGTAGCAAAAGAAGTGCTTTCAGGAAATATTATAGCACTAAATAAATGTTTTAGAAAATGAGATATAAAATAATTAATCTAATATCACATATCAGGAAATTAGAGAAAGAAAAGCAATTTAAACTTAAAGAGAATAAAAGAAACAGCAAAAATTAGAGAAATAAAACAAACAAAAAGAAATTAAATTAACAAAGAAAATTAACCAAACCCTAGGCTGGGTTTTTGAAATGATTAAAAAAACTGATAAACCTCTAACCAGGCTACTCAAGAGAAAAAGAAAGAAAAATTGCCAATATTGGAAACATAGGAAGATGACTGTACTAACTGCATGTATGTTAAAGGGATTATTAAAGAATACGATGAAAAAGTCGATGTCCACAAGTTTGATAATCCAGATAAAATGGCCTAATTCCCACTAAAACTAAATTTCTACTAAAACTTACACGAGAGAAATCAATAATCTGAATAGGTCTAGATCTATTAAGGAAACTGAATAAATAATTAATAACTTCCCAAAAAAAAAGCACCAGGCTGAAACAGGTTCACTCTACTTAACATTTAAGGAAATAAGTTAAATCAATTGTCTACAAGATCTTCCCGAAAATACAAGCAGGGGCAACACTTCCTAATCCATTCTATGAGGCTAGCATTGTGTAATACTAAACCCAAAGACATAACAATAATAGAAAACTAGAAACCAGAGAGAAGGGGCCAACATGGTGGAGGAGTAGGAGGACCCAATATTTCCCTTGTCTTTTAAACTAAGAATGACTGAAACCAAAAGACTCTCAACTCCAAGAATCGGGGAGGAAAGGTGTTGCAGGCCACAAGGAACAGAAAGCGAATCCCAGAAAACATCCCAGAAACCGTGAGTTTAATCAGGGATGGATAAAAGGAACTCGGTGAGCTGAGCTGAGGGGAAGGCGAGCCGTCTTCAGAGACAGCTGGGAAAGTGCCGATCAGACCACATCCGAACAAGAGGGTCAGAGAGGGTGAGACCACCACCATCCAGCCTCTAAATGCAGGGCTTTTGAAGAGAAGTTCAGTGGCTAACAGCAGAACTCCCCTCGCGCCACCGGACCGACAGCAGAGACCCAGTCAGTCCGAGTCACACAGAGGTGCCCAGCCCGCTGTGGAGCACTTCTAACCTGGGCATAATTACAGCGAAATCGGGTGTAGCAGGCAGGCACACGACCGCCCAGTAAACTGCACTACGCCAGCGCCTGGGGCGGAGTGAGGACAGAAATAAAGGGGTGAATAGAGACTCCAGGACTGGGAACGAGGGACCGGAGGGATGCCATTGCTGTCTCACAAGCTGGGAAGTCGCCCCAAAAGCCATCCCTGCAGCAGGAGAGGCAGGACCCGCCTACATCAAACCATGCCCCTCCTCACAGGAATGATACCTTTCAGCGGCAGCTACAGACGCCAAATTCAGACTGCTGCCTGGAGTAACTCCAGGTCATTTCTTCATTTTTAAAAATATGCTTCCCTTTCTCCTTCTTACCCATCCCCACCCCTGAGCTGGCTATCCAGGGTAGTAGCTGGCTTAAACAGTCCTTTAACCCACTCTCTCAAGGCATGTTCTACACCTCCTTCTGTACTTCCCTACCTCTCTCTCTGGAATAACCAGGCCACATAAGTTCATCTGGGCAACATCTATCTTCATTCCTTTTTCCTTGCATCCATCCTTATTCTGATTTCTCTCAGTCTGGATTTAGCCCTTTACTTGCTCTACTTGGGCAAAGTCCATTTCCTTCTTCCCGCCACACCTGTCATTATTCTCTTTGTATATGCTCTGCCACCAGCACACTGCACACCCTGTCCTTAAGGTGTAGCTGGTACATCAGGACATTACCCTCAGAGAGTCATTTGTTATTATTTTTTCTGTTGTGAACTGCTAGTCTGTATCATTTGTCGGTACGTTTGAGTATTTCTGTTTTCTGTTAGTCTGTCAGTCTGTTTTCTTTCCAGGGCAACTTCAAGAAACAATCCAAAACACACCTAGCCAAAATGACGAAATGGAAAAATTCTCCTTAAAAGAATCTACAGGAAGTAATGACAGCTCAAGAATTGATGAAAACAGATATAAGCAACATAACAGAACATGAATATAGAATGATAATCATAAAACTAATAGCTGGGCTTGAAAAAAGCATAGATGAATGCAAAGGGTCCTGCGCGGCAGAGTTCAAGGACCTTAAAAAACGGTCAGGAAGAATTAAAAAAGGCCTTGGATGAAGTACAAAGCAAACTGGAAGCAGCCACAGCACAGATTGAAGAGGCAGAAGAGAGAGTAAGTGAATTAGAATGTAAAATTATGGAAAAAGAGGAAGCAGATAATAAGAGAAAGAAGCTGATCCGGGAACAGGAAAGGAGAATTTGAGAGCTAAGCGATGCAGTCAAACGAAACAATATCCATATCCTAGGAATTCCAGAGGAAGAAGAGAGAGAGAAAAGAGTCAAAGGGGTACTTGAACAAATCATTGCTGAGAACTTCACCAACATGAGGAAGGAAACGGACATGGAAATCCAAGAGGCACAGAAAACTCCCCTCAGACGGGACTTGAATAGACCTTCTGCACGACACATCATAGTGAAACTGGCAAAATATAAAGATAAAGAGAGAATCCTGAAAGCAGCTAGAGAAAAACGGGCCTTAACATACAAAGGTAGACACATAAGGGTTGTAGCAGACTTATCTACAGAAACTTGGCAAGCCAGAAAGGAATGGCAGGGTATCTTCAATGTGATGAGCAGGAAGGATATGCAACCAAGAAAACTGTATCCGGCTAGCCTGTCATTCAGAATAGAAGGAGAGATCAAGGTTTTCCGCAACAAACAAAAACTGAAGGAATTCATCACAAATAAGCCAGCATTACAAGAGATCCTAAGGGGCACTCTATGAGGGAAAGGTTGCAAAGAACACAAACTACCAGAGACAGCCTTACAAGCATGAAACCTACAGATAACAGAGTGACTCTAAACCCATATTTTTCACTATTAACACTGTAAATGGACTAAATGCTCCAATCAAAAGACACAGGGTAACAGGATGGATTAAAAAACAAGATGCATCTATTTGCTGTCTTCAAGAGACTCATCTTAGACCTGAGGACACCTTCAGATTGAAACTGAGGGGATGGAGAACTATCTACCATGCTACTGGAAGTCAGAAGAAAGCTGGAGTAGCCACACTTACATCTGACAAACTAGACTTTAAAATGAACGATGTAATAAGAGATGAAGAAGGACATTTATAATAATCACAGGGATCATCCAGCAGGAAGAGCTAACAATTGTAAATATCTATGCACTGAATTCGGGGGCACCCAAATTTGTAAACAACTAATTACAAACATAAGCAACCTTATCGATAAAAATGTCCTAATACTGGGAGACCATAACACTCCACTCTCAGCATTGGACAGGTCCACAAAACAGAAAATCACCACAGAAACAATGGCCCTGAATGACACATTAGAACAGATGGGCCTAACAGACATCTTCAGGGTCCTTCATCCAGAAGCAAAGGAATTTACATTCTTCTCAACTGCACAAGGTACATTTTCCAAGAGAGACCACATTCTGGGGCACAGGGAAGCTCTGAATAAATATAAAAGAATTGAGATCATACCGTGCACACCGTCAGACCACAATGCTTTGAAACTTGAAATCAACCACAGGAAAAATCCTGGAAAATATCCAAAAACATGGAGGCTAAGGAACAACCTACTAAAACACAAGTGGGTCAACCAAGCAATCAGAGAAGAAATTAAAAAATACATGGAAATAATGAAAATGAAAATACAACAATCCAAAACTCTGGGATGCGGCAAAGGCAGTCCTCAGAGGGAAATATATTGCAATCCAGGCCCACCTCAAGAAACAAGAAAAATCAATAACACAAATTCTAACAGCACGTCTAAAAGAACTAGAAGCAGAACAACTAAAACAACCCAAATGTTGGGAGCCGTTTTGGGCTCACAGGTTGAGATCCCTTCCTGCGTGGGAAAGGTTGAAGCAAAGTTCCCACCAGCCAAACTAGCGCCTAGTTTTACCTGCTTCTAAATAACCTTTCAGGCCTGGATTTCTTGAACTGCTCTCGTTGGCCTAAGGGATATAATGCTCTTGGTTTAATAGCACATGGAAAAGGGAACCTGGAGTGCAATGTCTTGATGGATAAAATCTAAATGAGAGTAAACTGGCCAGAAGTAACCTCAAAGTTGCCTCTTGGAGATAGGTTACACAAATTGATCATATAGAATAGCAGTTATGAGTTGGCTAGAAATTAGTAGGCGTTAGGCCCCAAGACTCCTTGAACCAAACTAGATTTTCCCTGCAGGTATCACATTGTGTTAATCACCCCCTCAGCGCCACCATAAGACCTCAAGGCACATCTCTGTAAAGCTTCTCTCAGTATTAACAGACTGATGGGAAAGATTGTAAAGAGACTTGGGACCTTCCCTGAAGGTTAGCCTAGCCCAAAAGTTATAAAGAAGCACTGCTAATAGATAAGGTACAAACTAAAATAGCTACACATATCTTCATTGATCAGCAGCAAATATTGAGCACCTCCCTGAGGTTAAAATTTCACAAATCCTTTTGTAATTCTCATCCCCATGCTCCCTTATAACAAAAAGGCAATAACAAAATACTCTTACAAAAGCTACCATAAACCTATAGATAACTACATAGGTTTTGTGACAACAATGTATGTTGTAAAGAATGCCTTATTACTGATGTAATATCACTCGCTACCTTTAAAAATAAAGACAATGAGACCAGCAAAGCAGAGATGCCAGAATTGCCAGGGCTGCCTGCTTAGTCATCAGACTCCATCTCTCTCATGGCTCTCTCACTTCATTTCGCCTGACCGTCCACCCTTCGTGGACCCCTAGATTCGCCGGAACAAAGACCCCGGCACCCAAACCCGGTAGAAAGAGACAAATAACAAAGATCAGGGCACAAATTAATCATATGGAAACAGAAAAAATAGTGGAACAGATCAATGAAGCCAAGAACTGGTTCTTTGAAAAAATAAACAAAATAGACAAACCTCTAGCCAGGCTTCTCAAAAAGAAAAGAGAAAGAACTCAAATAGATAAAATCATGAATGAAAAGGGAGTAATTACAATCAATCCCTCAGAAATAACAAGTAATCATCAGAGAATACTATGAAGAATTATATGCCACCAAACTCGGCAACCTGGAAGAAATGGACAAATTCCTAAATAGCCACATGCTACCAAAACTCAAACGGGAAGAAATAGAAAACTTGAACAGACCCTAGTGACTAGTGAAGAAATTGAATCAGTTATCAAAAACCTCCCAGCAAATAAAAGCCCTGGACCAGATGGCTTCCCTGCGGAATTTTACCAGACATTTAAAACAGAGTTAATTCCTATCCTCCTCCAGCTGTTCCAAAAAATTGAAACGGAAGGAAAACTCCCAGACTCATTCTATGAAGCCAGCATCACTTTGATTCCTAACCCAGATAAAGACCAAGCAAAGAAAGAGAATTACAGGCCAATATCCCTGATGAATATGGATGCAAAAATTCTCAACAAGATACTAGCAAATCGAATCCAACAGCATATAAAAAGAATTATTTACCACGATCAAGTCGGATTCATCCCTGGGTTGTAGGGCTGGTTCAATATTCGCAAATCAATCAACGTGATACATCACATTAACAAAAGAAAAGAAAAGAACCATATGATCCTGTCAATAGATGCAGAAAAAACATTTGACAAAATACAGCACCCTTTCCTAATAAAAGCCCTCGAGAAAGTCGGGATAGAAGGAACATACTTTAACATCGTAAAAAGCCATATATGAAAAGTCCACATGATCCTCAATGGGGAAAATCTGAGAGCCTTCCCCTTAAGATCAGGAACACTAGAGGGGTGTCCACTCTCGCCACTGCTATTTAACATAGTGTTAGAAGTCCTAGCATCAGCAATCAGACAACAAAGCAAAATAAAAGGCATCAAGACTGGCAAGAAGGAAGTCAAACCTTCACTTTTTGCAGATGACATGATACTTTACATGGAAAACCCGAAAGAATCCACCAAAAGCCTACTAGAACTGATCCATGAATTCAGCAAAGTTGCAGGGTACAAAATCAATGTACAGAAATTGGTGGCATTTCTATACACCAATAATGAAGCAGCAGAAAGAGAAATAAAAGAGCTAATCCCATTCACAATTGCACCAAAAACCATCAAATACCTAGGAATAAACCTAACCAAAGATGTAAAAGACCTCTACACTGAAATCTATAAAAAACTTATGAAGGAAATTGAGGAAAACAAGGAAATGGAAAAACATCCCATGCTCATGGATCGGAAGAATAAATATCGTTAAAATGGCAATACTACCCAAAGCAATCTACACATTAAATGCAATCCCAATCAAAATTGCAACAGCATTCTTCTCAAAACTAGAGCAAACAATCCTAAAATTTGTATGGAACCACAAAAGACCTCGAATAGCCAAAGTAATGCTGAAGAATAAAACCAAGGAGGGAGGCATCACAATCCCAGACTTTAACCTCTACTACAAAGCGGTAGTCATCAAGACTGTATGGTATTGGCACAAAAACAGACACATCGACCAATGGAATAGAATAGAAAACTCAGAAATGGACCCGCAAGTATATGGCCAACTAATCTTTGACAAAGCGGGAAAATGCATCCAATGGAAAAAAGACAGCCTCTTTAACAAATGGTGCTGGGAGAACTGGACAGCAGCATGCAAAAGAATGAAACTAGACCACTTCCTTACACCACTCACCAAAATAAACTCTAAATGGATAAAGGATCTGAATGTGAGACAGGAAACCGTCAAAATCCTAGAGGAGAAAGCAAGAAAAAGCCTCTTTCACCTAAGACGCACCAATTTCTTACTCGACCGTCTCCAAAAGCAAGGGAATAAAAGCAAAAATGAACTACTGGGACCTCATCAAGATAAAAAGCTTCTGCACGGCAAAAGAAACAACCAACAAAACGAATAGGCAACCAACGGAATGGGAAAAGATAATCGCAAATGACATATTGGATAAAAGACTAGTATCTAGGATCTATAAAAAACTTACCAAACTCCACACCTGAAAAACAAATAACCCGGTGAGGAAATGGGCGGAAGATATGAATAGACACTTCTCCAAAGAAGACATCTAAATGGCAAACAGACACATGAAACGATGCTCAAAGTCACTCATCATCAGGGAAATACAAATCAAAACCACACTGAGATACCATCTCACACCAGTCAGAGTGGTTAAAATGAACAAATCGGGAAACTATAGATGCTGGCGAGGATGTGGAGAAGCAGGCACCCTCTTGCACTGTTGGTGGGAATGCAAACTGGTGCAGCCGCTCTGGAGAACTGTGTGGAGGTTCCTCAAAAAAATCAAAATAGAACTACCCTATGACCCAGTAATAGCACTGTTAGGCATCTACCCAAGAGATACAGGACTGCTGATACATAGGGGCACATGTACCCTGATGTTCATAGCAGCACTTTTGACAATAGCCAAATCATGGAGAGAGACTAAGTGTCCATCAACTGATAAGTGGATAAAGAAGATGTGTACATATATACAATGGAATACTATGCAGCAATGAGAAAGAATGAAATCTGGCCATGTGTGGCAACATGGATGGAACTGGAGGGTATTATGCTGAGTGAAATAAGTCAGGCAGAGAAAGACAGATGCCATATGTTTCCACGCATAGGTAGGCTTTGGGAGACCTAAGAGAAAACCAGGGGGGAGGGGAAGAGGGGAAAGAAAAAAAAAAAAGGCCACAGAGAGGGAGGAAGACATAACATAAGAGACTCTCAAAGACTAAGAACAAACTGAAGGGAGAGGAGGGTGTGGGAGGGGGGAGAGTGGGTGATGGGCACAGAGGGGGGCACTTGTTGGGATGAGCACTGGGTGTTGTATGGAAGTCAATTTGACAATAAATTATTAGAAAATTAAAAAAAACTAGAAATCAGTAACTCTCATGAAAATAAATGAAAACATTCTCAACAGAAAATTAATAAATCAAATCCAAAAATGTATAAAAAGAATTTCATACTAAAACCTTACATAATTTATTCTAGGTATGCAAGACTAGTTCAATATTTGAAAATTAATTAATATAATCAATCATAATACCAGTCTAAAGAAGAAAGATTATATCAATAGATTCAAGAAAATCATTTGAAAAAATCCAACGTTCATTCCTGAGAATCTAGGAACTATCAGTAAACTAGCAATAGAGGGGAGCTTCTTCAATTTGATAAATATGTACAAAATCCTTTAGCAACATCATACTTAATAATGAGTAACTAGATGCTTTTCCTCTATGATCAGGAACAAGAGAATGATGTCCCCTCTCACCACTCTTATGCAACAATGTATTGGAAGACCTAGCTAATGCTATATGATAATTAAAAAGAAGTAATATTTATACAGATTGAGAAGAAAGACATAAAACTATCTATATTCACAGAAGACATCATTGTCTTATGTAGAAAATTCTGAAAAATTGACAAAAACAACCTCCTAAAACTGAAAAGCAATTATAATAAGGATTCAGGATACAGAACAATTGATACCAGTTGCTTTTCTATATACCACAAATAAACAGAATTTGAAATTTAAAGCATAATACTACCTGTAATAGCACTAAAAACAGTGAGATACAAAGATGTAATTCTAACAACATATGTACACAATCTATAAGCAGAAACTTCAAAAATCTAACAAAAATCAAATGGAAGGATAGTCTATGTCAATGGATTTGAAAACTTGATTTTGTTAATATATGCATTATTCTCAACTAGATCATAGATTATTGAAAGCAAACTTAATCAAAATCCCCAAAAGGTTTTTGTAAATATGACAAAATAATTCTAAAGTTTATATGGAAAGAGAAAAGACCCACAAAAGCCAACACAATACAGAAGTGGAAGGAGGTGAGAGAGAGAGGAGAAAGAAGAGGCAGGGCATTGGGGAAGGGGAAAGAAGTGGGGAAGGAATGGGAAGAAAAACATTGACAATAATAAAGTTGGAGAATTCATGCTACTAATTCCAAGACTTATTTCAAAGTGATTAAAATCTAATCATAGCACTGTACTGGCAAAATAACAGAAACACAGATCAATGGAATAGACTCTTTAGTCTAGAAATAGACACATACCAATGAAGTCAACTGATTTTTGACAAAAACCAAAAGCAACTCATTGAAGAAACTATAGTCTTTTCAACAAATGGTACTTAAACAATTTGACATCCATATGGACATAAAATGAATCTCGACACAGACTTAACATCTTTCACAAAGATCAAAAGGGATCATAAACTTTAACGTAAAATGCAAAAACACAAAACTTCTAGAAGCAAACACAGGAAAAAATCTACATGACATGAATTTGGCAGTGAATTTTAAGATATAACACCAAAGCACAATCCATGAAATAAAAAATGTTAAACTGGACTTCATTAAAATTATAAACTCTTGCTCCAGAAAAGGGACTGTTAGGAGAATTAAAAGACATACCACAGATTTAGCAAAATATATATAAAATACATATCCGATTAGGGACTTATATCCAAAGTATATAAAGAATACTTAAAACTCAATGACAAGAACACCACCAAATAAAGTTTAAAATGGGCAAAAGATCTGAACAGATGCCTCCCCAAAGAAGATAAACATATGGAATAAGCAGATGAAAAAATGCTCAACATCATATGTCATTAGAGAAATACAAATACTACAACAAGATGACTCTACACACCTACTAGAATGGCTAATTCTAATTCAAGTGTTTGTAGGTATTTTTTAATATAATTTATTGTCAAATTAGTTTCCATACAACCCCCAGTGCTCATCCCAACAAGTCCCCTCCTCAATGCCTGTCACCCACTCTCCCCTCTCCCATATCCCTCATCAACGCTCAGTTTGTTCTTAGTACTTAAGAGTCTCTTATGTTTTGTCTCCCTCCCTCTCTGTAGCTTTTTTTTTTCTTTCCCCTCTTTACCTCCCCCTTGGTTTTCTGCTAAGTCTCTCAAAATCCACCTATGTGTGAAAACATATGGTATCTGTCTTTCTCTGACTATCTTATTCCACTTAGCATAATACCCTCCAGTATCCACATTGTACAAATGGCCAGATTTCATTCCTTCTCATTGCCAAGTAGTATTCCACTGTATTTCCTTGCTGTGTTAGCTGAGCAGACCTAGAAGCAACCATGGTCCAATAGCAATGAGCGCACTTTGTATCTATATTTTGATTTCTAATATAATAAAATGAAAATGGAGAAATGGCTGATTCTAGGACTGGGGCATAATGTATATGAGCTTGGAGTAACAAGTAAAGAAGTGTTTAAAATTCCTTAAAGCCTATAATGTTGTAGTATGGAACACAGACGCCAGTGAACGAGTTCATGACAACCAAAGTTAGAACAGTAAGAGCAACAAAATAATAAATTAGAATTATATTATAACCCAAGGTGTGAAATAAGACTTTATGAGTGCATATTGTTACAAATAAATGACTGATTGAATCAATGAATAAATACATAAATAAACAAATGGGGAAGAGATAAATCTCCTTTGCAAATAAATTTCTAATAATTTCTAAAGATACTCTGCCCTTAAGGAGGTAGAGCATAAATCCCCATTCTTTACATGTGGGCTTTGCATAATGACTCCCTCCGAAGAGAACAATATGGAAAAGTGGAAGAAAGAGTAACTTTAGAGTGGAATAACCTGACAAACACCACCTCAGCCAAGTGCCCAAAGTCAGTATCAACAGCGTTAAATCACATTGATAGCAACGTATGCTTGAAATGATGGAAGAGCACTTTACTTCTGTGATCATCTTCCCCAAAACTTATTCCCACAGTCTAATCATGAGAAAAACAAGTTCCAATGGAAGAGCATCCTACAAGATGTTTGACCAGGGAGCCCTCCAAATTGTGAAAGCTATTAAAGACAACAAATCTGAGAAACTGTCGAAGCCAAATGCCTAGGAAGATATGACAACTAAATGTAACATGGTATCCTGGATTGGATCCTGGAACAGAAAAAGAAAAGTTAAAAACTAAGGAAACCCAAATAAATTATGGATTTTAACAATAAAGTCTGTTCTATCTTTCATTTATTCTGTAAATTTAAAACTGTTCTTAAAAACTAGTCTATTAAAAAAACAACCCAAATAGAGAATGGGCAAAAGGCACAAATAGACATTTCAATGAACAGTTTATATACAGATGGCTATTAAACACATGAAAAGATATCCAGCATAATGAGCCAGGAGGAAATTGTAAATTAAAACCACAGTGACAGGAACAGAATAGTGAACCTTGAAATAAACTCCCATAGATAAAGTCAAATTATCTTTGACAAGGCTCAAAGGAAATACAATGGTGCAAAGACTCTCTTTAACAAATTGTATTAGAACTGGACATCCACGTTAAAAAAAAAATCAACCTAGACAAAGACCTTATGCCTCCCACAAAAATTAACTCAAAATGGATCACAGACCTATACATAAAACATAAAACTATAGAACTCCTAGAAGATAACATAGGACTAATCTAGGTGACCTTGGATATGTTGACACCTTTTTAAATGCAACACCAAAGGCATAATCTATCAAAGAAATAACTGATAACCTGGACTTAATTAAAATAAAAAACTTCTGCTTTGTGAAAGACAATATCAAGAGAATGAGAAGATAAGACACAGACTAGGAGAAAATATTTGCTGAAGACACCTTTGGCAAAGGATGGTTATCCAAAATCAAAAAGAACTCATTTTTTTATGTTTATTTATTTTTGAGAGAGAGAGAGAGAGAGACAGACAGACAGACAGACAGACCATGAACAGGGGAGGACAGAGAGAGAGAAAGACACAGAATCTGAAGCAGGCTCCAGGTTCTGAGCTATCCGCACGGAGCCTGACACGGGGCTCGAAATCACAAACCATGAGATCATGACCTGAGCTGAAGTTTGACACTTAACCAACTGAGCCACCCAGGTGCTCTAAAGTCAAAAAGAACTCTTCAAACTCAGTAAGAACAATAAAGAACAAGCAATCCAGTAAAAAAAAAAAAAAAAAAAAATGGGCCAGAGATTTTAACAGACATCTTACAAACGAAGATATACAGATGGCAAATAAGCATATAAAAAGATGTTCCACATCATATCTCTTTAGGGAAACACAAATTAAAACAATAGAGCGATACCACTACACACTTATTGTTATGACCAAATCTGGAACACAAACAACACCAAATGTGGGCGAGGATGTGGATCAATGGGAACTTTCTTTCACTGATGGTGGGAATGTAAAATGGTACAGACACTTTGGAAAATAGGGCAATTTGGCAGTTTCTCAAAAAATTAAACATATTCTTATCAAAGGATCCAGTAACTTCACTCCTTGGTATCTACCCAAAAGAGTTGAAAACACATGTCCACACCTACATGTGGATGTTTATATTTATAGCAGCTTTATTCATAATTGTGAAAACTTGGAAGCAACCAAGATGTCAGTCAGTAGGTAAATAGATAAACTCTGCTACATTCAGATAATGGACTATTATTTAGCAATAAAAAGAAATGAGCCATCAAGCCATGAAAACATATTACTAAATGAAAGAAGCCAAACTGCAAAGGCTACGTATGTATTGTGTGATTCTAACTATATGACGTTCTGGAAAAGGCAAAACTATGAAGACAGTAATAAGACAGTAGTTAATACGGTGAAATAGGGGCAGAGATGAACAGGCAGAGTAGAGTGGATTTTTAGGGCAGTGACTACTGTGTATGGTATTATAATGATGGATATATGTCATTATACACTTGTCCAAATCAATGTCAATCTTGTTTCTGAATCTTTACTATAGATGTGAAAGATGTTACTACCATTGGGTGAAACTGGGTAAGGAGCACATGGGATTCCTCTGTGTTGTATATTATAACTGGATGTGAATATACAATTATCAATTTTTTATGCCCCTTGGCCTAAGAAGGGGCAGCCCAGGCAGGGATGAATTCTGCAAAATTTTAATAAAAATAATAAAATTAGAATGTCTAATTCTGACCAAGGTAAAGTAGCCTCTTTTCTTCCAGGTCCTCTTCCTTACAACCAAAATCCTCTAATAAAAAACACATAGTTGGAAGCTGGGAAGATGCACAGTAGGACCCTAAGCACATCTTGATCAACAGGTACAACTAGATAACACTCGTGTCAGTATAAACAGCTCAGAAAATGAGCTGAAGACTGCCAGAACAAACTCCACAACTAAAGGTAGAAAAGAGGCCACATCGAAGAGAATAGGAATGGTGAAGTCACAGATTTGGAGTGAAATGGACCATGGCCTCTTATGGTAGAGAGGGAGCCAGTGGCATGAAGAATGGTGCAAAACAGATTGTTACACTGGGGAGTCCACACAGGGAAGAGGAATCCCATAACATTTGGCTTTGAAAGTGAGAGGGGACAAATCTCATGAGTTCTTACAACCAGTGAGACTTAAAGCCTGGAAATTTTTTTTTTAATTTTTTTTTTTAATGTTTATTTATTTTTGAGAGACATAGAGGCACAGCATGAACAGGGGAAGGGCAGAGAGAGAGAGAGACACAGAATCGGAAGCAGGCTCCAGGCTCTGAGCCGTCAGCACAGAGCCCGACGCGGGGCTCGAACTCACAGACTGCGAGATCATGACCTGAGTCGAAGTCAGGCCGCCCAACCGACTGAGCCACCCAGGCGCCCCAAGCCTGGAAATTTTTTAATCGGCAGGCTCCACTCTGCAAGTGCCCAGAAGGCATCAGAAAATGAATTCCCTACCCTTAAAGAGATAGCCCAACAAACATCTAGTGGAAATCTAGTGTGGAAGCAGCAGTTTGAAAAATGCCAATGGCAGCCAAGAGGGAGAGTTATTTACTCATCTCAGAAAATGGCTTGGAGAGGCAGGGATCATAGGAGACCCCTCCAGTAACAAAGCAGCTGGCAGGCAACACTTCCTTCCCCAGCCCCCCAGCAAAAACACACGGCCTCTTGCAAGAACCAGCATGGTGCCAACACTAGATATCTAACCTGCTTACACTAAGCTCCACCCACCTACGCTTTAGCTGATCTGCCTTTCCCACTTTCCTTAGTTCCAGTGCTGCAAGACTCCTCCCCTAGAAGAACTGCAAAAACCCCACCAAATCCTTATCTCCTGACCTGCGCATTTTGTGGAACCTTAGCTCTAGTGGCAGCAGCAGGCCTCATAAGACCAGTAAACACTTTTTTAAAATGTGCCCCATCTAGCTGGGGACCAAACACTGCCCACAACAGGCAGAGTACCTCCATAGATGACTGGTATGAAGGATAAAAGCCAGGACTTAAAAGCAAGGCACACACAACGTGCATAACAGATATCCCTGAAGGTCCTAGGGAACATGGAACACCACACTACAAGGCACTATAGGATCTGTTCTTCATCAAGCCAATACTTTCAAGAACAGGAGATATAGCTGACTTTCCTAATACACAGAAACAGACACAGAGAGTTAGACAAAATGAGGAGACAGAAGAATATGTCCCAAATGAAAGAACTAAACAAAATAACAGAAAGAGACCTAAGCAAAATGGATATAGGTAATATGCCAGAGAGAGAATTTAAAGTAATGATCATAAAGGTACTCACTGGACTTGAGAAAAGAGTGGTGGACATCAGTTAGATCCTTAACAAAGAGATAAAAAAGAACCAATCAGAGATAAAAGAACACAATAAATGAAATTAAAAATACACACGATGGAATAAATAGCAGGCTGGAGGAAGCAAAGGAATGAATTAATAACCTGAAGGGACAGAGTAATGAAAAGTAATAAAGCTGAACCAGGGAGATGAAAAAGAATTATGTAAAATGAGAATAGACATAGGGAACTCAACTCCAACAAGTATGTAACAATCACATTTTAGGGATCCCAGAAGAAGGACAGAGAGAAAGAGGGATAGAAAAATAATTAGAAGCAATAATAGCTAAGAATTTCCCTAATCTGGAGAAGGAAACATAAATCCATATCCAAAAGGCACAGAGATTCCCCCAACAAAATTAATCCAAGGAGATAGGTTTTTAAACGGCAAAAAGTAGTGTTAATGAAAGCAGCAAGAGAAAAAGAGAGTTATATATTAGGGAAATCCCACAAGGCTATAAGTAGATTTTTCAGCAGAAACTCTGCAGGCCAGAAGAGAAGGGCATGATATATTCAAAGTGCTAAAAGGAAAAAATCTGCAGCCAAGAATCCTCTATCCAGAAAGGCTATCGTTCCGAATAGAAAGAGAGGTAAAGAGTGTCTCAAACAAACAAAATCTAAAGAATCCTGACTACTAAACTAGCCCTACAAAAATATTAAAGGGAACCCTTTGAATAGAAAGGAAATAACATCAGTGAGAGTATAGAAAGGTGGAAGCACAAAATTGGTCAAAATAAGTATATCTGTAAAAATCAGTCAAAGAACTCAAGAAATGAAAGGATGTAAAATATGATACCATATACCTAAATACATGGGTAGGAGAGAAGTAAAGAATGGATTCAAACTTAAGTGACCATCAACTTAACAAAGGATGCTATATCAAGAAAATGTTATATACAAACCTAATAGTAACCACAAATCAAAACCACAAATAGATATGCAAAGAATAAAGAGAAAGGAATACAAGTATGTCACTAAAGCAAGACAACAATCCATGAAAGAGATCAAGAGAAGAAAGGATCAGAGGAAAACTACAAAAACAATGAGAAAACCAGCAACAAAAATGACAATAAGTACTTATCTCTCAATAATTACTTTGAATGAAAATGGACCAAGTGCTCCAATCAAAAGACGAAGTGTATTTAAAAAAAAAGGGTGACAGAGTGTATAAAAAAATAAGACCCATCTATTTGCTGCCTACAAGGTACTCATTTCAGACCTAAAGACACCTGCATATTGAAAGTGAAGGGATGGAGAAATATCTATCATGCAAATGGAGGTCAAAAGTAAGCTAGAGTAGCAATACTTATATCAGACAAAATTGACTTTAAAACAAAGACTGTAACAAGAGACAAGATGACATAATACAATCATAAAAGGGACAATCCAACAAGAAGATATACAATTGTAAATATTTGCAGGCCCAACAAGAGAGAATTCAAATACATAAAACAGTTAATACCAAATTAAAGGAACTAATCAATACTAATACAATAATAGTAGCGAACATTAACATCCCACTTACATCAATGGATATATCATTCAAACAGAAAATCAGCAAGGAAACAGTGCCCTTGAATGACACATTGGACCAAACAGATTTAACAGATATATTCAGAACATTCCATCCTAAAACAGCAGAAAACACATTCTTTTCAGGTGCACATGGAACATTTTCCAGAATGAATCACATATTAGTCCACAAAACAAGCCTCAACAAATTCAAGAAAACTGAAGTCATAACCTGCATCTTTTCTGACTATAATGCTATGCAACTAGAAGTCAACCACAAGAAAAAAATTGAAAAAAAAACAAAAAACAAAAAACAAAAACAACAAAAATACATAGAGGTTAAATAACCTGCTCCTAAACAATAAATGGGTCAACCACAAAATAAAAGAAGAAATAAAACAGTACATGGAAACAAATGAAAATGAAAGCACAACAATCTAAAACCTAATGCGGCAAAAATAGTTCTAAGGGGGAAATTGATAGCAATACAGACCTACCTCAAGAAGCAAGAAAAATCTCAATAATAACTCATCCTTACACCTAAAGGAGCTAGAAAAAGAACAACCAACAAAACCCCAAAACAGCAGCAAGAAGGATATAATTAAAATTAAAGCAGAAATAAATGATATAGAAACTTTAGAAAACCAATAGAACAGATCAGTGAAACCAAGAGCTGGTTCTTTGAAAAGAAACAAAATTCATAAACTTCTAGCCAAACTCAAAGAGAGAAAGGACTGAAATAAACAGAATAGGAATGAAAGAGGAGAAATAAAAACGACCACCACAGAAATACAAACTATTTTAAGAGAATATTATGAAAAATCAACACCAACAAATTGAACAACCTATAAGAAATGGTTAAAGTCCTAGAAACAAATAAACTCCCAAAGGTAAAGCTAGAAGAAATAGAAAATTTGAACAAATCGATTAGAAGCAAAGAGATGGAACCAGTAATCCAAAAACTCCCAACAAACAAAAGGATCAGATGGCTTCACAGGCCATTTCTAGCAAACATTCAAAGATGAGTTAATACCTATTCTTTTCAAACTATTCCAAAAAATAAAAAAGGAAAAACTTCCAAATTGGGGCTAACATTACCCTGATACCAAAGTCAGATAAAGATACCATAAAAAAAAGAGAACTACAGGCCAATAACTCTGATAAACATGGATGCAAAAATTCTTAATACTAGCAAACCCAACCGAACAGTACATTAAAAGAATCATTCACCACAATCAAGTGGATTTATTTCTGAGTTGAGGTGGTCCAATAATCAAAAATCAATCAATGCGATATACTGCATCAATACGAGAAAGGATAAAAGCTATATGATCATTTCGATAGATGAAGAAAAAGCATTTGACAAAGTACAACATTCATTCATGATAAAAATCCTCAACAAAGTAGGTCTAGAGGGAACATACCTCAACAAAATAAAGGCCTTATATGAAAAAACCACATCCAACATCATACTCAATAGGGAAAAACTGAGAGCTTTTCCTGTAAGATCAGGAACAAAACAAGGATATCCACTCGCATCCAAATTGTTAAGGAAGAAATATTTCAGATGACATGATATTATGTAATAGAAAAAGACAACTAGAACTGATAAATGAATTCAGTGAAGTTGTAGGATATAAAATCAATGTATAGAAATCTGTTCCATTTCTATACACTAATAATGAAGCAGCAGAAAGAGAAATTAAGAAAGCAATCCCGGGGTGCCTGGGTGGCTCAGTCGGTTGAGCGGCCGACTTCGGCTCAGGTCATGATCTCATAGTCTGAGTTCGAGCCCTGCTGATGGCTCAGAGCCTGGAGCCTGCTTCGGATTCTGTGTCTCCCCTCTCTGCCCTTCCCCTGCTCACACCCTGTCTCTATGTCTCTCAAAAATAAATAAACGTTAAAAAGAAAAGAAAACAATCCCATTTACAACTGCACCAAAAATAAAGAAATAAATAAAATATCAGGAATAAACTTAACCAAAGTGAAAGACCTGTACTTTGAAAACTATAAAACACTAATGAAAGAAATTGAAGATAACATAAATAGAAAGATACTCATGCTTGTGAATTAGAACAAATATTGATAAAATGTCTACATTACCCAAAGCAATTTACACATTTAATGTTATCTATATCAAAATACCAACAGTATTTTTCACAGAACTAGAACATATAGTAGTAAAATCTGTATTGAACCACAAAAGACCTGAAAAGGCCAAAGAAATCTTGAAAGAAAGCCAAAACTGGATGTATCACAATTCCAGATTTCAAGTTATATAACAAAGCTGTAGTAATCAAAACAGTGTGGTACTGGCACAAAAACAGACACACAGATCAATAGAACAGAATAGAAAGCACAGAAATAAATCCACAATTATATGGTCAAGAAATCTTCAAAAAGGAGCAAAGTATATACAATGGGGAAAATGTCTCTTCAACAAATGGTGTTGGGAAAACTGGACAGTTACATGCAAGAAAATAAAACTGGGCCACTTTCTTACACCACCCACAAAAATAAACTCAAATGGATTAAAGACCTAAATTTGAGACAGGAAATCATAAAAATCCTAGAAGAGAACACAGTCAATAATTTCTTTGACAATGGCCTAAGCAACATTTTTCTAGATATTCTCCTGAGGCAAGGGTAATAAAAGCAAAAATAAACTATTGGGACTTCATCAGAATAAAATGCTTCTACAGAATGAAGGAAACAATTAACATAACTAACAAGCAACCTATGGAATGGGAGAAGGTATTTACAAATGACATATCCAATAAAAGGTATCTAAAATATATAAAAACCTCATACAACTCAACATCCAAAAACAAATAATCCAGCTTAAAAATGGGCACAATTTATGAATAGACATTTCTCTAAGAAGACATACAGAAATGCCAACAGACACATGAAAAGATGCTCAACATCACTCATCATCAGGGAATTACAAATCAAAACTACAGTGAGATATCACCTCACACCTGTCAGAATGGCTAAAATGAACAACATGAGAAAGAACAGGTGTTGGTGAGGATGTGGAGAAAGAGGAACCCTTTTTGCACTGTCAGTGGAAATGCAAACTGATACAGCCTTTGTGGAAAAATGGTATGAAGATTCCTCAAAAAGTTAATATATAGAGCTACCCTAAGATTCAGCAATTGCATCACTAGGTTTTTACCCAAAGACACAAAAATACTAATTCATAATGGATACATGCACCCCCATGTTTTTGCCAGCATTATCTACAACAGCCTCATTATGGAAATAGCCCAAGTGTCCATCAACCAATGAATGGATATGGTGATACATGTACATACAATTGAATATTACTCAGTCATAAAAAAAAGAACGAAATTATGCCATTCACAATGACACGGATGGAGTTAGAGAGTATTATGCTAAGTGAAATAAGTCAAAGGAAGACAAATACCATGCGATTTCACTCATATGTGGAAATGAAAAAACAAACAAGGGGCACCTGAGTGGTACAGTCAGTTGAGTATCCAATTCTTGATTTTGGCTCAGGTCCTGATCTCACAGTTCATGGAACTGGGCCCCACATTGCACTCTGCTGACAACATGGAGCCTGCTTGGGGGATTCTCTCACCCTCTCTCTCTTCCCTTCCCCCACTCATGCACGCTCTCTCTTTCTCTTTCTCTCTCTCTGTCTCATAATAAACATTTTTTAAAAAGAAACAAAAAAATGCTCAAAGGGAAAAAAAAAGAGAAAGACAAGCTAAGAAATAATTTCTTACCATAGAGAACTGATGATTACCAGAAGGTAAATTGGAAGGGGGATGGATGAAATAGAAGATGGGTATTAAGGAGTTCACTTGCTGTGATGAACACCTGGTAATGTATGCAATTGTTGAATCACTATATTATACACATGAAACTAATATTACACTATATGTTAACTATGCTGACATTTTTAAAAAAATATTTATGGCTAAACTTAACAAAACTGTGGAAGACCTCCTCAGAGAAATTTATAAATATTATTTAGAGAAATCAAAGAAGACCTAAGGAAATGGAGGGATATAACATACGCCATGTTCATCAAATGAATGAATCAATGTTGTCATCCCCCATCTTTGTGGAATATGTTAGTTCTCCCCAAAAGAATCTACAAATTCAAAATATTTCTTTTTTTTTTATTTACTGTGTAACTGGAGGTTTGAACCTCTTAACCCCAGATACTTATTTGGCCCATCCCTCCCCCCTTCCCTGGCAACCACTAGTTTGTTCTCTGTATTTATGATTCTATTTCTGTTTTGTTTTGTCTTTTAGATTTCATATGTAAGTGATATCATATTGTATTTGTCTTTGTCTGGCTTATTTTTATTTAGTATAACACCCTCTAGTTCCATCCATGCTATCACATTCGTTCTCTTTATGGCTGAACAATATTCTATTATACACACACACACACACACACACACACCATACCTTTAACCATTAATTTATTGATGGACATTGAGGTTGCACTGGTAGGTTGGCTATTATTATAAATGTTACAGTGAATATTAGGGTCCATATATCTTTTCAGATCAGTATTTCAAATCAAATTATCAGAAAATGTGTTTGTGGAATTTGACAAGTTATTTCTAAAAATGTAAGTGGAAATACAAAAGTTAAATTTAAGCAAGTGAATTAAAGTAGAATGGTTAATCAAATTGAAGAATATTCACTAAGTTGAATACTACATAACAGTGAAAGTCATAAACTATAGCTACATGAAATGTGGATGAAATTTACAAATATAACATTGAGCAAAAGAAGCTAAATATAAACAAATATATATGTATGGTATCACTTTTATAATTTCCCAAACAACAGGCAAAACTAATCTATAGTGTTTGAAATCAGAATAGTATTATACCTGGGGTTAGTGATTGAAAGATAAAATGGAGTGAGGTGCGAGTTTCCATAGTTCTAGTAATTATATGTTTCTTGTTTTTTGTGTTTGTTACATGGGTCTAAAATTATTTAATGTGTGCACCTAACATTTACATAGTATTTTTTTAATGTGGCTTTTTAAAAAATTTATTCATTTTGAGAGAGAGAGAGAGCACATACTCACATGCACAAGTAGGGGAGAGGCAGAGAGAGAGAGAGAGAGAGAGAGAGAGAGAGATGGAGAATCCCAAACAGGCTCCATGCTGTCAGTGCAGAGCCTGACATGGGGCTCAATCCCACCAACCATGAGATCATGTCCTGAGCCAAAATCAAGAGTGGGATGCTAAATCCATGGAGCCATGCGGGCACCCCAATGTATGTGTGTTTTTTCAAAGATTTTATTTTTAAATAATCTCTACACCCAACAAGGGGCTCGAACCCACAACACTGAGATCAAGAGTCACATGCTCCAACAACTGAGCCAGTCAGGCACCCCTACACAGTTTCTTGATTTAGTAACATTTACAAACATACCAAAAAAAAAAATAAATTACATTAAATAACGAAGCTTTTTATGTACTGATAAGGAATAATCTTTAGAATAAATTATAAAAAGAGTGAAAAAAGTACAAAACTGTGTAACATGCTACAATTTGTTTAACAGAAATATGTATTTTCATATTTGCTTATATATACATAAAGAAGAAAATTATGTTACATGTATTTGTCTATATGTGTACACAATGAATCTCTGGAAAGATATAATAAATTAATAAGTAACATTGCTTGCCTCCACTGATGGGAACTAAATGTCCAAGGAAGAGGAGTGAAGATAGATCCTTTGCCGTACATACAACTTACATCTTTTGAATGGTAAATCAGCTAAATATGTTAATTATTCAAGAACATTTTTAAATACATAATTCAAATTACCTTTATAATGCAATACTATATTTTAAATTGGGGGTACAAACTTCCCCCAAAGCCAACTCTGATGGATCAAGTTTGCTAGAAATTTCATAAATTATAAGGTTCTTAAAATATTACTTCCCTGCATCTTAGCTAATATTCTTTACAAGTACTCTGATGATATTAATTAGCAGAACACCACAGATAGAAAAAATAAACTCTGATATAATAAGTACAAATAATTTAGTATCTTTATGTCATAGCCTACCTTCCTACTGGTTTTACCTGAAAACCATATAAAACAATTCTGTGCTTCCCCCAACATTATACAGTATATGATCAGTAATAGCAAGGACTATTAACATGCCTAATATATGAATGTCTTATTTTATTCATTTTCAGATCATGCATCACAGAAATCAAAACACTTGTTCTTTCATATTTAGCTTTAAAATCAGATTTTAAAGGAATCCAAGGACCATACCCCGAAGCAGCTGAAATATCTAAATCTATTTCTCAACAGTTACTGCCTTCAAAGATTATAAGACTAAAGGTTGAAGGTGCCCTAATAAAAAAAAAACCTAAAATTTATAGCATAAAATATATAAATTAAATATATATTTGGCACAAGCATAAGAATATGTAGAAATTAACATAGTTAAATGGCTAATTTAAGAAGAGTTAGAGTCCAAAAAGTGCTTGGCTAAATTCTCCTTTACAGATTTAAGGCTCCTATTTATCATAGGTTTAAAAGTATTTCCCCCCTCTACAGTAGAATGTGATAGTTAATGATTATTTCAAGTCAAGAAATTTATTTTCAAATTCAAGATAATGAATTTCTCTTTGTCAAACACATAGAGAGCTTTTGTCGGCATTACAATAAGCAATGCCTATACAATTTCTATGATTTAAACTTGTCCAAAATCTGTCAGTTTGCTCTTTTATGTTGCTAACAGTTAAATCTACATCAATTGAGATAATAAAAGTATAACTGGAAATCATCATCATCATTTCTTTCCCCCACCCAAAGGGCCACAGAAGGGGCCAAAACATTTCCTTCAACATTCCAACTGTAAGGGGGGAAACCTATTCTGTCCATCTACACAGAATTGTAGGGGCAGACCTACTCAAACCATTGAAAAAAACAAATAAACAAAATCTTACAAACAGTGAAAAAGATAACATCAGTATGTCAATATCTGAGTACATGATATTTTCAGTGGTAAAAAACAGGAATTGTCTAACAACTCTTGACTGATCTTTAAATTTTTCAATATCCTGAAACTTCCATTGTATTACTTACTTTAAAAAATAAGATAAAATAACCAAAATTAGATCTAATCTAAATAAAGAAATTCTACTTAGTTTTAGAATATAAAACTTCTCCTCTCAAAATATACTGGATATAATAAAAATTTCCATTGATGTTGAATCCTAAAATACCGTAGACATAATACTCATGAATACTACTCAGAATATTGAGGATTAATTATTTAAATAGTATAGTATGCATACAAGCAGAAAAAGAAAAAGCTTCAAGGTAAAAAAAAAAAAAAAATGTCTGCATAACTGCCATCTTTCTTTCTCACATAGCTACAAAAACAAATTCATTTCATTAAGCTCTGCGCATATAGTGATGTATGTATTAAAGTATTACTTTTCAACAATGTAAGTACTACCTTGAGTTCTCAGCAATGACTGCCTGCCTCCATTATTCACCTACCTCAATTTGAATAGTACTTGCTAATCTGTGTAAATTTACTTCTCAGAGGTTTCTTTTCCTTTCATTAACACCAAATTTTCCTGTGATGGCCCTTCTCATTCACTGCAAAGAGTTAGATTGTGTTCCAAATAAACAAATATCAGGTTATTTTATAGTTAAATTACAGAGACAGATAATGAAATACAAATTTTACTTTATCTCCAGGTGGATTATCAGTTGAGTAGATGTGAATTATATTCTAGGTCTAATTGAATCCGACATTAGAAACATTAAAATTTGGTAGTTTGGTAGAAACATTCTAATTTGGTAGAAGTCTAGTAACTTTTCCCATTTCCATTGATTTTTTCTGTTTTGGATTATTAATATTTCATTCTAAAATAGGGGAATCTAAATTCTGATCAAATTACCATCTTTGAAAACATTAAGCTTGTATGTGTAGTACAATGCTTAGTACCAATATTTTTGGAATCTAAAACTTTGTCCTGGTATTTTTTCCATGTAAAAATATTTAAGCAAAAATTGAAAATGTAGGACATAACTGCCATGATCAAAGGTATAAAAATACATTTAGTATCTACTTGACTTTCAAATTTTAGTTCTGAGTTTTCAGTCCCCTGGCCTAAGGAAAAGAACACATCATTGTTGTAGTGCCAGTTTATAATGAGGAGAACAAAAATGTTAGGTGTTCCCCCATTAGTAGATGACTGACTCTATGTAAGTTATGAATTTTCTATGAAATAAACCTCTATAAAAGCAAGGATAACATTAAATTATTTCTAGATATTAAGATTATGACAAAAATAGTCTTTCAAGGTAAACCTGAAACTTCTCAGGAAATACTTTTTTCATACATCAAGAAATTGTTTAACTCAGACGTTCTTACCGTTCTCGGTTAAATTTAAGAGAATGAAGAATAGCTGGCCTTTTTTGTCTAAGGTTCCACAAATGAAGCGTATCATCTGAACTTGCACTAACCAAGGCACCCTGAAACAAAAAGAAGACAAAGTGAAGTGAGTGATGTCTTTAAGAGTTTTTTGTTAGGCAAAAACAACAAACTAATTTACTAAATTTTACACTACTTTAAAAGTGATTTGTATCTATATAACCTAAAAATGTAAAGAAGAACAATTGTACATACTTCAATCAGGAAAGCTAAGAATGCTTAGTAGAAGCAAGTGAACTACTGCATATAGATGGGTTCGGATGACTAGTTCAAGGAATATGCATTTACCAATGGAGAGAAATTATTATTGTAGCATTATTATGAAATTAAAAATTTTTTGTAGGGGCACCTGGGTGGCTCAGTCAGATAAGTGTCCAACTCTTGATTTTGGCCAGGTCATGATCTTGCAGTCATGGGATTAAGCCCCACATCAGGCTCTGTGCTGACAGTAAAGAACCTAACTGGGATTCTCTCTCTCCTTCTCTCTCTGCCCCTCTCCTGTTTGTGTTCTCTCTCAAAGTAAATAAATAAACATTAAAAAAACTTAAATTTTTTTTGTATTTTCTTTGGGAAAAACTAAGTTTAATTTTCTTGTTTCTACTATTCACACACATACTATATTCCTTTCCAGAAAAGAAAATATCCAACCAAGTTTTAAATTGCAATCTGGTCATATAAAAATTCACCATTTGTAAAGATTTTCTGTACAGTTGTAAAGTATATATACTTTCTAAAAAGTATATGTGGTATAATTTATTTTTAACAATTAACTTGTTTCGAGAAGCTTCATTTGTGATAAAAGAAAATACCTTTAATAAAAGAAAACGTTTCTCCAATTAGAATTCAGTATAACTATAAAAATAATACCAAGTTTTTTTGCATTAGGTCCAAATACAAATAAATTATATTTTAAATACAATAGGATGTTTTCTACCTCTTAGTATGGCAGATACCATAAGGGCAGATAACTAGCTGCCATGCATGTATGATTTCATACATATATATGCTTGAACTATTTATATGAGTTAGGAACATCTTAAACTATGTCAGAACTTTTACCATTATGGGTTTCCCAGATGAAAATGCCAATGCTTGCCCTATGACACAGCCTAAAGGTACTCTAGAGTATTGAAGGTGTTCTACAAAAGAGATCTTGCAGAATCATCATACCCTGAGATACCTAAAATTCTTTTCATATTTTCCAAAGTACTCTGTTACAAGTAACCTTTCATAGTTTCTAATATCAGCCACAGATATCAATATGATTATCCCATTTAGATGATCAGATTAACTATAATGAAATTCCTAGAATTTATTTCTTCATTAGAATTAAAGGAGAGAATATAGAAATTGTTATAGAAGAACATTTAGATTCCTAAGACAAAAATGCTCACGTATGTTATCATGCTTCTGTTCATATTGTGTAACTGTGATTTTAGGCTCCAAGAATAGTTTTTAAAACATCAGTCATAATCCAAGAGTATATCCATTAAAATATGATTAAAATGTGTATAATTTGCACATTTGTATAGTAGCATATAAATACACATGATTAAAAGAAGTATACACTCATATATATTTTTTAACATGAACTCATAATTATGTTCCATGCAGTAAAATGTACTGTATACCTGCCTTGAGGATTTTTATGTTTATTTGCTTGTTTTATTTACAAACTGTCCCCAGATGTTTCTTATAAACAAACTGGAATGTTATTAGAATTGCTTGCAAGTGCCTGATAAGCTAATTTTTTTAGATACAGGATATTGATCTCCTTTCTAAGAACAATGGAAATTCACTTAGAACAGGGTGAGGATAGAACATGATATATGAAATTAATAAAAATTCTATAAATAGTTATGTGCTATACAAAAAATACAATATGCCAAAAGCAATGGAATTAAAATAAAGCAACATATGTTCAATATCAGTGTAATAGCCAAATAAATCTATGAAGTTATTAATTCTATGACAAAAATAGGAGGGAATTTATCATTTTGGAGGGACATGCATAGTACCACTGAGCATAACACCTTCAATAAAGATTATAAGACACATGAAAGTAAGAACAGCAGCAGGTGTCTACGGCTTATTTATAAAAGCAAAGTGAATCTATAAGAAGCACAAGTAATAAAAATTTGTGAAAAGATTAAAAATGAATAAAAACACCAGCCATGAGGTCGGGCTAGGAAGTTTGGAAAAAGGTAAAGAAGTTGAGTGTAAGATGGATCAGGGTAACTAGTTCTGGCTAGATGATGTAAACTGAAGGATGTTAAAGGCTTCTTTTACACAGCCATGCAGAAGGTAAAAGGCTGAGATCTCTCCACTAAGAGTTACAGAGTAACACTGAGACTTCAAAAAGGTTGGCATTCTAAATACTAATAGTAAGTATTACAATAAAATGTTTTTAAAATTTTTCCCTTTTCTTCCTTATCTCCTTCTTTCATTGTGGTATCCCACAGCAAGTATGACTACAAGGTAAAATATGCTAGGTTTGTCAATAAGGAGAATCTCACTGCCTTCTGAGAAAGATTTTCAGCCTACAGAAGTAAAAGGTGGACGTCTGCCAATATCACAAATTTTTCATGCCTTAAGTATCTCTGATGCAAGCTCTATGAACATTTTGCCCATGTTTATGATTATAGAATTCTTATAAAAATATATGCAAATATATGAAGATACTGAATAAAATCATCACTCATGTCATAAGAAAACAACCAGCTGTAATTCCGTTTTTTTTCCTCAAGGCACTGAGTTCAATCTGCTAAGTGCCTGAATTCAGTATAGCATGAATGCTTTATTTTATTTTATTTTGAGAGAGAGACAGCACATGCATGAGCGGGTGGGGAGGCAGAGGGAGAGGGAGAGAGACAATCCCAAGCAGGCTCCAAGCTCAGCACAGAGCTGGATGCGGGGCTCAGTCTCATGACCACCAGATCAGAACCTGAGAAGATATCAAGAGTTGGACACCTAATCAACTGAGCCACCCAGGCATCCCAGTTTGGCACAAATTCTTAAAGCATTTTTGCATTGACTGGCTCACTTAACCAAACACAGCTCTAGAAGATTCAAAGACCTGCTTAAAATATGAGTAAAAAAAGTCCAGAAGGCTTTAAGAAGCCTTCAACTAATGAAAGATCTGCAACCTTTCTGAGCTTTATAATTACATACTTTGGCTTTAGGAGGCTCTTCATCACCAAAGGTCTATAAAAATAGGGATAGAGTAGGGAGTCGATTGTCATAATACCTATGGATATATAAATACAAATGCATATATGTACTAATAAATAAGTATAAATATGTATATTTATTTACATATTTATTTATATGTAATAAAATAGCAAAACCCATAGGTAAATAACTGAAAAGATTATTTCATGAAAGATAAAGGCAAAACATGAAGTTAGTACTGGATTTAAAATTTAAGTTGGAAGGCAGAAAAAAATTTTGTGATCAAGGAAGCAGTTTTAGTAATTTTAAAAAATTTAAATAATGTGTAAATTACACTGCATAATAACAATAACAGATTCTTCTGGTATGAACTTTTTCCTTTCCTATGTAATAAATTGACAAATACTAAAATAGTCTTTTACAAATTTGCGTGTCATCCTTGAGCGAGGCCATGCTAATCTTCTCTGTATCATTCCAATTTTAGTATGTGTGCTACTAGAGAGAGCACAGAAATATTCTTTTAAGAAATGTGACCATGAATAATATTTCATACATATATATCTTTAAGCATTTAGAATATATAAAATATAACACTTAAATAAAAATAATACATTTTATATATCATAATATAAAAAAGAGCACATCAACTAATGCAGTGCATATATATATGTTACTGTGATCGTCAAGAAAATCCTTACCTCATTGATCAAGAACTGGAGCTGCAGGACAGCCGCACCACTTTCATGTTGGCAATAACAATCAACGCCAGGTCTCCCGAGTCTAATACAGTACACGTCAAGGATTCTAACATTTTACTTAGTGCTAATATTAATTAGTAAAGAAGAAATGAACTTACTTCGCATCTAATGTTTTGCTTTTTAGTTATCCTTATTTTTGTAAATAAAGAATCAAAAAATCTCAGTTGATGCAAATAACATTATTTGGACAACAAAATGGCCAAACAGGACATCTCTTGCACAAATGCTCTTCTTGACAACAATAATTGGGCATCCATGCACAGACAAAAGTGCCTTCCTGGGACCTTCCAGATCCAGATAGGAAGCTGCGAAACCTCAGTGCAGTCCAAGAATGAAGAAAGTTGTTTTGAGAAGGCAGGCTTACCCCAAGCAACTGATTTACTAATTGTAGTTTCAACTACAGAAATACAAATAGCTCTGTACCCCTCAGAACTCAGCTATAGGCCCATTCAACTTGGGATCAGTCACCAAAATGTGCCATATGCCAAGAGACCTGGAAGAGTCACTCCCACCCAAGCATAAGGTGGTAGTCATATAGACCTTATTTCAGTTGTGGACTGGAAGTAGTCTTTGAACCAGCTCTAGCTCCTCTTGGCTATAGTGCAGGAGCCATCAGAGGTAAGCCCACCAAATTCAAGCAGACCATAGATTCTGAAACAACCTTGTAACTAGGCTCCAGACCTTCTCAGTCAGTCTAGGAACAATCTTGCTGGCACAGTGACCCTATTGGAGACACTCTTGTCTGTGCCCCTAGAGATCCTGAAAGAGATCTATCTTCCTTACAGCAACAGTCTGCCAGTCAGCCAGCAGTCCTGACGGCCCAGGGTCCCTGTGGAAGACACTCTCATCGATGCATCCGAATATCTGGAAAGAGCCCCATACTCTACTCCAGGCCCCTTCCAGCCAAAGTCCACAAGTAGGCCTACTGGCAAGGGGTCCAGGCAGTCACTTCCATCTGTGCTCCCTAGCAGTCTGTGAATAGTCCTGCTGCCATTGGGACATGACAGGAGACACTGCCAGCCTCAATCCATGAGCAGTCCTACAGACACAAGGGCTTGGTAAGAGATAAAACTGTACTCCAAAAGATCGTGAAAGGGCCCTATACTCAACTTAAGTCCCTTTATCAATGGTCAGGGACCAATTCAGCCTATCCGGTGACCTGGAGGGACACATGCCCATCTCTGTCCACAGAGCCAGGTCTGAGAACCTTAATCTTCCTTGTGGATTGTGACACAGGCCTGAGGCTCAGTTCCAGCACCTGTTAGGTACAGTCCAGAGTCAATCCTGCCTACCGAGGGAGCCATCAAGTAACTAGGCAGCAGTACCCCCAGGGAACTGTTGGGAGCCACACCCACCATTTACCTGATAATAAGCCTGCTGTCTATTTACCTGAGCCACACCTGAAGCCTTGCCTAGAACCACCCTACTGACAAAGTCCTAGAGGCAATAGTATGCACCCAGGGGACCAGAAGTGATCCACGCTGGCCTAAGCCCTGGTAACAAGTCCAACCACAAGCTTTACCACAGATCCAGTAACAGCTTTGTAACTGGCTCCAACTCAGCACAACTGTGATTCTAGAGATAATACTATCAGTCCAGGGAACAGACCAGAGAAGGTCTTTACCTTCCATTGTGTAAATACTGAAAGAGGCATTTGCTTCTGCAAATGCACAGACACCAGTGCGAGGCAACATGGATCATAAAGAATTAAACATATATGACACCACCAAAGAACACTGATGGCACTCCAGTAATGAACCTGGAAAGAATGGAGATCTATGATTTGCCTACCAAAGAATACAAAATAATCATCTTTTTAAAAACTGAATGAAAATGCAAAAGAACACAGACAACTAAACAAAGTCAGAAAAACAATTCATTAACAAAATGCATTTAATAAATAGAAACTACAAAAAAAGAACCAAACAGAAATCCTAGAGCTCAAGAATACAATGCCAGAAATGAAAAATTCAAAACATAGCTTCAATAACAGGCCTGATCACACAAAAGAATTAGCAAACTCAAAGACAAATCATCTGAAATTAGCCAGTTAGAGGAACAAAAAAAGGGAAGAGTGAAGAAAGCCTAAGCAAATTGTGGGATGCCATCAAACAAATTGGTATTTGCATCATGAGAGTCCCAGAGAAGAGGAAGAGAAAGAAGCACACAGATTATTTAAGGAAAACAGCTGAAAACTTCTCAAATTGTGGGAAAGACATAGACATCCAGGTACAGGAAGTTCAAAGGAACCCATGGGGCACCTGGGTGGCTCAGTCAATTAAGCATCTGACTTCAGCTCAGGTCATGATCTCTGACCTTGAAGACCTTGAACGGTTGGTGAGTTCAAGCCCCATGTCAGGCACCATGCTAACAGCTCAGAGCCTGGAGATTGCTTCAAATTCTGTGTCTCCCACTCTCTCTGCCCTCCCCCACTCACAATCTGTCTCTCAAAAACAAATATTAAAAAAAATTTTTTAAAGGAACCCAAGCAAGATCAACCCAAAAATTACTCTGAGAAACATTATAATCAAAATGTTTAAAGTCAAAGACAAGAAAATAATTTTGAAAACAGCAAGAGAAAAGCAACTTGTCACATACAAAGGAACTCACATAAGTCTATCAGTGGATTTCTCTGCAGAAATCTTGCAGGCCAGGAGGTAGTGGGATGCTATATTCAAAGCAATGAAAAAAAATACTACACCCAGTCTTTCAGAAATGAAGAAATGATAAAGACATTCCCAAACAAACAATGGCTAAGGGAGTTCACTACCACTAAACTTGCTGTTACAAAAAACATGAAAAGGGATTCAAGCTGAAATGAAAGAACACTATGTAACAACATAAAAACCTAAAAGTATAAAACTTACCAATAAGAGTAAATAAATACATAGTTAAATTCAGAATACTCTAGTATTTTAATGGTGGCATAAAATCACTTTTATCTCTATTATGAAAACTAAAGACAATATTTAAAGAACTGTAGCTTCAACAATTTGTTAATGGATGCACAATACATAAAGATATAAAATGTGACAATACCATAAATTGTTGGGGGGGGCAAAATAAAAGTGTAGAGTTTTTGTATGTGATTGAAAGTGAGCTGTTATCAGCTTACAGTAGACTATTATATCTCTAAGATGTTTTACATAAGCCTTAGGGTAACCAAAAAAAAAATCTATAGTTGTTACATAAAAGATAAAATGAAAGGAACTAAAGTACATAAAAATATATACAAAAATAACACAAATTAAGAGAGAAAAAAAGAACAAAGGAATAAAGGAATTAAAAATTTGGAAAACAATTTTTAAACTGGCGACAGCAAGTACATACCTATCAATTATTTAAATGTAAATAAACTAATTCTCCAATTGAAAGACACAAAGTGCATAAATGGATAAAAAACAAGATCCAATGATATGAGATCTGCAAAAGACTCTCTTTAGCTTTACAGATATACATGGGTTGAAACTGAAGGGATGAAAAAAGACATTCCATGCAAATGGTAGCCCAAAATATACTGATGGCAGATAAAACAGACTTTTAGTCAAAATCAGTGGCAAGAGTCTTTATTACTATATTATTATACAGTAATAAAGGGGTCAATTCATCAAGAAGATATAACAATTATAAATATGTATGTACCATCACTGAAGAACCTAAATATTTGAAGTAAATATTGTCAGAACTGGAGGGAAAAATAAGATGGAACCCAATACTAGTAAGGGACTTAAATACCACTTTCAACATTAGAGAACTCATCTAGACAGAATTAACAAGGAAACAGTGGACCTAAATAACACTACAGCCCAAATGGACCTAAGAGAGAAATAAAGAACACTGCATTCAAAGAGAGCAGAATACACATTTTTTAAATTTTTTTAATGTTTTTATTTATTATTGAGAGACAGAGCACGGACATGGGAGGGGCAGAGAGAGAGAGGGAGACACAGAATTTGAAGCAGGCTCCAGGCTTTGAGCTATCAGCACAGAGCCCAACACGGGGCTTGAACTCACAAACTGTGAGATCCTGACCTGAGCCGAAGTCAAACGCTTAACCCACTAAGTCACCCAGGCGCCCCCAGAACACAATTTTTTTAAGTCCATATAAAATATCCTCCAGGAGATATCATATATTGGAACACAAAGCAAGAAGACTGAAACAATTTGTAGTATCTTTTCTGACCACAGAGGTATTACACTAAAAATCAGTAAGAGAAAGAAAGCTGAAAAATTCACTAACATGTAGAAACTAAATGATGCAATCTTGTGGGGTGCCTGGGTGGCCCATCAGTAAAGCATCTGATTCTTGATTTCAGCTCAGGTCATGATCTCATGATTTGTGAGTTCGAGCCCCACATTGGGCTCTGCACTGAGTACGGAGACTGCTTGGGATTTTCTCTTTCTCTCCCTCTCCTCTCTACCCCTTCCCTGCTCTCTCTCTGTCTCAAAATAAATAAATAAACTTAACTACACACACACACACACACACACACACACACACACACACACACACACACACACACAGGCCTGAACAACCAATGGAGAGAAGAAACCAAAAGGAAAACCATAAAGTATCTTGAGACAAACGGAAATGAAAATAAAACACACCAAAACTTATGGGATGTAGGAAAAGCAGTTCTACAAAGAAAGTTTATAGCAACAAATGCCTAAATTAAGAAAAAAGAAAGACCTCAAATAAACAACCATTTTACACCTGAAAGGAATTAGAAAAAGAACAAACTAAGCCCAAGTTAGCAGGAGAAAAAAGGAAATTATAAAAATCAGGGAGAAAATAACTAAAATAAAGACTAGAGAGTTTTTTAATTTTTTTATTGAAAAAAATCAATAAAACTAAAGGCCATGTTTCTTTCGGGAGGGATAAACAAAATATACCTTTAGCTAGATCAATCAAAAAAAAAAAAGAGGAAAATAAACTTATAAATGAAAGAGAAGACATTGCACATGATCCCACAGAAATACAAAGAATCATAAGAAGTTACTATGAACAACTATATACCAACAAATTGGATAACCTAAAAGAAATGGATAAATTCATAGAGAAATGAAACCTACCAAGATAAGTTATGAAGAAACAGAAAATCTAAACAGACTAACAATGGCTACAGAGATTGAAGCAATAATCAAAACCTCCCAACAAAAGTAAGCCCAGGACCAGATGGTTCCACAGAACATTTAAAGAATTAATGACAATCTTTCTCAGAGTCTTCTAAAAAAATTAAGAGGAGACAACACCCTCAAACTCAGTTTACAAGGTCAAACTTACTCTGGTACCAAACCCAGATAAGGACAGTACAGGAAATGAAAATTATAGGTCAATATCCCTGATGAACATAGATGCAAAATTTCTCTCCAAAATATTAGCAAACCAATTCAACTGCACACAAAATGAATCAGACACCAAGACTAAGTAGGATTAATCCTTGAGATGCAAGGATGGTCCAACATACATAAGTAAATAAATATAGTGCACACATTAACAAATTAAAGATAAAAATCATATAATTCTCTAGAAGATGAAGAAAAAACCACTTGACAAAATTAAACATACTTTTGTGAAAAAAGCTCCCCAATCAACCGGGTATAGAAAGAACATACTTAATATAAAAAAGCCTATATACCACAATCCCACAGCTAACATCATACTTAATGACAGAAGTTGGAAGCTTTTCCTCTAAAATCAAGAGGGGGCACCTTGGGTAGCTCAGTCAGTTAAGTGACTGACTCTTGATTTTGCCTCAGATCATTACAGCATGGTTTGTGAGTTTGACCCTCACATCTGGCTCTGTGATAACAGTGTGGAACGTTCCTGGGATTCTCTCTCTCTCCCTCTCTCTCGCTCTCCCCCCCTCTATCTCTCTCTCAAAATAAATAAATAAACTTTAAAAAATAAAAAATAAATAAAATCAAGAGAAAAACAGCGCCTACTTTCACCACACCCATTCAACATAGTACTAGAAGTCCTGGGAAGAGCAATAAGACAAGAAAAAGAAATAAAAGACATCTAAATCACAAAGGAAGAAGTAAAATTATCTGTTTTTGGATGACATAAAATTACCCATAGAAAACCCTAAAGATAATACCAAAAAAACTTAGGATAAATTAATTCAGTAAAGTTGCAGGATATAAAATCAGCATACAAAGATCAGTTTATTTCTATACATTAACAAAAGATGAGAAAGACTAATAAAGGAAACAAATCCACTTACAGTATAGCAAAACACACACACACACACACACACACACACACACAAACAACAACAACAATAAAATACTAAGGAATAAATTTAACCAAGGAGGTGAAAGATTTGTAAAATAAAAATTATAAGACAATGATGAAAGAAAGTTAACAAGATATAAATAGAAAGATACCCTGTGTTCACGAACTGGAGGAATTAACACTGTTAAAATGTCCATACTACCCAAAGCTATGCATAGATTTGTTGCAATTCCTATCAAAATTCCAGTTTTTAAAGAAATAGAAAAAAAATCCTAAAATTTGTATGGAACCACAAAGACACCAAGTAACCAAAGTACTCCTAAGAAACAAGACTAAAGCTGGAGGCATCACACTTCCTGATTTCAAACTGTATTAGAAAGCTATAGTAACCAAAACAGTATGATTCTAGCATAAAAGAGACACCTACCAATGAAACAGAGTTGAGAGCTCAGAAATAAATCCACACATATATAGTCAACTGATATTTGACAAGGGAGCCTAGAATACACAACAGGGAAAAGACAGTCTCTTCAATAAATGATATTGGATGTTTTCTCTGTACAGAAATGGATATTCACATGAAAAAAAAAATGAAACGAAATCCTATCTCACATCATTCAGAAAAATTAACATGAAATGTATTAAAGGCTTAAATGTAAGACCTAAACCACAAAAAAACAATACTACAAGAAAACGGAGGCAAAAATCTCCTTTACATTGATCTTGGCAATTCTGCGTATGACACCAAAAGCACAAGTAATAAAAGCAAATATAAACAAGTGGGACTATAACAAACTAAAAAGCTACTATATAGCAAAAGAAACAACAAAATGAAGAAGCAACATGTATAATGGGAGAAAATATTTCCAAACCATATATCAGATAAAAGGTTAATATCCAAAATGTATAAGTAATTCCTAAAAAGCAAAAGCAAAATTAAAAAAAAAATTGGACAGAAGACCTGAACAGACATTTTCACAAAGACATACAAATGGTCAATAGGTAAAAAGAAAATTTCTTAACATCAATATTCACTAGGGAAATGCAAATCTGTAACCATAATGAGTTATTACCTCATACCTGTTAGGATGGCTGTCATTAAAAAGAGATAAGAGAGGCTGGGAAGATGGTAGAGTAGGAGAACCCTAAGCTCACCTTCTTGTCCCATGAATATAACGAGATAACACTCTAGAGATAAACCCTTGTAACGAGATAATAATCCAGAAAACAAGATGGGCAGAACAAACTCAACAACTAAACGTAGAGAGGAGGCCACATCTAAGAGTGTAGGAAGAGCAGCAATGTGGTCGGGAGCTAAACAGACCATAGGCTGTCCACAGGAAGGAGAGAGCATCAGGCACTGAGAAGGGAGAGAAACAGACCATCACACTGGGAAGCCCACATGAGGAAGACAAATCTCCATAACATTCGGCTTTGAAAACTAGAGTGAGGGGCCAAATTTTGTGAATTCTGACAACCAGCATGACTTAAAACCTGGAATTTTAAAAATAAGCTGGTCCATTCTGGGAGATCCCAGAGGCTGTAGGAAGCTGAGTCTCTGCTTTTAAAGAGACAGCACTACAGAAAGCCCACAGAGATATAGCACAGAAGCAGCAGTTTGATAAACATCTGGGGCAGACTGGAGGAAGAGTTATTTACTAATCTCAGAGTATGTATGGAGGGACAGGTTCACTGAGGGACTTCTCCAGGAATAAAGGAGCTGGCAGGTGCCATTTCCTTCCCCCACCTGGCACAAACACATAGCCACCAATGGGAACCAGCATAGGCCCAACACTCACCACCTAATTTGCATATACCAACCCTAGATCCCCAGACTTCAGTGGATCCACCCTTTCACACTTTCCTCTATCACAGCACTATGGCTTCTCTCCCCACAGAAGACCAGGATAAACCTTGCCAACACCTTGTTTCCTGACCTGCATGCTTTGTGGGTCTTGGTCCCAGGGGCAATGGTGGGGCCCCCCTCCTGTAGAAGATCTCCATGCACCATGTCAAAATTGCAAGTCCCACTCATGCACTCTCTGCAGCTTCACATCAGCCTGCCCGGGTTCTAGCAACTGTTACAAGTCTTATTTTACAAACAGACGGGCTCACACCTTGTTAAAGCTGCATGCCCCACCCTGGCTGTCCCAGATGCAGCAGGTCCCCTCTCACCAGTGTGCAAAATTGCAGACACCGTGCACCCCAACCCCCTCCAATATACTCTTGGCTAGAGCCAATTCAAAATGGGCTATAAGCCTGGCATTGTGGAAACAACCCAAACAGGGCTTAGCACCACTCTAAAGTGACTCCTGCCATGGGTGAAGGGAAGATAACCACAGACCATCAGATGGTGGCCATAGCAGTGGGCTGGTGATAGACAGTTGGTCTGATTGCAGGCCCCACCCACCAATGAAAGCTTCTCAAGGGTAACAGAGGGAAAGGGCCCTATGGTTTGCTGCTACTGCATCTCTGGCAAACAAATAGTCTTACTAAACTCAAACTCAAGGCAGCCCCTGAATGGTCCTCTAACACTACAGGTATCAAACACTGAACAAAACAGGCAAAGAGAGCCACTGCAGATGACTGGAATGAAGGAAAAAGAAGCCAAGAAACAACAGCAGGCCACAAGCAATATGCAGAGGAGACAAACCTGAAGCACCAGGTTCTGGTGAACAGAGGACACTGCAATGCAGGGCACTACAGGACCTCTTCTTCTTTGGGCCATTAATTTAAAGAGAGGGAACATATCTGACCTTCCTAGCATAGAAAGTCAGACTAAATGAGTTAGACCAAAGAAAAGAAAGAGGAATATGCAAATGAATGCACAGGACAAAATCACAGAAAAGACTTTCGCAAAATTGATATAAGTAATATGCTGGAGAGAGAATTTAAAGTTTTAATCACAAAGATACTCACTGGACTTGAGAAAAGATGGGAAGACATCAGTGAGACAGTTAACAAAGAGATAAAAAAGAACCAATCGAAAAAAAAAGAAAATAAAAAATAAAAAATTTCATTTTGATGGAATAAATAGCAGGTAGAAGCAGAGGAATGAATTAATGACCTGGAAGACATTGCGATGCAAAGTAATAAAGCTGAGCAAGGGAGACAAAAAAGAATTATGTCAAATGAGAATACACTTAGGGAACTCAGTGACTCCATCAAGCATAATAATATTTACATTATAGGTATCCCAGAAGGACAGAGGGGAAAGGGGGCAGAAAAATTATTGGAAGAACTAATAGTTGAAAACTTCCCTAATCTGGGGAAGGAAACAGGAATCCAGATCCCAGAGGCACAGAAATCCCTGAACAAAATCAAACCAAGGAGGTCTACACTGAGACACATAGTAATTAAAACAGCAAAAAGTAGTGATAAAGAAAAAAATTTAAAGCATCAAGAGAAGATAATTACATAAAAAGGAAATCTCATAAGGTTACCAGCAGTTTTTCAGCAGAAATTCTGCAAGCCTGAAGGGAATGGTGTGATATATTCAAAGTGCTCAAAGAAAAAATCTATAACCAAAAACACTCTATCCAAAAAGGCTATTATTTGGAATACAAGGAGAGAAAATAAGTTTCTCAGACAAACAAAAGCTAAAGGAGTTCATGACCACTAAAGAAGACCTACAAGGAATGTTAAAGGGGACTCTATGAGTGGAAAGGAAAGGCCATAAGTAAGAGTAAGAAAAGTAGGAAACACAAAGGTAGTATAAAAAAAAGGTATATTGGCAAAAATCAGTTAAAGAACTCACAAAATAAAAGGATGTAAATTATGACACCATATGTAAAATGTGTGGAAGGGGAGTAAAGAATGGGTTCAAACTTAAGCACCCATCAACTTAATATAAACTACTATATGCAGAAGATGATATATGAAAATCTAATGGTAACCACAAATCAAAACCACTAATAGATATGCAAAAAGTAAAGACATAAGAATTCAAGTATATCATGAAAGAAAGCCAGCAAACCACAAAACAAGACAGCAAGGGGAAAAAAAGAACAGAGAAGAATTACAAAAACAAGCATAAAATAAGTAATAAAATATCAATGAATACATACCTACCAATTATTACTTTGAATGTAAATGGACTAAACATTCCAATCAGAACACAAAGAGTGATGGACTGAATTTAAAAAAAGACCAAATCTATATGCTGCCCACAAAAGACTCTTTTCAGACCTAAAGACACCTGCAGATTGAAAGTGAGGGGATGGAGAAAATTTATCATGCAAATTGGGTGTCAAAAGAAAGCAGCGTTTGCAATACTTGTATCAGACAAAATTGACTTTAAAAAAAAAGACTTTAACAAGAGAAAAGAACACACATAATCATAAAGGGGATAATCCACCAAGAGTTATAGCAATTGTAAATATTGTGCACTCAATATATAAGCACCCAAATACACAAAAGAGTTGATAAGAAACATAAAGGAACTAATCAACAGTAATACAATAATAGAAGACTTTAACATTCTACCTACACCAATGGATAGATCATCCAAACAGAAAATCAACAAGGAAACAGTAGCTTTGAATGACATATTGGACCAGATGGATTTAACAAATATATTGAGAACATTCCTTTGTAAAACAGCAGGAAAAAAACACATTCTTTTCAAGTGCGCATGGAACATTCTCCAGAACAGACCACACATTAGCCCACAAAACAAGCCTCAACAAATTCAAGAAGATCAAAGTCATACCATTCATTTTTTCTAACCACAACACTATGAAACTAGAAGTCAACCACAAGAAAAAAACCTGGAAAAACAAAAAATACATAAAGGTTAAATAACATGCTACTAAACAATGAATGAGCCAACAAGGAAATAAATGAAGAAATAAAAAAATACATGGAAACAAATGAAAATGAAATTATGACAATCCAAAACCTTTGAGAGGCAGCAAAAGTGGTTCTAAGAGGGAAATTTATAGCAATAGAGGCTACCCCAAGACAAGAAAAATCTCAAATAAACAATCTAAACTTATACCCAAAGGAGCTAGAAAATGAACAAAAATCAATACTCAAAACCAGCAGAAGGAAAGATTTAATAAAAAAATTAGAGCAGAAATAGATGATACGCAAATAAAAGAAATAATAGAACAGATCAATGAAACCAAAAGCTAGTTCTTTGAAAAGATAAACAATATAAACCTGTAGCCAAATTCACAAAAAAGAGAGAAAGAACTCAAACAAAATTAGAAAGAGAAATAAGAACCAACACCACAGAAATACAAACTATTGTAAGAGAATATTACAAAAAATTATATGTCAAAAATATTTAAAGAAGAGTTAATACCAGAGCACCTGGGTGGCTCAGTTGATTAAGCGTCTGACTTCAGCTCAGGTCATGATCTCACAGTTGATGAGTTCAAGGCCTGCATCAGGCTCTGTGCTGACAGCTCAAAGCCTGGAGCCGACTTTGGATTCTGTCTCTCTCTCTCTCTCTCTTCACCCCTCCCCACCCATGCTCTGTCTCTCTCTCTCTCTCTCAAAAGTAAACGTTAAAAAAAAAATTAAGAAGAGTTCATACCTATTCTTCTCAAACTATTCCAAAAGAATAAAAAAGGAAAAACTTCCAAATTGAGGCTAAAATTACCCTGATACCAAAGTCAGATAAAGATACCATGAAAAAAAAGAGAACTGCAGGCCAGTAACTCTGATGAACATGGATGTAAAAATTCCATCCAGTCCAACAGTACATTAAAAGAATCATTCACCACAATCAAATGGGATTTATTCCTGAGTTAAAGGGTAGTTCAATCGCAAATCAATCAACGTGATACTTTGCATCAATAAGAGAAAGGATAAAAACCACATGATCATTTCAAGAGATGAAGAAAAAGCATTTGACAAAGTACAACGTTCATTTATGATAAAAATCCTCAACAAAGTAGGTCTAGAGTGAACATACCTCAACAAAATAAAGGCCCTATATGAAAAACACACAGCCAGAGAGAGAACATTCCTCTTTCTGGAGTACTTTTGGAAGAGGGTTTATTGCTTCCCAAGGACAAAAGACCCTGCAGGTCAAAAGACCCAGCAAAAGGCCTTTCATCAGCAGGGGACAGAGGTGCACCCAGAGGGAAAATTACCTTTGCTGCCTTTAGTAGGGCAACAACATAGATTCCACACACTGTGCAGGTGTGAGACTGTTTCTCAGGGACAGAGGAATTCACATAGAATGGAGAGGCTCTATTCTAAAGGAGGGGAGCACATCTGTGTGGTACTAGATCCTTTCAGACTTTGACTTTTGAATCCCAGCTGCTTGCTAAAGAAATAATGCAGGCGAGTTGTGGCACAGGGTAAGCTTACTGCCTTTGTATTCTGTGAGGGATGCCTGAACAGCAGGGTGTGTGAGATTCCCAGTTCAAGACAAAATATTGGGGTGGCACCATTTCTCCCCCAAAAACAACACTGTGGCACTTCGCAGAGCAACACAGCTGCCCCCAGTGGAGGTGGAGCCCACTAACACCAAACCCCAACCTCACGTGCCTGGCAACTGCTTACTTACTAGGGCAAGATGGACTCTATGCCAAAGCAGCTGACCTCTCTTCCGGAACACCTGCATAGCAACATTCCCCATGTACCAAGTGCACTGAAATCCAGGGCTTCGAAACAACACCTACCTTTCTTTATTCTTTGTTTCTTCTTCATTTTTTCTTTTGGAATCATGCTTAAAGTTTCTTGGGTTTTTTGGGATTTTTTTTTGTTTTTTCATTTCTTTTACTGGTTTGTTTGTTTGTTTTTGCTGAGACTTTTTTATTCTTTCTTTTACCTTTCCTTCTTTTTTTTCCTTTCTTTTTCTTTGGAATCAACCTTATAGTTTTTTGATTCTCGGTTTTTGTTTTTGTTTTGTCCACTTTACTTTTCTCTTATTTTGGGATGAGGCCTTCCCACCCTTTTTTCCAAGGTTATTTAACCAAACAAATCCAAAGTTTGGATCTAGTTAAAGATCCAAACACTCCACCACTGCAACCAAAAAGAAGTTCTGCAGAGGAAGGACCATGGAAAAAAGCAGACAAAACACAAGAGCAGAGTGCATACAGCATACAACAAAAACACATCCTGAAGTGTCAGGCCCTGTACAGTGTACTCTCTTTTTAATAGAGAGTACTCTAAGGTTCAGGAAACACAACAAGCTTTTAAAACATGCAGACAGAAAAGTAGCCAAAATGACAAGATGGAGGAGTTCCCCTCAAAAGAAAGGTCAAGAGAAATCACAACCAGGGACTTGATCAAAACAGATATAAGCAATATATCTGAATAAGAATCTAAAACAACAGTCATAAGACTGTTAGCTGGGCTTGAAAAACCCTGGAAGACATCAGAGAAATTCTTGCTGCCGAGATCAAAGACCTAAGAACTGGTCGGGATGAAATTAAAAATGCTATAAGTGAGATGCAAAGCTAACTGGATACAGTGACAATGAGGATTGAAGAAATAGAGGAGAAAATAGGCGAAATAGAAGATAAAATTATAGAAAATAATGAAGTTGAAAAATAGAGGGAAAGTAAATTACTAGATCAAGAGGGTAGACTTAGAGAACTAAGTGATTCTTAGTTGAAATAAAAGGAAAATTTATCTGTATCATAGGAAAGGAAATATTATCTGTATCATAGGAGTCCCAGAAGAGCAACAAAAAGGGGCAGAAGGTTTATTTGAACAAATTATAGCTGAGAACTTCCTTAATCCAGGGAAGGAAACAGGCGTTCAAGTTCAAAAGGCACAGAGAACTCCCCTCAAAATCAACAAAAACAAATCAACACCATGACCTCATAGTGAAGTTTGACAAAGAGAGAATTCTGAAAGCAGCTAGGGACAAAAGGTCCTTAACCTACAAAGGTAGACATATACAGTTAGGAGCAGACCTGAAACTTGTCAGGCCAGAAAAGAGTGGCAGGAAATAATTCAATGTGCTGAATGGGATAAATATGTAGTCAAGAATTCTTTATCCAGCAAGGCTGTCATTCAGAATAGAAGGAGAGATAAAGACTTTTCCAGACAAACAAAAACTAAAGGAGTTAGTGACCTCTAAACCAGTTCAACAAGAAATTTTAAGGTAGATTCTTGAGTGGAGAAAAAAAAAAAGGACTAAAGCAACAAAGACTATGAAAGACCAGAGAGCATCAACAGAAACACCAAATCTACAGGTAATACAATGGCACTAAATTCATATCTACCAAAATTACTCTGAATGTAAATGGACTAAATGCTCCAATCAAAAGACACAGGGTATCAGAATGGATAAAAAAATATCCATCTATATGCTGCCTACAAGAGACTCATTTCCAACCTAAGGACACCTGCAGATTGAAAGTGAGGGGATGTACAATCATCTATCATACTATGGATGTCAAAAGAAATCTGGAGTACCACGCTTCTATCAGACAAACTAGAAAGACTAACAAGAGATGAAGAAGGGCATTATATCATAATTAAGGGGTTTATCTATCAAGAAGATATTTATGCTCCCAACCTGGAAGCTCCCAAATATATAAACCAATCAAATAACAAACATAAAGAAACTCATTGATAATAATACAATGATAGTAGGGGACTTTAGCACCCAAGATACAGCAATGGGCAGATCATCTAAGCAGAAAACCAACAAGGAAACAATGGCTTTGAAGGACACACTGGACCAGATAGACTTAACAGATATATTCAGAACATTTCATCCTAAAGCAATAGAATACACATTCTTCTCGAGTGTACACGGAAAATTCTCCATAATAGATCACATATAGGCGTCACAAATCAACCCTCAACAGATACAAAAATACTGAAATCATATCATGCATATTTTCAGATCACAACACTATGAAACTTGAAATCAACCACAAGAAAAAATTTGGAAAGCCCCTGGAGGTTAAAGAACATCCTACTACTTGAATACATACCCTCAGTTCAAGGCTCCAAAAGAATTTACTGAGTATAACTCTAGGTACATTAAAATCAGACAAAGAGTTTAAAAACATGACTTCCCTCTTGGAAAAGGTAGACCGACTAGTTGGCATTGTGTCAGATGAGAGACAGTAAAAGCTTATTCTATTATTTACACAAATTGACTGGTTTGGCAGTTGCTGCAACAATGAGCCATAATGAACTACACAAGAATGAGAATGTGATTTATTTAGCTATGTACAAAAGTGGGATACTCACAGGAAGGCAGAGAATGACATTATTAAGGGCTAAGCTGTGTCAAAACGGTGTTTCTTGTTGCTACTTTATTCCAATGCAGGATGTAATGCAAATAGTGTATATTTACTGGGACAAAAATTGTAATGATGGGCCATCATTTCTGTGCCATTAGTCAAGGTGTTGTGCCTTGTAATTCCAAAGGAATTTTGAAATATTCATTTTCCATGACTTACTTTTAGCTACACTCTTTCTGCCTTTGTTTGCAGTAAAGACTTTCTTTTAGGTAAAAAACAAAAACAAAACAAAACAAAACAAAAAACATCCTACTAAATAAGGAATGTGTTAGGGGCATTTAGGTGGCTCAGTCGGTTAAGCATTCAACTCTTGGTTTAGGCTCAGGTCATGATCTCATGGTTTGTGAGTTTGAGCCCTAAATTGGTCTCGACCCTAACAGTACAGAGCTTGCTTGGGATTCTCTCTCCTTCTCTCTCTGCCCTACCCCGCTCATGCTTCTCTCTCTCTAAAATTAATAAACTAAAAAAAAATTAATGTTTTATCCTGGAAATTAAAGAAGAAATTGAAAACTACATGGAAGCAAATGAAAATGAAAACACAACAGTCCCAAACCTTTGGGATACAACAGAGGAAGTTCTAAGAGGGGAGTACATTGCAATTCAGGCCTATCTCAAGAAAGAAGAAAGGTCCCAAATACACAACCTAACCTTACCTAAGAAGCTAGAAGTGGAGCAGCAAATAAAGTCTAAAGTCAGCAGAAGAAAAATGATAAAGGCTAGGACAGAAATAAATGATATAGAAACAACCACAACAAAACATAGTAGGAGAGATCAATGAATCTAAAAGCTGGTTCACTGAAAGAATAAACAAAATTGCTAAACCCATAGCCAGACTTGCCTATATAAAAGAGAAAGGATCCAAATAGATAAAATCACAAATGAAAGAGGACAGATCACAACCAACACCAATACAATTATATAACATAAATTGTACAATAAATACAAACATTATAAGAGAATACTATGAAAAATTATATGCCAACAAACTGGACAGTCTGGAAGAAATGGACAAATTCTAAACTACTAAAACTAAAACTGAAAACAGAAAGAATTGGAAAATTTTGACAGGCCCATAACCAATAAAGAAACTGAATCAGTTATCACCAATCTCCCAACAAACAAGAGTCCTGGGCCAGATGACTTCCCAGAGAAATTCTATTAGACATTTAAAGAAGAGTTCATATCTATTCTTCTCAAACTGTTCCAAAAAATAAAAATGGTAGGAAAGTTTCCAAACCCATTCCACAAAGCCAGCATTACCTTGATTCCAAAGCCAGACAAAGACCCCACTGAAAAGGAAAATTATAGGCCAATATTCCTCATGAAACTAGATGCAAAAATTCTCAACAAGATACTAGCAAACCAAATTCAGCAGTACATTAAAAGAATTATTCACTATGATCAAGTGGGATTTATTATTCCTGGGCTGCAGGCAGAGCTGGTTCAGTATTTGTAAATCAAACAATATGATATACCACATTAATAAAAGAAAAGATAAGAACCATATGATCCTGTCAATAGATACAGAAAAAGCATTTGACAAAATACAGCATTCTTTCTTGATAAAAACCCTCAAGAAAGTCAGGGTAGAAGGAACATACCTCAACATCATAAAGGACATATATGAAAGGCCCACCGCTAATATCATCCTCAATGGAGAAAAAGTGACAGTGCTTTCCCCCTAAGGTCAAGAATATGACAGGATGTACACACTCACCACTGTTGTTCAACACAACAGTGAAGTACTGGAAGTCCTAGCCTCAGCACTCAGACGACAAAAAGAAACAAAAGGGATACAAGTTGGCAAAGAATTCAAAATTTCACTCTTCTCAGATGACAGGATACTCTACATGGAAAACCTGAAAGACTCCACCAAAAAAACTGCTAAAATTGACACATGAATTCAGCAAAGTTGCAGGATATAAAATCAATATACAGAGATCGGTTACATTTCTATACACCAATAATGAAGCAACAGAAAGAGAAATCAAGGGATCAGTCCCATACAATTGCACCAAAAACCATAAGATACCTAGGAATAAACCTAACCAAAGAGGTTAAAGATCTGTACACTGATCTTTAACTATAAACTGATCTTTAACTTTCATAAACTATAGAAAGCTTATGAAAGAAATCGAAGAAGACACAAAGAAATGGAAAAGCATTCCATAATCATGGATTAGAAAAACAAATACTGGTAAAATGTTGATATTACCCAAAAGAAATCTACATTTAGTGCAATCCCTATCAAAATAACACCAGCATTCTTTCCACAGCTAGAACAAACAATCCTAAAATTTGTATGGAACCGGAAAAGACCCCAAATATTCAAAGTAATGTTTGAAAAAGAAAACCAAAACTAAACTTATCACAATTCCAGACTTCAAGCTGTATTACAAAGCTATAATCATCAAGACTGTGTGGTACTGGCACAGAAACAGACACATAGATCAAGGGAACAGAATAGAGTACCCAGAGATAGGGCCACAAATGTATAGCCAATTAAATTCAACAAAGCAGGAAAGAGTATCCAATGGAAAAAAGACAGCCTCTTCAGCAAATGGTGGTGGGAAAACTGGACAGCAACATGCAGAAGAATAAAACTGGACCACTCTCTTACACCATACATAAAAATAAATTTAAAATGGATTAAAGACTTAAATGTGAGACAGGAAATCATCAAAATCCTAGAGGAAAACACAGGCAGCAACCTCTTTGACCTTTTCTTACTTAGACACATTGCCAGAGGCAAGGGAAACAAAAGCAAAAATGAACTCTTGGGACTTCATCAAGATAAAAATCTTCTGCACACAAAGGAAACAATCAACAAAACTGAAAGGCAGCCTACAGTATGGGAGAAGATATTTGCAAATGACATATCAGATAAAGGGTTAGTATCCAAAATCTTTAATGAACTTATCAAACTCAATACCCAGAAAACAAATAATCCGGTGAAGAAATTGGCAGAAGACATGAACAGACATATTTCCAAAGAAGACATCCCAGAAGGCTAACAGACACATGAAAAGATGCTCAATATCACTCATCATCAGAGGAATACAAATCAAAACTATAATGAGATAACCACCTCACACCTGTCAGAATGGCTAAAATTAACAACTCAGGAAACAACAGATATTGGCAAGGATGTGGAGATAGGAGAACCCTTTTGCACTATTGGTGGGAATGCAAACAGGTGCAGCCATTCTGGAAAACAGTAAGACAGTTCCTCAAAAATTTTAAATGAATTACCCTACAACCTAGCAATTGCACTACCAGGTATTTATCCAACAGATACAAAAATGCTAATTCGAAGGGGCACAAGCCCCCCAATGTTTATAGCAGCACTATTAACACTAGCCAAATTATGGAAAGAGCCCAAAAAGTGAATGCATAGAGAAAATGTGGAATATATATACAATGGAATACTGCTTGGCAATCAAAACAAATGAAATCTTGCCATTTGCAACAACATGGATAGAACTAGAGTATATTATGCTAAGCAAAATAAGTCAGAGAAAGACAAATATCATATGATTTCACTCATATGTGGAATTTGAGAAATAAAACAGATAAACATAAGGGAAGGGAAGGAAAAATAAGATAAAAACAGAGAGGAAGACAAACCATAAAAGACTCTTAAACACAGAGAACAAATTGAGGGTTGCTAGAGGGGATGTGGGGTTGGGGAATGGGCTGGGTGGGTGATGGGCACTAAGGAGGGCACTTGATGGGATGAGCATTGGATGTTATACAAAAATGATGAATCACCAGCCTCTACTCCTGAAACCAGTACTAAACTGTACGTTAACTAACTTGAACTTAAATAAATGAAGTTTTTAAAAAAGAATGATTTAAAAGTCACAAACAAAAGTAAGATCTAGTAATAGCACTACTGGGTATTTACCCCCCCAAAAATACTAAAACACTAATTCAGTGATACATACACCCCTATGTTTATAGCAGTATTTATAATAGCCAAATTACGGAAGCGGCCAAAGTGTGCATCAGTGGATGAAGGGATAAGAAGATGTGACATATATATGCAATGGAATGTTGTTATTCAGTCGTAAAAAACAATAAAATCTCACCATTTGCAACAACATGGATGGAGGTAAATAGTATGTTAAGTGAAATAAGTCGGATAAAGACAAATATCATATGATTTCACTCATATGTAGAATGAAAGAAACAATAAACAAGCAAAGAAAAAGAAAGAGAGAAGCCAATAAACAGACTCTTAACTATAGAGAACAAACTGAGTAACTGATCGTTACTGGACGGGAAGTGAGTATGGGGATGGCTGAAATAGATGATAAAGATTAAAGAGTACCTTTATCATGATGAGCCCTGAGAACTGTTGAATCACTGTACTGTACACCTGAAACTAATATAACACCATATGTTAACTATATTGGAATGAAAATTAAAAATTTTAAAAAGAGGAGAAAAAGCATACAGATGGCCAACAGGCAGATGAAAAGATGCTCAATATCACTCACCATCAGGGAAATGCAAATCAAAACTACAATGAGATTTGAGATTTGAGATTTGAGATCTCAAATCTGTCAGAATGGCTAAAGTCAAAAACTCAAGAAACAAGTGATGAGTATGTGGAGAAAAAGGAGCCCCTGTTTACTTTTGGTGGGAATACAAACTGGTGCAGCCACTGTGGAAGACAATATGGAAGTTCCTCAAAAAATTAAAAACAGAATTACCCTATTATCCAGTTTTCATACCCCTGGGTATTTACCCAAAGAACAGGAAAACATTAATTTGAAAGGATATGGGCACCTCTATGTTTACTGCAGCATCATCTGTATATCTGTGGTGTTGGTTGAGATCTGTCCTCTTTAATTTATGATTTTGTTCATTTGGGTCCTTCCTCTTTTCTTTTCATAGAGCTAGAACAAACAATCCTAAAATTTGTATGGAACCACAAAAGACCCTAAATAGCCAAAGCAATCCTGAAAAAGAAAAACAAAATTGGAGGCATGATGATTCTGGATTTCAATTCATAAAGCTGTCATCCTCAAGACAGTATGGTACTGGTACAAAAACAGACACAGATAAATGGAGCAGAACAGAAAACCCAGAAATGGGCGGACAACAATATGGTCAACTAATCTTTGACAAAGGGACTTCATCAAGATAAAAAGCTTCTGCACAGTAAAGGAAACAATCAATAAAACTAAAAGGCAGCTTAAAGAATAGAGAAAGGTATTTGCAAGTGACATATGTGATAAAGCATTAATATTCAAATCTATAAAGAACTTAGCAAACTCAACACTCAAAAAACAAATAACCCAGTTAAGAAATGGGCAGAAGACATGAATAGATACTTTTCCAAAGAAAACATACAGATGGCTAACAGATACATGAAAAGATGCTCAACATCATTCATCATCAGGGAAACACAAATCAAAACCATGATGAGATACCACCTCACACCTGTCAGAATGGCTAAAATGAACAACACAAGAAACAACAGGTGTTGGGGAGGATGTGGAGAAAAAAGTAACCCTCTTGCACTGTTGATGGGAATGTAAACTGGTGCAGCCGCTCTGGAGAGCATATGGAATTCCCTCAAGTTTAGCCTCAGAATGGCTAAAGTCAAAAACTCAGGAAACAAGTGATAAGTATGTGGAGAAAAAGGAACCCTTGTTTACCCTTTGATCCAGCAACTGTAATACTAGGTAATTACCCAAAGGATACAAAAATGCTGATTCAAAAGGGTGCATGAACCCCAATGTTTATAGCAGCCTTATCAACAATAGCCAAACTACAAAGAGAGCCCAAATGTCCATTGACTGATGAATGGCTAAAGAAAATGTGGTAAAGGGGCACCTGGGTGGTCAGTCAGTTAAGCATCTGACTTCAGCTCAGGTCATGATCTCACAGTTCTGAGTTCGAGCCCCACATCAGGCTCCCTGCTGTCAGCACAGAGCCCACTTCAGATCATCTGTTCCCCTCTCTCTCTCTGCTTTTTCCCTGCTTGTTCTCTAAAAAAGTATTAAAAGAAACAAAGTATTTAAAAAAAGATGTGCTATATATGTACAACAGAATATGACTCAGCCATCAAGAAGAAGGAAACCCTGCCATTTGCAACCACATGGATGGAGCCAGAATGTATTATGCTAAGTGAAATAAGTCAATCAGAAAAAGATAAATACCTTATGATTTCACTCATGTGTGGAATTTAAGAAACAAAACAGATAAACATATGGGAAGAGGGAAAATAAAAGAGGAGAGAGGGAAACAAACCATAAGAGACTCTTAATGATAGAGAACAAATCGGGGGTTGAAGGTGGAAGGTGGATGGGGGATGGGCTAGATGGGTAATGGGTATTAAAAATGCACATCTTATGATGAGCACTGGGTGTTGTAAGTGATGAATCACTGAATTCTACTCTTGAAACCAATATTGCACTGTATGTCAACTAAAATTTAAAAAAAAGTAAAAAGTAAATAAGAATAAATTAAAAAAAAGTTTAGTAGAATTGTTTTTAAAAATAAAGCAACAGAATGAGATGAAAACACAACACATTAAAATTTGAGAGTGGAGAATTCCAAATCTGCCAATATGAAGTAGCTCCATTCCTCCTAGTTTCTGCCTCTTACAACTTAAAAAACAAAACAAAACAAAAAACAAAAAACACTGAATATAACATTCTAAACAAGCAGAGGAAAATTCTGAAAGAAAGGAGGAGGAATGGCAAAGCAACTCAGAACTTGAAGAATGACACAGCAGTAATGTCCTTGGGTTTCCTTATTGTGTCTCATGTATCCTGGACAATGCACCGTAGAAATCTCCAACCTAGCCCCATGAACTGGTAGAAAGAAACAAAAACAAAGAAAACAGAAACAAAACCAAAAACTCCAAGAAAAGGCCATTTTCCCAGCCAAAGGATTGAAAAGACAGAATATCCTAAAATCAAATTTTGGCATCACACATCTTATAGTAGCAAACAAAGAAAAAACTCTCCTCTCCAGGATTCCACACAGTTCAACAGGGTTGACTAGGGAACTGATCTTCCACCTTATCCTATCCCCACCCATCAGAGAGCACACTCCAATTTGTTCAGCAGAGAGTGGTTAGGGACATGAGCAGGGAGCTACTAATCTATCCCCTGCCTGGCAGAAGTAGGTAGCACTCTGCTTCACTGCCAGGTGGTATTAATGCACTAAACAGGATGCTGATCTGCCATCTCCAGATTAATGGAGGCAGGAGGGAGCACTCCAGCCTGATGGGATGGTATTAATGAGTTTGAATGAGTACCTGGTCTTACATCCCCTTCCTAGCATAAAAGAGGTGTTCTAATTCCCCTAACGAGGTAGCATCAGTGGAGTCTAAGGACAACAAGACTGAATGAGTTGGTACAAGGTGGGAGCTTCACAAACACATTAGGCTTCACTAGTTTTCCATGTCAGCAGGGCAGTCATTAGGAAGTTAAATATCCACATCCACAAGACATTAAGCAATAAGGAATAAGCCATAAGACTGAACAAGGTGGGCAAATCAGGTCTAGTCAGTACAGTCTTCAGTACTGTGTCAGAAGACCCTACTAGGAGCTGAACCTCTACTCACATTAGTGAGATGGAAGAAGGTGGTTCAAGAAGGAGTGTTGATACCCTGTTTCCTATCTCTCCTGATGTCAATGGGCCCTGCAGGAAGATGAACTTCCATCCCCACACATCAGAAAATGAGGTGGTATGAGTTAGTACCCACTTCTGCTAGGGAGGTGGGTGTGCTGACAGGGCCCACCACAAAACTTGAATATACACACTCCCTTGGCCCTCAAGCTATACTTCAAAAGGAGGACTCAGTGGTTTAAAAAAAATTATTAATACCATCCAAGTTTCCTAATATAATACCCAAAATATCCAGGAAACAATTGAAAATCACTCACCATACTAAGAACCAAGATAATGACATTTGAATAAGAAATGATAATCAATACATGCCAACATCAAAATGAATCAGAAGCTGTAATTATCTGAAAAAAGTTTTCAACAGCCATCACAGAAATCCTTCAATAAGCAATTATGAATCTTCTTGAAACAAATGAAAAATAAACAGAAATTCTAAAAAAGAAATAAAATCATAGAACTGAAGAATATAATAACCAAGATAAAATTGTATAGGCTCAATAGTAGAGTGGAGATGACAGAGTATAAAAATCATTGTACTTGGGGAGAGATCAATAAAATTTACCCAATATGAATGAAGAGGGAAAAGAGAATGAATTGGGGAAGCACAATGAACAGTCTCAGGGGAAAGAACAAAGATCTACCATAATATAACTGGAGTCCCAGAAGGAGGGAAGAAAGATAGTGGGATTGAAAAACTAAGAGATAATGGCTGAAAACTTCCCAAATTTAGTGAAATATCTAAACCTACAGATTTGGAAAGTGGATCAAACACCAAATAAGATAAGGCTACAAACATCCATGTCAAGAAATGTCATAATTAAACTTCTAAAAACTAAGAGGAAAAGTTCTGGAAAGCAGCCAGAGACAAAGCATTATGAATGAACATGAATTGGAATGACAGTAGATTTCTCATCTGAAACTACAGAGGCAGAAGAAAGTGGTACAACATTTTTCAAGTAATAAAAGAAAATACCTATCGACTGTGTATATACAGCAAAAATATTCTTGAGAAATGAAGAATATATTCTCAGATGAAGAAAAACTAAGACAATTTGTTTCTAACAAATCTACCCTTTAAAAATGTCTAAAGAAAGTAACCAGAAGGAAATGAAAGTTCTCAAATCAAAATCCCATATTTTCACGTTAAAAATCCTACAAAAAGAAGTTTTGGAACTTCAGAAAGGACATAAGAATGGGTAAAATTTGGGGTAAATATAATAGATTATTCTACTTCTTATGAGTTTCTTAAGTCACATTTGATGATTGAAGCAAAAATTATAGCACTGATATGATTCTGCTCAAGGCATTTACAGGAAATACATAAAATAATTATACTATGAAAGTAGAGAGGGCACAGGGACCTAAATGAAAGTAAAGCTGCAGTTTCCCTCAAGGTGAAAAAATGTTGAGATCAATAGACTGTGATAATTTATGTATGTTTACTGTAATACCTAGAGTAACCACTAAGAAAACTCTACAAAGCAATGTACTCAAAAACAATATAAATAATTCAAGATCAAATTATTTAAAAAGTTCAAAATAACTCCCAGGAAAATAAGACAAATAGGAACAAAAAAGGGAGGAAACAAGCAGAAAACAAATAAATAAATTGGCAGAATTAAGCCCTAACATATAATTACCTTATAATGAATCACCTTAACATATGAAGTAAATGAAGCAGACTGACATAGTAGATTGAAAATAAAATGATCCTACAAAATCAATATATGGAAATCAGTTGCATTTCTATATACAAATGATGAATTATCAGAAAGAGAAATTAAGAAAACAATCCCATTTACAACTCCATCAAAAAGAGTAAAATACCTAGAAATAAATTTAACCAAGGACATGAAAGACCTGGACACTGAAAACTCTAAGATACTGATAAAGAAACTGAAGAGGGCACACACTAATGGAAAGATATTCCATGCTTATGGATTAGAAGAATTAATATTTTTAAAAAATCCATACCATCCAAAGCAATAAACAGATTCAGTGCAATCTCTATAAAAATTTCAATGGCATCTTTCACAGAAATCCAGATTTCAAACTTATTACAAGGCTACCATAATCAAAACATTATGGTATTGGCATAAAAACAGACACACAGACCAATGGAACAGAATCAGGAGCGCATAAATAAACCCATGCATACCTGGCCAACTAATATTTGATAAAAGAGTCAAGACTACTCAATGGGGGAAATACAGTCTCTTCAATAAATGGTGCTGGGAAAACTGGATAGCCATAGGCAAAAGAATAAAATTGGACCACTATCTTAGAGTATAAACAAAAATTAACTCAAAAGGGATTAAAGAGTTGAATGTAAGACCTGAAACTATAAAACTCCTAGAAGAAATCAAAGGCAGTAAGCTCCTAGATATCAGTCTTGGCAATGATTTTTTTGATATCATGCCAAAAGCAAAACTAAACAAGTAGGACTACATCGAACTAAAAAGCTTCTGTTCAACAAAGGAAACCATCAACAAAATAAAAAGGCTACCTACCAAATGGGAGCAAATACTTACAAATTACATATCAATATCCAAAATATACAAAGAACTCATACAACTCAATAGTAAAATAAAAACAATTAGATTAAAAAATGGACAGAGGATCTGAATAGACATTTTCAAAAGAACACCTACAGATGGCTACCTGGTACATCCCTAATTATCAGATAAATGCAAATCAGAACCACAATGAGGTATCACCTTACGCCTATTAGAATGACTATTACCAAAAAGACAAGAAATAACAAGTGTTAGTGAGGATGTGGAGTAAAGGGGACCCTTGTACACTGTTGGTGGGCCTGTGTACTAGTATAGCCACTATGGAAAACAGTATAGAGTTCCTCAACAAATTAAAATAGAATTTCCATATGGTCCAGCAATTCCGCTTCTGGGTATTTATCCAAAGGAAATAAAAACACTAACTTGAAAGATACATGCACTCCATGTTCATTGCGGGAATATTTATAATAAAGAAGACGTGGAAACAACCTAAGTGTCTGCTAGGGATGAATAGATAAAAAAAATACATATACACACAAACACACACACTCTGGAATATCATTCGGCCATTAAAAAAACAAAGAAATCTTGCCATTTGCAATAATATCAATTGACATTAAAGGCAGTACACTGAGTAACATATGTCAGAGAAAGACAAATACTGTATGAAAGTCCTTAAGTACGAAAAAAAAAAACAAATAAAAAAACAAAAACAAATAAAAACAAAAAACAAAAAACCGAACTCACAGATACAGAGAAAAGAGACTAGCAGTTGTTGGACGTAAGGGTGTTGGAGGTAGGTGTAGGGGTGTCAATAAAGGTGGCCAAAGGTCAAATCTCCAGTTATAAAATAAGACCTAGGAAATACAGTGTACACTGTGGTGACTATAGTTAATAAACCTGAATTGTGTATTTGACAGTTGCTAAGAAAAATTGTAAAAGTTATCACAAGAAAAAAATTTTAGCAGCTATGTGTAGTGACTCATATCAACTAGATTTATTGTAGAGATCATTTGACAAGATATACAAATATTGAATCAGTATCTTGCACACCAAAAACTAATGTCAATTATAGCTCAATTAAAGGAAGAAAGAAAATGATCTAGCAATATGCTATCTACAATAAACTACTTCAAGTACAATGACATATTTAAGTTTAAAACAAAATGATGGAAACAGATATAACATGCAAATATTAGATTTTTTTAAAAAGCAGAAGTGACTATATTAACATGAGACAAAGTAGATTTCAGAGCAAAGAAAATTACTGGAGACCACTAAAGATATTACATAATGATAAAGGAATCAATCCAGGAGGAAGACATGAGAATTCTAAATGTGTGCATACCAAACCAAAGAGCCTCAAAATACAGAAAGCAGGGGCGCCTGGGTGGCTCAGTCAGTTAGGCGGCCGGCTTAGGCTCAGGTCCTGATCTCACGGTCTGTGAGTTCGAGCCCCTGCGTCAGGCTCTGTGCTGATGGCTCAGAGCCTGGAGGCTGCTTCAGATTCTGTATCTCCCTCTCTCTCTCTGCCCTTCCCTTGCTCACACTCTGTCTCTGTGTCTCTCAGAAAATAAAATAAAAACATTAAAAAAAATACAGAAAGCAAAAACTAATAGAACTGGAAGAGGAGATAAATTTATCCAAAATTATAGTTGGAGATCTTAAAACACTCTTCTCTTGGGATTTTATAGAATTATCAGACAGAAAATAAGCAAGGATATAGAACTCAATAACACAATCAACCAACAATATCTTTTTTTTTCAACCAATACTATCTAGTTGACAAATATAGAACATTCCACTCAACAAGAATGCACATCTTTTTCCAGAGTCCATAAAGCATGCCCCAAGAAAGACCATATCCAAGGCCATAGAATAAACCTTAGCAAACTTAAAAGAACTGAAATCACACTGCATGTGTGTGTGTTTGTGTGTGAGTTTACCACAGTGGAATCAAATCAATAACAGAAAGACAAGAAAATTTCCAAATACTTCCCAATTAATTGAAACACGTCTAAGTAATTCATGGTCCCAAGATATGTCAAAGGCAATTTCTTTTTAAGTTTATTTATTTTGAGAGAGAAAAAGAGAGCATAAGCTAGGGAGGGGCAGAGAGAGAGGTAAAATCCCAAGCAGGCTCCACGTGGTCAGTACATAGAGCCCAACACAGGGCTCAAATTCACAAAACCGTGAGATCATGATCTGAGCTCAAATCAAGAGTTGGATGCTTTAACTGACTGAGCCACGCAGGCAACCCTCAGACGCAATTTTTAAAACTACACACAACTCAATTAAAATGAAAACACATTATTTCAAAATTTACGGGATCTAGTTAAAGAAATGCTGAGAATTAATAACACTAAATGCGTACCTTAGAAAAGAGAAATAATATCAAATCAATAATCTAAATTCTGACTTCAAGAAACTAGAAAAAAAGGGGCAAAGTAAGCTCAAAGAAGAGTGAAGGAAAGAAATAATAGGGATGATTTATTAAATAATAAAAATAATAAGCCAGAAAAATTGAAAACAAGAAAATGGAGAAAATCAAAAAGCTAGGTCCTCAAAAAAGAAATCAATACAATTTAAAAACTACTAGTAAGACTGACTACACATAACCAACATTCAACTAAGATAAAATAGAAAACCAAAAGAGTCCTATAACTACTAAATATGTTGAATTTGTAATATAAAATCTCTCATAATATAATTTCCAAGCCAAGGCATTTTTCACTAGAGAATTCTACCAAACATTTAAAGAATTAACCCCAAATTTACTCAATCTCTCCCAGAAATCAGAAGAAGAAACACTGTTCTCTGTTTATTAGCTTCTATTGTGAAGCTAATATTATCCAAATATCAGAACCAGACAAAGACAAAACAAATAAAAAAATAACTCAAAATAGAACTGTACTTAAATCTAAAATGTATAACTATAAAATTTTTAGAGAAAAATTAAAAAAATTAAGATCCAGAGTTTACACAAAGAGTACTAAAGAGTGATACCAAAAACACAATCTATAAAGAAAAACTGATAAACTGGACTCTGAAAAATCCTGTTAAGAGGTTTAAATGTCAAGTTATAGACTAGGAATAATTTATTTGACAAAAGGGTAGTATCTAGAATATATAAGAATATCACAATGAGATATCACTACAGAATTATCAGAATGGCTAAAATAAGAAAAAAAAAAGAACAAGATGCACTAGTAATGATGTGAAGATACGGAATGTAAAATGTTACAACCTCTCTGAGAAGTAGTTTGGGATCTTTTTATAAAACTAAACATTGAACTACCATAGAGCCCCTTTGACTGCACTTCTAGGCATTTATACCAGAGAAATGAAAACTTATGTTCACATAAAAATATGTACATAAATGTTTATAGCTGCTTTAATCAAAATAGCCACAAACTGGAAACCCAGATGTCCTTCAATAAGTGAACAAACTGTGGTACTTCATGCCATGAAATGTTGCCCAACAATTAAAAAAAAAAAAACTACTGATACATACAACAACTTGGATGAATCTTCAGAGAAGAAAAAAGCAAATTCCAAAAGGTTACACACTGTATGATTTCATTTATATAACATTCCTAATGTGGCAAAATTACTAAAATGAAAGACAAATTAGTGATAGTTAGAAATCAGGAATGGGGTGGGAAAATTGGAAGGAGAGGATGTGGTTATAAAAGGGAAATATAAAGAACCTTGGTGGTAACTGAAACACTGTGTACTTTGAGAGTATCAGTGCCAGTATCCTGGTTGTGATGTTACACCATAACTTTGTAGGAATTATTGGTGGAAATTGAATGAAGAGTACATGGGTTTTTTTATGTATTATTTCCTGCAACTACAATTAAATCTGTATCTCATGAAAGCAACAACCTAAGTATCAAAACAAAAAATTCAATTAAAAAAATGGAATGACACTAAAGCATAATTTGAGAGGAAATTTACTGCACTACAGACATGTATTAGAAAAGAAAGTTCTCAAATCAATAACTTCAGTTTCCACCTTAACAACTAGAAAAAAGATCAAATTAAACTCAAAGTTAAGCAGAAGAAAAAAATAAAAAGAGCAAAGCAGGATTCGATGAAACTGAATTTAGGAAAACAGTATAAGAAAGCTTGAAACCTAAAACTGGCTCTTGTGAAAATCAATACAACTGATCAAAAAAAAAAAAAAAAAAAAAGAGAGAGAGAGAGAGAAAGAAAAAACACAAATTACCAATATCAAGAATTAAAGAAAGGACATTAACAGTTCTCTCACAGACATTAAAAACATGCCAATAAACTGGACATTGTGGGTTTTCACGATCATTATTCATTTCAAAATAAATCAATTTCATTTGGTCATATTTCACTTACCTGAATATTTAAGGAAAAATAATTGGTATTAATACAATAAATGATGAACCAAAAGTTAAGGATACATTCGTATAGCACCTGTTCTTGTCCCAATAGCCAAGATTTTCTGAACTGGGTCAAAGGCTAATGCTGTGGGCTGATAAGGAAAACCATGCCGAACTGTCTGAAAGAGAGCAGATAGTAAAAATAATCATCAGGAAAATAACAATTAAAATCATAAGATACCATTATCCAACTACATAATGACTAAAATAAGTATTTTTAATAAAAAAAAACTATCATATGTTGGTAAGAGTATAAAATGACACAAGGACTATCCGTCCTATGACCTATATTTCACTCCTATTTATGCATCCAAGAAAATAAAGAGCATATGGCCACATAATAATTAGTGTAAGTATGCCCCTAATAGCTTTATACATAACAACCTGGAAAAAGTCCCAGTGTCCAATAAGAGAATCAAAAAACAAAAATGTGGTATACTCCCACAATAAACTACTACGCAACAGTAAAAGATAAAAACTAGTGACAGATGCAACAACATAGATGAGTCTCAAAAACGTTATGCTAAATAAAAGAAGCAATACACAAAATGGTGCATATAGTATGATTATATTTGCAGTATTATTTGAATAAGCAAAACTAATCTATGGTTAAAAAAAATCAGAGCAGTGATTGACTTGAGGAGAACTCACTGGAGGGGGGCATGAGGGAACTTAATTGAGTAAAGGTAATATTCTATATTTTGGTAGAGGTTTGGATTACACAAGTGTATACATTGGTCAAAACTCAATTTGTACAATAAAATTTACGATTTCTCTGAATGTAAATTGAATGTCAAAAAAAGAAAAAAGTATTATTAACAAATATTGAACTCTAGTTAATGACGTGCATACTGAGGTTTTAAGAGGTAAAGTGTACTGACACCTGCAATTTAATTCAAAAGGCATCCATAGAAGTAATATGGTTAGATAGATGGATAGACATATATAATAAAGCAAATATAGCAAAATGGTAATTGTCAAATCTAGGTGATGAGAATGTATGTACATGTGTGTATACACATATATACATGAATGTTCACAGTATAACCTTTTTAACTTCTCTGTATGTTTGAAAGCTTTCATAGTCCCACAATGGAAAAAAAAAAGAAAACGTATAAAGTTGACAATATCATAAAGGTGATAAAACTAACATAAGGATATCCAATAATATACAGGAATTAATTTCAACATGAAATACAACTTTTCAAAGAAATAGAGAACCCGCATAGGTCAGGAAAAGGGAATTCCAGAGTAGGAAGACCTTGAGCTCACACCATCCCATGTTTACCACTAGATATCATCCACATCCAAGTAAATAAACCTTTACGATCTGAAGAAAGTCAAAACGAACTCTACAACTAAAAATAGAGAAGGAACTGCAGCTGAAAGGTTAGCAAGGACAGAAAGACAGAGGGATGCTGCCTGCAGGAGGGCAGGAGCTGTGCACTCAGGGCAGAGAAATGGGCCCTAGCACCAGGGAGCACACATGGTGGGGTGGAATAATCCTCATAATGTTTGGCTTTGAAAATCAGAAAGGCTGAATTCCCCTGGAGCCTGGAGCTTTAAAAGTCAGCTGACTCAGCACTGGGCTAGCCAGGAGGGCAAGTGATAGCTGGATTGCTGCCCTTAAAAAGACAGACAACAGGAGGAGGAGACCAAGATGGCGGAGGAGTAGGGAGGCCTGAAGTTTCCCTTGTTTTTTGAATTGACAGGGACCGAGACAGAGAGATTCTCAACTCCAAGAACCTCGCAGAAAAGGTGTAGCAGTCCACAAGGAACGCAAGAAACATAGACAATGCCCTAGGACCGTGAGTCTAATTGAGAATGGACAAAACGAACTCGGGAAACTGAGCTGGGGGGAGGGTGAGCCGGGGACAGCGGGGAAAGTGCCCAACATCCTAAGGAGAGGGCCAGAGAGGGGGAGACCACCACCATCCAGCCCCTAAAGACAGGGCTTAGGAGGAGAAGCTCTGTGTCTAACAGCAGAAAACTGCAGATCTCTCCTTGTGTGAACCGCGGACAGAGGCACAGTCAGCCCGACCGGCCCAGAGTTGCTCAGCCGCCAGCAGCGTGGGGAGCGACCGACCCCGGGACCGTCACGGCTGCTGCCTGCCGGAGCCGGGAGTGCGCGCCAGGCGCGCCGCCATCCCGTGGGCAGCCGGCGACCTGGGACCATTGCCGCTGCCCGCCTGAGCCGGGATTGGGCGCTAGTCGCCGCCAAGGGCCCCATGGGGTGCGAACAATAGCAGGGACTGCCGCCACCGCTGTCGCCTGAGTGGGGAGTGCGCACAAGTCGCCCCGGCCAGGCGAGTGGGGAACCCTCAGCGCGACCAGCTGCCGGGGGTGCGGGGGGCCCCAGTCACCTGCGGAGCACCTCTAACCCTCACACATTTGCAGAAGGTTGGGGGGTGGCAGGCAGGCAGGCGCCCACCTACCAGTGGACTGCACTGTGCCGGTGCCCATAGCGGAGTAAGGACAGAAACAAGGGGGCGAGTGGAAGCCCCGGGACTGGGAACAAAGGACTGAAAGGACGCCATTGTTGTCTTACGGGCCCACAAGCACCACCCCCAGGAAGTCACTCCCAGAGCCATCCCTGCCTCAGTGGAGAACACCCATCTACACTAAACCACGCCCATCCGCACAGGAGTGACACTTCTCCGCAGGAGCTACAGAGGCCAAGTCCAGACCGCTGCCTGGAGTAACTCCAGGTCATTTCTTTTTAAAATATATGCTCCCCGTTATTCTTCTTACTGATCCGCACTCCTGAGCTGACTATCCAGGGGCCTGGCTGACTTAAACAGAATCTTAACCCACTCTCTAAAGGCATGTTTTTCATCTCCTTCTGTACTTCCCTATTTCTCTCTCTGGAATAACCAGGCCACATAATCTCATCCGAGCAATTTCTGTCTTCATTCCTTTTTCCTTGTAACCGGATTTCTCTCACTCTGGATTAAGCTCGTTAGTCACTCTACCTGGGCAAAGACCATTTCCTTCTTTCCCCCGGAACTGTCATTATTCTCTCTGTAGACACTCTGCCACCAGCACACTACATACCCTGTCCTTACCGTGTAGCTGGTATTTCAGGACATTGTCCTCAGAGTGTCATTTGTTATTCTTTTTTCTGTTGTGAACCGCTTGTCTGTATCATTTGTTGGTACGTTTGAGTATTTCTGTTTTCTGTTTGTCTGTCAGTCTGTTTTCCTTTCCAGGGCAACGTCAAGAAACAACCCAAAACACATCCAGCCAAAATGACGAGACGGAAGAATTCTCCTCAAAAGAATCTACAAGAAGCAGTGACAGCTCAAGAATTAATGAAAACAGATATAAGCAACATAACAGAACATGAATATAGAATGATAATCATAAAACTAATCGCTGGCCTTGAAAAAAGCTTAGATGAATGCAAGGGGTCCCGCGCGGCGGAGTTCAAGGACCTTAAAAACGGTCAGGAAGAATTAAAGAAGACATTGGAAGAAATACAGGGGAAACTGGAAGCAGCCACAGCACGGATTGAAGAGGTAGAGGAAAGAGTTAGTGCATTAGAAGACAAAATCATTGAGAAAGAGGAAGCAGATAAAGAGAGAAGCTGATCCAGGAACAGGAAAGGAGAATTCGAGAGCTGAGCGATGCACTCAAAAGAAACAATATCCGTATCATAGGAGTTCCAGAGGAAGAAGAGAGAGAGAAAGGAGTCGAAGGGGTTCTTGAACAAATCATTGCTGAGAACTTCCTCAACATGAGGAAGGAAACGGGCATGGAAATCCAAGAGGCACAGAGAACGCCCCTCAGACGTAACTTGAATAGACCTTCTTCACGGCACATCATAGTGAAGCTGGCAAAATACAAAGATAGGGAGAGAATCCTGAAAGCAGCTAGGGACAAAAAAACCCTAACATACAAAGGGAGACACACAAGGGTAGTAGCAGACTTATCTACAGGAACTTGGCAAGCCAGAAAGGAATGGCAGGATATCTTCAATGTGATGAGCAAGAAGGACATGCAACCAAGAATTCTGTATCCGGCTAGCCTGTCATTCAGAATAGAAGGAGAGATCAAGGTTTTTCCCCACAAACAAAAACTGAAAGAATTTATCACAAATAAGCCGGCACTGCAAGAGATCCTGAGGGGCATTCTATGAAGGCAAGGTTGCAAAGAACACAAACTGCCAGGGACAGCCTTACAAACATGAAACTTACAGATAATACAGTGACTGTAAGCCCATATTTTTCAATATTAACACTGAATGTAAATGGACTAAATGCGCCAATCAAAAGACACAGGATAACAGAATGGATTAAAAAACAAGACCCATCTATTTGCTGTCTTCAAGAAACTCATCTTAAACCTGAAGACACCTTCAGATTGAAAGAGAGGGGATGGAGAACTATCTACCATGCTACTGGAAGTCAGAAGAAAGCCGGAGTAGCCACACTTATATCAGACAAATTAGACTTTAAAATGAACGATGTAATAAGAGATGAAAAAGGACATTATATAATAGTCTCAGGGACCATCCAGCAGGAAGAGCTAACAATTGTAAATATCTACGCACCGAATTCGGGGGCACCCAAATTTGTAAAACAACTAATTACAAACATTAGCAACCTCATCGATAAAAATGTCCTAATAGTAGGGGATCTCAACACTCCACTCTCAGCATTGGATAGATCCACAAATCAGAAAATCTCCACAGAAACAATAGCCCTGAACGACACATTAGAACAGATGGCCCTCACAGACATCTTTAGGGTCCTTCATCCAGAAGCAAAGGTATTTACGTTCTTCTCAACTGCACACGGTACATTTTCCAAGATAGACCACATTCTGGGGCACAGGGAAGCTCTGAATAAATATAAAAGAATTGAGATCATACCGTGTACACTGTCAGACCACAATGCTTTGAAACTTGAAATCAACCACAGGAGAAAGCCTGGAAAATATCCAAGAACATGGCGGCTAAGAAATAACCTACTAAAAGATGACTGGGTCAACCAAGCCATCAGAGAAGAAATTAAAAAATACATGGAAACAAATGAAAATGAAAATACAACAATCCAAATGCTCTGGGACGCAGCAAAGGCAGTCCTGAGAGGGAAATATATTGCAATCCAGGCCCATCTCAAGAAACAAGAAAAATCAATAACACAAATTCTAACAGCACGCCTAAAGGAACTAGAAGCAGAACAACTAAAACAACCCAAGCCCAGCAGAAAGAGAGAAATAACAAAGATCAGAGCACAAATTAACCATATGGAGACAGAAAAGGTAGTGGAACAGATCAATGAAACCAAAAGCTGGTTCTTTGAAAAAATAAACAAAATAGACAAACCTCTAGCCAGGCTTCTCAAAAAGAAAAGAGAGAGAACTCAAATAGATAAAATCGTGAATGAAAAGGGAGAAATTACAACCAATCCCTCAGATATACAAGCAGTCATCAGAGAATATTATGAAAAATTATATGCCACCAAATATGGCAATCTGGAAGAAATGGACAGCTTCCTAAATAGCCACACGCTACCAAAACTCAAACGGGAAGAAATAGAAAACTTGAACAGACCCATAACTAGTGAAGAAATAGAATCAGTTATTAAAAAACCTCCCAGCAAATAAAAGCCCTGGACCAGATGGCTCCCTGCGGAATTTTACCAGACATTTAAAACAGAGTTAATTCCTATCCTCCTCAAGCTGTTCCAAAAAATTGAAACGGAAGGAAAACTCCCGGACTCATTCTATGAAGCCAGCATCACTTTGATTCCCAAACCAGACAGAGACTCAGCAAAGAAAGAGAATTACAGGCCAATATCCCTGATGAATATGGATGCAAAAATTTTCAACAAGATACTAGCAAATCGAATCCAACAGCATATAAAGAGAATTATCCACCATGATCAAGTAGGATTCATCCCTGGGTTGCAGGGCTGGTTCAATATTCGCAAATCAATCAACGTGATACATCACATCAACAAAAGAAAAGATAAGAACCATATGATCCTGTCAATAGATGCAGAAAAAGCATTTGACAAAATACAGCACCCTTTCTTAATAAAAACTCTCGAGAAAGTTGGGATAGAAGGAACATACTTAAACATCATAAAAGCCATATATGAAAAGCCCACAGCTAATATCATCCTCAATGGGGAAAAACTGAAAGCCTTCCCCCTGAGATCAGGAACACGACAGGGGTGTCCGCTCTCGCCACTGCTCTTTAACATAGTGTTGGAAGTCTTAGCATCAGCAATCAGACAACAAAACAAAATAAAAGGCATCAAGACTGGCAAGGAGGAAGTCAAACTTTCACTTTTTGCAGATGACATGATACTTTACATGGAAAACCCGACGGAATCCACCAAAAGCCTACCAGAACTGATCCATGATTTCAGCAAAGTTGCAGGGTACAAAATCAATGTACAGAAATTGGTGGCATTTCTATACACCAACAATGAAGCAGCAGAAAGAGAAATAAAGAAGCTAATCCCTTTCACAATTGCACCAAAAACCATAAAATACTTAGGAATAAACCTAACCAAAGATGTGAAAGACCTCTACACTGAAAAGTATAAAAAACTTATGAAGGAAATTGAGGAAGACACAAGGAAATGGAAAAGCATCCCATGCTCATGGATTGGAAGAATAAATATCGTTAAGATGGCAATACTACCCAAAGCAATCTAGACATTCAATGCAATCCCAATCAAAATTGCACCAGCATTCTTCTCAAAACTAGAGCAAACAATCCTAAAATTTGTATGGAACCACAAAAGACCTCGAATAGCCAAAATAATACTGAAGAATAAAACCAAGGCGGGAGGCATCACAATCCCAGACTTTAACCTCTACTACAAAGCGGTAGTCATCAAGACTGTATGGTATTGGCACAAAAACAGACACATAGACCAATGGAATAGAATAGAAAACTCAGAAATGGACCCGCAAGTATATGGCCAACTAATCTTTGACAAAGCGGGAAAATGTATCCAATGGAAAAAAGACAGCCTCTTTAACAAATGGTGCTGGGAGAATTGGACAGCAACATGCAAAAGAATGAATCTAGACCACTTTCTTACACCACTCACAAAAATAAATTCTAAATGGATAAAACATCTGAATGTGAGACAGGAAACCATCAAAATCCTAGAGGAGAAAGCAGGATAAAGCCTCTTTGACCTAAGACGCACCAATTTCTTACTCTACACGTCTCCAAAGGCAAGGGAATTAAAAGCAAAGATGAACTATTGGGACCTCATCAAGATAAAAAGCTTCTGCACAGCAAAAGAAACAACCAACAAAACGAATAGGCAACCAACGGAATGGGAAAAGATCATCGCAAATGACATATCAGATAAAGGACTAATATCTAAAATTTATAAAGAACTTACCAAACTCCACATCCGAAAAACAAACAACCCAGTGAAGAAATGGGCGGAAGATATGAATAGACACTTCTCCAAAGAGGACATTCAGATGGCCAACAGACACATGAAACGATGCTCAATGTCTCTCATCATCAGGGAAATACAAATCAAAACCACACTGAGATACCACCTCACACCAGTCAGAGTGGCTAAAATGAACAAATCAGGAAACTATAGATGCTGGCGAGGATGTGGAGAAGTAGGCACCCTCCTACACTGTTGGTGGGAATGCAAACTGGTGCAGCCACTCTGGAAAACGGTGTGGAGGTTCCTCAAAAAAATGAAAATAGAGCTACCCTATGACCCAGCAATAGCACTGCTAGGAATCTACCCAAGAGACAGGAATGCTGATGCATAGGAGCACGTGTACCACAATGTTCATAGCAGCACTTTCGACAATAGCCAAATCATGGAAAGAGACCAAGTGCCCATCAACTGACGAATGGATAAAGAAGTTATGGTACTTATATACAATGGACTACTACGTGGCAATGAGAAAAAATGAAATCTGGCCATGTGTAGCAACATGGATGGAACTGGAGGGTATTATGTTAAGTGAAATAAGTCAGTCAGAAAAAGACAGATACCATATGTTTCCACGAATAGGTAGACTTTGTGAGACTAAGCAAAAACCAGGGGGAGGGGAGGAGGGGAAAGGAAAAAAAGACACAGAGAGGGAGGGAGATAAAACATAAGAGCCTCTCAAAGACTAAGAAAAAACTGAGGGTGAGGGGGTGATGGGCATTAAAAAGGGCACATGTTGGGATGAACACTGGGTGTTATATGTAAACCAATTTGAAAATAAACTATTATAAAATTAAAAAAAAAAAAAGACAGACAACATAAATTTGGCAATTAACACAACACAGGAGGCAAACATAAGACAGACCTGTTCTTACCGATTTGAGTGTGTTAGATGATTTCTCTGAAAATGAAGGAACTGGCAGGCACCATATTCCTCCCTACCCACAAACCCAGCATAAACACAGGGCCATCTTCAGGAGGAAAGGCTGCATAGACCCTTACTAACTAACCTGCTAGCAGTGTGCCATGCCCATGAGTTCTCCTGGGGATTTGCCCACACCAACCCTGCTAGCCTTGGCCCTCGGTTCAGAGTCAATTTTGTTAAAGCTGCCCACGAAAAATTATTAGAATAAAGGAGTTCAGTAAGTTTGCAAAACTAGTTGTACGAATATAATATTTCTATATACTAGCAATGCACTATCCAAAAATGAAATTAAGAAAACGATTTTATTTATAATAGCATCTAAATGAATAAAATACTCAGGAATAAAATGAAGAGAAGTACAAAACTACAAAACATTGTTGAAAAAAAAGACAAGTAAAAGGAAAGCCATCCCATATCATGGATTAAGATTTAATATTCCTAAAGTGACAATACTCCCCAGATCCATCTTCTGAGTCAATGCAATCCCTATCAAAATCCCAGCTGTCATATTTTGCAAAATTCAACGAAATGATTCTAAGATTCCTACAGATATTCAATTATTCAGAATACCAAAATGATCCTAAGGAAGAAGAAAGTTGGAGAACTCACATTTTTCTATTTTCAAAACTTACACAAATCTACAGTAATTGAGCAATGAGATACTGGCATAAGAATAGACAGATCAGTGGAACAGAAATGAGATTCCAGAAACAACTCCTCACATTTTTAGTCAACTGATTTTTTTATACAATTTATTGTCAAATTGGTTTCCATACAACACCCAGTGCTCATCCCAACAAGTGCCCTCCTCAATGCCTGTCACCCACTCTCCACTCTTCCACACCCTCCATCAACCTTCAGTTTGTTCTTAGTATTTAAGAGTCTCTTATGTTTTGCCTCCCTCCCTCTCTGTGACTTTTTTTTCCCCTCTTTCCCTCCCCCATGGTCTTCTGCTAAGTCTCTCAAAATCCACCTATGCGTGAAAACATATGCTATCTGTCTTGCTCTGACTGACTTATTTCACTTAGCAGAATATCCTCCAGTTCCATTCACGTTGCTACATTACAAATGGCCAAATTTCATTCTTTCTCATTGCCACGTAGTAGTCCATTGTATATATATACCACATCTTCTTTATCCGTTCGTCAGTTGATGGGACACTTAGTCTCTTTCCATGATTTGGCTATTGTCGAAAGTGCTGCTACAAACATTGGGATACATGTGCCCCTATGCATCAGCCCTGATTTTTAATGAAGTTTCCTAGACAATTCAACAATGAACAAAAGAACAGTCTTTCAACAAATGGTGCTGCAACAACTGATACCCACATGTAAAAGAATTAAGTTGAACCCTTTACTTATCCTATCCAATATTAACTCAAAACAGATTATAGACCTAAAGGCAAGAGCCAAAACTATAAAGATCTTAGAAGAAAACATATGCTTAAATCTTAGTGAACAGGGAATAGGCAATTAAATATGACATCAAAAGCACAAGCAACAAAATTAAAATGATAAACTGAACTTTGTGAGAACTAAAAACTTTTATGCTGTAAAGGATACTATCAAGAAAGTAAAAAGACAACCCACAAAATGGGAGAAAATATTTGCAAGTCATATAAGTCATATATCTGCTTAAGAATTTATATCGAGTATATAAAGAAATCTCACAACTCAATAATAAAAAGATAAACTATTAAAAATGGACAAAGTATCTTAATAGTCACTTATCCAAAGAATATATACAAATGAGCAATAAGCACATAATGACATGCTCAACAGCATTAGTAAATCACATCCATGATGGGATACAGTTGTATAGCCACTAGGATGACTAGAATAAAAAAGATAGATGCATGTAGACAAAGATGTGGAGAAATTGGAGCTCTAATACTTTGCTGGTGGGAATATAAAATCATGTATAAAATTGTTGGAAAAGAACTTGGCAGTACCTCAAAATGTGAAATACAGAGTTACCTATGACCCAGTGATTCTGCTCCTGGATATATAACTGAGAGCAATGAAAAATAAATGCACACAAAACTTCAACACAAATGTTCATAGCAGTATCATTCATAATAGCCAAAAAGTAGAAACAACTCAAATATCCATCAACTGATGAATGGACACATGAAAATGTAGTATATCCATACAATGGAATATTAATCATTAATAAAAAAGAATGAAGTACAGATACATGCTACATAGGGATGTACCTTGTAAACGTTATGTTAAATCAAAGAAGCCAGTCATATATTATGATTCCATTTAATGAAAGGTACAGAATAGAAAAATCTGTAGAGTAGGTGGTTGATTTCAAAAGAATCATGGCTATCAATTAGAATGACATAAATGCAATAAAAATAAATGAAGCAAGAGAAAAATGTAGAACAGAGTCTGGAACAAACAGGTCAAGGTAAAAAATTCTCAATTTTAGTGCCAGGAAGGATTGTTGAAATACTATATGCTCAGTTGGTGAAATAAGATGGCAGCAAAGCTGATCAACAAGAAAATGAGGTTTTTAAATACCTAATATTTCCTTCTTTTTTTCTCTTGCAAGATTTTATTTAAAGTCAAGTTAGTTAACATATGGTGTAGCATCAGTTTCAGAAGTAGAATTTAGTGATTCATCACTTACATATAACACCCAGTACTCATCACAAGTGAATTTTTCTTAATATTATTTTGTTTCTCTTGTTTTCTTTTGTTTTACTCTCTATATTGGTCTGTTCAGGCTGCTATAACAAAATAATATATACTGAGTGGCTTAAGCAAGATATTTATTTCTCACATCTGGAGGCTGGAAGTCAAGATCAAGTTATCAGCCAACTCAGTTCCTTCCTGGCTTGCAGATGGCCACCTTCTCACTGTATCTTCACATGATGGGGGGAGGGGGTCTCTCTCTCTCTTCTTATTCTTAAAAAAGCCACTAATCCTATCATGAGGGCCTCACCCTTATGGTCTCACCTAATTAACTCCTAAAGGTCCCCTCTCCAAATACCATCACATTGGGGGTTAGAGCTTCAAAATATGAATTTTAGGGGGACATAATTTCATAGCACTCTCCCTTGATATTATTACAAGGGATGAGGTGAGGTGGCCAACCTTATCAGTAGCTCTTGAAGCAAAAGATATTTAAAGCACAGAAAGATATAATAGAGTGAACGGGTTACAAATATGTGGAAAAGTTGGTCATATTACCCTAAATTAAGATAGCTGCTACCACTTTTGAGATGAAAGAAATCTGTATTCACGCTGACTATGCAAGAGTTACTACCAGATGCAAAATGACTTTTATTTTCTTTGTATTTTTTAATCTAGCATAAGTGCCTCCCATTGGCAGAATCTAACCAGAACATCTTAGCTTTAGCTTTAGTTTAGTTTAAATTTCAATTTCCTCAGTATATAAATGAGAACACAGAAAGACCGCTGTGGAACTGAGAGCAGTATGAGACAAAGCAAAATTCATATTTGCCCTGATTGACTAGGCTTAATACTACTATAATACTTCAAAACAGCCTCAAAACCAACTGTGACAGAGACTGCCTGTTGTTCCTTAGTATCTTCTTTCCCCCTTTTCCTATAGTAATAGAATTTTGAGTTCAGCATGTAGCAATCCAATTCACACTATATTCCGAGCCTCCACAGCAGGCCAGAGTAGATTCTGAACATTTCTGAGAGTAGAAATTGTATGAAAAAGTAAGGCAAATGCTACCGTTTTTTCTCACCTTCCTACTAATTAGAAAATGTACTCAATGGCAGGTTTTGGATCAGTCATCTTAGAACATGAGATGGAAGCCATAGGTTAAGGATAGCAGAGAAACAAAATAGAAAGGACTTTCATAAAAGCACAGAGGCTTGTTAGGTTTTAGATACCATAAACCCATTGAATCAGTCCTGGGTTGCTTAAACTTGGGACCGATTTCATGAAAGACAAATAAATTTTATATCATGTAAGCCACAGTTATTATGGTCTATTATAACATCCTAACTGGCATCCTAATACCCACCACAACCATTCCTAAAAACAAGTAAATACTTATTAAACCACCGAGTTAATTTATGAGGACTGTTTCCTAGTATTGATCATTACTCTGAAAAATGAAAGAAATTAAATGGCTTTTGATTCTACATTAAAAGGACTCCAGCTCACTACCATATTGGTGATTCATGCTTGTATGTATCATTTCCATATACTACTGATAGGCCAAAGCTATCATTTCCATAATATGAGCACAGAACTCCTAGAGTCATGTACCAGGTTTCATCTAATAACACAAATGTGACTATTAGAAATTCCCAGATACAGGTATCCTATACTTTTGAAAGTTCATGTGTGCCACTTTACTTTTACAAAAGACCTACATTAGTACATTAGTACTTGCTTTCACCAAGCAAAAGAAATGTAAAGAGGATTTTGCTTTTATGGGAAAAAAAAAAGGCAACAAGTGAAAATAGAGTTGAGCGATTGTTTTGCAGCCAGCCATTATAGAGGCAGCACATGCCTCAAGAAGCAAAAGTGGCACCACCAAGCACCTTCCCTGGGAACTACACTCAGCATCTCAGCCTCAAGCTGCCATTGCTTTAAACTGTGTCTGTGAGAATCTGTGCTTTACCTCAATTTATTTTGTGAATCTGTTACCAGGATGTGCCCTAAGGTATCAGAAAACCTTAGGAGAGGTTATATTTTGGGTCTGGGCATGCTCAAAAACTTTTCCACATAAATTAATAGTAGTGCTTCTTTGCTTTATGTCATTTCAAAGACTTATGAAAGATTTCACAGGAACGCTCTACCTTCAGATAGTGGAAGAAACTTCCATAGAAAAAATAACAGATTACAAAAGATAGAACACTACAATTGTGCAATAAATTTATGTTATGTTAAAATTCTTCTAGATAAAAAATTTGCTTGTAAAGATTTATGATTATATATGTTTAAGTTCACTTTACTGGTTTGGTCTATAAATGTTACGCTCTGGGGAATAAGTATAGTAAGGTTCATTCCTGATTTGAATCCAGAAAAGGGAAATTAACTGCAGTCTCAGAATTTGTTCAGTAAGTCTAAATAATTAAAGAAATCTGGTTACTCTCCTGAAAAAAAGGATTTTCACATGGACACAATATATTTTGGTAAGCAAAAGCCAAGTTACTATTGTAACTGTGGAGCAACTCCCACCAGTGGTAAAATTCCCTCAATTTCAATATCTGGTTTAAGCATTATAAAGTAAATTTGATGTCATCTTGGACCACTGAAAGTATTGCTTAATAATTTCCTGCCATCTTATGTGAAGGAAAAAACTGAGTAAGAGGACCATGACAGGCATATGACACCATCGAGTCGCATAATGGTAACAAATTTAACATGTTCCTATGAAACCCTATTATAATGTGGTAAAAAAGTAGAATTGTTCTAGATGGTAAAGTACCTGTTCCTGGGAATGCCATTAGCAACTGAGGTATTGGTACCAGTTCTCAGTAAGACTTTCAAATTTCTTGAAAGAATGAGAAAACTATCATGTTCAAAGATCTAAAGTCAGTTGATGCTAAAATTAAAGAAGAGTAAGGCATTAATACACCTCCATTTTATAAGATATTTGGAAGCTGCCATAATAGAAATGGAATGCTTACTTATTAATATTCTGAAATTTTATATCCTTTTTTCTTTTCTCATTTTAGTTTTATTTTTATCATGCTCAATCATGAACAAAGTTTAACAAATCAGACAAATCTAAAGGATTTCTGAATTAGAAATAATCTGTCCCCTTACCTCTCTTCCATTTCCTACTTTCCAGAGGAAACCACTTGTCAATATTTCTGCTATTTATTTTGGTATTTTCCTAATGTGTCTCAAAATAACATTTTTATATTGTTACTTACTGACTTTTCGGAAAAAGAAATCTCTCTTTTTCACCCACCCCCTCATGACACATATAAGTATCCTTGCCATATCCCTAACCTTTCAATAAATCAAAACTATCAATGTTAATGCCCTATTGATATTAATCTCTTATTTTGCCTCACAGATGTCTTTGTTCTCTGAGGTTACCTTCTTTTGTAAGTTTCATGTATTTAATTTTTATGTGCTGGTCATTAATTCATCCCCAAACGCTTGTCCCAATTGCCCAAATCATCTTTCAATATGCTGAACACATCAGGTATATATACCTGAGGAAGGAAAGTGAGAGAGGGAGGGAGGGAGGTGGAATAAGTGACAGAGAGGGAAAGACAAAGAAAGAAAAGGAGGGACTATTTATGTAAAATTCAAACAATTCCAAGTCACAAAAAATCAAACCAGCCGCTGCCAGGATCCAGGTGCAAAAAGAGGGAAGGGATGCTATGAAGAACCACTAGCGATGAAAATGTTCTCTATTTTAACTGTGATAGTCATTTCACAAGAAACTCATCATATAGCACAATATATATAATTTCAGATTGTTTTAAGCATTTTAAAATAAATACATATGAATATAGGTGCAAAATACTAAATAAAATACGAGTAGATTAAATCCAGTAAAATATCCTGACAATGATAAGCCATGACCAAATAAAGTTTATTCTAGAAAAGTAAGTATAGATGCTGATATATGTAGATACATAGATATATCTCATATTCCATTTGTTACTAATATATTTCATCCTTTGCCTTTCCTTAACTTAGATTTTAAGATTTCCATGGCTCAGTCTTGAAACTACAGGCACTTCTAACTGCTCACAAAATAAACCTTGGCAACAGATACAGAAAAGCAAATAATATTATTCAGCATATAAATGCCTTTGCAAATGTTATTTCTAAAAAGGAGACTATACTTTACAGATTGCTGCTATCTCTTGTGAATGTAATCTTGAGTTTCTAAGGAATATGTAATTCTGATTGGTTGTTTTACTTAATAATGTGTTGCCCTGATATGATGTTTAAGTTGATACAGCATTTTCAGAAAATATAAATACATGTGAGTTTTCTTTATAAAGCCAGAAGAGGATCATTGGTGTTTTCTTTTCTCTCATATGCATGGAGGAGAAAATAAAATTTTAAAGTATGTCTCTGTTGGATTTAGTTTGACTGCCTAATCTCATTTAAATTAACACAAAGACAGCTCAATATCAGGGTATGGATTGACATTCATTAACTAAACAAATTAAAAGGCAAAGCCTCATGATTATATCAATAAGTTCTGGAAAGGCATTTGAGAAAATTCAGCAGTCAATCCAAATAAACATCTTCTGTAAAACAAGATTAGAGGAAAATTACTTAAAGATGATAAAGATTAACAATAAAGAAAATAACAACAAACATGATACTAAACAGCAAAAAGTTATAGTGATTCCTGTTAAAATCAGGGAGATGACACATATGTCCATTTTGTCCATTATTATTCAGCTTTGCTTTATACACTTAAGCTAATTCAGTAAGACGGGACACTGAAATAATGCATATAAATACAAGAAATTTAAGGGAAAAAAGGGTTACGAAAACATTTTAGAAATAAACAAATGTGGTAAGTTGTCTAGACACAAGGTAAATAAATAATAATCAGTAACTTCTATTAGCAATGACCAATTACCAATAAAATTAGGGAGAAATCACCATATATATTTTCGGTTGTTAATTTGATGTTTATCATATATGTTAAAATCCTAAAAACAAATGTTTTACTCAATAGCATTGGTTAATATCTCTCCTAATATATAAAATGGTTAGGAAGATAAATATTTTTCACTAGACTGAATTTAATCTGATCAATAGGAGGATTACATTAATATATATCGAGGTTTATTCAATGCCACAGAAGTTACAGCACAATTGTTAGAATTCCATTAGATATACAGAGCTGATGTAATTAATTTGTTGCAGCTATGACAACAAAATCCCACTAGAATTTAGTATTCAAGAAGCAATAATTTGTTTATATACCTCAAAAACTTTTTCATCATTGTTCTATGATTCAATCTACTAAAAGCATCTCTTTTCAAAGTATCTACAAAAACCTAATAGTGGAAAACTATACAAGGTAATAAACAAATGTCCTAATTATTAGTGTTTTTCAAAAATAAAATATTCATCTACTCATCTCTCAAATCCCAGGTCAAGGCCTTATTCCTACATGAAATACTTGCTAAAATACTAACCCAACACCATACTTTAACGCTTCTTAAAAATTACTCAACAAAGATTTTTACCCTTTGGTTTCCCCAAATAAGTTTTAAGCTCCTTCATGGGCAGGAACCCTGCCTTTAATTTGTCCCCTTCACTTACCTAGTTCAGTGTTTTGATTATTTAGGGTTTTTAAGTTAATCAAACTGATTTATGCATATAAGGAGTATTTCTCTCAAAACCTATTCCCTTATATTTTTAAAGAAAGATGAATGTTACCAAATATTTTGTAAATATTGAAATAGAACGTTTATCTAGAATAATGAACTCTGTCTCAACTTTCATTGTAATGAAAGCACATTCTAATCAATAAAATTACAATAATAGGGGAATTTAACACCCCACTTATATCAAAGAATAGATCAACGAAACAGAAGATCAACAAGGAAATTGGCTTTGAATGACACATTGGACCAGATGTATTTAACAGATATATTCAGAACATTCCATCCTAAAACAACAGAATACACATTCTTTTCAAGAATACATGGAACATTCTCCAGAGCAGGCCACAGATTAGGCACAAAATAAAAAATATATATACACGCATGCATGCAATTCCTTTCTTTATTGTGTCTATGCATGTGTATGTCTACCTATGTACATGTACACACATACACACACACACCCCACATTCAACACTGAAAAAGGGAAAGAAAATACAACCATATAGCAAAAATCAAGAAAAAGAAAACAAACAAAAAGCATTAAAGTGAGTATGTCACAAAAGTCCACATATCATATAATGCTATTTTATTAAATATCCAGAATAGACACATCTATAGAGAAAGAAAATAGATTATTGGTTTCCTATAATGGAAGGGTGGGATGAGAAGTAAGAGAGTGACCGCTATCTTTTTAACATGATGAAAATGCTTTTCAATTGATTGTGACAATGGAGGTACAACTCTGTGAATTGACATTGCAAATAGGTGAACTATATGGTTGTGAATTATATCTCAATAAAGCTGTTAAAAACATAAAATTCAAAAAGAAGAGAATATATTATTGAAATAATAAATATAAATGGGATGTTTCAATACAAAGATACTAATTTAAAATATTCATCTCCTTTGATTAAGCAATTCCATTTCCACAATTGTACATATATAAGGCTTATATATAGGAAGCTTATTACAGCATGTAATAGTAAATGCCTTTTAAAATTAAATGTCCATCTACAGGAGACCAGTAGAATAAATTATGGCACAACCATATAATTGAATACTATGCAACTCATATAAAGAGTAGGGTAGAACTATATAGAATGAGAGATAAGATATATTGTTAAGTCTTAAAAGTATGGTGCAAAAGTCTGTATAATATGTTATAATTTGTTATAGGATGAAAATATATTTACATGCAAAAACTATCTCAGGAAGGATATATTAAAAGATATTGAATGCCTCAAAGGAAAGGAATTGTTAGACATTTTACTTAAGCATATATTAACAAAAGAACGATATTCCAGTTTACGTTAAAAAAACAAAATCTAACTATAATATTATCAAAAGATGAACATCTAGAACAAATTCCAGAAATCTAGTAAAAACTAACCAAATATTAAGTTAAAGCAACAGGAACAAAAGGAAAATTGGGGTCATACCATTAATATCAGAATTCAAAGCAAAATACATTAAATGGGACAATATTGAATATTTTATATAACTAAATATCACAACGGAGCTCTACTATAATGCTTTGAAACAAATATCACTAGATTAAAATATGAAAGATAAATTAAAAGAAGAAGAAAAATGGAGACTTACAAAAAGACAAATCTCATACCACCTCACACCAGTCAGAGTGGCTAAAATGAACAAATCAGGAAACTATAGATGCTGGAGAGGATGTGGAGAAACAGGCAGCCTTTTGCACTGTTGGCGGGAATGCAAACTGGTGCAACCACTCTGGAGAACTGTGTGGAGGTTTCTCAAAAAAATGAAGATAGACTTACCATATGACCCAGCAACAGCACTGTTAGGAATCTACCCAAGAGATCCAGGACTGCTGATGCATAGGGGCACGTGTACCCCAATATTCATAGCAGCACTTCGACAATAGCCAAATCATGGAAAGAGACTAAGTGTCTATCAACTGACGAATGGATAAAGAAGCTGTGGTATATATATACAATGGAATACTATGCAGCAATGAGGAACAATGAAATCTGGCCATGTGTGGCAACATGGATGGAACTGGAGGATATTATGCTGAGTGAAATAAGTCAGGCAGAGAAAGACAGATGCCATATGTTCCCACGCATAGGTAGGCTTTGGAAGACCCAGCAGAGAACCAGAGGGGAGAGGAAGAAGGGAAGGGGGAAAAAAAAAGCCACAGAGAGGAAGGAAGACATGACATGAGAGACTCAAAGAATAAGAAAGAACTGAGGGGAGAGATGGGTGTGGGAGGGGGGAGAGTGGGTGATGGGCACAGAGGAGGGCACTCGTTGGATTGAGTACTGGGTGTTGTATAGAAACCAATTTGACAATAAATTATTATTAAAAAATAAATAAATAAAAACATTTTAAAAATTAAAAAAAAGAAGAAAAATCTCAGATTCCAAAGACTAGATGTTACAGACATGCATTAGTGAAAGGCAAAAAATTAAAAAATTTAAACAGTTAAGTATCAGTTCCATTAACACATTCTTTTAAAAAAACCAGGTTAATAAAAGACAAATTTCTTGAAAAGTTAACAAAAGAAAAAGAGAAAATATAAACACATGTTAAATTGAGAAATACAGTCATAGTTACCAATGAGATTTTATTTGAAAAAAATTATATATAACTCTGTACCAATAAATATGAAACACTGGATGAAACTTGGGATTTAGTCTGAAAATATAAATTAGAAAAATTCCATTAAAGGAAAAGCAATAATCCAAATTGAACAATTACCATAAAATTTTTGTTTAGAAAAAAATACTCCCTCAAAAATATTGATCCCAGCCAAATGAGTATTTTTCAAATCTTCGAGGAACAAAGTATTTTACTTCAGATACACAAAAATAGATTAAACTCAGATTCAAAAACCTAATATAGAATACACACACACACACATATTACACATCAATTCATCAATTTTGTTTAGAAATATAGGGGCGTCTGGGTGGCTCAGTTGGTTAGGCGTCTGACTTTGGCTCAGGTCAATTATCTCACAGCTGATGGGTTTGAGCCCCACATTGGGCTCTGTGCTGACAAGCTCAGAGCCTGGAGCTTGCTTCAGATTCTGTGTCTCCCTCTCTCTGCCCCTCTCTTGCTCACACTCTCTCTCTCTCTCTCAAAAATAAATAAACATTTAAAAATTTTTAGAAATGTAAAGGATAAGTCCCAAGTAAAATATTTGAAAAGTAATTCTACTCATGTATTTTAAAAACTATAACATGATTATGGATAAAGAAGAAGTGGTATATATAAATATATAATGGAGTATTACTTGCCAATCAAAAAGAATGAAATCTTGCTGTTTGCAACTACATGGATGGAACTAGAGGGTATTATGCTAAGCTAAATTAGTCAGAGAAAGACAAATATCATATGACTTCACTTATATGAGAACTTTAAGATACAAAACAGATGAACATAAGGGAAGGGAAGCAAAAATAATGTAAAAACAGCGAGGGGACAAAACATAATAGACTCTTAAATATGGAGAACAAACAAAAGGTTACTTGGATGGGTTGTGGGAGGGGGGATGGGCTAAATGGTTAAGGGGTATTAAGGAATCTACTCCTGAAATCATTGTTGCACTATATGCTAACTAACTTGGATACAAATTTAAAAAATTAATTAATTTAAAAAAGTATAACATTAAGTAGAGTTTACTCAAGAAATACAAACTGGTACAATATCTTAAAGATCTCTCCAATAAACGTAGGGATCTCTCTATCCTAACCTGAATTTAGTAAGTTTATTGAAACAGTTACAAAATAAATATGCCAAAATATTAGCTTTAAATAAATAAATAAATATTTATTTAATATTTAAATAAATAAATATTAGCATTAAATAAAAAATGTTAGAAGATTCCAATTCAAAATAGCAAAACAAATAAAAACAAAACAAATAAAATTCTAGGATAAAACCTAACAAGAAATGTGTCAATTAAGCAACAACCAACCCAACTACAAAACATTGATCAATATAAAATAATGAAAAACTAGAGAGGTATACCATAAACTCAGAAGTCTCAATATTCAAAACATGTCAAGCTTTCCCCAAATTAAATTTTACAGTGTATGGGGGAGGGGCAGGGAATAGAGCTAAGATGGCAGCATAGCAGTAGGACCCTAGGTTTGCTTCTGCCCTTGAACACAGCTATATAATTACCAAATCATTCTGAATACTCAAGAAATTGACCAGAGGACTGACAGAACAAACTGCAAACTAGAGGGAGAGAAGAGGCCACACTGAGAAAGGCGTAAAGTGCAGAGATGGTTTGGGGGAGAAACAAATTGCAGGTGCTGAAGAAGGAAAGGAGTCCTGGTGGCAGAAAAAAGCGAGAAAGAATGGAGCTCACAGGGATATGCAAATGACTATGAAACCGAGCCAAAATCATTGGCTGGGAAAATGAGAACAGCTGATTTTCATGAGTTTTTGTAACCAGTGGGGCTCCAAGACTGGCCATATACAAAAAACCCATAGCTAATATAATCCTCAACAGGCAAAAACTGTGAGCTTTTCCTTTACAGTCAGGAACAAGACAGGAATGACCACTCTCAGAACTGTTATTTAATATAGTACTGGAAGTCCTAGCCTCAACAATCAGACAACAAAAAGAAATAAAAGTCATAGAAATCAACAAGGAAGAAGTCGAACTTGCACTATTTGCAGATGATATGATACTCTATATAGAAAAACCAAAATATTGCTAGAACTAATACACAAAGTCAGTAAAGTTACAGGATACAAAATCAACATATAGAAATCTGTTGCATTTCTATACAGGAATGAAGCAGCAGAAAGAGAAATCAAGGAATTGATCCCATTTACAACTGCACCAAAAACCATACGATACCTAGGAATAAACCTAACAAAAGAGGTAAAAGACCTGTACTCTGAAAACCATAAAACACTGATGAAGAAACTGAAGATGACACAAAGAAATAGGAAAACATTCCATGCTAATGGATTAGAAGAACAAATATTGTTAAGATGTCTACTCTACCCAAAGCAATCTATATATTTAATGAAATCTCTATCAAAATACTGCCAGTGCTAGAACAAATGATCCTAAAACTTGTATGGAACCATGAAAGATCCCAAACAGCCAAAGCAATCTTGAAAAAGAAAAGCAAAGCGGGATATATCACAATTCCAGGCCTCAAGCTATATTACAAAGCTGCAGTGAACAAGACAGTGTGGTACTGGGAAAAAAATAAACACATAGATCAATGAAACAGAATAGAAAACCCAGAAATGAACTCACAACCATATGGTCAACTAATCTTCAACAAAGCAGGGAAGAATATCCAGTGGGAACAAGACAGTCTCTTTAACAAATGTGGGGAAAAGACAGTCTCTTTAACAATGGTGTTGGGAAAAATGGACAGTAACATGCAAAAAAATGAAACTAGACCACTTTCTCACACCATACACAAAAGTAAATTCAAAATGGATGAAAGACCTCAATGTGAGACAGGAAAATATCAAAATGCTAGAAGAGAACACTGGCAGTAATCTCTTTAACACTGGCTGTAGCAACTTCTTACTAGATATGTCTCCTGAGGCAAAAATAAACTACTGGGACTTCATCAAGATAAAAAGCTTCTGCACAGCAAAGGAAACAATCAACAAAACAAAAACAGCAACCTTCAAAATGGGAGAAGATATTTGCAAATGACATATCTGATAAAGGGTTAGTATCCCAAATCTATGAAGAACTTATCAAACTCAACACCCAAAAAACAAATAATACATATAAAAAATGGGCAGAATACATGAACATACATTTTTCAGAAGAAAACATATAGATGGCCAACAGACACACAAAAAGATGTTCAACATCACCCATCATCAGGGAAATACAAACCAAAACTACAATGAGACATCACCTCACACCAGTCAGAATAGCTAAAATTAACACAAGAAACAACAAGTGTTGGTAAGGATGTGAAGAAAGGGGAACCCTCTTAATACTGATAGTGGGAATGCAAACTGGTGCAGCTGCTCTGGAAAACAGTATGGAGGTTCCTCAAAAAGTCACAATAGAACTACCCTATGATCCAGCAATTGGACTACTAGGTTTTTACCTAAAGGATACAAAAATACTGACTTGAAGGGACACATGTACCTGATGTTTATAGTAACATTATTAACAATAGTCAAATTATGCAAAGAGCCCAGATGTCAAACAACTATTGAATGGGTAAAGAAGAGGTGGTATATATATACAACTGAATATTACTCAGCCAACAAAAAGAATGAAAAAGAATGAAATCACACTAAACGAAATAAGTCAGTCAGAGAAAGACAAATACCATATGATTTCATTCGTATGTGGCATTTAAGAAACAAAACAGATGAATGTGGGGGTGAGGGGCAGGGAGGGGAAGTAAACCAGGAAACAGACTCTTAATTATAGAGAACAAACTGAAAGTTACTGGAGGGAAGGTGGGCAGAGGGATGGATTAAATAGGTGATGGGTATTAAGGAGGGCATTTGTTGTGATGAGCACTGTGTGCTGCATGTTAAATTCTACACCCGAAAGTACTATCACCCTGTATGTTAACTAATTGGAATTTAAATAAAAATTTGAAGAAGAAAAAAAAGGGGGGGGAGGGGTGCGAGTAAGGATGTAACAGAAGAATCAGAATCCCAACTGCATTTTTTATGAAACTTCAGAAAAAGAAAAAAAAAGTCTATTTGGAAATATAAACCTGAAACTAACCATGAAATTTTTTAAAAAGGGAAATACAAACAGTGGGATAGCTATAAAATTATGAATTATAAAATGATCATAATTTTAAACACAGTACTAATATAGGAAGACATAGATTAATAGAATGAAATAAAGTGTTGAAAAACAGGTCAAGTAAATAAAATAATTGAATATATGATTAAATGCAGTAGACAAATCAGTGAGAAAAAAAGGGTCATTCTATAACTGGTACTGAAAAACATGGCCGATCATTTGACAAAATTAAATCCCTATCTTACACCATATGACAATAAAATTCAAAATGGATTAAAATACATTACTACAAAAACCATATGAAAAAAAAAAATAAAATAGTCAAATTGATTTTGGCCCATATTCATATAAGAGTAAAGGAGCCTTAAAGCCTTTTGACATAATAAAGGGCTACAGCAGCTTTTTATACATATCCCAGTAGACGAAGTGTTAATATCTTTACTATATAACATATTTTATAAACAGTAAGAAAAAGCCAAATAGTTTAGAATGAAATACTCAAAAGACAACATCTAATTCACTACAGAAGAAATACTTATGAGCAGCAAGTTGTTTTATATGCAAAATTCACTACTAAACAATGAAACAACAAATTAAAACAATCTTGAGTTACCTCTTGCCAATTATATAGTCTGATTTTTTTTAAGTAATGGCAATTTCCAGGGTTTTCAAAGGTAAAGAAAACAAGTAAGCTTCTTCTCCCCCAGCCCATGTTTACTGAAGTATACTTGACAAATAAATATAAACTTCTAATAAAAATACAAATGTGTACAACTTTTCAGTGGGACAATTTGATTATACATATCAAAAACCTTAAAAAAATAGGCTTACCCTTTAGTTCTGCACTTGTTCTCCTAGGAAAAAAACTTCTAAGTATATAAAAATGCACAAAGATATTTACTATAGTATTTCATGAAAGTAAAAAATTAGAAATAACTGGGGATTTATTTAAATAAGCTAGAATCCATAAACATAACAGAATTCTAAGCAACTACTCAACCATATGAAAAAAAAAACTAAATAACCAGACCAGGAAAACGTTCATAACACATTAAGTAGGAAAAAGTTACAAAGAATATATAGATCTCATTTTGATATAAAAACTTTGCATGTAATCATAAACACAGAAAAACATCTGGAAATAAATACTGCAAAACATTAATGGTGGTAACTTTTGGGTAAAATTGTTTTTTCCTTTTTGCTTATCTGTATTTTCTAGTTTTTCACAAGAATACATATTACCTGTAAAGTAAAAAGATAAAATAGAAGTTTTGTGTTTTTTTAATTTTTTAATTTGTTTTATTTTTTAAAAGAGAGAGAGCAAGTGTGCAAGTGGGGAAGGGGCAGTGGGAAAGGGAAGGAGAGAGTCTTAAGCAGACTCCATGCTCAGTGCAGAGCCCGACATGGGGCTCGATCTAACGACCACAAGATCATGACCTGAGCCAAAATCAAGAGTCAGACACTTAGCCAACAGAGCCACCCAGGAGTCCCTAAAAAAATAAAATAGAAGCTTAAAAGAAAAAGAATTTGAGGTACATTTAGATTCTCACTAAACATTTCTTGAATTTAAAATAACTCACAGTAAACCTCAATATAATTGAAAAAGTTAAATTTATACCCTTAACTAATAAACTTCAAAATCAGATTTAAAATCTGAAAATAACCCACTAAGTTGCAGATCATTAACAATTATTTACTATTATTTTAAGTTTATATATTTTGAGAGAGAGTGAGTGCACCCACACTCATGTGCACAAGTGGAGGAGGGAAAGAGAGAGAACGAGAGAAAGAATTCCAAGCAGGCTCTGTATTGCCACTGTGGTGTTCCACACAGGGCTGTGAGATTATGACACGAGCCAAAAACGAGAGTTGGACTGACTGAGTCACCCAGGTGCTACAATAATTATTTACTATTACGATGCTAAAATCTTTTTCTAATTATTTCAATTAATTTCAGTATAGATGTCAAGATTTTAAGTTTATTTGTTGTTTAAAAAAAGATACTTAAATTCTAGTTTCTAGTCTGGCATATAGGAAATTAGAACTTGTAAGTCCCATCTATACAAGAAAAAAGCTGAAGACACTGAAAATCAATAATTTTTCTTAGATATATCAGAGAACTGAGGGCACAGGGCAAAACACTGCCCCCAATACTGGAGAGAAAAGACAGGCAGATACAAAGAACCACAATTTACTGGAACAGAAGCTCAATAGCAGAAACTTATGCTACAGCACCAGTACCAGAGAAGGAATATATGGACTAGTACCAGAGAAGGAAAATCTAAACTGTTGTTGACAAAGCTGGAGGTTTCCTGTGGAGAAGTCCGAGAGTCAAAAAGGTCAATGGACCCAGTCTTAGGGGGGCTGTCACACCTTTGGGAGTTTTACCTCCAGAAGCTCTAACAGGTCCTCACAATGAAGACAAGAAAATTCCCTCCTGCTACTGCCAAGAAGAAAGAAAAAGTAGCTATTGTGAAATATACCCAAACCATTCTATTGCTTTTAACTAGTCCTTCCTTTGAAAGAAACAATTTTATCAAAGCCTAATCCATTGGGAGAAGGGAACTACTCAGCTCTAGTCCCTCAACCCTCAATATGGGGAAGGGAAATACCAACTCTGGCTTTGCTGTTGCACTTAAGGGAAACAAACAAACAAACTGAGAAGAACTTGTGAAAGTCACACTCCAGGGGCATAAGCTCACTAAAGTATAAAAAGAAGTATAATTGCGAAGCTAAGAAGGGAGAGAAAATTCAATCATATAAAATGTTCAGAAAAACCTGAAAAGGCAAAATATAAGAGAAGAAAAAAATGGAAAAAAAAAAACCATACTTCACAGAGCTAGAACAAACAACTATAAAATTTGTATGGCTGTTCTGTTTGGGGGTCTTTTCTGGTTCCAAAATAACATTGTAAAAGGAAACCAAACCTGGAGACATCACAATTCCAGACTTCAAACTATATTACAAAGCTGTAATCATCAAGATAATATGGTACTGGCACAAACACAGACACACAGATCAATGGAACAGAATAGAGAATCTAGAAATGGATCCACAAATGTATGGCCAACTCATCTTTGACAAAGCAGGAAAGAATATCCAATAGAAAAAAGACAGTCTTTTCAGAAAAAGATGCTAGGAAAACTAGACAACATGCAGAAGAATGAACCAGAACCACTTTCTTATACCATACACAAAAATAAACTCAAAATGGATTAAAGACCTAAATGTAAGACAGGAAACCATCAAAATTCTGGTGTAGAAATCAGTCGGCAACCTCTTTGACCTCGGCTGCAGCGACTTCTTACTATACATGTCTCCAGAGGCAAGGGAAACAAAAGCAAAAAGGAACTACTGGGCCTTCATGAAGATAAAAAGCTTCTGCATCGCAAAGGAAACAATCAACAAAACAAAAATGGCAACCTTCAAAATGGGAGAAGATATTTGCAAATGACATATCTGATAAAAGGTTAGTATTCAAAATCTGTAAAGAACTTATCAAACTTAACACCCAAAAAAACAAATAATCCAGTTAAAAAATGGGCAGAAGATATGAATAGACACTTTTCCAAAGAAGACATCCTGAAGGCTAACAGACACATGAAAAGATGCTCAACACCACTCATCATCAAAGAAATACAAATCAAAACCACAATGAGATGCCACCTCAAACCTCTGAGAATGGCTAAAATTAACAACTCAGGAAACAACAGAAGTTAGTGAGGATGCAGAGAAGGGGAATACTTTTGCACTGTTGGTGGGAATGCAAACTGGTTCAGCTACTCTGATAAACAGTATGGAGGTTCCTCAAAATACTAAAAATAGAATTATCCTAAGACCCAGCAATTGCACTACTGGGTACTTATCCAAATGATACAAAAATGCTGATTCAAAGGGGCACATGTACCCCAATGTTTATAGCAGTATTATCAAAAACAGCCAATTTATGCAAAGAGCCCAAATGTTCAACTGCTGAATGGATAAACAAGAGGTAGTGTGTGTGTATATGTATATATATATATATATATATACACAATGGAATATTAATCACCAATAAAAAAGAATTTTTTGAAAGATTATTTTGAAATCTTGCCATTTGCAACAATGTTGATGGAACTAAAATGTATTATGCTAAGTGAAATAAGGCAGTCAGAGAAAGACAAATATCGTGATTTCACTTACATGTGGAATTTGAGAAACACAACAGATGATCATAGGGGAAAGGAAGGAAAAAAATAAGACAAAAACAGAAAAGGAGGCAAACCATAAGAGACTCTTAAATACAGAGAACAAACTGAGGTTTATGTGCGGTTGGGTGGGGAGATGGGCTAAATGGGTGATGGACATTAAGGAGGGCACTTGTTGGGATGAGCACTGAGTGTTATATATAAGTGATGAATCACTAATTCTCCTGAAACCATTATTACACTATATGTTAACTAACTTGGATGTTAATTTTATTTAAAATTTTAAATAAATAAGTAAAATCACAAATAAAGAATTAAGTCTTTGGTAGAATTAAAAAAAAAAGAAAAAACATGTGCAACAAATAGAAACTGGTAACAAACATGGTAGATATTAATCCAACTATATAAATGACCATATATTAAACATCAAAGGACTATATGCACCAATTAAAAGATATAGATTATCAAAGTGGATTAAAAAAAAAACAAGACCTCAACCTTATGTTTTCCACACGAAACCAACTTTAACTGTAAATACACAGATCAATTAAAAATAAAGCGATGGAGAAACATACCAGCTAACACTAACCAAAAGAAAGTAGGAGTAGTTATATTAATTTCAGGCAAAGCAGACTTCAGAACAAAGAAAATTATCAGAGATAAAAAGGGGATTTACATAGTGATAAGTGGGTTAATTCTTCAAAAAAGACAAAATAATCTATAATGTATACGCATCTAACAATAAAGCATCCAAATACATAAGGCAAAAACTGATAGAACTGCAATAAGAAATATACAAATATATCTTATAGTTGGAGACTTTTACATCCCCTCTTAGTAATCTAGCAAGCCAAAAATCAATAAGGACATAGGTGAAATAACAATACAGTCAATCAACTAGATGTAATTGATATTTATACAATACTTCATCCAGCGACAGCAATATTCCTTCAAGCTCATATAGAAAATTCACCAAGATAAACCACATTCTGGTCACTTATTAACAAATTAATAAATTTTTGTTAATGTTTCTTTATTTTTGAGAGAGAGAGAGAGAGAGAGCGTGAGCAAAGGAGGAGCAGAGAGAGGGAGCCACAGAATCCAAAGCAGGCTCTAGGCTCTGAGCTGTCAGCACAGAGCCCGATGCAGGGCTCGAACTCCCAAGCCTTCGAGCTGTGAGATCATGACCTGAGCTGAAGTCGGCTGCTTAACTGACTGAGCCACCCAGGCACCCCTCTTATTAACAAATTTAAAAGGACTGAAATCATACAAAGTATGCCATAAAACTACAATGGAATTAAACTAGAAATCACTAAGAGAAAGCTGGAAAACTCCAAAACACTTGGAAATTAAACAATACTCTTCTAAATAGTACATGGATCAAAGAAGAAATCTTAAGAGAAATTTAAAAGACATTGAAACAATTTTTAAATGCTTCAATACAATTTGGCACCAAAAATTATTCTTCATTTGGGAACAGAGGCAGAATATGATTTGGCAAAAACAATGGGGACAACAAAAACTAAGACTGAACAAAGAAAGATGAAAATCTGGTGAAAAAAGTAAATCATGAAGAAAAGAACAACAGCACATTAGAACTAACTGGGCAAGAAGGATTAAAGGGACAGAAAAACAAACAAAAAAACCTTAAAAAATTTCTGTAGTGTGAAGTTACAAGAAGAAAGCAGTTTGTTAGTTTCAGAAAACTACCACCATTCCTTTAAAAATAATCCTTTCACTTGATTAAGGGGATTAAGAACATCTTAGCCAATAGATTTGGTATTAAATTAGCTTTGTAGCTGCTCCCTCAATGATCTTTAATCCTGGTTCTTCAAGATCAACCTAAGCGTTCCTCCTGTATCACTCTTGCCTCTACTCTTCCAAGTTTTGTAGCTTTCATCTTAAATCTTAATCTCTGCCTATATTTGATCACACTAAATCAACAAATACAATCTTTAGACAAATTATCATTTGTGACTTTGCCCTATGTACCTCTTTGCCTGAATCTCTACCAGACTCAGTAAATTAAGTTTCTGAATATGATTCAATCAACAGCCTGGACATCCTACTATCAAATACAATGCTCTCCTCAAAATATACATTTGCCAAAGACATTAGCAAATGATATTATTTTACTTCACATAATTTTCTTTTATCATAAAATTTTTCTTTTATGCCAGTATAGGAGTGACTAAAAAAGGAAGGGTTAGAAAAATGGAAATGAGACCAATCCAGAATTGTAAAATAATGTCAGTGATGCAGGCTAGATAATAATTCCTCTTCTGTAACTTTTTTAAAATAACTGGATTAAGCTTATGTCACACAATGCAGGTAAAAAATCAAAGTATTACAGAGGCAGCTTTCCTCATTCACAATAATACATATGCATCAGAGCTCCCTATAGGATTTCTGAAAATCAGTTTTATTTCTATAGATAGCTTTATTTTTGAAAATCAGTTTTATTTCTGTAGTAAACAGAATTTTGTATATTCACCTAGCCATATAAAAACACTAAATTAAAAAAATTAAATAAAAGTACTAAGTTGATTTGCTGGGTTGAACTTTCAGAAAAACAAGAATTACTTCAAATCTTCTATCTTCTAGAGTTAAAAATGGGTGCCTACTAGGGAATATTATAAGAAGGAAATGAAATTTGCATTATTTTCTCAAAATGGAGAGGAAAATAAAATGAGATAAACGGAGAAACAGTACAAATGAAAAGAACACAAGCAATTGTTATACTTATTTAGGCTAGTACACTATTTCAGGTATATAATTACACTTAAGAGTAGTTTTTGTCCAACAATTATATTAACAAATTCAAATCAACCAATACGGATTGTTGACTGTTAATCAATTAAAAAAATGCTCTTTTCTAGGTATTGAACCAAGCCTACCTAGCAAGATGTTGCAGCAACGTTAGCGACAAAAGCTACTTTAAAAGAAATTGCTAATGTGGAAAAAAAAGTAGTCTCTAACAGCTAACCCATGATATTTCCCTGTCGAATAAGAACAAATTCAGAAAACCAACATCAAACAAGGCCACTCTATGACTGTGATGAAGCAAGACAGGAACTAAACTACTGCAGAATCACATCGGGGTACAGATAAATGGTAAGTACACTGTGCAAACCATACTAATATTGAGTATCCCCCACATTCAGCTAACATAAGCAACTGCTGTTCCTTTAAGCAATTATACCTTTAGCCCAATCCATGTCATTCTTCTTGCCTCCTACGTAAAAATGATTATTTAGTCAAAACTCTGAATTTTAGAGGCATTTCAAATACTAGAATTATTCCCCACCCTCTGACAACACTCAATTCATGCTTCTTTGAACTTTTCTAAAAGCATCTAACACATACCCAAATTCTGTAACAAGCCCTTCCTAACACTCTCTTACTGAGATATTTCATCATTCCCTATCATATACAATCTCCCCTTTTGTAATAAACCCAACTTAGTTTGACTACAGAAATGCAACCTGGTTGATGGGCACAAACACTTTTTTCCTTTCAAATGTTCCAAAACCCATTCTACACATTATTTTGGCCAGTCGTTAGCCTAAAAATTAAGTTAGTATGGTATTGGCATAAGAACAGGCAGAAAGATCTTGTTATCCCAGATACATAAATCCTAGTACCTATCAAAGTTAATATACAACAAAGGAGTATCACAACTAGTTGAAAATGGAAGAATCAGTTAATAAACACTATGATAAAACTGATTCATTATTTGCAGGCAAAAATCATTTTAGAGTCCTACTATACACCAAAACAAATTCCAACTGGATAAAAAAAAATTAAAATATAAAAGATAAAAGCACCAAAAAATAAAACAAAACAGAAATGATTATTTAGTCAAAACTCTGAATTTTAGAGGCATTTCTTTGCCTAAGAGATAAAATGGAAGGGATCAATAGATTTAACTATACCAAAAAAAATTATATATATATGTGTGTATATATGTATGTACACACATATATATAAATAATGAACAAGCAAAAAATGAGCTAGAGAATTTTTCACAAAAGATTGATATATTTAATATATAAAAATTTTATACAAACTAATAGAAAAGACTAAGAACCAAGAGATGAGAGTAAAGGATATGAAAAAATATTCATGTAAGAAGAAACTCAACTGGTTAATAAATGTATAGGAAAATAATCAAGATGACTAATAACCAAAAAGTACAAATTAAAATAATTTCTATTTTTCATCTACTGAATTAAGAAAAATATTTTTAAACAGCTAAATCTTGTGACTGTATCATTAATCTGGCAGTTATATATTACTAAAGTAAGTTTAAATTCATGAATCCTTTCAGAAAGTAATTCAGCAAGATATATACAAGTGTATAACCCAATTATTTTACCTTTAGGAATCTAGTCTGGGGAAATAGTACTATATATTCTAAAGGCTTAATGCTCACACATTCGTTACATCATTATTTTTAAAATGGATAAAACTGAAACAACCTGAATTTCCAATAATGAAGGAAGAGTGCCTCCACTGGATGGAATGTTATAAAGCCATTAAACTTACATAAAGAAAAAATTCATAATATAAAAAACGTTTATGTTCTAATGTTAACCCAAAAAAACTAGGATGTAAATTCCATATAAGATCCATAAATAATATAGCATAATATCCATGATATAACTGAGATACCAAACACACAATATACAATGACCAGACCAGGTACAACAAAAGAATTCTGGCTGACAAACTCTGCAGCAACCAGGCCAGGAAACAAAACTACAATCCCTGCAGCAACCATTCCAGGAAGCCAAATCACAACCTCTGCAGTAATCAGCCCAGAACTTTAGGATTTGGTCAACAACTGCCCAGTTCCCTAATTTGTGCAGATTCCTACCCCCACACACTTCAAACTCAGGACAAATAAGAGAAATCCAAATATAACTTCCACACCAATCACATAGGATGTCTCACTTATAGTCAGCCTGCCTCCAGGTTCCCATACCAACAACCTCCTATAATAGCATATCTGAAACCTACCAATTTTTTTTTCCACTATAAAGTTTTCCCCACTCCCCTACTTGTTTTTGAGTTCCTGACAAACGCAAGCAATAGTGGCTGACTCCCTTGCTATAGCAAGCTCTAAACGAATAGCCTCTGTTCTTATTTGAGTGACCATTTATTTCCATATAACAAAAACTAAACATAAAAAATACTGAAATAACATGCACCAAAAAAATTGCTAATTTTTGTCTGTATCTGAGTATTTGATGTACGGATAATTTGAGAATGTTTTTCTCTCTATGCTGTTGTATTTTCTGTGATGAGCATGTCAGTGTTTTTAATGGAAATGTAATTTTTCAATAAAAATATTTGATAAACTACTATACAGTAACAAAAAAGGGAAAAATTACTAATACATTCAACACAGAAAAAAATCTCAAAAACATTACATTGCATGAAAAAAGCCGCATATACAATACATACTGTAAGATTCTAGTTATATGAAGTCCAAGAACATACAAAACTAAGTTATGATAAAAGCCAGATATTCATTGCCTCAGGAAAGGTGTGAAGGGAGGAAATTAACTGGAAAGGAGCAGGAAGAAATTTTAAGAAAATTTAAGGTATTCCATATCATATTTTGATGGTTACATGGATATACATAACTTTCAAAACTCATTAAACTGAGTATTTAAAACCTGTGAATTTTACTATGCATAAATTCTGCCTAAAATTTTTCCTTTCTCGTTTTTCCTCACTTTGTTTTCAGCTGTTGACTTTCAAGTGTTCAACTCTTAGACTGTATCCTCTCAATATTTATCTTTCGCACTAAGTTTTTAATCCTATAGCTCTCCTCAGAATAAAATAGATAAGCATTGTGAAAGTGTTAAAATTAAATAAATTTTTTATGGTAAATGTATAATCCTGCTTTGCAGGAAGGCAGAAATTAAATTAGTTATCAGAGAATAAGAAAGTATAGTTTGAAGATAATTCATTGAAGATTACACTAAACAGATCAAGATTGAACATTTTTCAATACTTTTAAGGAAAAATTGGTAATAAAAGAGAAATGGTGACTTAAAGAACTATTTTGGTATATTAATAGTCCCAATAAGATTATTAGACTTGTTAAGAGAATAACATTGTGGCAAAAGAAATATGTTTTAAATATCTTCTAGATTCTTTCATTTTAGAATAAAGGAGATTTTAGCCAAGAGAATATAAATAGGAATTAATATAAACAAAGGACAAAGACAGCAAATCACTATAAAATGATTTTTAAAAAATAGGAATACAAGGTAAAGAGGAAGGAAAGGGCAAAGGAGCAAAGAACTTTCATAAAAGTTACAAAAAATGAATTAAATACATTTGATACAAATCGTTAATCACATAAAAATACAAGTGGTTAGTTTAGTGTGTACTGGCCTTGCAAATTCAAAAAAATGATGGCCCAATTACAAAGTGCCTAGTATAAAGTTATATACAAAACAGGCCTTCAATAAATAATAAGTACATAGTAAGTAATATACATAAGTAAATGAATTCACCTATCACCTATGCTGAATAACTGTCAAAACACTAAAGTATTATATATTACCTCAAATGGCAAAGAAATTTTGGTTAAGATAGAACTAGAAAAAGCAAAAAAAGATCCAATAAACTACCTAAGGATGGAAGAGAATCAGAGTAAGGAATCTTCTGAATTATATAAGTAATCAATAAAAATAATGTACAGATTATTCATAAATGGAGCTCTCAACAAATCAAAATATTTTCCTCATCAGTATTCTGATCCTTTCCTTATTGACCTCCAGTCCAGTCCTTCAAGTATATTTAGCCTATTTACCTAGGCCTTGGATATTCTACAACTTAGAAGAAATCTAAGAGAGAAAATAGAGTTGACTAATCCACTTTCAGCTTCTTGCTATATGATTCTAAGTAATACAGAGTGAGTCCTTGTCAAATGAATGTTTTATTCTTTCATTTGTCTTTTTACTATTCACTTAAAAGAAGAGATATGTGAAAACTGTATCCCATCCTAATCCCTCCAATAACTTATGTCATAGATAAAAGTTAATACCATTCAACACAACCAAAAATCAACTCCAGTCTTATTAATTTTCATTTTCTTTTTTTTAATTAATTTATTTATTTTAAGAGAAACAGAGACAGTGCAAGTGGGCTCTGCCAGCACAGAGCCCAGCGTTGGGCTTGAACCCACAAAACTGTGACATGACCTGAGCTGAAACCAAGAGCTGGATGCTTAACCAACTGAGCCACCCAGGCACCCCTAATTTTCACATCTTCTGTGTCTTTTATATTTTCCTCTTTTCTAATATTCTAAGGGAAATCTACCCCCACAATATCATCATGAAGTAGGAGTAGCTTAGGCTAACTTAAAAATATCCTTTTTCCAATTCCTTAAAAGATGTGACCATCTCTAGAAAACAAATTTTAAAAATCTAAAGTCTATTTTTCAACTTTTCAACTGAACAACCCACACACTTCCTCACAATATAGTCTAACAGTTCAGAAAGGAAACAGGCAAAGAAATTGTTGTTAGCAACAAACACAAAAGCATAGGATATCTGATCTTTAAAACAAAAACAAAACCCTGTGACTTTACACGATTTTAATTAAAAATAACTTGAAGCTAGATGAAAATGCAGTGTGAACCTTTTTTGGTTCCCAATCCAAATAAATCAATTGTAAAAATAAATTATGGAACAATCGAGGAAATGTAAACATTAACTGCATATTAGAGTGTATAAAGAAATTCTGTTAATGTTTTTAGATGTGATGATGGTACTGGAGATTTTTTAAGAGGAAAAGTTTATATTTTTTAAAAAGAGAAGGGGGAAAAGTTCTTACCTGATCTCAAAAGTTTTTACAGATGAAATGGTATAATGTCTGAGATTTGCATTAAAACAATGAAATGAGAGATCAAGATTTGTAAAATGGATAATTATTTAAAGTAGGAGTTTATTATACTATTCTCTCTGTTCTTTTTATTTTCCATAAAGTAACTAACAATAATACAGATAGGTGAAAGAAATGAAAATCTTTATGGCAGGCAGAATAATGGCTCCCTAAAGGATCTGTGAATATGTAGATTTTATGGCAAGGGGGAATCAAGGTTGCAGATGCAATGAAGATTGCTAATCAGCAGGACCTGAAAAGGGGAGATGAACCAGGATTATCCTAGTGAGCCCAATGTAATCATAAAGATCTTTAAATATGGAAGAGGGAAGCAGGAAAGTTAGTGTCATAGTGATGCAATGTGAGAAAGAGTCAACTAGCCAATGTTGGGAAGAAGACAGAAGGAATTGCAAGCAGCCTCTAAAAGCCAGAAAGGGGGCGCCTGGGTGGCTCAGTCGGTTGAGCGTCCGACTTCGGCTCAGGTCATGATCTCGCAGTCCGTGAGTTCGAGCCCCACGTCGGGCTCTGTGCTGTCAGCTCAGAGCCTGGAGCCTGCTTCGGTTTCTGTGTCTCCCTCTCTCTCTGCCCCTCCCCCACTCATGCTCTGTCTCTCTCTGTCTCAAAAATAATAAACATTAAAAAAAATTAAAAAAATAAAAATAAAAATAAAAGCCAGAAAGGAAGAAAGTAGTCTCCTAGAGCCTCCAGAAAGGGATGCAATCCTACCAACACCTTGATTTTAGCCCAGTGATACCCATTTCAGACTTCTGACCTCCAAAACTACAAGCTAATAAATTTGTGTTGCTTTAAGCTGCTAAGTTTATGATAATTTGTTGCAGCAGAAATAGGAAACTAATGCAATATTCTGGTAGAATCTCATATTTTTAGTTACCTGAGAGGAAATTTAAGCACAGTTTGCTGAGAATTCAAATGAAATACAAATGAAGAAAAAATTTACTCATCAAATAAAGAAAAAACTTCCATATCAGAGACACTTACTACTTTAAAGGGAAAATCTTTCCTCTATTCCCCACTCCACCCTTCCCTTTCTGGTAGCCTCAACTTCTTTTCTATGGCTCAACTGCATTATCTCCACTATAATATGCCAAAATGATATCAATATCTATCCTCACTGCTACTTTCCTACCATTTTTCTCCTCACATACTTACTCTTAAAGTGCTGATTCTATCAACTCTATTCCCTATTATAGTGTGATCTTAAATTTATCCATTATCTTACTGAAATTTTACCCTAATCAACTTCCTCTTGGTCTAAATGGGCTCTCTCAGCTCTGGTTTGTTTTTAATTTGTCTGCTTTGTTTTCATCATCCTTGACATCTTTGCAATGCTGAGACATTCTTGAATTTCTTTCTTAATATTCCTCATAAAGAAAGTATCAGATTATTTATCTCTACTCTTGAGCTTTCTTTTTATTCTCCTTACTTCTCCTATGTCTTCTTTTTTAGGATTACATTTCTCATTTACTCAGATGTTTGCAAACTGAGAAGTTAGATTGAATCTGAGAGAAATGCTTACAGCTTGCAAACATCTTTTGAATCTGAGAGAAATGCTTACAATCGATTGTACTACTACTGATTTTCAAACATTTTTGGTTTGCAGATTTATAGACAGGTGTTTAGTCAACATATAATAAATAAATTAGACTAAACATTAAGCAATCCAATTAATTTTCTTGACGTCTAATTTTACTGGGTACACTTAGGTAAAGCACTAGTTTTTAAATTTTACTGAAATTTACAGATGATTAGCAAAGCAGAAAAAAATTTAAAAGGTAACAGTGTTCTCTAGCCACAATTCCATACCTTTTGAATCCAGGTATAATCTACATCTAAAACCACTATTACATAATAGTCAATTTTATTTATAATGAAATGTACATATCCTAATATGATGATGTTTTTATACCATTTTCAATCCAAGAAATACTTACTGGATACATATGATCCAATTATAAGATACCTAAAATGAAAACATTAATTATATTTGTATTCAAATTCATTATATTGATTATATATAATTATATTCAAAATAATTCTATATACTATTAATATCAATTGGTAATTTTAGCCCTCCAATAGAACTAAAATCATACTCTTCTTTCTAATATCTTACATAGGCCCAGAAAATATTAACTGACTTAGTTGATAAACCAACCAAAAAGTATTATTTCATTCTTATTATAGTCAGGTGAGAATGGTTTATGTACTAATCATTTTTAACTTTGTATGATAAATATTATTTGAGCAATAAACTTGTTAAAATATCTTTTTATATGCCTTCAGTGACTATGAGTGTTCTATTTAACCAAGCCTCTACAAAGATATTACATTGGGCCTTTATGTACTTTTTGGAGGTCTTGTAGACTATTCTTTACAACTACTTTCTCCAAATCCTTTAAATATGCTTTCTATTTTTGGCTTTCTAAAATTTAATCATTGATTTTCTAACACTACTTATCAATAAATTTTAGTATTACTTAGAAAGTTAGGAATGATTTCCCAGCGTATTATACACATTAAGAGATTAGCCTTTCAAATATTAAAAAGATGTTTAAATTTATCTTCTCTTTTAAATCAAAAAAGAAGAGCACTGCAGCTATAACCAAATTCTTTTATATATATTATTTTGACAAGTAGGAACAAAAAACTCAGTTTTCTCTAATACAACAAAAATTCAATTTAAAGCTTAAGACAGGACTTCTACTTGAAACCTTTAATGAATACAAAGTTATTGCTATCAAATTAATATGTAAATGATTTATAGAATTATAATATGGGAAAGCAATACAATCATTCTATCATTTAAAGTAAACTATGGAACTTAATTAACCCTATGATTTTTTGCAGGCAATCTTCAGCTGAAGCCAGAGGGGGTCTACAGAAATGCACTAAACTTTAAGAAATAGGAATTTGGTTTAATCATAAGTACTAATCCTACAGATAAACAAACTTGGAATTTATGTAAGTTTTAAAATTAGTCCTATATTGAAACATACACAAAGTATGACAGCACTATTTTATATATATGTAATATATATATTTTTTCATTGAAGTATAATTAACATCGTGTTATGTTAGTTTCAGGTATACGGTATGATTCAACAATTCCATACATTATATAGTGCTCATCACAGTAAATGTATTCTTAATCCCCTCTATTTCACTCATCTCCTTACCGACCTCCCCTCTGGCAACTTACAGTTTGTTCTCTGTATTTTAGAGTATGGTTTTCTTTTGTCTTTTTCTTAGTTTGTTTTTTAAACTCCATACGTAAGTAAAATCATATAGCATCTGTCTTTCTTTGCCTGATTTACTTCACTTAGCGTTATACCTTCTAGGTCCATCAATGTTGTTGCAAATGGCAAGATATCATTTTTTATGGCTGAGTAATATTCCATTATATATAATGGAATATATACATATATATATATTCCATCTTCTTCATCCATTCATCTATTGATGAGCACTTGAGTTCCTTCCATAATTTTGCTAGTATAAATAATACAATAAACATAGTGGTACATATAGCTTTTCAAAATAGGGTTATTGTGGGGCACCTGGGTGGCTCAGTAGGTTAGGCAGCCAACTTCAGCTCAGGTCATGATCTGTGAGTTCCAGCCCCACATCAGGCTCTGTGCTGATGGCTCAGAGCCTGGAGCCTGCTTCAGATTCTGTGTCTCCCTCTTTCTCTGCCCTTCCCTTGCTCATGCTTTGTCTCTATGTCTCTCAAAAATAAAAAATAATAATAAAAAAAGTCAAAATAGGGTTATTGTTTTCTGCATAAATATCCAGTGGTTAAATCAGTAGATCATATGCTATTTCTATTTTTAATTTTTTGAGGAACCTCCATACTATTTTCCACAGTGGCTGCATCAATTTACATTCCCACCAACCCAGCACACAAGGGTTCCTTGTTCTCCACATTCTCCTCAACACTTGTTATTTCTTATCTTTTTGATTCTTGTCATTCTGACAAGTGTAAGGTGGGATCACATTGTGGTTTTGATTTTCATTTCCCTGATGACTAGTGATGTTGAACATCTTTTCATGTGTCTGTTGGCCATTTGTATATCTTTTCTGGAAAAATGTCATTCAGGTCCTCTGCCCGTTTTTCAGTTTATTTGGTTCTTTGGTGTTGAGTTGTAGAAGTCCTTTTTATGTTTTGGAAATTAACCATTATCAGATATATGCAAATATCTTGTCGCATTCAGTAGGTTGCCTTGTCATTTTGTTGATAGTTTCCTTCACTGTGCAAAAGCTTTTTATTTTGGTGTAGTCCCACTAGTCTAATTTTGCTTTTGTTTCCCTTGCCTTCACATATGGTGTAAAAAAGTAGTCCAGTTTCATTCTTTTGCATGTAGATGCCCCGTTTTCTGGGTACCATTTCTTGAAGAGACAGTCTTTGTATGTTCTAGCATACTCTCTCACAGATTAATTGACTATGTATGTGTGGGTTTATTTATGGGTTTTCTATTCCGTTTCATCTCTGTGTCTATTTTTGTGCCAGTTATCATACTGTTTTGATTAATGGAATTTTGTAACATATCTTGAAATTGGGACTGTGATACCTCCAGTTTTGTTTATCTGTCTTAAGATAGGTTTTGCTATAGAGTGTCTTTTGTGTTCCATATAAGCTTTAGTATTATTTGTTCTAGTTCTGCGAAAAATGCTGTTGATATTTTGATAGGGATTGCTAATCTAATGATCTGTAGATTACTCTGAGTAGTACGGACACTTTAACAATATTGGTTCTTCCAATCCATGAGCAAGGAGTATCCTTCCATTTGTTTGTGTCATCTTCAATTTCTTTCACTAGTGTTTTATAGTTTTTAGAATATAGGTCTTTCGCTTCCTAGTTGTTTATTCCCAGGTATTTTATTCTTGGTGTAATTGTAAATAGGATTGTTAATTTCTCTTCCTGCTACTTCATTACTAGTGTATAGAAACATGATAGATTTCTGTATATTAATTTTGTGTCCTGCAACTTTACTGAATTCACTTATCAGTTCTAGTAGCTTTTTGGTGGAGTCTTTCAAGTTTTCTATATATAGTATATGATGTCATCTGCAAATAGAGACAGCTTTACTTCTTCCTTACCAATTTGGATGCCTTTCATTTCTTTTTTTTGTCTGACTGTGGTAGCTAGAGGAAAAGTTGTTTTTCACTATTGAGTAAGAGCACTATTTGTTTTTAAGATAAGAACTGCCTTACTAAATGAGATCAATAATCCAATTTGCTAACAATATACTAGCACCAAAGGACTTTTTATAAGAAAATGTGATGGTTCTCTCTGGTAACTTTAAAAATTTATAAACATACTTCCTACAACTCTATAATCCCTTACATGAACCTGTCCCTGAACCCTTATGCTCTTAGGATAAACAAAGTAGAGAGCCTAGAGTAACAGAATAATCTGGCTTTTGTTTCTGATTCTTTTTCTTTAAGTTTATTTATTTTTTGAGAGAGACAGAGAGAGCACAAGTAGGGGAGGCGTAGAAAGAGAGGGAGAGGGAGAAAATCTCAAGCAGGCTCCATGCTGCCAGCACAGAGTGCAACGTCGGGCTCAAACCCATGAAAGCGCAAGATTGTGACCTGAGCTGAAACCAAGCGCCTGATGTTTAACCGACTGAGCCACCCAGGTACCCATGTTGCTGATTCTTAAAAAAATTAATTTTACTCCATTTGGTTCTTAAATTTGTTACCATCTCAACTTTAACAAGGTATCTTAAGTCTTCTGGTTTGCCTCCATTCCTATTCTTAAAGATACCCACTTTCAACTGTCCATTTTGGTGACAAGAGCATGAAGTCATTGTCAGATGCTTTATCTATAATAAGTTATCCTGCTATGTCAACTATATTACCTTTTATAATACTAGTTACAGCACAGACTGAAACAAGTCCACACATCTCAGGGAATATTTTAATGAATGAAAACTGCAAAATGTAGAACTCAAATTCAGTTACAAAACCTCCCAAGTAAAGATATGTGAAATTAGAGCAATATGGAGACAATGGAAAACCAGAAGAAGAGATAATAATCAGCAAAACCTAGGCACTTGACCTCCTTCGGCTTTCCAGGATCCTGGAAAGCCTAATTTTTCACAGCCCACACCTATGTTTCTGACTTTATACCTATATATCTGGGAAGATCTGATGTTATATCTGGCATAAGCATCATGATTACAAACCCATTTCCTTGCAGAAATTACACTACTTATTTATATATTGGCTCTGACACTATAACCATTTATAAAAACAGCTTATAAATGTTAAAGAATAGTGAGTTGGCTAATCTAAGAGTTTATTCGAAACTTTAGGAATTATGCCATCTGGTTCTAGTGATATATTTCTTTTTCTCTATTTTGTTAATTAGGTTTAGATCATCCCATGTGTTTGTCACTGTCAATTCAGTACTTCTGAATTGTTCCCCGAAAAAGATGATTTAGGAATAAAAATGTCCCTTATATCTTTCTCAATAAAAACTGAAATTTATTTAATTTTTTTCAATTTTTGTTTAATGTTTATTTTTGAGAAAGAGAGAAACAGAGCATGAGTGGAGGAGAGACAGAGAGAAAGGGAGACACAGAATCCAAATCTGTCAGTGCAGAGCCCAATGCAGGGCTCAAATTCATGAACCGTGAGATCATGACCTGAAGTTGGACGTTTAAACAACTGAGCCATCCAGGTTCCCCAATAAAAACTGAAATGTAATTGAATATATCTACAATCTTTCTCCATGTCTTTTTGAAAATTATATACTATATTCCTAAAATGGTGTCACTTTTTCCCTGAATAGTTTCCTTGTCTTCATGTAATATAAATTTATTCCATAAAAGCCTTTTCCAAGAAGCTGTTCAAAATAATACTTAGTTTGCTCTTAACACATCATTCTATTACCTTCTTTGCTCTCATTTATTCATTTAACAAATATTTAATTACCTTGTATATGGCAGGCACTGTTCTATGAATTGGTAAGACAGTTGTGAAAATAATAAAGCCCTGCCCCCAAGTTGTTAAATTATGATAGGAGAAGCAAACGATAAGCAAATAAATATATAATTTAATGACAGGTAGTTGTGTTATCAAGAAAAAGTAATCAGGAAAAAAGGCAGGGAGGGAGGGAGCAGGTGTCAATGTAGATCTCTCTGAGAAGTTAACAATTAGTTAACTTAGAACTAAATAACATAAAGGGAATATGTAATATAATTATTAGGGAGGAAAGTGTTCCATGGAAAGGAAAGCAAATGAAAAAGCCTTGAGGCAGGAATCGTCTGAGAAACAGTAAGAAGCCAATGTAGCTAATACAGAGTAAGTAACAGGAAGTACAGTTAAAAATGATATCTTGTCAGGGCCAGATCATTTGGATCTTTATAAGACATTATTGGGATTTTGTTTTTATTTTTAAGAGAGATAAAAAGCCATTGGAGAGTTTTGAGCAGGAATGGCATAATATATTTAAATTTTAAAAGGATTCTGCTACTTATTATGAAAGTAGAGCCTGAGAGAAAATACCTAGAAAGCTATTGAGTTGTAGTCCAGGCAAAAGACATGGCGGAAGTGAAGAGACATAATTAGTTTAGGATATATTTTGAAGGAGAGTCAACAGAATAGACTATTTTCTTGAAGTCTCTATGTTTCCTAAGGAATTAATCATGTTGTTTTTTCTAATAAGTTAGAAAGATAAAGCAGAAAGAATACTAGATTTAATAATGGAAGAATAGAGCATTAAACTTAGCTATGCCTCCTACCAACTTGGAGACCTAAGGATACCACTTAAATTTTCTGGCTTCGGATGTCTTATCAGTAAAATAAAAATATTTACACTTTCCTTGCCTTCCTTACAGGACTGTTATGAAAGTCAAATGGGAAATCTTACAAACAAAGCTAAGTTTCATTTAACCAATTTACTAGATTAACAAAAATTTTCCATTCTCTTTGTAAAACATGGATTGACATTAATAGTTCACCAAATACTTGAAACTAGTAATCTCTAGCTTAAATACTCACACTTTCCTATTCCCAGCCTAATTAGGTATGGGTCAATTAACTATAGGGATGAAGATAGATGATGGATTTTATATATATATATATATATATACATATATATATGTATATATATATACACACACACGCACACAATATGTATATTATGTGTGTATGTATGTAGACACTCACCTATACTTTATATATATGTGTATATACAATTGATGCTTAAACAACATGGGTATAAACTGCATAGGTCCACTGATGCTTGGAATTTTTTTCGATACATACCTAGTACTATACATGTATTTTTGCTTCCTTATGATTTTCTTTTCTCTAGATTACTTTATTGTAAACATATACTATATAATATATATAACATACAAACTACATATTAATCAACTATGTTATCAGTAAGCCTTCTGGCCAACAGTAGACTATTTGTAGTTAAGTTTTAGGGAGGCAAAATTTTCAAGGAGTTAAGTTTTGGGGGAGTAGAATATATACAGATATTCAGTCATGTGGGGGTCCACACCCTTAACCCCCACATTGTTCAAGGGTCAACTATATATTCATCATGTGTATAAAATGTCATATGATATGTCTATATCATCTAGAAGGACCTGACACTTTGCTTCAAAAGCAAAAAAATTCTTATTCTACTTTAAGTTAAAACCAAAAATTATACATAATGAATTTGGGATGGTTTATGGAAGAAAAGTCCAACAGAACTCTAATTACAGAACCATTGCTCAACAAAAAATCCTTGTTCATTTATCAAGCACTTTGTAAATTGATGTATATACATTTTCAGTTAAAATAAAATGTTTAAAACAGATATCATTATTAATGACTTTCTGCTTTAATCACCAACCATGTATATACTGTCTCATTCATAAAGTATATCAGGTGCCTACTATAATCATTCTCAATACTGACTTTGTATCAGAATCTCCCGTGGGGCCTTTTCAAAAAACGCAAGTGTCTAGGCCCCATCTCTAGATATGGATTCTCTAAGACAAGTGGAGCTAGACATCTTTCTTTTACACAGAGTTGAGAACCACTGGCCTACTAGGTAGTAAGCAGCCTAGTAATGATATGGAAACAAAATATATACCTCTCATAGAGTTGACAATATAATGACAGTGACAGAAAAATAAAATTTCTAATCATAGTAAGGTGCTAAATTCACACTATAGGAATATTCCAGGTGCTGTAGGAAAACAGAAGAAAAAAAGAAAAAAAAACTAACTCTGCCTTGGGCAGTAAAAGAGGAAGGCAGTGGTCAGAGTTGGTTTCATGGAGGTGATATTTTAACTATGAGATAAAAAGTAACTAGGAATTCTCCAATTTTATTAAAGCTGGAAAGGATATTCTAGTCAGAAGCAACAGATTAAGAAAAGGCACTGAAATATGAGAAAATACAGTGCTTTCAGGGAATGCAATATGCTTAGGAAATCAAGGAAATGAGGATGGAAAGGTAAACAAGAACTTCGTCTTGATATAGATTAAGTTAAGCACCTTGACATTTATTCTACAGAGCAGTAGTTTCAAATTATGTTTCACAGAATTCGAATTCAGAAAAGGCATTTCATTTATTTCATGAACAACATGGGCATTCAAATGCATACATACTGAACTTAGATTGCTGTAAACTAATGTATTAACTTGTTTTTTGATAAGCGTGAACCAAAATTTTTTCTACCATTTCTGTTTCTGAACTTCTTATACATTTGTCACTGATTATAAAAGGTGTAACTTTATACTTTTACTTTTACAAGGCCAGCAAAAGTCCTACCACTTGACAGGGATAATATTATACAACAAAAACCAGATACATAAAATACCAGATTTTTATTGAGTAACTGTATAATTCTTATTATATTTTTAAATATATGTCAATTAGGTATATTTATTTGTTTTAATAGATGTTATTTACTGGGTTTGACATTAGACTTTTATTTGTAGAATATAGAATTTTTAGCAGGGAAATGACATAATTAACATTACAGTTCAGAAATAATAATTATTACAACAAAATCAATTAGAGTAGGGTAAAACTTAGAGGTAAGATCAAGTAGGAAGCGGTTTCAAGAGACTAACGAAAAAAATATGATAGAATGAACAGGAGGTACTGGAGATGGTGAAAAGGGAATAAATTTCAGAAATACTAAGGAAATAGAATAGACAGGATTTGATGACTGATCAGATAATAGAGAAAAGGATGACTTTCAAAAGAGCAGATTATAGATTTATACTTTAATTTTGATCATGTGGAAAAGGTACAAGTATCCAAAAGGTGCCAACTGCTTAGTACTCAGAATAGAATGTTCTTTGCACATCCCATCAGTGAGTCCAAATGAAGTCCCCATTTTAGTAACAGCCCTAATTTTGGAATTTCCTTAATCCATTTTTATATATTTTATTATAGTACAATCATAAAATCACTTTTAAAAATCAAGTATATTGCTATTCAAAGATGCCATAGTACTTTCCCCAAATAGTAACATTTCAATACTACTACTAGTGTTCCACTTATACAGCTATCTACCCTCCTAATTTCTCTGAAAGTATAATTTTGTTACCTACATTATTATAACCCACTGGTTATATTCCATCAAGAACAGAGTGATTTTTAAATTTTAAGAATATAAAAATACACATTTTAACACCTTTTCCAAATTTATACATTGCCTTCACCTAATTGTCATGTTTGATCTTCCCAATAACCCTCTTAAGTCAGAAGAGCAGAAATACTTATTACCATACTACAGATGAAAAAATCAAGGCTCAAGGCAGATAAATGGCTTGCCCAAGATTATACGGCTGGCAAGTGACAGAGCTTTAAATAAAATACAATCTGATTCCTAGGCCAGTGTTCTTCCTACCATGCCATATGTTTTTGAAGTAATGCATATTTAATTTCTGCCACTTCTCATGACTATTTCCTGTCTGAATAAACAGGAAGACAACTATATATCTCCCATTTTCCTCTCTTGCATTCATTCGTTTCTCCTGAAAATTTTAATTTAAAACCTTCTCTACTAGATTTAAAACCTCAAAAGTCCAATGCCACTCTGTTTCAGAGGTCTACCTTTTCTATAACAAACAATTTTGTCTTTACTAAAACTCCTCTGCCTCATATTCATGAACTAAAGGATTTTGGAAATTTTTTCAGAATCTTGGAATGGAAACAGTAATACACCAAATATTAGATAATCATAGCACTATTTCCCTACTAGCATTTCAAATTTGAGCCCCTAAACCCTTTTCCATATTTCTTTCATGACCAATATTAAGCCCCTAATCTGACAAAATATCCATTCTTTCTTTTTTTTTTTTTTTTTTTTAGGGTTTGTTTATTTCTGAGAGAGAGACAGGGCATGAGCAGGGGAGGGGAGAGAGAGAGGGAGACACAGAATCCATAGCAGGTTCCAGGCTCTGAGCCGTCAGCACAAAGCCCCACGCAGGGCCCAAATACACAAATCCCCAACTGTGAGATCATGACCTGAGCCAAAGTTGGAGGCTCAACCGACTGAGCTACTCAGACACTCCTATCTATTATTTCAAATTGAGAACGAAATTATACACAATTTTGGATACAAAACTGTATGCATACAAACCTCACAGGGTAGAATTATGTCTTTTGATCTAATTCTAAATAAACTCACTTTTATGTAAATTAAAATACAATATTTTAATAAGTGCAAGCTTAGTGTTTTTTAATGATCCTACCAGGAATAGCAAATAAGACAATAATTTAGACTTATCCCATTATATATGTTATTTACTACAAAAATAATTTTATTAATTTCAAGAAATTATTTTCACGTACCAAAACATTTAATAATTTCTGTGATTTCAAAAATCTATGATTTGTTCTAATGTATTCCAACACAATTTAAAACTATATTCATCAGTATCATATGAATGACTTAGTAGCTTTTTAAATTGTACATGGAGGACCAGAGCACAAGAGCACATTCTTAGGCTACCTTTCCAAAAAAAAAAAAAAAAGAATAAAAATTATAAACTACTTTATGTCAGAAAATATAACAATACCTATATAGTAACAAAATGTTTGTTTTGAAAATTCTCATCTCTCTCTATCAGAAACTCTCTTTTGCTTATTCATTAGCAAAGTTGAACATTATTCATTAGAAGTTGAACATTAGAGTATAATTCCCCAAAATGTTTCCTCAAAACCAGAACAGAGGCTATTTTTAAGTTCTTACAAGGATTAAGTCCATGGATTTGTTTAAAAATTTAAGAATTTGGGGTTGTTTTCATGCAGAATTTTAAACAATGAATTTAAAACAATACAGTCAGATCTTTTAAAATGGATATATTCATTTAGCTATTACTTCTAGCAACATCTTAATAGCTTTAATCATTTTATCGTGCACAGGGAAATAACTATTAGTTTCTCTAAATGTCAACATGGATTTAACCAGAATGTTTATTTTCCCCTTCAGTTTACTACTTACACATAAATATCATGTTAAAAATTTTGTCCACCATTTGGGCCTTGACATTGCAAATTTTTTTTATGTTTGCTTATTTCCACTTTCAATTATCATTGCTTTTTAAACTGATGCTGAAGTCGAATCCTAGAATATCTTTATTAATTCAAACATCTATCTACAGAGTTCTCTGCCCAGGACTGCCTGCTGCTGGCATCTCAACAATTTCCAGTCCCTAGTGAGTGGTTTTGTTTTTTTACAATTATTCTTGCCTCACAACAGTGAAATAAAGAAATAATAGGCTTTAAGCCAATTCAAAACTTACCTTGCAAATCTGGAAATACTCTGAAGTCAGGGTTTCCTGAATCTCCTCTTTGAGAACCCCTGCAGTCCCTCCTGGATGTACGGAACCACTTCCAGCCCCACCACCGCTGTTACTGCCACCGCTGCTACCACTGCCAGGGGAGGAGGCAGTTAAGCCATCCAAAACTTTTCGGAAATTAAACTTCTTCATTTTAAAAACTGTTGAGAAATTCAAAGGAAAGGGTGACTTAACACATGGATTTATTCCTGAGTAAAAGTGTTGAGCTTTTCGTATTAGTCAAGGCAGTAGCCAGTCCCCATTTTACGAGCATTGGCTAAAAATTACTAAAAAAAAAAAAAAAGAGAGAGAGTCAGGCTTCATTTTGTCAAATTTTAATTCTAAAAAGAACATCTTTTAAAAAGAAATAATAAAATACAACTCTACAGGCAACAGTATTTCCTCCTCATACATCAAATTTTCAAGTGCCTTATCCCCAGCTGTAGCTACGCTTTATCAGCACTGGGGTAAAAATAAAAGGCAGTGTCATCATCGTCATTAGCATTATATCATCATTATTATTATACAATCCAAGCCGGAGTCCAAAAGACCAAGACTCTGTCTCTCTCAAGGGCAGGCTTTCTTTCTAAAGATTCAGCTCAGAATATTTTCAGAAAAATGATATTAGGGTTGGGCGGTGGGAAAGCGGGTATTTACTCTGCTACCACCTTCTGGACTCTCCCTCATCATCTTCAACACTCCCTTCTTCTCAGTAGGTAACGAAGGAGATGACTTTTTTCATTTCTCACCCCCCAACAGCCGGACCCCTAAACATCTGCGGGTGACCCACAGCAACAGCAGACGCGAGGGGCGAGCGGCGGCGCCGGCTGCCTCCGCTTCTCCCTCCGCCTTCCCCTTCCCACCCCCCCGCCCGCCAGCGTCTCCAACCCTCCTCCCCCTTCTCCCCACTCCATCCACCCCCCCGCCCCCCGCTGCCCGAAGCCGCCGCCGCGCTCTCCCGCCCGTCCGCTTTCCCCGCAGCACCGCGGCGGCTCCTGGGGGACTTGAGGCAGTGGCGGCTACAGCTGCGGCCCGAGTCTCGCCTCAGCCAGCTAGGCGCGCAAAGCCGCCGCTCCCACGGTCCCTCCCCGGGCCGAGCGCCTAGGCACGGAGCACACACAAACACTCACACAGACATTTGCGCGCCCAGCCGAAGCACACTCAAACAACCTCACACAGAAATTCGCGCGCGGGCGCTCACGCTCATGAACACACACACAGGTGTGAGGCAGCCGCGGCTGGACGGCGGCGTCGGCGTCCCAGAGGGATGACTATCTGACTCCAGACTTAGGCACCTTTCTCGGCCGCCACTAGCTGCCAGCCAGACCGAGAAGCTGAAGGTGCGGAGGGAGGCGGGCTAGCAGCCGTCTGTCCCGCACGACTGCGGCCGCTTCTCCGGTACCTCTGGTCGCGGCGCCCGGCGCTCTCCGAGGTCCTAACCAAGCAGGCAGGCTCCAAAGAAGGCTCCGCCCTCCCGCCGTGGGCTGCAAGTCCCGCCCTCTGGAACGCCCCCTCGTTTGCCCCGCCCCCTCCACTTCGGGCCGCGCGTCGCTGGAAAAAGGGGCGGAGAGTTACGGTACGTCAAAGGGAGGAAATAGCCTCGGCTCCAATCCTAGGCTCCATAGAGTCAAGTTCCGCGGTCGCGAGGCACGGAAGAAATTTAGGGATAGGCCGAAGGAAAAGTCAATGAAAGGGGGAGGGGAGAATTTAGAAAGGTGGTTGAAGTATTTGATTGACGGAGAGATTGGCCAGTATGCTGGGGGGCCGTGTTTTGGGGGCCGTAATTGGCGCTACCTGTTGAAGGACGCAAGTGTGAATCAATAGAATGCGTGGAAGTGTGCAAACTTGGGCGCCTTGAGTCCGAGGCTGCTGGAAGGGTTTTCCTAGGTCTGACCCTGGAGGATAGTGTGAACTGGGCCAGTGTTTTCGCAGTTTTCACCTCTGTTGGCTCTCCAGGTACATCTGTTGGGCTTCCCTCACTGTTCTGCTACTTGCTTAATTGTTTAACAAATCACCTCTGCCAGAGAGAATTGTATTTCAGTAGACTTTTGGAATATATAGCCTTCCAGTTCCTAAGGAATCAATTGCTTACCTTGTTCCTCTAATAGGTAGAATTCCCCTTTCCCCCCATTTTCACTAAAAACTTTTTTAAGAAACATTTCTCGAGTAAACTGTGTCAGAACATATTTTAATCTTTATCTATGAATCACAATAATCATTTTGAAAGATACTCTATTTGGTACAGGATTAAAAAACATAATCACAGCACCAGGATGGGAAAACTTGCTTCTGAGCCCTGACTTGATACTGGATTGGGGAAAATTTAGACCTTGATTTCTTCATCTGTGAAAATGAAGGGCAGCTCAGGGGGCCATAGCTAGCTACAGATTTAAATTTGGGCAACACAATAGAGCTCATTAGTAATCTTCATACAGTCTTACATTTTTGAGATCTCTTAGGATGATTTTTTTTTTTTTTTTTTTTTGCTGGTGGAAGCAAAGAGCATCGATAGGATAAAAGGGAAGACCTGAAAGAGAAATGATTTGTCCAAGGTCACATAACAAGGAAAGAGTAGAGATGGGGTACAGCCGGATTTTTCAAATCCTCAGCTCAATGCCCACCCTTTCCTTTCGAATTTTCCAGTACTTAATGTCTATTTTACTCCTTATGAAACCTTTCAAAGACCAATTGCCACAGCTAGACAGGAACACTTTTGAAGGCAGGCATGGAATTATAGATTTCTATCTTGTCTAGCACCTAGCACAATGTTTCACACATAAGAGGTACTTAAAGGGTTTTGAATAGTTGGTTTGTTAATGGTTATCAGTAAAAGATTTAAGAGATGATAGCCAATTATTTCCTATTTGGGAAGGGTAAAAGTATGGGTGGAAACAAATGCCACGTCTGGTGAAAACTAGATCTTGGTAGGGTTACGAATTCTATATTGGATTCCTAACAATATGTACTTTCGTCGTTACTCTCTTTTTCCATTTTTTACTTCTTTTCTTCCTGGCCTATTTCATCTCCAAGAATGGGTGCCTAATAAGACTAAAGAGTTTGCTTTCCTCTTTTTTTATGCCTGTCTTTCCTTCTAAAAAAAGGAGGGGGGCGGTGGAGAGGATTACTTTAACTCTTTGAGAAGTAGCATGATTATCTAAAATAATGGATTTAGATGCTCTCCTTCCCTTCATCAGAAAGTATATGCACAATTCTTTAATTTTCAAACAAATGAAAATAAGTCTATAGCAATTAATGGTTTGGTCTTTTGATGGGAGTGATTCAGCAAAAGGAGATATAATGTTTACAAGAAAACTCCATAAACCACCCATCACTAACATTGTACTATCTTAGGTGGTGGTTTTATTCTAAAAGCTGGGGGAGAACTGAGAACAAAAAAAGACACAAAACAGATTGACAAAGACTCTGCTTTAAGACCCTATAGGGAATTCATTGACCTACTTGAGTTAAAAAGAGGCGACAGAGTAGATATTCCTTCAGATGGGACAACAAATTGGAATAAGAAGTGGAAGAAAAGCCAAGTCGGAATATATAAATGTTTCTAACAAATATTAGACGCCTTAAAAAATATGGTTAGAAGGTTGAGATGGGGGCGCCTGGGTGGCTCAGTCGGTTAAGCGGCCAACTTCAACTCAGGTTATGATCTCGCAGTCTGTGAGTTCGGCCCAGCGTTGGGCTCTGTGCTGATGGCTCAGAGCCTGGAGCCTGCTTCGGATTCTGGGTCTCCCTCTCTCTCTGCCCTTCTGCTCACGCTCTGTCTCAAAATTAAAAAAATAAACGTTTAAAAAAAAAAAAAAGAAGGCTGAGATGATGAAATCTTTGGGGTTATTTTAAACATCTTTGTTCTTTCACAGTAGTAGCAGTGTTTTATACATAGTAAGTGCCCAGTAAATACTAATTTAAATAAATGACAAGTAAAATTTTAACATAATTGCAATCTCATAGAGTGGGAAACTGTGGACAGAAGATATTGTAATGCCAATTTGCAAACTGTGAGCAAAGGATAGAAATGAGCAAAAGACAAAGTACATTATGTATGTAATAATGTATTGTGTATGTGAGAAGACAGCACAATTATAGCCTGAAAATCTTACTGGATGAGAGAAGCACAATGACATGTCTATGGAAGAAAATTCCATCCTTAATTAATTAAAGAGCAATAAGATGTTATTCTATAAATCATTTGGTAAAGGGAATGACACCAGACTATAAAATATACCTTAAAAATAATGTAGAGATCTTTAGAATTCATGCAGTTAATGATAAAGTAGAGCTTTGTTTATTCTACTACAAACTAGCGTACATGATTGAGAGGAGTTTCTGATATGCCACAATATCTTTCTAAAATGGCAAGTATGAAGTCTGTAAGGAATAAAAATGGTCTAAGCTTGGTCCTCGGAACAAAATCTTCAAATTATTTTAACAAATCTAATATACCGAAAGCATTTTTAGAACATATGTTAAAAATGTATTACAACTCACTAAATGGGTTTGTGATCTTTGATTCAAGCCAACAAGGAAGCTAATAGCTGATTTTCCACATCTTCAAAAATAATTAACTAGTTGTAGAAAATATGTACATATATGGCACTTCACACAGAGAAGATTTGCTAAACTGATTTGTCTTGGAGAAAACTAAGCCAAATTGACAAAACACATGTAAATGTTCTGTCATACTTAAAGATAATCAGTCCTACTCGTTATTTAGCTCCCATATGCCAGACAGTATAGTATGAAATTTACAAACATCTCCTTTAATTTGATTCTTATTATTAATCTATGAGACAGATATTGTTTCCCTTTTACAGGTAAGGAAATTTAAGACTCTGAAACGTATGAAAAATTCACTCACAGTCACTTAGGTAGATAACCCAGTCTTCAGTCTTCAAATTCAAGGCTATCTAACTTCTAAGAGTATGCTTTTAATCACTGCCCTATTACTAATTAGGAGATTAAATAGGAATTGGAATAGGAAAATGGTGAGGGTTAATTCTTCTGAAATAGTGAATATATGTGTATTAGTTTGCCAGGACTGCCATAACAAAGTCTACAGACCAGCTGGCTTAAACAACAGAAACTACTTTTTTTCACAGATCTGGAGGCTGGAAGTCCAAGATCAAAGTGTCAGCAGGTTTGGTTTCGTCTGAGGCCTCCCTCTTTAGCTTGGCATATGACTTCTTTCTTACTGTGTTGTCATACGGTGTTTCCTCTGTGTGCACACATTTCTGGTGTCACTGTGTGTTCAAATTTCCTTTTCTTTTTTTCTTAAAGATTGTTTGTTTGTTTATTTATTGAGAGAGAGAGAGAGAGCATGCATACAAGCAAGGGAGGAGCCGAGAGAGAGGGAGAGAGAGAATCCCAAGCAGGCTCAGTACTGTCAAAGAGTGCAGCCCAATGCAGGGCTCCATCTCACAAACTGAGAGATCATGACCTGAGCTGAAACCAAGAGCCAGATGCTTAACCGACTGAGCCACCCAGGTGCCCCCAATTTCCTCTTCTTATTAAGACATTAGTCATATTGGATTAAGGCCAACCCTAATGGTCTCATTTTAACTTAATCACCTCTTAAAGGCCCTGTCTCTGAAGAAAGTTGCATTCTGAGGTACTGAGGGGGTACAATTCAGCCCATATCAATATGACAATCAAATTCAATACTCTTTGAAGAGGGCATCTACTATGAGGAGGAACTGCGAAAGCAATTTTATATTAAGTTTTTCACTTCTCACAACAATAAGTTATGGTAGCTATTGATAACTCCAATTCATAGATGAGAAAATAGAAGCAAAGGAAGATTAAATAATATGTCCAATATCATAGATCAGGTGGGTTGTGAAATATAAATTTGGACTTACATAAATCGTATCCCAAAGCTCTTTCCTCATGCTGTTAGTGTGAAACCTAAGAAATCCCATTATAGGGGCGCCTGGGTGGCTCAGTGGGTTGAGCGGCCGACTTCAGCTCAGGTCATGATCTCATGGTCCGTGAGTTCAAGCCCCACGTCAGGCTCTGTACTGCCGGCTCATCAGAGCCTGAAGCCTGCTTCACATTCTGTGTCTCCCTCTCTCTCTGCCTTTCCCCTGCTCACTCTATGTCTCTCAAAAATAAATAAATGTTAAAAAAAAAAAAAAAAAGAAATCCCATTATATAGATATTTGATATTAGAAAGGGAAATTATTACAAAATCTAAATATTAGGACAAGAGAGACAGAACAGAAAAAGGAAAATTATCTGCTAAGGAGTTTGGATACTAGAACTAAAAGACAGTTGGGAGTTGGGGGAGTGGGTACTAGAAGAAAACTTTGGGAATGGCATGCTACTAGGATGTTCTTAGCTCACAATAAATCTCAGTATAATTTGAAATATTTTAAGAGTCCCAGGGAGTGTCCTGAGAGATAAAATATAGGTAAAATAGGAGAAAATAAATTATTCAGTAACTAATTAAACATAGCAAGTCACTAGTAAATTGCTCGGAGAGGCTGTAGTCATAGTGAATATCAGAACAGCAAGGAGGAGAATTTGGGTAGAGGGAAGGCAATGAGGCAAGACTTACAGAAAGGCCACACTGGCAATTATTGATGTTAGCAAGTGTGAACATTTCCAATCTGCTTGCTGTGAGGTGCTGGATCTTGAGCAATCTCTTTTATCATACATTTCTAACCCCTTAATCAAGTTATAGCACTATCCCTTATTATTTCCTAGTCTAGGAATTAGAATTTCATTAAGAGAACACAGTTGAAAAACAGATTCCACCTATATCCTTTCTCACAAAATTTTCAAGAGGATTAGGAATTATCTTTCCTTCCTAAATCTTCATCTGACTTTTTCTGGCCCTATGATTATACATCCTTCAGGAGGGGTACTTGTTGATAGCTGTCAGCTTTCTGTCATATGGCAGGAAATAGCAGCAGCATTATAATCTCTTATTCAGCCTACTCCAAGTGCACAAAGGGAGAAACCACAGGGTTAATTAAATAATGTCATAGCTCTCATAGCAAACAGGCAGAGGTCATTAGGATAGACCCAAAACATACAAAATATGGCTCAGCATACAATCAATGACAGAATTGCAAACAGAACTCATGCTTTCTAGGGCTAAACTCAAATATTTGCTATTAAACATGTAATTAAAATCAGCTCTTTGTGCCCCTTTTAAAATAGATATTCACATATCTAACACATTGGGATGTGGTAAGAGAAAGGGATATAGTGTTGAGACAGGACTAGTTTTCCTAAGTGGGGCACTAACCAGCCCTTTCAGCCTCTAAGCCGCAATTTTTTATATATATATATATATATATATACACATATATATATATGTATAGACTATTTTAAAGAAAAATGAGATTATGTATGTAAAAGTGATTTATAGAATGCAAACCACTATTAAAATATATTGTTATTATTATTATTCTTTTGCTTTAGTGAAACTACTTATACGAATTGACTTGAGTTGAATTCATTTTTCCCATTATTATTAATATAAAAGTCCATCTGTGGATTGATTGTTGCTGAAATTGAAAGAGAGGAAGAGGGTTTGGACTAAACAAACTACACATCTTTCAAACCCAAAATTCTGTCTCTGTATGATTTATTTAGTCAAGGTTCACTGCAGTCTTTTCCTAAATACTACAAAGCCCGATTGAAAAGGTAATTAGAAGGATACCTATGTGGGTACTGACCAACAGCGATGAACTGCAGCCTACAATAAATACAGAAATCCTCAAAAGTATCTGTCTACCAATTAGAGACTCTTGAAGATCACATTTTTTATTACTATTTCTATTTACATACACTGCACATATACAAAATAAAGTGCTGATTATATATACACTGATTATTAAAAGGTGTGGTTATTATAAAAACAAGAAATTTAAATATTTGTTTCTAGTCATTTTCAGAACTAAACATTTTTTTAATGTTTATTTTTGAGAGAGAGAGACAGACAGAGCATGAGCAGGGGAGGGGCACAGACAGAGAGGGAGACACAGAATCCGAAACAGGCTCCAGGCTCTGAGCTGTCAGCACAGAGCCCGATGCGGGGCTCGAACTCTGGAACAGTGAGGTCATGACCTGAGCCGAAGTCCGACGCTTAACCAACTGAGTCACCCAGGCGCCCCAGAACTAAACATTTTTAACTAAACATTTTGTTTTGAAATTTTTCCACTTCATAAAATAGTCTTCAGAAATAATCATTTTGAGTGTCATACAGATATTTATACAATGTAATCATTTTCATATTCTTGGGTATTTTATTTCTAATTTTGCACTATTATGAATAATAATACTCAATCTTTGGCAAAGTTTCAGATTTTTTAAAATAATTGTGCTTTAAATATTAAAAGTTTGCATAATATTAATTCCTCAAACTGAAACTCCTCAATTAGTGTTCTTTTAGTGACTTATGATGATTGCACCAGTTTAGGGATATGCATTTGCCTTCATGATGACAATCACAATATACTGAATTAATTTTTTATAATGGCTAACAAAAGGTTAAGATGTTAAGATTTTGTAAATGCCAGTATTAAATTATTAGCTCTGCTAAAATTGGCACACAAGACTTTTAGAAAATAAGCCAGGATACCAGCATGACTTTGCTTTATCATAAACATAAGTTCCAAAACAGAGTCATGAGAGTAGGAGAGGGATGAGTGACTTCTTGCCTGTCCCATTACAGGCTCTAAGACAAGAGAAAACCCTTTAGGTGGGTCCTGTCTGGCTAGGCAGGATAAGCTTTCTGTTTCAATCAGCTCCTTGGCTAGCTTGGCTGACAAAACATTGTTGTTCTCTTAACCTTTGCAAAGCTAAGGAACTTTACAGGTATTTTTTTCGGTAACAGCCAGAGTGATTTATGGCTTCTTCTAGCTCTCCTCAGTTAGAAAAACAAATTTTATGTCTTTGCCTCATTCTTTCCTCCCCATTATTTCCACTCTATTGTCTTTAGCCATAATCCTTCTTTATTTAATGCAAATATTTTGCATTGTTTTCCAAGTGTGTCCATGTTTAATGTGCTTTAATTATAGAAACTAAGTTTCTTGAATTTTCGAGGACAGTTGCTATTTAAAATATTCTTTACCATTGTTCTCGTAAACCATCAAAACCATCTTATAACACATACAGTCCCTCAACAAATACCCTGTCTTCCATGATGTTATTTTTTAAACTTGAGTGGCAAAAAATGTAGGAGAGGGAGATAAACAATAGTGTATATTTAAGAACAGAAACTCTGATTTCAAACAGCACAGAGTCTGCTACTTAGTGTGTGACCGTGGACAAGTTGTTTACAACTTTTCCGTGTTTCAATTTTCTTATCTATAAAAGGAAGATAAAATTACCAACTTCATAGGATGGTTGTGAAAATTAGGTGAGAAAATTCATATTGGGATTCAGCACACTGCCTGGCACGTAGGAAATCTTCCATATATGTTAGCTATTATTAATTTTCAGCCCCAAAGTTTTATATGAATATTGATAATCATAAAAGAATTATAAGAAAAAAATTAATTTTACCATTAAAGTAAAAGACCTTAACATGAAAACTACTAAAATGTAATTTGTTGTGGTTTGGACCTTGCAAAGTAGATAACTGGGTATTTGTAGGTTGATAATTAGCTTGTCTTTTAGAAAGGAAATCTTTGTAGAAACTGTCAAGTTTTGTTGAGGTCAGCTGAGGAGGCCCTGAATGGTAAATCTTGGAAATCTTAGTCATATTATCTCTTTAATAAATACCATGTATTCAGGCCATATCCTAGCAAGAACTTACTAGCAAAATAGGACAAAAAAATGTATCTATAGATCAACAATGGTTAAATATGTTTAAAGATTTTCAATATGGAAACATTAGTCTTCCAAACAGAAAGAAAATGTGTAAACTCATTCTCTCTCTGTCCAAACTCCAGGATGGAAGAGAATTGTTACTGTTATTGTTTGCTTGCTTGTTCTTTGCTGTTGTTCTGTGATTTCTGTTTTTGGTTTTTTTTTTCTCATTAACAATTTTTGAGATTGGAATTACCGTTGCCATCCATTGATCATTGTAAAATCTTTCCTGATAATCCACAGGAAGTATTCAGAGACTTGGCAAAAAATGCTGGAAAAAAACTGGAAAGAATAAACAATTATTAAGCAAGCAGAGTTCTTTAAACAAGTAGAGGAGAATAATGTGCCATGATTTCAACAGCAGGTGATGAAAGTGACACTGCAAATATTATATTAACAAATATATGTTGCCTTGGCTGAATTTTTATTTCTCTTCATATAATTGTATACTTTTTAATGACAGTGATTCATTAGATGATACATAATTAAAAGTGATTTAAATTTTACACCACTGTAAGACTTGATTATTTCGTTTGAAAGAGTAATTCATAACTATCAATTCTTGCTCAAGTGAAAAAAAATTGTTTAAAAATAAGAAAAAATATGCCTTTCACAAGAATATGTGCTTTGGCTTGTAAATTTTCTAACGTGGTTACCATATTTATAATTTATTAACTCTTAAGAGATATTTTCACAGTCCAAAAAAGAAAGAAGGCTGAAGGAATCAAAAGTGGTAGCTATCGAAAGCATACTTCCAAAAGATTTGAGAAGCAGAAGAGATGATGTGGAAAGAGCCATGTTTCCCTTATGAGTACCAGGCTAATGAAGACCTTGGCCTTTGATGGTGTAGGATGAGAAAAGAGGAAAAGTACTGAGAATGGATATGAGTCAGCTTTCTAATCTGTAAAATGGCTTACAAACAGTAATTTTAATCTATTTTGTTCATGGTACTTAAAACAGCATCTGGCATGATAGGTTTTTCAATAAATGTTTGCTGAATAAAAATATTAGTACATGATATTCATGCTTCATGCTAGAATTTCAAGCCTGAATTTGAAGATGTAATTAAGCCATAAATTAGATAAAATGCTTCACTTATTCAACAAATATGTATTGTGTGCCTATTTTGTGCTAAGTAAAATGCTAGCTGTTATAGGAGACAAAAAAAGAAACAAAGAAAAAGAGTAATACAGCCTTGAAAAGCTGATAATAATTGAGTATAAGGTGACAGACATGCAAATAATTAATTATAAACATTGTTATGAGAGTAATGTGAGTGGTTAAATAGAGCCATGTGATTGCATTGAAAAAAAAACACAGTTATTTCTTCCAGGTGCTTCAATAAAGAGGTGTATGATCGAGAAGGTTGGTTTGAGGGCTTCTTGAATCTTTTTCTATACTAGCTTCTTCCATGCAACTCTATGTTGATTACTTCTTTGAGTTCTCTCTTACTTCCTTCAGTGGATCATCTTCTTTTTTCCAACCCCTAAAGATGTGAGGAGCAAGGGAAATATGAGCAAAATTGGTAGTTATCATAAATTACTATTTCAGGAAGTTTGGTAGTAAAGGAAAAGAGGAAAGCAGAAAAAATGAAAACATAAAAAGGGAGGGGTTGGTTGAGATAGGAATGAATAATATTTTTGGATAGAGAGGTAAAACCAGGGAATAAATAAATGATTAAAAGATTCAAGAGTAAAATAAGATAACCTATAAAACAAGGTCATAGTCTGCAACAACTATTTCATAACCTTCCTACTTTTCCTAGCCTCCAACTTCTCTGCCACTGCAACCCCAGCTGAAGGCTTTGTTCTGAATAGAGAAAATGAAAGCCATTAAATAAAAATGTCCTAGTCCTCCTACCATCAAATCTTTAAGACAATAACATCAGAGAGATTTCTCCTACTAACACCCCCTACCTCCCACCTTGTTCCCACCTTCTCCCATTTAACCACCAAACTTCCACCAAACTTCTTGTCTTTCTCTTTGTTTATCAGTATGACAATTAAGAATCCCTGGGAAACTCTCCCCTTCTCTACATGCAAAATTATGACAATTTACACTGATTCTCCAAGCTATGGTTGATTTGGGGGACAAAAATATCCATAAGAAAAAGAAAAAGTCCTACCCAGTTATAAGTGAACATAAGATATTTATTCATTCTACAATAGGAATGGTGAATATATGGTGAAGGAAGCATTATCTTTCTTTTGCTACACCAGAGAGCATGCTTAATCTAGCAGGAAGGAGGAATTACAAGATTCCTACCTCGAAGGGTTATGGTAGGCTTTATTTAGGTTCAGTAGGAATAACAATTTCTTCAGCATATTATTTTTTAAATCATTTAAACTTCTTTAAAAATCTGAGATTAATACTAAATTAACTGCTTTAGAATTTGCATGGTGTTTTGATTATCAGATAAAAATAAACAAGCTCAATATTCTTTTCACTTTGGCATTTAGATTTTTTTTAATACGATAAAAAAGCAGGCTTGCCTCCTGGGTGTAAGGAGAGCTTCTAGCTGTAAGAGTCAATCAATCAGGAAGGGCATTTTGTGGGTAGGAGTTGTGAAAAATTGCCAGCTTGACCTTGAAAAGAATGAAAAATAATTGAGACTAGTGGCAATGAGCATTTATTTCCCATGTGCTGCAGTTTCTCTCACATTTTTAATTTTGTTTAAGTTTCCATCCCCTACCACCTACTCACACATATTCTGTGCACTATTAACATCATAATGTATATTAACGAGCCCTCACAGCTGGGTTAGAAGCTTCTTCTAGCAGGCTAATAACATCACTTTGACTCAATGATGCTGTGCATAATGTAATCTAATAAAATTATGCCATGTGCACTGAGAAAGTTGTCAGAATAAAATAGTTCACCCATACAAAGAGGCAGCAACTAGGAATACAGCTATACTCGCAAAATCATCTTGATTTATATAGCCCGGTGGAATTTGTGTCCTTGTATATATTTCTTTGATTCTATATATATATATATATATATACACATTGTGGTGGGTAAATATAAAATGATAAAAATCAAGGATGAGAAAGATATAAAAGGCCATCTACTACAATTAACTGTTTAATACTTGAATTATCTCAACAATATTTGCTTCAAGTGGTCATCCAACGTGTATCTGAAACATTCTCTGTCCCCCGCCTCCACATCCTACCGTTAACAAATCCCTAGCAATTGCAAGGAGTAAAATATCTCCAGAGAAGAAGTTTTATACCTTGGCTACACAATGGAACATATTGAGAACTTTTAAAACTCCCCAGGCTGAGGCTACAGACCAGATCAAGTAGGTCAGAATCTCTGAAGTTGAGACCCAGAAATAAGAGGCGTTTTTTATTTAACACTTCCCAAGTGATTCCAAATGCATCCAAGATTGAGAATCACTGCTCTAGAGGCAACACATCTGAAAATAATAAAGGACCTACTGGTCCTAAAAGAAGTTTTATTGTGAATTCTCAGCTGAAAATCAGGGGAAAATTCTCTTCTTGGCAGATAAAAAATTAAATGATAGGTTAATTTTGTAAAGCATGAATAAAAGGTTCAGAATTATAAGTGACAAGCATCGTATATAAGTGCCATTTATTTTTTAACCCTTGAAGGAAATATACCTTTTCTTAAACTTTTGCATATTTGAGTGGAATATCCTCTCTTAAGAAGATTAGACAGGGGTGCCTGAGTGGCTCAGTTGGTTAAGTGTCCAACTCTTGATTTCAGCTGAGGTCATGATCTCACAGTTTGTGAGACTGAGCCCCCCATCGGGCTCTGTGCTGACAGTGTGGAACCTCCTTGGGATTCTCTGTCTTCCTCTCTCGCTGCTTCTCCCCAACGCAGGCTTTCACTCTCTCTCTCAAAATAAATCAATAAACTTAAAAAAAAAAGATTAGACTGGTAAAGTTTCATGTAGAATCTATCCTTATGAACATGATCCTGTTACTGCTTCTCTACCCATGAGATGCCTGCCCATCTCTTTCTCATGTGAGATATGTAAATATTTTTCTTTTAGGACACTGAATGATGGGCTTCCTCCAAACTTTAGTAGAGATATTACAGAGTATCATTCATGCAAAAATCCATACGTGTACATATACACACATATATATGTATATATATCTCAACGTCATGTTCTAGACGCTGATTATCAAGTTCATCCATTCTCAGAAAAAGAAACTGTTGTCAAATCTCTGATGTTTTAACTGAATCAAGATTAATAGTCTAAGTGTGATAATTACCCTTCCACATGAAGGACTCTAGAAATATTTAGTAACAGATATCACTTCTTCTTCAGTTTCTTTCTTCTCTACATTAGATATATCCTCAAATTCTTCAACTCTTCCTCATAAAACATGGCTTTACTTCCCCTCAATATCTTGGTCACTTTCCTCCTATTGCCCTTATTGTAGTTCTCTTAATTATGGTTCCCAGAAATATGAAGATTACCTTTTTGGTCCTACATATGATAAAAATAGAAGTCATCTTACTTGAAACATTGAGATAAGTAGTTGAGCAATATTTGGAAAAAATTTACCATAATGAAGAAACTGTTAAATAAGTGATAATCCACTAGTGCATGATGATATACTGTTAGTGAAGCTTACAGTCTCAGGTCTGAGCAATTAAAATAATGGAGTTGCCATTAACTGGCAACTCAGGAAGGAGAAAGTTTTGGAGGGACTTAGTTTTGAGCCTACTAATATTTTGGTGCCTGTTAATTGTAGTTGAATATTTAAGTCAGGTATTCATGGGAAAGGTCTGTGCTATAAATATTAGAAAGATATAAATTTGTGAGTCATCAGCATTGAGATGGTACTTAAAAAGATGATTTTGGATGAGACCACCAAGGAAACAAGTATAGACAGAAAAGAGAATAGGTGCAAAGTCTGAGCCCTAGAGCCTTCCAACATAAAGAAACAACTAGGAAACAAGAATTAAAAGCAGTCAATAAACATAGGGGTGCATATACCTTTTTGTGGTGGTGTTTTCCTTTTCTTTGGGTAAATACTAATTCAAAAAGATATATGCACCCCTATGTTTACTGCAGCATTATTTACAAGAGCCAGCATATGGAAGTAATATACATGTCCACACATATATGAATGGACAAAGAAGATGTGAGATACACACACAGTGGAATATCAGCCGTAAAAAAGGATGAGATCTTGCCATTTGCAACAGCATGGATGGACCTAGAGGGACTAATACTAAGTGAAATAAGTCAGACAAAGAAAGACAAATACCATATGATTTCACGCATGTGGAATTTAAGAAACAAATCAACAAGCAAAAAAAGAGACAAACAAACAAAAAATAGATTCTTAAATACAAAGAACAAATTGGTGGTTGCCAGAGGAGAAGGAAGATAGGTGAGATAGATAAAGAGGATTAAGAAGTACAAACCTTATTTATTATAAAATAAATAAGCCATAGAAATAAAAAGTACAGCATAGGGAATATAGTCAATAAGATTGTAATTGTATTGTTTGATGACAGATGGTGACTACACTTATCATGGTGAGCACTGAGTAGTGTATAGAATTGTTGAATCATTATGTTGTATACCTGAAACTACTATAACGCTGTTTGTTAATTATACTTCAATTACAAAATAATAAAATAAAAGGAGCAGTCAATAAGATAGTTGAAAAATCAATACTGTGCATTCTGCATGCCAAGCGAAGGGAGAGTGTGCTCAACTGTGTCAAATACTGTTGAAAGTCTAATAAAGTGAAAACTTGAGGTTCTGGGCGATATTGACAGGAGTGATTCTTTTGTGGCAAGAACAAAAGCTTATTTAAATCAGATACAATAAAGAATGGGAATACAGGAATTGAATATTGAGTGTACAAATACGTTTTTCTTTGGGTTTTGTTATAAAGTGAAGAAGAGAATTGGAATATAGATAGAAAGAAAGTGAGATCAAGAGAAGGGTGGCTTTTTTTTTAGATAAAATAAAAAAAGCATGTTTGTTTACTATTAGGGAAAATCCATTAAAGAAGAGGAAATTAATGATGCATGAGAAGTGGGAAGAATAGTTAAAGAATATCCTTGAGTGGAAGAGAAATGAAAAGATCTAGAACATAAGTTGAAGACCTGGCCTTACCTAAAGTACATATAGCTTATCCATAATAACTGAGGAGAAAGCAGAGTAGATGGGCAGAGATGCATTGGGTGGATAGAAAAGATTGTGTTGCTTTTGGAAGTTCTTTAAGTATTGCTTCCATTTTCTCAGGAAAAGGGGAAGAAAGATCATAGGCTAAAAGTGAGAATGAGGGAGGGAGTGTTGGATATAAGGAGAAGGAGAAGAAATACAATAATTATCTAAGTCTAGCACAGTGGGAGTATAATTGCTAGGCAGCACTAAGGGCCCACTTAAGGTTAATGATCACAAACATAAAATGAGGCCAAATCAACATGGTTGTGTGTTTTCCTTTAGTCATGTCAACTAAACAAGCCCAGACATGCAATAGGCATAAAATTGGTTTTTTTTTAAACGTTTTTTTTTATTATTGAGAGACAGAGAGATAGAGCATGAGCATGGGAGGGGCGGAGAGAGGGGGAGGCACAGAATCTGAAGGAGTTTCCAGGCTCTGAGCTGTCAGCACAGAGCCCAACGCGGGACTCGATCTCACAAACTGGGAGATCATGACCTGAGCTGAAGTCGGACACTTAACCAACTGAGCCACTCAGGTGCCCCATAAAATTGGTTTAAACCAGGGTTGAAGACAAGTGAAAACAATATAGTGAAAAAGTAGAAAGAGACTGAGGGTATAGATAAGGAAGTTAATATAATGATTGACTCTATAATTCAAGCTATATAACCAGGGAAGTGAAGACATGGGCAATGAAATGGTGAAAAGCAAGTAGGATAGATATTTTATTGGCCTGGTGAGTTCAAAGCGTTATTGGAATTGAAATATAGGAAGGAATGAACTGGAAAATTTAGAGGAGGTGATAATCAGGGTGGAGAGCTTGAAATTGAAATCATGCAGGAGTTCCAGTTATTAACAAACACAAGGTTTAAACTATCACTTGCAGAGTGACTGAGGTGGAAGACAAGGTCATTGGAAGAAAGGTCAATAAACTGAAAAACCAGGCAAACGGAAAGATCATCTCTGTGCATAAAGAAATCATAAAGAATGAAGACAGCTGTATTAGTGGAAAGAATGACAGAAATGAGGAGGCGTTATCTTCTGAGGGTCAGTACATGACTGCAAACAGGTGGGGTAGTGGGTGGAATAATCATCCGATGACATAAGAATCAAATCTTGGGAGGGAGACAGCTTAGAGATTATTTTGAATATTTCTTTTTTATACAACATACTTGTTTTCATCTTCAGCTTATCACTGGTATACCTGTTTAATATATAGTCTATATTTTATTTGTGATTTTGATGAAATGGTAGAACAAAACAAGTCTAAGTATAGAGCTCCAGACCATGCGCTAGAAACCTCCCCCCAGGTTGATACTGACCTATTAACAAACATCCAACTAATTATGCTGTGGTTTAATATATTAATTATCTTGTCCATCCATAAGAATGTCCAGTGTTGTGAGACATGTCATGTTTTATTGAAATGTTGATATATCAAGTGCAATATTTTTCAGACTGGTATACGCTGTCCCTAAGAGTTAGTCCACAGTTATATCTTCAGAGGTCCTCAAGTTCCTGTGAGAATTATTCCAATGTTATTTAACTTTAATAAAAATATTTTAAAAATCAATACAGACATATTCAATATAATTTGGATATCCTCTTTATAGTTGAGAACTGCCACACTTCTGTTCTTTGTTCTGCAATTATCCTCATACTGGTACCAAGAAGTACTACTTTAATTGTTAGTCAAAAACAGAGGATGCCTTAATACTTAAATGATGCATGCACACAGAAAGCAGGCCAAATGACATCATTGTGTCCTCTATAAGTGATGATTTTGCAGTGTTTCAAATAAAGAAAAGACGTGGGTGACCTGAATCATCACATGGCATGTGGTAGAATTGAAAGATCAAACCCATGGAAGTCAGTACCATGTTCATATTACTAAACAGTGATTTAAATCTCAAATCTTTTTAGATTAATGTAAATAATATCAACTATCACATGAAATTTTAGGGATGAGTTTAAATAATATTGCTTTTGTGGCTTTATTAGTATTCATATTGGATGATCTCCATATATAATTTTATTTCAATATCATTAAAATATAAATACTTTAGAATCTATCTTCTTTCATCTTAATAGGGTTTAATTATTACTGAAGTTGGAGAAATATCCATCTTTTTCATTTTCTCTGTATTTCCAGTCTAATGATTCTGATTTTACTTTTTGTTTTAAGGGAGAGAGCACGCACATGTGGGAACAAGGGAGGGGGGAGAGGGACAGAGAGAGAGAGAGAGAGAGAGGGAGGGAGGGAAGGAGGGAGGGAGGGAAGGAGGGAGGGAGGGAGGGAGAGAATTCCAAGCAGGCTCTACACCCAGCAGGGAGCCCGACAGTGGGCTCGATCCCACAACCCTGGGATCATGAGCTGAGCCAAAATCAAGAGTCAAATGTTCAGCTGATTGACCCACCCAGGCACCCCTAATGACTCTGATTTTAAAACGTGAGAGTAAAATATCCAACATGCCCTGGTTCTTTATGAGTCCATGCTGGTAAACAGAAAATTATACATCTTTCTATATCCTTTAAAGGCACTCTTTTATTAGTAACATCACCCCCTCCAATCTCTCAATAGCTTAAAATAAAAGTTTATATCTACCTCTTACTACAGGTCTCATGCAGATCAGCAAAGAAGCTCTCCTCATCATAGTCACTCAGATATCCATGTTAATGGACTTCATCTGGACATGAGCTTCCGTGATCACCAGAACAGTGGCAAATTACACACTGGCTTTTTAAAATCTCCACTTAGAAATGCTATATATAATTTCCAATCACGATTCATTGGCCAAAAGAATTTACATGGCCATACTTCAAATGGGAGCAGGAAGAACACTTCTACCACATAAATGGTGGAGAATTAGAAAGATTGGGTGGATAATACTAATGAATGCCTGTATCCCTAGAATCTTACAGGATGAATACTATATTTACCAGTTTAAAATTAAGATTTGTGTCCATTAGAGTTCTATGTTTGCAAACAACATAAATTAACTCTAGCAGTTAAAAGGAATTCATTGAAAGGACTGGAAAGAGAAGATTAAATAATGAGGTTCAGAATAATAATAAAAAAAAACAGAGCAGTTCTGGGTGTCTCAGTAGAAAGAGTAAATGAATGGCCTTTTCAAGGTTTTCCTATTAGGATGAATAAAATCCACACAAATGCAGTGTTTTTGATGCTCATGCAAGGGGTGGAAATTGATTGGTTATATTGAGTTACATGCCCAGTCCGTGGCAAGGGGACATCAAGCACCATAATATCCCATTCCAGTGGGGAAAGGTAATTCCCCAAAGAAAAATCCAGTGTTGTTGTGAAAAGAAAGAGGGACACTTGAAAGCCAAAATGCAAACTTTCTTCCCTTTTGAAAATTCCAACTTCATTAAACTGTCTCCTGGCACCTCTTCTATTCTTGATCCCTTAGAAATTTATTATTGTTCTCATGACCCATAGGATGGGAGACTAAAGAGAAAGATCCTGTCTGCCCACAATTATCTTTCCTACTGGTGTGCCACATGGCTGAAATCATTCACCAATATGGACATTGTTTTGTGTAGTTATCTCTAGGAGGGGTTTAATACCAAACAATCATTGCTGAAACAATTCACGGATTAATTTGTGAAGTTAGATGTTTGTAAGTGATCTGAGCAAGACTATGTGGGGAAGAAATGAAGGACCATGATGACATTTTTAAAAGTCTGCATCCTGGAAAACTTCTTAGAGAATGGTGATTTGGGAGATGAGCGTCAGCTCTACAGAGAGGTCCTGGGCAGTCTTAAGTACTAGTACTATGACTGGTAAAAAAAAAGCCATAGCAAACATTTTTACAGTAAGAGTATGAACACAAAATGCTTTCTCTCATTCCACACTTGCAGCATCTGACCTTTGAAATTTGGCTACTACTGAGTTCTTCATGAGTACCACCTGTTTTTCCTACTTTGGAGAATCAGTTATAAATAAAATGAGTTATTAATATTTGGCAATGCAGCTTCAAACACCAAATAGAAAGTTTTACTGACTACTCTGTTGAGTCCTTGAAGACAGATGGACCAAGCATGTGTGCATCATTTGAAAAGCCAGCAGTTTGCAGTAGAGGGCCAAAATCTCATTCTGTCCACCCCACCCCCACAAACATTGCTTTTGCAGGCTGAGCTCTCTGGATAATCAGAGAGAGTTCTGCACATGTGAGAAAAAGACAATAGCACAAGTCTGGAGTAGGTTTAAATTATGTTACTTTTATTTATTTAATTTTTTTAAAGAGACTCTCTTTAAAAAAAAAAAAAGAGCCTCTAGATTTGCCTATAATATAAAGCATTTTATATTTTATAATGAACCAAATTCTCCCAGTAGAATCTCTCACTGGTCGTAAATTAAGAAATCTGGACACTGCATTTACTCCCTCAGGCCTTTAGTAACTGCCACTTTGCAGAATGGCCCAAATGCAGAAACAAATACAAAGAAAAAAATGGGCTTTCATGCCAGTTTGCTAATAAATTGCCACTTCAGTTTCCTAAATGAATTCCTAGTGGCCTAAAAGAGTTGACATAGATTCTGTACTCCTGTCAAACTTCTAGAAAGGAACTTAGAGGCTAGTAGAAAAATTGATAAATTATTTAGGTTTTAAAAGATTGAGATGAAATAAAGAAAACATTAGTCACTATATTCATTCCTTAGGCTGAGAAGTTAAAGTCAATTTTTCCGGGAGGTACCGTGGGACTCAATGATCCTATGTTTTAAGAGCACACTCCAAGCATGGATTTAGAAATGCATTATATACAATACTATTGGTTATGATATAGAAATGCACTACACAGAATGCCCGAATTAGCCTTCCTTAATCTTCTCTAACTCCCAGAGGAGGTCAGGTTTCCTTATTACAATCTTTCTTTTAATCAAAAATAACAAAGCCAGGGTGATTATAAATTAATAGTGAGCAATAATTTATAATAGTGATAGAGTAAATATGTCCCCCAAATTCAGAAAAATGTTGTTTCCAAAATCTCATTTGTACATAGATTTTTTTAAGTATGGAATGTGTTTTTCAATCATAGTCGGAATCCCAGGCTAATTCAAAAAGATTGATACACCCAAAAATATGCTTGAGTATCATGCTGTCAGCACACTACCATCTCTATACCTCACTTCACATGTGACTTGCAAGAGAAAAACAATAGAAGAACAGGAGTATCGCATATAGGAGGAGTGGTGTATAGAACACAGTTATGACTAATATCGAGAAAATATTCCCAAGGTACCAGTCATTTGTAAATCAGAAGTTCTTATGATAGGGAGTACTTGTCCTGATGTCTATTAGCTAAGAAGCACTTTTCTCAAAATAATAATGAGAAGATTTCTCTTAAACATAAACCAGAGAGAAGGTATTTAAATAATTTATGCAAAATCCAAAATGATTATACCTGCTCTGTGCAGAGAACACCTTGCTTGTGGCTAGAATTCTTATGTATATCTGCCAGGCACACAGTGCCTTTTCTTCTGGATACTGCTAAAGACTCACGATTTTTTTTTATTTTCCTTCTCTTCGTTTTTAATATTCCCTTTTAGTCAACAATGTGGTTTGATCTTTACAACCTTACCTCTCAATATAATTTCCAAGGTTGGAGCTTATCAACTTCATCATCACATTTTGTATTGGCTTCCTGATAAGATGTTAGGAAAGCAGGCACTTTAATGTCACCAGTAACATTTTATAAATCATATTGAAAGTGGGTCTCCTTCCAAAACTGTTTTGTAAATAATCCTATCTGCTATGTAATTAAGTTGTAGGTTACATTTGGAGTGTTTTGACATTTATCCTCATCCTATATTTCTCTTGTCTCATTTTCCACATTTATTGCTTCAAGTCTATATTAAAACTACATATGAATCTAGGCAAACGAAGAGGCTGGTGGTTGTGAGGGTGGGGGTTGGGGGTTACCAGAGAATATTTTTATAGAGGAGGGACTTAGAGCAGCAATCTGATTGATAAGAGGACTAGAGGGCTTCTCTTAAAGTTGTGAAGTGAGCACCCTGGCTTTTTGTAGGCCTCTGCATTTCTTTGAAGGGAGCTTCAGAATGGATATGGCCATTTTGATTGATTGTTTTGTTTCACTACTTTTGATAGTACTGATATGGGTAAAGACAAAATTTTTTCTCTACCATGAGGAACATCAGCTGTCCAACTATGATAATAAGTGGCAGCTGACATTGGTCTATGTCTCAGGGAGAAAAAGGAAGTGATAGAAAAATGGTAAAATGGAGAGTGCTCCACCTAAAAGAAGCAGCTGCTACTAGGTTCAAGTGGATCAATGCCATTTAGGAATAAGGGCACTGTGTTATCAGTCTTTTCAATTTTTTTAAAGAAGCCAGAAATCCAGACTTTTATGTGAGCTCTCTCAATTTTTTTTTCAGTGTTGGCTCAAACTAATGCTTTTTCGTGACTTTACCAGACAGTATGGCATCTTTTTTCCAGGAGACACTGACATCCGTTCTATCTCGACTGACTCATTTATTTGGTGGGAACAAGAAGTCCACATGCCAATGCAAATCAAGAAAGGAGAAGAGGTTCAGGAAGAGGGGAGGAGTGGGGGAGACATTCTGCAGTGTATAAAGATAATGAGTATTGATGCTTTATTTTTTACCAAAAAAAAATCTATATATATATTCCACCAAACTGAGTTCTTGAGATGTCAAAAACATGTATGATAGTGAGAAACTTACAAATTTTAAAAGTGCTATAACCTTTAAAACTAGAGATGGAGAAGGAATATTGGGATATAGAACTGAGATAAGTCTGGTAAGATTTGTTCTCATAAAGACTTAATGTTGGCTATTAGCAAAAATATAGAGAAGTCCCTTATATGATAAACAACAAAATTGAAGATAATGGTTACATGAGATGCAATCTGGGAGGGTTACCAAAGGACTCTAATTGTACTGCTGGAGTTTTATTTCCTAACATGAGTTGCAGGTATGTGAATGTTCACTATTAATTGTTAATGTCTTAACTATTTCATAATCAGCACATTTAAAAGAATAAATGTTAAACCTTCATCAGACCTGTGAATGGTTTTTCTGCCAAACCATTATATTTCCTTTTCAAGGGCAAGGAGGGAAAAGGCTCTTAGACTTTTCTTTTCTCACTAAAAATCTCTCAGCCTCTGACAGATGACAAGAGACTGTGAGTTGAAAAGCATACCTCAGGTTGGCAGGAACATTGAGGGGTTGCCAGAAATGTACTAGCTGATAGCACAGCCATGACTCCAGCAATTGGACCCCAGATTTCTGTTTATTTTCCAAACCTAGCCAAGATGTTTATAGAATGAGAGTGTTCTGGAATCTACTATAATTTCTAGAAGGAAATAATTTAAAAATTAGTAATTCCTGAGTAATAATCAGCACCACATTGTTTATACAAATTTCTGTCATCACCATCATTATGACAATTACCATTCACATAGCATTTTACAATATACAAAAGTGTCTTATATACATTATCTTATCTTAGCCTAACAAAAATCCTGGAAGGAATGGAGGAAGAATAGTATTATAGTCATGGAGAAAACTGAGTATCAGTATGATTTTCCCAAAGTCAATGATTAAGCGTCAAAGCACTGACCTCAAAACCAGGTTTTCTGATTCCATTCACTCTTTCTTAACATGCTTTGGGTTAGCTTAATGGTTGACCTTGCCCAGCTTCTCAAATTGAGAAGTATTTGATGAGGTGGTTCTAAGACTCCAACCGTCAAAATATTAAGAATTAATTGAACATCTCTAATCTTCATAATAGGTTGACAGAGATCTATAGCTATGACTTTATCAAAACTCTTTCCGGACAATTATCTGGCAGTGACTTCACCTTCTGTAGTCCCTTGGTTTGAGTCCACCTACCCAGCTTGGACCAGGGATTTGTGCACACCCCGGACTTAATGTCTAAACCTGTTCTTAATCATGGGTTATTTTTAAAAACTTACATGTGAGAATGATATCTTAGCATATTCTAGTATTATCTCTCTGACCACTAGTCCCATCTAATATAGTACCCATGTTCTTGTAACTATCAGATGTTTCTTAAACAAATTGTTTCCATGTTTTTTATATCCAGCGACATACTTAATTATCTTCTTATTTGTAGTGCTTTTTGTCTTCTGATTCTCATGGGTTTTCCAGCTATCCGTAAATAATTTTACCTTGTTCTTTCCAGTTTTTATACCACTAATTTTTTTCTCTCATACAGTTGAATTGAGTAATGCCTCTAGGGAAATATTAACAATATTAACATGTAACATAGCAGGCAACTTTATCATGCCCCTGACCAGCAGGGGCTTCTCAGTGAATCCTCATTAAGATGTTGCTAATGTGATGACATCCACCCTTACAGCTTAAGGAGGTACATATCTATTCTTCCTCACTCAGAGAAACAGTATATGTGTTTTCCAGCTTTTTGAGATATTGACATAAAACATATGAAGGTTAAGATAACAACATGATGATTTGATACACAAATATATTGTGAAATAATTACCACAAAAAGGTTGATTAACACCTCTATGCTCTCACATTATTACAATATTTTTGTGTGTGATGAGAACACTTAAGACCTACTCTTTTAACAATTTTCGAATAGATAATACAGTATTGTGAATTACAGTCATCATGCTTACGTTAGATACCCAGAACTTATTCCTCTTATAGCTGAAAGTTTATACCCTTTGGCCAAAATCTCCCCTTTTCCCCCATCCCCAAACCCATGACAAGCACCAACTACTCTATTTTTATGAATTTGGCATTTTTAGATTCCAAATATAAGTGGGAATGTATGGTATTTGTCTTTCTCTGTCTTATTTCACTTAGCATGAGGCCTTCAATGTCCATCTATGTTGTTGCAAATGACAGGATGTCCTTTTCTTCGTCATGGCTGAATAATATTCCACTATATATATACATATATATGTATACACATATACATACATATATATGCATACGTATGTATATATGTGTGTATGTATGTATACGTATACGTATATATACACATATGTATACATACATACATATGTATGTATATGTGTGTGTATATGTATATGTATATGTACATGTATATACATATATATATGCCACAACATCTTTATCCATTGATCTATCAGTGCACACTTAGGTTGTTTCCATATTCTGGCTATTGGGAATAATCCTGCAATGAACAGGGGGGTGTAGACATCTCTTCAAAATACTGATTTCGGTTTCTTCAGACATATACCCAGAAGAGATTGCTGGATTATACAATAGTTCTATTTTTTAATCTTTTGAGGAGCCTACATACTGTTTGCTAATTTACATCCCTACCAACAGTACACAAGCATTCCCTTTGCTCCACATCCTTACCAACAATTGTTATTTCTTGCCTTTTTTGATGATAGCCATTCTAACAGGTGTGGAGTGATATCTCATTGTGGCTTTGATTTTGCATTTTCTTAATAATCAGTAATATTGAGCATCTTTTCATGTACCTATTGGCCACTTGTATGTCTTCTTCGGAAAAATGTCTATTCAAGCCCCCCCACTCATTTTTTTTATCAGATTGTTTTCTTGCTATTGTTGTATGAGTTACTTATATATTTTGGATATTAACTCCTTGTCAGATAGATGGTTTGCAAATATTCTTTCTTATTCTGTAGGTTGCCTTTTCATTTTACTGATTGTTTCTTTTGCTGTAAGAAGCTTTTTAGTTTGAAGTGGTTCCACTTGTTTATTTTTGCTTTTGTCACTTGTGCTTTTGTTGTCATATTCAAAAAATTGTTGCCAAGACCAATGTCAAGGAGATCTTTATATTTTCTTCTAGTAGTTTTATAGTTTTTGGGTCTTACACTTAAGACTTTGATCTATTTTCAGTTAATTTTGGGGAGTGGTGCAAGATAAGAGTCCAACTTCATTCTTTTGCTTGTGAGTATTCATTTCTCTATATAAAAAATATCCAACACTATTTATTGAAGAGACTATTCTTTTCCTTTTCCATTAAGTATTCTTGGCTCTTTTGTCAAATATTGACTATATATGAATGAGTTTATTTCTGGGCTTTCAATTCTGTTCCATTGGTCTATGTGTCTGTTTTGTTGTCAATATCATAGTATTTTAATTAATAGACCTTTGTAATACAGTTTGAAATCAGGAATATGGTACCTCCTGGTTTGTTTTTCCTTCTCAAGATAGTTTTGACTAATCGGGGTCTTTTCTGGTTCCATACAAATTTTAGGATTGTCTTTTTGTGTGCAAAAGGACATTGGCATTTGGATGGGGATTGCATTAAGTTTGTAGGTCACTTGGTGTAGAATGGACATTTTAATAATATTAATTCTTCAAATCCATGAACTCACAATGTTTTCATTTATTTGTGTCTTCTTCACTTTCTTTCAATAACATTTTATAATTTTCAGTATACAGGTTTTTCACTTCCTCGGTTAAATTTATTCCTGAGTACTTTATTATTTTTCATGCTATTATAAATGGGATTGGTTTTTTTAAATTTCTTTCTCAGATGGTTCATTGTTAGTGTATAGAAATGCAACTGATTTTTCTATGTTCATTTTGTATCTTGTAACTTTACTTAATTTATTAGTTCTAACAGTTATTTGGTGTACTCTTAAAAAAATTTTTTATTTAATATTTTAATTTTTTAAGATTTATTTATTTTTGAGACAGAGAGAAAGCAAGAGGGTGCAAGGGGGGAGGAGCAAAGAGAGGGAGGGAGAGAGGATTGGAAGCGTACTCTGTGCTGATAGCAGCAAGCCCAATGCAGGGCTTGAACTCACAACTGTGAGATCATGACCTGAGCTGAAATCACAAGTTGATACTTAACTGACTGAGCCACCCAGGTGCCCCTAAAGTTTTCTATACATAAGATCATATCATCTACAGAGAAAGTTTTACTTCTTCCTTTTTTTTTTCTTTTAAGAGAGAGAGAACATGATCAGGGTAGAGGGATAGAGAGAGAGAGAGAGAGAAAGAGAGAGAGAGAGGATCTTAAGTAGGCTCCACAATCACCTTGGAGTCCAATGTGGGGCTCGATCCCATGACGCTAGGATCATGACCTGAGCTGAAATCAAGAGTCCGAGGCTCACTTGACTGAGACATTCAGGTGTGCCTTCCTCCCTCCTTTCTGATTTGGATGTCTTTTATTTCTTTTTCTTACTTCATTGCTCTGGCTACAACTTCCCTAGTCCTATTTTACTATTTAAATGGCAATGGTGGGAGTGGGCCCTTATATTATCCCTAATCTTAGCATGAAAGTTCTCAAGCTTTTACCACTGAGTTGATGTTAGCTGTAGATTTGTTGTATATGGCCTTTATTATGTTGAAATACATTCCTTCTATTGTTGAGAGTTTTTGTTATGAAAGGATGTTGAATTTTGTCAAATCTATTTCCCGTATCCATTGAAACGATAGATATTAATCTATTAATTCTATCAATGTGTATATCCTATTTATTAATTCGTGTATGTTGGACCATCCTTGCATCCAAAAGATAAATCTCACTTGATGATGACATGTGAGTCTTTTTTTTTTTTTAATTTTGGTAGATGGTTGAGTGTTTTGGGGTTTTTTGTTTTGTTTTCTTTTTAATTCTTTTTTATTTTTTGAGAGAGAGATCGTGAGCAGGGAGGGGCAGAGAGAGAGGGAGACACAGAATCTGAAGCAGGCTCTAAGCTCTGAGCTATCAGCACAGAGCCCCATGTGGGACTTGAACTCACAAACTGTGAGATCATGACCTGAGCCGAAGTCGGATGCTTAAGCATCTGAGCCACCCAGGTGCCCCCATGTGAGTCTTTTAATGTGCTTTTGAATTGTCTTCTAGTGGTTTTTTTTTTTTTTTGGAATTTTTGCATCTATATTCATCGGGGATATTGGCCTACAGTTTTCTTTCCTTGTATCCTTGTAGTGTCTTTTTTTTTTTTTTAAATGAGAGAGAGACAGAGAGACAAGGAGGGGAACAGCAGGGAGAGAGAGAGAGGGAGAGAGAGAATCTTAAACAGACTCCACACCCAGTGTAGAGCCTGTTCTCATGATTGTGAGATCATTGACCTGAGCCAAAATCAAGAGTCGGTCGCTTAACCGACTGAGCCACCCAGGTGCTCCTTGTACTGTCTTTATCTGGCAGTTTGGTACCAGTGTAATTAATGTTAGCCTCAAAAAATGGATTTGGAAGCATTCCTTCCTCTTCAGTTTTTAAGAAGAGTTTGAAAAAGATTGGTGTTAATTCTGTAAATGTTTAGTAGAATTTATCAGTGAAAATATCTGGTTCTGGGCTTTTCTTTGCTGGGAGGTGTAGGATAACTGTTTCAATCCCCTTACTTGTTATTGGTTGATTCAAATGTTTTATTTCTTCATGATTTAGTATCAAATGTTTTTAAAATGCACACAGGCTTTTTCTTAAGTAACTGGCAACAGCATATAACTAAATGATTTGGACTCATTTTCCCTGTCTTCACAGTTCTACCCATATACTGAATGCCCAAATGCGTATAAGTTTTGTATCTCAGAGCATATTTTGGCTCACCAGTGAGAGAAAGGTACTCATTGGATTCTGGTGTGCATTTTAAATATGTTTCAATATGTTTTGTACTCTTGTCTATGTACTGGTCACATTTTTTAATGTTTCGGAAAATCTGACTGATGAAGGTTTAAACAAATAGGGTTCATTTCTCTCATATTATAAATAGCCTAGAAATAAGTGTTTATCTATAATGGTATTCATCTGTTCAACAATGCCAAGGATCCAGGTTCTTTCTATTTTTCCACTCTATAATGCTATAGATAGTGTATCTTCATGCTAATTGCCTAATGGTAGCAAAATGGCTTTTAAAGCTCTAGACTGCACATCTGCATTCAAAGTAGGAAAAATGGGGGTGGAAGAAGGCAGGGATTAAGGAAGAACAGTACCAGCAGCATATGTTCCTTTTTATCAGACAAAAAAAAGAAAAAGAAAAAGAAAAGATTTTCTACAGAAACTTTATCAGAAGATTTCATCTTTGGTTTCATTGGCTACAATTGAATGACATAGCCATCCTGAGCTGCAAGACAGACTAGGAAAGTAAAGCTGTCATAACTGGCTTCATCATCTGGGGCCAGGCATAAACAAAGTCAGGCTTCTATTAGCAAGGAAGAAACAGGAATGAATTTAGAGCAGAAAACTAATTGTGTTTACCCTAAATATTCAATCTGAAGTTGTGTTTTCCGCATTTCTTTAGCAAATTGGTGAGGTAGAGATCTAATAATTTCTTATGACTAAAAAAATATAAAACCATAACAAATTGTGAATACCGCATTCTTCCTACCCTCTTTTATCTATGGCATAATTAATTTTGGTGAAAATGAATTGTATAAGTTTTATTAGTTGAGGGAGATGCATGAAATACAAAAAATTAGGCTTTCTATTTCACACAAAGAATATTCTAGTATGTGATCTCTCTCTCTCCTACTATGAAAATTTATTCATACTACCATATCCAAAATCATTTCTATAGGTCACTGTTAAGCCTAGTGCATCCTAATTGAGAAAGAGCATGATGATTACTTAGTGCACAAAAAATACTGGCCAAAGATAGAGATCGAGTTTATCCAAAAAGTATAAATTCCTTCATATTATTGCTATAGAGAAGACAAGTTTCTTTCTCTTGACAATATTTTTCTCATAAGTAGATGACTGTTGCCTTGTGGTCTTGTAACAAAGTGCTCCAACCATTATCAGACTTGTCAACTGCCACTTTGAACAGGTTTGAAATGCCTGGAGCTCTAAAAACTGATAAGAAAAATCAGAGCCTGTTTTAGCTTTTCAAAAGCTTCTTGACACTCCAGGTGACAGATATCCTCATCATGGTTTTCTCTTCTAAGTAAAGTCAAAAAGCAGACCAGCTAGAGTGCCAAACTGAGACACTTTGTATTAATGTTTTTATCCTCAACACACTGATTTGGTCTTTTAAATTGTTAGCTTGCATGGATGTCAGACTTTTCCAGTTTTTCAGAGTTTCTTGTTCTATAAAGGACCTGAATGTACTTTTCCAAGTTTAATCCTGTATGTTTATCTCTGAAAAATCAAATTCGAACTTTCTGTGCTTCGATATAAAGCCCATTCGTTTAACATTTAACATATCTTTTTGTTTGTTCACACACTGTGTATAGACACTGTAAAGAAAATCAAATGCACAATAGTGAATAAGATAATGGTCCCTGCTTTTGCTGAACTTACAGTAGAGTGGAGAAGACAAATTTTGTTGTTCAAAAGAAAGTTTCCCAGGGAAATTTAAAACTAAGCTAAGACCTTGTGATCCTTAAGGAAAGTAATGCCACCTGCTGAAACAAACAAACCCCAATTTCTCAGCAGTTTAATACACAAAATGATTTACTTCTTACTCACATTACAGTTACATGAAAGTCCCATGCACCTTCCTCTTAGAACTCTGTTCTCCTCAAAGTCTACTGAATCCTTTTCAGTTAGGTGGTAGATGGAAAAATAGAGCAAGGTTTGCTTGTAGCAGGGTTTTATGGACCAGGATTAACAGTGGTGCATCACTTCCTTCACATTTTAATTACACAGTCACACCTAACTGCAAGGGAGGCTAGGAAATGTAGTTAGCCATGTACTGATGATGAAGGGAGAAAGCTGGATACTGCTAAATACAAGTAGTGCCTACCCAAACCTGAAGGTTGAGTAGCAATTAGCCACAAAAGTTGAAGCAAGAGAGAAGATGGAGAGATGTAATGAAGAATGTTACAAACAGAGAAAGCACAAAATAGAAGACCTGGAGGTGAGAAATCATGGCAGGGGGAAGCTGAAATTTGTCCAGTATGGCTGGAATATGGAATTCAAATTTGTGAAGTGAATGATGGACCGGTCATGAACATTTTTGTGGACCATTATAAGGAATATGGTTTTTACCCCAAGAAAAGTGAGACTCCATTAAACTTTTTAACCAGGGAAGTGGGATGATCAGGTTAGATATTTTTAAAAACCATAATTTGGGGTGCCTGGGTGGCTCAGTTGGTTAAGCATTCGACTTTGGCTCAGGTCATGATCTCATAGTTTGTGAGTTCGAGCTCTGCATTGGGCTCTGTGCTGACAGTTCAGAGCCTGGAGCCTGCTTCTGATTCTGTGTCTCCCTCTCTCTCTGCCCCTCCCTACTTGTGCTATGTCTCTCTCTCTCTCTCTCGAAAATAAATAAACATTAAAAAAATTTTTAAGTTAAAAAAATACAAAATAAAAACCATAATTCTTGTGGTATGGAAAGGAAATTGGAAGAAATGAGAGAGAGTAAGACCGAAGGTCAACTAACAAGCTGTTTATAATTTAGGTGATAGGCCCTAGGGTAATGTCATTTAAAGGCCTAGGGGAAAAAAGTAGATAGTTTTGGAAGATATCTAGGAAGCAAAATTGAAATAACATGGTTTCTGATTAGATGTGGATTGCATGGAGCATCAACCTGCAACATTTCAGATATTATTCTGCATTTTAGAATACTAGGAATACTTACTTGTTCATCCATGTAAACTAGAACAAACACTCCGAGTTCATACAACAACCGTTTTATCAATATTTGGAATGAGGTTAGGGTTTTCCCAAGTCAAAGAGCAAGATAAGACACCAATATATTTCATTTAGAATTATAAATGTAATTGGGGACTACTGTTTGTCCAAGGCCACTTGCCTGAAATAATTACATAAATCAGTAGCTGAGGTGAATTAGGAAGTTCCTAATTGACTCTGGGTATCTGGTATCTCATTTTCCTCCTTTCATAGACTTCTAAAAATTACAAGATTGCCTAAATTGAAAAAATTTTTCTGCTTCATCACAAATCAAGTTATATCTTGGCTTAGAGTGAAGGTTTAATTTTGTCACTGGCTGAAGAAGTCGGGGACATCTTAGTCAGACAAAAAGGAAGAGGTGCCAGTAGGCTTGCTGTGCAAAGGCTTTTTCAGCATATTTCAGGACATATTTGTTTAACAGAATCCCAGACTGCATTCTGGGACCTACCACCTGAAGACATTCTGTTTTTGCAATATCAAATCACAAATGCTGCTTGCCAAGATTCATGCTGTTGCTCACCTAGCCAGGCCTGACCACCTTGAGAACTGAGAATAGTGGACAGAAGGTCCTGGCTGACATTGTGGAAATTGGGCCATGCCCACAAGCTCATCTTTAGAAGTAACTGCCTACTACGTTCTGAAATGACATAGTGTGTTCCCTATTCCACTCCTGATCAGTGATCCTGAGTGATACCATGTTGTTCCTGGCTTATTTCTTCATTCCTTTCTCCCCTAGACATACCCAGCAACTTACTTCCTCATAAATCCCACTTAGTTCCTTCTGCATCACATGTGTTCTGGTGTCATATTCCAGTCTTCAACCTGTCTAAACTTGGCATCTGACTCCTCCCCAGGAGGGAGGAGGTAGCCCACTTGCACCCTGGAGCTTCCCCTACCCTCTGGAGAACCTCTGCTTTATAACTACTGTCCTGGCCCCACCTCAGTTATTATGGTTGGTCTCTGCAACTGGAATTATCCTTTGTATCGCATGTATACCACTTGCTTTCCAGTGCTATAAAATATGATCATAGAAGTGGCCCCATATTTCTCTTTTTTGAATTTGGAATTTAAGAAATTTGTAGCAGCAGGAATTAACTAATGATGATTACTCCGGTTTTGTTTTGTTTTAAATTTTTTTTAACATTTATTTATTTTTGAGAATCAGAGAGACAGAGCATGAGCAGGGGAAGGGCAGAGAGAGAGGGAGATTCAGAATTGGAAGCAGGCTCCAGGCTCTGAGCTATCAGCACAGAGCCCGACGTGGGGCTCGAACTCATGGACTGTGACATCATGACCTGAGCCGAAGTCAGACGCTCAACCGAATGAGCCACCCAGGTGCCCCTTGTTTCCTTTTTTAATGTTTATTTATTTTTGAGAGAGAGAGGTACAGAGTACAAGCAGGGGAGGATCAGAGAGAGAGAGAGAGAGACAGAATCCAAAGCAGGCTCCAGGCTCCAAGCTGTCAGCACAGAGCCTGACGTAGGGCTTGAACTCATGAACCATGAGATCATGACCTGAGTTGAAGTCGGACAATTACCCGACTGAGCCACCCAGGCATCCCTCCTGTTCTTTATAAATGTCTATTACTTATATTCTTAAAATTAGAAATATATCTTGAGTCTCAAAACATATTTTAAGTTGATCTACTCTATCATTTAATTGGCAAATATCTAACAAAACTGTACTATTTGATTCAGATGCAGTGATTGCTGAATATCATGGTTTTAAGATATTTTGGAGTTTGTAGCTCTGTAGTTAAACTAGAAAGTACTGCCTTAGTGGTTTGCCCCTGGTTTGATGAGTACATTAAGATCATCAACAACTATTGCTATTTCCTAAAGTTTTTTTTAAACTCTCAGAGGAAATTACCACTTTATCCTATCAAATTTTACTACAAGATTTTAGCATCGTTTTAGCATCGTTTGCATTTTCCTCTTTTCTTAAACAGAAGATATTTTTTAAAATAGTTTCTTGGGGCCCCAGGGTGGCTCAGCCGGTTTAGCATCTGACTTTAGCTCATGGTTTGTGAGTTCAAACCCTGCATCAGGCTCTGTGCTGTCAGTGCAGAGCCCACTTCGGATCTTCTGTTCCCTTCTCTTTCTGCCCCTCCCCAGCTCATGTATGCTCTTTCTCTCTCTAAAAAATAAATAAACATTTTTTAAAAATTAAAAATAGTTTCCTAATGAAATATTTCTTGTTTTAAGCAGGTTTTAGATGTTTTATAACTTCCATCTTTCTAAGTATCTTTTGGTGGCTTTCAACTTCATGATGACATGAGGCAAATTTCAGCCATGATATATTATAGAGTCCCTTGAAGTAAAAAGAATATAAGCATGTGATCTCCCAAAGAGCTTTCAAGCTACTTACATTATTATTTAACAGAGAAAATATCTTTATGTTTTCTGTCTAATGAAGGACAACACATATTTCTCAATTAAAAAATATTAAATAATATTTCACAATGTACAAGTTTGTCCTCTTGTATTTCAGGGTGTCTCTCCCTGCAGAAAAGTCAATGGACACAGATTTTTTTTTACAGTTTTATGATTTACTCCTGAAAATCCATCTATCCATCAATAAGTGCTATAAGATATAATGCCTCCCTGATTATTCCTTTCAAGATCTCATTACTTGTTTTTCTTCTGATTCCAAAATGAGCGTTGACTAAAAATAAAATGTGGTAGAAAAATGAAACAGTGGTCTCAAGAATTTAAAATGAATTAATAATAGCTACCATTTATTGAGTACCTAGTATATACAATGCACAGTGTTGGATGTACTTACAGATATTATAACTAATCCTCATAATGAGAGGTATGCTTTATTATCTCTCTTTTGTCGATAAGGGAAAGGTAATTAAAGCTTGGGAAGGTTAAGTAATTCATCTAAAGTCATATGGCTAGGGTGCGGCAAAACCAGAATTTACAGTTAAATATGGCCCCAATGCCTATGCAAACTGTAATGCATTAATTATGCAATGCTGCATCTTTTGCATGGTTATTCTAATATTTGAAGTAGTGGCAGAATGGATTAACTGGGGTATGCCTAGAAGTAGGGGAACAGGAGAACTTTCAGGGTCATTTAAAGACTGGTGCCTAAACATAAGAGCATGTCCAGGAGTTTCTGATTCTTGGGTGTATTAGTTTTCTATTTTGTTATCGTATAGTCCTATAGTTTAGAAGTCTGGCATGGGTTTTACCAAGGCAAAATTAATGTATGTCAGCAAATCCGTGTTCATATTTGGAGGCTGTAGGAGAGAATCCATTTCCTTGCTTTTTCCAGCTTTAGAAACCACATGCAATTCTCAGCTCATAGCCCCCTTCCATCTTCAAAGCAGTCACACAACATCACTTTGGACCTCCTTCCGTAATCAAATCTCTTTCTCTGACTGTATTCTGTGACTCTCTTCTTCCATTTTTAAAGACTCTGTGATTACACTGGGCCTACCGGGATAACCCAGTATAATCTCCCTGTTTTATGATCAGGTGATTAGGAAACTGAATTCCACCTGTAATCTCCATTAGTCTTTGCCATGGAACTTAACATGTCTGCAGCTTTCAGGGATTAGGATTTGGATATCTTTTTGGGGGGTGTTATTTTGCCTGCTTCACAGGTCTAAGCATAATTAGACATGAATCCCACAGTAGGTGTAGGCCCAGGACATTAATGTCCCAAGGAGAAGTAGGAAGGTCATGAGTATAGTTAGGTGAAATTCAAATCAAGTGTGAGGTGCCTACCAAAGAATTGGCAGAATGAGCAATCAAAGATGAGCCATATGTATGCAATTGGCAGAAAGTAAACAGGACAGCATTTAGAAACTAGGACAGGGACGCCTGGGTGGCTCAATCAGTTAAGTGTATGGGTTCAGCTCAGGTCATGATCTCATGGCTCGTGAGTTCAAGTCCTGCATCCGGCTCTGTGCTGACAGCTCAGAACCTGGAGCTTGCTTCAGATTCTTTGTCTTCCTCTCTCTCTGCCCCTCCCCTGCTCACCCTCTGTTTCTCTCTTTCTCTCTCTCTCTCTCTCTCTCTCTCTCTCAAAACCAAATAAACAGTAAAAAAATTTTTTAAAAGAAATTAGTATGAGAGTAAGCTACTGTGAGTTAAATTGTGCCTCCCAAAATTCATATGTTGAAATCCTAGCCCCCTCAAAACTTAAGAATGTGAATTTAGAAATAGGGTTGTTGCAGTTATAATCAGTTAAGATAAGTAGGGTGGGCCCCTAATCCAATATGACTGGTGTCCTTATAAAAAGAATGTCATGTGAAAAGATAAACACACACAGGGAGAATTCCAGTTGAACATGAAGGCAGAGATTAGGGTAATGCCTCTATAAGCCAAAGAACGCCAAATATTGTCAACAACACACCAGGTGCTAGGAGAAAGAGGCATGGAACAGATTTTTCCTCATAGCCCTCAGAAGAAACCAATTCTGCTGATACTTCAATCTTGAACTTCTAGTCTCCAGAACTGTGAGACAATACGTTTCTGTTCTTTAAGCCATCTGGTTTGTGGTACCATGTTACAGCAGTCCTAGCAAACTAACATGTAAGCATCAGAGAACAGAGAAACTTTAGATTTGGAGAAATTGGCAAGAAACTCAGTTATGTAATTAAGAGATAGGAAATGAACCCAACCAGGAACACTTGGGACAAACACCAGGGTTAGAGAGGGACCATCAACAACTATGACTTGATCTCAAATGAAAGAGTTGAGTAAGACTTATTCCAAGACCTATGAGGATTTGGAAAGAAGCAGTTACCTGGATTAGGTGAATCCAGCGACAAGAAGCCAGTCAGGTACACTGTCCATAAGCAACACAACCCTGTGACAAATACATTCTTCTTACAAGTGGTTGGTCAATTTATTTATTGATTCTCTGTGGTTACCTTGCCTACAAATGAAGGTTGCTGAAAGGTTTTTGTGTATTCACTTGTTTTAAATATTTGGTTACTCAAGGAAGGTAATTGGGTACCTCTCTGTGTTCACTTTGCAGAAGTAGCAACAGAACAGGTGGTGATAGAATAATGGGAAAAGCAACTTTTCTCTCTTCTTTATGGTTCTTCCTCTTTTATATCCATGAAGGATTTGTTTTTTAAAAAACTATAGTTTACTTTTTTTTAATGTTTATAAGATCAAATTCCTATCCTTGGTTCCCTTAGAACTTTCAACGCACCTCTATTAACTAGGAAGGGTAGAAGCAAAAGGGAAATATGCACAGAGTACAAAAGCATAAAAGCAATGTAATTTACAAAGCACAGGTTTCTGATAGTCCCATAGCCAGCTTGTTTTCTATCTCATTCCATCTGTACCTGATCTCATATACTTGGGCTCAAAGCCCTTTTTGAATAACCCCCAACAAGAGGTCATTTTAATCCACTGTAACTAGATTAAACTAGACTGGGAGCCTTCTGTTTTCAACCTGTCATTGTTACAGTTCCAACCTGAAAAGCTTTCTTCATTCCCAATCACAAAAACCTGCAATAATCTCACCTTTTAGGTGAGACCTCAAATCCTTACATACTAAGGGGTGGCTAAAAAACTATAACCATATTTTGTGAGACATCATATAAATTTAAAGTTTAGGACAAATTACTTTCCCCAACAGAAAGTATATATAAAGTATATATAAAGTATATATATTCCTTTATACTACTCTTTGTTACCATCAAAGGTAATAAACAGAATATTAAATTTTTAAAGTTTTTTTAAGTTAGTTTATGTATGTATATATGAATGTATGTAATCTTTTTTAAAATTTTATTTAAATCCTAGTTAGTTAAAATATAGTATAATAATTATTTCAGGAGTAGAATTTAGTGATTCATCACTTATGTATAACACCCAGTGCTCATCCTAACAAGTGCCCAGAATACCAAATTTGAAATAGGAGAGCCAAATTTGAATCCCAAATCCATTATATACTAGTTGTTTCATTCAGAGCAAAGTATGTAAGTTAAATGAGCTTTAGTGTCCTCATCTGGAACATTGGAATAATAACATCACCCCCGTCTGCTTCACCATAATGTTCTGACAATGTGATCTATCAAAACAGTTTTATAATTATAAAATTTTAAACAAACATGAGCTATTAGCATGACTGTTGTCTGTGACCTACCTTGAAGTGTTTTAGGGGTGCCCGAGTGGCTCAGTCGGTTAAGCAGCCGACTTCGGCTCAGGTCAGCTCTTATGGTCTGTGAGTTTGAGCCCCGCACTGTGCTCTGTGCTGATGGCTCAGAGCCTGGAGCCTGCTTCGGATTCTGTGTCTGCCTCTCTCTCTCTGCCCTTCCCCTGCTCATGCTTTGTCTCTCTGTCTCTCAAAAATAAATAAACGTTAAAAAAAAATTTAAGTGTTTTAGAGGAAGACAGAGGATAAACAAATAATAAATATATAAATACCTAACCAAATAAAATTCCGTTTTAGCATGGCATCACTCTAAAAGAAACAACATTTAAGAACCAAAATAGTAATGATAGTGATAATAATAATTAAAAAGCATTTTAAATTTTTACAGCAGTTTCTCAAAGATACCAATTTTATCATAAGGCATAGCAAAAGTTCTTAAAATCTTCTTTCTTCATCTCTTTCTGTATACCTTCACCTCCCCAAAATCTATTTCCAAATCACTTTCAAAACTCAAAATGAATCTCTTCTCCAAACCAGCCCCTTTCCACTCTTATTCCACATTCTTTTCACCTTTTGGGCCTATAATGCTATTCTTCCAGTAACCTTGTCTTACCTCTATAGAGCAAGCCCTGCTATGTGGGTCCATTTTAATCTTCTTCCACCCTCACACTGATTCTGTGTGCATTATATTGATCAACCATAGCTAGCAAAAAAAAAACAAAACAAAACTCATAGACTCAGATAGTGAACACAGAATTCTACTCATAGGTCAAAAGAAAAGAAGTTCTGGATACTTGTGAGTTATTTTTTCCTGTCACAATAAATATTATGTTTATTGCCATCACATCTTGCCAAATTTAAACTAAAACATATTTTCTAGAGTCTCCTCCAGAGCACTGTTTTGGAAAAGAAATCATGTGGCTCTCATCAGTCCATTGGCACCATAATATCTGCATTTGTTGTTTACTTTGACTAATTGTTCTTTTAATTCTTTAGGACTTTTGAGTAGCTAAAGTTGGGTAGCTTGTTTAGATCACTTGTTTGCATTATATTGATCAACCATATCTAGCAATGATATCACAAATACATGGCCTACTTGATGCTACCCCTCCCTCCCTTGTTCATAGGTGACATCGCTAGTGGGTTATTGCATTTTTTCCCCCTCCATTGAGCTCAGATTAGAATTCTTCTTAACACAGTACCCCAGACAAGTTGTTCTCAAATGTTGATGTGCTTCAGAATCATCTGGAAGATTTATAGAGATTGCCTCAGAGTTTCTGGTACAGCAGGTCTGGGGTAAGGACCAGGAATTTGCATATCTAACAAGTTGCCAGGTGATGCTAACGTTGCTGGTTGGGGGACCACATTCTGAGAAAGTTTCAGTCAATTACTACCATGACTGAACACAGTCGGCTTATAAGATGGAAGCTATTTGCTATTCCTTGTCACAACACATTATCTCCATGCATCTCAAGAAAACAGGTAATAGCCATCCGGAGCACATGAGACCCTCAACAGTTTATATTACAGGTGTCCTATAAATGCTCTCTTCCCTTTAACTGAGAAAACTTCTGGTTTCCCTTCCAGAATGAGTCCGCTCAGTATCATGTGTTCTCCATCACAAATTCTTTGTCTCGGACTTAGTTCCAGCCTTTTGGACTATACCTTTACACTTAATACTTTGAACTACCAAGTTGATTTCCAATCTCACCTTTGAGTTGAAGAAAGCAGGTGAATGGGGTTCTTGATTACCTTAACAGATAATTTCGACAGGAATCACAAGGTATTTTGATAGTAGGGAGAAAAACAATACAAACAGGACCCATATTGTCTAAGAAGAGTTTTGCTAGACTTTGCTTGCTTCTATTTTATCAAGTATTCAATGTGGAAAACAAGCTAAATAGTTAAAACTTAGAAAACTAAATGTGTCACTCTTGCAGGGAGGAAGGAAATTAGGGGAAACACTTGAAGTGAGAAAGGAATACTAAAGAAGCAATTAATGTCTTCTCTCTGATACGCTGCAAATAGATAGCTGAGGGCTTTTAACATTGTTCTCAAGCACAAAAGTGCCTTGAGGTATACCCACCTACACAGATACATGTACATAAAAACTGACTTAAAACAAAAAGGGGCTATATTCAATACACAGGGTAACTAACACCGTCTGAGTCCTCACTTTGTGCCAGACTGCTAAGCAGACACAGTTTGCAGGGAGACCAGACATAAATGACAACTGACTTCTAAAGCTGATATAAACATCAATTGAATACAATTAAATAATCACCCAGAAGTTATCATTTAGCATACTTGGGTAACCAAATCTCACACACAGTGTAATGCAGAGATGACTCGACAACATCCAACAAATATTTATTGAGTACCAAGCTGGCAAACATCAGTGTGCAAGACAAAAAAAAATCTTGCCTTTATGGAGCTTATAGTCTAACTAGAGGAAACAGACAATAAACAATTAATGTAATAAATAAGCAAATTGTGTGGTATGTTACAAGGTGATGAGTGCAATGGAGTAAGGAAAACAAATAGAGCAGGACATGGGAGATGAGGAACTCTGAGCACTGGGAGTGAGTTGCAGTTTTAAATAGGTCAGAGGTAGATTTTGTTGAGAGGTCAATGTTTGAGCCAAGATTTGAAGAAGGATCTCCAGCATTGGTAACTTCCTCAGGTAACTCTACCTTCACTGCCTTTTTTATATGTCTGTATGCATGTTTGTATGTTTATCTGGCTGAATTCAGTGATAGCGCCAGTGAATCTCTGCTGGTACAGAATGCGTATTGGTTAACAATGGATCTTTAACAGGAAGGCTGATTTAAACACAAACTCCAGGAAGAAATAGGTCAGATGTTAATCTAAGTGAAGGACTTGTTGCTTCCCCATGCAGAACTTTAGATTTTCAAACAACCGTTTCTTCAAACTATTGACTTTTCCTGCTTTGGTATATTCTTTCACATTTTATTGTTTTAAATAATAATAGCAAAAGTTAAAGTTTATTGGATATCTAGCTAAGTATCAAGCCCATTATTAAGCACTCTGTATACATTATCTCATTTAATTCTCAAAATTCCATGAGGTGGGGATGTTATTACTTTCATTTTACAGATGGGAAAACTAAAGCTTTGGGATGTTAAATAACGTACTCAAAATCGCACAGATGGGAAGTGGCAGAGTCAGGATTCAAGTCTGTCTAATTCCAGAGTCATTTTAGCCTCTATTTACTAACTAAATTTGATAGTGATTAAATGTATTCCTCAATAGGAACTTTAAAATATATGGTAAGCATTATCTAATTGAATTGTTTTTTGAAGACATTGCTTCAGCCATTTTTGGATAATTCATACTCACAAAGAATGTGACCTTTGTTCTTACAATGCTTCTGATTTATCCAGTGTTGTGGTTCTACAACTTTCATTCAGCAGTAGAATTCTCTACTAAACAAAATCTTGCAATAGAGGACTGAATCAGTCACAGAACGAGTGTGAAAAATTCAAACACAGATGGAAAATCATAAAGCGTAAGTGAAGAGGGTTTAATGAAAGGTCTATTCGCAAAATATTGGTGAGGTAAAAAAAAAAACCAGCAAGAGAAGGTATAAGTTCCACAGGACTAGCCACAGTGCGATGGCATGGCCACTCCTGGGCCTGAAGGGGTAAGAGAGTGAGCAGAGTACTTGCCAAAACCTAGCAAGAACTGTAGTTATAGGAGGGGCCCACTAAAAATGCGCAGTGGACTTTGGTAGAGGAATATAGCCATTGACAAAAACACAGCTTAGAAGGGAAGGAGTCAGGGAAATAAATAACTATGCTTCTTTCTCCTTCTGCCCTCCCATCTCCTGCTGCTTCTCCCATTGGCTGAACCTAATGGAAAACTAGTGGGTAAGGAAGCCCAAATGATGCTGTTCATAGAATTCAGCTACCAGAGGGCAAAGAGCTAGATGAAGAGCAGAGAATGGATTTAAACAGCCAAACAGAGAATATCCAGCACAAAACCAAAATGCAAAACTCATAAAGCATAGTTTCTCTTGTTGAATTGGGATGGGGGTCAGAAGCTGCCAGCTTCTCTCTCTCTACAGTCATTCACTGTTGCCACAACAATCTCTGGGAACCCTAGTGCTCTGGTCTGGTCCTTATGTTGTAACAATCTCAGCCACAATCCACAGGTCTGTGTGCTTTTAAAAAATACAATATATGCCTGTTGATAATCTGGACTTAACCATAGCGCAAGAGGCACCAGATATGTCCCTGAAGGTTCAGAGCCCCAGACTCTGGAAAGAATAATCTGATTGTGCACATGATCATACTGAGGGGTCCATGAATCTGGGAGTCTGAGGGCTGAAGGAAATGTCTATAGGAATTAAGACCAGCCAGAAACCCATAATAATCCTGAACAAGCACTGGGTTTGTAGGCTAAGAGGCTTCCTTTGAATAGCCTCATCTGTTATGAAGTAGAACCTTCCCAAAGGGATTCACAATTAAGTTTTATGGTCCACCAAATTAGAGAGAAGACTTTATATCCAAATACATTGAAATGTGTGGTTATTTATGAGGACAAATAAGGAGATTGATGAGAGGGGAGAGGGGGTAAAAATACAGAGTGGTTGGGAGGAAGGTTCGGTAAACAAGAGAACTGATTAATCAGCACAGTGACCACAGCATGCCCATCACTAACAAAATACAAAATCCAATGCCGTTACTGGCAGCTAAAAAGCAATACCCTCCAAATGTGCTCTGAAGTCTGAATCACAGCCTGGCCTCCTCAGCGGGGGCTGTTGCAGGTCCGTCAGTCATTGGGCAGAGCTGCTGAGCACACCCTCTGCTGCTATGCAGAGAAGTCTGACTAGGGAAGCCAAAACTAGGATGGAGATGGGCGGGGGTGGAGAGGTGCCAACACACAGGAGCCAGACAGCCAGATATTCTGTCACTGGTGCTGCCACTTAAATCTCTTGGTTCACTGGATAAAGGATGTGGAGGGGAGGAGGGGAGGAAAAGAGGGAAGGAGGGTGTTTTTAATCTTAGCAACTAGAGTGGCCTTCACAGGGAACAAAAATAAGCTGAGCAGAGGAGAAAGGCACAGCTGTTCTTCGCTTTCTGAGGAGTCTCCAAATCTCTTATTACGTATTGGTGCAGCTGCCTAGTCAGAAGAGCACAGGTTACCGCTGTGACAAGCACAGGTAGAGAATAAGGTGGTATGAGATGCAGCCTGTACCTACCTTGTATCCCCTCCAGACTACTGCCCCTGGCCCTGTTCCCTCACTGCATGTCTCCTGTAGGTTGGAGAGCTTAAAAATTCTAATATAAAATGTTTGTCACACATGAGATAAAGTCTAATCATTTTACATATATTCTCACATTTAGTCCTCAAAGCAACATTTTGAGGTAGGTACTATTGTAACCATGTGTTTGTTCAGATGGGGAAATGAAGATTTAGAGAGGTCAAGAAACTCAGTAAATAAGTGGCAAGCTGGAGTTTGAGGCCCCGGAACTTGGTTTCAGGACCTGCGCATTTAACGGTAGGCCATCCTATCTTGTCCTTATGTAGTTATTGCTTTGCCTCTTCTGTTCTCTGAGCTAACCTGGCTCCACGTCTCTGACCTTGGACTGGTCACTTAATCTGTGATTTCTAATTATTTCCTCTGTTATAGATCCTGAGAATGGAAGACCAGATCCAACTCACTTGATTTCTCTCTCCTCCTAAAAGAGCTAATTAGAGGGGCACCCCAAGTGGCAACTGGTCCTAGATCAGTGAGGTGAGAAACATCCAGGCCTCTCCCTCAGAAGGCCACACCTTATAAACCTAGAGTCTCATTTTCAGATCCTAATCTTGAATGTAGAACACTCATAAAAGGAAGAGAAAACTGGACCATTAGCCTGAATATATGGCAATGCCCATAGAAAGCAACGCTTATGTGGCAAACCTGAGGCAATGAGAAGAAATAAAAGAGTCACCCCCCCAAAATCAAATCACTAACTATTTTCATAGAATTATACAGGAATCTGATTCCAGTTTAGAGAGCTATTACAATTTTTCTTGATTAAAATAATAAAATAATAGGTTTAGATAGGCCTTTCTACTGGTTATTCATAACACTTAAAATTGCTGAAGAAAATGAAAATTTTAGGCTGAAAAGAAATTATACAATGTTTGTGTGACATGTGTACATTTTAGTATCATAGGAACAGATTTTAAAGTGTTTGCTTTTTATGTTTATCATGGAGCTTCATGCTTCAATTCCATATCCTCTGTCTTTTTTCTTTTCTAAGTAACACTCCATTATTCTGGTATATTTGGCATATGCATATATTTATACATGTGTACTTATATATTAATGAAAATATTATCTTTAAAAGATTCAAAAGAATGTCTACATGAATCATGGAAGCAGCTACCTTTCCACTTTTGTTTTTCTTCCTCTACTCGGTCCCCTCTATATTGTACAAACTTTGTCCTCTGCTGTAAAAAGTAAAGGGATATGTGGAATTATATTCGTTCTGAGGTACATCAGTGGTTATGTATGGTTTTAGTCTCTAAAGTTTAATCTCACCTCTAGAATTCACCTTATCTTTTGTATTAGGGCAAGTCTGGTTGCAGGGAAGAGAAATCTACTTAAAGTAGCTCAAGTAAAGGAGCATGTGGGCTAATTATGAGGATATAAATCTCCAATAAGTCAAGAGGCCTCCAAAGAACCAGATCTAGAAACATTTCTCTTATTTTCAATCAAGAATCCCACCATGGACATTACTCAGATGCCAATACTCTCAACTTCTAGCCTTCTTGTTTCGAATGAGAATGAGGGAGAGATTAAGAGAGAGAGAGAGTCTGATTTGTCAGCCTGGCCTGTACATTGGTTCTCTGTGAGTCAGATGACTACTCCTAAGGGCTTATTGGCTACCAACAGAGTGGTTGGGACTATTTTGCAGATTCTCTAAATAGGTATATATTTAAGTATGTTTGAAGTTGAATGTAAATTTTGGAAAATGGGGCCAAAGGACAAATATCAATGTCTAATATATTCATTCAGGGAAACCTAAAATGGATGAAAAATTATCTTTATTCAAGATTTTTGAAACCTTCATATTGTTTGTTCAAATCCTGGGTTTCTACGGGGCATTTAGGATGTTCCTATTTTAAAATTTAGTCAAATATTGTATGTTAAATATATGATCTCTGGTCCCAAAACCAAGCCAAGCTCTAGGGCTCATGAAAAATAAACATAACAGCAGTATACAACTTACCAGTGGATTATGTCCTAAAAATTAATTGGTGTATTAGTTCACTAGGGCTGCCATAGCAAAGTACCATAGACTGTGTAGTTTAATTTATTTTCTCACAATTTTGGAGACTAGAAAGGTGTCAGTAGAATTTTTTTCTCCTGGCATTTTTTCTTGGCTTGCAAATGGTTGTTTTCTTCCTGTATCTTTAAATAATTTCCCCTTCTGTATGTGTATCTGTGTCCTAATGTCCTCATCTTATAAGGACACCAGTCATATTGGGTTAGGGTCTATCCTAATAACTTCATTTTAATTTAACTACTTTTTTAAAGAGGTATCTCTAACATAATCACTTTCTTAAGTACTGGGCGGTCAGGACTTCAACATATGAAATTAATAGGAGGAGGGACACAATCCAGTTGATAAAAATTGATAAGTATTATTTGGAACTAGGAATAGAAGACACATTTTCCCATCTCTCACCTGTTTAGTAGCCTCCTACTTGAGCCCTACTTTGCCACACTATGATTAATCCTCCAAAAAGCCACCAGATCGATCTTTTTTAAACCAGTGGTCCTTTTCCAAATGAAAAATCTCATCTTGTCATTTCCTACTTGGAGGACTCCTCTAGTTCCACAACATCTTAGTGTAAAGTTCAAATGTGGCCCCCCTCTCTCCCAGCATAAACGGCTTCTCACAATAAGCTTCAGCTACTCTTCTACCTCAGGGCATGATGTGTAGACTGGTGGCATGTTAAAATGTTGAGAAATATCTGCATTATGTATTTTAGGTTCTTATTTATTCTGTGTGCTTATTTATTTTTTTTAAGTTTATTTATTTTTGAGAGACATAGAGACAGAGTATGAGCAGGGGAAAGGCAGAAAGAGAGGGAGATACAGAATCTGAAGCAGACTCCAGGCTCTGAGCCGTCAGCACAGAGCCCGACGCAGGGCTCAAACTCGCAGACCATGAGATCATGACCTGAGCCGAAGTTGGCAGCTTAACCAACTGAGCCACCCAGGCATCCCTATTCTGCATGTTTAAACAAATTTCATGCACATTAAAAATGATGACTATTCCACATTATTATTTTCTACTATTCATTACTTGTATACCTATTTCATTTACATTCTAAGTTAAACTAGTCTAGAAATCTAATCTACTGTTTCCGATTCATTCCATAAATATTTGTGAAGCACGTACCATATGTCAGGCACTCTCAACATTTATTACATAAAGATGAAAAGTGAAGTCACTGATTTTAGTAAATTCACAGTCTAGGAAAAGAGACAAGCAGCTAAGCAAATAACTGTAATACAATATGACAAGCTCAGGGAATAGAAATATGCATGGACTATGGTAGGAACGCAAAATAAATAATCTTATATGAGGTGGTCACAGAAAGCTGCAGGGAGGAGAGTTGATATTTGAACTGGGAACTTGATAAGAAGGAAATTTCAGGCACAGAACAGCAAAAGAAACTCATATACAGATAACCTGCCAAGACATCAGCTAACCCTGAACTACTATCCCTTTTCTCTAGTGAGATCTGCAGCTAAGAGTTCACTAGACTTTTTTTTGAACTTTCGAAACCCAAAGCATCTGATCATATCCTTTCTTCTCTAGACAGCGACTGTTGAGTTCAGACTCCAGGGGCTCCTATACACTTGTCTGTCTGCAAGAAATCACCTTTAGATTCAAAGTCAATTTCCCTTCAAAAAAGAGAGTCCTAAAGTGATTATAAGGTGCTTTATGGTACTCCTCTTTCCAGACAAAAGAAAAAGAAACTTAATCTCTGAAATGTTTCCCTGCTACATATGATCCTTTCTTTTCAGAACATTAGTTCTCATCCTTGACTGTTAGATTTCCTAGGCAGATTTTAAAGATTCCAATGCCCAGCAGTACCCCAAACCAGTTATATCAGATTTCTGAGGGAACCCAGGTATCAGTATATTTTAAAGCTCCCAAGAGGATTCCAATGTGAAGACAAGGTTGAATATCACTGATTCAGAATTTATGGGTATTTCCCCACCTAATATAGATGTTTATCATAACTCTTAAGCTTCTCTGACAAGATTAGGATTACTCGTTGGTTCAGAGGTGTAATGGACAAACATTGCTTTTATTCATTCGCAAAGTAAAATTTCCCTCTTCCTATTTTGGATAACTCAGTTATGTAGTCTCTCTGGGTTTTCTTAATGTTCCCCTCTCTGATGTGTGTATTTCTCTCAGGCTCATGGCATCAGGTTAGAAGACAGGTTTTGGTCAGATACGTTTAAGAGAAAGGTCTTCAGCCTATCCCACCTCTGGTTCATTTCTTCTGTAGCTAGGAGGTCCCCTTAATTGAAGGATGCAAACTCCTGTATTTTTACCTCACTCAAGGGTGCACTTTGGAACTGAATCTCTGCAGTTACCTCTCAATGTCAGGCCTAGTCTCAGGCCCTGACCCATAGGGCTGAGATCTGCAAGCCTTTCCTTTGCCTGATCCTCCCAGTGGATGGGGGAGGGAATGAAGGGAATGAAGAGATCCTGACCCCAAAAGAGAAGGGAAGGTCTTCAGGTCTTTCTGGAGAAGACAATCAACCTCATCCTTAGAACATGAGGCCTAATCTATGCCTCTCTTTACCTCTTGAGTTGAGAGAAGAGATTATGAGAAGGCAGAGTACATATGGGGCTGGACAGAGGAGAGAGAGTGAGCCAAGTATCTAGCCCACCATAAAGTCATCAGAAGAGTGGGGAAGGGAGAATCAGAGCCCCAGCAATCACAGTGACAGTGACAGGAAAATGAAGCCCAGAGCAGGCGAGAGTCTGATGCTGCAGTCCACTGAGTCAGAAAGAACTGATTTCTCATCAAATTAACCAGCTAACGCCTGTGGATGAAGCATCCCACACAAGTGTTGGCTCTAGCCAGACTGCTCATTTGTTAGCATTGAAATGACATCATATAAACTCATAGGCAGATGCCAAACTTGATGGAAATTCATGATTCACTCAGTGTCTATTGGGCATACACAGCTAACTGGATGACCTCTAAGGTCCTTTCTGGCTTGTTAATTCTTGAGATTCTGTGATCCCAAGTGACAACCATGAACCTGGCATGTCCCAGAAAGTTCACTCAAGAGAATTTCCAAGGAGCTTTGTATTCGGGTGCCAGTTTGTTTTATATGAAAGATGAGGGAGTCACCACGCTAAGGGAAGAAAATGGCCAAGAGACAATTTCCGACAGGGGTATGGTTGCTTCTATGTGCCCATTCTTCCTAAGCAGTCCTCTAAACAGCATGTACACACACAGCCAGCATCTCTGATCAGTCCCTACCCAGGCAATGACATTCTTCTCTGGCAGCAATCTGGCTCTTTTTCTTGCCCATAGATAGTATTCCCTTAGGACCATACTATAGAAGGCATACCCACCTCCCGTTGCTATTAGCAATCTGTCCATCCTTCTGTGGCTTTCTAAGCTTACTTGTTCAAAGGCACCATGGGGGTGTTGGTCTTTATTTCTAATCCCTCCAGGTAGTAAACATTGTGCCAACTCCTTCTGGACTGAGAACTAGAGTCAGCAGAGAACTCAGCGGAAATAGAGGCCGTGCAGGGATGGAAGCAGACCATGTGTTCTCCACACATGCATAACAGGTCTCTGTTCTCATGCTGAGGTAGCAGCTGCAGCACTACCCCTCTCCCCACCAGACCCATGCCTCATTCTCTTTTTAATCACTTATTCTGGCTGTTCTTCTTTCTGCCAACAAAAATTCATAATGATTTCATATATAATCTCCTTTCATCATGGTGCAGCATAAACAGTGAAATCACAATAATAAGGATAAATAGAAATACCATGTACACAATTCTTTATCTGCATGTGAGAATTGGGGGAATGGCTTAAAATATTTCACTTCTTTTTTTTAATTTTTTTTAATGTTTATTTATTTTTGAGAGACACAGAGGCACAGCGTGAACAGGGGAAGGGCAGAGAGAGAGGGAGACACAGAATCGGAAGCAGGCTCCAGGCTCTGAGCCGTCAGCACAGAGCCCGACGCGGGGCTCGAACTCACGGACCGCGAGATCATGACCTGAGCTGAAGTCGGCCGCCCAACCGACTGAGCCACCCAGGCACCCCTAAAATATTTCACTTCTAATCATGAGATGGGAACATTGATAGAGCTTGTAATTCAATCACTTGTTTTTTTTTAAATTTTTCTACTTTGTGAATTTTCTTACAGTAAAATCTCTGTTAATAGAAACCCAACTACTGAGGCTGGGTTTACTTGAATCATTTTCTATGGCTCTATTTTTAGAAGGAAAAAATTAGAAACTATGGATTTAAATTTTTAAAAGAGCAACTTTAAAGCATGTCTTGCAGTTGACAATGAACCAGTGCAATCTTCTAAACCTCTGCTATGTATATCATTTGTAATGACAAGTGATGGAGAATCAGAAATATTCACGAATTCCACAAAATTCTCACACTTTGAAGAAACATTGCATTCTCTGGTAATCCTGTATCTTCATACCACCCAGAGTTGAGAGTCAGTAACCTCAGCTCAAAATGGGAACACATGTCATTACTTTTGTCATGCCTGTGGATAATATACATCTTTCAGATTCAAGGCAAAAACTCAAAGAATTCTGGAGTTTAAAGCCAGAAAAAAAAAAACAAAACACAACCTTGCTCTGAGAGGGAATGGGAGGATGAATTAGACCCATTCCTAGGAAACAGAATATAATCAGACCCCTAGAGTCCATATAGCTAAGACGAAGCTGGAATTTGAGAGGGAAAGTAGGAAAGACGCTTATGAATTTGTACCATACCTTCAGACCAGAATGCCTTTATTTTAGGATAAGGAGATTTGAGATTCAGATAAGTTTCTGCTATCTTTACTACAATCCTCAGGACCAAAAATGTATTCTGTATTTTAAAAATTACCTTACTGTAGGGGTGCCTGGGTGGCTCAGTTGGTTAAGTGTCCAGCTTTGGCTCAGGTCATGATCTCACAGTTTATGGGTTCGAGCCTCAGGTCATGATTTCACAGTTTGTGAGTTCGACCCCCAAGTCCGGCTCTGTGCTGACAGCTTGGAGCCTGGAGCCTCCTTCTGTATCTCATTCTCTCTCTGCCCCTCCCCCACTTGTGTTCTGTCTCTCTCTGTCTCTCAAAAATAAATAAATGTAAACAAAATTTTTAATTACATTACTGTAAAAGTCTTTATACTCATTCTTATCTATTTTCTCACTCCATTAAATTATAGAGAGTCACCTTCATCCATCATCTTTTTTAAAAAACACTTTTTCCTATTTTGTATAATGTAACTTCTTCATTATAGCCCTTGATTTTGGACTAGATCTCCCTGCCCTACTTGGCCCATTGTTATGTGATTTCATTTACTAAGATGGAAAAGACTAACTCTTTTAGTCTTTTCCTAAATTGTTCCTAACTAAATTAGTAAGATAAGTCAATTTTGCAGAATTGTTACACATTAATGTTTAGTAACCATAGAAAATAGTAAAGGAGCCTAAATACTGGAAATGGATAACTTCCCAATGAACAAAGTGGCATGGTAAAAGAGAGAGTAGCTCTTTATGACAGAGATTGTGAATAAATGAATATAAAAAATTACAAGGAGATTTTTTTTTAATGATTTTAAGCACATAGGTAAAGACCACCATCAGGAACCAGCATGAATCCTAAAAATAAATTATTTTCTTTAAGGTTAGAGGTCTGCTAAACAAAAGGAATTCTAAAGACCTAAAGACAAATCTTAGAATCTTTGATCTTAGCCAAAAGGCCAAGAAGCGATGAAAGACAAATTATTACATCAGTAAGTCTCTTAGAATGTCATGGACAAGATGACTTGGTATGAGATAGGATTATCATCTAAATAGTGGGTTGAAATTTCTTTAGAATGTGTCACTCTCTCCCACTAGACTATGAGCCTAATAACAGAAAAGAGTATTTTTATATTTCTTTGTATCTCTGGCACTTAATTCAATACCTGACAAAAACGAAATACCCAATCCATTTTTCCTAAACTCATAGACACTTAAAAAAAATCTACTTAGGGGCGCCTGGGTGGCTCAGTCTGTTGAGCGTCCGACTTCACGGTCTGTGAGTTCGAGCCCCGCGTTGGGCTCTGTGCTGACGGCTCAGAGCCTGGAGCCTGCTTCAGATTCTGTGTCTCCCTCTCTCTCTGCCCCTCCCCCACTCATGCTCTGTCTCTCTCTGTCTCAAAAATAAATAAACATTAAAAAAAACTACTTAAAATGAACTGCTTAATGTACTCAGGTCCAGCAAAAAGGAATTCTTAGTGACATATTTTAAATACTCTATGCATGACCATTATCCTGTTTAATACTCTATGGTAGCAATTAATAAAAATTTAAAAGCAAGTAATATAGTGCATAAGAATCAGAAACTAATAACCAGAAAGAGGACAGTAGCCCAATATCTCATAATGCCTAACAAAATGCTGGATACAGAACAGATGTTAAATCGCTACTTTCTTAATTATTTTTTAAATGAATTATGCCATTCTGAAGCTTTAACATCTATGGTAGTTGGGACAACTAGATGTTCACATTTGCTTCCCTACCTCATACCATATAAAAATTAACTCAAAATGAATCAAAGATCTACTTATAAGAGCTAAAACTATAAAACTCTTAGAAGAAAATACAGGTGTAAATCTTCATGACCTTGGATTACAGAATGGCCTCTTAGATATGATACCAAAAGTATGAACTACTAAAGAAAAAATAGATTAGACATCATCACAATTTTAAAACTTTGTGCTTCAGTGGACATCACCAAGGAAGTGAAAAGACGACCTACAGAATGGGAGAAAATATTTGCAAATTATATATTTGACAAAAGCCTTGTATCTAGAGTCTACAAAGAACTATTAAAAAGTCAATAATAAAAGGACAAATGACCAATTTTAATAGTCATTTGAATAGACGTTTTTCTAAAGAGTTATACAAATGGCCAATAAGCACATTGAAATATGCTTAACATTATTAGCTCTCAAGGAAATGACAAACAAAACTACAAAGAGATACTACTTCACACTAACAGAATGATTATACTTTTAAAAGAAAAGACAATAACAAGTATTAATGATGATATGGAGAAGTTGGAACCCTCATGAACCGCTAGTAGGAATACAAAATGCTGCAGCCACTTTGGAAAAAAACTTGGCAGGTCCTCGAATAGTTAAATATAGAGAGACTAAGCAATTCCTCCTAAGTATATATCTAGGAGAAATGAAAACGTGTGTTCACACAAAAACTTGTACATGAATATTTATAGAAGCATTATTCATAATAGCCAAAAAGTGAAAATAGTCCAAATGTCCATCAACTGATAAATGAATAAATAATATCCATACGATAGAATCATTTTCAGCAATAAAAGGAACTGAAAAATTGACATATGCTACAACACTGATGAACCATGAAAAAATTCTGCTAAATGAAAGAAGCCAGTCAAAATCTCGTATTGTATGATTCCATTTATATAGAATGTCCAGAATAGACAAATCTATAGAAATAGAAAGTAGATCAGTGGTTGCCTAGGGATGCAGATGATAAGAGGATTGAGGGGTGATGGATAAGGGGAGTAGAATTTCTTTTAAAATGTGACGATGGATATACAACTCTGTGAATATAGTATAAGTCATTGAATTGTATACTTTTAATGGGTGAATTGTTTGGTATGTGGATTATCTCTCAATAAAGATATTTTAAAAGATAAGCTATGGAGGACTCCCTGTTTGTGGTAGACCCAGAGTTACACTACCCAGACCCACCCTTCATGGAAGGACCTGCTGCCCAGTTGCAAAGAGCATAGTCAACAGATATTGTATAGCCGTCAGCTCTTTCTCAGCTTCAGAGGGCTGTCTTGGCAAGTTTACACCCTTCCCAGGGCACCCCGCCCCCCTGTGAGACAGGAGTATAAAGGCTTAGCGATTTCTGCTCAATGAAGGACAATTTTTACTAGCACTGCTCTTACAAACTCCTTCCTGGGTTGGCTGAGGCTTTATCAGACTTGCATTCTGGTTTGCTTTTCCTTCTGCTCAAACTTGCTTCCTCCTTTTTCTTTTCACAACTATTGATCTCTAGGGGCACCTAGGTGGCTCAGTCAGTTCAGTGTCCAAGTGGCTCAGGTCATGGTCTTGCAGTTTGTGGGTTCAAGCCCCACATTGGGCTCTGTGCTGACAGCTCAGAGCCTGGAGCCTGCTTTGGATTCTGTCTCCCTCTCTCTCTGCTCCTACCTACTCTCTGTCTCTCTCTCTCTCTCTCAAATAAATAAACATTAAAAAAACATTTAACAATATTGATCTCTAAACTTAAACCCCAAAATATCTCAGCAACTTATTCCAGGGAACCAAACTTGTGACCATGCTAAACATGTAGTCAGGCAGCTATATATTTCAGGAACCCCACCAAAATGAAGGCAAGGTAATTTTGTTATTTTTCTTTTAACTCATTAGGTCCAAAAGAGCAAGAAAAGAAACTTGGTACATGAAGGGATAACAGTTGTCTTAACAGAAGGGAGAAAACAACAAAAATGCTTATCAATAAGAAGTGATGATCTCTTCCATGAAACCTCTCAAAGGCTCAGGACTTGAAAGGGAACCCCTGGAGACAAATGCAAGAACAAAGCTGATAAAAAGGGATTGATTGAAATCAATATGTGAAATGGTTGTAGCCCCCTATTCCCCTCCTTTATCGTTGCATAAGACTAGAGATTTCTTTGCTGGGAAATGGATCAGCCAGAGACTCTGCATTTTGGGGATGTTAAGATTACTAGAGGAAGAGTGAGGGTTGAAGCTGTAAAGAAGGGGAATAAATGAAAGTCTGTACATTAAATAGGAAGACTGCTCCCTTTCAGTCTACTTCCTCCTCTAAGCATTTTTTTTTAAAATTTATGTATTTATTATGTAGTTTATTTTGAGAAGAGAAAGAGAGAAAGCAGGAGAGGGGCAGAGAGAGAGGGAGAGAGAGGATCCCAAGCAGGCTCCTCACTGCCACTACAGAGCCCGATGAAGGCCTCGAAGAACTCTGAGATCATGGGCTGAGCCAAAATCAAGAATCAGAGGCCCAACCGACTGAGCTACTGAGGTGCCCCAGCAGTCTTTACAAAGGCCAAGGCATTGGCTCCAAATGGATTGGAACAATACAAAATGGATTGGAACTTTTTTCTATGTAGAAACTGAATGACTCCAGAGAAAACATGACTACCCAATACTGGCATTTGGGGGTTCTCAAAAAAATCATCTTGCTGTTTTACACCCCACATCCCCGCATTGCCTCCACACACAGCTTCCAGTTTTATAGTTCTTCATTCTTACTTATGAATGGTCAGGCAAGGACTACTAAACATTTGAAGAAAACCTTCAATATGAAAAATAGACCAAAGCAAACTGAAAAGAAAAAGCAAAGAGGAAACTGAAAATGCAGGGAGAAAAAATTTTTTTCTGAAAACAAAATACTCTTAACTTCATACTTGTGGGGAAAAAAGAGAAGATATTGCCTATTTATCAATATAAAAATGAGGAGAAAAGAACAACTAGAGACTAAGAGAGAACTTTTTGTAAATAAAAACATGATATAAATTAAAATGCAGTAGAAGGCTTGGAAGACAAAAATGTGAAAAACTATAAAATATAGAATAAATGACAAGAAGGATAATAGAAGGGAAAGGATAGAAAAAGACCCAGGCACCAAGACTCATAGAAAAAAATTCTGAAAAAAATGAATCATAAAGGACTGGAAATTGTTAGACTCTTTAATACAAACACTGGAATCTGCTAAAAAAAATTACTGTCAAAAGTCTAAGGGAAATTTTAGCATTAAAGTCTATACAAAGTCAACTTATCAATCAATTATGAAAATAGACTAAAGATATTTTTAGGCATTCAAAGACTCAAAACTAGACCTTCCAGGTACCCTTTTCTTAGGACGCTTATGGATAATATGCCCTATTAAGAGCAATAGAATAAATTAGGAATAAGAAGATACAGAATTCAGGAAACATGAATCCCAGGAAAGCAGTGAAGGTTAACAGTAGCACAACCAGTCCAGATGAGTGCAGGAGACAAGGGCAGAGAAAGTTTCACAAAGACAATAAACAAACAAACAAACAAACAAACAGAGGTTATCTGATGCATTTGACTATATGGAAATAGTATTGTGAGATGCTTTTTAAAATATATTGAGTAAGGGCACATGGGTGACTCAGTTGGTTAAGCATCTGGCTTCAGCTCAGGTCATGATCTTATGGTTCGTGGGTTTGCGCCCCGTTTCAGCCTTCACACTGTGTGGACCCTGCTTGCGATTCTCTCTCTCCCTCTCTCTCTCTCTCTGCCCCTCCTCTGCTCATGCTCTCTCATCTCATTCTCAAAATAAACTTTAAAAAAACATGTGGGGTATTTAGAAAGAATTACCAATAGGCATATAGGAAAAAAAGTCATTAAAAAACCACGGCAATTTTTTATTCCAAAAAAGCAAAAAGTTGTATAAGAAGGAAACATAATCAGGATACATTACTTAATTAGGCAGTAAACAGTATTTATATTATCATAATGTAAACATTGAATATTAATTTACCTCCCAAAATTATATAACAGTTGAGAGGATGGGGTGGAGAGAGGAAGAAAAAATGGAAGTATATAAAAGATAAATCCTCATCTACAAAGCAAGATATCAATGTTTAAAAATGATAAAATAATAAATAGTCACATGTAATTGTGAAAATAGAAAAATATAAAAAGTTAAGAGAAATGGACATGGTTGCCTCTAAGGAGCAGTACCTGGAAATGGGGAGGAAGAGTGGACAGGAAACTGCTAAATTTTACGTCTTATACTTAGCTTTTTAAACTATTTGCTTATATTACTGTGACAAAAATAAAGTTAAATTGAAAAACAAAACCTGTAAAGATTCCAAACTTTCTTGCATAGTCCATCTAAACTGTTGGGGGAGGTCATCAAGAGGACATGACCACCAGTTGACCTGAAAGCTGGGCTTAGGCAATCAGAGACTCCTTATCTCCTCCTCTGTCCTTGGGAATGTGCTTTCTGCTTGCCTTTCCTGCAACCAAAAGCTGCTCCAAGGACGTAGCCTTAAGACAGGGATATAGTATTGAGACCATCTGGACAGTATGCATGACTGAACTTAGTTCATGCCTCTATCATAAGCTTCTAAGATTCTGGCAGGTGGGTGCAGAGATCTACGTCTTAGGGCTGCCCAAGACAAGCCTTGTATGTAAGTTCTTCTGCTTATTAAATCTGCCACCTACCAACCTGGAGCAGACTGCCTCTTACTTCAGTCTCTCACTGCTCTCAGTGTACAGGGACCAGCTTCAGATCACACCCGGGAAACGGCAGAACTTACCAACCGGCATAAACTGCTTGTTATCCAAATTATGAAAAGGGGGGAAAGGAAGAAGTGCAGATTCAGGCAGAGGTATGACTAATATGACTTAATAGCTATATGATTTTGGTTGACATTTTTCACCATTTCATTATATCATGTAAAACAAGACTCATAACTTTCTCATAGGATTGTTGTGAAACTAAAGTAAAAGACAGTGATTATGGTGCCTAACAGAGCCTGAGCCCAGTATATAATTAAGGCTTGATAAATGCTAGCCATTGTTATCGTTAGTTTGATCTTCAGGAACTTCCCTTATTTCACCCTTCTTTCCCAGTCTCCATTTATTTTCTCTCTACAACCCGACATGGCTTTCCTTTTGCTTTAGCCATACTTCCTTTCCCCATGCTTGTTACTGGCTTTGTGCAAACTTCGATCTCCAACTGGAAATACTTCCTCCGAATCTTTTTTCCAAAATTCTATGTGCATCATTCCTTTGAAACTCACTTCTCAGTGTATCTTCAGGACTTCTAAATATAAGGAACATGGGTTATGTGGTAATCTGATCTGAGGGAAGTGGCTAGTAGTCTTATCCTAAGCCAAGATTGGATGGAAAACTCATTTAAAAAAAAAATTAGATGGCATATTTATTTAGAGTGTTTGGAAGTGAATGCTAATGGAGCTAATTAGGTCTAAGTCCACATAAATCATCACTTGACATTGTTTTCCCTTCTTTCTAAAAGCTAGGACCTGCAAACCCCACCTTATTCCTTTCCTCAGAACGTCCTCGATCATCCTACACGTAACATCACATACAATATTGGGCATCTATTTAAAGATTGGTTTTTTTAGGTGATCTCATTCTTTTTTTTTTTTTAACGTTTATTTATTTTTGAGAGGCAGAGCATGAGCAGAGGAAGGGCAGAGAGAGAGAGAGGCAGATGCAGAATCTGAAGCAGGCTCCAGGCTCCGAGCCATCAGCACAGAGCCCGACGAGGGGCTCGAACCCACAGACCTTGAGATCATGACCTGAGCTGAAGTCGGCCGCCCAACCGACTGAGCCACCCAGGCGCCCCTAGGTGATCTCATTCTTTATTATCCAAGCCAGCTTTGATGGTACTTGAGGACAGGTACAGCTTTCTATTTGTTTTATATAGCCCCATGACTCCTGTTTCATAACTTTCTCCAGAAATTTTTGATGATTGTTTTATTTGCTTCTTACTGATACATGCAGTGAGATAGCCCATCATATAGAGGAGGGGAAAAAAGGAATTTAGGCATTTTGTTGGAAGAAATCAATTGTCAAGAATCCATGGAAATATACAGTGTGCACTTCAAAAGAGAAAACATGGCTGGGAAAGTAGGAAGGAGAGAACGAAGGCAGGTACGGGACAGCTGGGGTTTGGCTAGAGATACTGCCTGAATGGGAAAGAGAATGTGTAATCAGCAAAACGGCCACATCTCTCCTTCAAGTGAAGCTCAGGTAGTGCAATAGGAATAGGGCTGGCAGCAACACCGTCACTATTATTATTTGGATCTTTAAAATGTGCCCATCACTGAGCCCTGAGGCACATGTACAGAAACAAACACATGTTTCAATATTTACTCGCGAGGGCCTGAATCCATGGTGGTACAGTTGTCGATCCTCCCACAGCCATCAGGCACATGCTTGACTAAACAGATGGCCTTGCCAGGATTTTTACTTGGGTAGGAGGGTACAGGCTTGTACAGCCTGAATTCTTAATTCAATATGTCTTCCTGAGTATATTCTCTGAAGAGTCCACCTTACAAGCATCATGTGGAATGGGGAACACACTGAATACTGTGGGGGGGGGGTGGGCAGCAGAGGAGAAGAAGGGCAGCAACCATCACATAGCATTAAAAAATACACAGAACTTAGAGACCAAAAATTCAGTTTTAAGTATTTTCTTCCCACTAAATTGCTTTGTGACTGTGCAAAAATCTCTTCACTTCTCTTAGTCTCAGTTTTCCCATCTGCAAAATGGGAATAATAAAGTTTCTCCTGCTTACTTCTCATACTTCATGAAGATTAAGCAAGTTTAATTTGTGTTAAAATACTGTGTAAACTGCATATCATAAACCCTAGTATCTGAGACAACTCTTTTAAATCTTGTTTTTTTCCAAAGGAGAAAAATCAATGCTTTCTTATTTCAAAAACTTTGTAAAAAATTTATTTATGTAACAAAATATTTACTACCAAATATTCTTTAAATTTCCACAGTTGGTCAAGATTAAGGAAAAAATTTATTTTTAAAAAATTTAGAATGATGCTTTGAATATTTTCCAAAAGGAAATAGAATTTGGGTAAAATTTTATGCAAGACGGAATTTTATTCCTACCTCAATATTCTTTTAACTAGGCCCTTTAAACTAGTGAAAGGTCTATAGGAAAACATTTTCACTGGTATAACTATTTTTAGATCATCTATCAGTTGAGCCCCGAAATGAAAAGAATGAATGAGTAAAGATAGGTAATCAAAGACTAAGTGATATTAGGAAACAGCAGGGGAAAGATTATGGCAGAAAAGATGAAAAACAGAGAAAATATCCTTGTAGGAACACATTTTTTAAAGAAGCATCTTTCAGGGACCATTTATTCTACAATCTGTACTCATAGTTCTATGATAATTATATCTAGAGTTTAAAAACTGAAAATAGTTAATCCTCTTCTGTGCCCTTAAACTGAGCTGAAACCAGATTCTTAAAAATGATGTATGATAACGTTCATCACATATTACCTAGGGATGCCCCAGCTGGATTTACCTGGGCTCCAGTTACCAACTTCCTGTGTGACTTTGAATGAGCTAGTTCACCTCTGCCTCTTCATCTATAGAAATGAGGAATTGGCACCTGGTGATAGTTTGAGTTTCTTCTACCTAGGACAACAGGCCAAAGTAGTTACACGAACTTCTGAGAGTTTATCAGCTAACTGGACAATAGTAACAGTGCTTGTTTTAATGCTTCGGTTTGGGATGAAGAATGGGATCATTCAGATGCTTCTGGTGGTTTGCTATTAGGTTGACAAAAGAGCTGGTTGGGCTTTTTCATTTAGAAGTTATATGTAGATACCTCAGGAATGGATAAGATCCATTACAAATTATCCCATACAGCTCACCCTATACATCAGTGATATTTGGGATCAAACTGTTTGACTCTCTGTTTTTTACTCTGTGGCTTAACTCACTAGCCCCAGCCAGGTCAGTTTTCAGCCACTCAAAAGAGTGTATCAGAAAGTAATTTTTAGTTTTATCTCCTGTAAGCCATTGAAATTTTTGAGAATGAAAGCAATTCACTTACACAAATACTGTGTGAAAGAGAGAAAAGATAAAATTTGGTCATGGTATTAAAAGAACAAGTAAGTTTAGTGTCACTGCTAATATTAAGGACTAAATGGAGAACTTGTATCTAGTTTAAATGTGTTTGATTTGAAAACTACAATATAATAATTTTCTATTGAGTGTATTCCCCTAAAGTGGCTACTGAAGAGTTAAATGACAAGAAAATAAGTAAAATTTTCAAAGCCGTGTGCAGGTAGTGAGTCTCACTGAAGATGGTGGTTCCCTTCTTTCTTTTTATTCTTTCCTACCCTTCTTTTCTTTCTCCTTTCTCCATTCAGCCAGGGCTTCCTGACAAAGCACCCAGACTATGGAGAATTTGGCTCCTCTGTGATACTCTGTGGATAGGCTCAGGGAACAAGGCAGCTGTCTGAGTGAGGTCTAGAATTCAGTCACCAGAAGGGAGTGATAAGAGCTGACAGTAAGTGATGGGATTTCCTTTTTCTTCTCTTCTCTTCTCTTTATCTTTCTTGCTTTCATCCTTTCCAAAAAAAAAAAAAAAAAAGTTTGGTTCTCACTGTTTTCATTTGCATTTAGCCATTTAATTCACTGTTTCTTGTTCCTCTTAAATTTTCAAGATAACGACCAAAAAGGATGAAAGCAGAAAGAAGACTGACTGTTTGATAGTTGGGAAAATAGAGAATCTTTTGTCCCCAAAGAGAACTATCTTTTAAAAAATTTGTAATGTATAGAAAGGTGCTTATATCATGAGCACATAGTTTGAGGAATTTTCACAAATTGAATAGAGCCATTTAGCCAATACCCAAATCAAGAAACAATATTAGCAGCATTCTGGGAACCCAAAGCCCCAATGCCCCTTTCTATTCCCTACTTTTCTCTTCAAGCAGGACTGCTCTCCTGATTTCTAATAGCATAGATTTGCCTGTATTCATATTTTATATCATTTGAATCCTACCATATATACTCTTGGTGTCTGTTTTCTTTTGCTCCATATTACATTTGTGAAGTCTTATATTGTTGTATACACTTTTAGATCTTAATTCTCCATGGCAGGATAGTATTTGTTTACTTTTCCCTTCTGTTTTTGTTGGATATTTGGGAGGTTTCCAGTTTGAGGCTACTATAAATAGTGCTTCTCTATACATTCTAGTACATGCTTTTTGGTGAATGTATGTATGCCTTGTCATTGGGTACATCCTGGAAGTGGAATTGCTGAGTCATATGGTATGCACATATTTGGCTTTAGTTCTATCAAACACTTTTGGAGTTGTAATGGTTTCACACTCCAGGAAAAGAACATTTTTTTTTTTCTGTGCACAAAAAAAACTGATGTGCCTCTTCCTCTTCTCTTACAGTCACATTTACCCACATTCACACGTGTGTTGTTCTTTTATATGGAGCTATTTGCCTTTCTTGGGTTTAATAAATTTGAATAGTCCAAGGCTACTGGAGCTGTCTTCTGAGAACAGAGACTAACAATGTTGCCTATAAACTTTCGATATGTTCCTGTTTTCATTTCTCACAATCACGACCGGAAATTAGTTTAATTTTCTTCAGTGCTGTTTTCAGGAAGCTCTAACAATATATCTAATGTTTCTAAAATCATGCAGAGTTCCATTCCCTAATAAGACCAGGTTATACTTCTCTTCATTCACTTCTTGATTCACCTAGAAACTTCACATCTGTTCCTTTATTAAAAAATCAATGGGGGACAACCTTTACCATCATATACAGGAGCTACAGCAAATAATTTAAGGGCAGAGAAAAATAATAATCTTTCAAGGGATATGAATGTCTTATACCAGCTTTTCAAGCCATTTGAACCAGGAGGCACCATTAATCCTTTGTCTGTTAATCCAGAAATTGATCGTGTTTGATGGTCTCAGGAGGGATTTCAGTAAAAACTAGGTCACGAGACCAACTGTGCTTAATTGCTCAGTCTTGAAATCTATCTAGGGCATCTGGAATTATAGAACTCCACAAGACTCTACAGGCTTCTCATTCAGCCTATTTCAACTGAGAGTTTGGGACCTCCATCATCACCAAGAGCCTCTTTAAGCACTCTTTTGTTGAGTTAATTCAGGTAGATTTGTCCTCTACCAAGTTTAGATCCAATTTAAGCATCTATTCACCAAGTGTTTATTGAATATCTACAATATGACATGCTGATTTATATATTTATTTAAATAAGTATGCTGGTGATTTAGTACTTGGCTAACCAGACACAGTTCCTGTGTCCTACAGAATTTACAGCCCAGTGAATAGATAAAAATAATAATAATAATGAGTAAATATATAAGCACAACTTGTGATTAAGCTATGAAGATATAAACAGAATAAAGTAAGCATGATGAAATAGGAAGGTGGAAACTTCTTAGATAAGATGTCAGGGTCTCTGAAAGTTGATGTTTACGCTAAGACATAAATGATAAGAAGGAATGAGTCATGTAAAGAGCAGTGGGGGGAAGTGTTAAAAGGGAATAGTGTACACAAAGGGGCCAGTGCAGTTGAGAATTATTGGGTCAACTTCTAAAGACGTGCATATTCCCTCTCAATTTATTTTGAATCTATAATATGAAATTTGGATTTTCCTATGTTTTTAAAAGGTAGCAAAACAGTTTGTTATTAGTCAATCTTGTACAAATTTGAGAGATGGCCCTAATTGCCCTATGATAAATACTTGTTGTTTGGCAGCAGATTTGTGGACTAGAACTACAAAATGGGGCTAGAAACACAGCGTCCAAATTAAGTAGCAGAAAATGTCAGTTCAATGGCACACCCAGGCAGTTGACAAAGGTATAGTACTAATATAACTGAAGCCCAAAGTACTTGTCAGGAACCAGAGCTGCACTCAAGGGAGAAAAAGTCAAGTAATACTGGAAAGGTCAGCATTCTAAAATATCTAAAAGACTGCTGTCAAATCAATACTGTTTTCCTAGTTCTTTGCCTCCTTGGAGGAAGTAAAATGGTACGTGAGACAGATTAGAACAGGTAAGGGACAGAAGCGTGTCATGAGAAGGTGGGTCAGATATTGGAAAGCAACCAAGGAGGGAGGTCACAGAACCAAACAGGGAGAAACCAAAGATAATTGATATGAAACATCCAGAAGGAAGTTGGACTTTCGTAACAGAGGGGAGAGATTTTAGGCATTCATTTTATCATCTCAGAAGAAAGCTGCAGTTACAAAACAAGGACCAGGATTTTAAGAACTTAAACCTCTGCGACTTCCTTCTGTTCATGATTTTTGCTATAAACATAGTAAAAAAGACTATTTTGCCAAATAGTCTTAGAATTAGAAGGAACACTCTTAAAAGCAATAGGGTCTGTGGACATCAAGAAGCTGTGAGACTACGGAGCTAAGGAGTCTGTGCTCTACTCTATAGTCGAGCTAGGTGTGAAACAGATATCTAAGGGTGGCAATACCTACAGAAAGAAAAACAGGCGAACACAGACAGGAGCTTTGGAAATCTTGCAGCTGAGTGGTAGAAGGGCCTATATGAGGTTCCCTGACATTTGGTGACCAGACATGAGGTTGATTCCAGTTGGACTCATGTTGAGTCCCCTAAGAGGTGTAGTTGGAAGCTCAGGGATCCAGGAATGCAGATGAAAGGAAGCATAATTGGGCCAGGTAGATGCTGTGGTAACCATCATTCCATCTTCAGATGAAGTAGCTTACTTATATCTGAGCTAGGGAAGACCTCCAAGAAGAGAGTCTTCAGAACCTAGCTACTAAGCATGTGATCCATGGACCAGCAGCAGTGGCTTCACCTAGGATACTGTTAACAATTCAGAATCTCAGGCCCCAGACCTACTAAATTAAAATCATGTTTTAACATGACTCCCAGGTGATTCCTATGTAATTTAAAGTATGAAAAACACTGGTCTAGGACATCCCTGGAGAGTCCAAAAGAGCATTATAGACTATATAAAAAGAAGACAAGAAAAAAGGGATAATCTGAGGAATTGGAGGCAGATAATGAGTTGCAGTTTGAAACAAAGCTGGGTGGCCTGACTCTTGATTTTGGCTCAGGTCTTGATCTCACAGTTTGTGGTATCAAACACCACGCCTAGCTTTGCATTGACAGCACAGAGCCTGCTTGGGATTCTCTCTCTCCCTTTCTCTCTGCCCCATCCCCTACTCATGTTCTCTCACGCTTTCTCTCTCAAAATAAATAAACATTTACAAAAAAACTTTGATAAAAATTAAAAATAAAAAAAGAAACCAAAAAAAACAAAGTTAGCTAGATGCAAGAAAACCTGAAAGTAGAGAGCCAACACTACTCCAGGGGGCAGGATGACACCTCTTAGTGAGAGAACAGATTCCTTTTCTTGGCCAGCAAAACAGGCAAGAGTTTTAAAAAAAAGTCAGGAGACCCTCTCAGGGGAACGTTCCAAAGGCAGTATTCAGGCCTAGAGATAGGCCTCTAGAAATAGAATACTAAGAGAAGTTTACCTGGCTATGAAGAACCAGGGATAAATTGGTGATGGGCTCTGTTACCAGAAAAAAAGATGAGAAACAGAAATATGGAGAGTCCAAAAAAGGCAAATGGCAGCATTTCATCAAAATAAACCAGCCCAACTCACACCGAAAGATCTCCAATTATGCAGAACAAGGAGATCTGTTTGCTTTTCTTTGTTCCTTTGAACAAACAGCAGTTCTGTAGAATATTCCTATGAAGACTAGATCCCATTTCATAAAAGCAAATTATGAAGAAGTCTTACAGAGGTCAGAGAGGTCCAGTATGATTGACTTCTTGCTTATTCAGCTTTATATCCAGTTAGGCTTCATTTGATATTTTTTCCCTCCATACTCCAAACCTAGCAATACTGAAGTAGGTTTAGGTCCAGAATTTTCTATGCACTCTAATATGTAAAAGAGATGCTATATGGTAGCTGAGAGAAAACATGTGACACTTCTAAAGGATCCTAAACTATTCTGGAAGCTTTGAAAAGGCTGGATTTTTTTCCTTCTCATTTACTTATTTATACTAACAGCTTTATTAAGATACAATTCACACATCATAAAATTTAATATTAATGTTAATATTTATCTTTCAAACTAATTTATATAAAATTAAGGGACTTTATTACTTTAATGCTTCATCAGTATAGACTGAAATTATACATAATCTATATTATGTTTCATATTTTTAGAAGAAATAAATGAATAATTTTGCTTTGAGATATTGATATTGCCACTTATTTTTCTTTGTGAATAGATAACTTGATTAATTTATTTGTGGATTCATTCATTCACTCATCAATTACTTATTGAATACCTTTTGTTCTGAGCCCTGAAGTGAGACCAGGAGACCAGGAATAAGACACAGTCGCTACCATCAAGGAATTTATACACCTGTGCTGAAGACAAAAAACAAAACAAAACAAAACAAAACAACCTAGATAATTGCAATTATATCAGACACCTGGAATTGTCACCTACTTTTTTTTTTTTAGTAATTCTCCCCTTTCCCACCCACATAGTCAAAGAAGACAGTATTACCTACCCTAACCTCCCAAGATAATTGATCATCAGTAAGCAATTGACTCATGAGTATTTTACATTTTTATTGAGGCAATCATTCTTCAGATTAATGAAAAAAAGGTTATGTTTCTCTCAGAGTTTTATTTGGTGCCCAGCAAAACAACAGCAATTAGAATGAGTAGATCACCAATGGTGATATTGGTCTAAAAAGAGTGACTAGAAGAGATTTATTCTGATTTATTTTTAAGATTTCTTCTCCATTGATCTCAAAGAACAATAGTCTGAATAAAATCACTTAAACCGAATTGTTTTAAACTGGATGAGCAGGGGACTTTAAATAGGCTAGTAATTGAGATAATCCAGACTGTATAATTTAACTCTAGATACTTAGGAATCATTTTATTCCTAATTCAGTAAATTCCGTCTTTTTGTCTTCCCTGGTGCTCTCCTATATAGATTTCAATTATTGAATTTCTCATAATATCTCCTTTGTTCCTTCTCATTTATGTTCTTCACCAGAACCTGTTTTTTCTTGGCTCCCTACTGGAACATATGTTTTAGTAGTGCCATAGTTTATGGCATTCTGACACTATAGTTTCAGATACACATCTATTTGGTAAGATGATATGAAGAAAAAATATTCGTAGTGATTTTGATAAATGAGAAAATAGAACAAGATGAAAATCAATAAAGAAAATTTAAGTTGATTTGTAAAACAGAGGAACAAAAATATAAATGCAAGGTAAGGAGCAATACTGTGCAACTGCGTAGAGTTTTGCAGCTAATACAATGATTTCTGAAGGGAAGAAGAGGGGAATTAATTGCATTCAAACTTTTATATACTCGAAAAAATTTAAGAGATTAGCGGTCACCAGTTGTTCTCCACTGATGAAAGAAAGAAGGAAAGATAGGCAGAGAGAGAGGAAGGAGGGAGGGAAGGAGGGAAGGAAGGAAGGAAGGAAGGAAGGAAGGAAGGAAGGAAGGAAGGAAGGAAGGAAGGAAGGAAGGAAGGAAAGGAAAGGAAAGGAAGGAAGAAAATGGTTTAGATTAAAGAATATTATTTTGGGGAGTGCCTGGGTGGCTCAGTAGGTTAAGCATCTGACTCTTGACTTTGGCTCAGGTCATGATCTCTTGGAGCCCAATGGGGCTCCATACTGACACTGCGGAGTCTGCTTGGGATTCTCTCTCTGCCCCTTCCCTGCTTGCACTCTCTCTCAAAACAAATAAATAAACATTAATATATATATATATATATATATATATGTATATACATATATATACATATATATATATATAATTTTTAGTTGTATACCAACAAGGCTTTTTACTATCAGTGAGATTAAGTACTAAGATGGACTCCTAAGCGGGGTTGGGGACTCTCTAGTCATATTGCTATCCCTGGGGAATCATCATAAAGCGAACAGAAAATTTTCTGAGCTGGAGGATTTAGTTCTTTGCTTCCTTAAAGAAAGACAGCTGAACAATCTCAGCATTCTCCCTGATCTAGAATACTTCCAAAAACATGATTAAGGGAAATTCAGCATTCTAGAAAATAAACTATTTAGAGCTGTATATTGAACTGATTCCAGTCTATACACTGACTTTCTAAATAAACAAGCAAACAAACAAAACCAATAAGAGGTACCTGTATTTTATATAGGCATTTCTCCTACTTTTAAGTTTGAGTCTCAAAGGTTTGCTGACCTTTACGACTAGCTGTGATTTGGAGAAACCGTTTCTATTTTATACCAGCATCTACCTCATTCACCATTCATGACAGCTAACATTTTCTATAAGTTCAGAATGAAGATTAAAGATAGAAATAATTCACTCTAATTATCATAACAACTGAATCAAAATGGCCTGTCTTATCGTTTCTAAAACATGCCCTGGTGAACCTATGTTCTATCCCAGAATCTAAATTCCTTTTCTTCTCCTGCTCCTACCACATTGTATCTTAATTATTGCCCTAAAGTATCCTGAATTCTAGAAATGTGAACCCTGTGATTGCATTCCTTGACCCAGAGGCCACAAGAGGAAAACTTTTGAGGAATGCCAGAGGAAAGACATTCAGAAAAATGAGAGATGACTTACCTAGCAAAGGAAGACTGACATTTACTCTAATAACAAAACCCCCACGTTCTAGATATGAGCTGCCCAGTAGAAATATAATGTGAACTACATGTATAATTTGGGCTAACTACATTTCAACAGCTCAAAATATTGCTATAGTGGCTACTCCAATATATTGGACAGAGAAATTCTAGATCATACATCCCATTTTGGCTGCAAGGAAAGGAAAGAGCAAAGCAAGGAAAGGTTGAACCATCTTTGTGGTATTTGCTAGCAATTCTCTAATTCTTGCCCTTCTTACCACATAGGAAAAATACTTTGAGAGGACCCTGGACAGGTCATTGTCAAGTCTTTTCTTAAACGGCTTTTTCTCAGTCCCACCTATATCACTCTATATAAAACTGCAATTTCTCTGCATCCTACATTCCTGATTCCCTCTTACACTGTGCTCTTTATTCCGTAACATCACAATCTTCTAATATACTATATTACTTATTTATTTTATTTTTTGTCTTTCTCCCATATAGAATGTCAGAGAAGAGGAAGGTAGAAATATGTGTCTGCTTAGGTCCCTAAGGTAATCTAAGTAACTGGACTAGTGCCTCATATAGTAGATGCTTTAAGAATAGCTGATGAATATTGGAGGAATGGATAGAACTCTAAAGCTTGGAATGTTACAAATGAGAACATTGGAGACTAGAGGTGTAAACTGACTAGCCAAGGTCCAACAGACTGGTCAATGGCAGAACCAGTCCCAAGACCCAAGTTTTTTGAATCACTTACCTAAAGCTTTTTTACACTACTCCATGTGTAAAAAGAAAAGCAGAAAGATAATTCAGATATGAATTATTATCAGATATGAAATACAATTATGGTATTAATAGTGCAACAAATTTTTGTTGGAGAATGAGTTCCCAGAGGTCAGAGACTGTCTTATACAGTTTTGAACCTTCCTTCCCTCCCCCATATTTGCAAAGAATATTTTACATTCTGTAGGTGCTAAGTTAATAAAGGAATGAATGGTCAATGGTATCTGGCTTGTGACATAATGTGTGGTTTTCTTCTACTGGGAAGACAGTGGAAAGAAGTTACTGTGTTCACTACCAAAGATTATTGGCTTTTCATCATGGCTTAAAGAGCTTGGAATGAGGTTAGCATCTTCTGCTACTATTATCAACTAGCCTCTGGAACTCAAACAATAAAATCCAAGAAAGGAGAAGAATATTCTAGAGGCAGATTTTAACAACTAGTTTCTAATTCTCCTCAAAGTTCTGCCAGGGCCACAAGTATTACTAGTTAAAATCAACTTTGATATTTAGGTTTCTGGTAATTTGAATTAACTGTGGTATTTAGATTTCTGAGAATCTTGCTTTTCATACTGACATCAATGTGGTGATGACAAAATGCAGCTGACCAAATGAGGAACAAAAACTGCCCATTGGGGGCACCTGGGTGGTTTAGTCGGTTAAGCATCCAACATTGGCTGAGGTCATGATCTCGTAGTTCACAAGTTCTAGCCCCACATTGGGCTCTCTGGTGTCAGCACGAGCCTGCTTCAGATCCTCTGTCTCCCTCTCTCTTTCTGCCTCTTCCCCGCTTGTGCTCTCTCTCTTTCTCGAAAATAAATAAACATGAAAAAAACATTCCCATTGTATGTACCTGTAACAAAACTCAGCTACTGCCATAATGTGATTATATTCAAGAGATTTTTACATAATAAAATATAACCTTCTTTTAATAATGTTCACAACATCCTTAATCTTTTGATACTCCTAGGAGAATGCAAAGAGACAAGTGTCACTTTCCTTCATTAGAAAAGGAAATGAAGATGGAGGAAGACATCTGTTGGTTATTCAGCAAGTTTGCAGCCAGATCACAAATCCAGATTTCTGCACTTTAAGACACCTAAAAAAGACTTTGAATAAAGTTTGAACTTTATTTGTTTGAACTAAAAGGTCATGTCTTTATTTAAAAGTAACACTAGCCAGAACTCTGAGAAGTCCTATTTGCATAGGAAATCTACAATCAAAAGTTTACAGAAACATACTATTGGCATCCTAGTAGCTTGCTCAGCTTGAACATATGCTATCTGATCCTTTTTTAGACTCATAAAAAAACCAGTGCTGGAACTTTGGGTGCAGCTTCAAGTACAAACCTAGGACAACTAGGAGCAATGCCCCTATGACTGAATTGAAATTTGGAGAATTTCAGTAACTTTGAAAAACATGGTAAGCATCCCACGTGTTCTTTTTTTTAATTAAAATTAAAACCTTAAAAGGTTTTCTTTAAGAGACTACAGACAAAAAGCTATCAAAATTAATTTTTCAGAATAATTTGGCTAGACATGTCAAAATGTCTTCATTTGCCATAGTTAGGGTCCAATATAAGGGAGACGGTCTCCAGAGGCTAATATTGTCCTGAGCTGGTAGTATTTTATTATCAGGCAGATGCTACACAAATGTATGTTGAGTTTCCATCTATGGATTCCATCCTATATTAATCTGATTCCCAAACCAGCAGTCGGGGTTAAGAAAAGAAAAGATGGTCCTGAGAATGAGAAGAATAGGTTTAAATCCACTCAGTCACTTGCAGTATAATCTCAGAAAAATCATTTGACTTCTCTGAGCCTTGGATTTCTCTTCCAAAAAAAAAAAAATGGAAAGAAGAAAATTCTAGATGAAGAGAATCTTATGAACAGAGAGAGACCTGGAGGTAAAGGTGACAGAAGATTCTAGGTTTGACTAGGGCAGAGACTACATATTAAAATTTTAAAAAGAGGTGACATGGGTAAAATTAGATAAGTAGAGCCAGAATAAAGGTGCAGACTTAATTCAGTGAGCCATTAGCAGTCAGAGTAACATGAGGAAAGGGTGTGTAAAAGATTGGTCAAGGGTGGTGGCAGAATGTATCAGACAGCAAAATGTCTGGAATTGGGAAGCCTCCCCAGAAATGAGTTGCAATAATTTATATGTGAGATGAGGAGATCTGAAGTAGCATTGTGGTGGAGAGAATAGATGGAAGAAAATCAGTAGAACTTGGTGAGTCTTCCTCATATTTATATATGAAAAGAAGAAAAGGATGAGTCAAGAATGACTGCAAGATTTAAACCGGGGTGGTGGCAAAGACAATGATGTAATGCACAGAGAAAGAAGACGAGAAAGGAGAAAAAGTTTCCAAGATGTTGAATTAGAAACTGGTGATGGCAAGTCATCCATGGAGAAATACTAACTGAGCTTTCGGTGTGTGAACGTGGTGGTGTGGACATATCCAGATTAAGTATGAGGGTGATAATTGAAGCCATTGGAACAGATGAGCTCCCCTGGTAAATGGAGAAAAGAGAAATTCACAATTCAGGATTTAGGCTGGAAAGCTGGAGAATTAAATGTAAAAATATACGTAAAGTACTTAGCAAAGTAGATAGCATATAGTAAGAGATGAATACATGGCAGATTTTACTATACTTAAGAACCCACAGATTTAAAAGATAAGGCAAACAAAGAGCTTTCAAAGGAGAGAGGCATGCATGGTGAACAAAAGTAGCCTGGCTCTCTGAAAGCCCAGTCTTCATGGTAAGGGACTCAGACCTCAGTGCAAGTGTGCTCCAAGGCTCCCAAGAATCATCTTTCACAAAAGTCCTTACCAACTATAAAGAAGAATTTAATATTAACAGTTTTATTAGTGGGTTGAATTCCTGAGAAGTATATTAATTATGATTCAGGCATTAGCTGGAAGTGATTTAAAATATGACCCTCAGACCTATCCTTTATTTTTTTAAAAGCAAGAGTTTGTAAGAGTCTACCATTACTCTTCTCCTAGTCAGTTAAGTGTTGGTCAAACTATTCTTGCTTGGGTCGAATTCATGGGCAGTTAGTATCACCTGGAACAGGGACTTAAACTTTGCTGTATCCCTCCAACTTCATGGCCACTTAACATCATCTCTATACATCTGAACTGCCCTCTAATCAAGCAGCTCTAACCTGAGGCCTCTTAAATAACAGTACCCATGGCAGATACTCCTTGAAAATAATCCATCTATTTGTTAACTTTGATCCATGCACAATGTCACTCATAAAAAAGGAAGTTCTGAAAAAGAGTAAGTCACTGAACAGATAGGGGAAAATGAATAGTGAGGTCTAAAGAGATATAGGCTGTTAATAAAATGCCAAAAAGCATTTAACTCTTCATCAGTCTTCATAAACTCTTTCCACTTTATAACAGAGAAGGCAATTAGATGTATAGCCTACTCAATCCTAATTTCTGAATTCAAGAAGAAATTAATGGTTCCAAAAAAAGAAGAATTTTTCCACTTTTCCTGTATCAATTCGGCATGAGCACAAATGTATCTCTTAAGGCTGGGGGGGAGATAAAGGGAGGGAGAATATGATTACTGCCAGAACAAGCTCAACAGACAGGAACAGAAAAGAATTTTACTGGCAGAAATTAGAAATTGTTCTTTCTCACTCCACCAACACATAAGTAATAAACGCAGAACTACCTTCTGCTGCCTTTTAAGCTGTGTTACAAAAATGATGCCTCAAGGGATACAAGTATAATCTGCCATGCAATAGAACTGCACCACCCCACCTAGCACACCTGAAACTATTCTAAAAATATTTAATTTTTTTCTCATAATATTTTTATATATATCCAATAATCTAAGTTAGTTTGTAAATGAGACTAAAACTTTTTGGCCATGGGCCTTTGCAAACTCTCCAGAACAGATTGAAAAGTGAATGATGCAATCTTTAGAATAAAAACCATCACACACACACACACACACACACACGCACACAGAGGTTAAGTGAGTGTTCCATGCATGAAACATGTAATGTTCCAGAGGGTACCAGACATGTGTAATGAGATGTTAAATGAGAACTCTATCTGCCTTTGGCTGAAGTCCCTCAGGTAATAAATGCCAACCATTTCTACATTCCAAAGTGAAGTGCTAGATTCCCTAAGCAGGACTTGCTGTTTTATAACCATTAGTTGATCACACATTTTCTGCCTAGAAAAATAAGTTTGAAGATGCTGATACAGTTTTTAGAGATTGAGGAAAGGATTTCTTCTACAGTGAGTGTACAAGTATAGTAGCGTTTTCTTTCCCCATCATGCCTATCTAGCATCAACATGGAGCCCTACATTGCACCTCAAGCCCACTGAGGGGGTGTCAAGGAGAACACCAGAGTTCAATGTGTGTCTCCAGAACAATTGTGAGAAATCTAAAGGGTTTGAGACTGTTTAAGGTAATCTGAGGCAGCAGAATAGACCACTATAGCTGGTAGGTAACTGTATCCCCACTGACAACAGAGCCAAGGTGCCTGTTTGGTCTGAGTTTGTTGTGGACAACACAGGAGAAAGGCTGCTGACCTGGAACTGGTTAGAGTAGTGCCCAGGAGAGTTTTCTTTTTTTTTTCTTTTCTTTTTTTTTTTTTTAATTTTTTTAACATTTATTTATTATTGACAGACAGAGAGAGACAGAGCATGAGCATGAGAGGGACAGAGAGAGGGGGAGACACAGAATTCGAAGCAGGCTCCAGCCTCTGAGCTGTCAGCACAGAGCCTGATATGGGGCTTGAACTCAGAAACCGCGAGATCATGACCTGAGCCGAAATCAGACGCTTCACCGACTGAGCCACCCAGGTGCCCCCCAGGAGAGTTTTCTATAAGGGACAAGACAACTTTCAGCCAAAGGAAGCTCAGAAATATGAATGGTATAGAATTTTGGGGAAGTAAAGGTAGGGATTGTTAGCACATAGGGAAAAGGACTATACTTGAGTATCCACCAGAGGGATCCCTGAGGAGGTCACAAAGCACCAGTAGAGAGTGTGATTGCATCTCTGCCCCCGTGAGAGGAAATTAAGACCACTACAGTGGTACTAGTCAGACTTTTGCTGTTCCACACCTCTCCTGCTTCCCTACACTTCAATAGTAAAGGAATCAGCACAAGCCCAGTGAGTGGGGCAGAAGAAAAGGAAACAATCCACACCCACCTGCATAGCAAGCTTCCAGTTGAAGCAGATCCAAGTTAGGGGAAAGAAGATTTAACTGAATGAAGTTCAGAATTTTTACTATTACACTGGCCAAGACATATTAATTACTAAACCAAGACTGCTTTAGGAATTCAAATGACCAGAGGAAACAAGATTTTATTATCTAACTGTGAGATTCTAAACTATGAGGTTTGCCCAAGATTCCATTTGGGAGCAGAGGAAGATGTAACCCACAGAGTGCAGGCTGTGAAGGAAAAGTACAAAGTTGTTTTCTTATTTCACCCTACTTTTTTCTGTATGCCCACACTCCTACTGAAAGGACAGGCCCTAGAGAGACATGTTTTGCCCCATCATGACTCCATTTAACTCTCAATTCCTGGCCATGGTTAATTAGACCAGGGAAGGGTATCTGATCAAACTCAGCCAAATAATAGATCAGTCAGAGACCTGTGACTTGCCTTTGAGCAAAAAGATAAGTCGGACAAACAGTTTCCTTGAATGAGAATGCAAGAAAAAGAAGAGAATGAATATACTTAATCATGGAGGCTGAAGTTAAAATATCATTCATTCATTCAACAGATGTTTAGTGAGGGCACTAAATACTGTGTTTTAATAAAGAATAAGAAACATAAAGTCCTTGTTCTGAAGGAGCTAACATTCTAGTGGGGTAGCAGACAAAAAGCAGTTTAAAAAATTAGATAATGACCGATTATTATTGCCACGAACAAAGTAAATAGGATATTTGAATAAGGAATAGCAAGGGGAGGGACCTATTCTAGATAAGATAGTCTGAGAAGGGCTTGCTGGGTGTGATCTCTAAACTGAGACCTGAAAAATGATATAGATGCAGATTTGTGAAGAGTTAGGGAAAGAGTGTTCCAAGCACAGAGAAAAGCAAATGCAAAGACCCTGAAGAAGAAAACTGCTCAGCACATTACCAGAACTGACAGATGGCAAAGGCAACTAGATAGGGTGAGCGAAAGGGAAAGATGAGCTCAGGGAGGAAGACAGGAGCCAGACTATGCTGAAATTGGGAGGCCACAGTGAGTCAGTGTGACCTAATGAGACGGAGTTGAGACCAGCGTGGACCATGTGAAATGTACTTTTTTTAAAAAATTTTTTAAACGTTTTTTATTTATTTTTGAGAGACATAGAGACAGAGCGTGAGCAGGGGAAGGGCAGAGAGAGAGGGAGACACAGAATCCGAAGCAGGCTCCAGGCTCTGAGCTGTCAGCACAGAGCCCGACACGGGGCTCGAACTCACAGACCATGAGATCATGACCTGAGCCGAAGTCAGTCGCTTAACCGACTGAGCCACCCAGGCATCCCTGAGATGTACTTTTAAAAAATAGGGGTGCCTGGGTGGCTCAGTCGGTTGAGTTTCCGACTTCCGCTCAGGTTACGGCTTGCAGTCGTGAGTTCGAGACCCGCTCCCTCTGGTCAAGCTCTGATTTAACAAACAGCTCAGAGCCTGGAGCCTGCTTTGGATTCTGTGTCTCCCTCTCTCTCTCCCCCTCCCCTGCTCATGCTCTGTCTATCAAAAATAAATAAATGTTAAAAAAAATAGCAGAGACTGAACAGTAACTATGAGTTACCTAATAAAACTTATAGCTAATGATTATTAAGTTCTTTCATGCCTGTCAATGTCTTAAATTAGAAAGCAACAAACTTCCTAAATTATTTATTTTTTAGGAGACCTAGAGACAGAAGCGTGGGCAGGGGAAGGGCAAGAGAGAGGAAGACACAGAATCCGAAGCAGGCTCCAGGCTCTGAGCCATCAGCATGGAGCCGGACGCGGGCCTTGAACTCACAGACCGTGAGATCATGACCTGAGCTGAAGTTGGCTGCTCAACAGACTAAGCCACCCAGGGACCCTCTTTTGATTTTAAAATAATTTAAAAATGTAAAAAACATTCTTTACTTATGGGATCTAAAAAAGAAAATGTGAGTAGGATTGGCCTACAAGCCATAGTTTGCTAACCACTATTCTGCATGCTTTACTTATGATTAACTCATATAATATCTCAACAACCCTACAAGATAGGTACTATTAATATACTCAGTTCATAGACAAGGAAACTGAGGCAAAAATTCTCTCAGGGCTCAAAAATTAGCAGAACCAAGAGAATCTTGTTGCAGATTACATAGTATTAATTTTACAATTCTGCCTTATGCTAATAAACAATCAATTTAACATATTCAAAGGAAGCACTTCAGGAATGGTGGAGCAAAAATCCATTCCTCCATAAAATTGAAGAGAATACTAGCAAAAAACATAATCAAAATTAACTTTTTCAGAACTTTGGAAATTGACCAAAGACTTGCAACAGTGTAAGAGGCATCTATTTAAGAAAAATGGTCAAATCCTGGCAAGGAAAGTGAGCTTTTGTGATGTTCTAACTTGCCTTATTTCTATCCCCCTCTCCCCAGCTCCCCAGTAGCCTTGAAAATTAACAGCCTTGCAAATGCATTAGCTGTTAAAATCAGTAGCCTAATAGCCACTGAGGGAGACAGAATGATTTGAGGTACCTCCATATCAAAATAATCATTATTTGAGTTTTTTGACAGCTACCTGGGAACCTTAACTCATAGGCTTTTATTTGATCTGTCTCAAAGCTCATTCAGTGTATATGGCCTTTCCCCAGGAACATTTGTCAAAAACAATTAGTGATAATTGCTTAATGTCACAACTGCCTGAAGAGGAGATAACTGTTAAGAAAAATAAGAAGCTGACCAAAATACTTAAAAACAAAAAACCCAAACACTGGAGAATGGAATATCCATGGGGGTTGTGAGAAAGCTCCAACATATTGCTAGAAGTCTAGACAGCTATGTACACGTGCAGCACTGTATGCATGCCCAGGAAACACCTGAGAAGGCCCTAATCTCTTGACTCTGACTGACGGTGAGACTCTACATGAGCAGGAAGTGAAGGATAAGGCAGAACTGCAAACTGCAAGAGAGTTGAAAGTGTGCTCAAACATGCATAGAGTCTATCAGCAAAGGTGAGGAGATATATTGGTTCAAAGTATTTAAGAAAATCACTGTGCAATCATTAGCTGACCACCAAGATATCCAAGCAAGGCTTCAGTGATGGAACATGACAAAGAATGCAGAATTTACATAATAAATTCAGAAAAATTACTAAAAACAAAAAAACAAAAAAAACCCTCCAGAAACAATAACAATAAGGGCAAAAACATCAAACCCTAGGAAAGGGGGCAATTTGATATCCAGAGTTGTCACATTATATTATTTAAAATGTCTAGTTATCAAGTAAAAAGTAAGGTAAGTGCAAATAAACAAAGAAAAACAGTCAGTAGAAACTGGCCCTGAAAAAGCCCAGACATTGGACTTTCTAAACAAAGACTCTATATCAGCTGTTATAAGTATGTTCAAAGATGTAAATGAAACTGTCTAAAGAACTAAGAAAAATTTTAAGAATGCTGTCTTACCAAATAGAGAATATCAAGAGATAGAAATTATGATTTTTTAAAAGCAAATATAGATTAAGAGTTGAAAAGTACAATAACTAAAATGAAAATTTTACTACTATGGCTCAGCAGTCATAGGTCAATTGATATCATCCAGTTTACAGCATAAGAAAAAATAGAATGAAATAAATTAACGTGGGACATCATCAAACATATCAACATAGTCATAATAGGAGTCCCAAAAGGAGGAAGATAAAGACGTAGAAAGAATATTTGAAGAAATAATGACTGAAAACTTCCCAAATTTGATGAAAAACACTGATCAACGCATCCACAAAACTCAAAAAAGAAAAAAACCAAGAAGGAGAAGAAACTCAAGGAGTTCCACACTAAAACACATCATAATCAATCTGGTGGAAGACAAAGGCAAAGATCTTGAAATCACTAAGACAAGCAACATATTATGTACATGAGTGCCACAATAAGACTAACAGCTGATTTCTTATCAGAAACTATGGTGGGCAGAAAACAGTGAGATGATGTATTCATCTAAAAGAAAACCAGTGAAGAGAATTCTACTCCCAGCAAAATTTTCTCTTTTTTTTTTAATATTTATTTATTTTGAGAGAGATTGAGACAAAGCATGAGCAGTGGGAGGGGCAGAGAGAGAGAGACACACACAGAATCTGAAGCAGACTCCAGGCTCTGAGCTGTCAGCACAGAGCCTGACGTGGGGCTCAAACTCACAAACTATGAGATCATGACCTGAGCCGAAGTTGGTTGTTCCAGGCAACCCAAAATTTTCTTTTAAAAACACAAATTAGGACATTTCCAGATAAACAAAACCCAAGAGATGTATCATTAAGAGATCTGCCTTATAAGAGATACTAAATGGAGAATTTTGAGCTAAAATAAAATAATACTAGACAATAATCCAAATCCACATGAAAAAACAGACAGAACCAGTAAAGTTAATTACTTAGGTAAGTACAAAAGACAGCATAAATATATTTTTAAATTATAACTTTTCTTCTCCTATCTGACTTGAAAAACAACTGCATAGGGCAATAATTATAAAACTGCATTAATAAGCTTATTATGAATAAAGATAGAAATTGTATGATAATCGGAGAAAAAAGGCAGGCAATAGAGCTGTATAGGAGCAATATTTTTTATATATTATTTAAATTAAATTAGTATAAATCTGAGGTATATTGTTATAAATTAAGATTTTGACAGTAACGCCTAGGGCAACCATTAAAAAAAATTAAAAATCCAGTAAAAAAAATGACAAAAGAATTTTGTATACCTCAAAAATATCTAACACAAAAAAGGCTGTAATGGAGGAATATACAAATAAAAAATACATAAGACATAGAAAACAAATAATAAAATGGCAGACATAAATTCTGTGTTACCAGTAATTCATTTCAATCAAAAGTCCAAGATTGGCAGATGGGCTTAAAAGATACACAATCCGACTATATGCTGTCCAAAAGAGACACACTTTAGATTCAAAAACAAAGATTTATTTAAAATATGAGGTGTAAAACAATATACCATGCAAACTATAACCAAAGAGATTTTGACTTTAAGACAAAAATTTATACTAGAGCCAGTGAAAAACTTTTTATTATTTTAATTCCAGTGTGGTTAACATACAGTGTTATGTTAGTTTCAGGTGTACAATGTAGCAATTCAACAGTTCCACATATTACTCAGTGCTCATCTAGATAAGTGTATTCTTAATTGCCTTCGTCTATTTCACCCATCATTCTTCACACTCCTGTATGGTAACTATCTGTTTGTTCTCTGTTTGTTAGACTCAGTTAAGAGTCTGTTTTATGGTTTGTCTTTTCTTTTTTCCTTTTTTTATTTGTCTTTTTATTATTTTTTAATATTTTTAAAAATATTTTCAAATATTTAAATAAATAAATAAATAAATAATAAATATTTTATGCATTTAAAATATAAATATTATTTGTTTGTTTGTTTGTTTGTTTTGAGAGAGAGAAAAAGAAAGTGTATGAACACAGGGGTGGAGAGAAAAACAGAGAATCCCAAGGAGGTTCCACACTGTCAACACAGAACTCAAGGCAGGGCTCAAACTCATGAACCATGAGATCATGACCTGAGCTGAAACCAAGAGTTGGACACTTAACCGACTGAGTCACCCAGATGCCCCTCATTTGTTTTGTTTCAAAGAAAAATATTTTTATAATGATAAAATGTTAATCCATTGGAAAGACATAATAATTATAAAAATAAGTGCACCTAACAATAGAGTCCCAAAAAATACATGAAACAAAAACAGAATTGAAAGGAAAAATAGACAATTCAACAAGATGGTTGGAGATTTCAATATCCCACTTCTAATACTGGATAGAACACCTAGGCCAAAGTTCAACAAAGAAATAAAGACTTGAACAATATTACAACCCAACTAGATCTAACAGACATTTCTACAATACTCCACCCAATAACAGCAGAATACACATTTATTGCAAGTGCACATAAAATATTCTCTAGGCTAGACCATATGTTATGTCATAAAAAGCTTCAATACATTAAAAAAATTATTAACATATAAACTGTGCTCTCTAGTTACAATGCAATGAAATTAGAAATCAATAACAGGAAATTTGAGACAATCCTAAATGTACAGAAATTAAATAACACATTTATAAATAAACAGTGAATCAAAGAAGAAATCACACAGTATATTAGAAGTACTTTGAGATAAATGAAAATGAAAACAAAATATATCAAAGCTTATAGGGCACAGCTAAAGTAGTAGTTAGAACAAAATGTATAACTATAAATGGGTATGCCAAAAAAGATGAGTGGCATCATTCAGATGGCAACATAGGAGGCTCTTGAATCTCCCTCCTCCTATGGATGTACCAAATAGACAACTACATAAGGATCAATTTGCTCTAAGAACAATTGAGGGAATTGAGAGGGAACCGAGCATGGGAGAATAGCTCATGTTTTTTCAGATAAATGGATCCTACGTATCAGGTGACTGAGAAAACACACACATCAAAATGGGTAGAAAATGCTGCGACACTCTTGTCATAAATTGGCACAGTGCCTTATAATCATGAGAGAACTTCCAACTCCCAGTGTCTCCCTGAGGAGTGAAGGGTTTGGACCACACATATTGTGCCCTAACTTATAAGTCTTCCAGCCAAGAGAAGGGCCCCAAATCACACTATCTCTGAGGGCCAATGGGGTTTGCATTCACAAGTCCATCAGGACAATGGCAAACAAAGAAGCAGTTATTAAACAGGTGTATGAGCTATTTTCCCAGGCTCAGCACAGAAAGAACAGACAAAAATGCCCATTTCCCAGTTTTCCCCCAGAAGGGATTTGACTACATAATTTACCAGCTGCTACGTGAGAGTCTAGCTTCTAATAAGCCCACATCTAGATGCAGACTGGGATCCTCCCCAGAACCTGAAAAAGCCAGTGGATACTGCCCTCAACTTCTGTCTCTGGTTCATTCCAACAATGAAAACCAGCATCAGCTGGGAAGGAGACAGTCCACACATCTAGCACTCCAACTTTTATGGCAGCCAACTAAGGGGCAGACGCTCAAATCATGTAGCTCTGATAATTGATGGCGTTTGCATTCAGAGTCACACAAGATGGATAGTAACAAATAAAGAAGTTTTTAAACAGACATACGAGTTCCCTTGTGGCTTATATACTCAGGCCCAGTTCAGAGAGTAGGCAAAAACACCATCTCTGTTTCTCCTTAGAAATTTACAATATACCTTACCAGCTGCTGCCAGGGTTCTGGCTTCCAATCAGCCTGCAAAGATGATGACTTGAATTGTCCTGGGAGCCCAAAAGAGCTCATGGGCTAGTAGGTGATTACCGTACATTGTGCCTATGGCTCACTCCAACAATGGAACAAGTCTCCAGTTTCTCCCTGGAAGGACCTTGTCCACATACCTAGCATCCCAACTTTTACATTTGCCCCCAAGGGATAGGCCTGAAATCACCTAGCTCTCTCTGAGAGCCAATGGGGTGTGGTATTCACAAGTCCCAAAGGACCAAATTGAACCCAAAAAAAAGTAGTTTTCAAACGAATATACAGGCACTATCCCCTCTCACATCTGCAGGCTCAGCACAGAGGAACAGACAAAAATGCTTATCTCCCAATTTATCCCTGGAAGGGATAAGAGTAAGTATAAAAAACAAAAAAACAAAAAACAAAAAACAAAAAGCCTGCTCCTGGTTTCTCCCTGATGGGAACTAAATTACATATCAAATGTCCTGATTTTCCCACCTAATGCCTGAAGGTCAGGCTTTCAATTAGCCTGTATCATGTAGCTGCGGTGGTAAGCAATAAGTAGTCCTTTGAGAGCCTGAAAAGGCATGAGAATGGGCATTTCCCATGCCACAGAGACACTTACAGGTCTTGGTGCGACCTCAACTACTGGGAGCAAAAGAACAAATGGAAGTGAACAAACGTTTGATAGGCAATCAGGAGTTTGGGCTGGGCTGATTGATGAGGTTCATTTCTTACACAAGGGCAATCTGCCAAGGCTGGAAGAAGTGGCTGTTTTATTTAAGGGACAGAGAATAACAAAGAGTTCCGTTATAATGGAAAATGAAGAAATGGAAGAATATGTCCAAATAAAAGAACAAGATAAATCTCCAAAAAACAACCTTAATGAAATGGAGGCAAGTGATTTACATGATCAAGTGTTCAAAATATTGATGATGAAGAAGTTTACTGAAGTCAGAAGAGGAATGCATGAGTGAAATGAGAATTTCAATAGACAGAAAATATTTAAAAGTAGCTAACAGAAATCATAGAACTGAAGAATATAATAATTGAACTAAAAAATTCAATAGAGGGGTTCAACAACAGATCAGATCAGGTGGAAGAGAGAATTAGTGAACTCAAAGACAGGACAGTGGACATTATTTAATCAGAAGACCAAAACAAAAAAGAATAAAAAAGAATGAAGATAGCTTACGGAACTTACAGGAGCTCAGGAAGACCAATATATGCATTTTAGGCACACCAGAGGGCATAATACTATATAGAGAAAATCCTAAAGACTCTACCTAAAAACTACTAGAACTGATCAATGAATTCAGTAAGGTAGCAGAATACAAAATTAATATATAGAAATCAGTTGTCTTTCTATACACTGATAATGAAGTAGCAGAAAGAGAAACTAAAAACACAATCTCATTTATAATTGCACCAAAAATAATAAAATACCTAGGAATAAGCCTAACCAAGGAAGTGAAAGACCTTTACTCCAAAAGCTGTAAATCAGATGAAATTGAAGATCACACAAATGGACAGATATTCTCTGTTCAGGGATTGGAAGAGTAAATATTGTTATATCCATTCTACACAAAATGATCTCAATTCAATACAATCCATATCAAAATACCGATGACATTTTTCACAGAACTAGTATAAGGAATTCTAAAATTTGTACAGAACCACAAAAGATCCCCAAGTAGCTAAAGCAATCTTGAAAATGCTTGCAAATGAACAGCAAAACCAAACACAATATATAATTTCAAGATACACTACAAAGATGCAGTAATCAAAACAATAAAATATTGGCACAAAAATAGACACATTGATCAATGGAACAGAATGGAGAGTCCAGAAATAAACCCATGATTATATGGTCAATTAATCTATGACAAAGGAGGCAAGAATCCACAATGGGAAAAGATTCATCTCTTCAACAAATGTGTTGGGAAAAATGGAAAGCTACACGCAAAAGAATGAAACTGAGCCACTTTCTTACACCATACACAAAAATAAACTCAAATGAGTTAAAGACTTAAATGTGAGACTTGAGATGAGAAAATCTCTGGAAGAAAACATAGATGATAATTTCTTTGACATCAGCCATAGAAACATTTTTCTAGAAATGTCCCATCTGGCAAGGAGAACAAAATCAAATTAAACTTTTGGGTCTATCCCCAAATCAAAAGCTTTTGCACAGTGAAGAAAACCATTAAAAAATCAAAAAGGCAACCTGCTGAATGGGAGATTATTGCAAATGATATATCCAATAAAGTGTTAATATCCAAAATATATAAAGAACTCATACAATTCAACACCAAAAAGACCTCCAAATAATCTGATTTAAAAAATCGGGAGAAAACCTGTATGACATTTTTCCAAAAATGACATACAGATGGCCAACAGACGTATGAAAAGATGTTCAACATCACTAGTCATCAGGTAAATGCAAATCAAGACCACAAAGAGATACCACTTTACACTTGTCAGAATGGCTAAAGTCAAAAACACAAAAAACAAGTGTTAGCAAGGATATGGAGACAAATGAACACTTGTGCACTGGGTTGATGGGAATACAAATTGAAGCAGCCACTGTAGAAAACAGTATGGAGTTTTCTCAAAAAATTAAAAATAGAATTAACATATGATCCAGTAATGCCGCTACTGGGTATTTATGCAAACAAACAAACAAACAAAAAAAAACAAAAAAGAAAATGAAACACTAATTCAAAAAGATATGTGTACCCCTATGTTTACTTTAGCATTATTTATAAAAGCGAAGTTGTGGAAGCAAATCAAATGTCCATCAACAGATGACTAGATAAAGAAGATGTGGCATATACACACAATGGACTATTACGCAGCAAAAAAAAAAAAAAATTAAATCTTGCCATTTGCGATAACATGTATCGACCTAGAGGGTATCATGCTGAGTGAAATAAGTCAGTCATAGAAAGAAAAAATATAAGATTTCACTAATATGTGGAATTTAAGGAAAAAGAAAACAGAGACCAAAAAAACCATACTCTTAAATACAGATAACAAACTGGTGGTCGCCAAAAAGAAGGTGGGGTGGGGGTTGGGGGGCTGAAAGAGTGAAATAGGTGAAGGGAATTAAGAATACACTTCTTGTGCAATGGGCAGAAGACATGAAAAGACACTTTTCCAAAGAAGACATCTGGATGGCTAATAGATACATGAAAAGATGCTCAATATCACTCATCATCAGAAAAAAACAAATCAAAACCACAATGAGATACCACCTCGCACCTGTCAGAATGGCTAAAATTAACAACTTAGGAAACAACAGATGTTGGTGAGGATGCAGAGAAAGGGGAACCCTTTTGCACTGTTGGTGGGAAGGCAAACAGATGCAACCACTTCAGAAAACAGTATAGAGTTCCTCAAAAAATTAAAAGTAGAATTACTCTATGACCTAGCAATTGCACTCTAGGTATTTATCCAAAGGATACAAATATGCTGATTCGAAGGGGTGCATGCACCACAATGTTTATAGCAGTACTGTCAAAAATAGCCAAATTATGGAAAGAGCCCTGATGTCCATCGACTGATGAATGGATAAAGAAGATGTGGTATGTATATACATGGAATACTACTCAGTGATCAAATAGAATGAAATCTTGCAATTTGCAACAATGCAGATGGAACTAGAGTGTATAATGCTATGCAAAATAAGTCGGTCAGAGAAAGACAAATACCATATGATTTCACTCATATGTGGAATTTAAGAAATAAAATAGATGAACATAGGGGAATGGAAGGAAAAATAAGGTAAAAACAGAGGAAGGCAAACCATGAGAGACTCTTAAATACAGAGAACAAACTGAGGGTTGCTGGAGGGTTGTTGGGTGAGCGGATAGGCTAAATGGGTGATGGACATTAAGGAGGACACTTGTTGGAATGAGAACTGGGTGTTATATGTAAGAGATGAATCACTGGATTCTACTCCTGAAACCAATACTACACTGTATGTTAACTAACTTGAATTTAAATAAATAAATGTTTAAAAAATGAGTGTGCTTATTGTGATGAGCACTGAGTAATGTATACAATTATTAAATCATGATATTGTACACCTGAAACTAATATAACATTGTATGTTTATTATACCTGAATCTAAAAAAGAATAAAAGGACCATTAAAATTTCTGAAGAAAATAAACAAATAAAGTGATGGATGTGTTAATTAACTTGATTGTAGGAATTCTTTCACAATGTATACATATATCAAATCATCATGCTGTGCACCTTAAATATAATAAAATTATATTTCCCAATTATATATCAATAAAACTGGGGGAGGATTAAAAAGTCATAAATCACTAATCTAATCTTCTACCCTAGGAAACTAGAAAAACTCCACCTTAAGCAAGCAGAAGGAAGAAAATAATAAATATTTAGAAGAAATAAATGAAACAAAATAGAAAAACTATAAAGAAAATCAAGAAAATCAAAAGTTGATTCTTTGAAAAGTTCATCAATTGATAAATCTGTTTGACCAAGAAAAGAAAAAGGGAGAATATTCTATATTACTAAAATCAAGAATAAAAAAGGGGGCATTATTACTGACCTCACACAACAATAAAGGGTTACACAGCAATACTATGAACAACTGTTTGCCAAGTAAAATATATAGTGTAGATGAAAATGGGCAAATTCCTAGAAGGACACAAACTATCCAAAATGACTGAAGAAGAAATACAAAATTAGAATGCACCTATAACAAGAGTTGAATTATTAATTGACAAACTTCGCCCCCCCCCAAAAAAAAAGCTTAGCTTTTCAATCTTTCACAATTTCTTCCAAAAAGGAGAAGGGAGGAAACATTTCCTAACTGATTCTATGAGGCCAATCATATCCTAATACCAAAAGGAAAGAAATAAATCACACGCGCGCGCGCACACACACACACACACACACACACACACACCCTACAGACTAATATCCCTTGTGAATACAAACACGAAACTCCTCAAAAAAAGCACCAGAAAATAGAATTATACATCCCAACCAATTGGTATTCATCCCAGGAATGCATGAGGAGTTTGATATATGAAAATCAATCAAATGGATACCCCATAGGAATAAACTAAAGGATAAGACCATGTAAGATAATAGAGCATAATTGTAATAGCATGAGTCCTGGAACCAACTACATAGGTTTCTATACTAGATCCACCACTAGCTGTGTGACCTAAGGAAAATCAGAAATCTTTTTTGTCTTTTTCCTTGATTATTTTGAGGACCAATTTAATAGAATGTAAAGGACTTAGCATAATGTCTGATACACAGTAAGTGCTAGTCAAATATTTTTTGTTATAATTATATGGCTATTCTAAAATTATTTTTTTACTATACTTGCTAAGGATCATAAAAATTTTGACTTATCTAACTCCAAATTGTATTTGATGCTATGCCATAAGTATCTCAATTGACATGCTCAATTTATATCTTTAAATGCTATAGAAATAGTTCCCAAGGAACTAGAAAAAGATGAAAAACTTTCAATGTTAATAGAAGGAAGGAAATAACAAAGATTAGAGCAGAAACAAATGAAATAGAGACTAAAAAGACAAGAAAAGTTCAATGAAATGAAGAGCTGGTTCTTTGAAAAACTAAACAAAATTGACAAACTTTTAGCTAAACTCACCAGAGAGAGAGAGAGAGAGAGAGAGAGAGAGAATTCAAATAAATAAAATCAGAAATGAAAGAAATGTTGCAATTGATAACAAAAGATCATAAGAAACTATATGAACAATTGTATGCCAATAATTTGGAAAACCTAAAAGTGGATAAATTCCTAGAAACATACAGCCTACCAAGACTGAATTGTGATGAAATAGAAAATATGAACAGACCGATTACAAGTAAGGAGATTGAATCAGTAATTAAAAAACAAACAAACAAAAACAAGCGAACAAAAACAAAAACAAAATCTCCTAACAAACAAGTCTAGGACCAGATGACTTCATTGATGAATTATACTAAACATTCAAAGGAGAATTAATACCAATCCTTCCCAAACTCTTCTAAAAAATAGAAGAGGAGGGAAAGTTTCCAAACTCACTTTACAATATCAGCATTACCCTGATACCAAAAACAAACCAGGATTGCACAAGATAAAAAAAAACTACAGACTGATATTCCTGAATAACATAGATCCAAAAATCTTCAACGAAATAATAGCAAACCAAATTCAATAACATTAAAAAGATCATGCACCGGGGTGCCTGGATAGCTCAGTTAGTTAGGTGTCCTACTTCGGCTGGGTCGTGATCTCATGATTCATGAGTTCAAGCCCTGCATCTGTCTCTCTGCTGTCACTGGGGAGCCCATTTTGGGTCCTCTGTCTCCTTCTCTCTCTGCCCCTCCCCACTTGCTCTCTCTCTCTCTCTCTCTCTCTCTCTCTCTAAAAAATAAACAGTGAAAAAAAAAAAGGTCATGCATCATGATAAAGTGAGATTCATTCCAGTGATGCAAGGATGTTTCAAGATCCACAAATCAGTCAATGCAATAAACCATATTAACAACTTGAAAAATTAAAATCATGTGATCATCTTAATAGATGTAGAAAAGCATTTAACAAAACTCAACATACATTTATGATAAAAACTCTTAACAGAGTGGGTGTAAAGGGAGTGTACCTGAACACAATAAAGCCCATTATGTGACAAGCCCACAGCTAACATCACACTTAATGGTGCAAAGCTTAATGCTTTTACTCTAAGATCAGGAAGAAGACAAGAATGTTCACATTTGCCACATTTATTCAACATAATATTTGAAATTCTAGCCAGAGCAATTAGACAGGAAAAATAAATAAATAAAGATAGGAAAGAAGGAAGAGAGAGAGAGAGAGAGAGGAAGGAAGGAAGGAAGGAAGGAAGGAAGGAAGGAAGGAAGGAAGGAAGGAAAGAAAGAAAGAAAGAAAGAAAGAAAGAAAGAAAGAAAGAAAGAAAGAAAGAAAGAAAGAAAGAAAGGAAGGAAGGAAGGAAGGAAGAAAGAAAGAAAGAAAGAAAGAAAGAAAGAAAGAAAGAAAGAAAGAAAGAAAGTCTATCCAGACTGGAAAGGGAAAACTAAAACTGTTACTACTTGCATACAACATATTATATATAGAAACCATAAAGACTGTCAGAAAACCATTAGAACAAATAAAGGAATTAAGTAAAGTTTCAGGATACAAAATCCATGCATAGAAATCTGTTGTGTTTATATATACTAACTATCAGAAAGAGAAATTAAGAAAATAATCTCTTACAATTTCATCAAAAAGAGTAAAATACGTAGAAATAAATTTAGCCAAAGAGGTAAAAGACCTGTATATTGTAAACTACAAGACATAAATGAAAGAAGTTGAAGAAGACACAAGTAAATGGAGAGATATTCTGTGCTCATTGATTAGAAAAACTGATATTGTTAAAATGTCCATACTACCCAAATCAATATACAGATTCAGTGCAACTGCCATGAAAATTCTTATTTTTTACATTCCTTCTTTTTAAAAAAATAATTTATTTTCAAATTGATTTCCATACAACACTCAGTGCTCATCCCAACAAATGCCCTCCTCAATGCCCGTCACCCACTCTCCCCTCTCCCATACCCCCCGTCAACCCTCAGTTTGTTCTTAGTATTTAAGAGTCTCTTATGTTTTGTCTCCCTCCCTCTCTGTGGCTTTTTTTTTCTTTCCCCTCTTCCCTTCCCCAATGGTTTTCTGCTAAGTCTCTCAAAATCCACCTATGTGTGAAAACATATGGTATCTGTCTTTCTCTGACTGACTTATTTCACTTAGCATAATACCCTCCAGTTCCATACACATTGCTACAAATGGCCAGATTTCATTCTTTCTCATTGCCAAGTAGTATTCCATTGTGTATATATACCACAACTTCTTTATCCATTCATCAGTTGATGGACACTTAGTCTCTTTCCATGATTTGGCTATTGTCAAAAGTACTGCTATAAACATCGGGGTACACGTGCCCCTATGCATCAGCATTCCTGTATCTCTTGGGTAGATTCCTAGCAGTGCTATTGCTGGGTCATAGGGTAGTTCTATTTCCATTTTTTTGCGGAACCTCCACACAGTTTTCCAGAGCAGCTGCACCAGTTTGCATTCCCACCAACAGTGCAAGAGAGTGCCTGTTTCTCCACATCCTTGCCAGCATCTATAGTTTCCTGATTTATTCATTTTAGCCACTCTGACTGGTGTGAGGTGGTATCTCAGTGTGGTTTTGATTTGTGTTTCCCTGATGATGAATGACTTTGAGCATCATTTCGTATGTCTGTTGGCCATCTGGAGGTCTTCTTTGGAGAAGTGTCTATTCATATCTTCTGCCCATTTCTTTACTGGATTATTCATTTTTCAGGTGTGGAGTTTGGTAAGTTCTTTATAGATTTTGGAAACCAGCCCTTTATTGCCATCAAAATTCTAATGGTATTTTCCACAGAAGTAGAATAAATGGTCCTATAATTTGTATGGAACCATATGAGACCCCAATTAGCCTAAGTAATCCTGAGAAAGAAGAACAAAGTGGGAGGCATCATGATCTCTGATTTGAGGCTATATTTCAAAACTACAGTAATTAAGCATTGTGTATTGGCATAAAAACACACATAGATCAGTGGAACAGAAAAGAGAGGACAGAAATAAACCCACACATATATGGCCAATTAATCTCCAACAAAAAAGCCAAGAATATACAATGGGGAAAGGAATCTCTTCACTAAATGGTGCTGAGAAAATTATATAGCTTCATGCTTTTGCATGCTTTTGCATGAAGCTGGACAACTATCTTACATTGTATACAAAAATTAACTTAATATAAATTAAAGACTTGGGGCACCTGGGGGCAGCTGGTTGAATGTTCGACTTCAGCTCAGATCATTAGTTTGCAATTCATGAGTTCAAGCCCCACATGGGGCTCTGTGCTGACAGCTCAGAGCCTGGAGCCTTCTTCAGATTTTGTCTCTCCCTCTCCCTCTCTCTCTCTCTCTCTCTCTCTCTCTCTCTCTCTCTCTCTCTCTCTCTCTCTCTCCCTCCCCTGCTCATGCTCTCTCTCACTCTCAAAAATAAACATTCAAAAAATTTTTAATGGCTTTAAGACTTGAACATAAGACCTGAAACGATAAAACACCTAGAAGAAAACATAGGCAGTAAGCTCCCTGACATGGGTTTTAGCAACAGATTTTTTAATCTGATACCAAAGCAAAAGCAAAAAAAGCAAAACAAACAAGTGGGATTACTTCAAACTAAAAAGCTTCTGGAGAGCAAAGGAAACCATCAACAGGCAATCTACCAAGTGGGAAAAAATATTTGCAAATCATATACCTGATAAGGAGCAAATATCCAAAATATATAAAGAATACTTACAACTCAACAGCAAAACAACAACAAAATTCAATTAAAAATGGAAAGAACATCTGAACAGAAATTTTTCCAAAGAAAACACACAGATGGCCAACAGGTATATAAAAAGATGTTCTACATCATTAATCATCAGAGAAATGCAAACCAAAACCACAATGAGATATCACCTCGCACCTGTTAGAAGTGGCTTAGTTGGTTAAGCATCTGACTGTTGATTTTGGCTAGGTCATGATCCCAGGGTCATGGGATTGAGCCCCATTGGGCTCCATTCTGAGTATGGAGCCTGCTTGAGATTGATTCTCTCTCTCTCCCTCTCAAATCAAATAAATTTTAAAAGACTATAAATAATAAGTACTAGTAAGAACATGGAGAAGAGAGAACATTTTTGCACTATTGGTAAGAATGTAGATTGGGGGGTGCTTGGATGGCTCAGTTGGTTAAGCGTCTGACTTCAGCTCAGGTCATGATCTCATGGTTCTTGAGTTTGAGCCCTGCATCAGGATCTGGCTGATGGCTCAGAGCCTAGAGCCTGCTTAGATTTCTGTGTCTCTCTGCCCTGCCCCGCCTACACACACACTCTCTCTCTCTCTCTCTCAAAAATAAGTAAACATTAAAAAAATATTTTAAAAAATAATAATTTAAAAAAAGAATGTAGATTGGTACAGACATTATGGAAAACAGAATGCAAGTTCCTCAAAAAGTTAATAAACAGGGGCGCCTGGGTGGCTCAGTCGGTTGGGCGGCCGACTTCGGCTCAGGTCATGATCTCGCGGTCTGTGAGTTCGAGCCCCGCGTCGGGCTCTGTGCTGATGGCTCGGAGCCTGGAGCCTGCTTCCGATTCTGTGTCTTCCTCTCTCTCTGCCCTTCCCCTGTTCACGCTGTGCCTCTATGTCTCTCAAAAATAAATAAACATTAAAAAAAAAGTTAATAAACAGAACTATCATATATTCCAGAAATTCCAAATCTGGCTATTTATTCCAAGAAAACAAAACTACTAATTTGAAAAGATATGTGTATCCGCATGTTTGTTGCAGCATTATTTACAATAGCCAAAATTTGGAAACAACCTAAGTGTCCATCAAAAAGCCATCAAAAAGAATGAAATCTTGTTACTTATGACAAAATTGAAAGTTCTAGAGGGTATTATGCTAAGCGAATAGGTCAGACAGAGAATACCATACGATCTCTCTTATATGTGGAATCTAAACTTAGGTGTATGTGTCAAGCTCATAGATACAGAGAACAGATTGGTGGTTGCCAAATGCAGGGGGTGGGGGTAGAAGCAATGGGTGAATTTTTTTTGCTTTACTTAGTTTAAATCAATTTTTTAAGAAAGGAATGCTATTGAGTATTAACAAATGCTTTCAGAGATTAAAATAAACTCATCAATATGAGAAAAAATTACTAAAATCAAAATCTTGATATCCCCTACTTAAACTTACTCTTCCTCAAATGTTTTCTTTCTCAGAAAATGACACCATACAGTTTCTCAGGCCAAAAAGAATTTTAAGTTTTTATTCCCCCCTCATATTCAATATTCAGTGCATAAGCAAATTCTTCAAAAAGCATCCCAATTCATCCACTTCCTACCTCCACAGCAGTAGCATGCTAGTCCAAGCTGTCTTCATTTTTCTTCCGAACTTCTGTGCTAGCCTCCTGACTGAATTCTTCGCTTCCACTTCTGCTTCCATCTATGCTAGCTTCCGCACGACAACCAGAATCACACTTTTAAATTCTAAATCAGATCGTGACTGTTTTTACTATGCCTTACCTGCATAATCTGGTCCCTGGATACTTCTCTGACTTGTGTTATCTGACTTATCCCTTGCTTCCAGCACCTCAGCCACAGTTGATTTCTGTGTTGATCCTCTAACATGACAGCATATTCTTATCTTAAGGTCTTTGCACATGCTGTTTCCTCTGCAGGAACAGCCTTCCCTCATGGGTCTCTCAATTCACTCAGGTCTGCATTAAATTCTATTGCCTCAGAGAGGCTTTCTCTGAACATTCTATCGAAAACAGGACCCTTCTACTTTATCTTTTTACCCTGGTTTATTATTCGTCATAGCATTTATTGCTACTTGACATTACACATTTATCATTTGTTTATTATCTGTTTCTTCCCATTCAAGTTTAAACTCCATGATTTTATCTGTTTTGTTCATTGCTGCATTCTTGGTGCCTAGAGCAGTAACTAGCACACAGTAAGTAATCAACAAATATTTGGCAAAGGAAGGAAGAAAAAGCCAATCAGGAGAGCAAAAAGAAAGTAGCAAAGACAATATTATTTAGGGAAGCCGTATGTCTCTAAGAGAATTGGAGAAAGCAGTCAGTCTCCAGGACAGCTTTGGCTCCCACCAGATTTCCAGGCTCAGTTATAGTCCAAGTATATCCTTAGAATAGCCACCCCTCCTCCTCATTTTTCTCTGTTCCTTACAATTGAAAGAACTTAACCTGCAAATATTACCAGGATTAGCGTGTCAAATAATAGGCATGAAGAAAGTGTGACTCTGGCCTATTATCAGGGTGAGAGGCAGTAGCATCTCCTTACCTTAGAATGAGAAGATAGAAGAGTGGAGTTTGAAGAGGTAAGGCTGGAAAGACAAGCCACAGGCTGGGATATCTTGGGCTCCTGAAAGACAAATTTTTTCAGGAACTTTGTGGTCACTGCCTTAGAGCATTTCTGAGGAATGAAAGTAAAGTATAGTAGTTTGTTACTTTTCACTTTCTTAAGTAAAGTACAATAGGAAAGGAGTAATCTTAGTTTCCAGGTTGCCCAGTTAGCTGCAGATAGAGAAAACAGGAGCTGCATGTAATCTTTTTTGCCTCTGTCCTATGTCTTACAAATCAACATGGCAAGTTTCACCCGTACCAAATGCAAAGAAGAGGCAAATTATACTGCTCAGTATTAGAGTATCGGGCAGAACAGGACTGCTCTCAGCGTCTTCCCTCATAGGGAACTCCTACAACAGTGTGAGAATTCAGGCAGCGTGGTGACCAAGGCCAAGCTCCTCTCCAGAGAATCAAGAGTGTGAGCCAATACCTATGGGGATCCTCTGGTCCTTATTGTATATCTTACCATCCACACAAAACTGGCCTCAGAATGCAAGCTTGTGAAGAGGAAACAGGTACTGCTATAGACTGCAAGCCTGGAGTGTATGTAGGCAATGGGTGAACTATAGAATACACATACCCCCAGGGTTCTTCCTAGAGGTACTGCTCTGTTCACATACCTGGATTGTGTCAATTTAACCTGGTTATATAGCGTAACCTTTGCCCTGCTGCTTTAACAATTGTTGCTGAGAGAACCGGGCAGGCTCCAGATGCCAGGATCACTTAATGTGTTAGTAAATGTTTCCCAGTTGCCTCTATTTGTTATTTGAATTTATAAGAAGCAATGAAAGTTTACAAGGTATAGTACAAACTTCAATAAATTCAAATAGACACCTGTGCTCTCTTCTGCCACATTTAACAATCATGCATATTCAATTATTTAAATCTTAAAATGATCCTTTTTTTTTAAATAGTCATTTTAAAAACAACAATGAAGCTCATCTCCATCTTTGTTTCAAAACCTTTTTCCGGGCACCTGGGTGGCTCAGTCAGTTAAGCGGCCGACTTCAGCTAAGGTCATGATCTCACGGTCTGTGAGTTTGAGCCCCGCGTTGGGCTCTGTGCTGATGGCTCAGAGCCTGGAGCCTGCTTCGGATTCTGTGTCTCCCTCTCTCTCTGCCCTTCCGTTGCTCACGCTCTGTCTCTATGTCTCTCAAAAATAAAATAAAAACGCTAAAAAATATTTTTAAAGAAAGGAAAAAAAATCTTTTTCATATTTAAAATTTGAACATCTGAATGTATTCATTAAGACTAGGTATGGCTGTAAGTAACAGTGACTGAAACAAAGTAGTTTATTTCTCTATCTGGTAAAAGTAAAGTGGCCCAGGCTACTATGAGAATCCACAATCCTCACGTATTAATTTTCCTTCCAGCTCACTGTTTTGAAATCCTCATTAACAAAGTCTTTGTCGGGGCGCCTGGGTGGCTCAGTCGGTTGAGCATCCGACTTCGGCTCAGGTCATGATCTTGGGATCTGTGAGTTTGAGCCCCGCGTCGGGCTCTGTGCTGACAGCTCAGAGCCTGGAGCCTGCTTCGGATTCTGTGTCTCCCTCTCTCTCTGCCCCTCCCCCACTCATGCTCTGTCTCTCTCTGTCTCAAAAATAAATAAACATTAAAAAAATTAAAAATAAATAAATAAATAAATATTTAAAAAAATAAATAAAATATAAAAGGGAAATTATTGACTTAAAAAATACAAATGGGGGTTGGAAAGGAGGGCTATGCTCTTAATGAACACCACTACTGGCCTTCATGTTACAGAAATGGGAGAGTAGCAGGGTCAAGGGAGAGTTATGTTAAAACGATGGTTGAAAGCAGGGTTTGACAAACTATGGCCCTGGAACCAAATCCACTTCACTGTTTTTATAAATAAAGTTATCAAAACATAGCCATACTCATCATTTGCATATTGCCTATGGCTACTTTTCTTTTTTTATTCTTTTCTTTTTTTATTGAAGTATAATTAACATGCAGTGTTATAGTAGTTTCAGGTATACATGATTCAACAATTCTAGTGCCTGGGTGACTCAGTCGGTTAAGTGTCCAACTTCAGCCCAGGTCATGATCTCACAGTTCCTGAGTTCAAGCCCCATGTCAGGGTCTGTACTGATAGCTCAGAGCCTGGAGCCTGCTTTGGATTCTTTGTCTTCCTCTGTCTCTATCCCTCTCCCACTTGTGCTCTCTCTGTCTCTCAAAAATAAATAAACAATAAAAAAATTAACAATTCTATACATACAGTTCATCACAATAAGTGATCCTAATCCTCTTTACTTATTTTACCCATCCCTCCCACCAAACTCCCCTCTGGCAACCACCAGTTTGTTCTCTGTGTTTGAGACTCCGGTTTTTTGTCTCTTTTTTTCTTTGTTTTTTTGTTTCTTAAATTCCACATATGAGTGAAATCATATGGTATTTGTCTTTTTCTGACTTTTTTCACTTAGCCTTATATCCTCCAGATTCATCCATGTTATTGTAAATAGCAAGATTTTACTTTTCTATGTCTGAATGGTATTCCATTGTGTGTGTGTGTATATATGTATGTATATATGTGTATATAATATACAGTAAAATCTTGGTTTGCGAGCATAACTTGTTCCAGAAACATGCTTGTAATCCAAGGCACTTGTATATCAAAGTGAATTTCCACATTAAAAATGATGGAAACTCAGATAATTTGTTTCACAACCCCAAAATATTCATATAAAAATGATTACAATACTGTAATAGAATACAAAATAATAAAGAAAATACAAAATACATAGAAAAATAAATTAACCTGCACTTACTTTTGAAAATCCCTGGTGTGAGGAAGACAAGAGAGAGAGAGAGAGGAGGGTTATTGTGTAGGAAGACTTTCACTATCACTAATGGAATCTTTTTCTCTTCATGCAACTTTAACAAGGAACCTATCCAATGATACTTGCTTTTGCTTCCTTGTAAGGATTTCACAGAAATGTGACATTGCAATGAAGATCTCCCACAATTATGTAGTGAGAGAGAGAGAGAGAGAGAACAATTGGCTCAGTTATGACCATGTCACATTCGGTGTCACATGCTATTCATATCACAAGACATCACTTGTTTATCAAATTAAAATTTATTAGAAATGTTTGCTCACCTCACAGAACCCTCACAGAATAAGTTACTTGCAATCCAAGGTTTTACTGTATATCTATTACATCTTCTTTATCCATTCATCTATGGGTGGACCCTTGGGTTGCTTCTATATGTTGGCTATTGTATACAGTACTATATACTATTTTCCACAGTTACTGTACCAATTTACATTCTCACCAATGGTGCTCGAGTGTTCCTTTTTCTCAACATCCTAACACATTATTTCTTGTCTTTTTGATTCTAGCCATTCTGAGAAGTGTAAGGTCATATCTCATTGTGGTTTTGACTTGCATTTCCCTGATGATGAGTAACGTTGAGCATCTTTTCATGTGTCTGTTGGCCATCTGTATGTCTTTTTTGAAAAAATGTATATTCAGGACCTCTGCCCATTTTTTAATTTAGATTATTTGTTTTTTTGAGTTGTACGAGTTCTTTATATTTTTTGGATATTAACCCCTTATCAGATATATTATTGCAAATATCTTCTCCCATTCAGTAGGTTATCATTTTGTTTTCTTGATGGTTTCTTGATGGTTTAGTTGACTGTGCAAAATATTTTTATTTTGATATAGTCCCAATAGTTGTTTACCCCCCTTCCTGAGGAGATATATCTAGAAAAATGTTTTTGTGGTTGATATCGAAGAAATTATTACCTATTTTTCTTCCAGGACAATTATGGCTTCAGATCTACTTTGAGGTCTTTAATCCATTTTGAGTTTTTTTTTTTTTTTTTATGGTTTCAGGAATAAAACTTAGTAATTCATCACTTACACCCAGTGCCCATCCCAACACCCAGTGCCCATCCCAACAAGTGCTCTCCTTAATGCCCATCATGCATTTAGCCCATCCCCACACACAACAGCCCTCCAACCACCTATGTATGGTGTAAGAAAGTGGTTCAGTTTTCCCAGCAACATTTGTTGATGAGACTATCTTTTCCCCATTGTATATTCTTGTCTCCTTTGTCATAGATTAATTGACCATATTAAGTGTGAGGTTTTTTTCTGGGCTCTTGACTCTGTTCCATTGATATAGGTGTCTATTTTTGTGTCAGTACCAAACTCTTTTGATTACTATAACTTTGTAATATATCCTGAAATCTGGAATTGTGATACTTCTGGCTTTGTTCTTCTTTCTTAAGATTGCTTTGGTTAGTCATGGTCTTTCATGGTTCCATACAAATTTTAGTATTATTTGTTCTAGTTCTGCAAAAAATGCTGTTGGTAATTTGATAGGGATTGCATTAAATCTATAGTATGGACATTTTAACAATATTTGCTCTAGCAATCCATGAGCATGAAATATCTTTCCATTTGTTTGTGTCATCTTCAATTTCTTTTATCAGAGTTTTATAGTTTTCAGAGTATAAGTCTTTCACCTTCTTGGTTAAGTTTATTCTTAGGTATTTTATTCTTTTTGGTGCAGTTGTAAATGGAATTGTTTTCTTAATTTCTTTCTGCTACTTCATTACTGTTGTATAGAAAGACAACTAATTTCTGTATATTAATTTCTGTATATTAATTTTGTATCCTACAACTTTACTGAATTCATTTATCAGTGCTAGTAGTTTTTTGGTAGAGTCTTTAGGGTTTTCTGTATAATATCATAGCATCTGCAAATAGAGAAAGTTTTATTTCTTCCTTATCAATTTAGATGCTTTTTATTTATTTTTATTGTCTCAATTTCTACAGCTAGACTTCCAGTACTATGCTGAATAAAAGTGGACTGAGTAGACATTCTTGTCCTGTTTCTGATCTTAGGGGAAAAACTCTTAGTTTTTCACTAGTGAGTATTGTGTTGGCTGTGGGTTTTTCATATATGGCCTTTATTATTTAGTTTTATATATAATTTTTATATACATAAAATTTTATATATAATTATGTATAATTATATATAATTTAGTTTTAGTTTTATATATAATTATATCACTTATATAATTATAGTTGAGGTATGTTCCCTCTAAGCCCACCTTGTTGAGAGTTTTTATCATGAAAGGATGTTGTACTTTGTCAGGTGTTTTTCTGTGTGTGTTAAGATGATGATATGGTTTTTATCCTTTCTTTTGTTAATGTGATGTATCACATTGATTTGCAAAAACAGAACCACAGTTTTATCCCTAAAATCTCACTTGATTGTGGTGAATAATTTTTTAGTTTATTGTTGGATTTGGTTTAAGGATTTCTGCATGTGTGTTCATCAGAGATATTGGTCTCCAGTTTTTTGTTTTGGGGGGATGTTTGTTATCGTCCTTATTTGGTCTTGGTATCAGGGTAATGCTGGCATTAAAGAATGAATTTGGAAGCTTTTCTTCATCTTCTATTTTTTGGAATAATTTGAGAAGAATAGATATTATCCCCTTAAATATTTGGTAGAATTCACCTGTGAAGCCATCTAGTCCTAGACTTCTGTTTGTTGGGAGTTTTGTTTTTGTGTGTGTGTGCATGCGCACATGTGTGTTTGTGTGTAATTTTTTTTTTTACTGATTGAATTTCATTTCAAGTAATTAGGCTTTTTAAACTTTCTTTCTTCCTGACTGGGTTTTGCAAAATTATATGTTTCTAGGTATTTATCTACTTTTAGGTTGTTCAGTTTGTTGGTAGATAATTTTTCATAATATTCCATTATATTGCCTTGTATTTCTGCCATGTTGGTTGTTATTTCTCCTTGCCTATGCTGTAATGGCAGAGTTGGGAAGTTGCAGCAGAGATCATGATTTCTGCAGAGCTGAAATGAAAACATTTTCTGTCTGGGCCCTTACAGAGTTTGCGGACCTCTGGTTAAAATACCTAAGGCAGCTTAATCTCTGATTTTAATACTTGCTAGGGTTTTTTTGTTTTCTTTTGTTTTTTTGTTTTTTGTTTTTTGGATTTTTGAAGCAGGATCTACACCCAGGGTGGAGCCCAACACTGGGCTTGAACTTGAACTTGTGACCCTGAGATCATGACCTGAGCCGAGATCAAGAGTCAGATGCTTAACCAGCTAAGCTACCCAAGTGCTCCATTATACTTGCTATGCTTTTAAAGCAATTTCACATAAATAAAAGATGATGGGTTATAAATAAGCTGTGATCACAAGGAGGCAATAGTTTTATACCACTGGAAAATGGAAAATACTGCTTTTTTAAAATAATGTGTTGTTTGCCCTAGAGAAGTTTGTTTCTTATTGTAGTTTGTTGGATTCTCTCTCGGCTGATATCTCTTGTTTCCATTAGATACTTTACATGGCTATTGGAGCAAATTGAATGTGGACCTTAGCTCTTATAATGATAACATCTCTGAGGAGTTATCACATATATTGCTGCTGCTGTTGCTTTAATATAAAATGGAGATAATTAATTTTCTTAAGCTAATAAATTTACCTATTCAAATAAGCAAAAATCAATGCACAGAACAAAGTTAAAGAAAAGAAAATCATCTTTCCTCTTATTTTTTTTAATTTTGGAGAGAGAAAGCGCAAGCAGGGAAAAGGGGCAGAGGAAGAGAGAGAGAAAGTGCACCAGAGAGAATCCTGCATGGAGCCTGATGTGGGACTCAATCCCATGACACTGGAAATCATGATCTGAGCCAAAATCAAGAGTCAGATGCCATCCAGGCACCCCAAAAATCATCTTTCAAATTCCAGAACAAATGTCACCTCTGTGAGGATTTCATGATCACCTGAATGGAATTAATCTCAGCCTCCTCTGTCTTCTCTGGCATGTAGCCTGTACTTCTATTGAATCTGTCACATTATGCTTTGTTTTGAGATTGTCAATAAATCTATCTTCTCCTCTAGATGTGAACTCCTTAGTGGTTAAACTTTTATCTCTTTACCCTGAATGCCCAAATGCCTGGTCAATGCCTCACACCCAACAGGTCCTCAATAAATGTTGGTTGAGTTGAAATGTGAAAAGAGCCATTAGTCTCCACTACATCTCTTTTCTTTCTTCTCCATTGTGAAGGCTGTCAGATCTGCCTCCAATCCATTGTTTGGGCCATTATATTCTCTATTTTGCTCCTCTCAGCTTATTGGCTCATTTATCATTCTACATAAACTATAGATCTGTGATGAAAATGTGGTTTTCACACTGAAATTCTCAAAATATGGCTTTTCTATCTCTAGAAATTCTTACTCTATGATACTTTTCTTCTCTGGACAGTATTTTGCTTCACCCCTTTCTCCATCCTTAAATTATATTCATCTTTATGCATTCCACCAAGCCATGAAACAGAAGAGAGAGAAGGGGCTTTATTTTCTTGTATTCCCCACCTCCCTTCCTCTTTGCTTTGTTTTGATCCAAAACACTTGGACCTCTCTTGGCAAAAAGTGACTCTGGTAAGAAGTGCAGCAGCTTCCCTGCCCTGAACTTTAAGCTTCATAATAGAGGAAGCATCTCTTTTTACCCCCGCTTCATCAAAACATGGCTTTTGCTACAAGGACATATACTTCCTACACTTGAAAAACAAACTTATGAAAAACTAATCGTGATGAAAATGGGAATTCACAAGAAGAGCTACTGCCATGATGCCCTCCTTAGGCCATGATGGAGTGGGTCTGTCTTTATTAGAAAGATGCCCATGACAAGGATAAAAGAATGGGTTCATTTCTGGCTTTAGTCTAGTGTCTGTGGGGCCTTTGCCTTCTACTGGTGCTGCTGCCAGTACTGTCTCTTGGTGCCCCATCTTCCTAGGCACCCACCAGATGCAGCTGCCAGGCTGAAAGGAAAGAAGAATTGATTTCGATTTCCGACTTAAGAAGTCCTCCCTGCTCTGACCTTGAACATGGCTATTTCACTTTCTTGCCAATTCTCAGCCAGAGTTCTGCTCTCAGCACTGTTTTGATGCATTTCCCAAGGATTTTTTTCTTCCCTTCTTCTTTGTGGCCTCTCATCTTGGCTGGCCCTGTTCCCTGACCCTCTCCAAACTCAGCAGGGCCTCCTCGCCAACCAGGATAATAATGGGCACTAAGAGAGCTGCAGCACTGGCTCTTGGCAGGCTGACAGGCACCAGGGAGGACCAGTGGCTGGGAGAGAATGAGGTCCACCTCTCCTAGTCTGAGAATCTCTTTGGCCCTTGTAAACAAAGAGAGACTGGTCCTACTATCAAGGTGGTGTGTGACCTTTGGCAGGACCTATTTTTGTCTCATCTTTATTTATGTATAAGATGAAAATAACACCAGGAAAGCACAAATATTCACACAGAAACAATCAATCTCAGAGCAGTGGCAAGAGCGCTTTGGAAAAAAAGCAGTGATTGCTTTGATCTAGAACTATTAAAGATTTGAGAAAGTAGCTCAAATTTGGTCAGACTTTCCAACAATAAGATCCAAACTAGATTAGGTAACTTTGTAGTCAAGCAATTATGCTTCTCTTTCCAGTTGAGTATATTTTCAGAAGTCAGGCTTCTCTAGGAAATACTGATTCTTGCATAGTACTGTTATTCTAAAAACTTCTGTGCATCCCCATAGCCCATTCCTCTCCCCCACCCCCACCCCAGGCCACACCCCATCAAAAGGTGGTAGTGTGACTCTCTCTGAAACAAAGTTTAGCCTTACTGCTAGGAAACAAAATGGAGATTCTTAGTTTCCTCTGTAGGCTGAAGTCAAGAATGGAAAGAAATGTGATCTGGTACCAGTTTTACCTCAGCTACTTGGGCAAGTTGCTTTACCTCCCTGGGTCTCAATTTCCTCTCCATACAAAATAGGCTAACTCTTTCTCTAAGTTTCCTCTTAGGTGCTGCTGCAATAACTCATTCTTAGCTGCATCAAGTGCATCACAACTCTGAATCCAAGAGGAAAATGGCTCTCAGATGCACTGATTTCTTTTTGAAATACAAGCGAAAGCTTTACAGAGGACATTGTCAGGTAGTCGTAGATATGGGGGAAGGGGGTTGTGATTAAAGAAAGTAATGCTCTGGAGTCACAGGACATTGATTCCTGTTGGGAATCTGTAGCATTGACTCACCCTCCTCTACTGGCATCTACAGAGGCAGCAAGAATCCTCCTTTTTAAGCATCATCCCTGCCCTCCACTGCCCATCCCATTTGCTACACATGAAGTGAGTATTTTTATGTGCCAGACATTATTAGAAATGCAAAAATTAATTAGGTAAGATCCCTTTTAAAATCAAGCTTATGACATTTGCTAAGAGCAAGGACCCAGCAAGGTAAAAACTCAAGAGACCTGGTTGAAGAATCATTCTGATCTTCTTTTTCACCTGCTCAGGAAGGGAATTAAGTAGAGGTACAGAAGGTCTTTTACATCAGACACACCTGGATCCAAATTTGAGCAAATTAATTTCTGTCATTCAATTTCCTCATTCTTCAAAATAAGATAATAATAAAACCTCTCTCAAAGGATTAGTGAGATAATGCATGTAAAAGTTCTTCACCATCTTGCCACAAATAATTTTTGAGGGCTTTTATGTACTTTGGAAGATAACTAAGAATAAAATTTCAAGTGAAGAAGTGGCCCCTCATAAATTTTTCAGTGTGGTACAAACTAATTACATACTACACCAATAAATATATAGGTTTAAATAGTGATAAGTGCTATGCATCATTTGGATCCTCCAGGGAGATAAGAAGATAGAATTAGAAGCATAAGAGATTTATTGGAGTTAATGCCTGAGAATCATTAAGAGCAGAGGAAGCAGAAGTGGGCAGGAAGAGCTTCAGACTGCAATGCAGTCTGTGAAAGGCTTGGATGGTTCAAGAGGGACTCAGGAGTGCAGACTTCCCCTTAGAGGAACCCTACATTGGATAGAAATGACCAGGCACTAAGACCACCAACTATGTCTAGTCATTGCATTGGGGATGCTCTGGAAAAATGTGAATTTGGCTAGAAAGCTGAGGCAGAGCCTGAAGGCGCTAAAAGAAGGCAGTCAGTCACCTGCACTCTTTGCAGCTGAATAGCAAATTCTTGGGGAGATCCACTTGGTGTACCTCTATGGGTGTCCATGCTATGAAGGAAAGCTAGAAGAGAGGTTAATGCAGAACCTAATCTAGGCTTCCTTGACAGTGCTATTCACAAGGAGATGTTTTGGGCTGTCAATATTAATTAGTCAGACCGAGATGGGCAGGCAGACACTGTTCAGGGTAAGAAAGAGCATCTGTGGACCACCCAAGCTCTGAGAGGGCAAGACTTGTGTTAAGAGACCAAAAGAGAACAAGACTTGAAGCTCAAGAGGTTGGAACCAGATCTGGCAGGACTTAAAAGGCCATATTAAGGATTTGGTCTCTAACATAAGAGCAAAGAAAAGCTGGTGAAGGATTTTAAGAAGGGTAAGGGAGGAGTCAATAACATGATCAGATCGTGAAAATTACTGTGGCTGCTATGTTGAGGAAAGAATTTGTAGAAGAACCAGAGGAAATATAGGGAGACCATTTAGGAGGTTCTTGTGCAATACCTTGTACATAGTAAGCCCTCCAAAAATAAAACCGATCATCATCATTAATAAGTATAAGCCTGAATGGTATAATCTTACTCTTGCTCCCTGAATTAAATCTAGACACTTTTGAATTTGCTTTAAGCACTCTACCTACTCCCTTCGGCCTAGTCATCGTTCATCCCAAATTATACTGTTCAATAACCTCACATTTTATTGTTTTTTTTAGACATTCTGTTTCATTATAATGACCTTACTATTCTAAACTTATACATTTTTGCTCCAAACCACAGTTCATGCCCATCTCAATGCTGTTCCCTATTCTCTGCCAAAAATTATTTTCTTCTCTTCCCAAACTCTAATAAAGTCTTCCCAATGCACTCTGCCTACCTTGATATTCTTTCCATTGCACCATCCGTCCGCCACTAACAGAGCTCTCTGAAGCTATGGTATGTATTGCAATGCATTCCTTTTGTATTATTTTCACTTCTTTTGAACTCCTAGAAACCAAAGACTTTAGGAGATTTTAGGCACTCAGAATAAGAAAATGTAGAATATCTTCTCTTTCCAAGAAGCTTATCATTTAATTTTTTTAAAGGGAAGTGTAGTTGCAAATGGTCAATGTAGGTTATTTGGGATAGAGAACAGGAGCAAATGGGAAGTAAAAACTGCCAGAAAAGGAAAAATAAATGTGATATGCCAGTAAAAAATAGCTAATGATAGGAACTAAAATGCATTTAGCACTTGCCTTGTACTAGTCACTGTTCTAAAATCTTTACATATATTATCTCATTAATTCTCACAAGTATAATGCTTGTCCCTATTTATAATGTCAAATGATGAGGACCACCTAGTACCCTGAACTCTGAAGAAATAAAATTTTTCTTCAGCTGATAGTTATTGAGCCTTTGTTGTGCCATGTAGTGTGGAGGGGAGAGGGTCACTGGAAACCCCGATGGAAGCCAAATGGCTTCAGAGACTGAAGTTGACTCCCAGAGGGAAAGATGGGGTAATGGGAAGTACAGGAAGGAAAGCAGGTGGAAAGGAAGTAGGATTTGGAAAGGAGAACAGTTTACAAGATATTTTAAGGAAGTTTTGCCTATCCCTTCTCCATGTCCTTAAGAAACTTTAGTGAAAATCTAATTGCTCTTTAGAATTTTGTGCCTCAGATTTTCTTTAGTCTCCACTAATGTGCTGAGTCTGGCATTGTTGAGAGCTAGAGAGCCCCATTCCTTCAGATTTATCAGAAGATAAGTTCTCTAAGAGCTTCGGAGGGGCGTGAATTACAGAACTAGGCAAAGAGGCACTGCTTTCCCTGGATCCGTAGGATTAGATGAGGAAAGAAGGATGGAAGGGGTTTTCTGTATGTCACAGTGAAGGAAGATTTTGATAGAGCAGTTTCATGGAATAATACCAGTGCCATGTGCTAAAAATGAAAGCAGACTTAGAGCAGAAGCCTTAGAGCCTCCAGGTTTATCAAAGCAGTCCTGAAGGGTTAGGGAGACCAAGGAATAAAGGCTGCACTGAGGCCACAGTGAAGATGAAGAGACCAAATTTCTACCGAATTGGGGCTAAATCTGCACTATTCTGCTTCCTCTTCCTTAACATTCTGCATATTGACTTTCCTCCCAACCCAGGAAACAGAACTTGACCTCTTTATCTTCAAGTTGTTGGTGGCAGGAAGGATGAGCAAAGCTTTGCTCAAAGCTCAAAGAAGAGCTATTATAACTAAATCATTGTAATTCGTGTGATAGTGCAGGGAGAGAAACCATTTCTTCTACAGAATTCAGGGTCTTATTTGCATTTGAAAAAAATTCATTAGAGCAGTATATTAGATTATAAGATATTTTTCAGGAAAATATTTCAGAACAACCACAGTAATCTCTTACATGTGCGTGCACACACACGCAGATGCATATTCTCAATTTTCCAATTAAAAGTACATACTGTACATAATTTCAATTAAAAAGCATTCAGAAACTAAGATACACTGACTACGAGATGTTCCTAAATTTAAAGAGGGAAATACTTGCGGGGGTTTAAAGAGAAAAAGACTGGGAGTTTGAAGGAAAAGACATTAGGGAAAGCTATATGACAAGGTCAAGAAAATTATGGAATTAATGCTGTTTAAAAATAATTGTGTTAAAAATCTTTCTAAAGGAATTAGTCCCTTTCATTGACTAGGTAATTATAAAAGTAATTCCTTATTTTAGGAATTTTATTTTATTTTATTTTATTGTAGGAATTTTAATTGGATAGTCACAAGTGGGCATCCTCTGCTGGTGCTAGAATTGCAGTCAGCATGTTCGTTTTGTCAACAGGAAGGGTAAACCCCCTAATCCAAAGGGGTTCCATATAGCTATTGTGCACCTCAAATCACTCTCAAAGGGTTTTCTTATTTTCATATGCCTCTTCCAAGTGGTTTTACTCTTGGCTAAACCTCTTCATATGTTAGGCTACTTAACTTACTTTCATTCTCCTTTATCCTTACCTTGAAACATATTTCATAGTCCTCTTTGTTCAACAGAGAAAATAAAACTAGGATTGCGAAGAATAGCAATGGTCATCTTGTCCTATTCTCTCATTTCATGGGTAAGAAAACCAGGACAAAACAGGGTAATTTCCCCAGGATTGTGCAGCTGGTTAAAGGCAGGAGCGGTGAAAGCTGAAAGCCCTAGAAGCCAGGGCCCCTTCCCACGGGCCTTCTGCTGTGCTACCTGTTCTTCAGTAGCTTTCTTGGGGCAGCTCTCTCATCTAATTTTCCCTCTTGGGAGCCTTTGCCAGCTCATTATGTCTCCTCTATGACATGGAACTCACACACACACACACACACACACACACACACACACACACACACACACACACACAATATGTTTTTGCAAGGGCAATCTCAAATGCCCTGATTTGTTTCCTAAACACATTTTGTGGCCTTTTGGCCTACTTTGCACATTGGGCATATGTCTCACTTTAAGTAGGCTGGCCCAAATGCTTTCCTTCTACAAGGAGTCTTAAAATAGGAAAAAGAAACTCAATAGAAAATCCTCTATCTTTTAAAAGAAAATTTAAAATAAAACAAATGCACACAGAACACTAGAAAAGTCATAAAAACACTACTTCACCCTTCACTGTAAAGAATCATTATGATTCTCCTAGGCATCCATTTTTAATATCTTTGTTATCTAATCTTCAACGTGATTTAGCTCATTCAAGTGTTGGAATAGACTGTCTATAAATGGTCTTTCTCTTCCTCAGAATCAGTGAAAGAACATCCAGAGAACACCGATACATCTAGAACCTCGCCCAAAACATAATTAGGAGTTGAAAATAATTTTTTTCTGTCACTTTATGGCGGGGGGCGGGAAAGAGTTGTGACAGAGACAGCTACTTCTTACTTAATATCTGTAATTCCCTTTTACCTTACAGCAATTTCATTTAAGGCAACCAAATGCCGAGCTTAAAAATTCTATTTCTGCAGACACTCTTTGAGTCAGGATTGGTCATATGAAACAGATTTGGCGAAAAGATGTCAGCAGAAATCACAGGGTAGAATAGGGAATGCTCTTTAAAGAGGACTGGCTGACTCACCAATGTGTGTGCGTGCTCTCCCCTCTTCCTCCTTCCTCCTACCTACATTGTAGATGTGATGGCTGGAGCTGCAGAAATCGACTATGACCATGAGGCAATCTTGAGGATGGAAACCACGGACTAAGGATGTTGGCATCTGAAAGAATAAGGCTGGGACCTTGGTGACATTGCGGTGCTACTACATCTGCTCTGGACTACCAACTTCCCAACTTCATGTTGAGAGAAATTATATGTCCATCTGGTTTAAGTCACACTTTCAGCAGATTTCTTTCTTTCTTTCTTTTTCTTTTACTTACAGCTAAAAATTACTAACTGATACAGGGGCCAAACAACCCTGAAATGTTTTCAGAAAGAGCTTCCCCTTGAATGCCTTTGCTTGGATGCCCTAATGATTCCTCTAAGTCTGGATCTTTCAGTTATTTGGGATTTCCCAGTCCTCTCTTTGCATCCCTACCTCCTGCACTGGTGCCTTGGCAAGGCCAGAGCCTCATGAACCTTGGACTCTTTGGACCTGACTCTCTGGACTCACATGGCTGGACTCTTCCCCCTCTTACCTTCACTGTTTCAGGTTGCATTCCCTGAAAGGGCCTGGCTTTACCTAGGAAGCTGCTATTCCTTTTAAACCACTCCCCACCCCAACCCCACCCCTACCCTCTTCTCAGTTTAGTTTGTGCACCTGCTACAGGTCATTCTGACCAACTTTCCACTAAATGCTTGTCAGAAGATTTACACCATAGTCTTTTTTTGTAGAACATCCTTTAAAGTCTGCTTAAATTTTATCTAGAATTTCCAGACTTATTTTTTCCCTTCCTAATAGCCTCTATCAAACTAACTAGTTTCCCAAATAGTTCCCAAATAGTTCCAGCAAGGGGTGATCAGGGCTGATGAGACTCAGCTGAAAATCTATCCATACAGAATTAATGAAGAAGCTTCTGGTTCTGTGCAATTGGTTCCCAAAGGTTAGTCATAGAAATAGGGAGGCCCTTATTTTGTTTTATTATTTTAGCCCTTAATCTTTTTCCGTTGAGTTATGATTCTGATACCACAGGATTTGCAATCCTCGGGGTCCAGGTTTACTTAATGGATAATGATACCTTTAAAACTTGTGGGAAATAAGCAATGTAAAGCAAAAAAAAAAAAAAAAAGTAAACAGTAATATAGGCACCTGGATTTTAGTTGTAAGTAAAATTCTTCCCTGAGCTGTCAGCAATATCAGTTTGTGATTATAGATTAGTCTGGTCAAGTATTGTTTCCTTGGATTCTGGTGGCCATCCATATCCCAAGTCCTCTGGAAAATAATCTTTCTGATCAAGGTTTTCCTACTAATAAAGCATCCACAGGACAATTAACTAATGTGATTTAAGTTGGCTCATGTGTGCTCCCAATTCTTTAAGAGCCAGACTTGAGATAAGGAAACAAGTACGAGACCTTCCTGACTGCCTGTTGGAGGAGTGGGTCAGAGAAGACTGACATGGAGGAGATGGAAGACTAGAGAAATGGCTCTTAGCACAAGTGTCGCAGGCTGGGCCCTTAGAGACTTATCATTACTCTCAATGAATTGAGAACTGGAATAAAAGACATCACTAAAGGTAGTCCATTCCAACAAGAGCAATTGTAAAACTTAAGGCCCTCCCTCTCTGTCTCTAACAGGGACTGCTCAGAAGATCTAATCCAAAATTTAATTATTTTCCCCGTAGAGAATGTCATTTACCTCCCTGTATTATGCAGAGCAATTCTGCACACACACATACCCCAACTTTTATCCTCACCATCAACCATGACTCAGCAAGCAGAGAGTATTCTAGCTACCAGGACCCTCACTCAGTTATAAACAGCACAACATTACTTTCTATTACACATGGATAAAAAATAAGATGCAAAAAGCTTCCAAATCAGTTCAGATGATAGAATTATTGATGGTTTCTTTTTCTCTTTCATCTTTCTACTTCCAGTTTTCCCATATTTTCTTTGATTATAATATGTATTAATGAGCACTAATATTTCCTGAGCACTGACTCCAGGCCAGGACCTCTGCTAAGCACATTATATATTTTATTTCATTTACTCCTCTTTACAAATCTATGGGTTTACATGTAAAGAAACTAAAGAAATGAAGTAACTTATCAGTGGGGAGCCTACATCTGAATCTAGGTTTATCTGACATTGAAGTCAGGTCTCTTAGCTCCTGCACTATTACCTTGATAATGGAAAAAGCACACCTTTTTAAAAAACATTATAAGATGTTGAAACTGGAAACTTTAGTCATGGATTTATCTTAAGGTTTTGTAGTGTATATAATATGGTGGTTAAGAGTGTGAATTCTGAAGCGAGAACTCATGAACTCCCAGCTTCCCATCTTGCTAGCTCTATGACCCTGAGCAAGTTACAAAACTTATCCATGCCATATTTTCTCCATCTATTGAATGAAGATAATAATAGCAACTACCACAGGGTTATTGTGAAATTTAAATGAATTCTATTTATAAAATGCTTACATAGTGCTTGGCACATAGCAAGAGCTATGGAAAGTATTTGTTACTGTTATTCTTGTTGTTGTTTGTTACTACTGGTATTTTTTTCCAAGAGATTTTGAAGCCAGGCTTGTATTCTCCCAAAAAGAAATTTGGACTATAATGCTCCTAAGCTCCTGGATCAAGGCTTTTAGGAATGAGATGCCTGCCTTTCCTTGTGAGATAACTTTGAGATAAACAGTGATAGGGGCATAGTAATCAATCTCTTTTGAGGGTTGAATGAAAGCATCTTGCAAGTCTCCTGGCGTCACTTTAACTGCACAGTCCAGCCTCAGAGCAGAAACTTCCTGTTAATCTTTTAATGTAATTATTATTATTAAAAGTATCATCTCATCAAAGGTCTGTTCATTTTTTTTTTGATAGAAAGAGAGGGTGTACGTGTTCAGGGGAGGGGTGGAGGGAGAGGGAGAGAGACTCTTAATCAGGCTCCACATTCAGCACAGAGCCCAACGCGGGGCTTGATCTCACGATAGTGAGATCATGACCTGAGCTAAAACCAAGAGTCAGACACTTAACCGACTGAGCCACCCAGGCACCCATGTTCATCATTTTTAAAAGCAGAGAAGAAAGTTTCTAGGAATTATCAAATTAAACTCAAAGAACTAAAAGCACTATATATGGAATAATCAAAATATTTCTGCAGCAAAAACAATAATTGCCTAATATATATCCAAATAGTAAAGTGAATCTTTCTGTTTTTATGCAAATGTATGGGTACAAGAGCTTGAGTTTCACTATGAGTAGGATGGCTAAGGGGCTCATGATTTCCAAACTGGTGGCCCCTGCCTAGAAAGTCACAGGCGTTGAATCCTCAGGCCTGGTCCTCCAGCCGATGTCAGTGGCTTCCACATTGAGGCCCCCCAAAAATATGAAATATGAGGTGAAATCAAAGAAATGAATCCAACTGGGAGAAAACAGAGAAAATGGCGGCTCACTTGGTCTAGGGAATGTAAATTAAACAAATAATGCTTCCTCACTTCTCACCTCATCTCCAAGCAGTGTAAGTAAAGTCACCTCCCTTGTAGCCTTAGCCATAGTACTTCTAGAACCTGGGAGCTCTCTGTCCTTGGGACAATGACTCAACTGTTGAACAATTCCTATGCTACACTGATATCTGTCTTCTTAACTTTTACTCCTTGGTCTAGCTGTACAGAGAAGAACAAATTTATTCTGCCTGTCACAGAAAAGCCCTTGAAATATTCGCAGACAACAATGTGGTATTTTTTGTTAACATTTTTTTTCTCCATGCTAAAAGTGACCATTTCTATCCACTATCTCTGATTTCCTGATTCTCATCATACTATTTGCCTTGCTCTAGTTGGTTAATATCCCCCAAGAATTGTGGTACCTACCACGTAACCCAGTGCTTTAGTGTGGTCTGACCACAGCCCACTGCAATAGGACCAGTGTGCCTGTTATCTCCACTTCACTTCCCTTCATGCAGTCAAAGATTGGGTTGTTTTTTTTCCAGCAGACACATCACAGTGCTGGCAAGTATTCAACTTGTGGTTAAAGTTCCCGGTTCTTTCGTATGAACACCGTCCAGGCAATCTCCATCCCGAATAGCTGGTTTTCTTTTTTTATCCTAAATATAAAATTCTGCAATATTTCTGGTACACTTCACCTTATTGAGATAGACAAGACACTCCTATCTAGACAATTTGAATTCTGATTTATTTCTGTGACTATACAGTTTTGTGTCACTTGTAGGTTTAGTTAAAAAAAAAAAAAGCCATAACGTATTGATGCATTACAAAAGTAAAGGAAACTTTTCTGACATTATTGAAAGTGTAGGCTTGGGTACACGGTGCAGAGCGACTTCTAAATTAGCTTGAGCAATTTATAGACAGCCCTTTTCAATTCTTTCCAACCCACCTGCATGACATATAATACAAGGCATACGAAGCTGAAAAAGAGGCCTCTTTAGTGTGGGTAGTGAGCAAGGAAGAAAACAGAAAGAAGTAGTGACGCTATCTGCACCTTCTTCACTATTCTCCTACTTTTGGTCTCAAGATTGGATACTCTTGTGGTCTGATCCAGGTATACGAGGCTAATGATGTGTTCATATAGCTCCTCCTAGACCAGGGCTCAGCACAGCTACCCCATTTCCCTGTACAGGAAGATCAGAGACAACAGATTGGTATCAAGGCATCATTTGAACAGTACAGATGTAAATGTGGCAGCCCCTGTCTGTACAAGATTCAACCCCCTGATAGTTTTCATCTTCTGGAGAGCAATCGTCACTTCCTCCCTCCCCCTTCCCTTCACCTCTACAAGATCAGTACCAGACAGAAAAGGATTTTTCCTTTATTGGTTTATTTCTTCTAATCCTCAAGTCTATTACCACCTAAAAGGGGCTTTGCACTTGAAGTGCTGATTGCCAAAACTTTCTCTTCGTAAACCTCCTTATGTGTTAAGTATTTACAAATATTTATGGAAGGAAGTAAGAAGGAAGGAAGGAATGCAAGGAAGGAAGGTTGTTTCAAGGATGCAGTGATGGCTGGCCCTTGAGAACTAAGAAATCATGTTTTGTTCTGGGAGTTAATCTATACAATCAATCCATAATGGATCAGATCAGAATATGCAAAGTCATCTTAAAGCAACAGTCTAGATTCTTAGATAAATAAAACTTTTCTATCTGTCGTTCCCCAGCCTAGTTAATGATCAGAGTCACTTGGGATCCCTGTAAACATTCAGATCCCTAAACCTTTCCAAAGACCCAATAAATCAGAATTTCTAGTAGAGCCAAAACAGACTTTATTTCTTTGTAAGTCCTCCAGGTGATTTGGGGGCAATTAGCCCCACCTTAGCCAGCAGAATGGCTTTGGGAACCATAGTTTTACTGCAAGAGGTCTGGAAAGGATTAACACATATAAAGAGCAATGTATAGGTAAGAAGAGGGTTATTCAGGAAAGGAACTGAGAGGAAAGGGCACACTTGGCATACTCTAGCAAAGGCAAGCAAGACTTTGGAATTGGGTCTCCTGCCAGAAATATCCAGACCACCAGGAGGGTAGATTCCTTTTGAGGAGATACAGAGCCTGATGAGCAGAGCCTGACATTATTGAACATATTTGAATTATCTAACTCCCCGTGTCAAAGTTCCTTGCTCGTTGAGCAACCTTCTGATGACCTCTCTCCTCCCTTGCAACTGGCCTACAGGGAGAAAAGGAGCAGTTCAGGTCAAATGTTTCCAACTTTAAATTAATAAACTGGCATTCTGGTTATATATCAGTCTCTTGTGAGTTAGTATGAGTCAGCATCCCTGAGTCTGATCAACTCAGAAGCTCTGCCAGGATCAAGTTTCTGAGGCTGCAAAGCCAAGGGCCTGACCTGGGACCCCAGGGAATTCATAAAAGTAAAAGTATCCCATTCAGGCCACAGGAAGCCAACCAGTTAGCCTCTCCTGGGGAAAGGAGGTGAAAAGGTGCCCATTTCCGAGGGAAACACACTATGGAAGAGTTTGTTGATACTGCATGTGCTTTACTGTTACATGAATTTGAAAGAAGAGGTTAGGTTCTTATAATAAGAAAAGTCATTTAGAATGTTTTTTTCTGTTGTCAAAGGGCTTTCGTGTGTATTACTCATTTGACACTTGCACTAGCCTAGGCAGTAAGTCAGGCATATATTATTATTGCTCTTATTTTAGAGGTGAGGAATCTGAACATAGTCACTTATCTCAGACCCAAAGTAAATGGTACAGCTAGGGCCAGAATCTGGATCCTTTGACTCATGTTTTTCTCACTTCCCCTCTCATTTAATAAAGAGAATACTCTAAACAGAACCCTAAAGGAGTACTAGTTTCTAGTACTAGATACTAGTACTAGTACTAGTCCCTAGATAGAATAAGACTGTGTTTACCTATGTGTATGGGGGCTGGGTTAAGGACACATATATTAGGGCAAATTGCGCAGATGAGAAATCAGGTCAGTGGTGATAAGAAAGCATATCAAATTTTTTTGATCACTTAAATCATTCAATTTAATTGAGCACATTATTTATTGAGCCCCTATTGTGTGCAAGGTCTCTTGAGTTAAGTACTATCAATGGAAGCAGAAGTTAGGAAAGAACATTTTTTAATATGTATTTTGGTGTGATGAAGAATGACTTTCGAATCTTTTTCCTTCTTTATGGTAGCATCAAAGAATACCAGCCACACCCAGGGTGTTTAAAGGGAGGTGGGAAAGGGGAGATTGTGGTAGTTGAGAGACTGACTGTGATTAGGACTCTGGCAGCCAAGACCATTTGGAAACATACGCTTGATAACATTGCATCAGGGATGGATGCTTGTGCAAAATCTTTGGGGGGAAAACAAAGATGCAGCTTTCTTAACACTTTTCCATCATTGTATTTTATCTTAGATCTCTAAGTCCTTGGTAACTTCACCAGTGACAGCTCCCAAAATACATACTGTTTTTTAAAATGCTTTTTATAATGGCCATGAAAACGAAATCTAGATTTCAGAGGCACAGGAATTATGAAAGAGGCAAGTCCCTGGGCTCTTCTTTCTCCTTCACTGACATGTGTTTCAGCACGATCCACAGCTGGGACAGGGGGCTGCCGCCAGACCACTTTAAATTAGCCCAGAAACACTGCCCTGTGGCTTGCTTCAGTCCTCCTGTGTTACTAACTGGCTGATCCAGTTTTCTCTTTATAAATCTGTACGTTCTGGTGTGAGCACTCTGGGGTGGCAAAGGGAGAGAGAGCTGCCTGTTCCCCACCCGATCGGTTCATGTCTGGCTGGATCAGCCTCCCACCTCTCTGGCTGATTCATCAGGCTCAGTCTATTCAAACAGATGGGACTTCTATTTAGGTATTTTAATAGCATGTATTTAAGATACCCTATTGAGAATCTGATCTGACAGAGGTTTGATGAAGTGTTGATGTGCTAAGAAACCAGGCTCACTGGGCAAATAACTTCTCAAATCAGATAATTTAAATCAATCAATCAAGTACTTAACTAAGGGCCTACTGTGTCCCAGTGTGTGCCCAACATTGAGTTAATAGAGCCAGAAAAGAAGTAGAATGCTTGGTAGACAGGCCCTGGGAAGCGTCTTTCTCTGCAAAGAAATAATGGATGCATGAATGTCTTTGTAATTTTACAAACATCTTTGCTACTATGTGTAAGAGATGTATGCAAGTAAGCAGCTAAGTGGGATAGTGGCCACGCTTCTTTTATATCAAGCTGGTATCAAATATTTAAAGGGGAAATGGCTCTCTTCTGTGTCATGATGAGAAAAATGAAAAAAAAAAAAAAAACAACCACATTTATCAAGCACCTAAATTGAATTGTATTGAACGTTCTTCAATGTATCGTGTTCCTTCTTGAGACCATGTTGTTGCTTTTACTGCCCTAACTTTACTTTTTTATTTTTAAAAGATTTTATTTTTTAAATAATCTCTACACTCAACATGGGGCTTGAACTCATAACCCTGAGATCAAGAGTTGTCCACTCCACCAACTGAGCCAGCCAGGCACCCCTTACTGACCTAACTTTAAGTGATATCGGTTTTCCCACTCTGGCATGCTTACCCAAATATGATTTTTTTTTTTTTAGATCAAATCTTACCTTCTCCAAAAACCTTTTACTCCTCTAACTTTCAGGCAATAATGGCACCTCTTCTTCATTGCCTTTATTGTTAGCAACATGCTTGCAATTCAACACCTAACAGCTTATCCTGTCTTGTATTGGTCTCTAATCTTTCAGGTTGTGAGACTTGGATAAACAATATTGTAAACCCCTTGATGGCAAATCTCAATGTATATTTGTTTAATCATAATATTTTTGAGCAACTACTTTGTACCAAATCACCATTGTAGGAGAAACAAATATAAAAAGGAAAAGATTCCTGCTTTTCCTGAAGGAGCTCATATATATTTGGCACTCTAAAATGGAATCGGAATCTCCTTCTGGAAAGCACTTAGCATTGTGTCAGATCCATAGTAAGTCTTCTAAAAATGCTCACCATTATTAGTTATTAATTCGCTGACACTGGATGGAAGAGTGGAAAGTAGAGATAAGAACTGAGAAAGGAAGCTACCACTGTTTGCTTTGGAGGTGTGTAACAGAAAACCCAAATCAAATGGCTTAAGCAGTAAAGGGAATTTATTAGCTTTTCTAACTTAAAAAGACCAGAGATACAATAATGATTGGTGATGATTCAGTGAGGGCTTTGGCTTCATTTCTTTATGACTCTTTTTGGGATTATTTCTTCATGTGTTGGCTTTATCCTCAGGCTGGTTGCAAGATGACTGTAGTAACTCCAGGTTTCACATTTACACATAACATCCAGAGGAAGGGAGAATTCATCTCTTTTGGTGTTTTTAAAAGTAAGGAAACTTCTTTCCTCAAGACTCCAGTCACCCTCCCTTCTTATCTCAGTGTACCAAGCGAGTCACAAGCCTTATTCTTAACCAATTCCTTGACCAAGGAATGTCATGGACTGCTTGACTTAGGCTAGGTTCCTGGCACAGACACTGGTAAGAAGATGAGATTACTGTCAGTTAGGATGGCCTGCTTATACTGCAGTAATAGCCAACTCCCAAATCTTAGTGGCTTAATACAGCAAAAATTTATTTCTTGCTCTCTACATGCCAGTGTAGGTCGGCAGGGGGAGCTCTACCATTATGGTCACTCTGGGACCATGGCTGATGGAGGCTTCATCTTGACAAATGATTTAGCAATCACTGCAGCAAGGGGAAGGCACCTGGTGAATCCTACATTGGCTCTTAAAGTCTTCTGCTTGGAAATGATATAGATCACTTTTATTCAAATTTTATTGGCCAAAGCAAGTCACATGGCCACAACTAACTTAAACAAGCTAGGAAATGCAATCCTACCATGTATCTAGGAGAACTAGAACATTTATGAATAGCCCCGATTATTACTACAATTACTCTTGGTTCAATCAGAGCCAACTGTGTGGATGACTATAGAGTTAGCTTCTCCTGAAGCATATGTACTTCTTTGGAAAGGGGATCCTTTAGCAAAAATCAGGTACTACTGGGAAGGGAGCAATGGATGTTGAATAGGAAACCAGTAATGTTTATTATAGAAGTTATATGAAGGCAAACTGATCCCAGACCTCAAAGATAGAGAGAAAGTAAGATCATGAACGGTTTGGCAAAGGTCAAGGAGAGAAGCAACAGCTGTAGTAATCTAGCCATCTAGAGATCTGCACAGCAGGAAGGGCCCAGATGAAAATAAACAGCATAGCTAGTAGAGCACAAGTTAGTATCTTTGCTACTGCACTCCCCAGCCCAGGCATAGGAGCATAAAAGCAAAAGCAGATCAGGAAGATATGCAGGGATGATGGACAATTTGAGGGACTTTGTGGGGGATCTTCAGATGTTAAAGAAGTTGGAGAGTTGAAGAAATCAAGGGGTTCTCAAACGGGTAGTGGAGCCAAAGTCATAATATAACCCAGAACCAGTCACATTCTTAAACTAGGTTAAGTCTTTGAGAAGTAATCTATAACAGTAACAAAGACTTTTGGCAGATGGTATAGACAGATGAAATGGAATCCAAATAATGGAAAATGGAGGACAGCCAATCTGAAAGAGATACTGAAATAAAGACGAGGCCTTCTGTCCCGTTGGGCCTACAGGTATTAGAGAAAGAAGGTCTCCATGGAAGAGGAGTATGAGTTAATATTAGAGCCATGTTTCTACCCACGGGAGTCAAAATGATACGAAAGAAAGAACTCTTCTGGATCAGTAGTCAGGAAACTTGGGTCTGAGGCCCAACAGTGACAATAAGTAGAACATTGGCAAATCACTACAAATTCTTTCAACTTGTTTTCTCAGCTGAGGAAAGGTTAATAATCCCTCTTCTACCTTCCTCAGAGCTTTATGTGAAGATCAAATGAGATGGAAAGCGTCATGGCAGACTAAAAAGCCCTGGATAGGTGTATGTACAGGACTGTAACAGTGATAAGGATCAGTGGGAAGAGTTGAGGAGGTCTAGGATTTAGGTGAAATGCCATCTCCAAGTGAATAGGGCCCAAAGGGAAGTAGGAGTGAAGATGAAGTGGAGATATCAGTGAGCCCGATAGGCATTATCTAAGATAAGACTTTTAATTGCAAGGACAGAAACCCAACTCAAACTGGCCTAGAGATAACATATTTCAACTCACATACCAGAAATAATTGCAATGGTAAAATAGCTTCCCGTGTGGCAGGACTTCGTGCTCAAGTGTTATGGTTGGAAATCTGTCTCTTTCCACTTCAATGGCCTGCCTTCCTCTACGCTGGGTTCATTTTCAGACAACGTGTCCTCAATTAGTGACAAAGATTGTTCCCAGCAGCTACTGGTTATGCTCTACCAATTAAGGAACTCGAGTAGAAAAGGAGAATCACTTTTTCTCATCTTAACAAAAATCCTGAGGTAACTCTCATTGTCTGGCCCAATCATATGCTCTTCTCTGAATCCATCACTATGACTGGCGTCAATCCCAGCTGAATCACATGGATGGAACACGGGGGAGTAAATGAAAACCACCCACGCCCAGCATAGGAAAATAGGCTAAAAGGCTTGTTCTAGAAGTGATGACTGTGGGGACACAGGACAGAGGAAAGGAAGAAAATCAAGGGAGAATCTGAGGCAGATGGAGAGTAGCACTTATTGGAGAAAGGCAAATTTAATAAGGGACTCACCAAGTACACTCGGGAAATGGGGAGGCGGTATAGAGACAGCTGCTGAAACAGAGACTGTCAGTCAAAGGGACATATTTAAGAATTCCCAAAGTGGCCCAATGCACTCTTTGAGAAAAAGTAGTTTAGGAGGCAAAGGTAGCCACTGTTACAGACTCTCAGTTCATTCTTTGCTTGGTAGGTGTTTTTGTCCCATTAGGGACAGGGGAGAGAAAAGACGTAGACTTGAAGGATGTAGACTAATGCAGGAGGCATGGACATAGATACCTATAACACTGCCATAATTGTACAGCTCAGAAGGAAAAGCAGCAAAGAAATTATCACTAAATTTACTAGAAGTTACAGCCTGTCAAAGAGATGTGAAATGTAACCGACAGACACAGCAAGGTAGGTCCTCTCCACCCACCCAGCAAACATAAAGGCCCATCCTGTTTTGCCTTTTTTCCACCCTCCTACATACACATTACACCTGCACACAGGCACGTAACAGCAGGGAAGGATTCTCTTGGAACACCGTCAGAATCATTCTTTAGACCTCCCTGGTAGGTCACTACCCTGAAATGAAAAGCTGCCAACCTCCCGTTATTGAAGCCAGTGGAATAGGGCTGATTAAAGCTGACTTCATACTGAGCAAATACTTGTGAAAGGCAATTTAGTTCTGGATCCATCCTCTGGATCTTAACACTTGCCCTCACCACCACCCCTGACAGGCACACTTCCAAGCATGTTCAACAGAAGGGCCTCACCTCATGCTTAACCGAATGAAGACACTGGCCGACTTCTGACCTTTGGACTTAAAGGCTTGACTATGTGTCAGAGAATAGGAGCGTAGAGATCACGGTTCCAAGTGAGGGTTCTGGGAGGCCAGGATAAGTCTCTGTTTTGACTTAGTCTGAATTCCAGTAATGGATGTAAACAGGAACTCAGGAGCAATTCCTCTAGGAAAGAAAGTCCAGGACTCCTGAATTCTTACTTCAGGGGCAGGCCTCCTGTTACTCTATCCTCTGTAGCTGTTCCCAGCAAAGGGTTTCTGATAATCTGATATTAGAGTTCTGGTGTTCTCTGCTGACTTTCACATCCAAAACAGACATCTGGGTTGTAAGCCCCTCTCTATTCCCCCAATGAATGTCAGTGATTATCGCACACAGTTCTGGCAGATGTATTACTTTAAAAACAAATAGCATATAAATGTAGAATTATCATATGACCCAGCAATTTCACCCTACGTATATAACCCCCAGACTGAAAATTGGTACTCAAATACTTGTACACAAATATCGATGGCAGCATTATTTACAATAGCCAAAATGTGGAAACAATCTAAATGACCATCAACAGCTGAATGGATAAACAAATTGCGGTGTATGCATATAATGGAATACTAGTTGGCCACAGAGAGGAATGAAGTACTGATACTTGCTGCAGGGATAAACCCTGAAAACGTTATGCTAAAGAAATGAATGAAGCGAGACACAAAAGATCACATATTATATGTACAATTCCATCTATACAAAATATCCATGGTAAGTAAATCCACAGACAGGTTGGTTGTTGCCAAGGGCTGGGGGTGGGGGGGTGGGTCACAACTGTTTAATGGGTGCTAGGTTTTCTTTTGGTATGATGAACATGTTTTGGAACTAGGTAGAGATTGTGGTTGCCCAATATTGTGAATGTACTAAATGTCAATGAATTGTACATTTTTAAATGGTTAATTTTATATTATGTGAATTTTACCACCATAAAGATATAAAAGAGAGAGGAGGGGATACTGACTCAGGTGGCATATACTTCATCCCCTTATTCTCTCCCTTTTTTTCTTCCTGAAGGTGTAGGTGGATCAGTCATTATGTGGCCATGAAGCAATAAACATTTGCCAAGAACGGCAAAGAAGAAAGATAAAAGAAAGCTGGGTCTTTGAAATCATGAAGGAAACTACAGTAACATCAACTTTATTATGAGACAAACAAAACCCCTAGTTGAAGAAATAGCACAATCTTTGTTCTTATGAATTTCCTCTAAAAAACGACCATAACACAGACCAAGGGAACAAATTCACATATAGGCCTTGAGTTAGATTTATCTGTTAACGTACTTTTGGTTAGATGGTTTCACCAGCTGCTGGGAAAATGCCCCTTGCTATGCAGATCAGCACTCGCCATCTGTAAGCATTCCAAAGGGGAAGATAATACAAAATAGCAGCACAAACATGAGGTATACAAGTAACGACAGAAACTGAAAGTAACTGTCTCTTACACAAAAAGGCCATAGTTTACTCCTGCCCTGAATAAACATAATTGTGTAGTCATTCGATACTTATTGATGACTACTTACCATGTGCCAGGCACTGAGTCAGAGAGATGAGCCAGAACACTACAGTGCACAAGAAAAAGTCTCTGCCCTCACGGAGCTTACATTCTGGCAAGGAGGAGATACAGATGATAAATACATAAGCAAATTTGCATACACTATATATATATTAACAGAATGCATAGGGAGAAACACTTTGGGCTTCCAACCTTCCTGATTCAGGACTGGCTCTTAGCTCCTCCGTCTCCGGCACGGCTTTGCAGGAGTCAGCAGCATGTTCAACACCACAGCCTTGGTCTCAGCAGTCAGAAACGTCTCAGTTCCTCACCACCACTGCTAACATTATCCCCACATTTCATCCGACTTCAGGGAAAATCGAATTTAAAAAACCCTACCTCACCCCAACCAATCCCATACTTAAAAGGGGATAAATTAAACCAAAAGCAAAATCCATTATTGTTCCTAAGAACAAAGTGTTTACAAACAAAACAAAGCCTACCTTTCTGGTAGAGGGCCAGGGAAGAAAGCAGGGTGAGCACGGCATTCAGGTCACAAACTTGTATATTAGGAAAAATGCAAATAATCACTAAGTACAATACATGTAACTCTTGCACCCAAAGAAAATGCCCTCGATCAGTGCTGTCCAACAGAAATACAATGCAAGCTACAAATGTGAGTCTTTTTTGCCATCTTAAATCTTCTAACAGTAGATAAAAGAAAGTAAAACAGGTGCAGGGCACCTGGATGGCTCAGTCAGTTAAGCATCCGACTTCAGCTTGGGTCATGATCTCACAGTTCATGAGTTCAAGCCCTGTGGTGGTCTGTGCTGACAGCTCAGAGCCTGGAGGCAGCTTCAGATTCTGTGTGTAGCCAGGGGCCAGACCACTTAAGGCCTAAAGAAAAGGTAAGGAGTCTGGATATTATTCTAAGAAAAAAATCAATAAAGTGTTCTAAGGTGGGGGAAGAATCATTCGATTTACATTTTAAAAAGTCTGTGTGTGGGGAATGGTCAAATCCCTGCATGTTTTGGGAGGTGGTTTAAGAGTGGAGGTGGGGAGACCCGTTGGCAGGCTGCTGCGGCAGACAAGGCGAGAGTCGCTGTGGCCTGGAGCAGGCTGGTGGGGTAGAGGTAGTGAGGAGTCAGATTTAGAAGATACTTTCAATTTGTCACCAATTCCTGTCAGCTCTACCTCCAAACTTAGATTATATAAATTAGATTATATTTGGAATCTATAGGCTATGCTGATGAATTGCATGTGAGACGAAAAAAAGAAAGGATGGCTAACTATAGAGTATATAGTTGAATATATAGTGGAAATGGTGGTGCCAGTTATGGAGACGGGGAGGCAAAACAAGAGCAAAGCCTGCCTCTCCTTCTGGATTTACAATCTTGGTAAATAGAACCCCCCCCAGTCAGAAACCTGACTTTCATCCAAGTTTCTACTGCCCTATCCAGTCACCAAATCCGTCCCTTCCTTACCGTCCCCACTGACTTGGACAGTTTGCTAGACCAAATTACTCACCAAGACTATTGAAATTGCCTTAAAAATCTCCAGTTTTAAACTCCAACCTAAGGGCGCCTGGATGGCTCAGTCGGTTAAGCGGCCAACTTCAGCTCAGGTCATGATCTCACAGTCTGTGAGTTCGAGCCCTGCGTCAGGCTCTGTGATGACAGCTCAGAGACTGGAGCCTGCTTCGGATTCTGTGTCTCCCTCTCTCTTTCTACCTTCCCCCTTCTCACGCTCTGTCTCTCAAAAATAAATAAAACATTAAAAAAAATTATAAAAACAAAAACAAACAAAAAAAACCCTCCAACCTAACGTCAAATCTACAAATCGTTCCCCTGCTTATAAATCTCCGACAATCTTTCTGAAGAGTAATTTGGCATTACCTATCAAAGTTTACAATGGACGTGTCCTTTGGTTGGCTCTCCTTTATGATTCCATCCTACAGAAATACTCAAAGAATGAAAAGAATAAGGTTACTTTAATAGTGAAAAACTAGATACTACGTAAATGCCATTCATTAGGAAACTTACAGAAACCATCATATGACTGTATTATAAAATCCTATCTAGTCCTTATTTTTAAAAAATGAAGCAGAACTAAATATATTGACAGGAAAAAATATCCAAGATACTTCATAAGCCAACTGGCAACGTGTATGTGGTTGCATTTAATTAAAAAGTATTACAGTGTGTCAGGGGGTAGGTATCCTGTGTGTGTGTGTGTGTGTGTGTGTGTGTGTGTGTGTGTGTGGTTTCTATAGGCCTAGAGAAGGTCTGGGATACACACATTAAACTATTAATAATGGTTACTTCAGGGCAGTGAGATAAGGATGGCTGGGAGGGGTTTTTCTTTTTAAAACTATATATATTTATTATTGGATAAATTTTTAATTAATAATTTATATAACAACAAGAAAACTGTACAACCATCCTGTGTGCCTTAACATGATTCAAGGCACTTTAGGACCTGGCACCAGCCTTCTTTTCAGACTAGTTTCTCAGACTTATTTACATTAGGTGGGTGATAATGTACTTTTGTGTGATGGGAAATGTGGGTTGATTGTTGAAACTGGGTCGTGTACTAGGCCTATCTGCTTTGCAAACGGAAGAAGAAAGGCATCCTCTAGTACTCAGAAGGACGTGAAGCTCTTTCTAAAGAGAAGTTAAGGGACTTGTTTCTTTCCTTCAGGGCACACCACAATTAGTTCAGTCCTTTAGTTCTTCAAAGGAAGAAATAAAATTTCATGACTCTTTTCTCAACCCATTTGGCTTTACACGGTTAAGAGAACCTGTACTTATCTTGTTCAAGTTTGCTTCTTTCATAAGATTAAAAGCCAACAGAATAGACTCCTTTCTGAAAATTCTTTCTCACTTCCCCAAGAGATTTTTAGGTATTTAAAGAAAAACAAAGTGATAGTAGCCCAGCTAGAGATCTGCTAGAGATACACACGTGAAATGGTTTTGGTGGAAACAAAATGCTAAATAAATAGAAGGTACAATAGGACCAATTTCTAAATTCTAAAGATTTTCATATTTTGTTTTTTGATTTCCACTTCTTAATTACTTATTTTAAGCTCAGGAATAAAGAGAACAAGAAGGCACATATTTAAGTCTTTCTATTGTTGTCCTGGCTGGGAATCTAGCCATATAGCCAACTGGTACAAGACAGAAAGAACCGCTCTTCCCAATCTTATTCCAATCAGTGTCCAATTCTCTCAAAGCAATACCAAAAAGAATTATGAAATATTCAATTATTTCCTCCTCAGTCATTCAGATGATTAGAAGTGAAGTACCTTGGCAAGACAAGAAAAGAGAAACCTAATTAGCAATTGTTTGGGCTGAAGTTGACTACATTTTAAATACTAAACCTGCCAACTACACCAGTCCCTCATTTGAAATATCCTTCACCTGGTTTGAATTGCTGTTGCTCATCAGAAGGCTTTTTGGTTTTTGTTGTTACTAAGCCTCATTTAAAAATCTATAACCTACCACTTGCCTCCATAAAATACCAGAGCAGAAAGGAATCACTGTGATCCTAGCATAATCCTCTCATTATTGACGGCTGAGAAATTGGCCCAGAAAGACTGCCTCGGGTAACAAAGTCACTGTATAAGTGTCTGTTTAATTGGAGCTGGGACTAGAACCGAGTCTTCTGACTTCCAGGCAAGCCAAATTGGATGATTTTTTTTATTTTAAAATTTTTTAAGTGTATTTATCTATTTTGACAGAGACAGAGACAGCACAAGTTAGGGAGGGGCAGAGAGAGGGGAGACAGAGAATCCCAAGCACACTCTGCACTCTCAGCACAGAGCCCAACGCAGGGCTCGAACTCACAAAATTGTGAGATCATGACCTGAGCCGAAACCAAGAGTTGGAAGCTTAACCAACTGAGCCACCCAGGCACCCCTGGATAATATTTTTTTTTAAATATTAAGTATTAGCAATACTCCATAAGTACTATTTTGGCGAAAAGGTCCAAGTAAATGTGAAAAAGGCTTCAACTTCAAAGGCAAGTATAAATAAAGCAGTTTTCTACCAGATATAAGGTTATGGATCGCCTAAAGACCAAGATTGTTATTCATTTGACTTTTGGCAAAGTATAATGAATAATGTTTTTAGGGTCGTGGAAAGAGAAAAAAATCCCTTTTAGAGTCAGTTAACCTCTTATGCTGACTCTTAACAGTGGGAAGATGGCGCCTTAGTTAGGGAGCCATCTTGGATAGGTCACTTTGGATATAAGAGCTTTCAAGGCGCTACTTGAAATAGGACTAAAATAAATAAGTTATTTTCTCTAATACATTTATAACTTTCTAAGGCCTTTGGGAAAAAAGGCGTGATGAAGAGAGGGAAACAGGAGGCTGAAATTTTAGCAAGATTTGAAGGCAGGACTTGGGATGAGACACGTGAGGATGGCAGAGACTCTTTAAGAACAAGGATGTGTATGATCTACTCTTATATTCGACACTGCAATGCTGAGATAGAATGCCCTCTCGTTGCCCATCTCCTGCCCACTACTGTAAAAACTTCAGTGAGTATCTGCTACATGGACATGTGTCGATGGCACTGTGGGAGTTGGTATAGGTGGTATGGAGGAGATGTGGAGAAGCCAGAAAAGCAGGGAGGTAGAGCAGGAAGATATAAATCACACTCGCCCCTTCCACAACCCTCCCCACCAGAAAAAGAGAAACAATATTGTAAGAAGTATCCCACGATATTAGGATAAAAGTGTTCTTTATTTAAATCTTAATGGACAGTGAAAGGTTGGGACACCTGGGCAGCTGATACTTGAGTTATAATAACTCACTCAGAGATAATGAGTTCCTGGCAATCCTTATTATAGGCTATGAGTTTAACAATTCCAGCCATCCTGAGATCAACAAACACTGACTACATCTATCTATCGACCAACTTTGCTGGTGAGCCTGCCCTTACTAGAGCTTCAGAGGCTGGTAATTGGCAGGGCTCCCATTTTTGGTCATGCTGTCACTGACTGGCTGTTCTCACCAGACTGTTGTGCAACTCAACAGACATAAATCTGTCCAATGAAGAAGTATCAAACTCTATTGAATCCCTATGTATATTATTGAAATATGGGGATAATGTCCAAAATTCTACACATTAAATTATATTTTATAAATGTAAATTAATTTTGGGCATAAAATCAGAGATATTTCTCTAAGGAAATGATAAACCCAGGATTTTAAAAAAGTAAGTCACACCTAAAAATCCTAGTCTAACATAAAAAGTTTGCTTTTGTCACCCTATTTCTTTAATTCTACTGCATATTTTTCTACAAGAGCTTCTTTAAATGTCCACTTGATTCTTTTTACAAAATGGGAATATCTTTTCCACTATAATGCATTAAGACCACTGTAACTGTCATCCCTAATTATATATCTTAAAATACAAATATCTACCTCACAGATTTGTTATAAAAGACTAAATGAGTTAACAGATGTAAAGTCACATAGTAAGTACTGTATGTTAGATACTTTCTTCTTTACATATACACATGTAGAAAACGAGAATCCTTCTATAGTTAACACATAATGGATATCTTTGCCTATCAATACATTCTTTTTAATGGTTACAGAACTTCATGGTAAAATGATTTAATTCCTGATCAATGCATATTTAATGTATCTATGTATCTATATTCTATTTCAAACACTGCTGCACTATATACTTAGCCATACTTGTGTCTTCACTTGTGACATTCTTCTGTAACACAAATCACACACACACACACACACACACACACACACATACAGAAAGCCTTGAGTTATACTTAAAGATACAGCATGGATACAGCAGAGGAGGAAATAGTCTGAAGACTGAGAAGGAATAGCCAATGAAGTAAGGAGATCCAAGACAGCATAATGGCTAGGATATCAAGTAAAAATGTTTCAAGGAGAAAGATGGATTGGTAGCATCAAATGCTGAAGAGCAGTCACAAAGACTGAGGAATAAAGGCTGTTACACTGAACACTTAGGACTGGACAAAGCCATTTCAATGTAGTAATAGGACAAGACGCAGACTGTAAGAAGGAGAGGAAAGAAATATGCAACTAGTCTCTATGATTCTTTAAGAAGTTGGTAGATAACAGGAAAGAAAAATTAGAAAGAATAGTAGCTCTCAGAAGTTAGAGCATGCAAGTTAGAGTCAAGAAAAATAGCAAAAAACAATCATTCATTAAAATAAAGAGCTGATAGTTCACCTACAACTATGTTTTAGAACATCTGATTAGGGGCGCCTGGCTGGCTCAGTCGGAAGAGTGTATGGCTCTTGATCTTGGGGTCTGTGAGTTCAAACCCCACGCTGGGTGTAGCAATTACTTAAATAAAAATAAGTAAATAAATAAATAACCTGAGTAATATTTTACTTAAATGAACTTATTCCTAGAACTATGAAAGCTTAAAAACAATGTTTAGAAGTTGAATAGGCCCATACATATAAGATACATACATAAAAGTCATTCTTTAGGCAGCTTATTGCCAGAAAAAATTTAGACCACATACGACTGCATCTGTTATTTGAAAGAGAACTCTTAAGAGAAAAAAGTCTGAAACACTGTTTTAATGGGAAGAGTGTTCATTTTAATTATGCTTCAAGATGTTACAGAGCTAGAAATTAACAAATTTCAGTCGGTATAAAATAGATTTATTGTCAATATTCAATCATTAATACAACCCAAGTAAATGAAACATCACTTCATACAAGGCTCAGATCCTCTAAAATCTATCTTCACACATGTACTATAATATGATAAATACTTAAAAATTACAATGCAAGGAAAAATATTACAAAAAAAATACAATTGCTATAGACCCTTGCGTGAATGTCTTTATTTTTAAAGTTCTGCCTTAGGGAATAATACCATGCTATATATCAGAACTGAAAGTAAACTACGTTCCTTGAGGTTACAATGTTCAACAATGCACTAGATGCACTCTAAAACACCATGTCGGACAAGAACCAAATAGAGACAAAGAAGGCCTTCAATGATGTTGAGAGAGGAAAAAAAGAGAGGAGTAATAATTTCTATGTGCTGATTCCTGCTGGAATGGCCTCATTCAACAGTTTATACCACTGTAGAAGATACGAAGAAGAAGGCAACCAGTCTCGGCTTTCCATGAAGGATGTCCAAATCAGCACAGACAGGCAATGCTAAAAGGCACTGTTCCCAGTGCTCTCCACTCTTCAACCCTGTACAGGAACTCCTTGTCCTATATCCATGTTTTTTTCTAATTTCTTCACAAGGGCTTACCAAGTATACATTCTGCTTTCTATCATCCAACATCCAAACCAAAAGGCATTAAGCCAACGGACCATCAGTCTTGTCAAGTCAGCTTGAAAGACACAAATTTTGGTCTGGATATTAATCATGAGATTTAGGTATATTCATTCCTCTTCGTCGGACCCTTACATATTGATTCCAATCCTCAACCGTGTGGCAATAAGAGAAGTTTTAAGATTTTTTTTTTCTGTCACTCATCAATGATTTGCCTGTTGCCAAACTTCTTGGCAGCAATATCAGGAACTGTTGGGAATGCTTGGTCAGAGCAAAAAGGTGATCAGTGAATTAGTATAACCTATCATAGCGGGCTTCTACAGGCAGACAGGAAGACTTTACCTCACAGATCTCCTGCATTCATTTCAGAAGGGGAGAAAAACAGGGCTTAGAAGGGAAAGGAAAAAGATTAGGTAAATTTGAAATACAGTAAGGTATTAATACTGTAGTAATAGCAGGGAAGGAAATGCTTATAGCCAACCTACCTTTGGGGAAGCTTCTGGAATAAAAATCAAACTTTCTCTCCCATTATCCTTGAGCTGCTTTACTTCAAGTAGGGCAGAACACCACTTAAACACTTTTCTTCAAAGGTAGGGAATTTCTTTTTGAAATTAGCATTCGAGAAAGGAAGAAAAGGTAGGGAAAGCTCACTCAAAGAGGTCCTCAAACATGCGTTGTCCCATTGCTATGTATGCTTCCTTCTCCTCTGGTGTCATCTGGGCAACTAGCTCTGGCCGCTGGCTCACTTCGCTGTAGGAGAATGGTCGGCCAGCCACCATAACAACAGGGTCATCTGCTACCTCCTCAAACTCATCGTCCTCCTCCTCATCCTCGTCCCGATGATGTGCTGCCACAGCTGCCAGTCGAGGTGGGGAGTCATCGTCTGACTCACTGGTCTCACTCTCCGAGTCACTGCCATTGGCAGCAGTGACAGGAGCAGCCGCCCCCACTGAGCCTGCCGTGGCAGAGGGGGTCTTCTTCTCATGAATGAGCAGTGCTCGCATGACCTCCTCGTTGTCATCTGGCCCTGCACGGCCCTCCTCACGCTCCTGAAATGCGTCTATATCTATGCCACCTGGAAGGAAAAACCCAGAAAATCAATATCCTTAAATATAAAAGGCATTCCTTTATAACTAATAAAATATTTTAATATTTAAAGATGGTATATTATAAAGTAACACAGACTTCACTGGTTCCAGTTTTTGAGCAACTGCCCATAAGAGATTCCAAATGTTTCTCACAAACTGTAATTTAAGTAGCATGGTTTTTAGTGCACAGGTTCTAAGAGTAACATAGTCTGGATTTGAATCCTGTTTCATTTACGTAAATACGCCAAGCTACACTGCTTTGGGCAAGTTTTTAGTCTCTGAACTTCGGTACCTTTTCCTATAAAATGGAGTGATAAAAACATCTATCTTACAGGGCTCTGGATAAGAACAAATGTAATTATGTCTATGAAGGACCAAGTACGGTGGCTGACAGAATAGGAAATCACAAACATGGCTTCTCATCTTGCTTAGAAAGTAAAAGCCCACAACTTCACAATGGTCTATAAAGTCCTACATTATCTGGAACCCCTCCTGCTCACTCACTTACCTTTTCTCTTTCCCTTTGCTCATTCTGCTCCAGCCGTAGTAGCCCCCATGACATTCCCTGCACATACCACACTCACTCCTACCTTAGGGCCTTTGTACTGCCCATTTCCTCCACCTGGGATATTCTTCCTCTATGTATCTGCATAGCTGAATCTTTCACATCTTTTATGTTTTCATTCAAACGTTGCCTTTTAATTCACCCCATTCTATACTCCCAACACTCTCTTCCTTTCCCTGTAGCACTTATTTTCCAACATGATCATTTATATCCATTGTCTTTGTCACCTCCATTCCCAGAATGTAAGTTCTCCACAAGGAGATATTGTTTTTTTTTATTCGATGATATATTCCATGCACCCAAAATAGTGCCTATCACTTTTTAGGCACTGAATTAATATTTAATGAATGAGTGAATAAATACAGCTTTATTTTTCTGAAACAAACTAACAGTACTTTGAACTCTTTATATAAAAGTATCTAGTATCAGGAGCGAAGCTTCTCTCACCACATACCTCCTATCATTTTGTGTACCCTATGCCTGAAAAATTACAAATAAAAAAATTAAAGAAAAACATTTGTAGTCTGTATTCTGAATACCAAATACACTACTATTTAAAAAATATAAAAGAGTTAGGGAAACCTGGGTGACTCAGTTGGTTGTGTGTCCAACTCTTGATGTCGGCTAAGGTGATGAGCTCACAGTTCGTGGGATTGAGCCCCACATCGCAGAGCCCATTTGGGATTTTCTCTCCTCTCTCTCTACCCCTTCCCCTGTTTGTGTGTGCACGCTCTCTCTCAAAATAAATAAACATTACAAAGCTAAAAAAAAACAACAAAACTTGGGGTGCCTAGGTGGCTCAGTTGGTTAAGTGTCCGACTTCAGCTCAGGTCATGATCTCACAGTTCGTGGGTTCAAGACCCACCTCGGACTCTGTGCTGACAGCTCAGAGACTAAAGCCTGCTTCGGATTCTGTGTCTCTCTCTCTCTCTCTTTGCCCTTTCCCTGCTCATGCTCTGTCCCTCTCTCTCTCTCTCAAAAATAAAACATTTTTTTAGAATAATAAAACATAAAAGAATTAAAAATATCATTTAGAATCTAACTTCCTGATTCAAATCTTGACTGTAACATTTATTAGCTATATGATTTTGGCCAACTTACTTCATCTCTCTCTGCTTCAATTTTCTCAAGTATACAAAGGGAAAAAATAATAGTATATGCCTCACTGGATAATTGTGGGGATTAAGTGAGTATCTGTGAAGTGCTTAGAATAAACCTGGCACTTGGATTACTGTTATCTATCTGTCATCATCATCAATGACAACAAAAAGCCCAGAAATGGGGCACCTGGGTGGCTCAGTCAGTTAAGTGTCTGACTTGGCCTCAGGTCATGATCTCACATTCACGAGTTTGAGCCCGTCACTGGGTTCCACACTGACAGTGCCGAGCCTGCTTGGGATTCTCTGTCTCCCTTTCTCTCTGCCCCTCCCCCAATTGAGCACATGTGCATGCTCTCTCTCTTTCTCTCAAAACAATAAATAAACTTAAAAAAAAAAAAAAGCCCAGTAATGTCCCACTCTGGCCATGAATGCAGTGAAAACATCTTCTCATTAACATATTAGAATGGATTAGTGTAACCCTGGACAATTTAGAAAGTATAGAACTCCTGAGAGAAGAGATTGGGCAACTAAGAGACAGAAAGGGCAATAGTAATTGAGAACTTAAAAGTTCGAGTTAGAGAAAATAGGCTTTTGATAACATGGATGTAAAAATGAGAATTAAAGTCAAACTTCACTACTTTAAAACACTGCCAAAGGCTGAGGCTCCCCCTCGGAGTCCTTACTGCCAATGCAGTATTTCAATAGGGGGAAAAAAGACAAGGACTGTCTCTAAGGCAATCACTGCTTTGATAAGAATTTTCCAATAAGCTTAGTATTATCGGCATAGTATTTTGATTAATGTTTAAAGTAAATATAAAATTAGGCGCAAAGCAGTTTAGTTTTGTAAACTAAATAGTCACATCTAAAAGATTTATGACAAGGGTCTTGAGAGGTTTGGGGAAAAAAGGAACCATTCTGTTACAGATGAAGACAAAGAAAAAAAGGATAAATGAGCAAATTTCTGGATGGTAAAGTAGAAACACTAGTTCTAGGCACAGACTTATTTAATAGAGTTATAAATTACAAGGAAGATGTATCTAACAGGAAATTGTCAGGTTCACTGATGATGCTAAGCCATTCTGAATACTTAAAGGCCAAGCTGGTGGCCAAAAAAAATACATAGGAAGAGCTGAAAGTTGTGTAAGTGGGCAGAACACTGGCGGATTTCTTTCTATACTGTCGAGTGCAAGAAAATCTGCCTATAGAAAAATAATCTAAAATATATTAAATAATCTAAAATATAGAGAAAATATATTTGGACCTGGTCCAAGCTGTCTGATACAGGGCAGGGGAGGGTCTTTAAAAATCCCTGCACATGTTTCTAAAGTTGTTGGTCTTAATATGCTTCTAGACCCAGAGCGACAGGTAAAGCATCAGGTAAAAACCAGGATACTGGAAGTAAAATTCAAATCATTAATGATGAATCTATGCATCGACAACATGTTTTGTTCTAGTTACTGGATCTTGAGTATATTATGGTTGGAAAAGGTCCAGAAAAAGACAGTTAAAATAAAACAAAAAATGTAGACGGAGGTGGCTTGGGAAGAGGACTATTTGTAAGGAAAGCAGCTTTCGGTATAGTACTGAGCACATGATAAAGTCTATAAAATTCTGAAAGATATTAAAATGACTTGAAGTCTGAGGAAAATTAACTGCTGGACAAGGGGCGCCTGGGTGGCTCAGTCGGTTCAGCATCTGATTTCAGCTCAGGTCATGATCTCACAGCTCATGAGTTCAAGCCCCCCATCGGGCTCTGTGCAGACAATTCAGAGTCTGGAGCCTGCTTCAGATTCCGTGTCTCCCTCCCTCTCTGCCCCTCCCCTGCTCACACACACTCTCTCTCTTTCAAAGACAAATAAACATTAAAAAAAAAAGTGTTGGACAGATAAGACTCACTTCACACATCCACTAGATAGAGCCTATTCTATCATAAAACTTAAAGAGGACATATTTAGACATCTTAGTATCCTAATTTATATAGAAAGAAATATTCACAGATCTGAATTAGGTAGACTATGACTTTTTAAAGGCCTTTATGATTCGAATTCTATCATTCTAGGAACTGAAAACATCGAATGTTAAACTTATGACCCTAATTACATATAATATGGACTAACAATTGTTTTCTTTTATTCAAGTTTGTTTCTAAGTTCAAAGAAAAGGTTTGGTAGCTTTAAGAACAGGGAAAAGGCCAAGTTGGAGAAAACAAGCCTCCTCAATAGTTGACAGCCTCACTCCTGTATAGTCTAAAACAATTTGAATCAAAATAAGAGAATAAACATCAAAGCTAATAAATAAACATCAGAGCTAATCAGTGGGAAGGAGGGAGAATGCAGTATGGTTCCCAAGGAAAACTTTTTTTCTGACTGGAATTCAAACACCAAAGAGAATCACAGTAGATGTATTACCTGATTTTACCATCACCACCCAACTCCACACTACTTTTTAATTATTAGCATATACAGTATGCTATAATTAGTAAAGAAATGCTAATCATAGAGGGAAAAGAGGTTAGAGAAATACCAAAACACAAGAGGTTTTCAGTTACTGATAATTCTTTACCATTCCAGAACAATACTCAGGTGATATGTTAGAAATGATGCATAACCTTGGAACAGAACCACATAGGTTCTAATGTTGATGAAACAAAAGCAGAGGTACGGACTCCCTTTCATCTCTGCTTCTCAGTTTCTGAGTAATCTTTGTCCAGTCTGAGTCCTGTATTTTCTACATTCTCCCAAACATCACCACTCAAAGTCTTTGAATCCTTAATGTTTTAAAAAGAAAAATGTTGTAGTTCTCAAACTGCTGGTTATTATGTAATTCTCAACCCTTTACAGATCACTGAGATTTCTAAAACCTAATATGCAGTTCTGTCAATCTTCTTGGATGGTAAGAATCCTTAGTCCTTTACTCAGCTAGTGCAAACTCCTTAATGTTCATGAGGAGACGACATATAAAAGTTTGGACTAGTATATAGTTTTGGCTTCCAATTCAGAGAAATAAAAAGGCACAGAAGTTAGGGCAACAAAAGAATAAAGAATAGGTGAATTTAGCCACTTCGAATGTAATACCACTTTTCTGCAAAATTAAGACCATGAAATGGCAATTTCTTAAATCTGAAAATGTAGATTTTAAAAAGAGTTTTATTATTGCAACTAAGTTGAGGGGTAATACAAATATATATTTGTTGGTTTTAAGGCTTATTGCTTAATTTCTTCCTGCTATAATGCACATGTTTTATAAAACAAACATAACGAATTACCAATAAAACAAAGAACTGCCCACTAAGTCAAGTTCATTTTCTACTGAATCCAAGACATTCATTTTACTGACTTCTCCTCTTACCTTCCTTCATCTCTTCAGAATTATATGCTCCTTGGACAGTGCTCTCTCTCAGCCAAATGGGTCTCTCTTTGGCAGATTTTCCCTCTAGTGAGGCTCGATGATCTTCTTGGTCATCCATGTTAATGACAACATTCTGAGTGTATAAGTCCTCATAGGAGGGACCTTTGGTGGCCCATGCTTCCCGGTGGTGCCCACCTGCCAGGCCAGCAGCTCCAGCAGTAGCTGCTGCACGGTCCTTGCTATAAAAAAGGTTAGAAGAGGGCAGAAAGAAGAAAAAGTGAACCTTGGTGTTGGGAAACAAGTGCAGCCAGGGGGTGGTTACTGAAGAATTACAAATAAATGCTACCTAGAAATCACGCACACATGCTTAAACAATTCGAGAAACCTCTTCTAACCCAGGGCATCACATTTGTATTTAGTGTCCTCAAACACTAGATCACCTGGTATATATATATATAAATTAATGAGGTTTCATAATTTAAGATGTTTCAGTAAATCTACTTAAGGAGAGGAGAGAAAAATAATGGTGACGTAATCTACTTAAAGACACTAGTCTGGCAAAAATCCCTCTGTTATACCTTTCATGAGTACTTTGTTTAAAAACAAAAAAACTCTAAACAAACAAAACATGTTACATTTTTTAAAACACTCTCTCACCTGAACCAAGAATGATTCAGAGTGGTTCTGTGTGTTTTCTCTTCGTGTGCTGAGAAGCTAGCAAAGTATTCTACAAAACTGGATCTCAACCTAGAATTAATGTTCCTCTCCTGCTATTATGCACAATTAACCTCTTTTCTACTGAGTTGTATCTTTCCATTTCTGTACCTATGCTGACTCTCGCATCCATCCCCAAACATTATTTCTACCCTGCAGTAACCACGATCTATTTCTCAAGTCTATTTTGTTTTGCTTTTTACCTCTGCCACCCATGATCTTCTTAGCCTGTTCCAGGCCTGATCATTCCTTATCTTTCGCCAGTCACTCATGTTCCTATTAGTTAAGTCAAATTTTCAGTCTTTCTGCTATTCCCTGTTTTATCTGCTCGTTTCACTTTCAGTCCATTCCACATTCTTCTGAATGTACCTGATTCTCTGTGTGTCTAAGCTCATGCCTGGTCTTTCTCTGCCTGCTACTAATATTTTTTCTGCATCAATTTCTACGCATACCTCTCCCTCCATCTCTATAAAGCTATGTTTTATCCCATAAACTATCTTCATGTTTCATGAAATACCTGTTTACTTAGTGCCTGCTCTGTATCTTTTTCAACACCTTTTTCTGTATTCCCTTAAGTATATCTACTGACTGACTCTCTTGGCTCGCTTCTCCTTTATTTCTCTCCCATTTTTCTCTGAATCTCTTCCATGGAACCTAGACTGTCTCCTGTGTGGAGCCCTGTCTCATCTGAGCCTAATGAACACTTCTTCATATGGCTTTATGTCCTGTATTTCTCTCTCTCAGAAACCATTTACTCTTTCCCTTCTCTTTGGTCCTACTTCATTTCTGGTTACTTCATTGTTCTTTACTTCTTCCTGGGCCCACTAATATCTGCTTGAGTTTTTTACCTCATGCTTATGTGAGATTTCTGTGGTGTAGATCTCCATCCCTGTACCTGCTTGGCCCCACTACAACTACACCTAGCTGTGTCTGATCACCCTCTGGAGGTAATCATGGGCTTATTCTATCCCTCCTGTTCTCCCTCTGGATATTTACAAGCCCACTGCCACTTTTGCTATCAAAAAAATGTGCTCTTTTCAGTTGCCCAAGCCATGCTGATCCGTGCCTCTGGCTGTGCCCAGGGCTACTTCGTGAACCATTCTGTCTCACAGCCTTTGTTCCAGTTATCTGCTCTCCCACTCTGAGTCTGGGCCTCCTAGGGATCTCTCTGTAACCAGTCTGTCTATCTTATAGTTTAAAAGTCTTGTTACAGTTGCAATTAACTGGTTTCTCCCTATCTTTTCTTTCTTTCTGCATTCATCTACTGTTACTGCATTCATCTACTGTTACTGTTTGCACTCTGTACCATGTATGTCTCAATTTAATCCATATCTCTTCCCAGTCACTCTCATACTATCTCCTTCCTGGTTCCATGTTGTCTTCTAAAAGGCTATGTCGCTGTCTTTGCTATAATGACTCTGCTGGCTCTGGTATAAGTTGGCTTTTTGAATTTTGGTCTTCCTGGTGCATTTACTTTTCTTTCTCATCTCTTCTCTCTTGATCTGATCTGCATTTGTATGTTTCTGTGCTCCCTCTACATTATGACCCCCTCCTTTCTCACTTAGTTTCCTGGACTTGTTTTAACGTCTCTTCTGTCCTTAGCCAACATCCTTATCTTGCTGTACGGCGCCTGCCTGCCCCCAAACGTGTCTCCCTGAGCTAGCCTTATGCCTTTTCTATCTCTCTCCACCTACTCAATGTTTCTCTAGCTCTGACCTGGCCAGCTATATCCCTGTCCTTATCTGTCTCTCTTTCATCCAGACTCTTAGATGATTTACTCTTTCTGAAGCTACTGTGTCTCTCTATAAAATGTAGAACACATAGTATTCATCTATGCTCTATCTTTAGCATTAAGTCTGAAGACTATCTTCTGAAGGTCAGCAAGTATTTAGTACTTGAGTAGAGAAGAACAATAAGAGTGAAGAAAAAGAACAGGACATTTAAAACAGATGTTAGCAGATTACTTTTTAAAAAGTCTTTTGTTTTCAGTACTTCATTGTGAAAACTCACTCCAGTTTGAAGCAGGAGGTATTTGACCACAAGTTAAACAAATTTTTTAATTTGGAAGAATTTTTTTTAAGGTATTTTTAACCAGGGAGAATTGACTGCACAGATTTTTATCTCGACCTTCACCATAGTCGAAGACAAATTTAGACAAATCTAAATTATGAGCAAATATGACACTAAAGAAAATCCAGATGAGAGACAGGTAGGTTCATCTCTTCTGCATATTTAAATTTCTTCTATGGAAAAAATGTACACATTCTACTTAAAGATGACAAAAGTGACAATTCAGTTTTGAATCTTCTTACATTATTTAAGAAATTTTAGAACTTTCAAGACATATAATTCACCCAGGGATGAGGGAGGACTATTATTTCAAATTAAAATTTTAAAGATCTTTAAGGTGAGTGTTAGGTAACAGATGACAAAAAAGGAGAGATTACTGAAAAGAATTCCACTTAAGAAAGACAGAAAGACTTTAAATATCACCAATGGGTTGACTTGCTGAAAGGCTGTTTTGTCCATCATCTCTTAGGTGAAGTCTACTCACAGCCCTGCACAGCAGCCTTTGGTTTTCTAACATGGGGACGAGCTAGAATTCAGTTGGTTACAGATCAGTAACCCAACTAAATTAAGTCATTTTTTAAATCATTGAATTACTATCATCTGTGAGGTCTCATGCCACTCTACTGATGTTTCTTTTCTTATGCCTAAGGCAAAATAGCTAATACAGAACCATTGTCCTCTGAAACAGGTCTTACAGTACAGAAAGGCTAAATCCATACCACTTCCAAGATGTCATATCCAGGCAGTAGAGCTTGTCAAATGCTTGGTGAGTTCATCTCCGCCAGGGTAACACCTAACCTAGTTCCAATGGTCCTTCTGACCACTTAGAAACAACCGGACCTAGTTCTGGCTTGCATCTCCAGGTATCCCATTCTCTCTCTCTTCCTGCCTCCATTTCTGCCTGTCTTCCCTAGTGACCAACCTGTTGGATAGCCTTTTCTGATTGTTTATTTCCTCTATTGTTTATTTCCTCTATCCTTCTTCATCCCTGAAGTAACCATCATTCCTAAGGAGAAACCGGGTGACTAGATACAGAGCTGCTGTTGGGCCTCTAGCACTAAGACTTGTCTCTGGCATGGAGTGAGGGATATCTAAAAAGAGGTCCTGGAATGGGAGGTGAATTGCGGTAGGAGGAGAATATTAGAGGCAGGATGTCAGTCGTGGTGGTGAATGAATGCTATTGTAGTGGGAAAGCATCTTCATGAACAGGAAAATAACTGTAGTCAGACGAGGAAACACAAGAAAAATTTGCAGATAGTATTACATGGTGTAGAAAACAATTAAGAGAATGTTGAGGCACATTTCAACATGAAATAACCCATGGGCTTAGAAAATTATGTTTTTGTAAAATCAATTTGCCTCATAGGCTTCTACATCAGAGTTACAGTATTACTTAGGTCAACAGAAAAAGATATACAAAATAAATTCTTGAGAAGAGACCAATGACCAGTAATAAAAATTTAAGGCTATCTGTGATGTGGATGGTATTAGTTGCCTACCAACTGTGGTTTCTCTCTTTGCTTATTGATCTTATTCAAATACAGACGCCTGTTTGCTCCAAAGGACTCTGGGACCTTCCTCAGCCCTAGGAGGTAAACCTTAAACTAGTCTAAGTACCAGTCATGTGATCTCACTTCCTTTGCAAGATGCTGGTTTAGAAATAAACATATAAACAATGCTGGCTAGTGAGACATAAGTGATAGAGCAGGATGAAGGCTGTCCTCTGGGAAAGCCTTCTTCAATCTTAAATTAGGACACCAGGAAGAAATAGTCTCTTTTTCTACATTTGGACATTTTCTTCTACATGTGATACCTAGAAAGACACAGCCATCATAGGCTAGCTCCCCTCATGGTCCCAAGAGGACAACGAACACGCTGAGTTCAGCACAGTATAAACATGAAACAAACCTAGATCCTTGAGGATGTAACTGAGCTGTGAAATTAATTGAACTGTACCTCAGCACTTCTGGTCACACTAGACATGTTTTTCTTACTGTTCAAGCTACTTCTCGTTTGGTTTTCCATTATCACAGGTAAAGGCATCCTAACGTGATGCCAGACTAGAAAATCCATAACATATAGATACAAAAGTTTCTGTGTAATTGAATTGTTTTTAACTACCCAAAAGAAACTCAATTTGCTTCCAGAACTGGCTTTTCTATAACATTAGTACCAGAGCACACAAAATATTGAAAGAGCTCCTGAAAAGCATACAGTTACAATAGTGGGTGCTACACAAGGGTATAAACCCTAAGCCCTCAGCTGGACACTAGAAAGAAGAAAGAAATGGGGCAGAGTAGGAGAACACTCCCTGACCCCGGTTCACATTTATGTTTTCCTTAAGAGAATATAAACCACTTTCTGTGGTATGCCAAACTAAGGTTGTTTCTGTAATTCAAACATTGGGGTAAACTAATAAAAATAGGGAGCCATAGTAAAAAGTATTAACCCATTAAAAAGAAAGTATCTCATGTGTCACACCTACTATACTTTACTTTCAAATAAGTTGCATTGAAAACTAAGGAAGGCAAGAAATGTATCGTTAAAATGCTTCAAAGAAAAAAAAAATGTTATATTCCTTAAAGAACATCCTTCAAAACTTGGCTAGGAAAATTCAAATATCCCCATGAGGCGCTACCAATTTAGGATTAGCTAACAACTGGCTAGGTTGCAGCAGGTCCAAGCAGAGTGAATAGTTGAGGTCAAACTTGACTATTTAAAGATTTTGCCTAAGGCCCACACTGGTCTGCATTCAGCACCAACAACTTTCATCATGGGCACAAGTTAGTAAGACAAATGTGGAGGAGCGGAGAATCTCTGTAACATTTGTCTTTAGTCTCCTGGGTAGATTACTTACTCACTCCCCCTCTCCAAAGTACAGGTGGTTAAAACAAGGGCAAGCTTAAAAGTGTTCTTCGTAAGAGCACAGGATCCACACTCACTCACCTTTGTTTCAAGGCTGGTATTTCTGTGGGTTCTGGCTCAAGTATTTCATAGGCCAAGTTCACATCCTCTGTTTCCCGAAGCAAAGCATAAATGGGCTCAATTTGTTCATTAAATCTTGCCAAAAGTGTGCGTGCATCTTTTTTCGGCATTGCTGATTCATCTTCTTCTACCTCTGTGTGGCAAAAAGTACAGCGGAAAGTTCCTACAGAGAAAACAAAAGTCTCAGGTCAAACAAGAGAAATTCTCAAGACCAGCCTTTAGGAAACAGTTTATATCTCCATCTTCTTCTAACATGTTATTATTAAAATTTTCAAATACAAAAAAGTTGCAAGAATTTTATAGTGAACATCCATGTGCCCACCCGTGAGATTCTACAATCAACATTTATCATATATCTTTCCATCTATCATTTTTTATCCGTTTTTAAGTAATTTCACCTCTAAATGCAGCACAGCAAAGTTTTTAATCATTATTTTAACATGTTTATACTTATTTTAACTTAAAACCAAAATCTTTACAACTTACCACTGAAACCTGCACCCTTCTCCAATAGCCTTCCTTTTGCACATTACAAATTGGGCCTGCGTTATGAGGCAAGCCAGGTAAATACCTAAAGTCAAGTCTCTAGGCATCCTGTACATTGTCACAGGCTATTTCTTCAAATTTATTAACCATTTATATCTAAACAAATTTAACCAATCCCTTCTCAAGTTAAAGTTCAAGAAGTCTTTATTGTTCTTATTTCTATATCCCTCACACTCAACTTGTAACTAAATTAATAGTAATTCCTTAGAATTCCTTGAACATCTCAGATTTTTCATTTCTGCTGTCATTTCACTAATCTAGGCCCGCACTACTTAGCCTGAAGTAGCTGCCTCAATCTGGTCTTGAACCCCTACATTCTCGCTCTCCAACTCCAAGCTTCCTATGCCACCACTTTTGTCTTTTCATCCCCCTGCTCTTCTTAAAGTCTATCCAGTGGCTGAATTTCTAAAGTCCACGGCATCTAAATTTCTCATCCTAATACTCAAATCCTGTATAATCTGACCCCAAAACATCATAACCCAACCACAGTCCTTGACTTTGCCAAGTAAATTCAAACACTTGAGAGATGATATCCTAGACATTAATATTTATCTTATTTGCTGAGTGCTTTCTGTGTATAAAGTGCTTCTGTGTACACTATTTATTCCCTGTACCAATTCTGTAGTGACATCAGAACTGAGGCTCTCAGGAGTTTTGTGACTGGTTCGAAGTCACACAGCCAATAAAAGTAGTTACAGCAGCTGTTGTACACCTTTTACTTACTAAGTTATTGCCAACCCTGTAAGGTTAGTGTAGTTATTGTCCATTTAAATCTGTAAAATTCAGAGGTTCTAAGGAGTTAAGTAACTCACTCAAGATCATACAACTACTAATTGTGCATAGAGGGCAGGATTCAAACCCAAACTATTATGCTGAAACTTATACTCTTACATTACTTAACAGTCCACCCCACTACTCCCACATGGATCTCCAGTTTGGTTCTTATTCCCAAAGCCAGAGATATGCATCCTTCATTTCTAACCCAATTTACCTGAGGGATTAAAAGAGATCACCTATGTCCTTAGTGCCTGGCACACAGGAAGCATGCAAATATTTAGCTTTAAAAAGCTCTCTCTATATATAGATGATACATAACTCCCTCTAACCCCTCTTTCCCTGGTAAGGAATTAGTAAGCTAGACATCTCTGCCTCAACATAACACTAGATCTTATTGATATATTTTAAGTAGAATAAGTTTCTTTGCTGCTTCTCATACAAACAGCCAATATCATGTAAATTCTTTGTTCACATACCCTGTCTAAAACACTCTTCATCCATCTTCCTGCTGCCCAAATGGTACCTGATCTTTTACATCTATTCCATCCAAATAAGTGAGAAAGAGAAAGAAAAGCAGCTCTCCACAGCTGGGAGGTGGCCTAGCACTCATGGTAGGTTGTGATATTTTTCTGTCGGACAGAGTCTCACAGACCACCAACATCAGATGAGGTCTTCTGTGTCCATGATGGAAGTGAGGCAAAACCAAGCCCGTCTGAGTCTGAGTCTATCTGAGTACAGACAAAAGCAAGGTCTCTGTACAACCACAAAAAAATCCCAGCTAACACAAGTGACTGCTGCTTCTTTACCAATTACGGTTCTAGCCTCGCCCTGTCCTTCTCATCTCCTAGAAAAAATTTATTAAGACACCCAATCATAGAATTATCCCCACTCTTTAACAGCACCCAAAGCAAAGCAAACTCCCACCATTTCCTTAATCCTCTCCAAATTACCTAACGAAAGCCCGAATCCTAAGTCTGTCCAGAATGGTCTTACTGAGATAGTCCAAGGTTCCTCATGGTGTATGGCTTCCCTTCCTACAGAAAGAATCAATAAACCCAACTTTGTTTACCTATGGGTGTGTACCTGATGGTCTTTGACTAATGGACACCAGCATAAAGACTCTAGCTTAAGTAACTACACAAAGATACTATTTACCAAAATAAAGAAAGAGAGAAAGAACAAGTTCTCTTTGCTTTGTAGGTAAAAGATTAAAAGTTGCTTTTTATATCTGAATCCATATATCCCACTGGCCATCAAAATGAATCTGTTAAAAGTCAATTTATTATAACTGCCTAGAACTCAAGAATGGAGGTTAGAAATTCTGACAGGTGAATCAACAACATGGAGGTAACTAAACCCCATAAGTAGATCAGAGTACCCAAAGAGGTTAAGAGGATGGAGCAGCATAGGAATTCAAGGAAAGAAGAAGCCTTGAGACAAATGGTACAACCAGAGACAGGACAGTGTTTCAAGAAGGAAATGGTATGGTGTTAATTTTTCAAGGTCAACGAGAATAGAAAACCAGTCTTTATGTTGAGTAACAAAGGATAATTAATAACCTTAGCTACAGAGGTTTTAGTTGGTATGCTCTCTTATTCTCTATTTCTGACTGCCTCAGCCTCTTCTCTTCAACAGAAATATAAAGCATATAAACTATGTGAAAGTGAAAAAATAAGTCATTTAAGTGAGATCTAAAATCAGCTCTCAAATACTTGCTGAATTAAAAAAAAAACAAACACACTCGGGGCACCTGCGTGGCTCAGTCAGTTGGGTGACCCACTTCAGCTCAGGTCATGACCTCAGTCTGTGAGTTCAAGCCCCACACTGGGCTCTGTGCTGACAGCTCAGAGCCTGAAGCCCGCTTTGGATTCTGTGTCTCCCCCTCTCTCCGCTCCTCCCTGCTCACCCTGTTCTTATCAAAAATAAACATTTTTTTAAAAAAGTTAAAATACAAAACAAAAAAAACACTGATGCAGGACTTATGTTCACTGTTGAAAGACTGGCTCTTACAGAGACCACCATTGAGAACTAGAGAATGATGCAGAAAAATTATCTAATTCAGTAGTTTTCAAAACTATTTTTAAAGGAAAAAAATCCCCTTCTGCAAGTGAACAAGTACCTAACAGATAAACTAAAAGCAAGTGCTCTGGTGAGGTGCTGAAAGACAGCTAGACAAATGGTAACACTATAAATCCTCTCAATGTATGTCTTCAAAGCATTACTACCCAGCCTCCTCAGTGTCTTGCACAGACACACTTTGCGGCAGAGTCTTTGTACTTACTGTTCGCTCTGCTCAGAATGTTTTCCCTCCACATAGTCAAATGGTTAGTCTCCTAACTTACTGTAGGTCTTTACTCAAAGGTCACCTCAGTGAGTCCTTCCTTGGCCAACAGTATCTAACATTTCACCACCGCCCTGTCCTTTTTTCCCCTTAACATTTGACCCCATCCAACACATTATATTATTTATCTAGTTTATTAGATTATTTATCATTAAAATTGTCATGTTACAACCAAAATTAAAAAAACATTCTCATAAATGTCCCATTTCTTTTAAAGACAATATCTATTCCAAACTTCAGCTTTAACTAAACAAATCAACATGCTTGTCAGTGTAGCTCCTCCATATAAAATAGCAATGCTTTTATTTTGAGAAAAGGGGGAGAGAAAAAGATTACTGTTACAGAAGGTAATCTCAGAATAACAGTCTTTTAACCCCCACAAATGGGGGGAAAGAGAAGATAGCATGTAGTCATGAGGAATTCTAGCCTAATCCAGGTAAGTTTCCAGAGCCAGGCTTAACTGAGACTAAGATTTAAGAACAGTTATTGACAGCAAGGCCTATTTTGCAGTTCTGAAAAGAGTGGCTTTTATATTACTGTCAAGAACTGTGGAAGACCTGAGATTTTTTGTAAGCTAACAAGTTACCCTGTGGTTTCATGGATGCTGGAGAAAGACATACGACTTCTAGGTCAGAAACAAAGAACTTTATTACTCATGGCAATAGGAGTAGCCAGTTTCAGCTTTTGTGCCAATTTCCTGAGCCCCAATTCCCACTGGGTGACGCAAAGAGGGCCAGGTGACAACTGTACCTGCAGTGGGTTATGTTACAGGGGACTTGGAAGTTAAGAACTCAACTATTTTATAATGGGCAAAAACATGCCTGTGCTCTGCTCTAGAGGGTGAGGTTATTTTTACTGTCTTGGACACTAAGAAAATGTGGTCTGGAGAAAGACTCTATTTTTATTAATCTGAACAATAAGCAAACTTGATCTTTGCTAAGGAAAGAAACAAAATATATTCCAAGGCTGCTCACCATATAAACATCCATGAAAATGATAGTCCCCAAAAAAGGCAGTCGGTACCTCTGCTTGCATGACACGCATTTCATGACAAAGTCATAAAGTACTGTCTCCCAACAATTATCATGTCTGGCAAACATTACAAGAGGAAAAGAGAGCCTGACATCTTGAGTCCTATGTTTACCACAAAAACACAGTTGTAAACAAGAACCAACCTGTCAAAAGCCAGATCTGGCATCCAAGAAGAAAAATAAGAAATTCTGCATTTTATGGAAAAGACTTAAGACTACCTTAACACACTAGCAGCATTTTTATAAATTTCAGGACACATTAAAAAAATGCAAATCAACTTTCCGAAAATCAGAGGTGGCAGTGGAGGAGGTTGGTGGGGGTACTTAGAACACCTAGGAGAAGGGTACTCTGGAGTGGGTGGTGGTAAACACACATTGACACAAAATCTATCCTCAAGGAGCTTAAAGTTTAGTAGAGATGAAAGGTATCTGGAGATACACATCTGGGATTAGTGCAAAAATAAAGCACGTAAGTGTTCAGTAGTTCAAAGAGCTATGACTTCTAGCTGGGAGCACAATGAAAGGTGTGCCTTTTAAGGTAGAATTAAGAAAAGCAATTGTTACAGAGGTCAAGGGAAGGGGAAGGAGAATAGGACATTCTAGATCATCTAGAATTAGGTAGTTGAAAATAATACTTAGCTGTAGTTTTGGTAGAGTAGGAATAGAGGTAACAAAAAGAATGGTAAGAAACAGAATTAACAGGATAAACTAGGGTGGTCATAGTGAGTCTTGAATGTCAAGCTTCATTCTCACTTTTTTCTTGAGTTAATAGGAAAGTGATTAAAAGATTTCAGGAAAGAACATGAGGTCATGAAAACTAACATTTATAAATATTGATCTGTCTTAGTGGCTTGAGACGGTCTTCCAACAAGCAGCCAGTTCTTAACTGAGTGTTACCATAAAAATGGTTTTTAAATGATTATTTTTAAATAATACCCAGCCTCTACCCAAAGATGCTGACTCAATAGGTCTAGAGTAGGCTGGGGAATATAAATTTTAAAAGTTCCACAAAGAATTTTAACACATATTCCTGGTGGGGAGCTGCTGTTAAGTAATCAATATGATAAATATCCCAACTCTTCTTGTAACTGGAATACTCTGCACTATGTAGTGTGTACAAAAGATACTCCTCAAGCATGAGAAAAGAAACAAGCTGAAACTCAAAAGAGTTCTGTACCGCCTTTTCCTTCAAGACCAAGGCAAAAACTGGCAACAGCGAATCCAAGCTACATAAGGAAGAACATACAAGCAAGATTTAAGAATGTGGCAGGAGGGAGAAAATGAGTCCTCAAAGACTCTTTGGCAAAGCATGACAAATGACGGGATTAGGAGAAAAATAAGAGTTCAGTGATAACACATCTGATCATCTACTCTTAGAAACCACAGAAGAACAAAGAAAGCTATTCACAAATATTCGCATCTGTTTATCACAGCCAAGTCTGTGACAATAGTATTATTCAAAACTAACATATGCGGGAACAGAGACTCAGAGTCTTAAGTTTACCAGGCCATAACTTAAAAACAAAAATCACTAACTTGGATTCAAATATCAATCTCTGACTCAAAAGACTAAACGCACTTCACCATCCTGAATTACATGTACCTTTCTCTACCTCTTATTATCCCCGCCAGCTACAATTTAGCAAACTTCCTCGAGGTATATACATAGGCTTTAATTTCTTAAAATGTAAAACAGAAGGAGAGAAGATTTATAACAAAGAATTTATTTAACATTAAGTGCCTATCACATGCTAAGCTTTTACTCAGCTGAGTCTTTTTCTTTTTTTTTTTTTTAATGTTTATTTATTTTTGAGAGAGACAGACAGACAGGCAGTGCTAGCAGGGGAGAGGCAGAGAGAGCCGGAGACACAGAATCCGAGCCCAGAGCCCCACGCAGGGCTTGAACTCATGAGCGGTGAGATCATGACTGGAGCCAAAGTCGGACACTTAACGTGAGTGAGCCATGCAGGGGCCTTACTCAGTTGAGTCTTAACGTGTCAGCTTCACCAGAGGATCAAAATACATCCAGCTATAGATAACTAGAAGGTATCCAAAGTAGGGAGGAAAAAGTTATTTTACAAAATAGATATTTCAAAACTATATTTTAGGGTTGTCTATTTCGAGGTACAAGAAAGCTTCAATTCTATGACTCAGGGTTCTTCTAATGAAAGTAAGTGATCACCCCAAAATGAGAAAAGAAATGGCGACCTAACTGTGGGCATGAGAGGGAGGAGGAGGGCGGAAGAAGGGAAAGAAGTGGTTTATACCATTTTAACTTTCTCCCCCCCCAAAAAAATGTAAAAATTAAAATGAATTGAGGGCAGGGAAAAGGGTGGGGAGGGGAGAGAAGGGCTGGGAACAAAAGAAAAAAAAACAGTAAAGTTCAATAAAGTTCAAATGACATTTTTCTTTTGCTCAACAATGGAGAAATTTATTATGCTGGCCAAGGTCTTCCACTTAACTGTTTCCAACACGTTACTCATTTTAGCAAACATCATACTTATTTTAATTATGTGAGTATTCAGCTAAGGGAAGAGTAAATACAAATAAAACCAAAGTGAAAAAAATGTTTATCTTTCTTAGTTTGAAAAAAACAAAATGTTTTTGGAAATGTATCATAATTGAGGAAAAGGGCAGAAGACTCAACTCCCTAAACAATTAGACATTATTTAGGATTATATTTTTCCCCTCCTCATTTCAGTATACTCAATGAATAGGTCATCAGCTAATGCCCAGAATTCACTGTCAAAGATGTACCATAGTATTAATCGCAACTGGAATATTATTCAGCCATTTTTCTATAAAAATTTTAAAATTAGCCCAATTGCCTTGATACGACGCAGGTGCTGCAGCACTGAAGCAGGAGTCATGCTGCAGCCCAAATCCTCAAGGCTGGCCAAGGAAAAGGAAGATCAGATGTCTGCTGCAGCACGGCCCTCGCCCCAGCACAGTGGGACTGACTGATGTCCTAAGGACTTCTCACCTTTTGGCCTTCCTAAGTCTAGGAAGCTGCTTTTGTAGAGCTCACATTCTAGTGGGGAATTAGTCAAGACAAAAAACAAAAATACCTGAGGTGTTGATAAGTACAATAAAGAAAAAGCAGGAAAGGAGGATAAAGAAAAAAGAGGCTATGGAAAGGTATATGCTCTATGACATAGGAAACTTGCAGAGTGCCCTTCTGATACAACAGGTGAGACGAGATCTGAAACATGCAATGGAGCCAGCCAGTCGTGGGCAAGAGGAAACAGCATGAAACAGGCAAGTAAAGGGAAGGTATGCCTGGTGCAGGCAAAGCACAAACAAGATGCACCAGTAGTGCTGTGCAGTGAACTCACAAGAGAGTGACAGAAATCCTGTCTGCAAAACTGGCCGGCAGATAAAAGACCTGTGAATTTTCTGAATGAGGGGAGAAACCTTTGAGGGTTTTGAACACAAGAGTGACAGACAGAGCCTAATATGCTCTTTAAAAAGGGTCACCACCTACTGTGACAAACAGTCCACGTGGGCAGCATGAGTGAAACCAAGAAGACTAGCTAAGAGAATGGTGAGAAATCAAAGCAAGAGATAATGGCTAAGACAACCTTTCCGGACAATCTTGTGAAAAAACTAAACTCCTCTCAAAAAACTTCCAGGAAAAACAAAATAAAACAAGAGGCACTTAACAGTTCCATGTTAAAACCAAGGAACTAGGACCAGAACTCTTAGGATTTTAGTGATATAAAAAGGAAACTGTAAAACTTCAAGACATATCACTAACATATGGGATTAATTTTACCACAATGTAAGAATCCAACCACCATATACCTTAGGAAGCATATTTGGACAGCTTCCCTTCCCAATGAATATTTTATGTATTATGTATACATGGGGAAAGGGAGTGAACTGGAAGCTTGGGAAAATAAAACGGACAAAAAAATGTAAATATTATTCTCCATCATGCCACAAAGTGTTTCTGAAGATGGCATAGAGCATATTTTCTACATGAACACTACTACCACCGACAGTTTCAATTCTTACCCAAGGGTTTTCAAATTAATCCAAAGTGACTAACATTATCCTCTAAAAGCAATGATAAAACCCTAACCTCTATATACCTTAAAATATCAACTATTCAGGGCGTCTGAGCAGCTTAGTCGGTTCAGAGTCCAACTTCAGTTCAGGTCATCATCTTGCAGTCCAGGGGTTTGAGCCCGTATCCAGCTCTGTGCTGATAGCTCGGAGCCTGGAACCTGCTTCAAATTTTGTGTCTCCCTCTCTCTCTGCCCCTCCCTGACTTGCATTTGGTCTCTATCTCTCTCAAAAATAAATAAACATTTAAAAAAAAGTCTTTTTAAATATCAACTATTCTCCAAACCAAAGGGCGCTCTGAAATTAGAGTTGAGAGGAAACCATATATGGTACTGGAAAGACTGAACTTATCATTTTACACATGCTAGAAAAAGGCCTAGAATGATTATACGATTCACCCGAGGTAATAATTACTAACATAAACCAAGGCCAGAATCAAGACTCTGGAATCCTAATACATTGTCATTTTACTGTTTTATAGCCGTAAAGAAAACTCTTGAAAATGACATGGCAATTGAACACACTGATTATGCAAAATGACCCAATGTAATAAGTATCCTAAAAAACCCTGACTAATACTATCAGAAGTTGACCAATATTTAATAACCATAAAGCCATTAAAACAACAACATACTTAATTAAGGATCGCTTAAAAAAATCATTTTGCTTTCTTAGACTTCAAAAGGGCATTAGGGGCAGTGAGGTGGGGTGGGGGTATGAGGGAGAAGTGGAAGGGTAACCACAGAACAATAGTTGCCAACACAAGGAAAGGTGGTGAGAGTGAGGAATGGGTTGAGTGGTAGAGCACAGAGTGAAAAATCTAGATTTGTCATTTTATTCAACATATTTTTCTACTATTTGAGTCCTTAATATGTTTACATTAATGTATTAGTTATGTATGTTTAGAAGAAAGGAAACCAATGTTATTTTTAATCATCCAAAGCACTCAACTCCCTTTCAACTAATATGCAAGAGTCACACACTCTTGGCTATTCTTTGAAAGCATCATCAAGTCCTTTGTTATAACTTTCATAACTCAAAATATTCAGAGGCATATGTATTAAAATGCTAGTCTCAAAAGTCACCTTTTATTCTAATTTCCAAACTATTTCATAAAGCAAATTTCATCAGTGTAATTAGGCAAAGGGAAATGTATGGAAAAAGGAACTGCTATTATAAAATAGCAACAGACATGATGAGAACATGGGTATCTATTTCCTATAATTATTTCACCTATAATAAAAAGGTACTTGAAAAACTATCCTTTAACAATTCACCACAGAACATGTAGTAACACTGTAAAATACTCATTCCTTTGCAATCAAAAGAAAAAAAACAGCTTTAACAAATTTTTTAATTCAGAAGATCTCAAATGTATTTGTGATGTACATAGTAAAACCCCACACTCTATAACTCAACTTATCAATGAAACTGGCTCCTGTCCTTCCTTAAATGGGCACTTCTAGATTTGGTATAATCATACAACATCCTCAGATTCCGGAACTTATTACGAAGGGGAAAAAATATACAATGCCTGGGAGGGAAAACAACAAATTGAAGTATAGTACTTACATAAATACTAAAACCTGCAATAAATTTCTTTAAATCAGGCCTAAATTGAATCCAACTCAACATGCAGTGAGCAGGCAAAAAAAACCTGTGGTTTTGATAGGACTCTTTGAAAGACCATAATCAACAGGGTGTTATATGCCAGCATCAAACTAAAATGCAACTTTTCACAAATTAGCTTCCATGTAATCAGCATCAAAATAAAAAAGGATAAAACTCACCAAGTTTTATTAAAACAAAACAAAACAACCCTCAAATCCTCATGATCAAAGCAACATATTTTTTTTGAAGAAGTGGGAAGGTTAAAGAGGGAAGATGCTTGTTCCTCTACTATGTTTCTGTAACTTTCTGTAAGTTGCTTTTACTTTTTAACTTATTTTAATAATCGCCTCCCCCCACCCAAAACAAATCCACACTTCTGAGCTTTCCAGTATGATTTTCTAATGAACTTATCCTTGGGCAAGATTCCAAATCAGCAAATGAGTAAAATAATCCTAGAAATATTTGTGTGTGTGTGTGTGTGTGTGTGTGTGTGTGTGTGTGTGTGTGTGTGGTTGAATTGAATTGAATTGAAAATAACTGCTTAAAAGACATCTCCTATCCTAAGTAGAGAGAGATAAGGACAGGAAAAAGTAGCCTGCTGTATGAATGTAAACATCATTAACAAATCTTTAGAAGTCTCACAAATACAGGATCCTAACAGTGGAAAAATATTAGGTTAAGGAAATTGAGGAATTTTAATGATATGGGGATCAAGAAACTGATCTGCTTATAAACCAAAAGCTTTACCTGCAGTCACAAGGCAAGAAAGGACTCGTGATTTAACCCCAGATTTATATATGAAGATCCCAAGTAGATACGGAATTTTCTTGATATTCCAAGTGACTCAGAACCAGTGGAACACTGTAGCTGTTTTTAAGAGTTATTTACTAGACACTTATTTTCTTTCGCAGAAAGAAAAAGAAAAGACTTCTTTTATACTAATCCTAAAATCTGTCTCTATTTTCATGGAGCCACACAAAACAAGCTGAAAATTCTTTCCTGATAGCCAATCTAAAACATCCTAGAAATCTATACAGCCCCAGATTTATTACCTCGTAAGATCCTCCAAACCCTAGAGTACAACACAGGCATGTGTAAGTGCACCCACACACACACACACACATCATTTGATGAGTTGAATAGAAAAAATAATCTCTAAATTCCTATTTCTAAAAACTTATTAAGTACATAGTTATAAGATTTTGTTTTTAATTTATTTAAAAGCTTATTTAAAATGTGATTCTCAGTCTCTAGGTAAATCCAGTAATAGGGGTTTCCAAACAATTTCTAATTTAAACACTTAACAATTTATTTCCTTGGGGCACCTGGGTGGCTCAATTGGTTAAGCATCTGACTTTGTCTCAGGCCATGATTTCTTGGTTCATGAGTTCAAGCCCGTGCATCAGGCTGTCTGCTTTCAGCATGGAGCCCGCTCTGGATCCTCTGTCTCCCTCTCTCTCTGTGCCCCCCTCTCTCTGTACCCCCCCAACCCCCGCTGTGCTCTCTCTTTCTCTCTCTCTCAAAAATAAACAATTAAAAAATTTTTTTAAATTTATCTCCTCTTGGCCCCCAACAAAACTACAGTGCCACATATGCCTTTAAAGAAATATAAAAAGTAGGGGCTCCTGGGTGGCTTAGGCAGTTAAGCAAATGCCTCTTGATTTCAGCTTAGGTCATGATCTCACGGTTAGCAGGGTCGAACCCCGCGTCGGGCTCTGTACTGACAGCTCAGAGCCTGGAGCCTGCTTCAGATTCTGTGTCTCCCTCTCTCTGTCCCTCTCCTGCTTGTGCTCTATCTCTCAAAAATAAACATTAAAAATATATTTTTTAATGTATAAAAACTATACTCCATTCACTAGTCCCACTACTGAGAATTCTTCTCGAGGAAAAACTTAAGCATAAAATGCTATATACATAAAAGTGTTCAAAGCATCATATCTATGCTAACAAAATATAGATTTTAAAAAAAGGGCTCAAAAGGGGTAGAAAGGAAAATGAGGGGGAAAAAAAATCTCACCTATTAAAACATATTTTGAACACTAGATAGAAACAGGAAAGTTTGGTACATTAAGGAACCAAGAGACCACAAACTATTCTTGGCTAGGATTATAATTATAGGTAATATGCAAAAGGATAGTGGTTTGCAGGTAAGTTTTTTCTCTTCAAAATTTTCTCTGGCATTATGGCTGCTTAATTCTTAAATGAAAAATATAAAACTAATTCCATGTCATCTAACCTTAAAAGAGAATACAATCTCCTCCTTCCTTTTGGGGAAGCTTGTTGCTGAATTTAACTTAGACTGGCTATTAACTGAGGCGCCTGAGTGGCACAGTTGTTTAAGCATCTGACTCTTGTTTTTGGCTCAGGTCATGATCTCACAGTTTGTGAGATGGAGCCCTACATCGGGTTCTGCACTGACGGGTGCAAAGCCTGCTTAGGATTCTCTCTCTCCCCCTCACTCTCTGCCCCTCCACTGTGCGTGAGCATATACCCTCTCTCTCTCAAAATAAATAAATAGGTGGCTCAGTCGGTTGAGTGTCCGACTTCGGCTCAGGTCATGATCTCGTGGTCTGTGAGTTCGAGCCCCGCATCGGGCTCTGTGCTGACAGCTCAGAGCCTGGAGCCTGCTTCACATTCTGTGTCTCCCTCTCTCTCTGCCCCTCCCCCACTCATACTCTGTCTCTCTCTGTCTCAAAAATGAATAAACATTAAAAAAAATAAATAAAAAATAAATAAACTTAAAAAAAAAAAGGTGCCATTAGCTAAATCACCCATGGTTGAGACTCCTAAAGTAGAAATAGAAATACTAAGTCTACCTACATGGCCACAAAGCTTGCTAAATCTAAAAGATGCTATTTTGCTGATTTGAGGGGTTTCATGTCATATGGTCTTTGTTTTGATTACATAAAATTCCCACATCTCAGTAAAACAGCTGATTTTGCCTGATTAAGTTTCTGAAACTAGAGACTACTGGGCAAGGTCTAAGCCATTCCATTTTAATGAAATAAAGTATCTATATATACTGTAATGGAAAAACCTCAGCCTTTTTTCTTTCCATGTAGCAAAAAGCTCAGTTCTTCCCTGTGTATTTCTTCCCTGTGTCTCCTTTACTAGTCACATACAACACTTCACTTCTGACACTTCTGGTCACCAAATGTGTAGAGGTTTTACCCCAAGTAATTCCCTGTGACACCAGCTGGGTGTCCTAACATTCAACTCAGTTACGGCTACCTGGAGATAGCATCGGATCCCACAGGCTGAGCTCTTAGTCCTACAAGACTGTCCCTTCACCCCAATTTCAGATGCCAGTCACAAGCCCAAGTTGTCATGGGTGCTTCTGACCAACCAGCTATAGATAGAAGGTTCCAACAAACAAGCTCCTCCTTGGATTCAGCTTATTTGCTAGAGCAGCACACAGAATTCAGGGATATACTTATGCTTACTAGTTTATTGAAGGATATGATAAAGGATACAGATGAATATCCAGATGGAAAAGATGTGTAGGGCCAACTATTTAGGACAGGGTACAGGGCTCCCCTGTCCTCTCCGAGAGCACCAGTCTCCCTGCACCTCCAGGTGTTAACTAACCTGAAAGCTCCCGGAATCCCATGCTATTGGGATTTTTATGGAAGCTTTCTCACATAGGGATGATCACTCATTAACTCCATTTTTGGCCCTTCTCCCTTCTCAAGAGAATAGGCGATCAGGCTGAAAATTCCAAGCTTGATCTTAGCTTGGTCTGTGACCAGTCCTCATCCAGGAGGCGTCCAGGACCCACCCAGAGTGACCTCATTAGAACAAAGACATTCTTATTACCCAGGAAATCACAAGGGTTTCAGGAGTCCTGTGTTAGAAATGGGAGTCCAAAGCCAAATATTAGAATAAAAGATGCTATTTGTGCTCTTATCACTTACGAAATTACAAGAGTTTGAGGAGCTATGTACAAGGAACTGGGGGCAGAGATCTCACACATACCAAGCATCAAACATCTGGGGAGAGTACAACCCAAGAACACTAATGGAGAAATCTAAATGCGAAGTATGGAAAGAACCTAGAATCTTTAGGGAAAAGAGAAATGGGGTAAGGAAAGGCTACAAACTGAAGTAGGAAGATCACTGGCTTATGTGAATTAACAATGGTAAAACAATTCTTGCTGAACTCAGAATTTCCTGAGCCCAGAACTTCCGGATACTCATCTAGGAGTCATTATCCTTTGTCCAGTGGCAGGGAGCTGCCCATACATTTGAGTTAAAAACTTTTTTCATGGAAACAATTAAGTCTAGAAAGCTTCAAATCTAGTTCCTGAATACCCCCTAATTACTGATATAGACTGCAGTTCAACCTAATTAATTGTTGAGATGGAAATGAAGATAAATGCCCATCAGATGCCCCCATCATTTAGTCAGAAATATCATCAATCTCCAGTAACAACCAGGAAGAAACAGAATAGCTTTGTACAAGACTGGGCTTAGAATGAAAACTATAATTCTATCAATTTAAAGACAGCATAAATATTACAGCAGAAAGAAGAAGTTCCCTCTTTCTTCTCTGATATACACACCAAATGTTTTTATTTCCCATCTTCCTTAATATGGGGGTGGGGCATGAATAAAACAGAGTAAGGGAGCAGAGAGAAAAAGACCAAGATTTCCTTTTTTATTTTTATTTTTTAATGTGTGTTTATTTTTGAGAGAGACAGAGCACAAATGGGGGAGCGACAGAGAGAGAGGGAGACACAGAATCCGAAGCAGGCTTCAGGCTCCGAACTGTCAGCGCAGAGCCGGACACGGGGCTCAAACTCACAAACTGTGAGATCATGACCTGAGCTGAGGTCGGACGCTTAACCGACTGAGCCACCCAGGCGCCCCAAGACCAAGATTTCTAAAGGGAATGTATAACCAAGGAGTGGTGTCAAAGCATTAATACTGAAAAAACAAAACACCAGAACTGACAAACAGGGGCCTAGTATCACTCAGTCAACACATTTTCTCCTTAAAGGAAAAGCCAAATTATAATCAAAAAGCAGGTATATTTTCAGAATGAAGTTTCCCAATGACCAAGAATTCTCAATCTGATACCTTCAAGATAGCCTCACTATAGGGACATAAATGACAATTAAATTGAATATTAGTGTTGGCTGATCAGTGACTCAACATCCTTGATTCAAATAATCTTGACTATATTTTGATGTTAGGCTATCTCCTACACAGTCCAACTACTGATGACAGCTAGTTTCATTCAGACACTTACCCTAGGTGAAATACAAAGAGCATTATGGATCAATCTCCTAAATACTGATTTATAAGTAGTGGAAATATTTCCCTTTAGAAAGTCTCATGAAATTAAATAAGGATCATATGAATAAATGGAGAAGCACATTACTTTAGATTACCCTCTCAGAGGGACTAAATTACACCTACCACCATAGTCAAGAGTGACTACCTACTACTGTAACACTAACATCTTCAAAGAATCACAAAACCAAAACCCAGAGCTCCTTTAAGAAATGTTAGCGTGATTGGCAAAAATGATGACAATTTTCTAGTCCATTCTGAAAGGGCTCCAGATATATTCCATAACATTCCTCTATAGCACACTCAAGCAATTCTTATATTCAGGATGGTTAAAGTTTTCTTACGACCAAGATCTCTTCCTAGTTAAGCCCTTTCAAAGTAAGCAGGCTCTGACAAATTAAACATTTAATTCAAATGTGACTTCTTTAAATTACTTTTCATCTAAATGACTGCTTCACAATAAATAAGAAAAGTCACAGGCTATTTCTATCTCTTTAGGTTAATGATCTTAATTAACATTTGGATTTTTTTTCCCATTAATTCTCTTATATAGACAATACATAACATATACAAAAATTAGAAATTAAACATACATAGATCTTTTTTTTGCAATAGAACATTTCACGTGTGAAAGTTTAAATTACATTTTTCATATAGTTTTTTAAAAGGCAGATCTATGAACTAAAAAGTATTCTATACTCCTGAATTCTGCCATAACAAGGGGACAATCTAACTTACCAGCATTGGCTCTCTCTATAGATTTTTGCCTCTAGAAAATAATACAAAATTAATCCACTGAATAATTAGCAAAATTGTAGTCTCTTTTCCAGTTTACAAATGACAACCAGACAAAATAACTCTACAACCCAGCCTGGGTGGCTCAGCTGGTTAAGTGTCCGACCTTGGCTCAGGTCATGATCTCACCAGAGTTCGAGTTTCAAATCAGGCTCTGTGCTGACACCTCAGAGCCTGGAGCCTGTGTCAGATTCTGTGTGTCCCTCTCTCTCTCTGCCCCTCCCCTGGCTGTGGTGTCTTTCTCTTTCTCTCAAAAATAAGTAAACATTAAAAAAAAATTTAAAGTTTCTGATGTTAACACTAGGCATACTGCACTTTTAGAAAATGCATGTTTTACGATCCTGTGTTGATAAGAAACAATCCTTAAAACTAAAGCATTTACTTCGATGAAGTAAATTACAGATCATGTTGACAATTCTCTTCCACTAATAAATGACTAAGAAACTAAATATCTACCCACTTGTAAACCTGCAAAAGGTGCCCCTTCTCTTTCATCTGGCTAACCCTTATCTTTTAGGTCTCAGCCAGTACTTCTTCCAGAGGCCTTCCCCAAACTAGGGCCAACTAGATACCCTAGTTACACACTCCTGACAGCACTGTGTACCTTCATTAACAAAGCACTTAGATACATTGTATTATAACTTTCTGGCCGTGACTGATACAAGTAGGCATTCAAATAAATGTTGAACAAAGAAGTCAAAGATGTCAGAATGGCTTCAAAGTGGTAGAAAAGCCAACCTTTCAGATTAGGCTGCAGCTGCAAATAAGGGGTCAAGGGTGAGAGCAGAGGTAGGAGGGCCATGGGTGGTAGAGGACACTTCCTTGTGAATGAAAAAGGCTTTGCAAAAGCTTCTAAAAGTAATATGACAGTCAACCAAGAAAGTAAGACTAAGAATGACCATTCGTGGACTTACAAATCCATTCAATTTTACAACGATATGCATGATCGGTTTAAAAATTAAACAAACGAGGGAACCTGGGTGGCTCAGTCGGTTAATCATCTGACTCTTGGTTTCAGCTCAGGTCATCTCACAGTTTGTGGGATTGAGCTCCACATCAGGCTCCACACTCAGTGCAGAGCCTGCTTGGAATTCTCTCTCCCTCTCTCTCTCTGCCCCTCCGCAGTTTGTGCGCACTCTATCTCTCAAAATAAATAAATAAGCTTTTTTTAAAAATCAGATAAACCAATTTAAGAAATACATTATTTATTATTTAAAGTTACTTAAAAGAAAGATTCATAAATTGGAAAAAATCTCACCTGTCATGGGATCAAAGAGCTGATTAGCTTCTAAGTCCGTAAAAGTACTACTACAGACAGGACATTTGAAGGAAGCCCGGTTGGTAGAATCTCTCTCATCAGTTTCAATCCTCCTTCTCATGTGGTCCAATTTATATTTTACCACATTAACAAGAGTACGGTAATTAATAAAGTAGTAGTTATGGCGAGTGGTTTTTCCATCTGCAGCAGTCTCTACCCTCATTCTGCATTTGATGAACTTATCTCCCTTTAAGTTATTCAAAACCGATCGAAGTTGCTTCCGATCAAACTTGAGCAGCTCCAGCATATCCTCCTCTTTCACACAGGGGTTCCGGATCAAGATGTCCAAGGCCAAAGCATGCTCAATGCCATAAAACCCCCGGATCACGTACTTGGCTAACCTCTTCAATGCTGCAGGGACCTCGGTGAGGACATCTGGGTCTGCCATCTTTAGCAGTAAACTTCAACTTTAAATAAACCAAATTCAGAAGAAAAAAGAAGGGATTAGAAGGACATAGTAATCATTTAAAATCTAGAATTATCAACCCAATGGAAGAGCTGGCAGTTACCACCCTTTGAAGTGCCACAAAGGTACTCGAAACACTGTTTTAAAAGACTTATGCCTAAGCATTTAACAGAAAACAAGATTTTCCTCTAGAGTACAGTTTATAGTTTAAAAGCTTGACATATTCCTTAAATGTTAATTTTCATGATCTACTGTGCTTGATTCTAAAAAGTAACTTATTACTTATAGCAATGATATATTATATCAAGCCCACTTTATTTCATAAAGAGAAACAAAAAGGATAAATGAAGACTCACTACTCTTAATGCTATAGGTCTTTGGGAATGCTGGAAAACCCCTGAAAAACCTATCAGTTAGCATATTCTTAAAGTGTCTTTATTTCTTTTCTTGAGTAAAACTTTCCTACCAAAATCTATTCTAGGAGGTTTTACATAGTCATGCTCTCACAATAAAGTCACAATAAGCCACACACGTAAGTAATCACCAGATGGATGTTTGGCAAAATTACTGTTGTAAATCTGAAAGAAATTAACACTTAGATCTTTACCAATGTTGCAAAGTTAAATCTGATGACCAATTAAGTAAAAAATCCTAAAAAAAAAGAAAAAGAAAAAGAAAAAAGAGAAAGCTCAAGTTATCTTTAAATACCGGATCCCTTCCTACAGGACAGAGCAGAGGCTAACTGTACCCAGTTCTCACGTCATGACCCAGAAGGCTACCTTCTACAAGCCAAACTGGAATGGGCTAGACTTCCATGTGGCTGTTAAAAAGCCTGGGCATTGGAATTCAGTTAGCTTGAGTTTTAGTGACTGTGTTATCCTCAGCAAATTCCCTAAAACAACTTTGAGCTACATGTTACTCTCTGAGAAATAAGGATAACATTAATTACCTCGGTGAGGTTATTGTGGTGAATAAATAAGAATGTGAAGCAATATGCGTATTAGGAAGCACTTGTTGATAAGCATAGCTCTCAACTAATCATTATCATTTAATCATTAAACCAATATGTGACAGCCAGGCTATCCACACAGACTACATCAAGTAACATTTCCCTACAATAGAGGGAAATTTTTCACAGAGACTACTGAACTATTTCAATAGGGAATCATATTCTTTTATTAATATTAGTTTATATTGAACCTTTTATTTACAATTAGTCGTTATCAACACAATCAGATTTAGTATCTTTTTTAGAAGAAATATTTTTACATCTACAGTACTATACGATCAAGGTATTCCTAAACAACCAATCTATAAACATATTTTTGGGGGAAAATACAATGCCCTATGTGTAATAAAGGAAAGATAAAAGGAAAGTCAGTTATAATATTTCAGATTGTAAATAATCAGAGAGGCATGATTATATACGAAACAAAGCAGGACCTAGATCCAAACCTACTGTAGAACTAGAGCATTCCTGTCATCCCGAGGCTTAAGGATGCTAAGTACCTGAGCTGAACACTGAAGCTGTATCATAGCATACTACTGGATGCATTTTGTTCTCCTTTCCAATTTGACCCTGGTTTTTTGTTTTCATTGTTTTACATGCTCAACAGTTGGCAGAACATAACATAGAGCCTCTGACACATCCAACAGACCAAAAATGGCAGACAAATGTCAAAATAAATTACTTTTCCAGTATTATTTCCTACCGTCTAGTCGCCTCCCTGGCCTCCCACTCCATACACTCCATATTCCAGACCGATGGTTCTCAACCCTGGCTGTAAAGCAGAATCATCTGGGGAGCATTTAAAAATACCCATCCTGGGCCCCATTCCCGGATATTGTTTCGGCTGGTCTGGGAGAGCCAGGTTAGGCATAATGTTATTTTATTTATTCCGTTATAAAATGTTATTTATTCCGCGATTCCAATACACAGGAAGTCTGACCACTGCTCCTGACAAATCTGGTGGGTGACTATTACATGCCCTGCCGATGCGCATTATCATTTTGCCTGTCTCCCCTGCCTCAAACACCTTAGTGGGCCCTACAGATTTAAGCAGGGAGTAAGATGAGGGGCTCTGCAGTACAATAGTTTTGGGTTTTGAATCCCGGTTCCATCATTTCCTAGCCTGTGACCTTAGAAAATTCTCAGTTTCCTCATATATAAAAGTGATTGACAGCACCCTCCTCGTAGATTTGAAGTACGGATTATACGAGATCATTCATGTAAAATGTTCTGCTTTCAGGGCTGGAAGCAGAAAAGTACCATTAAATACGGGCACTGATAATAAGAAAGTGACTCTTGTAACAATATGAGAAACGGCCAGAAGTACTGAAGACGGAGCCACTGCAGAGCTATTAGGAGCCATAGTAACCAAGCCTAAACTAAGGAAGAGAAGACAGGATGAATGAAACTTACTATAAAAACAAAATTAAAAGAATCTGATAATTTATTGGAAATGAGTTACAGAGTAGGAAAATTTTAAATAGCTATTTGGATTTGGTTTTTTTTACAACATTTTTTATTGTGGTAAAATACACATAACACAAAATTTAGCAATTAACCATTTTAAGTATTGTTCAGTGGTATTAAATATAATCATTCTGTTGCACAACTATCACCACCACCCATCTCCATAACTCTTTGCATCTTGTAAAACTGAAACACTGCACCCATTAAACAACAACATGCTTAATATTATTAAATAATGACATAGAGCTATTTGCTTTGAGCCAGTGTAGCTAGAAGAGAACACTACTACTGTGAAAAATGAATTAACACCTCAAAGAGGAACAGGTTTGGAAGAAATGAGACATTCACTTTTAGATGCTTGTCCTTGAGGATATACCACAGAATATTCTGTGAAGATGTCCAGCAGGTAGCTGAATAAATGACATTGAGGCTCAGGAAAGAAGTCATGCTGTTCCAGCTTGTGCAAAATCTCTACATTCTAAAATCATCCTTCCTGACCATGTGTTCTCTCCTCTATCACTTCTACTTCCCCAATTACGCTGAATCTCCTACTCGGTCTTTGGATTTATTATGTTACTTAAGTCAGAGGTCTCAAACTGGCAGCCTCTGTCACATTGTTTGACCCAAAGAACGTTTTGAAAAGTTTCTGAATTCGTTGTCGACGTTTAAAAATCGTGAAATTTCACATAAATTTCAATTTTAAGCTTGAAAGTTGGAAATATCTGAGGGGAAAAGTGAGACCATGTTCCCACAGGGAAACAATAACCTGAAGCTGACAAACAGTTGATGGTTTTAAACAGGAAAGGAGGTTGGCTGGCCTCTGGAGACTTCTGAATGTGTGACCTTTCAACACCAGTCTGTTTCTTCTTTTTAGCCTCACAGTCCATCAGTCACCTCCCAGCCTCACCTATCTCCCTAACCCAGTCCAGACCCCCAAGGGTAAGTTGGTTTTGTCACTGAACAATGTATTCTTATCATACGAATATTTAGCCAGGTACCAGGCACAGAGTTGGAGAAACAAAGTTGAAATGCATCCGTTCTCTGCACTGTTTACCCTTGTCAGCCTCATCTCCAGCCACACTGGCATTCTCTCAATTCCACATGCTTTCTCCACTTCCAGGCGTTGGCACGTGCTGTTCATTCTGCCCACAAAGCTAAGCTCAAACCCCCTTCTCCTAATCATCTTTCACATACAAAATGACATTTCTCAGGGAGACCTTCCCAGATTCCCCTTAGTAGCTTAAATGTTCCCCGTTCACACGCAGCGCTTTCTCTTTCCTCCTTGCAGTGAATAGATTTGTACTACCTTCCCGTCTGTCTCTGAGACCACGGCCTTAATCTTGTTCACCACTTTCTAGCATCCAGTACAGCTAGTCAAGCACTTTCATAAAACTTCCAGGAAGTCTCCTAAGCACGTGTTCAAAATGCCCACCTTGCCAGCTTCCCAATTCACTTCCTCCACTGCTGCTTCCAGAGTAGAAAAAGACAGGCTACTGAAAACCCTCTCCTTAAACTTCAAATGGTTTTAACCAGACGGTGACTGGATTGAAATTCGCTGTTTTAAAAGATTATGCTATAGGATATAAAACAAAGGAGAAAGGAGCGGATGTGGGAATCCAGTTAGAGTATTTCAGCGTACCACTATTCCGGTTCTAGAAGAACTTGGATCCTTTACGTCTGTGTTTTCAGATACCATGATTCAAGGCACTTTCCATACCTTCGTACATAAAGCGGCATACCACCGCAAAACCTGCAACCAGCTGCCCTCCACGAGCTTGGTTCTGAAATGTTCACTCCTCCCCACTGAGAGCCCCCGAACCCCTAAATTCCCTCGGACTGTGCCAGGTGAGTCCTGGGGCCACACTCGGCGCAGCCAAGCCCGTCCTACCCGAGGTCGCACACGGGCCGCTCCGGGGTCAATGGTTCTTTGGAGGACCACGTCAAGGGAATAGTTAAGGGGATGCGGGTAGCTAAGGAGAAAGGAGAGAAAAGGGGGAGAAACCCTGAAATGCGACGCCGGACCAGGGAATCGAGAACAAGGAACAGGGAGCAGGTTTACCAAAACGAATCCTCGAACACTCCCACTACAGCTTCCCTCAGCGCCTCAACTACCGGCTTAAACGAGCCACGCCACTTGTGCGACAAAGACAATTCCTTATTCCTGCGACCAGCTTTGGAACCCACCCACCACTTTTAACCGTACCGGCCAATCAGCACAGTGAGGCCTCCGATCAAGCCAGTCACACCCCCGATTAGCCAATGAAATTGAAGGCTCTCCCTTCCATACCCCCTCTGGTTGGTCTACCATCCCGGAACAGGCGTTAACTCCGGGCTGTGGCAAGATGGCGTCCCTGGATCGGGTGAAGGTTCTGGTATTGGGAGACTCAGGTGAGCGGCTTAATCCACCTCTAGGGTTCCTGACACTTCTGAGTTATCTGATAACTCTCTTCCCTCGCTACTCCCCCGCTTCTCCAACGAACTGGCTCTGACCGTGGCTGAAAGCCCTCACAAGATCTAAAAACTACACTTCCCAGAGGACTTTGCTCTATCTGACGAAGGTGGCGTTGCAGGTGGGGGGCGCGGAGCCCCGACCTTTCTCCGCCTTCGCAGCTTTCCAAGCCGGTCTCCCGGGAGACCGCATCCTAGCCTGTATTGTCGATTCCTTTGTTTTGAAAGATATGCAGACCTTGAGTATTGTATTGGGCGCTGTGCGAAGGATACAGAAGCTGGGATCTTGCCTTCAAGAGATGTTGTTCATTACGGAATTCAAGCATGCACTAAGAAGAATGACACTGTTCCAACTGCTTTACATATATTAACTCATTTAACCTGAGATCAGCCCTATTAACCCCATTTTACAGATGGGAAGAGTGAAGAGGAGAGATGTAAATGACAGAACCTGTTTGAACCCAGAGTCTACGCACTTAAACACTAAGACATGTTATGAAATGAAATACTGGGTGGTAGTCCTGTTTTAGTCCTGTTTTACTCTCAGCTGGACTTCTTGATTTCTTTGTTCTCTTTAATCCTAATTGAAAACCTATTATATACTAGGTTTTAAGAAATAGAGCAATTAAGATAAGGCCAGATTATGAAACAGCTAGGAACTGAGCACAATTTAATCCTAGTGTTAAAATTCTTCTTTTGAAACCTTGAACTTTTGAGAACTAGAATTAAGTCTGCATTTCCCCCTCTCACCTCACTGCCCTTTTCTTTCTTACCATAACTTCCAACCATGTGCTCCTTAAGAACTTGGAATAAATGATAACATTGCATTTTGTAAATGTGCTTTTCTGGAGTTCACCTCTGAATGTGTGCTGTAAGCAAAGACATTATGCAAGATGCATAGAGGATATATCATGGAGAGGATACACCCCAAACAGCTTGAAAACTAGCCTTACAAACTGTATACAGTTGTGGTGGAAAGGAGGTGGTTAAATACGTTTCCTCATTACCTGAAGATTATTTGCATTCCAAAATGTTTTATAGATAGAATTATTTAATATTCCCTTAAGAAAGTTGCATTATGAAATTCTATTAATATAATCCAATTTATCAACTCCAGTTCTTTAGCTTGAAGTGGTGCTGAAGTTAATGAAGTCACTCAGTTAGTAATGATGTTCTAACAGGACTTGTCAAGAGTATCATCAAGTAGAATTTGAGACGAATCCAGAGCTAACACAGTTCGTGATGTATAAAGTGGGTTTTCTCTCTCATTTTTAATTCGCTTTTCTATTGCATCTAACTAACGCTTGCTGTTCCATATTGTTGGGATTAGTTTTTTCTTTTTCACAAAAATACTTAAGTACCTGCTACATAGCAGGCACTATAGTAAGTGCTGAGGCTGTAACTGTGAAATCAATGCATTACATAACAGGGTTGAATTGGCTGCTGCATTAAATGTGGAAAAATGATCAGGCAATTAGTAGGCTTTTCTTTTTCCTGATAGTCTGGTTGTAAAACAGAAGACACAGTCATGCCTACTTGATTGATCCTGTCACACATTCATGGATATTAGGCTATGTGTGCAAAGTTGGTTATTGCCTTTTTGTCATTTCCCTTTTAACACTGATTTACTAACAGACAGGTAAGGATATGCTTTTTACACTTCATCTGCCTTTGTATTCAAACTTTGAAGTTTATTTTTGAATAAAGGCTTATTTCCCCTGTGAAATGTTGAGGATTTCACAAATATATAAAAGAATGACTTGAAATTTAGAGATTTGTTTTATATCCCCTAGAGATAGTTGATAATTTAGTAAGGAGTCCTGCAAGTCTAACTAATACACACATTCCTTTTCCCTTTTTGTTCTTTCAGAGATAAGGGAGAAGCTTAACACATTATCAACAACTATATTTGGAACCGGCATTTATTTAATTATATCGGATTTCCCCCCAAAGCAAATCAAGGGCATTCTTCTGATCTAATTTGAGTCTAATGGTAAAAGCTAGTAGAATCAGCAAAATTCGTAAAGAAATGAATAGGTAGCCAATTTTCTTGACACTTCAGTAGTTCTTACTGTTGACAATCTTATCCAGGGTTAGACAACTCTTATCACCCAAAGCAGTTAATTCATGGAGAGCTATACAATATTAACTGCATAGAGTTGTTTACTGACACAGCTAAACTTAACTAGAAGCTCAAGCCTTGCATCAGGCTGATAACTAAGAGTGTATATATACGTCTCTAACATAGACAACCTACATGCAAACACAGAAATCAACAATATGCCCTAAAGGTCACAGATACCAGATGCAGTGCAGTAAATATAAAGACAGAGCCAAATTTGAGTACTCAAAAATCTAAGATGTCTGTATTGAAAAAAAAAAAGAATTAAGGGAAACCTGGGAAAATATTTGTTTCAACTGCATGAGACAGCTAATATATAAAGGGGTTATGTAAATTGATAACTCTAAAACCTATTAGGTAAGTGGGCAGAGAACATCAACAGATGATTTCATAAGAGCGGAAAGACAACTGATTACTGTAATGGATATCTTTACCAGAAGGTAAAGAAATGCAGACTAAAGAAAGATGTCACCTTTTTCTTTTCTCAAATTAACATAGATGAAAAAGCAACAACATATGTACTGTTGAGGTGCAACAAGATTTGCAGGCTTTTATGTCTGGCTGCTGGCAGAGTAACCAGATGAAAGTTGTCATATATCAAGGATTTCACTTCTGGAAAGGTATACTAAGGAAATCATTTTAATTTGAAACAAAAATTTAAACAAGTCTTTTCTTAGCAGTGTGAAAAGTTCAAAACACCCTGAATAATAGTGAGGGAATGGTTAAGTAAATTGTTAGGTCTACTCTCTGAACTGCTATGGAGACATTAAAAATGTTTATGAAGGGGCACCCAGGTGGCCTCAGTCAGTTGAGCAAACGGCTTCAGCTCAGGTTGTGACTTCAGGTTCGTGAATTCAAGCCCCACATCTAGCTGGCTAGCAGCCTGTCAGCGCAGAGCCTGTTTCGAATCCTCTGTTCCCCTCTCCCTACCCTTGTGCTCTCTCAAAAATATATATATTTTTAAATGTTTATGAAGATTCTGTAATAACATGGAAAATTTTAACTGCTAAATAAATACTAATTACAGCTCTGTTCTGGAGACTGGAGATAAAAACAATGTGTAAAACCTAGTCCCAACCCTCAAAGAACTTTATTTTTTAATTTTTTATTTATTTATTTTTTTGGTGCCGAAACCAGGGAACGAACCACCTCAAAGAACTTTAACTGAGTGAATCAAAACTATAAACAAAGAAATGTAATCATGTGTCTTAAGTGCTTTGTAGAAAAATGTACAGGATACAGAGGAGACCCAGAGGATGATACGTAGTGTGCTTAGTTCTACCTGTGTGTAGTTCAAAAAGACTTTATAACTAGAAAGGTGCTGAGTCTTGAAAGATTAATTTACCAGGCCAATGGGGGAGGGGATATGAATGGGAGGATATTTCAGACCAAACCAGCTATGTAAGCAAAGGCGCATATTGTTTTTAAGTTCATCATGTATATATTCACGATAACAACCTACTTTTCGAAACCTCCCACTAATGGTATTAAATAAACCTACATGTTGCTTATAGGGCTCTCAGGCCATTTTTCCTTTTTAAAAATTCATTCCAGATTGTCTGTAAATATAACTTTTTATAATAAAAAATAAGCATAATTAACAGGTTCATGCACAGTAATGCACACAAAGAGATGGTCTACATTTTTGATACAACTAGTGTTACGTAAAGATTCACCAACTGTGTATGTTTGTTACAATGGCATCCCAAAATGCTGTTAATTGAGTGAGTGACTCAACATACAGGTATGCAGAACTCCTTCTCTTTCTTCTTCATCTAGATCTCCAAATGCTAGTTCTAGCATTATTAACTACATTACCTTGAACCCAAGGGTCTACAAAAAAAATTAAGTGCTACCTTAAGGTAAAGGACCATGATGTAGAAGAGAGAATAGAGTAGTTCCCTTTTTCCAAAGAGGCAAGTCTGAGCCAAGTTGTTGGCTGCCTTTTAAAAATCACTGTATGGGAGAACTAGAGTGTCTAAATACGGAATTGTGAAATGGTGAATCCCTGTCCCAATATTCAAGCACAATTTGAGAGAAACACTGTCTTTAACCATCTTTTCTTTATCAATAAAGCTTATTACGTGATTGGTATGGTATGATCACCTTTTAGCCAACCATACTATACCTATCATTACTACTGCATATGCTCAGTCTTACTTTTTTCTTAATAGATATTTCAGCATGTCCCTTACATGACTAGAGTTCTTAAATCTTTTACAGGTGTTGGGAAATCTTCACTGGTTCATCTTCTGTGCCAAAATCAAGTACTGGGAAATCCATCTTGGACTGTGGGCTGCTCAGTAGATGTCAGAGTATGTGTTTCTGATATTTTAGTTTTTCTTTAGTCATATTAAAGATCAGTCCTTCAATCTACATGATCAAACTACAGCACTGTAGTCAAAACTGATACTAATAACTAGGCTTTATTAACTACCTACTCTGCTAGAGACTATGCCAAAATGCCTTATATGTCTTATCTAATACTTGTTAAACTGAGACATAACTGCAGAAACTAAGGCATGGAGAAGTAAAGTACCTTGATCAAATTCACTCAGTGCAAAAAAATCAGAGTTAAGATTGGATGCTAGTCTTAACCCAGTCTATGGCCATACCACTCTGAATGCACCTGAACTCGATCTGTCTAAATAGTCTTAATCCAGAGACTTTAGTGTTGATGACTATGTTATATACTCAGAGTTCACTTAACATGCTCCATAAATAATTCTATTTAATCCTTCAGCACTAAGACTGAAAACTTTTGTCTAGAAATATAATGTAAAGTCAAAAACTTCTGGAGCTTTATATCTAGGTCTTCTCTTCGACCTCACATTTAGGAAACTTGGGTACAGTTTCCACCAAATTAACTGTCTTCCCAGATTTTGCTGGTCATTGCTGATCCCAGCTAGTCCTGTCCACATGTCTTTTCTACTGGCATACATCTCACCATTGCCTTAAGAAATAAGTAGGTCAGGAATGATAATTAACTCAGTTGACAGTTATTTGCCTTCAGTTCTTTGAAGCTATTGTCTCACAGACTATGACTTATATCGCTACTGATTGGAAATCTTTTGTCAGCCTAATTATTATTCCTTTTTAAGGTAATTTCTTCTCTCTACTTGCTTTCAAAAGATTTTCTTTTTAAACTGATCTAAACAGAATAAAGTCTGTTAATTTTTTTTATTCTTTTTTATTTTCGAGAGACATAGAGACAGAGCATGAGCAAGGGAAGGGCAGAGAGAGAGGGAGACACAGAATCCGAAGCAGGATCCAGGCTCTGAGCTGTCAGCACAGAGCCTGATGTGGGGCTCGAAATCACAGACCGTGAGACCATGACCTGAGCTGAAGTCAGCCGCCCAACTGACTGAGCCACCCAGGTGCCCCAAAAGATTTTTTTGATCTGTAGTTTTACTAACTTATGTCTAGAAATGGGTTCATTTTTAGTCATGCCATCAGAATGTTGTGTCTCTCCTGTCTTTATTTTTCAAAAATTTTAGCCACTATCTATTGTCTTCCCTCATTCCCTCTAACTTCTCCTTTTCAACTTCTGTTAGATTTTTGTTCTCTGTATCTTTTAATTGTACTTCATGTATTCTATATTTCTCCTTTGTGTATTCTGGATCATGTACTCATATCTGCCTTCCAGTTAATTAAGAATCTCCAGGGTGCCTGGGTGGCTCAATTGGTTAAGCATCTGACTTCAGCTCAGGTCATGATCTCAGATTCGTGAGTTTGAGCCCCGCATAGGGCTCTGTGCTGACGGCTCAGAGCCTGGAGCCTGCTTCAGATTCTGTGTCTCTGTCCCTCCCCCACTCTCACTTTGTCCCCATCTCTCTCTAAAAAAATGAATAAACTTTAAAAAAAATTAGAAAAAAAATCTCTTTAACTGTGTCTAATCTTCTTTTTAATATATCCACCAAGTTTTTCATCTTAGTAACTATAATTTTTTTATTTCTAGATATTCCTTTTGGTTCCTTTTCAAATGTCATAATTTTTCAAAATATCCTGGCCTTTCATTATGGTTTTACTTTTTATTTTATTAACATAGTATTTTATGGTTTCTTTTGGATTGTTTTATTTTTTTCTGAATGGGTGATAGATATTCGAGTTGCTGTGTATGCCGACTATACCTCATGAAAATATATCTTTGTATGGTTTAGAATTCTTTGAAGATGATCACATCTTCAGCTGGATATTTTTTTTTTCCTCTTCCCTGTGGAAATTCTGTGTGCTGTATTGTGAAAGTACAGTACCTTTTCATTTCTGTTACTGCCCTAGGAATTTCAATGGTACTTACAATTTTACAGTTAGGAGCATCCATGCCACCCAAATAATGTATAATCTCCGAATTTCCAATTATAGTACAGGCCTGTGGTTTTCATTTTTTGTGGACCCTCTATCTATTCTGGACCACCCCTACCTGAGGTCCCTGACAGAAAGTTTTTCTTACTTTCCTGAGCCAGTGGATAGTTCTTCCTACGCTCTTTCACTGACTGGGCAGCTCATCAAGGGTCCAGGTTTCATGGAGGGAACTGTAGTCTGGTCTTTGTCACCCACCTGTATACATTTTGCCTTAAAAACCAGAAAACAGGGACACCTGGTAGCTCAGTCAGTTAAGCATCCAACTTCAGCTCAGGTCACGATCTCCTGGTTTGTGAGATTGAGACCCGCGTTGGGCTCTACACTGACAGCACAGAGCCTGCTTCGGATTCTCTGTCTCTCTCTGTCTCTGCCTCTCTCTTTCTCTCTCAAAAATAAATAAACATTAAAAAAAAAAAAAAACAGAAAACAGATCTCTATTCCTGAATGGACACTAAAACTCCAGGGACCAGTCCCTGAAGCTGTCTCTGAATCTGGGTCAGTTCCCACTTCTTACTCCGATTTTAAGTTCTTCATTTCTAGAATCTCAGGATTTCTCTTTCTTTCTCTTGAGCTTGTCCTCTTTATTTTATAAAAATATTTTTATGGCATTTCTGTGAATTTGAAGTCAGAGGGGACCTGTGTGTGTGTCATTTCAGCCTGCTATGTTCCCAAATTCTTAGATATAGGAGAAAAACAAATACTAGATAGTGAGTTCAGTTGGCAACTTGCCAATAGCAAGTTCTGGACAGAATTTCCTTTTGTACTTTTCTAAATCCCTTTATGTGAGCAAGCATAACATTGAAAAGAAACTTAGATTTAAACTCTCACTTCCTGGGTCACTTCCCATATTGCCTTTTTGCTTCCTCAAGAGTGACCTTAGGTTAATCAGTTTACTTCTCTGAACCTTAGTTTATCTTCTACAGAATATAGGTAAATAATACCTGCTTTATCTAGCCTACAGGTTTGTAGGTTATGGTATAGTGTGACTGATCTTCCTGGAATGAGTCTGGTACTAATTGACTCCTATCAAGCCAGGCTGGCCTCCATTGTGTTATTGTTGAAGAATGGAGCACATGGAGGTGAAAGTTACCTTGCTTTCATTACTCTTCACTGTGTGTTGGGCTGGTTGGTCTCTCATCTTTGAGAAGAATGCATTTCTTGAATGACAACATAAGTAAAAGGCATTTGTAAATGATAATCTTAAGAAAAGTTGTCATAGACATGTAAATTGTTTTGACTATTGTAATAAAGTGAACAGTTCTTCCATCTGGCAAGAACGATTATATCTGATAAAACCTTTACCTAAATAGCTTATAACGCTTTCTTTTGTAGCAGCTTTTATATTGCAGTTACAGCTTCTGTGTTATTGAAACCAGAGAGAGGGTATCTTCAGAATCCATGTAAATCCATCAATATACTCTTTTCAAAACTCTTAGAAACAATTGCCTGTTTTAGCTCATTTCACATCTAAGAGCCTACTAAAAATAGAGATGATAAAGGTGATAATGTAATTGTTTAATTTCAAGTACTGGGTGAAATTAATGAGCTTAATGTATGTACTTGGTAATTACTGACATTTTAGATTTAGTATGCATTGGAGAGGTATTCATAACTGAACTGAAGGGAAAAGAGAGAAAAGTTTTATTTTACCGTATTTTTCATTCATGGTTGTCTTCTAATTTTGTTGCCCCAAGTCTAATGGGACTAATATAAATGCATGGCTACTCTTAATTATGAAAACAAGACTTACAAAATTTAATCTTTCCACAAATTATAAATAAGGAAATTGACTTGTCATTTCTAGTTCACTTTAATGGGATTTTAACTCCCTAATTTACACATTGCATACAATCAATATTTATTGACTTCCTCTTTGGGCAGCATAATAATGTGCAAGCACTGGGGAGAAATTAAAAAAGAAAAAACAATCTTTATCCTCGCTAAGAATGTGAAGTAGGATCTAGTAGGTGGGACAAAGTTCATATATATGAATGATTTTAAAAATAACAATAATAATGATGGCTAATATTTCTTCATGCTTACTTTGCCTAAGCACCTATTTTACAAACTAACTAATTCAAGTAATTCCCACAACAACCCTTCCAGGCAGGTACCCCTATTCGATACACGAAGCTATAGGGGCACAGGGGTGTTAAATGTCTTGTCCAAGGTCACATTGCTAGTTAGTGATGGGGTTAGGATTCAAACCCAGGTGGTCTGGTTCAAGAGCCTGTGCTCTTGAGCACTATTCTGTACTACCTCATGTTCCAGAATGGTAATAAGAAAAAAGTATTCTACTGCTGTTAAATACAGGAGCCACTAGACTAATGTGGCAATTTAAATTTAAATTAACCAAAATGAAAAATTTAGTTCCTCAGTTAAACAAACTAACCACATTTGAACTGCCCGATAGTAACGTGTTGCTATCATTGCAGAACATTCTGAGACAGGACTGATAGACAGCATTTATAGAAAATGTAAGTGTTATAGCAGTTCAGGAGAAAAAGTTGAGGTGCTTGTAAAAATGGAAAATTATATTGGGTGTTAATGACTGAACAGGTGACCTGGACAATGGATGAATGGACTATTCCTCCAGAAGGGAAATATATATTATAGGTGAAAGAGAAGTAAATAAATTCACTTCTGGACATGGTGAAGGGAGATATCTGTGAGCTATCCAACTGAAACTGTCCAGAAGGCCTTCAGAGATGAGGTAGGGAGGCTCACGAGAGAATTCTAAATTGGACCCATCTATATAGAAATAATCCCAGACTGTGAGAGATGAAGAGTTTTTCCAAAAAGCAAATTTAGAAAGAGAAGAGCTTGCAGTATATTTGGAGAGTTGAAGATGAGAAGAGAGGTCAGAGAAAGATTGATCAAAGAGGTAAGAGGATAGCCAAAATTATGAAATACCACAAGAGTAAATGGAGATGAGAATTTCATGAAGGAGAGATTGAGTTTTGGTATGAAATGCTGTAGAGGTATAAGAACTGAGAGAATGGGGAAAAATGGTGATGATGAGTCATTGTTGACCTTTGACCTTGCAATGGACTGTTAATAGCAAAAACCAAATGATGTGAGTAGGCAGAGAGGAAAACGAAACATGTTTAAATCCATCTTTCACAAAGGTTAGAGGTTAAATAAAGGAGTGAGTGGTATAGAACAGAAAGGAAAAGCAACAGTCTTTTTTTTTAAATAGGGGAAATGAGCTTGGCTAAAGGCAAAATAAGATTACTAGAAAGGAAGAGGCAATTAGCAGTAACCTTAATATTATTCGTTCATCCATTTGTTCCTTTAGTACATATATTGCATGCCTTCCAAGAGACACTGCAAGAAATTGGAAGTATAGCAGCAAATTAGACAAGTTCAATTCCTGTTCCCCTAGTACACTTACTAGTTTCTCTTTTCTATCCTCTCTTTTCTCCTAGCTATCTCCTAAGACCTCCTACCTTCCTGCCTCAATTTAGTAACTCTAAAGGCATACATACTAAACCATACTATTAGACAGCATAGTCTACACAGAGTCCAGTGTTCTTTCTTGATGTGTATCATTTTCTTTACTAAATTCCTGCTTTTTATTTATTTGTTTTTGGGGAGGGGGTGGGTACAGTATGCTTTATTGATGGTACATGACAAGGTAGGGCTCCCCAAATTCCTCCCCTTCTTCAGGGGGTCTGGAATGGAAACTGTATAGAGGTCAGAAGATTCTCAGTGTGTTGGGGAATGACTTGCGGCAAGGAATCCCCAGCCTCTGAGGGCCTCTCTCTTCTCACTCTCATTGGTGCTGGTCGTCCAGGGAGCTCTATTCCTTAGAGACCACGTGGACCATAAAGTCTACCACCCATTGTGGAGGCAAAATTCATTGTCATACCAGGAAATGAGCTTGACAAAGTGGTGACTGATGGCAGTGCGAGCCCCAGCATTGGAAGAGGGGATGTCACTATTAAAATTGCAGGAGACAACCTGGTCCTCAGTGTAGCCCCAGATGCCCTTGAGGCATCTTCTGATCCCTGCTTCACCACCTTTTTGATGTCATCGTATTTGACAGCTTTCTCCAGGCAGCAGGTTAGATCCACGACTGACACGCTAGGGTGGGGACATGGAAGGCCATGCCAGTGAGTTTCCCGTTCAGCTCAGGGATGACCTTGCTTATAGCCTTGGCGGTGCCAGTAGAAGCAGTGATGATATTCTGGGCAGCCTCTGACCATGATGCCACAGCTTCTCAGAGGGACCACCCATGGTCTTCTGAGTGGCAGCGATGGCATGCAGTGTGGTCATGTGTCCCTCCATGATGCCACAGTTGTCATAGATGACTTTGGCTAGAGGTTCCAAGTAGTTGGTGGTGTAGGAAGCATTGCTAACAATCTTGAGGGAGTTGTCATAATTCTCATGGTTCATGCCCATCACAAACATGGAGGCATCAGCAGAAGGGGCAGAGATGATGACCCTCTTGGCCCTGTCCTTCAAGTGAGCCCCAGGCTTCTCCATGGTGGTGAAGATTCAGTGGACTGTACAACATACTCAGCCACACCATTACTCCATTTGATGTTAGTGAGATCTTGCTCTTGGAAAATGGAATTAAGCTTTCCATTGATGGCAAGTTTCCCATTCTCAGCCTTGACTGTGGTGTTGAATTTGCCATGGGTGGAATCATACTGGAACATGTAAACCATGTAGTTAAGGTAAACGAAGGGATTATTAATGACAACGGTATCCACTTTGCCAGAGTTAAAAGCAACCCTGGTGACCAGACGCCCAGTATGGCCAAATCCGTTTACTTCAACCTTCACCATTGTGTCTCAGGGATGTGGCTGGCACTGCACCAGAAGATACGGCTGTTTGTCAAAGGGGGAAGAGCAGGGGGGCCTGGGTGGCTCAGTTGGTTAAGCACCTGACTCCTGGTTTTGGCTCAGGTCATGATCTCACAGTTTATAAGTTTGAGCCCTGCGTTAGGCTCTGCACTGACAGTGTAGAGCCTGCTTGGGATTCTCTCTATCTCCCTTTCTCTGCCCCTCCCCTGCTCATGCTCTCTCTCTCTCTCTCTCTCTCTCTCTCTCTCAAAATAAATAAATAAACTTAAAAAAACAAATTTTTAGGGGCACCTGGGGGGCTCAGTCAGTTAAGTGTTCAAGTCCAGCTCAAGTCATGATCTCGCAGTCTGTGAGTTTGAGCCCCGAGTCAGGCTTTATGCTGACAGCTCAGAGCCTGAAGCCTGCTCTGGATTCTGTGTCTCCCTCTCTCTCTGCCTCTCCCCTGCTCATGCTCTCTCTCTCTCTATCTCTCTCTCTCTCTCAAAAAAAATAAACATTAAAAAAAATTTTAAATAAAAGGGTGGGGAAAGAACAGAGAGCCTCTTCATGCTTTTGAAAAGTTACAAATAATAGGTAAACTCCTCAAATGAGACAAAACCTTTTGTACTTAGTCTTGATTTAGTTTCCAATAAAAAGTCAAGAGGTGAGTAAATGAGAAGTACCCAAGTGACAGCAGCATTGAGTAGTGTGGTTCCTTTTCCCACTTAGTGATCAGCATATACTATTGCTATCTTTTGAGAAAATCTTTGCTTGTACAGCTGTCAGGTCTTTAATGACTTAAAGTATCAGATCCTTGATGACCTGACTTAAATATAAAACACATTTCTTATAATTTGCCCTTACTCTCAATCATGTTGGCCTCTTAGCATTGCTCCAAGTTACCACTTACTGTATCCAGAGCAATACTTGTTGTAATGTCAAGCTTTCCCTTAGAGATTACTCACCCATATGAAAGATATAATGTCATAGCTACAAACTATAAGTCACTGGTTTAAAATTCTTAGGATCATTCCATTTGAATTAAGTTAAGCTACATATTGAGCAAGTTGGAAAGGAAGAAGGGTACCTTCTTTTGTAATTCCGGAAACAGACAATGAAAGAATTGATTAGGGGAGGTATTTTGTGGTAGGAAAGAGTATAGATGAGGAGGTCCATCTGGCTTGGGAATATATGTAGCCAAAGCAAGTTGGCCCACAGACTTCGTACATTGTGAGACTAAGAGAGCATGCTACCTCGTGTATTCCATGATGGCTATATTTGGAAGTCACTATACAGTCTTGTAGGGGAGGCAACATTAAACATTTGAAATAATTTTATAGAAAAAAGTGATGTCATGCTTTCGTTGATTGCCAAACTTAATTATATGTCAGAATCACCTAGGGATCTTTCTATAAAAGTACAGATTTTTGAGTCCCATCCCAGAAGCTTCAGGGGTGGTCTAAGAATCTAATTTTTTGTTTAAGAAATCAAAAATACAACTCGAATCTATTTTTTAATAAGCTTTCTATTCTGATTTAGTTTGTTCTCAGAATTATACTTGAGAAGCACTGGAATTCAGTCAAATAAGAAACTCATTGTAATAAAACCTTGGAAGATGAAATATCCTGAATTCATTCATTAATTTAAACAAACATATCCAAGCATCTAATATGTGCTAAGTATTATGCTATTTTCTAGGTCTACTAATGCGAATAATGCATGGCTTCTCTCCTTAAGCTTACAGTCTCATAGAATATACATAGGTAGATAAATTACACAATATGGTTAGTGAAATGACAGATGAATAGTAACCTCTTATCAGGGTGTTATGGGAGCAAATAGTAGTATCTAACTGGCTCTGGTTAGTTTTGAACAAGGGAAGGAGACAGAATCAAGAAAGCTTCACTGAAATGGCTAAGCTTTTCAATAACAGATAATTGACTCTTTATATTACCTTGTATTAATCATTCCAGTGGCTTAGCTTAGAAATCTTTATAAAGTATACATTTCCCTGTGTTTTTAAACAAAACTCATATAGTTTAACTTTTTTTTTTAATGTTTGTTTATTTATTTATTTGGGGAGGTGGAGAGTGAGGGGAAGAGAGAGAGGGAGAGAATCCCAAGCAGGCTCCTCACTGTTAGTGCAGAGCCCAATGTGGGGCTCAGTCCCACAAACCATGAGATTATGACCTGAGCCAAAATCAAGAGTTGAATGCTTAACTGGCTCACCCAGGCGCTCCTAGTTTAACTTTTTTATTGATGACTTAGCATGATCACATGTTATCAGTTCTTTCACCAGACAGCAAAATAGTGATACATTTTATCACAGTATACAGGAGTAATTTTCATCATCTACAGTGTTGCCCAACTGCTATGATTTTGCTATTCTCATTTTTCTGTCCTATCCTCTTTGTTGACAGTCTAATAATTGTCATCTCTTGTCAATGGCAGTCTGTAGAGTATCTTACTTAAATTTTTCCTTAAAAGTATTTGGACAAAAATATGTGAATAAGTAAAAAATGTGATGCATTCTGTTAAATATAATATATGAGTTTTAGTACATTTTATGACATCTAGTTTAGCTACTTAGCTAGCTTGCTTTTAATTATTTCACAGCCACTAAGTGCATATAATACAACTTCATCTTATAGGCAAAGAAACTGAGGATCAAAAATATCAGGGATAATAAGTGACAATCAAGAGTATAATCTAGGCCTCCTGATAACCAAAATAGTTCCATTTTATAAAATCAGCAATTCTTAACTAGGGGTTATAGCAGAATCATTTGGAGAATGGTTCAATTATGCATGCCAAGAGCTAAATCCCAAAGGTCCTGATTCAGTAAGTCTGGCTTATTTCTTTCTTTCTTTTTTTTTTTTTAAGGACTTTTCTGTCTCTCTCTCTCTTTTTTTTTCTTCTTTACTGAGGTATAATTAACACATAAAATCGTAAGATATTTAAAGTGTATATCGTGATGATGTGATAGACATCGTGAAAAGATTCGTCTCACTCACGTAGTTAACACATCCATTACTTACTTACTTATTTATTTGGAACATTTAAGTTCTACTCTCTTAGCTTATTTCAGTTATACAATACAAAGTTATCCATTGTAGTTACCATGTTTTAAATTAGATCCTAAGACCTATTCATCTTATAAAGTCTGTACCTTTTTACCAACCTTTACCCATTCCCAACTTCTGGCAACCACTTTTCTACTCTCTGTTTCTAGAAGTTTGACTTTTTATTTAGATTCCACTTGTAAGTAGTGCCATGCACTTTTTGTCTTTATCTGGCTCTTTTCACTTAGCATAATTCCCTCGAGGCCCATCCTTGTGTTTGCAAACAGCGGGATTTCCTTTTCTCCTGGCTGAATAATATTCCAGTGTGTGTGTATGTGTATGTACACACCATATCTTCTTTATCATTCATCCATTGATTAACATGCACTTGGATTGTTTTCATATCTTGGTTATTGTGCAGTGAACATGAGAGTGCAGATATCTCTTCAATACCCTGTTTTCAATACTTTTGAATAAATCCCCAGAAGTGGGATTACTGGACCGTACATTAGTTTAGTTTTATTTTTAATTTTTTAAGGAACTTCCATGCTGTTTTTTTCCATAGTGGCCACACCAATATATATTCTCACCAGCAGTGCACAAGGGCTTTTTTTCGTCCACATCCTTGCCCACACTTGTTATCTCTTGTCTTTTTTTGTTTTTTGTTTTTTACTTATTTTGAGACAGAAAAGGAGCAAGGGAGAGGGAGAGAGAGAGAGTCCCAAGCAGGCCCCACACTGTCAGCGCAGAGCCCAACGTGGGGCTCGAACCCACGAACCTTGAGATCGTGACCTGAGCCACACTTAACTGATTAAGCCACCAAGGCACCTGATCTCTTGTCTTTTTTATGACAGCTATTTTAACAGATGTGAAGTGATATCTCATTATAGTTTTGATTTGCATTTCCCTGATTAGTGATGTTGAGTACTTATTCATGTACTTATTGGCCATTTGTATGTCTTTTTTTGGAAAAATGTCTCTTCAGTTCATTTGCTCATATTTAAATCAGATCATTTAGATTTTTGCTATTTAGTTGTGTGAGTTCTTACATATTTTGGACATTAACTCCTATCAGGTATATGATTGGGAAATATTTTCTCCCATTCCATAGATTGCCTTTTCACTTTTTCGATGGTTTCCTTTGCTGTGTAGAAGCTCTTTCATTTGATGTAGTCTCACTTGCTTATTTTTGCTTTTGTTGGAACATATTTTTTTAAAAAATTCTTGGAAGATTCTGATGCACACCTCTCAACCGCCACACTGTAACCTGTCTCTTAGCTATATTCTAATACATATGGTTGCCATATATCAGAATCCATTTCTGAATAGTTATATAGTACAGTCAATAAGTGACTGTAGAGTCTAGATCATGAGAAAAGGAGAAACTTTTTTTTTTTATTAATGTTTATTTTTGAGAGAGAGAGAGAGACAGAGTGTAAGCAGGGAGACTCAGAGAGAGGCAGACACAGAATCTGAAGCAGCTCCAGGCTCTGAGCTGTCAGCACAGAGCCCAACGTGGGGCTCAAACTCATGAACTGTGAGATCATAACCTGAGCCAAAGTCAGACAGTTAACCAACTAAGCCACCCAGGCGCCCCAGAGAAAGGGAGACTTTAGAGTTTACTCTGACTTAGAATGTCTCCTAGAGGGTTTTAAGCAGTAGGGGATGTGATCTAACTTGCATTTTAAAAGGATCACACTAGTTACTATATGAAAAACAAATGGGGAGAGGGGTATGAAAGGGGGAGAGATAAGTAGGAAAAGCTGTAGTGGCGAGATCATTTAGGAGATGATTGCATTAATCGGGCAAATGGATCAAGGCTTTGACCTGGATGCTAATAGTGGAGATGGTGAGAAATGATTTTTGATATATTTTTAAGGCAAAAGCAACAAGATTTGCTGACAAATCAGATATGCAGTATGAAAGGAGTTAAGGATCACTCTTAAGTTTTTGGCTCTTTAGGTAACTGGAAGGATGGAATTGCCTTTTACTGGGAGAATAGTCTTAAGAGGAAGATCAGGAAAATGTTAAATTTGAGATGCCTGTTAGACATCTAAATTGCGGTCTAGTGGATATGGTAGCCTGATGTTCAAAGGACTAGTCCAGGATGGATATAAATTTGGAATTCATCAACATAATGATGACATTTAAAATCATAGGATTAAATGAAGTTGTCAAGAGAGCCAGTATTGATAAAGAAAAGAGATCCAAGAACTAAACCTTAGGACACTCCAACAATTAGAAGTCAGGGAGGTAAAGACAAACCAAATGGAGACTGAAAAGGTTTAGCCAGTGAAATGGAAGAAAACCAGGAGAGTGTGATAACCTGGAAGCTATGTACTGCAAGTCAGAGGAGTAATTGTTTGTATCAGATCGGAGGATAAGATGAAAACTGTTCATTCATTAATCACTGGATTTAGCAATGTGGAAGCCATTAGAGACCTTGATAAGGAATATTTTAGTGGAGTGATTGGGGCACAAGTATGACAGCAATGAGTTCAAAAGAGAGTGAGTGAAAGGAAAAGATGTAGAGACTTGAAAATAGACACCTATCTGGAGAGCTTTTGTGGTAAAAAGGAATAGAGAAGTGGTATGGTAGCTGGAAGAGGACTTGAGGTCAAGAGAAGGTTATTTTAAGATGGGAAAAAATTATGGCATGTTTGTATGCTGACAGGACTTATTCAACAGAGAGGGAATATTTGATGATAAAAAGGAGAATTGATAGAGCTACACCTTTGATAAGAAGAGGAAGATGCGATCTCAGGCATAAGGGGATTTGGCCTTGGGGACACAATGTTTATCTGCATTGGCCGGAGGGAAGGCACATTATATGGGCACAGATGCAGGAAGGGGGATAGATATGTGCAGAACAGGTTGTCAAAATTCTCTTCCAATTGCTTCTGTCTCAGGAAGCAAGGTTCTTACCTGTTCTTAAGGACAGGGAAGAGAGGGGCGCCTGGGTGGCTCAGTCGGTTAAGCAGCTGACTTTGGCTTGGGTCATGATTTCATGGTCTGTGAGTTCGAGCCCCGCATCAGGCTCTGTGCTGATGGCTCAGAGCCTAGAACCTGCTTCAGATTCTGTATCTCCCTCTCTCTCTCTGCCTCTGCTCATACTCTGTCTCTATGTCTCTCAAAAATAAACGTCAAAAAAAACTTAAAAAAAAAAAAGGATAGGGAAGAGATATTGGAAATTTTAAAAAGAATAGAAAATGTGAAATAGTTATCTAGAAGAGGAAAAGAGGAAATGGACTTTGAAACTTATTAAAGGGTAGCCTGGAAGATAGACTTGAATTTAAAATGAATCCAGTCAGTTTGAATGTGTATTTTTCTGAGCTTCACTTTCAGGTAAGCTGGCTACAGGCATGGAATTGGGAAAAAGATGGATATAGTCAAGGTTGAAATTTGGTCAGATGAATACAGTGCAAGAGAGGGGCAAAGGAGTGACTGAAGTGATGAATCGTGGCATTTACAGTTAGGAAGTGAGGATTTGGAAGTGGAGGGGGGCTGTAAATGGTGTTAGGATTATTATATGAGATAGTACTAGAGGGAGGTGCTTGGAAGACAGGAGGACATCAGAGAGAGGTGGTATGAGAATGATATGAAGAGTCATGCTGATCTGGAATGCCCAGTGCTTTAAACTAGAATGAGGGTGCTCCCAGTGTTGTTAGGGGTTATAATAATTATTTTGATGGATTGATTTGTTAGGTTCATGACTACAAAGAAGGAACCCCAGAAGAGAAGGCCTACTATATAGAATTATGGGATGTCGGAGGCTCTGTGGGCAGTGCCAGCAGTGTGAAAAGCACAAGAGCAGTGTTCTACAACTCTGTAAATGGTAAAGCATTTTTTATTTCTACTATATATTAGTGGTCTAGGAGTACAGATAATCAGATATAGAATATGTGTGGGATGCTAGACACATCTTATTTTAAGAAAGATCTAGTGTATTCACAACTCTTTAAATCTGCATATTACATTTTATTTTTTTCTTAATGTTTACTTATTTTTGAGAGAGGAAGATACCTGGAGCAGACTTCCAGATGAAGGTGTGTAATCGAGGGCATAATCGGAATGCACAAAGTACCTAGTATGTCAAGGGACTAAACCACTGAGAGCTATAATTTACCTACAGAGTTTTTTATCTTCTGCCCCTCCTTTTTTTTTTTTTTTTTTTACTGTGAAATATAACCTCAACTTGTCTTTGATTGATGTACAAGATTTAGCATCTCACCCTTTGCCTTCTGGTATGCTTAGCTTTTAATTGCACCTCATATATACTATGCTTAGATCACATTCGATATTAGGTAAACATTGTGATTATTCAGTACCTTCTTCGTTCCTTATATTCCTCTTTCAGTATCTTATCTTCGCATATCAGGTGTTGTGGATACCACAACAAGAAGTAGAGAAGGTACTTGCCATTGGCTACATAATATAAAATACAGGATGAGTTGTGTTAGTTCAGGCCCACGTCCCATTTAGCTCAGCATTCTATCTGAAAGTGTCACAATCTATTTGAAGAAAGAAAACATTCATAAATGAAACAAAACACAGTTATAAGATGTTGACACTAATATATGACATTGTTATGCAAGAAAATACATGATAATGGCATATATTAGTAGAGTGTATATAAATGAGAAAAACAGTAAGGTAAGACTGGTATAGTGTTCTGTGACTTCTTGCAGAACAGAAGAGAAAGAAAAGAACCCTGGTTTGGATCTAGAATCAAGTGATAAACTTGGATTGTATCAGTCAAATGACTTGACGAAGTTGCCATCAATCTGACCTGACAAAGAGATTTGGATATACAACACTTTTGCCATTTAGATCTTTTTGAGAAAGAGTTAAGATCCAAAATTATAAATAAATAATAAAGACCGTTTAAATCCTAGAAACTTAATGGAGTTCTGAGTTGTGAACTTATTAAATGCTGAAGAAGAAGTCCATCTAAATCCATATTTATTTATGTTTTTATACCTACTATTCATTAGTGATTTGTCTCTTCCTTGAATATTATTGAAATAATTGCATATATCCTATGTTAATTTTACAGATAAGACTGAGATGTATTCTTGTTTCTTAACATTTAAAAAGAAATCCGTTTTAAGAAAGGCCAGTTTTTATGTTCTTTCACCTTAGCTCTGGAACGTTTCTCTTGGTAGAAACACTGAAGGTTGTTTATTCCATCTACCATTCTTGGTTTCTTAAGAAACAGAGCGGAAGGATCACTCCATTCAAGTGCACAGTCTTTATTCTTAGCAGTAACTTTCCTCCCTCAAACCCTGTCTTCCTCCCACTGTGATGAACTAGGCTGGCAGTCCCTGAAGGAAACCTGTAAAGTGTGTGTGCCCCTTTTGAAGGTTAGAACTATTCTGATCAACTGTCACACTTCGGGCCCCACGGTGGCCCTCCTAGCCCATAGTCTACAAAGCAAGAACGCTCAGCTCATCAGAAAATAAGGAAAATGGATGCTCAAATGCCCTTAAAAGCTCAAAAGCCTTAAAGAGAGAGCCTTAAAAACTAAACTCCTCCCTATAGCTCATCTAGGCCTTTGTAATCCTTGCGTCTCCCAATCAAAAGTCTCACCCATAATTTTTTGATATTTATATCTGGGAAGTAAGGGAGAGGAGAAAATATCTACCACTCCTTTGACTTAATTCTGCTTTCCCCCAATCTTTTGCTGTTAGATTACCTGAGTTCAAATTCTGCCTAGCTCACTTACCATGTGATTTAGGGTAAGTTGCTCAACCTCTCTGAGCTTTAGTTTCCACATATGTAAAATGAAGGTGATAATTCTTACCTCATAAGAAATGATCTGAAAGTCAAATTAGAGAACATATAAGGCACAATGTGTAGCACATAAGTGCTAAAGAGATATTAGCTATATTCTTTAATGGTGGCTCTTTATTCCTTTTTTAAATCTGTCCTGTATCATGCATCCTTCATGCCTGATAGAAGCCCTTCTTGAGGGAGCTAGAGTGAGCACAGAATCAGGGCAGGTGTCAGATCTCTACTTCTCTTTTTGTTCCAGATGCCAGGAGTGTACAGATTTATCTGAGCTAGCTAGAACAAGACAGCTATGACTTGCACAAGCACCTTATTTGCACAAATATCTGTAAAAACCAGAGGAGCCAAATAATTCTAACTTTTCTGCCCTTCTTTTTCAAATTGACATATCTCATATTTTGAAGACAGAGGAATCATCACTTTGCATCATCTCTTCATAGTAGAATCTAGGTACCTAGGAAATGTCTGAGGGTTTGAAAATCTGTAGTCTTCTGACCACATGATGATGCTCTAAACTCTACTAGGCATTAAAGCTTTTCCTCTTTTGTCTACCTACTTTGCATTTTTGTCTGCTATACCTGATTCTATTTAATTGTATTTCTGGCCTCAATACATTTTTCTCAGTCTCTCAAAAATCCACTTATTTTCTACTATTCATACTTTTAGACTGGCTTTTCATACCCTCTTCTAGTGACATAGTTCTTTTTCCTCTGTTAACTAAATCTCTTATAGGTATCAAGCTTTCATAGCTAGTCATTAATTCAAAGAACTAAAAGATTAGACTTTTCCGTTAATTAGGCTCAGGTGATTTACATTTTGTCAGCTACAAAACAGCAATTATATCAAATTAAATCAATATCTTTTTAATAAATTTTTATTATTTAATATTTTATTGAGTATAAGTAGTAGTGTATGTGTGATATCTGTGACAGTACTATGCACAGTGCCGAAACAATCAACTTTTGTAACAATATAATTTCTTAAATACTTGAGGTAGTTTTGATTCCTTTTACTGATGAGGTAGTTCTACAATTAGGACCAGGCAGAGGAGGCACTCGTTAAGTGTTAAATGAAGAAAAACAGAAAAGACAGTCTAAAAGTTTAGTGACATTTTGCCAGCCCTTATAGAATTAAAAAGAGTTATATAACTGACAAAGGAAATTTTGTAATTAATGATTTGTAGGAATTTGTAGAGGAAATTTTAAATTAATTGTGTCTGAGTTCGTTAAATCATCCTAGAATGCTGGCTTTATTCAGCAACCTTGTATTTACTTAGCCGCTCTTTGCCAGTTGTAAAGTGAAGAGAAATTGTTGTAGTATTGACATTATTTTCTTTGATTATTTCAGGTATTATTTTAGTACACGACTTAACAAATAAGAAGTCATCCCAAAATTTGTATCGTTGGTCATTGGAAGCTCTCAACAGAGATTTGGTGCCAACTGGAGTATTGGTAACAAATGGGTAAGCCCAGATTACCTCACTTTTAGTGTGAAATGTTACAGCAATCACAGGAATATACCAAACACAATTACACTTTGTAAGATGTTTGATTGAAATTTTTTTCTCCCCATTTGTAGATTGTCTCTTCATTCTCTTACCAGATGTCTTTCAAGCATTAGTTTTTCATCTTGATGCAGTCTGATTTCTCAATTTTTTCCTTTACGTGTTGTGCTTTGGGTATCAAGTCTAATAACGCTTTGCCTAATCTCAGATCATACAGGTTTTCTCCTGTTTCTTTCACAAACTTTACTGTTGAAAGTTTACCTTTAGATATGTGATCTGGTTTGAGTGAGTTATGATGTGTAGGATTTTGAATGAGGTTGACTTTTGTATATGAATGTCCAATTGTTCCAACACCACTGGTTAAAAAGATTATTCTTTCTGGGCACCTGGGTGGCTCAGTTGGTTAAGCGTCTCCCTTTGGCTCAGATCATAATCTCACGGTTCCTGAGTTCGAGACCCCCACGTTGGGCTCTCTGCTCTTAGCACTTCAGATATCTTGTCCCCCTCTCTCTCTGCCCCTGCCATACTCACACTCTCTCTTAAAAATAAATAAATAGGGGGGCCTGGGTGGCTCAGTCGGTTAAGCGGCTGATTTCAGCTCGGGTCATGGTCTCACGGTCTTGTGAGTTCGAGCCCCGCGTCGGGTTCTGTACTGACGGCTCAGAGCCTGGAGCCTGCTTCGGATTCTGTGTCTCCCTCTCTCTCTGCCCTTCCCCTGCTCACCCTCTGTCTCTATGTCTCTCAAAAATAAATAAAATGTTGAAAATAAATAAATAAATAAAATTAAAAATTAAAAAAAAAAGATTATCCTTTCTCCATTGAATTGCTTTTACTCCTTTGCCAAAAATCAGTTGGCCATATTTATATGGTTCTATTTCAAGACTCTCTGATTTTGCCAGTAATTGGTCTGTGTGTCTGTCCCTTCACCAATATGATACTGTCTTCATTATTGTAGCATTATAGTAAGTCTTAAAATTAGAAAGTGTGGTTCCTTCCTTTTCAGAATTGGTTAGCTATTCTAGTTCATTTGCTCTTCCATATAAATTTGAAACCAACTTTCTATATTGACAAAAATTCAGCTTGGATTTTGATTGAATTGCATTAAATCTATAAATCAAATTGGGAAGAATTTTTGTTGCATGTTCTAATCCATGAACACAGTATGTCTCTCCATTTATTTTTCAAAGAAGATTCTATACGTTGTATCATATTATCTATATATACTTCTGTGTATACCTTTAAATCACAAGGACTTTTTCAATATAACCAAAATATAATTGTCACACTTAAAATTTAACAATAATTCCTTACTATTAAATATTATTTTAATTCCCCAAATGTCTCATCAATGTTGGTTTGCTCAAAATAGTATCTAGATAAGATCTAGTCATTGTATTTAGTTTGTTAAGTGCCTTTTAATCTTACATTCCCCCACTCCCCCTGCCCTTTTTTAATTTCTTTTGCTCTCTGGCAGATTGTCTGTCAAAGATAGCTTGCTCGTCCTGTAGAATTTCTCGTATCCTGGATTTTGCTTACTGTATCCCTGTAATGTCTGTTTACCTTGTTTCTCCGAATCCTAAGTCTTCTCTAAATGATAATTAAATATAAAAAGATGGTCTAAAATATGCAGCATTTTTTGTTTTTTGTTTTTGCCAAAGTGGTATTATACATATAATTACAATACCTGCTGATCTGTCTCTTTGTGATGTTGACTTGTTACCAGCCCTATCCATCCATCATAAAATTCCCCATCAGTTTTCATCTAATGTTTTTTTTTTGAAAAGGGATTTCAAGATCAAATTTTAAATTGAATAGAAGATTCAATGAAAAAGTGAACAAAAAGGAAAGCTAAAGAGAGAAACAAGAGAATAAATGTATATGGCACCATGTATGTTACATATATAATACTGTATATGTTGATGCACAACTTATATATTATGTGCAATGTATATATGTTATGTTATATGTATAATACATATATCTGTTACTGTACAAAAGATTATACAAGACTACAAGTGACAGAAATAGATGTCTATCAAAGATGATGGTTGATAAGATATATACAAAAATTTGTATGTGAGCCAGAGTTAGTATCGGAAATATTCCTAAAGGAGGGCACTCTCAAAAGTTTATTCTGTAATAAAGCAGATTTCAGTTTTGGACCATGTCTCCTAAATCAATGTCAATGTCGGTAAGAAGAATCAAAGGCCTTGAACTCAAGCTGTTATTGGCTTGATGCAATAAATACAATGATACAACAATATTTTTAAGGAATGGCAGGTTACATTGTTGAAAACACTTGTGTTCCAAAGCTAGGCAGTAACTGAGGCTCTGTAAGATTATTGTGAAGGGTGAAAAGATGTGGTGATTTTGCACACACACACACTTACACACCCCAAGTTTAGATTATTCAAAAAGAAAGAAAAATAATATCAAGGGAAGAAGAAAAGCTAGGCTCAACTGGCTCGTATTGATTGTATTGTGCAATATTGATTTGCTGTCATAAGGTGTTTGCAACCAGATTTTGCTGACTGTTGTAAATTGAGCTTATAACATGTCAGGAATCCAAATCTGTTTTATTTCTCATATGTGAATAGAATTTAAATTAATTGAACAACATTGGCTCTATATTTCTTTCAGTAATAGAAGGAACTCCACTCTGTCCTTTGGGTAAAAATATTAAAAGAAAAAAAAAAAGGATTGTAAGAGCCAGTGACCCGTGACCACTAACCATAAGTGATCTATATTGCCTGTCCTCTCTCTCCCACGGCTCTTGTGTCAGCACAAATAACTATTTGGCACTTAATTCTTTCTTTTACTATTCATTTTGCATTTCAGCTGCATCTTTTCCTTTGTATTTATTGAATCCATCTTTTCCCAGGCTATAGCATCATCTATGGTCAATTTTTCTGGCCTTCAGCATCCTTGTTTCTTATTTTACTGAAATGATTTTTTTTTTTTTACTATTCATAGACAGAAATATGTTTGGTAGGGATAGAGCTTATGCATACCCAGAAGTTTGTCTTTTTCCCCTCTGGCAAAAGGTTTGAGTGCCATTTGCTAGGTTTTTGTGTTTTCACTTCATTGAGGTTTGAATTCACTCTGTGCATCTATCTAGAAAAATTCCTGAGCTGTTAGCCTAAGAAGACAAAGCTTTGGGAGAGGTCAAGTTAACCTACTTTCATATACCTGGTGGGCACTCAGTTATTCAAGTAATCTATAAAGATTCATGAAAACAAAATTTGAGTAGTTAGATGAATAGTCAGAACTCTATAGATGGTGAGGATGGATTGATAAATGAACAAGTATTTGGAAGAAATTGGGAGAAAAGTAGGTTTATAGGTGGTGGGTAAGCAAGAGTCAGTGAAGTCTCCGTAAAATAGTATAAGCCACTTACAATTAGATGTTACACAACTATATCAGAAAGGTATATTCTCTTCACCTCTTCATTATTATTTATCGCAGGGATTATGACCGAGAACAGTTTGCTGATAACCAAATCCCACTGTTGGTAATAGGGACTAAACTGGATCAGATTCATGAAACCAAGCGCCATGAAGTTTTAACTAGGACTGCTTTCCTAGCTGAGGATTTCAATGCAGAAGAAATTAATTTGGTATGTATTTTCACCCATGCATATTTGTGTTATCATCAGGTAAAGCCAAAACCAAAGACTTAACAAGTCATGTATTCTCATGAAAGAAGCTTCATCCTTAAAATCAGGCATTTGGGTTCTGGCCCAATATGCAGTGAAGATTGGAATCAACATAGACTGTCAGATAGGGAACAGTCAATTCAACCTTCGTATATGCTGATCTGTGGGAATGTTCAAACTTTGTTTTATGAATAATGTAAATCTTGGGCTTTTTCTTGAAAAGATTTTTTACAATCACTCCAAAATCAAAATAATTAAGGTAACAAGGGTCACTGACATCTTGATTATTCTTGCTTTAGAAAAGCCTCTCAGCTTCTTCCACTACAGAATTTAACTTAAAAAGCAAAGAAATAGATAAACGAGAAATCCACAAACTGTGTAAACTGTGAGTGCTACGTGAGCAGTAGTTAATGCAAAGCTGTATGTGTACAGAGCATTGAGCTTCTTCCTGAGAACATTTAGCTCAATTTGAATTGGATGCTAAAAAGGCTAAGAGAAGTTTTCACATAAGCCAGATAGTGTTGCCCAGAGAAGGATCCTGGCCAGCAGCTTCAGTCATGGTTTACGTGTCATTGTTCACAAGTAGGATTTCTGCAACATACTCAGTGCACTGTCAATTCCAGACATATGGTACTGGTGGTGGTTTAATAATACTAATGACCAGGGGCGCCTGAGTGGCTCCATCGGTTAAGCATCCGACTCTAGCTCACGTCAGTTCACGAGTTCAAGCCCGGCGTCGGGCTCTGTGCTGACAGCTCAGAGCCTGGAGCCTGCTTCGGATTCTGTGTCTCCCTCTCTCTCTGCTCCTCCCCCACTCACACTGTCTCTCTCTCTCTCTCTCTCTCTCAAGAAAACATAAACTTTAAAAAAATTTTTGAATAATAATACTAAGACTATAATTCACTGAGCACTTATTACATGCCACATACTGTTCTAGTGTTTTATGTGCATTATCTCACATTTGTCTTCACATCAACATTGTAAGGTAGGTACTGTCAGTAACTCCATTTTAAAGATGATTATTAGAACCAGAGAGAGGTAACTAGGCCGTGGTTGTAAATACAGGTCGAACCAGGCACTCTGACTCCAGATCCAGGCTCTACAATTAAGCCTATTTTCCATTTAATTATTCTCCAACTAACATTTAGAATCTTGGAACTGAAAGAACTCTTAGAAATCATCTAGATCACTAATTATCCAAACCTGACTATATATTTATATTATCAATGTAGCTGTGAAAAATTTGAATAAGTGCCCCACTGCTGGAGCTTTTTATTCATAATATCTGACAGGAGGACCAGGGCTCTGTAATTTTAACTAATGACTCAGGTCATTCTGCTGCCCTTACTCTGTGAATCCACAGTTGTGAACACTGGTTGGTTCAAACCAATCTCTACGCCATAATTGAATCCACTTCTGCCTGCCATTCCATTTTTTGCATTCTTCTTTGCAGTGGGGGTGCCTTATTTTTCTCACCTCCACCATGGAATATTCACTGTCAATGCCCCACCTGGTTGCACTGGACCATGATTTTTCAGAGGATTCCTGGTACAGAGAATATAGAACGTCCTGTTGAAGAAGTGTTAAAGTTACTTTGTTTCAACACTATTTCCAACGGGAAATTTGCCATTGAATATACTTAATTTGTTCCAGTAATTACTTTCCATATATTTTGTAATGTATCAGTTTGTAGTGCCTGTGGGTTTCTGTGACAATTACCCAGATATATGTTTTTCCTATTTTACTTGCAAAGGCAGCCCCATCTTTTAATTGTTAACAAGCTACAAAGGTACTCAAGTGGTGGTACTTTGGCACACATGATCTCACAGAGTTCACATACAGCATACTTTGGCCTGTTATCAATGTACAGCTTCAGAATACAGCAGAAACAACAAGAGGGTTTTGAGGATGCAAGGGAAAAAAAATGAGGAGGAAAATTTCATAGGAGTTTCAAAAAGAGATAGCAGTCAGAAAGACTCAGCAAGTAGATATAAAACCTCAATATTGATATTAGTAACAATATAGTGCTAGCATCTTCAGTTACTGTATGAACTAACTTAAAACTATTTTAAAAAGAATCAATGTAGATGTATATATCAAAGATGGAATCAAAGTTACCATCTTGTGCCTGAAAAAAAGCAAATTGGTTTACGTTCTAAAAAAGGAGATGATTACTTATTTTTTAAAATCCTGTTAGGCTTATTGTATCTAGGGTAGATTTTTCTCTGTTCTGTGTTTACTTGAAAGTGATTATATTGAAGCATCTTCCCTAGTTAATATTCCTTTCTCAAGCATTGACAAGGTATTTTAAAGCTATTAATCTTCGGTCTTTGCCCTCAGCCATGATCAATGGCAGATGACTTTCAACTCTAAAATTCGCATCCTAAAATCATAGGGTTTCTCTAGCCAGGTCAACATAAAACCATGAGCCTTAGAATTAAGTTTCAGGAGGTTCTGCTTGTTTGCTGTTTGATTTAGCTTTTGCAATTAGCACTATAGCTCTATCTGGAATCATCTCTGAAGTTTTTTGACACTGTGATGACTATGTAATCAATATCCATTCTGTAAAACATGTCTAACATAAGTCTACCTAAGGTTTGTCTTATATGCCCCAACTGCTGTATAAATGTGTTCATACATTATTTCAAGTACAACAGTTTCCACAATGATGTTTCAGTCTATTTACTCCATATGGAATTAACTTTTATTATGTTACGTGCTTTTGTATCTGAAAATTCATTCTGATAACATTTTCTTGAATGAAGAGAGAAGAGAACTAATATTTCAGTATCTGTTATATATGTGCCAGACGTGCATCATCTTATATAACTTTCACAAAAATCCTTTGGGGTAAATATTGTTATGTTATCCTCATTTCACAAATAAGTAAGCTCAAGTTTAAAGGCTTAGTAACCTAACCAATGTCACACAATCTAGAGATGTTGGGACAGATACTCGGATTCAAAACTTGCTAGCTAATATACTGATTTTTCTAGTACTCTATGATTTTTTGAAAGGTTTGTTGTAGTCTCTTCTTTTGTGTGGTTTTGAAAAAGGTACTATAGTTTCCAGCCAAAATTAAAAAATGTGAGCCTTGAAGTATTATATATGGATAAAAGAGGTAGTTATTACACAGTTTACTGCAAAGGAATCATATGGGCTTAGAGACTGCATACAAAACAATAAACAGTGATTTCAGTAATTGCCCAAGGGACATAGACCACCTACAACTGAAAAACAAATGCCATCTTTGTAAAGGAGCCTATCTGATACCCTCATGGTTTGCCCTTAGGTAGCATTTGAGGTAAAAATCAAAGTGCTCTATCTCTTGAGGTGGCAAGTTAATGATGACAAGCAAAGGCAACTTAACACTGGAATTCCAGGAAAATAATAATAAACCTTTTGAGATCTTTACTGATTATTGTAATTTACTAGTTATGTCACTGTACTGTTCCAAATTGTTTTGTCTCTTCTGGGCCCCGTTTTTTTACTATTTTTCAAAATCCTATTTAATAGTAATAGATTGTTACTTAGTAGCAAACCTACTGTTTATTGATTATTCTTATCAAAAAATATATTTATTGTTTATTATTATATTGATGACTTACCAAGAGATGTAGTACTTTGCATTCAATGAGTAAGAAATCCCCGGCCACTGTTTTGTTTGTTCTTTGCTCCTCTAACTCCTCATTTTCATGATTCCTGCTTTTTGTATGAACTGCTTACTACTTAATTAGATGGTGCTGTTGACTATCTTGTACTAAAAAGTGAAGTCTTAAGTTTTTATTGGCTCTATTTCTGCATTTAGAGTAAATGTAGATAGGTCACATGATTAGTGTCTTGATTTTGTTTTAGTAAGATTAGCAATCCTCTGTTGCTTATGAATTGTTTGATGATGAATGCATTGGTTCAGTGTGCTGTATCACGGCATAAATGGCAAAAAAGTGCCCTTATCTTCCTTTAGCACTTTCCTCTTTACCATGTACATCGTAATTTGAAAATTACGTGAATATTTTATGAGAGTATTATTTTACTGACATTTTACTATAGAAAAGTGCAACAGGAACAGTAGTGACTAACAAGGAGCTTATGTTTCCTAACTTTCCGTTGTGGATCTTATGTTTTATCTTCTAGGATTGCACAAATCCACGGTACCTAGCTGCAGGTTCTTCCAATGCTGTCAAGCTCAGTAGGTTTTTTGATAAGGTAATAGCTTCAATTAAGTTATTTTTAAACTTAATTTATATATTATGAGAGTTTAAAGTTTTTGTAGAATGCTTTGTTCTTTTATTCCTTCAACCTGAACTTCATAGCCCGAACACTTGTTTTGATCTCTCTTATCTGTTGGTATAATTGCTCAAGGCCTGCTGACGTATTTACTTTATCACCAGTGTTCTCTAAGCAAAGGATGAAAGCTACTGGGTTTAAATGAGTTATTTTAAAAGAAACCTAATTTTCCTCCTTAAAACAAATTATGGTTTCCTGTTTTCCAGCTCTTCTTGTATTTATTCGCTGCCCTCAAGCCCCACAAGAGGCCCTGAACCCAGGAGATTCTGTTTAGAGCCCTGCGTTCTTTTCACTCTCCCAGCTATTATTATTCTCCACGTAAACATTGTTACTCCTAAGGTTATGTCATCTTCTGGATTCCCTAATTTTCCCTCTCAGAAACCTTTGCATTCCATATATTGACTCTTGCTCGCATCATCTTATTGTCCTGAACTGGAATGAAAATGCAGAATGACTCAGCACGCTGGTAATTTCGAGCATTGCTAGTCCTTCCTTCACAAGGCCATGGGGCTGCATTGCACATAGTACTGACCAAGTCTAAGTTGTTTGCCCAATGTTGACATTGCATAGTAAAGTAAAAGAGAATATATTTCTGTATGTATTATTGAAAAAGATTGATTCTTGTATTACATTTCCTTTTAAGGGGACAAGAAAAACATTTCCCTTCTCATAGCTCTTCTTTGTGAGTCATTTTTCTTTTACCTATTTAGGGATCTAATATGTGGCCCTTTTGTCCATCATATCATAACAAGATAAGCCCCACACTCCTCCCTGTTTAATATGAGACCCCTGGGAAATGTTTGCTTCATTGCTGAACTTCCCAACTGAAGTGTGGCAAATACGGTACAGGTGGGACGATATAGTGATGCCCTCAGTTGAAGCCGCCAGGGCCCCCCCAGGCTAACCGATTAGTAGCCTCTTTCATTTAACCCAGTATGCTGTACAAATATTAGCATTCTCTAAATGTGCCATAACATGAAAAATGTTGGGAAGCAGTGCAAGGAACTGGATTTTCCCTCCATATTATTTTCCAGCTTCAAACATAAGAACTTCCATTTAGTTTAGATCCATGGCCTCCATCTGATTCACTGTTCTGCCCCCTGAGAGCAACAACTTATAGATCTTTGTCTGACACAGAAAGATCCTACAATATATTGCTTGTTAATAATTTATTAATTTGAAAATTGATGAAGGGGATAGAAAAGTACAAACTTTCAGTTATAAAATGAATAAGTCACAAGGATGAAAAGAACATCATAGAGAATACAGTCAATAATATTATAATAGCTTTGTTGAAAGATGGTAACTGCACTTATTGTAGTGAGCGTTTTGTAATGTATATAATTGTCGAATCATTATGTTGTACACCTGAAATGATTATAGTATGTCAACCATACGTCAATAAAAAATTAAAAATGTTTTAAATGTAATAAGTTAGATTCTAGAGAAACAATGGGTTATAGACTAGTGTGACCTGAGTTGTCAGGCAAGACTTTATTTTAAAAAATCAGAGGGAACTTGGTTCATTTTAAGAAGAAAACAAGATTTGGTAAGAGAAAGACACTGCAAGTTGAGAGTAGGGAATTATGAGCAAAAGCAAAAAGTAGCTTCAGTCTTCATTACCTAAGTTACAGTGAAAGGTATATGGATCAGGAGGTTGGCCAGACCTCCAGACTAAGGTGGTTGCCTCAAACCATGGGACCTGGCATCTAAATTTTGCCCGATTTTCTATCATATCTTCAGAATTTAGTATAAAGATTTATTTTCCAAAGGGAATCTAGCTCCTTCTTTAGACTCCCTTTAGTAGTAATTCCTCCCCACTCTAGAATGATAGGGTTTTCCTGACCTGCTGTGGAGGGAAAGAGTCAGCCTCTTCTTGGTTTTTGTGGGATCAAGTATTTTGAGAGATATGCTAATCACAAACCAGGTTTTCTACCTCTGAGGCCTTACGCGGGGTCTCTTGTGGCTAAAAGTAACCCATAGTCTCAAAGGTAGAAAAAATCCAGATGATTTGGCCGTCAAGCCAGTGAGATCAAGGTGGCACAGCTCTGGAAGGAGATGCCATGCTCATATTCAGGGGAATTCTTAGCTTCATAATTCTAGATTCCAGTGTTTTAGAGAGTTAATCTGCAACTAATCTGTATTCTTTTCCAATTGGCTTTTCTTAATCACAACAGCTCTGTGAAAAGAAAATCACACTGCCTTTGCAAACAGTGCAGTTTCTCAAGTGTTAGAACAGAATTCATTATTTTTTAAAATTATTTTCTCTCATCTGAAAACATGGTACTCTTAAACTTATCTTAAGGCATGTATTTTGAGAGTTTGTTTTCAATAGTAATGATCAATTTATACAGATACGTCCACTGCGTTACCTCATTTCTCCTGCTGACCAAACACAGACAGTTCTGAAACTACTGAATTAAGGGTGCAGATTAAGTCCATAGAAAGAAGCTAATTGAGTGCCTTTGATGTTATGTCGTCTCTCTCCCTTGAGGACCTACCAAATTTATCCCTGTGTTTACTCAAGGGACGTGGCAGTTCACTGCATTACACAGACTCGTCTATAAGGAATAGCTGTACTTTTGTAGTAGTAAGAGTGGTCTGCTTTTCTTTTATGGGTTCTCTTTTGTATCTTTGCACTGACTGCTAGGAAACTTTGAGCCAGATTTGCTTCCGTACACTGGTAACTGCATGGGTTATTATCCCATTCTCTGATGATTTAGACATTTTTGTTTATTCACTTAATTTTTAATTTATTATTAATGCTTTGGGGAATGAGGCACACTTTTATGGAAATACGCCCACAATCCTGATTTTATTAGCACTAGATTTAACTTATTGTACTGGACGTGCATAACTATTGAAAAGATTCTTAATTTGGATATATGCCGTTTAGTCCTATTAGTGGTTACCGCAGTGAACCACTTTCCTGTGGATGTTTGCTAAGCCCTTAAAATCTTTATTTGTTTCTCACAGGTCATAGAGAAGAGATACTTTCTAAGGGAAGGTAATCAGGTCTGTATCTATTCTTGATAAAGTGGGCTCTTAAATTTGGAGAGAGGTGATTTCCAAAGTTATTTTCAGAAATGGTTTAAAAAGGGGCGGGGGGGGGATCCTTTGTAAGCAAAAGCATTTTTTTCTGTCCTGCTAAATACAAAAGGAAGAATATCAGATCAAGGGAAAATAGGGTTCTAAGAACCAAAAAGAATGCAAGGATAAGGTTATATTATAAAATAATAGGAGAAAAATCATTTTCTTAAGACTCCAGAGGGTATATATCCCGAACCCATCACACTGCAGACAATTCATGTAAAAGTCCAATAGACGGATATTATGAGATTCGCCTTCATCTTCCCTGATTTAGATGACATTACCACCAACATGTTGGCAAATGTTTTCCAGTTTGGTAGAATTTATTTTATTATTTGAGTAAAACCTCAAAGAGATGAGTCTTTAAGGAATAACAGGGAGACACAAAGAAACAGAAAATAAGGGAAAAAATTTAAAGGCTATTAGCATTTGAACTCTGCTTACTTGAGACTTAACATGATTATCTTTCTTGCCTACAGATTCCAGGCTTTCCTGATCGAAAAAGGTTTGGGGGAGGAACGTTAAAGAGCCTTCATTATGACTGAATTACACCCGTCCCGGAAGAGCGAGCGAGCAGCGGCGGTTTTGCACAGCTTTCTTCTTGCTGTGTTGATTATTAATATTTCAGCCTTTTAACAGAATCATCCTAAAATGCCGCCCTGCAGCCTCACCCTTTAATGGAAAGCTGAAAGGAAGTGACAGAGCGGGAGGTCCAAACTTTGTCCCCATTCTCTCTGTTCCTCACCTTTTTGTCCCTGTTTATAGATTATGTAAAAGCCTGTGGAAATATGAGATGTTGTCAAAATGATGCAGCAAATGAGCAGTGACAGAGTGCTGCAGAAAAACTTTACTCTTCCCAGAATTGGAAGGTTTTTTATGGGTCTGTAATTTTCCCATACTCCTTGCTGAAGGCTTAATTAAGTACTTCAAAAACGTATCTCTGTTGTTTTACCTTCTTGAGGGGAAAGGTTATGTTAACCAGCCCTGGGCTGTCCACCCCAAACAATCTCTCTCATTTTCAAAGAAGCAAAATGGTGTTATTTAATTGTCTCCACTCTCATCACACACAAGGATGCCTAATAATAGCAGCCCTTGTCTCCCTCTCCTCTCCTTTGCAAATGGTTCAGTGGCTAGAAGAGGCGGACTAATAGCTGGAGTTAAATATAAATAGATTAATAATACATAGAGAACAGCAGTACCAGAAAAGGAGAATTCTCTGAGAAATTGACAGCTCACTAAATCCTTCACTCTGGGTTACAGATGTCTGCACTGTCTTCTTGTTTTCTATTTGGAAATAAGCAGGGTGAAACCGAAGACCTGTTCAAGGGCAGTAAGATTTACAGCTTCTACTGTTTTTATATTTTTAAAGGAAAAATCAACTCCTGAAATGTCTCTTAAAGTAGTCAGTAAACTAAGATTGTTATTCTCTGTGTCAACAATGTATTTATGGAGAGAAGTAAAAATAAGTTCTCCAGCAACACATTTACATGAATTATGGACTAGGATTCTTAGATTTCATAATCCAACGTTTTTTGAGGGTGGTGGGGTGTGTGTGTGTATGCATAATTGTTCATCGTTCCTTTTTTTACCCATCTTTTTTGCTTGTTTAATTCTCTCTGCCCTGGTTCTTCTTTAATATATAGACCTGGTTTCCAAAAACTGCAATTTGCTGCCTTATTCAGCACCACCTTTTTACCCATAACCACTCTCTGGCTCTGAGGCAAGTCTTTGCATTCCTGATTTTGCTCCATATTAGAAAAAAATAGTAAGTATACAATTTCAGCTCCTCATTTTAAAACTAGGCAAAAACCACGAAATTCACTTTCTATTCCATTTTAATTAAATTTCAGAGGTACTTTGGAAATCAAGGTATGCTAAAAGAGGATTTTAAAATAAGGAGGTTAGCCAGTGCTTTTAGAAAGGCAGTTGTAGGAATTTGGGGATGGATTTTTAAAGCACTTTTGATCAGCTAGAATATTCTCCAGTCTGTCTTCGCATCCTCAGCCACAAGACTGAGGCCCAATTTCTTTTTTGACACAAAGGAGAGCCATGCAAATCAGGATCTGTACGTGGAGTTTGGCACAAGCGTGTTGTCACAGAGGCTGTGCAGACATGTACACAAAGACCCGACCCAACTAAAGCTCTTTGTAAACCATAAATTACTTTCTTCTTTTAAACAATAAATTAAGAAAATTATATATATATTATGAAAAAACAAAATAATACAACACAAAAGCAAAAATATATATAACCCTTTCCTTCTCTCCCCTTTCTTCCTCTTTCTTTCCCTTAGTTAAAAAAACCTATCTCAATGTCTTTATTTTCTCCCTTCTTAAAAAATAAAAGTAACCCATCACTGATGGCTTCGGGATCAGCCTCGAAACCCCCTCAAGTCCATTTCTTCTTGCTGTGAGGCTTGACTCCCTGAATTATAGTTCTTTGGGAAAAAATAATTTTTAATAATCTAAGATAAATTTGATGCCAAGTATTAGTAGCAGCAAAACAAGGCTATTTGCCAAGATGAATGTTATTAGCCAAAGTTCTTAAAAACGAATATTTTGAAGAATAATTTTTGCTAAGATTTCCTGAGACCCGCTCATCAAAATTGCTTTTGGATAATCAACAAATGTAAATACTAAAATACTTCCTAAAAAGTATTAATTAAATCTTTAATTTTCTTGATGGAACAACTAATTAGCAACAGAGGTTTTTTTTTTCCTGTTGTGATTTAAATGTCTAACCAATGTTGTCACTTACCATGGGGACAACCAGACATGAAGGCATACGGTCACTCATCTGTCCCTCAGGTGGCAGGGCCCTTCGTTGAAATCCAACTCAAGATTTAGGTTGACCTCTCCACTTCTGTGCTATGAAAAAAATTGCTGCTCCCAAAGGGTTTGATCCATATCACTTTATCAGAAGTCCCTAAACTTGAGGCATCCATTATGTAATCCTTGACGGTGCCTGGATACTGCTATTTTTCTGTCCATTCTGAAAGTGGACTGTGTGGAACTGATGTTCTGGGCCATCAGACGGAGATGAAGAGCTGCTCCTAATTGCTGCCATGACCGAGCTTTTGAGGGTCCATTTCAATAGTATATGCCATAGCACCCAACCTAGGAAGGACCTTGTATGTGTTTTTAATAAATGTTGGTTTAATTGAAAGTTTTAAAGCACAGGTAGCATCTATTTTAAGAAGTTTGAAGGTCTAACAGGATGTCTGAATTGATTTAATATCTGTTAAAATTCAGAGGAGGATACTGTTTGCGGGGAAGGAGGAAAAGGAAATAAAAAATTCATTCCTCTATAGTCCCCAGACCGAGTTAAATCACTATGGTAGGAGAGGAAAGGTTCCAGGCAATCTAGCCCTAGGAGAACCCTGAGCCTCAAATATTACACAGTATGTTTGCCTGATGCAATGTACTCAGCAAGTACATTTATCAATTCCATCTTTTTTTTGGAGACCGTCTAACTGTAAGTCCTCTAATTCCATCCTGGGGTGATCGCTCTCCACATGTGTCACACTCCTTCACATTACCCTGTAACAATCCCCAGCTCTCAGGATGAAATGTTTGCCACTTTTGCAGTGCGGATCAGTGGTCTTCCAACTGGGATGGGTACACATGTCCCCTCCAAGAGGTGCATGGACACAGATAGTTTTAGGGGAATCATTTTCCAGGTCATCCATCTCCATTATGTATGCTAAAATTGTTCTTCTTGTGAATGCAGCTCAGTGCTAGTTCTTACTTCCCACCTGTGCTTTCTTTCACAATTGTCCTTTTCCCACAATGGAAAAGGAATATCTTGCTTATGTAGGAATGCGGTACATTGCCCCAGGGTGGATGCCAACAAAAGACAATTCTAAATATTAGTTTTATTTAAGTATTTTGTTCCACTCACACAATTATTAAAAAAAAAAAATACAGACTCCTCAAGGAAGCAGTTCTTGAGTTCCTGAGAACACAGCAAAGAGAGTTTTGGTAAGAAAATAAGGCTGTGGCACATTTCTTCATGGCAAGTCTTCTTGCCTGGTTTATCAAAGCATCAAAATAATATTTTTGTGAAAAATATTTACACAGGCAAAGGAATATAAAATTAACATTTTCTCAACCCTTTCTGAGTAAATGAGTTGGAAAAGGCACATCTAAGTGAAAAGGTAACATTTAATTAAAATTGGTGATTCCAATAGCTGAGTAACCAAGCCTTTTCCAATTAGGTTCCCAATTATTTCCTTGCAACAAAATTAAAAGAGAAACTGAGTTGTCAATAAGTCACTAAAAATGATGTTTATGATAGATCACCATGTGATTTTTGCTATTTGATTCAAAAATGTGAGCGATGTTGTAATAAAATTCCTTCCATTCATATCTACTAATCTATGCGAACAAATTTTCTTAACACGTCTTAAAACCAAAGAGTAAGATTAAATGATGTTGAATCCTCTCTTATTCTGGAAATAAAAACTATAAATGAGAATTATTAATTCATAGATATATGAACTAATGGGGGAGGCATCCACCTTATTAAAAGAAGCATTTCCAGAAAGACTTTACCTTTTATATTTAACATTTATCAAAATATCCAGTATGTATGTATGTATGTATGTATGTATACCAGTATGTATGGATTACTGTCCTAGAGAGGAATCTTCCAGTCTCCTGTCTGGAGGGTGAAACGCTTCCTGATAGCATTCTCAGAAAGTGCAGTGGAAAAAGGAGGATGGAGGCTTTATCACTTACTTACACTTGGTTTTGGTCCTACTCTACACGATCTGGTGTTTGTGAGTCTGGAATTCCTCTGACTTTTCTTCTGAAGCTTCTGCAGAGAATAGACCTATTTTCTACTAGAATCTGGGAGAAGCAGATACCTGCTGTCTCCACTTCCTGGTCTTTTTCAAATTCTCCCCCTCACACATTCCTTGTATTGATTCACAGAATCTATCCACTCCTGTCCGGTTTTTAGCATCTTTGTTCTTGTTGCTCACAACTTTGATATCGTGACTCTGTTCTGATCCAGTGTGTGTTTGCCTTGTCCCTACACAACCTGCTCCCTCCACTGGGTGTCTTTTTGACACCTGCCCAGATGGCATCCCTCTTGCCCTGCTTCAGATGTCTGCCAAAACTTTCTCTTCCCTGTCTTCCCTCACTAGACCCTTCCACTCTGCCCTACACACGGCTCTTTGAATGCACTGCCCGTCCGGTTCTCTGTGTTTGCACACACTGTTTCCTCTGCTCAGTGCCTTGTCCAACTCATTCTGTGCAGTTGGCTCTGTTATCACCTCCTTTGGGAAGCTTTCCCTGCCCTCCTCCTCAGGAGTAGGTGCCCTTCAATCCCTCCTGTAGCATGCTGGGCTCATCCCTGTCTCAGCAGGAATGGTTCTCTTTTGCAATGGCTTGTTTATTTCAGCCTTCTCCAGTATGCTGCCCTAGTAGAGAACAGGACTGAGTACTTTGTATCCCCTACATCTCATGGGGTCTGGCACATAGCAAGTCCTTAATGATTATAAGATAAAGAAATAAGTGTGTGATTACATTACTTAAAGTGGAAAACCATCAGACGTCAAGTCAGACCTGTTGCTGAGTTTTATTTATTCTCCTATCTCTTGTGTGTATATAGCAAAGTGCCTGGCACGTAATAGTTATACAAAGCAAATACTTGTTTTTTTTAATCACATGTATAAAAACAGAAAAGAGAAATATAGTTAAGCCAGTTAGGAGAAATCCATAAAGTTTGGTGATAAGTTATTCAATTTCAAATATTTTCAAGCCCCTCAAAATAATTTTCATCCCGTCAAGGATCTGTGACCACTTTCTTCCTCTTTCAGAAATCTCTCACATCCTAGGAGAGAACTTAAAGACTTCTTAAATCTTCCTTCAGAGCTGATTCAATGGACAGAACGTAGGAAGCCTAAGGAGAAATTAAGCAGTGAAGCTTTTCCCTTGTCTTTTATTGACTCCCATTCATTTTTTTCCCTCTAACCACCAAAGACTAACTTCCAGGATAGATAGATTGAAGACTCAAAGAACTCGTAAATTCAGATGTAAGAAATATTTTTTCTGGAATTCGTTTTTGATTTGGAGTCTGCATACTGCAGGAGTAACAAAAACTTTGCCTCAGTAAAACCAGTGCCTCCCGCAACACATACCACTTCCTCCCAGGTTTGTATATAAATTCCAGGGAAGCAAACTTACCTAATACCACAATGTCATCCGTCTGTGCTGACATATGCTGAGATGTCCTATAACTGCCTGGAACTCGGGCATCAATCCACACAGGTTTGCTACGAACCTGAACCTGTCACTTTTTTTTTTTTTTTTTTTTTTTTAGTCTGGCCCTCTCTGTGCTAATACCTCATACAGAGGCAAATCATCCGGCTGCTACTGCAGTATGTTGGAGCCTGGGGACCTCTGGTGGTAATTAGACCCATTTATATAGAGCAGAGGGTCTAAGCTGGCGGCCCCTAACCTTTTCAAACCTGCATGCATGTTTTTACATCACCATATCAGTTATCTCTTCTCAAACCACCCCATTAATAGCATAAAATACACCCTTCTATTTGCCCACAATTCTGTGAGTCAGCAGTTTTGACTAGGTCTTGCTGGTGGTTCTGCCGTTTTCACCTGGGATCATTCATGTGTCTCCTGTTATCTGCCCAATAGATTGCATCATTCACATTCTGGCAGTTAGTGCTGAACTAACTTCTCTCTTCGTGTGGTTTCTCGTTCTCAAGGAGACTAGCCCAGCTTCTCCGCATGGTAATCTCAAGGAGTAAGAAATGGACAAATCCTAAGGCACAAGCACTTTTCAAGCCCCTACGTGTGTTGTGTTTGCTATTAACCAAAGTAAGATTCAAGGAGGTAAGAAAAAGACCATATGTCTTCATGTGAAGAGCAGCAAAGTCAACATTACAAAAGAGCACGCATACGATGATGGGAGAAATTTATGCACATTTTTGCAAACTACTGCAATGGTTCTCTCTATCCATTCATTCATTCATTTGTGTGTTTGTTCTAGTTGCCAGTGTTTAAAACTTGGAGCTTCATATAGAACTCTTGAAATACCACCTAGCCTACATTTCCTGCCTAGGCTGTTGCATTTAAGTTTGTGATATTAAAGCCTACTTTACAAGACTGTTCTTGTGAAATGAAATGAGATAATTTCTATGGAAAAAATCTGGCATGAACAGGCACTCTCAATATATGGTTTCTTTCTTCCTGAATACAATTAGCCACAAAGTGGCTGTCCACCTGGTGGATATCTAATCATGGCTAAGGAGAATAGCCAAGATGAAGGTCAAGGGAGTCATGGGAAAGGTGGCTGGAAAGTAATCTCTTGGTCGGCTCTTAGAACAATAAAGGTATTAGAAAACAAGATTTTTAAAGAATTTATTTAAAAAAAAAACACTAAATATATTTAAGAAATGAAAGGAACAGGAGCAAACATCTCCATTTGCTTTAAGTGCAGTGCTTCAGACTCCGGATGGTTCACCCAGCTCATCCCTTGGAGGCACCTCTGGACAGCTGTCCAGACTCAGTCCCTGTTTCAAGCAGCTGCGTGTAAACACCTGTGCCAGAGCACAATTCATTTTGTCACTTCCAGGCCTGAGTCAGGACTGAGGAGGGAAGCGTCTGCCGCACACGGCATGCGTTAACTTCCACAGTTCCTTTCCCAGAGAGCTCTACATTCTCTGTCTTCAGTAATAAGCCTCCTTCTCTTCACTGGGACACATAATTGGCTAATCTTTACCTCAGATGAAGAGAAGATAGGCTCTGCAAACTCTTCCAGAAACAGCCTAGATTTAGTAAAAACCAAAGGCAATTGTGTAAGCAGTTTGAAAACAAGCATGCTGGACTTTCTCCCTAGTTAATCAGTTAGGTAATTTTTGTAGCTAGTTTGAGCTGCCTGCTAACCAGTGAGCACGGTGAAGTGGTGGGAATAACATCCAGAGGGTGGACTGGAGGAGAAACAGAAGCGGTTTGGCTTCATACCTTCTCTGGGCCTGCGTTTCCTGAAGTCACCACGCCTGCAGCAGAGGGAAAATGGCCGAGTTAAAGGTAAGAGACTATCTGCCAAGTTTGCTGTGGCTTCTTCAGCCAGAATTTATGGAAGCTTCTGAGAACTCCAGAGTGTCAGAGTCAGGAAGGACTTAGAGAGGCCCTGTTCTAAACCCCTGTGTTCAGAGGCTTTGCCACGGTGTCTGCAGGCATGGCTGGATCTGGGGGTGTTGAGGGAAAGGTGATAAAGAAAAGAGATAAAGCCTTCATTGTCCATCTCTTGCCTTTGTCCATTTTAAATATTGTCTTGGGAATCTGTAGACATCATAAGGGCTCCCCGCCGACCATGGGCAGACACATTTCTCACCGTCTGCTTCCCAGCCTACTCCTTGATATCTTCCTGTTGTTGCAGCTTCCTGGACTGTCTCCAGCCGACCAATTAGATTTGCTTAAACTATTCAGTTATTTTGAGGATCCACAATCGGCCCTTGGCCAGTAGAAGCCCTAGCACTTCCTCTAGGAAGTAATTACTTTTTATTATTTAATGTACAATTGAAAAATATGTGTGGGTTGTGTGCTATTAATGAATTAACTCATATTGTAATCCTAAAAATAGATCTGGGATGTAGGCACTCTCGGTTCTATTTAACCAGGAAGGAAAAGAAAGTTTGGAGAGATTAAGTGACTTGCCCAAGGTCATTGCTTATGGTGACAGAGACTGGATCAGAACCTGGTTTGTCTGAATCCAAATCCCAGTTTCCAAAAGACGATTTAGCGGCATCTACTGGACTGTGTGCCTTAAGTCCAGGGAAGGGGACTGTTTTCCCAGTGTCTAAAACCATACCTAGTGTCCCGCCTGGGCTATATGAGTGCCCAACACATGCATGTGGAACTGAGTAGAACTTTCCAGAACTTTGACTCAAGCCAGGTGAACTGCACCCCAGACTTCTTTCAGGAATACAGAATTTGAGCACTTCCCTAATGCCCTTCAAATGACCCTGAGCTTGAAGAATCAAATATCTCCCCAGTTAATAGGGATCCTGAAAACACTCAACACTGAGGTAAATGAGTTTGTTTCTTTACGTTCATGCGTGACCAAGAGTTGGAAATGCTGAGAAAGAAGTCTCTTTCTTTCGTTCAGCAAATATTATATTTTAGTACTGATGCCACAAATTAATACCATAAAGGAACAGAGTCTGGGCAAGGTAGGGTCGAGAGAAACTTCTTGAAGGAGGGTGTTCCTCAGCTGAGTCATAAGAGATAAGTCGAAATTGGCTAAGTGAAAAGAGGTGGGGGCCAGAGGAAAAAGCAAGTGCAAAGGCATGCACGCAGACAGCCCGGCATGTTCTGGGAACCAAGAGAGTTTCAGCTAAATTTGAGCTGCTGCAGGGACAGCCAAGTTGACATACCCAGGAGGCAATGGGATGTATGGATCTGGATCTCAGGGGAGGGGGTAGGACCAGGTGAATAGATATAGGAGGTCATCATATCAATGGTGGCAGCCGAACTCTTGGGAAAGGGAGAGTGGGTAAGAACTTTGTTTCCTGATGAAAATCCTATGGGGGAGTTCAGCAGGGGCTGGAAACATCCTTACCATTTATAAATAAATTATATCTAAAATCCTATCCTCCTGAAATTTTTAGCAACTTATTATGCACAGCACCAGCAGACCAATGTAAATTGCATGCTGGTCTTTGTTCTCAATTTCAAAGGCTTTCTTCCCTGCCTGCTGTCTAATCTCCATGAGCAAAGGTTAGCTCTAGAGATCAGGAATCCAAACACAGAAAGCCAGATTGCATCATTCAAATCAATAAACCTTATATAAGTTAAAAAATATACTTCTCAGCTTTTATTTCTTCATTTTAACAGATATATCAACACGAAGCCTCAAAAGAAATCACATTTATATAAAAGCAGCACAACTGGGGGAAGAAAATTCTAAAGATAATAAAGTTAATTTTCAAATAGACCACTCCACATTCTTAAGTCCCTTCACTTCTACAAGTCTTAATTTCCTCACTTCTCAAATGAAGAGCTTTTCTATAGATTTTGGGCCCCACCGCCAAATAATTTCATTCACTAGGTCTGGGTCTGTGTTTGACAAATTTCTGGGGGTTATTTTAATGATTAGCCAGAGAAGGGACCCACTAATATTGTTATTGCATTTGTTTCCTGTTTCTGCTGTAACAGATTACCACAAATTTAGTAACTTAAAACAACACATATTTATTCTCCTACAGTTCTGGAGGTCAGAACTGTGAAATCAGTTTCCCAGGGCTAAACTCAAGCTTCCCCAAGCTGCCTGCATTCCGTGATTGAGTCTCCATCTTCAAACTGCATCACTCCAGCCTCTGCCTGTCACTGCGCTGCCTTTTCCTCTTCTGTAGTTGGATCTTCCTCCACCTCCGTCTACTAAGGCACTTGTGATTACATTTGGGGCACACCCGAATCACCCAGGATAACCCCTCACCTCAAGATTCTTACGTCACTCACATCTGCAAAGTCTCTTTCAGTGTAGGAAGTTCCCAGGGATACAGACGTAGTTATCATTGAGGGTCATTATTCAGCCCTACCACAATAACCTGCAAGTTTCCAACAATCTCTGTTCTCTGTTCCCAGCACAGTTCATTAGAAATACTGGACTCTTTCCACAGGAACAAGGTAGCTATCGGTCCATCTCTACCCTGACTTCCCTCTCCTTCCTTTATGCTCAGTGAAAGGCAGTGAGGTGCACCATCTGCTCGTCCCGTCAGGGTGTTACCCAGAATCAGAGTCGGGAGAAAGCACCTCATAAACATATTCTGACACAGAGCACGTCTCAGGGACCAGGTGAGGATTAAAGAGCGGTATGCTAGGCAGCTGCCAGACAACTGAAGTTGTATGGAGCCCAGTAATTTGTTCTTTCATTTAGAAGGATTCATACCATTCTCTTGGAAAAAAGTGAAATCAAATCATTTTTTATGTTGGATCAAGCTATTCAGAAACCTGCAATAAAGAAAACATACAAACTCACTTGCTTAATGTTATATTTTCTTTTCTTCTTGCATAAGGAATATTTGTACATAGTCACAGAACCAGCTGGAGTTGAGTGCTTGGATTTTCACAGCTGATATAAGCAGAGTTCTGATTCTGCCCTTGATCTCAGCACCTTGGGAAAGCAGCTGCTGAATACTGCTTCCTCAAGTCATATACCTTCGGCAGTAAGGGACATGGCATTTGAAAGCTCTAATAAACTCATCTGTAATTCTTCTCTCCAAGGATTAGGAAAACTGACTGACTGGAGAGTGAGTCAGCATTTTCCGCCTCCTCTTCAGCCAATGCACCACAGCTAAGATGCAGAAACCAGCTCAGAACTCACACCTCTCTTAGAGCTGGGTGGCTCCCTTCCAAACCACCAGCTGTTCTTTCTACTTTCTTTTCTATTTTTTAAAGCAGTCAGAAGCAAATGCTTCAGAACTACATATACTAAGTCTCTTTTCCCTTGTGCCAAAAATACATATAACCCTGGACTCTGTTCTGAGACCAGCAGTTGCAAAGAATGGGGAAGGTTAATAAGTAAACCCCCTCATGCCTGGAGAAGGTTCAGCTGTATGCCTCAGCACTTAAACCTCCCTGGCCTCTCTTGCAGAGAGAAACAATGCGGCAGTTGAACAAAGTAAAGGCGACGTCATGCTCAGTGGCTTCAGTCACAGATTGGTCTGAAATTCCATTCCACAGAATTGAAGATAATTTGGGGTCATTACCATTTCTCAGCAGTTCAAATTCAATCCTGTTGACGGTGAGCGTGAGGTCCATTCTGAGAGAAGAAAATCGTGCTTAGTCGAGAGTCGGAATGCTGGATGCTCTGCCGTTTCCCCAAAGCAATCGGTCCAAACTGCGTGCCGCTGCAGTTAACCTATCTGTGTATAATATAACTCAGTGTGTTTAGTGCTGATAGATTTTCAAATGTACAAAAAAAAATTGTGTCTGGAGGCAAAAAGAATAATTTCACTTCCATTGCTTTCTAGGTCATAACATTTCACATTTGATATTCCTCCCGAATATAGCAGTTATTGGCCTGATCATTGCTCACACATCCAGGCATGTTGCATTCAGCTCATCCATCTCCATGCTGCTGAGAACTCTGGAGGGCTTACCCTCCACCCACCAGCATCCTTCTTATTATCTTTTAAAGACATGTGCTCAGATGGTGGCATTTCACTCAGAGAGCAAGGCTGCACTTTCATTATCCTGAGCTAAAATTAAGTCCATTTATTAGGAACAACTATGGGCAGAAAATAGCCATTTTTTAACATTTAAGTTAGAGAAAAGGGGGTTCTAACTCCACTTCAGCAGCATACATGCACTCAGAATAGGATCTAAGTGAAAGGCTAAATCAAATGATAGGTATCTATTGAGCACCCTCTGGTAAACCAGGCACAGGGCACGTCCAAGCAAACGAGACTGCTATAGTCACAGATTTCATGGGGCTTACCAACTAGCAGAGAAGCCAGACAGCGAACAAGAGCTCGCAGGTATGCTAAGTGTTGTAAGAATAAGTACTCCCATACTTTACTTTGTTGAGAAAGTCCTTAACTTTTTTTCCCTCTAGGTAAAGTACAGCTGGCCATCAAATAGACTCCATCCTACCACTGTGGACAGACTCTGGTCTGGCGCTTCTGAAAGCCTTCCATATCTGCAGACTTTGTTTCTATGTATCCACAAAAATACAAATATATACACAAGTGTTCCTCGGAGGAACCAAAAAATGCAGGTTTCTGCCTCTCAGCAAGGCTGGTTTGGAGATCTTTCTCTCAAGGGTTTTGCTGTAGACTGGATCCACATGCTTATTTATAGCTGTGTGTTTCAGAGCGTGGAGGGGAATGGAGCTCCACACACAGGGAGGTTGCAGTCTAGGCCCGGCAAGATCCTACTAATCTGGAATTGAGGTGATGCCTGAGTCATCTCCCTTCTCCAGAACTCCCTGGTGGAAAAAGAATTAAAGAACCGGTTCTTGGGGTGGAATAATTAAGAACAAGCCCACAAATCAACTAAGTATAGCTAAGGGTGGAAAGTCTATGCAATATTCAGGAGTCTTCTCCCAACTAATCGGTGGTCTTTAAAATTCATGCCGAGCATATTTTGTTTCCTAAATGGCCCATGTACCAAGACATAGCAAACATATTACATATGTACCATCATGCACAAACACACGTCCATATAGAAATTCTTACCTTCATTAGACTGTCCATGTTGTGAAATACATACTCTTTAATACTCTTTAAATACTGTTAATGACAGCCTTCGTGTCTTTGTCATATGCAGTACCTTTCTGGATTTGGTAATGAATGTGCCTCAGAGGACCCTCGCTGCCCAGGTGCCCTGCCGGAAGGACAGGTATGGATGAATAAAATAGTAGCTTAGAGAGCTCTGAATTGTAGGAATGAATAACCAGCCCTCAGGTCCAAGTGCATCTACCCACCATTGTTCCTGGAAACTGTCTAGGAGTTTTACAAATCATTAAGACGGTTGGGATACGCAACAATGCCAATACCAAGATTAAAGTGGGATGGTGGTTACCTACGGCAAAGTGCCCAATCTGAAATAGTAAGACTAACTGTAGGACTTTCAGGAAGATTCCGAAGCCTCAAGGTTCAGGGGACTTCCTTACAGTTCTCTTGAACGGCATAATAATCAGTCCTAAAAATGGATCCACAAAGACGTTTACACCAGTGTTGGTGACAACAGCAAAACTATGGCAAGCAAAACTTTTTTCAAAAATTTTAAAGAATGTTTTATGGCATGAAAAAATTGCCCATGACATAGTGTTTCTTCCCAAAAAATTTCGTGATCATTATAGGACTACATACATCATCCGTCACTGGATCCTCGTTTTGGAGGATAAGAATGGAAGGAAATATACCAGGGTGAGAACATTGGGTTATTTCTGGATGGTGAGATCATGGGTTAGATTTTATAAATGTTCTATATTACACATGTATTGCTTTTCTAAACAGGAGGAATGTCACCTAAACAGTTGTTACAAAAAGTATATATGGGTTGGAGATGGTCCTGTGCAGTAGACCAGAACATTCTTGTCCAGGATAGGATTCCCCCATGCTGAATCCCCCCACTGAATTGCTGGGCGGGAAGGTGGGAGGCTTTTCTGATTGGAGTGATGTTGTTTATCGCCTCCTTTGTTTTAGAACAATCCTCAAGTCTGCCCTTACAACCTGTATGCGGAGCAGCTCTCAGGATCGGCTTTCACTTGTCCACGGAGCACAAACAAGAGAAGGTACAGGATGAGATTAATTCTGACCTGCAGACTGTGGGATTTATGACTAGTACTTAGTGCTGGCTCCTACACCTGGGGCCGTCGCCTCCCAGGGCTGCCCAAGATTCTGCTTTTCACAGGCTGTGCTCTGGGAGATAGTGAGGGGAAACCTCGTCTCTAGCTAGGATCAAGTGGCGGGTGGAAAAAAGTGAGAAAGCAGCTGCAGAGTCTTGAAAAACACACACGTCCAGGTCCATTTGCAAATTCTCACTTGTCCTCAAAAGAAAATGTTCCCAGTAAACTGGCCTTCTCCAAAGGGTTGTCCAGTTGAGCTTTCGATTTTGATTTACTTGTTTGTTTGTTTTTTTAAATAATGAGTAACTCAAAATTACAGATGATTCAGGGGCACCTGGGTGGCTCAGTCTGTTGAGCGTCCGACTTCGGCTCAGGTCATGATCTCATGGTTTGGGAGTTCAAGCCCCGCATTGGGCTCTGTGCTGACAGCTCAGAGCCTGGAGTCTGCTTTGGATTCTGTCTCCCTCTCTCTGTCCCTCCCCCACTCACACACTGTTTCTCTTTCTCTCTCAAAAATAAATAAACATAAAAAAATTTTTTAAAAATTACAGATGGTTCAGAATAATATCTTCTTCAACTGACTAGAAGTATTATGTTCTTTCCATGAAAATGTTGGATAACTAAGTTTGGGGGGTTGAAAGGTCATGTATTATGGCCTCTTGTGGTTTGAATTAATAAGGTTTTTACTCTTTGGAATGCGCCTTTGCTGGAAACCAGCACATTCATTAGCACAATGTGTCATGTTGCATGTTTGCTCTAATCCCACAAGCCAGGTCAATGAACTCACTCCCTTGATTGACTCCCATGGGGCGGGTTGAACACAATAGATGTTGTAGTTTGGGGAAGCAGTAAGTATTGTGACTTAAACAAGTAGTGTCGAACTATAGAAATGTTTGGCTAGGGCATCTGTGGAGAGGAGTGCTCCTAATTTTGGAGACTTGGGGAGGAGGGCAGTTGGTCTGACACTGCTTAGTGGAAGGGACTGGGTTTACCTCCACAGACTCCCCCTGGGGAACAAATGAGGTGGTGAGTATGATAGCACAATGGATAGGTTGTTCTCTTTAGCGGTTAATTATGCCTACTCTGGAGTCAGGTCCCCTGAGTTTAAATTGTGCCTCCTTCTCCTTCAGCTGTGTGACCTTGAGGAGGTCATCTACCCCCTCAGAGCCTCTGGTTCCTCATTTGTCAAAGAGATAATGATAGTAGCTAGTAGTCGTGGTAAGGATTAAAGAAAAGAAAGCATATAAAGTACTTAGCACATTGCCTGGCACATCGTGAGTGCTCAATTAATATTAATTATTCCAGTCACCATTCTGTCACCATAGTAGTGTTTCTCTCTCCAATTCAGAGTACCCCTAGGAGACTGTCAGAGACCTGAGTGTCAGCTATGGCAAGTGCTATGCTACCATGTCAATCCATATAAATACCCCTTCTGTCTTGATAGACACGTGCATGGAAGGAAGAAGAGATCATTTCCCATACTTGCCAAAAATCGGGGGTTAATTTTGTTGTTATTTAATCATCTCTCTCTCTCTCTCTTCCTCCCTCTCTCTCTCTCTCTCTCTCTCTCTGCAATCCCAGTCAAGGTAAAGTAAGCACACTGACAATTCCTGTCCATTTTAATTTATGACAACCTAGCCTCCATGACTATGTTCTTGACTTTATGGCCCATTCCATAATGGGACACCTGGACTCCAGATTCTGCTGCCTACCCCCATTATTCAGCGATATCTTCAGCCAGCAGGAGCTTAGCTCTGTTCCAGGAGGCTGAAAAGGAGCTGTTGGCATTTCATTAAGAAGCTGGCACCATTCCTTGAATCAGAATTAAATCTCTGTCCAGGGCAATGTAGTGCTGCCTGGGGAGTTTTATAAACAGCTAAGAGACAAGGGACAGTAGGCATGGCTCACCCATCTGTTTAGAACTCTCCAAAGGTATCCACAATAATTTTTGTGAAAATGCTCAAAATTCCCAATGGAAAGACAGAACCAGGTGAGCAAGCCTGGAATTCTTACAATGAGTCACTTCTCATTTAAATCACAGAGTAGAGGGCTCTCCCAAAACTCTCAGAGATTATACCTATCAAGGGTTACTTTTGATCAGATTGTTAGCTGATCCCTCAGGTACTGAGGAGGAGAGAGTCAGGACAGGGAATATGGAAAATCTGGACAATCATAAAAACCCAGATGATTAGGGGTAGACAGACAATTAAACATACATCTAAGGGAACACCTACTGTGTTCCAAGCACTCTAGATACATAAACTCTGAATCCTCACAATAATCCTAGGAGATAAGGATAAGGAACATAATCTGCCCAGGATCACACAGTTAGTTCTAAGATACGCATACATGCCCTTAACTACTAGAAACGGCAGAGAATTGGTTTACTCATAGTGTGAAGTCCAAGGTCATAGGTCACATCATTTAGAACTGGAGGAATCAAAGGGAATCTGGACAAATCTAGCCCTCTTATCTCCCAAGTGGTTCAGTGTAGGGCCAGGCAAACTCCACTTCTTGAAGTAGACTGTCTTGGGCTTAAGGGGCCAGAGCCTGTTTAAGCAGGTCTGGTCTTCCATTGTCAGAAGTAGTGTTCCTTTTCGTTCTGTACACTGCCAGCGTAATGGCCTCTGAAAGGACTTGGGTCCTGCTTAGCAAGTTCCAGTGTCCCTCTCACCATCTGGACAGTTCTTCTCCTGGTGCCCTTCAGGACTCCTGCATCAGAGTCTTCTCTTCCTGAAGCCTGAGCTCTGGGTCCTGGCAGGGAGATCTTTGGCTCAGAACTTGACACATACAGATAATAAAACTTGAAAAGGAAGGAAGAAAAGAAGGAAGGAAGGAAGGAAGGAAGGAAGGAAGGAAGGAAGGAAGGAAGGAAGGAAGGGAGGGGGGAAGGAAGGAAGGAAGGAAGGAAGGAAAGAAAGAGAAAGAAAGAGGTTACTAATGTACTATAAGACTATATGGATAGATCATCTTATAATTTTGGAGTACAGAGTGTTAATTAGTATCAAAAAGATAACTAACCCAATAGAAAAATGGTAAAGGATAAGTACAAGTAATTCATAGAAAAATTACAAGGGACCAATAAACATACTGATTCTTGACCTTACTCATAATAAAAGAAACACAAAATAAAAATGAGATACTATTTGTTGCCTATAGAGCCAAAATTATTTTTAATAATGCCTCATATTTGTGAAGATGTGAGCCATCAGTCATTCTCACACAGTATTGTGAGAATAAAGTGGTACAGTGATTTGGCAATTTTGTTTATATACGCACTGGTAATATCTGTGAGAATATATAAGAACATTGTTAGCTCTGATGCTTCTGGTAATTGGCCCTGAAGAAATTGGAGGAGAAATTGGAGAAGCCATTTACCCTTAGGGACTTTTGAATTACCTGAATTATTTCTACCACTGTCATGTATTGCTTTTATAATTTTAAAGAAAAAACTTATATTTCAAAAATAAAAAAGAAACTACCTATATTCTCTCAGTCTATGTAGGATTCATTGTCCTCACCTTCCAGAATAAGAAATAGTGTCCAATGACGTATACGCACTAATGTTTTTCTATGGATTTTCCTGTATAGATATCCCTCAAGATATTTCCCCTTCCTTAATAGTTGTCATTGGGAAAGACAATTCTTTATTTTTCTGTCAGTATGGGAACAATCAAGAGCCAGAGCCTCAATTTGAAGAGTAATGGTCAGAGTGGAGAGGTGGGAAGAGGCCAGGGCTATGGGTAGCAGTGGCTATTAAGAAGTGGTGCTGTGTCATTGCTTCTCACATTAAAGCCCACAGATCATTGTTGAATTGAGCATCTTCCTGATGGTGCTTCCTGAGCCAGTCAGTGTATCCCTAATAACTCCACCCTAAGGCTTATGTGTCCTTGTTTTCCCCCAGCTGGCTGTATAGGATTCTACCTTCAGTTTCCCACAAGCCCTTTGAGTCCATCAACCAAGGCCATGTCACTCACAACTGGGATGAAGTTGATCCTGACCCTAACCAGGTAAACTGGTCCTGTGAATTGGAGCATACCAGGTATCCAAAGTCTTGAATATAAATACTTAAGTCAAACCTGGGTCTTTGAGAAATTAGACACTTTGTAAAAAATAAATGCTAAAGTGTGTCTGTTCTTTCCCTCATACTTGGCTGGGAATTCTGGAATTGACTGTGGACATGCATGAATGAGTGTGTGTGTTTGTCTATACCCAGCTTTCAGTAACAAGACTGACCCAGTGCTGTAGTGGACTGAGCTCTGTTTTTGTTTCTTTACCTGTGAGAGCTCCAGGATATTCCCTTAGTCTCTGAGCTCGGGTACATGTCACTGATACTAGGTATATAATGCAGGAAGTAAAACATCTGTGGATTTGCATCCCTGCTCCTCTACTTACTTGCTGGTTTTTTGAGCCATGGTGTTTCACCTGTAAACTGGGGTGATCACGGCATCTTCCATGCAGTGCTGTTGTGAAGATTACATGAAAGAACAGATGTGAACATGCTTCACACAGTACTTGCCTGGCATACAGGAGGTAAGACCCATGACTCTGATACAGCCATTTTGACATATTCACTTAAAGGCAGCAGTAGTACATAAAAATCTCAGGTTTTATATTCAGGTAAATTTGTTTTTTTCATGTTATGTTATTTTAGAGATGCCTGGATGGCTCAGTCAGTTAAGCGTCTGATTCTTGATTTCGGCTCAGGTCATGATCTCACAGTTTGGTTCAGTTCACGAAATTGAGCCCCACATGGGGCTCTGCCCTGACAGTGCAGAGCCTGCTTGGGATTCTCTCTCTCCCTCTCTCTCTGCCCTTCCCCCTCCCCCAAAATAAATAAATAAATGTTTAAGAATTATACGTAACTTTTTATTCTGAGGTCTCTATCTGCCAAACTGGCAGAAAACAACTTCATTTCGGTCTTCCTTGGGAATCACTGGTTTTAAACAATGCCAAAGTAGGAGTGGGGGTTGGGCCTTGATGGTCGGTCCTCCCTCACTGGGTAGTGTTGTGCCCACTGTTCTACTACTATCATGCAGAGGTTTGGGCATGGAATCATCTACAAATCCACTTCTGGCTCTGATTGATGTCCTGGATCTGCCACACAGTTCTTCTTTCCTTCTGAGAGTTGCCTGGTGCAGGTTCAAGAGTCTTCTCTGTATTCAAAGTCCACATAAATCCATTAACCAGTTCATCTCTCTCTCTCTCTCTCTCTTTCTCTCTCTTAAAATATAAAATGGAAGTCTCTCATCATAGGTTAGCATCAAGTATGCCATCTGTGTATATTATTTTATTGTGTTATAACTAGTTAACACTTTGAGAGGGAAGTTGGAAGCAATTGCATTAAAAAGTCTGAGTTAGGGGCGCCTGGGTGGCTCAGTCGGTTGAGCGTCCGACTTCGGCTCAGGTCATGATCTCGCGGTCTGTGAGTTCCAGCCCCGCATCGGGCTCTGTGCTGACAGCTCAGAGCCTGGAGCCTGTTTCGGATTCTGTGTTTCCCTCGCTCTCTGCCCCTCCCCCACTCATGCTCTGTCTCAAAAATAAATACACATTAAAAAAATTTTTTTTAAAGTCTGAGTTAATGTAGAGGCATCAAAAGAGCTACATCGACAGTTTCTGCTTGCTTTGCAGTAGATACTCAGTATGTATTTGTTTCCTCTCCCTTCTCTGTGTTTCTCATCTTAGCATCCCTTTGCACTTCTTGAACTTGTCACTCTTTCCCTGTTTTGAATTCCTTCAAACACATTCTCTATGGTGGCCACCGAATGAGTTTCTTCTCCAGTATTTCCCATTTATGACCTGTGGTCACACACAGCGGGAGAGCTATGCCCCAGGACTCAGCAGTGCCTCTCTGAGTACCAGCTCCATCAAGTGGCTTACCATCCTCTTGTTCTGTGACTTACCTCCCTGCCATCCTGCTTCCTTTGCCCTGATACACACATCCTAGCTGTTCATGCTACATCGATCCTTTTGTCTTTTCATTTACACCTTCTTGACAAGTTAATATCTCTTTCCAGTTTTATGCTTCATTAATAACCACAGCAATCTGCATTCATCACTTTTCCCCTCTTATAACCTCTTCCAAATATGGACACTAGACTCATAAAGAAAGCCTGAGACATTATAATTAGGTACCCATCTGACAGTCCTTCCCCGTTTAAGTCTGCATTGTAGGTATGTCTTCACCTGTCACAGACCGAAATAAATAATTCATCGGCTTCACCAACTCCCCACATTAGTCATCTCTGGGAATTTGAAGACTTAAGAATTACCTAGTGTTTCCTCCAAGAGAGCATCGTGGGAGATGCTATCATCACTGTCATTTTTGAAATCTACCCAGGAAGAATGAGGATGATGTACCTCGAACCTTTATTTTCCTTTAGCATTTATTTAATCAATTGTCTAAGAATTAATGCAAACTCTTTTGAGTGTACCTAGATTCAGCCTGTGGACATAACACATCCAATCCATTAATATCTCTCATAAGAAATACACCTAAGTTTGTTCATCATGTACCTTCTTCTAACTTTGAGAATCTCAGTATTTAACAAACAAATCTGCATCCAATTTAACTGTGATTTTGCAGATTTCAATTAGCATTCCTGAATCAACATTCTTCTTTAAAAATCAGAGTCCTTTAAAGTTCATCTTTCTTAAAACTACATCCCTAACCTTTTGACTTCTGGACAGCCAGACTGGAGCCAGTTAAGCCTCAGCTGAGGGAATTACCTCTTAGTTCTCAACCAGTATAATTTGGACCAAGTGATAAACACCTCATAGCTAATTAAAGACCAAACCATAAAATTTCCTTTGCCTCCAAGACATGCAAATTACCAAAAATGTTTCCAAAAACTATACCTTCCCAGGGTATTTGCTGTTTAATTTGTTAAACTATTCAGATCTCACCATCCTAAAAGTCCCCTCTCTCCAAAAATGTCTTGGGTTTCCCACCTCTTTAAATTTTTGACCAAGTCTCTGCTATTCAAACCAGGCTTCTTGAGAAAGAAATCTAAACCCACCTTATTACTCCCGGTCATTCCTTAACCCTTTGCAGTTCAGCCTGCCCAGACCACTCAATTGAAACTATTTGTATCATATATTTTATATTATATATTTTAAGCAACAATAATGCACCCCTATTAATATATTCAAAACTCACATAAAAGTGTCAATGCTCAATAATCTCACCAATGCAGAGTTAACCACTACTAATGTTTTGGTTTGTTTCTTTTTAGTTTTATTGGTTTTGGTTTTGGTTTTTGTTTTTTTGTGGTTTTGGGGGGCATGTATATGTAAATACGATCTGGGATCCTATGCAACCAGAAGCCAAAAGTAATTGAAAATAATTCCAATCTCCATTTGTTTCTCAGGAGAGCATTAAAGAATACCAAAAATATGACTTACAAGAGCATTTGGTAAACTCCCCTTTCCCCAGTTCCCCAGACTCCAGCCCCCACTCAGAGTCCTCTCTCATCTACTACTCCCCAAGCTCCTCAGCCCCACCCACTGCTGGCTCACAGCTTGCCTCCTCCTCCTCCTTCCTCCTGCCTCAGGAGCAAGAATGGAGTATGTCCCCGCCCCCTTTCCTAGGAGACTCTCACAGGAAAGGTGGATCTGCGTGGTGAGGCTGGAGTTCACCAGACCGAGAGGAGTGGGAGTGGACAAATCAGAATTTTCCAAAGGAGCAGGAAAGGGCAAAGGAAGGGCTGTGAATAATCTTGTATTAATGCTGTTTAAAAATCAGTTATACAAACAAACAAAAAGCAGAAACAGACTCATAAATACAGAGAACAAACCGATGGTTGCCTGAGGTGAAAGAGGTGGGGGAATGGACAAAATGGAAAAGGGAGGAGGAGAAACAGGCACCCAATTATGAAATGAGTACGTCACAGGGATAAAACGCACGGCATGGGGAATATTGTCAATGATACTGTAATAGTGTTGTATGGTGACAGATGGTAGCTACACTTCCAGCGAACACAGCATAACATATAGACTTGTCAAATCATTATGTTGTACCCTCGAAACTAATGTAACATGTGTGTCAACTATACTTCAATTAAAAAAAATCAGCTACATATATATTTACTATAATGAAAGTCATGCTGTAATACAATTTAACATTGTGGGTTTTTTCAAATTTAAACATCATATTTTGTGCCTTTTTCCATGTCTTTTTAAACTCCTTGAGTATAGATCATTTTTTTCAATTTTCGATTTATTTATTTTTGAGACAGAGAGAGTGGGAGCAGGGGAGGTGCAGTGGTGAAGGGAAGAGACAGAGGATCCAACGAAGCCTCCATGCCAACAGCAGAGAACCTGATGCAGGGCTCAAACCCAGGAACTGTGAGATCATGACCTAAGCCAAAGTCAGAAGCTCAACCAACTGAGCCACCCAGGTGCCCCAAGTATAGATAATCATTTTTAATATTAGTTTTTTAATATTTATTTATTTTTGAGAGAGAAAGACGACAGAGCATGAGCAGGGGATAGAGAGGATAGAGGGATAGAGAGAGAGGCAGACAGAATCTGAAGCAGGCTCCAGACTCTGAGCTGTCAGCACAGATCCCAACATGGGGCTCAGACTCACGAACCATGAGATCATGACCTGAGCCAAAGTCAGACACTTAACTGACTGAGCCACCCAGATGCCCCTAGATAATTTTTAATGAGGCATCATAATCCGATATATGTTTATAAGATTATTCCTATATTGTCAGATATTTAGAGTGTTTCCATTTATTACTATTATAAATCTATCTATGTTTTCATTTATTACTATTATAAATCTATGGCTAAGTACAATCCTTGTCTCCTCAATGTACTAAAGCTGAAAACAGTTGGCTTCCCTCTTTTTTCCTGTACAGGCTCCCAAGATAGGCAATCAAGAGCCCTAATTTACTATCATATCCTTCAAACCCTCCACTTTCTTTAATATGCCCTACCCACCAGCCATATGGGAACTTTTACCATTTCAGGGCAATACCGTAAGTTTTTCTTCTTTAGTGCTTTATGCTGTTCCATCTACCTGGAATTTTCTCTTTTTCCCTCACAAATATTCACTCATCCAAATCCCACCCATAATTTAAGACTCATCTTAAATACCACTTTCTTCATTGATCACTTTCAATATTTCCCAGGGTATTTGAGAATAGGATCTATGTCTCCATCATCTTCATATGACCTGAAGTGTTCAGCACATGCCTTATTCCAAATAGTAGAATTGCAAGCATTTGTTGCATTGACTCCCTCAGATCCTGATAGCTCAGATCCCATCATCCTGTAAACAGACTAGATTGCCTTTTCCTAAATTCAATTACTGGTGTTTGCCAATAATACAGTGCACTTTGCTCCATTCAGCCCTTTGGGAAAGCTTGCTGGCTCTTTTTAGAGTACATCTGCATCAATCTGAATTTCACTCCTTGGAAAGATGTTGGAGTTTTCTGAAAACCAGATTATTTCATTGTGTGTGTCTTTTATTTTCCATGTATAAGAATGTTAAATAGACCCTATGTCAGGAAATATCTCTGAGTGAATATTCCTGTTTATATTTCTCTTTCAAAGTCATTTCTACTTATCTATTTCCTTATTTTCCTATCAGAAAGTGCCCACACTTCCAGGGTCTTCGGTAATAGATTCCCTAAGGACAGGGACTGTCATGTTTATCTCCAGCACCTAGCATAAAGCCTGGCACACAGAGAGATCCAGTGAATCATTTGAATGAAATAATATAAGGGGCTTCAACAAGAATGCTGACATCAAAGGACCTTAGCAAGTTTCGGGTCCCAGGAGTCAGATTCAGCCAGGGCTACTTGGGACTGGAGGAGCAGTAAATAAGGGTGAGATCAGAAGACCAAGTCTAAAACCACTAAAGGGAGGCAAAGCCTAGGTTCAGAAGCCAAGCAGATCATGAATAGTTTGGGAAGCAAATCTAGACAGACTGAGATTAAAAGGCTCAGGGTATAGGTTACTAAGAGAATCTGAGAGAATGTTGGTATCTGTTCTTAGCAGAGAAAACTTCTCTAAACCATCAATTCTTTCACTTCTGAAATAGAGATGACAATCATAGGTGTCTCAGAAGGTTGTCATGAAATTAAATGTCATCCAACAAATATTAATTGAGTGGCTACTATGTTTCCTGTTCTACGTGAGGTGCTGAGTAATGGATGTAATACTTTTAGTTTTAGACTCAAGGGCAAGGTCAAATGGGAATCCAGGTTTCTATTTATGAAAAAATGTCATTCAAATACCATGAAGACTCATCATTTTGTGGCTTCATAAAAGACTTTTGAAAGTCTAAATAAAGTATAGTGACTCGAATCCTCCTTACCTGTGCTTTTGCCTATTATCTCAAAGAACTCCAGTGGGCCACTCGAAGCCTGATTTCTCTCCACATAAATCATTTCGGTCTTTCTCTTAAATTACTAGATTTGCTGAAGAATTCAGTGAGCCACTGTTTTATTTTATTCACCCCACACACACATATACACAACTTCCCTTGTCTGTACTAAAACTCACTGTAGTGTAATAGCCTGGGCCTATCCTAGCCCATACCTATTGCTAATAACTGTGTATACATTGTGATCACTCTGTGTCTACAAGTTACTCCCAAATTCTTAGATATATGGTATAGGCTTCTAAAGATATGTCTACCTCTAGTCAGCCATAATTGTTGAGAGTATCTAACTCATCCATTCTAGTTGAGTCCCAGGCAATTTTGGAGGGAACTTCAGCAAATCAAAGAATCTTAGTGTTGAAAGTGATACTCAGATATTTTAATCCAGTCCAACTCCTGATCTTCTGACTCTGGAAATATTGAGGCCAATTCTCTAATTTTCTTTTCACTCTTGAGCATGCATTTTAAATTTTGATCATTAAGTGTTGTTGCTAATTCTCTGTTTTTCTCCTTTGGCAACCTTAAAAAATATTTAATTCTGGGGTGCCTGCGTGGTTCAGTCGGTTAAGCATCTGACTCTTAATTTCAGCTCAGGTCATGCTCTCACAGTAGTGAGATCGAGCCCCACATCAGGCTCCATGCTAACAGTGCAGGGCCTGCTTGGGATTCTCTCTCTCTGCCCCTCCCTCACTCATGCTCTCTCTCTCTTTCTGTTTCTCTTTCTGTTTTTTTTTTCTCTCTCTCTAAATAAATAAATAAATAAACTTAAAAGGCATCTATTTTTTTAATGTCTAATTCTAAACGTTTTATTCCCTTGATGATGCTTTTCAAATTATTTCTAACATCTCATTTCTAGTAAGTAAAAGTTTATTTTCCAATAGAATTTGAGAATACAGCTGCAAAATATGTGACGCAATATTAGAACTGAAAGGAGAAATAGATAAATTCACAAATATACTTAGAAGCTTCAACATCTCTTTCTCAAAAATTGCTAGAACAACGAGACAAAAAAATCAGAAAGCGTATGGAAGAACTGAGGATTTCTCACACATTAAAAATTGGCTTAACATTCTAGAAAACAGTCTTTGGACTTTTAGGAATGTTTGCCAATTTACTAACTATTGCCTGAATGTCATTTGACCCCAAGTAATCTCACAAATTTGCTTTAGTCTTATCCTTTGACATATTGGCAACGTTCTTAGTGCCTTATATTTATTTATTCATAGATTCAATCATTAAACAGAAATGTATTAATATCTTCTATAGTCAAGATATTGCATTGGGTACTATAATAGATTTCATTGTTTTTGAAATGTTTAATAAGTAAGTTCTGTGGGGGGGGGTATTTTAGCAATAATAAATAGTATGAATAAAATAAACTTAAAAACTTATAGGAACAAATCAATTAACAAGCATCCTTTATCACTTTCAGAAGCTCCTCTCTGAAGAGAATTCTGGAATTATAGTTTCCTCCGGCACCCCATTGTTATATGCAAAAAGAGATACAAAATCCAGAGACAGAAAATGACTTGACTGAGGGCACAGAATGAATGGAAACAGAGGCAGTAGCAGGACCCAGGTCTCCTCCCTGGCTCAGCCCAATGCACAGTCCCCTTGCGCTGGATCAGTGGGTTACTTTTCCACACCATGCAATTAAGCTCAACATCTGGCTTTAGCAGGAGATATTTCTACCCTCCACTTCATGGGTTCTTCCTGTTTATCCTCTCCCCAAATCTCCCTCCTCACATTCAACATGTCACACTGAAGCTCCTGACACAAATCTCTAGCCTGACGATCAAAAGCTGGTTTCTTCTTGTTGGTACTGGGTTTGTCAGAACCACCTTGGGCTTTTATTATCCTTCATAATACATTCAATATAGATTCTGTGCAATCTGCTGCCATCAGACTCAGCAGATAAATTACTTCTTTCCTTATACCATCTCTAACATTTGAAGGGTATCATTTTGTGAGTTAGAGAAGGTTCTTCAGGGTTACCATCTCATCTAGTATGTGGGCCTTATTGACACCATGCTCCCTATATCTGCTGCTGTATTAGAGGTGCCTTTACACCTGCCTCCCCTGGCTCTCTCCTCATGACTTGAGAGCTGATATGCTACAGAAAACTGAAAAACGGACCAGCACAAACCACCCATCCAACTTCTCAACCTCTCCGGTTCAGTTTTTCCCACTCACAAAAGACAAACCTCTTCTCTGAAGCTCAAGATTATATTTCTGCCCACAACAGGTATTTCAATTTCAGTAAGATCTGCAAAAGTATTGTTTCAGTGCAACAAATTAGACACTTCTCCTATTACTGGAATTACTGGAATTTCTTCTCTCTCTCTCCTTTCTCTCCCCTTCCCTTTTCTTTCTTTCTTTCTTTCTTTCTTTCTTTCTTTCTTTCTTTCTTTCTTTCTTTCTTTCTCCTCTCTCTCTCTCTCTCCTTTTTTCTCTTATTTATTTCTCTCGCTCTTTTTTCTTAGGTGTGTAAATCCTTATACTTGTATTATTTAAAAATTCTTGCTATTTGGTAGATGGCATGTTACTACCACATCTGGCCAAAGATGCCAGAATTTAGTTGATTGATTAATTGGTTAATTGGTTGACAGAATGGACTTTTCTGAACATGATGCTTGGTTCTGCAACATGAGAATCACAGAATCTCTGGCTAGGTGTGCCAATTCTTTTTTTTTTTTTATTTTTTTTTAATGTTTATTTATTTTTGAGAGACATAGAGACAGAGTGTGAGCAGGGGAGGAGCAGAGAGAGAGGGAGACACAGAATCTGAAGCAGGCTCCAGGCTCTGAGACATCAGCACAGAGCCCGACGTGGGGCTCGAACTCACAGACCGCAAGATCACAACCTGAGCCGAAGTCGGCCGCTTAACCGACTGAACCACCGAGGTGCCCCAAGTGTGCCAATTCTTAAACTGTGGCTGCTGTATTAGAGGAGGTTTTATAAAATACTAAACAGATTCTGATTTAATTTGGTCTTGTGCCTCAAAGATCTTCTGGGTGACTCATGGGTAAGCAGATTTAGAATCTCTGGAGAGGTCTGAAGGTTACCCAGACAACCGTTGACCTGATGGTTAAATTCCTTCCACTGGGAAATCTGAAATGATAACTCTTCTTGGGACAAAGATGCTAGGTAGTCTAATCTCCCAGGCAATATTCTTGGGTATACAAATTCTCCACACTGCTACTATAGAGGGAAGCATCATGTCATGGTTAGTAGTAGATTAGAACCTCCTCTCAAAAAGCTAACAGTACTTAGCTGTGGCCTTTCCCTATGTCAGGAGAATATCCTCCTAGGTCAGTGGTTTTCAACCAGGGAAAATTTGTCCCCCAGATGACATGTGACTACATATGGAGACATTTTTGTTTGCTACAACTTGAGACAGCGCTGCTGGCATCTAGTGAGTAGCAGTCAGGGGTCCTGCTACGCGTCCCACACTACACAGCACAGCCTCCCACAACAAGGAGTTATCCGGTGCAAAATGTCAATAGTTGCCAAGGCTGAGAAACCCTTTCCTAGATCCTTGCTCTCAGGTTCCCCCTCCTGTCCCAGGAAATATCATCTTTAATCGAATTAGTCCTAAACTTTTTCCTTCCTTCTGAGGCACGATTTCAACAATGTCTTTCAAATCGACATTTTACATCCTTTTTAAGTAGTCCCCAAATGAAATAATCTTGCTTTGCTTTTAAAAAATAAAGACTCCTGCCAGACTGTGTATGTCAGAGAGACAGACTAATCCCAATGCCAACTTTTCCACTTGCTGCTTCCTTCCCCAGTTGGCTGCCTTTCTGAAATACAAAGTGAGCTGAGCCCCATGACCTAGCAGAGGCCCTGCCTCACACACATTGACCAGGTGCCGCAGCCAGTGGAGCCAGCCATCGGGACACAGGTCGCCTCATGCGATGTCCTGAGGCTGCTCAGTTTATCAGCTGCCAGGCTGGCTGGGTCAGGCTTGCTGCCAAGTTGATTAATAAGTGCTGGGCTGACGCTTCTAGTAGGTCCCAGACCTGCTGATTTTTCTCCCCCACTTACTTAGATCATTTCATTATTAAATTAAAGATTGTGGTGATTTAAACTGAACTGTCAGGCGGCCTGGAGACAAACGTGGGGTTTGGTGTAGAAATTGAACCTTGGTACTGCATTTACTAAATCCAGCCTCAGTTGGGTGCTTTTTCTTTCTCTTAAAGAAGTAATTCAAAACTCCCAGGGCTGGAAGTAGAAGCAGAACCTTCCCCTGCAGTGTCAGGAGCCCACACAGAGAGGCTGGCATGCCAGGAAAGGAAGCCGATTATAAATAGCAGAAAAAGCAGCATCAGTCAAAACTCACTGATGTGCCTGAGAAAAATGTTAAAGGAAACAAACAGCTTCTGAAATAAGAAGCAATGATCTTTTATTATTATTATTTTTAAATTTAAAGTGCTAAAGAATGAAAACAATATATATACATACAGGTTAAACACACATACACACACACACACACTACATACACACAGAGAACCCAAGTGAGACCCTTTAGGAAATAATGGGTAATTATTAATTTTAAAAGAACAGAATTACAAGTAGTCAGAGCCACACAGAAGAAACAGCTGCACTTTTTCTGTGCAGTCGATGCTATTTGTTTAGAAAGCCTATGGTTTCCCCTTCTAAAATAATTTTGCTGTTATATGTATCTTTATCCAGCTTCGATGGAAACCATTTGAGATTCCAAAAGCATCTCAGAAGAAAGTGGACTTTGTGAATGTAAGTCAACACCATCCACACCTGCCCTCTGCTCTCCTTTCTTCTCCAATGAGTGATCCAGCCATTTTCCGGCTGAATGCCAAGCGGAAGCAGACTTAGAGGCAGGCAGCAGAGATAAAACCACCTGCCTCTGCTTTCAGGGCTGGCCGAGCAATGTCTTACTTACAGGCACCATATGGCCCCTGACACTAAAGGGCACTGATAAGCTATTTACAACATCTCTGAATGGCCAGTGGAAATTGAGCATTGACCAACCTCAGGTTTCTTTGTTTGTGGCTAGAACAGGGATTCTTAGCATTTTTCCCCCCATGGACTCCTTTAATAGTCTGGAAAATCTTGTATTTTAAAATGCATAAAATAAATTACATAAAATTACAAAGAAGCTTATTATATGGAAATACAATGATAAAAATATTAAAATAACAAATTTGGTTTGGTTTATAGTAGCATATATGCTTCCTTATTAATGTACTAAATCACGAGATCTATGAAATATCTAATAACTGTGGTTGTTAGAAGTATGCGGATAAATGATATTCCGGAATAGCTGTAACAACTATATACTATAGTAACAACTATAAATGTAATATAAAAAACCCATGATTTCTATCAGTGAAAAGGTTACAGGCACTTCTAACACTTCTGTGGTTTGTTGCTTACATTCATATTAATTGGAGGAAATGATACATTTCAGAGATTAGTCAAAATAAACAATAATTTTGTCCCCATCCAAGTTCATGAACTTTCTGAAATGGACCCTTGGGCTAGAATGGTATCGACTCAGGCTGACACCTCTGGTTAATGCGATGCTGATCACAGTTCTGCTTGGTAGTTGAAAGGACTGGGAGTATTGGAACAGTTTTGCTCAGAACAAATCATATGTAGGGGAGAAGGAAGGGAGCTACAAAGAGGAGGCTCAAAGAAGCCAGTGGAGGCCTTTGCAGACCAACTTCAGCCCACGGCTTACTTAGGGAGAGTCCAGGTGCCCAGCCATAAGCCAAATTGTTTGGATCATGCAAATTCCTTATCCATATTCAGTGCTCCAAACTCTGTGTAGACTCATCTAAATAGACCCCAAACTGGGAAACTGAGTTAAAATACAAATATAAATCCCCTACTGTGGGTGAATTATGGATATCTGAAGGAGGAGATCTCCCTCCTTTCAGGCTTCCCATCTACAGGTTTGGGGCTGAGAGTTTGGAGAAGACCCAGGTGTTAAGGTTTCTTGGACTGTGGGTTATCAGCAGAGAGGATCACACTTGGTCAGAATCCTTCCACTTCCCTGTTCTGGAAAAAAAAGAGCTGACACTATATATAAATATGGGGCTGCCTACAAGGTAAGGCGTATTTGAGGAGCCTCCTAGGTGCCTAGTTTTACCTCCAAAATAAATTCTCGTCTAGGCTGATCTTAAGCACCAAACTGATAAAATGCCAAGTAAGGTCATCTTAGCCACTGAGACGGTCCAGATCTAGGGCCATCTAGTCCAACCTGGCATCTAGGGTGAGCCACCACCTACCAAACATAAAACAGTAAATCTTGGGCTCTCCAGAGGCAGGCTGGACCCCAAATGTCTCGCTTTTCCCACAGGGCAGACCCTAGTAGAACCTTGTCTCGTGGCTCTCAGGGACCAGGAGAAGGGCTGGCTTCTCAGATGATACTTATATTCACCCTTCCTTCTCCTGCGGTCTCTCCCAGGGCCTGCACACCTTGTGTGGAGCTGGAGACATAAAATCTAACAATGGGCTTGCCATCCATATTTTCCTCTGTAACACCTCCATGGGGAACAGGTAAGTGGCTCAGTGCTTGGCCAGAACATCCCCATTCCCTAAGAGCTATTGGCCAGAGGGTGGAAGACAGGTTGTTGTTTTATGTTATTGTTTTTCCCCAGAGCAATACTGATATACATTTATTAATAAAAATAAGTGAGCACTTCAATCTTGACTGACTCCTGTAACAAGAATGTCACATAACAATGCAAATAGAGAAGAGATAATGGGCATTGGGAAGCTGGAGTAGTCCAGAGGCATTTGACTTTAACCTGGTTTGGGTGAGAATATCCCTAAATTCTTAAAGTTTCCCAGGGCTGTTCTTGGGTCTAAAGTCATACTGCATGAGAGGCCATTAAAGACCACAAATTGGTGGTGGGTCAGGCTGACAGACTGCGGCTTCAGCTAATAATTGTGCAAACTTAACATTCCTCAGTAGAGGAGCTTACATAATGGAACTTTTTAACCAGAAAAATATATAAATGACATTCTGCCTTTTGTTGGGGAAGCAGAATCTCATGGCAGTTTTGCACACCACCTCTGTAGCCGGAATGTTACATCCAAACCCAACTCCACTCTTCCTGGCTGAGTAATCTTGAGCAAGTCATTTAAATTCTCTGAGCCATGGCAAGGCACTGAAGATGTATCTTTGGGTCCAGCCTCATATTATTCCACCTCCTCTCTTTTCATTTGAGCCACAGTAGCCTTCTTTCAACCTGCCATGTGTTCTCCTGCCTCAGAGCATTTATTTGCAGGTGCTGTTCTTTCTGCCTGGAATGTTCTCGCCACTCCCCAAACTCTTGCCTAGATAATTCCTCCAAACTCAGGTCAAATATCTCTTTTTCAGGGAAGCTTTTGCTGACTCCTCACATTAGATCAGGTTCATTATTCTTCCATTCCCCTGAACTTGACTTTCATAATACCATGACAGCTTATGATGACACAGTTCTGTAATTATTGGATTGCTAACTGACTTCCTACTAGACTGTAAACTGCATGAGTGCAGAGATTGGGTCATTTTACTCAACAGTTTATACCCAGCACCGAGCCTGGCACACGGTGAGGTAGTAAACAATTTTGTGGCATGAATTAATTTGTCTGGACAGTGTTAAAACTGAAAATCACAGGAATTATTCTTCATGTTTCAGATGTTTTTACAATTCAGATGGGGACTTCTTGATTGGTAAGTTCTGAAGATTTTGTTGTGAATTGGTCCCCAGTCACAAGCTACTTTTCTATTTTATACATATTATTTTCCTTTATTCTTCTGTCTGTTTTATGTAGTCCAATCTGCAGACTGCGGTCTAGAGGCCATTGGTGGTCTGGAAAAGACTCCTGGGGTACCTCAAAGCCCCTACTCTATTTCATGGTCTCTCTGTCTTTGCCTATTTCTGCTGGGCCTTTCTAACATGCGAGATCTGGCAACCGAAAGGAAATAAAGACTAATACCAACCTGTGATTAACTTACTAAGATAACTCTATTTGCCTTCGATCCCACCCAATAATAGGCCATCTGTCATTGATATCTGCAATTTAAATAGAAATTTTCACATTGCTATCTAAAACAGAATGTCTACTACAGATTTCTCTGGTCTGCCCATTCTATTTGATGGTTTCAGTATTGATATTTTGTAGTCAACATTTTGGTGTAGATATTAGATATGCAAATGCCAGACTCTTGCTGGAACTTTCAGAAATGAGTCGTTTTCCATCCTATTTCTTCTGCCCTTTTTGGTCAATCCACAAAACTGTGCACATGCAAGCTTTTTTCCTGGCCACCAAAAGTAAACAGAGTCAATTTTTTTTCTTTCGCTTTTTTCTAGGTAGTAAAATTGCTAACCTAAACTTGTCAGAATATACATTTCCCTCTATGAGACTCAATAAAGCTCTTTTCTTTTGGAATGAAAATCAAATGCAGCCCTTGAGCCTTTTGCTTTTCATGAAGTTGTCCTCACATGGAAAAGTTGCTCACAGCTGCCCTGTCTTTTTCGTTAGTTCCCCAGAAAGGGAAACTTCTCATTTACACTGAGTTTGGCAAGATGCTTGTGCAGCCCAATGAGATCTGCGTCATTCAGGTTGGTGATGTGTCCCCTCTCCCTTGCCTCTCCCTAATTTGGGAGCAATCAGATGTTGCAGCTGCTGTTATTTCCAACTCTAAAATTTCTTGGTGGATCGTGTCTGAGCAAGGGGAGGGAGTTTTAGTCATGCAGAAGGCTCTTGTGCAGAAGGGTAAGCGGACTCGGGTGCCGGATTTGTTTTAAAATAAGACACAATGACAAAGCAAAGAGCATTGTCAATTTGCTTTCCTAAATACCTATATGTCCTTTAGGCCAGGCTCTGTTCACATGGATTGGGGAGGGGTGCAGTGAAGACTGATTTCTTAAAAATTTGCTATATCAGAGCACTGGGATCTCTGAGTCCGATGAGAGATTAGACTAGAATTGGTTTGTGCGAACGTGATTAGGAATTATATTTTTCGTTTTTGTTTGTCTGTTTTGTTTTTTTTAAGTAATTATTTATTTATTTTTAATTATTTTAAAGTTTATATATTTACTTTTGAGAGAAAGTTTGCGCGCAAGTGAGGGAAGGGGCAGAGAGAGAGGATCTAAAGTGGGCTCCATGCAGACAGCAGAGAGTCTGACACAGGGCTGATACTCAGGAACCATGAGGTCATGATCTGAGCCAAAGGCAGATGCTTAACTGAGCTACCCAGATGCCCCTAAATTTTTCATTTTAGCTCATCCCTGAGCTGGTCACCTTTCAAACATCTCATCAGACTTTAGCTTTACCTTTGCATGCGGGGCTGGCTGTGGCTTGGAGGCAGCTTCTTTACAGCTACAGGTTTGATCTGTGAGTGCTCACCAGCGTCTGCTTCCTGTTCCAGAGAGGAATGCGGTTCAGCATAGATGTCTTCGAGGAGACCAGGGGCTACATCCTGGAGGTCTACGGCGTCCACTTTGAGTTGCCTGACCTGGGACCGATTGGTAAATCTTCACTATAAGCTTTTAAGCTCCCTTGAGAAATAGGACAGATAATTGCATGAGAGTTACACATCCTTGTCCCCTCATTATCTCACTCAAATTTCAGCTTTCCTCTCTAGACAACTTCTCTAAACCAAGTGTAGTTGAGAATTTCAGAAACCTATTAGAACTCCCTAAGCAACCCCAGACATTTTTTTTTTCAGACCTATAAGTTCAGAGACTGTGCCATGACTGACCCAACTGATGAAATAAAATCATTAATTAGTTCATCAGTGTATCAATCCATCAGCTAGCCTTGACTCTATGTTGTGCTGAGGGTAATGACAGGAATCTCATCAAGGGTAATACAAGCATCTTCCCATAAAATACATACATAAAAGTGAACAACCAGAGCCAATCCATTACAAATCTCTCTCTAGATTAGTATATAGACCATCAGAGAGCAGACAGTATATAATAGATTTCTGGTTACACAGTGTGTACCCTGAAGGATGTAGAAGTTTACGTTACTAGGAGTCCAAGTCACCAGTAACAGCTTTACAGAAGAGATGAGAATTGATTATTCCTTAATGAAGAGTTGAGGAAAAATAAAAGGGAAGGGAACAGCATAAGCAAAAACATACATGTGAGAAGGAGATTTGTGAATAGGAGGGAGATCATTTTCTTAAGTCAATAAGGTGTATGTATACAATAAAGTAGGGGAAAGCTATAAAAACAGCAAGGGCTATACTCCTATGGAAAGGGGACGCAGGCTGTAGGATGGATGGTCTACAAACCTCACATTCCTACTCAGCGCATTCCACAAAATCTATACAGTTAACTCAGATCTATGAAGGAGCTAGAAACCACAGCCTTTATGAGGGAGATTAAAACTTTCAAAAGTGAATCAAGGTCCCCACCCCCGATTCTTCTGGCAAACTGGAGGCAGGAGATGCAGGAGAGAAGTGAAGGTGGTAGGAGGAGTTGTTCTCAAAGCATCTCTTGGAGTGAAAGGAGTGGCTGGGAAAATGGGCCCTTGGTTTCATCTTTGGCATGTTTGCTGAAGGTGGTGGCCACACCTCCCAGTTCTTCCTTTCCTTGTCAACAGCTTTTTTAGAGCAAAACAGGACAGGCCAGCATGTGCCTTCTGGTCACTCCCCTGGGGAGATCCAAATAGTCAGAGGAAGGTGGGAGGCAGCAGAGAGGCAGCTGGAGCCACGGTGGGCCCGGCCGTCTGTCATGCTGCTCACCACCCGCTCTTCCCACTTCAGTCTGGCTTCCTGCTGCTCTGTAGCCAGCATAGCCTCCAGGTTCCATGGAACACGTACCCTCTGGAAAATATATATAATTTACTAACCAGCTGGGGGCTTATATGTTTTAACCCCAGGAGCCGGAAATGATAAAACACTCCCCAGGTCCCTCCTCTCAGAGTTAAATTATGTTTTTGCACTTATACTTTTTATTTTCGGTCTTTTGATTTATTTTCCTTCTCTGGAGGGAACACTTGCTCCTGAGCAAAGGTAAGCAGGCAAGTCCTGAATACTTTTTTCCTGAGTGGCAGACAGATTTGTCAGGCTGGAGAGAAGTTCTGCAGACTTGGATCGATTCTGAGTTCTGTCTGAGGAGCAGAGGCATGGCTGGGGCAACAGTATGTAACCCTTCCTTTCTGAGATCAAGGACCATAGATGAGCTCTAGAATCACCATGATTTTTTTGAGGGAGGTGTTCTAGTATTCTATCAGACTTTCCCTTTGCCTCTTGTCCAGCCTCATCATCTCCCCTCACCTGTAGTGGTGCAATAATGCATGTAACATGGTTGATAAGACATATTTACTCTATTCAAGAAGTGATGCTGGTGATGATGATGATGATGATTTTCGTGATTCTTTCACCTAATCATGTTTCTTAATCTTTTTCCTAATCTTTTACCTTCATTTTAGGAGGTAAAAGGGCATCAGACTGGGATTCCAATGAGCATTTGGACAATGAAAACAAATTATGGAATGGCTTTTGACATGGAAGAGAGCCCTTTCTCTTTGTGCAACTGTAGGCATCTTTCCTATATGATTTCACAAGTGTCTAAAAGACTTTTGGGTTGCTGTGTTCTAGGAGCCAATGGCCTCGCCAATCCTCGTGATTTTTTGATACCCGTTGCCTGGTATGAAGATCGCCAAGTGCCAGGTGGCTACACTGTGATCAATAAATACCAGGGCAAGCTATTTGCTGCCAAACAGGTAAAGTAAGAGGTTTGGAAGACAGGAAGGGAATATTAAGCACCTACTGATTGCTAAGGCCAGTGCTAAGTACTTGACACATATTATATCCTTTCATTTTTACCATATCACTAAGATACTACAAATAAAGTACTATTTGTCTCATTTATAGTCATGAAAAGGGGGTGACAAATAATTTACCAAATGTCATAGTAAATGGCAGAACAAGCATTAGAACCTGTATCTCTTTGACTCCAAAGATCATGCTCTCTCCACTCATCGAGCAATAAAAATCCTGGCAATATGTAGATCTCTATAAATCGTGTATAAAATATAATATACAGGCAGGATAACTTTTTCTGAAAAGGGAAATGAATAAACAAGCAGGTTGTCCAAGATTTATATCACCGATGGCCACCATATTGCAAATACAAGCCATGACTGATACAAAACAAGTAGAACCCAGTTCATTAGCTTGACTTAGTTTATACGACCAGCCTTGTAAACTCAGGAAATAGCAAAGGTTTGTCCCTTATTAGGGATATATTAATAAATAACATAACATGAAATCTATAATATACTAGATATATATTTATATACTGAATATATATTAGCAGAAATTAATCATAAACAAAATAATACAAAGATTTCTCCTGTTTACCATTATTTATTAGCATTATTTTTGCCCATTTGACATATTGCTTATATTTTTCAAGGCATATTATTTTCCTTGGACATCTAGAGGTTATGCTAACCAGCAGAGGCCAACTAGTTTGGCACTTAAAATTAACCCCTGAGAGTTAATTGCCTGCCTTATTGACACATTGTCACCTTCCTATTGTCTGGGTCAGGATTCCTCAAAATGTGGTTCAGAGACCATTTGCATCAGAAATTCTGAAGGCGGCTTATTTAAAATGCAGATCCTTCGATGTTACTCCAGCCTGGCAAAAATAATAACTTCCGGGAATGGAGTGTAGAAACCTACCATTATTTTAAGCATGCTCCCTATATTATTTTTGACATACAGTTGAGAGAGAACCATCATTCTAGAGGCAGCCAGCATCTCCAAGGGTTTCCACTTTCCAAGTGGTTATTCCCTGTGTGAGCTCCTACACTGGTCCATTATTCCTTCTCTGCCATGGTCTGTCACCCGACAGATTGACCTATATGGGCCCCCTAGCCAGCTGGCTTTTGGCTGGGTTCAACCAGTGAGAGGTACTCACAGGAAATTGGAGGGCAGGAGGAAAGACAAATTGGGGTTTTTCTTCCCCTGCTTCTTCTCTAGTTGGGACTTCATCCCTCCATGATCTCAGCTCCTGTCGGGTAGCCTCCGTGGTGTGCTGATGCCAGTTCATACAGGCATGCAAGAGCTGATATACACATTCTTCCCAGCTTTGTGTTCAGCAACGTTATGTTAGTAGCTCAAAAATGATCATGGTGAGAGTATTTTACCCCCAGAAATTAGCAAATGCTGTAAAACAGAGCTTTTAAATTTTTTCCAGAGAGGTAGTTGTTAAATATATACCAACACACCACTGAGCAGCCCCTTCTTCATGGTTCTAGCTCTTGCCGGAATCTTATAACAACATTTTCTTCCCATATCCCTCAGGCCTAGGAATGGCAATGTCTTCCCACTGTTGCTAGGCTCAGAAACCCCACCATTGCTAGTCAGTTTTCTTAACTCTAATCATCTCTCTCTGAGTAGTCCCTTCAGTAAAGTCTTTAGAACATTCTGAATTAGATTCTGTTTCCAGAACAGATGCATAAGTGCAGTGGGGACTACCTTCCTGTAACAGAGCACTGATCCTCGCCTACCCCAGGAGCATCCCCTTAGGATTGCTCTGGAAACTCAAGCCCTTGTGGCTGGAACTCTTAGAATCCTTCTCACCCTCCTGCACTCAGCAACCCAGGCACTGTGTGTACCAGAAGCTCCTCTACACAGCAATTACCTGGAGAGCAGTCACAGCAAGTGCCCGCTTGCCCTCCGCAGCAGGAAACCCAGACGGTGGCCCAGATTGTCTGAGAATTGCTGACATACAGATTCTCACAACTGTGTTAAAAATTGTTGAAAAGGCACTACTTGGAGAATGTGTTGTGCTTCTGCTGCACATGTGATCTGAGGCAGCTGCAGCTTATGAACTAGAAAAATAGGGTTAGTGGCTTAGCAAGGGACAGTTTGAAGGCACGTGAACCAACCACAACATGATTCAGGGTTATACTTCTCCCAAAGGATGATATTATGAGGTTATGTGAACAAAATCAAATCAGAAGGAGACAGTGATGCCAAGTACAAACTGTGGAATCACAGTTACAAAAGCATTAAGTACTAAGATTACCCTTTCCTGCTTTTTTTGTGTTTGTGTGTGATGAGGATCTCTCCCCATTTAACGTGGTGGCCTGGCATGGGAACTACACCCCTTACAAGTACAACTTGGAGAACTTCATGGTCATCAATTCGGTGGCCTTTGACCACGCAGTAAGTCTGAAGCATGGAGGGGCCTGGTGATAGGGTAGCCCTGGTGTGGGACGGGTCCATAGTAGGCCCTGATGTTCACAGATTTAACATTTCCAGTGTCACCCTTGGAAGCCCAAGGTATAGTCATTCATCGTTGTGCTGACAGGAACTTGAATCATCTGCAGCAAGGCTTTGGTGAAGGAGTAAACAACAAGCTAGTGGGAGAGCCGAGCCTGCCATGTAACACTCACCCTTGAACACAGCTCGGTCTCACACAGATTATCACAGCGACTCCCACAGATGGCTAAAAACTTAGTTTCTCCTTGGAAAACATATCCCAAAAAGAAAACCACTGCTAATGTTAGCGATAAAGTCATGAGAAAGGAACACCTCTGGATTTGGAAAATTCTCTGTCCTGCTTACAAGTGCTGAGTCGGCTTGGTCCGGCTGCCGATTCCAGTGCCTTCGCTCCTGGCTGTTTTTAGCAGTGATGGAGCAGAGAGCTGTCTTCTACAGTTCCTCAGAATGTTCAGTGCTTGAATTTAAACCAAAGAAATTCTGAAGTGTGAAGTTTGTCTTATTTTTCACTCAATTAGAGGCCCACAAATATGTCCCCTGGTCTACAGGGCAAGCCCCTGAGGCCCCACATTCGTGATAAAGTGCTAGCTTTGAGATCCTCGGGGAAAGTTCATTTTGCAGCCTAGTTCGTGATAGATTAACTTAACCCACAAGCTGGAGGGATAATTAGAACAGAAGTCAGAGAACCAGAGACGAAAAGAGTACTCTGAGCCAGTTCAGCTTATCTCTAGAGGGACAAAACTACCTTTCTGAAGAGCAACAACTCGTAACAAAACCAAAAGGGAAAAGAAAAGGAGGCATCGAGCCCAAAACAGCACGAAAAAGGATCCTAAGACACTGATAGAGCTTTATTTGAGCTTCACTACCTTTTCTTTAATGATTTCGGATCGTTTCTCATGACAGATGAAGAAGTCTAAAGTCTCGAAGCAGTAGGGTTGGGTTTCTGGCTTGCCTTTGCATAGTTTCATTCTCTGTACCGCTGCCACAGTTATTTTTCCAAATCCCAGTTCTGGTCATTCTACCACTGCGTTAGAAAACCTTTTCAGCCTCTGTGTGGTTTAGGATCGTCCGAGCTCTGAAGCGTGGTATCTGATGTTCTCCACCATCTGGCCCTGGACTCATTTTTCCAGGAACAACTCTTAGCCCCTCTCCCCTCTGCCAATGCACCCTGGGCTTTAGCTTTCTTGCTTCTTAACAAAATCTCTGTGCACTTTGATGTCTTTGTTATTTTCTGTGCTTCAAATGTCTTTTCCTCTCTTTCCTTCCTTCCATCTTTCCTTCCTACCTCCGTCCCTTTTCTTTCTGTCTCCTTTCATTCCTCAGGACCTTCCTCAAATATCACCTCCTCTTTGAAGCCTCCCCTGATCCTCTCAGGTAGGTAGGCACTCTCTATACTTCCTTGGATTTCTATTTATAAAGCTAGATTGCCCTTGGCACCTTGCTAGGATTAGTGGTTCATGCACCTGTTTTATGACTCCTTCAGCACACACATACACCCCCACCCCTACCACCACTAGTGATGCTAAAGGGGCAAGGAATAGATCTCAGCCATCTTTGAATCCCAGATCCTAGAATGGCATGTGAAAGCAAACATGATCATTGATTTCAATTAAATTGAATCTCAATCTTTCCATTGAAAGATTCTAAAGTTCTTTTAAAATCACGATATTGTTCCCCTCAACACTACCACCATCCAAACTAGTGATGTAAGTGGTGGATTTTAGACCTGAGAGTCAAACAACGGTAAGAAAGAAATGAGGATAGCATCTGGAAACGCTGTGAGGCCCCCAAAGAGAAGCACCTTCCACATCTACACCAAAAGCTGGATACTATTTTATTTCTATTTCTGCCTTGCTCTGAGCATCTATTCTGCCGAGAACTCCTGCGGCATATCCCAGCTCTTCACCCTGACCTGAGGTTGGGAGGCAGGCACGACTGGTTCTCAGACCCGCAGGGTAATACTTGCATGAAAAGGGGGCTCAGCAGGATGAGAAAGCAGCTCCAAATCTTCTTAGCTGGTGTTAATTCATTTTGCTCATGCACAGCAGGAGGGGAAAGTCAGATGAGTGATTACTGCACCTCATCGACAAGCCCAGAACTGGCCTGTGAGGCTTAATCAGAATTTACAGCATCAACTCAGAAAGTCCTTCCAGTGTGGGGGACACGTGTGCCATTGTCCAGTCACCTCTGTTCCATCATGGGCTCAGTGTCTCCTTGTGCTTTCATAGGACCCATCCATTTTCACGGTACTGACTGCCAAGTCTGTCCGCCCCGGGGTTGCTGTCGCTGACTTTGTCATCTTCCCACCTCGATGGGGGGTTGCTGATAAGACCTTCAGGCCTCCTTATTACCACAGTAAGTCTCTCTTTTCCCAAGCCACACTGGTAATCAAAGAGATAGCAAAGAGATGAACCTTACCCATTGGGAATACCACCGAGGTGTTTCCAGACACCATGCTCTGGCTGGCCTTCAAGATTCTGCCTCCCAAGACCCAGCACTGCTCCCCCGACTTGTAGCTGCTGAAACACCATAGACTTCTGTGGAGATGACAGTGATGCGTTAACTCTGAGAAGGAAGTAATTAATGCCTACAGCCCAGTTCTCCTGGCCCTGAGGAGAGGCAGAATGACTGATAAAGTGTGAAACAAGTTTCTTTACATTTCAGACCCTTCCTTTTGGAGGAGAGAGAATGGTGGATGTTGTTGGTTACTTTGTTGTTTTTGGAAAGCTCTTGATCTAGGTCTGGTTCAAGAGCAAGTAAATATGCCTTCTCCAGTTATTTTGGTGGGACAAAACAGACTGCAGTCCACACTAGGGAATGGACCACATCTGGAAGTAGTTTCTGTGAAGTATTAGTTATCTAGAACAGAGCTTACTAAATCTATTATTCTTATTATATTAATGTTATTACCTGCAGCTAACGATTATTAACCATTTTCCATGGCTCTAAGTTCCTTATAAGTATTAACCCACTTAATCCTCAAAACAGTGGTAAGAGGGAGGTAATATCATTATTCCCTTTTTTCCAGGAGGTGAAACTGAGGCATGAAAGATTAAGTAATTTGGAAAGATTGAGTAACTTGCTCAAGACCCCACATCTAGTTAAGTGGGGGAGTCAGGGTTTAATTGAAGGCAATCTGACACCAGAGCACACATAAACTCATTACCAGTAACTGATGTGCCTAGCACAGTGCCCGGCACACAAAATGCATCTAATAAAATTTATTTAATTAGGAAATGCATCACCAAGAATGAATAAGGTATTTCACAGCTATATTTAATGAAGCTGGCATTTTTAATTGTGCAAGAGCTAGCTGTAAATCCAACCTAAAGGTCAATGTACAATTCCACTTCCTGGAGATTGCATTTTTGTACATAGAGCTCTGGAAAGACTCTGAGGTACATTGCAGCTAGAACATTCTTTTTTTTTTTTTTTAGACTTTTTTTATTTTTGAGAGAGAGAGAATCCCAAGCAGGCTCTGCACCCTTAGAACAGAGAGCCCTATACGGGGCTCTAACCCATGAACCGTGATATTGTGACCTGAGCCGAAGTCAAGAATCCGTAATTTAACTGACCAAGCCACCCAGGCGCCCTACAGCTGGACCATTCTTAAAAATAAATCCATTTCCTTAGTCCACCTCAGGGCCTTCTGCCTACATAAAGTTCCTCTCTATATGTACCAGCTCCCAGGTGCCCCAGGTCAACAAGATATAACAGTGCACTGAATGGGTAATTTAGGCATTTATAGAAGGTGGAGAAGTGGGGCCCTAAGGATGGAATAAAGCCATTTTATGGTCAAATTCCAGCACCACCTTTTTCAGGTGACATCATTTTGGTGGAGAAAAGGATACAATCAGTTATTACCACAAAGATATCAGATACTTCGTCAATAGAGTCAAAACAAACTATCATCTTTTCTGAAGAGTATCAAGCTCATCACAGGCCCCGACTGTTCTGGAGGTTAGTCCCCTAGAAGACTTGCTGTCCAGGAGAACTGCTTTAGCTTAGCCTGTACTCACATGCTAGTCCTTGGTAATTCACTGTTTCACAGAGTTCTTGTGTTGAGGCTGCTCTATGTACCTGAGGTGGTAGTTTTAAAATTTTCATATATGTCAGTGTCACCTGGAGGGCTTGTTAAAACGGATTCTTGGGCCCCACCCTCAGAATTTCTGTTTTAGTAGGTCCAGGGTGGGGCTTGAGAATTTGCCTTTGTAACAGGTTCCCATGTGATGCTGATGCTGCTGTTCCAGGAACCAAACTTTGAGAACATTAGGGATATAAAAATCACTTAGAGTGCCTACTAAAAAAAATTTATCCTCAGCGCCCACTCTCAGAGAGTATAATTAGTTGGGTCTGAGGTAGAACCTCAGAATCTGCATTTTGAATTAGCAAGTCAGCAAGACCTTCTGAGGCAGAATGTCTACAGGTCAAATGTTGAGAAACACTGACCTGTGGCTTATCTCCCCACCCAGAGGGAAGGATCATAGAGCTGTCTAACTTAGACAAGTCTACTATTGTGCTACATCTCTTCAGCTACTCCTGGACTTGGGTTTGTAGTTCAGCCTGCCTGAAACAAATGACCTTGTGAAATGCCTCTTACAATTTTTTAAAAGACTCTCAAGTACATTTGACCAGGATAGATAGATATCAGAAAGGTATGGTTGCCTGAGTTAGTTGGAAAAAGCACAGAACCTCAAGTTAGAAATCATTCTTTCAGGAGATATTAAAACTATTGCTTTAGCAATATTATCAAAATCTTTGCTACTTTGATATGACTTTATAGGAGAAGTGAAGAATTATTTCTGTAGAAATATTGCCTCTAGTCATCTTAATGTACTTCAGTCAACTGGATTCAGCATTAATCAGAGAGGCAAGGTCTACCCTCCCCCTGCCCTTTGAAATATAGAAAATGATATAGAAATGTCATCACCAAAGTCATTGCTACCTAAATTCATATTCAGATCAAAGCTGAATTCTGTATTGCTCTCTTCTTAAAATTAAGCTATGAAGGTGACCCTGAAGGACACATACTAGATTGAGGAGTGTGACAGCATATTTAAGTCATGAACAGACCTGCTTTTAAAATATAGACCCTTTATGCTTACAGTTGCTTCTTTTCCTCTATTTCTGCTTCGTGGAGAAATGAGCAGAGTTATGATCGGGTCTTACCTTTTCTACAAGGGCCTGCAGCAGAATTTTGTTTCCTAGGCAGGATAAAAATGACTGCCTAGTCAGTGACAGAAATATTTTGGCACTTGGTTATACTTCACATGTAAGGAACTTATCATGCCAAATGTCCAGCTTGCAAGAATAGCTCTTTGCTCTGTTCATGATCTGCACTCAGCACTGTCATAGGACGGACTATGAAAGTAACCTCAGAGGGGCTATTTCTTACTCAACTCTATCACAGAACTTAGCACAGTGTCCAATTACAGATGTGGGATGGGGGATGGATGGGCAGACAGATGGGGTGGGGAATGGACGGATGGTGGGTAGATGGGTGAATGGATAGAAAGGCACTTAAATTTGCTCAGGTGTTGTATTTCTTTAATTCCTGCTCTAAATATGTTGCTGTTCTAATAAAGAGGTTTATTTCAATAGAAACATGACTGAAATAGTAGGAATGTGGTGATTTTTTGTCAAATTTTGTTGACTCCAGAAAGCACAACTAAAACCAACGTACCTAACTTATATTAAAGCAAATTTCCATTTAATATGAGAGAATTTCTTAAACCCAGAGCTTTTAAATAATATAGAAGGTTGCTTTGTTGAGTAGAAAGCTTCCATTCACAGGAGGCATGCAGGCAGACCCCAGGAAGTAATCTGCCAGGAATGACAGAATATTCGTAGTGACCCTTTCCAATTTCAAAATTTTAGAATTCTATAAAGAGAATATCGATGGAAATAGAAAGAAAAGAATGAATCTCAGAGGCATTTTGGAGAGTAGAAAATAAGATGATATATTCAGCTCCAGAAGATAATATTTGTTAGACTATCTAGCATTTATGGACTGGTTTTTACAGATACTAAGATCCTTTCACACAGCTTATCATTTGATAATAGACTCCAAGTCCAGCATGCTTTCCATTATATGACCCTTCCATCAACACACACACACACACACACACACACACTTTATCTCAGTTTTCTGGATTGGGAACCAGAAATATGGTGATACCATGTACTACTGTGGGGCTATTGGGGGGAGTATCAGATCAGATGTGGGAAAGAAGATACTTTTAATATGGGGCTTATAAGCCTAGATGACAGAGTACATCCACTCTTTATTATGACTTTCATTTTAATTATTATTAAAATTCCTGTCTGGGCTATTATTTTCTTTAGATCCAACATCATTTTTGGAACTTAAGACCTCTGACAATCCACACAGCCATCAAGTAGAGTTTTGCCTACCAAAGGTTTCACATTAATGAATGTTTTGTGGGCTTTCCCCCCGTCTGTATTCTTTAGTAATCCTAAAAATTGTATCATATTTTCCTATCTTCTTGGTAGTCCACAGAAAGAATGCCTGAGAGGTCTTGGTATTTTACAGGTCTTGCCTTAGGTAATTAAAATAATACTATTTCAACCTTCCCAGGGAACTGCATGAGTGAATTCATGGGGCTTATCAAAGGTCACTATGAGGCAAAGCAAGGTGGATTCCTGCCAGGGGGAGGCAGCCTGCACAGCTCAATGACCCCCCACGGACCTGATGCTGACTGCTTTGAGAAGGCCAGCAAAGCCAAGCTGGCACCTGAGAGGATTGCTGATGGCACCATGGTAAGCAAGTTAAATGCTAGGCTCTGACAGCCTTGGGGGTCCCCGACCTTGCTGAGAGGAGTGGCTACTTTGTATTTCTCCAAAATCACAGAGAAGGAGTCAGGAGAGGAGAGAGAGAGAAAGAGAGAGAGTGTGTGTGTGTGTGTGTGCACCTGTGTGTGTATGCACACGCCCATAGGTGTATACTAGACTTCTGATATGGTAGGGTAGAAAGATATTTGGACTTGACTCAGACCTGGGATCAAATTCTAGCTTTTAGGGGACACTGGGGTGGCTTAGTCCGTTAAACATCCAACTCTAGATTTTGACTCAGGTCCTGATCTCACAGTTTGTGAGTTTGAGCCCCACATTGGGCTCTGCACTGATAGTGCGGAGCCTGCTTGAGATTCGGTTTCCCTCTGTCTCTGCCCCTCCCCTGATTGCTCTCTATCTCTCTCTCAAAATAAATAAAAATAGACTTAACAAAAAATCCTAGCTCTTAGTTCCTACATAACCCTGAACAAGTTACTTAACCTCTCTGTGCTTCTTTTTCCCCCATCTGTGTAGAATAGGTATGGTATTCGCCCCAGCAGGTGGCTGTATTTAACCTTACAGACTGTCCAGCACTGTTCAAATATAAGGAAATATTATTAATACTATATAAGAGGTCTTCTCATATCTGTATATGGCCCAGAGTGTATATGTTGTGTCTCAGAATTGTCTCCTGCTTTTTGAGGTAATCCTCTAGGGCCACAGTACCCAGGGATGCAGGATGTCACCTTCAGTGAAATTCTCAAGCCAAGGAGGACCAGAAAGCCTTTTCCTCACTATAGTCGGGGCTTGTGAGAAGTAGTTCTCAGCTGTTTTCTCTTTTTCTCTTGCTCTCCTTTGGCATGGGATGAAATTGATAGGATTTAAAATCTGTTTTGTATTCTTCCTGTGTCAGGCTATAAACATTGAGGCTGAACACAATTGCACTTGGCTGTGGTACTTGGTTTTATTTTATTTTTGCATTCTTGGAGGTGGAGTTTATGGACTACAAGGAGTAATTTTATGCTAAATCATATGAAAATTTTCTTTACATTTTTAAATAAATGCCTTCAATGCTATCTGACTTTAAAATCAATAGCACAGGCCTTCCTGACTCCATGCCCAGCTTGCAAACAGAGGGCATTATCTGTCTGTCTGTCCAATGCAGTTTGCATTGAACAATTTCAGGACCAGAGTTGATGGAGCTGATCTGCAGGGGGCAGGGTGCAGAATCCCATCTGCTTGACCTTGTCTCTCTTTCCCTTTCCAAGGGCCTTTGTAGAATTTCTGTGGAACTCTACATCTCTGTGAGATGTGGTTTGACAATATCAATTAAGATATTGCCTCTGGGGGTGCCTGGGTGGCTCAGTCATTTGGGCATCTGACTCTTGATTTCAGCTCAGGTCATAATCTCAGGGTTGTGAGATTGAGCCTCATGTTGGGCTATGTGCTGACCGTGGAGCCTTCTCGAGATTCTCTCTCATTCCCTCTCCACATCCCCTGCTCTCTCCCTCTCTCTCTCTCAATAAATAAATTAATTAATTAATATTTAAAAAATAAAAAATAAGCCAAGGGCTCTTTGAGGTACATGGGCTACCCCACACATGCCACTCAGTAACCTTTGGTGCCCAACTTGGCTTTGGATGTCAGTGTTATCAGGGAGCAGTGTTCTACATCAATGAGACAAGGATAGAGCTATTTTTTATGAGGAACAAGATTCTAGGAAATGCCGAGGGCCTGGATCACTACCCAGAAAGAATGCTCCTATGTATGGGATTAAGGGCAGGAGAGGCCCTGGGTAGCCAGAGAGCCCAGACTACCTGACAAGGGAGGATCCAGCACTTTACCTAGACGTAACTTTGGGTCTCCATCACCATTTCCCATTATATAATTTTAGACCCAGGCCTATGTATACACCTTATCCTTATTCTAGTTTGGAATAAATAAGCTTTGCATAATACTGTCTTCATAGCTCAGCTGGGATGGGGTTTTGTTGCTCCATTCAGACAGCAAGCTTCCTAAGAAGCAGGCAGCAAAGAGGCAACAACAGGCAAGAACAGCCATAATAATGACCTTTATATCTGAATAGTGCTTTATAATGTGCACAGTAGTTCCACATGATCTGATCTGGTCCTCACATCAACCCTGTGGTGAGAAGTCAGGCAGAGATGATCATTCATCTGAAGATAATGTATATTAGATACCAAACATTAACATGGGTTCTCTGGGTTGTGACCCAACTTTTATCTTCCTTTTGTCCATCTACATTTTTAAATTTTCCAATAATGTGAACACATAAGAATTGTAGAGTTTTATTCTATTTTTTTTTTTGTTTTATTTTTAAAAGCCACAATGGAAGGAAAATCAGCAACTGGTGAAGCTGGAATGTCTAAGCTGCACAGAGCATTTGCATATTCTCTCTGTTGGGGACAAAAACCTCCTGAACACAGGGGTACATCAACCATTCACAGTCTTCTGGGATCAGATTTTTAAAAGTGCTACAGCCATACCTGCCTCCACCTTCCCTCCTCCTACTCCTCTTTCTCCTCACTCTCTCTTTTCCTTCTTCTCTTTTTCCCAGACCATCTCCTGGTCAGAGTCATTCAAAAGAAAACTCAAATCTCAACTCTGCCACTTCTTGTTATCATCACTTAAGACGAGTCACTTCCCAGCTTTGAACCATAGTTTCTTCCTCTGCAAAATGGGGAGTATGGCCTCTCCACAGGGATTCAGCCACAGTAAGTGGTGGTTCCTAAGAAGATGAATATTCCTAAAATTCTCCCACCTCTGCCCTTGGATCTAGCATATTTAGCTCCATAATGATGCAAGGACATCATGATGCTTACATGCCCAATTCCATTATATAGAATGAAACTTGGAGCTCGGAGAAGTTAAGTGTCTTGCACCAGGTCTCACTCGCTTATAAGTGGTAGGGCTGGAGCCAGAACCCAACATGTAAGCCTGTTGTCCTCACTCTGCTAAAAGATTCTGCCTACCTACATCTTTTCTCTTGACATCTAATCAAATGTATTTTATTATCCACCTCATTTCTTCTCTTTTGTCCCCTCCACCATTTCCTACAGGCATTTATGTTTGAGTCTTCTCTAAGTCTGGCCATCACCAAGTGGGGGCTCAAGACCTCTAATTGTTTGGATGAGAACTACTACAAGTGCTGGGAACCTCTCAAGAGCCACTTCACCCCCAATTCCAAGAACCCAGCAGGACCTAACTGAGACTGAAACATTCTATCATAATTGAAAATGGATTTATGTGGTTTTGTTTAGAATCTCATGCCCTCTGGCAGTATGGGGGAGGGGGTTGGTTAAAATGAGAACTCATTTTTTCACAGGCAAGTAATTCAGACATTTGTAGAAATGTTTTTGAAAAGTTCTATGTCAGCTTAATTCCTCAATAAATACTTGGCTGGTATTCTGTGAAAGTAGCAATTGGTCATAATCAGGTCATGATGAGACATACCTGTAGCGGTCAGGACTGGGGGCAGTCCATGAGATTGGCTCAAGATCAAGAGTCTCTCACATCTCTCACATGAGTTTAGCCTGAATGCCTTTATTCCAGGAGTGCAAATCCAGAGTGTCTACCATAGACCACAAGACCAAGCCAAAAGGAAGGACAAGCCAATATAGGGACCATGAACTGAGGCTGAGGCTAAGGCCAAGGTCCCAGGCATAGGGAAGCACAGGAGGTCAGCAGAGCTCCAAACATCCAGTGTCTTCCTAAAACAGATGGGTAGCCAGGCCAGCAGGCTAATTATAATAGTCACATAGCAGCCAGTATAGTTGGTTGTGGACAAGAAGCCCAGCCACCAAGAGTGAGCATCATTCAGTGAGGCGACCAGGAGTCCTGTTTTTCCCACTGAAAATGCCATATCTCATGAAACTCTTAGGCCTGGTCAAACCAGAGTAGTTAGCCCCCCTACTATTCATTCATTGATCAGTCCATTTGGCAACCATTCAACGAGCCCTTGCTATGTGTCATCTACAGAGTGAATCCCTGAGGGAGAGTGATTGAGAAGGAAGAGGTCATCTTTCCCCTTAGCGAGCTCACAGTCTGGGGACACCAGGACCAAAGAAGATCAAGGTCTCAGCACAGAGCCACAGCAAAAATAAGGCAGTGTGATGTACAAACCTATGCCTAACAGCTCTCTTCCTGTGGCCGGCATCCCTCCCAAGGACTGGGCTGTCCAAGACTTTGGGATGAGCTGATTAAGTTATCTTGGAGAGAGAATACAGGCAAATCAGAACAGAAAAGAATAGCAAGTATATTTTTCATCACTCTAGTTCTATAGTTTTAGCACATTCTCCTCACTTCGTTGCCCAAATAGCAATTTTGATGTGCTGCTACCAAGTTTTTGTTTAACAACAGGTAGTGAAAGTCAGCTATGTACCAGGGTCTAGGAACAAGGGTTGCCAAATAAAACACAAGATGCCCAGGTAAATTTCAATTTCAGATAAACCCTGAATAATTTTTAGTACAAGTATGGACATGGAAACCTGTATTTTTTTTTAAGTTTATGTATTTATTTTGAGAGAGAGAGACAGAGAGAGAGAACAAGTGGGGGAGGGGCAGAGAGAGAGGGAGAAAGAGAATCCCAAGCAGGCTCCAGGCTGTTGGTGCGAAGCCCAATGTAGGGCTCAATCCCACAAATCATAAGATCGTGGCTTGAGCTGAAATCAAGTTGGATGCTTAACCGACTGAGCCATCCAGGTGCCCCAGAAATCTGTATTTTTATTTGTAAATCTGGCAACTCCATGAGGGATATGGTGGTCCAGGAGATAGACATGGTTCTTGCCCTGACAGAGGTTACATTCTGAAAAGGGAGACTGATGAAATAAACAAACAAAATAATTACAAATTGTGAAACATGCCAAAACAAAACCAACAGGAACTGAGATGGGACTAGCAGATGGGAAGGGGAGCTCATCCTTTAAAGGAGATCTTCGTAAAGAAGTGAGAGCCATAATCAAAAGACGGGAAGAAGCAAATCATTGGAAGAGTAGGGTTGGGCTGGGGTGTGGAGGAGCATTCCAATATAAAAGCCGTGTGGGTTCAAGGAACTAAAAGAAAAGCTAGTGTGGGGAACCCAGAAGCAGGCCTTTGTAATAGTCCAGGCAAAAGACAGCACTGTCCTGGACTAATGAGGTGGCAGCAGAGACAGAAGTGATAAATTCTTAAGTGTTTTGGAGTAGACCTGAAAGACCTTGTTAGTGATCTGTACGCAAGGGGTGAGGGAAGGAAGAGTTGAGGACAGGACCAAGATGATGGGTAGGCTTCTGGCTTGATATCTCCTGGTCTCAAACAGTAAGGTGGGTATCTTTGAGGGTGACAGAGGCCCGTGTGCCTTCCTGATGTTCCTTAATATAAAGACGTTTTTATTAAAAATTAAACATTGTTGGGGCGCCTGGGTGGTTCAGTTGGTTAAGTGGCCAACTTCGGCTCAGGTCATGATCTCATGGTCTGTGAGTTTGAGCCCTGCATCGGGCTCTGTGCTGACGGCTCAGAGCCTGGAGCCTGCTTCGGATTCTGTATCTCCCTCTCTCTCTGCCCTTCCCCTGCTCATACTCTGTCTCTATGTCTTTCAAATATAAATAAACGTTAAAAAAATTTTTTTAATTAAACATTGTTAATTAGTAAAGCAGTTATTACCTTTAAATAAATTTTTGAAATTGACTACTATGGCAGAAGTTGCTAGTGGCCCACCCATATCCCACCTGCAAGAACCATCCAGTGCTGACCAGCTGCTTCTAGTTGCCTGCACCACATTGGCAACTCTGCCTGAGGCCCAAACCAAAACCCAGCAAAAGTTCTGGGATTGCATTGCCCTAGACGCAGCCATCAACCAGCGACAAATGGGAATTCATGGATAAACATGCCAGCTCTCTTGCCCCCACACCTCTGAGGCTTGTGCTCAGCTCTGGCCCCTGCAACTTCCAGAGGGATTAAGCTCCACTGCTCATGGTAGAAAAGTCTGATAATGTACTTCTTACTAGTTTCCCTTCCCTCCCTTTCCCATTGTCCTGTGGTGCTACCTGAGCTCTTCTCTCAGATGACCCAAATTAAGACAACCACTCGAATAGTTTATTCCCAAACTCCGGCCTTTCCAGAACGAGCTCCTCTAACTCTGCTCTTAACCACGAACCCAGACTCTCATCTATTTCTGTTCACTCCATCATCGGTTTGGTGACCAAGCCTCCCCAGACCCGAAGAAATGTTCAGCGTTTACATCCATCCAGTCCAAGCCCTTGGGCTCTATCTCCTCCACTTTATCTCATTGGCAGCAACTCCCCGGCAAGAGACAATATTTCACCAGGCCAGGCTGTTCACGCTAATTAAAAAAAGATTTAGTTTCCTTCTGTTGTGCTTCAGATGAGCTAGAAAGATCTGTATCCTTTCCTTAGCTCCCTATTCTTGAAGATACCTTCCTCTACCATGCTTCTGAAGAAATATACCATCTCTTTACTGAGAATTAAACATTCTTAAAACAACAACAACAACAAAATACCTTGATTAGTTTTCCTCAAATGGCAGGAGGGTTTTCTGACTGGTCCCCTTGGCGTTATTATATATTTTCCTGTCTGTAAGGGTGAAATAGAAGCCAACCTTCCCTTTTATTGTTTTGGAGAGACTTCTCTCACAGCTTGGACAATAGCAATGGCTCAAGACCACTGATTCTCAGTAGGGGTGATTTTGTCTCCCCCCAGACATCCGACAAAGCCTAGAGACATTTTTGATTGTCACAGCTGGGGAAAGTGCTACTGGCATCTAGCAGAGAAAGGTTAGGGACACTGGGAAACGTTCTGTAGTGTACAGGGCAGGCTCCAGAACAAAGAATTAGCCAGGGCTGAATGTCAATGGTGCCAAGAAAGAGAAACCTTGCTGTAGCCACAGTGGTCCTCAACTTCAGCTGTACATTGGAACTCCTGGCAGCTTCCAGAACTCCAAATGCCGGAGGTATAAGGCATATCGACTAAGTTGGGAATGCTGGCGATAGAACCCCAATGAATTTCAGTTCTTTTTTGTTTTAAGCTTTTTATTTTAATTCAATATAGTTAACACACAGTGTTATATTAGTTTTAGGTATATGACAAAGTGATTCGACAATTCGATACATTACTCAGTGCTCGTCATGATAAATATGCTCTTACTCCCCAACCTATTTCACCTCCTCCCCTCTGGTAAGTTTGTTTGTTCTGTATAGTTAAGAGTCTGTTTTTGGGTTTGTCTCTTTCTTTTTTATTTGTTCATTTGTTTTGCTTCTTAAATTCCACATAGAAGTGATATCTTATGGGATTTGCCTTTCTCTGACTGACTTATTTCACTTAGCAGTATACTCTCTACCTCCATCCATGTCACTACAAATGCGAAGACTTCATTCCTTTTTATAGCTGAATAATATTTCATTTTGTATATATGCTACATCTTCTTTATCCATTCATCTATCATTGGACACTTGGGCTGCTTCCATATCTTGGCTATAAACATAGGGGTGAATATATCCTTTCAAATTAGTGTTTTCATATTTTTTCAGTAAATACCTACTAGTGCAATTACTGGAGGGTAAGGTAGTTCTATTTTTAACTTTTTGAGAAACCTCCATACTGTTTTCCACAGTGGTTGCACCAGTTACATTCTCACCTACAGTGTACAAGTCTTCCTTTTTCTCTACATCCTCACCAACACTTGTTTCTTGTGTTGATTTTAGCCATTATGACAGGTGTGAGGTGATATCTCATATATTTGTATTTCCCTGATGATGAGTGATATTGAGCATCTTTTCATATGTCTATTGGCTATCTGGATGTCTTCTTCGGAGAGATGATTGTTCATGTCTTCTGCCCATTTCTCATTTGGATTTTTTGTTTTTTGGGTGTTGACTATATCACTCTTTGTATATTTTGGATACTAACCTTTTATCAGATAAGTCATTTGCAAATATCTTCTCCCATTCCATCGGTTGTCTTTTTTTTCAAGTGATTTTTTTTTAAGTTTATTTCTTTCTTTTAGAGAGATAGAGTGAGAGGAGAGAATCCCAAGCAGGCTCTGTGCTCTCAGCACGGATCCCAACATGAGGCTTGATCCCACAAACTGTGAGATCATGACCTGAGCCAAAATCAAGAGTCAGAAGCTTAACCCACTGAGCCACCCAGACACTCTCCATAGGTTGTCTTAATTTTGTTGGTTGTTTCCTTCACTGTGCAGAAGCTTTTTATTTTGATGTAGTCCCAATAATTCATTTTTGCTTTCGTTTCCCTTGCCTCGGGAGACATTTCGAGAAAAACGATGCTATAGCTGATGCCAAAGAAATTACTGCTTGTGCTCTCTTCTAGGATTGTTATGGTTTCAGGTCTTACATTTAGGTCCTTAATCCATTTTGCGTTGATTTTTGTGCATGGTGTAAGAAAGTGGTCCAGTTTCATTCCTTGGCATGTCTAGTTTTCCCAGCACCATTTGTTGAAGGGATTGTCTTTTTCCCATTCTATAGTACTGCCCCAAATGAGAATTTTTTTTTGAAAGTCCTCAAGAAATTCCAATGCACAGGCAAGGCTGAGGACCACTGTTTTGGAAACTACCTTAAAATCAGTATCTAAAACACTTTCTGTTTCCAACCTTAGATCCTGGTCTGAATCAGGGCTTCCTAGATTGAAAGGAAGTGAAGAATTAAGGTGAAAAAAATCCCTAGATCTCCCAATGTTCCAGTAAACATAGAACGAGAAGTCTTTGTGTCTGCCTATGTTTGTGCCATCCGATGCCTGTCAGCCTTCCTGTGGAACCACCGTGGGCCACTCGACCAACTGACCCTTGGGTAGACTTAGACTGCCATACCCCCACCCCACAGTGTCCCTTGTCAGCTTGAGAAGTCAGGCGGTCATCGTCCCTGTTCCCTAACAGCAGTTAGAGGCCCTATTCCTGGGGAGGAATGAATAGGGAAAGGGTTATATTAGAAAGGAGATAAGGGAACTTCAGGGAGGCAGGGTGCAGCTACAAGAGGGAGACTGAAGATGCGGCAGTGGCAGCAGAGTTCCGGGAAGAAAGAGGATAAGAGAAACGTGTTCTAGACCTGCCTGGGCTAAGCGCATGCGTGGGTTCTCACAAACTTTCTGATAAGGTCCCAGTAAAAGCCAGGGATAGAAATCCCCAGTGGCCACCTACTTGGGAACCCTCTCACTTTTGAGAGCTTTACACTTTCTCTCAATAAATTCTATCACTTTGCTAAAAAAAAAAAAAAAGGCTTGAGAGCTGATATTTAAACTTCTTCATTACATTTAGTGATCAACTAGCCTTCAATTTCATATAATCAACTTTATATAATTGCATCAAAATCTGAGGCATGTCCAAAGTCAATCCTTTTGTGTGTCAGTGTAGTGCATAGTTAAGAGAACAAATGGTAGAACAAGACTGCCTGGGTTCAAATCCAGTCTCTACCACTTACTAGCTGCGTGACCCTGAGCAAGTTACTTAACTTCTCTGAGCTTCTGTTTCCTCAGCTGTAAAACGTAGATACTTCATAAGGAATCCAAGACTCTGGAATTAAGACTGTGCTGAGTAACTTTGAGCAAGTGACTTAACCACTCTAAGCCTCCCCTTCCTCATATGAATGAAGGAAATGATCTGTCTCACAGGGATTTGGTGGGAGTGAAATAAAACCATGCATGGAAGGCACCCACACTAATGCTGGCACACAGCGAGCGGAGGGAAATATTATTATTGTTATAGTCTGTTGTTGCTATTGTGACTTGGTGAATACTTACCCATTCCTGTCTCAGTGAGGCTGTTGTACAACTTACCCTAGGTGACACTGGAATGAGTAAGCCAAGGTTCTTGTCACTAAACAGATAAGCATATAGCTGATGATTCTAATGCAATAAGTAACAGAAGCCCAAAGTGTAGAAAATTTAGAAGTACTACCTCCATTTTGACATCTTTTAGGTCTTAAAACATGAAAACCATATTAAAGCTCAATTTAAGATCTCAACAGTGCATATTAATAGCTCAATTAAAGTGAAAGTTAAGACAGAATCTACACTTTGATGTGTGTGGTTTGCAAATGACTTGCTACAGAGATTTTCCTGGAGGAATCTTGACTAATCATGTAGGCCTTTGGGGCTCTAATTAGCCTACTCTCAGTTTTTTTAAATGTAAAATTACAGTGTGCCTGACTGGCTCAGTCAGAAAAGCATGGACTCTTGATCTCAGGGTTGTGAGTTTGAGTCCCATGTTGGATGGAGAGACTACTTACTTACAAATAAACAAATTTAATAAATAAATAAATAAATCTAAAATTATGTCAGAAGCTTCAACACAACTCACCACAGCAGTATCAACAGTAATACCTTGCAAAAACCAAATGTATGCAATTCTATACATTCCCTGGAAGAGAAATTTAACAGAAATTTGCAGTTTTCCTCATTCACAAGCATTTACTACCTTTATTTGGGATCCTATGAATAAAATTAAAACCTGAAGGACAGGTGTACTTTATGATATTACTTCTCTTAATAAAAAGACATGGTATCAATTAAAAGTGCATTCTGTAAGGAAAAAAAACCCTGCAAAACTGAAAATCTAGCATTAGCTTAACAACTAGGACTTTATCTTATAAAAGAAGTCTGAGGTTGGCAGGTCAGGACACAAAGTGATCCTGGACCCAAGTTCATTCTGGTTTTCTGCTCCACTATTTTTGGCAAATTGTTTTATCTTCATTCCATTTCTAGCCTCATATCCATGTTCTTGGTCAGAGGAAAAGAGGAAAGCAAAAGGGGGAAGGAACAGAAAGGATTTCTCCTTGGGAAATTCCTTTTTACTCAAGAGAGGAAGCCCTCCCCTGCAGATCCCCCTTATGTCTTATGCACAGAACTGGGTCCCATGTCCACACTTAGACCAATCTCCAATTCATTCCCTGGAGTAGGGATTAGGCACACCTTGCTGAGATAAAGGGACTTCCGGCAAGCTCCTGTACAAATCGGGGTTCTATCAGAAGGAAAGGAGGGCTAGCGGGTGTCGGTGGGCAAGCTGGTGCCTGCCAGGGATACCTTCCTGTGGGAATCCAGCAAGAATATAGTAGGTGTTGGGTTTGAATCTAACATCTTCACTCTCACAGCCCCAAGAGACAAATCTACAGATACTTGCTTATATAGGAAATGCTCCAAACATCTGCCTGAGTCCTCCAAATACATCTTTATTAATATGCCCTATCAAGTCTACTGTTTGTACGAAGTAAGGAGGTCAGTGAGAAATTGTTAAATTATCCCAAGTCTCATTTTCCATCACAAACAGGTGACATGGACAATCAGAGCCAGTGTTCTTAATCAAAACCTGGATTCCTATTTTTGTGCCAGTACCAGACTATGCGGCAAAAAAAAAATAGACACATAGATCAATGAAACAAAATAGAAAACCCAGAAATGGACACAAAACTATATAGCCAACTAATCTTCAAAAGGGTAGGAAAGAGTATCCAATGAAAAAAAGACAGTCTCTTCAATAAATAAAATGTTGGGAAAACTGGCCAGCAACATGGAAAAGAATGAAACTGGATCACTTTCTTACACCATATACAAAACTAAATTCAAAATGGGTGACAGACCTCAATGTGAGATAGGAAACCATCAAAAGCCTACAGGAGAACTCAGGCAGCTTTTGACCTCAGCTGGAGCAACTTCTTACTAGACATGTCTCTGAAGACAAGGGAAACAAAAGCAAAATGAACTATTCAGATCTCATCGAGATAAAAAAACTTCTGCATAGTGAAGAAAACAATCAACAAAAATAAAAGGCAGCCTACAAAATGGAAGAAGATATTTGCAAATGACATATCTGAGAAAGGGTTAGTATTCAAAATATATAAAGAGCTTATCAAACTCCATACCTAAAAAATCAAATAATTCAGTTAAGAACTGGGCAGAAGACATGAATAGACATTTTCCAAAGAAGAAATCCTTGCACCCCTCAGAAAAGCTAAAATTAACCACAAAAGAAACAACAGGTGTTGGCAAGGGTGTGAAGAAAGGGGACCCCCCCCTTACACTGTTGGTGGGAATGCAAACTGATACAGCCACTCTGGAAAACAGTATGGAGTTCCTCAAAAAGTTAAAAATAGAGCTACCCTATGATCCGGTAATTGCACTACTAGGTAACCGAAAGGATAGAAAAATACAGATTTGATGGGGTACATGCACCTTGATGTTTATAGCAGCATTATCAACAATAGCCAAATTATGGAAAGAGTCCAAATATCCATCCGTCCAGCCATCAACTGATGAATGGATAAAGATGATACAGGGTGTGTGTGTGTGTGTGTGTGTGTGTGTGTAATACATACATATATACATATATAATTGTTTCATATATGAATATATATATAAATATTACTCAGCCATACAAAGGAATGAAGTCTTGCCATTTGCAATAACATGGATAGAGCTAACACGTATTATGCTAAGCGAAATAAGTCACTCAGAGAAAGACAAATGTCATATGATTTCATTCATATGTGGAATTCAATGAACAAAACAGATGAACATATGGGAAGGGGAAAAAGAAAAGAGAGAAACAAACCATAAGAGACTCTTAACTATAGAGAACAAACTGAGGGTTGATGGAGGGAGGTGGGGGGCAGGATGGGCTAGATGGGTGATGGGTACAAAGGGCACTTCTGATGAGCACTGGCTATTGTATGTAAGTGATGAATCACTGAATTCTACACCTGAAACCAATACTGCACTGTATGTTAACTAACTAGAATTTAAATAAAAATTTAAAAAGAAAAAGAAAGCCCAAGATTCCTTATCCTCAAATTGGCAGGATTTCTTGAAGAAATGGACAAATCATTTCTCCTGTCCAAACCTTTCCTATAGAATTAGGCTGTGAGACTAGCAGATCTTTAAAGATTTTTCTGGCTCCAACATCCTATATACCTGTGAATGTGCTAGAAAATCTAAAGGTGCAAGTGGCAGTCCCTACTCTTAAAGATGCCACTTCTTAAATCCTCCAGGCTGGGTTAGTATTCTTTCTCGGTACTGGACTCCACACAGCATCAGTCTTTATCACGTCCAAAGAATGGTTAAAGGTATGCCCTCTGGAGTCAGCCTGCCCAGATTTAAAGTTCTGACTCAGTCCTTATTAGCTAGAAGACTCAAGCAAATTAGTTAACCTCTCTAAATCTCCTCTGCATAATGGGAAATTTTAAGGCATGCAGTGAGATGTGTAAAGTCCTTACTTTAGCTTAGTGACTAGAATACAAGTAAAAGTTTAAGTGTTGGCTGCTATAATTGTTTCTCTCCACTGTTCATTCCTCCAAGGAGCTGTATCTTTATTATATAAGTATCCTCATTGCTTAGCACATGACCGAGGCTCAGTTAAGTGTTTGATCAATGCAAAGGAGACCTGACAGCCAGTGTTCTATTAGAATTCAGTAGGACACAGGCTCCTTCACCCCTGTGACTCCAGGAAACCAACCATCTCTAGAATCTGCAGACCAACAGTAGCTCATTCTCCTTGCAGTCTGCACTGTTTCCTCCCAAATGCCCTGATGGGACCAAACACTTCTGTGCCACCCCTTCTGTAGAGCATGATTTTGAAGGAGAAGCTGCCTATCCAGTTTCTAAAAGATGGCTTTGGGGCAACTGACCACCCTTATCTCCATCTACCCTCACCCAAGCCACTTCCTATAAAAAACAGTAACAGTCGAGGTGTCTGGGTGGCTCAGCAGTTAATTGTCCAACTCTTGGTTTCAGCTCGGGCATGATCTCTTAGTTTTGTTCAAGCCCTGCATTGGCCTCTGCTCTGTCAGTGCAGAGCCTACTTGGGATTCTCTCTCTCCCTCTCTCTGCCCCTCCTCCACTCGTGCTGTCTCTGTCTCAGGATAAATAAACTTAAAAAAATTTTTTTTAAATACTAACACTCTTCGATGCTGTCTCCATCCTATATAAAGCATAAATAAAACCCTCTCTAGCAAACTTTGTGTTTTCTTAAATTATGAAACATAATGTAAGTAAAAAAAAAATGTGCTTACCTGTGCAGATGTAGTTTCAAGTTCCCTCACCTTCTCCTCCTACTCACAACGATTTCATATCAGATTGCTACCCCTGAGTCCCTCCTTTATGGATTTCTCAGCCAGTTGCCTCCTTCCTCCATTTCCACCCCCAACTTTTTAAGAGCCTAATTATTAAATAAGAGATGAATGATTTAAATGCAGTTGGTGACAGAAGTAAAGAATTGACTCAAAACTGCTAAGGTGATACTCCTTGTAATTATGGAGGAAAAGAACTTGATGTCTAATGGTAAGTTTGCTCCAGACATCTCAGAAGTTTCACCAGCGATGTTCAGAGATTGGATGTCAGACCTTCAGCTTGACTTTAATCTTTTAAATCCTGAAGCTTGACGATGAGATCAATGCACACTGCACTTTCTTGGGATGTTGAAGGGTCTCCAGGTAGATGACAGCATTCAGTGTCCCTCCAGGACACAGTGAGAATCAGCAGAAGGGGAAATGGCAGTGAACAAGGCAGCCATAGGGGACACTAGTGGAAAGATTATAATCATAGCCGTAGGTACAAATGAATCCTCTAATAGAAACATGATAAGGACGCCTGGGTGACACAGTTGGTTAGGTGTCCAACTTCAGCTCAGGTCATGATCTCACGGTTTGTGAGTCTGGGCCCTGCATTGGGCTCTTTGCTGTTAGCACTGAGTTAGAGCCCTCAGGCTCTCCACTCTCAGAACAGAGCCCACTTTGGATCCTCTGTCTCCCTCTCTCTCTCTCTGTCCCTCCCCTGCTCACTTTCCTTCTCTCTCTCAAAAATAAACATTAAAATTTTTTTTAAGGAAACATGATAAAATTCTATTTGTTCACAAAAGGTAGAAAGTAGCAGCAGAAACTCTGAAAAGTTCAGGATCTTTTAATATATTTATGGTATTAAATATTTACTAATTTTAAAGTGCTGTCCATATTTTTAAATCATGTGTCTTTGACCAAAATAGTTTCTCATACAGATCTCTAATCTCCTCAAATACTTCCTAATGGTCTTGAAGAATGCAGCGATAACCACTACTCTGTAGCTCCCCCACAGTTATTAGAGAAGACTGTCAAGTGCCTCCGGGAATGAGAGAAAATAAGAAGGAAAATAAATCAGGGGATGGCCCCAACGGGATTTGGATCAGAGCATGAACGTAATCTTTTTCACCAGGCAGGATCCATAATAAAGGGTAAAAAGACATAGTACTTAAACAAGCCAGCCTGTTACAGAAGCAATATTGTCCCAGAGAGGGGAAGGGATGTCATACACGGAAAAGGAATTATGGAGACTGGCTCCACAAGCATGTGCATAAAGGGGAACTAATAGAGATAATATATTTAGACTTTCATAAAGCTTTCGACAAGTTCACATCCAAATGAGTCATCCTGGGATTAGCAGGGACTGCTCTGTTCTGCAGAGAGGGCTTGTCTCAAAAATTGAAAATCACTTCTAGCCTGAAGCCTTACAACAGCCTGATAACTGGTCATCCTCTAGCCTTTCTTGCCCTGAGATCCTCCTCCTCCAGGATCCAAAATGATCTTCCAGGGATGCAAATCCAATCAGGATACTTCTGCTTAATACCTTCAGTGGCTCCCATTGCCATTAGGATGAAGTCCTTAACTGTGGTAAAGGCCTTATGATCTCAGTTTGGTTCCTTGTCATTTTTGGTGGCTCAGCATTTGAGTCACTTTCATATGTTTGGGAATTCCATATCTGCCTCACACTATCGAGCTGAACATGCCGTATGCTTGCTTTTTCAGCCTCCCCTGCAACTAGAAGTTTTTCAGGAGCAAGTGATGGGAAAATATAGGAATCTTGAGGAACTTTTTCTGGAAGCTGTGGCTGTAACAAGCTTTAGCTTTTGGGCCAACAGAGGCAGCAATACCAGTGTAGGCCCCTGTGCCCAGTGCTCAGGGCCAGCTGCATCAGTAAGACACATGGTAACATTAAGCACTCACATGAGGTGGCAACTGGCATTTTCGGCAGACCACTGCTGGGTGCGATTTGGGGCACTGTTTGTGGTAATAACAAATAAACTTAGAAATTGATTAAACTCTTAAGAACACATTGCTCAATAATTCCCGATGTTAAAAAAATGTTTTACAATCAACAAAACTAAAAGGCAAACTATGGAATGGGAGAAAATATTTGCAAATGACATATCCAGTAAAGGGTTAGTATTCAAAATCTCTAAAGAACTTATCAAACTCAACACACAAAAAATGAATAATCCAATTTAAAAATGGGCATAAGACATTAATAGACATTTTTTCCAAAGAAGATATCCAGATGGCCAAGAGACACATGAAAAGATGCTCAACATCACTCATCATCAAGGAAACGTAAATCAAAACTACAGCAAGGTATCACCTCACACCTGTCAGAATGGAGAAAATCAAAAACACAAATAACAGGTGTCGGTGAGGATGTAGAGGAAAAGGAATGGTTGTACTGTTGGTAGGAATGCAAACTCGTGTACCCACCGTGGAAAATGGTATGAAGTTTCCTCAAAAAGTTAAAAATAGAACTACCCTAAATACTAAATACTTTGTAAGTAGTAACTCTTTAAACAATGAATTTAATAACAATGTAAGTTATTACTAGTATACCTATTTTAAAGATAAGAAAACTGAGTCATAGAGAATGTAAATACTTTCCAGGTTACTTCATCAGTCAGGGATACAAATGCAAGGGCAGGAAGTGGAACTACAGGTTCCAACCCTCTGATCAGACAGTTGGTTCTCTAGGCAACCAGCCCCAGCCTTAGGCGTAATCCAACACTCGCTTCATTAACATTACAAAAGACACCTTGATCTCATCTCTTAGAAAATCCCCAGGGTTTTAGGAGCTCTGTGACAGAAATGGGGACAAAGACCAAATATGTATTTCTTACTGTAAGTCACAGTATCACAGGATTTCACTTTATTTGGAAACTAACTATCTCCTAGTCATCTGGGGCTTCTTGTGCCTGGGAAACAGTGGACAAAAATAAAAAAAAAAGGTTTCCTTACTGGCAGCACTAAATGACCTCCATTACAAGGAGCTAGGGTTGCTGCTAGACAATGGCGGCCTAAAGGGATATGTCTGGAACACAGGAGATGCAAGAGATTGACTGATGCTTCTCGGTGCTATCACGTCCAGTGATAAATGTAAATAGGCAATTGCTTCAACAAAGGACTGATGATACGGGAGTAACTACGGTTCTGACCTTTGCAGATAAAGGTCCCGGTGACTCCATCAAGCAAGCACTCTAGACCTTCTAAAGTGATGGCCAAGGAAGGAAAACCTAGAAAGTGTGGTGGAGGGAAATGACGAATGTTACAGCTTCAGACATTTCCACAGGGCAGGACTGAAGCTTGTTCCGCTAACCCTCCTATGCTGACATTGTACCTAGCCACCACCCTGAATGACACGTTACAGACTGAAGTGCACCCAGATCCAAGCAGTGCATGGAGGGGATGAGGAAATTGTGTACTTCTTGTGCCTGCCTCATTCCCTCTTGGCCAATCTCTTTACTCCAATTGCTGCTGCAGCTCCGAGCTCCTGTAGGTGTGATCTGTCAACACGACACCTCGGCTGTGCAGCACATCGCTTGCTTTCTGCCCTAAGCTCCCCTCCCCCTCCACGTGAGAAGCCTGGAAGAACCCTCAGCCATTCTGAAGCACACCCACACCTGGAAGTGAAAGGGAATTAACTGCATGTGACAACTCTCAACCAACTCGGGGACAGGCTGGTGGATATTTTTCCCTCGTACATGTTCTGTGTACATTCCACAAGGCTCCTCAAGGTCCCTAGCGGAATCAAGCTGCTACTCGGAGGCAACAGGCCAATCACACACACCTGACGGGCTGTGCTTCTATCCCTGCGTCACTCTTACCAGTCTCCCACTGGTTCTTTCACATCACTCCCTAATATAACCTGCACACAAGCTTGTCTCGCAGGCTGTGTTTCTGAGTACCTCGGAGTCAAATAAGAATCAGATGAAAATACTTGTGAATATGCTCTGAAAGTTAAAACCATATTCTAACGTAAATCAGCCCTAAAGAGCATGTTTTTCCTACAACGCTTTCTTACTTTGCTTTCATCGGTGAAATTGTCACCTTGTTCTAAGACTGAACTCTAAAGCATGTAGCTTTATTTTATTGAGCAATACTCTGTTATCTCATTTTCATCTTCACAACCTTATGAAGAAGTAGGCATTACTATCTCCATGCTAGAGACGGGGAAACAGGAGGCCTTGTACTCCAACTGTTAAGCTTGAGCTAGGATTCTGACCCCAATCTAACCTCCAAAGCCCATGTGCTAAACCATTTTACTTCTTTTCCGCGACGTGACCTCCAATCTGTCTTTTTACCCTACAATGGCCCCCAATCTAGCCATACTCAACACACTTTGCCCTTTCATGCTTCTGTTTTGCCCTGTTAGCCATTGTGATCTTCAGAGCCTTGATTAAATGCTATCTTCCTAGACAGAATTGCTTCTCCATGAGCTTCTATATCACTTTCCTGAATCTCTATTTTTTTTTTTTTTTTACCACACTGATGTTACTGTTCTGTTGCATTTACCACTGGGGCTGGAGCTAGACAAGAGTTTAGATATTAAGCTGTAGTAGAGATAATGAACTCTCAAATAACAATCATTGAATAAAACAGTTGTCAGAGTGTACTCCTTAATCACGGGGCCTAAGCTTGTCTTACTGACGGTTGTATTCTGGGCACAGAGCATAATGCCCGGCTCACAAGAGACACTCATGTATTGAATGACTGAATGCATGAACATGAATTTGATTCTTCTTTCACTGTGAACTCTTATAAAGTAGGGATAATACAATGACCAGTAAATATTTGTTGAATCAAGGTAATATGAAGAAAGAGAAACTATTTCATGATTAATAGAAGATTTATTTAAACAATAATACCTAGAGTCATCATTGCCAGACTTAATATGAAATGCTAAATGTTCGATCCAATTTTCCTTCCTGGATCAGTTTTTCCTTCCTAGCCTGCAGAGACAGAAAAAAACAAACAAAACAAAAAACAACCAAAAAAAAAACACGTTAGAAACAACACATTCTAACCCCTGTTCATTGTAACAGTATTTACGATAGCCAAGATACAGAAACAACCTAAGTGTCTATCAAAGGATGAATGGATAAAGACATGGTATATGTATACAATGGAATACTATTCAGCCATAATAAAAAAAAGAATGAAATCTTGTAGATTTCATAGGTATAAGCTTATAGATACAGAGAACACACTGGTAGTTGACAGAGGCAGGGGGTGGGCAGTGGGCAAAATGGGTGAGGGGATCAAAAGGTACAAACTTCCAATCATAAACTAAGTAAGTCATGGGGATATAATGTACAGCATGGTGACCACAGTTAATAACACTATATTGAATATTTGAAAGTTGCTAAGAGAATTAATTTTAAGTCCTTATTACAAGAAAAAAGATTGCTTTTTGTAACTATATTTGGGGACAGACGTTAACTAGACTTACTCTGGTGACCATTTTGCCAAATATATAAACAAAAAAAAAGGTACTAGAAAATACAAACACAAACAAAAAACCAATGTATTCTGGCATAATCCACCGTACAACTCTGAAAAAGGACTGAAATACTCCAAACCTAATTCCCACCCCTCACTGTCTAAAGCCTAGGGAATATGACTGAAGACATAAAGGGACAATGAGAAACCAGTCTTATTGAAAAACATCTTTATGTAAGGCACCGAGGTGGCTCAGTTAGCTAAGCATTTGACTTTTGGTTTGGCTCAGATCATGATCTTGCAGTTCATGAGATCAAGCCCCATGTCAGGCTCTGTGCTGACAGCACTGAGCCTGCTTGGGATTCTCTCTCCCTCTCTCTCTGAAAAAAATAAAAATAAACATTAAAAAAAAAAAAAGATGGGGCACCTGGATGGCTCAGTTGGTTAGTACCCAACTTCGGCTCAGGTCATGATTTCACAGTTCATGAGTTCGAGCCCAACATCAGGTTCTCTGCTCTCAGCACAGACCCCGCTTTAGATCCTCTTCCACTTGCGCTTGTGCTCTCTCTCTCAAAAGTAAATAAAGATTAAAAAAAAATGAAGAAAAGAAAAACATCTTATGCAGATGTTGGAATAATTTTATTACCCTACTTAAAAAGCGTATGTCAAAAGCAAAATGCAAACACCTTCTGGGTAAGTATGGCCTACCTTTCTGTGAAGCAGTTAATTTATCAGACAATCAAAATATATAAGGTCTAACAGGAGAGTGGATTGGCCAGTTTAAGGCAGAGCTAGCTGAGTGGGCTCCAGTCCAGATGGCAACATGAGGCCGGCCGGGGGTTGAGTACCAGCTGTCAAAGATAAGCTTGGCTTTCTCTGTGATCGTATGGCCTCTGACGGCAGATTCCCACCACAGGCTGCTTTTGCTTTCCTCTTGTCAGGGTATTATGAAGTTTTAACATTAATTTACAAAATGTGACCAACATAACTAGAATTCGTACAAATAAGGACACACAAGTGATTTATGTATTCTGCTAATATTTAACCCATATACAAATCTTTTTTAAAAAACAAATGCACTAAGAAAACTAAATAAAAAATTTACAAAGATAATATCTAAAGGTAAATCAAAATAGCAAAGTTTAACTTCTGTATTAACTTTTTAAAGTTACTTCTGTATTCTCTTGCTTAACATTCACAGCACAATTTCCTCACATCATCCAGGACACACCGGGAAAACGCTTTCATGAGCTAAGTTCAAGTTCCAGAAATTTAAACTGACCAACTCATTACTTGATATTCTAGAGCAGCCATTAAATTAAATTCGAAAGACTCAGAGACTATCATGAATTTTAGTATATTTCAGTAAGAGTTGAAACGATAAAGCAATAAAACCAAACATGTAATTGAAACTTTCTGTTTTAACTCTCGCTGGGAAGGAATAAAGATAAAAGAGCGGAGGGCCAAGATGGGACGAAGGCTGACGGCCATTGCCAAGAGAAAGAGCTGCCGCCAGCACAGGGGAACCTATCACACAGAAATGGAATATCGGGCTCCAATACTTACCCTGTCCGTTTTGAAAACATAATACCAGAAGAAGAGGGGCCCAATTCCAAACAGAGCTCCTAAGAGTGAGGTCTTGGGAGTGGGTCTGAAATTGGGATAGATGTTTGCTGATCTTGCATAAGTCCAACGAATCAAGGCAGGATCTTCCTGAAATTCATGAAAACAAAAAGTTAAGGAACTAAAGCAGGATTACACTGAAACAATCTCATCAAAACTTTTGTGGGGGAGCACAGGAGATGCCTTTTGTGTGCCACCGCAGTTCAGGGTAAACCCTGAATATTCCTAAATAGCTTCAGGGAAGAGCTTCCATTTCTAGTATTTTTTAAGAATTCTCTGATGATCCTGGTCAAATCCTTCAGAATTTAAAAGATTCTTATATCACCCTTCAGATTTTTATTTATTTGAGATTTAAGAAACCTAATCTTTTTTTTTTTTTGAGAGAGAGTGGGGGAGGGGCAGAGAGAGAGGGAGACACAGAATCTGAAACAGGCTCAAAGCTCTGAGCTGTCAGCACAGAGCCCAATATGGGGCTCGAACTCACAAACCTGAGCCGAAGCTGGACGCGTAACCAACTGAGCCACCCAGACGCCCCAAGAAACCTAATCTTTCTAAGCTATCAGAGAAGCCACTTTTTCTCTTTCATCATTTTTTTTTCCTTTTTTGGGTTGTTTTTTTTTTTTTAGCTTCATTCTTTCTTAAAGTGAGACCAACTGAACCACAGTATTCTCAATGAGGACCAATTTCATATGCCCTGTCATGCTTTCTACTTTGTTTCCAGGACCCTTTCTAATGCTACCCCCAAACCTGCCCTGTCTTACCAGGCTACATATAAACTGCAGGAAGGTGAAGACTGAGGTAGGCTAACCTTGAACTTTAATTTCTTTAAGCTGACTTGGCAGGTATTTTACAAGCAAAACTATTACATTTAACACTATTAAAATAATTTATAGTGAGGGCAAGGCTGTTAAAAAAAATAATCAGACTGTCTTGGTTTAAGAAAAAAGTAATTATCCATTTTAATATATTTATACTAGAACTATATAAGATAGCAAATCTGCCCCAAACACATAAACTTAATTAGCTAAATCCCCAAATGATTTTATAAAAATTTTTTGCTCCAATTAACTGATAGGCAGATTAAAAAATAAGCAAATGAAATTAGCTTTAAAACTTTAATACTAAAGGAGAACATTCAAGGTCCTAAACACCAAGAAAGTCATGATTGGTAGGATTAAAATAATTAAACTGGATCTCCCACAGATACATTTAAACCAAAGTGTTTGCAGAAACAGTAAAGGTGAAGATACAAGATAGAGATAGGTTCGATGGGATGTTTGAGGTCAACGCCTGAAAGGATAAATGCATCTATTCTTGTATCTATGCTTTCTGCTATTAATGTATTTGAATGATTCTCCCATGACAGAATTCTCAATCTGCCAGTCACGTCTCTACATATTGTTCGGCCAGATCTGTCTTCCGGAAACAGATATTTCATTTCATGAAAATATCAATAGACCCATGGCCACAGTTTATTGAGCCTGGTACTGTTGTTAAGAGAGGTTCCAAAACACATTCCATAGGAGACCGTTTCCCTTCTTTGACACCACTCTATGTCCAAAGAACTATTAGCCGCATCTGACACGGTGAACAATCCTTGAAATAATTTCTTTTGGCTTTCAGGGCACACACCTGCCTGGTTTTCCTCCTAACCCTGTGGCCCCCTCTTGGTCTCTTTTGCTCTCTATTTCTTTCTCTCTTTAAACTCTTAATACTGGATCTTAGACTTTACTGGTCTTTTTTTTTTTTTTTTAGTTTATTTTTACTTAGTTTGAGATAGAGAGCGAGCAGGGGAGGGGCAGAGACAGGGAGAGACAAAATCCCAAGCAGTCTCCATACTGTCAGTGCAGAGCCTGATATGGGGCCCAAACTCATGAACCATGAGATCATGACCTGAGCCAAAGTCACTTAACTGACCGAGCCACGCGGGCACTCCTTTGCTCGTCTTTTCCATCTACATTCACTCCCTTGATTATCCTCTCCAGTCACAAGGTTTTAGATATCCATCTATAGGCTGATGACTCCCCAAATTTTACCTCCCCAGACCTCTACCCTGAACTCCAGACATAATATCCAACTACCTGTTCAAACTGTCATGTTGTCTAACAGGCACGTCAAATGTCATGTATCCCACACTGGTTTCCAATGTTCTACTCCATCTGCATCCCTGCGCCTCTCACATTCTTCTCTATCTTGGTAAAAAGTAACTTCATTCTTCTGATAACTTAGGTCAAAAACCTTGAAGTCATTCTTCACCTTCTCTCTCTTACACCTAACATCCAATCTGCTAGCAAATCTGGGTGGCTTTACTTTCAATACATACTCAGAACTCAACACTTCTTACCACCTCCACTGCCAAAACCCTGATAGAGTACCTCAAAAGCCTCCTAACTAGACTCCTTGCTCTTGTCCTCCATAGTGCATCTTCAAGTAAGCAACCAGAGAGATGCTAAAGGATAAGGGCAGATTACTTACTCAGTAAAAGTCCTTCCAATGACCTATACGTCTTGATGCAATCTAGTTCCAAGTACTTTTCTGACCTCATCTCTACTTTGCTCTCACCTTTCTCCACTTTGGTCACAATGGTCTCTTCAATATTTTTAACACTAACCAGGCACACTTCTGTCTAAGGACCTCAATATCTGTCCCCTCTACCTAAAATGCTACTTTCCCAGAGAGCTGTGTCACTAGCTCCCTCACCTCACTTCCTTCATGTCATCTCCCACAGAAAGCCTTCCCTAGGGATATCTAACATTTCAACTGCTATCCCTCCCTACTATATACCTATATATCACATTCCTAATCCCCCTCCTTGTTTTATTTTTCTTATCACTTATCACTAACATGCTAAATGATTTACTTTTTAAAATTTATTTATTTATTTTGAGAGACAGAGACAGAGAGAGAGCAAATGGGAAAGGGCCAGACAGAGGGAGAGACAGAATCCCAAGCAGACTCCATGCTTCAGCGCAGAACCTGATGTGGAGCTCAGACTCACAAACCATGAGATCAAAAGTCGGACACCTAAGTGACTCTGCTACCCATGTGCCCCTAAATTTTTTAGTTTTTGAATCTGTTTAGTACTTGTCTGCCCCACTGGAAACAAAGCTCTATGAAGACAGGAATCTATACTGTCACCTCAGCATCTAACACAGGGCCTAGCCTATGATAGAATTATTTATTCATTGAATCAATCATTCTTAAAGATTAGGTAAGGAATTTCCATGTATTGATCACTAAATGATTAAGTGCCAGGCACTCATTTAATTAACAGAACAACCAATGAGGCAGGTATTATTGTCTCTTTTATATGACAAAATTGAAACTGTCCTAGGGCACAGAACTGTAAAAAAGACAATCTGGGGTTTAAACTTCAAACCCACCTGTGTGAGTATGTAAATAACAAATGTCTCTCTCCATACCTTCTCAAGTAAACACCTTCTTCTCCAGTTCTAACTAGAGTTGGTACAGCTAACTGGTTAAGCAGATGTCTTGGGTTACAAAGATCAAGGTTTAAATTGTGCTCTATCACTTGCTAAGGGAGTATCACTCTATGACCTACTCTTCCTTCCCATATTGTCTCCACGTCTGTAAAATGGGGTTAATAACAGGGTCTAATTCTGAATACTTGGGACATTTGAAAAATATTTGGAAAGGGTTTAGATAGTGCCTGCACAATTTAAATTTCCTTCAATTCTCATAACTTCCCAAAAGTCCTACAGAACACCAATGCAACTGTTGGGAAAAGTGAGTTTTTGTTGTTGTTATTTGTTTTGTTTTGTTTTTTAGTATATTTGACATCATATTTAAACAGCTCTTGTACGGAAAATTATCAAAAAGCACACTCATTAAATAATAGTAGCTATCAATCTACTGGTTATATATTAAGTGCCTGGAATGTTATACAAAATATCTCATTTAACCTCACAATGGCTTTATAAAGAGTGTACTACCATTTCCACATAAGATCAGAAAATTAACGTTTGGAGGGAGTAGGCAAATTGCCTAAGGTTATATAGTTTGCCAATATGTGTTGCCTTGGCATATTTGGTATCTATGATTCCAAAGACCAAAGCTTCAATAGTTGCATAGTTTTGGGGTCTTTAAAAGATATAAATTGAAAAATCACTATATTCCCATCAAGTCATAGCAGTATTGCAATGAATTGTGAACTGAAAGGTGGAAAATTGCTTTAAAAAAAATTAACACACAGCACACATTTGCTAAATACTCACTACACTCATTACAGCCCAGGCACCATGTTGGCCGGTGGTGTGCCTTGTCTCATTTAATCCTCATAAGGTAGGAAGTGCTGTATTATTTCATTTTTTAGACAGGAAAACCGAGGCTAGGCAGCAGAGTTGTATCACTTTCTTAGGATTACCCAGGAGGGGAGTGAGGAAGCCATGATTCAAACCCAGCCCGGTGTGAGTTGAGAACCGTCCTGTGGACCACCAAGCTCTCCGCCCAAGGTCAAAGGGCTAGTGGGTTGGCCTGCTTTCTGAGCCTGGAAAAGGGCTAATGCCTAAGATACTGATCGGAACGGTGGCCGCCCCGCTGCGGGGTCTCCCTTGGCCGGTCAGGGCTGCCTGGCTGGAGGGGACAGCCCGGTCTCTATGGCCCCTTGATTCCCGCCCGGCCAGCCCCCCGACTCACGATGAGCCCTCGGCGGCTGGGGTCGTTGTACTGAAGCAGGTACTCCCGTTTAAGCCGGGATCTTATGGCCAACCGCTCGGTTTGCGCCTTCCGGGCTTCGGGAGATATATCGTATTCGGCTGGGTCGAGGGTGGAGGGTAAGGTGGCCAGGCGCGATGGCTGGTACTTGGGGTACGACATCTTGGCAGTCCGGCACACAAGCGCGCCTGCGCGACGCGGAGGCCCTCCCCCTTTATTCTGACCTTCATCCTGAGGAAGTGCGCTTGCGCGTCAGCTGAAGGTAGGCGATAGAGCGAGACAAAGAACTCCGCGTCTTTCCTCAACCTTCGTGGCGGTTCTGGGGCCCTAATAGCGATCTGCGCATGCACGGTGTGATCCCTCCTCCCACCCCCGCTCTCTTTCTACCTATCCACTGTCTATTGCTTGCTGCTTCTTGTTTCCTAGCAGCGTTTTTTATCTGTACTGACATAGCAGAGCTTTTTATAAGAAGTTAAACTGTGTGAGACTGGCAGACACGGGAAACGGGACTGGCTTTAGGTGGGGCCCTGTTTCACTGTGGGTCTCTCCAAGGTGTGTGACTTTGGATAAGTCATTTAACGTCTCTGAGTTTCCTCTTGCTCATCCTGGATAATGACCCGTATGCTCTCTACCTAGCAAACCTTTTGTGAGGATTACGTAAGATAATGGATAGGTGCCAAAGTGCTTTGCAAAACACAACGTCCTATGCAAAAAAAGAGAATGACCTTTTCTGTACATTTCCACATTAGATCCGTGCAACATAAGTAGAGCTGTGTTTTTCATAGGCACGAAATAATGTTAAATAGGAGAATGTTGTTAGAAATGTTGCCTGCCTCACTAGTCATTAAAAAATGAAATATTGAATATAAAACTCGTGAAGAAATAGTATCTTGACTAAAATACCTTTTACCTAAATTCCTTAGCACTCTTCAGGTGCTAAGAATGAAAAATATTCTTCAAGATATGAAAATAGGCATAGAGGATTTGTGTCTTAATGTGAAAGATGGTTTGGGGAGGAAAAAAAGGTAACCCAAAAGGAAACCTTCATCCCTACTGTATTTCTCCTTTCCCTTTCCAAGGGAAAAAGCAACTTCAGATTGCACAGCAGGGTCTTTGGGTACCTATCAGATACTCATCAGGGGCAAACATGTAAACAATATTTCCATAACTCAGGCAAGGAAAGCTGGATCAAAAGAGAGCTTCACCTTGGATGAAATGTCTGGGGACATATACGTATGTTGGGAAATGGTTGCTAAGCAGAGAAGGAACCTAGAAAGTGTTGGCATTTGAAGTGATGGGAGCAGCACTGCTGTCAAATTTATTCAACATTTTAATATTGTTTTAAAACATTTATGAAGCACCCACTGCGCAAAGCATACTGCACACTAGTCAGTCTTAGTCAATCTTCTAGGCTCAGTGGGGGAAATGCGGAAGAAATGAAGGACATGGTGTTTGTCTTTGAGGAGCTGACAATCAGGCAGCACAGAAAGAACAGACAGAATATGATAATATTTGCAAAGCAGTTTCATGTCCAAATGAATATAGAGCTAAATGGGCTCATGAGAACGCGGGCTGAGGGAATGTAGAAAAAAGAAATATGAAACAAATCACTTACATTCAATTTTAAAGGATTGAGAATAAAAGGAGTTCTGGTTTTTTTTCAAAGGTGTTTCAACAACTTTTTGTTTATAGACACTGATCTGGGAAAACAGGCATGCAAAAAGGATAAAGAAAGGAGTACAGTGACTACAGATGACAACATTTTAAAAAGACTTCACAAAGGTAAGAGAGAGGGAAAGAGAGAGAAAGACAGAGAATAAACATCATTTGCCTTTGGATTAGTTAAGGTGTTTATTTCCACATTTGCTCAATTATCATAAGGTTCCCTTAAGATGATTGCCAAAAAGATGGAGTCCTAAGTTCTGTTCTCCTCTTGAAGATTCAGAGCTGATCTGGCAGGGGAAGCCAAGAGTCTGTACTTTTTAGTTTCCTGAGGGGATTCTTATGGCATCATGTGTTTGGAAAACAGAGATGAGTACAAGAGGTCTTCCTTTCCCTCTTCCTTTTTGCAGGAAGAGTCCTCCCAAAGTGAATCTATTTAAGATGAAGACCCGGATTCTATAATGAAAGAAAAAGACTTGATTGAGACTTTATCTTGAATTAATGCAGTCAAAAATTATGAAAATGAACGTATCTTATATTTAACATTTAAGGTCACAATTACAACTGTGTGCTAATTCTGATAAATCAAGTGTTAATTTGTGGGCAGAGTTATTTTTATATAGCTCATTATCCTTCAATTTCCATTTGATTTTTGCAGAGGGTCATATTTGCAGAAATGTTGGAGGCCTTTATCCAGTTTTCCCAAGGTCCTCTCTTAATCCTTTGAAACTAAATTTTTTCCTTTTGAAGCATTGATGTCGTCATTATTCTTATTGATTTACTTTTTTCCCCCTTTGTTATCTACTGTAACGCTCTAAGATCCTCCTTTATTAGTGACTTGCAGGTTGCAAACATTGCTTTCATGAATTATGAAAGTCCACATCTTTTGCAAGATTTGCAATAGATTTCTATTGTTTTTGAGTACTAGATGTTTCCAAATGGATGGCTAAGACTTTGATAGGAGTGGATGTAGGCATTAGGGTTAGCAGATGGAACAATGTAAGTGGGGAACAATTTCACAGTGGCCATTTCACCAAAGAAAATTTCATGTTTTGAAGACTTTTACTTCTCCTAATAGAATTTATCAGAATTTATCGGAGCATGGATTACCAGGACTGTGTATATGTACCTGTATTTGGCTGGAAGAGGGCGGATGTAGTGAAGGAGAGAAATACAAATATGCAGGGGTGGTCAAGTAGAAGACTGGGACAGGATTTTAGGGAACAGAAGATGGACAAGTGAATACAGAAACTGTAAGAAGCAGATAAGTTCCAGTGGCAGCAGTATGAAGATCATTCCTTCTCTTAATTGGCTAGGATCATAGGTAAATTTGTGAATAAATTGCCAACTTTGAGTCAGAAATAAACCCAGTGCCCAAAGATTTAACTAATTGGTGATTATCAGCAGCCAACATTTAGTGAGCATTTTCCTTTATGAGTGTTTTCAAAAGTCTCGTCCTGACATTGAATATTAACAAATGATGTACTGTCAAACTAATGCAGAGTCCCCTCCTTACATGACCCTCTCCAGAACCCTGGGAAGGGCCCTAGAAATGTGTTCACATGGCCATTCTCTTTTTGTAAAATTAGACAAAGTAAGATATGTAAATCTCAATTGCCTAAGACTGCTGTGTCTCTCCTGACTTCCCTTCTATTACATTTTTCCTCCTAGTGGGTGGTATCGCAGTGGTCTGAGGCAGTTGGGGGATCCGACAAATGAAAATTTGAATTTAGTGGGACATATTTATTTGATTCCCATCAATTTCAAGTGGAGTAAAATTATTGCTAGGCATCTAGGCGTAGGAATGGCTTCCAGGAATATGGTTAACACCCAGTGTGCCATGAAGGTGCAGGCTCAAAGTTTGTGTTGTGATACGAACTTGTCCTGTGAATTCTGGCCCTGGAAATACATGGGTAGAGGAGGAGAAATAAGGTTTGAAATATACAGAACCAGAAGCTAATCTGTGGGCAATTCTCCTAGTCATCATTGGCATTTTTCCTTTGAAAAGCACCCCCTCCAAATATAAGCTTCAAGTCCCACCAAACCCTGATATTCCTGTTTATCAGTCTTGTCAAAACTGTAAGGAAGAGATACAAAGTGATATGTAAATTAATTTAATTGCAAAGAGATCTAAGAATATGGGGTAGAAAGGAAAGTCATCTCTCATTTGGTTGTGTAACCACCCAAGGAATTTATCTTCCAAAATTGAAATGAACAGTCGTTCAAAGGGAGAATAAGAACAATATTTTAGAGCTTCAGTGTCCCACCTTAGCTTAAGTAAACCACTTTTTGTTTAACTAGCATTTACTCTTTCTCCAAAGGAGGATATTACTGAATCAGTTAGAAACTGTTCAATCTAGATTGCCTCAAAGCACCACATGGGAGGTTGGCCTTCACTGTATCCGACTTATCTGCAGCTCTGTTGATTTGGACACTGGCAAAATCTGTCATGAATAAGATTATACTACTGGTTTTACTCAACAGATACATTTAAGTCACAGAAGTTTATCTGGTTTAGAGAAGACTCACAGAGAACTACTTGCTTCAGAAGTGGCATATCCAGCAGGCACTTTAAGACTACACAGCCTGTCCATTACAAGCATACATCACTTTCTACTTGTTTCTACTATAGCTTTATAGTAAGTCTTGGTATTTCAAGAGGCAAATCTCTCCATTTTATTATAGTTCAAAATTGTCTTCGCTACTTCTGTTCTCTTCTTTTTCAGATGAACTTAGTATTAGGATGTTAAATTCCATGAAAAAAATCCATTGGGATTTTTATTGGAGCTGCACTAAATGTATACCTTAATTTGAGAAGAACAGACATTCTTATCATATTGCATCTTCTCATCTGTAATCTATTAGTCAGATCCTTTATGCCCTTCAATCATGTTTCGTAACTTTCTCCATAAGGAATTCTTGCCTCCTCTATTAGAGTAATTCTGCGACATTGTAGATTTCATTGCTATTGTTAACTGTTTCTTTTCCTATTACCTTTTCTCAATGGCCGTTGCTGGTGTATTGTAATATTATTGATTTTTGTATACTGATCTTGGAACCAGTATCCTTGTTGAACTCTTTATTACTTCTGTTGGCTTTTCTATTCCTTCCTTTGGATTGTTCTATGTAGTTGGCCACACCTTGAGAAAAGTCTCATATTTGATACTCTCTCTCTTTTTCTCTCATTGCATTAGCTAGGACCTACAGCACAATGTTTTATGATAGCAGAAATTGAGAGTCTCTTATCTTATTTCCAGCTTTAATTGGAAATCTGTTCACTAGTAAATGTTTGCTGTAGGGTTTGGTAGAAGTCTTTTATCAGGTTGAGAAAACTCTCTTATATTCCTTGCCAAACTTTGTTTTTTAATCATGAATCAGTGATAATTGATCAAATACTACTTCTACATTTTTGTTATATACTCATATGGTTTGTCAATCTGTTAAAAACACAGAGAAACTTACTAGATTTTTTTTAATTTCAAGTTTTTATTTAAATTCTAGTTAACATATATGGGAAAATTGGTTTCATGTGTAGAATTTAGTGATTCATCACTGACATATAACACCCAGTGCTCATCACAAGTGCCCTCCTTAATACCCATTACCCGCTTAGCCCACCCTCTACCCACCTCCCCTCCATCAACCCTCAGTTTATTCTGTATAGCTAAGAGTGTTTATGGTTTGCTTTTCTCTCTCCCCCCCTTCCCCTATGTTCATCTGCTTTGTTTCTTTTTTTATTTTAAGTTTATTTATTTATTTATTTTGAGAGAGAGAGAGCATGAGTCAGTGGTGGAGGGGCAAAGAGAGAAGAGGGAGAGAGAGAATCTCAAGGAAGCTCCACACTGTTAGCGCAGAGCTGGATGGGGGACTCGATCTCACAAACCATAAGGTCATGACCTGAGCCAGAATCAAGAGTCAGATGCTTAACCAACTGAGCTACCCAGGCACCCCTCATCTGTTTTGTTTCTTAAATTCCACATAAGAGTGAAATCATATGGTATCTGTCTTTCTCTGACCGACATATTTCACTTCACATAATATACTCAGCTCCATCCATATCGTTTTGCAAGTGGCAAGATTTCATTCCTTTTGATCATTGAGTAATATATCCACTCATCAGTCGATGGACATTTAGGCTGTTTCCACAATTTGGCTATTGTTGAGAGTGCCACTGTAAACATCAGGGTGCATGTGCCCCTTCAAATCAGTATTTTTGTATCTTTTGGATAAATACCTAGTAGTGCAGTTGCTGGATCATAGGGTAGTTCCATTTTTAACTTTTTGAGGAAACTCCATCTTGTTTTCCAGAGTGGCTGTGTCAGTTTGCATTCCCACCAACAGTGTAAGAGGGTTTCCCCTTTCTCTGCATCCTTGCCAGCATCTGTTGTTTCCTATGTTAACTTTAGCGATTCTGACAGGTGTGAGGTGGTCTTATTGTGGTTTTGATTTGTATTTTCCTGATAATGAGTGGCGTTGAGCATCTTTTCATGTGTCTGTTAACCAGTAGGTTGTTCCGATGTGGAATATTTTGCATTCTGAAATTAACTATTTCATGGTCATGTTATGTTTTTTTAATATACTGATTAAATAATTAAACTGAAGTAAATTTACTAGCATTTTATTTAGAACTTTACCATTTATGTTCATTGATGAATTGATCTATAATTTTCTTTTTCCTATTTTGTTCTTGTCCAGTTTTGGAAATTTATTTACATGAAAAGAATTGGATAAATTAATAGGTTTCCTTTTTTTTTTTTAATTCTCCAAAATGGTTTGTTTAACAGGAACAATATTCCTTGAAGACTCTGTAAATTATCTTTTTTAAACTGTCAACTGTCTGGGTCTTCCCTTTTTATTTTCAGGAGACACTTTTGGCTATTGGTTCAGTTTCTTTAATGGTCGTTAGTTTTTTTCAGGTTTTCTATCTCCTTTGGAATGAATTTTGGTAATTTAAATTTTTTTAAATGTGTTGTTGTTGTTTTTAATGTTTATTTCTTTTGAGAGAGAGAGAGAGAGAGAAGGCATGTGTGAGCCAGGGAGGGGCAGAGAGACGGGGAGAGAGAGAATCCCAAGCAGGCTCCATGCTGTTAGTGCAGAGCCTAATATGGGCCTTGTTCCCACGAACCTTGAGATCCTGACCTGAGCGAAATCAAGAGTCAGGCTGCTTAACTGACTGAGCCACTCAGGTGCCCCTTAAGTGTCTTATTTTAAACTTGTTATAGAGTTTTTAATCTCATCTTATGATTTTTTTTCAGTGTCCACTGTTTTTATAATTATGATCCTCATTTTGCCATTAATATTGCTTATTTGTTTTCATGTACTCATTAATCGCCATCCGCTAGTTCCCCTAACCCCCTGCTCTGTTAACTATCAGTTTGTTCTCTATAGTTGAGTGTTTTCTTGTTTTGTCTTTCTCTCTCTTCATTTTTCCTTTGCTCCTTTTGTTTCTTAAATTCCACATATGAATGAGATCATATGGTATTTGTCTTTCTCTGACTTATTTCGTGCACCACTATCTATATATATTTCTCACATCATATTTATCCATTCATCTATGGAAGGAGAGTTGGGCTGCATCCATAGTTTGGCTATTGTAGATAATGCTGCTTGAACATAGGGGTGCATGTATCCCTTTGAATTAGTATTTTTAATTTGGGGGGTAAATATCCAGTCGTGCAATTCCTAGATCTTAGGTTATTTCTATTCTTAATTTTTTGAGGAATCTCCATACAGTTTTCCACAATGGCTGCACCAATATTGTTTGTTTATTGCTTCTTTCTTTCTCTTCATCCATCCTGCTAGAGATTTGTCTACCTTGTCTTTTCAGAGAACCTATTAAAAAAATTTTTTTTAATGTTTATTTTTGAGAGAGAGAGGGAGGGAAAGACAGAGTGCGAGAGGTAGAGAGGCAGAGAGAGAGGGAGACATAGAATCTGAAGCAGGCTTCAGGCTCTGAGCTGTCAGCGCGAAGCCTGATGGGGTGGCTCAAACCCACAAACTGTGAGATCTTGACTTGAGCCAAAGTCAGTCGCTTAACCGATTGAGTCACCCAGGTGTCCCCAGAGAACCCATTTTTTATTTTATCATCTCTAATCAATATTTCCTCTTGTACTTATTTCTTTTATTTTTTTCTTGAGATTACTATAATGTTCTATTTCTGTTTTTTTCAGCAGAATACTTACCTCATTCATTTTTATTTTTATGGTTTATAATTTTTATGCATGTAATTCTGTAAATTTAATTTTAGGTATATATCCGTAAGTTTTTTTTTAGTATTTTCATTGTTATGTAGTTTTGAGTATTTCATAATTTCTATTATGCTTTTTCCTTAACTCTTAAGTTAGTTAGAGGTGCCTGGGTGGCTCAGTCAGTTAAGCGGCCAACTTCGGCTCAGGTCATGATCTTGTGGTCTGTGGGTTCGAGCCCCGTGTCGGGCCCTGTGCTGACAGCTCAGAGCCTGGAGCCTGCTTCAGATTCTGTGTCTCCCACTCTCTTTGTCCTTCCCCTGCTCATGCTCTGTCTCTATGTCTCTCAAAAATAAATAAACTTAAAAAAAAAAAACTCTTAAGTTATTTAGAAATTCATTTTCCAGTTTCCAAAGATTTTTTTTTGTTTTGCCTATTTTTTTATTGTTAATTTCTAATTTAATTGCATCATTGTATGATATTAGTCCTTTGAAATTTACTGAGACTTTTCTTTTGGCTTCATATATGGTCAGTTTTTGTTTTTTGTTTTTTTTTTTTTTTAAATTTTTTTTTTGAAATTTAAGATACATATAGAAAGAAAAATGCACAAATCATACATATGCTGCTCAGTGAGTTATTACAAAGTGAACAAAGCCTTCTAATCATACAAAGTCATTTTTATTACAGTTCCATGTAAGCTTACAAAGAATGTATACTTTGTAGTCATTGAGTGCAAGGTTAGATCAAGTTTTTTAATTAGGTGGTTTAGGACTCTTTTATCTTTCTTTATTCACCTGTGTCTCCTTGCTCTATTTCCAATATAGAAGTGCGTGTAATTTCCCAGTGCTATCGTGGTTTGTCCATTTCTCCTTGAGCAAGATTAGAATACACAGGGTGAATTGAAGGTGATATGGAAACATTTTAATGCACATGCATCTGTGAATTGTTTTTACGAAAAGACAAAGCAACTCATACATAATAGTTCGCTCATTCCTTCCATTTAGTGTGCTGTATACAAACCAACCAGGAAAAAAAGATTTCTGCTTAAAATATACAGAACACTTAGAAACACATCTGTCATGTAGACATATCCAAAAGCTCATGAATATTACATTTTGCATTTCTCTCCTTCAGAGACAATCTTTTCATCCTAGTCTTAGCATATATCTGTTCTTATTACTAAAGTCACTTACATAAGGACATATTTGTACTTGAAAGGAACAATAAGTTTCCTACAGAGTGTAAGGTGACATTTTCTTACAGGTTGTCAATTTAACATAAAAGAGGGCCGATCCTCTTAGCGAAGGCTATGTCATGCTTTTTTCTATCATATAAAGTGCTGCCCTATCCTCATCTTTTGCTTGGGGAGAGCAATAGCCTCCTAGTTGGCTTTCTTACCTACATCCTCCTTTACCATACTCCTACCTCTTTTCCAAACAGTAGCTAGAATAACCTTTTAAAATACACTTTATCCTAGCACCCCTGTTTAAACCCTTACATGACTTCAAGACCCCCTAAAGTCTGTTTCCTGCCTTGTCAGCTGTGCTCGGCTCTGTGCACGTCATCACTGTGCTCCAGCCACACTGGCCTCTCCTCAGTTCCTTCCCTCCGCAGGGCCTTTGCACTTACTCTTCATTCTGCCTTAAAGATTACACACCATACTCTTATGCATCCTGCAGAACTCACTCAGTTCTGTCGCCCCTTGGCTAACCAACAAGGTCGAATCCCTCTACAAGCTTTCATAGCATTGTAGACCTGTCCTTTACACCACTAATTATAATCCTAATTTTACATTTTTTATTATTTAGTTAATCCCTGCCCCACCTCCCACTAGAATACAGGCTCTTTGAAGACCAGGCCACAGCAGGCTGGACTCACCCTGCATCCCAACATTAGCACAGTGCCTGGCCCATCACAGCAGTGATTACAGGCTAAATGACCAGTTCCTTTCTTCATTTCAAAGTGAATATATTAACCAAGTACACCTTCACCCCTCTTGCTGCCTCTGTTTTCATCCCCTGTGTACTTCCAGCAATGCTGCATACTCACCACTCCTCCCCTCTTCACTCCCCTCCCACTGTGAATTAAAAATTCAAGTCCAAAAGCATTGTCAGTAATGTAGCTTTTTACTTAAGATTTTGTGTGGTTACAGAGGAGGGAGTACATTACAAAGTAAAATGCCCTAACAAAGCCCTTTAACATCTCTGCTTCCCCCCTGCCTTGTCTCTACAGCAGCTGGAGCTGTCTTATCCCTCTTCTTTTGTGCCCCTCGGTCCCTACAAGTGTACTCTGGGAACCCCTCCATCCAAACTGCCTCCTTCTCCACCTGCTTCCAAATCTATACTCGGCAAAACAAAGCACAGCCATCGGCCAAGCCATGACTCTGGGTCCTTAGTTCATAGGGCCACTTGCATTTATAAAAATTTGGAACAAAAAGTGTTGACCTTTTGTTCATCTTTTCCTTCGCTTGTTGATATTCTTCTCTCCATCAATACCATCCATGCACTCCTTGCCGTCTGTGGCTGACTGAAATCTTATATCCATTAAGGTCCAATTCAAATGCCCCTCTTTCTAGAAACCTTTCCATAAGACCCTTAAGTTGAGGTAATTTTTCTCTTCCCTAAAAATGCACACTACTTCTTTTATTCTTCTTGGTATTACAAGCTATGTTAGGATTGTTTTTTTTCTCCCTCTCCTTTAAGAGCAAGTTCTGTTTCTTATTCTACAAGGTCTGAAGGGTCTGGCTCAGGACTCTCTGCACTGCAGGCTGCAGTGCTGGTAGAATTACAACAAAACATTCTGTATTTCTTTTCTTAGATTTTGGTCAGAGCCTCTTGGAGAAAGCTACTGATATCCAGTATTTCAATTTCAGAGTCAGCTAGCAGAAACTACTCCTTCCCCATGAAGAAACTCTGTACGTATTGTGGGCGGGAATAGTATAGCTTCTGTTTTAACAAGTTTGGAGAGAAGGTCTCTGTCCAGGTAAAAGATACTGTTGACATCTTTGCCTGGGTTGATTCTGGCTTTCTAAAATGCAGTAACAGCCTGGCCCCTGAAAGACAATCAGGGCTCCTGAAAGAGTTAGAGTCTGACTCATGTGACTTTTTAAAAATGCCAAGGAGATGGCTAAAAATGTTGTCATACGAATTTAAACTCCTGAGGTCTAGAGAGGGACCTGTTGCCAGCAGTCTGTGTTCTGTTATCATTACTGTGATCATCAGCTGAGCAGATCTCTCAGTGGGTCACAGGTACCTTGACCAAGCAAAGAGGGTGGAGCCCAGTGATGAGGTTCGCTTCATGGACCTATGGCTGACTGAGGACAGCTTAGATGCAACTTCCCATCGCTCGCTCAGATTTTCTTTCAAACTATGTTACCTTCTCAACATGAAACTGCAAATATCTCTAAATTCTTTCATCCTTATAAGCATCTTCATTACTCTGGAAATGATATCATCTCACTTTTAAAATATGGGGGTAGCTTTTATTATTATGGAAATTTTCAAGGTACACAAAAGTAGAGGAAATGATACAATGAACCCGTTATACCCATCCTCAGCTTTTATGATTGGAAATATTTTGCCAATGTCATTTTATCTATCCGCCTACATATATGTTTCACTTTTCTTTTTGCTGGATTGTTTTAAAGAAACCCCTGACTCTTTCATTTTTACTCATAAATACTTTAGGATGTATTTCTAACAGTTAAGGAGGGTTTTTTTCCTACATAACCACAATGCTATTATCACACGTAACAAAATTATCAATAATCTCAGGAGCATTTTAAAAATAGGATTCTGGAAAAAGCAAGCCAAAGGAATGAGTAATATAGAATTTCAAGCACTATGGTAAGCAGTTTGGGAAGATGCTTTTAGCAAAGAGGGTACTTTCACTCTTGCAAATGACATCACAGAGCCAGATGCCACTTTCTCCTACATATCCATAATTGGATTTACTTTCTTACCCCCAAATATATTCCCTAGTTCAGTTCAAGGCATCAGCAACCACCCAGGAGCTCAAGCCCCAGAAACAAGGTCCTCGTAGAGTTTCTGTCCGCCCCCCAATCCTTTGGCATTCCATATTCATATGTTTATAGTTCAAGGTGAATATTGCTCATATCCATCCTCTCCTCTGCATTCCCACTTCCACTCCTTTTGTCTGGGCCCCTGCTATCTATCTCTACACTGAGGTTATTGAAAGATTTTCATCTGTGTTCCTCCTAGAAACAGAGCCCGAGACAAGGATTTGAGTATAAATAATTTATTGGAGAGATGATCCCGGGAGACCTGGAAGCTGAGCCAGGGAATGAGACAGGGAAGTGAGAGAAGCCAATACAGGCTGTGTTGCAGGTTATATTCAGTTAAGCACTGAAGGACACTGGCGCTCCATCCCACTGGACAAGGCTGGGAGACAGTACAGAGTTATTATCCCTCAGCATTATCCCAACCAACAGGCAAGGGAGCTGGGCTCTTATTTATCCATCAGGTCTCCACCCATCATTGCCTTATGGCTGCTCTCAGGGGCAAGAAGTCCCCAGCACTTCTGGCCCGCACTGTGCATGGGCTGAGCCTGCTGCCAGTCAGAGCACAGAGGGTCATGGGCCTTCGGTGTATAGTGGTGAATACTAAGGGGACAAGGGCGGGGCACCTCCCTTCTCACTCTCTCCTGCACAGAGGCTGGGATAACTTTCTAAAGTGCAAATCTGACTCAGGTACTTCTCTATTCAATAAAAGAGTATGTGGATAATGCTATAGACTAATCTTGCTTATTTCCCCCGATGGAGGTGACTGTCTTGAGTGGTACTGAACCATATGATCCTGAACACCTTCGGCATGCCTGTTGCAGGTGGCCAAAGTCTGGGTTGGACTTTGAGTAACTACTTGTGAGTTCAATGAATTGATAACTTTTTTCATATGTTTATAGTTAAAACCTTGTTTACTTATAGAACAGGTTGGGAGGGGAAGTAACGAATGATTGCCTCTGGTTTGGGTTCCACTGGTGCAGACCTTTACCTCTGAACAGTTATATATAACCCTTCCCAGACAGTGGAGTGCCTCTCTCTCCCCTGGTGCACCAAAACTATTGTGGCAATACTTTGTTCTTTATGCAGTCACATTATCTGGGAGTCTCGATGTGATTTACAAGCTTACATAACTTCCCAAATGAGTCAGCATGCTCATCAAGAAGGCAGCATGGTGCAGTGGAAAGAACATGGCATTTGGTGCCAGATAGAAAGTTCAATACCTGCATCTGTCACTTCCTAACTGTGTGTTAGACAAGTTATGCTACCTCTCCAAGCCTCAGTTTCTTCCTGTAACGAATGGGGATTGGAATACCTATCTAGGAGGGTTATTAGAAGGAATCGGTGAGGTAAAGAATGCTCAGTGTGATATATAAGAGGTCCTGAGTCACTGTTCCCCTTCCCCATCCTACATCCTGATTTTACTCATCTGGCAGAGTTCTTGAACCTTGCCGACCTTCAGTGAGCAGAAAATGCTGATTTTCTACTAGATACAGCGAGTAAAGCTTTATCTCCTTTTAGCACTAGTGGATTTTAGATGAAAATCTGAATCGGTTCTTCGTAAAGGAAAACTGCTCTTGCTCCAGTCTGGGCAAAGCATCCACATCATGTATGAAATAAATTCGTACCAGGAAGGGCTGGGGTGCTCCAGGAAGGGCTGGACTGGCACAGTCTGCCTCAGCACCCATGGCAGCCAAAGATCGCTGGCGTTTAGAGGTGACTTAGTGAGCGCACGGCAAGACAGACAGCCAGAAAAAAACGAAATGTGCAGGAGAGGACTGAAACCCCATCTGCATAGCCGTTGAGCGCGGTGGGAAGCGGTGAGGAATGGCGTTGCAGAATGCCCTTCGAGAGACAAAGCGGCAGCATACAAATGAGGACACTGCTGTGCAGCCAGGGCTGGGGCTGCTTCTGGAACTGTTTTTCCAAAGTGGTTGTCGCAAATGCCTGCAAGTTAAAATAATAATCATAAATAAAATCCCTGGTCAGCAAATGAACACTGCTGCAAATGTTCCTCCCTGCCGGTCGCAACGCTATTAGGGCAGGATTACCAGACAAGCTGATTCCCAGGATCTTTATAGCCCGCATAATACACAGTTAGCAGTCAACCGGGGTCAGCAGAGACACTGTTGATAATTAAGCGGTGATTGGTGAGGATGTCCGTAACAGCAAAGAAACCTCTAAGAAGAAAAATCAGAGCCATTTGAACCTAGAAACTAGAGAATATTAGAACATGAAAGATTCTTTCTGGTCATCAAGCTGCGCTGATGATTTTTAAATGCTAAAGAAACAGCAGAACCTTTCTTTCAACTAAAATCTTATGCAGACTCTCCTGGAAAGCAAACAAAAGGAATGCTGCCAGGAGTAGGGGAGGGGAGAGGAGAGTACAGTGTGGTTCTGGAGCCCCAGCCTCTCCCACTCTCCAGCCTCCACTTTAGATGTGCCAGTGTGGCCCAGAATAGAACCTGCAAATCATTAAGCCCCACTGACCACGGTGTGAAAACCTCTAGGCTAATCCACCCCATACATTATACAAATGAATTTTGGCTCAAAGAGGAGAAGCAATTAGTGTAAGGTCACCCAGCAAAACTGAGACTGGAGTCCGAACCTCTTGAGTTTAAATTCCTTGGTCTCTCCTAAAAACTATCTCCCCTTAAAAAAAAATGAAAAGTATCTTTAAAGATAAAGTTACCTCATGAAATAGCTTGTTAAAGTAAATGAGAAAGACAGAGGCATCCAAGTGTAAATACTGGCTTTGGAAAGAATCCAGTTCTATCTTCTTGACTGCTGGACCCAAGTGCAGCTTCTTATTACATTTATTTTTAGGACTTTTAGCCTGGCAGTCACAAAATCCAAGTAGATTTGGTAAATTAATGGCCTCTTAAACCAAGGTGAGTCTGACCAGTTTGTGCCTTTAGAAAACAACAGCCTAAAACTACAACTTAGTATCTTTAAATACTTAGTTAAGTATTTAAACTATTAAGCTTAGTTTAAAAGCTTAGTATCTTTAAAAAATTATTTTTAATACACTGGCATAGTAAGAAAGGAATCTAAAATGCATGGCAGGTGGAGATGGCCAAATCAAAGCTCTCGCATCGTAGAGCAGAAGGCATTTCAGATTCCTGACTCTACTGGCCATTGTGAGGCCTCGAACAAGTCACAACCTCTCTAAACCTCAATCTTCTTTCAAAAAATCTACAAAATGATGAAATCATTAGAGTCATTAAAAGTCAATATTCAACAGAACCCCGACACAGAACTGCACAGCGCTGGGTCAGCCAGCACTCTGCTTGTTTCCTGCATGACAGAGGCCTCTGTCTCTGAGTCAGAGGGATCTGGCAGCACAATTACTGTAGAGAAGAGAGAAGCAGCGACATGGAGATGCTGTACGTTGAAAGGAAAGAGGGAGGAGGGAAGTGGATGTGGAGAAAAGCAAAGGGCTCTCCTTTCACGCATCAGAGGACTGGATTTTCATCAGCATCCATCTTAGACATTTATGTCACAGTACATCTATTTATTTATGTCAGACCTGTTACCCAGAAGTCCTCTAAATGTCTCCTAATGGAGTTACTTTGGGGATTCTATTCGAGGCCTTGAGCCATGAGGTCTCACTTTAAACTAGGAATGTTCAGTTAAAGATAGTAGCATGTGGTGGCAAATGAGAAAATGATACCAAGTGTTTATAAGGGGAAGAAAAGCAATATTTTTTAAAATGCAATATCCCATGCATTTTGTTTGTTGTTCAGTTTAATGCTTACTCTAACTTTCAAATTAGATATCGTTTCTCCCCCATTTTATAGGTCTAGATGCAGAAAGGTTGAGCAACTCCTTTAAGATAACAGGTATTTTATGTGGCTGTTAGGACTCTAAGTCCCATCAGGACAGAGATCTTCTCATTCATGCTTCTATCATCAATGCCAAACACAGTGCCTGGTACATAGGTGATCGGTGTACATCGCTAAAGGACTCACTGAAGGAAAAGGCCAAGTCTTTTAAATTCAGATCTACTCAACTCCGAAATCTAATTCTTACTACCACCGAACTTATACAATTTATTAAAAACAATTGTTATTTGGCCAGTTGTTCTTAACCCCTTCTTTACTATGTAATTGGAAGTGTTATGAGCTCTAGTTTCTATGCCTGTTTGAAGCTCTAGCTACATAATTAGTTACTGAGTTCCCATCTCTTGCCTGGATCTATAATTAAGCAGGTTTTTTTAAGATATAGTTAGCCATAGTCCCAGGTTCCCTAAAATGCGTAACATTCACCCAGAGGACCACACTTGAAGAAAAACACAGGACTGGAAAATATTTTATCATACTCCAGTATCATTGCTCTCCCTGGTCGCCTTAAGCAATTATGGAACAAAAAGCTTCTTTCTTTTCCCCCTAATCAGTAAACACAAATTTTAAAAGGCACACGTTCGTCGGGTTTCTTCACAGTACATCTTAGAAATGAAGCAAATCTTGACTCGCTAGTACACAAGGATGGTAACGTATTGCAGTTTATGTCCAGGAACTGGATGAAAGTAAGAAATTAAAGCCTTGTCAAGCATGTTGTACTACAAGGGCATGCTCAGGTGTGCCTGGGCTCTTGCTCTGGTTAATGCTTCAGGCCTCAGCAAGGCAGGCCCAGTGATCTGTGAGTGGGGGTTCCGAGAGAGTGAATGATCAAAGTCATGTCTTCTTGTCCTTCCCACTTAGGGCCACTTCCTCGCTGGTGTGTCAACCAAAGCTATACCTGGCATGGCTCTAGTCATCCAGGGTACTTCACTAGGCCTTTTCAGTTTTGTGCTCATCTATTTCTTCCTCCCTTCACTTTTCCCGACTATTGACTACGGGCTCTCATGGGCTTAGCCTCTGCTAGGTGCTGTGGGAGCTACAGAAAGAACAGAGTATGAGCTTTTAGACTCTTGTGGGCATTACTGATTACATACCTGAACTCAGGTGTCACCATGAGGCCCCCAGTGAGCTGAACTGGTGACTTAATTATTATCACCTTCCTTCCTCATCAGCTCCTGAGATCTTAGAAAGTCTGTCTTGTGATTGTAGCCTGAGGAGTGTGATTCTCCCTTATTTCCCTCCACACAGGGGTGCGCCATGACATCAACACAAATGCAGCCCTCTTACCTTGAGTGAAACAGCGCCATGTTACCATGCCTGCACAATCAGAGAGGTGTCAACCCTTTACAAGTCTGTCAGTGAGAAGATACAGGCTCAGTTCAGCTTTGTGGATAATTCTTCTTCCTTTGTCTCTCTATATGTATACATATATATATGTATGTATTTAAATATATATATATTTGCTTGGTGGTAGGACTCTCAGAAGTCAAAATATTCTCTTTATATTCTTCTTATTTCCTGCTCTGAGTTTCCCTCTAGAACCTCTGCCCTGGTCAAAATCTTTTTTTTTTTAATGACAGTTTTATAGCATACAGTTCAGTGCTTTTTAGTATATTTTCAGAATTGTACATCACCACTAATTTCAGAACATTTTCATCACCCCCAAAAGAAATCCCATAGTCATTAACAGTCACTTCCCATCTCCCCCTTTCCCCCCGACAACCGCTAATCTATTTTCTATTTCTGTGACTTTGCCTATTCTGGACATTTTGTATAAATGGAATTATACAATATGTGGTTTTCTATCAATCAGCATGAAGGTTTCAGGGTTAATCCAGGTTGTAACATGTATTAGTACATCATCCCTTTTTGACTAAATAATATTCGTTGTACAGATAGACTGCATTTTGTTTATACATTCGCCAGTCAGTGGACACTTGGGTGGTTTCCATTTTTTGGCTATGATGAATAATGCTGTTATGAACATTCATGTACAGGTTTTTGTGTGGACATATGTTTTCACTTCTCTCGGGTATCTATCTAGAAGTAGAACTGATAGGCTGGTGAACATCTTAAGGAAACATTTCTAATGGTCTTTGTTCCTATCTGTTTCCCAGAAAATACAGTTTCTCTACACTCATTAAACGAAAGGGAATGATCCACAGCAGCAACTTCTTCACCAAGTCCTGGACACAGTACCTGCTTTTCCAAATCAGTTACAAAGCCCAAGCATCTCCACTCTAAACAATATGCACATTTGCGTGACTGTGGCAAGCCAGGATGCCCGGTCACTGCAGTGATTCACATTAAACAGCAGCTTGTAGCACCCAGAGAGGGTATGCAGAACCAGCCTCTTCGGACCAGGCTTTAATCTTATAGACAAAGGAACATTTATAGTCATGTCATTCCCTGCTTAGAACTGATTCCTTGAAATCTAGTCTCTCATATCCTAGCCATAATCTTGGACCACGATCTCAGGGTTATGCATAGCCTGGAATAAGCCATGTACAACCTTGGAATCCTAAATTGTCCTTTCCCCACCATCTGCTCTGCAGGCTTCTGTTTATAAATGAAGTCTGCCCTCTGCTGGTGGTAGCAAGCCCTGACCTGCAACATGGAGCCGCTGAGCAGATCTCTTCCACAATCATTTCTTCTCCAGGAGCATTTAGGAAATTGCTACAATTTACTCAACTTATAGCAATACAGAGAAATGACATCTTATTCAGGGTAGTCCTCTTTTATTTTTTATTTTTTGATGTTTGTGGATGTTTCCCTTTTATTCAAAAGTAAGTTTCAGTTACTTATGAGCCATTTTCATTTGTGATAAATAACCATTATTTGTATTTATGCAGTGCCTACCAAGGCCTTCTGTATCTCTTGACTCATGAGTCACTTTCATGGTGGAAGTGGGCAAAGGTTATTCTGGATAGAACATAATACGAGTTGTGAGCTCTCAACTGTCTAGTAGTTTTTCAGTGGTTTGTAGACTACTTGACTAAAGAAAGACCCAGGGACTGATTTCTTCTCAAGTTTTGTGGGATATCCCACCTGCCCTGTCAGAAAGCTTCAGGGCATCAGACATTTGGGGATCCCAAGCCGACATGGCAACCAAGTGGGCACTCTGGCCAGGGACGCAGATCCAGGAGGGACATGAAAGATGAGTGGGAAAGGAAGCCAGAGCCTAGGGAGGCAGGAGACACTGCAAGCAAAAGGCTGAAGCAGTGACAGGAGGAAAGGAAAGAAGCTAGAGGAGGGAAGGTGGTTTTACAAGGGCAGAACAGGGGTCTAAAGAAGTGACTGCTTCCCCGAGGACCATTACTGCTTTTCGCAATGCAGTTAACTGTAAAAATCTGTTTAGTTTTTAGGTAACAAAGGAGACGGAATCCTTTCTGGTGTTTTTATCCAGAGTCCTTGAGAAAAACCCTATGCCTCTGACCTTATGTTTTAGGAACATTTTAGCTTTCTGCCCTGAGAGAAATGCAGCGCTTTTATTAAAGAAAACTTAATTTTTAGAAAGATAGTTTGAGTTTCTAACATCTGAGTAGCTGGGAGGGAGAGGACTTGCAAGGATTCATTATGGTGAGCATACATCCTAGCCATAGGTCTGGAAATCTGTCCCCTTTCCCCAAAGTACAGCCATAGTGGGGACTTCATTGCCTAGAGCCGCCCCCACCACTGGTTCCACTGCTCATCCCAAGGCCACTCCCCAGACTGTCCCTGTCAGTCTCCTTGGGACCGCAGAAGCCAGGGCTCAGTGTGTAACAGAGATTCCTGTGTCCTGTTCTATCTCTTCCTCCTGTTTACACCTTCCTCTTGCCTCCTCCTTTACCTCCTTCCCTGGTCCTCTGAATTCAAGTTCTCTCCTCCTACAACGCCTGTCTCTAGCCTTTGTGACTTAGAACTCAATCATTTTAGGAACGACAGGGCTTTCTGTGTTCCCATGGCTGGATGCTGCCCCTTTAAAATCAACCTTCAGTTGGAGGGAAGAGAGAACCAGGTCTTCTGCCTTTCCTCCCAGAGATAAAAGCTATTCTTAGCAGTCAAATCGGCTTGGCATTTGGGGAGACTTGTGTTTTTCTCCTTCTCGCCCCAGGGGTTTTGCCATTGCAATTCCTCTTCCTCATGCAGAGAAGATGAAGGGGAGAAAGAGAAGGAGAAAAAGAAGGAGGGGCACCATCACTTATTCTGAAAGGCTGGTCTGGTTGGAAGACCCTCACCCCAACCCCAGAAGACCAGTTTAATTCTAGCAGTCATTTTTCAGGCAAGAAGACTAAAGGCCAAATGAGCTCCCTCCAGGCCTTTCCACAACACTTTGCATGTGGCATGTGTTCATTAAATATGTTTGCTCAGCCAGCCTCCTGCCTGTACCCTCATTAGGGTGGGTCTCTCAGGACTGCCCTCGCTGGGCATTTAGGGTTGTGGCAATCAGGGCATTTAAGACCCAATATTAAAGAGCAGGATTCAGAGAAACCAGGAACTAAGGAAATAAAAAATTTTTTAATTGTGAAAAAAGAAAGGAAAAAAAATGGGTGTCCAAAGCTCAAGAAGACTTACGTAATCCGATTCCACTTGGACCCAGACGGTGAAATTCTACAGAGCGGCCAGCAGGGGGAGCTCAGGCAGTGTCTCAGAACGCCAGCGCAGTGGTTGCCTGGAGCCAAAACTCCGCACAAACAAAACAATGAACCTTTGTGGCTTCTCTTGGTTTTTTAATCCAGACAGGCTCAATCCAGGACGGCCTGATCATCATTCTAGGGGATTCAGCTAGCGTCTCGCAGAACATTGATTTAATAGGTCTTTGTCTCCCCGCCTCTCTCTCCCCCAAATTGTTTCCTGTGTTCTGTTTGACCTCTAATCTCTTTTCTCAAACTCTCTCAGTATCCCTTTGTATCTCTTTGTAATTCTGGTTTTCTCTAAATCTGTGTTTCTGTCTGTGCTTCTTTCTTGTTATTTCTCCGTATCATCCTAGGTCTGCTAGTAACATAAATGAATAAATGGAGATGAACCCACCCAAGGGCTGAGCTCTGGAAGATTTTGAGATCTTATAAAAACTAATGCTTTGAATAAAATGTATGCTGTGCAGCAAAAGTGGCTAATTCTGCCACCACTTAACTGTGCAGTCACGTCTTTCATGTCTATTCTCTTTGTCTCTGTCCTCCAGGCCTGCTGCCCTTGCCACCCTACAGTTTCTCCACTGCCAATTGGTTACTGCCAAGCTGCTGACCACCTCCCCCAACCACTGACCTCCAGTAGTTGTCTCCCTCCCTGACCAGCAGGACAGAGTTTTCCAGGTCTTTTATAGAAGATGCCCACACCTGAATAGTTGAACCTCTAGTGACACAGGATTTTGTTGCTTATGTAAGACCCAGCCCCCTCATTTCCAGAACACACTGAAACTCTTGGGGGATCAGGGGTTGAGGGGCACCAAGGGAAAAAGAGAGGGACTCAGCTTTGCACTCTACATAGAACCTCTTATTATCTAGTATTCAGGTGCTGGCTGGATCTGGTCCACTCTGCCACAGTATCTTCATTCATGGTGACTTTCTCTCAGGGATCTTCCTCATTGTCTGTCTTTCCAGATTGACCCTGGGGTACCTTTAATTTATCACACAATCTGTATATCTGACTCTGTGGGGTAACAGAGATTGAATTATTTTTTCTGGGCGTTGGAACCCCGGAGAATTAAGAAATGCAACCGAGCGTATGTCTTAAGGTTCCAGAACATCCCGTGACAGCCAAGCACCCCGAGCATTTGATGGAAGGTAGCTTTGCCTGGAGCCCAGAGAGGCCAAAAGAGAACCCTGAGCAGGCCCAGCATAGAGATGGCTCCTGGGCAGTGATGCTTAGCAGGAGCTGTCTCAGTTCCAGCCCTCAGTACTGTGACTATGGCAGTGGCGGCAATGTGTCCTCCTCATTTCTGCACGTTATGGTCCCTACCTCCGAATCTGTTCTGTTCTATCCAGGTTCTCATTGTTTTTCAGATGCAGTCATATGTGTTCCTGAGAGGTGGATTCTAATATTAGATCTGGTGGGATATCTTCTTCAGTCTTGGTGTCTTAACTTTCTGTAAGCCTCCTGGATTCAAGGATGGTAGTGGTGCTGTGATCAGATCACAGTTGTCTCTGCCCTGCTCAATACTTGGTAACCATCATCACTTCCTTGTTCCAGAACCTGTCTGGAACTAAGTTTAAGATCAAAGTAGGGGGGCAGACAGGCAATGCAGTTTAAAGACATTTATTACTTGCTTGCCCTTGCTAGGCCCTGGCCACACAGAAAGTCTGAATAAGACATAGGCCCTGTCCCCAAGGAGTGAATGCGTCTATTGGAGTAACCCACTGTGTCTCTGATCGGGAATAAAAATGAAACTGCTGCAGAAAAACCCAGCACTGCAAAGTGCTAACATCATCAGGCAGGTTGCCTCTGCAGTGCAATCTATAATCTCTGTGACTTCCAGAACCAAAACAATTGCTATATGACTTTCTAAATTAAGCTTTGCATTACTTTGGAAATTAACAAAGCATTCCTTCCCACAGACACTGTTCCCAAATTAAACATTTTGTGCTTGTACAGCTGTTCAAATGTTGGTGAACTGAAGATGAAAAGGTTCTTAGGAAGGGAAGAGAGGTGGGTGCCTAATAAGGGGAGGGGAGCACTGCGGGGGAGTTCTTGGAGGGAGCAGTGGGGGTCAGGTAGCAGAGACTACAGAACAGTTGGAGAAGTTTATAATCCAGTTAGTGAGCACATAAAATGTTTTTTAAATTATTAGGTCTAGATAAATGCAGGTCAAGGGGCCCACTCTGATCAAGTATTTAAAGGCATACTTTTAAGCGGAAAACTTGAGAAGCAGCTATTCCCCACCTCTAATCAGTAGAAGCCAGAGGAAACAGGAAATAAACAAAAACTGCCGAGATGGCATCTTGAGGTCATTGGGGGGCCCACTTTTCAAGATGTGACAACTGTTAAATACTAGAATGGGTCACAGAGGATGGCTGTCACCATGGCTGTGACTCTCCTCCAGAGGTATTTATTGAAAGAACAGAACCTTTGTGTTCCACAGCGCTGCAGGTAACATCCAGGGTAGAGACAGAGGCATGTCCTGGACGAGCCAGCTCCCCTGGGTCTCTTCTAGACTGGGAAAGAAAAGAACTCACATGGCATTAGAGGCCCTTAGCAGCTGCTAGAAAGAAACGGACAGATGAAAGGCCCACGGTCCCCACTGGCCCACCTCTCACCAACATGCCAGAGACCCTTCATTAAGCCACCTCTGTGTCATTTGCTTCATGAACTTGTGCCTAGGTCTTTGCTTACAGAGACGTGAACCATCTTGGCAAATGTTTTTTTCAGAAAGCCTTTGCTCACAAAAATTCTGTCCGCACTATTTGGATTGGTCTGCAATATTTGGATTGGCTACCAGGCCTCTCGTTTTCCACACAAGTTGTTCCCAGCTTATCTCTGGGTTTCTTTCAGAAGGGCATGAATTATTTGGTGGTGATGTAACTTGAAACCCAGATTCCCCTTGGAAACCATTTTCATAGAGGTTGGCTGGGTGGTTAGGAGTGGAAACGGGGACTGGAGCAGAAGAGAGTGAAGAGGTAAAAAAAAAAAATCCAGGTTTAGCCAGATAGTATTTTCCATGCAACTGAGGGAGCAAGAGGCCCTGCCTTCAGCAGAAAAGGCCCCAGGGCTCACAGAGGCAGAGAGCCGTGCTGGGCACTGGCTGCCCGGTCCCCTGCCGTTCTAGGGCATAGCCCTGGGGAGGCTGTCCTCTGGTCTCGGCAATGACACCTTTTACCTTTATGGTGCTTTATGGCTTAAAAAACATTTTCACACACTTGCCTTATTTGATCCTCACAATTATGGTATGAGAGAAGTAGGATACAAATTATTCTTACCATTTTAGAGATTAAGAAACTGAGGATCAGGGCAGTTAGACAATGTGCTATCACACAGATAGCAATGGAAAGCCAGAAGTCCAGCCCAGGTCTTCTAACTTGAGTTCAGTTACTCATCCTTGTAAGCAGTCCAGTATGCCTTTGAGATCAGAGAACTCTGGACCATCTTTCCAGAAAGATAAACTTGGGATTTTTAGATGCTTAAGCCCAACATAGACTCCAGGTGAGATTCCCATACTCTTGACACCCTTATGAATGCATGCCTTGCTTCCCTGACCAGACTGCAAGCTCCTTAGAGGTTCAGGCCGTGTGTTTTCTCTTCCCTCCCACTCCCTCCTGCAACTGTCACAGAGCCAAGCACTTAGCCAGGGCTGTTGCATTGCCAGGAAGAGGAAAGGCAAAGTAAAGAAAGCAAAATAAGTAAACGGGACAGATGTCCATTTCCACATTTGACCACTTGTCCTACAAGAACTGGTATCCCTGTGCATGTTCTGTCCAAGACAGTCATATGCCGGCCAGGCTATTCCCCAGATCCTAGAATACAGCAGTTTCCCACAGTGGCAGCAGTAATATCCTCCTCCTCGACATTATTTTCCAGACACAAGATGGGCTCATAAGCATGAAGAGATACAATTTCAGCGATCTCGCACCCCAGGATCCCGATGTAAGTAAAGAAGGCAGACTGGCTACCTTAGTCAGGAGGTAGAGGTGAGCCCTGGGAAGGGCTGTAATGGGCTTAAATTGAGAGGGAGGGGTAGCACTGAAGCAGGAGCAGCCAGAGCATCCAAGGAATGCTGCTGAGGACATCTGGGTGAGGGGAAGGAGAGAGTGCCTTCTGGCAGTGGGAGGGGTAACTGTGCCTGGGAACACATCAGTAAGGCAGAGCCCAAGGCCAGTGATGGTTCTCTGACCACCGTGCACACTGGGCGCCAAGCCTCAGTGCAGTCTTGCTTCATCTCCCTAGAACTTTACCCTCATCAGCAACTGTGGCTCCAGTTCTTTCACCAGAGCTACAAGGAAGAAACATTCAGTGATAATCCAAAGGTAAGGACAATTGACTAGATAAACAGAGATGGCCCCAGTTTAAGACCTTTGCCCCATTATTACCCTGCCATCTCTTCGCTACCATGTATCTCAAGTCCTTACTTTCCCAGATTTGGTGGAGAAGGAAAAGGCTTCCAAGGCTGTTGTAAGCGGGGCCACTCCCAGTAAATGAGACCATCCCATACCCTAGGGACTGACTCAGTTAAGCTTCACTCGTCAGAAGAAGAATCCGAATTTCCAACGAAGGAGGTCTCTTTCTTACCTTGTAGATAACAATGACTCTACTATGAGAACAACTCTACAGTGATACAATATTACAGAGAACCAGGATCCTGGAGATTATTATATATTGATCCAACATCCTCATTGGCAGATGAGGGGACTTAAGAGAATGGCAATGACATCAGTGTCCAAGCCAACCAGGAAGTTAGTGAAAGAATCTGAACCTGAACCCAGAAGTCTTGACCCAATACCAAATTAATTCTTCCCCTATCTTACCTACCTTACCTACCTTGGCCCTTTTAGATGTCCAAGGTTTCTTCCACCCAGGGGCAACTCTGAGCAACCAAGGAAAGAAGGTCTGAATTTGCAAAACTTCTTTATGGAAACTCCTGCTCTTTAGGAGACCTTTTTAAGGTGTAGCCAGCCCTGGGGACTCTGTCCTTGCCTCCCTGCATCCTGCAGGGAGAGAGAGAACAGAAATTTCTATTCTAAAAGCCCTTCTGGCTGCCAAGCCTGCCTCCTCTGGCCAAACCCAGTGCCTGATCTCATCCTAGTGTATCTCCACCCATCAGACAGTCCTGATGCCTCCTCCTGGAGCAAAGGGGCTGATACCCTGTCAGGTACAAGGAGGAAGTGGAGTATTTTGCACAGACATCCCATTAATGCTTTACAAGTGAATAACTAAGGTTCCAACTCTTCTACACTGTCTCCAGTTCACCACTTCCAAAAGCATCCAGAAAACCTGCATTCAAGCTGTGGATCAGATTAAGTCAAATAAACAGATATTTATTGAGGTATTATTGGAAAGGCAATGTATAGGTCTGAGCTCTATACAAAGACATGCATGAGTCCCTGCCTTCAAAGGACTCTAAAGCTAACTGGGGGAGACCAAGTGATATTTCATTTTAAGTTAATATCACAAGGTAGCAATATAAGAAGTGCCATGAAACAACAAGTGACCATTTGCACAATTACTGGAATAGGAAATCTGTGCATGGATACACAGGAAAAAACACTGAACTGAACAGTCCGGAGAGGCTTGTAGGAAAGGAAAAACCTCGCAGACTTTGAAGGATGGGTAGAAATCTGAGAAGTGGAGAGAAGCTTTGAAAGAGCATTATGGAAATTGGTAACTGAGAAAAGATACAAAAATAGGAAAATGCAAGTGTGTTGAGCGTACTGAGTAATGATAATTGCAACGGTAGATGATGCTTATCATGTATCAGACACTGTTCTCAGCTGTCTCATTGTTTCAGCTAACATTTATATTAATTCTCCTGATTCTTATGCAGTTCAAATTATTACTATTATTATCACATTTTTACAGTAGAAGACACTGAGGCATACAGAGGCTTATGTTATTTACCTGAGGACACAGCTTGTAAGTTACTGAGCTGCAATTTGAGCCCAAAGGCTACACATTTGGCCACTGCTTCTCTCACTGTGGCTAGAAGGGCTGATTTCTTGGAAAGTTGTGTTGGTGGCAGATCACAGAGGATCTGGAATACTACATTACAAACGTGTACTTGATTTTGTTGTCAGTAGGAGAAACATTAAAAGTTCCAGAGCAGGCCAGCGTCTGGGTGGCTCTGTCAGTTAAGTGTCGGACTCTTAATTTTGGCTCAGATCATCATCTCACGATTCAGTTCATAAGATCAGGCCCCACTGTCAGCACAAGCCTGCTTGAGATCCTCTCTCTCTCTCTCTCTCTCTCTCTCTCTCTCTCTCATATAAATAAATAAATATTTTTTAAAAACACAAAAGTTTCTGAGCAGGGAAGTGGATCTCGATTTAGGGCTTTAAACTGAGACCCACACAGGAAGGACATCCTAAGGACACCTTCCTGTTTTTAAAAAGCACAGAGGAATATATTAACACATAGGTACAGATGCCCTTCCTTTTCATCGAGGGCCTTGTGCAGAGTTACTTCCAGTGGCCTCTCAGATCTTAAACTACCAGGGGATCAGATCCTTGGTTGGTGGCATGGAGGGAACAACCAAAATGTAAACAGCCCTGAAATCTACCCAGGTACGTGCTCAAATGCCAGGAGCTGAGATAGGCTTAGAGGATAGTGTTTACAGGGAGATAGGAGACTTCAGATCAGGAGAGAGTGGGGACGAGTAGAGGGAAGGAGAAATCAGACAGCAAGTGAGAGGTCAGCAAAATGAGTTGGGATCTTGGGTGTGTAGTTCAGTGATATCTTAAGTATGATTGAATCAAGGTTTCTGGAAGAGGCAAAAATATTGTCAGCTATCTCCTTGATTATTTTGTAATAGCAGATAATCTCTTTAGTCCCTTCCCTCTTTCCACAGGCTAAAATGGAAAATCTTTTCTCATGCAGAGAATGCTTTTATTTCTCTGTGTGTCTTTTAAGGCTCAATTTTGCTAATACATTCTATCAAGCACTATAAAGCTGAGCTTGTTCTCATGACCATCCACTCTAATGAACGTGGGACACATGAAGCAATAAGAACTTTGAAAGGGAGGTGATTGAAATAAGAGCATCTTTTTATATTTTCCAGACACTGTATGCACAAAGAAGCTTGCTCAAGCCAATAGAGTAAAAGCATTGGATAATTTGATTTCTGAGCAGAGATTAGATAATTGTCTTGGTTGGGACTTTGGGAATGGTCACAGGAGATGAAGCATCATCCTGTTGAGATGGTCTTCAGGGAATATTGGGCTTACATGAGTGTTATTTGGCTCCTGAGTCACAAAGCATGGGTTGTAGGGCTGGCCTTGGTCCAGGCTCCAGGCAAAATTATGTATTCATCCTTATAAATTGTGGTATTCAGTATAACCATTGCCTTGATTTATAGCCACGCCTTCATGACCCCACTTTTGGAAATGGACTCCAAATCTGAGTTCCAAGCAGCTGTTTTATGTCCACCCACAGGAAGCCAGCAAATAAATGATGTGGGGGTGGGTGAAATGGTTTGTGAATGCCCAAATCTTGTTCTCTTGAACATGTATTTTTGTTTGAATAAAGAGTTGGTTAGTTTGTGTTTAAGTGAGGGCAAAAAACACTCTAATGTAAGAAAATGTTGTATAGATATCCCCCCTCCAATCACATGTGTGGCATTGATAAACTGTGTCTGTTCGTCTTTCCTTCCTTTGCTATCTTCTCATGTTCTCAGCTGCTATTATTTGAGAAGACTTAAGCCCAGGCCTAATGCTAAGTCATTTCTGGCTGGTGCTGTGCACAAGAGATTTGGAAATAAATCACATACCCAGACCCGAGTGCTAGGAACCAACTTACTACATCCAGGCTCCCATGTTCACCACAAATTCTTCCCTTTCAGCCAGGTCTGGGATAACTGCTACCCAGAGCTAACCCAGGTACATGTGTGGCCCCACAGCCAAAGTTCTTTCTGTGTTAACCCTTCCCTGTATGTTGTTCCAAATTCCAGAGGTGAACTGTTACCCTGGTTTCCTCTCCTAAGTTCTTACTTCTTTCCTGCCTAGAATTTGCTTCTCCTTCTAGAACTAGATTTCATCCATCCTTGTCTTTTCTCCCCACGAGCGGGGGTTTTCTAATGCCAGGTCATGGAATTATTATGCTTTGGGACAGGGCGCATTTGTCTAATTGGACCCTCTTATTGATTTCTGTTGATTTAATTCAGTGTCTCTCAACAGGAGTGGAACCGCCCCTGAGGGGAACTCAAGGAGGCATTTTTGATTGCCGCAGTTATTGGGAGGGGGAGGGGCACTAGTAGCATTTAGTGAGAGGGAGCCAAGGATGCTGTTATGCGATTGTATGCAGCACAGGCACCTTAACCAAGAAACGTCATGTGTCCCGTGTAACCTTCAAAAGTCACACTGGACATTTGCCTGCAAAAACCTGTTTATAATGGTCTGGATGTGGAACTCAGTCCCATTTTACTTGGAAATACAAGTTACTTTTGCATAGTTTTAACATACATGGAATTTTCCATACAAGCCCTCTAAGCATTTTTAAAGGAAGAGAAGATTGTACTGTGTTTGGTTCAGAACTTTAGCAACAGTAGTCATGATTTCAGAAAAGCATCTCACTGACAGTGACATCATTCTCGGTATTTGAGTTGCCAGCACACCTGTCCGTGTCTACATTTGTCTCTGTCACATTCACTGTGATCTCAAAGCAATGGACAACTTCATTCTATCTTCTAGTTAGTCATCCCCAAGCATTAATATACTCCAATACATATTAAAATTTTATTACAAAGGATTCCTCTTCTAACAGTATTTTTTCTTTATTTTTATAGTTAGGATATTATATTAAAATTATGTATATAGGTAGTTTATTATCTGTGAATTTCTTTTCATAGTAGTAAACGGAACTTAACAAAACATTCATTTAAAATTAGGTCATTGGCTTTCCATGGTACCCAGGGAGGGGTTTATATGGCGTTGTTTTACGTTCCCATTGTAACTTAAAAGGAAATTTTCAGTATCTGGAGCCCTTGATGTCCTGCAAATAAAGGAGTAGGATGCCCTCAAATTCCTCGCAGCAGGAACCCACTTAGGTGGCACCAGCCTTGTGTTGGTGTTTCAAATAGAACAGCTACAAAGGGAAAAGTGATGGTATCTACATCATAAATCTGAAGAGAACCTGGGAGAAGCTTCTGTTGGCAGCTCCAGCCATTGTTGCCATTGAAAATCTGGCTCATGTCAGTGTCATATCATCCAGGAATACTGGCCAGCAAGCTATGCTGAAGTTTGCTGCTGCTGCTGGAGCCACTCCTATTGCTGGCTGCTTCACTCCTAGAACCTTCACTAACCAGATCCAGGCAGCCTTCTCGGAGCTGAGATTTCTGGTGGTTACTGATCCAAGGGCTGACCACCAGCCTTTCACAGGGGTGTCTTATGTTAACCTGCCTACCATTGTTCTGTGTAACATAGACTGTCCTCTGTGCTTTGTGGACATTGCCATCCCTTGCAATAACAAGGGAGCTCACTCAGTGGATCTGATGTTGATGCTAACCTGGGGAGTTCTGCGCATGTGTGACACCATTTCCCATGAACACATATGGAAGGTCATGCCTGATGTCTACTTATATAGCGATCCTGAAGAGATTGGAAAGGAAGAGCAGGCTGCTGCTAAAAACGCTGTGACCAAGGAGAAATTTCAGGGTGAATGGACTTGCTCTGGCTCCTGAGTTTATTACTACTCAACTTGAAGTCACAGACTGGTCTGAGGGCATGCAGGTATCCCTATTCAGCAGTTCCCTACTGAAGACTGGAGCACTCAGTCTACCACCGAAGACTGGTCTGCAGCTTTCACTGCTCAGGCCACTGAATGGGTAAGAACAACCACTGAGTTGTCTTAAGCTGGTCTTCCACAAAGGCAAACAAAATGGAAATAAGGTTGATGGAAAATAAACAGTTTCTTTAAAAAAAAAAAATTACCTCATTGGGCCTAATCAGATTAAGAATCCTTGACCTAAGTGGATATTGTGGCACTGTCTGTTGAAGGCAAGAAAAGATTGAAGATGAGGTCAGTGCCTTCCCAGGGGAAGGCTATGGCTGCCTATCAAGGGGTCTCATGGATGTATCCCCTTCACCACCTTCCAAATGTTATTCTTTATCCTCACAAGGATCTCAGAAGTTTTCAGAATTCAAGGTCACTTGAATCAGGCAAAACCATGAGGTTGCTCATAGTCAACTTACAAGTTTACAGTGAGAGACGTTTCTTCTCAGGGACTGGAGATCTTATGTCCACTGTCCAAGGCAGCCAGTCCTAGGAACAAAGTGAATATGAATGCTGAACAAATAGTGCAAGGAGTATTGAAGAGAGATCAGTCCCTACTGATCCCATAGCAAAGCATGCTTTTCCGGCAGCCACGAAGTGCAGGGTCTCTCCTCTGCACAGTACTTGGGTTTTCACTTTCTGTAGCCCAAGTTGATTACTTCCCCTTCTGTCCACACCCCCATCCACCTTCACCCAGTCTTCCTCCAGGCAATGTACAACTCAATTGATTAAATATCCTCTACTAAATGACATTCACGTTCTAGACCTGCCTTCCTCTGATTACACCAAATCACATACCTTGATTGGAGCTTTGCGAGGTCCGCATTTTACAGTTTTTTGTTTTACTCCCACAGATGACTAATCATATCCCCATTGTCTGTGAATTTTACTAGTTCAACTCAGAAAGTGACCTTATGTCCCTGATCTCCAAATTCATGGAGAGGCAGACTTCCCACTGTTGTGTCCATATCCTGAGGCTAGAAATGAGGGCTGAAGCTTTCTCAGACTCTTTTTCTGCTCTGCACTAGTCCCTTTAGCTGGGACAGTTTTTCTGATTCTTATCTCAACTTAATAAAGAATAGTCCTGCCTCACTCCAGCTTCCCACTGACCCGTCTGCCCCCAGCCACCCAGGGTGACAAACTTCTATAATGGATCAAGCTGGAGGCCACCCAAATTATGATAGTAACTGATTATGTGTCAGAAGAAATAATGCAGGCATCAGGGTATTTGCTTTTTTTTGGATTTGGGTTTATGGTTCGTTACTTTTGAATATAGAGTGATTTCTACTTACATAAGCTGGTCAGATGAAATGATAAGCTGATTAACTGAACAATTTAGTTAATTAAGAGATAGTATATATGAAATAGATGAACAAAGATTCTCACAGAATTATTAATGAAATATGGTTAATACAAAACATAGATGAACTATAGTTATTTTCTCATGGTTCAGAAGAGAAGAGTTCAGGAAAGTGTTCTTGCCTCTCTGCACCTTTCATTATTGTATTACAGACTGAAATGTTTCCTCCAGCTTTTCATCTCAATCACCCAAACCCTCTCAGTCCCTATTAGTGTTCTCTGTACTCTTTGACTTTCTGGAGTTGAAACATCTACTACTATATTTGCATCAGTAAGAATCTCACTTTATTTACTTATTTTTTGTTTGTTTATTTAAATTCAAGTTAGTTAACATACAGTGTAGTATTGGTTTTAGGAGTAGAGCCCAGTGGTTCTTCACTTACTTATAACACCCAATGCTCATTTCAACAGGTGCCCTCCTTAATGCCATCCATGTAACCCATCTGCCCCCCTGCCCTCCAGCAAACCCTCAGTTTGTTCTCTGTATTTAAAAATCTTTTATGGTTTGCCTTCCTCTATGCTTTTATCTTATTTTTCCTTCCTTTACCCTATGTTCACCTGCTGTTTCTTAAATTCCACATATGAGTGAAGTCATATGATATTTGTCTTTCTCTGACTGACTTATTTCGCTTAGCAATATACTCCAGTTTCATCTATGTACAAGTGGCAAGATTTCATTCTTTTTGATCACTGAATAATATTACATTATTTATATGTGTGTGTATATGTACACACACACGCATACACACATACCATATCTTTATCCATTCATCAGTTGTTGGACATTGGGGTCTTTCCATAATTTGGCTAGTGTCAGTAGTGCTGCTATAAACATTGGGGTGCATATGCCTCTTCAAATCAGCATTTTTGTATCCTTTGGAAAAATACCTAGTAGTGCAGTTGCCGGGTTGTAGGGTAGCTCTATATTTAACTTTTTGAGGAACCTCCAAACTGTTTTTTTTTTCCCAGAGTGGCTGTACCAATTTGCATTCCCACCAACAGTGCAAAAGTGTTTCCTTTTGTCCTCAGTCTCACCAACATCTGGTTTCCCAAGTTGTTTATTTTAGCCCTTCTGACAGGTGTGAGGTGGTATCTCATTGTGGTTTTGATTTGTATTTCTCTGATGGTGAGGAATGTTGAGCATCTTTTCACGTGTCTGTTAGCCACCTGGATGTCTTCTTTGGAAAAGTGTCTATTCATGTCTTCTGCCCTTTTCTTCTCTGGGTTGTTTTTTGGGTGTTGAGTTTAATAAGTTCTTTATAGATTTTGGATACTGACCCTTTACTGATATGTCATTTGCAAATATCTTCTCTCGTTCCATCAGTTGCCTTTTAGTTTCATTGATTGTTTCCTTCACTGTGCAGAAGCTTTTTATCTTGATGAGGTCCCAATAATTCATTTTTGCTTTTATTTCCCTTGCCTCTGGAGATATATCTAGTAAGAAGTTGCTGTGGCTGAGGTCAAAGAGATTGCTGCCTGTTTTCTCCTGTAGGATTTTGATGGTTTCTTGTCTCACATTTAGGTCTTTCATCCATTTTCAGTTTATTTTTGTGTATGGTGTAAGAGAGCGGTCCAGTTTCATTTTTCTGCACATGGATGTCCAGTTCTCCCAGCACCATTTGCTGCAGAGACTGTCTTTTTCCCATTGGATACTTTTTCCTGCTTTATCAAAGATTAGTTGGCCATACATTTTTGGGTCCATTTCTGGGTTCTCTGATCTGTTCCATTGATTTATGTGTCTGTTTTCGTACCAGTACCAAACTGTCTTGATGATTATAGCTTTGTAATCCAACTCAAAGTCTGGAATTGTGATGCCTCCATCTTTGATTTTCTTTTTCAACATTACTGTGGCAGTTCAGGTTCTTTTCTGGTTCCATACGAATTTTACAATGGTTTGTTCTAGCTCTGTGAAGAATGCTGATGTTATTTTTATAGGGATTGCACTGAATATGTAGAATGCTTTGGGTAGTATCAACACTTTAACAGTATATGTTCTTTCAATCCATGAGCATGGAATATTTTTCCATTTTTTGGGTCTTCTTCAATTTCTTTCATAAGCTTTCTATAATTTTCAGTATACAGATCTTCAACCTCTTTGGTTAGCTTTATTTCTAGGTATCTCATGGTTTTTGGTGAAATTCTAAATGGGATCAGTTTCTTTATTTCTTTTTCTGCTGCTTCATTATTGGTGTATAGAAATGCAACTGATTTCTGTATGTCGATTTTATATCCTGTGACTTTGCTGAATTCACATATCTGTTCTAGAAATATTTTGGTGGAGTCTTTTGGGTTTTCTATGTAGAGTACCATGTCATCTGCAAAGAGTGAAAGTTTGACTTCTTCTTTGTCAATTTGTATGCCTTTTATTTCTTTTTGTTGTCTTATTCCTGAGACTAAGGCTTCCAGTGCTATGTTGAACAACAGTAGTGAGAGTGAGTACCGCTGTTGTGTTCTTGACCTTAGGGGGAAAGCTCTCAGTTTTTCCCCATTGAGAATGATATTACCTGTGGGCCTTTCAGATAAAGCCTTTATGATGGTGAGGTATGTTCTTTCTATCCCTACTTTCTTCAGGGTTTTTATCAAGAAAGGATGCTGTATTTTGTCAAGGGCTTTTCCTACATCTAATGACAGTATCATATAGTTCTTATCCTTTCTTTTATTAATATGATGTATCATGTTGATTGATTTGCAAATATTGAACCAGACCTGCAGCCCAAGAATAAATCCCACTTGATCATGGTGAGAAATTCTTTTAATGTACTGTTGAATTCAATTTGCTAATATCTTGTTGAGAATTTTTATCCAGATTCACCAGGGATATTGGCCTGTAGTTCTCATTTTTAGTATGATTTTTCTGGTTTTGGACTCAAGGTAATTTTGGCTTCATAAAATGAGTGTGGAAGCTTTCCTTCCATTTCTATTTTTTGGAACCGTTTGAGAAGAATAGGCATTAACTCTTCTTTAAATGTCTGGTTGAATTCCCCTGTGAAGCCATCTGGCCCAGAACTCTTGTTTGTTGGGAGATTTTTGATAACCGATTCAATTTCTTTGCTGTTTAGAGGTCTGTTCAAATTTTCTATTTCTTTCTGTTTCAGTTTTGGTAGTGTGTGAGTCTCAATAATTTGCCCATTTCTTTCAGATTGCCCCATTTGTTGGCATGTAATTTTTCATAGTATTCTCTTATAATTGTATTTCTTTGGTGTTGGTTGTGATTTCTCCTCTTTCATTCATGATTTTTATCTATTTGGGTCCTTTCCCTTTTTTTTTTTTTTTTTTTTTTGATAAGTCTGGCTAGGGGAAGAACCTCACTTTAACCTCTCTGTAGCTTCAGCCCATTCTTTCATTAAGTTTGTTGATTGAGTATAAAGAAGCCTCCCTCACCAAATCAAGAATTTATGGTAATGTATTTCTGTAAGCCTTTAATTTAATGTCTTCCATTCTTCTCCATTAGAAAAAAATGACAGTAAATATAGCACAGGCTCATAATTTTCTCTGAGTTTTTAAATGTAGAATGAACATTAAACTGAAATTTAAGTGTAAGAAATATCTGAAATTGTGCCACATTATTCATTCATTTAATTGTTCATTACATGAACATTTATTAAGCATCCATCATGTGGCAGACACTGTATTGGAATTAGAAATAGCAAGATAGCAAGTCATGGCTCCATTTTTCTCAAGGAGCTCCACAGTTTAAAAAAGGAGAGACGAATATGTAAAAATAAATTTCAACTCAGTGTAATGGGTATTACTATGGAAGTTTGATGAAAGCTCAGTGGTAGCACAAAAAAACTAAAGGACCAACTCTATCTAAGGAGAAAGTTTACAGAAAGTAGCGTCAACAGAGGAAGATAGTTACACTGAGTTTTGAAAGGGAGGTAGACATTTTCCCACTAGAAAATGGCACAGAAAAGGGGGATATTTTAGACAGAAGAGCATGTGCTAATATACAGAGGCAAGTAACAATAATGCAGCTTCTGGGAACTGGAAACAGTTTGATGGGTCTGGTGCCTGAGACAAGACCTTATAAAGATGAAGCTGGAAGGGCTAGATCCTAAATGGTCTTGAATGCCCTGGCAAAGGGTTTGGATTTCATTTATTTGGTAGTTGGCAGTAATTGATAAGGGCTAAACAGGGAAGTGACACAATCCTATCATTAGGTAAGATCACAGTGGATTCTATGTGGATGGATATGTGGTAAGACCAGAGGTAAGAAGTATAACTGAAATAGCTGGCTGGCCACTGAAGATTCATGATTCAGTGATTCAAGATCGTATAGACTGGATGCTGGGAAGCCCTTGCTTCACAAGGGTCAACATATCCCAGTTCTCTCCAAGTGGAGCCATGTGACTAATTTTAGCTAAAAGAATGTAAGTTAAAGTGTGTAGGTCATTCTGAGCCAAAGGGGTTAAGTGAACCTACCCTATACAGTTTTCACTTCCGCAGAAAACCTGAAGGCCTCTTGTTGAAAATGATTTTATCACAAGATAGAAGGAACCTGGATGCCTGAGTCAGAAAAGGGGTGCCCAGGAGAGCCACCCAGCCAATTACACTTGCATTGAATTTCACATGGGTAAAAAAAATTTTGTGTGTATTAAGCCTCAGAGGTCTAAACATCATTTAAAAAAAAAAAAGCGTTGGATTACCGTAATACAGGAATAGTATTAGGAGATGTTTGTGATACTTGAGATAAAATAGAGATTTTGCATGTTATGTGCTGAGGTGTAGAAGCCCTTGAAGAATATTAAGTGGAAGACTATAGAAAGAAGGATAGTAATCTATATATAAATTAAGAAGACAGAAGGAGACGGGATCCAGAGCATAGGAAGTAATAGCTCCTTCAACAGGAGAAGGGAAGGAGCGATATCTCTTTATTTAAAACAGGAGAAAAACACAGCTATAGGTAAGCAGTAAGAAACTGCCTAGTGGTGACCTTTTCTCTGTGTAGTAGGATGTAAAGACATCTGCTGAGAAAGTGAGACTATGGCAGTAAGGGTTTTGAGGAGCAAGTAAAACATTAATAGTAATTTCTGTGAGGAACAGGAGAGAGCTGTGCAGAGATATTTAACAAATGAAAGACACCAGCCCACATGGTTGACTGAGTTTTCTTCAGCCCAGCTCATCATTCTGGGTGTAGGGGTCAGAAAGGTGGATTTTGGATTAATCTAAGATTAAAGGATTGCAGAGTAGGTGTAATGCAAAACAAAGGAATGGTGGAAATGACCCAGTAAGTTAGGGTGGGTTTCAGTACTGTTACCAAGGACCCAACAATAATTCAGTGGTTCAAACAAGTTAGAATCTTCCCATTCTGGGTACAATGGAGTAAACATATTCCACACAGGATATAGGTAATAAAAACCTGGATAGAAAGTACATAGCAGCTTTTTCAATGACTATGAAAATTAAATAGTAGCTGGCAATGGAGGGAAAGGACTAGAATTTGAAGTACTATCAAACTGGTTGTGAGTTATTATCTTTTTCTTCCAATATATCAGGTTGAACTGTAAGCAACACAAAACTGGAAGGTGGGCATCTGCATAGACAGAGAGAGCTCCAGGAGAAGCTGTCTAGTTCTGGCCCAAAAAGCAGGGAAGTTCCCTAATTCTTAGATGGGGAAGACCCCTGCCCCTTATCGTTTCTTCATTCTTTCATACTCCACCCTCTAAGAAACACCATAATGACAGTGGCAGTGGCAGCTGTAGTAACAACTGGCCTGCAGGATTCTAAAATGCCGAGGGAGGGGAATCTTCCTCTCTGGTCAGAGGAACTATGATTCTCAGAGGGTTAGACAAACCCCCATTACTTTTTATCTTCTCTGTGTTGTCCTACTGGTTAGCCCTGAACACCATTGTAATTATAAAAAGTGTGCAACAGAGTGGATAAATATAACCCCAATTCTGGTTGGAGAACTCCAGGTAACCAGAAAGTACTGAAGAGATTACCATAGGAAGGATACTGGAAAAGCCCCATAAAGTTGCTTATGAACTCCTAAGCTCATTTCCAAGTGCACACACATGGATCTTACCCTAAACAGCATGCCAGAGACTGTAAAAACTGATCTACAGAATGAACCACTGCCAGGGTCCCAAACTATCCACTGGGTGGTGCACATACAAGACAGATCTGAACAGCACTGAGAAATCTTTGCAATTAGACATTACACTGAAGCCGTAGAAAGCTGGTTGGAACATGTACCTGAACCCAACTGGATTGGTTGTCTGTTAAAACAAAGCAAATACCCAGAATCCCATAATATTCAAAATGTCCAAGATACTATCCAAAAATAATCAACACATAAAGAACTAGGAAAATCTCAATGCTGTGTGTTAAAAGATAATCATATATGCCAATGCCAAGATGACACACATTATCTGATAATGAAAGCAGCTGTTATAAAAATAGTCCAAAAAATAAAGGCAAACACTCTTAAATATAAAAAGCTAAAAAGTCTCAGCAAATAAAGATATAAAGAAGAAACAAAGGGCGATTTTAGAATTAAGAAACACAAGACTGAAAAACAAAAACTAAATAGGCCCACCATCAGAAGAGAGATGGCAGAGGAAAGTATAAGTGAACTTGAAGACAGATCAATAGAATTTTCCCAAAGTAAATGAGAGAGGAGAAAGATTTTTTTTTAAGAATAGAGTGTCACACACCTGTGAAATAATAACAAATGATCTAGCCTTAATGTCATCAGAGTCTCACAGGAAAGATAAAAGTGCAGTGTAGAAAAAGTATTTGAAGAAATGATGGCTAAAAAATTCCCAGATTTTGTCAAAGGCATAAATCTACAGACTCAAGGCATTCAGCAAACGTCAACAGGATAAACCTAAAGAAATCTGTGCCCAGACACATTGTTAGCAAACTTATAAACTTGAAGGTACCCAGAGGAAAGGGACTTATTATTTATAAGCAAACAATAATTTGAATAACTATAGAATTCTTATTAAAGACTATGGAGGACAGAAGCAAGTGGAACAACATTCATAAAGTGCTGAAAGAAAAAACACTGTGAAACCAGAATTCTATATCCAATAAAATAACCTTTAGGAAGGAAGATTAAAAAAACATTCTCAATGAAGGAAAACTAAGAGTGAGCAGACCTGCCCAAAAGTAATTGCTAAAGAATATCCTTCAGACTGAAGGAAAATGTTACTAGAAGGAAACTTGGGACATCAGAAATGAAGAGAAAGCAAAGAAATAACAAACATATAGGTAAATATAAGAGAGTATTCTCTTCTTGAGTTCTTTAAAATACTTTCCTAAAGCAGAAATTAGAAAATATCTAAAACTGAACAAAAATGAAAATGCAACATATTTTAATATGTGGATGCAATTAAAGCATTGCTTAGAGAGATATTTATAGCATTAAATGCTTTATTGGCAAAGATGAAAGTTCTCAAATCAATTTTCTAAAGTCCACCTTGAGGAACTTAAAAAAGATGAGTATAATAAAACTCAAATAAGCAGGATGGAAAAAATAAATATAAGAGCAAAAAATCAATGAAACTGAAAATGAGACCAACAGAAAAAAATCAGTGAGATTAAAAGCTCAATAAAATTGATCAATCTTTAGCCAGAGAGAAGAGAATTTGCCACTATCAGGAATGAAAGAGAGGATATGACTATAGACCCTGCAGACATTAAAAGAATAATAAGGGAGGGACGCTTGGGTGGCTCAGTCAGTTGAGTGTCCAACTTTGGCTCGGATCATGATCCCATGGTTTAAGAGTTTTAGCCCCACATTGGACTCACTGCTATCAGTGTAGAGCCTGCTTCAGATCCGCGCTCCCCCTCTTTCTCTGCCCGTCCCCTACTTTCACTCTCTTTCTCTTGAAAATAAACGAACATTTAAAACAAATAAATAAAAGAATAATAAGGGGATGCAGTGAAGAACAACTCAACACACAAATTTTCAACACCTTAGATGAGATGAACTAACTTTTTTAACCTGCATAGTACTATAGCTATTAAAGAGATTAAACTCATAGTTTAAAATATTCCAAAAAAGAAAGGTCCAAGCCCAGATGGTTTCACTGGTGAATATGCAAAGTGTTTAAAGAAGAAATAACATTATTTCTACACAATTTCTTCCAGAAAACAGAAGAGGGGGGAATCACTCCCCAGCTTACTTTATGAGGCTAGCGTTATCCTGATACAAAAAAAAAAACAAACAAAGATAGTACTGGAAAAGAAAACTAGAGGTGAATATACTCCATAATCAGACACATAAAAATCCCAACAAGATATTAGCAAATTGAATCCAGTAATATATAAAAAGAATAATATGCCACAATCAAGGGAATTTATCCTTTGTTGGTTCAATATCTCAAAGTCATTCAATGTCATCCATCATATTAATATAAAAAAAGATGAAAAGGTAAACCACAGACAGAAGATTTTTGCAAAACAAAATATGTATCTGACAAAGGACTTATATTCAGAATATATTTTAAAAACTCTCAAGACTTGACAGAGACAAATTGAACAAAAGATTTGAGCAAATATTTTACCAGAGAAGGTATATTGATGGCCCACAGGCTCATGAAGAGATGTACCGAATCATTAGCCATTAGGAAAATGCAAATTAAAACTACAATTTACTCAGTAGGGTGGCTGAAATTTAAATACTGACAATATTAAGCCTTAGTGAATGTAGAGCAACTGGAGTCCTCATATATCACAAGCAGAATGTAAAATGGTAGAACCACTTTGAAAATCAGTTTAGCAATTTTTTTAAAAGTTAAGGATACACTTACCATATGGTTCAGTAATTTCACTCCCAGTTATCTACCCAAGAAAAATGCAAACATGTCCTCACAAAACTGGTATATGAATATTTACAGCATTAGCATTCGTAATAGTCACAAATGTAACCATATAAATGTCCAACATGTAATGAATGGATAATCAAAATATAGCATATCCACACAATGGGCTTTTACTCAGTAATTAAGAGGAATGAGCTACTGGTACACAAAACAACATGGATGACTCTCAAAAACACATGCTAAATGGAAGAAATTAGTCACAAAAAGCAAGATACTATAAGATTCTATATATATGAAATTCTAGAAAAGGTAAAACTGTAATGACCTGAAGCAGATCCGTGGTTCCCTGGGGGCAAGGATGGACTGCAAAAGGGCGGTAGGGAACTTTTGTGGGTGATAAAAGTATTCTAAACTGGACTTAGGGCAGGGGGCTGGATGCACATATATATGCGGTTTACCAAAGTTCAGCAAGCTATACACCTAAAATGGGTGAATTTTACTATACGTAAATCATGTCACAATGCAGATGGACAAATAAAAGTGAAGAGTAAGCAAGGAAGTTTTCACACAAATAAAACTTCAGTGCCAGCAGCTGTCAACCAAAAGAAACACTAGGAAGTTCTTCCTGCTGAAAGAAAAGGATCTCAGATGGTAGCATGAAAGGGCCCTGGAAAGGGTAAATACATGGCTAAATATAAAAGAATATTGACTGTTTACATCAGAACAATAATAGATGCATGTGTAGAAGTAAGATACATGGCAACAATAGCACGAACTGTGGTGGGCACTCAATACAATTAAACTGTTGTAAAGGTCCTTGCCTTATTTAGGAAGTGGTAAAATCAAGAGTACTCATTTCAGGTAGACTATAATACATCAAGGATGCATTTTTTTTTAATTTTTTAACGTTTATTTATTTTTGAGACAGAGTATGACCAGGGGAAGGGCAGAGAGAGAGAGAGAAATACAGAATCTGAAGCAGGCTCCAGGCTCTGAGCCATCAGCACAGAGCCCGACGCGGGGCTCGAACTCACAGACCATGAGATCATGACCTGAGCCGAAGTTGGCCGCTTAACCAACTGAGCCACCCAGGCACCCCAAGGATGCATATTGTAGTCTCCAGGGTAACAACTAAGAGAACTGTGTAAGATGTATAACTGTAAAGTGAACAAAGAAAAATGGAATAATAAAAAATGTTTTCATAATGCAAGAGAAGACAGGAGATGAGAAATAAAGGATCAAAGTACAAGAGGACAAATAGCAAGGTGTTAGACTCAAACGCTATCACTAATTATTAATAATTTAAATATCAGTGGCCTATAATCCAATTAAAAGACAGTTTAAAAAACACAAAACCCAGCTATATGCTCTTTATTCACTAGAGTCACACATTAAGTAAAAAGACAGAGAACATTTGAATATAAAAGGATAAGAAAAGATCTACATAAACACTAATTAAAGTAAATATGATGTAGTTAAATTAATATCAGCAAAGTGGACTTTGAGATAAGAATTATTACTAGAGACTAAAAGGGATATTTCATAATTATGGGAAGACATTTTAAAATTCTACCCGTTTCTATCTTCTTTTCTTGTGTTAAGTGCCATAATTATCTAATAATAGAATAACTACTTTCCGGTAAGATGATGATTCCAAAATGCCTTGTCATTTCAAGCACAAAAATATCATGAAACCAGTTTTTTAAGAAGTATTGCCGGGGCGCCTGGGTGGCTCAGTCAGTTAAGTGTCTGACTACGGCTCAGGTCATAATCTCATGGTTTGTGAGTTTGAGCCCTGCATTGGGCTCTGTGCTGACAGCTCGGAGCCTGGAGCCTGCTTTGGATTCTGTGTCTCCATCTCTGTCTCTGCACCTCCCCCACTCCTGCTCTGTCTCTCTCTCAAAAATAAATAAACATTAAAAAAAAAAGTATTGCCCATTCATGCATCACATTAGACTTTTAAGAGTGACACCTTTGAAAATGTTAGGGCTTAGATTTGCTGATCACCAAGGGTTTTATTTGTGCCTATAGCATTAACACGTGGGAAAATATTCACTGTATCTGTCCTATTTAATAGTCTATTTCTATTTCCTCTCTATTCTTCTGAAGTCATGGGTAATAAATTCACTCAAAAAACAGGAGTTAGTTAGCACTGCCCAGTTTCATCAGCTTAATGAAAATAGTTTGAAGCAAGACAAGACCTTCAACAGCTCTTGATCAGAGTTCAGTCATTATCTGTCTTTAAAAAAATAGCTTTACTATAAGTTCGTGTTCAGCTATTTCTTTTTTTGGGTCTGCACCTCGTGTCTAATATATCCTTAAATAGAAAGCAATGAATGTAAAGCTATAGAACTTTGTATAAATGTCAGGTTCTGTTACTATTTTTCACCAGACCCTGAATGTCATCATTCAGAAACCACATATGGCTCAGTGAGGTGCCTTTGTTCATAAAAACCCTTTGGTTTTTCTCAGTGAGCAGTAGCCTGAGGTAGAGACACTCTAAACATTGAACTAGGACCTGTTCGGATAGGATACTGTGTAGGATAAGCAGAACATGTCTATCTTCCAACAGCTTCATTCGAATGAGGACCAGCAACAAAACAACAAAATGGAAGGGCAGTCATGTCTAAGCCTTGATGTGTTATAAGCTGGTCAAAGTAAAATTAACTGCATGGCACACTGAGATGGAAGATTTGGGAAGATGTGGCCAGGATGCAGGGCTCTCAGAGGAGGAAGAGCTAAGATTTCTGGACGATGGAACAAGAAGGAGCTGGGGAGGGGAGCATAAAAACCTTGGCCTTACTCGCCTCCCTCTCTTCACCTCTGGCTAATACTCCCCATTGGTCAAACACAACTGGAAACCAGAAGGCAAGCTTGGCAGTCTCTCCAAAGTGCAAAGCAAGAAGGAGAAAGGTATAGAGGGCATCTGGATGGGCATAGGAAGCTATCTAGCACAGGAACCTGCTGCAACTGTCTAGATAATGACCACCTACTGAACTTAGCTCTCCATTCTGCCATAAACTGTGTGTTGTGTGACTTTGTGAAAACTGCTTAACTGCTCTGAGCCACAGTGTCCTATTAGGTTAAAATGAGGGGGAATATACCTATCTCTCAGAGTTATTGTGAGGATAAGGTTAATACTTGTAACATTTAGTGCAGTGCCTGGCACAGAGTAAGAGCTAGACAAATGATGTTACCTACCCTTCTCCATTAAATATATTCTCTGCTTGCCTAGAGATTTTTCTTTTTAATGTTAGCATGCTTTAGAAAAATCCATTTATTCCTAAAGGCCCTAGGGAAGTGTCAGGATCATTCCTATGTCAGATACATTACAGTAATAATTGCCTTGGTCAGGGTACTATTTAAGCAGAAAAACATCTTTTATTCTTGAGAAATGTTGCGTACACTACAAGGGACTAATTTGGCCCTTAGCAAATAATTCAATATAAACTCCCACTTATTTACCAGAAGCAGCAGTTTATTTCCTAGGACTGCTAGACACTGGCATCAGCTGTACCCTATTTGTTTGTGTCAGGTAATGAGATGCTCTGCATGCAGAACACTTTCATTTGGGGAGGCTCAGAAGATTTGCCATAAGCCAATTGTTCCTTCCAAGGATTAGAAGAGCATTTTTTATTTTAAATTGCACACCAATTTGCAATGTCATTTCCAAGTTCTGATAGAAAGTCTATAATGTATTCCTATAATCATCTAACGTTTTTATCTATGATCCCTCAAGCTGGAATATTTTCTCCCATTCCATTCACCCAGATTAATTCCAAAACAATGATGTTTGCCCTGCTGACAAGGCCTCCAGAGGAGTGTAGACCGTGCCCAGGCTGCAGGCTTCCCGTGTGGGGTGCTCTGATGACAAGGGAAAAAATGAGGGCATTGAGTGCAGTATTGAGAAAGGCTCACAAAATGATACTAATGCTTCCGTGTATATTCACCGTCCACTTTACCAAGCAACTTCACAGCCACGATGTCGATTGATGATTGCCTCTTGCTTTTTACAAGTGAGAAACCTGATACTCCGCTTGCCAAAGGCCTTCGGCAAGTTGGGTTGGCACAAGGATTAGAATACAGAACTTCTTATTCTGAAGTACTTGTCCGGGGATGAAAATGTAACCTTCCATCCTAGAGTAACTTGCTGACTGCCTGCTATTGTAAAGATATAGGACAAGACCACCAGATCTTTGCCAGTAAAAAAAGAAAGCAGGCTTTAGAGTTTATTTATTGGCCTGATAAAAAGACACTCATCAGTTAAAAAAAAAAATTCATTGACTAATTCACTGAGGGGAAACGTCAGAATTTTGTAAGTGCTTTAGAAAAGTGCAAGAGACTCAGGTGTTTGTGCTAATTAAGATTGGAAACTAATGCTCTGGATAGAATGGAGCTAGTTGGTTAAAACAAGCGCCGTTATTCATTGGTCTGAAGAGCCTTCAGTTGGGCCCCATAAGGGTCTGGAAGCAGGGGTCGCTAGAAGTTGATACTCCTTTTTCACCTTTAGCTGGTCACAATAGTTAAGCACAACATTCAGTTTTACATCTCAAACTCCCTCAAACATTCATCAGAATCACACCAATGCTTGCTGAAACATCGCTGGGCCCAACCCAAGTTTCTGATTTAGTAGGTTTGGCTTAAAGTCTTAGAATCTGTATTTCTAACAAGTCCCCAAATGAAGCTTTGCAGCCGGTGCAGGGTCCATGCTTTGAGAACGACCGTCCTAGATACATAATGCTAAAAGGGGATAGTTTTAATTTTATATCTTGTTGACATCAACCTCCTCTTTAGGATCTAACTACCAGATGACTCTCTCACAGAGGTCTTTCTTGACAATAGCATTCATGTTCTACTTATGCAAGACCTGCCTTTTCTTCCAATAGTAGTTCTCAAAGGAGGGAACTATTTTTATGGGGGAGGAGGGAATGAAGAAATTGCTCATGGAATCCAAAGTCAACACAACTTTTCCACAGTGTCATATTCTGTATCTTTTCATTTCCCTTCCTTGGGAGGAATCAGTACGGAATTACTTGACTCGTCTTTAAAAAAATGATAGCATTACATGCATTGAACGAGTCTCATGACATTTAGAGTTTGCTTTTTATTACCTCACCCTCTCTGATCAATAATCACATTTTTCCGTGCTCATAACTTTATCGTATCTCATTTTTGGTCTGTGTACAGTCCGATTTATTTCTGCTATGACTCAGCCAGTTTTCCAAGCTTACAGTTCTCCATGTAAAACTTCAATGTTCTCCAGTTATACCTTCTTTGGGCATATATCCCCCAGTGCGTCTTGCAGTGGATTGGTGTCTGTGGAGAGAAGGGACTTATTATAAAGCTTTGTTTTCCTCATACCACCCATCCAGGGCCTGCTCATAATACATGCTCAATAAATATTAGTTTGGATTCATTGGCAGTTTTAAATCAGATATACCTTAGCTGATTCTTTTTTTACTCACGTAAGTAAAATTTATACTTTTTGGTATATTTATGATTCGTAGAAACAGGTAACCACATCCACAATTAATATACTGAAGAGTTCCATACTCTTCACATATGCTGCCCCTTCGTATTCAAAACTCCCCTTTTGCGCCTGGGCCACTCAGTCGTTCAGTGTCCAACACTTGATTTCAGCTCAGGTCATGATCCCAGGGTTGTGAGATGGAGCCCCATGTTGGGGTCCCTGCTGAGTGTGGAGCCTGCTTGGGATTTGCTCTCTCTCTCCCTCTGCACCCCTCCCCCATTCATGCTTTCATTCTCGGTCTCTCTAAAACAACAAGAACAACAAACTCCCCTTTCCTTTAGTCCCTGGCAACCACTGGTCAGCTCTTTATCCCGGTAGTTTTGTTCTTTTCTGAATGCCATATGAAGATGATCATGCAGTATGTAGCCTTTGGATCTGGTTTGTTTCACTTAGAAAAATGCATATGAAAGTCATCCATTTTGGTGCATGTATCAGTAGTTCATTCTTCATTGCTGAGTAGGATTCCGTTGTATAACTGCACAACTGTTTGTTTATCCATTCACCAGCTGAAAGATATTTGGGTTGTTTCCAATCTTTGGCAATTATGAATAAAGCTGTTGTGAATAAATTTGCATACTGGTTTTTATGTGAACATAAAATTTCATTTCATTTCGATGAATACCTAAGAGGGGGATTTCTTCATGTTATGATAAATGTACATATAATTTTATAACATATAATAAAGGAGCTATACCACTTCATAGTATTCTTATCAGCAATATTTAAAAGTTTCAGTTACTCTGCATCCTTGTCAGCTCTTGGAATTGTCTGTTTTTAGACATTCTAATAGGAATTTAGTCTTATTTTATTGCAGTATTAATTGGCATTTCCTTAATAATGATATTGAGCATCTTTCCATGTGTTTATTGTCATCCATGTATTTCTTCTTTGACAAATTATGTGTTTGAGTCTCTCATCTATTTTTTTTAATTGAGTTGTTTGTTTTCTTACTGCTGAGTTTTGAAAGTTTTATATATTTTGGATAAAAGCCATTTGTCAGATATGTGATGTGCACATATTTCCCTGCAGTCTGTAACTTATCTTTCATTCTCTTAATGTCTGTGCAAAGCAAAATTTTAAATTTTGATCAATTCCCATTTATCAATTTTTTCCTTTAGGGATGATGCTTGTGCTATTCTAAGAACTCTGTCTAACTCAGGCTCACAAAGATTTCCTCCTATTGTTTCTTCTAAAACTTTTATAGTTTTACATTTTATATTTAGTTCTGTGACCCATTTTGAGTTCATTTTTATATAAGGTTTGGAGTATAATTTGAAGTTCACTTTTTATGCTTACTGGCATCCAAGTGTTCCTGTACCTTTTGTTGAAAAGACTGTCCCTTCTCCATTGAATCGCATTTGCACTTTCGTCAAAACTCAATTGGCCAAATTTTATGGGTCTATTTCTGGATTCTCTGTTCTGTTTTACCAATCTATGTGTCTATCTTTTCATCAATACCACACGGTTTTGATTACTGTACTTTTTTTTTACAACTTTATTGGAAATATAATTTATATACCATACAATTCACCTATTTAAAATTTGGGGCAGTTTTTAAATATTTTTTATTATTTTTTAAAATTGTATTTAAATCCAAGTTAGTTAACATACAGTGTAATAATGGTTTTGAGAGTAGAATTTAGTGATTCATTACTTACATATAACACCCAGTGCTCATCCCAACAACATATGCCCTCCTTAATGCCCATCACCCCTTTAGGCCACCTCCCACTCAGTACCCCTCTAGCAACCCTCAATTTGTTCTCTGTATTTAGGAGTCTTTATGGTTTGCCTCCCTCTCTGTTTTTACCATATTTTTTCTTCCCCTCCCTTATGTTCATTTATTTTGTTTCTTAAATTCCATATGTGAGTGAAATCATCTGATATTTATCTTTCTCTGAGTTATTTTGCTTAGCATAATATATTCTTGTTCCATCCACATTGTTGCAAATGGCAAGATTTTGTTCTTTTTGATATCCAAGTAATATTCCACTGTGTGTGTGTGCGTGTGTGTGTGTGTGTGTGTGTGTGTGTGTGTACACACCACATCTTCTTTATCCATTCCTCAGTCAATGGTCATTGGGGCTCTTTTCATAGTTTGGCTATTGTTGATAGTGCTGCTATAAACATTGGGTGCTTGTGCCTCTTTGAATCATCATTTTTGTATCCTTTGGAAAAATACCTAATAGTGCAATTGCTGGGTCATAGGGTAGATCTATTTTTAATTTTTTGAGGAACCTCCATAATGTTTTGCAGGATTACTGTACCTTTTTAGTAGGCTTTGAAGCCAGGTAGTATTAATCCTCCAACTTTGTTCTTTTTGTTTTGACTATTCTAATTCCTTTGACTTTGCAGATAAATTTTAGAATCAGATTCTGAATATCCACAAAAAGTTCTGCCCTAGGTTGATTCTTGGCTAACCTGTGGTTCTCAAACTTCAGTGTGCTTAAGAATTATAAAAATGCTTGTGCTTGGGCCTGATTCTGAATATTCTCATTCGGCAGTTCTGCCAGGGGTGTGGCCATTTGCATTTTTAACGCTACCCATAAGATGATCTGATGTGCACAGTCATGGACCATGATTTGAGAAACATGGTCCTGGCCTCCCAGAACCTAGGAAATGTTCCACAGGCCTTGAAGGATCATATAAATATTATATCTGCAAACTTGGTGAAAGGACATGGCATTGAGTTCACAGTTAAATCTAACAACTGTTAATATACCTCATTCAATATTATGGCCAATCAGTGTTGTCCAGCCTGTGCTAAAACACAAACTGGAACCTCAAAGATGTCTAACTGTCCTGCTTAAGGTGATGAAAATATAATGTGGATGTCTATGTCCATGAGTAGCTCTTCTGTGATATTTATCCCATGGACCAAGTCCATGAACATTTCCTTATACTCAGTACAGAATTCTGAAACCATGTTGAAACAAGGAGAAACTAGATTGGAGAGATGTACAAGGTAAGTAAGAGAGTTACAAAGAAAAACATTAAGCAAATGAATCGACTCTCTAGAGAAAAATTAGATTAATGACCGTAAATATTAACTTTGTTTTACATTGAAATATGGATTGACCAGCTTGCTCCGGGAATTGGACATTCTTGTTAATTTAATTTTCTGGGTAATAGGAGATGGAAGGTTAACTGGAAAAACCTTCCAGTAGAAAAATCTTTCTAAAATGAATTAGTGTATTTTCCATGTTATTACTAAGCATTCATTGCTTTGCTTGCTTCCTAAGGGTAGAAAGTGACAATACAGAAAAAACCAAAGGGAATTTGAGAGGCTTCTCACCGGCCCCTAGACCAAGAGACTCACTAAATGAATAGTCTTGACAAACAAATGGGAAGAAATTAATAAATTATTCTAGAATGTCACTGGGGAAATAAGCTCCTTTCCAGGTGTTAATTGCTTTGCCAGTAGGCCATGTCTACATATAATGGGGAGTAGAGAGTAACGATTTAGAGGGAGACCAAACTTCAGACTGAAGCCATCTCAGAAGGACTAGAATTAGCAGCATTCATGAGGAAGACTGGCATATGGCAGTGTTGGTTCTCATTGGGAGAAACAAAAAGTGATCCCTCCCAGCAAAGGACCCTTCTTTGGCTTAAATTTTATCAAGTGACCATCTATTCTTGAATCTTCCTGTAAGATTTCTTGAGGCACCATAGGGAGACTTGATAAATCTTTTAATGGGCAGTGTAGTCTAGGAGTTCCTGGGTGGTCATTCTTCACATGACCTTGAAAAAGTCACTGCATTTCTCTATTCCTCAGTTTCACCATCTGGAAGATGGGGGGAACAAAAGTAAATGGATTAAACTCACTAACCAAGAGGCACGAAATAGTTGGATGAATAAAAAACAAGACCCAACTGTATGCTTCCAGGAGAAGAGTCATTTCAGCTCTAGAGACACACATTTTTTTTTTAATTCTTAGAGTTTCTTTTTTTATGTTTATTTCTTTTTGAGAGACAGAGAAAGGCTGGGGGAGGAGTAGAGTGAGGGAGACAGATAATCTGAAGCAGGCTCTGCATTGACTGCAGAGAGCCTGACGTGGGGCTTGAACTCACAAACCTGAGATCATGACCTGAGCTGAAGTCGGGCGCTTAACCGACTGAGCCACCTAGAGACACACATAAAGTGAAAAGATGGAGGTTGACATTCCAAGCAAACAGAAACAAAAAGAAGATACATGTAGCCATCCTTAGACCAGACAAAATAGTCTTCCAGCCAAAAGAATATTGATTGCCCATACATCAAGAAGACATAACAATAGTAAATACATACGCTCCCAACACCTGAGCACTGAAATATATTAAGCAATTAATGACAGATATTAAGGGAGCAGTAGACAACAGTACAATAATTGTAGAGGACTTCGGTACTCCACTATCACCAATAGGTCTTCTAGACAGAAAATCAACAAGAATTGATATGGAATTGAAACATACTTTAGAATAAATGGACTTAATAGACACACAGGACTTTACATTCAATGGCAGCAGAATACACATTCTTCTTAAGTGCACATGGAGTATTCTCCTGGGTAGGTTATATGATAGGCCATGAAAAAATCTTAGCAAATTTAAGATTGAAATCATACCAACTATCTTTTCTGACTACAATGATATGAAACTAGAAATCAACAGGAGGAACATGAGAAGATCTACAAATATGTTGAAACTAAACAACACTCTTCTAAACAACCACTGGGTCAAAGCAAGAATCAAAAGGGAAATAAAAAATGATCTCGAAACACATGAAAATGAAAACATGACAAATCAAATACTGTGGGATGCAGCAAAAGCAGTTCTGAGAGGAAAGTTTAGAGGGATAAACATATAATAAGACATTAGGGGGCACCTGGATGGCTCGGTCAGTTAAGCATCCAACTCTTGGTTTCAGCTTAGGTCATGACCTCACAGTTTGTGAGTTCAAGCCCTGCATTGGGCTCTGCACTGATAGCATGGAGCCTGCTTGGAAAGCTCTCTCCCTCTCTCTCTGCCCCTCCTTGGGTCTCTCTCTCTCTCTTTCTCTTCTCTCAATAAATAAATAAATAAATAATAAGTAAATAAACTTTAAAAAAAAGAAATTAGAAAGATCTCAGATAAACACCTAACTTTGTACCTCAAGGAACTATAAAAAAATAATAATAACAAATTAAGCCCAAAGCTAGCAGAAGGAAGGAAATAATAAGGATTAGAGGAGAAATAATTTAATAGAGACCAGAAAAACAATAGAAAGTTTCAACAAAACTAAGAGCTAGATCTTTGGAGAGAGAAAATTGACAAACCTTTAGCTAGACTTAACTAAGAAAAAAAGGAGAGAAGACTCAAATAAATAAAATTAGAAATGAAGAAGGTGTGGTGCCTAGGTGGCTCAACCGGTTAAGCAGTTAAGCATCCAACTTCAGGTCATGATCTCATGGTTTGTGGGTTCAAGCCTTGCACTGAGGGCTACATTGAGCCCTTACCTGTCAGCACAGAGCCTGGAGCCTGCTTCAGATTCTGCATATCCCTCTCTTTCTGCCCCTTCCCTGCTCATGCTCTCTCTCTCTCTCTCAAAAATAAACAGTAAAAAATTTTTTTTAAAATGAAATGAAAGAGGAGACCTTACAAATGATACTGTAGAAATATGTAGAATTAGGGCACCTGGGTGGTTTAGTTGGTTAAGCATCCGACTTCAGCTCAGGTCATGATCTCAGAGCCATGTTGGGCTCTGTGCTGACAGCTCAGAGCCTGGAGCCTGCTTCAAATTCTGTTTCTCCCTCTCTCTCTGCCTCTCTCTCACTCACGCTCTGTTTCTCTCTCCCTCAAAAATAAAATAAAGATTCAAAAAAAAAAGACTACTATAAACTATTATAGTCCAACAAATTACATAACTTAGACAAAATGGATATGGTTCTAGAAACACACAACCTAACAAGACTGAATCAGGAATAGAAAATCTGAACAGATTGACAAGTAAAGAGATTGAATCTGTAATTTTAAAAAAACTTCCAACACAGAAAACTCTAGGACCAGATGGCTTCCCTGGAGAATTCTATCAACATTTAAGGAATTAACATCGATCTTCTTCAAACTCTTCTAAAATATAGAGGAGAAGGAAACACTTCCAAACTCATTCTATGAGACCAGCATTACTCTGAAACCAAAACCAGATAAGGATACCAAAGAAAAAAAATATATATAGACCAATATCCCTGATAAATACAGATGTAGAAATTCTCAACAAAATATTAGTAAAACAAATTCGAGAACACATTAAAAGGATTACATACTATTACGACTAAGCAGAATTTATCCATAGGATGCAAGAATGATTTAATATAGGCAAATCAACACATGTAATACATCACACCAATAAAATGAAAGACAAAAATCACATGATTATCTCAATAGATGCAGAAAAAGCATTTGACAAAACACAACATCTTTTCAGGATAAAGACCTTAACAAAGGCACCTGGGTGGCTCAGCCAGTTGAGAGTCCGATTCTTGGTTTCAGCTCAGGTCATAGTCTCACAGATTGGGATCGAGCCCTGCATCTGCAATGGGCATGGAGCCTGCTCAAGTTTCTCTCTCCTCTCTCTCTCTGCTTGTGCTGCCCTTCCCCTGCTTGTGCTCACTCTCTCCCTCTCTCTCTCAAAAATAAATAAATAAACTAAAAAAACCCACCTTAACATACAGGAACAAACTTCGACATTTCAAAGGCCATATAAGACAGACCCACAGCTAACATTATACTCAATGGAGAGAAATTGAAAACATTTCCCCTAAGATCAGGAATGAGGCATGGATGTCCACCCTCACCACTCCTATTCATTATAGTACTGGAAGTCCTAGCAAGAGCAATTAGGCAAGACAAAGAAATAAAAAGCACCCAAGTCAGAAAGGAAGAAGTAAAACTGTCATTATTTGCTGATGATATGATCCTGTATGTACAGAATTCCAAAGAATCAGCCAAGAAACTGTTAGAATTAATCAATGACTTCAGTAAAAAGGCAGGATACAAAATCCACATGCAGAAATCAACTGCGTTCCTTTACACTATTTATGAAGCGCCAGAAAAAAAAAAACAAAATCATCCGATTCAAATAGCATCAAAACAACAAAATATTTAGGAATGAACTTAAGCAGGGATATGAAAGATCTGTACGATGAAAACTACAAAACTCTGCTGACAGAAATTGAGGAAGACACAAACAAATGGAGAGACATCCCGTGTTCACAGATCGATAGAATTAATATTGTTAAAATGACCACAATACCCAGTCTATGGGTCTTGTGAATTGTCAAGTGAACGTAGACAATAATATCGTACTATTATTAGGTAGTGCGATAAAATATTGCTACATTGGCAGTCATATTACAATATACAAATGTACCAAAGTAAGCGCTGGACACCTTAAACTTCTACAATGTTGAACGTCAAATTTATCAGGTTTTTTTTAAGAAAAAAAAAAATGGGGCACCTGGGTGGCTCAGTCGGTTAAGCGGCCGACTTCAGCTCAGGTCATGATTTCATGGTTCGTGAGTTCAAGCCCCGTGTCAAGCTCTGTGCTGACGGCTCAGAGCCTGGAGCCTGCTTCGGATTCTGTGTCTCCCTCTCTCTCTGCCCTTCCCCTGCTCACACTCTGTCTCTATATCTCTCAAAAATAAATAAATGTTAAAAAAATTTTAAAAAAAGCAACAGCAGTATATTCCCCTCCACTGAAAACTGAGGAGCACATGTTCTCTTCACGTCCTAGAAAGATAGCTTCCTCATAAGATTAAATGCTTTAGTTTACAGACAAGAGCTTCCTCCCTCCACCCCCTGATGATACATTACCTTGTAACGCCATAGTCAAACTAGGATGTGTGACCGTGCCATGAGAGGAGGGTGAGAGTTGGCTCCTTAATGCCACAGAGCCTGCGTTAGCATGCTGGAGCAATGGCAGGGGTGGGGTGGTGCAGCACATAGAGGCCTTATGCTCAGATTCCTGCTTCAAGAAAGAACTCACCACTGCCTGCAGCTGTCATGCCAAGGCTGTGCTCCTGCCAGGCAGCCCCAGTCAAGGGCTGAGCACAGTGGGGCCAGGGCCTAGCCACTTCCACCCCATGCAGGACTCCTCTAACAGATCATCTTTGATGCAGAGGCCCCACTAGGCTGGCCAAGACTTTCAAATCCACACTGCAGCCTGAAGTTCTTGCTTCCCAATCCCTCTTCCTTCCCTCCTTCCTTTCACAGATGTCAGATCTGCATCATGGTCTAAAGGCTTACTCCACCTTGTCCTTCCTCCTTCCCTTTATCTTTCTCAGGCATTGTCCCCCCCCCCCCACCTCCCATAAATGTCTTGCACTCCTGGCTGTGTCTCAGCATGTTTCCTGGAGGACCCAGCTGCCATAGATGATGTCGACAGTGGTTCAAGAAAGCAGATGATAAGATGAGTGCTGGGCCTCGATCCTCACTGTCTCACTGGCAATGAGAACCCCATTGTGGATGGTATTGTGCACCATGGAGGCTGCAGTTCTTCCACTAGCCCCCCTCTTCTACATTTGCCCTCAGGAAGAGGGGTCCACTAGAACCACGGAGGGACTGCTTCCTGAACATGTAGAGAGAAGAAGACCCTAATGCCAGAGGGAGGGCTATGGCAACCATGCAGGTACACCACTTGGATCTTTCATCAAGAAGTTGCCGGTCAGCTGCAAAGAGTGTGGTCCCCTGATGGCCTCCAACTATAGCATCTTTGGGATCCGACTCAGCTTCGAAGCCCAGGCCACAAGCTTCACGGGCAGTCTCCAGTTGATGACTGAGCACCCTGAGCAGGGGTGCTAGGGCCCAGCCACTTGTGCCCACTGCAGGACAGTCCTAATAAGCAGTCTTTGCTCCAGATTTCCCCCACTGGACTGGCAGAGACTTTGCTGGATCTGTAGCACAGTCTGCGGCTCTGCCTGCCCAATTCTGCATCTGTGCTACTTTCCTTTCACAGGTGTCAGGGCACTTCGCAGTCTGAAATCGTTCCCTGCCCTAGCCTGCTTCCTCCCTCTTTATCTTGACTCCTGACTCTGTCCCATCATGCTCCCTGGAGGACCCAAACTGTCACACAGCGCTCACTCGCCCCCAAGAACCCCTCCAACGACGTTAGCCCACTCAACCCTTCCTTGACAGGCAGTGGCTCATGCTGAATCCTCCCAGTGGAAGACCCTCAGTCAGAGGACCCTGCTGTTAGGGAGGGTGACAGGCAGAGGACCGACTGTACCAGTACTGTCTCAGCATTTCCAGCTGAAAGCTGTGCCTTTGGAGAATTCAGAAAGTGAAAAGTGGGGCACCTGGGTGGCTCAGTCAGTTAAGCATCTGACTTCAGCTCAGGTCATGATCTCACAGTTCGTGGGTTCGAGCCCCACATCAGGCTCTGTGCCGACAGCTCAGCCTGGAGCCTGCTTCTGATTCTGCATCTCCCTCTCTCGCTTGCACTCTGTCTCTCAAAAATAAATAAATGTTAAAAAAATAATAACAAAAAAATGAAAGTGAAAATGTGTTTCAGAAGACAGTGTCAGTATTTTTTCTTCTCAACTCTTATTTATAATACCAAAATAATAGATTCTTGACAAAGCCAGAAATGTATGTTAGGAAGATGGAAAAAAAATGTTTTAGGGACAAAGGTTACTAGTTAAAGGGCTTCACATGAAGTTTGAAAAGAAGGGAGAAAAAGGCTCAGAAGAAACTTCTAAATCACATAAATGGAAGTTAATATGATGGCATAGAAAGAAGATTCACAGTGGGAGAAGGAGAAGCCCAGTAATTCTAAGAAAATAACAGAGAACCAGACTAGGAATAACATTTCAAGGCTCCAATATTCATGTTTTAACATACAAGATAATACAGTATAATTGAAACTTTAAAACAAGCAGGTTGTCCCAGGCTAGGTTTCTCAGGAAGCAGACCCTGAGCTGGAGATAAGCTTGCAGGAAGTTTATTAGAGACTGCTCTTGGTATTAACACCTGTGGATGGGAAGGAAGAAGCAGAATTGAGCAGAGGGGGAGGTGGCACTCTGATGCCGTCTCCATAGAATGCCTCAGCCAAGCTTGCTGAGGAGTTCTGAGGACGTGATCACCCTTCAGAGCTGTCCTGAACTGGAGCAAGAGGGGCGGCCTTTTATCCCCACATCAATCAGTCACTGGGAGGGACATGGCATTGGAAGATGAGGCAGCTGTTTTCAGCTAAGTCAGTCCTGGAAGAGACTGACAGGCGAAGACCCACTTCGGTGGTGCTCCCAGGAGCCTGAGTAATAATTCCTTTGTTAGTTTTTTAAATATACATTTTTATTTTAGAATAGTTTGAGATTTACAGAAAAGTCGCAAAGTTAATATGGAGTTCCTATATATCCCAAAGGCAGATGCCCCTGCGCTTAACATCTGTATCCCTATCATACATTTGTCACAACTAATGAAGCGATATAATACATTATTACTAAACTCCATACCTTATTTGAGTTTCATTAGTTTTCTTTTTCCTGTTCGAGGATCCTATCTAAGATATCACATTAAGTTCCAGTCATGCGTCCTTAAGGCTGTGACAATTTCTCAGACTTTTCTTGTTTTTGATGAGCTTAACATTTTTGAGGAATTCTTCTCAGGTTTATTGTAGAATGTCTCTCAATTTGAGTTCAGTTGACTGGGGAATAATTCCTTTATTCCTGAAGGGAAACAGGCAATACATCATGTGTGGATACACCACACATATAAATACAATTTCCTAGATGTCCCTGAAACTTGGGGAAATAGAACTGGTTTAAGCAATGAAATGGTATATGTTTTTCAATATAAACAGATCTGATAAAAATGGATATATAGTACCACCATGTGTCAAAACCGCAAATGGATGGAATCTGCAAGTACAGCATACAGCATATGGAGGAGATTAAACATGAGTGAGAGATTCCTGCCATGTGTAGGAGCATGCTAAGTATGCCAGACTAAGTGGAGGAGCTGGCTGGGGGGTGCTCTCCTAAATCAAATGATAAAAATGTCACAGAGGCAAGATGTAATATTGATGTGTTACTTCAAGTACTTAGACATCTGTTCAGAATCTCTGCAACAATCTTAGAATTTAATACATTCTTGACTTGCTCGCCTGATAATTTTACCTTTCAGAAAGTACAAGAAAGAAGGAAGAGAAGTGCTACCCTAGCCTCAGTTCTGACCAGAAAGGGAAGCTTTGCTGGTGATTGTTTATATGATAAAACTATTTCAATGAACCTATGAAATAAAATGCAGTCCTTGCCTTCCTGGAGATGAAAGAAAGGAAGCATGTCCTCCTAGAATCTGTAGTAGAAAAAAAAAAAAGAAAAACCTTTGGTTATAGTAGACATGTAATTGAGGCTTTAGGAAAACAAACTTCCAAAGGCTCATGGAAATATAAATATAACCCCAAGACCAGAGGCAATCAAAAGGAATACGTTGGGTTTTTTAAATTGTGAAACTCTGAAAAATTAAACTTTGTAGTATAATAATTACTTGCAGAAACTAATATTACCTTCCATAGAGTTCTCTGATGAGTCTATATTTTGAAATGGCACATACAAATGATAAAAGAAAAGACACCAACCAAGGTGAATAAGAAAATTGTACAAACCCTGTAAGAAAGTGACAGAGGGTTGTGAAGAGTGCCAGATGATAAGAGCCACAGAGAGGGCTTTGAAAACACACACAGTTTGAAGCAAGAAGATGAAGGAAAGTATAAGCTAACTGCTTAGAGAAGATCCTGTTAAATGGTAACAGAGAAAAGGCAGAGCTACTCAATTGTTTCTTTCTTCTCCAGCAAGGAAGCGATCTTCAAACTGAGAAGGGTATAACAGATACCACAGAGAATAAATTGGAGTCCCACCTAAATGAGGAGAGTCAGAGAGAACCCAGTATACAGGCTTTGCAGACTGAATCCAAGATTATAGGTCTCCGAAACACTGTGTCGCATCTCAGGGAAATAGAAAATGGGACAGGTGCCAGAAGTCTAAGCCAGGCAAAAATACGGATTTTTCTAAAAACAGAAAAAAATGGATTATGGAATCCTTAGAATGAACAAGCTTAGTATTACTTTCTGCAATACCCTAGGATACATATTACATAGACACTGGCGAGCTAACGATTAAAACAGGTTAAACTAACTACATATCATTTTTTGATGGAGATAAAAGATAAGAGTACCAGGCACAATTTTTATTCAACATAGTATTTTGCAAAGATGTTCATAGTATTTATTTGAGCAAGATGGAAGGGTGTTGCCCGGTTTGTAAACTGCCTGCCAGACAATTGCATTCAAAAATCTGTTAGTGGATCAATATCCAATCATAGAGAATGGCCTCTAAGGCTAATTATAGCTCTGTACATGTCCTTGTCTTATTCGACAATTGTTTATAAGGTGTATATATAGACAATATAAGGCTTAGTTGAGAAAGTATTATAAAAATAATAAGAATAAACAATTGAGGGGTGCCTGGGTGGCTCAGTCGGTTAAGAATCTGACTTTGGCTCAGGTCATGACCTCACGGTTCATGAGTTCAAGCCCTGCGTCAGGCTCTGTGCTGACAGCTCAGAATCTGAAGCCTACTTCAGATTCTGTGTCTCCCTCTCTCTCTGCCTCTTCCCCACTCACACTCTGTCTCTCTCTCTCTCTCTCTCTCTCTCTCTCTCTCTCTCGCCCTCTCAAAAATAAAATAAACATAAAAAAAATTAAAGATTGACTGGTCTAAGTTGGTTGACCAATTAAGAACAATGAAGTATACAGAAACATACAAGATTTCTCTGAACTTCTCTCCAATGAATGACACACAATTAAGCATTTAAGGACTACAATAATTTTCACTGCCATTTCCTTTATATTGTAAACTCTTTGAGAGTAAGCACTGCATATTATATTTCTTCATTCTCCATAAAATTTGGAGAAGATCTAGGCATGTAAAAGGCATTTAGTAAATATTAAACACAATAAAACAATATTTTGGGGCACCTGGGTGGCTCAGTTGGTTAAGTGGCCAACTTCGGCTCAGGTCATGATCTCACGGTCTGTGAGTTCAAACCCTGCGTCGGGCTCTGTGCTGCCAGCTCAGAGCCTGGAGCCTGCTCCAGATTCTGTGTCTGCCTCTCTCTCTGCCCCTCCCCTGCTCACACTCTGTCTCTCTGTCTCTCAAAAATAAATAAACATTTTTTAAAAATTTAAAAAATAAAAAATAAAACAATATTTGAGACTAAAAATAATGTAGTTCCCTCATCTATCACTCTGAAGATCCATGATCACATACATAACTCCAAATGCAGATAAGGAAGGGGCACAGTTGAACCTATACTAACAGTTGATTTTTAAAAATTTGTTACCTTTATATGACCTTGTTTTCTTGGAATTTTTTGTAAACAAAGCAAAGTAGAATTTCAATTGACTCATTATTTTATTATATTAGTAAAAGTTTTATGTGTAGAGGATTCTATGTTACAGGTGGCAGAAACGGCTAAGACATCTGTTAACATGTGAGAGGAAATTATCCATCAATCAGAACCAACCAGGGAAAACAGCTATTTCAGTACGGAAGGCCTTTGTAGAGTTTTATGAGAATTCAGACACATACAATTTTTCTCTCTGTAAAAGAAAATCCACTCAGGGCATTAATTTCAGCCTCCTCATAGTTGTGGTACTTTGAAGGAGGCAATATGTCCATCGGAATATGTGGAAAGGCAGGAGCAGTATCTATCATTTTGTATTGTTTCTGTGAATCCTTCTTCCTTAACATCTATCTGTTTGCCTCAGGACAAGCCAAAACACTTTTTAAAAAAGATATATATAACTCAGTATCCCTCTTAGTCTGAAATGGAGACCCAAATTCATGATTTGGCGGGGTACACTTTTTATGATGCATGGCCAGGCTATAGCTATAGAAAATAAATTTTGAAACCCTAATGACAGATTTTTCCTATTGTCATATTTTTAAAATATTATTTTCATGGAACTCAATTAATCTGTGATTTGGGTGTGAGAAGAAAACAAAAGGAAATACATTCTAGCATTTTGGCGAGGTGAGAAAATAAGATTCCAGCATATGTCACAGTGGGGATGGAAATATTATTCAGGATCCTGGCAAGGAACTGATAGAACATGCTTATATGATAATTGAGGAGAGTTTAAATGAAGCTCTTTATAAGGTGTGGAAGGGGGTAAGGGAAGCTACAAGGGCTGGGTAAGTGCCCCAGGGATAGCAACAGTAAGAACCTGAAGGGGCAGGAAAAAGGATGGGTAGTCAGAACCCTAACTATAAAAGGTTACCCCGCAGAGTCCTTTCAGGAGGGAATTGGAAGACTAAATATCCAGCCCCGCCCTTCTGCCACCTTCTCATCTCCTGCCAGTCCCTCCCACTAACCAAACCCAAGAGCTAGCAGAGGGCAAGGAAGCTGGTTGGTGTAGTCCCTGTAGACCAGCCTCTAGAGGGCGCAGTGCAGGGTGGAGAAGGGTGGAGAGTGGTGTCAGAGGAGTAAACGGGGAATATTTAGCATACGGGGCTTGCCCTATATGTAACCCCATTGGCATTTCATTTCCTTCATTTGTTCGGAAAGTGTATTTTATTAAATGTAGTAAATGTTGGAAAACTTTCTAGTTGCCTGGTACTTGAACATGGTTGCTAAATTTGGAGACATTTCCATATTCAGAGCCCATGCTCTCTGAGACAGCAGAAAGAAAACTTCTTTCCCCAGCCCCTCATTTACAGCTAGCTTATTAGCATATGAGCCAGAGTACATCAATTAGACATATGCAAGCACAGCAGATTCCCACTTAAAGAAGGAAGCTCTGCATAGAATCCATATTGCTGAGGAGAATGGTAAGAGGAGACTGGTTTTCAGGATCAGCAGGGTTACTGCTCAGCTCCCATGACTGTGGCAGCACAATTCCAGAGGGGATCATTCACAGCATGGTATGCTTTGCACACCAACTGCAAAGCCCAGTGCCTGTAAGCATCTGGTTGACTATACTGTCTAGTATTCAGTGCTTCTGCAGTAGTGATTTTCTCAGCAGCCTGGCTGTACAGTTTGGGACCCTGTTGCTAAAAGCTTATCCCATGGCCTAACTCTTTAGCCTTTCAACAATTTTGTGAGCTACACAACATTCTTGTAATAAGTTACTTTTCACCCAGAGTCAGCTTCTGATGCTTGTAACTGGACCCTGAAATATACAATACTTCTATTTTATATCTATTCTTATTTTTTATTCTCATGTTGATCTAAAATACTTCATGGGATATAGCCATGTGGAGGACAGAATAAGGAGTATCTTGGCTAACTCTTTTCTGTTAGGAGCAAGAAATGCTAGTCTGCACATATTTGCATTTGAAAAACACGCAGTAGGTTGAAATCGAGACCTCCAGAAATCTGGATGTGGGCTCTTCTGTGAAATGCCTCCACTTTGTAAATAATTAAGCATCATAGTAGAAGTCATTTATCAAGCATCCTAGTTCTTTCACTTCTGATATATACTACAAACAACTTTGTTGAAGAAATACAAATCTAGGAGAACCTGATTATTCAAGTTCTAGCTTTGCTCCCATGTAACCTTGCACAAGACCTTTAATTTCTCTGTCTCCTTTTCTAGGTCCAGAAATGAAGGGTTAAAGATATATGATCCTTGATGTTCCTTTGAGCTGTAAAATCCTATGATTACATATCTTTTTGAAAACCTTAAGAGACTATCCTTAGCTTTTTCTAGATTTAAGTATTGGGAGACCACTGAATTTACAAATTGACTCAGATACACAGCTCTTGATCCAGTAAGAACAGTTTAATCTTGATAGGGAAAATCATGCCCTATTATTTTTATAGCCAGCAAGTTGTTCTAATGCTAAATACAAAATTCATGTTTAATCCTTAACATTACAACTGATGGCCAGTGTATTAATTAAAGGTTACTTGTCTGTTACAGAAAAGTAAAAGCATGGCAAGGTAATGTTTAAAAACAGCTGCTGGACTTCTTTTTTTTTATTTTATTTTTTAAATGCTTTACTTTATTTTTGAGAGAGAGAACATGAGCAGGGGAGCAGCAGAGAGAGAGGGAGACAGCGGATCCAAAGCAGGCTCTGAGCTCACAGCAGTGATCCCGAGGCGGGGCTCGAACTCACGAACTGAGAGATCATGACCCAAGCCGAAGTTGGTAAGACTCCCAACCAGCTGAGCCACACAAGCGCCCCATGGACTTCTCATAAGATGGGACAAGAAGTTCACATTTTGGCATTGCTGTTCTTCCCCTAACATGTGACAAAGATAAACTATAAAAAAGGAAACAAAAATGACATTACAGAGTTCCAAAGGGGGGGAGGGAAAGATTGCTATCTCTATGGACAAGAAAAAGCAACAAAATGCCAAAGACTAAGTTGGGCTGGAGCCTTGGACCTGCTTGTCTCCAGGCCCAGAATTAGGAAGTGGTGGCTGCTAAACAGGGAGCCTACGCCACCTGAGACAAGAGACCGAAATGAAGGTGATCAGTTTAAAGAGGCTGCCTGAGCTGTCTCTCCTACTTGGGCAGATGAAAACAGATCTAGCCATGAAACCAGGAAAAGAGCCAAGCCATGTATTGGCCCAGGAACTGGACTCAAGCATCTCTGACATCTTTGGCCAAGAGCCTTGACCTGCCTTTACAGCAGCTGTTTCTGTAATGGAATTCCAGGGGGCCAAGTGAAGAGACGACTACAAAACCAAATGGATTTAGAGAAATGGGGGGGGGTGAAGCAGATTAAAAACAAACAACAGTAAAAATATTCCAATTCAAAATAAGCTTGCAAATCAAAATTCTAAAACCCATGGAATCCTAACTTAAAAACATATGGTCAATAAAAGCATTAAATCAGAACATGAATTCTCTGCAGAAAAAAATTAATTTTAATGAATAGCATAACAAATTGTTTAAAACAAGGAAGCTCAAAGAGATAAGAGAATACCAGTTATGAAAAGAAGTAGCCATATGCATTAAAATCAGGCATAAATGAAGCAAGAATAGATGGATGTGCAAAATAACCAATAGAACCTTTGGAAATGAAAAGGTAGCTCTTGGAATTTTAAAAAGGACTTAATAGGTGGAACGAACTTTAGACTCAGTAAAGGAAGGACCGGTGACTGGCAAGATCAAACCAAGGTGCTCACCCCAAATTCAATACAGAAAGACAAAGAGTTTAACTATACGAGAGTGATTACATGCATATAACATGAGACCCAAAAAAAGAGAATGAAAAGAAGACAGAGAAACAATGTGAGTTGCTTTGCATAAAGTAATGGCTAAGAATTCCCCAAAGGGAAAGAAAGCCATAGGTCCTCAGATTGAAAGTTTGCTCTTGGTGACAAAAGGATAAATAAATTCCCACCTTGGAACATTGTAATGAGACTTAGACCGTAAAGAATAAAAGGAAATCTTAAATGTGCCAGAAAGAAAATACAGATTATCTCACACACACACACACACACACACACACCACACACCACACACACACACCCCCTCACACACACACACACACACTACTACCAGACTCCTCGGAAGCAACATTAAATGCCGCAAAATGATGTAATGATGGAAAAATCACTTTCGAGGTGAACAAAACTGGATAAAGGAAACTCTCAACTTAGACTGATCTATCCAGGGCCACCTACCCACTCTCCTCCCTGCCTCTGCCCTGCTTGGTGCCCGAAACTTGCCCTAGTTATTAACCCCTTCTCTCCAGTCTCCCTCTGCTCTTCCTCGCCTTACTCCTTTGCTCCTCCAACCCGGATCTCCTTATCCCATGGCAGGGGCACTGGGCCGCTGCATCCTCCTGTACCCCACCACTCCACGCCACCCTACCACGCCTCTGTGGCCTGGAGTTTCTGCTCTTCCTTCCCTAGAGCATGCAACATGGGCAACCTAAGGCTGCAAGCACAGAGAAACGCTGCTCCATCATCCTCTTTGCATGTTTGTACAGTGGGTGGGGTGGAGGTAGGAAACATGAGTGGGGCGGGGGAGGACGCAAGGCAGGTCCTGGGCAGACAGCTGTAGTGGAGGAGCACTGAGACCTAAGTATTGCTGAGTCATGATCTTAGAATGTCCCTCTTTGTGCTGTTTGGGGCGGGGCGTGGAGGGGGGAGGGGAGTGTGTAGTTTTTTAACACATATGTCTCAAATCAAGAGCACCTAATACAATAACACTGTAATTTCCTGACAATCTTGGATAATAGGGTTTAGTAGGATTTGCCATCTAACCAAGATTCATTCTCATTAGTGCTGTGAAATGGTGTGCAGCGATCCTCCCACGCAAGAGTGGTTTGACCCAAGGCTCGATCTTTGCCCAGCTATGGGTCTTACAGATTGAAGCCTCAAGGCTGCATCTTCAAACAAGTGGTGTTATCTGTGCCGTGCATGCGGGAGCACTCTAGCTTAGCATATATGTCTTCTTTTGAGTTTCTGGGGTGTGCATGTTGCTTTGAGGGTGGAGTTTATCCATGGAGGTTTTTGCAGTGATAAAAAACCATTTTATTTCAGTGCTGGTGGTCTCTTGACCAATCTAACAGCCTATTCACACCATCTAACAACCTTTAAAGAGGTTTCACACAGAAACAAAATTAAGACTTTTCTGATGACTTTGACAAGGTCAAATTTAATTTCCCCAAAGCATTGTGTAAATGGAGAGCAGAAAACTTCCAAATATGGTAGGAAATGACAGATATTTTTAAAAATTGATGAGAAATATAAAAAGTAGATGAGTCTCTAAAAAGCCACATAATTTGAGAGTTCTGGTTTAAAAATAAGAGATTAAAATATGCACCATCTCTCTGCAGATTTTGCAAACAAAATATACTTTTTGACATTTATTTCTCTTTTTATTATTTCTTTTGCTTTTCTTTTTTTTATAATAGTTTATTTTCTAATTGGTTTACATATAACACCCAGTGTTCATCCTAACACGTGCCCTCTTTAATGCCCATCACCCCCTCTCCCCCCTCCCTCACCCCCCTCAACTTCAGTTTGTTCTTAGTCTTTGAGAGTCTCTTATGTTTTATCTCCCTCCCTCTCTGTGTCTTTTTTTCCTTTCCCCTCTTCCCCTCCCCCTGGTTTTTGCTTAGTCTCACAAAGTCCACCTATTCGTGGAAACATATGGTATCTGTCTTTTTCTGACTGACTTATTTCACTTAACATAATACCCTCCAGTTCCATCCATGTTGCTACACATGGCCAGATTTCATTTTCTCTCATTGCCACATAGTAGTCCATTGTATATATGTACCACTATTTCTCTTTTCTTTGATTACAAAGGATTTATAGAAAAGGACAGAGGAAAAAAACGCAGCTTTTTTGGCATTGCCTTAGAGACAGCCACGATTAACTTTTGGAGTCTGCTATTTTTTAGCCTGCTTTTTTTTCCCTCTCTCTATATATAAAAAGTAGCTTAATATATCATAAAATTTTCTAGGGTGCCTGGGTGGCTCAGTTGGTTGAGCCTCCAACTCTTTCTTGATTTCGGCTCAGGTCACGATCTCACCATTGGTGAGTTTGAGCCCTACTTTGGGATTCTCTCTCTGCCCTCTCCTGATCATGCTCTTTCTCTCAAAATAAATAAATAAACATTAAAAAAGCTTAAACTATATCATAAAATTTTCTTCTTAGTTTTAATATTACAACATAACATTATTTTATGGTTGTGTAGTATTTCATTGTATAAATGTACCACAACTGTTTAACCAATCCCCTTTCTGGCTATTTGGCTGTGTCCAATTTCTCACTATGATAAATAATGTTGCAATAAACAAACACCCTTCTACAAAAATTCTTTCTGTATGTCTTGGATTATCTTTTAAGGTGACTTCTGAAAATTTTCTTCTTCCAGAAGGCTGGAGTAACTGACTTGAGAGAGGAGAACTTTTAAGTGCCATATTTTTCTAGCTCATTTTCTCCCTGGAGTGTTAACCTGGTTCACAGTGGTGTCAAATTCTACAAGGCTTGATGTTCCTGGCTGAGATGGCTGCATCATTCTTAATAAATGGGCTCATGAATAGTAAACTCTTCATTTCCATCTCGAAACCCTAGAATTATTTTGCCATTCTATTCAAACCAATTAAAAAAAAAAACAAATCCTGGACTGACTCGCATGCCAACTTTTTGATGCAGCTGAAATTAATTTTGATGTGATTAATATGAGGTTGAGAACTGTTCTCTGAGAACTGTTATTTTTAGAGTTTTAGTAGCTGTTCCTGTGCCTTCCCAATGCCAATTTATTGTTAAGTTTATCAGATCTATAATGTACATTTTAATTAACTCCATGGTTGAGCTTAACTCCATGGTTGGGCCAAGTAGAATTCTGCAACACTTAATTGAAATGTTGGAGAAACTTGCTAGTATCTTAACACACAGTTCAGTCCTGTTTAATATGAGTCAGAAAAAAAAGACATCTTTGGCTCGCAAATCTGCCGCCCTTACATTAGCAGTCTCTCTGAAATCCCAGCAGGCAGAAAATGAAGTCACTTTGGACCAAAGCCCAAGAATACAATGACTTCAGAGCACAAATCTTCACTTAGGGAAAAGTTCATAATAGTAATCCTAACAAGAAGAATTTAAACTCCCCTGGACATTAATAAAACTGTTTATGTTCAAATAGCCAAAAAGGGGTGTAGGGAGGAGAGGGGGATAGAGTTTTATCCTATATAAGGAAGTTCTCTCCATTTCATTTCATTGTTTTTCTTTCGTTGGTGCTTTTTAATAGCACAATATCCATATGCATAATCGTGGGATACAATACTTCTCATAATTTCATCACTACTAGAAAAAGGGAGGGGGAGAATGCAGATTTATCCCAGCTGGCCTAATTACTGGTAAAGTAAACTCGATTGAATAAAATAAATTTTTTTCCTGAATATAAATAACAATGTTCTAACTGTCTTGGGTTTCCAAGGTGCAGCAGCTAAAAATTAAGTTTATGGCCTATGGCAAAAGCAAGCCACATATCTTAAGATATGTCAGACTTTCTGGCTGTAAACAAATATCAGGGAAATGAGTATAATGAAGCATAGAATTTTCAAGTCGATTCCTAATGTTTTTAGCAGTCCTTGCCCCGGAAGGATTCTAATCAGTTTTTACTAAAACCTGTTTCTAAAGCAGCAGAACTTGGTGTTCTTGGTCTCTTTCACAAACAGCGCCTGCTTTCTTACAAACCTCTGTCGTACAGTTCATAAAAATCGGATAATGTTGCCTGGCTCATGAATAGTTTATGTGAGTTCAGACTGAAAGAGAAAGAAAGAGAAGCCTTCAGAAGGGCCGGGCAGGGGACTCAAAGGAGAAACAGGGACTGTGCAGGGAGAGCTGGGGGGCCTAGGGGCATCACTCCAACCACACCCTCCTCTCAGACACTTGAGCCAGAGCAATGTGTGGGGAGCACCGAGGGCCTGCGGGAATAAATGCTCCCTCAAGTTCTCTCTTTATAATCAAACAGAAGAAAAGTATGTGATCTCCCATCACCCGTGTGTAACTCAAGGTGAATCCAGGTTGGGAAATGAGGGAAAGTGCCTGGGGTCAATGTGCATGGGCCTCGCTAGGGCTTGGAGGAGGAAAAGCACAATCAGGACCTAATGAGCCTGGGCCTCCTGCCAAGGCTGGCCAGGTTACAAGGACAGGATTGGGCTTCTCCTCAGGGAATACGAGCGTATAAGTCACCAACTGAATATAGGAGTCACTGGGGGAGGGTCCATGGGGTTTATATAGCAACAACAATAATAAACAGCCCAGGCACTTTAGAGTTTACAAATCACTTTCATCTTCTTTTGCTTTCATTTTTATTCCATGGACTCTTCACATTTCCAACCATGGGTAAACTCTTAAGACAAATCATGCCTGAAATAGTGTTTAATTTCCAAATTGCAAGGGAAAGATTCAGGAAGGGGTTCTACATACAATCACATGAGACCCAGGTTCTGAGGAAGTGGTCAGCACACACTGTGGACTTGCTGCACTGGCGGGCTCATTCAGTAGGCTCAGTTTTGTTCTACACCCTTGTAGCTCTTCAGAGAGCTAGAATGTTCCACCACTTAGAGAAGAGCACGTGCAGGCTAGTCCTACTCAGAGTATGGTAAAGACCCGCCAGATGGGACTGGGCAAACCTTGCTGTCTACAGGCCTTCATTCCTCTCCCAGGTGGACACATGACATTTCCAGAAGAAAAGAACACTGTTTATCCATTTTCCAATCTAGTAAGGCTGACATTCCCAAATAGGTGGGTCAATAACCAAGACTAACCCACACTTTAGACTCCCAGTGCATGATTCGTCCCTAGGGAAGAAGTTTCCACATTGGTACAGTCCCCTTCATGAAATTTTACAAGCAGCCTACAACTTTCAATATATACTCTTGCCTTCAATGGCATAGCTCTGTGTGTTGCTAACACAAATCCACTCCATCTATGCGAGGCATGAACTCCTGGAGAACCATCTCATCCAAAGCCAACAGCTTTTCAATGTTGGTATCTGCAGCAAGACTCTAGCATCTGCTTTGGCCTCACCCCCATCATGGAAAGCCTTTGACCCTAAATAGTCCTGGACCATTTAGCAACACGAGCCATGGGCCCAGCAATGTGAGCTCTTTCAAGCATTAATTCTTTCATGGAGGAACAGAAGTACCCTTAGCTTTAGAGAGTGGGGAAGGCACTTAATGAAGACACCTCACATCTCTTTCCCACTCAAGTTTAAGTAAGCCCACATTCAGCTTCCTGAGGGTAAGTGAGGAAGCTCCTAGGTCTGCCAGAGATGGGACGGGAGTCCCTCCCAGGCCTTGGGATTGAGCCTGAAAGTTAGTCAGTTGAATGCTAACTTGCGGTTTGGTGGTAAAGTAGCAACAACTGCTGGGGACCCTGTAAAGCCAGTAAGCTCTGTGAAGTTAGTGACAAGCAGTGCTTCCAGAGCTCCCTCTCAGGTCCTTGTATGCAGCTGGGCAGAACTTCTCTGAGCTTTTCACTGATCTAGGTGCCACCGCTGTCATCGATTAGCATTGATAAAGAGAAGATTCATGAAGGTGATTCAGCAAGGGAGAAGAAAGAAAAGCAAAGAAAAGCTGGAGAATAAGCAATTTAAGGGAACGTGGGGAAGAACAGGAGGTACGGTTAAGAAAAGAGCAGTTACTGTAGCTGTACCCCTGCTGTGATCCTCAGTGTCTGATACACACTATTTGCATCCCATCTTTTTTCTTTTAAATTTTTTAATGTTTATTTATTTTTGAGAGAGACAGAGTATGAGTAAGGGAAGAGCAGAGAGAGAGGGAGACACAGAATCCGAAGCAGGCTCCAGGCTCTGAGCCGTCAGCACAGGACCCAACACAGGGCCTCTCGAACTCACGAACCGCAAGATCATGACCCAAGCCGAAGTCAGGTGCTCAACTGACTAAGCCACCCAGGCACCCCTGCATCCCATCTTTTGACTAAGCCTCTTAACAAAATTTTTTTCATTAATGGGTTGGTGTAATTTGCATTTCATAGATGGAGACATGAAGGGTGGGGACTGAAGTGTCCTTACCCAACAATGCACGATGAAACAGAGATCTTCCCAACCCTTCATTTTTGGCCTTTGGTGTTTGAAGAGTAAAATGCCTATTGATTAAGCCATATCCATTTTAGGTTCTTTGAAACCCCTCCATGAATGGGTTCCAAGATGCGGCTTTCCATTGCTGACCTGCCCCCTTCTTATTTAGAAACTATCATACCATTGATTTTTGAGAATTGTACCAAAACACCAAAACAATGAAAACAATTACAGAACCTGAGAGATGGAAGCAACTTTTGAGATCATTGAGCTCAATCTCTTCATTTTCTAGATTAGGAGCCTGAGTGCAGTCCAATGAGGTGAAGAGGTTTGCCAAAGTCACAGGCTATGCAGGGGAAGCTGGGACTGCAACCTAGATATCTTTATTCCAAGAGTTGTAACAGACAAATTTGTTTCTTTTTTTATACAAAATCCAAAGTAGTTAGCATTCCCAGAGCATTCCAAATGGGTGAACAATAGCAGAGAACTCAGTGTGATCCAAAGCAAGGATCTTCAAGAGTATTTTTGGCTTTTAATCTGTTAACCATAAGGAATATTGAATTTAGCAAAGTACATCAAAGTTTTCTAGGCAACATGTTAAGAACAGCTGAAACCAATTAAATGCTAATCAGTTTTACCCTGTCTGATGCAGAGTGGAAAAAATGTTCCAGAGGTCTCTCCACCCCGAGATGTTCTTGGCAATAAGTTTCTGTGCTGTGGGCCCCCTCCCATCTTTCTTAGTCATATACACTCAGGAAGAGAAGACCCTGCCAACTCCCTTCAAATCTAAGAGGAGGACAGACCCAGCCCAAACTTTTCCTCTTGAAATAAAAGTGCATCCTAGGCAGAGAAGGCTGTAGACTCTGGGACAACATACAGCTCAATTGTGAGAATACAAGAGACTGAAAAATCTAGGGAAGTCCAGCCACATCAGTCAGTCCTCTGTGGTTACTTCATGGACTGATCAAGCATCTCTATTTCCTTATCTCCTAACACTGTTTTCCCCAGAATCCCACCTTCTTCCATGACAGATAGGTAGCAAAGCAGATTTTCAAATCCAACAAACTGAATTTGGGCTTTGCAATTATTAGATGTGGTCTTAGGCCTGCTATTTAACTTCTGTAAGCCTCAGTTTACTTATTTGTTAAAAGAGAGTAGTAGTACAAACCTTTAAAAATCAAATGAGATAGGAGCAGCTGGGTGGCTCAGTCGGTTGAGCTTCTGATTTAGGCTCAGGTCATGATCTCATGGTTTGTGAATTCAAGCCTCACACTGTGCTGTCTACTGTCAGCATGTAGCCCACTTCAAATCGTCTGTCCTCGTCTCTGTCTCTGCCCCCCCTCTCACTCATGCTCTCTCTTTTTCTCTAAGAAATAAATTTAAAGGGTGCCTGGGTGGCTCAGTCGGTTCGGCATCCGACTTTGGCTCAGGTCATGATCCCGCAGTTTGTGGGTTCGAGCCCCATGGGCTCTGTCAACTGTGCTGACAGCTTGGAGCCTGAAGCCTGCTTCTGATTCTGTGTCTCCCTCTCTCTGCCCCTCCCCCAATCATGCTCTGTCTCCCTCTGTCTCAAAAATAAACATTAAAACAATTTTTTAAATAAATAAATTTAAAATAATTAAATGCTATAATACTTATAGAGTATCCAATACATAGTATAAGATCAACAAATGCTGGTGTCCCACACCGTGCTTCCTAATTAATTGTTCACATACTCTTTTCTTATATTAAAACCATTTTAGTCACTTTTCTATCAGTCTATTTCAAGTGTGTCACAGTGAGTATGTGTTTTATCTGTCTGTCTGCCTGACTATCCTGCTGTATCTGTCCTAGTAGACGGATGGATAAGAATATGTATATTAGGAAACCAAAAACCAAAGTGCCTACTGCCTGCGTGTAGAATAAGGAACGTATTGCTCTTGATTCTGCCAGGATTTTTTGTCCAGTGTAACTATCAGCTTCTATCCCCAAGGACTGAGAGCCTCTAGAAGATACCCATGGTTCACCAATTTGCGGCATCAGTGTACATATATTTTTGAATCTGTTAACTTTCATGTAACTACTTGCATAAAAATATCTACATGAGTAGACCTATGTCTTAAATTATATCTTTATTTTATTTACCTTTTTTCTTTAAATTGCCTTTTGATTAATTATATTTTTCTTATTAGTTAATTAAAAATATATTACTAATTTTGTGCTTTTATTCTTTTGTATTTGTGTGAAGGGTAGGAGTGGAAAGGGAGGAAATTATACACCCAAGTCAAATCACCAAATGTTTATTAACATTTAAAAGAAACCTGTGACTTCTGCTTCCAGGAAGATGGAGGAGATGTACTTCCCCTATAGCTCTCAATAGGCATGACTGAAAACCCTGGACATAAAATATAAAACAAACATAAAAGTACTCTGAAAGGTGGAGAGAAAAAAGGACTTTGAGATCCAAGAAGCAGCATGGTGGTGAACTCCCTGGGCTTTCTTTTTGTTTCATACGGTTCAGACATGAAGCTGAGGAAGCATACAACTCAGAAATGCCAAACAGTTGCAGATAAAAAAAAATCCTCAACAAAAGCCTACTCTCTTTAGCCAAAGGACCAGGAAATGGGCATTGTACCAAAAGAGTTTTTAGGCAAAACACCCTCTACCCCAAGCAAGCACCAAAGGAAAGAAAACCATGCTTCAAACTCTCCCATACCAGCAAACTCCTAGTGGGGAACTTAGACTTGTACCGTTGGGAGGGTGTAATGAGGTACCCAACCTCTCTGCTGGGGTGGCGCAACAGTGTCAGTGGAGACCATATGGGGAGTCTGACTGCCATTCCCACCCAGCAGTAATGAGACATCCCTCAATCTCCTTGCTAGGGTGCTATCTTAAGAGGCCTAGTGTAGAGTCAGGAATCTCAGGATCACCCTGCCTTGTGGTAATCAAGACATCTCCAGCACAGTGGTGGAGCACATGGAGAATCAGAACTCCTATCTCTGTCCTACAGTAACAAAAGGCTCATTGCCTTGGATATCAATGGAAACTGAGTGAGGAACCTGGATGTCTACCTCTGTCTGGCACTAACAAGGTGTCAGTCCCCTTCTCCTGCCAGAGCAGTGTCCTAAAAAGCCAGACAAAACAGAAGGTTTGAATAAGATCAAGAGACTCATAACATAATATGAAAATGTCTGGATATCAATAAAAAAAAATCATACATCATACCAAAAGCCCAAAATATCTCAATCTGAATGAAAAAAAGACAATAAATGTCAACACTAAGATAACAGAGATATTAGAATTATCTGATGAAGATTTTTAGGTAGCAAAAATGCTTCAATGAACACTTAAAAATATGTTTGAAACAAATGAAACTAGAAAATCTCCAGCAAACAATAAAAACAGATAACGTAAAGAAGAACCAAATGGAAATTTTAGAACTGAAAATACAAAAACCAAAATAGACATCTCAGCCAATGAGCTCAATAGTGTAATGCGGGTGGGAGGTGAGGTGGGGGAGACATAGGAAAGAGACAATGACATAAAATATAGGACAATAGAAATTACCCAATCTGAACAACAGAGAAAAAAAAATGCACTGGAAAAACTGAACAGAACCTTGGACTTGTGGAATCATGAGAAAAGATCTAACATTTGTGTCATCAGAATCTCAGAAGAGAATAAAAATGATGAGGCTGAAAAATTATTCAAAGAAATAGTAATTGGAAACATCCCAAATTTGGCAAGAGACATATATCTTCAGATTCAAGAAGCTTAGCAAACTCCAAACAAGAGAAACCCATGCCAAGGCATATCATCATTAACCTTTGCAAAACTTAAGACAAAGAAAAGCTCTTGAAAGCAGTCAGAGAAAAATGACACCCTACCTATAGCAGAAAAATAATTTGAATAGCAGTAGATTTCTCTTCAGAAATCACGAAGGACAAAAGGAAGAAGCACAATGTTTTTCAAGTGCTGAAAGAAAAGAACTTTCCATTCCAGAGTCCTATACCCAGAAAAAATATCCTTCAGGAATGAAGGAAAAATCAAGATATTCTCAGATAAAGGAAAACTAAGAAAATTAGTCATCAGAAGACCCACGCTAAAAATGACTAAACAAAGTTCTCTAAACAGAAAAGAAACATTAAAAGAAGAAACCTTGGAACATCAGCAAAGAGGAACATAGTAAGCAAAAATATGGGTTAAATATAACAGACTTTTTCTTCTCTTGAGTTTTTGAAATTATGTTTGACAATTACAGCAAAACTTACCACACTGATAACTTTATATTACATATAACTTTATATTATAAGTAGGGAAGGGTAAAGAGACATAAAGGGAGGTATGACTTCCCTAACATTACTCAAACTGGTAAAATGATGACCCCAACAGACTGACAAGTTAGGTATATATAAGGTAATTGTTACAGCAACTACTAAAAAAGCTATGCAAAGAGATATACTCCAAGTCACTACAGAAAAGTCAAAATGGAATTCTAAAAAGTGTTCACATGGTCCATAGGAAGGCAAGTAAAAAAACAAAACAAAACAAAATGAAAAACCCAGAGAAATGAAAATCAGAGAGAGAAAATAGAAAATAGAAAAAAAAAGGGCTCAGAGTGTACAGATGAATATATAAACCAGCACACAAATGCCAGCGCCACTAAGTCACCACTTCCAACTGCCTGCTGGCCCAGCCTCACCACTGTCACACTCACAGGTTGGCCCCTGGCTTCACCCAAGTGCTATCTGCCACTTGTTGGGGAGGGGAGGCATGTCTTACAAACTTAATTTGACTGCACAAATGACCATGGCTTCCTACAACAAGGCTAAAAGCATCCATTCACCTTTTACCTTCCTGGCAATGTCATACGGTATCGAATCAATAAAGGTCACCATCCCTAGGTTACACCAGGAAACTGGGAATAGCCAGATTTCTTAAAGCAATTATACAGAATTTCTGGCCATCACTGAAGAGTTAGGAAAAGTGATCAGACTCACCTCTGCTGAGGCGTCATTCATGCTAAAGGACTCCTTTTTGCCTGGGCATTTCATGGAAATTTCTATCACTCCTTGTTCTGGGACACTTAACTCAAGCATTTCTAGTCTAGGTGGTCATGGACGATTCCTTTCATAGCCCTCAAGAAGCCAGCATATCCCTCTAGTGCTTGCTGTAGTTTCTCCTGGCCACTCAATTGGAAATACCCAAGATGGTCTGACTACACTCCAGCTGTCTTTCTCCCAAGTGGCCTACATCTGGTCCACAGGAATAGGTCACACCTCCTTTGTCCCCCAAGCTCTGGGAGTATGGCCCAATCCTAACTTTCTAACCAGCCACTTCCACCCTTTCTTAGATAAAGTCAGTTGCCATTGTTCTATGTCCTCTAATTGCAGGGTACACCTTCTATAGCTTTTTGTGTGTTTCCAACAAAGCTTGTCACAGTAGCTTGGAGGAGAAGGCAGTATGCCTTCCTTCGGGTCTCCAGGGACCCCTGGAGGGATCTCCTGGCACCAGACCCCTCCTAAGAGATCCTTCACAGATCTTCCTCTTCCTCCACCCTCCGACTCATTCTAAATATCACTGATCTGACCGAAGGGATGCAAAAACCATGGAACCAGTTATCCCCATTTTCCTTTGTAAACTTACATGGGAAGAGTCCATCTAAACTAATTCTGATAATGTATCTATTGTATATTGCATTGGAGCCTCAGTCAAAATGGTGGTTAGAAGCCATATTCTAACATCCTGCTACATTTATTTGTATGATTAACTTCTATTTAAGGAAAGAGATATTAGTTTTTCATTTATGGTAGAGACAGTTTATTTTTAAAGTATTTATAGAGCGAGTTGATTTTTTCAAAATATTAAACAATAAAATACAGGCGATACATAGATAAGGCTGAGAACACAGAGATTGTATATGAGTAATAGTCATTGTAGATTATACATCAAAGATATTTCATAGAGACTAATTAGGTGGGAGTAAGAATAAATGGAAGGAAGGAGAAACTAGTTTTACTATGAATCCTGAAAATACACACAAACACGTAATCATGAAGAAGACTTAGTAGATGGCATAGAGAGCATTTGGAAATAGAGTGCCCTCTGAGAATTTAAGTATGACACAAACTGCAGGGGACAGTTATGTCCTTTGTTGCCATATTATCCAACTTTCAACCTATTCTTCCAAAATGAGTATAAAATAAAAGCAGTATATTTAAAGGGGCCTCCTTCCCTAGGATGGTTGATTGTTCCATGGTAGGAAATTGACTTATTTATTTTGTTTTTGTTTTAAATCTTTATTTTCAAGAGAGGGAGATAGGTATGAGCAGGGGAGGGGCAGAGAGAAGGGGAGACACGGAATTTGAAGCAGGCTTCAGGCTCTGAGCTGTCAGCACAGAGCCCAATGCAGGGCTCAAACTCATGAACCGTGAGATCATGACCTGAGCTGAAGTTGGACGCTCAACTGAGCCACTGTGGTGCCCCAGAAATTGACTTTAAAAAATAAATTAACTCCTTTCTTAGGAATTGGAAATTAGGACCAAGCTATTACTACTCGGTTTGACTGTCCCTTCAGCGATGAATTTACTAGAAGTGTGCTGGCAAATTATATTGACATTTACAGTGAGAAATATAATGATCCCACAAACTAGATATTTTCATGTACAGATTAACCCATTCTGTCACTGTTGGTTAATCTACATAAGCAGCCAAGTTGTTAGAAACTTCTTTGAAATCAGAACAAGGGATGATGGCCGGTGTCTGGACCAGGATAACATGATGTATCCATCTCCTCCAGGGGACTATACCGACCTGGAGGCTCAGAGCCTATGTTCTTTAGGTCTGGGTGCTTTTATCCAATCTGGTGCTTTCACTGGCTCTGCCTTTCTTTACCATTCTATTGCCAGCTATCACCTGTATTTCAAATGAATGTATTTCAAAAATGAAAGAATATTTTTGTTGTTTGGTCATTTTTTTACAGCAGCCATAAGAAACCAATACTTAATTTCAGCTGGACTACGTTTTTCTCTTGTAGGTGACTTTACATGCCTGAATCCTGATTCCAATATGTGTGTGAGGGAGCACCTGTGCATGTAACCGATACTGACTTTAGCTACCATAAGGGAAAAAGGAATTTGTCATTAGTTTCCAGGGGAGCCTCATAGAACCTGAAGGCAGGGAAGCAGCTGGACCTCAAGAACAGGTGGAACCAGGCAAACTGGACATTCTCTTTCGCCATCTCTCATCTCTGCCCCTTTCTGAGTATTTCTCTGCCTCGTGACCTCTCTTGCTGCAGTCAGGCTTTCTCTGTCACTCAGCCTGCATAGCAGATAATGGCTTCCTCCAACAGCTCTCAGCTGTAAATTGTGTTTCCTCAGCTGTTAAATGAAGAAGTTGGATACCTTCCTCTGCAAACTCCCTCTAGCTTTGAATTTTGTTATTGTTGAAGCAGAATTGACATGCAATATCCTATTAGTTCCAGGTGTACATCATAGTGATTCAATAGTTTTATACATTACAAAATGATCCCATGATAAGTGTAGTTACCATCTGTCACCAAAGTTATTACAATGTTATCGACTACATTCTCTATGTTGTACATTACATCTCCATGACTTATTTTATAACTGAAAATGTGCCTCTTAAATTTGATGGAATTCTCTTAGGAGTCCCATGTGGTGGCTGCTGGGAGGGATCCTGAGGCGTGGAGGGCCAACCATGTAGGTGGGAGGCAGCAGAAGTGCTACAGGCAAGGCAGCTGCAGGGTGAGGCTCAGAGTACTGAATTGGGATCTCTTAAGGGGTCTGGTGAGATCATGGACTTGGCCAAACTGGAGAAGAGATTTTGACAGGTGGCATGGAGGAGGGTTCACCCTGACAATCCACCTTCAAGCTGGCGCTATCCACTTATCCCTGATGGCTGACAGAAACTCCAGCTAAGTTGTCACTTACCTCTAATTAGCATCAATTACTTATGAATTCCTTCCTCTTTTGAAATGAATCATATTGGTCCATTTTGCATATATATTTCCTCAGAGCACTTTGTACCAACACTGGAGCAAAGTTCAGTCTGGCCCTAGAACTACAGTGTCACTAGACACATCTGTGCCTATGCAGAGCTCAAGAAATCCAACTCCACCACCTGTCAGGACCTAAACCTCACCCTGGCTCTGCTAGCTACTTACTGAGCCCCTGGGTTGGAGTCAGCAGGAAGCCCAAGGGCCTTTCTTGCTAAGGCCATACTAGGCTCCAATGCTGAAGATATCTGTTTCTCTAGATCTGATTTCCAGCTGGCTCCTCCTGCTAACCAAAGAATTTCTTACATGGATTCCTCCAAGCACACCTCCCTAGCTTCTTCTGCTAGCATCCCACACCCCCAACACTTGACACTGTCTACCCCAGCCAGACAAAATTGCTTCTAGTCTTCATTCTCTCTTTACCCTCTGGGCCTCTGAATTGCCCTAGGCTTGGAATCCCCACTCCTCACCCATCCCACCAGCCATACCTTTACCTGGTTAATTCCCACCTGCTTACATGATACCTCCTCTGGGACCCTTTCCCTGACTCCATCTCATCTAGAGTACCCCTTATGTGTACCCAAAACCCCTCTTACTTGTCATTAAGATCATCCTGGCTGGCAGTCAACTATTTACCAACCTGTGGTTCCAAATTGTATCTTTTCTACCTGCATCCCCTGTGCCTAGCACACAGCATGGAACATAATGGAAGCTCCATAAATGTTGAATGCTGAGAGGGTCAAGTGCCCCATTTACCCACCCTCATTATGCTACTGTTTTGACAGAGACGACTGGCTCCTTCTATGCATTTTACTTTCAAACTATAATCCCTTTCATGTTATAATGAATATTTCAGTATGAGACATGGTGGAAAATAAGATGCTTAGTACCACAAACAGAAAGGAGGCAGTGTTTTCTTAGATGAGCTTGATTTTTTCTTTCCAAAGAGATCTAAATGAAGTTTTTCTGAACATGGCAGATGTTCTGGGAGATACAGGAAGAGATATAGGGAGGAAAGCCAGCCCTTCCTGCTCCCAACTGAAGGAAAGCCCTCCAAACATCCTACCAATATTGCTATGAAATGACACACATCCACCCTCTCTGAATTGCCCTGTGGCTTTATTTCTCATGTTCCTATAGTTCGAGAAGCAAAGTGAATTCATTTTGAGACTTCAACCTATGTGCAGCATTCCAATGATTAAGTCCATCTTGGGAAACATCACTCACTGACCCGACTGAGGCTATTGTGTGGTTAGCTCAGCACATATTCCCAAGTGTGAAAGGAAAGTTGATGTGTGGAGCCTCAGAAGAAATATCTTATTTGGCACCTGCTCCAACTACTTCCTCAGAACCACTGCACCTCCAGACAGACCGACATTCTCTCAGAAGTCTTACTCCTATCCAGGGGCCCAAGAGTTCAAAGTTGCTGTGTGGCACCTCAGAAGGGGATCTCAATCTGGAAGGGGGCATTCTTCTTGCTTGAAATGAAGCTAGGAAAGAGCACCAGTTTTACAGGACTGAGAATATGACTTTATTTTTTTTTCTATGCAGCATGGTCATAATTACTGCTTCTGTTGATGTCAGTCACATTGCTACTTCCATTATCAAAGTGAGTATCTGGGTTGGAGAAACAGGATGGAAGCATAGGTGAGATCATAAGGCAATGACGGAGAGCCCCTCATTTGGCTCTACACAGCCAAATGTTTGGGGACACGCACACAAGTAAGTGCTGCCCTTCAATGCTTTTGTTACCCTGGACCAGGAGCAATTTTATCCTCCAGGCAACACAACATCTGACAAAATCTGGGGACATTTTTGGTTGTCATAAGTTGGGAGGTACTACTGGCATCTAGTGAGCAGAGTGTAGACATGCTACTAAATGGTCTAGAATGCATAGGACAGCCCCCCACGATGAAGAATTATCAAGCCCCAAATATCAATAATGCCCTATTCTAGACACTTTGACTTAGTGACCTCATTCCTATCCATGGCATCAACCAATTCTCTAAGTCCAACTCAGAACAACCTCCTGAGCTTCTGCCTTACATAACCTGCTGCTTAGCAGGTATCTTTACGTCGAGGTCTGGTTCCAAAGGCTCCTCAAACTCAACATGCCAAAAACTCATCCTCATTCTCAATCATTCAGCAAAGATAAATAAGAGCTTACTATGTGATAGGCACTATACTCATAATGAAAATATAGAAGTAAAGAAGATAGAGTTCTCTGCCTCCTTAAAAATTCTGGTTTGGTGGAGGGTTTAAGCAGTTAAACAGGCAAGTATAATATTGGGGGAAAAGTGGTCACTAGTCCAACAGAAGACTGGGTTTTAGAATTGGTAAGAACTAACACCCAAATAGATAGATTATATGCAGATTTTACTTGGCTGCTGTAGGCTTAAAGGCTCCAGGTGTCAGGAAAGGATACAGTCTATCAACTAGAGATGTTTGGTAGGCACAAATTCTGGAATCTCCTCTAGGCACTCCTGACACATGCTCTTTGGTGGTGGCAATGGCCAGCCTGGGGTTGAAGTGGGGAGATGAGGTCCTATCAGGATATAGAAAGGCCCTTGGGCACATTACCCTGAAAATTTAACTTAATTACCTACATTGGTTGTAATTCCTGTTTTCTTTTTTTTTTTATCATCAAAGTTCAATATATGCTTACTTACTCTGCCACAAATGCCATGTTTTTGCGCTATCCGGAAGCTATAAAATAATAAATAGACTCTACACAGGCGCCATAGCATTGCTTTTACATAAATCACACTTAGCCTGAGGACATGGAGGAGGATTTAACCACCATTCCACAGACCAAAGGATTAAACATGGCAGTTTAGTAAGTGCTTTAAAAGGGAGGCTCTAACTTGGACTTGAAGGTTAGGGGAGGATTCTGGAAGAAGTATCTCTCTAAGACATGTCCTGAAATACCAGGGCATTATACTCATGAAGGCTCTGGTGGTTCATGAGTTCTGGGAGACTTTCCTTTGTTTTATTGATATTGACCTTGGTCCAGCACAAGTATAAATTCACCTAATTTCTCTCAATGCCACAATTTGGATACCTACCGCCAATCTCAGTACAGGCCCTCAATATTCCCAGCTTTCTTCTCTTCCAATGCCCTGCCCTGCATGGTGCATCCTCATCCTTACTCCACCATGTATAGGCTGTGGGACATCAGGTGGTACCATGTTTCTTATTTACATTATTCTTCCCAGAACATATCCAGACCAAATTTCCAGAAACAAATTAACTTAGAGTTCTGCGTATTTATTGGTCTGTTGCTCATCTGTTCCCCTTCTAAATGTGGCGTCACATTGGAATGACATGAAGTTTTGAAAACTACTTAAGTTCCAAGAGAGTTTTACTTAATTGGTATGAGATGCATACTGAACAGCAGGATTTTTTTCTAAGTCTTCCCAGGTGATTTTAATGTGCACAGTTAGAGAATGACAAAGCCCTGTACAAGCCCTCTGGGCCCATGACTCAGAAACAGTGAGCCGATGATCTATGATCCGCCATGCACACCCAATGCACTCTGCCCTAATCTGCCAGGCGTGTATGCCTTATCCATCTGTTCCCATTGGCCCTGCCAGTGTGGCCCTGCCCACATGGAATTGTCCAAAAATTACTCTTAACTTGGAACAATATTATTAATTCCTCCCAGTTCAGAGTCTGTTCAGCATCCTCAGTCACCTTCCCATCCACTGCATTCCAACCAAGTGTGACCTTACAACAAAGGTTCTCCCACAACAAAAGACTGTTTATCTGTTTATCATGTTCTCGTGTGTAGTAGTTTATTGCTGCTGTAGCAATCTACCACAAATTTATTAGCCTAAAATACACATATTTGTTCTCTTACGGTTCTGAAGTTTCAAAATTTGAAATGGGTTTCACCGGGCCATCATCAAGGTGTAGGCAAGGCTGCATTCCTTCTAGAGGCTCTAGGGGAGAATCTGTTCCCTGTGACATTCCACCTTCTAGAAGCTGCCTGCATTGTGGTCCCTTCTTCCATCTTCAAAGCCAAGAGCATTCTCTCTCTCTCTCTCTCTCTCTCTCTCTCTGACTTTTCTTTCACCACTGCTTCTCCTATTCCCTAGTGATTACATTGGATCAGCCTGGATAATCCAGAATTATCTCCTTATATCAAGGTCTTTAATTTAATCATATCTGTGCAGTCTCTTCTGCCATGTGAAGTAACATATGCACAAGTTTCAGGAATAGGACATGGACATCTTGGGGGGGAGCTGTTATTCTACCTACCACAGTTCATTTGAGGGAGCTTTCATCTTTGTGATCTGTCAGCTTTCAAATATCGAAAGATACTGAGATCCTTAGAAGATAGGGACCTTGTAACAGGACTTCAGTTTCTAATAAAATGGGGAAGTTGGTTTAGACAAACATGGTTGGGGATAGTGGTAGTAGTGGTGATTTTCCCCCTCGGGAAATATTTGACCATGTCCAGAGATATTTTCAGTTGTTACAACCGGTCCAGGGTAAGGGAGTGTGCTACTGGCGTCTGGTAGAGACCAGGGATGCTACTAAACATCTTTTACAACACACAGGATAGCCGCCTAAAACAATTAGCTGGTACAAGATGTCGATAATGCCAAGGTTGAGAAACACTGAATTAGACCATTCCTACTCAAAATGTGGTTTGTGGACCAGCAGCCGTGAAGTGACCGAGAAGTTTTTAGAAATGCAGAATCTCAGGCTCCAGGCTCAGAATCTGCATTTTAGCAAGATTCCCAGTTAATTCCTATACATGTTAAAGTTTTGAGAGGCCCTGAACGAGAACAATGATTTTCAAACCTGGTTGCACATTAGAATCACCTGGGATCACCTGTCTTTTAAAGAAAGACACCGATGCTTGAGTCCAGCCACAGACCAGTTAAATCAGCTAAGCCACTTGGAGTTGGGAACCAGGAATGAATATTTATTAAAAGCATTCCAGATAATTCTAATGTGCAGCTAAGTTGAGAACCTCTACATTATGATCCCTAAAGCTTCAATATTCATTGTGGTCGGTAGACAAACAGAATCAGTATCACCTAGGAACTTTTAGAAGTGCAGAGTCTTAGTCCCCACCCCAGACCTCCTGAATCAGAATCTGCATTCACACAAATTTCTATTCACACTGAAGTTTGAGAAACACTGCTAAAATTCTTTCCAGCCTGAACCAGTGTTCTCCAGAAAAACAGAAGCAGTAGGATGTAAATATATAGAGAAAGATTTAGTATAAAGCATTGGTTCACATAATTATGGAGACTGACAGCTCCCAAGGTCTGCTGGGTAAGTTGGCAAGCTATAGCCCCAGGAGAGCCAATGGTATAGTTCTAGTAGGAGTCTGAAACCTGAGCAGTTCCAATCTGAAGGTCAGCAAGGCCCAGAAAGAGCTGATGTTTCAGTTTGAGTTCAAAGATAGGAAAAAAATGAAATTTCAATTCAAAGGTAGGCTGGAGGGATTCTCTTACTCAGGGAAAGGTCAGCCTTTTGGTTCTATGCAGGCCTTGAACTGATTGGATGAGGCCCACCCACATTAGGAAGGGCAAGCTACCCAATCTACTGATTTAAATGTTAATCCCATCCAAAAACACCCTCACAGAAACAACCAGAGTAATGTTTGACCTGATATTTGGGCACCTTGTGGCCCAGTCATGTTGATACATAAAATTAACTGTCATACCACTCTAAAAATTCCATTTTTTTACAAAATGTCATATAATAGAAACTTCACTGAGACCTCTCGCTGTATCCCTACATGGCAGAAAACTATACAAAACCCTGTTTAAACAGTGTTTTTCTGTTTCAGAATATTGCATTTTGCATGACTATATTTAGCTGTCCTGTTCATAGGTGATCATTACATTTTAAAAAACTCATAGCTTGTTAGCTTCCAGGAACAAGGATTTCTAAACAAAGTAGTGCATGGAAAAGCACTCTCCCCTGAGACTTCGGGTGTGGTTTGCAGCAAGATTCTTGGCCAAGACTTGTTTGAGAAAGTAGGGTCTCTAACAAGGACACACCTAGACTGTGTTAAAGGGAGCAGAGAAACGAGTTACAAAGGGGGGGCCAAAAAGAAGGCCTAGCGATACCACTTGAATTAGGATAAGTGTTGCAGAGAGCAGTTAGTGGAGGTGTGACTTTCCAATGCTCAGCACAGCCCTTGCTCTATCTTTTCATCCAAACGGGATGAGAATAGTAGAGTGAGCAGGGGAAGGTGAAGGAGTAACATGTTTATCTTCTCCTAGAAAAAAACAAGGAAGAAGAAAGGAAGGAAGGAAGGGAGGGAGGGAGGGAAGGAGAAAAAGAAAAAAAGAAAGGAAAAGAGAGAAAGAGAGAAAGAGAGGGAGAGAGAAGAGAATCGAAAATTTTAAAAATATTATCTCAATATTTGAAGTAGGAATTACTATATCCATTTCATAAATGATAAAAATTGAGGTTTTGAGAGATTAAGCTGCTTGCCCGAGGACATAGAGCTAGCAGTGGGCTAACCAAAAGTGAAATACACAGCTTTCTCTAATTGCCACTCATTATGCTGAAGGCTGCTGTTAGGGGCTGAACTGTGTCCTCCTGCCACATCCTGCAATATCTGTATGGTGAAGTCCTCACTCCCTGTACCTCAGAATGTAACTTTATTTGGAGATAGAAACTTTTCAGAGGTAATCAAGTTAAAGCGAGGTCATTAGGGTGAGCTGTAATCTGACATGACTGGTATCTATAGAAAGGGAAAATTTGGAGACAGATACACATAGAGGGAAGACAGTATAGAGACATAAGCTGGCCATTTACAAACTTCCCTCCCAGCCGTCAGAAGGAACCAACGCTGCCAACCTTGATTTCAGACTTCTAGCGTCCAGAACTGTGAAACAATAAGTTTCTGTTGTTTAAGCTACCCAGTTTGGGGTAATTTGTTATAGCAACCCAGCAAACTAATGCAGTGACTCTATAGTAAGGATTTAATCAAGAAAACAAAAAACACACTTTTTTTTTTAATAGAAAGAATTTACCTGAAGATACTGGCTAAGCAGGTGTTGGGGGCTGGAAATTAAGGGGGAACACTGAGGGAACATAGAATTGCAGGAAGCAGCTACCATTCCTAAGGCTAAGGTCAGGGTTATCAGAGTCTAGAAACTTAAAGGAGAAGCCTGCCGACCTGGGGCTGCCTCTCAGTGTTGGTGTCTCCCGACCTCAGGAGAGGAAACTTCCAAGCTGAAACTCACATCTCTGAACAGAGGAAGCCAGCTGACTAAGGCTGGTATCTCCAAGGTTGGCTTGGAAGTGTAAGAAAAAAATGGGAACTAGAACCAATTATTATGGACAGGGTGAAGAACCTTTGCCGGGGTGACACTGACAGGAACAGAAAGCAGAACAGTCTCAGGAATCTCCCCCAGCCTTCCAGTCTCCCTTTAGCATTGTCAGAGTGTCACAGGGAGCCAACAGGCCAAGAAGAAATGACATCTCCCTTTTTATAAAGTTCTAGATGATCTTCCCTTAAAAGGACCCTGCTTACCATCCCTTCTTTGGTCCCATTACCAGTCCCCCTAAGATTTGGCAAAGCTTACCTACAACATCTAGTGTACCAGCGCTTTAAAAATGTCCTAACATACATTTATTATCACATTCTTCTCCCCAAAAACCTTTGGTGACTCACAATTGTCTCTATAACCCTATTTTCTCTCAACCTTGATCTCAGCCCTGGCTTGCTATGGTTTCGTTCATCCGTATCAAATCCCCTTGCTCATTTTCCACACTCTCTCCATAAGCCTTTTCTCCAGCCCATCCCCCTCAATCTCAGCAGTTGAGGTTATTTGTCACCAAGAAAATGAGCTATGTGATAGGAACCACTCAACCTCTCCTTCCTCTACCTCTAACCTTACTGCTATGTTCCTAACTTTCCTTCTTTCCACCTGTCCCAGAGGAAAAGCTTGCAGCCCTCCCTCCCAGGCTAACTCCTCACCTGTGTGGGCCTTAAACCCAATTCCTCTTCCTCCCCTAGTCCTTGCTCTCTTGTCTTTATTTTCACCCTCTCCAGGAGCTACTTCCTTCTACCTATAAATATACCCAAGTCTGCTCTCATACAAGAGAAGGCTTCCCCAATCTAGCTTCCTTTCCACAGTCATCCACGTGTGTCTATTTGACTTTTCTGTCACTCCTCCACCCATACATCTGCCACTATCACTCACTTAAATGCCCTCCATCAAGGTCAGCAATGGTCAAGCTACCAAATTCATCATGGACTCACTTAACCCCTTGGTAGATTTTATGATGTATTTCCTTCTCAGTTAAAAATTAATACCTAGGCATTATAGACATTTTGGAAAACACCAGAAGGAATAAGAGTAAAAAGAAACTTTTGAGGGGTTCTGAGAAGCTATGAGGCACATGTGAGAGAACCCGGGTTCTTGGAGTGGAGAACCAAAAAAGAATAGGAATTAAAAACAGATCAGAGGACACAAAATATTTATACCAAAATCTTGACTCTTGACAGTCTTTGGAGAACAGCTCGGGATAATCCAGCATTCCAAATACCTAATAGTCATCTCTTCATCCACCGAGGCATCTGAATGTTAACACATAAGGCTAACAATCTATTTTAAAAATAACATGCTTCCCCTGCTCTTTTCCAGCAGAGAATACCAAGGTCATGATAAAGTCATGAAAAGGTGAGTAGAAATAGTAATAGAACTATATTTGTTTGCTTTCTGCCTATTATGTGCCAGATCCATGCTGGGTATTTTACATATGCGGCCGGAATGTAACCTCATGAATTTTCACAGCTCATCTGTGTTTTATAGATAAGCAAACTGAGGCTCAGAAAAGTGATGATTTTAAATGTAGCCCATCTTCTAAGTGAAAGGGCCTAGATTTGACCTGAAGGCTTCTGTTCTTTCTGCTATCCCAAGCTGCATGCCCAGAGAGAAGAGCGCTGGAGGCTGCCTGCGCGCCCGCGGACCCTGGAGTCGCTGCCGCCGACTCCGCCACCCTAAGAAGAGCACTGAGATCAATTCTGTGTCTTCCCGGGGACCTTGGAAAATCCGCCAGACTGCTCTGTGACTTAATCATAAAGTCTCAAGTGGGCTTTTTTTCAGTAGAATGAAGATAACAGAGAAGATGAATCTTGGCATTTGGGTTTCAAAATAGTCTTTGTACTACTTTGCTAGGGCTGCTAATAACAGAATACCACACACTGAGTGGCTTAAGCAGCAGAAAGTTATGTTCTCACACTGAAAGGTGGGAAGTCCAAGGTCAAAGCATCAGCAGGATGGGTTTCTTCTGAGGCCTCTCTCCTTGGCTCCCCAATGGCTCTCTTCTCACTGCGTCTCTACCTTAATAACCTCATTTTAACTTAATCACCTTTTCACAGACTCTATCCCCAAATACAGGTGCATTCTGAGGTACGGGGGATTAGGCTCTAACGTATGAGTTTTGAGGGATACAATTCAGCTCATAACAGTCTTTGAAAAAAAAAAGATGTTTTGAGATCACAAAGCCTGGCTTCCCGTTTTGTAAAGTTAATGACCCCAAAAGGCATAAAATCATGTCCCACTATTATTATTAAGTCACATGATTAAACTGTGAATCCCGTATTTCATACTTGGATCAGATTCCTCTGAACTCTCGCTGAGCACTATGACACTTATCACTTACAGTACTGGTTACAGGAAGAAATGAGAAATTTAAGACATGTTATCTTTACACTAAAGTCCCCAGATGGCATTGATGTTTGAAATGTTTGTATCTGATTTTTGTTGCACTCTGACTCCTCCATCACTCTCACGCAGCGGCAGTCTTTCCTGCTGTTTGCAATATACAACCAGATCCTTCTGCCCCTTACTAACTCCAACCCAGCCTATCAAGTGGATGACAGAGGGTTTGAATATGTAAATAAAAACAAATAGGCTTCCTTTGAGGGCTTGCGGGCTTGCCTATGAATGAACTCTTTGATGTGTGGCTTCTGTGAAATCTGCTTTAATAACTTAGAGGTTTTGCTCACTGCCTCCTGTCTCCAGTGGTGTTTAGATTTTGAGGCTTACTCCATCCAACCCAAGTTTCGGGGAAGATGACATGTTACCATATAATAGAAGCTCAGCAAGGGAAAGCCTTTTACCTTTCCATTGAGGAAAACCTTGACATTGGCAAAGGAAACTCTGGGATCTACTTAAGTCCTCCAATTCATGCATACCATGTTGGCATATAGAATAGGTAATATAACCTGATATGTTCTCTTATCCACTCTTCACACTTTCTTTTGTCCCTTAACCTGGCTTCATTTGACCTAGACCTGAAGTTGTCATTGCCTCAGAGTAGGTTTGTTTCAACAAAATGCGAATAACAAAGTCAGTTTTCAGCTTTTGTGTTTCAAAATAGGCTTTGCAAGAAAAAAGCATTTTGAGATCCAAAAGCTTGGCCCTTAGATATCAAAAGCTAATACCCAAAAAAGATTCAGGGCATAAAATCATGCCATATTATAAATTATTAAATTGTAAATTTCATGTTTCTAAAAGACCAATATGGAAAGTCTTTTTTTGTTAGTTCTGGTTATTTTGTAATTAAAGAAAATAAAATACACTATTTCTGTGTATTCTAACACTCAATGAATACATTGAGTTTTAAAAGGAACTATGCCATAAACAGTTGATTGAGGAGAATTCCAGGGGTCTATGATCTAGTCCCCATCCCAGGGTCGCAGGACTCTAATTCTCTACAACCTGTAGCCTTAACCGTTACTCTGTATGTATGCAAAAGCATAACTATGCCCTGAATGTTTAAGAAAGCTATTCATTTTCCCCTCCCCCCTACAGAGAAGGAAAGCTTGAGCCCATTCTTAATAACAAAGGCTGGAAATAGCCCCAGTGCTAAAATTGGATAGGATCAGCCAACGCTTATCGCTTTTACTGTAGGAAGCTCACTAGGGAACAATCATTCCAGAGTAAGTATTCTTGTGCCACTTAGCACTATCTCTGAACAGCCCCAAATACTTCAAGTACAACTAAAAGTCACATGCCAGATAAAGAGAGGTTATCCTTTCCTTAAGAAGGTGATGGAGTTGGAATGAAACCATCTTTTCTAATCACAGTCCTGCCCCAGCCAAGGACATGTGAATGGGAGTCTCTGAAGTGTTTAGCGAGATGGCGGGTGGTGTGTTCTCCCACGCTAACTGCGTGTTCTCAGGGGCCAGCCACAAGAACATCCTAGACTAAACCTCGTCCATGGAGTACACTTCTGATTATCCCCATCCTTGCAGAATCCCAAAATGTTGACTCAGGACATATTTAATCTACAGACAACCTGATAAATACGCTATACTCCCACCTCTGAGCCTGATTTGGATGCTGGGGTTGAATGTTGCTTCCCACTGAATCCATGAGGATGCTTCTGCTCACCTTTCAAGTCTGGTTTGGGCCTTCCGGGGCTCAGATTTTTGGGGTCTATTCTCAACTTCACAGCCCCTGCTGGCAGCCTTGTCAAGAGGAACTCTTGCTCCAGACCACCCTGGGTTCATCCTGTCTGGCATTGTATGTGCCAAGGACATGAGAGTTATGTCATAAGAGATCATCACTCTCTTTCTTGACATCCATCTTATAGGAGAGGAAATAGTCCCAACATATTGAATCTTTTCTGATAGCTCCATGTAACTCAACCATGCAGATAGTTTTTGAAATGTTTCTTAAGCCTACTTATGTTTTCTATTTTTGAGGGAGTGAGGTGTATTCTGAAACTTCCTTTTTGCAGTGTAAGGTACTACTTCCTCTTATTGACCTAAAATATACTCTTCCAAGTTTCCTTGGATGCCTGTAGTACAACTATTGTCACTTTAGTTGCCAAATCCCTTTCTAAAGAGGATATTTACCCTAGTGTTAGCTAGGCTCATTCAGACTGCTTCGAAAAGACACCCTCCTATTAGTGAAGGAAATGCATTCATTGCAAGGATACAGTAGAATGCGTACCATCATTTGTCTTGACCGTAGACCTCCAAGACTAAAGAGCACACCAGGCTTCACAGAGACCTGGAACAATAAGTGAACGTTGTTCTCACTCAGTCTGAACATTAGTCGCCCACTTTCCCTTTCTCCATCCAGCATCTATTATTCGAAAAAAGAGTGACTTGGATCATTTTGTCACCTTCTGCTATGGAGCTCCGCTTACTGGTCAGACTCTGTGATCTTGGTCTCCATTATGTCCAACTATACCTCTTAGCATTTGACTCAAGGAGAAATTCCTTATTCCATTATTTATGGTCAGGATAGTAGGATAAACACATGGCACATAACTGCCATTTAAAAGAAAGCTGGAGGCATGAAAGACATTTGAGTCTCTCAATGTCTCTCCTAATTTATATTAATACATTCTGTTTTATATCTTCATGTTTTCCTTAATACAGAAAATGCTATGGCCACTGGTAAATTGTGGAGATTAAAAAGTTGCCATAGCAAGTCTGAGACTTTTATCCTCAGGAATCTCTGACTACAAGTTTGGTCCATGGATGGCATCAGAACACTTGGATTTCAGGAGGAATCTCACCATCTCCAGAAATAACGAGAGCGGTTCACTGTACCTACACTGTGAAAAGGGTATGGGCTATGCTGAACACTTGCTTTCCTTCTAAGAGTCTGGACTTCTAGTATGTACTAGGCAGAGAGTGCATGACTGCCCCAATAAAAACTGTAGGTGCTGAGTCTCCGATCAGCTCTCCTGGTAGAAAACATGTCACACACATTGTCCTAGTACTAACGGGAGGAATTAAGTGCATCCTGTGTGATTCCGCTGGATGACTGGAGTGGGCTCTGGGAAGCTTGCACCTGGTTCCTTCTGGTCTCTTCCCCACGTACCCTTTGCTTTTTACTGTTGTTGCTTTGGATTCTCTCCTTGTAACAAATCGTAGCCATGAACACATATATATGTTCAGTCCTGTGAGTTCTTCTAGTGAATCATGAAATCTGGGAGTGGTCTAGGGGATCCTCAGCATGCAGTCAATCAGTTTCAGAGATTGTCATTCATTTTGGAGTAGCATCATTTCCTCACATAAAAATAGCCCATATAGCCCAATAGCATAAAAAACCATAGTCTCTTCTTTGTGGAGATATTGCATTCTCCTCCCCCATACATCCATTATAGCTATTTAAGTCAGTACACTGAGAGTCAGCTTTCTTTGGACGTAGCCATAAGTGACTAAAAATTTAATGAGGGCAGAGAGGAGGCATCGAGGGGGCAGACCCAGCTGGAGGCGGTGTCCAAGTAACATCTCTGGAAGGCTTGATCTGAGTGGTATTCAGCAGGTTAATGGCAGCCTTTCTATTTACTATGAAAATCCAGTAAAAGTAAGCGTTTTTCTGCCACGTTCACACATTCTTAATGAGCCAAATTATTCTGCTAAATGACCTTCAGGTGCAGATCAGTTCCTTTAAACAGCTGCATTTATTCGCCTCCATTTTTAGCTTTTGCTGGTACATTAAAAATAATACCTAAGGGTCTGAAAGAAGCCCAGTCATTGCTTAAAAGTGCTCAGTTTACTCCCAGGGAGTAGCCCAGGCACTGGGAGAATCTCAGTAGCGAGGTTTTATGATAAATGTCAGTGATTGTGCTGATAATAGAGTGTTCCACCAAAACTAGGCAGGGGAAGGCAGTTTCTTTTCAAAGCATTAAAAAAAAATTAAAAAGCATAAACTGCTTTCTACACCCACACACCACAGCCCGTGGCTGGTGCACAAGCACCCTACTCCTTCTCTCAAAAGTGGGAGATGAGGGAGAATAAGAGAGAAAGAAGAGAGAGGGAGGGAATTGGAGGAGGGGGAGACTAAAATGGAGAAAGAGAGGGACATGAAGTGGCCAGAGAATGAGGCCACTGAGCCTCAGGCTCCGGCCATGAAAAGCCCTATCCCCAGGGATCTTCTCAGGAGAGCCCCAGCCATTCCATAACCTGATGCTGCCAGTTAACTTCACGGTGCTTCACGGTGCCCCCGAGGCCACCCTCTTATCCAGCCTAGACTAGTTGCACCCTGACTGGAACGCACAGGGGGAGGGCCCATCATTTTGATCAAACACTTCCCTTTTCCATTCACCACATAAACTCCAAAGGCAGTTGTTTTCTTCTAGATCCAGATTAGAGGAGGGAATATCCAACGTCCCACATCTGAAGGACAAGTCTGTTTTTCTGCCCATGACCCTACATGTCCTCATAGTGTCCCAGACGGGGAAAAAGCCCAGGAATCTGGCCTTGCAATGGATATTTGTTGTTTTAGTCTGCCTGGTGTCCCTTTTTTGAAAAACCTCCCTCATACCATGTGGTTTGTGAAGTTATCAATCAGACTGTACTGCCTACTATAAGGATGGTATCATGACTCAAACACAGCCAACCCCAGGACCTCCCCCTTGTCAATATCCTTTGTCCCAGAGGGGGCACATGACACAAACAGGACCAATCAGAATCCTTCCGTGGGTTGGATGTATGAACCTTGGGAAAATAAATGCTCTCTTTTTGCCAAGGTTCCAAAGCTGAGAGGATGTAATTTAGGGACTTGCACTAGCCTTCTCCTCAGCCATATGGAGAAACTAAAACTGCAGAATAAGCTGAGAGTCTAATGAGACAGAGAGAACTTACAGTATTGAGTCCCGTATTCATTTCCTGGGGCTCCTGTAAAATATTGCCACAACCTCGGTGGCTTACAACAACAGAAATGTATTCTCTCCCAGTTCTGGAGTCCAGAAAACTCAAATTCAGGTGTCAGCAGGGCAGCGCTCCCTCTGCACACTCGGGGAGAATCTGTTCCTTGCCTCTTCCTGCTTCTGGTGGCTGCCAGCATTCTCCGGGGTTCCTTGGCTCATAGCTGCACTGTTCCAATCTCTGCCTCAGTCTTGTGCCTTCTGAGCGTGTGCCTCCTAATCTCCTCCTGCCTGTCTCCCTCAAGGATGCATGCAACTGCATTTGGGGCCCACCTGGAGAATCTAGGGTAAGCCCCTCCTATTGAGATCCTTACAAGGTGTGCCATATAATACTCTCTTTCTTGCTTGTAAGGTAATGTCTGCAGGTTCCAGAGATTAGGAAGTGAATATCTCGGTGAGGATGGAAGGAGCATTTTTTTAATTGTTAATTAATTAATTTATTCCTACCATAAGTATTATTCAAGCCCCTGAGACCCTAGTTCCAACACCACTTCCTTAACCCCATGTATCCTCGCTGGCCAATAAGTTCCCTCTTGGGTTAGGCCAAGTCGAGTTTAGTAACTTGTATTAAAGGTGTCTTAAATCATCCACATGCCCACGTCTGCAGCAGGCTGGAGAATGGAGGAGGGGCCCATTGCTGCCAGGGATTGTTTTCAGTTGCAACCAAAAACAACCAAACAACAACAAAAACATGCAAAAACCCAGCTTAAGAGGCTTGAGCAAAAACAAGCAGATGATAAAGCTAAAAAGTCTGGGACTAAGGGCGCCTGGGAAGTTCAGTCAGTTAAGCGTCTGACTCTTAACTGCAGCTCCGGTTGTGCTCTCACAGTTCGTGGACATGTTGGGCTCTTCGCTGATGGTGCAGAGCCTGTTTGGCATTCTCTGTCTCCCTCTCTGCCCCTCCCCTGCTCTCTCTCCTTCTCTTTCTCAAAAGAAAGAAATAAACATTTAAAAAAAGTCTGGGACTAATCAGGTTTGGCTCAGTTTGAGGACCCGATGATATTATTGGGCCCCATCTTTTGGTTCTGCCTCTTCAGGGTTGGCAGTATCTTGGGCTCCAGGAGGTGACCTTCTGCAGCTTCAGACTCACATCGCTTTATGCTTGGGCCATTGGAAGAGAGGGTTAGTAGAACAAAAATCTTGGAATCGGATCTCGTTGGCCCATATGTCAATAAACACATAAGTCTTTAATAAATGCTTTATTTCCCCAAGTTGCTAATGAAAACATCTTGTCACAGGTGTTCTCAATGATTAAACAAAATGTCACAATGAATTTGATAATGTCGCAATAAATCTGATTATCAATAATAACTATTGTACTCAATTCTAGAAGTGTCGTTTTGGCCTAACTATGAGATTTGAACTGACTTCTGTAAGTACCTACTCCTGAACTGTGATCAAGGGAATGAAATGCACTGACTGGCTTACTCTACATCATTGCTTTACCCCTCGGGTGGAGCATGCAGAGGACGGAAGAGGAGTGGTACTCTACAGAGACACCGTATGGGTACCTGATGTGGAGAGAAAACACGCTGGCTGCAAAAGGAATAGATGTGTGCTGAATATCCTCATGATTTCATTATATAAACTTCTTGTATCTATCCAAATTATTAGGCCTGCCAAGATCATGACAAGTAGATTATCATACGTCATAGTTTTGTGAATAAAATATGAAATTTTATACCATTGCTTATGGAGTTTTCAGAAATTAACTTGCAGGAGACTGCAGATCTAGCACCTTTAGACAGAGTGGAATAGACATACATTTAAATTACTCATTGCTCTGTGTATGTCAATAAACACATAAATATTTAATGAATACTTTATTTCCCTAAGTCACTGATAAAAGCATCTTGTCACGGTTGTTCTCAATAATTAAACAAAATGTCACAATGAATTTGATTAGTGTCACAATGAATGTGATTAAAAATAATAAATATTGGACTCAATTCTAAAATTGTTCTTTGGGCCTAAGTGTGAGATTTGGTTTTCTGTAGCAATGGTATGCAAATTTATGGTCATTTAATGCTACCAATAATGATGAGCAAATATAGCATACATACTATAAAACATATGTGAAATATAAAATAACAAAATGAGTTAAAGATAAAATAATCGACATTGAAAGAATACCTCATTTTACTTACTAAAGTTCAAAAAGCCTTTTTGCTCTCACTGGAAAAAATAATAGATTTAGTGAGACTGATGTTTTCATTTCATTTAGAAATATTTGCTCAACGTTTTGTGACAGAGAGAATTGAAGGTGTAAGTCAAGTTTATTTGATATTTGATTTTACGACTGTCTGAGGTGGGGTGGTTGGCTCAGTTGGTTGAGCATCCTACTCTTGATTACAGCTCAGGTCATGATTTCGGGGTTGTGAGATCAAGTCCCACATTGGGCTCTACTTGGAGCTTTCTTAAGATTTTCTCCCTCTCTCTCTGCCCTCCCCCCATGAAATAAATAACTAAACAAACAAACAAATAACTGTCAGAGGTGACAAAGTTAACACTCTCCAATAGATTGAATTGTGTTTCCTCAAAATTCATATGTTGAAGCCCTAACCCCCAATATGGCTGTATTTGGAAATAGGGCCTTTAAGGCCTGTTTAATGAGATCAGAAAGTTAGCGTTCTAATCTCATAGGACTGGTGTGCCTATGAGAAGAGGCAGAGATTCCAGAGATGCATGCACACAGAGAAAGGCCATGTGAGGACACAGCGAGGAGGTAGCCATCTGCAAGCCAAGGAGAGGGACCTCTCCAGAAGCCAACCCTGCCAGCACCTTGATCTTGGACTTCTTTGAATGGACAGAAGCAAGAACTGCCTGAAAATAAATTGCTGTTGTGTAGCCAAGCAGTCTGTGTATTTGGTTGTAGCAGTCCTAGCACACCAATACGCTCCAAATATACATAGAAATTTTGTAAAAATTTAATATTAAATGTCTAAGACTTTCTTGTACGTTTCCGACTTAATGGCAAAAGACGTGCCTTTAGGGGAAACAATCGTCTTCCTGTTCTAATCAGAAATAGTAGAAACGGTACATGGAGGGGCACTCAAGTGGCCCAGTTCACTGAGCATCTCACTCTTGATTTCAGCTCAGGTCACGTTCCCAGGGTTGTGGGATCGAGCCCCATTTCAGGCTCCATGATCAGCATGCGGAGTCTGCTTAGGATTCCCTTTCCTTCTCTGCCCCTCTCCCCCACTCATGACCTCTCTCTCCCTCTCTCTCAAGTTGAAAAAAAATAGTACATAGAAAACAGTATGAGACAAATGCACTCTTTGGTCAGCATACATCATTGGAATTAGCAAAAAATTCAATATATATAATTTGTGTATATATAATATGTATATATATGTAATCTTCATATATGTATGAAGATCAGCAAGAAAAACGAGTATTCAGCAAATTACTTCATGCAGATTTGCCATAGAGGAAATGAAAATATAGATGTTTCAAATGTTTCTCAACTTCTTATATTGGCTACATTCTGTTTCAATGATGAAATAAACCAAGAACTGATTTGGTGTGAGCAACTAAAGAAAACTCTACTAGAAAAGATACATTCTAAATAATAAATGTCTTCTTTAGTGAAAGTATTTTCTGCAAGAACTGTGTAAGTGAAGGTGCAGAGGAATGGCTTCTTTGAATGGACAGAAGCATTCAGGTAAAGTTCCACTGCTATGCTCACGCATGGAATCCTTTGCTGCACTGTTCACAACTGAGCTACTGCAACAAACACCTGGGCCAGAGCTGCAAAGCATGCTACAGGAAGATACTGATGTGGTTAATTTTATAAAGTATATTTACATCTTATATACTTATAACATATAGCAGATTATTTATAATACTGAGAAATGATACAGTAAGTGAAATGATATGGGATATGAAAAATATTTTATAACACACTGAGGCTCTCAGACGATCTTGGAACAGACATGGTAAGTGTCATTGAGCTTGAAAACAAATCTTTGACATAAAACAGCACTTCCAAACTTCTTGTCTTTTTGTGTAATAAGCAGAACACTATTAGATATTTTTAAAAATCCATACACAATCTACCACTTCAAGGAAAATTTGTAATGCTGATAATAAGTGAGAATGTAATTGCTTTTGTCTTAAATGTCTATTTTATTTATTTTGAGAGAGAGAAAGAGAGAGAGAGAGAGAGTACATGCACAAGCAGGGAGGGGACAGAGAAAAGGAGAAAGAGAATCCCAATCAGGCTCCACACTGTCAGCACAGAGCCACACATGAGGCTCAATCTCATGAACTGTGAGATCATGATCTAAGTTGAAGTTGGATGCTTAACCGATTGAGCCACCAGGCATCCCCTAAGTATTTCTAACGGATATCTCAAAGCATACTTAGTACGAAGTTACTACTACTAATGAATGTGAATCTATATTTCAAATAACCTTATTTTTACTTCTGAGTTTGTTGACTGACCGATTGTCAGATTTGATCAAGTTATCATTTTTACCTTGTTTATGTGGAAGACAGCTCTTCTCAGATGTAGCAAACATGTCCGCTCTGCCCTTTTCTTATTAATAGGAAAAAGCTTTATCCTCAATTTATGGTTGCAAAGCCAAAATGTTTTTAATCTAGGCTTAATTAAAACTGAATAGTATACTATGTAAATCCATTTAAGTGGGCACACTGCAGTGTATTACAATATGTTACAAGGAACTAGCTGCTGTCAGTCCTTTGTGTGGGAGAACGCCCACTCTCCTCATGGTACTTGGCAATGGAGTATAGCTCATGCCTGTCTGACATATGGACTAAATATGGGTGCCAGAGTCTATCTACTTATTTGCAAAGTCAATTTCTATTTTTGAATTAGAAATAAGTAAAAAATAGAAGCTCTAATACTCTTTTCTCATGCCCTCTGGGGACCCTACACCACACTTGGGAGAGTACTGATTTCATAATGTGGGTTGGGGACTCGTCGCTGCGGTGGACATTATTTGGCTAGTTCCAGCATTCAATCCCTTCTTTTCCTGACATTAGCCTGATTTTCTTTTGGGTCGGACCTCATTGGCTTAAGCTTATCAGCGCAGCCCAGCCTCCCAGGTCGGGCTCCCAGTCACAGCGATCAGCATGAGGATATCCAGAAACTGAATTTACACTTTAAAAGCGTGAATTCTAGGACTTTTGTAGCAGCTCCCAAAAGAGGCTTTCTCCTTCATCCAGATAGTATGGTCCAAGGGCATGATGAGGCCAGCCAATTTACCACCCTCAGAGCATAGACAGGAACTCCAAGAAGCCTGAAACCCAGGGATGAAATAAGATTTTTTAAGGTAAAAGCAAGAGATGGCAAGATATTGGATCCTTAATGACCTTACTTGAACTCCTGGATGAAATCCTTCCTGAAGCTAAACCTACCCTCTGGATCTCTCAGCTATATGGCCAATAAATTCCATTTAAATGCATATGTCTTTTATTTAAGTCAGTTTCTCTATTACTTCAACCAAAAAATTTCCTCACTGATACAACTGTCAACTTCTTCATGCAGTTTGCTTTGTGGTTACTACTTTGGGTTTTGTTTGTTTGTTTATTGTAGAGAGTTACATTAACCATACATTGTAGCATGGAATTATCATCAGTACCTGCAAGGATCTTCTATTGAATTACTCCCTTAGTAGCACACAATAATTATAAGCTTATGTATGAGACACTATTATAAGTAATTTACATATATTAACACATTTAATCTGTGCAATCACCCTACGGAATCAGTACTATTATTAATCCTCATTTTACAAGTGGGGAAACTGAGATGGAGAGTACATAACTTGCCCAGTAAGTAGTAAAGCCAAGATTTACTCTAATGCACAGTTGAACCAAGACAATCTGGCCTCAAAACCCACGCTCTTAATCACAATACATCAGAAAGACTGCACTAGCCACATACTAACATAAATGTTAGTAGCATTGTTCAACTGTCTAATTTTTGCCTCTGTGATGATTGTAAAGTAACATCTATCACTTACTGTATAACCGAGACAAATTACTCGAACTATCTGTGTCTCAATTTCCTTGCCTGTGAAATGAGGTAGTAAAATAATATTGATTTCATAGGATTGTTGTGCAGCTTAAGTAATACCAGAGGTTTTGAGCATCTTTTTTCTATATGTTGGCCATTTGAGATTCCTGTTTTGGGAACTGTCTGTTCATGACCTCTGCCCATTTCAAACTGGGTTTCCAGTCTTTTCCTTACTGATTTGCAGGAGCGTATATGTATATGTATATGTACATGTATATTTCAGTTATGAGTTCAGTTTTAGATATTGAATATCTCCTTCTAATCTTTCATTTTTTCTATGGTGCTGTTGATTGAACAGGAATCTGTAATTTTGATACAATCAAATCCATTCATGTTGCCCCAAACATAGAAATAAAGATATGAAAAAAAAAAAACCCTCTTTATGCCCTAAGCATCTTAAAATCTAGCTGGAGAATCAAGAAAAATGACCATGTGAACAAGTGTTAAACCTCGCATAACAGTAAACAATAAAATGCCAAGTTGTAAGGCCGTATAACCAACTGTTAACCCTGGAAAAGTATCCAAATGTTTCTGAGCTTTAGTTTCCTTATTTGGAAAATAGAAGCAATAAAAAATGCCTTTCAGTTTGTTGTGATAATTAAATAAGACACGTTGAATGGCTCTGTAGTACTTAGTATACAGTACCAACTGCAACTCCGATACAAAGCAGATCAATGAAATAATAATGGCTACCATTTATAGAGGTCTACTACCTGCCAGGCACTTTCTATAACATATCACATTTGCATTGCTATCTGTCAGAGAAAGAAACCTAGATTCCAAGAGCTTAAGTAATTTGAGGTCACACAGCTAGTAAGTGGTAGTGACCGCATGGAAAGCCAGATTTGTTAGACCTCAGACCTCATATGCTTTTTCCCCTGCGCCAAGTTATTGTCAGAAATGGTGCTAAAGAAACTTCACTTGGGTCCTGGGAGAGAGAGACAGACTTTGACTTTGAATAATAGACACAAGGAGAAAGAGAGGAAAGGAGATCATGCCAGAGTCTGAGGGTATGGAGTGTCTGTGCAAGGATAAAAAGTATTGTATTAGACTGCAGAGGCAAAACCTTTTACGTCACAGTTCTCACCAATCCCAGCACAAACACCGGGCCTTCCCTTCAATCCTAGCACAGAGACAGGGACAGAGGGTGGGGAGACATCTATTCCCTACTTCTCTTTTTTCCATATCTAGGAAGCAGGAGTGATTTGTCTGACTGGTGAGCTTCAAAGAGGAATGCGGTATGTGTCACTGTGACCCCTCAGGTTTGGGAAGCTGGCCTGCCCTAGAAATCATGTCTGATTTCTGGAAACTGTAAAACTGCGTGCAATTTTACAAAAGCAGGTTTTCACAAGAGGGGTCCCTCTGCGTGTCTGGCCCTCTATCAGTCATGGGGGGTGTGGGTTCCCGAGGTTCTGGCTTCCCGAGGTTACACAAGCACACTGTCCAATTCTGCTCATGACTGCCAGGTCCTAAGAGAGCCATTTAACATGTCTTATTTTATTTAATTCTGGGGCGAAGTGCATGCAGGTTCATTGTCCTGGCAGATCTAAGCCATGGCCAGCATTCTAGTGCCTGCTGGGGACAAAGTTGGTATTTTCCTTCCTTCAGTCTGACTCCAGTGGCCATCTCATGGATCGTGAACCTGCGTGGGGAATATGGGTGTTACCTGAAACCCTCTAAAACCACAACAGTAGGCACTCAACAAACCGTGGTAGAGGAAAGAATATGAAAAGTTCAGAGGACAATGAGGATACTGGCCTGATTCGAGCAAAGGGAGTATAAGAGGTAGTTGTTACGTAAATAGGTTGGCCGCAGAAATGGAAGACCTGCATGAAAGGGAGAGAGCTTGGATGTGACGTTGGCGAAGAGCGCGGAGAGTTTCTGAGGAGGGGGAAGAGCCTAAGGAAGACAGTGTTTAAATCGGGTAGTGAAAATACGGCAATGCGCTGCAGTGGAGGCTAGGGGAGGAGAGCCCAGAGGGGAAAGCACCAGAGGTGGTTTCCAGATTTCCCGGGCAGGGAAGAGGTGGTCTGGCCTAGGGAAGTGGCGATGTGAGTGGCAGTAAAGAGATGCATGTGAGATCCCAAAGGGAAGACCGCCAGAACACAGTGAAACCGGGGTCCGGCAAGTGGGGAAACGTTTCGATGGCGCTTCTCTGAAAGAGGTGAGCAGGCCTGGGAGCTGGTAGGACGTGGGGCTCAGCCTTGAGCACGTTAAAGCTGAGGTGTCAAGTGGATTTGTTCTCAGCACCAGGGACACCAGACACAAGGTAGGAAAGAGGGCGCAGCTAGGAGTTTGGGGAGTCCACACCTTCAAGGAGGCGGCGTACATTTGAAGGCCCTTTGGAAGAAGTTGGTGGAGATGGAAGTATGTACGGGGGGCGGGGTACTTGGGATGACAGGGCCGGGAACAGGGCATAGGTGTGGGAGCAAGGGGAGAGGGGCAGAAAAGAGGGGAACACCACTCCTGGACTAGAGGGAAGGACAGGATGGCGCTGCTGGCAAACGCGGGATTTAGGATCTTTTCAGCAGAGGGGGGCGGCTGCCAGCTGTCCCCCAGGAAATCCACGGTTGAACCCAAAGCAGCCTTCCCCAGGCTGACCGGTGCTGCGGGCCCTGCGCCCGCTTCCTCGCACTCCGCCTCCCGCGAGTCCCTGGTCCCCGGGCCGTGAGGGTCCCTCCGCACCTCCGGCTCTCTCTCCATCAGTCGTGGGGGGCGGCTCCTGGTCCCCGGGCCGCAGGGCGCCTTTTCCTCCAGGTTCCCGCCTGGACCCTGCCGAGAGCCCACCGCAGCACCGCCCACCTGGCCGGCGCCGCAGCCCGCGCCCACGGCCCGCCGGAGCTGCCGCAAGCCTCAGCCCCTCCCGGGGTGGGGTTTCGGCCCCCCAGCCCTCTCCGCCTTTGTCGCGGCTTCCCCCGACCCCCGACGCCCCCGCTCTGCCTCTGCCCCTACGAATGGGGGCAGAGGCGGAGAGGGGTTCGGGTGGCGCCAGGGCGCACGCGGGCTCCCGGGAGCGAGGGGCGGGGAGGACGGCGCGGAGCTGGGAGCCGGGAGCCGCGGGGGCCGCTGCTGCAGAAGGGGAGGAGAATGGGGAGGAGCTGGGGGGCAGGCAGTCCGGGAAGGAGGGGTCTTAAGGGGTGGCGAGCGCAGGTCGGATTTCCTCCGAGGCTGCCGAGCGGCGGAGCTCCCACCTTCCCCTCAGAGCTCGCTGCAGCCGCCCTGCCCCGCGCCCTCCGGAGACCGGGACGGGACCATGGTGAGCGCGGGGGGCGCGCTGGCCCGAGCCCTTCGGGCGCCGCGGGCTGGACGGGCGGAGGGGGCGAGTCTGCGGGACCCCGAGAAGTTTCCGGGGTGGGCGCGGGGCCCGGCGCCTTCAGTCTCGCTCTTCTCTCTTCCGCAGATGTGGACACGCTGGCTCGCGCTCGCGCTGGTGGCGGTCGCCTGGGTCCACGCCGAGGTAGGCGAGCGGCCGAGGAGGTCCGAACTCGGGCTCCGGGGCCAGTGGGTGCGCGCGCCGGGCGGGCGGGGAGTGCGTCCTGGGGATGTTCTCCGGGCTGAGGCCGGGAGTTTCCATGCGTGGGGCGAGGGGGGCGCTCCGAGCAGAAAGGCTACTTAGGAAACTTAAACCTCCAAATCCGGAAAAGTAGTTTGGGCCGTGAGCGGGAGCCCCACCGCGGCTAATATGGAGGGAGAGTGGGGAGGGGGAGAGACGGCGAGCTGGGTGGACTGGGACGGAGGCGGCGACAGGAGCAGCAGCCGAGTTCAAAAAGGCGCCTTTGAGTTCTTTCCTTCACTTAAGAGGAAATCGAGAATAGTTGGGGGCTTTTTGCTTCCAAGGCTGACTCCTCGGGGAAAGGGGCGGGGGGGAGCTGCAAAGATTCTTCTTTTAGGGCGGAGAGCTCTTTTCTTTTTTTTTTTTTTTTCTTTTTTATAATTATGATTCCCAGCATTTTTTTTTTCTCTTTCTTTGTAAAGTTCTCTCGGATTTTGTGTTCATATCAGGGCTATATAACGGCCTTTAAAAAATCTAAGTTTTCCCTTCATCAAGCGTTGCGCAAGTGTAAGATCCATTGCTCTGCTCTTTGGGGGCTCCGCGTTTCCAGTCAAAGTATTTCAGCACTTTTTCGGTAATGTTTTCCTTTCAACTCCAGTGACCTTCCTGAGACACTACAAACAAACCAACAAACCCTTCACTCACAAGCCCCTCCATTAACTCAAAGGTTTATGGACAGAAAATAAACAATTCCAAATTCCCTGGGCTCTAGTCTCTAGAACAGTGAGGTCAGAAACCAAACATTTGATAATTATGGCAGGAAATGTGGAAGGAATTAAAAAGCATGAGGGAGAAGAAATGGAATGTACATTACAAAAGAAATAGCTCCCTGGTGGGTGGTTTTTCTCCCTCTTTGAATTTTTTTCTTCATATTACAGTTTAGCCCCACCCTTAGCATCATAGCTTAACTCTGCCCAGAAAAAAAATCATAAAAGCTTGCAAGGTCTTCATGATTTGAAAAAAATTACACATATATTAAACTCTCAATTCACTGTCGGTTGCACTGGAAACACAGGCTGTTTTTACTCACCATGAAATAAAAAAAAATAGCTCGTATTTACTGGATATCTGCTTTGTGTTGTAATAAAACCCCATTTTAATGATGGGAAAACTGAGTCAGAGGTTACATAATTTATCCAGTGCCCTAAGCTATTAAATGGTAGGGATAGGAATTTGAACCCAGATAGTCTGGCATACCCCAGGTTCTTAACCTCTGTCCCTCAGAAGGAGTTCACATTTGGTGTACCTCTTACACGGCACACATTGGGATACATGCGTCATTTCTTCTAAATCTTCCCCAACCTTATAAGGTCAGTCTTGTGACCTTATACCATTTTATAGAGGAGGAAGCAGGTTTAGGAGATTAGGTACCCTACTCAAGGTCACACTGCTAGTTAGTTCTGAAGAAGGATCTAAATCCAGTTCGCTTCATGTTTGGGGTCCCATCTTGAACACCAGATCTGCTTCTCATGCATTTTGTCTTCCAGGGTTTGAATTTCAGGGAGGATGCGTCTTGGCTGGCTGATTTAGCCCTAGCTAAGGAACACCCTTCCGTCCCTGCCGTGGCCCTCAAAAGGCAGCTGCAGCCCAGTGACGGATGAGGTGAATCCCTGGTTGGTTTTATGGCCAGGCTTAGAATTGCCAGCTAGTGTGTGAAATCATCCAGCGAACTGGAATGCAGATGTGAGGTATGACAGGCTGTTGGTTCCCAAACCACAAGACTGAAGGCTGTGTGGCCCAAGGTCCAGGATCTATTCGAGGCAGCCTGTGCTACACCCCTCCCCCTCACCCGCATTGCAAGGCAAAGCTTTGCTCTCATAGGAAGCTCCCTCAGCAGCAATTTCCTGCTTGAGGTGGAGGAGCAGAGAGTTCCACCCCCCCAAATTCCCAGCTAAAATCAGGAAGTGCTGAGGCATGAAAACTGAGAGAGCTGGAGCAGAAAGTGGGCTGTGAACTCAGGGTACCTGAGCAGTGAGGAGTAGGCATGATCCAGGTCGTGTTTCATGGCTCCAGACTATTAAGGATTATCTTTTAATCAATCCAGTGTCTTGGTGTCTGGCCTGAGTAACACGTGGCAAGTTTTTAATCCATGTTTAATAATAATATACCTTTAATTATTAATAAAAAGGTAAATTAATTCTAGCAATTTATACATTATTTTAAGCATTTTACTGTGTAATTCTGCTTGCGATAGAATTTGTTTCCTTGCTAGCTGTAACAACATGTAGCAAACAAAGCCAAATTAATGATACTTACAGCCTTTGGTGGCATGAATCCACGTTAGTAGGCTTTAGAGCTAACATTATACATATATTGTTGAATTTTTAAAAAAATGACATGTAGAAAATAAACTTAGTTTTCTTGGTACTTTTTGGTTTAATACAAGCACAACTATTCAACTCAACATATTTTGTAAAAATATGATTGCCTGGCAAATCATGTTGGTATTAGAAGAAGCCAAGCCTTTGCAGTAGTAGACTCCAGAACCTGAGGTGTCCCAGACTTGGGCAAAGGGGGTTGTCATCATTATTAATGCCAGTCTGTAAATCCTGTTTGGCTAGATTCAAGAAACTATTAACAAGTCTCTTTAAGGAAAGTGTTACATTTAGAATGTCTGCCATTGGTCTCTTACTTACTTGGCACCACTTTTTTTTTTTTTTATTGCTTCCTCTCATTCTTACTTTCTCTTTGTCTTAATACTCTTATTCCTTTTAGCAGCCTCCCACAAAATTCTGCCCTATCCACATGAGCTCACTCCTATGTCCCTTTATATTCTATGCTTGAGGGGATGGTGGGGAGTGCAGCACAAGTCTGTTGAAGAGTATACGTTAACATCTGTAAGGATGAGGAATGGGGGGTCTCAGCAGTTTGAGGGAGTGCTTCAACTGACAATTACACAGCTACTCTTTTTTTAGATTCTGTTGAAAGGGTGCTGCCTGGGCTCATTCATTCTCCCCCACCCATCCCCCTCCCATCGAGAATTATAGCAGTTCAGAGAGGTGTTGATGGAGACTGGGAAAGTTTGACAATCCAGGCATTAAAGCATGTGCCCTTAACTCTGATCTGAGTCTACTCTCACATAGCAGGCTGGAGGAGGCCCTGTGGCCCAACTGCCTGCTTCTGAAAGACAACCTTGGTGAGCACCCAAGCACACTTCCACTCTCTGTTGTGGTTGTCTCTGCCTGCACCCTGATTGCCAGCGTTCCGGTTTATAAATTCATCGTGATAAGTCACATGTACTGAGGACTGATTCACAAATCAGAATGCTCATTTTGGTAAGGAAAAACTTGACTCATGAAGTACTTCACTTAAGATAATAGTAACAAGAATAATAATAGTTACACAGATGGATGAGAAGATTATTAGGTCATTGTCCCTCTGATGCCAGATTTCTCATTTATACCCTGTTATCAAAATGCACCTCCACTAGGGGTTTTATTGGCTGCTGCGAGATCTCCTCTGTGTCCTTCAGAATTATCCTAATGGTGGATTTAGGGAGACCTATAGTCTAGCCCACGTCTTCTGACTGCTCCGCAGAGCTACAGCAGAACTGCTATTTTAATATCCATCTTGCACATTAAGCACTAAAATAATATCTTGTTTGTTTATCCATTGGCAAATAAACTACTTGCTGTGATTCTAAAGACCGCCGTTGGAAATTAGAATGTTAAAACATAGCAGGGACTCTGCTTGAATAGCCAAAACAGATGGGCAAGCACCCTGCAAACTGAGGCCCTGGCCACTGAAAATGTCTTTAGAAGGAGGACATACTTAATTCCCATAGAAGTCTCTGAATCGGGTGATGGAAAACAGGAGTCCATTCCCAGGTTCAGAGGAGCTAACTGGGGAGGAGCTGCAGTGGATGTAATGTCCCAGAGAAGAAAATAAAGTCTTCAAAGTCAGTGAGTCAGAAAGATGTGTTTCTAGAACAGAGAAAGGAAAGGATGAACTGTAAATACCAGTGGTCGCACATCATGAATTGAAAATATCAGTATCGTTTTCCTATTTTCTCTTTAACTGGACATTGAGACAAAATTTCTAGCAGTCGCAAATAGAATTAACATAATGACACCAGATATTGGAGGGTTGAAAAAAACCTTGCACTTAGATGGATTCATTTTGTAAAGCTAGGTGATTAATGCCATATAGGTCAAATGCATAATTTTCTGTAAGGTGCCATCTTTTGGTGCCTGTAACTTTGGCATGGGGGGCTTTCTCTAGGGTCGAGTCATTGACAGGATGGGCCTTCTCTTCACAGGGCCCATCAGGCAGTGTCCCTGCAGGCTGAGCATGCCCCGCGTACAGAGCAGTCATGTATGAAGTGCAAGACATGGTCTCTGCCCTCATTACAATCTAATGATGGCAGATGCCTTAAACTATGGCAGTAATATTATAACTATATGGTAAGCAAGTATCTGTACAATAATAATTATTGCTTTTTTTATATTAACACAGGGCTTCCCTTGATTTTAAGTTTTTTTTACATTATTACAATGTGCAAATCTTTAACGTAGAGCTTGATGAACTCCTATATATGGATACGCCCGTATAGCCAGCACCCAGTCAAGGCTGAGGGAGCTGGGGCAGAAAGGAGGCTGTGAACTCCTGGCGTGTCGAAGCAGTTACAACGAAAAAAGCGAGGAGTAGATATGATCAGAGTTACAATTTATCACTCAGCGATCATCATTTAATTAGTGCATTCTCTTCATGTCTGGCCCTAGTAACATTTGGCAAGCTTTTAATTTGTGTTGTAACAATAACCCTTTAATAAGTAATGAAAAGGTAAATTAACCCTCTCCATATGATGATTGCAATTTGGATATTATTTTAAGCATTTTAGCTTATAGTTAACAGTGTTTATAGTAGAAAATTGTTTTTCTTGTTAACCACAAGGACATAGCAAACACAGTTCAATACAGTCTTTTTTGACATGAATCCATTTTAGCAGACTTTGGATAAGCTTTGGGAGAGCTGACTTGACTGTTTTGCAAGATGTCTATTACATTATTTATGATGGCTAAAACTTAAAATTTACTACATATCCAACAATAGGGGAAGAGTTAAGAGTTAACAATATGTGCCACTAAACATTACGTTTACAAAAATTTTTAAAGCTCTGGCAAATGATTATGATTCAGTTTAAAAAGCAGAACACCCTCCACTCTGTGCCTTATTCTCACAACTGTGTACAGATTTGTAAAGAAGTATAAAGAAATTCTTTTTTTAAACATTTTTTTTCAATTTATTTTTTTTTTGACAGAGAGAGAGAGAGAGAGAGAGAGAGACAGGGCATGAGCGGGGGAGGGGCAGAGAGAGAGAGGAAGACACAGAATTCGAAGCAAGCTCCAGGATCTGAGCTGTCAGCACAGAGCCCAATGCAGGGCTCAAACTCATGAACCACGAGATCATGACCTGAGCTGAAGTAGGACGCTCAACCGACTGAGTCACCTGGGTGCCCCCAGAGAAGTATAATGAAATCTTAAAATCCATCTTGAGGATTCTTGTGATCCCTTTCCTTTTTTCAGGAGGAATTTACAGTCCTAATATATGCTCTTTTATTTAAATGAAAAAGTTGAGCTATTTTCTGATAAAATATGAAAATATAGTATACTCATAAAAAGCTTAGAGAATATGGAAAAGATGAGAGTAAAGAATAAAATTAACCATAATTCCACCACCTAAAGATAAATCAGCCCTTCATCCCTCCTTTCAGAGAAACTATCAAAAATCAATCAACAGATGTATGTGGTGAGGCTACTAAACACTGTAGGCAGTGAAAGTAAGTATGAGATAACACTATGAGATGAACGGCATGCAGTGATGGCACAAGCATGGCGTCCACATCACCACCACCCCCTCCTTTCCTCATGACAGACATTGCTAAGCAGTCACAGGATTCTGTCCTTCTGAGTCTGGAGGAGGTTTGAAAATCCTCAGCAATGTTCTGGGTAGCCACTAGCAATTAGTTAGCCTGAATGTGAGATAAAAGGTATTTGCCACTACTTCTGGAAAAGTCTATCCAATCTGACAAACACTGGTATATCTTTAAACAAAATTAAGGTGATTACAAGGCAGAGTTCAGGACTATGTGAAACAAAGACGACATGGGGTAACAGGTGGTATGACTACGGAAGTGACTAGATGAAATGTCAACACACACACACACACACACCCATACACACACACACACACACACACACACACACAGCACTTTATTCCTGGCCCAAGCTTTTAACTTCTTTAGACAAATTTGAACACCTTAAAGTAAGCCAAACCCTCTAATGTTGGCCATCAACAAGAATATGATAATGAGAATTTTCGTGGCTGTTCTGACGGAGTAAACAGTTGTTCTTGCTAAGGCTCTCCAAGAGCTGCTGCTGTCGTAGATAACAGCTCCTGCATTAGCAGCCATCTGGCAGTAACTTGCTAATAGAAAGCTCTTTGGGTAGTTGGAGTACAAAATATATCCTATAAATCTGCATTTTCTGCTGTGGTTGGAGGATTTCAATGAAATCTCTTCACAGACTTTTTATGTGCTCATTTGGAAGCCATCACCAATAAGCTATTCCCAGGATTAAGTCTGAATTTATGACCCTTCAAATGTTCCCTGAATAATCCTGGACTATTTTTGACCAGCTAAACTGTTGCCAAAACAAGTCATGTGACATATGGCAAAAACCATGACATGTTGCAGGCCCAGATTTATACATGTGTGTCGGGGGATATTGGCTTGAATTGATAGAAGGAAACTGCCTCTTTGTCATTACTTTTTATCTTATTCAAGACTTAGAATTTTTGTGTCTGAGGAGAAATTGGTCTTTTCCTCACAGTCTTTCATTCTGCCCTTCAGTGATAGTGAATGAGTATAATTTATTGATCTACAGAAGGTTCCAGACGTTAGGCCAATCCCTTTGCACATATGCTGCTATTCAGAGTAGTGGGGAAATAAAAGGCAATACCACGGAGGTCCCTCTTCTGAAGGAGTCACTGCCACCATAGCTCCTGTGCAGCTCAAACGGACCTGGCCAAATTTAGGGGACTGGAAATGTCACAGAAATTACCACTCCCTTCTTCACCTCTTGCCGCTGGTTCAGAAAACCCCGAAATGGAGCATAGGGATGGATGCCTTCTCAGAACTTGAGAGGCTCCATTTGGGTTGCTGGGACCATTTTCATTCAGTCTACCTTGTCTACCTTGACCACCCGGCCAGCCTGTCCAGTAGGTGCCGGCTTTGTGTGTGTGTGTGTGTGTGTGTGTGTGTGTGTGTGTGTGTGTGCGCGCGCGCGCGCCGCGCCCGTTTGTGGAGTGCTGATGCTCTTCCTTGTTTCCCATATTCATGTCACTCACACCTTCCACTGAGTTCCTTTCTTCTCTTGTTCACCATATCTGGGTGTTCCCAAGTCTTATCGTTTACACGGACCCTGTCACAGCACCTTCTCATTATTAAGAAAGACGTTATAAAATAATGAGAGTCCTTGACTTCGAAGTCTTGCTCTGCTCCTCTTTTGGTGATGTTACCTTTTTCAAGTCACCTACTGTCCCCGACTTGCAGCTTCGGTTAAGAGCAAGGGCTTTGGAGAATGAGCTGGATTTGAATTCTGCCCTTGTCTAGCTTTGAGGCCTTGTACAAGTAACTTAACCTCCCTGAGCTCATTTTCCTCATCTGTAAAATGGGAATAATGGCCATCTCTCTGTCTCCAATGGAAAACTGGAAAAGGTTTCCTCTACTCATGGAACATAGCATGAAACACAATAAAGTGCCTCTTAGCTGCTCCTACTAGGCACTGAGAAAGAGTGTTTTTGACTCTGTAATGATCTCAACAAGAGAATTCTCAACTTACATATTAATATCTACTAGGCATTGTGTGTATTTGTACAACCTGTGTTGTACTCCAGCTGGCTCAGGCTGTTACCGTATTTATCCTTGAGAGGAGGTTAATGGTTAAGTGCTAGGACCTTGAACCTAGATGACCCAAATTTAAATCCTAGCACTACCCTTACTAGCCCTGTGATCTTGTGAAACTTACTTAACCTCTCTGGGTCTGTATCCTCATCTATAAAATGGGCTTACTACCGAGTATTTACTCCATAGGTTAGTTGTGAGAATCTAATAAGCTATTACGTGTAAAGCAGTTAGAAGAGTGGTTCAGGACATAGAGTACAGTAAGTGTTAGTTATTAGCATTCTAGTGGCATCTATTTATTGGAAGAGCTCCAAAACCCACGGGGTGTGGGTGTGGATGTGCTCGTGCACGCCCATGGCTTACAGAAATCTCCAGAGATTAAGGATCTTTTTACTCTCCAGAGATTAAGGATCACCTTCTTTTTAAATGACAGCTAGGGAGGCGCCTAGATGGCTCAGTCGGTTGAGTGTCTGACTCTTGATTTCAGCTCGGGTCATGATCTCATTGTCTTGAGATCAAGCCTCACGTAGGATTCCACGCTGAATGTGGAGACTGCTTGGGATTCTTTTTCTCTCTCCCTCTCTGTTCCTCCTCTGCTCTCTCTCTCTCTCTCAAAAAAAAAAAAAAAAAGACAACTAGGCTATAGATATTTATTTCAGTGAATGCTTTGATGCCCTGAATTCATATAAGAACTCTTGCTTCTACCGAGCCAATCTTGCTTTCAAACTTCTAGATGCTGTTTGTTCTGTGAAGTCACAACCCTATCATTCCTGCAGGAAGAGAATTAGCTCCCCTCCCGTGCACAGGCAGTGGGCTGTGCAAACCAGCATAAGTTCTCCCTAAAGATGGTGAATGAGGGAGAGAACCAGAAAGGGAAAAAGAGGGAGAAAAGGCAAAGATAAGTGGGTATAAAGCTCTTGGAGGGGCGCCTGGGTGGCTCAGTCGGTTAAGCCTCTGACCAGCTCAGGTCATGATCTCACGGTTTGTGGGTTTGAGCCCCGCATCGGGCTCTGTGCTGACAGCTCAGAGCCTGGAGCCTGCTTCGGATTCTGTGCCTTCCTCTCTCTCTGCCCCTCCCCTGCGCACACTCTGTCTCTGTCTCTCTCTTTCTCTCTCTCAAAAATAAATAAACATTAAAAAAAATAAAAAGCTCTTGGAATTTTTCCACATTTAATTTTTCTCTCCCCCCATCCATCCTTAGATATGGAGGTGGCCACCGGATACCTTGGTTTTTTTTTTTTTTGTGGATGGTCATTTTTGTATATTCTTGCTGTCATGCCCATAGCATGCCTGTTACTGGGCCATAAATTCTAAATTTGGGATTTGGAACATATGATCACGCAAAGGAATAGAATTCTTTGCTTTCACTGTTTGAAAAATAAATACCTACTCTCAAAGATAGGGTAGGGAAGTGTTCCTGGAGCAGGCTGGGATTTGTTCCTCTGGGAACCAAGGCAACGCTCTGGGTGTTTTGCACACAAACCTTGAGTCCTCTGCTGGGCACTGCTGTGTCTGGCAGCCAGCCCTGACTGCAGCCTCACGTGGCCACTGATCCCAGACCCCAGAGCTGGGTCTTTATTTCTCCCCGGGTTGCTCTTTTCTCTCCTCTTCATCTTTTCCTTCTACCTTCTTGTCTGTCTCGGCTTCTTCCTGCACCATTGCAGAGAGGTCATTCTGGAGTGTTTGGGCCACATTAGGGGCTGCCAAACACCTCACAGACCCCCAGGGTCACATTTTATGCAGAGAAAAAGCTGCACAAAATTTTCATGTAGTATTTGGCTTCACCCATCTGGGACCAAGTAAAATTTCACAAAGTTAACTCAAGGAACAAAAGTAAAAAGTATCGCAAACCTGTTCTCTGTCAGGCACTAAGTTAGTGCCGGTGACTGAGACATAGACCCTGTTCCTAAGGGGCCTGCAGTCCAGTGGGGGAGGCAGACAGGAGCAGAGGCTCAGAGTGATCCAGTGTGGTAAGTGCCAGGATGGGCCCGAGAACCTACCTTGGCACTGGGGGGTTTGGGAAGGCCTCCAAAAGGCCTCCACAGCCTCTGCCCTGAAAAATTAGTAATAGTTAGCCAGACAACAGCAGGAGGAGAAGACAAGAGCCTTATCTTATTTAATTCTCACAACCTGATAGGAAGTTATTACAGTCTTCGTTTTAGCAGTGAAGAAACCATAGCTGAGAGAATTCAGTTAGTTACTCGAAATCAGCACTTAGTAAATACTAAAGCCAGGATACAAACCCAGACTTCAGTTCTCAAAGCAAATGCTGTGTGTTCTAGGCCCGTTGTGTCTTATTTCTGAAAGTGACTTTGAGAAACCAAAAAAAAGAAATGACCAGGCCTAGTCATCCTGGTCACAGAGATGGGCGTCCGATCTGTACTTGGTCCCGGTTCAGCCGCTTCTCTGACATTATAGTACTTGCAGCTTTGTGTTCAGTGACTCAGGAGATGTTTTAAGGCAGTTTTTTTTGTCCTCCAGATGCATTCACATCTTCGGATGCATTCAGATGTTCCACACTGAGTAAGACCAGATTGAAAGCCAGCTCTAAAACTCCAGCGGAGTTGCTGTGTATGGTTGTTCAGACTGTCTACTGCACCGGTGCAGCTGGCCAAGGGGACAAGTGGGGCTGACTCCATCCTGCGCTCAATGAGCCCTGGCATGGAGCTTGTCTGTCCGCCCAGAGGAGGGGCCCCTTCTTTCTAACTGAGACACAGAGTTCCCCAAACCCAACATTTTCTATCATATGTGATGCTTATTGGATCATGGTGGCCATTTCTCCATCTGTACTTTTATACCTTGATGTCATTGAGAGTCTTCTAAAATTTTCCAAACAGGCCTCCATCAAAAGCCAGTTCTATATTTTTGTGGGTTTTCCTCATGGATTTAGCTAATACAAATGGAAATTTTAAAAATCTGTTCTTTTGCATCCACAAATGTGCTTCGTTGGGCTGTTGCCCAGCTCCATCTAGTTTGGGAACTATGACTCCCCAGGAATTAGGAAAAGCATTCCTAGCTTCTCTCTGATTGTTGGATTAGCACAACTTCCCTCAGCCCACAGCTGAATTCCAGCCTCGAGGAAGAAATGTCTTAGACTGAGTAACTCCCAGCCTGGAGCCTGTCAGAGGCGGTGTCATGTGTTTGCATTAGCTGAACAAAAAGCAACCAGGCTTTCCGGCCTCGCTCCCCCTCCTCCCGCTCCCCCTCTCTAGAGGGGCCGGTTAAAGTCTAGACAGTGTCTGCTTGGCACTATGCCTTTTTAGCACAATCCGCACGGTTCTGCAGCTCTCACTTGGGTTGCCTCTCCTCACTTACTTCCCCAGTTTTCTTAGTCAGCCTCAAATTGTCTGGGGCAGGCTGGCGTGAGCCGCACACATAAGAAGCAGGTGAGTGAATTTATGAGACCGTCAGGTTTCAGCTGTTTTGAGAGGTTCTCAGTTGAGGAAATACCGAGGAAATACTCGGCTAAAGCTGTGGCCGAGCTTACAGAGATCCCTGATGTGAGCTGGCTTCAAACAAGCCTCCACTTCTTGGCTGGAGATGGGCTGGAGTGAACAACCCATGACAGAGAGTGGCACCCAGGTTGTGAGCCTCTTGCCTTCCATTGGTAGTGGAACTTGGGCAAGTCACTGGACCCCTCATCTTGAAAATGTGGGGGTTAGAGCAGGGGAGCTCTGGAAACCAGCCCAGAAATCCTATCCATAGGAAAGGAGGCAGACAGGTTGGATTGTCAAAATATTCTTAATGGAATTAGGATATTTGATTAGCTCTTGTCTTAATGGATGACCCCGAGGAGGAGCCATCTGAAAAGAGAAGCTGGCCCAGGCATGAAAAAACAGTGACTAAAAGCAGTCGGCATTTTGTGTGTCTTACTGCCTCCTGCGTATATTGAGTGCAATATAAATAGTACAGCATGTGGCACCGAGCAGTCTGCATGCCCAGGAATCCCGAATGCTATTTACTCTATAGAAAGGAACCACTTATTTTCCACTTCAGAAACCAGCTGCTCAACAACACTGGGCAAGAAATGAAGGATGCTGGGGCTCTTTGGGGTTGAGAGAAGAATTTTTTAAAGAAGGATGACAACCCAGAAGTCTAAAGTTTGCAACTTGAGCTTTTATTGAACCTTTTAAAAAAACAAAGACAAGCAAAACTTTCTTCTGATCTTTGTAAATATAAATTAAAATATAAATTAAAATAATGATGCAGGGATGCCTGGGTGCCTCGGTTGGTTTAAGTGTCTGACTCCTGATTTCTGCTCAGGTCATGATCTCACAGTTGTGAGATCAAGCCCCATATTAGGCTCTGCTGGAGTGAGTGTGGAGCCAGCTTAAGATTCTCTCTGCCTCTGCCCCTCCCACTCGTGTGCATTCTCTGTCTCTAAAATTAAAATAATAATGATGATGATGCAGTATTGAAATGGCTTATAAAAACAATTGTCTGAAAATGCCATGTGAACCCTGATTTTGTTTTCTGGGTCACCATGCTACCTGGCCCATGACCAGGATCCTGGGCTTCCTGAACAGGTATTGATGAAGTTGCTGCCCCGACCCCAGTGCCTTTCTCCAAGTCAGTTCAGCACTGTTATAGCTGAGGGCACTGCTCTTTGGCCTTGACCTCAGCAGTTAAATCTAGTGACTCGCAAGGGTGAACTTGGTAAGGAAACAGAGGCCAACAAAGATGTTTTAGTTCTACTTAAATGCTTGGTACCTTAACTGCACTCCAATTCCTAAATCCCACTAGATAAGCTCAATATGCTATATTGCGCCCACTGTCGGTCCTGCATGGGGGGCTGGGGGGCGTCCAATGTTGCCTGTGGTTTTCCTAATAAGTCTACTTGTACACAGTGTCAGAATTGAATTAAAATTGGCTGTGCCCCCAGAATAGACTGTATACACAAACACACACATAAATTTCACTACTTAATTGATATTACTTAATTGAGTTAGATTTTACTACTTGGAGAGCATGACTGTCTACCTATAACTCAAATACACTTCCATCACAAAAAAACCCCAAGTTTCTATTGGAACTAACGAAGAGTAGCATATATGTTATTAAATTTCCCTTAATGTGACTGTTTTGTTTAATTTAGTTTAGTGTTTGACCTCTGTTATTCTGTCCTGATTTCTGAGCCAGGGCAAATAGGAAATAGTGATGACGGGGCTTATTTTTGTGGTTGTGAAGCTTGCTTGTTAATGAGCATTAACTTAATGTGTGGTATTCATTTGTTCCTTCACTTCCTACCGCATTCCAAAACTAAGATATGTTTATCCTTTCAAGTCCCATAGCGAGCACGTCCTGCTATCTTCTGTTAGTGTTAGGCTAACTATTTTCAGTTCTGGAGAAGGACCCAAGTTTGTGGCATATTCGAAACAGAGAAAAACAAAATAGATAAAGAACTCAAGGACAGTCAGAAAAATTTATGGTGACTCTCACTAGGATACCTGGCTCATCTAAACTTTAGTAAGAAATTGATAATGTGTGGAGTTTCTGTTAGAGCAGCTAAAAGCTATTAAACTGAGCCCAGATTCAGACATACCTGAGTTCCCTTGATGGCCAAGGTCCCTATCAGGAGGACCCAGGTAGGGTTTCTGGGGTGGCCCGCCTCAGCTCACAAAAGCCTGCTCTGGGATGCAGGCAGGTGTCACAAATGCTCAGTATTCTTAGTTTGACTTCTCCAAGGGCATCCTTATCCTCAGTCTTCACTATATGCAAAAATTACGATGTTACAATTAATTGGGGACAGGCTGAGGTCTATGTCAGCAGCAGGAAAATTCAGCTGACTTCTTTTCCCTTGGACTCTTAATCTTTCAGGAGTGTGCCCATTTGTGCTTTGTTCCCCCACCCCATCCTCTAGTCTTCTATCCTTGGCATTTTCTATTTTCTTTCCTCTCTTATCCTGTTGTGTGGCCTTGGCCTTGCCAATAGCCACATGCAGAGAAGCAGACTTCCTGGTTTAGCTATTTATTTTTAGGGGAAAGCTTTCCACTTTATGCATTAATTGGTGTAGAAGAGTAATTTTCTGCATGGCACTAAGGGCTGGCTGATGATCAAAGAAAACCCCAGAACAAGGACACCTACTTCGAGTGTGAGTTCATTAGAGGTTTCTCAATTTCCTTTCTTAGGGAGCTAGGACTAGAAGGGAGAATGGGGTTGGGAAGTATTTTGAGTAAAGAGGCCAGTCATTGAAGTCTTTGCCGAACTTTGGGTATATTAAGTATTCAATATTCACTGCAGATTGCTTTCTTTCTTTTTATTTTTTAAGAATGAACACCAGTTCTTTTTTTTTTTTAATGTTTATTTGTTTCTTTTGATAGAGAGACTGCATGAGCAGGGGGAGGGGCAGAGAGAAAGAGAGAGAATCCCAAGAAGGCTCCACACTGTCAGCACAGAGCCCAAAGTGTGGGGCTCCATTTCACAAACCGTGAGATCATGACCAGAGCCGAAATCAAGAGTCAGATGCTTAACTGAGCCAGCCAGGCACTCCTAGACTTATTTCTTAATAAATTTCCTTCACTGGGGCGCCTGGGTGGCTCAGTCAGTTGAGCGTCCGACTTCGGCTCAGGTCATGATCTCGCGGTCTGTGGGTTCGAGCCCCGCATTGGGCCCGCTCATGCTCTGTCTCTCTCTGTCTCAAAAATAAATAAACATTAAATAAATAAATAAATAAATAAATTTCCTTAACTACTTGGGGGCCATATTGTTTAAAGGACAATTACCAAGTTAATAGCTTTATCTCTCTGAGAGATATAACTGGACAATAGTCTGTTTTTCTTTGTTTTCTGCAAAGGAACATGTATAGGTAACTAGACTTATTATGGGAATTATTATGTAATATATAAAAAATATCAAATCACTATGATGTACACCTGAAACTAATAGTATGTGAATTATACTTCAGTAAAAAAATTTTAAAAAAATGTGCAATACAACCTGGAAGATAATAAGAAACTATAAAAGTTGTTTTTTTGTGTGTTTGTCACTTGACCTATTTAGGCACTCTGCTTAGACAAAACTAAGGAAACCATGAAGACAATAAATCCTCTAAGAACAACTAATGTTTGAGGATTGTTAACCCCACTGTGTTGGTCATTTTACAGCTTAGGTCATTTCTCCCTATTTTTCTTCACATATTTGATCAAATAGAAGGCTCTTCATTTCCCGCTTAAGTTGCATCATTGAATTGCTGGTGGATTAGAGAGCGAGCTGCAATCTTCCACAGTGGCTGTATTTTAGCTGGTGATTGGGTTATTTTTCTAGGTAATGCTACGATTATTTTGCCTAGTGTAAAATAAATTGCGTTGTCATTTAGGAGCCATAATGACTCATGTTCCAGTAGCCTGGAATATAAAGACCTCTTCACTCCCAGTGATCTATTTATTGTTTAACTCCAGGAGCAAATCTTCTCTCTGCCGAGGTTGGTGAAATGAGCGTGTGTGTGTGTGTGTGTGTGTGAGCACGTGTGTCCCAGATAGCTGAGAATTATGAGCCCTAGATTACCAATCCCTGGGTTTAGATGTGACAGTAGCCATATTCTGAAAGTCATGACATTTTCTTTGAAAGGGAGACAGAAATTAGGGAATTCTAAACCCAAGGGTGTTCAAAGCACAAAATGGTTCTCATTTTAGAAATAAGTGGAATAAATAGGAAGAAGGAAACTAGGGACGAGGAGGCCTGAAGGAAGAGGAGAGAGGCAGTGATGAGGGTGAGAAATTCTCACTGTTACTTGTAGTGGGGTAAGTAAATGAAGATGAGGTGATAAAGTGAAGAATTTCTGGTCTTTACCTTACATGCTCCATGAGGAAATACTATGAATGAACACTGCTGATCTATACAATCAGAGAAGATACATCTGCTTTTGCTAAGTGAACATATGGTCTGTAAGCAAAACTCACAAGAACCAATGATCATGTAAAAACTATAAATTAAAACAGCACCTGTATGGTGTATAGCAAGAGTGATAATGAAATAAAGTACCTTACACAAGGTAAGTGCTCAATAAATAGTAACTGTTATTCTTGATGTTTTTCTTCAATTCTAAGGCACAGTAAAACTGCAGAGAGAGACATTACAGATTCTAGACCCATGTTTCTCAGACTGTACTGATGATGTTAATATATGTGCTAGGTTAAGTGGTTCTTTGGTTGAAGGATTTTTTAGAACCTTAAAATGTTCATGTTCGTTATTTGTTTTCTAGGAGGAGGAAAGTATTATAAGCAGTGTTTCCCAGACATTTCACATTGAACACCATTTCCGATTTTCCATAAATATTTCAATGCCGTGTTTCACGGAACAGTTTGGAAACATGGGTCAATTCTGAACAGATTTTCATAAGCAGAGTCCATTTATACCTGACCCCGGGTCTTAGTGGTTGTTGAACCCACTTCCTAAATTAATGCAGTTTCACTGAAAAGGCATGGGACCTATCGACCCCAGGGCCAGTCCAAGGGAAGATCCTTCTGGGAGTGACTCCATACTGGACCACTGGTATGGCCATGTCCATATCTATCTAGAACTGGCTGGGTATTTTTTGGTTATCACCTCAAAGAACCCAGGAGTCTTCTTCTGGAGTTTTCACTTTTCCTATCCATTTCCAGTCCATCAGCAAGTCCTGCTTGCTATCCTGTCAGAATTTATTACCTCTGCTTTGACTGTTCTCAGTCTTCATTGCCACCATCCTAGTCCACGCCACCATCATTTTGCACCTGGGTTATTACAATAGCCTCTTAGCTGCTCACGCCTTTTTCCTTCTTGCCTCTCCATCTACTCCTCTACACAGCAACCTGGGTAATCTTTGTAAAACACGTATATGATCACATCACTCTCCTATGTAAAACCCTCCAGTGTTCCCCGTTTCATTAAGAATAAAATACAAAGTTCTTATCAGCGCGTACAAGGTCATACATGCTCCATGCCTTGCCTGCTTTTCCCAGCTAACCTCTCACTGCCTTCTCTGCTAGATGCTATGTTGCAGCCATGCTGGGCTTTTTCTGTTCCAGGACCATAACAACCTTTGCACTTTTCTTCTGCTGTCTGAACTGCTCCTTTCATTCTTAGGTCTCAGCTCAAGAGAGCATTTCCTCACTCAGTCTAAGTGGTGCCCCCTCTCCTTAGATGTCTCTGTCAAACATCTATGTTCTTCTTAATGTTCATTACAATCTGAAATGATCTTGTTCATTGTGTTTATTTTCACTGTCTTCTCTCTCTCTCTAGAATATGTACTTCTTCAAGATATAGTCCTTCTCCGTCTCATTCACCAATGAATCCCAAGCACCTAGAACTGAACTTAGCATATACTAGGTGCCCAATAAATATTTGTTGAACTGATCCACTGGTCACATGGGTTAATTAATGAATCCAAATGTTTCCTATGTAATATGAGGAGATGCATAGTATCCTGCCTGTAGTTCTTGATCTCTCTGTCAGATTCTGCAAGCAGTTGTGCACCTGGGAAGATGGTTGATAGCATTTGCCCATCAACACTTTGCTTAACCTTGGACATGGTAGTAATGCTGGGCTTGCTTAGTCCGACACCTGGATTCTGATTCTCTCAGCTCCAGGTGAAGTTGGAACGTAAGCAGAGGCTTACCGAATAGTAAATATTTTTATTCTTCCTTCCATGATCAGCAATTCTGATTTAACTGGGCATCATTCCCAGAGTAAACTAATATCCCGAGGAATATAAAATAAAGCATTAAATTAAATTCTGTCATTGGTGGTTCTTTGCCCCAAAGCCTCTGGCCACTTTGTTTTCTGACCTCACCATTTGCCGAGACCTTTATTTTTTTGGGATCCTTTCTGCTCTTGCTCTGTCTCCTGCCCATCTGAATGGCAACTGTGATGTCCCCAAATGGGCAAAACAGTGTCACTGGATTTGGGCATTAGATCTCAGAGAATCTTTTATCCTGGGAAGGCCTACCAAGGACACACTGAGCAGCAGTAGGTCAGGTCTTAGGGAGTAGACGCCCCTACTTACCTGCACCTTAGTCTTTTAATCTCTTGCTCTTGACTCGTAGACCAGTTTCTCGACTTCCAGAGTATGTTGCACCACTTTTCAGTGCAGTCAGGGTAACCAAAAGCAGTTAAATATGTGCCATTTCTCTCGTGTTTAATCAGTTAAAAATGAAGAACAGAGCTTTGAGAACTAAACTGCTACGTAATACTTAGTGTTTTTACTGCACATGATAATCTGTCTGTAGCAACTAAGCTACTAGGGTTTTGTGTAGAGTTTCAAATGTAGTCTTTGGGGGCACCAATTGAACAGAAAAGGAGGTCTTTGTGCATTGTCGGTACAGTTCGAAGGTCTTGCAGGATTTTAATCTTTGCAAAAATAGGGAGCTTTGCTACAGTGGAGTCGAATACCTGGCAGTCTCCCGTTGGTGGGCCCCCGATTCAGATAAGGCCTGAGTGGCCAGTACAAGTAGGTTTCACAGCTCCTTCCCCCCAGCTGTGACTTCCCAACTGCTCCAGGGAAAGAATGCAAGGCAGGAATGTCTCAAGAAGAATAGAATGTGCATGTATTCCTTGACTTTAATCTCCAGGCACTAAAAGTGTGTGTGTGTGTGTGTGTGTGTGTGTGTGTAATATTATTGAAAGTTGGCAGCAAGAAAGTCTAGCGGTTGAGCCAAGAAACTGGAAAAAAAAAAAAAAAAGCTTTGAGAAACATCTACTACGTTGCCAAATTTATCCATGGACTTTTATGCAAAAAAAAAAAAAAAGGAAAAAAGTATTTAAGTATTAAGAGAAGTTTCAAAATACAAAGCCATACAAAGTACTATAGGAGGTGGCACAAACTTTATTTTATAAAAGGGACCAGAAGGTCGAGTGACTCGTCCATAGGCGTTAAAAGCAGAGTCAGTTAAGTTTAAGTGGCCACAATGCCTGCCCGTTTTCAAAGGACTGGCTCTTCACTACCTTAGTGTCCTGGTCCCAGATGCGGCCCAGCTTGCTACCTTATCCAGGTGTGCAAAAATCCATTGACTTCAATTATATACACCACTTACAAGACATTCCTAGTTAAAGAGAGTCTAACTCTACCTAAACTCTCCTCCTCAATTCAACCCTCAGTAATATGTCAGCACTCAGAACTTTAAAGCGGGTTGTTCAGTAAGAAAAGCCACCAGCCACAAGTGGATGTTGCGCTCTTGCCGTGTGGCTAGTCCCATGAAGATGTGCTCTAAGTATAAAACGCATGCCGGGTATTGAAGACGTCACATGAAATAAAGCGTGTAAAACGTTTCACTGATTGGTGACGTGCTGAAATGGTAATATTTTGGCTATATTGGCTTAAGTAAAACAGATTATTAAATTTTTTTTAATGTTTATTTATTTTTGAGACATAGAGTGATCAGGAGAAGGGCAGAGAGAGAGGGAGACACAGAATCAGAACACAGGCTCCAGGTTCTGAGCTTTCAGCACAGAGCCCGATGCGGGGCTCGAACTCACAACAGAGAGATCATGACCTGAGCCGAAGTCGGCCGCTTAACCAACTGAGCCACCCAGGCGCCCCTTAAGTAAAACAGATTATTAAAATAATTGTTTCTTCTGACTTCTAAAATTTTGCTAGAAATTTGCAAATCCTCTGTGAGACTGGTATTATATTTCTGTTGGGCAGTGCTGCTTTAGATGCTTGTCACTTGACGCTATATCACATTTAGCTACTCATTGCCTGGAGTTGTTGCTTATTAGATTGTGTTGTTATTTAAAGTTCCATGTATTTGTGCCCCGTCTCTTCATCTACACTGAAGCAGCTTAGGGACAGGGGCTGTGCTAACATGTGGCTTTCTCAGGGACATGTGGCTTTCTTCCTTGAGTCCCCAGCATCCAACTTGATGTTTGATATTTTGTTGCTCGATTACTTGCCTGGAAATACGTTTTGTCCAATTCCACCTTGGATAATGCTAAGGAAATGCAGATTAACTTATGTTTGCAGTGTTGCTTTTTTTTTCAAAGGGACTGATTTTATGTAGTTCTTAATTTGTTCCAGAGTGGTTAATATTCCTCTAAACTGGACTATTAAAGGTCCAGGGGACCTGCGGTGAATGTCAGAATTTCCCTGTACGCATGCCCAGCAGAGAGCAGTGGTGTTAACTGATGATTATAGGTAGTAAGGAACCCCTTATTGCCACCCAAAAATCTTGGGGAAGCTCCACATTAAGCTCAGAGATTTGCACCCTACTGTCTAGGACCTGTCTGTGTTTAGGCCCCAGTGGGGGCTCCCAGCCTTGAGCCGAGGTTTCACCATTACTAGTCACTGTTGTCATGTAACTGCCAGGATCTTTTATCGAATAGCTGTGATTCCCCAAGTTCCTGAGAAACTACTAGGAGACGCACCGTGGGTGGGCCTTACCCTCTAAACATTTCCACAGTTTTGTGACTGAGCTGTCTGTCACTGAACCACAGTCTTATAATTTTTGGGCTGGTTATATTATCCCTAAAATACGGTCATTTCTACTGGTTCCCTGGGAAAGTCTAAGCTTTCCCTGGGTTTTGTGGTCACAGAATCCCGAGCCACTGTTTTTGGTTCATTTGTTAAGGAATGTGTAAGAATGCACACCTGGAAACCTCCCTGCTTCAGGGGGGATTTAGGAGGTCTCTCTGCTGTGTAAGGATCCCACTCTATTGACCACATTATTGCCATAAATCCATAGAGGATCATCTCTGTTTGTGGCAACAATGCGTGAAACGAATGTTTCTCTCTTAGAGAAAGAGTTGGAAGGATTTGTAATGACCAAGATTTTGAAGGCAAGTGGTCCCATCTGCTCAGGTTCCCCAGCTTTGCAGAGCAGAACCCCATGCTCACAAGGCAGTTGAATCAAGGGAGATTAAGGCTGCAAGGGGATAGCTTATGCCCAGTGTAGCACTTTCTTTGAGTTTCTCATCTTTCTTAGGTTATGTCCTGGGAAAATCAAGACCCCAGATGCTTCTGGGGACTAATAGACACCAGGTTAGAATTTCCACTCCATAAAATAAAGCTAGTAATTTTTCCCTTAGGTAGCCTGTTAATTAAGGTGACCAGATGTCACTGTTTATGCCTATTGTCCAAGTATGTCTATTTTTAAAGGTCCCCTTTTGCTTTCAAAAATGTTACAGTTTGACTGATAAAATGTGTGGTTGCCCTACTAAGAGTAGACATTCCCCTAGTCAAGTTCACACACACCTACTTGTCCTGTGGTACCCATCCCGCGTCCGTCTCATGCAGGAGCTGGCCTCCATAGCGATATGTGAAGTAAGCTTGCAACTTCCCCTGCTGATCCCCACACTTAGATCTAGAAAGCCCCTGGGACCTGAGACTGCCCGGAGGACAATATCACCTGCACACATTCTCCCAAGAATCGACTTCTTAATTCCTTCCTTCGGATGCCATCTGAAGGGAGCACTTCATTTGCATTTGGAATGGCTCTGGGTGTGTATCTGGGGTGTAGGGAGTGGGGATGAGGAGGAATTGGATGGGGAGGGTCCTCAAGAGTGTAGGATTGGGCAAGGGGGGGAACAAACCCTTGCCTGTGGAGCCTGAGGATGATGAACACCACCTGCCTCTGGCATTTCCTTGGAAGACGGTATTCCTCGGACGCCAGGTTCTCCTGGCCGACAGTTGCCATGGCAACACAGTGTCTCAAGAACTTCTAATTACATCTGTCTGCTTCTCCTAGAACCATACTGAGCCACACATATGGTGACTTCATTTAGCGTGGAGTTTCTTGCTGGGTTTTAACCCCTCATGCATTCCACAGGCTGGAGAATAATTGCCGGGATGCTGGAAACTTGACAGCTGCTTTGCAGCCACACCGCCCCCAGAGTCCCAGGGCTTTGTCCCTGTTTTTAATTTTTTTTTTAATGTTTATTTCTTTTTGAGAGACAGAGAAAGGCTGGAGGAGGAGTAGAGTGAAGGGAGACAGAGGGTCTGAAGCAGGCTCTGCATCGACAGCGGAGAGCCTGTCGCGGGGCTCGAACTCACGAACCGCGAGATCATGACCTGCGCTGAAGTTGGGCACTTAACCGGCTGAGCCACTCAAGTGCCCCTGTCCATGTTTTTAAAGTAGAGACTCACACTGTTATGCTCTGCTGGGTCTCTGTGTCTCTCTGTTCCATTTTGTTCCAGGCAACCCTAACCCCCTGCCATCTTCCCCCTCGCCCCCTCCATCTGTCAAATGGTCTCCTCTCTTGGTTGGTCATCACAGTTCCTTTTAAGATGCCCAGCACCCTGGGAAATTAAACACTGGGGCACAACAGCGGCCTAGCCCTTCCCTAGTCAACTCTCATTTCAGGGTATGCTGAAGGTCAGCCTTGGAGATGAGCCTCAAGGGAGTGGTTGGAGACCCCCAGAACATGCCGTCTCATGGGGGACAGGTAGAATAAGGCATTTATTCTTTCTCATGCTTAGGGAGACTGACAATCTACCTTCTACCTCAGACGACAACGTAGGAGCAGAGTTCCTGAGGAGGATGAACATAAAACAGCTGCCTTGCGTCATAGGCCCATTTTCACAATTTCTCTTGGCCTTTCATGCTTATCTTTGTCTCTACTTCTCCCTTGTATAGGTCATCAAGGTGTGAGGCTGCTCTGTGACGGCCCCCACCCTGTACTCTGAAGTCCCACACAATTTTGCCTTCCACGAGGTACACTACATTGCCACATTGCCTCCTCTCCCCTTGTTCTCTCCCAACCACGTTGTCATTCCGTCAGCATGTCTGCTGGATTATACATTAATTGTGGACAAAGGAAATGACCGAAAACCATTTCAGTCCCCCATTGCTCTCCGGTCCACCTCACCAACACACACACACACACACACACGCACACACCCCAATGTCTTTCTGTGGGTCTAACACTGTCTCTCATTAGGGATATTCCAGGCAGAATATTTATGGCCAGGTGGAGAAGGGTGATGTCTTTAGGCTATTTCCCCCAAAGACTTGATCCAGAAAGGGGGCAGCCCCAGGAGAGGAACTGGCCCAGGAGCTTTCTGCCCCTCCTCTAGGGCCTTAGGGCTGTGTGGCTCATTCACCCTTTGATAGTTTCAACAAAGGTTGACTGAGTGGCACAGGGCACTATGCCAGGACCTGCGAGAGGCTTTAAAACCTAAGCCTTGTCCTCTTGGAACTCCTAGTTCAGCTGGGAAGCTGAACTCTGCATAATCAATTACATTTTCTGAACAGTGATCAAAATGAGTTCAGAGATGGACAGAGCCATTCATATCAGTCAAAAGGGAAAGGTCGTTGAGGATGGAGTTGTGGAACTGGAGCTGAGCCTTGAAGGACAGGAAGAATTTGTGTAATTCAGACAATCAATCAGACTTCCCAGATGGTGACATTATTTTGTTAGCTGGTCTTGTGGGACATTCGCTGCCTGTTTGAAGGTTAAAAAAGCATCTGATAATACCTCATGGTGCTGACATTTTCAAAGGGTAATGAGTTTTCATTTCAAAATGTAGGACCTCAGGTGCCCTGTACCCTTTAGTTTAGTCTGCTGCTGCTACCTGCTCTACTCGCAGATAACCTCCTAAAGCTCCCTGTAGCCGGAGGACTTTAGAAGCGAGGGTTACTGGAGGTGAGGAGGTCATGGATCTTAAACCCACATAAACAATGAAATCCCAGGAGACAGGAAGAAGACTGAGTCACTGCCAAAGACCTTGTTAAATATGGCCAAGTAGATGTCAGTAGCTGACAGTGCCATCTGAATCAGTGCCAAGTCTATGAATGACCTTGGGGAACAGTGGGTTAACTTTCAATTTTAGGGGGACCAACGTGCAGATTGGGATAGTGGAAAGGAGCTGCAGATGTGGGGACTGTTCCTGGGCTTGGGGAAGGAACCCACGTTCTGTGCACACTGGATTCCTTCTCTAGTGTGTGGTATCGGGAACTACCCAGAGTCTACCTAAATTCAGTAGAGCCCAGGGCAAAAACAGTGGAGAGGAGAACTTGTAGCTCTTAGCCTGTATCCATACTTCTTCTGCCTTCTACCAAAGCAGGAATAAATCCTGCATTCCACTCAGAAGTTCAAAGAATGTGAATCCTGTTTGGTTCAGTGCTTGGGGAACCTGGGGGAGGTGGAGGGTTGGCTTGGGATGGAGTGTCGGGGATGTGCAGGGGTGTTGGTCCAGATGTGACTAGCACTGCAGGGGACACTTCCAAAACCAGTCCTCTCAGAGCTCTCCCGTAGCTGCCCTGGAGCTGTCTCCCCTCTTTAGTGGAGCGTATTGGGACTTAGGTGTGGGGGTGGTTTTTTTTTAACTTCTAATCAACCATTTGCCTTGAACTACATGTGGAAATAATTAGAGCATGGATGCTGAGTAAATGTGAGCCCTGGCAGTCCCAGACATACTTCAGTGACAGGTTCTTGGCAGGAATGAAGAATTGTGAATCTCATGCGAATTTCCGTCAGCCATTCTCTCCCTTTTCTTCTTGCAAGGCAAACACAGATAGAATAAATATATCATTTAATGGCATTCAAAGGGAGAAGAGGATTCCAACCAGTTAACCAAGAGTGAAATCGGGCCACTCGATTGGAGTCCCATCACTATTCCTCTGATTTACTCTGTCATGACCCAGGAGGGAATGAAAAGGCATTGCTTGTGAAAATTCTTTGACTACAAAAGCCAACTTTAATTCCTCCACCCAAACCAAACAAAAACCCTGAAACACTCTGAGGAGGCTCTATACATAACTAGTCTGTAGATTGGGTGTCTAGGTTAACTTCCTTGGGAGATTAAAGTTTGATACTCAGGATCATCTGAAATGGCAAATTTCTGTGATTTCTAGTTGAGAGAATCTTAACAGTTTTAAGGGACATGGGCATCATCTATAATTCTTTCCTTTTATAGATGAGGAAACTGAAGCCCTGGGAAGTCAGGCACCTTGCCCTAAGTCACACAGTGTTGGAGGTAGAGAGAGATGTGTCCAGGGCCTCTCTCCAGGTTCCCGTATCAGTTCTCATTACGGAGGACTTCACTGCCTCTGTCTGGTCTGGCCTCTGGTTCAGGTTTCCGCAGAGGTTTAAAGGTTGTTTTTTGTTTTGTTTTGTTTTGTTTTTTTGCTGTTTCATTCCAACATTTGCCAAATCATTTCTCGTACGATGGCATTCATCATCCATTTCATCACCATCCGGCTCTCTAGACGTCCTGATTTTGCTCCCAGTTTTCTGAATGTGCCCGCTTTGCTTTCTTGGCTCCTTTGCCCTCGGAGCCCTCATAACAGTTGTGCAGGCTGTTCACCGCATGGGGAGGTATACGGGGCTGAAGTCCAACTGATTCCTGAGCCCTGTAGGCTGGTCTGGGGTCGCATCTGCCCAGAGGGGAAGGCACCTTCTCTGGCTTGCAGAGAGCCCCCATGTGCGCTGCTAGCAACCTGTTCTTCCTACCTCTTGGCCACCCTCAGCCCTGCATTCCCACCCTTTCTTCCTGAGCTCATGTGTTGCCTTGGCCCCGTTTCTTACTCCTACATGGATCATGACCAGATGTGCCTCTCCAGTCCTTTATTTTCAACTGTCAGTGGGATGTTTCACTGTCACCTTAGACTTAAAATCCGTAACCTACTCATCATCACTGACCCCTTCCCCACTCGGCCTCTGCCCGGTCTCCGTCTCTGGCAGACACACCAGCAACCTTCCAGACCCTCAAAGCCAGTGACCTTTGTTTCCCGGTGTCTCACCTTCTTCTCTTCTATCTGGTGTGTAGCCAGACCTCACTGTTCTTTAGGATTTTCTCCCAAATTCTCTCCTTTCTCTGTATCTATGCCACCACCATACATGAGACTTTCATCATCCCAGGCACTTGCTACCTGGTTTCCTTGTGCCCCCAGTTCTTCTTCACCCACTTCTTCCCATGTACTACTGCTGAACTGTTCTTAAGATCTTCCTGCTCAAAAACCTACAGTTTTCCCATTCAAATCCTACCACTTTTTAGGGCTCAGCTCAAGTCCCCCTCTCAATCCATGAAGCCCCATCTCCCGGATTCAGCCCCCTTTACTTAGGGCTGTGCTGATCTGCATTTCTGAGTTTCATTGCCCTGATGAGGTTAGAAACTCCTGTGAAGGTAGAGGCCGTATCCTGTCCTCCTTCAAGGTTATTGAAGCTTGCATCACCCTGGTCATGGGCTGTTATCATTCTTGTTGTGTTTTCACAGGCATTTATCAAATATGCTTTCTAAAGGATTTTAGTTACTTGCCCTGGCCTTTACTGAAGAGGACTATAGGATTATCCTTACCCCTTACATTGTCCTTTAAAGTGGACAAGTTTTGGGGTGCCTGGGTGGCTCAGTCGGTTAAGCATCCAACTTTGGCTCAGGTTGTGATCTCATGGTTCATGGGTTCCAGCCCCACATCACACTCTGTGCTGACAGCTCCAGAGCCTGGAGCCTACTTTGGTTCTGTCTCCCTCTCTCTCTCTGCCTCTCCCCTGCTCGTGCTTCTGTCTCTCTCTGTCTCTCAGACATAAATAAACGTTAAAAAAATTAAAAATAAATGAAGTGGACAAATCTTAGAGGCAGATGGTTGGAGGATGGAAAGTGAATACCATGATCAAACCTAACAGACTAATTCAGGGCAAAAAGTGGTTTGGCTTGAAAGGTCTCACCAAGGAATTCTAAAGAGACTGAAGGGTTCAATTGTAGAACTAGGGGCCTTCCAAAAAGACAGGATTATCTTGGGAGCTCCCAGGGATAACTCAGAACTATAGACAGATACTGGAGAGCCTAGCAGACCCTGTCAGTCAGATTAGAGTCCTTGGATGTGTCTAAGTTGGAGAGAAGGCATGGCGCTCCCCGGGGACCCCCCAGCACATCACTGTGGCCCGTGCTCTGAAGGGATGAGAGCGGATGTGCCCTCTGGGGGTGCTGGAGGCAGCGTCCCCTCACTGCCAACAGGAATGAATCCTCAGATCTGTGTGAGATTTTTCTCAGTCCTGTGTGAAAGGGCCTAATGGATTTCTAACTCTGTTTACTAAATGATGCTCTACTTCTACTATGACTAGACAAGGCCATTACAGCAAACTGAACTTATCCTTATACAGAAACCATCACGTAGTTTGCCGTGCTGGGGCTGGGCCACCCCAAGAAAGGCCTAGGTATAGGAATGGGTGGCATTCCAGAGGTGGCGAATGTGCAGCTGGGAAGGTGACAGGGCTCCCCCAGGAGCCCCCAGGAAGATGGCAGCGTAGATCCTTCCCTCTGACAAGACAAACACTTAGAGAATGTGACAGAATCCGTAAGATAATAAAGACAATGGTTAAGGTAAACAGCCTTGTCCCATTTGAAATTTGAAAGTAGTAATTTCCAGACACAAAATACATTATCATATAATGAGGAGAAAATGTCAGGAACATGTTATCCCATAAGCTGTGATAGAAGCTAAACATAAGAATTAATGCAAAGGAGAATTAGTAATTCTTTTTTTCTTTTTAATGTTTATTTTTGAGAGAGAGAGTGTGAACAGGGAAGGGGCAGAGAGAGAGACAGAGGATCTGAAGCAGGCTCTGTGGACAACAGCAAGCCCGATGTGGGGCTCAAACTCACCAACTGCGAAACCACGACCTGAGCCAAAGTCAGACACTTAACCGACTGAGCCACCAAGCACCCCGGAATTAAGTAATTCTTAAATGACAGGTCCTTAATAGATTTTTTTTTATCTTAAAACTAGTCTTCTTGGGGAGAGCATCCCTTTCTTTTGGTGTCATGACCAGTCACTCCTTCCCCCAGACATCCTGAGTGCCACTGTCACTGGCCACTGACGCTGACACTACCTTGAGCAAACTCCCAGTGAAATTTAATGTAAAAAACATATATTGTGGATTTTCTCAGACAGGGCACTGTGGTGAGTGTGTCAGAAGCCAAGATGTGTAGACACTTGGAGTTCGCTTGAGATAAACTATACGTGTATAAAATATTAAGGAGGGCTCTAGTGGACTAAAAGCCCCAAAGCCTTCCTGTTTATGAAGCACATAGTAGGGCTGGTGGAGAGTCAGATTTATCATCAGCTAATTAAGCTTTAGTTTCAGACCTTACACACAAGGCCCCTTCCCAAGGCCCTGCGCCCAGTTTTGCAGTCATAATCGTGTGCTCTTTTTCTCACGGGGGCGCCTCAAATTGTTTCTCACGGGGGTGCCTCAAATTCTGGCTCCTCAGAACCTGGATCTGGCCGCGTTGCATTAACCTTGACGTGAGGGCCTGGTTGTGGGCACAAATACATGAGGCACCCCGTTCCTGCAGATGCAGAGGCCCCTGCCACGTGCATCAGAACAGCTGCTAGAAATTGCTACTCCTTCCATCTCTTTCCTTAGAATATTTGGGATGCAGCAACAGATTCCTTTTCAGAGAAAAAGAATTGGAGAGACTTGAACAGGGTCACACGGCGCTCCAGCTAGATTTCAAAGTCCTGAAGGGGTTTGGCTTTCTCAAGCCTGTACTACTGGGTTCCATTCCAGAATGCCGCCTGGGAGCAGCCAGCGTCCCACCCGGTGCCCCACCCAGGCCTCCTCCTGCTCTCCCCAGTTCTGTGAATTCCTTTGTTCCCAGCTTCATGGTGCTCAGTGTATCTGAGGGGCCCTGGTGTTCCTGTGAAGTTTCCATGACTAATTCTGGCAAAGCAAGGAGAGCCTTTCTCACGTCAACAAAGCCGCTCTGTCACAAAATAGTGGCAAGCAGAGCCAAAATTCCACCTTGGCATAAGTAGGACTGTTTTTTTTTTTTAAAGAAAGTCAGGAAGGAGGAAAAGGATGGGGGGTACAGAGCCAACCCAGTTCACTTTCGTGAAATAATGATCTATTAAGCTGACAGTTTTATGGTTTTGCTTACAACTTCCTCCCTTGCCGAAGCACAGTGTTCTTCCAGAAATGGTTTTTACTTCAGAAGATTTTTTTTCTTTAAGCATTCAAAGTATAGTTTATGTTCAGACTTAATGCTAGTTGGCCCAGAGACTCAGACACACCATCACCTCTACTGGTGGTTTTGCAAATAACTTGCTTTGCTCTTTGTTTGCAAGGGATCTTTTTTAAGTGCAAAACTAATTTGTTTTTTCAGACCTTGGATGCACGACAATATCTTTTCTAGCTTTGATTTGTAATGAGGCAAAATGGTTTGTGGAAAGAGGGCTGGAATTAAGGTCTGGACACCTCAGGCCAGGACCCTGCTCTGCAGTGAGGTCTTGGACCAGTCACAGGTAGCCGTGAGCCTCAGTTTCTTCTTCATCATTGGATGTTAAGTCTGGCAGTGTCTTAAGAGATAACGCTGCCGGCCTATCCGTAAGAGTTTTGAGAATCAAAAATGATAGTAAAAATTACAGACAAATCGAACTTGCTCTGCAAGTATAAAGTATCATTATTACCGTGCAATGGCTGACAGTTGCTCAGGGAGGAAGTTTTTCCCTAGTAAAAGGTAGCAATGTTCCCAGGCAGTCTTTTACCAAGAGGAGTCTGCATTGTGAACAGAGCATGACTTGCAATGCATAGTGAAAACAGCACAGCAACGGGTCAGGAAGATGATGCAGAAAGTCAAAGCTAGAAGCCCAGTGTTTCCCCATTGGAGGCAAGTATTTTGTTGACTTTTGTCAGCATATCAGTGTCCACACCCTCAGAACATGCCACCTGACCCCATTCATTCAATCACATTTTCACAGGTACACTCAGACTTTGGCGTTCATACACTGTGACCTCACGCTCCTAGAGCATATCCATATGCCAGTGGGGTTGTCTATACATGGATAAAATTCTCATACAGGCTTGGGACCTCATTCCTAAAAGAACTGCATTGTGCTGTGTGGCCTCTACCTATGCTAGCCCTTGTAGCTGTCCCCTCTGCCCATACCTTATTCCCTTGACTGTTCCCTGTAAGTGAATATTGAGGCTTCCGAGTCAGGCTGACCTGTCTTCCAGTCCTGGCTCGGCTCTCCCTTACCACGTGGCCTCTGTATGTCTTAATTCCTGAGTCTTAATTCCTCCCCATCTGTTAGATGGGAGTAAAACTATGGAAATTTGTACAGACGTCGTGAGGACAGAGGTATCTGTGAAGAGCCCCACTCAGTTGTAGGTGCTCTAATTAATATTAGCATTGGACCCTACGTCCTGCTCACCCCCACTAGATCACTGTGCTTCACCAGGCGGGGTCCCCTGCCTCCAGCCTCCATCAAGGCTGCCCTGCACTTTGAGTTAGAGTTTCTGAGTTGGAAGGGACCCGACACAAATTAATATTCCAAAGCACCACATTCACCATGTCACCTGCTGCCCCGCCTCTTTTCTGCCTTACTCGCCACACCCCGGCCCACCAGGCAGCCATTGATTGCCCAGTGCCATGAGCATGTTTGTGCCATGTGCGTGTTCCCTCAAGATGTTCTCCTCCACTCTGCAGAGTGCTCAGGAACTTTCTAGAACCCTCAGGGGTGCTCCTGACCTCCCACTCCCTGAGAAGCTAGGGCTTGGATAAGGGCTTTCAATGCTACACAGGCCACCTCTAGGTAGAAAATTTTCCTTGTTTTCTGCATTAAAGCACGCCTGTGAATGGGAAGAACTGGGGAGGATTGGGAGCTTCGGGTAGGACATTCTTTCCCGAGGTGGCAAAAATTCGGTTCTCTGTACCGCTGCCTGTGCTCGTGGGGTGTTCACCCCACCGTACTGTCCCACCTCCTGCCCCACGTCTCCCAGGCTGGGAGGGTGGAGCTGCAGGAGCCAAGGCTGCATCTCTGCATTGCGGCTTTGGGTTCTGCAAGACAAAGAGAGAGATTGCCACCTATTGACAGATGTGCCACCTGCAAAGAGGAATGCTTGTGTGGCTGGCGCTGCCCCCTCTCTCTTTGGTCTCAAGCGGGAAGGAATCTGGGTTTTTTCCATTTATTCAGTCCTTCCGCTCTCACTAGTATCATTTCTGGGTAAGGAGGTTGGGTGGGGACCTGCATGCCGAGGTGGTAACAGCCCTCCATGAGGAAACTGAGAATCAGTGACAATGGCAGCTGTCAGCCGTGCGGCAGGCACCCTGATGCAGGCAGTTCATGTCCTTTCATGCTCACACAGCCCTCGCAGGGATTAGTGTTCCCATTTCACACATGAGGAAACTGAGGTTTAAAGAACGTACCTTGCCCACGGCAAGTAAGGATCGAGGTGGGATGTGGGAGCTCAAATCCAGCTCTCTGACTACTCTTAAACTCTTTCTCATATTTGCTAATTATGCAAATTACATTCCTGTCCTAATCGCTTCAACCTTAAATTTTCTGGGTATGAAAGTAAATCAGATATAAAGGAGCTGCTTTCCCTTTGGTTGGGTAGAATCCTAGCACTATTATTTTCTAGTTATTTAACCTCAGAGGCTTAGTTCCATCATCTATAAAATGGGGAGAGTTATGATATCCTAACTTGCAGTGTTATCATAGGGCTTAAATAAGATAACATAAAATCAGAATCACTTAGGAGCACCTGGGTGGCTCAGTTGGTTAGGCGTCCAACTTTGGCTCAGGTCATGATCTTGTGGTCTGTGAGTTCGAGCCCCGCATCAGAATCTGTGCTGACAGCTCGGAGCCTGGAGCCTGTTTCAGATTCTGTGTCTCCCCCTCTCTCCGCTCCTCCCCTACTTGTGCTCTGTTTCTATTGCTCTCAAAAATAAATAAAACATTAAAAAATATTTTAAATCAGAATCACTTAGAATGCCAGCTATTTGTAAATGGGAACTTAATCACCTGTTGTCTAAAGATTGAGGTTGGAATTCTAGCTCCTCTCATTTTTAGCGTTGGGACCTTTGGACAAGTTACTTGACCTTCCTGATCTTCAGTTTCCTCATCTATAGAATGAGGTTAATAATATACATGTCCTTGCAGGGTTGTTCATACAGTATAATGATACCATATTGTAAAACATTTTGTAAATTTAAATTGTACTATTCAAATATTAGGCTTTATGTTTTAAATAAAGAGTGTTTCTTCAAATGATTGAGAACTATTCTGAAAAATGACTTGGGTTGAATTCAACCTGGAAGTAAAAGCTTTTCTTTTAAATACTCACTAAAAACAACAACATAAGATAAAAGGAACTCTCTACATGCCATGGGCTACTGTGCAGAAAGCTCTCTGCTTGCTTTTTGGTTTATGATGCCCCTCCGAATGTACTATTTCATCTTCACAAGGCAGGGCTGGTATTTACCCCTATTTTACGGATGAAGAAACTGAGGTTCAAAGAATTAAAGCGGCCAGTTACACACAGCTAAGTGGTAAAAGTCTGCCGGGGGAGGTGTGTACTGGTTGGCTGTTTGAGTGTAGACTGAGCATGTCTGAGCATGCCTTTTTATGACTGTATTTGTCTGTATCTCTTGGTTAGAATGTTGTTTCCCCGAAGGGGAGAGGAGAAGGTAGTCTTATCTGAGATTTTTTACACTGGTCGGCAGCAGCCTTTTCCTCTTCCTTTTAAGAGCTGCTTTCCCTTCCCAGGCACAGTTACGAGGGCCCTACTCAGAGAATATGCTCGATTTTATCTCCACGCCCAGTTTAGGAAACAACAGCTCTCCATTCACCCCAGCCTTTTGGGGATTACTTCCTCTTTTTTTTCCCCTGCCTTCCAGCTTTATTGAATTTTCCTTAGCAACACCCAAAAAAGAATGGGTTTAGCAACAGCATATGAACCAATGAAATGTGAGCATGGCAAGAGTTTCTCAACCAATGGGATCCCTGCATGACAGGCAAGCAGGCTCAGGAGAGAAAATAATACCCTGGAGTTTGCAAAGCAGCCTCCAGGTGGCAGCAGACCAGCTGTATTGGGCGCAGCCCTCAGCTCTCAGTATCTACTTTGTTTTTTGTTTTCTTTGACCTATTCTTAGATATGCAACATTTATGGACTGCAAGAATTTTAGTATTACAAGCTTTGTGGGTGTGAGTTCTCTGCATGAGGTGGTAGACATGGTCTAAGGAGTGGGATCTGAGGTTCCATCTCTGCCTTTACTGACCCGACTACCCCTCTTGTCATTTTTGTTGGTTTTGTCACAGCTAGTGCTATCCCGGTGGGTGGGGACCTGGAGGCCTGCTCAGCAGTCAGACAGAGGCTGGAGGAATCACATTCTCCTCTGTTCAACCACTACTGCGGCTGGCTTGTGTGACAAATGAGGTGGGGCTGCCTTTTAGCCACCAGTTAATGTGAGGGAAGGAATGTGTCACTGACAGATTAGTGCCCGCTAACACTCTCCTCTTCAGTGGCATAGACTGGGACTATTCCCTGCCTGTAGGTTCTGCTGCACATGTCTGAATAGGAATGTCTGACCTTAAGTGGCTTGAGGATAATTCTACTGGCTCTCCGATGGTTTGGCCCTCTTGGTCCTGAAGCCAGAGGCAGACATGGACAGGGTCTGAGCAAGACCATACGGAACGATAATGCGTGTTTCCAATGGTTTAGCTCTCCTTCTGCCTTTTGAAATGACATTGCCTTTAATATCACTCACTACTTAGTGAGATTTTGGTCCTTCAGAACCCCGTATTTCTCTCCATGTTTCTATTTCTGCCTGGCTTACTCTTCTCATCCTTTAGGAAGTAGTCAAGGCAGCCTGTCTTCAGAAAGTCTCATTTGAGTCTCGCCTTCCTTTCCTGCTTGGGCTCCTGGTGTTTCTGTTGCTGCACTTCTCTGTTGCTTGCTAAATGTCTGTTGATTAGCGAGTTTCCTCAGGGAGTAATGGAGCTTCTTGAGGACAGAGACTGTGCCTGTAGAGCTATAGACTGTAGCTATATACTGTAGTGTTGACATTTGAGGGGTGTTCGATGACCGTTTTTAAAAGAAAGGAAACACATAAGAAAGAGACTCTTGCTCTTTAAGAAACAATCCGAGGGACTCAGAGGTAGCTGGGCCTGAGCTAGAGCAGTGCCAGGAAGTCTGGTGCTGGCTGTTGGGGACAGCTTCTAGCAATTTCAGAACTCTTCGATAACCTTGAGCTGCAACGCCAGACCAAGACCTGAGACTGAAAGATAATTGCCACCAGTAGCCTATGCCATGAAGGCGTCATCTCAGTGACATGGTTTCCTTTATGATTTTGTGCTTTAGGAAGAACTAAGAAGCAAATCCAAGATCTGTGCCAATGTGTTCTGTGGAGCCGGCCGGGAATGTGCAGTCACAGAGAAGGGAGAGCCCACCTGCCTCTGCATTGAGGTAAGCTCTGAGGCCAGGAGCCAGAGGACAACAGCCAAGGCCAATGTAGCTGCCTTGCTGGAGCTGCTAGTCAGCAGAGCAGTGCCAATAACGTCATCGTCTTTATAAACGCCTACCTTATCTATCTGAAAGACCAGGGATTTGCATCTCAGATATTAAAAGCCTGTGAATGCAGGGTTAATTTTTCTTTTTAAAAAAAAAGTTTAGTTTCATAAGATTTTTAAATTATAAATTTAATAATTGCTTTATAAATGTCAAACAATACAGATATTTGTATAAAAGTAAAATTAATCTTCCCCATGACCCTCAAATCCAATTAGTCTGAGATGACCAGTGTTAATGGTTTGGTATATATCCCTCCACTTTTTTTTTTTCTGTGCTACTATACACATACAGGGTTGCCCCCTATTTTATACAAAAATGGGATCATAATAAATATTTTGTAATAGAATCACATTCATGTAGTAATTTTCCCATAGGTGGACATTTAGGTTGTTTCATGGATCATTTACCTCTGCAAAAAATAACATCCTTGTGCAAATATCCTTACATACCGCTGCCTTTACTTCTAGAAGATTGATTCCCACTAGGGCTTGCCAAGTCAAAGGATATGCACATTTTTAGAAAAATACTAGATGAAATGAATATCGTACAAGGTTGTTTTTTTAAATGAAGTTTAAAAAGCAGTGTGAACTTTCAACAAAACACTTCTTTTGTAAAGCAAGATTCTGACAAGTTCTCTCTCTTCAGGCAAACATAAATACCCTGGATATGTGTCCTTCCTTCCCCTTTCTGTCAAGCCAACACAAGCCTAAAAATATATCTGTCTTTCTGCAAATAAATACATCCACTTTAGTCTCCAGGGGAAGGATCCTGATCCATTGTCCCAGAAAGGAAGTCCCCCAGTGCAGAAACCTGAAAAACAGATCCATTGGGAACCCCAGGTGGACCTCACTGGCCGTGTGCCTGGCCACTGTGTGGTGGCACCAGCCTGTACTTAGAGTCAGGAAACCAAATGTCTAGTCTTGCTTTGACCGCATGTATTTGTGTGATTTTGAGCAAATTAGTTGCCACTGGATGCTCTGAAGACAAGGGACCATGTTTGTCCAACATGTAGAACATTTAATAAGAACTCAGTAATATTAGTTAAATGAAGTTTGTGTTCCCAGGGTTTGGTATTCTCTAAAATTGGAGAGGTGGGGCTCCCTTCCAGAATCAGTGCTCTGAATTTCTTCTCACTACTGTACTACTCTTTCTTGTTTTGATGCCTTTATTAGGACTGAGCTGAATTTGCTTCTTCCTTCCCCCCCTTTCAAAAAACTCCCCAAAAATCAAAGAAACTGAGCTTGCCTGTGACCATGGCCCTTTAAAAAGCCAAAGTAGAACTGGGTTGCCAGGTGAACTTTAGTCCATTTCTCTGTCCATAATGATTCTCCGTGGTACTTCACAAAGACGCAGGCATCCCAACCCCAGCCTCACAATAGGCACTGTGAGATCAGGAGGAAAACAAAACGGCTCTGAAATACTATACAAAGCAAGAAAGCAAAGACCTTTCTAGTTAAATCCCAGAAGAACTGAAGAATTTGGCAGTATTTGTGTGTGTGTGTGTGTGTGCGCGCGGATGTGCGTACGCGCGGGTTTGTTTGAGAGTTCCCTACTCTCTTTCTGGCTCTTTTGTGTCATAGAATGTTGGCATTTTAAGGGATTTTAGATCATCCAGAGACATTGAGTCACTTTCTCCAAAGTGACAGAGAATCCAAATTTCTGACTTCCAATAAAATGCCCTTCATGCTAACTCGATGGGGTCAGGATGGTCTATTTCTTCACTGAATAGAAGAGATGACCCAGAACCCGATCAGCACAGGGGGCCATGCAGGGCTACAAAGACCCTAGACCCTAGTAGGGAGGGTCCCCACAGGATGCACGTGTGGATGCATGTGTGTACTGGCGCCCTGACTGCACGGACCTCCTCCTCGGGTCTGTTTCAGCAATGCAAACCTCACAAGAGGCCTGTGTGCGGCAGCAATGGCAAGACCTACCTCAACCACTGTGAGCTACATCGAGACGCCTGCCTCACCGGATCCAAAATCCAGGTTGATTATGATGGACACTGCAAAGGTAAGGAGTGCTGTTACCACTGCCTCCCAACTCCAGCCAGAGGAGCCAGAGGGCAGAGCAGTGTGGCCTGACTGCCCAGAGTCCTTCCCACTTGACCCCAGCACCCAACGCCACAGAGGCCACCCAGCTACTTGGAGAGACATCCTCTTGGTTCATGAGCCTACTGGGTTTGCCCTGGATAGCCCAGGCCTCTGCCTAGGGTTTCCTGCGTCAGCCTCCCAAGGAGGGTTTCCAGTACTGTCTGCAGTGGATAGGGGACCATGTCAATAGTCAATAATAACAAGGATGTGTTTAAGTGAATTCTATACCTTTTTAAAAAGTAGGTGAATTTCACTTTTTAAATTTGGGCACCTCTCAGCCCTGCTATATATATTTCCTCTATTTTGTACTCAAACCATTGCCATTCAGATAAGATTGGAGGGGGTCCCAAGCTCCTTGCTAATTAGATACCAGTTCCCTGCCAAACAGCAGCCCTCCTCAACACCTCTCGGCCTTGAACCGCCCTGGAGAAACAAGCTGTTTTCCCATGTGTGGGTCTCCACTCCATTTCTGTCTCTTTAATGATTTCATATGAATTCTCAAAGTCCCAGCAACCCAGCCCAACCTCACAAATCTAATAGGAGGAGATATGAGACCATAGGGCAACTCAGTGGCCTAAAAATGTGAAACAAAACAGGGAAGAAAAGATCCCCACACTTAGGCCCTGGAAGAAGAAGGGGAGAGAGGACCCCAGGACAAAATGATGAAAAGGTTGCAAGTGGCCCCCCTTAGCATGGGATGATTTTAATTCTAGCAAAACAGAAATGTTCTTTTGTCTTCACTCTGCATTATGCGTTTTCTCCTTTTGTCTTGCAGAGAAGAAGTCAGTAAGTCCATCTGCCAGCCCAGGTGAGTACCTGTTTTTTCTACGGTGTGCATTTTAGGGAGAAAATTCTTTTCATGAAAGAATTTTGTGTTTCACATTCCCTGCTGAAGCTCACAAGATCTGTGTGTCAGAACTTGTGACCCAGAACTGGTCACTCCTCAACACAGCTCAGAAAAGCTGCAAAACTGCATTTTTTTTGGTGCTTGACATTTGAAGCAGCTGGTTGGGTTGGAACGTTGGCTATGTTGTCCATTTTTGCTAAGTAGTGATTGCATTAAAAGGACAGGAAAGCTACTCTTTCCTTCAGTGCTCTGTAAGACATGCTGATGTCACAGGACTAACAGAATCAGAAGGCACAACTTTTTTTTGAAAGCGGAACATTGGAAATGCCAGTAGGACTTTTCCCATGGTTTTCTATGAACAAAAATTAAAATTTCATCGTTATAGTTACAGAACTTAGCATATGCTTTTCCTCAGAACTTTGCAATAATCTTGTGAGGTAGATACCTCATAGGTGAGGAAATTGATGCTCAGAGAGGTTAAGTGAATTTCCCTGAATTACACAGCTTAGAAGTGGCAGAGTGGGGAAAATTGCCCAGATTTACATTCCCCTGGCTCAGGGCCCTTTTCACATGTGTTGTCTTCCAGAAATTTCCTTTTGCCAAAGCTTTCCTTTCTCTGTTCCCCCATCTACCCAACTCTCAGTCCCACGTGTTACTGCCATGTGTCTTACAACAGCTGTCCAGAGCAGGGTTTCAGCATGGCCCTTTCTTGACCTTGTTTTATGCGGTTTAGAACAAAGGATAATGCAAACAGTGTAAAATTTTAAGTGGGAGAAAGATTTGCTAGACCCAGTTGGTAAAAGGAAAAAGCTATAGAGAGAGAATTTAAAATCTGGTGTCATAAAAAATTGTCATGTGCTCCTTTATTCACTTATTTCAGCTCATGTTTGAGCCGAGAGAGCTGTTTATTGATTGATTTTTTTCTCCTCAGCTTCCTTAGTTAATGAAAATGTCCTTAATTTTTCTGCTTTGCGTTTTTGTCACCTAAGCAACATTGTTTCTCTGTTTCGGTATTCTCTATTCTTATAAATTTTTTAGGAACATAAGCTTGAATTCTGGTTCAGACACTTTCTAGTCACGTACCCTGGGTTGGCTCCTGTAGAATGCATGTGATAACCTCGTGTCCCTGGAGTGCCGTAAAAATTCAACGAGATGTCACATGCAGAGCCCCAGGCACTGAACCTCCCATGTGGTGGATGCCGGTGACACTGGGGTCCTCGCTGCTCTGCTGACCTCACTCCCTTTTCCTGCAGTCGTTTGCTATCAGTCTAACCGGGATGAGCTCCGGCGTCGCCTCATCCAGTGGCTGGAAGCAGAGATCATTCCGGATGGCTGGTTCTCTAAAGGCAGCAACTACAGTGAAATCCTAGACAAGTACTTTAAGGTAACCCAGAATTGGGGTCAAAGACTCTTCGGCCCAGGGGCGCCTGGGTGGCTCAGTCGGTTCAGCGTGCAACTCTTGATTTCAGCTCAGGTCATGATCTTGCCTTTTCCTGAGTTCGAGCCCATATGGGCTCTGCGCTGACAGAGTGGAGCCTGCTGGAGATTCTCCCCCTCTCTCTGCCCCTCTCCTGCTCACACTCTCTCTGTCTGTCTCAAAAATAAATAATAAAATAAAATAATAATAAAATAGACTCTTCAGCCCCAAACAGACACTTCCTCCCCATTGCCAGATCCCGTCTCCCCATTGTTCCATGAAGCTGCGACAGTTGCTTTCCGGTCAGCTGATCAGTGGGATTCCAGCAGTAGAGTCGTTGGGTTCTAACGCACATGTATATGGCCAGGTCCTATCTCCCAACCCTGTATGTATCCCCCTACCCTTTACCTTAGAGAGCTGGCTGTTGATAACAGTATACCTTTTGATCTCACCCAGACCCCGGCCACTTCAGCCTCTTCCCCACCCGGTCTGACATTTCTTTAAATCATTAACTTGACTGGCCCTGCCCCGTAGAGTTCCTCATCATCTAGGAAGAGTCAATGGATGGGCATTTCATGGTTCCAGGATTTTTCATGAACCTAGATATTGCTTGTCCTGTTATTTAGTTTAAGAGACAGGTTGTTTCAACTGGGGATAGGAGAGATACTGCTTTGAGAAAGATTGGAAATAGTATTTAGCAATGAGTGGGGCTCCCACGGCATGGGTATTTCTCAGCTTGAGACAGCTGTTGGAAGAAACAGCGAAGGGCGCTCTTCTAGCTGATTGACAAGAATACAGAGACACACATACATATATCACACCCAGAGATAAAAATACCACAAGCAGAAGCATGCACACACACACACACCCCACATACAGAGATGTATATCCCACACAGAGATACAGCTACTCACAGACACATACTCAGATACCCACATTCCCACATAAGCAAAATGCCCCCCTTACTTACAGACACACACCTCTGGGTAGATGCCCTCAGATGTTCATCTGCAGTACATGTTCCTAGGTGCCTCCGGGGCCTTCCGTCTCAAGCCCCGACCTGCTTGGATTCAGGAGCAACCCCAGGCACATGAAGGATTTCTTGGCAGCTCTCTGGCCACTAAATGTCGACACCAGCCTAGTCCGTGGATTCCTCTTTCTAACTGACATTATGGACCCCACAGATGGAGAAATACTGGATTGGGTTTTTGGTCCTTTCAGACTTTGTTTGTGTTACTGTCTTTAGAGAGCTCACTCTCCTGTGGCAGAAAGTATGTCTCTCTGGGTTCCAAGTGTTTGAGTCACAGGTGGATGAGAAAGCACAGCCTTTCTCAGTCTGTCTTCTGTGTCAACCCCCCAACATTACAGGGCTCTGGGGGCAGGGTGGTTCCTCATCTACACAGAAACACATCATAGTACTGAGCCAGGGGAGTCACACAGGAGCGGAAAGTAACTGAAGAAAGCGATTTTTCAGAAGCTGAGTGAGCAGCACCTGCCAGGTCGTTGTGTGCAGTGACTCTGCCATGGCCGTTAAGGCCGAGGAGGCCACTGTTTCTAAGGAGCCTCTCTGGACCTTGTAATCATTCTTAGTGACCCCTTGGTGGCACCCTGCCTCAGGCTTCAGTGACACCTGCTATTAATTTGATTTTTAAGTACCTGGGCCCCATGCCCCCCTTGACACCTCTCCACCTGTCCTGGCAGTAACTTCTCTGATAGGCTCCTACGTGAGACCCCTTGAGAAGGTAGCTTTCCTCTAGGGCATTCTCACTCCCGACCAATAAAGCTTCATCATGACTGACACAGCGCTTGCTTCTCCCAGACACTCTGGCAGTGTCTTCTGAGAAAATAGGGATTTTACTATCTACTTTTTGATGATTATCGGAGTCCTGTGAGGTGCAGTCTTCAAAGAGAGATTCCTTCCCACTAGGCAAACAGCTGGCTGTTGGTGAGAGATCTGATATCTCACAGAAACTGTTTCTGAACCAGTGAACCGCCCTCTAGCCCAGCTGGCATTCCTTACATCAAAATTAGTTGAAAAGAAAATCTAATCATAATTTGGATAAGATGAAAACCAGACTTTCATGTCACCTAGTAATTCATTAATGATTTCTTAAGTGAAAGCATAGCAGAATGAAGAGGGCAGGCCCAGGTAGAGAGAGCCTTTCGTGGCCATGTCATAAACACACCTTCTCTTGGTGGCAGACTCCTGGTGGCCAGGGCCAGAATTGGAGCCAGACTTCTTATCTCCCTGACTCTGGTATCATGTCCCCCGTGTCACCACAGATGCTGTGCGTGAGCGAGTGTCTGGCCTAGCTCATCCTCTGAACAGTTTCCAAACTTGCAGTAAGCCCCAAGCATGGGTTTTGTATCACATATCTTCTCGCCTTTCTACAACCCTACAGTTACATAGAAGAAAAGGGTGCTACATCAGGTATAGAGCTGGGGATTGCAGGCATACAGAGGTACTATGCCTTTTGTAAGTGGTTGGCTGAGTGAATTAGGTTGGTCGAAGATCATGACCCCCTAAGCAAGTGCCCCAGGCAGTCCGGGCTGTTTCTGGGGTAGGTACCAGACCTCTTTTCCTGTGGATCCCACATACAGGGCTGGCCTGGGGAGGCCTGGCTGGTCGCTCGTGAGATGTTTCAAGCCTGGATAGTGGCCCTACAGAATGTGAAGTGTGTGCACTCGGTACTGCCTTCTGGGAGCTCTCCGGGCTGTAGCCACCAGGTTCCTGGCGCCCCCAGGCACTGCCTGGCACTGGCTCTTGCAGCCATAGCTGCACGGCTCCTCTTCAGACTCTCCCTCAACAAGCTGTCATGGTGTTGGGGTCTGTCCGGCACTTGCAACATTTGGATTCAAGGAAGTGTCCTGTACTGCTAAGAACAACACCTGGCCAACCTTATTTCATTTCTCTCCATTAATTAATCAAGACTTCACAGGGTAAAGGGCAGTTTCCTCAGGATGAACATCTGAGACCTGTTCCTAGGAAATTGGGACAAGAATGACAAAAAGGTACTAAGCAAGGGCTGATGTGGTTGTTTTGTACATACCTGTCATTATATATACCACGGAAAGATTTACAACCTTACAGTTGAGTACATGTGACACATGACAGGCATGGAAGGAGAGTCCCTTCTTCTACCTGGAAGCCTGGACAGATGTCTTCAGAATCCCTTACATCATCTGGTGAGCCACCTCGAATGTAACATGGGAATGCTGATTATTTCCCAGGGCAGCAGTATGAGGCAGCCTAGGGAAAGAAATTTTTCTAAAAACATTTTTCCCCCATTGGAACTATTTAGGAGAGCAGCAACATCCAACTTAGAATTTGATAGGAACTTGAAATAGACACCCTCTTCCCGCGGGTAGGGCCTGGGCATTTCGAATGGTCCCAAAAGGCTATGGTCTAGGTTTAGTATCTTGCCATGTACCCTCACCTCGTGCTCCTGGGATGTCAGCTAGGTCATGAGGACGGCCTGCTCTCAGTAAGCCAGGACCCCTGCACACGTCTGCAGTGGGGCCCACAGCCCAGAGCAGAGGGGTGGGGGGCTTTGCACCACCTCTGCCTGCAGGTTATCAATTTGTGGCCTTTGCTTATGGCTTCTCACTGCTGTGCTTGGTTAGGGGCACCAGTGTGAATGGGAAGCATGACAGCAGGCCAGGGAAATAAGCAGCAAGAAGTGGTCCTGTGACTCCCAGAGTGAGCTCTGAGGGTCGCCTGCGTTGTTGTTCCCAAGCAGCTTGTTAGAAATACACATCCACACTGGGTGTTCTTGTATGGAAACCATTCTGACAAAAAATTATTAAAAAAAAAAGAAAGAAATACACATCCAGGGGCGCCTGGGTGGCTCAGTTGGTTAAGCATCTGACTCTTGATTTCATCTCAAGTCATGATCTCATGGTTCATGAGATCAAGCCCTGAGTTGAGCTTTGTGTTGACAGCGTAAAACCTGCTTGAGATTCTTTCTCTTCCTCTCTGAACCTTCCCCACTCATGTGTGCATGTGTGCACACTCTCTCCCTCTCTCTCAGAATAAATAAACTTAAAAAAAAAAAAGAAATACACATCCTGGGTTCTGCCACAGATTCTGATTCATTAAGGTTTGAGAACAAGGTATGGTGGCTGGCTTGACCCCAGATGTTAAAGTGGAGACTGTCTACAGGACCATGTCTACAGGACCATGTCAAGCTGAAGAGGGTTCTCCAGCACCCTAGCCTGCTTGGGTAATGCAGGCCTGTGTTCCCGCTGCCCTTCTGAGCAGGGTCTGAGTTTGAAAGGCCCTCAGTGGCCTCTGCCCACACACTTTCAGTCTCTCATCTTGGGGTGCTGGTCCCTTCTCTGGGGGCCCCAAGTCTTGAAGCCTTTGTTGTTACAGGTCTTAGGCAAGGGTAGGGTTGAAATGGGTCAAGAACAAGATGAGCCAAAGATGGGTCAAGCTGACTGGGAGACTGATCTACAAAATGTTCCTGAAAGAGCTGTTCATCCCCTTTCCAGAATGTCGATAATGGTGACTCTCGCTTGGACTCCAGTGAGTTACTGAAATTTGTGGAGCAGAATGAAACTGCCATCAACATCACTACCTATGCCGACCAGGAGAACAATAAGTTGCTTAGGTAAGTAGAGTTGAGGGGTCAGGGAGGGGCCCATGAGGGGAAGGCTGGATTGGAAAGGGGATCGGAACCCCTTCCTACCTGCAGAGGGGCCACCAGTGCCAGTGAGAAGTAAAAAGCAAAACAGGAATTCTGTCCTGGTCTATTTTGTGAACATTATGAACTAATATATTGAGCACCACTGGTATCTGATCAAATAGTTGTTGTTTTTGGCCAGAACTTGCAAAGAATATAATGTAATTTTAAAGTAAATTATCAAGGTCACATCAGAGCAAATGTGTTTCTGAGTGTTGTGATAATGTTTTAATGACTCATTTTCAGAAGGAATTACATCACCATATTATTTAACTGTACGTCTAAAATAGCTTTAGTTCTGATTTTTAAGACAATTGCTGCTATTTCATATAGAGAACCCTAGTTGTCACAAATATAAGCATGTCCCTGTCCTTTTCCGATATTGTTCCAGAGCAAATATTAATAAAAATTAACCCCTAAGAAACTTCTGGCATGGTTCCAGTACATCAGCAAGAATTAAAAATAGGAATAGCACCTCTTTTGTTCAGAAGAAATAGAAAGCACGCAGCCCAGATTCTAGAATGATTCTTTCTTAGTAATACACCATGGCCTTAGAGTATAAATAATATCTGAAAATCCTTCGTATTTTGATAATTTGAAAATAGATAATATTTTACAAGATCAATGTTGGATCTCCATAACATGCCAGTTAAGGAGGGCTCCCTGTCCTCATTTTATGGATGAGAAAACAGGCTCAGAAAAGTTGGAGAACTAGCTCAAGGCCATTTGGGTAATAAGTGATTAAACCAAGGCTCACGTCCAAGCCAAGGGGAGAGTGAGGGAACTAGGATTCTGTAAAACTTTTCTAAACATTTCTCTTTCTAGATAGTGATAGTGATGATGCCTGCTTGAACTCCATATTCTTTCAGATTACATACTCCATTCCTATCATCTATTTGTCTCCCTTCTGTTTTGATTTTCCTAGTTTGGTTGACTTGACCAGTACCATGGGGAAAGGCAGTTGCCCACAGAAGGTGCACAGGTAGTGAAAACATGTGCCAATCAAAGTGAACAAAACCATTCAGGAAACTTTAGTCTTCTTGGGAGGAACATTTGAACAGCGTAAATGATCTGAATCAAGTATAACAAAGTAAAGGTTGGGTGATCACAAGAGTCAGGTTGGATGATGGTTGTGGGAAGGTGTGTAGAAAGTTTCTCAGTTAACAGTTGTCCTCTTGGCCTCCTCTGGAGGCCCCAAATATATGTGATCCCAATGCTTGGGTCCTTTCTGCAGGAGTGAAGCCAGGGTCTTACTGACACATTTCTCCTGTGTTTTGTTCCAGAGGACTCTGTGTTGATGCTCTTATTGAACTGTCTGACGAAAATGCTGACTGGAAACTGAGCTTCCAAGAGTTCCTCAAGTGCCTCAACCCGACCTTCAATCCTCCAGAGAAGAGTATGCTTAACCTAAGAAATATGTGGAGTTGAAGGCAATGAGGGCATTTGGCGGGGAGGATGAGGGTTGGGAAGCAAGATAGAATTGATGGAACTTTCCAGAGTTTGCTAAGAAAAGTCCCTTCCATGATTCTAGACTGGGCCCGAGCCCATCATCTCCATGCTGAGGTTAGGGTCCAACAGTCTTCGGATCAGTGGTATCATTTGCTCAGACATGGTGCCTCTGAAGGATAAGCAGAAGCAGGTCTTGTCTGGGAGAAGGGTAAGGTGCACAGACGATAGCCAAGATGGCCCGTTCCACTCTCGCCCTGAACTGTTGCCCCTGTTTCTGGTCCCAACAGAGTGTGCCCTGGAGGATGAGACATATGCAGATGGAGCGGAGACCGAGGTGGACTGTAACCGTTGCGTCTGTGCCTGCGGAAACTGGGTCTGCACAGCCATGACCTGTGATGGTGAGCTGCGCCTCAGGCAGAAAGAAGGACCGGCAAGGAGAGGGCTTCCTTCATGAACTCACCATGAGAGAAGTCAGGGCAGGGATGATGGAGAAGAGGGCAGTGGCCAGGAGCAGGGAAACTGGGGAGCAAGTGACAACTCCAACCTGTAATGTTGGAGCACCCAGTGGGCAGCACTGGGGCACGGCACATAGGCCAGATGCATTAAGTTTGAAAATCACTCCAGAGGCTTGGCATAAGAGAAGTTTAAGATGCAGGGCAAGATCAAATGTTGATGTGAGATTGGAATCGTAAAGACATAGGTGGTTGGAAAACAAAATGACTCCTGCTTGCCACCTGTACCCAACGGAGAAGGGAAAAATGTTCATAGACCCTCTTTGAATTAACAGAATTGGGTAATCCCTAAAAAAAGAAATTTGAGACATGGTTAGGGTGGATTAGAGAGAGATGTTAGAGAGTTTGGGGGACCAGTGCAGAAACCACGTGGCATGTTGGAATGCTGCCAAAGATCAAAAGAAACTCTCGAATCAAAGCCAGGTTATAGGGAAAAAACAGACACCATTCGGATTAGAGGAAAGACAGAGAAGGGTGAAGGGGTTACACTGGATTTGAGAAGAAAGGTCAGTTGGTAGGAACCAAGCCCAAATTTTCACCAGATGGGCTGAACTTAAAATTATGTCTTAAAGAAACTGAGACAAGAAAGAACAGGATGGTCTTAGGATCGTGTTCAGGAAGGTCAGGGAGACAGAGGTCAAGGACCCAGAAGAGATTCTTCTAGATAAGAAGCCTAGGCAGCAGCAACAGTACAAATGGAACTCAATTGTGCCAGGGGATCCCTAGTCTCTTCCTGCCTGGGACCAAGTCTCTTCTGAAAATGGGAAGGCAGGAAGCCAACGCAATTCCAGAGACAAATGGAAGAGTAGGAAGAGGCTGGTTAGAGACAGAAATCCTAGAAGTTTCTGGAAGTCAAAACTAAGGGTAACAAAGCCAAGCACACAGTAGTTACTGAAGCCAAGAGAGAACAGTTCAAAATACTACCCACCCTGCCTCAGTCAGGAAGCATTCTACACTCGTCTTCCCCAAACCCTCTGCAGTAGCTCTCCACGTCTAACTGCTCCTGGCCTGGCTTTGTAAAGGTAGCCATCCGTTTTTAAGGCACAGGCAATTGTTAAACCGCTGGCTTACAGAATAAGCGCGATCATCTGGATAATAAGCCCCATCACATGCGTCAGACAAAACCCAAATGACCGCCTCCGTGGGACAATGCCCATGTCCACAGCCACACTGGACAGCTTGTCCTCTCTCTCTGGATGGTCGGGTTCGGAGCCCTGTGTGGGTATAAAGAGCACCATAGACAGTGGTGCTCAAGGTGAGCATGTCTTGGTGTGTGGGCCTTGGAGCGGAGAGGACATTGTAGAGGCGGCACTCTAGTGTCAGTACCTGAAAGTTGGTCTGGTTTTAGATCAGAAATCTCATTGGGGCAAAGAAAAAGGGACATCAAGATGTGAGCCAGGTGGAGCCACAGCTGAGGGAAACTGCTGTGATTAATGCCAAACTCAAGAAGGCATGGCAGAGCAGTGTTTCCTGACAGCAAACACCATGCTTGGTGAACGTACAGAGTCTATCCCAAACCTACTAAATCATATCCACAAAAGGGCAGCTTGGGAACCCCTACTTTAAAGATAGATTCTATGATATTTTTTTTAGTCACCATTTAAGTTTGGGAAACATTGCCAGATACAGCGGCTCTCAACCCTGCCTGTACGTTAGAATCACCTAGAGCCTTTAAAAATCCCGGTGCCCAACAACAATTAAATCAGAATCTAAAAATGGAATTTAAACACTGGTATTTTGAAAAGTTCTCTAGGGTATTGTGAGGGTACATGAATGGGTTGAGAGTCCCTGGCCCGGAGGAACCTCCTGAGTCAAGCCCCAGATATTCTGCTGTAGCCGTTACAGCAGGGCCAGCGCCTGGCACGGATGTATGTGCTGGAGCAGTCGAAGGAGACACTAGGAGCAGAGGCCAGGGGGGAGTGGAAGAAATTGCTTTGTTCACAGTGCGTTACTCTGGAGGTGTCAGTTGGACTGGGACACTTCATATTCAGAGACACATACGCAGGTGGCTCCCTCTCCTTCCATAGGTTAAACGGGAAATGAAATTGAGAGCCTAAAAGGGAGATATTGGTGGGATCCTTAACTGGCTTCCCTCAGTGAGCACTGCTCTGAGCTTTGGTTCTTCTTGCAGGAAAGAATCAGAAGGGGGCCCAGACCCAGACAGAAGAAGAGATGACCAGATATGTCCAGGAGCTCCAAAAGCACCAGGTGAGTTGCAGACTCCATGCTGGCTCAGGGATTGCTGCTGCCACTAGGCCCTTTTACCATTCAGATATCGCCTAATGCTCCAGAAGACCAAGGGGCTACTTTGTCTCATACAATAAGTCCTGAATGATAAAGCTACACTATCAAACCATGATACAGACGGTTCCCTGATAGAGTCCTTGCAGGGTCCAGCAGGTCCTAACAGTTTTAGGGTACAACCTGTTAAATTGCTTTATAAACAAGAATTAGCCAGGTGGTGATTTGCAAATAGGTTGGAAGTGGTTTGTGCTGGAGCGTGGTCTCTAGAAGTATTACTGGTTCCTGTCACGACCAGTGCTGGGACCTGAAGACTGTGAGCTCCTTGAGGGCAATGAGCAGGAAAGTAGTGAACGCAGACCACGGTAAAAAAGATTTCCGTTAAATGCCACGCTGGTTAGAAGACAGCCTGGGACTGACGAACCCAGAGAACTTAGGGGTTCTGCTTCCTGGAGACTTGAAAAGATAATAAATAAGAATTCTGCTGCGGTTCTGTGTCATTAAGTTGAAGGCCTTCTTGGGGAAAAGGCTCTTGGCAGAATAACGATTCGCTGACATAGATGGTAAGGGCCTGGAGGGAAAACATGGATGTGCTGGACTCCTGGGCCTGTCTTCCCCCCGACTTACCATGTAGTTAACAAAGGACGTTGTGCCTCAGATCGACTGTCTGTAGACTGGGGCTGGTATACAAGCCTTCTCTCTGACTCAAGTTTTGAGAGAATATAACAGACACAAGAATTGCTAAACTATTGAGATGAAATATTTGATTTCAAAATAATTATTAATGTTAATAATAATTGCTCATATTTACTGATAGTTTTTATATGCATTTCGCCATCATCACTGAAAACATTGATACCTCATGTCAGTTTTTTTTTTAATTTATTTATTTTAAGAGAGAGACAGAAAGCATGAGTGGAGGAGGGACAGAGAGAGAGACACACACACACACAGAATCTAAAGCAGGCTCCAGGCTCTGAGCTGTCAGCACAGAGCCAAGTGTGGAGCTCGAACCCATGAACTGCGAGATCATGACCTGAGCTGAAGTCGGACACTTAACTGACTGAGCCACCAGGTGCCCCCTCATGTCAGTTTTTTTTTTTAATTTATTTTTTTTATAATAGTTTATTTTCAAATTGGTTTACATATAACACCCAGTGTTCATCCCAACACGTGCCCTCTTTAATGCCCGTCACCCCCTCTCCCCCCTCTCTTACCCCCCTCACGCTAAGTTTGTTCTTAGTCTTTGAGAGTCTCTTATGTTTTATCTCCCTCCCTCTCTGTGTCTTTTTTTCCTTTCCCCTCTTCCCCTCCCCCTGGTTTTTGCTTAGTCTCACAAAGTCCACCTATTCGTGGAAACATATGGTATCTGTCTTTTTCTGTCATGTCAGTTTTTTAAGCAGAAGCTCCTAGCCTTTTGGTTTTCTATATTTCATCAGCCTTGAGTCTCCAGATGAGTGCAACCACATAAAAGGAAAAAAAACTTAATAGGAATTCCTTTCCTCTAGGGTGGGGAAATGATCAGAGTAGACAGTGAGGAGTGAATTATAATAGCTAACATTTTTATATGTCTCTTTTATGTGAGTTCCCTCAGAAAGCAGACGCTAAGGCAAGGACTTGAGTTCAGTTTATTTGGGAAGCAATCCTAGGAGACACCAGAAGGGGAGTTGGGAAGCCAGCCCAGGAAGGGAAAGAAGCAATAAAGAGTGTCTCCAAAGGCATGTTACCACTGTGGGCGTGTGGAGCATAGTCCTACTGTGGAGCTCTGGGAACAGAGTTCCCATTCCTGAGGGGGAAGGGAGCAGGCACGTTCCTACACAAACTCTCATCAGCCATTGGTGAGGGCTACCACCAGGAACATGAATTCCCTGGCGTTTCTGGCTTGCCAACATGTGTGGGCAAATCAGGCTCCAGCAGCGAGAGAAAGCCTCAGGCAGAGGCGCAGGTGCTGGCGGTAAGAAGCCGTGCCTGTGCACTGAACTGCTAAAGGCAAGGGGCTATGGATGGGGAACCAGTGGTGTCTGCTAGATGCCAGGCACTGTTGTTTTTTATTTCCTAATTAATTTTTTATTGAGATCTAATTTATATACCATAAAATTCACCCCTTTAAATATACAATCCAGGTTTTTATATATTCACAAGATTATCAGCCATCACTACTGCCTAATTCCAGAACGTTTTCATTATCCCAAAAAGAAACCCTAGGCCCATTGGAAGTCATTCCCCATCCTCTCTTCTCCCAGTCCCTGGCAAGCACTCATCTACTTTCTAACTCTATTTTGATTTGTCTATTCTGGACATACACAAACAGAATCCTGCAGTATTTGGCATTTTCTCTTTGACTTCTTTCATTTAGCAAAATGTTTTCAAGGTCTATCCTTGTTATCACATTAGTCAGCACCTTGTTCCTTTTTATGGCTACGTAATATTCCATTGTATCGCTATACCACATTTTATGTATCCATTCATCAGTGATATTTAGCTTGTTTCCCCTTTTTGGCTATGATGAATAATGCTACTAGGAACATTCTTGTTCAAGTTTTTGTGTGGACTTATGTTTTCAGGTCTCTTGGGTATATACCTAAGACTTGGACTTAAATTTTCAGGTCTCTTGGGTATATACTTGCTGGATCACATGGTAACTCTGTGATTAATCTTTGGAGGGCTGCCAGACTGTTTTCCAAAGTGACTGTACCATTTTACATCCTCGCCAGCGGTGTTGCTGTTTTTCCACAAATTCACCACATTTGTCATTGTCCATTATGTTTTATTTTAGCCATCGTAGTGGGTGTGAAGTGGCGTAGTTTTGACTTGTATATCCCTAATGACTAATGATGTTGAACATTTCCTCATGTGCTTACTGGCCATAATTAAGAATGGCTTCTTTGGAGAAATGTGACCCTTTGTAAGAGGTGGCACTTTTTACCCTCATTTTGTAGTTGAAGACATTGAGGCACAGAAGTTTTTATAATATGGCCGAAGTCCCCCAGAAAATATCACGTCCATGATTCAAGTTCAGACAGTCTGTCTCTGGATGGAGCCTTTGCTCTTAACACCTCTCTGGGCTAGAATTCAGAATATCTTGTAGCACTTCCATCTAGTATCCTTCTCTTCTTCATCTTTAAATGAGGATAATCATGTCTGATCTGTTGTTTCATAGGTGTTCGAGTGGGTCAGCTACTAAGTCAGTGACAGCCCCTGTGTGACCATGTCAAAAATAAGACATGATCTTTGCCCTCAGGTTCTTCTCATCCACGGAGGAGACAGACAAGAAAACAGAACAAAAATTTAGCACAAGCATGTATCTGTCAATGCTGTATAAAGTCTTAAGGACTAGATAAATGCCAGTGATTCTTTTTTTTTTTTTTTAATAATTCACAATGCTTATTTTCTCCTGCATCTCAAAGGAAACAGCTGAAAAGACCAAAAAAGTGAGCACCAAAGAGATCTAAAGAGAAGGCATCTGGGAAGGGCGTCCAGAGCCGGGCACCTTCTCTATCACTTCAGCGCTGAGTCCAGTATATCCAAGTGTCTGCTACAATCGCCGAATCACCAGTATTTGCTTGTATAGCAATGAGTTTTATTTTGTCTATTTGTTTTGCAATAAAAGAAATGGGGGTGGCTGGCGAGGAGGGGAAGGGCCATAGCCTTCATTTCTAGGAGTGCTTTGGGAGAAATCGTAAATGGTGCTCAGGGGCTGGAGACAAGTGAGGAAACCGCATCAGGGTTGGGAGAGGAGCAGATCTGAACCGCAGTTGGCCACGGCTATAAACGTCCTGCAGGGAGTGCGAGCGATGCCACAGAGAACTTTGCAGGCTGCCCCAGAGGAGGGGTCTGGAAAGCCCAGTGGAGAGGAACACGTTCTGCGTCCAGCCCTTCCTGTTGCCATCAGCATAATAGATGTCCAGCATCTGTGCTTCGCATGGCCCCAACCACTGCCTCTAGGTACACAGCCACCCTTCTAGTTACCCGGTGTCCCTTAGACCTGGAGTTTCTGGGAGGGGGCACACAAGTGATGTGGATACTTGTATAACTTCAAGCCCCTTAGAGACCTAACCAAATTTTTAAAATACTTCTTACCAAAGGTGCTATTTTTCTGTAAAACTTTTTTTGGCAAGTTGACTTCATTCTTCAATTATTATCATTATATTATTGTTGTGTTTTAATATTTTATTTTCTTGACTAGAAATTAAGCTTTTGTAATTATTTTTCAGTAGTCCTGCCATTTCAAAGGAGGGAGAGTTTGGGGTTCTCTTCTGGTGCAGGGACCGCTATAACCCAGACTCCTCCCATCCTGCCACATACTAGATGCAGCCCAGAGTTGTGTCCCGCCGGCTGCCAATGGATCAGCAGTCTGCCAGCAGGTGCCTCACACAGAAGCCAGGGGACTACGAAGCGTCTCCATACAAAGCTTTTAAAATCCAAAAACCTAAGTTTCCATTTATTATGATAAGTTCATGCAAATCAGTATTCCAAAGAATGGAGACAAGTACAGCCAAGCAAGGCTTAGGTATCTGTGCTTCATGATCCACCATTAACTCGGAGAGTGATTTGGCCCTATCTCTTCCTATTTCAGGGCCTCAGTTTCCTCAGTGAGCAAGTAGGAATGCATTAACCTTTCAGTGTGGTAAATTACAAATTCCCTGGTTCTGATCATTGGTCCAGAAGGATACAGGTTCCTATGATTTTTCTTCCCCTTGGGATAAATGAAACCTTACTGTTACAACAAAAGAATCAGGTGGCCAAAAACAAGATGACCAGATCAGACCTCAGTCCGCACGGCTGCACTGGTTGTGCGGTGATAGAGAGCCCTCTGGGGTAATGTCTGCCCAGGAAGAGAATGGAAACTACTCCACTTTGTCATCACTTTTGCATTCCATATTTAACCTTCTTGGGAACAGAAATAGCTTTCCCTTTCAAGATGAGGACAAAAGATGGTTTCACCTTTTATAAGATGGGAGGGAATGGAAATCGAGTCTTAAAACTGTGATTGGGGATAAGACCATTGTTCCTGTCTTTTGGACTCTGTGACGATTAACCCCACTATTTACCATGTTTAAGATGCGTTTCGAATAACAAAGATTAAAAACTTGACATAAGCTCTCATCTTCAGAAAGCAGATGACAGCCCACCGGAGGGAAATTGTGTAGATTGCCACTGCACAGGTGATACTGAGAACGTAGTGCTGAATGTGGAATTGCTTCTCAACAAGTTTCCTTGTTCTCCTTTGGAAGGAGAGCGTTCTCTTTTGTTTAAAATTCTGGCCTTTTAGATACGTCCCACTTAAAAGCTCTCTTCGAGCCCCGCTTGTGCACTCTGAAATGCACCTCCCTGTCCAGTTGCCTTGGAGAGCTCCCACAGCACACCTTGATCAAGTTTTGCCAGCTCTTGGACACTGAGAGAGGGCAGGAGTGCCAGTTTGTCTAAAACAAGCCAGAGTGTCTCCTCACCAGTTACATTGGCTACAATGGCACCAGTGGCTGCCATTTATGATTACCTTACCCTGCACCACGGAATTCCCAAGCGCAAATCTGCATTCCTCCTGTAAATACGGACACCATTGTCTGCACCATAGAATCAATCACACGATCTGATGACCATTCATGGAAAGCTGCTAAATAGCCTAGTTTGGGGAGTCTTGCATAGAGCTTTGTATGGAGCCGATAGGATTAAATCGGGTTCAGTTCCTCCAGCTCTCTACAAGCACAGGGCTTAGACTGCAAGCTTCCTTGGGCTTTCTCAATGTGTATATGATTTTATTAAAATATTACAGCGTCTGTTAAGATTCAGTGTTCATGGAAACCTTCTCACACACCATGACTCTGGACTCCATCACTGTTCTGGAAAAGCAGGGCTCCTCCACCTGCTAATGAGCCCATGTGAACAAGTCTGAATGTCTTTCCTTCACATGTAAGTTTTTAATCAAATGTCAAGAAGCAGTCCAAACAGGTTTCTGTTGCCTATGTGTTTGTGAAATGTATTTGTATTTAGTAGGCTTCCATATTGCATTTAACTTGTTTTTGTAACTCCTGTTTCTTTTTTTTTTCTTCCCTTTTTTTTGGGTACTATTGATAAATAAAGAAATTAAAATAGTAATTGTGTTGTTTTCCTTCCCCCGAATTAAGACTAAATAAAGTTGTGAGAACATTAACCATTTACTCATAAAAGTGGATTTGGCTTTCAGGAACCTTAAAAGAGGTCCGAAGAGTTTCTCCTAATAAAATCTTGGGATTGCAGCTGGGAGGGTTAATTTACTCAAGGACTGATAGAACAAGTTTATTTAAAAGGATCCTGGGGGCGCCTAGGTGGTTTAGTCGGTTGAGCATCCAACTTTGGATTCAGGTCGTGATGGTGGGTCTGGAGTAGGAAGCGATGAGAAGTCAGCATTGTTTTTTTTAATTTTTTGAATGTTTATTTACTTTTGAGAGAGAAAGAGCATGAATTGGGGAGGTGCAGAGAGAGAGAGAGCGAGATACAGAATCCCAAGCAGGCACTGGGCTCTGAGATGTCAGCAAAGAGCCCAATGAGGGGCTTGAAGTCATGAACCGCAAGATCATGACCTGAGCTGAAGTCAGTCTCTCAACCAACTGAGCCACCAAGACGCTCCCAGAAAACATTCTTATATTGGGAAGATGTTAAACTAAGTAAGTGGCTCTTAAAGCCCCTGTAGGTCCTATGAGACTGGAATGACACCAGGTAAGGCTGGCTGCAGGTGAACCTGTAGGAGAAGCCAAGTCAACCTGGAAATGTGGAACAGGGAGCCAGGGTCTGACTGGACAGCCTTACTGGCTTTCACCTGACACATACCCCAGAAGGACAAACATTTCCAAGTGAACTGAATGTTGGCTGGTTAAAACCTTCTATTCTGCTCCACCTTGGAGACATGTGACAGTTACTTGCTTTCTGCCTCCCAATCCGAGTCTTATAGATCCCATGCACCCCACACCCCCAATGATTATGTCTTCCAAAAGTGCTCATTCCAGTTGGTTGAAGTTTTAGCTTTCTTAATTTTAATCTTCTGTGGAGAAGTCTTGCTTCTCTAAAATTATAGCCAGATCACCTGATTGGATTTAGGGTATTAATCGAACGCTAATCTAATATTAAAGGGCAAACTCTGGTTATGCTGTTGCAATAGACTACTGGTCTCATTAATCAGTTTGATTCTTCAAATTTTTATTCTCAGAAGGGAATTTTAAACCAAATTTGAAGAGTACCTTGTCCACTTTTAAATTCTGGCTAGCCTCTCCCAATCTTCTTCCATGCTCTGAGAACACTGCTATTACAATATTTATGTGTTAAGAAGTGAAAATGGGGGCGCCTGGGTGGCTCAGTCGGTTGAGCGTCCGACTTTGGCTCAGGTCATGATCTCACAGTCTGTGAGTTCGAGCCCCGTGTCAGGCTCTGTGCTGACAGCTCAGAGCCTGGAGCCTGCTTCACATTCTGTGTCTCCCTCTCTGTCTGCTCCTCCCCCACTCATGCTCTGTCTCTCTCTGTATCAAAAATAAATAAACATTAAAAAAAAAATTTAAAAAAAAAGAAGTGAAAATGAATTAAAAATAGCCTGAAAGAAACTTAATTCAGATGGTATGTTTCCTATAATTAAATGTGTTATTATGAATCGTGCAAATTAATACAAATTACTTTGATTAGTTTTAGAGTCCCTGAGTCAAATTCCCATCAGTCCTCTTGAATTATCTCTGAAAGAAGGGGGAGGAGGGAGGAAGGGAAAAGAATGAATGGGTGGATAGCTCCAAGCAGATGCCATCAGAGCCCTGTAGTAAATGTGGCATGGATGCGTGATGTGAAGAGAGGAAATTAGGACCACTGCTGGAGAAGCCTGTCCCACGCTGGAACACGGGAGGCATCGTGTTGCTGCCCTAACAAGAGGGTCTTCCTGTCAGCAGGAGGTAATGGAGTTCATTTTTTAAAATTATTTAACACATTGCTTATTGAAAAAGCAATATATGCGTATGGAAAAAAAAACTGTCAAAGAAAATACAATGAAAAAATCCATCCTTTTTGGGCGCCTGAGTGGCTCAGTCGGTTAAGCGTCTGACTTTGGCTCATGTTATGATTTCATGGTTCAGTTCGTGGGTTTGACCTCTGCATTGGGCTCTGTGCTGACAGCTCAGAGCCTGGAACCTGCTTGGGATTCTGTGTCTCCCTCTCTCTCTCATATCTCCTGCTGGCGCTCTCTCTCGCTCTCAAAAATAAGTAATATTTAAAAATGTTTTTTAAAATCCATCCTCTTAGAGGGTGTGTACATTGATGAAGTTGCTTACAATTACTGATTGTCCTTCAAAGAAATTGTACCTATTTACATTCACACCAAAAATACACAACCTAGTGTTTATTTCCCTACATTTTTGCAAGCACTGTGTTCTTAAACTTTTGGGCCTCTGATAGAGGAAAAATGGTAACTCATTTTTGCTTTATTTCAAGTTTATTTTATTACTCCCTTTGTGAGACTGAGCATCTTTCTATAAATTATTGGTCATTTTTGACATACATATGTGGTAATGTTTATTTGAAATTCAAATTTAACTGGGAACCTTGTGTTTTTATTTACTAAATCTGGTAAACTTACTTATATGTGGATAATATTTATCTCATCTGAGTCCCACAATGATTAAATAAGTAAATATATGCAAAGCCCCAGAACAGCAACTGAAACCAAGTAAGAGTTCTATTTAAGTATTCACTATTATTTTTATTGTACTCAGAGAATACACACACACATACACACACACACACACACACACACACACCTGGCTAGAAGTTCAACACCTTTTTTCCATTAACCTACTCCAGTTATTTTTTAATTTAAATTCAATATACAAAAATCAGTGTAATATGCTGTATCAACAGAATAAAGGACAAAGATAACATGATCATTCGAATAGATACAGGAAAAGCATTTGGCAAAATCCTAAATTCACTTATGATGAAAACACTTAGTAAACTGGTAATAGAAGACAAGATTCTCAACCTGATAAATTCCATTTATAATAAATCCACAGCTACCACCATACTTAATAATTAAAGAATGAGTGCTTTGTCATTGAGATCAGCAACAAAATAAGAATATTTACTCTCACTTCTGTTCAGCATTGTACTGGAGATTCTAGTCAGGCCACTTAAGTAAGAAAGTAAAATATAAGTAACCAGGATTGGAAAGGAAAAAAATAAAAATTATGTTCATAGATAACATGATTGTATATAGAAACAACTATGGAATCCACAAAAAACTATTACAACAAATAAATGAATTTAACAAGGTTGCAAGAACCAAAATCAATATACAAAAATCAACTGTATTTTTTATACTGGTAAAGAACATTCCAAAAATAAAATTAGGAAAACGACTGCATTTGCAAAGCATCAAAAAGAGTAAAATACTTAGGACTAAATTTAACAAGTATAAAATTTATAAATTGAAAACTACAAAACACCATTGAAAGAAATTAAGGAAGACCTAAATAAATGGAGAGACATTCATGTTCATAGATTAGAAGACAATATTGTTAGATGGCAGGACTCCAAAAATTGATGTATAGATGCAACACATTCCCTGTCAAAATCCCAAATGCCTTTTTTTTTTTTTGCAGAAATTAAGAAATCAGTACTAAAGTTCATATGGAAATGTCAAAACAAGAATAGCCAAAGCAGTCTTGAAAAAGAACAAAGTTGGAGGACTGACACTTTCTTGTGTTAAAATTTACTAAAAAGCTATGCCAATGAAGACAGTGTGGCCCTAGGATATGGACAGATACATAATCAATGGAATAGAACTGAGAGACCAGAAATAAATCCAATATTTATAGTCATGTGATTTTTGACAAGGAAGTGAAGACGATTCAATGGAGAAAGAATAGCCTTTTCAATAACTGGTCCTGGGAAGACTGAATATCTCTACATAAAAATGATGTTGGGCCCCTATCTCATATCATACACAAAAATTAACTTAAAATGGATCATATACCTCAATGAAGGAGCTAAAATCATAAGACCCTTAGGGTGCCTGGGTGGCTCATCAGTTGAGCATCAGACTCTTGATTTCAGCTCAGGTCATGATCTTGTAGTTCATGGGATTGAGCCCCACATCAGGCTCTGCATTGGCAGCACCGAGTCAGCTTGGGATTCTCTCCTTCTCTCTCTATCTCTCTGCCCCTCCACCACTTGCACACACATGCTCGCTTGCTCGCTCTCTCTCAAATAAACTTTAAAAAATCATAAGATCTTTAGAAGAAAACATAGGAGTGAATCTTTGTGATCTTGGATTAGGCAATTATTTCTTAGATATAACACCAAAAGCACAAGTGACAAGAGAAATAGATAAATTGGGGGTGCCTGGGTGGCTCATCTGCCTGGGTGAGCATCTGAATCATGATTTCAGCTCATGTCATGATCTCAGAGTCGTGAGATAAAGCCCTGCATTGGGCTCTGTGCTGACCATGAAGTCTGCTTAGAGTTCCCTTTCTGTCTCTCTCTCTCTCATTCTACCCTTCTCCTCTTGAACTTGAACTCTCTTTCTTTCAAAAAAAATAGATAAATGGTGCTTCATAAGAATTAGAAACCTTACTGCTACAAAGGACATCATCAAGAAGTAAAAAGATACCACAGAAGGGAAGGAAGTATTTGCAAATCATACATTGGATAAGGGACTGGTACCCAAAATACATAAAGTAGTTTTGCAACTTAATAATTAAAAAATAACAGATTTTTTAATGGGCAAAGGATTTGAATGGATATTTCTTCAAAGAAGATATACAAGAGGCACCTGGCAGGTCAGTGGGTTAAGCGTCTAACTTTGGCTCAGGTCATGATCTCATGGTCTGTGGGTTTGAGCCCTGCTTCGGTCTCTGTGCTGACAGCTCAGAGCCTGGAGCTACTTGGATTCTGTGTCTCCCTCTCTCTCTGCCCCTCCCCTGCGTGCACATGCACTCTCTTTTTCTCTCTCTCAAAAACAAACATTAAAAAATTAAAAAAAAAAAAAGAAGATATACAAATCACCAATAAGCACATGGAAAGATCCTCAACATCATTAGGCATCAAAAGGGAAACAACATCATTTGCATCATTAGGGAAATGCAAATCAAAACCACAATGAGATACTCACATCCACTAGAGTGACTAAAATTTTAAAAACAAAATAATGAGTGCTGACAAGGATATTGAGAAATTGGAAGCTTCATAGCTGACTTGTGGGAGTGTAATATGGTACACCCACTTTGGAAAACAGCCTGGAAATTCTTCAAAAGGTTAAAAATAGCTACCAAATGATCCGGCAATTCCACCCCTAGGTATATACCAAGATAAATGAAAACATATATTCACACAAAAATTTGTACACCAATGTTGTACACCCAGTACAGGGCTATTCTCACTAAACCACAGGTCATAGGTCAGGGTTTTAATGGAGGGGAATTATGTAACATTTTGGGCTTTCAGTGTTACAATTTGTTTGGTGAGTCTGAGATAATGTCAATGTTTTTTGTTTTTCTATATATATTTTGTTTTCTTGTTTGAATGAATGGGTAATATAGACCGGTGCAGATACAGCAATTTTGGTTCAGAGCAGTATTTTCAGCTAAGATGAATTGACATTACGAATACCTGAGTCTTAAGATGGGTATAAGAGCCTATAATAATTTGAGTAGAAGAGGAAAACTGACAACACCAGAGGAAGAAGCTTACAATTCATCCCTATAAACAGAGACAGAGCTTAAAACCAAGTTCATTCAATAAATTCCCTTACCTTCTACCATTAGGTTAATTGTACTTTCACCTCTTCCATTTGATGTGATGGCCGAGCATTCGTAGCTTCATCCATGAAATCCACGTTTCTTAGTAAAAGCGATAGAGTCCCCTCAGAAATTTCAGCCCAATCCACAGAGACTCTTCCCTCATACAAGGAGTTTTGATCCTCTAGTTGCTCTGTGTTATTGTGAAACTTGTAGACCAACTTTGGGAAAACTTCAAAAAAATCATAATACCTGAGAAAATGGTAATATTCTTTCTTATCCTCTACTTCTATTCCCTTTGACGTCTCCTCTTTCCCAAGAAAACTCAAGATTTTCTGTGCCCTCCACAAAGGAGAAGCAGCAGGAGAGGGTAAAGTCAATGAACGGGTAGACTTGTAACTCTTCTGTAGACACTGAGAATGTCAAGGAAGAAATGAAGTTAGTAAGGTATTTATAAAGGCTAGTGAATGCTGCATCAGGCAGGGTTTAATGACAGATAAAATAAATAATCCTAGGTATTTCGAGCAGAAAGGAATTTAGTATAGAGAATTAGATGTTTACAGAATTACTGGAAGGCTAGAGGAAAGAACCCAAAGTAAGGCATAGAAGTTGAGACCTGCAGCGTGTGTGTTCTGCCCTTCCTCACATTATGCTAGGCTCAGAACAACACTTCAGAGCTAGTCTGCCAGTGAAGCTGCTGCCTCTGCCATATCAGGAAGCTGGTAAATCAGGAAGTCATCACTCCAAATACTGACTCCAGAGCCAAAACGCACCTGCTAGATTCATCCAGGCAAAAGAAAGGATGCCTCAAGCACTATCACCTCTCTCCCCACTTAAATCAATTGGTGATTCGATCGTTGAGCAAATATATCTGATTAGCAGAGTTTATGTCATTCCCAGAACCCAAACTGGGAACCCAATCTTGGAAATGTAGTTTTTTGTTTGTTTGTTTTTACTTTCTAGTCTCAGCAAGGTAGGAAGGCAAATCGGAAAGGCAGAAACAGATTTTTTGTAAGTCAGCCTATTCTACTTGCCACAAATACCTACTGGTCTGGGTAGAATTAACGACAGGACGAGCTGAGGCCTGGGAAGAATACAGCCATACGCTCTGTACTTATTCATTGAATCATGACATGAGATCGATACCTGATCTGTTAGAGCTGGAAAAAGGCTTAGAGATGATCCGGTTCAATCTTTCCAAACCATTTTTCCCAAAGCGCATCCCAGAAGTTGTCACTGACAGCCAAGAGAAGACCAAATCAGTGAGACTTCCTTTCCTTTACCGACTCAATCAAAACAATCCCTCTCTAATTTACTCTATAAATTGAGCTTCCAAGTCAGAATTCTTCTGTCAAATATTTTGCCTACTAAAAGACAAAATTGAAACTCAGGAAGCAAAGTTGCTCAGGGTCACAAATTAAAATACTCGTAGCACTGCAGAAAGAAATGAGAACTTTCAGAGTTTAAAAAGAAAGTTTCAGGTCACAATTACCACACTTTTGAGCTTATTAGACTAAGCTCCCAATTTGATTAGGACAGAATATTGAAACTTAACCATTATGAAGGTAGGGACTCTAGTAAGAAGACAATCTTTTTTCTCCTAGAGACCCTGTGCAGTTAACAGGCATCCGAAAGGAGGAAGAACCGGTCAGTGTGATATAATCAGGTGAGACGAAATAGAAGGAAGACATGGGGTCTCCAGGGTGACTTGGTCAGTGGAACATCCGACTTTTGGTTTCCCCTCAGGTCATGATCTCACGGTTTATGAGATTGAGCCCCACATCAGGCTCCGTGCTGACAGAGGAGCCCTCTCTCTCTGCCCCTTCCTCACTCGCTCTATCAAAAATAAAGAAATTTAAAAAAAGAGAGAAGAAAAACATAGGTGAAGCACCAAGGGAAAATCCAAATTGTAAATGTTCATAGGCAAGGAAGCTTCTGAGCCATCAGTTCAGCAAAGAGCAGCTAGAGAGATATCCAGTAGGGTACATTCCAGCTAAACAATATTTGCAATCTGCTCATTCATGTGGCAATCATGTGGCTATTGGTGGGGTTGGGCATAAACTGTCCACAGAGTACAGAGACCGTATCTTAACCAACCTGTTTCACCAGTGCCTAGCACAGGACTTGACGCAGTTAAAAACTCTCTGGTGTGATTTTACGTGTCAACTTGACTGGGTCACAGGGTGCCCAGGTATTTGGTCAAACATTATTCTCAGCACATCTTGGGAGGTGTTTTGGATGATATCAACATTTGAGTTGGTAAACTAAGCTGACCACCCTGTCTAATGTGGGTGGCCCTCCTTCAATCAGTTGAAGGACTGAATAGAACAAAAAGGCTGACCCTCCCTTGAGTAATAGGGAACTTCCGTTTGGCTGTTTGAGCTGAGACTTCAAATTGAAACGAAGGCTCTTTTTGGGTCTTAAACTTTCAGATTCGGACCATCACTTTCCTGGGTCTCCAGCTTGCCCGCTGCAGTTCTTGGGATTTCTTACCTCCATAATCACATGATCTCTCTATATAGATTTGGTTTGTTCTGTTTCTCTGGAGAATTCTGATTAATACTTCTGGTGACATTTATTAAGTGTTTACATTGTGCTAGACATAGTCTAATAGATTTTCCTGAATTTAATTCATTTAATCTGCACACTGACATAGAGTTGGTTACTATTATTATCCCCAATTTACTACCGAGAAAACCAAGGCACGAGTGAGGTGAAGTTGCTCAGGGACGCACAGCTAGGAAGTAGTAGAGCTATGACTCAAACCCAGGCAGTCTGTCTCCAAAGCCCTCTATCTGAACTGTGTTCTTCCATCTACCAGTATACACTCATCTTAAAATTGATGAATGAATCAAGGACTAATTTAAAAAATGAATGAATATAAAGGAAGACAGATGAGAATGGAAAGAAGGAGGGAAGGAAAAACAACCTGAATAACCTTTAGAAGGATAGATAGCCATATAAAAACTAAAATGTTTTCTTCCTCAAATTGTTATTTGTCTAATGTGGTTATGATCAAGAAGCAGTAGATTATAGTTATAAGAAAAATCGTAGTCTGAATATTTGTAAATCTAAGTTCTAGTTCTAAGCACCCCTTACTAGACATTTGGCAATGGGCAAGTCACTTATTCTGAGTTATAATTTCCTAATGTATAATTATGATAAAAATACCTGCCGTGGGTTGTTACAAAATACCTCAGGATCTTAGGGGCTGTTTTTATATGACATGGCTCCGTCATTTTTCAGAGAGACAGAAAGAGTGGACCAGAAGGGTGGATACCTTAGTAAGCTGCCCCTTTTCCTAATTTCTTATAAAAATGTGTAGCTTACTCATGAGAGGGCCTTAATTCCAGCTTCTCAGGTTATATCTAGGCGGTCTTGCTACTGCTGTACCCCTTCTGGTCCCAGGGGAAAGGGTCTCAGACTCAGGAATCCAAAGCCTCTAGCCAAAGAATCGTGAAACACAATCTACCGATGAGGTAATTGGTGATGTGTCTGATGTGTCTACAGATGATCCTACTTCAATCTGAATAACTCTTTTGTCTATTTCAATCTCTGCTATATTTCTAGCCCATTGTGTCTTTAGGTTCCCTAAGAAACTGAGCAAAAGCTCAGCAAACAGCTAATAATGTGAGAAAACATTTTGAAAGCTGTAGAAAGATACTATGTTTGAAGCACTTACTATATACGTAGCACATAGTATGAGGCTATCAATATCGCTGTATTATTAGAACTAATACACCTTTCTCTTTCTGACCTATAAACATACTCTTCCCTTTATCTGGTTGGGTTTTTCTTGACCGTGAGTGGACTGTCTCCCTACACACACACACACACACACACACACACACACACACACACACATGCACAGAGAGAGAGAGAGAGAGAGAGAGAGACCAAGCATCAAAAGAAAAGAGGCAGTAAATGTAACCTGGATGAACCAGGCCTTGCACTAACTCCTGAGTGGATCTCTGGAACCTAAGGATGCCTTCAAGTTGCTGCCACCTTTGAGACTGGCAGAACAGCTGCAGGTCCCTGAGAGACGGCCTGTGTCTGAAAACTATAAATATGTTTTATCGCTTTGTGGGGTATTTATACTGCAGGTTTTAGACACATGTGTTTCTATAAAGGCTTTTTGCATGTATCCTTTTGGTTAGTAGAATTACATTAACATTTTCAACATATGTATACTATTCATCCCAACATTATTGAAGAATTGAGAAAAAAGAATTATAAAAACCCTGCATTGACTGCCCATCCAGATTTTTCAGGACAGGTCTGATTTCAAATATTCTGTGATACTATATCCGAAATCAACACTTGTCAGAGACACTTGAAGTGAGGAAGAACGTCTACATATTTTTGTTTTGGTTAGAGAAGTTCAAAGCATAGGTGTGAATAAGCGTAATTATCTAATATAGACTGACATGGACAAACCAAATTGGGAGTGGGGGTAAGGGTTCTCATTAAGAAAGTAAACAATGCTTTACGATTGGTGTCTTTTATTTTATTTTATTTTTAATTTTTTTAATGTTTTTATTTTTGAGAGAGAGAGAGAGACAGAGCACTAGCTGGGGAGGGGCAGAGATAGAGAGGGAGACACAGAATCTGAAGCAGGCTCCAGGCTCCAAGCTGGCAGCACAGAGCCCGACACGGGGCTCGAACTCACAGACTGTGAGATCATGACCTGAGCTGAAGTCGGATGCTTACCCGACTGAGCCACCCAGGCGCCCCACAATCTGTGTCTTTTAGCTTGTCCATCTGTTCTTCAATGTTACCTGTGAAACAAATACAGCATTGTTATTCCCATCCAACAAATGAAAAGACTGAGGTTCAGGGAGATTAAATTATTTGCTTGGTTTTTCTTAAATCTCCAAGTCACTATTTTCCTCCCTATTCTCAACACTATTTCAGAAATACCCACAAAGGTTTTTTGAAAAGTGACTCATCTGCATCATGAACCAGCAGCAATATGTTGACAATATTACCGAAAAGCAAGACATTCTGTAAGGAACAAAAAAAAGGCAGAAAATTTGTCTCAACCAAGAAAGGCTGTGGGCCAGCATAGCCCAGCCATGCCCTCCTGGGTCTGAAGAAGGCCTCATAAGCACCCCCTCCAGGCTGCACCCCCACCACACGCACTTTAAGCAGACAGGTTTCCAGCACCTCAGCGGTCGGTGTGGGATGCCCACTGAATCGAGTCCACTCAGGCTGATCCTGTGCCTATTTGTTGGATTTGCCATATGAACCTGGAACTCTATTTCTATAATGTGCAAATCTGTCTCTCAAAATGAGTCACATTTGAATTCATTTGAATCGAAGTCATTCCTGGATGGTGTGTGAGGGGTCAGTGACAGCCTCCCAAACAACCGTTCCTGAGCTTCTGGATATGGCTGGGAGACAGTTAGCAGTAGAGGAGGTTTAACAGTATATATGCAGGCATGTCTGAGAAGTTATGAAGCAATGCCTCCCAAACAGAAAAAAATAACCAAGAGACTGGAATTAACAAGCATAGGACACCTCTGAAAGAAGTAGGAGAAAGGGCTCAGGGGAAACAGTTCCTTCGAGAAGCCCTTACACAAATGTACATCTACTTAAGTAGAAGTCAGTCTTATTAGCTAGATCCAGTCTCCCTCTCTGGTCTCATTTCTCAAAACTCCCCCACACTCCAAGCTCCACCAGTACCATGCCTAAGTTATGGTGCCGTCCAGACCCTCCTCACCTGGCACGTCCCCCCTCACCACCACCCTCACCTGCCCCCCTCTACCCACTTATCGTTCAAAACTCTGCCCTAGAAGCACTTCTTCTCAAAGTCCTTCCAGACCCCAGTTCAGTTCATCATTCCCCTTCTGTATTTTGAATATACCTTTGTCATCGCATTAGATCACATGTATAACAATGATCTCTTTACATGTTCTTTTGTTCCTTACTATTTCAGAGAAGGAAAGAAAGGTAAGATTATTATATCCTCTCAGCGTATTTTCCTGCTTCTTCTTCTTCCTGTAATCTATTAAGGAGGAAAAAAAACTCTGTCACAATCCTCCAGGCTATGATACACCATGCAAATAGGAACTATATATCAAACGCCTACAAATGACAAATTTAATCTTAAAAATAAGCCTATGAGGTAGATATTGTGTCCATTAAATTTTTTTTAATGTTTATTTATTTTTGAGAGAGAGAGAGAGAGAGGGTGTGAGTGAGGGAAGGGCAGAGAGAGAGGGAGACACAGAATCTGAAGCAGGCTCCAGGCTCCAAGCTGTCAGCACAGAGCCCGATGTGGGGCTCGAACTCACAGACCGCAAGATCATGACCTGAGCCAAAGTCAGAAGCTTAACCGACTGAGCCACCCAAGCACCCCGATATTGTTTCCATTTTACAAGTGAGGAAACTAAAGCATAGAGAGGGTAAATAATTCACCCAAGGCCATACAGAATCAAGACTCACCTTTCGAGTGAGCTGAACCCTATACCTGTCACCTAAATTCTGTCATGACAAAGCTCTACAACTTCACCACATGCAGCGGGAAGTCCCATCGCCCAGGGCCTCCAGCAACAGAACAGGAAGCTCATTGGCTGGCGAAGCCCAGGAGGCTCGCGGAATATTACAAGAAGCCTCTTTCCTAGAGGCCTGTTAGACCCTGAAGCATATGCACCCTACAGGTTGACTATTTACAGATACAGAAGTCTACAGAAGAACGAGAGCATAAAAAAGCAGACTTCGCCAGTCAATAACAAAATAAAACATTTCCGTGGTTAGTGGGGACAAGTGGAAAGATTCTTTGCCAAGTTTATGTATTGTTACTAGGAATATGATTAGTGAATGACAATAGCCATTGACTCATAAAATATCTCCCTGTGGTAAATGTAGTAAAAAATTTGAAAGACATATCTAAAATAATGTAAAATTTAAAAGGCAATATGCCAGCTAGCAGCTACTAGAGCTACAGTCAAATGAGAGGTGGGAGGTGGTAGAGACAGAGAAAGAGAGACTATAGTCAAATGTCATAGAGAAAAAAAGTTGTAAGAAAGCAATATGCCTTTTCGACTCGATAAAATTTCATTATCTATTTCTAAGATATTTATTTCCAAGGAAAGTTTTTCATCATTAGGAAAGATATGCGTCTTAAAGCCTTCCCAATTCCCTGACCCCAGGAGATACAATCTTTGCTCCTCCCTACTTCTGCCACATTTTGTACTTTTATATAGTACTCACTCATTTAATAAAGCATATTTTAGTGATTCTAATAGTAATACAGATTCATTGTAAAAACATGTTTGAAAAAATAGAAAAGAATAAAAAAGAACATTTCAATCTCTTTTAAGTCCATCACCCAGACAACCACCATTAGCATTTTGGTATATTCTCTTTCAGTCTTTTATATGTGTCCTTTTTAAGAGAACTCAGTTTGTATATACAGTTTAGTGCCCAGTTTAATTTTCCTCATGACATTGTTTTGTGAACATTTCTACGTCACTAAAAATATTCTCACAACCTGGTCTACTTTATTTTATAGTTATTTGCGTGCATATCTTATCACCCCTCCTGGACTAAAAGCTCCCTATGGGCAAGGCGAGGTCCTCTTTGTCTTCCATATGTCCATCATCCTGTTCCATATGTTGTAGGCACCCATAAGTATTTTTAACAAATTAACAAAATTAAATCGGAAGCAGTGTTACAAAGTTTTCCTATATAACAGGAAAAAAAGAAAAAAAGGGAAACGTAAATTTATACACTACTAAAGATGAGTATTAACTGTATCAAAACAGACAACTCCAGCAGTGTACCCAGGTATTGCCTCTAGAGCTTGTACCCTTTTCACCTCACATTTACAGAAAAACTATGAGAAGTCTATGACCTAGCTCTATGCAGACACATGAGTGTGAGGGGACCAGATACAGTGGAGGTGGAAACCTAAACGCTTCAGTTACATTACCCTTCGTTTGGCTCTCCAGTTCACAATCATAGCCAACAATTTCCCCAAATAGCCTCTTTATTGAAAGGGCTTACCTGTATGGCAGCTGGTGCCTCTGATCAACCAGGTGAGAAGAAAAGTGAAGAGGAGTTAGGATGTCTTTGAGGGGACAGTTGTGTGACAGTCCTCAAGGAGAAGGTTTGGTGATACGGTTATTACCAAGCTGTTGCAGCAAAAGCTCAGTAAAGAACTCAATGAGACTTAATATTTCTAATAGCTCCATTCGTTGGCTAAAAAGGGAAGTGTTTGCAAGGCGTTATCGTGGAAGAGTGAAACCAAAAGAACGCCATAATGTCCAATATTGGGGACTCCTTCTGTGCCCATTTTTTTTAAATCACATTTTTGAAAAATAATTAAATGACACATAAAGTGCTCATTATACAATTTTTAATGAAAAATAAAAATACAAAACAATATATGTTTACACATATATGTGATTTCGACCTTGTGGAAAAAAATATGTGCATATAGAAAAGGAAGGAAATATGCCAGAATGTTAGCAGTGGTTTCTTCTAGATGGTGAGACTATGAGTGATTTTAGTTGTTTACATTACACATTTCTGAATTTTCCATAGTGATCTTTTATATTTACATTATATAAAATATATAATATTTTTACCTATTATAAAGTAATATTTTAATTATTATAAAATATAATAAATATATTTACATTATATAAAATTATATATATAATGATAAAAACATTATAACTCAAAAAATAAGGAAGTGGACAGGCACAATTTACACACATAATGTGGTACAGAGAGAGAAGATTCAGGAAGTGTCCCTTTTCTCTTAAGGATAAGTATGATTTGGGTCTCCTGTTCAAAGCCTTTCCCATTAACCCCAAGTTCTCTAGGGCCACCTCTTTATTAGGGTGCCTTTCTCCCACAGCACATGGATTACTGGGTCTGGGTCTGAACTAGGTTGCCCTAGTTCTTACACTGATTACACAGCCCAGATAGACTTTAACTAGAGTTTGAAGGCACACTTCGCTGTAAGCAGCCTTGTTATAACAAGGCCAAGAAGGTAAAGACAAGAACAGGAGGCCGCCTGCTGGGGATGGGTGCCAGAAGCAGCTTCGCCCTAGATCCCTCACCCCACTAACTATGAATGAAGCCCTTAGTTTCTCGCTTTGACTCGCCAGTAGCTCTCAGTTCTTCCAATCACTTTTAGTAGCTGAGCGAAGGAAACACTTATGAAGTTTCAAAATAAACTTACAACTACATCCATTAACACTAACTGTTGGGCGATGTCTTTTTTTGTTTAAGCTCCTATAACACCTAGCATAGACTTTTATTTACATAATACGCTCAATAAAATAACTGTGAAATGGAACATAATGGAGTGAAATCGTTGAGGTCAGTTAATATCACTTCTCTAACTCTTGATACAGGGATTGAGGCTTGGCATACACTTGACTTCCACTCCAGTGCAGTGGAGGAACACTCTGACAGTACCACAGTACAGAGAAACCATGAAGAATACTCTGTCGTCAGATACAAGGTTCTTTCCACAGGTGCTACTTTCACCAGACTGCCCCAAGCCTGGCAGTCTTTCCATGAGCCAACAAGGAAATGGAATATAGAGCTTCCAGAAAGAAAAGAATCAGAGGTGGTCTCCTCACCTGGTACTCATACCTCTCCCACTATGATCTAGACCAATTTATCATTTCAAGTTTTACTCTTCCTTTACACCGTATCATAACAGCACACCTTAGACTTCGGGGGCAAAGTCACAATGTTAAATATCTTCCCCCATTATTCTCCAAAGTGTGCCAATACTTGGCTGTTGTAACCATCAGCACAAAGCGCATCAGTCAAACCAGATTCTCCACCATTTCCCAGACATAGGCTGTAATTTGCTTCTTGTTTTTGTCATTCTTTCTCCAGAAATACCTTCTTTTTTTCCTTTCCTCCAATTCCATATGCCTCATCCCATCTCTACCAAAATGCCATCATCCAATGAAAGCTTTCCTCATTGTAACAGCCTGCAAAAGTGTCTTTACTATAAATTTTCACAGTATTTGGTCTGTATGCCAGCTGCCAAATGTTCCTTCCTATTTTAGTAACTTTAGGTTTATAATAGTTTTATTAAGATAAACTTCACATACCATACAATTCATTTGCTTAAAGTGTATATAATTCAGCGGTGTTTAGTACGTTCATGACTTGTGTCTTATGTGTTCTCATGTTTTCAAAATTTATCCATGTTGTAACATGTATCAGTACTTCATTTATTTGTACTGCCAAATAAAATTCCATTGTATGGATAACCACGTTTTATTTGTCAATTTATCAGTTGATAGGACTTTCAATTGTTTCCACTTTTTAGCTATGATGAACAATGCTGCTATGAACATTTGTGTACAAATTCTTGTGTGGACATGTTTTCAGTTTCTTAGATCTATACCTAGGAGTGGAATTGGTGGGTTATATGGTAATTTTTTTTTAACTTTTGAGGAACTAACTACCAGACAGGATTCCAAAGTAACTGCACCATATTATATCTCTACCAGGAGGGTAGGAGGGTTCCAATTTCTCTACATCCTCACCAGCACTCATTATTTTTTGGTTTTAGCCATCCTAGTGGGTGTGAGTGGTATCGCTTTGTAGTTTTGATTTGCTTTTATTAATGATATTGAGCATCTTTTCGTGTATTTATTGGCTATTTGTATATCTTCTTTGAAGAAATGTCTATCAGATCCTTTGCCCATTTTTAAACTGAATTATTTGTTTTATTATGGTTTCATGTTTAATCTCTGTTACTATAAGTATCTTGAAGGGAGCGATTGTATTTGGACAAAATCATAAACTTTGGAGTCATATTCCACTATTTGGTTATCCAGCCCCATAATAACTGTGTGAGTTGGCAAGTTACTTAGTTTTACCACATCTCAATTTTCTTGTCTATAATATAGGGATAATAATACCTACCTTATAGAATGAATATGGGGATTAAATAATACTACAAAGCCCCTAGGACAGTGTCTGGCACTTGAAAACAACCAATATATGTTAGCCACTATTTTTCGTTATTGCTACACATTTCCAATGTATTGTCTGCTGTTTTACACACAAGAGGTGTTCCATGAGTATTTGAGAATGAATAAATTGGGGGCTAGAAGTATTTTAACATGTTTATTGTTGTTGCTATGACTAGCTATCCATGAAAAGGTAAAACAACCCAATTATGAAACATAGGCTAAGCAAAGTGCATGAAATTAAAAAGATATACAGCCATCCAAATTTCCAAAAGAGTTGCCAAGGAAAATATCTTACTAAGTGAGAGAAAAATCCCTAACTGGAGTGATTTCAATGGGAGTGGTCATCAGGATGCTTTTATAGATCTAACAAATGCTTAGCCAAAGACATCCAGATCCAAAAAATGTCATGTCATTGTTTGAATCTTCAAAATCTTTCAATAACGAAGACTGGTTTGGGGAAAGATATTCAGGAAAGCCTTTTTTTTTTTTTTAACTCTTAGATCTTTTTTTCATCTTTTTAAAAAATTATCTTTATGTTAACTATTTTTTAGTAACGTATTGTCAAATTGGTTTCCATACAACACCCAGTGCTCATCCCAACTAGTGCCCTCTTCTGTGCCCGTCACCCACTCCCCCCCCACACCCCTCTTCCCCCTCAACTCTTAATCTATCAATTCTACAGCAAGCATACACTAAGAGAAAGAAACAGCTAATGATAACCAAACTGTAGACCCTAAATTACCAAACTGGCTGCAGACTCACTCTGGGCCCCTGTAAATACAGAGGCCATTGTCTCCTCATGGTGCATCTAAAGACTACAGCTCCCTCTGCCTTCAACGCTGCCTTAAACTGCCTTTTTGAGATTTGAACTACAGTTGGTAGGAAGACGGCAGAACTTTAAACCATCCTAGGCCAAAGCGAATAAGCCAAACTGAGAGGGATTCAGCAATGGAGAGGATTCAAAACCTTGCATGCCAGGCTAAGCAACTGACCTTCATCTGGTAACTAACGAGGAGACATGGGGTTAGGGGAGGAGGGAGAGAGAGGATTGGAATAATGAAAGCAGTGCTTCAGAACGCCTATCTGAATCCAGAGGTAGCTGGAATGAAGGTAGAAATCCAGTTTGGGTGGCATGATGTCTTGATATAACTAGGGGACAGGACAATAAGCATAAAATTTGGGAGTCAAGACTCAGGGGCAAGGAGAGTTCAGACCAACCTCTCCATTTTAATCCCTAAAACATGGCATGGCCCTGGTAGCAAACCACAGTTTATGCAGTAAATTATGCCGTCACGAGTAAAGATTATTCTCAACTTTCTCTTCACTTTGATCATGATAAAATAAGTGTGAGAGAGTAATAGTTGTAACAATAACTACTGTTACTATTGATGCTAATAATAACAATTGCCACTACTCATGGAATACTTCCTTTGAATTAGGTACTATGGTAAGCAGTTTAGATTTAGCCTTATAACGACACTATGAAACAACGTTCTTCATAATCATGACGAAATCAAAGCTTAAAGGTATTAAGTAACAAAATCAGGATTAAATAAAAGAAATCTGATTTCCAGAGGGGGAGGATCAGAAACTCATATCTTATAAAAGTCAAAGCCCATGCGGTAACTGCATCGGTATGTTTGCCTCCCAGCTAGTATGGTTTACAAAAGGATCCTCCATTCAGCATATTTCCTGGCTTTTCTGCAGTCCATGGGCAATAGGGCCATCTTAATCAGGTATGTCAAAACCTATTCATTTATTTATTTCATTTACTCACTATTTGTTGAGCACATACTATGTCTCAGTGTGGGGTACCATGGTAAATAGACACGATTCCTGCCCTCAGGAAACCTGGAAAGGGTGGCCAAAGGAGGAAGTGTCCTTCATTTGATCTTCCTTCTTTTTTCAATAAAAATCCTAATCAGGAGACCCATCCTGAAATATACTCAATTTTACCCGAGAGTAGCCGGATGGTTAAATTTTAATAAGTGGACAAATATGCCATGTACTCTCGCAATTCCTTGAAATCCATAGCCCTCTCCCTAGATAATGTATTATGCTGCCTCCTTTTCCCCTCACACTCTCCAGTGCCCACACCACATCTCTGGCATCGCCTTCAGCGAGCCATAAGACAGAGCCCATCACTGTGAAGGACAATAAGCCACCAAGGCTCCTTCACCTCCCACAAAGTTTTTAGAATTCTCCAGGCTGCCGGAATAGTTTTAAGTCCCACTGTAGTGTTGAGGGATGCTGCTTAGACTTACCTGGCTGCAAGGAAAGGAGATACAACCATGGTAGTTGAGATAGGGCTTATTATAATGAGCAAGAAGAGGATTCTCACATTAAACATTTCTTCACAACTTTCTATCAGGCAGCTTCATTCTCTATTATTGAGGCTACCTCCATCTTTCCCCCTTCATTTTACTGATCTGTAATCTTAACTACTTCTGAATCACATTCAAATCATTTTTTTCTCATTTTATATGACATTTCTTGTCACTTAACTTTTATCACAGATACACATTTTTAAAAGCTTAAACTGTATTATTTTAAGTAATTACTCTTTCCACAGTTCCCTGCCAGTATGTGATCTTGATTCAAAGCAAAGTCTAATTTTTAAGAGGACCCTTTAGAAACAGGTTTCAAAAGCAGGGACACTATAGGTTTTAAAAACATTCGCTCTCTGGTTTAAACTATCCAAGTATATCCTCCCACTATAACTCCCACTATAACTCAATTAGAGTTATTATAACTCAACCAGAAATTAAAATTTGGCAGCCAGTAAGAAGCATAAAGTTTCTCACACAAATAAGTGTCAAGAAGAAAGTTACTTTATTCCTTCAGGAAAAAAGCAAGTTAATGTCATTGATTATATACTAATTACATACAATTAGTAAAAAATTGCTAAATATTTTTCTTATTTCTACTCATGACTTTTCAAAATTATAAAAAGTAATTTCAGAAAAGACTGAGTTTAGGGCAACTATGCTAATTAGAAGTACTAAATTAAAGCCAGACTCAGGATTTTGCCAGTTAATTGCAGTTTTAACCTGCAGTACAATCTCAATGCTTAATTCTTTTTTTTTAAATTTTTTTTTTTTACTGTTTATTTATTTTTGAGACAGAGACAGAGCATGAGTGGGGGAGGGGCAGAGAGAGAGGGAGACACAGAATCCGAAGCAGGCTCCAGGCTCTGAGCTGTCAGCACAGAGCCAGACGCGGGGCTCGAACTCACAGACCGCGAGATCACGACCTGAGCCGAAGTCGGCCGCTTAACCGACTGAGCTACCCAGGCGCCCCTCAATGCTTAATTCTTAAACTGATCAATTTATTTGAGCTATCTCAAATTAACAGACCTTCTTGGCTCTCAAATTCATTTCTAGCCACTACGACTTAAACCAAAAACCACGGAAAAGCTTCCGTAGCTAAAATATAGAAGCATCATTACTTGATATGCCTTTTATCATGCTTAAAAAAGAAATGAATCCTGTAGGGTAAACAGGGCAAGTATTATCCATACTTTATGGATGGAGAAACGCAAATCAAATCCCTTGTCCAAGGACAAAAGCGTTTAAATAAGAGAACCCGAGGGAGGACCCAGGGGTTCTGATTTTCTAGTCCGGCTGTCTTTGCACTTTGAAGTCGGCTTGGTTAATCCCGGCCCTTTAAATTCCTGGGATTGCTGTACTGAAGATGACTCATCACTAAATTCCTGTGTTCTCACTGAATCCTGCAGCGCCGAGGGCCCACTCCTAACCTGGGAACCAAGTGGGCGGTGCACCATGACGCGCGAACCCTCAAGGCCAGATAAGCAAACAGTCCTAGGACTGTTTACAGACGCAATCCTTCACTCTGGGGACAGGGCAATGAGACTTCAGGGACTATAAACCCTCCGAGGTTCAAAACACTACCTGGCAGTCACCCACTCCCTACCCCTGCCCCCATCCGCGCCCCAACTCCGCCCAGCGCGCCAAGCGAAAAGCAGCCCAGCCCCCGAGCGGCGCGCGCACCCCGCCGCCTAGCGTCGCGTGACCCGGCGGGGGCGCGCGGGGTTAGCGCCAGTCCGCGCCACTTCCGACGCAGCCCTCGGTTCAGGTTCCGGGGCGCGGCGGAGCTCCCGGCCTGTGGGTTGCGCGCGGCGCCCTTCGGTTCCGGGGCCACGCGCCCCGCGGAGGCCGCGATGGAGGAGGCCGGAGCGGCGGTGGTCTCTGCGGGGGAGGCCGAACTGAACATGTCCCGCCTCAACGTGTCCCCCGAGACGCTGGAGCTGGAGCTGGAGGCGCGGGGCGAGGAGCGGCGCGGCGCCCGGGAGGCGCTGCTCCGACTGCTGCTGCCTCATAACCGTCTGGTGTCGCTGCCGCGGGCGCTGGGCAGCGGCTTTCCACACCTCCAGATGTTAGACGTGAGCGGCAACGCGTTGACCGCGCTCGGGCCTGAGCTGCTAGCGCTGAGCGGCCTGCGCACGCTGCTGGCCAAAAACAACCGGCTCGGAGGGCCCGGCGCGCTGCCCAAGGGCCTGGCCCAGTCGCCGCTCTGCCGCAGCCTCCAGATGCTCAACCTCAGCGGGAACTGCTTCCAGGAGGTGCCCGCCTCGTTGCTGGAGCTGCGCGCGCTGCAGACCCTCAGCCTGGGCGGCAACCAGCTGCAGAGCATCCCGGCCGAGATCGAGAACTTGCAGAGGTGAGCGGGGCCGTGCCCCCAGAGTCGGGAAGCCTGGGGCGGTGTCCGGGAGCCCCGGAGTGCTAGGCATGTCACGTAACCGTCTTCTTCCAGGCACGCTCCTTAGTTCTTTGGCAGTGAGCACTGCCCGGCCATCTCAGCGAGTTGTACGTGAATAAATACGATAGCTGTGTGTGACAGCGTTAGGAATTGTTTGCCCCAAGCCGATTTTCGAAGCAGTTTTTCTTTTTTCTTGGTTCTGGGGAAGTGAGCCGACCTGAGTAGGTACTCACACAACTGTAAATCTGAAGTTGTCATTTCCTTGCCGTGAGGTCTCCGGTGCCTCAGATCAGAGTTTATGCCGTCTAGCATGACAAACAAGATCCTCTGACCAAATCCTTGCTTTCCACCACTCTGTGTCCTTTCTCCGTAGCAATTCTAGCATTACTGTCCTTTCTCTACCATCTGTTCTCTGTCGCAATACTAGCACTACTATTTGTGAAATAAGTGGGCCGTGCAGTTTACCAGCACCTTATGGGCTCTTACTGAATACGTGTTGGATGGATGTAGTGCCTCTGTGCATGTGCAGTTCCCTTTGCCTGGAATGTTCCTGCACCTGGCAAGCTCCTATTCATCCTTCAGAACCTATCTCCAGGATTGTCTGTTTCCTTCCTTTTCTACTTCCTGAGCAACAATTAGTTATTGACTAAATTGTACTTCTTCTGTACCTCATTCATCCTGTCTCTGCATTTACCTTATTGATTATAATTCCTTGCTCATAGTTCCGCCTCATGCACTACATTATTCAGTAAATACATGTTGAATGAAATGGAAGGAGGAAGCAGAGAAATAGGATAGCAAAAGTCTCCTAAAAGTGCTCGGCAGGGGTTTGAGAAATAGAGCAAAAGCAAGTGTGTTGTCCAAAGTGGAAAAAAAGTATCTGTCATGTGTAAAATATTTAACATCCTTTATTGAGTTTTCTGAGATAACAGAATATTAGAGCTAGAAAGAGTTAAATGTAGTGAAAAGAACATTGGCCTGAGAATAAGAACTCTTGGTGTCCCAGCCTTAGGCAGGCCACTTAACATATCGGGACCACAGCTTCCTAATCTGCGAAATAAGGCATTTGGATAAGTTGTCCCTTCATGGACTCATCAACAGGAATGTATGAAGTACTTGCCATGCGTTGGGTACTGTCCTAGGTACTGGGGATACAATGGTGAATATGACCCTGTTCTCATCCAGCTAACACGCTAACAGGAGACATTAAACAACTAACCGGAAACCTCATTGTTTAATTACAGTTGTTTTTTTTTTTAATTTTTTTTTTTAACATTTATTTATTTTTGAGAGACATAGAGACAGAGTATGAGCAGGGGAAGGGCAGAGAGAGAGGGAGACACAGAATCTGAAGAAGCAGGCTCCAGGCTCTGAGCTGTCAGCCCAGAGCCCGACGCGGGGCTCGAACTCACAGACCGCGAGATCATGACCTGAGCCGAAGTCGGCCGCTTAACCGCTTAACCGACTGAGCCACCCAGGCGCCCCTAATTACAGTTGTTATAAGTTCTATGAAGACAAATGGAGTGCTTCGAAATGAAATAACTGACGGCCGTGACTTAGTTAGGTTCTTGAGCAAGTAATCTGAATTGAGCTTATGAAGGAAGAATAAAAATTAACTAGGAGAGGTTGGGGTGGGATCAATCCAGGTTAAAAGGAACAGTGCACGTAAAAGCCTGAAGGCAAGAGGGCTCAAAGGCCAACATTTTGAAAGGAGGACAAGTTGTACTAGAGCATAGTGAGAAAGTGGCCAAAAGGGAAAGTGGCAAATAGGAACTTGGACCATTCCCAGGCCTTGTTGGATCTTCAGGCCATGGTAAAGTTTGGATTTTATTCTAAGTACACACGAGAGAGGTTTTTCGGTTTTGCTTTTTTGTTTTTTGGGGGGTTTTGTTGTTTTTAGTTTATTTATTTATTTTGAGAGAGAGCAAATGCAAGCAGGGGAGGGGCAGAGAGAGAAGGAGAGGGAGAATAGAGAATCCCAATTAGGCTCTATGCTGTCAGCATGGAGTCCAGTATGAAGCTCAGTCCCACAACCCTGAGATCATGACCTGAGCTGAAATTAAGAATCGGATGCCCAACCGACCGAGCCACCCAGGTGCCCCCACATGAGAGAGTTTTGAGCCCATCTGTCTTGATGCTGTGCAGCAATGGAGTGGGGAGAGGGTGGGGAGATGAGAAGAGACTTTGAGGGCTGGTTAGAAGGAGGTCCTTCTAGGAGAATGAGAGATGATGGTAGCTTACGTGTGGATGATGCTAGAAGAGCTAGTAAGAAATAGAAGGGTTGGAAAGAGATTTATACATAAAATTGATAGTCCTTGGTTCACTCCTAATTTTGAAGTTACATAATTCCAACCTTCTCATCTGAGTCTTCCTAAAACACTAACAAAAAAAAAAGTTCTTGTTTCTATCACAATGGGGGAAAGATAGCCAAAAATTATATTTACTGAGTACTTTAATGCTGTAGGCCCTGTAGTAGGGGCTCTAAATATGCTTTTAATTCTCATAATGCCTCTATGAGATGAGAGGAAGAAACTGAGGCTCTGAGAGGTTAAGTTAGAAGATCCCAAAGTCAGTGAGCGGTGGAACTGCATTTCATCTCTGGGATCTCTGACTTTAAGCCCTAGAATTTTCCACATTGACAGAGTGGGGCTAACACCTAAACCTTCTGACTTCTGTTGCATACATAATCAGGAGGATTGGTCAAAGCTATTTGCTTGGTTGACCTGGTTTTCTGGGCTAATAAACTGTGCTATATAGTCATTGTACCTTTGGCTCCAGTTGTGTGTAGGATATTTTTTGTCAGTGTTATCATTTTTCAGTTGTGTGCTCTATTTCTCTTTACTGATAAGAACCAGTAAAGGTTTAGGCCAAGCTCCAGATTTAAATTCTAGTTGAGTGTAGGCTAAAAGGGTCATGCAGAAATACAGTCTTAGAAGTAGAAACAACCTGGGCCATGGCCTGATTCACCCCTTTTTATTATTTTTATTTTTTAAGTTTATTTACTTTGAGAAAGACGGAGACAGCGCGAGTTGGGTAGGGGCAGAGAGAGGGAGAGAGATCACAAGCAGACTCCATGCTGACAGTGCAGAGCTCGATCCAGGGCTTGAACCCATGAAACCGTGAGATCATGACCTGAGCTGAAACCAAGAGTCAGACGCTCAACCACCTGAGCCATCCAGGTACCCTACCCCTTTTTATTTTATCAGATGAGGACAATGAGATTTAGTATCAGTCACTTATTGAAGCCAGTTAGTGACTGTGAGATTCGTGTCATTCATGTACTTTAAAAATAAAGCCCGTGGTGAGGGATATATTTGAAAATGGTTCAATATGAGGATACCACCTCAAGAAAACTACTTTCTTTATCCACAAATGTATGGTTCTTATCTTTCTTTTTTTTTTAATTTTTTAATGTTTGTTTATTTTTGAGAGAGAGAGAGAGAGAGAGACAGCATGAGTGGGGGAGGGGCAGAGAGAGAAGAGGAGACAAAGAATCCAAAGCAGCCTCCAGGCCCTGAGCTGTCAGTTCAGAGCCCTACGCAGGGCTTAACTCATGAGCCATGAGATCATGACCTGAGCCAAAGTTGGATGCTTAACGGACTGAGCCACCCAGGTGCCCCTGGTTCCTATCTGTCTGTGTTTCTCTAACAGTTTTCTGCCTTTTTGTACAAAACTGTCTCACTATAATTCCATATCCCTGTAACTAACCATAATGTAGGACTAATTTATATTTTTGTTATTCTTAATGTCGTTTTTATTTGGGCGGAGAAGCAGAACATTTTCTGCTTGTACCCGTGGTTAAAGTTACTGGCACTAAGGGACCCTTATGTGTTTTTTTCAGTGGGTGGTGAGCCCTCGCTAGAGAAAAGGCACTCATTTCAGTATCCCCAATCATTGAAGAAGCAAAATACTTTCCAAGAAACAAATTTTAAGTTTGGTTTGTTAATGCTAAACAGAAAAGAAAGGAAGAATTCTTCTATAAATTCTGTGAATGAGTTTTCTGTTTTCAATATTTGTCAAATACTAAAAAATAAAATTGTCCCAAGCCTGATGAACAGAAGTGCAGTGTTGACAAACACAGACCACAAGAAATTTTGAAAACTACAGTTTTGATTTAAATTCAACAGTAATTTCTTTTCTCCTTTCCGAAGCATGTTTGGAAACAGTAGAGTGTGTTTCAGGAATTTAATTCCCACAAATCAGGAAAGGCTTCAAGTCTCTAGAACTTTGGAAATTGTTTGAGCTTCAGAGTGGGAAAATAAGCCTGAAAGTGTAAATTTAGTATGCTCATTGTGTACTGTAATTGTATCCATCAGTTGCAAAAGAGAATTTATATGATTTTGAAATAGTGGGCTTTTTATATTTTAGAAGATGAGATACTTTCTGCCAACGTTCTTTATCCACAAATGTATGGTTGTTGTCTTTTTTTTGTAATTTTTTAATGTTTTTTTATTTTTGAGAGATAGACAGCATGAGTGGAGGGAGGGACAGAGAGAGAGGAGGAGACAAAGAATCCAAAGCAGCCTTCAGGCCCTGAGCTGTCAGTTCAGAGCTCTACGCAGGGCTAACTACATAAGTAACTACTAAGGTTTCATATCCTTTCTGTCTGTGTACTTCCCCACTCACTCCAGAGCATTGATTGAAAGAGACATTGAGTCATAACTGAAGCAGACACTAATTTCTCTTAGTTCTTGACTTAAACAAATAGGAAGGACAATTTTTAAATTTGCTCTCAGACTCACTCTTCCCTTCACCTTATTTTCTTTTCTCCATCATTAGACTGTGTTGCAAATTGTTATTTACTAGTGAATTCTTTGTAAAAGTACTCCCAAGATTGTGAAATTTTTCCCCAGGTAGACTTCTCATCAAAACAATTCCTTTTCCAGGATTATTTCAGTGATTTGGACCCCAAATGTCCTATTCTATTTTATTCTATTCTAGTAGCTCCCTTCACTGAAAAAGATTTCTGAGTAACTAAGCATTAACTTATACCATATTTAGTAGGATCAAAAATCCTGCCCAGGAACCTTTTTTACTAGTGCCTGAACACTTATGTGCAGGAGAATTCAGTCTTCTATCCAAACAGTTGATTGTTGCTGCAAGGTAATCTTTGAAAGAGAAAAAATAACATATCAAAATTAAAGTTGTCTGTTTACTTTTACTAAGCATTGTAAATCAAAAGGGAGAAATGCAATCTTGGAAAAATTTGCACAACCAGAAATAGGAAAAAAGTATCAATATATGTTTAAAATGACAAAACTTCAGATTCAGGTTGGCTTTTCAAATCACCACATTATCATGAACAAATGAAAGAAATTGTACCTAGGAAAATACATATAATGTACTCTGTAAAGAACTTTAAAATAAGTATGTTTTCTAACTTCAGAGAGGTAAAGACAGGAACTTCATCAATGAAACGAGAATAGGAAGATTAAAAAACCCACCATTATGAAAACCCCAGTTAGAATTCCTAGAAATGAAAAAAATATGAACTCAGTGTGCTGAAAGGTAGCCTGAGTCTGCTGCTGAATGAATCGGTAAGCCAAAAGATCTTACTGAGGCATTCTCCTGGAATACAGCACCAAAAGATAAAGAAATAGAAAGTATGAAAAAAATGTTTCTTTCATGAAAAATTGATTCCCAAATTCAAACTGCTGTTTAGTAAAAACTCTAGAAAGAGAATAAAGAGGATGTAGGAAAGGCAGTGTTTAAAACAATAATAGCTGAAATTTTCCCACTGTTAAAGAAAGAGTGCTCTAAACTGATATCTTGAAACACCATAGTAAAACTTTAGAACAATAAGGATAGATAAAAAAACACTAACAGCTCCTAATGAGGAAAAAACTGATTACCTACAAAGGAATGATAGCAATACTGGCTGTAGTAAGATAATGAAATAGTAGCTTCCTAGTGCTAATAAGGAAGAGTACCTGTCAACCTAGAATTTTATGCCCAGCCAATCTGTTATCCATCAGTGAAGGAAAGAGATAAAAACATTAGAAACAAAGGACTCAAAAATTAAGAATTGTGGGTCCTTGCTGAAAGAATTTGTAAAATATATAACCCAAGAATAATGAACTTTAAAAGAAATAGCAAGCTCTTAACTAGCAAAGGCTTATATCTCACAGGTTGCAAACAAGCTTATCTGGGCCCAATCTATTTTTAGGTATAAGTGAGAACTAATTTTAATAAAAGTCAGAATTAGAGGAAGAAGGTTAGATGGCGGAGGAGTAGGACAACCCTAAGCTTGCCTCCTCCTCCAAACAGCTACATAAATATCAAAATATCAAATCATTCTGAATACCCAAGAAATCAGAAGTCTTAGAGAACAAAGCTGCATGCCTACAAACAAAAAAAAAAATGATTTGTGGAAGGTAGGAACTGCAGAAAGTTGATTTGTGGGAGAAAAGAGCCATGGGCGCTGCAGTGGGGAGGGATCCACGATCCCAGTGAAGAGAGTCCAGAGCCTAACATTTTGGAGGTTAGCACCTGGTGATGCTTCTGCAAAGAAGCAGGCAGCATAATCTGAGAATCCCCTGGGTCACACAGGGAAGAGGCGGTTCCTCTGCTTGCAGTGCATTTGGTAGAGTTGATGTGGCCTCTCCAGGGGCAGGTGCTGTAGAGCTGCTTCAGTCACCAATATAGGAACAAAGACACCGACTGAGGACGGCAAACCCTGGCTCCCACAGTGTGTTGCGATAGCATAAACTCTGAGTCACTGCTTCTGAGCTGTCAAGTGACCATTTCTTGGGACAAGTCGGCACCGGCCACAGTGCAGTGAGACCCTCCCCCAGAGGATCACAGCAGGTCCAAGCCATGGGAGTCTCTGAAGTGTAGGGCTTCAAACACAGCCATGCATGAGATAAAACTCAGGAGAGCTGCACCACCTGACAGGTAGACAGCTCAACCACAGACAGGGTGGAGGTGGGGATCTTATGGAAGCCAGCGACACAGCAGGGGTGATTGCACATCTGTGAGGGTCCAAACTTCCCACTTCAGAGACTAGAGAGCAGAGTGAAGCCATTTTCACTCCTAGCCCACCAGCACTGATGGACCCCAGTGAGCTAAACACCGCCACCAAGTGGAGAATGAATCTTTTAATTTTTATTTAATTTTTTTTCTTTTTTTCCCTCCGAAATGACAAGACAGAGGAATTCACCCCCAGAAAAGAACAGGAAGAAATGAGGGCCAGGGACTTAATCAATAAAGATATAAGTAAGATGTCTGAACTAGAATTTAAAACAACAATTATAAGGATTCTAGGTGGGCTTGAAATGAGCATAGAAGACTAGAGAATCCCTTACTACAGAGATAAGAGACCTAAAATCTAGTCAGGTCAAAATTAAAAATGCTATAGCCAAGATGCAAACCCTAGTGGATGCCATAACAATGAGGATGGACAAAGTAGAGGAGTGAATTAGTGATAGATAAAATTATGAAAAATAATGAAGCCGAAAAGAAGAGGTAATGGAGCGCGAAAGTAGACTTAGGGAACTTAGCAACTTATTAAAATAGAATAGCATTCGTACCATAAGAGTCCCAGAAGATGAAGAGAGAGGAAAATTTGAGCAAATTATAGTTGCAAACTACCCTAATCTGGGGAAAGAATCAGACATCTAAATCCAGGAGGCACAGAGAACTGCCATCAAAATCAACAAAAGCCAGCCAATACTAAGACATATCATGGTAAAATCTGCAAAATACAGAGATTAAGGAAAGAATCCTGCAAGCAGCAAGGGAAAAGCAGTCCCTAACCTACAAAGGAAGACAAATCAAGTTAGCAGCAGATCTGTCCACAGAAACCTGGCAGGCCAGGAGGGAGTGGCATGATACATTCACCATGCTGAGTGGGGAAAATATGCATCCAAGAATACTTTATCCAGCAAAGCAGTCATTCAGAATAGAAGGAAGAGATAAAGATTTTCCCACACAGACAAAAACTAAAGGAGTTTATGACCACTAAACCAGCCTTGCAGGAAATATTAAAGGGAACTTTTTGAGAAGAAAGACCAAAGGCAACAAAGATTAGAAAGGAACAGAGAACATCTCCAGAAACACGAACTCTACAGGTAACACAATGGCACTAAATTCATATCTTTCAATAATCAATCTGAATGTAAATGGACTAAATTCTCTGATCAAAACACATAGGATATCAGAACGGATTAAAAAAACAAGACAACTCTACATGCTGCCTGCAAGAGATTCATTTTAGATGTAAAGACACCTCCAGAATAAAAGCGAGGGGATGGAGAACCATCTATCGTGCTAATGAAAAGGAAGCTGGAGTAGCCATACTTCTATCAGATGAACTAGATTTTAGAACAAAGACTGTAACAAGAGATGAAGAAGGGCATTATATCATAATTAAGGGGTCTATCCAACAAGAAGATCAAACAATTGTAAATATTTATGTCCCCAACTTGAAAGTGCACAAATCTATAAATCAATTACTAACAAGCATAAAGAAACTCACTGATAGTAATACAATAATAATAGACTTTTAACACACCAGTTACAGAAATGGACAGATCATCTAAGCAGAAAATCAATAAGGAAACAATAGTTTTGAATGATGTACTGCACCAGATGGCCTTAACAAGTATATTCAGGACATTCCATCCTAAAGCAGCAGAAAGCACATTCTTTTCAAGTGCACACAGAACATTTTATAGAATAGATCCATACTGGGTCACAAATCAGGTCTCAACAAATACTAAAAGATTGAGATCATACCATGCATATTTTCAGACCACAACACAATGAAACTTGAAGTTAACCATTAGGAAAAATTAGAAAGACCACAAATACATGGAGGTTAAAAAAAAATCCTCCTAAAGAATGAATGGGCTAACCAGGAAATTAAAGAAGAAATTAAAAAGTATATGAAGGCAAATGAAAATGAAAACACGATAGTCTAGAACCTTTGGGATACAGTGATGGTGGTTCTAAGAGGGAAGTATATTGCAATACAGGCTTATCTCAAGAAGCACAAAAGGTCTAGGGGCGCCTGGGTGGCTCAGTTGGTTAAGCGGCCGACTTCGGCTCAGGTCATGATCTCACAGTCTGTGAGTTCGAGTCCCGCATCGGGCTCTGTGCTGACAGCTCAGAGCCTGGAGCCTGCTTCGGATTCTGTGTCTCCCTCTCTCTCTGCCCTTCCCCTGCTCACACTCTGTCTCTATGTCTCTCAAAAATAAATAAAAACGTTAAAAAAAATTTTTAAAAAAAGCAGAAAAGGTCTCAAATACACAATCTTATACCTAATGGAACTACAAAAGGAACAGCAAATAAAGCCTAAAGCCAGCAGAGGAAGGGAAATAATAAAGATTAGAATGGAAATAAATGATACAGAAACAAAAATAAAAAATGGTGCCTGGGTGACTCCATTGGTAGAGCATCCAGCTCTTGATCTCAGTTCAGGTTTTGATCTCAGGATCGTGAGTTCAAGCACCTCATGGGGCTCCACACTAGGCATGGAGCCTACTTTTAAAAAATTAAAAAAAAAATAATAGAAGAAACCAAAAAACTCAGTAGAACAGATCACTGAAACTAAGAACTGGCTCTTTGAAAGAATTAATAAAATTGATAAACCCCTAGCCAGACTTATCAAATAGAAAAGAGAAAGGACCCAAATAAATAAAATCACAAGTGAAAGGTGAGAGATCACAACCAACGACTCAGAAATACAAACAATTATAAGAGAATATTATGAAAAATTATCTGCCAACAAACTGGGCAATCTGGAAGAAATGGATAAATTCCTAGAAACATGCAAACTACCAAAATGAAACAGGAAGACATAGAAAATTTGAATAGACCCATAAACAGCAAAGAAATTAAAACAGTAATTAGAAATCTCCCAACGGGGCGCCTGGGTGGCTCAGTCGGTTGGGCGGCCGACTTCAGCTCAGGTCATGATCTCATGGTCTGTGAGTTCGAGCCCCACATCAGGCTCTGTGCTGGCAGCTCAGAACCTGGAGCCTGCTTCAGATTCTATGTCTCCCTCTCTCTCTGCCCTTCCCCCGCTCATGCTCTGTCTCTATGTCTCTCAAAAATAAATAAAACGTTAAAACAAAAAATTACAAAAAAAAAAAAGAAATCTCCCAACAAACGTGAGTCAAGGGCCAAATGGCTTCCCAGGAGAATTCTACCAGACATTAAAAGAAGAGTTTGTACTTCTCAAACTCTTCCAAAAAATAGAATGGAAGGAAAACTTCCAAACTCATTCTGCGAGGCCAGCATTACCTTGTTTCCAAACCCAGCAAAGACCCCACTAAAAAGGAGAATTACGAGCCAATATCCCTGATGAACTTGGATGTAAAAATTCTTAACAAGATACTAGCAAATCCAATCAACAATACATTAAAATAATTATTCACCACAATCAAGTGGGATTTATTTATGGGCTGCTGGGATGGTTCACTGTTCTTAAATCAATCAGCGTGATACACCACATTAATAAAAGAAATGTCAAGAACCACATGACCCTCTTGATAGATGCCGAAAAAGCATTTGACAAAATACAGCATCATTTTTGATAAAAAGCCTCAACCAGTAGGATTGATGAAACATAACTCAAGATTATAAAGGCCATATACGAAAAACCCACAGCTAATATCATCGTCAACAGGCAAACATTGAGAGCCTTCTGGAGACAAGGATCTCCGCTTTCACCATTACTATTTAACATAGTACTGAAAATCTTAGTCTTAGCAATCAGACAACAAAAAGAAATAAAAGGCATCCAAATCAGTAAGGAAGAAGTCGAACTTTCACTATTCATAGATGACATGATACTCTACATAGAAAGCCTTAAAGACTACCAAAAAATTGCTAAAACTAATACATGAATTCAGGAAAGTCATAGGATAAAAAATCAATACGGAAATGTGTTGCATTTCTATACACCAGCAATGAAGCAACAGAAAATCAAGGAATTGATCCCATTTGCAATTTAACCAAAAGCCATTAGATACCTAGGAATAAACCTAACCAAAGAGGTAAAACATCTGTTCTCTGAAAACTCTAGAACACTTACGAAAGAAACTGAAGAAAACACAAAGAAATGAAAAAGCATACCATGCTCATGGATTGAAAGAATGAGCATTGTTAAAATGTCTATACTACCCAAAGCAATCTACACATTTAATGCAATCCCCGTCAGAATACCACTTGCATTTTTCACAGAGGTAAACAATCCTAAAATTTGTATGCAACCACAAAAGACCCTGAATAGCCAAAGCAGTCCTGAAAAAGAAGAACCAAAATGGAGGCACCACGATTCCAAATTTCAGGCTGTATTATAAAACTGTTGTCATTAAGACAGTATGGTTTTGGCACAAAAACAGGCACATAGATCAATGGAACAGATAGAAAACCCAGAAATGAACTCACAACTGAATGGTCAACTAATCCTCAACAAAGCAAGAAAGAATATCTAGTGTACAAAAGTCTCTTTAACAAATGTTGTTGGGAAAATTGGACAGCGACATGCAGAAAAATGAAACTGAACTTTCTCACACCATACACAAAACTAAATTCAAAATGGATGAAAGATCTAAATGTGAGACAGGAAACAAACAAAATCCTAGAGGAGAACACAGGCAGCAACCTCTTCGACATCAGTCATAGCAACTTCTTGCTAGACCTGTCTCTGGACATGAATGAAACACAACAAAAGAACAGAAGAAACAAAAGATATTGAGTTATACTGTGGTATTAGAAAACACAGGTCTAAAAATATCAACAATCAAGTTGTGTACTGTTTATAAGAGTTACACTTGAAATACCCCAATAAGTTAAAAGTAACAGGATAGAAAAAGATGTACCAAGTACATCTCTACCATTTTGCATCTGCACTGCTGCATTAGGCTCCACTCTGTTCATCCTTCTTCCACTCCTCCCATTATACTCCCCTCTCCCCACCACTTACCAAGCTACTTTCCATACAGTAGCCAAGTGATCTTTCTAAAGTGTAAGTCAAGTTAAACAATTAGCTTTTGTTCAAAACCCTTCCTACATAGGATAAAATCCTTACTCAGGTGCAAAGTTCCCTCTGATCTGGCCTTCCCAGGCTACCTGTCTGACCTCTGACCACCACTTCTCCCACTTCTGCCACCCTAATGTACCCACACTGGCAACACACCAAGCATTTTTCAACCTCAGGGATTTGAACGCATTCATTTTATTCAGATCTCCATTCACATGTCATCTAAGAGAAACCTCTCCTGACCACCCTGCCTAGAATTTCACTTTGATCACCATCTGATTACCACCCTTTTTCTTTATAACACTTAAACTTAACCTGTCATAATCTATACACATTCTCTGATTTATTTTCTATCAGTAGGTTGTAAGGTCAAGAATCTGGTTTTATTTGTACTGTATTCCCTGGGATAGTGCCTGGCACATGGTAGATGTGTTAACTAGGTACTTTATATGATATATTATTACATTTTGAAGAAGAAGAAACTGGGGCATAATGAGAATACGTAACTGGTCTAAATTCTTATACTGGTGAATGGTGAATTAAATGAAATAAATACTAACAAAAATGAAACCAGGAGGCAGTTTTGATAATTAAAAGACATAAATTTTAAGGCAAAATGGATTAAAAGGGAAAAAGAGAAATACTTCATGTGAGTTAAGGAACAGTTTGACAAGGATCTATCTGCATTATAGCTCCTGTGTTTTCATGGTGAAAGAACAAAACTTGGTAATTTTAAATGGAAGAAGGAAAACTATGGTTCTGGTAGAAGACTAACCAGCAGAACAAGAAGGCCAAATAGAGATACCGTAAATATTTTGAATTGCAGTTAATAACCTCAATCCTAGTAGCTACACTTTCATTTTACACATGTAAAATGTGAATAAAAATAGACCGTGCTCTGGGCCACAGAGAAACAAGGTTATGCAGAATATATATTTAACAACAAAGCTTCCAACAAATTAATAAGAGAAAGGTATATAACCTATGCGAAAAATGGGTAAAGAATATGAACAGGAAATTCTCTAAAGATACACAAATGTCCAAAAACATACAAAATTCACTAATAACTAGAGAACTGCAAATTAAAAGAACAGAATGGTGTCATTTTTCACACAGTTACAAAGAATTAAGACAGATGATGATAATAAGTGTTGGCAGGTTTACATGGTAAGAAGTGCTCTTAGATGTTAATTGTGGATTTGTAATTAGGTATAGCTCTGCAGAGTAACTTGGCTTTACCTTTTAACATTACCCTTAACTCGACATCCTAAATCTTCCCCTGGAACTCTGATTTAGTGAATTTGGATGGGGCTTGATTTCGTAGTTTTAAAAGTACCCAGGGAATTCTTACCCTGAAGTTTGGGTATAGTTTATTATGTATTTTCTCCCACATTTAAAGGTGTCTTAAAAGAATGCTAGTGTCTACGGAGTTAGCAGATTTAACAGGAAGACAAAAGTAACAGTAGTGAAAAAGATCTGTGTGTATACATTTTAATTATATTTATATACATTGTAAGAAATGATTCTGCCACTCTGCACAAATCTTTTGGGGACAGCCTTTCTACAATCATCACAAAAAGTAGCAATACATTTTGGTGCAATATATTTTATGACTGAAATGTTGTTAACTTGATGGAAAATAAGGTGACTATCTAGAACTTTAATTTCACGGTAGTGGTCAGTTTTACATAATTTATTTAGATAGTTCCTGAAGAATGTATTTGCAATAGTAAGAACAAAGTAGAGTTCAGCCATGTTTTTCCACTGTTTCCAGAAAAAGGTTAGTGGTTTTCCCATTGCTTCATAGTACATCAGATCCAAGCCTACCATCCCAGAATTCGGGCTTCATGTAATCTGGCTTTCCTTCAGCCTCTGTCTGGGTTCTTCAACATGAATTCTCTTTTTCTGTGTTAAAAGATGTGTCTGTCATCCCATAAAAGCTCTCCCCTCCAACCCGAAGTATCTTCTTTCCTCCATCTGCATGGGCTAAATTCATGGTCCAGCTGAAATCACAACACTTTTGCAAAACCTTTCCCAAGTCCCTACTACTATGTCCTTTTCTTCTCTACTTTTTAAACTCTTTTGTCATTTATGGACTGTTCTGCTTACTGTGGTATTTTAATCATGTTATACGTATTTTGGGCCTTGTTTTGTGTTTAATTATAATATTGTCTTACAATGGCATGTCTTACCTGTCATATAAACTCCCTGAAGATTGCTTTATTTCTCTAGAGACCATATGGCACATAATACATCCCTAAGTAAAACATTTGCTGAATGAATAAATAAAATGTGTTTGTCGTAATAAAGACATTGGGATTTCTTGTCCAATTTTTGTTTGTTTACATTTGTTTTTGTTTATTTGTTTTTACAGTTTAGAGTGTTTATATCTCGGAGGAAACTTCATCAAAGAAATCCCACCAGAATTAGGAAATCTGCCTTCTCTAAGTTACTTGGTATTATGTGACAACAAAATCCAAAGTGTGCCTCCTCAGCTTTCACAGTGAGTAGTTTAAGGCAATCTAAGTACACGCAGAGATCTGTGCTTAGGAATTTTTTATATGTAGAAGTAAATTAGGCCTTCTCAAAGTAAATGATACATGAGAATTATAGTTCTGAGGTTCGCTGTGAGTTGAGTTGCTTATTTTTAACACTACTTTTAAATGCCCTGGTTTATTCCTCACAATGTTTGGTTAGCCGGTTTTCTCTAATCAAAAATAGAGTTACTTGGCATAGATTTCTCCAGGTTTTATGGACTTTTATTGATTTTATATTTGATATGAAACATTCCTGTCCTGATGAAATCATGTGAAAGAACTTGATTTCTGTTGCATTTGAATCTTTCTTCTTGTAGGTGTCTGAATGATAAGGCATACTAAAAAAAATCTTTAAATCTAGCATTTGTATCAGCGTAGCACATCAGAATACTATTTCCACACTCTCTAAGATTCCGTGGGCAAATGTCATTTCATGGTATTTACAAGTCTGCACTCTGATCTAGTTTCAGCTCCTTTTTATTTTACTTCCATTGACCTTAATTCCTCATTCTCATGAGGAAATCAGTTTTTCGCTTAACTTTCATGGTAGTTAGCTTGCTCCCTGCCATTGATTTTTGTACTACATTCATCATAGGTTGCACTCGCTTCGTTCCCTCAGCCTTCACAATAATTTGCTGACATACCTGCCTCGAGAGATCCTCAACCTTATTCATTTGGAAGAATTGAGTTTGCGAGGAAATCCATTGGTTGTTCGTTTTGTTAGAGATTTAACATATGACCCTCCAACTCTCCTGGAATTAGCTGCACGGACCATTAAAATTCGAAATATTTCCTACACTCCCTGTGATCTTCCTGAGAATCTTCTTAGGTACTTGAGTTTAGCCAGCAATTGTCCAAACCCGAAGTGTGGAGGTAAGTCCATTCAGTGTCTATGCTTCCTGTTCATTTAGCTTTCTTTTTATATTGATGATCTAAGTGTTTTTAATTAGTCGTCTTCTTTCAGAGAAAGGCATTTAATCTCCTGTTTTTGTTTCCCTCATCCTTTCACCCTTTTACCAGAAAGTAAGACATTTCTCTCACCCCTCTCTCCCTTCCGTCTTTTTTGTATTTTGTTGTTTTTTTGTTTGTTTTTACAATTCGTACAGAAAGAAAATACCCAGGAAGTCTCAGCATGTCTCTGAACTGTCATAAGATAGTAGAGTAAGACAGTAGAATGAGAGGAAACACAAAAGAAGCATTAAACGGTCCTAAGAGTTTGAATTGTTTTTTTGTTGTTTTTTTTTTAAGTTTATTTATTTATTTTGGGAGAGAGACAGAAAGAGTGAACAAGGGAGGGCCAGAGAGAGAGAAGGAGAATGAGAATCCCAACCAGCTCCACACAGCACGGAGCCTGACGCGGGGCTCAAACTCACAAACCATGAGATCGTGACCTGAGCTGAAACCCAAGAGTCAGACGCTTACCTCACTGAGTCACCCAGGCACTCCAACAGTCCTAACAGTTTGTTTTAAAAATTTTTTTTTAACCTTTATTTTTGAGAGACAGAGAGACAGAGCATGAGCAGGGGAAGGGCAGAGAGAGGCAGACACAGAATCCGAAGCAGGCTCCAGGCTCTGAGCTGTCAGCACAGAGCCGATGCGGGGCTCGAACTCACAAACCATGAGATCATGACCTGAGCTGAAGTCGGCCGCTTAACCGACTGAGCCACCCAGGCGCCCCTACAGTCCTAACAGTTTGAAAAGAGTCTCCAAAATCTTTAGCCACCTTTCATTATTTATTTGAAGGACATTTTTGTAGACCCACTTTCTGAGTACCAGGTCCCTTCACAGAGTATGGTTCAGGATGTAGGAGAATGGGCTGAATGTGCCAATTTTGGAATGTACCCTGGACTTGTATATTCTTGTAAATCCATGGCTCAAAATTTCTGGAGTATAGAATATTCGGAGAGAATTAAAGAACTGCTAGACTGTAAGGCAGAGTAAAATAGAAAAAGTACTGTTGAGAGTGGAGAGAGAGAGTATATTTAATTAGGTCTGGAAAAGATGAGGTGATTCTTGAAGTATGAGTTGAATTTTGATTTGGTAAAATTGAGGATAGGAAACTTTTCAGTTGGAGAGAGCAAAATTTGGGACTAAACAGTATGGGGCAGACTATGGTTTGAGTAATAATTTGGCTCAAATGGGCAGTTATGGAAGTAATGAGAGAGGAGTAGAAGATACATTGAGGCCTAGTTATGAAGGGCCTGAAGTGCCAGGGTGTGTGGGTGGGAGCTGGTGACTGACAGCAGGTCATTTTATTTTGGCTCTCTCATAAAAACTGCTTTTTAAAAATCCAATCCAGGGGCTACAGAAAGGTTTTCACTGTTGTAGGAGAAATGTCGGTACTGAGGAAGTGGTGCATAATGATGATGAGAGCCAGGTGGGATTTTCCCTGGAAGCCCCATTGTGTCTTGAACTGTTTGAAGGTTAAAAGACAGAAAATGATTTAAGTTCCTCAGAGAATATTAAAAAATAAAAACGACACTGTCGATTTAAAAAAGAAAAAAAGACGATACCCCGGGCCGTTTCTGGCCACTCACTCTTAGAACTAGAAGTGCTGTGCCGTGCCAGATTAGACGCGCTCACGCTCTTCTTCGTAGTTCTCCTTTCCCAAGTTGGCTTGACGGTAGTAGGGGACAGTGTCTTTTAAATGCATTTTTTAACGACTTCTTTAGTATGTTGGCATGTTCTTTATCTCAGGAACAAAAGTACTTTAAAAATTGTTAGTTTAAAAGTTGAGATGATACATAAATTGAACCATTGACGTTTTCCCCCTCAGATTCATTAGCTCTTGAACCCTAAGTTACACAAAAGTGAATTTATATTTTGTGAGATTTTTTTGTCTTTGTAGAGTCTGAGATCTCAGAAATGACAAGGTAATATTGTACTGTTTTAGCTCATGCTAACTCCATAATGCTTTATTTTATTACTCCCATCTGTTTTAGGACGCTAGCACATTTTAGGGAATTTATTATCAATATTAATTGACCACACTATTGCATTTATTTAATTTTCTAAATTTTTCAAAGTTAACATACCATGAAATCCCCCTTTTAAAAAACTATGAAGGGCACCTGGGTGGCTCAGTCGGTTGGGTGGCCGACTTCAGCTCAGGTCATGATCTCGCGGTCTGTGAGTTCGAGCCCCGCGTCGGGCTCTGTGCTGACGGCTCAGAGCCTGGAGCCTGCTTCCGATTCTGTGTCTCCCTCTCTCTCTGCCCTTCCCCTGTTCATGCTGTGCCTCTATGTCTCTCAAAAATAAATAAACATTAAAAAATAATAATAATTAAAAAATTTAAAAAAATAAAAAACTATGAATTATTCTTACAGGATCAGAAAAATTTTAAGTTAATGGGGAAAGTATTAGGAAAAAGTTACATGGAAATCATTGTTTCTTATTTGCTTGAACCACATCTTTTTATTTTAGTCCCTTGTGTGATACACACAGAGTAGTTGGTGCCAGAGGAGTCTTAGAGAAGAGAGGTTGAGATCCGCTGCAGAAAGGTGATGGGACCCAGTGTTGTAGCTGTTCCAGTTAATATTGAACCCTGAGCCACAGCAACCTCTGCTTTCCTCTAAGCTCTAGCTGTATTTTTGCTTAGCTGAAAGGCCCCAGTTTCAGGAGCACTAAAGTAGGAATCAAAAAAGGGGAATACTAGTTTTAGTCTACCTAACAATATATAATTGTGTGAGAATCAAGTGAGATCATTAACTAGTGAAATTGCTTTGAAACCCGTATATTCAGAACCTGTGGAAATGTAAAATGGCATTTTGCCTTCCCGGTACATATGAACAGGAGTACCAGAAGTCATCTCCTTCCTGCAGATTTCCTATACGACAACTAATCTTTTAAGATCATTATTAAAGGAGTTTTGTGGCCCTTTTTTTAAGCTTCTTGTCTGAAGGGTAGTACCAAGGAGTGGCTTGGGGGACACAGTGGGTATCCTGTAATCTGTCCATCAGCTACTGTCCACCAAGTCACCCAGACAAAACAAGCTAAGTTAACAGTATCCTTTTAATGCCAACTCCCTTTAAGATAAATCTTATCTGGCCCTCTCTTTGCAGCCAAATTGCCATTCCTTAGACCTTCTCATATTTCTGTAAACACCTATAGAAGCAACTACTACTTCTACTTAAAAGAGAAGACTGTATATGACTTTTCTTCAGAATGCTGGAGAAGGGGTTGAAAGAGAAATGGCTCTTTGCTTTATAATGATTATTTTGTACTTAATTCCTTCTTCTCTCCAGGAGTCTACTTTGACTGCTGTGTCAGACAAATTAAATTTGTGGACTTCTGTGGGAAGTACCGCCTCCCACTGATGCACTACTTATGTTCCCCCGAGTGCTCTTCCCCTTGCAGTTCCGCCTCTCACAGCTCCACGTCCCAGAGCGAATCCGACTCGGAGGACGAAGCTAGTGTTGCTGCACACAGAATGCAGAAAGTTCTTCTTGGTTGAAAAGAATGCCGGTGGTGTGAAACACTAAAAGAACCTGGCAAAGGTGATTGGAAAAGAAAATAGACTATGAAGTTCACCGGAAACTGTATCTTCACCTTGAATGTCTGTGAAAGAGTCGGAGACGACGGAAAGATTTTATATTTCATCTTCCTATTCAGCAGGAATGCGTCCAGTTCCATGTTTGGATTGTTTTGAGTATAATTCACTCTGAATGGCAGTTTCAAATTTAGCTGATTCTTTGCAGTTTTCACTCAAGTTTTGCATGAATCACACAGCACAATGGAGCGTCTAAAGAGCAGTGTTATAATAAACCATGAGTGGTGTGACTTGTGACAGTCGAGATGAAGAAAGGAGTGATCAGAGCTGTAATTAGTACCAGAGTTGTCCTTGGGTTTAGGCTGAACGCTATCCCATAACAGGATCGGCCCTCCCTTCTTGTATTGTCCGTGTGTCTAGATTACAGAGCTATTCAGATAAGTTCACAGATGGTTACATAGGACCTAACCCTTTCTGACCTACTAACTGGTAAAGTAAGGGATATAACTTTGATGTGGGATTTTAATACTCTTCAGTTCTGCTCTTTTTTTGTTCTATATGATTGTGGTTTGCCTTCTGTAATCCAGTAATGACTGTTATAGTGCCTTAATCCTAGTAAGGTTTTAGAAGTTTATTCAAGGAACGATGCCAGAGCAGCCTGTATAATCTGACGTACTATGCAGAACACTTTAAGATATGCTTTAACAGAAGTAGGTAAACAACTACATACCTGACCTCAGAGCTCATGGCCACCTTAACTTGAATTTTTTGTTTAAACATGAAGTGATCCCTTGTAAGCAGTCACTTTTACATTTAATAGGAGGCAACAGTCTTGATTAATATTTTCATCATAAGGCAGATAATAGCTTTTGATTAAAAAAATCTGTCCGATTTCTTTTGACAGAAAAGAGATGTAAGCTCAGAAAGCTTCTTTGTATCTTGCATTAAAGGAGTGGGAAGATGATTTTAAATTTTTTAGGTCACGTCTGACTCCTTTGCCTGTGTTTACTGAACTTGTAACTTTCTGTAAATTTTAAAGAAAAACTAGAAAACTATAACAACAATCCAAATAAAATTGTGGGCAGCAGTCGTCTGTGTAAAGACTTTAAAGCAGTCTTTAAATTGTGTGAAATAGAGCAATTTCTTAAACTGGTTTAACCATAGGATACTTTATGAAAGTAATGTATTGATAACATAAGAAATTTATTAAATATATCTAAAGTATAGCAGAAAAATATTTCACCAATTAATTGCTATTAGAAATCGACCAAATTTTTATTAACTAGTTTAATATGCAATAAAAATTGATTGAATGATAGTACAGTTGTAACTTGCTTGATGTTATAAAATGCACAAAACCTACTAGCAGTCATTAGATAACTGACCAATAATAGTATGTTTTGTTGACGAATGTTACCCATACAGTAATATGCAGGTCAGAAACACATTGGAACATCAGAGTATCTCCTTTCTGACTTCCTGGCATTCATGATTGGGGCACACCATTTCTTTAAAGCAGATCGTTGTATAATAATAATATGTACATATGTTAGGTTTTTATCTTATATGTTATTTTTTATTTTAGAAGAAAATATACTGTAGGGTAGTTCAGAGTTTATTATGTTACTCATGAAACATCATGAGAGTTTCATGACTGCAGTTGTGAAACGCTGCTATAGAGTGAATCCCTTCACCTCGTTATAATGTAGTAAGATTCTTCTTTCCTTTTGATTCAGAAATTTTCTATGTCTATAGAAGTAATCTAGTATGTTTCTGCTGCCTAGCAATGTAGTACATGGGTGATTATATGATAAAATGGAAGTAATGGAACGTCTTGGTTTACTTTTCCATTTGAGCCACAGCAAGCTGCACACTACACAATTACGAAAGGTAAAGGTGACTTAGTGTCTAAGTGGCAAGCCCAAAATGTTTGTAGCCGACTTAGTTAATATCAATACATAAAATATTTTCATAGAAAATAATATATTCATAGAAATATACCCAACTCGATAGGACCAAATTTTTCTGGCTTAAATGCCTCAGTTTACTTACTAATTTATTACCAACTTGACCTAAGTAACAGCTTGGGTAATCTTCTGAGAGTTAGTCTTTGTAAAATGAATGGGTAGGTATGTCAGTATAGTATTTCACCATACTTACCTCTTTCCAGCTTCCCGAAAGAAGTTATGCTGATTGATCTTTTACAGATGTAAATAGGTCCAACCAGAAACAGTTTCTGGCCTTTGCTATATATGTAGATGTATGCCATAATATACAACAAAATCTTTCTTGTACATGGACATTTGAAAATCCAAGATCAGTGTGCAGCTGTCTTTAGTGACTTTTACAAAACTCTGCATTTCAGTTGTTAGTTTTATCTTTTTTTTTTTTAGGTGTTAAGGTGGTGGTGTTGTAGGGGGACCCCTTGGGCTAGTCTTGTCCCTTGAACACAGTTAGATCAGTATCTTTTTCCTTTTTAATCTTTGACCCAACCTTTTATAAGAGCTGCTAATAATTTCTAAGATTTTTTGTTTCTCTTCTCTACCTTATAACTTTTTTCATAACTGGTAATTGGTAGGAGTTAGCCAGAAGATGAGATACAGGGGACTTGATAATTTAGAAACCAGATAATCAATTCCTGAATCATATAGCTCTGTATTTTAAATGATAATCTCTCTCTTTAGTTGCTAAGTCATCCGTTTGTGTTTAAACTAGTTAATAAACTTTATTTTTTGAGATTTATAAAATCTGCACTAATTTTCATAATAAGTTTTTGTTACTGCTCTAATTTTAGTGACCAGAACTTCCGTGTATAAAACTACTTAACCACAGCATTAATGTGTTTAGAATGGAATTCTTCAGTGTTAATATTTGAAATGGAAATGGGTACATGGAACATTCTTAGTAATCTTTATTCTTAGAATCCAGTTCTCAGCGTCACCGACTCAGTTTGAATAGTCTTAGGATTTTAAGAAATAGGAAGATTAGCTGATTAAACATTTTTCTTCCATGGTGCTGGGGATTGGCTGACCTAACGACAAGCTAGTCAAGGTTCTTAGTATTTCTTGTATTTGAGTACCAGAGTTAGATCTGAGGGTTACTGTTCATATTTTACTTCTATATGTGTGCTGGGGGAGTCTCTTATTCTGAAATTTCTGTTCTTTGGAACTTTTAAGTTACCAAATTTAAAAATAAAGATGCATTGTACACTGTACTTCAAATTTGAGAAATTTTTATGTTGATGTACATAAAAGTTAAAGGCAGCCCATACTAGTGCAGAGTAATACTTACCAATTCTACCAAACATTGTAAGTATCACTTTAAGCAGAGTAGGAAAAGGCTGATTCCTGGAGTGTTAAATGAAAGAAATCTTTAAAAGTAACAAAAGGCAGGAAAAGAGAAGTCACCAGACACCCCGGGATAGCCCTGAGCCAAGAAAGTTCTTTAAAGTAACAGGGAATTGTTTTAAAATCATGTGGCCCATTGACGATCATCTGAAAGTCTTTATCATTAAGTTTCTTTCATTTCTGCTATTGGGAGATTATCCAAATCCTTTCATAATGATCCAGCAAGTAAATAGGATTTTCTTAAACCAACTTTGCTCTTTCCAAAGGGAGAAAGTAATACCTCATTAACCTGGAATTTGTGGCACAGCCTTGGTTAGGGTTTACCTTTTCACTGTGTAAAAAAGAAAAAGAATACTAAGCAAATAATTAGTGCAAATAAAATTTGATCTTTTAAAGCATTATAGCACTATTTATATAAAAAGTTATTCTAAATAATAAAACCCTTTGTAGGCAAAACATCAGTTATATGTATATGTATATATATGTATATATTTAGAAATACCTAATTTTTCCTTAAATGGCCCCCTTCTTACCCAAAGTAGAGATTTTTTATGTTAGTGTAAATATTACTCCCCATTTAGTCCAAAATAGTCAGCTCTTAAAAGTTGTGCTGGCTGTTAACAATAAAGCCTGATACATATGTTTTTAGGCAACGTGATCTGTGATACATAGTTCTGATTCTGTCTGTCTAGAAAAGAAGTACTTGAGTGTCACTGTTTCTGTATTAAGCACCATACTCTGTATAACATTAATGTGATGAATTTAATAGAATTCACTTTTGTATTTTCATTATAGCCATGATCTTTTTAAAGGCAGTGGTGTCTTCATGAGTATTCAGAAAGCGTGTGCCTTAAATCCTTCATTGTAGACTCAGAGTTTGGGGCACTATGTCACTTAGTAAGTGGTTTGTGACAGCCTAATGACCTTTTGCATTTGACTTGAGGGAGGTAGACTGAGTGACCTGAGGGATTCCTTCCCCTAAAACGGGGCCTAATGTCTGTGAGTCTAGAGCTTTTGGAGAGGGAATCCTAATCATGTATACCATGAGAGAAGGTCAAGCCCTTTATAAGGATCAGGGTCCTCTGAAATAAAATCAGTGAAAGGTGTATTCTTTTTTATGTTATTTTGTAAAGAAAATTTATCTGTTACCATTAAGGGTGACAGCAGTTTCTAACCAACTTCATATTAATAGCATGATATATATAAAGATTTTATTGCTGTGAGGCCTGGGATATTTTGTGAGTGGCTTCTTTGTAACACTAGGTTGCAAGAGGCTATGAATAACATTTTTCATATAATTATCTCCATTTTCCTGTCTCTCCATGTTCCATATTTGTTAAGAATTGATGTAGAAAATAACAGTTCACTAACAACAAATATTATTGAATTATTACTCACAGGGTAATACTGATTTGGGTGCTACTAGACTTTTACCTGGGATTTGCTAGTCTTAATTTGTCCTAAAGTACAGTATTCAATCTAGTATATATTAAAACTTATTAGTTTAATGAAGATTATTTATATACCATTGTACCAGAAAGCCATGGTTGGCTTGACTGTGTGTATTCACCAGAACTTAACTTTCTTTGGCTGTGAATAAATGGGATAAAACTGTTTTATTCTAGACTGTAGTTAGAAGAAACTGGGATAAGATTTAAAGTGCTATTGCTGGTACTACAAAAACATTATTAAATTGGTTAGTTCTTTTGTCTACAACTGATGTTTTAAGAGAATCCTTTTAAACTTAAACGGTTGACATTGATGTGGTCATTGGTGTGATGTATATTATTTAGAAGGAATATTAACCTCAACAATCACTTTGCAACAATTTAATCATGGAGAAACCTGTGTGCCTATAATTGGTGTTTCTTGCATTTCTGAGTCCACTTTGTATTCATGAGAAACAAAAGTATAATGGGAGAAATATTGTAAATTACCAAGATTTTCACTTTAACTTTTTATAAAATTTGGGACTTTAAAGTATCAACAAAGGATATTGAAAATATATGTACTTTTTCTTTTAGTCAAATTACTTTTCATTGATTTTTTAATTTTATCTATTTGAAATTTTGTGAATTAAGAATATCTGTATCTATAAATATATAGACATTTAAAACTTAATGGTACCGATAAATGTAATTCAGCAACGTAATTCAACAATTAAATTTTCTTTTCAGAATAAGATATAGTTAAGTGCATCAAATTTATATATTACTTTGTAATGGTAAATGCTCTAAGAATATATTTAAGCTACTTCAATTCTATACCTCCTTTTTTCCCACAGGACACACAAGAGAATGTGGTGTTATATTAACCCTCTGTGTGAATTTTGCCTTATTAAACATTGTGCCTTATTTTATTAAAAGTGCTTTCTTGGAATTTGATTCTGTTTTCTGGAAAAGTGACACTATTTTAATTTAATTGAACTTTTTGAAAAATCTAAAATCCTTATAATGTTGGTATTTGCCTGATTACTTGCTGTACCACTGCTCATCTATTTGTTGAACTTTTTTGGTACATGAATACATACATTAAATTAAGCATGTATTAGCATCTACTCTCTGTGCTGGATGCAAAGGTTAAAAGATGCATTAGACCAGGTACCTTTCTGTCACAATTCCTTTTGCTTCCATGGTCTTACCAGACTTATGGATGCATGCTCTAATACGAAGTTGATGAGATCATTTTGCTAATGAAGGTCAGGTACTCAATTTCATTTAGTCCAGAATCAAGCAATCTTAACACAGAATAAGTATAGTACTAACAGCACACTAATTATTACAGTACTTACAATTGTTCTTCAATGCCCTTATTTTGGTGACCCTATAGCACCTGATATTTTTCTAAATTCCAAAATTTGGAAGAATAGTTGGTTATGAACTGAGGTAAGCGGGGTTGGTAGGAAAGACCCACTCTGTGCAAAACAAAACAGGTAAATGTTTCAAATTTGCTGAGATTGAAAAAGCTTAACCCTTCCCTGGTTAGTATATAGGAGGGCTTCTTGGTTAAGATAGGCTCAGAAAGGCACAGATAGGCTCTTGAAGGGCACGAGAGAAAAAAACATTGAGTGTCACTGATCTTTTTCCTTTCTTGAGGATAAAACTGCTCCCTAAGCAGCCCCGTTGGGGATGTTCTCCTTAGAACAGGTGTTTGAAGAAAATTTTTCTTTAATGGCTTATAAACTGTAGGTATAAAATAGGAAGCCAGAACATTTCAGGGGCTAGTAAGACTCGGACGTGTCCTATCCGTCACATCATTACTTCCAACTTCATGAGCAATTCCATCAGCATTCTCTAGAATGTTAGAGCTAGAAGAAACTTGAAAGGTCTGAAATGGATTCACTCCTTTGAGAGACGAAAAAAAATTAACCTCAGAGAGACTTGTCCAGGAATCTTGAATTCAGGCCTCTGGAGTCCCACTTCACTGCTATCCACTATAGCATTCTCCGTTGTCTAATACTGTATTCTAGGTCAGGAAATCGTAGCAGTATTGGTACTGCATTGTTACTTGCCAGCCAGCGTCCAAGCGATGCTGCTGCACTACATCTCAGAGTATTCACAATTTTAGATCTGGTAGGAAACTGTAGATAAGAGTAAATATCTCGGTAGCTTGTTACTGTTTACACAGCACATTTAAGAACCTACCTTAATTAATCCTCATGACAGTTGGGGTAGGATTAGATTTCGCGAAGTTTGTTGGTGTGGTTTCCCTCCTCTGAGTTTAAAATAAATTAATAAATTGGCAAGGACTTGAGAAAGGAATCTAAATGTCAGCTTTACCATATCAAAATTGAGCTTCTTACATTCTTGAGTTGAATAACCAACCAGAATCACAGACTTCCGCTACTGTCTACCCCCGGGTGGCATTCCACAAGGCTGAGCAGAGCATGATCCGAAGGAGGTCAGGTCAAATAGTACTGCCTAATAGAGAAAGCTGGAAAAATTATCACCAGACTTTGGCCGTCTAAGCAGATGAATTAGTCTTTCTCCCACAGGGAGGAAAAAGATGCCAGAAAGCTTTCTTCTAGGCAGCTGCTCTCAATTATGGTTGCACATTAGAATCACCATGGGACCTTTCAAAATATATAAATGCATGGACCCCATCCCCAGACCAATCGAAACCTGATCTCTAGAGGTGGAGTCTAGGCATCAATAGTTGTGGAGGCTCCCACGTTGTGGGTGACTCAGTTGCCCAGCAAGGGTGATAATTCTTAAGTGAAAGTCCCCTCATGATGACTTCAGTTCAGTGGACTGGGGTTTTTAACAGACGAAGAAATGGGTTCAAAGTGGTGAAGAGATGTCCCCAAGTTCTCTTAGATAAATAGTGACAGAGCTGGGGCTAGAATCCATTTATCTATTTTTTTTAATATGTATGTTTCTTTTAATTGAACATCTACTTTAGACCAGGCACTGACATCTAATCTAATGTTCTTTGCTTCTCCCTGTCAGCTACTTTCTTTTCTGAACTGAAAGTGTTTTGAGAGTGTAAGATGGTATATTCAAGTGGATTGACCATGTTAAAGCCAACTTCAACCACATCAGAGTGTCTGCTGAATCGTGGAAAACAAAAGCTGCGAACAAATCAACTTTACAAGAAACATTCATGAAAGGATGACTTGGTCAAATACTTCAGGTTATAGCCACAAGGCAAGAGATAGCCTTCCCAGAGATGAGGAATACCTTATCAAGTTGTGCTCTGGTTCTTTTGACCATTGATAAACGTGTGGCTAACATCCTAAGCAGCTGTGAGGAGCAGGTTGACATTACCAGGAAAGATAAGAAAATGTAGGCATCCGCCTAGAAGGAAACACTATGGTCAATCCATAAACATAGATTCCATGATAGGAAAGTAAGTTTAACTAAACTACACAGTTTGATAAGCACTATGCATAATTTCTACAGCAGTTTCTTTTAGATCTAGCTATGAGACTGTATGATTATTTTACTACTTAAATCTGAATAATCATGCACTCTTAAGACCTTTGTAAATATAGATGATTTAAATGGAAAAGTAAAAGTGTTCATGATGCCATGGAAACTCATGGAAAAGAAAATATTCTTAAACTATTATTATGGTATTTTCTTCCTAGAAATAATGATTGGTATTAAAATGTTTTTTGGGAGTTTTAAAAGATGAACTAAGTTTATCTTCGAAATTAAGTTTAGACTATAGCCAAAAAGCTACAATTTTAGAATTTTGTCACTTTTTCATTTTAACCTCTTTTTTAAATTTTTTTAACGTTTTTATTTATTTTTGAGAGAGGCAGAGTGTGAGCAGGGGAAGGGCAGAGAGAGAGGGAGACACAGAATCCGAAGCAGGCTCCAGGCTCTGAGCCATCAGCACAGAGCCTGACGCGGGACTCAAACTCACAGACCGTGAGATCGTGACCTGAGCTGAAGTCGGCTGCATAACCAACTGAGCCACCCAGGCACCCCTCATTTTAACCTCTTTTAACCTTGACAGTGGTCTCCAAGATTCTTCCTAATTTTAAGTATAATTTTATCTGTGCTCAGAACTCTATTTTTGTAGCTCTCAAATATTTGTAAGTTCTTGCATCACTCCCTACGTGCTTTTTAGTCATCTCTAGTTAGGTCTTTTCATGTTTCCTTCTAGGATGGTGCACATACAGCCAGGGGCAGAGTTAGTAATGAGAACTTTACCCCTGAATCTGCAATGAAAATTCTACGCTTTATATAACTTACAAGGGTCTATTGTAGTGAATGACATATCAATGGGTATCTCTGAAGCAATCTTTTTTATTTCTGCTGAGGGCAGCATGTCATATAAAAAAAGACATGTGTAATTGACTAATGGTTAAAAAGGAATTAGATGAATACCAGGTGCCTGTGACTTACGCTGTGGTATAATTATAATTAATTTTTAACTCTGGCTTGCTATAGGAATTTCTCTCTAGTACTAAGTGATCACAGAATCAAAGATTTAGCAATGAGAGTTTGAGAAGTCATCATCATACCACATTACACAAGAGGACAATTCAACTATCCAGGTGAGAACCTATCTTATTTTTATAAGTACCTCAGAGAAGATTTTACTTCTTTAACAATTGTGAGGTTTAATAGTTGTCACTAGAGGAAGTATTTCCTAAGGTTCTTGTGATTTGTGCTAGCAAGAATAGCTATGGAGACAACTTTTTAATTATTTATATGAGCAGAGAGGCACAATGACAGTAATATAAAGTGTATGAAAGTGTGTGTGCACGCACATATGTGTGCATGCATGCACACCTGTACGTGCACGCTACTCATTATATTGTTTGTGTACCTTTGGCTCCAAAATGTTGCTGCTGCCTTCCTCTCAGCACTTTCTCTGTCCTTTCTCCCAATCCAAAATTTCTCCCACCACTCTAAAAACCAATGTACACAGGAGTCACACTTCTAATAAGTGTGCAACACTTATTAGGAAGAGAAAATGAGAAAACAGGATCACAGCTCTATGCAGTGGAGACATAAATCCAATAATATAAGAACTGGGCATCAACCTGTGATAAGTTGAGAAAAGAAAATTCTTTACAGTAAAGCTTTCAATCTTGACACTAAGAAGCAACCAGACTAGTGTAGCTATAGGAGTTGAGGTATCTAGGAGGAGGAAAGAAGGACAAGATGTTCCCAGCCACACTTGGCTGAGTGTTTCATGGATGCCACAGTAAGGATGGATGGTGATTGACATCTGAACTGCAGTGAAGTTATTATATATGCATATGATTTGTAAGTTGCTACATACATGTATGTACATGTTGATCATTGTAAACATCCCAAAGAGAAGATTCACTATTTTACATATTTTTGTATATCCTTATGAACTCTCAGGTAATATAATCTCTTCAAGGTGCTATTAAGGAGAGGAACTTAAGGGGTGCCTGAATGGCTGTCTGACTTTGGCTCGGGTCATGATCTCATGGTTCAAGAGTTCAAGCCCCACGTCGGACTCTGTGCCGACAGCTCAGAGCCTGGAGCCTGCTTCAAATTCTGTGTCTCCCTCTCTCTCTCTCTCCCCCTCCTCTCTCTCTCTCTCTCTCTCAAAAATAAATAAACATTAAATATTTTTTTAAAGGAGAGGAACTTAAGTTGGGTCAATCAATATTGGTATTCAGATAAGCTCAAATCTTTGTACAATCCCACATACTCCCACATACATATACACACACAGATACCTGTGCATATATACATATCTGCCCAGCTAAAGATTAAAGTTTGATCACTGGACACAGAGCAAAATGTGCCTGTCACTTTCACCTGACCATGTGACCCAGAGAAAGAAATGAGCTGCTAGGTGATCCTGCAGGCAATACTGGGCTTATCGTGTGATAAGATTGATTTTTTTTTCTCCTTTCAAAGATGCAGTGCCAAAACCATCTTACAGCAGAGGCCAAGAAGTAGGTCTGACATAAAGCAGGTGTTTGTTTTCTCAAATCAGGATTTGAAGGGATCTGTTTATCATTAATAAGCCTATTACCCTGATGAGAGTCATTTTCCTATGTGTGCCCTTTAGCCCCAGATAGCTAACATTTAATCTCTTTTCTTTATGCAACCATGAGCACCAGGGCAAGATTAGGCAATCATTCATATACTAACAGACACAGAAATACAGACCCAGGGGTGCACTCCTCATAAAATTAGGCAGTTAGGAAGGTACAAAGGTCATATTAGATGCAGACAGATTTAAGGAAATCTCTTGGTAATAAGAACCAGTTTTCAAAAGATAACTGCATCACTAAAGAGTTTTGGCACTGGTGTCATGCTTTTCTTCTTCATCATTCTCTTATTCTCCTCCCCCTCCTCTTCTTTCTCTTCTTTCTCCTTCTCCACCTTCATTATAATGATGATGTGTAGGTCACAGAATTAGACATGGAAGTCACAAGAGGTACTTGTGCCTTCTAAGGGCTTACAAAGTAAGGACTAGAACACCAAGGAGATGGCAGTGTGAATACAGTTGGCTTCTCTCCAATTAGCGACTACAATCTTTTGTGAAATGGCAGCTAAGACCTATGGGTGTATGAATAAGTGTGAGGCTATGGGCACTGTACACATCCTGGAGGAGATAAAAGGTGCTAGGATTTCCCCTACCAAGACTACAAGACAGACCATCACTGGAAGTGCTCAGGACAAAAACAAACCAATATATCCAGGGAAAACTTGGCTCTCCTAAGATCTTGTGGATCCTAAGGGTAAACCTAAGGGGGTGATTTCAGCCCCACATGAATGTATGGCTTTTTTCTGGTCCTTAAAAGACAAGAAGGAACTGAATGGTGAGCTGTGTCTTCCCTGCCTCTGAGGCTGAGAGAATCAGACCAGGGAGAAGGATATCTTCCTCCCTGCTTCAATAAAAGTCTTATGAACAGTTTACACAATGAGCTCAAAGAGAGGCAACCACTTTGCCTTCCACCATATTTATGACTGCTGCCTCTTAAGACACTCCACAAATAGCCCTGAGCCCAACTGATTCAACAAAGGAAATAATATATCCAAAGAGAGTAGCAGACAGGAAGATCAAACAGAACAGATAGAACAAATACCAAGAAGATACAAGTGCAAGAAAAAAGAAAAACCTTTAGCACTAAGAAGAGAAGGGGGGTGGGTAGGGAGAGAGAGAAAGAGAGAAGAAAGGTGGGAATCAGAGTGGGGAGGAAGGGGAGGAGGCAATGGGAAATGGAAGAAAAAAAAGATTTTTAAAATAATACTATGCATAAATGAAAGGAGAGAATGATCACTCTTGAGACTTAAATTAGTGGGCTAGAAGATCAAATGGAGAAAATATCTCGAGGCACAGAGCAAAAGTAAAAAGTGACTGAAATCATCAGAGAGAAGACAAGAGGCTTAAGGATAGATCCAAGACACTTAGCATACAATATAGGAAATCTGGATGGAGAAAAAGTACATATGAAGAAAGACAATAATTAAACATATAAAAGGAGAAATTTTTCTTAGACCAAGAAATACCTAAGACTGTAGATTGAATGGGATCTGCAGTTCCAGGCTGAACTGATGAAAACACACACACCCACACACACACACACACACACACACACACTCTTGGGAATCTACTGGTAAAATTTTTGAACTCTAAGGGGAAATTTTTTTTTTACGAACTTCCACATAGAAAGTTGCCTTATTATAAAGAAAATGGAATCGGACTTTTTATCTGCATCACCAGCAGCCAGAAGTTAGCTGAATACCATCTACAGATGTCTGACAGAAAAGGACCGCACCTCAAGAACTCCATGACCAGCCAAGACAGAATTCAGTCTCCACAGTGAAAGAAGATTGCAGATATGTAAGAAGACAGTAACACCTATGTTTTCCCACTAAATACTTTAGAAGGGACTCTAGTCAAACGACAGAGAGCCCAAGATAATAAGAAGGGAAATGGTAGTGAGTAACAAAGCAGAATGAATAGGTCAATATAAAGACAGATACAGATATATAGATAAAATACATATGTGGATAACCACAGGCTGAGCAATGTGTAAGTTGTTAAAAAACAAAGACCAGCCTTGAAAATTCCCTGAGCAGATAAAACCAGGTCAGTCATACAAACAAAGTTTAATTTAGCTTATTTTGCAATGCTAATGTGACCTGAGGCACTTCTTGTGCCTCTGGAAATCATAAGCAATAGTTAAACTGTTTCCCAAGGTTGATCTGAGGTAGCCACCGATCAATTCTCTATTATATAGGAAGATTCTAATATTAAAACCAATTTTTGTGAAGAACAAACAGTCTCTACTTTCTCACTACGTAAGCGGCTTTGGAACAATATACCCTTGAGCCTTTCAGTTCATATTTCGGCAAACTGTCTCTTTGGTACATGCACAATAAACTTCTGCTAATTACTACTTCAATGATTCATTGATTTTACTTCTGTTATTTCTCAACTTTTGATAGGTGTACATTTCAAACAAAATAACAGCCAAATATATAAGGCAAAAAATTATAAGAAATACAAGAAGATCATGGAAAGAGACTAAGTGTCCATCAACTGACGAGTGGATAAAGAAGACGTGGTGTATATATATATATATATATATATATACAACGGAATACTATGTGGCAATGAGAACGAATGAAACCTGGCCATTGTGGCGACATGGATGGAACTGGAGGGTATTATGCTGAGTGAAATAAGTCAGTCAGAGAAAGACAGATACCATATGTTTCCACGCATAGGTGGATTTTAAGAGACTTAGCAGAAAACCATGGGGGAGGGGAAGAGGGGAAAAGAAAAAAGACACAGAGAGGGAGGGAGACAAAACATAAGAGACTCTCAAAGACTAAGAACAAACTGAGGGGTGAGGGGGTGTTGGAGGGGGGAGAGTGGGTGACGGGCACAGAGGAGGGCACTTGTTGGAATGAGCACTGGGTGTTATATGGAAACCAATTTGACAATAAATAAAAAAAAAGAAATACAAGAAGAATTTGATAAAATGCATTTATAGTGATAGAGTTTAACTCTTTATTTCAGAATTGGATAAATCTGGTATATAACAAATATGGGATGATATAGGAATTGAATAATACAATCAATAAACTTGATGTAATAGTTCTGTATAGAGTCTAATATCCCTCAAACAACAAAACATTTTGGAGTACCCATAGAATATTTACAAAAATCGCTCATATTTGACCACAAAGAAAACCTTAACAGATTCTAAAAACCATATTCTCTCATCTTAATTCAATAAAGTTGAAAATAAATAATGTAAGGAAGACTAAAAACCATGTACAGAGGAAATCAAAACAAAATTATAAACACAGTATCTATAAAGCAATGAAAAAGAGAACACTTTTTACCAAAACCCAAATGTCACAGTGGAAACTGTACTCAGAAGAAAATATATACCTTAAGTGATTTCATTTATAAAGAAAATACAAAAAATAAAGTTTATTTTTACCTTAAGAAATTAGAAAAACAGAGCAACAAAGTAAAAAAATTGGGAAGAGCGAATTAATGAAGATTAGAGTTAAAATGAAAGTAATAGAAAAGAGGTAGAAAGTACAAATAAATATAAAAGCCCTCCTTTGCAAAAGATCTTACCTAATTGAGAAAACTGGGCGAAAGTAGATAAAACTATGAATTCTATGAAAGATAACAAGTACAGGAGCAATTGAAAGTATAATAAGAAAAACCTATGGCAATAAACTGGAATCCTAAGGAAAAAGGGAGGTTTCCTAGTAAAAATACGGATTACCAAAATGGATCCTGAAATAAGGAAAATATAAATGATCATTTAGCATACTAATGATAGAAATGTTTAAAATTGCACTTAAAAACCGTGCATTGGAAAAGACCTCAGGATTACATGAGTTCAGAGCTGAGTGCTAGTTGACCTTTAGAAATTTATGATGTTATTTTAAGTAGTCAAAGCCTAGAGAAAAAAAAAGCAGGGGTTCTTTTCGTTAAAAGAGAAAGAAATGGGACTCTATTCATTAAATCTTGATCTTGTTGACATATTTCATCTAATCTGAAATGCCGATAATTATAAAATTCACATTATTGTATGTACCATTAAAAATACTTTCTTAGCCAACACTTATAGTTTTTATTTTAAATGTACAGAAAGCACTGCTTTAGTCTTATTTTAAAACACCATCTTCTATCAGTCTTGTGCATTCATAAAAAAAGATCTTCATGCCATACTCAAGCTCTTCTGAATCATTTTCAGTTCAAAGCTGTTGATCTCTGTTCTACACCATCAGAAGGACTGGCAATACTGCCTTTCCCAAAAGGAGGTCTATTAGTGTCTCCGGCTTTGTTTGTTTTTTTTTTCCCCCAAATGCTGACATTCACATTCACAAGTTTAATGCCATAGTTTTTTTTTTTTAATTTTTTAATGTTTATTTTTGAGACACACACACACTCATACACACAAAGAGTGCAAGTGGGAGAGGGGCAGAGCGAGAGGAAGAAGCAGAATCTGAAGCAGGCTCCAGGCTCTGAGCTGTCAGCACAGAGCCTGATACGGGGCTCAAACTCACAAGCAGTGAGATCATGACCTGAGCTGAAGTCAGACACCCAACTGACTGAGCCATCCAGACGCCCCAGTGCCATAGCTTTCTTACACCTGCTGCAGATGTCAGTGGAAGGTCTCATACAAGTTCACACAAGCACAGGCACAGAAAATGACAGCTATGTCATGATTTAAGCCTTGCCAACAGCGATGGTCAGCCACATCCTTATTTCTAAGATACTAAAATATGAAAAAACATACATCACCAAATTGGTGGTAAAGAGTAGTACAAAAACAGAAAACTATGCACTAATCTCACATATGGAATATAAGCGAAAACATTCTAGATAAGGTCTTAGCAACTGGAATCCTGCAGTGTATCAAAAGAATGATCAAATTGGAGACCCTCAATTCTGAGGAGATGTTGTGTAATTAACAGGAAGAGGAACCGAGTGAAGACAGTCAAGCCATGACTAGCACAGTGCTGGTATCACCTTTTTAGAAAAACAGTATTTGACCAGGGCTGGAAGTACAATCCTAGTTCAGTCATTTAGTATGTGTGCAATTTGGATCAGTACATGTCACCCCCTGGGTCTCAGTGTCCTCAAGTAAAGGACATACCCAGGGTCCTTTTAGGCTCTGATGTTCTCAGCTTCCATTGGTCTAGGACAGTGTCTCATCCACCGAGAATCCAGCTCCGGTTTTATGTGGAACTCTGTGCAAGTCAAACCCTTGGTTACTCAGGTGGAAAACTGGTCACACTTCCCAATAAATCCTCCTGCTCTTTAATTTCACACAACAGTGCAGAGTCTAATCACAACTCAGATGGAAATAAAAAATCACCAGGCTGCCCTCCCCAACTTATTTCAGACAAACATGCATGTCCTGGCTCCTTTCTGAACCCCCCATAAAAGCCTCAGTAGGCCTCATGTGCAATAGGCTTCAATGAGAGTCATGAGACAAGGCATTGAACTTGCTTTTACTGCCTCCTCAGAGCTCTCCCACACACTCTCTCTTCCTGCAGCTCTTTATTTTCCTCTGGATACTTCTTTTATTTAAAATTAATTTACATGTATTTGTTTACTTTTTTATCGTGGAAAAATGTACATAACATAAAACTTGCCATTTTGACCATTTTCAAGTGTACAGTTCAGTAACATGAAGTACATTCACCTTGTTGTACAACCTACTTACTTAATTTTTCATTAAAAAATTACCGTATGCCTTTAGAAACAAACTCAAATAGCACCTAAGTTATCAAGTGAAATAGAAGTCTCCCAGTCATTCATTTCAAAAGAAATCATTTTTAAGTTTCTTTTGGATCCTTCCAGAAACATTTTTAGTTTGTATATCAGTATATACATTATATACAGTAAATACTTTATAAAAATATTTATACAAGGAGGTTGTTTTTTTTTTTTTAACATTTATTTCTGAGAGCCAGAGACAGAGAGTGAACAGGGGAGGGGCAGAGAGAGAGGGAGACATAGACTCCAAAGTAGGCTCCAGGCTCCATGCTGTCAGCACAGACCCCAACGCAGGGCTTGAACCCAGGAACTGTGAGATCATGACCTGAGCTGCAGCCAGATGCTCAACTGACTGAGCCACACAGGCTCCCCTATACAAGCAGGTTTTAAAGATTTGTGCACGCTGTGGTGCTTTTTTTCATTTAACAAAATATCTTGGAGCTGTTTTATGTCAATTCATACAGGTCTTGTTTTAAATATGAGATAATGAGACAATTGATTTAACCAGTATCCTATTGATAGCATTGTGTTGTCTCTAATTTTTTGTTGCTGTTGTTTTTCTCATAACTGTTGGTTTTGCTATTACAAATAATGGTGCAATAACCATCCTTATATATGTAACTTGTCATACAATATCTACTACACCTGTCATCTCAACTCCTCACTATGGAATTGCAGGATCAAAGGGGATGTGCATGTAATTGGTTTATTTTTTTAAAGACTCTCTTCTTGGTAGAGTATAAACATGAAGTAGTTTTGTTTTACCAATTGTTGCTTTTTTTTTAATGTTTATTTCTTTTGAGAGATACTAATAGCACACACAAGCAGGGAAAGGGCAGAAAGAGAGGAGGGAGAGAGAATCCCAAGCAGGCTCCGTGCTGTCAGCGCAGAGCCTGATGTGGGACTCTATCCCATGAACTGTGAGGGGAAACTAAGAGTTGGATGCTTAACCAACTGAGCCACCCAGGTGCCCCTGCCAGTCATCGCTTTTAATGATGTTATATTGAATACACTTCAGGCTCTTAAGGGTGTCTTGAGCAGATTCCATACATTTCCAGTCCATTTAAAACTTCAAAGCTGATTCATAGCTCTACCTTCCCTTGAGAGACCTGGGGAGCTCCTTCAATGATAGAAATGGAATGGAGGCAGGGCAAAAGGCAAACACTTCTTGACTTTAAATATCTCGGCTGTGCTGCTTCTCTGGCTAACACAGGCAGATGGTTGATGTTATTTGTGTGGCAGGCATCAAAATGTTGAGTTCTTTGAAGGGTCTGGTGAGGTCTCCCCATCTGCTGCGCAGGTGCCCTGACAAAGACAATCTGGCTCCAGCTCAGCTTAGCTTCTGATACTAGACCACTGGGGTCCTTCACTCTATGGCCGTTACTTTCCAAATAGGTAACATTCTTGGATGAAGTAGTGGCTAGATAATTCAAGCACAGATACTTTCTGTAGGATCCTCTCAATCCATAGGATAACCGGGTGTCCTTGCCACACCAGATCGTGGAAAGCTGGCTGCTATATACTTTCTCCAACTCTGTCTCCCATATTAGGTAGGCACAGAGGAAAATAGACCTGTATATGCCTAAGCAGACCTCCATTAGGAAACAAAATGTCTTTCTCCCTTTCTTGCTGCCGCCCCTAATTTCTATTAAGGATTCTCTTGGCATCCCCACTCACTTGGATTCAGGGAAAGGAAAGCAGTCATCCTTCTGTCACTCAAAGAAAGGCAAAACCTCTCACCATGGTCACCGTAGTCTTTTATGAGAAGACCACTACTTACCATTTCTCCCATTCCTCCTGTCTTGTTAAAGAGACTCAGAATGCTATTGAGATGGTGGTGGAGGTGGTGGTAGTGCCAGTTTTCCTTCCTTCCAGAAGCCCTAGGGAGGTGTTTGACCCCATCTCAAAGTGATCAGTTGATAGTTCTCTTGAAAATGTATACACATATCTAATATTTCTTACCTAGTGTCTTTTGATGTCAGGTTTGGGTTTTAAATGCAATTTAGGAACAGAAGAAGTTCTTTTCAGTTTCTTGTTACATGCGTTTAGCTACTGACAAATTACTCTCCAAAGAGTAATGCCATCAACAGCATATGGGAATGCCTGGTTTGCCCAAGCCCTCCCTAACATTCCCTTAACATTTGTGAAGACAAAACTTTTTAGCAGAACCAAACCTCTCAACTTTCCTTGTCTGCTACAAAAGAAGGAAGAAAAAGAAACCAGATTGGAAATGCAGAATACCAATCCCCCTGCTATCATATGAGTATTTCCTGTGTAGATGTTGGACTATTTTGTGTGGATTTGCTTGACCTCTACTAATTAGCTACAGAGTAATGTCTTGGTTCTGCCTGCCTGAGAGCAGGCACTACCAGAAGGCAGTGCACCTGTTGTGAATACAGGGCCTCCAGAGTAGAGGAGAAACCATCACTCCTTGAGGCCAATGTCGAAGTGCTTAGGGAGAGACCCCAATGGGAGTGTGTAATGAAAAATTTGGCTGCCTTTGCCCCTGGGTCCTGGGAGGTAATCTCTATCCCTGGAATTTTTGGAGTAATAGGAGTAATAGTATTAGTAATAGCTGACAGTTTATGTTAACAAGGTGACTCGGGGTGGGACCCTAGATCATTTATGCTAATGAGATGGCTCAGGAAGGAAGCTACCTATGCCAGATGGTTGGGGTTTTAAGTGATGTGATATCAATTCAACTTCCAGAAAACGGAGGGGTCTGAATATTGAGTTCAGCTACATGAGTAATGATTCAATCATTTCTATATAATGAAATCCCAATAAAAACTCTGGACACCAAAGCTCAAGCAAGCTTTCTTCTGCTGTGTGTATTATCACACGTAGATGTGTTGGCCAGGAAGGCAATATGTCCTTGAGGATGATGGGAGCTTTGTTCTTGAGATCTTCCCAACCTGCCCTACATGTCTCTTCCTTTGACTGATTTTGCTTTGTATCTTTTTGCTATAATAAAAACTACAAGTTTAGCCCTTTCTTGAATTCTCTAAGTCATCCTAAAATATTATCAAATCTGAGAGGATAGTGGGAACCCCTAAATTTATAGCCATCAGGTTAAAAGTTGGCCTAGATACCCCTGAAATTACAGCCTGTATCTAACGTGAGGGCAGTCTTGTGGAGGACTATGCCCTTAACCTGTAAAGTTTGGCCTAATTCTGGGTAGTCGGGGTCAGAACTCATTATAGGGAGGTAGAATCTAGTCAAAAGCTGGAACCATGAGATCCACTCACTCTTATTCTTGTGGAGAATCTATTTCCATGACACGAAGAATTAAAGAAATTAATTTCCATCAGTTCTTCTCTTCAGCCCTGTGGCTTAGCAAATAGATTGTCTGCCTGTCCTATCCTATCTCTGCTCCAAGGACTTGGCCCAATGAGCTAATTCCGTAGGCCAAGGGAAGAGAATAGTAGGTTCATTAGGGATCATAAGTTATTCAACTTTGTGTCCCTCTCGGAGAACCGACAATAGTTCTTCCCTATGATAGTTACTCAAAATAATAATAGTAGTAGTAATAATAATTTAATTAAACTCAGGAAGGTCCACATATAGTGGCCATAGGGCTTGACAATAATCTTATTCTAACCCCCATCTTATGGGTTAAAAAGAAGAACCAAGCCAAAACAATGAAGACTAAAAGGACATGTGATAAAAGTTTATGAAATAATGAAATATGTGGATTCTGGTAACCAGAGAGTGCTTATTCTCTGTTAAATTTCACAGTATTTAAATCTTGAGGCAGGAAAATTTAATACAAGCAGTATACATAGTGGTTAATGGACTAGGAAAACCCATTAGTCAGAGAAAGAGTGCAAGTTGAAAATAATCAAAAGGGCTTAGAAGACACTCAAGAGGAATAAACCAAAATAGATTATTTCCTAAGAAAAAATAAAAATTTTGAATATTTGAGGCACCTACATAGTTCAGTTGGTTAAGTGTCTGACTCTTGATCTTGGCTCAGGTCATGATCTCACAGTTTGTGAGTTCAAACCCCACGTCGGGCTCTGCTCTGACAGAGTGGAGCATGCTTGGGATTCTCTCTTTCTCTCTCTGTCCCTCCCCCACTTGTGCGCTCTCTCTCTCTCTCTCTCTCTCTCTCTCTCTCTCTCTCTGTCCCTCTCTCAAAATAAATAAATAAACTTTAAACACAATTTAGAAGATTTATCATAACTTTCTGAGCTCACGGAGCAGAGCCAAGCATTCACAAGATATGTGCTTAGGATTCACTCTAAAAGTAGAGCCCTCAGCCTAGTAGATATTGAGATGACTCAGTCACATCTCCCAAAAGGAGGGGACCCATTACATCAGATCCTGGCTTAGCCTGTTTAGGCTTCTCTGGGGCTCATTCAGTTGCCCAGTCGTGTTGAACTCTGTGTCTTGCCCTCAGAAGTCATTTTATATACCCCAGAAGAAATCCTTTCAGTCCTCCCTATTGAGTCTCTAACAAACTTCCATTTCAACTGGATACTGGACAAATATTGGCAATTTGTCATAATTTACTGAGGAATCCAGACCCGGACAAAATCCTGTATGTGATATTTCAGACCCGATCATAGGAAATTATAAGGCTTTGCCTGGCTAGCTTCGTAGGTAGAAGCTGCCCTCCCCACACCAGACTGCACTGCCAAAGCATGGCAATTTTCTGGCGGAAGTTGCAGTCAAGGTCTCAGCCCTCTTTCTCCCCACCCCACCAGTCATGCTCATGTACGGATCTATATTCCTAACCCAAAAGCCTCCATGTAGAGCCTTCTTTTTTGGGCTTTGCTGAGACACTTTACTCCACTTTGACTCAGTACCTTTCCATTACTATCCCTTCCCTCCTTCCCCTTCCCCCTGGCCCACAGGTCCATGAAAAGCCAGGAGCCTTTAGTTCAGGTCTTCTCGACAGTAAGATGACTCCCCTTGTATGTACTGCATTCACCTGAAAAGCTTTTTAAATATGTACATTAACAAGCTGAATGCCCAGCAATAAGAATTATGCAACTAAATTTTGGTTCATCTATAAGATAAAATACTATGTAGGTATTAAAATTGATAATGGAAATAAATGAAAAGATGGTTATTGTAAGCATTCAAAGTAGCATATACTCTGTATTCACATTAAAAAAATGTGGTCAAACTAGTTACCAGCGTTCACCTCCACAACATTACCAAGAGTTACCTCTGGGTGGTGAGGTTATACATGTCTGACTTCTTTGCCTTTCTGTATTTTCTTATGCAGGATAACCTATATTATTTCTCTAATAAGAAAAACCAATAAAAGTTATTATTTTTACTGTGTATACTCCTTGAATGAACAATTCTAGGAATTCATCTTAAGAGTATAATTTTAGGGGTGCCTGGGTGGTTCAGTTGGTTGAGCGTCTGACTTGGGCTCAGGTCATGATCTCACAGACTGTGAGTTTGAGTCCTGCATCAGGTTCTGTGCTGACAGCTCAGACCCTGGAGTCTGCTTCGGATTCTGTGTCTCCCTCTCTCTCTATCCCTCCCCCACATCTCAAATATAAGTAAAACATTTTTAAAAATAGTATAATTTTAAATGTGCATGTGAAGATTTAGCTAAGTAATATTTATTGCAAAGTTGTTTATAATAGTGAAAATGTAGAAACAAAATTTCTAGTGCTAGGAGATTGGAAAAATAAATATTATTACATTCATAGATTATAATAATAGGCAGCTAAATTAAATATTTAATGAAAAGAGATTCATAATATATAATAGGTTTTTTAAAAAACCAGGTTACAGAACAGCATATTTCCATATCTTTTGATCCAGGAATTCCATTCTAGGAAATACTAGCACAAAGAAACAAGTAAAAATATCTGGATTATGTCATTTCGGTGAGAAATTAGAAGCTATACAAATTTTATCAATGGATAATGCTAAAGCACATAATGGCACGTTCATATAATGGACTATTATTAAAGCAACTGTTGACAAATATGAAATAAATTCCTATGACCTAACATGAAAAATATCATGATATATTCTTAAGTGAAAGCATAACCCGTATGGAGATATTACCAAGTATATTCTAAATTTATATTTCTATACTGTGTCAATAGCTTTACAGTAAACATCTCTAAGTTTTATCATCAGAAAAATATGTAAAAACATATTTAATATGATAAATTGTATGTATATGTGAGAGTATGATACGCATAGCAAAAAGTTGGAAAGAATATTAAAACATTGATGGTTGGGGGTACCTGGGTGGCTCAGTTGGATGAGTGTCTGACTCTTGATTCTGGTTGAGGTCATGATTTCATGGTTCTTGGGATCAAGTTCTGCATGAGAGTCTTTGCTGACAGTATAGAGCCTGGTTGGGATTCTCTCTCTCTTTCTCTCTCTCTCTCTGCCCTTCCCCTGCTTATGTTCTCTCTCTCTCTCTCCTAAAATAAATAAATAAACCTTAAAAAAATTGTCGACGGTTAGTTCTGGATGTTGTGAGTAGAGCTGATTTTTATTTTGCTATTTTTATTATTTAATAATGTTTGAGATTTTTACAATAAATGTGTGATTTTAGCATAAGAAAAATTAAAACTACTTTAAATTTTAGGACTTTCATTTCCATTCTTAACAATCCCAAGTGCGCTCCCAGGGCTTGCCTACAGCTCTGGGCTTTCCCCCATGGAAGTGCAGGTGTTTCACAGAAGCAGCTTAGTTAAAGGCAAAAAAGACAAAGAAGCCCATTCACAAAAGACCACACATTTTACAATTCCATTTATAAGGAATCCCAGAATAGGGAAATCTATATAGAGAGAAAGAAGATTAATAGTTTCTTAGGGTGGAGGGGTGGTGGGGACAGCAAATGAGGACTGGGGGTGATAGACAGCTAAAGAGTATGGGATCTCTTCCATTTTTTTTTTACTTTTATATTTTCTTTTATGTTTTATGTCATTTATGTTGGTGAGTATATACTATAGTGGTCTAAAGGAATTTTAGGAAGTTCAATAATTATCAGAGCCATGCTGCTTCATTATTCCCATTTTCCAGATAAGGAAACCTGCTGGAGAGCAAGTAGTGTGTTGGTTGCACAGCTCACAAGTAGAGGCAAGAAGCCTGTTTGTTGCCGCAGCTCGCTTCCTCTCTGCACGTGACCTTGAGTTGTGCTGGAGATGGGCTAGAAACACTTTTTCTCTCAAGGGCCTCTTCAGGACGGCGCCCTCTTTAAAAAACATTGCGATAAAATGTACACAACAAGATTTACCACTTTAGCCATTTTTAAGTTATACAATTCTGTAGCATTAAGCACACTCAACACTTTTGTGCACCCATCACTACCATCCCACTCCAGAACTTTTTCATCCTCCCAGTTGGAACTCAATGCCCATTAAACAATAACTGCTTATTCTTCTCTCCCTTTCCCCACAAGCTCTGGTGACCACCGTTCTGCTTCTGTCTCTTGAGTTTAACTACTCTAGGTCACTCACATAAGTGGAATCATACAATATTTGTGATTTCATGACTAGCTTCTTTCACTTAGCATGATGTCTTCAAGGTTCATCCGTGTTGTACCATTAGTCAGTCTTCCATCCCTTTATAAGGCTGATTAATATTTCATTGTATGTATACACCATGTTTGTTTATCCATTCATCTGGTGATGGACACTTGAGTTGCTTCTACCTTTTGCCTGCTGTGAATAAGGCTCCTATGAACATGAGTATACAAATAATGGGTTCCAAGTCCCTAATTTCAATTCTTTGGGGCATATAGACAGAACTAGAATTGCTGGATCAGATGGTAATTCTCCGTTGCATTCTCACCAGATGTTTTTTTTTTAATTTTTTTGAATGTTTATTTATTTTTGTGAGAGATAGAGAGAGAGACAGGGTACAAGCAAAGAAGGGTCAGAGAAAGAGGGAGAAACAGAATCTGAAGCTGTCTCCAGGCTCTGAGCTGTCAGCACAGAACCCGACATGGGGCTCAAAGTCACGAAACGCGAGATCATGACCTGAGCCGAAGTCGGACGCTTAACCGACTGAGCCACTCAGGTGCCCCCTCACCAGATGTTTTTATTTTTTAACTTGAGGTAATAAAATTACCCTAAAATTGGTAATGGTTGCACATATCTGTGAATATATTAAAAAGTACTGAATTATAAAGTTTAAGTGGGTGACTTGTATGGTATTTGAATAGATGAACAAATCTGTTTTTTAAAGGCAAAAACAAAAACAAAAACAAAAAAAACCCCCAACACATTTGCTTAAGAATGCCAGGTTGACCTCTTCTCAACTTTCATCCCTGAAAAGGGCTGCACAACCAGCAGTCTTCCCAACCTCAAAGGACTGGCACTTTACGTCAACTGTGTTGGATTCTGGATATCTAGTTTCGAGGAGTCTGGTGCTTATTAAAACTCTCCCTCGGGCTGTGTGGGGCCACAGTGCATTAAACATTTGGTGACTAAGGTGGGTTGGAGAATGTCCATTTTATTAATTTAATTATTCTTAATACAATGTTTACTTTTGTTTCCCACAGGTGTTCCCCTCTATATCTTGTTCCTGCCTGTCCCATGGAACTTACTGTCTGACAAGTAAGGCCTAGGAGACAGGTTCCCTGCTAAGACTCATAATGGCAGTGCTTTCCATTGGCCTCCCATCATCCCAGCAAGCACCAACAAAAGATGTCTCTTACCTTTTAAAGGCTGGTTGGGTTGAAAATTTAACCTAAGAGTCATTTAGGTGCATGACTGTAACATGAAAAAAAGGAACCTTTGTAATGATCTAGTAATTACTGTGACTCAGTCCCCCTAGTTCATACAAGACCAAGATCCACACATGTAAAGACCAGAAAGCTTCCCACTCACTTTATAGGAAATTATTTAATTTGAGTTCCTGAAACTGTTCTTACTCATTGTGTTATTGGAATTCTGGAGAGCCTCTGCCTTTCTTGGTCAAAGATGATCCTGTTGCTGCTTTTATTTCTTAGGATGGATTTCTCACTCCGGCATCATCTTTAAGTTTTTTCTAGGTATGTTTCCAGTGTTCATACAACTATTCATTTCATCTTTCTGAACTTCTTTTTTCATTTTTAAAATAAAGAATTTGAACTAGAAAAAAAAAAGAATTTGAACAAGAGTTTCTCTAAGGGCTTTGCCAGTTTTGATATTCTGTACTTACATACCAAGTAAATTATAGAGGAAAGTATTTATTTGGGGGACATTTTTCTTCTTTAATGAGTTTAGCCTCCATTGGGACCCTGTTTTTCTTACCCAGGGTCACAGACACTTAACCATTAGGCTCTATTACCTCTGATTAGCCAGCAATCAGGAAACCACACGATTCATTCCAATCTACCTGTCTAGTTGTCTCTCAGTGTTCTCCTAAAAGATCCCTCCAGTTCTATCAAAATGTCCTGCTTGCCTTCATTCCTGCCTCCAAGTTCATGATCATGTTGCTCCCTCTGCTTGGACTATCTTCTCCTATTTCTTTTAAGATTCTACCCTTCTTAGACTAGGTCAGTTTCTGTGAACATTTCTTTGTATGGTCCTTGAGAGCAGAAACCATAACATATCTCTGTATCCTTATCATCTGTCACCTTAAGCCAGAAAAAGACTTCAAAATATTGGATGATAATATCTCTTTTGAATTGTCGTTATTTGTGTAAATGTCTTACACTACAAAACTACACATTTCTAGAGGGAAGGGACCATGTACATAATTTTTTGACCTCTTCATACCTCCTAGCAAGATATTGTACAAAATAAGCACCAATAATTAAGAATCTGAGAATGAGAATCATATGAGAATTATTCCCTCTTACTTCTGAGTTCTGAACAACAAAAATATCAATCCAGGAATCATACAATAATCCAAATATCAGCTTTTTATGGTAATGCTAGATTAAAGAACACAGATTAATGAGTTTCATACTCCTTCTTCCGAAATGGAACTTAACCATATTGAACTAAGCATAGGCAGAACTTGTACAACCACAGGCTGAAGCACGGTCTGCTCCAGCTAGTCTGCCATACAGAGAAAAGAAGAATGCATATGTCTTGTGGGCAGCATCGTTCCAAAAAAAAAAAAAAAAAGGCCAAGTAGGGCTTGGCCATGTGAATACAGTGATCCTTTTTCTAAAACACTCATACGAACCATTCTGCCTTTCATGAGAGACAACAGGTGGGAAATGAAAATAAGAAGGATTGCAGTCTTCTCCCTAACAATTCCAAGAAGTCAGAAGGACTATGTTTGGAGCCAAAACATGGAAAGGGAGAGGTTGGTATCTCTTGTACTTGACAAATATTTATTGAAAAAATAATAAAAGAATAAATGCCATTCTGACAAGAGTCCATTCTTAGAATGTAGCATTCACAAATTACCCATAGCCTTCTAACTAACAGTGCTAGTTGGAGCCAGCCTCTGGAGGTCAGTTTGAGGCCAGGCAGGGAGCATCTCAATAACTTGAGCTGAGTGCTGAGTCTCAATGCCCGTTGCTACTGGTTGGTTAAAGAGGATGAGGCCTGGGATTCTAGTGGCTTTCAGGTCAATTTCAAGGTAAAAATTCTGGGAGCTTATTTTAAATTTCAAATGAAACAAAATGAAAGGGAGTTAAGATGAGAATTGGGAAGGTGAAGAACAGAGGTTACCTTTTTCATGAGAAGGGTTAGCATGGGTGACAGGAAGAGGGGATCTTTAGGGCTTAACCTAGTCAGAGTTCCACTGCTAATTCCAGTTCATTGATTCAGTGTTCTGGGTTTCAGGTAATACCAGGAGAGTCTACAGCAAGAACAATGACTCTGCCTATCCCAAACACACCTGCCAGTACAATACAGCGATGTTTTTCTTTCTGATCAACTTCGAATTCCCCCTTTCCAATTAAGTAGAATCATTAACGTCACAAACCATTCTGGCAGAAATTTTATCTTCAGAAAGTTTCCACTAAAACATGCATGGGTGTGTTCTCTAGCCTTTTCAAGGTCCCTATAGTAATATCTCATTTTATAATTCAGCTGGGTGCCTAAGTAATTCCAGGTTATGAGATATTTCACAAGTTACCTTTAAGTAATAGCCCAGAGTAACATTAAGTCTTAAATTTAGGGACAGCTTGGTGGCTCAGTTGTGTCCGACTTCGGCTTAGGTCATGATCTCACAGTTTGTGAGTTGGAACCCTGCATCAAGCTCTGTGCTGATAGCTCAGAGCCTGGAGCCTGCTTCGGATTCTCTGTCTCCCTCTCTCTCTGCCTCTCCCTTGCTTGCCTTCTGTCTCACTCTCTCTCAAAAATAAATAAACATTTAAAAAAAAGTTTAAAGTTCTCCAAAACCTTGTGAAATGAAAGTTCAATTCAACATTATTGTTGGAAGAAGAGAAATATTAAATATGATAGAATTATTTAATAAAAAGAAACATCAATTACTCTAAACATGGAAACTATTAAGCCATTTATGTTAAAATTGGTAATGAAACAAGAAATTTCCCATCATTGTTGTTCGCCATTGTTTTGTAGAGTTGGCAAATGCAATAAAATGAGAAAATGTTAACTTATTGTAAATACTGAGAAGATATTAAATTATTTGGTTTTGATATGATTATTTATCTAGAATTTTTGAAAGACTGTATTAAAAAACATAATGGAGTTAAAATAAAGATGGGTAAGATGGCTGGATATCAAATACATTTTTAAACCTAATTTTTTTTCTGTATAAGCTAACTATGTAAGTAGGAAAAATATTCCCCTCAAAATCATGACAAAACTATAAAATATTTAGCGATAAGTTAACCAGAATGGGAGAAGCATTCCAGAATAGTGAAAAAGGGCCTCCAAAAATCCACACCTTCATAAAAGCAACACAAACACTCACCAAAAGTTGTCAAAATCAACGTTTTCAGAACTGTGGGAATTAATCAAACAAACTGCAACAATCTAAAGAATATTTATTCAAATATAGTGTCTGAATCTCAATAGGAACAATAAGCTCTCTAGCATCTTAACTTGTCCTATTCCCTGTTGTCTCACCACAGTCCTGGAGTAGACTGAAAGACCAATAGCCTTACAACTCTGATAGCTATAGAAAGTAGCAGTCTAGCAGCCGATGGAGGGTGTATAATAAAGTTGGAGCTCTCCTAAAAGCCCCATCCAAACAGCCCATAATTACAGAGCTGTCATTATGTGACTATCTGATAGCTCCCAGAAAAAGCCCCATTCATAGGGCTTATCTTTATCTGACCTGGCTCAGACCTTGATCACTGAGGACAGCTCTATCCCTAGGGTGTTCGTCAAAAACAATTAGTGACAATTTTTTAATATCACAGCCTCTTGACAAGCAGAACTAGTTGAGGAAAATTAGAAGTCAGAAAAAAAACTTAAAAGAAAAATCTGGAGAATGAGATGTTTTTAGGGGGATTTGAAAAGTTCTCACATGTTTCTGGAAATGTAGAAGGCCAAATGTATATGCAGAACTGTATGCATACCCAGAAAAGACCTGAGAAGACCCTGACCCTGATCTTTCACTTCTGGGTGACTTGGAGACTCTGAAAAGCAGGGCGTGAAGGCTAAATCGAGTTGTTTACTGCTAGAGCATTAAAGTCTTGCCCCAACACACACACACACACACACACACACACACACACACACACACACACACCCCTCTTCAGCAAAGGATGAGAAACTTATTGTTTCAAAGCATTGAAGGAAATCTCTACTCAATAAGCCGACTACTGAGCTACCTGAGCAGAAACTTCAGTGGCATCACAAGACAAAAAACACAGACTTCACAAAATAAGGCCAAGAAAGTCACTATACAAGCAAACAAACAACAGCAATAATTACAGGAACAAAATAACAAAAAATAAACAACAACAACCCTTTAAGTTGGTGAAGGAAATCAGATTTACAGAGTTGTCACAAGATATAATTTAAAGTATTCAATTTTTCAACAAAAAAATTATGAGACACACAAAGAAATAGGAAAGTATGGCCCACACACAGAGGGAGAAAAAGCAGTTAAAAGAAACTATTCCAGAGGAAGCCCAGATTTTGAACTTACTACACAAAGTTTTCATGTCAGCTATTATAGATACATTCAAAGAATAAAAAGAAATTGTTTGTAAACAATTAAAAGAAAGAATGAGAATAACGTTTTGCAAAATATAGATATGAATAAAGAGACAGAAATTATAAAGAGAACCAAGTAGAAATTCTGGAGTTGAAAATTACAATAATTGAAATGACAAAATCACTAGAGAAGCTTAACAGGTTTAACAGGTAGAAGAAAGAATCTGCAAACTTGAAGATAAATCATTTGAGATAATCCAATTGAAGATTGTTCTTCTGAAGAACAAAAAGAAGAAAAAAAAATGAACAAAGCCGCAAAGACTTTGTGTGACATGATCAAGTGTTACCAACATAAGCATCATGGGACTCTCAGAAGAATAAAGGGAGGAAAGGGCAAAAACAATATTTGAAGAAACAATGGCTTAAAACTTCCCAAATTTGAAAATAATTAATCTGCACAAGAAGCTCAACACACTCTAAGTACAGTAAGTACAAAATAACCCATACCTGAACACATCATAGTCAAACTGGAGAAAAGCAGGCAGACTCTTTAAAGTGTAAAAAAAAAAAAAAAAAAAGTTCTTTAAATACAAGGAAGGCCCAACAAGATTAACAGATGACTTTTCATCAGAAACTATGGAAGTTAGAAGGCAATGGGATGATATATCAAAGGGCTGAAAGAAAAAACCGTCACCCAAGAATTCTGCATCTAGCAATCATGTCCTTCAAAAATGAAGGAAATATTCAGTCATTCCAAGAAACAAAACCAGAGAGTTTGTGGTTTTCAGACCTGACCCACAACAAGTGCTAAAAGGAGTCCTTAGGCTAAAATAAAAGGTTACTTATTAGACAGTAACTGGAATCCACATGAAGAAAATTAATTATAAAACTGTGTTGATGGGCTTATAATGTATAAAATAACACAGATAATATTGTGTAAAAATAACACAAAGGAGAGAGGAGGGAATGGAGCTATGTGGGAGCAAGATTTTGTATGCTATGAAAATTAATTGGTATTACTCCAAATAGATTAAGTTCAGATGTTAATTACAATACCCAGAGCAACCACTAAGAAAATTATTAAATATATAAAATTAAAAGCAACAGGGTATATCTTAGGATTTTAGTGCCAGAATTAAGGACAATAATTTTAAGATAATGCCAATCTCAAATTCAAGATTCAAATACCTGTAACAGGGAGTCCATTTGTTCTAGTATGGGTTATGACCACGATTGTGGTCAAAAGAGTGGATTTCCAATATTGGCGGACCTCTAGAATTGAATGGAAGGGACAGCAGGAGGCATTTTTCCCAAAAGAGTGAACTTGAGGCAGAAAAAAAAAAACAATAACCACTAAATGTGTTAACACTTTGTTAAACACAATTTTGATTATCAAAATAGTCTATTTAATGTGACTCTGACAGATAATAATATATAGAAAATTTGTGCTGTAATATAAAAACAAATATATTTGTGAATGGAGCAAAGTAGATTAATAGTGACTAAACATGGCATTAAGAAGTAGGACAGTATGTCAATTCTGGAATAAATTATGAAATACTGAAATAGAAGATTGGTTTCCCAAGGAAGTTGCAGAATCCATTTTGGTTTCCTAAGCAATGTATTGTTTCTATTCAGAAGGTATGTGAAATTAACTTGATGTTAACTTGAATAAGTTGTAGTTGGTTTTTAAAATTCCAAATAAAGTTAAAAGATAAACAAGAGATTGGGGAAAGTACTTGCAACACATACAATACATTAAAGAGTTACCATCTGTAATGTACAAGAAATTTTTATACTTTGAAAAGACAAAGACCAGTAACTCAAGAAGAAAAATGAATTAAGTATATGAAAAAGCAATTACAGAACAGAAAATCCAAAGGGGGGGGAAATAGCTTCACCAGTAATTAGTGAAATACAAACAATGGAACAAGAAACTACCTCTATTCACTTATCGGGATGGCTAAAGTTATACAGAGCAAATTGCTACAGCCTTTTAGAAGGCAACCTATTAACATTTTAAATAGATCTCATATTTAGGAATTAATCCCTCAGAAATTAAAGTTCCAAAGCATTTGGATATACAGATAAGGATGCTTATTGAAATATTCATGGCAGTGGCGATTTTTTAAAGAATTTGAATGCCACGAAATTTGAATGCCACGAATAGAGGAACTTATAAAATAAATTTTGGTATACTTTAAACATTATGCAGCCTCTAAAATAAAAGAGTGAATTAAAGTAATACTAGTTGAATTGGAGGGATTTTAAGACTTTTTAGTGAGAAAAGCAAGAAGCAGAGAAGTCTAGGATACCTGATTCTGGAAAATAAATGAAAGAACAACAAAAACAACTATATAGGAAGGAAATTATGTTAGCATGCTTAACTTTTTAAATAATTGAGAGTGAGGGAGAGTAGAGGGGGGAGAGTCAGGTAAGAAAGATTAGAAAAGAGTGTGTCTGAAAGAAAATACAGCACACACAAAATGATTCCATGTGGGCCTATATAGATGGCCATGTGCATAGAGATGCATGAATATATGATCACTGAAAGACTAGCAGTGGTTATTTCAGGGTGTGGGGTTTTATTTCCTTCCTTATACTTTTATGTACTTGAACTTTTATAATAAGCACACAGTTTATATACGACCAAAGAATAGTTATTTATTTTAAAATGTGTGTGTGGCCAATTGCCATGGGGGATGAAGATGAATCAGACACATACTCTACCTTGGAGGCTCTGACAGTGAGGAGACAGGAGGACACAACTAGCTGTAACATACAGCTAAACTTAGTGCTGGGACAGAAACACAGAATGCTGGGAAAGAGACACACACTGATCTCACAGATCTGACTGGGAAGATTTGGAAGAACTTCATTAAAGTAGAAGGCATTTGAGTTGGATCTTGAAGGTTTGGGAGCAATTCAACAGGCAAAGATGGGGACAAAGGGAAATCCAGGATAAGGGGAGAGTGAGCAAAATAAACGGTGACATTAAAAAACCCAGGGGGCATTCAAAGAGGGGCAATTGGCAACGAGAAAGAATGAAATCCTGCCATTTGCAACAACATAGTTGGAACTAGAGGGTATTATGCTAAGTGAAATAAGTCTGTCAGAGAAAGACAGGTATCATATGTTTTCTCTCATATGTGGAACTTGAGAAACTTAACAGAACACCACGGGGAAAGGTACGGGGAAAAATATAGTTCCAGAGAGGGAGGGAGGCAAACCATAAGAGTCTCTTAAATACAGAGAACAAACTGAGGGTTGACAGGGGTGGGGGTGGGGGTGGGGGTGGAGATGGGAGATGGGCATTGAGGAGGGCACTTGTTGGGATGAACACTGGGTGTTGTATGTAAGTGATGAATCACAGGAACTTACCCCAAAACCAAGAGCACACTGTATGCACTGTATGTCAGCTACCTTGACAAATTATATATATATATATATATATATATATATATATATATATATACACACACACATATATATAATATATATTATATATTATACAGAGAGGAGCAATTGACTCAGCTTCATATAACCAAAACACAGGTGTTAAATGAGCAGAAGGTAGGAAGCTGGTTCACAATTGTGAAAGTAGTTTAGACTATATTCCAATTGCAGAGCGGAGTTACTGCAAATTTGGCAGCGGTAGGTAGGAGGAATGTTTTGTTTTATTAGGAGAGTGACATTCTTAGGTCTGTGTTGGGGGTGAGGAGAGACAGGAGGCAAGAAAACCAGTTAGGAAACTATTAAAGTGATTCAGCCCAAGGTGATAAAAGTCTAACAAGAGCAGCAATATGGGTATGTGGAGGAGGGGAAAGATTCCAAAAACATTTCCGAGGTAAGTGGAGCAGGCCTTGGTGAAAGAGGGAAAACCTTCTGTGTCTGGCAAGTGAGGAGTTGGGAATACTCCCATCCGAGAAAGAGAACGCTGGAATTGGAGGTGGGAACCGCATTCAAAGATTCCAGTATCTTGAAGAATGTAGACGGGATGGTGAGAATAATGAGCTTAAAAGCAGAGAGAAGTTCTGAGGTAAAATAAAAGCTCCACAGAGATCAAAACAGTAAGTCCTCAATGTAGAACCATAGAACCAAAGATCTGGTTCTGCCCTCTGAAGTCAGCGGTCCTAAGGAAAAGAGGAACCCAAAAACCTTCTTAACTATAGCAACACCAGGGGGGAGGATGGGATGGACCCCCCTCAGTTTCTTCATGTTCTAAAGGAAAGAATCCGGAGGTATAGAGTGAGAGCTCTGGAAAGAGTCCTGAATACAATCTCAGACCTAATTCTTGCTCTTGGGCAGTTTGGCTTTTTGCTTACCCCCTTGAGAGAACACTTGGCTATCCCTTTTCCCTCTTATTTTCCCCCTTGGTAAAACCCTTCCTGTGAAAAGAATTCTTCTGGGTAAGTAACATCGTGTATGAGACATCTAGGAATGTCACTGCCGTCTTGTTGGGGCGGGTGCCTTTCCTCCCTTACTCCGTGGCCAGCCAAGGGTTTCCTCAAGGCAATCGTAAAAATATGGCATTTCCCAACCAGCATAAATACGTCTGAGACTTGACAATAAAACAGATGAAAATATGAAAAGTCTAAACGGATTCCTGAGACCTTTTCCAGATCTCCCACCCTATGACTTCTTCAGGGTGTCTTAGACAGAAAGGCTCACACATTTTTGAACCGACAGACATCTCATTTGTGGTTTCCTTTTAATATTTCTGGAAAAGGTAATGTCCTTGTCTTTTTTTAGTGTTCATTTATTTATTTTGAGAGAGAGACAGCGCAAATGGGAGAGAGAGAGAGAGAGAGAGAGAGGGAGTGAGAATCCAAAGCAGGCTCTGAGCTGTCAGCACAGTGCCTGACGTGGGGCTCTAACCCACCAACCGTGAGATCACGACCTGAGAGGAGAGTCCGCTGCTTAACCGACTGAGCCACCCAGGTGCCCCTAACCTCGTCTTTCTGATTATTAAGTAAGTACAAACTCAAGGTAAAGACTTCGGAAAACCTAGAGGGCATAAAACAAGAACACTACTTGGTGACTCCATCCCAGAAATAAACAAGGAACTTTTGCGTGTAATCCTTCCGGCGTCGTTCCTGGCCACTTTGGGCCGGGGGGCCGGGGGCCGGGCCGCGGCGCCGAGGGAAAGGTTCCCGCGGACCGAGGGTCTCGGAGCAGGGGGGAGGGAGGCGGGCGGCCGACCGCGGGGCCCGCCGGGAACGCACGGCTCCGCGGGTCCGCGCGTCCTCGCCGTGGGGGCCTCTCGGACCGAGCGCGGGGTCCGGCGCGCCACGCGGGGCGGCGCCAGGGGAGGGGCGGGAGGCGCGGCCCCGCCAGCGCCCGGGCCGGAGGCGGCCGGGGAGGGCCTCGCGCGCCCCGCGCAGACCGCAGTGGCCGGCGCCGCCGTCCCACCGCCTCCACGCCCGGCCCTCGGCGCGGCGATGGGCGCGGCCACTCGCCCTTGCCCTTGCCCTGCCCCTCGTCCCTCCCGGTCCTTCCCGGCCCCGCGAACCCGCGAGAGACCCGCGCACCGCGGGCGTCCCGCCGCCAGACGCGGGCTTGACGCTTCTCGGCGGTCGGAGACCTGGTGAGGTGAGCAGCGCGCCCTTGAGGATCCCGAATTCGGGATTTTGTAGGACCTCTGTGTGGACACTATATATCCACAAAACATCAAACACTTCGAAAAGTGGAAAAAGGGGGCAGGGCTTTCTCTCCTTTCCAGAATCTGGGCACTTTCTTTGGAAACGGTTAGGAAACTATCTTCAGAACCAGAGGCGAGCCCGGGGTCGCTCCTCAGGAATGCCGGTGGCAGTTTCGGGAGAGGAGACGGGAGGGTGTGCCGGTATTTGGTGGGCAGGGGGGCTCTGGCTGTTCTGTTTTGTTGAATGAGCGACACACTGCTGAAATGGAGAGATCTGGGACCGGTTTTCCGCAGCGTGTCCCCAAATCTGCTGTGCAGGAGCACGTTCACCCGAGGGTGCATGGTGACTGGCGGGGTAGGATGGACTCCCTCATCCGGGAGTATGAAGTCCGAACAAAGTTTTATTGTCTGTCATACTGCCTTGTTCGGGGCCGAGAAGCGGCGCCCTGGAACTACAGCATCCTCGTACCGGCAAGCACCTGTTTCCAACTTAGCTCTATCAGAAGCTTAGAGGCCACTTGTTAGAACGCGATGTTTGAATGGTGCATCTCTAAGTATACTCGTGCTGCTGCAGAAGACGAACCTTGTTTTTCTTGAATTTGAGTTTCGTTAACATTTCAGAACAGAAATCTGTGGGGAGAGAGGTCACGGTGTGCGCGTACTCTTTCCCTTTTGTTGGTTTTCTAGGTACAAGCATGCATGAATAGTAGACAAAGTATGTCCTAGCCGGTAATGAAATATCTTTCCTGGTGTGGTCCTTTAAGCCAGGGTATAGAGGATAACATTACATTATTGCATCCATAGATACAAATGAAAGATATTCAGGTGGGGGGGTGAAAAGCTAGAAAATCTGTTGTATTAGGCAGCGAGGCCTGCAAAGGAAAATTAATATTTCTCCATCAATGAAGATACTCAGCACAGAAGGCCTCCCTGCAGGCTGAGTAGCAGCCAAGCTTGCAAAACAGTAGCTTCTTTCTTTGCTGCGGTTGGAGCAAATGCCTGTGGAGGTAAATGGCCGAGGAAGGGATTGTATATAGTGTAAGGCAGTTTGAGTCTGGAGACTAAAATGCCTTGGCAGGCTTTACTGGAGTTACCGATCTGGAAACGTGGGGATGGAGGGCTCTCTGGTCTCGGTTTCGGCAGCCTGATTCCACTTCTGGGCCACCACTGTCTCTGGAGTGCTCCCTGTATTTCCCCTTCTCTTCTACCGCCAGCTTTTAGCTTCTCCCTCTTCCCCAATAAAGTCTAGGGTCGAGCCTGGTCAGAGGCAGAGTTATGGTAGCCTGGGGATAGAGAACATCAAGTCTTACTGAAAGCAGAATTGTGGCCTAGGGGGGTCTAAAGGGCGAACGGGATGAAGCTGCCTAGGCTCTCAAGAGTGGGGGGATAATGATTGAGGGAAGGAGATTCTCTGGGGAGGACAATAGGTGCTTACAATTCGTTTCCTGCTGAGGATTTTAATATTTCCTTTTTTGTTGTTTGAACATGAGGGCATTTCCAAATGCGGTTGGGGGAGTCAGAGGACTTTTCTGCTCTCCCACTCCACGAATTAACATTTTATTGTACTCCCTTGTAGGTTTTCAGAGAATAACTGGGGGCAGGGGGAGAGATTAGAAAGAAGTACTGAGGCTCTGACTTGCCTCAGTCCTTGGAACAAGGACTGACTTGGGCAGAGAAATTGGATTTGAAAATTGGAAGGAATGTTCCACATTTAGTTAAAAATCAGAATGTTTATTTTGCAGACAGGTGTTGAGAATTATAACATTCATATTTAGCTGTTGGTGAGTTTTGCCTGATAAAGGATGCAAATCCCTACCTCTCTCTCTGTCTGTCTTTTTTTTTTTTATTTCCAGCAATTTATTATGAAAAATTTTCCGACATACCGAAAAATTACCTACCTCACTTTTTATAAATGTATGACTATCTTGGGGATAAAAGCTTGTTAATGAAAATCAGAGTTTGAATCCAGAAATATGTGGTCTGGCCCCAGACAGAGCATGAATCAGAAAGTGGTTAAGAAATAGATGTGTGAAGGATATTAATATTTTGAAGAGAAAAAATATACGTATCTTATTCTAACTTCTCCCTAAGAACCGGGCAGATCTCTTCATTTCCTCCTTTTTCCCATTCTTAAAGCATCAGTTGGATTATATCACCCCCCTGCTTAACAGTCTCTAAGGGTACCCTTAATACCTTGAATAAAATCCAACTCCGTTGCAGGGTTTACCAAAGCCCTATGTGATCTGACCTGTTTGACCTCATACTCTTCCACTCTCTGCCTGAACACTCTTCCTTCAGATACTTGCACTGCTTTTGTCCTCAATTCATTCAGGTCGCTTTTCAGATGTGATCTCTCTGATCAGGCCTTCCCTAACCACCTGATCCAGAACAGCCCTTTGTCACTGTCTGTCGTCTGACCCTGCTTTATTTCTTCATTGCTTTATCATTACCTTTATCATTATATAGTACATCTGTTTCTTTCTTAATTGTCCGCTATCTCCCACTCAAATGTCAGCTCCATAATGATGAGAAATTTTTTGTTGTGTTCATGGCTGTGTTCTTGTTTGGCATATTATAAGCAATTAATAAATAATTGTTGAATTAATTAGGTAATTAAATGACCCAAACAAGGCATTAACTCCCACAAAGGTTGCAGAGCCCTTGGTAAAATACTAGAAGTGCTTTTAGGTAATTTGGGTTCATCAATATTTTATAGGTAAACGACGATCTTGGGGATCAGTGGCCTCGTTTGTCCTCACAGTGCTTCTAAGCTGAAGCCTGTGCTAGAAGCTTGGCCAGTTTTGACAAACCCACATTCCAAACAAGACACAGAAACTTCAATCCCAGAAATTTCCCTCATGCCCTTTTTCAGGTCATCCCCACCATCCAGAAGCAAACTTTGTTATGATTTGTATTATCATAGATTAGTTTTGCATTCTTGAACATCCACATAAATGCATTCACACTGTATATGCTTTTGCATTTGGTTTCTCTTTGCTTAACATGATATCTGAGATTCTTCCATGTTGTTAAGTATATCAGTGTTTAATTTCTTTTAATTCTAAGATAATTTTCCATTACATGAATATCTACCATGTGCTCATCCATTCTCCTACTGACGGGCACTTGGGTCGTTCCCAGTTTGGAGCTATTTTGAATAAAGCTGCCGTCCTTGCAGGGTCTGCCTCATCCTGAGTCCTATGTACTTTATTTGAAAATCTCTGTGCCACCAGTGCTGAGAGAAATATGGCCAGGCTGTTGGGGCTGTGACTGATGTAGCAGCCTGCCTGCAGCATAGTGAGTGCCTTCTTGAGACAGCTCTACTGGGCACTGACCTACTTCCCATTCCAGAGGAAGAGCGCTTGGAAAATGAATGTCCGTGCAACTTGGGGAGACCTCAGGAGCATTTTCAGTGTTTTTAGATCCTTAAAAGCGACTCCGTAGAACACGTGCTGCCATTGCTGCTGTATCCCCTTCCTCCTCTCAGCTCCCCACCCCAGTACAAGTTGACTCTAATCAGCCACTGAACAGTATGCCATCAAGGAGTTTAAATATTTATCAGCAAGAGTCTTGTTCAGAGCCTGATAAAATATTTATGTGTTTCCACGGGGCATTGGTTTCCATCTAGACTTCTCAAGGTGTTTTTTCTTAGGCACTTGTCATAATCATAAGGTACTCAGAGATAGATGATATAGCCAGGGAATAGCCTGTGCTCTTGAACCCCACCTTGCAGTGTACCCTGCTTTGTAGAGTTGGGGGAAGATGAGCAAACAGAAAAATATGCATTAACAGTGTCTGGATCAGGAGAAAGACTGTGCGTGTTGATGAAAATTGATTAAAAACAGAACAGCCTGTTAATATAGCACCGCTAAAGGTGGGAACCCATCGAGGATTGTGGGAAAGAACCTGTTAGAGTGAGGAGGAATTAATGAGGGTCGGGTACATTCATTTCAGATAGAAGCACAAAGGAACCAGCCTGTAAAAGACAGAGTCCCTTTGACACTGATGTAGACAAGGCCTATATACAGCAACTATACTGAGTGCTATAATTATCACACCTGTTATGAAACTATTGAGGAAGGAGTGGAGGCTAGTCAGGGTTTCCGGGTGGAAAGCAGAGAGCTAGCTATTCCAGGGGGATTATTATTTTCCTCCCAGGAAGAAGTGTCTTTTGAGTAGAGTTCTGGAGGAGGTGTCGTGCTTTGACTGGCATCTGTGATGTGGAAGAGCATTCCCTGAAAGAATAATTTCATGGGGGTGTGGGAGAGGGGAGAGTGGGTGACGGGCATTGAAGGGGGCACTTGTTGGGATGAGCACTGGGTGTTTTATGGAAACCAATTTGACAATAAATTATAAAAAAAGAAAAGAAAGAATAACTTCAGTGGGTATTCGAGTTAGGGCCAAAGTGCTGGTGTGGCTTGAGTGAGGTGAAGGGGGGAGGGTCAGGTCAGGGCAGTTTGCAGTAAGAGATAAAGCCAGAGAGCTATAAGCCAGCTTGTCAAGAACACAGTAGAGTGGACTTTACTGTTTGTTGTAGAGAACCATGTAACTTTTGACCAGAGACTCATCGAAATTTGAGCAATTCCTGGGAGGTGCAACCAGCCCAAGCAAGGCCTTGAGGTCTATTTATGTCCAAGACGCTTCCAGAATATTTTGCTGTGTCCAGTCCAGTCTAGAGACTGTGGGGTCTATGGTAAAGAAGGTAAATGAGAGGGAGGACAGATTCATTCAACATATTCCTGGAATTGACCAGAAACAGGTTCCACCCACCACCTTCTTGCCCTGCATAGCAAATACTCAGAATGTGCCAAGTCAAATTGAATTCGCAGGCTGTGCGCCACATCCTATGCTCTCCTGCACGGCCACTTTGCCTCGGTAGGGGGAGGGTCTAAGTACCCCTTTATTACCTGAACCCAGTTCTGGGTCAGTATACTTCAGATGTGGGTTGCCAAACAACCGAGAACTAAGCAGTGAGGCCGGCAGACCATCACTGGAGAACTCAGGCCTGCTTTGACCAGGCTACTGGGCAGCGACTAGAAAGAAGCAACTGCCAGTAGAAGGTTACGGTCATGCAGCTTGATAAACTGTAGACAGGACTGCCTGGCCCCCCTCCACACAGTGTTCTCTCTTCATATGCAAGTTCCTATTCAAAAGTGCCCCAGGATGTTTACTTTTTAGCTCATAATGAAAATAGGGAGGGAAATAGGGAGAGGTGTTAAGCCTATCAGCATCTGTACTTTATGATGTTTGTGATAAGGAAGAGACGGCTCTGAGGAACTCCGTTTTTCAGTGCTGCAGTGAGGAGATTTGCATAGATATAGATTTAGCAGAAAGCTTAGGAGTTCTGATGGAGAGAAGTGATTTCTTGGTATGAGGACAAGGAATAGCATGGAGGACCTCTTAGAGAAACTTCACAATTCCGTCCAGGGCTTTGTTGGTTGAAATTGCTGTGTCGCTGCCGTGGGTGCCTGTTCCGGAGTGACAGGGGGAACACCCAGGAATGAGTGCTCTGGGCTTTCCCACTGCCATCTTTGTATGCTGGAGTGTCAGACTGTTAGTTGGCACTGCCACCTGTCCATCCTGATTCTCCAAGGGTGACTGGGGAGACCGTGAGAGAGAAGACAGAAACAAATATGTTAACTAGGAAAATGGCAAGGGCCTGAAGATGTGGGCTGGACTGATGGTGTGGTAAGGGTCTAAAGTATGGTCTAGCAAGATTCCAGACCAACAAGGTCCTTCTTGCCTCTAATCTGAGATATTCCTGGTTTTCTCCGTGAAATGGAGTCTCCCGAAAGCCACATTAGCTGGATTAAGTACTCTGAACACATGAACAGAATACATGCCTAATTGAGTATCTTTTCCAAATGGACATTTTGATGATTCTTTGATTGTGCCCAGGCTCGTGATAGCTGCCTGGTTTTGGATGCTGGTAGGAAAAACCCAGAAGCAGTAAAGAGGGAACAAGGGAAGATAATATCAAGAGACAGGGAAGGGAAGAGACCTGCTGCAATCCTAGGCACCCAATTATCTGTAAGAGAATACTGGGATGAAAGGAGTTGGAATAACTATCCATGGGGGTCTCGGCATGCAAATATTGCTGGCTTCCAAGGCAGCCGTAAGGAGAAAAGAAGGGCTGAGACATGAAGGCTGCTGTCACAGTCAGTCTGGGGGATGTTAATACTGGCTTGACACACCAGAGCACATACATAGCCACACCACAACTGTGCAGATGACAACAGTAACACGCTGTCCAAAACCCTTCTCCACTTCCGCAGTCTCTCATTTGTAATATTAGGTATATACATGAGATATTTGTCTACACTGGCAAAACTATACAAACACAGACCTGCTTTAAAAAGTAAGTATAAAGACAAAAAGAAATTCCAAAATATTATCAGCAGTAGGATTATAAATGATTACTTTTTGAAAAACTTAATCAGGGCACCTGGGTGGCTCAGTCAGTTAAGCATCTGACTTCGGCTTAGGTCATGATCTCACAGTTTGTGGGTTCGAGTCCCGCTTCAGGCTCTGTGCTGACAGCTCAGAGCCTGGAGCCTACCTTGGGTTCTCCGTCTCTGTCTCTCTCTGCCTCTTCGCAATCACATTCTGTCTCTGTCTCTCTCTCTCTCTCAAAAAGTGAGTAAACATTAAAAAAAAATACTTAATCATATTTTCCATGAACACTCTAGCATTTCTATGATAATCAGGAAAACATTAAATAAAAGATCTATTAAAGAGGTTAAGTAGGGAGATAGAAAAAGAATCATGGATAGGATTGTACAAGAAGAGAAAAAAGATGTCGAAAGATGAATGAGTGATCAAAAAAGTTAATTCTTCACAGGCTGCTAGCTTTTGCATATTATTTTCTTTATTATTGGATATCATATATCTATTGTCCCCCAAAGATCTGCAAGCTTCTATTAGCATGAAACCAAATTCCAAATACTGAGCCATGTGTCACTTCTCCAGGGCCTTAAAGCTATCCTGTGGGTAACAATTGGAAAGCGACTGCTGGCTTCCAGTGGTCCTCAAAGAATCCTCCACCAAAGTGCTAACACAGAACACTTCAAAACCGGGTGGCAGCATCTTTCCCAGAGTTTCATTTATTTAATTTAATATTTATCCCCGCAGAGCCTGGGCCACCCTTATGCATCTCATCTCTGAAGCATGGAACAGGAGCTAACAAAGGCTGTCGGTAGTTGGAGTAGTGGGATTTTTCCAGACAAAAGCTTGTTCTATTCTTATCCATGCCTCTGCTGGCTGCTCTCTGGCTCAGGCAGCCCCTTGGGAAGCTCTGTGGCTGAGGCTTCGGAGAGGTAGACGTAGTTTTCATTTCACAACCACCAGTTTCTCTAGAGGCACTGTCAAGTTTGCACTTTAATTGGCTGTTGTGAAAGACCCAAGGTGAGGCTTCTCTCCTACAGCATAAGTTACTATTTATCTCTACCTACCAGGATCAATTTAAAGCAAATGCCAAAGAACCACACACCCCACTGAACTTTGGGATCTGGCATTACTTGTAATTATAAAGTCAATAAATCCTTTTCATATTTTAAATTTATTACACTTTCAAATTATAAAAGCAATACACACTCATTGTAACAACTCTAGTAAGTAATCTAGTCTATAAAGAAAATATTATTAATCTCTACCTCCTTTCTCCTCCATTTTCCTGACAAAACCACTTTTATAAGTGTGAATTCCTTCATGCCTTTTCTATGTTCAAACAAGCATGTAATTTTCTATTTCATATATAAATGAGATCACATAATAACAGTTATTCTGTTGTTTCATTTTATTTGTCATATTTGTACATTATTCTAGGTAAATAAATTTAATTGATACAATTTATTTTTTAATGTTTATTTATTTTGAGAGAGAGAGAATGAGCACGGGAGGGACAGAGAGAGGGAAAGAGAGAATCTCAAGCAGGCTCTGCGCCGTCAGCATGGGGCCCCATGCGGGGCTTGATTTCATGAATCATGAGATCATAACCTGAGCCAAAATCAAGAATTGGTCGCTTAACCAACTGAGCCATCCAGGTGCCCCCCCCAGTCTCTTATTTTTAAGAGCTACTTAATATTCCTTTGTAGATGTTCCATAATTTTTCCCATTATTATTTCTGTATTGATAAATATTCCAGTTTTTTCTCCGGTTGTTTTTTTTTCTTATATGTATATACAACAAATTATGCCACAGTAAACATTTTACATTTATCCTTACACTTTGGTTTCCATTTCCATAGGAAGATTCCCCAAACTGGCATTTCTGGGTCAAAGGGAATACATATAATTTTACTTCTTATTGTGGGGCTCCCCTACAGCAATTGTTTGCTCTCTTCTTTTGTTTTTCTCTCCCCTCTCCCACTGCCTTTCTCCAGGGAAGCCTGTGTATTTAGGCAAGAGAGCCCTGCAGTGAGAACTCCTCCTTGCCAAGTGTGGATTATATTAGCTCAGTGGGAAATGGGGTCTGTAATGTCGTAGTTGCATTGTGTGTCTATTGCTTCTGGTTGGCCAGACTGTTCATAGTTCCCCTTGCTCATTTATTCCATGCTGTGGAATTATACATGATCTTCATATGTGGTAGGAACAGCATAATCAGTTGCAGGGTTGGGGGGGGGTGGCTTTCAGAGAAAATAGGCTGTTACAATGCTTTCTTACAACACCATATCTGCCATGTTCTTTTTTATGCCTTTTCCTTAATAGTAGAATTGAGAAAAGTGCTTCGATTCTCTTGCAGTTGTCTCCCTCTATTTTGAGGGATTTGAGATTTGGGGAGGTTTATGAGTATATAGTCAATCAACTACAACTGATTACTTGACATGAGAGGATAATTAGTTAAGAAGGTAGGGGGCTTGGAGCTTAAGGATCAGTGCCAAGCAACAGATGCGAACATTTTTAAACAAATGGTTTTTAACAAACCTGGTATTAGGAGCGAACTTCCCAGCACTACTTGGCTTTCATTTTAGTTTTGTTCTTGTTTGCATGTAAAACTTTAATCTGGTCCATCAGACCAGAGAGGAGTGGGATTTTCCACCACACCAGGGCTGGAGAAAATATCAGAGAAGCACTAAGGGAAGCTGGTGAGTACACACAAGTGAAATATAAAATGTGAACTAACAAAATAGTAAGAAGTAAGTGAGATTTTAAAATCCTCAGCTACAGGCTGTTGTGTGACCAGGAACCTAGGAGTTCATAGGCACTTCATATAAATTTGTAATCTCTAATTCTTTTCAGAAACCCAGTTGTGAGTTTATGTTCAGAATGCAAACATTAGCAAGTAGAGGGAAAGAAATTAAGTTCTGTAGCAGACATTTTGCTATTGGGACCTATAACACGTGCTGAAACTTTTACTCAGTAACTTTGAAATGGATTTCTTTGTCCTAGACTGAAAACTAAAGGAAGAAAAGAAACCAAAATAGAAGTTGTTGCAATTAATTTCTAAGGAGAAATTTTAACTTTAGGTTCAGCATGTATGAACCTGTAGAATAAACATTAGCCTTTGGTTAATACATACTTTTATAGAAACTTTTAATTTTCAAATACACACTGACCAGTAATAATGATAGTAAAACCAGTCCCCATAATAGGTTTGTCTTTTATAACTTAGGAATTCGGTAATGTCTCTTAATTGGTCTCATAGTTAATAGTAAGGATAGTTATATCTTACACTGTTTGCACTGTCATTTGTGTCTGTAAAGATTATCTTTAAACAGTTTGGTCTTGTCAGTAAAAATATTTTAAGGTTAAACATATTACAAGACGTTTAGCATCTGCATCTGGCTATGATGAACTACCTGGTTGTACACCACTGCTCACATAGAGGACATCTAGAAAAACTAGATTTTATTTTATTTTTTAAAATTTTTAAAAATATTTCTTTATTTTTGAGAGAGAGAGAAGAGTGCAAGCGGGAGAGCAACAGAGAGAGAGGGAGACACAGAATCCAAAGCAGGCTCCAGGCTCTGAACTATCAGCACATAGCTTGACACGGGGCTCAAAACCACGAACCACAAGTTTATGACTCCAGCTAAAGTCGGACACTCAACTGACTGAATCACCCAGGCACCCCTAGAAAAACTAGATTTTATTTTTAAAAATTTATTTGAGGGCAGGGGCACTGGATGGATGAGTTGGTTAAGCGTCCTAACTCTGATTTGGGCTCAAGTCATGATTTCATGGTTTATGAGTTGGAGTTCTGTGTCAGGATCCATGCTGTCAGCACAGATGCCACTTGGGAATCCTCTGTCTCTACCCCTCCCCTGTTATGCTCTCTCTCTCTCTCTCAAAATAAGTAAATAAAAAAAAGTTATTTGAGGGCATAAGAGACCCACTAAGGCAGCCAGAACTGAGAGCTAAGACCTCATAAAGAGAAACTCAGTGGATGCCCTGCATACTAGGTTGCTTTTCCCTTGAGATATTTTCCTAAGTTGCAGGTGAGGAGAAGCTAAGAACCCAAGTAAAAAGCACCAGCTAAAAGTCAGAAAAGCTGAGCAACATTCTATAGTTTGAAAGGGCTGGGGAGGGAAAAAAAAAAAAAAGAGAAAAAAAGAAAGGAGTTCTAGGATACTAAACGAGCAAGGACATGAGAAGCCTGATTATGAAAAGAAAAGAAACAGAGACTCAGCCCAATGATCTGGTCAGTTTTGCTTTCAAGTTGCTTTACAGTTATAAGTAGCACAGACCATCAGGTAAAAAAAAAAGCGCCAAACAGAAAGCAGATGCTAAAAAAGCCAAGAAACTAATCAGAAGTACTTGCAATCTTACTGTGCTGCGGAGATAAAAATTGGAGTGTGGCCCACCGAGGTGGAAGGGCCTGAAAAGCACTGTGACGGTGACTTTCATATCTGTTTCAGTGAGTCACAGGATACCCAGATACCCGGTTAAACGTTATTTTGAGATATGTCTGTGAGAGTGTTTCTGGAAGAGGTCAGCATTTGAATTGGTGAACTGAGTAAAGCAGTAGGCCCTCCGCAATGTACGTGAGGATCATCCCATCCACTGAGGGTCTGAATGGAGCAAAATGGTAGAGGAAGGTTGAAATTTCTCTGTCTGACAGTTTGACCTGGGACATTGATTTTCTCCTGCCCTTGGCGCTCTTGGTTCTCAGGCCTTCACACTTGGACTGGCATGTATACTACCAGCTCTCTGGCTTGCAGGACCTCGAACTATACTGCTTTGCTTTCCTGGGTCTCCAGCTTGCTGACAGCTCAGCTCAGTCTCCTTAACTGCATGATCCAGAACCTTATAATAAATCTCTTTCACTTATATATAAAATACTTGTTCTGTTTCTCTGGAAGACCCTAATACAAACATCCTAAGCTTTCAGTTGGGACTCCTAAAGGACTATATCTGAGAAGTTAGCCCAGAAATAGGCCCGGTCTTATTGAAATTGAAATCTAATTCCCAATCAGATCAGTTGCTGATTGGATTAAAGTAATATGTTTTTATTCTAGTAGCCTAGCAGAAGCTAAAGAACATATTCATTGGAGAAAAGAAAATGACCCAGAACTAGTATATTTTTATTATATGGTATCTGATATTTAATTAAACAAAATAAAACAAAAGTAGGCATACCAAGATACAGTTTCCAGAATATGGTGCAGGAAGAGAGAATGCAGACTTCTTGAGTGGAGAAGACAGTTTCAAGTTCAGGGAGACCAAAGCAGCTGGAGTTTACAGGACAGAGTATCAAAGTCGAGAGTAAACAGAGAATTCCAGAGATCCTTGCAGAGTACACCAAGTCTGAAGCTGAGTACTGGTCAGCACATGCCTGCAAGGAAGCCACCTAGGGTTAGAAAAAGAACCACTCAAAAGGAGTAGGGAGAACAGTACTTGCTGCTCACACAGAGCTGTGAATAGTGCCTGTTCCCACTGGTCGTACTAGAAAAGCTAGTAACTCAGAGGGTACTGGGAAGCGTGGTTTGAGAGGTGATGCTTTAGCAGTGGGGAATGATTAACCCTACACTGAGCACTACTCTGATCCTGCCTAAAATCTTAAAAGAAGACCCTAAAGGGCCAAACTATTCCCAATTAATTTAACTATGTCAAGAATATTTAGAGGAATAAGAAATTAATATTATGTGTAATTGGAAGCTGTGAGGGCGCAGTAAAATATTTGAAGAGATAGTGAGTGAGACATTTTCAACAAAGATAAGGATGACAGTGATTTCTCTGTCAGAAACAAGCAAAAAGGCAGTGAAACAATATATTTAAAGTACTGGAAAAAAAACAAACATTTCCAACCTAGAATTCTATGCCCAGTGAAAGTATCTTTCAAAAGGAAGCAAAATAAAGACTTTTGCAGATATATAAAAGCTGAAAGAATTCATCACTGACAGATGCACAGTACAAGAACTGTTAAAGGGAATTCTTCCAACAAAAGGAACATGGTATCAGTAGGAAATATGAATCTATACCAAAAAAAAAAAAAAAAAAAGCAGCAGACATGGTAACTGTATAATGATTTGTCTTAAGATTTAAACCTCTCTTAAATATAATAGTTTAAATAAAAATAATATGAGGTTTGTAGCATATTTAAAAGGAAATGTATGACAACAAGCACAAAGACTGGTGATATAGAAATATATTGTTATACTACATGTGAAGTAATATGGTATCATCCAAAGATAGATTGTGACAAATTAAGATATATCTGTAAACACAAAAACAATCACAAAGAAAATAAAACAAAGAAGCATAGCTAATAAGCCAACAAAGAGATAAAGTAGAATCATAAAAATACTCAATTTGCCTATGAGAATTCAGAAAAGGAGGAAAAAGGGAACAAGGAAGAAACGAGACAAATAAAAGACAATAGCAACATAATAAATACATTTAAATGTAAATATACCAATAACTACTATAGATGTAAATGATCTCAACACCTCAACTAACAGATAGAAACTGCCAAATAGGATTTAAAAAAAAAAAGCAAAGCCAACAATATACTATGTACAAGAAACACATTTCCTATATTATGACACAAATGGATTAGAGAAAAAGATGGAAAAGATTTACCATGCTAACACACTAATAATCAAAATATATCTGAGGGTTTCCTGAGTGGCTTAGTTTGTTAAGTAACTGACTTGATATCACGGTTCGTGGAATCCAGCCTTGCATCAGGCTCTGTGCTGACAGTGCAGAGCCCGCTTGAGATTCTCTCTCTCCCTCTCTGTCTCTCTCTGTCTCTCCTCTACTCACTCTCTCTCTCAAATTAAATAAATAAACTAAAAAAAATCAAAATAAAGCTGAAAAGCAATATTAGATTGCAGAGCAAAGGATATTACTATAGATGAAGAAAATAATTTCATAATGATAAAGTAGTCAATTCATCAAGGAGACATAACAGTATTAAATATTTATGCATCTAACAATAGAACTTCAAAATACACGAAGTAGAAATGATATGACTTCAAGGAGCAATTGACAAAATTGTAGCCCAAAATTTCATTAGCTTTGTCTCAGTTATGGATACAACAAGAAGACAGAAAATAATTACAGATACGGAAGAAGGAGCCAACAGAATCATTTTGACCTCATTGATCTTCATAGAGTACTATACCTATCATTGGAAAATATTCCTTTCAAATGCATGTGGAACTTTTAGATAGACCATTTTCTGGGCCCCAGAATAATTCTCAGTACATTTAAAGGGATTCCAGTCATACAAAGTATGCTCTTGACCACAATACAATTAGTTAAGAAATCAATAATAGGGGTGCCTGGGTGGCTCAGTCGGTTCATCACGTGACTCTTGATCTCAGCTCAGGTTATGATTTTGGCTCAGATTATGAACTCATGGTTCATGAGATCAAACCCTGTGTTGGGCTCTGTGCCGACAGTGCAGAACCTGTGTGGGATTTTCTCTCTCCCTCTCTCTCTGCCCTTCCCCTACTTATGCTCTCTCTCTCAAAATAAATAGACATTAAAAAAAAAAAAAGAAATCAATAACAGAAATCTTCAAATATTTGGAAAATAAGCAATGCACTTCAAAATAGCTCATGAGTCAGGCGGGGCACCTGAGTGGCTCAGTCAATTAAGCATCCCACTCTTGGTTTTGGCTCAGGTCATGATCTCACAGTTTGTGAGTTCCAGCCCTGCATCCAGCTCTGTGCTGACAGCATAAGGCCTGCTTGAGATTCTTTCTCCCTCTGTCTCTGCTCCTCCCCTGCTCGTGCATGTGCTCATTCCTTCTCTCTCTCAGAATAAATAAACTTTTAAAAAGTAGCTCATGAATCAAAGAAGAAATCAGAAGGGAAATCAGAAATTATTTTGGACTGAATGAAAATGAAAAGTAATGTATCAAAAGCAGTACTTAGTGAAAATTTATAGTGGTTAAGGGATTGTAAAAAGACAAGTCTCAGATCAATGTTCTCAGCTTCCATGCTAAGAAACTAGAACAAAAAAGAGCAAATGAGACCTAAAGTAAGTAGAAGAAAGTAATAAATATCAGAGCAGAAATCACTACAACTGATAACAAACAGACAAAAAAAAGTAGATATCAATGAAAGCAAATGCCAATTGATTGTGATTATCAATAAAAGCAGTAAACCTCTAGCCAGATGGATAGGATAAAAACAGAGCAGACATAATTTACTAATGTTATAAGTTAAAGAGGTGACATCATACAGATTCTGCAGATATTATAAAAACTTTCTTTTTTTTTAATGTTTATTTATCTTTGAGAGAGACAGAGAGCGAGCGAGCTAGGGAGGGGCAGAGAGAAGGAGACACAGAATCTGAAGCAAGCTCCAGGCTCTGAGCTGTCAGCACAGAGCCCAACGCAAGGCTCAAACTCACGAACAGCAATTTCAAGACCTGAGCTGAGGTCGGACGCTCAACCGACTGAGCCACCCAGGCGCCCCTAAAAACTTTATTCTAATAATTCTATCCACTTAGATAAAAGGAACAAAGTCCTTGAAAGAGACAAACTACAAAAGTTCATTCAAGAAATATTAGACAATGGGAAAGCCCAGATCTATTGAAGAAAGTTTCAGCAAACTAGAAATAGAGAACTTCCTTACAGACAGTCTCTTCTTTTGCTGTCCTAACTGCTGTTCACTTGTAGTGTTTTCAATAAAGTTCTGTCTCCTTTGTGAATTGGTGAATTCTTTCACCACCAGCACTGCTGGCCTCCACCTGATTGGGTGCCTGCTACGTTTGGTGGAGCCCATACTGATCACTCTGCTGGCCTAGGACTTTCCTTGGATTCTCTCGAATTTCTTAGGACTTTCCCTCAGTGGATGACTCTGATGTTCCTTTGGGGAATTGACAATGTCGGGCTGAGGTTACTCCTCAGTGAGGATCGGAAGTCCTGGGGGAACCAGCCGAATTGCCCTTGCCTGAAAGAGTGAGGGATTTCCCCTCTTGCCCTTTAGAGGAGGGATCCTTCTTTCCCTCTCCTTTCTCTTTTCCACCCTTCAGAGGTCTAACCCTGGTACTCCTCAGACAACTGAATATCTCTGGCCAGGGCAGCTCCCCAGTGTGGTCTGAGGGTCTGAGAGTGAACAGGTCAGACTACCTGGCAAAGGACTCCTGTCCTCTCCTCTCCTCTCCTGTCCTCTCCTCTCCTCTCCTGTCCTCTCCTCTCCTCTCCTCTCCTCTCCTCTCCTGTCCTCTCCTCTCCTGTCCTGTCCTCTCCTCTCCTGTCCTCTCCTCTCCTGTCCTCTCCCCTCCCCTCCCCTCCCCTCCCCTCCCCTTCCCTCCCCTGAGGTCTCTATTCCCAATGTGCCATGCAGTTGGCAGTGAAAGCTTGTCCAGGGCAAGTCTGCACCCATTTTGCACTCATTTGGGATCCTTTCCTGACACTGGCTGACTCTCAGCCGCCTTGGTTCTTTCGCACCCTTGCCCTGCTGCCCCACCTCTGTTTTTTTTTACTTTGCTCTTGAAGATCCAGCCACCATCTTGATCTGCAGGTAAAATATGTTCCTATGTGTCTGAGAGAATCCAACAATTCTATATACGGATGATGATTCAACAAGGATTCTAGCCCATACCATTAGAGGGTCCTCTCTCCCTAAATCCCATGACCTGGCCACCAGGGAATTTCATTCACATTGCCTATAGGCATGTTAATGTACAATGCTCTGGTCCTGAACTGCACAAAACCCCTGATGGACCCACAAGTTTAGGTAGGGACAACACATCCTCCCTTGTCCAGCATGAAGCAGTTACTGAAGATGAGACCTTTGCCCAAATACACATCATTATCATCTGTCAGGGGGGAACGTAGAGGCTGCTTTTAGGCAACAGGCTTGAGCAGTGGAAACCTGAGTAAGGTAAAAGAGCCCACAGTGACTATTGGGCTGAATGCAAACAGGCTCATTAGGTGACCCACCTTGAAATATTCATAAGCCCTAACTGACCAATGGGCTGCTTACAACCAGGCACAGGTACTAAAAAAGGAAAATTCTGTATATTCCCATACTTCCTTAATCCCCCCACCCCCACTCCTTAACTCTGGCTCCCTGCCACTGCCTGGTGGCAGACAGTCTCTCCTTTGCTGTCTTGCCACTGCTCACTTGCAGTGTATTCAATAAACTTATATCTCCTTTAAAAAAAAAAAAAACTTCCTTAACCTGATAAAGGGACTCTATGGAAAATCTGGATCTGATACATTTAATGATAAAAGACCAAATACTTTCTTCCTAAGATCGAGAACAAGACAATGATGACTACTCTCACTAATTCTATTCAACATGGTCTTGGAACCCCTAGCCACTATAATGAGGTAAAAAAAATATAATAATAATAAATGACAACCTTTGCTTGTGGCCTAATCATCTATTTAGAAAACTCAGTGGAATCTGCAAAACAGCTACTCTAGTAGCTATTAAATGAGTTTAGCATGGTTATAAAATACCATACAATATACAAATATCAATTGTGGATATGGTGTTAAAATTGAAAGTAAAAAATTATAATAGCATCAAAAATATGAAATACTTTAAATCTGCTAAAAATTATGCAAGAGCTATATACACTGAAAACTACAAAACCTTTATTAGAGCAAGAAGACCTAAATAAATGAAGAGATATACCTTGTTCATGAATGGTGTGAAGTGAATGTTCGTGTCCCCCTAAAATTCCTATGTTAAAATCTAGTCCTTAATGTGATGGTATTTGGAGACAGGGCCTTTGGGAGCTAATTAAGTCATGAGAATGGAGCCTTATAAATGGGATTAGCAGGGGCACTTGGGTGGCTCAGTCAGTTAAGTGTCTGACTTTGGCTCAGGTCATGCTCTCACAGTTTGTGAGTTCAAGCCTCACGTTGGGCTGTGTGCTGACAGCTTAGAGCCTGGAGCCTGCTTTGGATTCTGTGTCTCCCTCTCTCTCTGCCCCTTTCCTGCTCATGCTCTTTCTCTCAAAAATAGATAAACATTAACAAAATAATAATGATAAAAATAAATGGGATTAGTGCTCTTTTAAGAAGAGGCCAGAGAGCTAAGTAACTCTCTTTCCATCATGTGAGGATGCAATAATAAGTCAGCCATCTGCAAACTGGAAGAGGACTCTCACCAAAAATTCAGCTGTTTTAGTACCATGATCTTGGACTTCCAGCCCCCGGAACTGTGAGAAATAAATTTCTGTTGTTTATAACCCACCCAGTGTATGGTATTGTGTATACCAGTTAAGCTGACTAAGACAATGAGATAGAGGCTTAATATTGTTAAGATGTTGGTTTTTCCCCTAATTCATTTATAGATACAATGCAGTCCTAATCAAAATCCCAGATGCCCTTCTTGTAGAAATTGATAACCTCATTTTAAATTCATGTGAAAATGTGCAGTATTTAGAATAGCCAAAACAACTTTCTTTTAAGGAACAAAGTTGGGACTATTACCACCTGTTCATTATTTAGAATACAAGAATGGTTTTATAGGTGTGTATGTATGTATGTAAATATTGGAAGTTTATTACATGGAATTTGTACCTCAGTAGAGCTGTTTTTGAAAAGTTAATGTATAGGAAAATGAGAGAGTAAAAAGATTACAATAAAAGGAACATAGAACAAGTTGGAAAAATAAATAGTAACATAATAGATATTTAACTCATTTATGCCAGTAATTATCTTAAGGATAAAAATATTATTCTAATTAAATGACAAAGATCATTGTATTAAGGGATAAACATATTAAAAGTGATTACTAAAATATTTTAATTAAGTGACAAAGTTTGTCTTAGACTTTATCATCTTAGTGTACGATGCTTTATTTGTGTGTAGCCACAAAGAAATATTTTATTTATGAGAACAATATAAAGAAAAAATATTAAAAACTTTTTTCTCAACACTAAGAAAACAAATAATTCAATTAAAAAATGGACAGAGGACCTGCTTAGTCATTTTTCCAAAGAAGACCTACAGATAGCTGACACATGAGAAGATGCTCAACATCACTCATCATCAAGGAAGTATAAATCAAAACTACAATGGAATATCACCTCACACCAGTTAAAGTGGCTAATATCAAAACAACAAGAAATAAGTATTGGCAAGGACATGGAGAGAAAGGAACCCTTGTGTACTGTTGGTGGGAATATAAATAAATTGGTACAGCTACTCTGGAAAAAAGTATGGAAGTTCCTGAAAAAAATTAAAAATAGAAATACCATATGATGCAGTAATTCCACTACTGGGTACTTGGCTAAAAAAAAAATGCAAACACTCATTCCAAAAGATATAAGCACCCCTATGTTTAGTGCAGGATTGTTTACAATAGCCAAGATGTGGAAGCAGCCTAACTGTCCATTGATAGACAAATGGATTTAAAAGATGTAGTGTATACATATACATATGTACTTATACAATGGAATATTACTCAGCCATAAAAAGAATGAAATCTTGCAATTTGCAGTGACATGGTTGGAGCTAGAGGGTATTATGCTAAGTGAAATAAATCAGACAGAGAAAAACAAATACCATATGATTTCACTTATATGTGGAATCTAAGAAACAAAAAAAAATGAATAAGAAAGCAGAAAGAGATCCACAAAGACAAAGAACAAGCTGGTGTTTACCAGAGGCGAGCTGGGTAGGAAGATGGGCAAAACGGGTGAAAAGGGGTGGGAGGTGCAGGTTTCCAGCTGTGGAAATCACGGAGATGAAAGGTACTGCATAGAAAATGTATAGCCAATGATACTGTAATAAGGTCATATGGTAGCTGTACTTGTGGGGAGTTTAGAGCATAGAATTGTCAAATCACTGTGTTGTATACCTGAAACTAATGTTACATTGTGTGTTAACTATACTTCAATAAAAACAAACAACTTTCTTTTATCCCTGGCTTCAGCTAAGTTGTAGTTTGAAATGAGTCTCTTCACTTGTGATGACTGAGGTTGTGATTTTGCATATAAAATATTATATATTTGCACATTTCTCAGAAAAGGGTCTATAGCTTTCATCAGTATCTCATGTCCAAAAATATATTTAAGAATCATGGTTTAAAGAATGGAGCGCTGTTCTCAGGGTCTAATTTCTCAATAGTACTTCTCTGAAATTAATTTTTGATGAGCAAGTCAAATGACTCTATAAATGTGTACATGAGCCTCATCACAGCAGCTTCGGGTAACAAATTCCAGATTATTCCAAGGGTTTTTGTGGTTTAAACTTTGATGAAAGCTCTGTGTTTCCTTTAGTTGGACTGGGATTCTCATGTTACGATACCCAGATCAGCAGCTACAGCGTCACCTGGGAATTTACTAGAAATGCAAATTCTCGGACCCTACTGAGTCAGAAACTCTGGAGGTGGGGGCCAGCAGTCAGTGTTTTTGAAGGAGCTCTCTAAGTGATTTGATGTACACTAAAGTTTGATAACCAGTCAGTCAAACTATAACTGGAAAAGCCCATTCTCTAACTCCTGCTTCTAGGCCACATTTAGGACAGTTTGTTAAGGAAGTGGCTGCAGAAGGAACAGTCTAATTTGATGGCTTATATTTTCCATCTCTTTATCCTCACAGGCCGAATTGCTCTCACACAAGTATACTGGGTTGCACAGCAACACGGAACAACAGTTTAGAGAAAATCAGTGTCCAGCTGAAATTGGAATTTAGAGACACAGCATGAAAATTCACTCATAAAAATTCTGAGCAGGAGGCTTTTCAGGGATGAGCCCCAGTAATTCCAAAGGCCTTGGATTTCCACTTCTTTTGAGAAGGAGAACATTCAATCTCCCCAACCAACTGAACCTCAGGAACAAAGTTTTATTTACCTTTTCCCAGCTGTGTGACACCCTCACAAACATCCTTTAAAGGAGTGCTCAGTATCACAAGGCTCTGTTTGCAAGGTAGGTTAACGAGTTAACTAAGCCTATGTTCTGCGAACCCAAAAGGAGAGGTCTTAGCTGTAGCAGCATAGAATTGAGCTGTTTATTTTTTTTTTTAATTATTTAGCGTTTTTATTTTATTTTTGAGAGACATAGAGACAGAGTATGAGCAAGGGAAGGGCAGAGCGAGAGGGAGCCACAGAATCTGAAGCAGGCTCCAGGCTCTGAGCCGTCAGCACAGAGCTCGAAGCGGGGCTCGAAGCGGGGCTCGAAGCGGGGCTCGAAGCGGGGCTCGAAGCGGGGCTCGAAGTGGGGCTCGAAGCGGGGCTCGAAGTGGGGCTCGAACCCACAGACCGTGAGATCATGACCTGAGTCGAAGTCCGCCGCCCAACCGACTAAGCCACCCAGGCGCCCCAGAATTGGGCTGTTTAAAATGAGCCTCTGGGAGTGCCTGGGTGGCTTGGTTAATCAACTGACTTCAGCTCAGGTCATGATCTCACAGTTTGTGGGTTCGAGTCCTGCCTTGGGCTCTGTGCTGACAGCTCAGAGCCTGGAGCCTGCTTCAGATTTGATGCCTCTCTCTCTCTCTCTGCTCCTCCCCTGTTTGTGCTCTCTCTCGCGTGTGCACTCTCTCTCTCTCAAAAATAAATAAAACTTTAAAAACTAAAAAATAAAAGTAGCCTCTGAAATGTCAAATGATCATTTTCTCAGGTCGTCCTGTAGCCTCTGAAGCCTGATCTGTTGTGACACCTTACCGCTTGTTGATGAGCAATAACAGAGCACTTCACAGCAGCTCTCATTAAAGGAGGGCAGCCAAGTGGAATTCATTCTTGGCTCTTAATAGTTTTCAAATGAGAATTTTATTGCATATTAATGAGCACCAGTTGACATTTGTGACTGGTTTTTATGGAAATCATGCACTTATAATTTGCATAATAGTACCTAAGTGCTTTTAGGTTACAATGCAACTCTGAGAAGTTGGTGAGGGTTTTAGCATGTTGTTTTTTGTGTTGCCTTTTTTTGGGGGTGGGGGGGGTGGTTCTTTAATCCCCAGCTCCAGTCCCTGGCACTAGTGTGGAATATTAACAGATCTCCAAGGTCCATCTATAAGGGGCCTCTACGATCTGCCTATAAGGCAGTCGTGACTCACTGCCCAGTCTGTGTGTGGTTGCGCCAGCTTATAACTGAGAGCATAGAGAGAGTCAGCAAAACACATCAGGAGATCTTCCCATTGTAGTCAGAGGGGGATGTTCTAGCCCTCCTCGAATCAAACCTCCTGGTTCTCCTGACTTATAGAAGTATCTAGATGGTCCTGAGGATTGTTCCTAGAAATCTAGGACTCCTATACTCTGTGATGTTTTGTAAATGTCTCTGGGTTTACTTCAACAGATATGTATTGATTGCCTACTAGGTACCAGGCACCATGCTAGGTGCTAGAGCAAGACATGTTGGCGTGTTCCCTGCTGCATCCTTAGCTCTTAGCACAGTGACTATTGCACTGTTGTTGATCAATATTTATTGAATTAATGAACATGGTCTCTGCCATTGAGGATATATAATTCATTATTCTTACAAAATCTAATTGTAAGGAAAGTATAAAGATCATTATAGTATAAAGATCATAATGTTAGAAGATACATTAATGATTCAGAACTTGGAATTCTGTTAGAGTATTTAGAGAAACGAGATGCATAACCTCTGTTATGCACCCTCAAGTCTTCTGTGCAAATGACCCTTCTGTATAAGTCAATATTTATTGATGATCTAGTATATATTAGTTATGTTTGCATACATCACATACACGTCTTATGATTTAATCATTAGTAAAACCTATGAGGTATAGATAGTATTATCCTCATTTCATTGAGGAGGTAGCTAAGAATTGGAGAAGTGACTAACCTAAGTTACCACATATAGAAAATGATGTATCTGAGACTTAAGTTCAGCCTCAGTATTGTCCATTCCAGTGCCACTTATTACTGACAATGGTCCTAGGATATGTAAAGTGAAGCCAAACTCCAAGTACAGGCACGGAGGGTTGAATTGGCCCAGGGGCCCTGGGATGTGCCCTGTATTCAGTTGACCTACTGTTTATAGTAAATTTACTACTTGCAACACTTTTTCCTGTATTCTGTGGGGGACCCAATCTAGTAGCCAGTTTGATTCACTATAATTCTATCAAGTATCTAGCAAAGTTTAAACACTTAAACACTGTATAACAAAGGGAGAGATCAGGTTTTGTAGAAGAAAAGTTACAAGTAATATGAAACTAAAAGTTCAGCATAGCCCACTTATAATGTTGAACAAAAATGTTCTCCAGAGTTTTGAAAGATCACTAAGTGTGGGCTGGGAAGCACAGGAAAAGAGAGGCTTTGGGACACAGGGATTAGGAAAGAACGGTGGAATAGTTCAAGAATTCATACACATCCCAAGGATCCCCAAACTCTGCTTTATCTGAAATCCACACCAGACTAAGGGAGTGAATCAAGTCCACTCCCCTTCCTCACTCCCCCCTCCCCAATTCCTGCTAGGAGACACCCAATGATTTCATTCTGCTTTTAAAATCCCCTAAGAGGGATGTGTTTGCAGCAGCCATTTCTGCCCCCCACCTTTCCTCCTGTAAATCAGGGTTCCCTACACGGGTCCTGCCCCAGGGTCTTTGGGATGACCACTCAGAAACCATGAAAGTATGTGGAAAACTTAACTGGAGGCACTTCAAAGCCTTCAAAAAGAAACTTAACATCTCTCCGTCTTTTATATGGCAAATCTGAAACTCTGAGAAGCAGATTAATTCAAATCTTATTTACATTGTTGGAGAGAAAACATACAAGTTCTTCCAAAACTTATACTCTCCCAGAAGAATATTCTTTCTCTTTCCACGGTGTTCCTTTTCTCTCTTGGACCTCCTCCACAATCCTCTAACGGCAGCCCTAGAGTGTTTACCCCTACAACCGTGCCTGCTTCCCCAAGTTCAGGCCTTGCCCAGCTGTCCCAAATGTGTGAAAGGCCAATCACAACTTCCTTGTTGTTCTGGTATTTTTTTGTTTTGTTTGTTTGTTTTTAATTTGAGAGAGAGGAGAGGCAGAGAGAGAAGGAGAGAGAGAATCTCAAGCAGGCTCTGTGCTGAAGCCCAATGCAGAGCTCAATCTCACAAACCATGAGATCATTACCTGAGCTGAAATCAAGACTTGGACGCTTAACCAACTGAGCCATCCAGGCACCCTTAAAGCTTTTAAAGTGATAAAGAAAAAGTCCTGAACTTGGGAGACCTATATTCTCTTCCTACACTAGGTGATTCTGAGCCTCTCAATCTCTGAGGACTGTTTCCTCACCCATAAAATGAAGAGGTTGGACTTTAGGATATTTGTGGTTCCTTCTTGCTCCACCATTCTGTGACTTAACCCTGACCAAACATCTGTTCTTTTATATGCAATATTTTCCCACCCTAATCTCATACTTCTCTGCTCTCTTAGAAAGTATTTACAGCTGTGAGCCATCTCCTGTGTGCAGATAGTGTGGCAGGTGTTCCTTGGGGGAGGTTAAATCCTCTCTGCCCTGCCTGCACCTGCCTGCTGCCCCCACGAAGAGCAGGGCATGCTCGGGGAAAGGAAGTGAATTTGACTATTAGTATAAGTGACGCATATTCAGGATGTTCGTAAACCTGCTACCAGAACATAACACAGTGCATTCAAAGGCAATTAAAAATGCATTGTACATTCCCTGCTGTTTATAATTATCTGTGTATCTGCTGCCTATTCACATAGCTACTGGAGAATTAATACCTCAGACAACATTGGGGCCAGAAGGAGTCTTAGTGACTATCTAGTACAATGCTGTTGGTGGTGGTGGTGGTTTGAATAGATACATTTTTTATGCATTTACATGTGGTTCTGTCTTACCTCTTTTAGTGGGTAACCTGAGGGCAAAGTACTTTGAATAATGTATCTCTTTGCTCACATGCGTAGAAACATCCCTATATCTCCAACTGCCTCTTCCCCTATTTTTTTATTTTTAATTAAAAAAAATTTAATGTTTATTTTTGAAACAGAGAGACAGAGCGTGAGTGGGGGAGGGGCAGAGAGAGAGGGAGAAACAGAATCCGAAGCAGGCTCCAGGCTCTGAGCTGTCAGCACAGAGCTCCAGACAGGGCTCAAACTCATGAGCCATGAGATCATGACCTGAGTGGAAGTCGGACACTTAACCGACTGAGCCACCCAGGCGCCCCTCTTCCCCTGCATTTAATATAAAACATGTTGTGGGATGAAAAATAAGAGGCAAGGAAATCAGGACAAAGGGAAAATAGTCATAGGGTAATAAAATAAGCCAGATACCTAAGATTGTACAGTAGCTATAAGTGAGCCACACATTTGGTTCCATGTTTGACAGAGGCCAAAAGAGAGAGAAACATACTATGCATGCCATAAAAATGTTCCAGAAAAAGGTTAACTTTTCCTAGTACTTGAGAGGAAGATGAATTTACACCATGTGTCCTTATGGAGGAGCCACTGAGTCAATGTTGTAGACTACACCATCAACAATACTTACAGTGCTAAATGAATTCATTCAGTAAGCATTTACTGAGTGCCTATATATGTTTCAGTGCATTACAGTTGCTATTCTTTCTAGTGCTCAAATTGTCCTGTTATTGGTCAGGGGGAGCTAGTTGACTCCTGTGTCCTTCTGACATGATTCTATAGTCTTTAATACTTTTTTATTTTCTAGTAGGACAAGATGTCCCAGATTGATCTTGTACATTTCCATCTCCATAACATAAATCTGCTATTTCACTAAAGGAATCTGATTCCTTTTAGTGAGTGGTTTTAGAGACCACAGTCTGGGCACTCAGAGTGTTTATTATTATTAGATTGTAATTACTCCCAAGCCACAGTTAACAGACTAGAAGATATGACTGTAGTAAAAAGAGGAGTATCAGTTCTAAGTTCATATTGGTATTTCTAATTTAAACTGAAGATAAAAAGGTATTTACTTAATTTATTTGTTATGTGAATCTCTTGTCTCTCACTTTGAAAATTTTAGTTCCCAGTAACAGCCATAATTAATTATTTCCTTTACCTAATAGATACTTACATGTGTATATATGTGTGCGTACCCATATATGTAAAATAGGAATATTACCCATTCGGTGCAATTTAAGATTTCTTTGTGGGTGTTTTTTGTCCTTTGGAAGTATAATCAAATTATTGTTACTTAAATTCTTTATGTAGTTATACCATCAACTTGATATAGTTAGATTAATTTATTTCAATTTTTATTTAATTCTTAGAGACTGATTTTCTTTTTGATTTAATTTTGTTTTGAAATTAAGTAAAATATTTACATGGTTTCAGAGCCAAAACTGTAAATAATGAGAGGTTTATTTACCTCCCTGGCACCTCCCCCTTGTTCTTTTCCTCCTCTTATAGGTAAAGCTTTTATTTTTCATTGTTCATTTTTGAAAATAATCCAATGACCTGTATGGATTTTATCTCCTTTCTTATATAAAAGGCAGCACACTGTATATGTTTTGCTCCATCTTGCTTTTTTTTTTTCAACAGTCTGTCCAGGAAATCATAGCAGTATATAGATATTTTCTCATTCTTTTTTAAAAAATTGAGATATTAATTATTTTTAAAAACTATTATAATAAAAAAGCAATATATTGATTTTTTTCAGGAGGTGAGGGCGCTGCTAGTTGGAGGGAGTGGTCTGGAAAGAATATGCCAAGGTGTTAGTACTTAATTCTGGGTGTTTAACATTTTCCTCCTTGTACTTTTCTGAGTTTTAAAAATATCTATGGGTCATAGGGTAGCTCTATTTTCATTTTTTTGAGGAACCTCCACACCGTTTTTCAGAGTGGCTGCACCAGTTTGCATTCCCACCAGCAGTGTAGGAGGGTGCCTGCTTCTCCACATCCCCGCCAGCATCTATAGTTTCCTGATTTATTCATTTTAGCCACTCGAACCGGTGTGATGTGGTATCTCAGTGTGGTTTTGATTTGTATTTCCCTGATGATGAGTGACTTTGAACATCGTTTCATGTGTCTGTTGGCCATCTGAATGTCCTCTTTGGAGAAGTGTCTATTCATATCTTCCACCCATTTCTTCACTGGATTATTTGTTTTTCGGGTGTGGAGTTTGGTAACTTCTTTATAAATTTTAGATATTAGTCCTTTATCCGATATGTCATTTGCGATGATCTTTTCCCATTCCGTTGGTTGCCTGTCCGTTTTGTTGGTTGTTTCTTTTGCCGTGCAGAAGCTTTTTATCTTGATGAGGTCCCAGTAGTTCATCTTTGCTTTTAATTCCCTTGCTTTTGGAGACGTGTCAAGTAAGAAATTGGTGCGTCTTAGGTCAAAGAGGCATTTCACTGGGTGTTATATGTAAACCAATTTGAAAATAAACTATTATAAAAAAAATGACCAAAATAAAGGAGACAAGAAACCTCTTCTAAGCTAAAAAAAAAAAAAAGAAAAAAAAATCTATGAATTTAAAAACAATTTTAAATACAACTACACACCAAAGCAGCAAATGAAAACCAGGAATCACTAAAATATGAATATCTAATGGAATTAGATCAAAGAGGGGAAGTTCACAGGACACCTGGGTGGCTCAGTTCGCTAAGCATTGGACTTCAGTTTGGGTCATGATCTCAGTTTGTGGGTTTGAGACCCGTGTTGACCTCCATGCGGTCATCTAAGAGCTTGGAACCTGCTTCTGTCTCCCTCTCTGTCTGCCCTCCGCAACTTGTGCTTTGTCTCTCTCTCTCTGTCTTTCAAAAATGAAAATAAACAGTAAAAAATTAAAAAAAATTTAAAAATGAAAAGTTCAGGGGAGGATGTGCATTAGAAGTTTCTATAGACGGTGGAGCTGGACCTAAACAGAGAGCTCTAAATACTCTATGAGGGTTACCTGACATGTGAGAAATTGCTGATGAAAAGGGAAGAACCAAATCCGTCCAAAATTTTGTTTCCTTAACTGACCATTGTCAGATGACACTGAATATTCCGTGTAAGAACAAGAGATTAATGTAGAGAGCTGTCATAATTTTCACTATGGAATTAACCTTTCAAATTTTATATTTACGTGGCCAAACCTGGCAACCTCATTTAAAATTGCTCCATTCCTGGAGGGAGGAGTTCAGATAGTGGATATGCTTATTCACTGTCCACAAGCATGTTCAGATATGCTTGCCTTGTCCCTCAAAAACAGCTAGATTATTATCAAATCATTCTGGACACCCAGGAAATTGATCTGAGGACTGAGAAAACAACTTGCACAACTAAAGGTAGAAAAGAGGCCACATCATGGAAGGTAGGAGGTAATGTGATTTGGGGAAGAAAAGAATTGCAGGTGCTGTGGAGGGGAGGGAGCCTTGATCAGAGAGAGAGAGAGAGAGAGAGAGAGAGAGAGAGAAAGCAGCGTGCAGAGGATTGCACAAGAAAAACATTTCCCCAAAACCATTGACTGGGAAAATGGGAGGAGTTGATTATCAAAAGTTTATAAGCAGCAGAGCTGAAAGTCTGAAGTTTTAGAAGTTGGCACCATCACCAGGGTACCTGGCAGGCTTAACTGTGCTTTGGTAGAGAAGGAGGGCTGAGGTCTGGGGGTAGCAGTGTGGTCTGAGAATCCCCTGGGTAACACTGGGAGAGACAGTTTCCCTTCTTGGAGTGCATTTTGGAGAGGCAGCATTGCTTTTAAAGGGACAAAAGAGACTGTAGATGCCATTGAGCTGCCCTGTTCATTAGCATACGAGCAGAGAGGCCTGTTGAGAGCAGCTAACTTGGATGCCAGCTTTTTGCTACAGTTTTCCATAAGATCTAAGCCCCTGCATGGTTGTGCAACTGCTTTTCTGGGACAAACTAGTACCAGCCACAGCAGAAGACCCTGCCCCAGAGGACCAGTGCAGGTCCACACTGGCCAGGTCTCTAAAATTTGGAGTTTTGAAACCCAGCTACACACCTTAGATAAAACACAGGAGCACTGCACCACTGACAGCATGGACAAGACAGGGTGAAGGCAGGGATCCAGTGGAAGCCTGGAACACAAGAGGGTCGATTGTTTGCTCTTCTGTGAGGGCTTCCTGAGCAGCAAAGGGTGCAAACTCCTTTCTCTGGGAAGAGACGGGGCCAACACCATTTTTCACTCCTCCCGTTAGCATTAAGGACTTCAGCAAGTGGCACAGCACACAGAGTGGAGGCTTGAGCTACTTAAACCAAGCCCCTACCCCTTGCATTCTGCAGGTGCCTTTTTTGGAGGGGGCACAAGTGGGGCAGGGGCAGAGTGAGGGGGACAGAGAATTCAAAGCAGGCTCTGTGCCAACAGTAGCAAGCCAATGTGGGGCTTAAACCCATGAACTGTGAGATCATGACCTGAGCCAAAGTTGGATGCTCAACCAACTGAGCCACTCAGGTACCCTGTAGGTCTTTTTTAATAGGGGCAAGTGCAATTGAGAGCTAGAGCAGCAGCTCTTCCCTAGAAGACCAACACAAACAACCTTCCCCCACGCACCAGGTCTACTGATCATAGAGTGCTGCAAAGCTTCAGCCCTAGTGAAAATAGGACCAGCCACAGGCCTTCCTAACACAAAGACAGAGACACGGACAAAATGCCAAGATGGAGGAATTCATCCCAAAAGAAAGAACATGAAGAGGTCACAGCCAGGGAGCTAATCAAAACAGATATAAGTGAAATGCCGGAACCAAAATTTAAAATAACAATCATAAAGATACTAACAGGGCTTGAGAAAACAGAAGAAACCAGAGAGACCCTTACCGTAAAGATAAAAGACCTAAAAATTAGGCCCAAATAAAAAATGCTATTAGGTGCAAAACTGACTGGATATAAGGACCACAAGGATGGAAGAAGCAGAGGAATGAATAAATGATATAGAAGATAAAATTGTGGAAAATAATTAAGCTGAAAAGGGAGGGAAAGAAAAATATCGAAGCACAAATATAGGTTTAGGGAACTCAGTGACTCCATAAAGCACAATAACATTCATATAATAGAAGCCCCAAAAGAAGAAGAGAGGGAAAAGGGGGAAGAAGGTTTATTTGAGCAGCTTATAGCTGAAAACTACTCTAATCTGGGGAAAGAATCAGACATTCAAACCCAGGAGACATAGAGAACCCCCATCAAAATCAAAAGCCAGCCAATGCTAAGACATATCATGGTAAAATTTGCAAAATACAGAGATTAAGGAAAGAGTCCTGCAAGCAGCAAGGGAAAAACAGTCTGTAATCTACATGGGAAGACAAATCAAGTTAGCAGCAGATCTGTCCACAGAAATCTGACAGGCCAGAAGGGAGTGGCATAATATATTTAATGCACTGAATGGGAAAAATATGTAGCCAAGAATACTTTATCCAGCAAGGATGACATTCAAAATAGGAGAGATAAAGAGTTCCCCAGACAAATAAAAACTAAGGGAGTTTGTGACCCCTAAACCAGGCCAGCAAGAAATATTAAAGGGGACTCTTTGAGTGGAAAAGAAAGACCAAAAGCAACAAAGACTAGAAAGGAACAGAGAACATCTCCAGAAACACCAACTCTATAGGTAACACAATGGCACTAAATTCATATCTTTTAATAATCAATGTAAATGGACTAAATTCTCCAATCAAAAGACATAGGGTATCAGAATGAATTAAAAAAAAAAAGACCCATCCACATGCTGCCTACAAGAGATTCATTTTAGATGTAAAGACACCTACAGATTGAAAGTGAGGGGATGGAGAACTGTGTATCATGCTAATGGACACCAAAAGAAAGCCAGAGTAGCCATACTTCTATCAGACAAACTAGATTTTAAAACAAAGACTGTAGCAAGAGATGAAGAAGGGCATTATACCAGGGTGCCTGGATGGCTCAGTCTATTAAGTGTCTGACTCGATTTCAGCTCAGGTCATGATCTCATGGGTTCATGAGTTTGAGCCCCACATTGAGTTCCACGCTGACAGTGTGGAGCCTGCTAAGGATTCTGTCTCTCTCCCTTTCTCTCTGTTCCTCCCCTACTCTTTCTCTCTCAAAAATAAACTTTAAAAAAGGGCATTATATCATAAATAAGGAGTCTATCCAACAAAATCTAACAATGTAAATATTTATGCCTCCAACTTGAAACACCCAAATATATAAATCAATTACTAACAAACATAAAGAAACTCACTGATAGTAATACAATAATAGTAGGAGACTTTAACATACTACTTACAGCAATGGACAGGTCATCTAATCAGAAAATTAATAAGGAAACAATGATTTTGAATGACATACTGGACTAGATGACCTTAACAGGTATATTCAGAATATTCCATCCTAAAGCAGCAGAATACACATTCTTTTCAAGTGAACAGGAACATTCTCCAGAATAGATCCATACTGGGTCACAAATCAGGCCTTAACAAATACAGAAAGATTGAGATCATACCATACGTATTTTCAGACCATACACCATAAAACTTGAAGTCAACCATAAGGCAAAATTGGAAAGATCACATATACATGGAGGTTAAAAAACATTCTACTAAAGAATGAATGGGCTAACCAGGAAATTAAAGAAGAAATTAAAAAGTACTTGGAGGTGAATGAAAATGAAAACATGATAGTCCAAAACCTTTGGAATGCAGTGCCGGCCGTCCTAAGAGGGAAGCATATGCAATACAGACCTACCTCAAGAAGCAAGAAAGATCTCAAAACACAACCTAACCTTACACCTAATGGAGCTACAAAAGGAACAGCAAATAAAGCCTAAAGCCAGGAGAAAAGGGGAAATAATAAAGACTAAAATGAAAATAAATGATACAGAAGAAAAAGGGAGTGCCTGGGTGGCTCAGTTGGCTGAGCATCCAACTCTTGATCTCAACTCAGGTCTTGATCTCAGGCTTGTGAGTTTGAGCCCCTAGGTGGAGCTCCACACTGGGCATGGGGCCTACTTAAAAAATAAAATAACAATAATAATAGAAACAAACAAACAAAAAACTAGTAGAACAAATCATCAAAACTAAGAGCTGGTTCTTTGAAAGAATTAATAAAATTGATAAACCCCTAGCCAGACTTATCAAATAGAAAATAGAAAGGACCCAAATAAATAAATTCACAAGTGAAAGGTGAGAGATCAGAACCAACAACTCAGAAATACAAACAATTATAAGAGAATATTATGAAAAATTATCTGCCAAAAAACTGGGCAATCTGGAAGAAATGGATAAATTCCTAGAAACATGCAAACTACCAAAACTGAAACAGGAAGAAATAGAAAATTTGAATAGATCCATAACCAGCAAAGAAATTGCAACAGTAATCAAAAATCTCCCAATAAAGAGTCCAGGGCCAGATGGCTTCCCAGACATTGAAAGAAGAGTTAATACCTATTGTTCTCAAACTGTTCCAAAAAAATAGAAATGGAAGGAAAACTTTCAAACTCATTCTACAAGGCTAGCAATACCTCGATTCCAAAATAAGCAAAGACCCCACTGAAAAGGAGAATCACAAGCCAATATCCCTGATGAACATGGATGCAAAAATTCTCAACACAATACTGGCAAATCCAATCCAACAATACATTAAAATAATTATTCACCACAATCAAGTGGGATTTATTTCTGAGCTGCAGGGGTGGTTCGGTATTCTCAAATCAATCAGTGTGATACACCACATTAATAAAAGAAAGGATCAGAACCATACGATCCTCTTGATAGATGCAGGAAAAGCATTTGACAAAATACAGCATCCATTCTTGATAAAAGCCCTCAACAAAGTAGAGATAGAGGGAACATACCTCAACATCATAAAAGTCTTATACAAAAGACTCACAGCCAATATCATCCTTAATGGGGAAAAACTGAGAGCTTTTCTTCTATAGTCAAAAACAAGACAGGGATGTCTACTCTCACCATTATTATTTAACATAACACTGGAATCCTAGCGTCAGCAATCAGACAACAAAAAGAAACAAAAGGCATCCAAATCAACAAGGAATAAGTAAAACTTCCACTATTTGGATACAATTCTATGTAGAAAGTCCAAAAGACTCCACCAAAAAGTTACTAGAACTGACACACGAATTCAGCAAAGTCGCAGGATATAAAATCAATGTACAAAAATGTGTTGCATTGCTGTACACCAATATATACCAATAATGAAGCAGCAGAAAGAAAAACCAAGGAATTGATCCCATTTACATATGCGCCCCAAACCATAAGATACTTAGGAATAAACCTAATAAACCATTACCAAAGAGGTAAAAGATCTATATTATGAAATCTAGAGAATACTTATGAAAGAAATTGGAAAGAACACAAAGAAATGGAAAAATGTTCCATGCTCATGGATTGTAAGAACAAATATTGTTAAAATGTCTATACTCCCCAAAGCAATCTACACATTTAATGCAATCCCTATCAAAATACCACCAGCATTTTTCATAGAGCTAAAACAAACAGTACTAAAATTTTTATGGAACCACAAAGATTCCAAATAGTCAAAGCAATCTTGAAAAAGAAAAAACTGGAGGCTTCATAATTCTGGACTTCAAGCTATATTACAAAACTGTAGTCATGAAGACAGTGTGGTACTGATGCAAAAACAGACACATAGAAAAATGGAACAGAACAGAAAACCCAGAAATGGACCCACAACCATATGGTCAACTAATCTTCGACAAAACAAGAAAGAACATCCAATGAAAAAAACAGTCTCTTTAACAAATAGTGCTGGGAAAACTGCATGAAACTAGCCCACTGTCTTAATACCATACACAAAACCAAATTCAAAATGAATGACAGGAAACCATCAAAATTCTAGAGGGGAACACAGGCAGAAACCTCTTTGACTTCGGCCACAGCAACTTCCTAGTAGACACCTCTCCTGAGGCAAGAGAAACTAAAGCAAAAACGAACTATTGGGACTTCATCAAGATAAAAAGCTTCTGCATAGTGAAGGAAACAATCAACAAAACTAAAAGATAGCCTATGGAATGGGAGAAGATATTTGCAAATGATGTATTAGATAAAGGGTTAGTATCTAAAATCTATAAGGAACTTACCAAAATCAACACCCAAAAAACAAATAATCCAGCTAAGAAATGGGCAGAAGACATGAATAGACACTTTTCCAAAGAAGACATCCACATGGGTAGCAGACACATAAAAAGATGCTCAACATCACTCATCACCAGGGAAACACAAATCAAAACCACAATGAGATGCCATGTCACACCTGTCAGAGTGGCTAAAATAACAACACAGGAAACAACAGATGTTGGTGAGGATGTGGAGAAAGGGGAATGCAAACTGGGGCAGTCACTGTGGAAAACAGTATGGAAGTTCCTCAAAAAGTTGAAAATAGAGCTACCCTATGACCTAGCAACTGCACTACTAGGTATTTACCCAAAGGATACAAAAATACTGATTTGAAGTGGCCATGCACTCCGATGTCTATAGCAACATTATCAACAATCACTAAATTATGGAAAGAACCCACATGTCCACCGGATGAATGGATTAAGAAAAGGTGATATATATAAACAATGGAATATTACTCAGCCATCAAAAAAAAAGACAGAAACCTGGGGGCACTCAATTGGTTGAGTGTCTGACTTTGGCTCAGGTAATGGTCTCATGATTTGTGGGTTCAAGCTTCGCCTCAGGCTCCGTGCTGACAGCACATAGTCTGCTTGGGACTCTCTCTCCTCTCTCTATCCTTCCCTGACTCGCGCTTTCTCTGCCTCAAAATAAATAAACTTAAAAAAAAGAATGTCATTTGCAATGACATGGATGGAGTTAGAATGTATTATGCTAAGCAATTTTCTTTATCTCAAAATGTCTTTTTTTTAAATTTTTTTAACGTTTATTTATTTTTGAGAGACAGAGACAGAATATGAGCAGCGGAAGGGCAGAGAGAGAGGGAGACACAAAAACTGAAGCAGGCTCCAGGCTCTGATGAGCCATCAGCACAGAGCCCGACATGGGGCTTGAACTCACAGACTGTGAGATCATGACCTGAGCTGAAGTCGGCCACTTAACCAACTGAGCCACCCAGGCACCCCTCAAAATGTCTTTATTTTACTTTTCACTGAAACACCTTTTCACTGGGTATTATATTCTGGGTTGACTTTATTTTTCTTTTACTACTTTAAGATGTCCTTCAGTTCTCTTCTGGTTTACATAATTTCATATGAGAAATGTGTTGTAAGTCTTACTATTATTCCTCTGTACATGATCTGACTCCATATAAGATTTTATCTTTATTGCCAGTTTTCAGTACTTCCATTATAAGGTGTATATATGTATGTGTGTTTTAATGTTTATTCTGCTTGGTTTTGGTTGAGTTTCTTGGATCTATAGGTATATACTTAGCATCAAATATGAAAACTTTTTGATTATTATTTCTTTCAAATATTTGTTTCTATTTCCCTGCCCTTTATCCCCTGGAATCCAATTACATGTATATTAGACCACTCACTATTGTTCCATAAATCACTGAGGCTGTGTTCATTTGTATTAATTGTTTTTCACTCTGTGCTTCATTTTGGATAATTTGTATTACTTTGCTTTTAAGGTAAGCAATATTTGTTTTGTAGTATCTAGTCTATTGTATTTTTAATTTCTATTATAATTTTAATTTAATTATATTTTTAATTTCAGAATTATAATTCTATTTGGGCCTTTTTTATATTGTTGATTTCTCTCCCCATTTTGTTAATGTTATGTTTTGTGTCTTTGATGATACTTGTAATAGTTGTTTTAAGGTCCTTGTGTGCTAGTTATATCATTTCTGTATTTGTTTTTATTGATTTTTTAAATGTATGGTTATACATCATATTTTTTGCTTCTTTGCATGTGTGGTGATTTAGTATTGGATGATGGACATTTGAATTTTATGTTTTTGAGTGATGGATCTTGTATTCCTTTAAAGGGCATTGGGTTGTGTTCTGGAATGCAATTCAGTTTTTTGTGCATCAATTTGATCTTTTGAGGCTTTCTTTTAAGCATTATTAAGGCAAGACTAATACTAGACTCCCAAAGACTAAGTCTAAGACTAAGTCTCCCAAAAGACTAAGACTAGAGCTCAGTAGTACCTAGAGTAGAATAGCTTCTAGTAGTAGTAGCTTCTAGTAATTGTAGACTAGTTCCACTACTAAGATATGACCTTACTGAGGATTCTGTCCAGTGTCTTATGTATTACGAGGTTTCTCCACCCTGGCTGGTGAGAACACAAAGTATTTCCAACTCTGTATGAGCTCCTGGAGTTGTTCAGCTACTGCCTACCAGTGGTTATCTCTTCCGTTTCAAGTGGCATCCTCTCATTCATGCCTAGTTCAGTACTCAGAAAAGGACTGAGGAGATACCCTGCAGATTTCCAAAGCCCTCTCTCTCTTGGTATCTCCATCTTCTTCATTCCTCTGCCTTAACAAATTCTCTCTGCCTTGACCTCCCTAAACTCCAATCGATTCTCCTTACATCAGCAAGATTTAGACTTTGTTTGGGTTTCCTTCCTTGGGATGTGGCCTGGAATTTTCCTCCAGGCAGTAACTTAGGGTCAATTATAATCATTGAAAGAATATTTTTTATATTCCCTTTTATATGTGTCAGTCAATTGTAGGGTTCACCTCATTTGTTTTCCATAGCTCTGTGATATCCGCTATCCAGTGTCTAAAAAGAGCAATTTCATATATTTTGTCTAGTTTTCAAATTGTTTACAGTAGGAAGGCAATTCCTATAGCAGTTAATTCTTCATGAACAGAAGCAGAAGTCCTACCAACTGCAAAACAACTTTTTAAAAGACAGTAGTTGTAGGACTAGTTTTTCAACAGCCAGAAATAATGTATAGAAGAATAGGAGAGATTTTATGGAAAGATATGGGGCCATTCAGTGTCATGAACCGATACAAAACTTGCCCTTGGAACAGTGTAACTAATGCGATGTCTGTTTTCCTGATCCTAATCATTGGGCAGAATTCTTTAATCTGTCAAATAAATTGTAAGCCCCACCAGAGCACAATCCCTGGCCTCTACCTACTAGATGTCAGTAGTACTGGTCTTGTGTTTGCTACTGTTTGTGACCTAGACAATTTACCTCTAAAGACTTTGTGTGTGGGGTGGTGCTCTTGGAGGAGCCTGGCAGATCTTTCTCTTTGTGCCTTAGCTCCTGTATCTGTCTTGTCAAATCACTCACCATTACCCTATTTGACACACTACTCCCCACCCAATTTCCCAATTACTCAACAATTTTTGAAATCATTCAACTCTCCTCTCAGTGACTAAGCCATTCACTGTTTTACCAGGTCCTCATGCGTGAATCTCTGAATGTGTGCTAACGTTGGAGTTGAATGCTTGCCCCATGACAGAGCCCAGTATCATGGTATATAAAGTTCCTACACTGGATATCCATGGGTTGAATAGGGCCTAGCATTCAAAGTTCCATGCCAGTGAGTTCAGTCTGTCCAAGAGAACCATTGGAATTTCTCCCCCAGGAAATTTATATTCAGATGGACTACCCCATCATGTTCACAGAATCTCTCAAAGATGATATGAGCTTTAGACTGGTAGCACTTCTAGGATCGACAGTGTTGACCAGGGTTTCTTAACTTTAGCGTTATTGGCATTTGGAGAAGAATATTTTTTTGTTGTTTGGACTATATTATGAATTGTGGGATGTGTAGCAGAATCCTTGGCCTCTACCTACTAGATGTCAGTAGTACTGTTTTCTCAGTTTGGACAACCATAATGTCTGTAGACATGGTCAGATATCCTTTGGAAGTGCAAAATTGCTTCATTTGAGAACTACTGATATAGAGACACGATTGTGTGCCATACTCCAGGGAGCTCCTAGAAGTGAAGCTCAGAGAACTAAACATGAAGAAACCCACCAGGCCATTTGGTGTCTTCTTGGGAGACGCCTGTTCAGAGAGTTTGCCCCATTTAGGGTGTACACTGAATAGACATTGACCTTGGAATGTGAATCCTGTGTTCAAGTGCTGCCTCTGCAGGTTCTTTACTCTTCAATTTCCTTATTTAAAGATGAGAAATGTTATATTTACCTCACATAGCACTGTTATGGTAAGAACAAATGAAGTCACAAACACACACACATACACACACTGATGTGTACTTCTGTATGAGGTAAGGATACACATAGACTTAATAATGGTTCAAATATAAATGTATTTATTAAATGTCATTAATAAATACATTTAATCATTTAATCATTGCCAGTATGATTAAAAGGGCAATATATAAAACATAAATCTTTCAGTCCATCAGGAATATAGTCCTCCCTGTGACTTACAATTTTGCTCAGTGCTAGAAGATACAATAGGGTATGTCTAACTTTAAAAAGAGGAAAAGGGGCGCCTGGGTGGCTCAGTCGGTTGGGCGGCCGACTTCGGCTCGGGTCATGATCTCACGGTCTGTGAGTTCGAGTCCCGCATCGGGCTCTGTGCTGACAGCTCAGAGCTTGGAGCCTGCTTCAGTTTCTGTGTCTCCCTCTCTCTCTGCTCTCCTCCTGCTCATGCTCTGTTTCTATGTCTCAAAAATGAATAAACGTTAAAAAAAATTATAAAAAAAAAAAAAAAAAAAGAGGAAAAGGAAATAAGTAGTCTTTTCGGCAATAAAATTTCAACCAAATTATGATGCAAATAGCCATGTTTTTATATTTAGTTCTTAATTTTGCATTCAGTAAACTGACAGTCTGTACAAGAATTTAAATGCCTTGATAGGAGAAGTAGCTTTTAGTTCTCTTGGGATTTCATTGTAATGAACCTGGTAAATAATTCAGAAACATATGAGAGGCCAATGAATGGGCGGCACCTGGTGCTATATTGTTCATGCCTAAGCATGCAGAATCCAAAGATGGCATTCTACACCTGTCACCATTGTTCTGGCTTAAATACAAGTCCTATGCTCAGTGGCTATTGAAATAATAATAATTGATATTTTTTTCCTGTTCCAATTTTCCTCCACAATAAAAGAAAACTGTGCTAAGCTGTTTCAGAACACAAAGCAAAAGTGGGACCCTCTTTTAAATTCCCGTCGGTAAAATTTCTAATCTGTTTTCTCTGTCAAGGGATAGATTGCTTTAAAGAATTAGGGACATGTCTACCTTTTCTTCTGAGGCTAATTTGAGCCTCCTGCATTTCTGCTTTTATTCTGTAAATTGAGCTTCTTTTCAGATCACAGTATTCATATTGCAAGCATCTTCTAAGAGAAATAACACCATCCTCTGGCCACTCATTCACTCTGTGGGAATTCCTAGAACTCCTCAGTTTCTCTCCCTTTTACTTGAATAGGCTCTCCCGCTTCTAGCAGGCTAACAGTTTGGAAACAAACAAACAAAAAAATCTTGGCAAAAAGCTTGTGTATTGTTCTGAGACCCCAGCTGCCTGGATATAGGATGTTCCTCCACTTACTAAGTGAAAAAGAACTCCAGTGACTGAAAGATATTTCATGCAGACAGCATGGGGCACCTGAGTCCAGTGCCACTCAGTATCAGACACAGCTTAAGCCATGAGCTGCGTGGAAAAATCTTGGAAGGGCAGGGGATTTCCTAGTAGGGAAAAAAAGGAAGAGCAGCCTCACATGTTTAAATTAAAGTTATTATAGTGCTGAGCCAAAAAAAAGGATCTGGAAAGAGACTGTAGAATTTTATATCTATAAATTGTTAGATGAGCTTTGTCTTTGTTTTTAAAGTGTTTTTATTATAGAAGCATAAAAATATATGTATTTAAATATATGTTAAACCTTTGTTACATATAATAAAATGCCTATATAAGATAAAAATATAACTGTATAATTGAAATGTATAAAATAATATTCTTAAACTTCTATAACAAATCATTTATATGTTATATATTACCATATAATATATTTATAATTTATGTTCTATATTTGTTTTTATATATGTAATACATAAATATTTGTTTGTTAACAGGTTTAATTGGTTTCCCTTCCTTCTGGACCTGTGTGAGAGTACTTGGAGCAGTGACTGCCATCTGGTGGCAAGCCAGAATCATCACTTTGTGAAATCTAATGGTTACCAAGATGCCCACTCTTGCCTCACATGGTATGCGCTGGCAGCAGGGCACAAGGAGAGCCTGGAAGGTGTCTGATGAAAAAGCCTAGTGAAATAACCTTTTACTTCCACCTGAGTGGGTTGTTTTCATCCCAGATTCTGAGCCAAGAGCCAGCTCCAAAATGGTGCCTCTGAAGAAAAGATTTGAATTGTTTTTGTGTTTTAGTCTAAGATCTGCTGGTTACCCACCAGCAGATAACCAAGACTGTGAATAGGCACACACCAAAAGGGGCATGTGATGTCATGGAGCCTGAAATAAACTGCTCGGAATTATGTGACCGTTTTCCTGGCCAGGAGCTGGATCGGAGTCCTCTTCATGATCTCTGCAGGACAATTGTAAGTGAACAGCCATGGGGTATCAGGGCTGCTCAGATATACATGCTGTTGTTGCTGGTGGTGGTGGTGCAGTGGTAGTGGTCTGGAGGAGGAGGAGGCAGAGGGGGAGGAGGAACAGGAGGAGGAAATGCTCATGCAGAACATGTATTTCCTGGCTTTGGGGATGTTGGGACAGTTTGTGTTTGGTCTGTAAAAGAGCCTTCATTCCTAACAGTTTATCTTTATTCTGTTCTCAGACCTCTTCCCATTATAGCAGTAAGACCATTTCTTCATTATCTCCTGTCCTCTTGGGTGTTGTTTGGACCTTTCTCAGCTGTGGACTTCTTCTGATAGTCTTCTTTCTTGGCTTCACGATTCGCTGCAGAAATAACAGGTAAGCAGCCCCATACCTAGTTTCTCATCCCCTATAGCCTGAATCGTGAAACCTAGAGTGTTAGTATCATTTTGGCATCGTGAGCTGCTAGGTGGTATTAGCAAGCTTATCTCCTTCTGTGGCATTAAGCTGTGTGAGATGTTCCCCTGAAATCATCCTGGACTTGCAGTATAAATTCCTCTTGAGGAGAAAGATCTAGTCCAGTATTGTGGCAACTACTACAAGGATATCCAAAGAGGAGAATGAAGAGTCTCTCCTCCTAAAGGAAGTTATGATCCTTCTGATAAAATTAGGTATTTATGTATGGCCAATACAGTTGGAAACAGCCTAAGAGGGATAAGGTTTCTGAAAAAATAGTGAAGCCCTACCACCTGGCTGTTCTGTTAGATAGTTCTGGCTAGTTAGAGAGCCACTGGCTCATCAGAATAAGCGTCCAGGACTCCGAGGGCTGGCAAAACGAAATAAAGACTTTTTCTGAAGGGACTTGTGAAATTCTACCTTCACTGCTATTTAATCCTTCTCGACGAGCCCATACCATCTCTCCCACATCAATACTCTTTACCTTATCCTGCCTCCACTGTCTCAGGCTGCCACCTGAGAAGCCCTCTCCAGCTCTCTCTCCATGGCCCACAGCTGAATTCTGGAGGGAGCCCACATCAGATTTCCACAACTCTCTCAGAGAGGTCAAACTTGTTTGTCGCCACTGCAGCCTTACACCTTGTGGTGATCAAATGTGCTCCATTACTTGGGTTCGGCTCTCAGATGAGGGTGGTCAGTTGGATTTGTCTAGCAGATATTGTGGGGTACCATTGGCCATTTGAGGCATGGAGGGCATGGAATTGTTAAGCAGCAGTGACTTGATCTGCTGTGTCAACCAGAGCATGGCAGTGACACGTGGCACTCTGACCTGAGTATACCCTTGATGCTGCCCCAGCCACTTTTCATTCTGTTCCTCAAATACACTAAACTTACTCCCTTCTCATGGCCTTTCATTTGCTGTCTGTTTATGTCGCCATTGCCTGACAGTCTTCTTCAGATCTTCCTGTGACTAGTTCCTTCTCATCTTATAAGTCTTGGCTCAAATGCCACCTCTTTATATATTTTTTAATTTTTTTTAATTTTTATTCATTTCTGAAAGAGAGACAGAGTGTGAGCGGGGAAAGGGCAGAAAGAGAGAGAGACACAAAGACTGAAGCAGGCTCCAAGTTGTCAGCACAGAGCCCAAAGTAGAGCTTGGACCCACAAACCGTGAATTCATGACCTGAGCTGAAGTCAGTTGCTTCACTGACTGAGCCACCCAGGTGATCAAATGCCACCTTTTAGAGAAGCCTTCCCTGATCATTCTATCCAACGCAGCCTGTCTACAGAATGGCCGCCCAGCCCCAATGTCTCATTCCATATATAATCACCCTGTTTTATTTTCTTCATAGAAAATAACTCTCTGATATTACCATATTTATTGATTTGCCTGTTTATTGTCTGTATTCCCCCACCGGAATGTACAGTCTATGAACACAGGGGCTTTGTCATGCTCACCACTGTCTCCAGCATTTAGAACAGACTCTGGAACATTGTAGGTGCTCAGTAAATATATTTTCAGAGATCCTGGGAAGCAGGATATTTAAATTCCAATAGTAGCTGCTGCCAGGAGAATGACTGGGAAATGCATATATTTCAAAGTTAGCGAATTACAGAGAACAGTCTTTTCAGATGCAACACATTTCTATAATGCAAATTAATAACTGATTGGCAAATTAGAAAATAACATCATCGGTTCATATGTTATTTCCCCCCAACAGATTAATGGTTTAAAGCATATAGGGGAAAGACTTCATACAGTTAAAGAAGGACGACTTAAGCGAAGAATATTGCACTGCTGTGGAAATGCAAGTAGTAGCTAGTTTAATGGCTCCAGGAACTGGTGTACTTCCTATGCTATGAAGCTGTCTGATGAAACTGGAGGAGTATATGGAGAAGTAGAGAGATATTTCTCATGTGTTTAAAAACGATTGTTGAAGAAAGCACAGATCCAGAACAGATTTTTAATTTAGATGACAGTGTTACCTATTGGAGGTGAATGCCCTCAAGTACCTACATCTTGCAGATTTCAGGTTGCAAAAATCAGCTGTGATCCTGGGTACAAGTGGTAATGGACATTTGCTGAATGCCTAGTATTTTAATTGAATAATTATTATTTTTATCAGTATTTTGGTTGCAAAGTTAAATATGTTTCAACTGCTATGACCCCATACAATTTTTCCTATAACCCATTATTTTTATACACAGTTTGGTACAATGCAAAGTTTTTAAAGCATTTACATATCCTGTTAAAACAGGAACACTTGTAGTGTTATGGTAGAAACACCTATATTTCTTTCATTCCATTAAAGATTTTGCTGCTTTTCTTGCTTGCAGTGGGAGCATGACTTGGCATAAAGAATAAAATATTAAGAGGCACTGTGAATACAAACACATTTTGCAATTAAGTAGCTTACAAGTTCAGACAAGGAAAGATAAAATAACCCAGTTTCAAAGTGCTTTCTTCAATAATAAAATTTGTTCAAAGGCGCAGCATCACACTTAGATGCTTCATTTCATTTCAGTTTTGTGGCCTCTAAATTTGTGACTGTGCGTATGTGTGTAGTGCCAGAAGAAGAAAAATATTTTAATAAAATATAAATATTAAGTAATGGTCAAATTCAGTTGCAGATATTAAATTTTTGATAAAATGTTAAAATGTGGTCTACAAGAGAAAATCAGTAAAGATATAGAAGACTTGGACAACACTATCAACCAACTTGACCTAATTGACATTTATATAATCCTACACCCAACAGCAGCAGAATACACATTCTTTTCAAGTACACATGGAACATTTACCAAGATAGATCATATTCTAGGCCACAGAAAAAGTCTCATTAAATTTAAAAGGATTCAGTTCATACAGAGTATGTTCTCTGACTACAGTAAAATTGAATTAGAAATCCATAACAGAAAGAACTCTGGAAAATTTTTGAAATATTTGTGAACTAAATAGAGCACTTTAAAATAACTCATGGTCAAGGAAGAAATCAAAAAAGAAACTAGAAGTATTTTCAATTGAATGAAAATGAAAATACGAACTATCAACATTTGCTGGGTGCCATTAAAGCAGTGCTTCTGGGGAAATGATAGCATTAAACCCCATATTAGAAAAGAAGAAAGATCTAGTTTATGAAACAACAAAAAAGAGCAAATGAATCCCATCATAAGTAGAAGAAAGGAAATAATAAAGATGAAAGTAGAAATTGATGAAATAGAAAACAAAACAAATCAGAAAACAACATGAAACCAAAGTCATTATGGAAATCTTTAAAATTGACCAACCACTAATTCAAATGATCAGAGGAAAATAAGAAGATATGATTACCCAAATAAGGAAAGAAGAGGTGATGTCGCCTAAGATTCTATGGATATTAGGAAGATAGTAAGATAACGGTAAGAACAACTATTGCAGGGAGTCTCTAAAATGTTCTGCAACGATTTTGGCCTCCTGATAGTCACACTCCTGTGAAATCCCCTCTCACTGAATATGGGCTGGACTTACTGACTTGCTTACTAATGTGATATCACGTTTAGGATAAGGTTACCAAAAGACTGTGGTTCCCTTCTTGGATCTCTCTCACTCTTTCACTTGCTCACTCTGAGGGAGGCCACCTGCTTTGTTGTGTGAGCTGCCCTGGGGAGAGGCCCACATGGCAAGGAACTGATGTTTCTAGTCTGAAGCCAGCAATGACTGAGGCTCACTAACAGCCATGTCGATAAACTTGACAACAAATCTTCTGACGCCTGCTAACAGCAGTGAGCTCAGAAGCAGATTTTACCCCAGTGGAACCTTGGAGAACTGCAGCAATGGCTGGCTCCTTGACTGCCTTGGGAGAGATCCTAAGCCAGAGGCAGCCAGCTAATCTGTGCCTGTATTGTTGAAAAAATGTTACCAGTTTTATAGAAAATCTTCTGAAACACTGAAAATAATGGAGCATTCCCTAACTCATTCTATGAGGACTGCATTATCCTGATATCAAAATTTAATAAAGATGTTAGAGGAAAAAAACCCTATAAGTTAATACCCCTCGTGACCAGAGATCCAAAATTCTAAAAATTTTAACGAATTGAGTCTAACCAAATATCAAAAGGATAATACATCATGACAAAGTGAGATTTGTATCAGGAATACAAGGTTGATTTAACATGTAAAGATCAATCAGTATAATTCATATTGACCAACATAAAACAATGATTATCTTTCTAGACAGAGAAAAGGCATTTTGAAAAAGATTTAACATCCATTCCTGATAAAGTCTCAACAAACTAGGAATAAAAGAGAACTTCAACCTAACAAAGTGCATCTATGAAAAACCTATAGCTAACATCATTTTTTAATGATAAAAGACTGATTGTTTTCCCATTAAGATCAGAAACAAGACAAGATGTCCACTCTCAGAACTTTTATTCAACAATGGTGATTTTAGCCAGTGCAGTTAAGGTAAGAAAAATAAATAGAAGGCACCTTGTTGTGTATGTAAAAAATTCAATCGAATCTATTCTTTAAAGAACTACTAGAACTAATAAATGAGTTTAGCAAGGTTGCATTTACAAAATCAAAGTACAAAACTCAACTGTATTTCTAAATACTAGAAGCAGACAGTTAAAAAATGAAAATAAATGCAGTGCCATTTATAATAGCATCAAAAATATGAAATATTTAGGGATAAATCTAACAATGTGAAATACTTGTACACTGAAAACTACAAAACATTGCTAATCTAACAAATAATGTGAAATACTTACATACTGAAACCTATAAAACTGCTGAGAGAAATTAAATCCTAAATAAATGGAGAAATGGTGTGTTCATGGGTTGAAAGACTCAATATTGTTAATTCTCTCTTAATTGATCTATAGACTAAGCCCAATTACAGTCACAATCCTAGCTGGCGTTTTTTGTATACATTGACAAGCTAGTCCTAAAATTAATACAGAAATATGAAGGATACAGAATAGCCATAACAACTTTAAAAAAGAATTCTGCTGAAACCAATACTACAGTATATGTTAACTAATTTAAATTTAAATAAAATCTTGGAAAGAAAAAAAAGAATAAAGTTGGAGGACTAGGGCCACCTAATTTTAAGACTTATTATAAATCTATAGTAATGAAGGTGGTTTGATACTAGATAGAAATAGACATATATATCAACAAAACAGAATAGCATTCAGAAATAAACCTACGTACACAAGGGAAACAGCTTTTCAACAAAGGTACAAAAGCAAGTCAGTAGAGAAGGGACAATCTTTTCAAAAAGAGGTCCTGGAACAATTGGATATCCACCTGCAAAAATGAACTTTGATCTATGTCTTGTACCACATTCAGAAATTAACTCAAAATGGATCATAGATCTAACTGTCAAGCCTAAAACTGTAAAAATTGTCTAAGAAAACATAAGAAAAATGTTGTGACTTTGGAATAAGCAAAGATTTCATAGATATAACACCATAAGAGGATAAACCATAAAAGAAAACACTGATAAATTGGATTTAATAAAAATTTAAAACCACTTCTAAAGAAAATCTTAAGAAAGCGAAAGAGACAGACTAGAAGAAAATATTTGCAAATCATGTATCTAATAAAGAACTTATATGGAGAATACTGAGAACTCAATAATAATTTTACAATAATAATCCAATAATCCAATTTTTTTAAATGAGTGAAAAATTTGAAGAGATACTTCAGCAACGAGTACACATGGATGGCAAATAAGCAAATAAAAAGAGATTCAACCCATCAGTCATTAGGGAACAGCAAATTTAAACCACAATTAAAATTCCACTGAGCACTTTTTAGAATGGCTACAATTTTTAAAAACTGACTAAGTAATTGCTCAATTAATAAAATGGTTTTACCCAGTTAAAAATAATGAATGAATTATTGATACTTGGGACAGCATGGATGAATCTCAAAATAATTATGCTGAGGAAAAAAAGCCAGGCCAAAAAAAAAAGTTGCATACTGTATAATTATGCAAAATTCTAGAAAATTAAACTGATCTGTTGTTAATTATCGGTGGTGACAGAAATCAGATGAGTAGTTGCCTGCAGATGGGTGGGAGGTGACACAGAGGAGCAGGAAGGAGGAATTACGAAAGGATATGTAGAAACTTTGAGGGGTGATGGATATGTTCATTACCTGGATTGTGGTTAAGTATTTCACTGATATATACATATATCAAAACTTACCAAATCATGTACCTTCATTATGTGCAGTTTATTACATGGCAGTTATATTCAATAAAGCTATTTCAAAACGTAGTCTACAAACATTCTTATTTTTCTGAGAAGCTTCTCATGAAGGAAAAAGTACACCATATCTGGCGTCCTTCAAAGGGCCCTGCTAGGTGACCTAAAACGCATCTGAAAACTGTGCTAAATTTGAATGACTATTGGGGGAGAATGAATTCTTTTTTTTCTAGATTCCTCTCGCAGTTCAATAAGGACCATAATCACTTAACTCGGAGCAAAGTAGATATTTCAGGCCCAGAGGATCTCCTCATGTCGCTTATGTAATGCATAAAATAAGGACAATGTCAGAAATTCTGTGTGAAGTGAAACTTGTTCAAATAAAGGACTTTTATTCCAAGAGCTTATCTCATTATCACTTGTGATAAGGAGTATAGATACTAGTTGTTATTTACCTATTGTTATTTCTCAGATTTGAAAGTCGCATTTGCCCAATAATCCTGAGTATCTTGGATTTTACTGCCTGGGAAATCAAGAATGTGAGGAATAAGAATTTGCTCTACTTGCAGGTTAACAAGTTAACCTATTACTATCTTAAAGATGCTAGCAAAAGACAAAAGAGGCTCAGAGACAGAGTACTTCTTTATTCATGACAAAAGCACTAGTCAGAGCTTCATGTTGCATTTGTGCTGGTTCCCATGCCCCCAACTCCTGTGACAATGATGCAGAGCCCATAATGGAGGCTTGAACACATAGGAGGCTGCCATGAGAGGAGGAGAATCTGAATCTGGGGGATTTCTCGCTTTTATAGTGAGTCATAACAAGCCCGGTCTTTGTCTGGGTGGAGATGTTACTTCAGTAAATATTTGCTAATCTGAACACCTACTGTGCTCAGGATTCTGTTTAAAATGTAATTTAAGTGTTCCTGAGAGTTTCAAATGTATTACCTAGGTGGAAAAACATGAGCAAGTCCAAAAAATACATTCTGGGTTTTTTAAAAATAGCTTTCCAAAAAAGAATGCCTTGCCGCAGGAATAGCTCTGCTCTTTTCATATCGATTGTTTCAGGTCTGTCCTCTTTGTGGTTTGAGTAATTGGAGCTGAAGGGAAGGTGGCAGGGAAGAAGTACTGGTCTTGTTGGCTATGAGAAAATTTGCGCCGATACTGTGCCCTACAAAGATTTCTGGTATCTTCTCTACACTCCTTAGGTTGATGGTTATTGGCCAAGAAGGAAGAGCCAGTCAGGCCTAGGATAAATACCATCCTTATAGCTGATGTGGGGTTTGCAGGGCCAAGGAGTGAATTGAGGCAGAGACAGGAGTAGACCTTGCAAGAATTAATCCAAAAAGAAAGCTAAGGTTCACGGTTGGGAAAAAGAAAATGGTATCTGCCATCACTTCTGAAAAATTGAGCATAGGATCAAAAGTAAATGGTATATCATGAAGTCAAAAGCCACTGACGTGCAGGAATGGTGCTGAAAAAGAGGCGAGGAACAGAAATAAGGTGACAAGATCTAAGATTAACAGAGATGAGGATTTCTTGGGTACTGGCTGGAAGATGAAATAGGGGTGATTCAGCAGAAGTTAATGAGGGAAGATCAGGGTTAATGGATAGGACTATTTTCTTTTCTTTTTAAAGGACAGAGAGAGAGAGAGAGAGAGAGAGCATGCGCCAGTGCGTACGCACTTGCACAAGTTGGGGAGGGGCCAAGTGAGAGAGAGACACAGAATCCAAAGCAGGCTCCAGGCTCTGAGTCCTCAGCACAGACCCTGAACTCGTGAATTGGAAGATGACCTGAGCCAAAGTCGGATGCTTAACTGATTGAGCCACCCAGCCACCCCAAGATTATTTTCTACACAGCCCTCTGATGCTGTTTGTCCTTTCTGTAGTCAGTCCTAAATCATTATGACCCCTAGATGAAGTTGACACACCCCCACTTTGTGCACCCACTGTGGAGTTAAATACATCATTGACCTATCACAGCTTACTGGATTGGAAGAGGAGCACTATCTTTCTTAGATAATGAGCTCCTTGAGTTTAGGACCACATCTTATTCATTTCTGTATCTCCATTGTGCCTGGACTATACTCCATGTTTCCTGAATGATCAAATTAAATGGACTAGAATATAGACTATGAAAATAAAGGTAAGTTCTTAGAAGATGGATATTTCTATCCTTTAACTTTAATACAGTAGCAATTCTACATAAAATTATGCAACAAGTAAGCAATTGGTTTCCATTGTTCTTTTCTCTCTTTCATGGTGGTAGTTTACCACAGAAGCCCAAGGAATGACATCCAGAGCCTCAGTTTCCCATTGTTTCTTGTTGTGGAGTTTCATTCTAAACTATCCTTTTTGTCTTAGCATACCATTAAAATCTGTCTGCTTTTGATGCTCTTCCTACTGTAGAATTTCATTCCAAACTATCCTTTTTGTCTTGTCATACCATTAAAATCTGTCTGCGTTTGATGCCCTGTTGGCTGCAGAGTGCTATATTTTTAGAAAGCCTTCTCAAGTAGCTGAAAAATCTCTTCCCTTATAGATCTTGCTTTCGCACAAAAGAGCAGGCAATAAACAAAAAAGTAAAATGAACTGTCAAATATATGGTATGTTCATGACAAGTGCAGGAAGGAAAAGTAAAACAGGGAAAGTGAATGGGGAATATCAGGGGAGTAGCTGCTATTTTAGAGTTTGGTCAGGGAAGGACTCACCGAGAAGGTAACATTTGAGAATGGATTTGAAAGGCATAAGAAGCAAGGCATGAGGTGAAGACCATTCCATGCAGAGGGAACAGAATATGTAAAGGTCATGAGGATGGAACATACCTAGTGTTCAGGGAAAAGCAAGGAGGCCAGCGTGGCTAGAGCTGAGTAAATGAAGCAGAGAGTAGGAAAAGATGAGGTCTGAGAGGTAACAGGGGCCAAATCATGTAAGGTCTTATAGGTCAGTGTAATGACTTTGGCATTACTCCAAGTGTTATGAGGAGCCATTGTGGGGTTTGGAACTGGGGAATGACATGACATGACCTAACTTATTTTTAACAGGAAAACTAGCTATTTTATTGAGAATAGACCTTTAATATTTGAAAGACGTGCCTGTAACACTCCCTTAAATAAAGTCATGTTTCTTGGGTGCTTTAATTCAAGAACAGACATGGCCAGAAGTGGAATTTAAGATAGCTTAACTAGCCCTCAAAATGGCATATGCCAATTGCCTGTGATATATCATCTACTGATTCTATTCTCTGGTCGAACTCTACTAACACCCTAGGAAAAGATAGGCAGTATCTCTACATATAACGTAATAATACATTTTTGAGAGGAGTTAAAGAAGTTCAAAATAAATGATATATAATGCTTATAGAATAGAAGATTCAATATTGTATAGATATAATTTTCCCCCGGACTGATATACGGATTCACTGTAATTGCAACAAATATCCAACTTTTTTCTTTTCTGGTGAAACTCAATAAGCTTATTCTCAAATATACATGGAGATTCAAAGGGCCAAAAATAGTCTGGAAAAAAATGGACACGGTAAGTGGATTTCCACTTTGGGATATTAAGATTTATTTAAAAACCAGTGATTAATACATGCTAAGTATGCTTTTGGGGTAAGACAAATAGGCCAACGCAGAATAGAGAGAATCCAGAAAGAGAGCCAAGTGTGTATGGACACGTTTTAATAAATGGTGCTGAGTCAGTTAGCTATCCATATGGGGGAAAATGCAACTTGAATCTCACCTCAGTAAAATCATCTGCTGGTGGACTCTAGATGAAATGCAAAAGTCAAACAATAAAGCTTCAGGAAGATATATAGGAGAATATCTTTATAAATTTCAGACAGAAAAATGTCTTACATAGAATACAAAAGCACTATTCATAAAAGGAAAGATCGTTAAATTGTTCTACATAAATGTTAAGAACATCTTTTGTTCACTAAAAAACATCACTAAGAGAGGAAAAAGGAAGCCATAGAATGGAGAATATGTCTACAATGCATACAGCGTTAAAGGATTTTTATCCAGAATAAAAGACTATGAACAGATAGGAAAGGCATAGAGAACACAATTGTTTTCAAATGAGCAAAAGGTTCGAACAGCCACTTTATAAAAAAATATATCCAGATAGCCAATAAACAAATGAAAAAGTGTTCAACTTCATTAGTTATCAGGGAAATGCAAAGTAAAGGCACAGTGAGATAACACTGCATAGTCACTAGAATGTCTATAATTTAAAACAAAAGTATGACAAAACCAAGTTTGGGAAGGATGGGAAGCATCTGGAATTCTCATGCGTTGTTGTGGGAGTATACAATATAATAATCATTTCAAAAAATCTAAACCTGAACATATTCATACCCTAAGTCACAGCAGTCCTAGGAAAAATTGAAATGTATTCACTGAAATACATGTACTAGAATTTTCTGGACAGAACTATTTCTGATGGGCCCAAACTAGGAACTACTCAACCTCCCATCAATAGTTTAATGTCTAAACACATCATGGTATATTTAATGATTGTCTACTATACAACCATGAGAAAAAACAGTCTACAACTACATCGCAACAATATGGATGACTCACAGAAATAATGTCAAGCAAAAGAAGTCAGGCACAAAGTTTAGACTCTCTATTGTTCTACTTATATGAAGTAAAAAACTATACAAATTTAATCTATGATATTAGAAGTCCAGATGATAGTTACCCTGGAGGTTGAGGGAGATGATGAGGGAGCATAGTGACAGAAGGAAGCAAGAGGAAGGCTTCCAGAACAGTGGTAATGCTCATTTCTTAACCTGCATGCTGGTTATACAGGTGTGTCAATTTTCAAAATTACCCTGAATTTTTTTTTTAAATTTTTTTTTTAATGTTTATTTATTTTTGAGAAACATAGAGGCACAGCGTGAACAGGGGAAGGGCAGAGAGAGAGGGAGACACAGAATCGGAAGCAGGCTCCAGGCTCTGAGCCGTCAGCGCAGAGCCCGACGCGGGGCTCGAACTCACGGACCGCGAGATCATGACCTGAGCTGAAGTCGGCGCCCAACCGACTGAGCCACCCTGGCGCCCCAAAATTACCCTGAATTTTACACTTATATACACTTTATGTTTACTTTTCTTCAATAAAAGTTTTAAAACTTATCTTTGAGTTTCCTAAAAAAATGAAAGGGAAACAAATGAAAGGAAGAGACATGGTAGTTTATCAGTAGAGATAGCACTATTTTTTAATAGTTTCTAGAAAAAATTCTCACTTTTATGTCATGGACATTGATGGTGAGAATGGATAGGTTTACTGTAAATGCAAAGGTCAGTTGCTTAAGATTTTTTATGGCACTGGGGTGCCTGGGTGGCTCAGTTAGTTAAGCGTCTGATTTTGGCTCTGGTCACGATCCCTGCATCAGGCTCTGTGCTGACAGATTCTGTGTCTCCCTCGCTCTCTGCCTTCCCCCACTCCTGCTTTTTTCCTCTCTCTCTCTGTTTCAAAAATAAGCATTAAAATATTTTTATTACTTTTTATGGCACCATAGCTAATAGTAGAAATAAATAAATAAAAATTTCTTTTTATCAAGAAGACATCAGTAAATGGTGCCAAAACCACAAGAAACAAAAGAAAAATACATTCAGTGTCATCCAAATTAAAAATTTTGTGATTCAAAACACAACTGAGAAAACTAAAAGAACTCACAAAATGAGAGAAAATATTTGTAAATCATAGTTCTGATAAGGGACTTGTATCTGGAATATATAAAGAACACTTACAACTCAAGAATACAAAGACAAATAACCCAGTTTTATTTATTTATTCATTCATTCATTTATTTATTTATTTATTATTTTTAAAAAATAATTTATTTTCAAATTGGTTTCCATATAACACCCAGTGCTCATTCCAACAGGTGCCCTTCTTAATGCCCATCACCCCCTCTCCCCCCTCCCTCAACCCCCTCACCCTCAGTTTGCTCTTAGTCTTTGAGAGTCTCTTATGTTTTATCTCCCTCCCTTTCTGTGTCTTTTTTCTTTTCCCCTCTTCCCCTCCCCCATGGTTTTCTGCTAAGCCTCTCAAAATCCACCTATGCGTGGAAACGTATGGTATCTTTTTCTGACTGACTTATTTCATGTAGCATAATACCCTCCTGTTCCATCCATGTTGCTACACATGGCCAAATTTCATTCTTTCTCAATGCCACGTAGTGTTCCATTGTATATATATACCACATCTTCTTTATCCATTCATCAGTTGATAGACACTTAGTCTCTTTCCGTGATTTGGCTATTGTCGAAAGTGCTGCTATGAACATTGGGGTTCACGTGCCCCTATGCATCAGCACTCCTGTGTCTCTTGGGTAGATTCCTAACAGTGCTATTGCTGAAATAACCCAGTTTTAAAATGAGCAAAGATTTGAATATTTGTTTCTCTAAAGAATATCTATAAATGGCCAATAGTCACATGAAAAAATGTTTGACATCATTAGCCATGAGAGATATGCAAGTCAAAACCACAATGAGATACCTCTTTATGCCCCCCTAAAATGGCTAGCATTTTAAAAGAGCAGAACAACTGTTTGCAAGGAGGTGGAGAAATCGGAACCTCATATACTGCTGGTGGGAATGTAAAATGGTACAGCTGATATGGAAAATAATTTGGCAGTTTCTTCAAATATTAAATGCTGAATTACAATATGACCCAGTAATTAGATGCTTAAGTATATACTCAAGAAAATGAAAACATGTTCACTCAAAGACTTGTACATGGATGTTCACAGCAGCATTCATAATAGCCCAAAAGCAGAAACAATCCAAATGTCCCTCAACTGATGAATGGTTAAATGAAATGGTATATCCATATAATGAAACATTATTCAATGATAAAAAAAAAGGAAACCCTGATTCATGCTACAACATGGACCAACCTTAAAACCATTATGTTAAGTGAAATAAGGCAATCACAAAAGAATATAAATTGTATAGTTCCAGTTATATGAAATGTCCATAATAGATAAATCTATAGAGACAGAAAGTAGATGAGTGGTTTGTTTAGGGCTAAGAAAAACCAAATTAAAACTATGAGATTTACAACGAATGGTTTAGAATTTAAAATTTAAAGTGCTATGAAATTCTCATTGGTACAAATTAGTACAACAACCACTTTGGAAAATAATTTGACACGTCTTTAAAATTAACAACACATATTATCTAATGAGCCAGCAAATCCACTTCTAAATTATACCTTGGAGAATTGTATGCACATTTGCACCAAGAGTTTAATGAAGAATACTCACAGTAACATAATTTGTAATCACCCCAAATGTCTTTTAGTAGTAGAAGGAATAAATAAGTCTCAGTATATTCTTGCAATGGAATACTATACAGCAACAAATATGACAAGTTCCAAGAGAATCTCACAAACATCAAATTTAAAAGCCAACCACAAAGGAGCATGTGCTATATGATTCATCTTCTATAAAATTCAAAACCATGCATAACCAAAGTATACCACTGAAAGTCAAGATAGTGGTTTGCCTTTAGGGAGAAAGGAAAGAGTAATAATTATAAGTGGAGATTTTGAGATGTTGTAATGTTTTCTTTCTTAATACTGGTGATAGTTACATAGATATATCCTTTGTGATAATTGACTGAGCTAAATATTTATAATTTGTACACTTAATAATACCTTTCATAGCCCAAGATTATTAAACAAAAACAAAAATTCTCAACCTATCAGGGATCTACAGTTATAAGATCATAAATAGGAAGTGGTTATATATTCAGGAGACTGTTGAACATGAGGACAGAGTCAGCTTCCAAATACCTTCTTTACATAATATCAAGTGTCCACATGTGTTCAACTGCTTCACCAGAATAGCCTTTCTTACTTTGACCAAATTACTGCACCAAGATTTAAGTTTTCTGTTTTCTTTTGCTTTCACAAATATAGCTGAGCATCAAAATTTCACATAAGCTCGATGCTAACAAGATTAGACAGTAATATGACATGAATCAGTTTTTTTATCCTATGCGTTATTCCATCTCCATCCCACTAAAAAGGTTGCTTCTTGGGGAGGGGGGTGTCAGATGGTAAACATTTTTCAGGCGTTTTGAATTCTACCATCTCAGTGGTGAAAGATGCTATTCTTCCCTGTGCGTGTGTGTTTGTGTGTGTGTGTTGGGAGGAGGTGAGGCTCAGGATGCTAATCTATGCACGCTGACCTTTGTTTCTATCTGACTGAGCAGATGTAGGAATTAATCATTGTCACTCCTGGATGCTGTGGCTGCAGCTGTCCCCCACTGCCTTTCTTTCCCTGTTAGATTTATTAGTATATTTTGTTTGCTAGAAAACATGCCTCAGCACAGAAGAACTGGCAAATTAGAGGAGCTTTTCTGTGAATATAATTTTATAGAAACATGTTATTTTTTCTCTACACATTTGTACCTAGACTATACATGAACAGAGTCAACAAAATAACAGACAAGAAAAAGGCTGGCAAGCTGGACAGAGATGCAGCTTCAAGAATTGTGAAAAATGCCCTTTGGTGTTTGTTGATTTTTGAGAGACAGAGAAAGAGAGAGTGTGAGAGTGAGTGCAGGCAAGTGGGGGAGGGGCAGAGAGACGTGGGGACAGAGGATCCGGCCAGGCTCTGTGTTGACAGTAAAGAGCCTGTTGCGGGCCTCGATCTCATGAATCATGAGATCATGACCTGAGCTGAAGTTGGACGCTTAACCAACAAGCCACCCAGGCACCCCAAAAAATGCCTTTTGGGAACCAAAACCTAAAAATGCATCCAAAGTTGCCAATAAAGGAAGAAGTAAAACTTAACCTTTTGGTTTTGATGTACACATATTGGCAAAGTATATCATTTTTATTGTTTTCCACAAAATAGATGATTATGTGGCAATTCAAGGTTTAAATGTATTCCTTATTGAATTCATATATAAATTTTACATTTTAAATTTATAATGCTAAATATTTTTCTCTAGAAAGATTAAGTTATCTTTATTGATTTCCTCTGAACTCTTTAAAAGAAGAAAACGAGAAAAGAAAAAACAGACTGATAATACTGTTTATTTAACTCCTGGACAATTATTTTCCATCTTGAGAAAATTCATATTAGATCAATGTCCTACGATTGCAAAGAACTGTCTTCTAACCTCTAAACTCTTCTTTTTGCAACCAGCCCCCTTAACTCCCAACTATCAGTTTAGTGCCACTCCCAGAATCTGGGCTCTAGGCACATGAAAATAAGTGTTCTAAATTAGTACTAAATTCATTTTATAGCAGGCCCCACTACAATCTTAAGAACATAATTAACACTCTCTAGACCACAAGTCCCCACTACATAATATCTCTGCAGCCTCACCAAATCTAACCTCTGAAGATAACTGACCACAGCAGGGATAGATATCAAAGTAGCCACGCCCTTTTGGATATTGGAAGTTATCTCTAAATCCAGTATAAATTTCCAAGGCCTGGCCTATCTGTTTTTATTTTTCCCCTTCTGTCAGGTCAGCATGCTTCGGAGCAGAGGCTTAGGGGGAGCAGCCAGTGACTATTCCGAGTCTGTTCCTTTCTGGTGGTCCACTGCCTGCCAGAATTCTAGACCTCTGTCTTAGACATGTACATTAGCCTGTGTCTCTCTACTATCAATCCCTCACTCACAGGGATTTCTGCTTATTTTCTGCACTCTCTGACCTTGCTTGATTCTCTCAATTTACTTCTTTATTGAATCTTCCTCAGAACTATCTGATTTTAGACATCCTTGTAGGTTCAATCCCTAAATGACCACTACTTCCTTTACTTTGATGCTCTCAGCATCTGGTTTATGTGTCTTAATCCTATGGCCTAGACTCCTGAATTCAAACTCCTCTGGCATAACTTCTTCAGCCACAATTTGAGTCCCAGTTCTGACAGTGTTTCTGTTTCTGATAGTGATACTAGCACCTTATTAAGAGAAGACAGGTATAAAAAAGAGGGGAGGGTACCTGTGGCTCAGTAGTTTAAGTGTCTAACTCTTGATTTTGGCTTGGGTCATGATCTCACAGCTCGTGAGATTGAGCCCTGTGTTGGGTTTTGTGCTGACAGCACAGAGCTTGCTTGGGATTCCTTCTCTTCCTCTGCCCCTCCCCAACTCCAGTGCATGCACACACGGGAGTTCTCTCACTCTCTTTCTCTCTCCCACTCTCACTCTCAAAATAAATAAATAAACCTTAAAAACAGAGAAGTTAGGTTAATCCTCTAGATGTCTATCTTAGTGATTGGGTCCACCTCTCAGATAAAGAGAAAGAAGGAAACCAAGTGTCCCGTCAACAGATGAATGGATGAACAAAACGTGCTATATACATATAATGGAATATTCAGACTTAAAATGGAAGGAAATTCTGACACATGCTACAGCATGGATGAAACTTGAGGACTTTATATTAAGTGAAATAAGCCAATCACAAAAGACAAATACTGTAGGAATCCACTTATATGCAGTATCTAGCATAGTTAAACTCAAAGAAATAGAAAATAGAATTGTGGTTGCCAGGAACTGGGGAGAGGGAGAAACAGGGAATTATTGTTTAATGGGTACAGAGTTTCAGTTAACGTTCAGTTAATTGTTGTTTAAGGGGTATAGAGTTTCTGTTTTGCAAAATGAAAAAGTTCTAGAGATTGGTTACCCAACAATATGAATATACTTAATACTAATGAACTGTACACTTAAAAATGGTTAAGATGGTAATTTTTATGGTTATTTTATTATATGTAATTTTACTGTATCTTACCACAATTAATATTTTTTAATTTTAAAGGTAAAGAAAGAAAAACTCCTATTGGCAATAACTCATTTTTGTCAAATAATCTATTACAGGGCCATTTCCTTAAAACTATTTTTTATTGCCTACACCATCTCTTAGGCGATAATGATCATTCTCCAATCACTGCCTATTTTGTGACCTCCTTATTTTAATTTCCCTGTCCCAGATTTGCATATCTGAATCTTTGATATCTTCTCTTTCAAGTATTCCAGGATTTCATTTTGCTGTGCTCAAGATCTCTTAATGATTTAGTAGGTTTTTTTCATATCCTCATTGGCCTTCCCCTTTCCAGGCTGCAGAATGATCTCTCCTCATTCAGTAAAGACCCTACCATTCCAGTTTTCCTTCTCTAGAATTTATTTATATTCCTCATATGACCAAAGCCATATGTTTATTCTGGTGCATTATGAGACTTTACTCTGGACTTTAGATTTTTAGAAGAAAAGGGAGGAGGTGGTTTTGTGTGAGACTTGAAACAAACAACAGGACAATAGAAAATGTTATTGGCCACATATCGGATAAAGGACTAGTATCTAAAACCTATAAAGAACTTACCAAACTCCACACCCGAAAAACAAATAATCCAGTGAAGAAATGGGTGGAAGATATGAATAGACACTTCTCCAAAGAGGACATTCAGATGGCCAACAGACACATGAAACGATGCTCAAAGTCACTCATCATCAGGGAAACACAAATCAAAACCACACTGAGATACCACCTTACACTGGTTCGAGTGGCTAAAATGAATAAATCAGGAAACTATAGATGCTGACAGGGATGTGGAGAAGCAGGCACCCTCCTACACTGTTGGTGGGAATGCAAACTAGTGCAGCCACTCTGGAAAACGGTGTGGAGATTCCTCAAAAAAATGAAAATAGAGCTACCCTATGACCCAGCAATAGCACTGCCAGGAATCTACCCAAGAGACACAGGAATGCTGATGCAGAGGGGCACGTGTACCCCGATGTTCATAGCAGCACTTTCAACAACAGCCAAATCATGGAAAGAGACCAAGTGCCCATCAACTGATGAATGGATAAAGAAGTTATGGTACTTATATACAATGGACTACTACATGGCAATGAGAAAAAATGAAATCTGGCCATGTGTAGCAACATGGATGGAACTGGAGGGTATTATGTTAAGTGAAATAAGTCAGTCTGAAAAAGACAGATATCATGTTTCCATGCATAGGTGGATTTTGAGAGACTAAGCAAAAACCAGGGGGGAGGGGAAGAGGGGAAAGGAAAAAAAGACACAGAGAGGGAGGGAGATAAAACATAAGAGACTCTCAAAGACTAAGAACAAACTCAGGGTGAGGGGGTTGAGGGAGGGGGGAGAGGGGGTGACGGGCATTAAAGAGGGCACGTGTTGGGATGAACACTGGGTGTTATATGTAAACCAATTTGAAAATAAACTATTAAAAAAAAGAAAAAAAAAGAAAATGTTATTGGCAAAGGGAGTCTTACTCAAATCTCTATGGGTAAGCATTTTTTATACATCGAAGATAATAGTAGGAATATATTTGTTCTCTTTTTCTTTTGAGATATAATTCACATACCGTGAAAGTCACATTAATTAAGTATATAATTCAGTAGTTTTTATTATATTCACAAGTTTGGGCAATCATCACCACTCGCTAATTCTAGATCATTCATTACCTCAAAAAAGAAACCTCATATCCATTAGCAGTCTCTTCCCACTCCTTCCTCCCTGCAAGCCTCTAGCAACTCCTGGTATCTTTTCTGCCTTTATAGATTTCCCTAATCTGGGCCATACATATAATTGGAATTATACAACATGTGGCCCTTGATGTCTGGCTTCTTTCACTTAGCATTATCTTAGCATAATGATTACAAAGTTCATCCACGTTGTAGTAGGAAGCAATACTTCATTAATTTTTAGGGCTGAATAATGTTCCATTAAATGGGTATTCCATATTTTGTTTTTTCACTCATCAGTTGATAGATATTTGGTTATTTCCACTTTTTTGGCCATTATGAATAATATACTACATGAAAATTCATGTACAAGTTTTTGTATGGACACGTGTTATTCTTTATCTTGGGTATATATACCTAGAGGTGGAATTGTTAGGTTATAATGTATTTATAGAAGTGCTGAGCTATTTCCCAAAGTGGCTGTATCTTTTTACAATCTTGCCAACAATGTATGAGGCTTTCAATTTCTCCACATCATTGTCAACACTTATTATTATCTGTCTTTTTTATTGTCACCTTCCTAATGGATGTAAAGTGGTTTTGTGGTTTGGATTTTACTCAATTCATTGTGGTTTCAATTTGCATTTCCCTGATAGCTAATAATGCTGGGCATCTTTTCATGTACTTATTGGCCATTTGTATATTTTCTTTGGAAAAGATGTTTAGTCAAATCCTTTGATAATTTTTATTTTATTTTTAAAGTTTATTTATTCTGAGAGAGAAAGTGTGATTGGGGGAGGGGCAGAGAGGAAGGGAGAGAGAGGATCCCAGTGCAGATCCTGATGCAGGGCTCAAACTCATGAACCTGAGATCATGACTTCAGCCAAAGTAGATGCTTAACCAACTGAGCCACCCAGATTCCCCTAAGTCTTTTTGCAATTTTTAAGATCAGATTATTTTTCTTAGGAATATACTTAAACCAGTGATTTCTCAAAGTTGGTTGACATTAGAATCTCTTCAGGAGCTTTTAAAAATCCTAATATCGATGCTTCACACTAGGCCAGTTAAATCAAAATATCTGGGGGTAGAACACCAGCAGCGTTTTTTTTTAATCTGCAGGCAATTATAATGTTTGAGAATCAGTGTAATAGACTAGATGATCAAGCTGATGATGCCAGTATAGAAATGTTAAAGACTTAGAAACATTGAAATTATGCCAGATATTAGAAATTGAACCAGGGGCTCCTGAGTGGCTCAGTTGGCTAAGTGTCCAACTCTTGATTTTGGCTCAGGTCATGATCTCATGATTTGTGAGACCGAGCCCTGCATGGGACTCTGTGCTGATGGTACACAGCCTGCTTGGATTCTCTCTCCCTCTCTCTCTCTGCCCCTCCTCTGCATGCATGTGCACACATGTGCGCTCTCTCTCTCTAAATAAATAAATAAATAAATAAATAAATAAATAAATAAATAAATAAATAAACTTAAAACAGAAATTGACTTAAAAATGAATTGTAAAAAGCCTAATCAGGTCAAGAGGTAGAGGTGAGCTTTTTAATAAGGACTTTTTAAATCGGATTTTTCCTATAACAGGAAGTTTTAAACCAACAACAGTTAGAGAAGATGTCCTGGCTGTGGTTCTTGCCTAGTGACTAGGAGTGGATCTTAGGAGGTAACCACAGGTGAGCCGATAAATGTGACTAATCATAACACAATTAAATGCATAAGCCCAGAAAATATGTGTCAACTATTCAATGTTCAAAAGGAAACTGACAAAATGTGAGTATTGACAGGAAAAAATTGAAATGGAGGCTTTTTAAAGTCAGAGGAGATTGGAGACTATTTTAAGAGACTTTATTGGAAGTATAGGGAAAGAGTAACTGAGAATAGAAAGGAAAAATAAATCCAAGCGCTTAAAAATGTGACAGTCACAGTGGAGGGAAAATGACATCTCTGAAAGAATGTAAAAAGCTCCCCAGAGGAAAGCAGGGAGCCCACAGAGTTTGTCAGGTTAGGTATGAAATAGGAAAAAAGACTTTGAGAAGCACCTTTGAAGAGAGTCCAAAATACATAAAGGGATTATTTAAATCCATTAAAAGGGAGAAGCTAGAATAACAGTAAAATCTCTTGCTTCTAATACTAGGGCACAGGGAGTGGTCAGAGACCAAAAGACAATGAGACTAAACTAATTATGTGCCTCTAAACTTATTGAGGAAGAAACCACAGTGATTACCACACTGGAATTCATCCCCCATGAGTGGATCAGAAGTTGATCAGATAGTTTTCTGTGTTTTGCGTATTTCGAGTCAGGCAGACAAAGGAATACTGACTAATTGCTGGAAACTGTTGGTGTTGCTCTTGAGATTTTTAAAGTCCTCCGGAAGAAATTATTGCTATTGGCCATACCTCACATCCTCTTACCACCGAAAATCTTAAGAAAGTGGTCTTCACTAGCCACCTCTACTTTCTCCTCTCCAGTTCATTCTTCAACCCATGCCCTGATTCCACTGAAATGACCCTTGCTCAGTCATTAAATTAACCGATCTCTTTTTGGACTTCTTCCTATTTACACTTAACCATCTTCTCTGTTGCCCCTTTCTGAAACCTTCTATTTTTATGAACTTTACCATACACGAATGTCCTGGTTTACCTCTCTGCTTCCTATCCTATCTGCTTTCATTGGCTCCTGCATTCCACTTATCCATTTAATGTTGATGTCACCCTGAGTTCCAGTCTTCATTCACTTTTTATGCTATTCCCCTTACAGCATATCCCTCTTACAGCATATCCCCAAGCCCTGCCTCTTTCAAATCCCATTTTCTAACTTCACAGTCGATATTGTGAGATGGACATTCTTTAATCAATTCAGATTGTGATCAAAAACCAGACTCAAACCTTACTATTAATCTTGTTTTACCTCTGTGTAGTTCCTATTTCAGTTAATAGCACTACCGTCCATGCACTCCTCATTCTGCATTCCTTTGTCTCCCTACACATCAGTTAGTCACCAAGTCTCATATATTTAACTTTTCAAATGTCTCTCAATCTGTCCTTTGTTGCCCATCTCCATTGCCCAAGTGCAGCCCTGATCTACTTTTCATCTGTGTTATTGCAGTAGCCCCCTAGCTAGTCTAGCCCATTTCCAATTTAGCTACTGCTGTCTTGCCAGCATTTTTTTTTTTTTATAAACGCAGACCTGGTTTTCAAACATAGACTTCTGCTTATACAACTCCTTAGATAACCATTTAAGATCTTTTGTAGTCTGACTCTAATCTACAATTTCTGCTTATTCCTTTTGAAGTAACTTGTGCTTTCATTATACAAGGTAATAGCTATTTCTCAAGCACACCACACACTTTTATCACCATGCCTTTGTTCATGTTCTTCCTTTTGTCATGACTCTTCTCATTTTGCACCTCACAAACTCCTGTTCATACTTTCAGACAAACTATTATGCATCAAAATGTGGACACTGGACCAGCAGCATCAGTATCATCTGGGAACTTGTTAGAAGTAGAAATTCTTGGGGCCCTACCTTACACCCTACTGACTCTGAAACTCTAGGGGTTCATGATCAGATCTGTATTTTAACAAGTTCTTCTGGTGATTCTTACCAATTCTAAAATCTCAGGACCAACTTTCTAAGGAACAGTTCCTTTAGCAATGCCCATAGCACTTTACATATACCTATATAACTTACTACACGGTTTTTAAATCATATTTACCTACACACTTATTCATCTCCTCTGCTACGAATTGGGTCCTCAAGTCAAATACAATATTTTGTGTGTTTCCTATCACCTGCCAAGGCATCTGGCACATAGGAGATGCTTGATAAGAATCCAGAGCCTAGGGGCGCCTGGATGGCTCAGTCGGTTAAGCGTCCGACTTCGGCTGAGGTCACAATCTCACGGTTAGTGGGTTTGAGCCCCGCATCAGGCTATGTGCTCACAGCTCAGAGCCTGGAGCCTGCTTTGGATTCTGTGTGTCCCTCTCTCTGCCCCTCCCCTGCTAACGCTCTATTCTGTCTCTCTCTCAAAAATGAATAAACATAAAAAAAAAAAATCCAGAGCCTAAAACATACTCCATCCCCTCTAGGATTTGGTCAGTTTGAGTGCATACAAACATACAGGACTGAATAATCAAATGATATTTTTACTCTTAAAGACGTATATGTGTCACACAAGCCAAAAGCACATATACTGACAATTCCAAGGGTCAGCAAGGATTCAGAGAAACTGGATATATCATACATTGCTGATGGGTATGTAAAATGGCAGTTACTTTGAAAAACAGTTTGGCAGATTTGTGTAAAATCAAACATATGCTCACTGTGCAATTTAGGAATAGTACTCCTGAATATTTTCTCCTAGAGAAATTAAAACACAAAAACAAATGTTTACAAGAGCTTTATTTGTAATAGTCAAAAAAATAGAAACACCCCAAACATCCTTAAACAGATGAATGGCTAAACAAACTGTGGTGCATCCATGTAATGGAAAACTACCCAACAATAAAAAGGAACAAGCTATTAATACATTGCAACAACTTGGCTGAATCTCAAGGGCATTATGCTGAATAAAAGAAGCCAATCTCAAGACATTACATGCTGTGTGATTCTATTTATATTGTATTCTCAAGAGACAAATTTATAGTGATAAATTACAGATGAGAGGTTGCCAGAGGTTATAATTGGGTGAAGGGTGTGACTATAAAGGGATAGTTTGAGGGTAGTTTTGTTTTGTTTGCATGATGAAACAGTTCAGTATCCTAATTATGGTGGTAGTTGTATTCATCTCTATGTTTGATAAATTTCATACACACATACACACACACAGAGCACATGAATAAACTGGTGAAATTCAAATATAGTCCATAGTTAATAGCATTGCACCACTATCAATTTCCTGGTTTTGATAATGTAATCTAGTTATGTAAGATGTTTTTGGAGAGAGCTGGGTAAAGGGCGAAACTGTTTTGCAACTTCTTATGAGTCTCAGATAATGTCAAAATAAAATGTTGTTTTTTTTTTGAGGAAAAGAAAGCACAGGGATTTGGGGTGAAAGCCAAATTAGAAAGTGCTACTTGACATGATGCTAAAATGAGGGCCAGGGAGTGGTGGAGAGAGGGCTCACTGCCTGGTAGAGGTGAGGAAGGAGAAGAGAGAAGTAGAGATTCCTGCCTTGGAGACCTTTTGGTAGAACTTGACCCAGGCCTGTTAGTCTCTCTGTAGTCTGAGTGCCCACCCTGCTCACCTGGGCGTTGGTGGGGGGTGGGGGTACTGGGGTGGAGAGGGAGGTGAAAACTTTGTCCTCAGCAGTTTCCCAAATGGGGAGAGGGGTAGGAAAAACCTTTCTTCAATAGACCTCAGTGAGAAAGCAGAGAGGTCCTTAACAATGTTCATAAAAGGTTAAGTGTGTCAGCAGTGAAAGATTAAATGGCCTAAGAACCCAAGCTCTGGAATCAAACTCCATTTCAGTTCCCAGCCCCATAACTTATAGGCATGTGAGTAGATCGCTTTATTGAACTTTGCTGAATCTCATTTCCCTATTTAAAAATAGGAGTAATGATACTATATATCTCAGAATGCTGTGATTGCATTCAATGGTGCATGTAGAGTCATTAACAACTGCCTAACAAATATTAAATGTATAATCAACGTTGGCTACTCTTATAAATATTATTCCAGATCATTGTAAATATTCTAAGAAATAGAAAAACGTGCATTCAGATGATTCTAACTACAATGTAATTTTTGATGATTCAGAGGTACTTCAGGATCCTTCAGTACTTCAAACTCATCATAAAATCAGCATTTAGTCCCTGTATGTGTAAATTCAGACAATTTAACTTAAAATTTGTAGTTGTTACTTTCTATTACAGGTCTCTTACATGCTTTTTGTTTTAGATATGTTATCTCTGACCTTTATAGCATTCACGAGGATAAATACTATTTTTCTCATTTTCAGATAAAGAAACCACCTCAGCATGGTTAAGCGAATCACCCACCATACACTGCTAGTTGGTCTAGTCTGTCTGATTTCAAAGCCCATGCTTTTCCCACTACATCGTGTTAGCCTCAGTGTTAATCCACGAAAGCTGCTTACACACACACAGATTATCTAATAGTTGTTCCTTTCACATCCTGTTACAGAATAGAATATACAACTCCTGTCACAGCCTAGGGCAGACACTTCTAGGCCATTCTGGGGCTAAGACTTGGAGATTCTAGGCAGTGTTGGAAACCAAGAATGCAAAGCCGGTTGTAGCAAGAATGCAGTCTGGGATTCCAGCCAGTAGGTAAAGCCAGAAGCCATGAAGGGAGCCCTGCCAATGTCTAAGGTCCACGCCAGCTCTCAGAATTGGAAAGGGCAGGCAGACAGAGCCCAGCAGAAGGCACTCCAGAGAACTCAGGATTTCCTCTTTGTCCTCTTGATGATAAATGCTAGCAAAAGGTGACTTTGAGGAGTCTCAGTTGAGGAGGCAGGTGAAAACGCTTCGCCCCCAGTGCTGCTGCTAGACATTAGAAACCAGGGTCAAGAAGGCCCCTAGTAGAAGTTCATTACTGATTGGATGGACGCAGGGTCCCAGGTGGCCAGGGTAATCTAGGGGGGAAGTGAAGTCACAGAAGAGGGAACCAGGAGTCAGAACATCTGCATTAGCTGTTCCATTGTGGTCCCCATCTGGCCGTAAAACTGCATGCAGGTCCTGTCATCATAAAATGAAAAGGTCAAGTCCAATCACTGGTTTGAGGAGTGTTCCTCATGACCCTCAGACTCAAACCCTGTCCTAGGCAATTCATGGGGGCAGAGTGGTGGGGAGCAAGCACATCGCGCCTTGCTAGCAGTCTCCCTTTGATCTTTTTTAAGTACCAGACCTCTAAGAGCCTTTCTAGTCTAATGATTCACCCAGGATGACAAACAGTAAGTTTCCACTAGGTTCAGGGCCCCGTAGAAGGGGCCGAGAGGTAAAGCTAGGTAAAACCCAGTCTCAGCATCATGAATTCCCAGATTCTAGCCCAGTGGGGAATGATTCCAGCAGCTGGAGTTATTCAGGATTTCTCTCAGACTTGCCCAGGCCCAAAGTTCTCCTGCTGCAATCCTGAGGACCAGAAAAGAGGAGAAGAGGGAAAGGAAACTTTCCCAGCATGTCAGGCAAATGTTTTGTGCCTCAAAGACATCAGTGTACATGTTACCTGGTAGATGATAGATAATATTCTGGTTTATAGCAGTCTCTCTCCTATGATTGGGTGTTTCATGGGACCAATTGTGCTTGCGCTTTATGCTCTACTTAAAACCAGGGCATCTGCTGTGCCCTTTGGGAAGTGCTGCAAGTCTCCTGTTAGGGATTGCCTCAAGCAAGACCTTCTCCCAAAGCTGAGGGGAGAAAGGAAGCTGAAACCACTGCTTTATAAGTTACAACACATGCCTACACTGTAGGTGGGTCTGAGGTTATATGAGAGAAGAGGATTTTTGTGTTTCTAGTGGTTTTTCCCCCAGGTGTTTAAAAATGTATTTAAGGGGCACCTGGATGGCTCAGTCAGTTAAGAATCTGACTCTTGATTTCGGCTCAGGTCGTGATCTCCCAGTTCATGAGTTCAAGCCCCTCATGGAGCCCTGTGCTGACAGTGTAGAGCCTGCTTGAGATTCTCTTTCACTTTCGTTCTCTGCCCCTCCCCCATACCCTCTCTCTCTTTATTAAACATAAATGAACATTAAAAAATAAAATAAAAACACATTTAAAATATATTACAATTGCATGAGACGTGACAAAAATATTTTTAGAAACTAATTTTTAAAAAATTGATGTGGAATGTGGCCATATTACTCCTCATTAAAGCCATACAAGCTCTTTCCTTTTTTTTTTAATGTTGATTTAAACATTAAAAAGAGAGCGACAGCGGGAGTGGACGAAGGGCAGAGAGAGAGGGGGACAGAGGATCCCAAGTGGGCTCTGCCCTGACAGCAGAGAGCCCAAGGTGGGGCTTGAACTCACAAACCAAGAGATCATGACCTGAGCCAAAGTCAGATGCTCAACTGACTGAGCCACCTGGGTGCCTCTATAACCTCCTTTTGAGTAAGGGTACCCTTGGGGGCTCTTTTTCCCCTCTTATCACCAGCTTATCTTGAATTTATCCATATGCTATTTTATTACTGTCCTAAATGTGTGCTGGTAAAATGAAGTAATGAGAATTTGATCTTATATCTAAATTTCCACATTTCAGCTTTAAAAATATTTGCGAGGATGTATTTTTAAAAATTGATCCTTAGGCCTTTTTATATAGTCTAGGAAAGCTCTAGATTCTGAAATTTGTTCACTAGAAATTTATATACATATTCACATTTAAATACCTATAATGAACATACATTCATATACATAGATTTTGTTCAGTGGACCAGTGGATACCGAGAAAACAACTACTAATATTAAATTTTTATTCTATTTTAAAAGCGAAAAGGCAGAATAAAAAAAATTGTCTTTGTAGCAAAAAAGATAGAAACCAGGGAGGTGATATCCAAGTGAGCTGAGGGTAGAAATTATATCCCATTTGCCTTCCTATCTCCAGTTCTTCTTAATACTTTAAAAAATAGATATTTAGACATTGTTGAGTTAATGTTTGACACAGAAAGATCATTAAAAAGATAGTAACTCATAAAACATGGAAACACTGAGGTCATCTGCTAAAGGAGAATTCGGGGGCAGGATCATTAGCAAGTTTTCTTTTGCACTTAATAGTTAAATATTGTGATGATTAATTGATTGATTGGCTGGGGGACTGATTGATTGGGATGTAAATTCTAAAGCTCTCTGATAAGCAGGTCAACCTGTTGTTCCTGTTTAAGGTAGAGAGGCAGAAATACAAAGTGTGACTGGCTTACTAATAAGCCAGTAGTAGGGAAGAGAAACTTGCCTCTGCGAGAAGTTGAGAAGGGGAGAGCTGGAAAGGAATGTAGATTTCAGCAAGTCCAACCACCGCTGATCAGTTAGCTATCCTGCAGGCAGAATGCCTTTGTTCTTCCAGTTCATCTCCAGCTTCAGCAGCTGTAGGCCTGAGCTGACAAAATAGTAGGTAGGATTTCACTCTCTCCGTGTAAAACAAAATGATGCAAACACTTACAGCTAGAGGAAAGCAGGTGACTTAGAGAGGCAAGGCCCGTCCTGGACAAGAAGCAGGGCTGAGTGTTTTAGCTCGCTACAAAACATAATTTAGTGGCTGCAAGCACGTAAAGAGAAGGCGTGCATCTTAGCCTAGCAGCAAGCAGCAAATCATTCCAAGATCAGCAGATTTTCTGAAGCCAGGAAATGGGATGCATGTTGTTAACCTCTGAGCAGTTGTCAGCTGAGACTGTAATCTGTGTGGTCGTGAAGATGAGGTCTCATCCGTCAACCGTTTGACAACGGCTGTCATCATATCACTGGGCCTACATAGCCCTCGACACATGATGTAAGAGACATATTGGACAAAAGCATTTCCTGGGGGAATTCTCCAGGAAGAATTCAGCCAATGGAAAGAAATCTTTCAAGTGGCCTGATTTCATTGGAGACAAGTAAACACATGTGTGTGTGCATATATGAATATACACATCCCCAAGACACTGCCCTCTCCTAGAAACAAAGAGAATGAGAGAGCAAAAACCTTCACAAGCATCCTGTTAAGATTCTTTCTCTCATGTATTTTTAGACTCCCTCAGCACCATGCTAAATGGGGAAGCAAAGGACTGGATCACCCAAATGACAAGGCTTTTCAGTGATGGTTTGTGGTGTGGAGATTTGTCAAAAACCAGTGTCTGTGGAAGTCCACGGCAACCAAAATATCTTGGCCCTTTTGTGTTTAGTAATGCCAGAAGGTTCTTAGCCACTCGAGGAGGGGCTTTCTAGAACTCCTACCATAGCCCAGAATGTACCCCTCTTGTCCTAACACACAGACATTGAACCAAATCTTGACTTTCCCTCTGTCAGAGATCTCTGCTGCTTTAGAGCCATTTGGCATACTTTTGGAAGAATGAGAGCCTAATCTTTCTGCCTAACAGAGGAGAGCATTGCCAAGGAAAAATGAGATTACGGAAGAGGATAAAGAAAGGCAGAAGTGATGGCCTTTCATATCTACTCATGAATTCATTCATTAATTCAACAAAAGGTTATGGAGTACTTGCCATTTTGCAAAGACTATGCCAGGAGCCAAGATGCAGATGAACAAGAAACAGCCCGGCTTTTGAGGAGTAGAAACTGTCTAGTGAGACAAACATAAAAATCTGGTAATATAACGTGACAATTGTACTGATGCACATATACTCTGGGGTATTATAAAGCTATAGAGGAGGACCCCAAACCTAGACTGAGGGCATCATCCAGACAGATACGTGCTCTTATTTTTTTGAAACTAATGAGGTGGGCCATTCACAAAGAAACTGTTAAGAATACCTCATAGAACAAATAAAAAGATTAACTGGTAGTACAGTAAGCCCTGCTGATTGATGTTGGAGGCCATTGGTGGCAACAGTCTGCAAGGTTACATAATTTTCTCCCCCAACACCCAGCTGCTTGGATATAAAGATTGAAATTTTGATGGGAGTTTTGCAGGCAGATGCAGCAAAGGAGCTTGTTTGGAAAAGGAAGTGGGTGTTGCTGAGAGAACAGTTCAGATGACCAACCACAGGTTTCATGTTGGGCAGAGAAAGGACGAGTGACATACAGACTGTGAGGAAGCTGAAGAGACAGGGAAATGGAGCTCTGTAGGCTGTCCACAGCAAGTGCATTAGAAGTGAGCATATGAGAGGGCTGGAGGATAGGGGACTTCTTTATTCATTCATGAAGTGTGTTTTCAATATGCTACATAGTGTTCTAGTACTGGGAGTACATCATAAACAATTCCAATTGGGAGGAGAAGGTGACAAATCTATATAGATATATAGATATATATAAAATGGAATTATATATATGTGTAATGGAATATTTCTTGGCAATCAAAAAGAATGAAATCTTGCCATTTGCAGCAATGTGAATGGAACTAGAATGTATTATGCTAAGTGAAACAAGTCAGAGAAAGACAAATATCGTATGATTTCACTTATATGTGGAATTTAAGATACAAAACAGATGAACATAGGAGAAGGAAGGAAAAATAAGGTAAAAACAGAGAGAGGCAAACCTTAAGAGACTTAAATACAGAGAACAAACTAAGGGTTTCTGGAGGGGAGGTGGGTGGGGGTATGGGCTAAATGGGTGATAGGCATTAAAGAGGGTACTTGTTGGGATGAGCACTGGGTGTTATATGTAAGAGATGAATCACTAAACTCTATTCCTGAAACCATTATTACATTATTTATTAACTAACTTGGATTTAAATAAAAATTTAAATAAATAAATAAAATTGTGTAAAACCTTAGAAAGTAAAAAGTACTAAGGTAGGATGCAGATAGAACAGGATAAGAAAGATTTGGAATTCTGAGAAAGAGCATGACTTTAAGTGGGGTTGTAGCCCTAATTAAGAGGGTAACACTTGAACAAAGACATAAAAGGAAAAAGGGAATGAGCCTTGGAAATATATGAATTAGAATATTCTATAGAGGGAGGACACCCACTTCAAAACCGTGAGGTTGTAAGTGCATGGTGTTTTCAAGGAATAGCAAGGAGGCCTGTGTGGGGTGGAGTGGCCAAAGGGAAGAAGCAAGAAATGAGATAGATAATGAGGACCAAATATATAACTTATACACTCTGGTAAAGACTTTGAATTCCATCTGGCCGATGGAAAGCCATTGCAGACTTCTGAACAGAGAATTGACATGATCTGCTTTACCTTTAATGGATTGCCGTGACTGCTGTGTTGAAAACAGATTTAGGAAGTGTCCAGAGTGGAAGCAGGGAGGCCAGGTAGGAGGCTATTGTAATAATCCAAATGAGAAATGGCAAAGTCAGACTTTGATCAGAGTCGTGTAGCAGAGGTGGTAAGAAGTTGGATTCTGGATGTATTTCAAGGATAAAGCCAATAGGATTTCATGACAGATTGGATGTGGGTGGTGAGCAAGAATCAAAGATGACTACAAGATTTTGGGTCCAACCAAATAGAAAGATGGAATTGCCATTATCTAAATTGGAAAAGAATGTGAGAACAGGTCAAGGGAGAACACTAGGAGTTTGGTTTTGGGCACGTTAAGATCAAAGAGGGGGATATTGGTTTTCAAATTTTCTGAAGTGGAATCATTCTGAATGATCTAACACTCAGGGTGTGACCCTGGGGATGGGTATCTAAAAGTGGAATAAACTGAAGTCATTATGATCAAAGAATTTAGAACTCTGGAGGTTGAAAGGTCAATGAAATCTCCTAGGATGATCACCTAGAACGGTAGCCCAGACAGGAGACGAAAGAAAAGGGCCAGTCTTCTCTCACCATTGTGATTCAGAGTTAGAACATAAGTGGTTAGAAGTCACACAAATATTGCTTTGAGGTGTGCAGAATTTGAATTGGGTTTAGATTTTGAGCCTAAAACATTAGAAATAAGCAAGGTAGCAAAATGATCATATTTGCTAAATCACACCAGAAAACATTATGATAAAGCTGTTTGGAACATATCCAGATGAGATAGATTTATAACCCCATCGTAGCATGGATCAAAAACAGTGAATAAAAAATGAAATTCCATGAATTCTCATGATTTAATCTTAATTGTTTTATTAAAAATTGTTTTTGGAAAGATTTTATACTTGGTTTATTTAAAGATATGTTTAAAGCTAAGTGACATCATTTATATCAATTCATATAGCATTTTAGAAATGATGACCCTGTCACATCTTAGGAAAATTTTCTAAGAGCCACCAGAAGGACCCTCAGCTCCATTTGCAAGTCATGTTTCCAAACTCACTTCTTAACCATAATTAAGAAGAAACAGGATGATCAGTCCTCCATAGCAAGTATAATAAACCTCTAAGTTCAAAAACCAGTATTTGATAAAGACTTTTAAAATATTACACCTGTGGGGTGCCTGGACAGCTCAGTCAGTTAAGCGTCTGACTCTTGGTTTCGGTTCAGATCATGATCTCATGGTTTGTAGGTTTGAGCCCTGCATCGAGCTCTGTGCTGTCAGTGTGGAGCCTGTTTGGGATTTTCTCTCCCTCTCTCTGTAACCCTCCCCTGCTTGTTCTCCCTCTCTCCCTCCCCCTCTCTCTCCCTCTCCCTCCCTCTTCCCCTGTTTCTCTCAAAATAAATAAATAAACTTAAAAAAATAAAATAAAATACCATACCTGTGATTCATGAGTTCGAGCCCTGCATTGGGCTCTCTGCTGTCAGCTGAGAGCCTGCTTCAGATCCTCTGTCTCCCTCTCTCTCTGCTCCTCCCCTACTCATGCTCTGTCTCTGTCTCTCTCTAAACCAGATAAACATTAAAAATATATATATCACAGTTCCCTGGTGGTCTAGTGGTTAGGATTTGGCGTAAAAATATATATATCAAACCTGTGAGCTGGTAGATGTCACTTAAGCATCAGAATTCATTAAAGACTATTAAAATGATAATCCACACAATCCACATTTATACAAATACAGATGGATATTTATCTCCTTGTATTGAGACTTACTTGAGAATAGAAAACTCTTGTCTTTACCAATTAATAAATGAAGAAAAAAAGATAATAAGATAGCTATATAGTCCTTTAAAAAAATCCCACCTTGTTTCTAAGTGCTAGTAACAGTCCAAGCTTTTATCTCTTCATAAATGCGACATAGGTAATCTCAAAGGGACTAGATATTTATAATTAAGTATATAATATTTAAATCATCTTGTTTTGTGGAAAGTATGTATTTGTGGTTGATTAAGAGATTCAGCATGTGTGGGTTTCATCTTTTAGTTCAACAAAAAAATGTAAGTGACATCAGTGCTTGAATTCCTATTAAAGTAGCAAAGACATTCCTCAGACATACATAATTCATCTGCTGCATAGGAGATGATTCACCTTCCAGCGACTTCACAGGTGTTTACTTTGCCAAACGAAATAGGTAAATCATCTTCCACTCATTTTTTTTCTGATGTAAGTTTTAAGTAAAAATGTTTATGAAAAATATAAAAATATACATATATAAGTCCATAACATGTTCATTTAGAAAATGAATTTGCATCAACTTCTGAGATGTGAGGACAATGTAATGTATATTTTGTCAAAAAATAACTAAATTGGGTTCCTCCTAACTAAATAGGGGAGGGATTCTAAATAAGGGTTTCATGCAGTACTGAATAACACAGAGAAGAGCTGATTGTAGAGTGGTGTTCAAATAAAATGGTCCCAGAGAAGAATGAAGAAAGAAACCTACCCAAGCCCATCAGTGATCTGAACAACACAGACATGTGTGGCTATGAAACTCGGGCAGCTGCTTGGTAAGGACGTCATCATCAGATACTCATGGCTCATGCTTATGTGTAGCCCTGGGGAAGCCTTTGGTCTTCCAGGAGTCCACCATTGGTTATACGATGATGCAGTACAAAGGCTTTGGACTGCACAAAATAGCCAGTCCCAGGTCAGTGGTGGCCCCTTTTCTAAAGCAGTGTCAGTGCTGGTCTCTTTAAGTTATTACTTAATAAATGCATCATGAAGCTGCTGGTTAACACTTTTCTTACTTTGGCAGCCAATTCACCCCATAATTCCCCTTCTCATGGGAAGAGCCAAAGAAACTAAAGATTACTGTCCGTAAGTCTGTAATTTGAAAACATGGTGACATGAGTGGATAGATAGGATAGAGGCTGGATTTTAAGTTTGGATACAGGAGGCTTAAGGTAAACAAAATTGATCTGTATACATGTAGCTCTCTTCCTTAATGAAAGTAGTATTTTAAGAAACAGGTCTTAAAGTAATATGCAGAACGTATTAGGACAGGAAAAAATTGGTGTTACAGACAGCTAAAGGTGACACCAAAAATCTAAAAATTAATACTTTTGCATCATCTCAGAGTGTTCAAAGAGTTTTGTCACATACCTTATTTGCTCTTTGCAATAATTTGTGGGGTGGCTATGAAAGATAATATTATCTACACAAATGAGGAAACAGGAAGATAGAGTAGACGGCTTGCCCAAAGTCATGCAGCTGTGATTGGTACAGCCAGGATTCCCACCTTCACACCACCTGACTCCACTTCCATTGCTCCTAACATGATTGTATCCCAGGTGCATGTAGTAGCAGGAATGGAGAGAGAGGGACTACTCAGAAGGATTTTAAAATGACAAGTGAAAGAAATTGGCAGTTGGTTGGGTATAGGTGATAAATAGGAGAGGAAAAGGTGACTCATAGGATTCTAAAGCATGAAGACAGTGAGATTAGTATCATCAGCTAATGTTGGCAACAGGCTTACTCCGTGCCAGGTCCTGTGCCAGGTCCTGTGCCACGCACTTTACTAATATAGTACCTCATTGAATTCTCACCACTCTTTGGTGGGGAAAGAGGCATGTATTATTATTGTCTCCATTTTATAAGGGGAATACATGAAACTTGTTCTCATTTTTAGAGGAAGAAAAAAAATCAAGGTTTTTCTACATGACAGGGTAAAGCTCAACTGGACTTACTGGCCTACGATGTCTGTACTTGGGACCTAAGATCCAGGGCAGTGGTTTGGTGTTTTTGTGTGTGGATGTAATTATACTGCTAGCCACGAAATCATCAAGCTGGCCAGGGTTAGGTACGATGTTTGAAGTCTAGCACTGCCAAACTGGCTAATGCCTCTGAGTACTTTGTCATGAAAGTAGTCTGCGCTATTAGCTGGTTTTGCCTTAACTCTGGACTTTAAAGTCTCCAGCCAGGTAATCTAGGTACAAAGATAAGATGATTTTCTCCTCAGTTATTATTTTAAAATTAAATTATAACTAAGTATAATTATCAAGTGACTATTAACAGAAATATTGAATTTATGTAGAATATACTATTTAGACTAAAAGTCTTAAATACAATTACATTACTTCTTAATTGTTATCAGGCACTGTCCAAGTCATCAGTCCTTGGTGTCCCTTAGGTTAACCAATTCACACATTTTTACCTTGTCCTGAGCCTCTATTGGTGCCCAGGGTATGTCTGACCCCGGTTGCCCATACCTCCCTCTAATCTTTGAATTGCTCTGTAAACTCATTTAAAACTATTTGACAAAAGACCCTTCTCAAAGCTCCTGCTTTCAGCCCTTTCTTCCTTTTTCTCTTTTGGTCAAGCAGAGAAAGGAAAAACAATTTTATATATCAAATAAAGTAAATAGTGTATGAAAAAAGTTCCAAACGGTGGTTTACCTTCCAGCTCATTTCTAAAGACTCCAAACTGTATCTCTTTATGTATCCACCTATTAGTTATTCATTCACTTGCCTGCATGCAGCAGTATCTTAGCAACCAAAAATTTCATGGAGAAATCCTAACTCTTCTCTAATACCACCTGTTTTTTAGAAGTTGGCCTTCTTTTAAAAGACTTGGAGTTATATAAGCAAGAAATGCCAGAGTTTAGTTCCTTTTGAAAATAAATTTAAATAAATCGTAACAATTTTTTATAGGGCTATAAAGAAGTGGTCTTTCACTCTGAAGTTGCATTGGATATTATACTGGTGGGGAAGCTCTGTTCACTCCCAGGGCAAAGGGTCATGACTGTAACTGTCTTTCTTCCTGATTCGCTCTAGGATTGTGAAGATGTCCAGTCCCAATCTGAACATTGTGACCTTACTCGGCAGTTGTCTGACTTATAGTAGCGTTTACCTCTTTGGGATTCAAGATGGAGATGCTTCAGTGGGAGGCTCAATGGAAACTCTCATTCAGGTAGGTTAAGTCTTATGTTTTTGTTTTGAGCAAAATGTTCAACTTTTGGTATCTTTTTAAATCGGCATCTCCTGTAGCTGGTGATTACCTTTATCCTCCGAATGGGTACTCTCAGAGGTGATCATTGGATTGCTTAGTGAGGTCCACATCTGTCCCATGCCCTGTGTGGACTGAAGTTTTGCAGATCAGAATGTGGAGAACAGTTAAGGTCCTTCTCATGCCTCTTGCTTCTCTCCCTTTTCCCCTGTAGATAAGACTATCCATGCTGTGCATTGGGACCTCCCTTGTGTTTGGCCCCATTCTGGGGAAGAGTTGGCGACTCTACAAGGTGTTTACCCAGAGGGTCCCGGACAAGAGAGTGGTGAGTAGGCAGCAAGTAGACACTACTTGACTGTAAACAGCAGCCTTATTATTGATTATGAGCTAGAGAAGTTTGTGTCAGATTAGTGGGTCTGGCTCTTTTATGGCAATCTATAGTTCCTGCTTCTCATTTCAAACCCTGGAGTGGTGTGGCCTCCTAAGTCCCCAAGCCTGGAAAGCTATGTGTCAGTGCTCTTGGGAGATAGGTTTTTGAACATAGTTCTGCTCCATATGCACCCCACGCCATGGTACTGCTGGTACCGTGTGAGCTGGCCAACATCTGGCACCAGTGAGAGGGAGAACAGGATGCCCAGAGACACTGTTGCTTGGCACAAGTATAAGCTGAAAATGGAGTGAGGGAGAGTGATTACAGCAAAGTGTAGCAAGTAAGCAGAGTTTTTTCCTTCACTGGAATCCAAGTCTTCTCCATGAAGGCCATTCTCTGCACTAAGAAGGATGGGCTTGGAGCTGTGAGCAAGAAAGAGGACATCCATTCAGGAGATAGAATCATGGGATAGCTACATGGGAGCCAAATGACCTAGATGTCCCTGATACCAGATGTCATCCTGACAACATTTCCCCATTTTTATCAGATTCCCTGCCCAAACCTCAAAGTCTGATCCTCAAACTCTTGGGCTATAGTCCCTACCCAGACCCAGCATATCACTCAGTTGGAGTTTACTTTTCTGCAGTAATTTTTTTTTTCCCAAACATTATTGAATCATGGTGAATACTTAGGAAAAGCTCAGCTGCGAATGACCATAACATGAAAAAAATTGCCTAAAGGACAAGAAATTCATCCATCCCTTTAGAACGCAGATTCCTTTTTAAAAAAGTTTTATTGAGGCATAACTGACATGCAGTGAACTGCATATATTTAAAGTATATGATTTGATAAGTTTTTACATATGTATACACCCATGAAATGTCACATATAATCTGTAGAAGTTTCCTCATGAATCTTTGCTGTCTCCCTCTCCTGTCCAGTCCTTGTATCCATTCCTATTCCCAGGCAACTATTGATTTTGTCACTATAGACTAGTGTTCATTTTCCAAAATTTTATATAAATGGAATAATACAGTATGTCCTCCTTTTTTCACCTGTTATAATTATTTTACTTTTACTTGGCATAATTGTTTTAAGATTCATACATATTATTGCATGCATCAGTGGTTCTATTTTTGTTATTGCTGAGTAATATTTCAATGTGTAGACATACAGTTTGTTTATCCATTCATCTATTGATAGATGTTTGGATTTTTTTCCAGTTTGGAACTCTTAAGAGTAAAACTGCTACGAACATTGTTGAATAACATGTTCAGTGTTATACAACAAGCTATACATTTGTGTAGGCGTATGTTTTTATTTTTCTTGGCTAAAAGCCTAAGAGTAGAATGGGTAGATCATATGGTAAGTGCATTTTTAACTTTTTAAAAAATTGACTATTTCCCCAAATGGTTTTATCTATTACATTCCCACCAGCAGTATATGAGAGTCCTTCACTTCTACATCCTTGCCAACATTTTACTTGGTTGTTCTTTGTAGTCATTCTAATAGATGTGAATCGTAGCATCTCATTGTGTTTTTAATTTGCATTTCCTTAATGCAATATTGAGCATCTTGCTATCCACATATCTTCTTTGGTGAAATACCTGCTCAAATCTTTTACCCATTTTTTAAAAACTTGAGTTGTTTGTTTTCTTATTATTGAGGGTTTTTTAAAATATTTATTTATTTTTAGGAAATAGAGAATGTAGGAGCATGCAAACTGGAGAGGGGCAGGAGAGAGGGAGACAGAGGATCTGAAGCAGGCTCTGTGCTCCAGCAGAGAGCCCAATGTAGGGGGAGGGGGAATCAAACCCACAAACGGAACCAAGAGATCTATACCTGAGCTGACGTCAGACGCGCAACCAACTGAGCTACTCAGCCATCCTCTTATTATTCAGTTTTAGAATTCTTTTTATATTCTGGATACAAGTCCGTCAGCAAATATATATGCTTTGCAAAGATTTTCTTCCAATTTTTTGTGTCTTCTTTTTCAAAGAAAAGACATTTCTAATTTTGATGATGTCCAGTTTACCAATTTGTTCTTTTATGGATCACGTTTTGGGATCAGATCTAAGTAACTTTTACCTAATCCAAGGCCTCAAGTTTCTCCTGTGTTTACTTCTAGAAGTTTTAGAATTTTAGTTTTTACGTTTAGGCATATGATCCATTTTGAGTTAATTTTGGAATATGGTGTGATATGTGAATCAAAGTTAATTTTTTTACATATTAATATGCAATTGTTCCAGCTCCATTTATTGAAAAGTCTGTACTCTTCACTGAATTACTTTGCACCTTTGTTGAAAATCAGTTTTCCATAGATACATGGCTCTTTTTCTGGACTCTGTTGATGTATTTGTTTATTTTGACACCAATACCATGTTATCTTGATTATTGTTGCTTTATATTAAATATTGAATCAGAGAGTGTTAGTTCTCCAACTCCATTCTTCTCTTTCAATGTTGTTTTGTTTATTCAAATCTAGGTCCTTTGAATTTCCATATGATTTTTTTCAGTCGCTTTGCCAATTTCTGCTGGGATTTTGATTGAGATGTATAGAATCTATAGAACAAATTGTGGAGAATTAACTTCTTAACAATGTTGTATTTTTTAACCCACAAGAACAGTGTATTTCTTCATTTATTAAGGTCTTTTCTAATTTTTATCAACAATTTTTTATAGTCTTCAGTGAAGGTCTTTCACATCTTCTGTAGGATTTACTCCTAAGTATTTTTATGCTATTATGTTTTTGTTTTTTATTTCACTTTCTGATTTTTTGTTGCTAATATATAAAAATACAATTGATTTGCATATGCTGATCTTCTTTGCTCCAACCTTCCTAAACTATGTATTAGTTCTAGTAGCTTTTTTGTAGATCCTTCAGATTTTCTACATGGATGATCATATCTCTATGAATAAAGACAGTTTCTTTCCAATCTTATGTATGATGGCACTGTCTAGAAATACCAGCACAATGTTCAATAGAAGTGCTGAGTGCTAGGGTGCCTGGGTGGCTCAGTCAGTTAAGTGTCCAACTCTTGATTTTGGCCCACCTCTGGCTCTGCACTGACAGCCTGGAGCCTGCTTGGGACTCTCTGTCTCCCTCTCTCTCTCTGCCCCTTCCCCCACTCATGCTCTCCCTCTCCTTCTCTCTCAAAATTAATAGATAAGCATTTTTAAAAAAATGTGAGCACAGACATCCTTGAATTTTTCTTGACCTTAAGGGGAAAGCATTCAGTATTTTATTTATTTATTTATTTATTTATTTATTTATTTATTTATTTATTTATTTAAATGTTTTTCATGTATATTTATTGTTGAGGGAGACAGAGAGTACAAGTGGGGGTGGGGCAGAAAGAGAGGGAGACACAGAATCCGAAGCAGGCTCCAGGCTCTGAGCTGTCAGCACAGAGCCCGACGCAGGGCTCGAACTCACAAGACTGTGAGATCATGACCTGAGCCGAAGTCGGACGCTTAATCGACTGAGCCACCCAGGCACCCCATCATTCCATATTTTAAAACTAACTATGTTATCTATAGATGTATTGTAGATATCCCTTATCTATTTGGGGAAGTTCCCTGCTATTCCCATTTTGGTGAGAGTTTTAATAAAGAATTGATGTTGGGTTCTGTCAAAAGCTTTTTGTGTGTCTATTGATCATGTTTTGATTTCCTTTTTTAGTTTGTTAATATGCTGAATAACATTAAATGATTTTAGGATCTCAAACCAATCCTCTATTCCTGAGACAAACTCTACTTGGTCATGATACATAATCCTCTTCTTATATTGTTGGCCTGCTCTTCACAAAATTTTGTTTATAACGTGTATACTCATGTTCTTTTTTTTCTTTTTGAAATTTTTTTAAAAGTTTATTTATTTATTTTGAGAGAGAGAGAGAGAGAGAGTAGGGAACAGCCAGAGAGAGAGAGAGAGAAAGAGAGAATTCTAGGCAGGCTCCAGCACTGACAATGTGGAGCCCAATACAGGGCTTGAATTCACAAACTGTGAAATCATGACCAGAGTTGAAACCAAGAGTCTGATGCTTAACCAACTGAGCCACCCAGGCATCCCTATACTTACGTTCTTAAGGGGTGTCGTTTTTTTGTCACTTTCTTTTCTTATAAAATATTTTTTTTCTGGTTTTGGTGTAGGGTAATACCAGCCTTATAGTATGAATTAGGACGTTTTCAGTCCTCTTCAGTTTCTGGAAGAGTTTATGCACAATGCTATAATTGGCATTCACATATAGTATAAGTGTCTTGCAAATAGCATGCTTCCATTTCTCCCTCTCCCGATCTTTGTGTGTTTTTACGTCTACATATGTTATAAGCCCCACACAATTGTTACTAATTTTGGTTTGAACATTATCTTTTTTTAATTTTTTTAATGTTTATTTATTTTTGAGAGACAGACAGAGCATGAGCAGGGGAGGGGCAGAGAGAGAGAGGGAGACACAGAATCTGAAACAGGCTCCAGGCTCTGAGCTGTCAGCATGGAGCCTGACATGGGGCTCGAACCCACCAATAGTGAGATCATGACCTGAGCCGAAGCCAAATGCTTAACGGACTGAGCCACCCAGGTGCCCTAGAACAATTATTTTTTAAAGATATTTAAATACTTAAAATCAACATATATTTTTCCATGAAGATCATATTTGTATAGATTCATATTTTCATCTGGTATCATCTTCCTTTTGCTGTAAGAATATTAACATTCTCATGCAGGTGTGCTAATGCTAAATTCTTTTGTTTATCTGAAAAAGTCTTTATTTCCCCTTTGTTTCAGAAAGCTACTTTCGCTGGATATAGAATTATAGGTTGAGGCTTTCTTTTCTTCTTTCAGTGCTTTGAAGTTTTCACTCCACTGTCTTCTCGCTTGGCCGTGTATCTGATAAGAAATCTGATGCCATCCTTATCTTTGTTCCTCTACACATAATGTGTCCTTTTTGCTGGTTGATTTGAAGATTTTCTTCTTATCACCAGTTTTGAGCGGTTTGATGAAGCAACTGGTTTGTTTTTATCTTACAAACACCATGAATTATGTAATTGGTTGTAGGTCCTTCTTTTCATTGGCTGTCGAACACTCAGATCCATATTTCTGCCCCAATTCATGAAGGCTGTGTACTCTCCTCACCTGCCCTTTCATCCTTATTCTTCTTATTTTCTCTTTTCCCTGATTTTTTTTTCAATTTTTCATCTTGTCACAGTACATATATTTTATTAATTTTATTTCTGTAGATACAAAAGTAACACATCCTCTTTGTATTAAGTCAAATGATTCATATACATATAAAGAAATCTCTCTTCTACCACCCTCATCTTTTAATCCCATCCTCCAGGTTAATGGTTATTAGCAGTTTTATGTCAAAACTTCCATCTCTCTCTATATGCTCATATCAACATATCAAGAAATAATAGTATGTTCATTTTATAAGACTCCTTAATCCTTTGTGGGATAAGGCAGGATATGGAAAAAAATAAGCAAATGAAAATGTTTAATGGTGAAGGTGATGATATGTACATAGATACCATTGTACATCTTCAGTGTGTGTTTCTTTTTTAATGGCTGGATGTGAAGCTCCCTGGGAGGGCTGACCCTGGAACCTTTAGCTCAGAGCACATAGGATACCTGTGACATCCAGTCCCTGTGTCGTATAGCCAGCAAGCAAAGGAAAGTTATGACCTTGACTCTTTTGCAGATAATCAAAGACCTGCAGCTACTGGGGTTGGTGGCAGCCCTGGTGATAGCAGACGTGATCCTCCTTGTGACGTGGGTGCTGACTGATCCTATCCAGTGTCTCCAGATTCTTGGTGTCAGTATGACGGTGAGGGGCCCAATCCCTGGAGAATCTAGTTCCTGACCTGGGAGGACTGGCTTCTGTGGGTACACTGGGGTCATCCTCCCAATAGGCAGATAAATGACCCAAAAGGAGGGAGAATTAGGAGCTATGGCTGCTGTGAATGCCCTACCCCTTGTCTGTAGCATGTGCTGCCTCCCACTGCTCCTGCTCCACATGTCTTCCAATGGCATCTACTGAAGTGTTGGGACGCTGGAACTGCCTGGCAGTTATCTCTGCTTTCATGTCCGCATTATCAGTAGCAAGAACTTTAAGCTACAGGAGGTTACCTTTATCTAATTGTTGAGAAGTGAAGGTAGTATTTAGAGGTGGTCTGTGGAGTCAGTGAGCTCTCATTCAAATCCCACTTACCATCCATATGACCTTGGGAAAATCTTTTAACCTCGCTAAGGCTCTATTTCCTCCTAGGCAAAATGGTGATGTTATTACTTCCTATTTCATAGGGCTGTGGTGAAGATTAAGTGAAACAATGCAGGTAAAGGGCTCAACTGTGCCTAGTGCATATGTTCAATCAATAGCAAGTATTATATGTCTCCAACCTCACAGGGGGTGAAGAATACAATGGACTCTTGACATTGCAGATTTAATATTTACAGTTTCAACTGTTAACAAATAGCAGAGACATGATGTGAAACATGATGCAAACTAGTTGATGCCCTAGTTTGAGTCACTGTGGCAGCAAAGCACTTAACTGGGGAGTAAACCCCGCCACCACCAAGTATCCACATGTCAGCCAGACTTTATCATCATTAACTTTAACTCATAGTCACTTGCATTTAGATTCTAATGGAGTCACATAAATGTTAGAATTTTTACATGTTAAGGGGGAAATCATATGCTGTAGAAGATGTCGCGCTCCCAGATTTTCACAAAGATCTCCTGTGTGTTCCTGGTAATTGTGGGTTCCCTCAGTCCTGACTCTGTGTCCCTCCTAGGTGACAGGGAGAGACGTGTCCTGCTCTCTGACCAGCACACACGTCTGTGCTTCCCGGTACTCTGATGTCTGGATTGCTCTTGTTTTGGTATGCAAGGTTGGTAACCGCCTCTCCTTGGGATACACTCTGTCACAAACAAAATATGTATGTAAAAAGGGAATTACAGGAATTAACAAGGCGATTTCTGCAAAGAACCTTCAACTCAGAGGAAACCTCTGTTGATGCAAAGTCATGTCCCTTACCATTTCTCTACTTTTTATTTGTCTTGGGAGTTGCTTTTCCAACTCTATTTAGTCTCCCTCACTCAGTTTTCCCCCAAATCATGTGGAATACACCCACTGTTTCTCCCATTTCTTGGTCTGATTTTTTAATCGATTTGGCAATACCAGTTTTCCCCCCAACTCTCTGCGAGGGAAATTATGAGGAGAAATTTTATCCAGCTCTATTTGTTCTTTTGAGTGCCCTCTTGGGTTTTTCTTCAAGATTTGGGTCAAGGCATCTTGCTGCCTTCCACTGACCTTTCTAACTCTGACTGGAAGCAGAGCTGGCCCCTAAGACAGATGGCAACATCCATGGTGTCCTTTAAGTGGTTCCAGCTGCCTCAAGTGTCCCTATACTGCCCTCAATTTCCCACCATTAGCCTCATTTGTCTCTGTTAGATGGCAAAAGCAGGAGGTTACTTCTAGCAGGTACAGGATACCTATACAGGACACTAAAGGAGGTTCTTAGAACCAACTATCCTGGTTTATTTATTGTTGAGAGAGAGAGAGAGAGAGACAGAGTGTGAGCAGGGGAGGAGCAGAGAGAGAGACACACACACAATGTGAAGCAGGCTCCAGGCTCTGAACTGTCAGTGCAGAGCCCAGTGCAGGGCTCGAATTCACAAGCTGTGAAATCAAGTCTGACACTTAACCAACTGAGCCACCCAGGCGCCCCAGAACCAACTATCCTAGTAACTGGTTTTCAGCCGGGAGAAACAGAATCTGGCTGTGAGGGGTGTGGGCAGGCCTGTTTCAAAGAACAGGGCAAGCCCTGAGTGGCAAGAGACTGCCTGTTGATTCTTAGGACAGAGAGGCCTGGTTGACTGATTGCTGGCAGAGGAGAAGAAAGTTTTGCAGAAATATGTGGTCTTTAGAGGTAAACTTTACTCATTTCCCCAGTAGGAAAGTGTTAAGTGGTTGCTTCTGAGAAACAGGTCTGGGGATGGCAGGGGTGGATAGGGGAGTGTTGTTTTTTTAATTATGGGCACATATTACTTTGATAGAAATGGGTTTTTTAATTTGTTATTTTGTTTTGTTTATTTTGAGAGAGAATCCCAAGCTGGCTCCGCCCATACCGCCATCTCGGAGCTCTATGAGGGGCTCCATCCTATCAACTGTGAGATCATGACCTGAGCTGAAATCAAAAGTTGGCTGCTCAGACTGAGCCACCCAGGGGCCCCTGATAGAAATGTTTTTAAAAGAGAACACTGAGAAGTAAACAGCTCTTGATATCTAGTTTCATGCTAGTAGTTAAGAAAATGAACTTCAGAATATTGCAGAACAGGGTTTGAGTTCTGACTCAACCCCTTCCTAGCTGACCCTGAACCTGAGTCCCCTTATACATAATGTGGGGATGATGATAACATCCTCTCAGAACTATTCAGAGTTTCAAAAAGTTAATGCATATTGAGAATGTTCAACTGGGGCGGCTGGGTGGGTCAATGGTTTGAGCATTTGACTTCGGCTCAGGTTATGATCTCCCAGGTTTGTGGGTTCGAACCCCTCATCCAGCTGTCTCCTATCAGTGCAGAACCTGCTTCAGGTTCTCTGTCTTCCTCTCTCTGCGCCTCCCCCACTTGCACACATACACACTCTCTTTCTCAAAAATAAATAAAATCACTTAAAAAAAAAAAGGAGTTTTCAACCACTCCTGGCCCATGGAAAGAGCTCAGTAAATGTTAGATACTATTATTATTAATCTTTCACTGACCCCTGGACAGTTCTGAAAACACAGTGCCTCTCTCGATTCCTTGAGCCCCCTAGAAGAACATGTCCTCCCCAGGACAGAAACTCAGCACTTCCCCCATAGCAGCTCATTTTGTGACTCAATTTGATTTATATTCTCCATTGCCTTTTATATAATCCCATTTCCATTTTATTTCACCGTAATATGTTTCTGAAGGACAAAGAAAGGAAAGGGGAAAATAGTGCTGAGCGTCCGGAAACTGACTGAGCTAGCCCTCTGTGGGCTCCCTGGCCAATGAGCAGTTCCTGAGGATGACTTAAATCTTCACATCAAGTTCCAGGACCCCCTGCCTGAGCCTGGCAACTACCCCCACCCCACTTCTCAGCAGTGAATGCCAATGACATACGAGATTCGGATATGATTCACTCAAACACGAGTCATGGATGTAGAGAGGCTTTATTCATACCTCATTCCCTTTCGGCAAGAGGTTTTGTGGAATTAAAACACATTAATAGAATGAGATTTGAACATTTCAAAATCATAGAATTAATTTCATTTAATTTTGATTGAATTACTAATGATCCAGTCTGCCAGATGCCACCTGATGGTATCAGTTACACAAAACCTGGGTCCCAGTAGCCTGACTTGTGTGTCTTCTGGTCATTGAAGATCTCAGGGTGGTCATATTTGGCCATCAGGCCCCTCTTGGGACACAGGGCATTAAGGGCACCCAGAAGGCATCCCTGCCATTTTGACTCCTTCACTGTGGGCACAGCCAGTCCTCCAAAAACTCATCCTTAGGGCTGTCCTTGCAGATAGAGTCGGTCTGGTCATGTGATTTCAGTCACGGCCAGTACCCTGCTGATACCTGACCTTGCTTTCATTATTAGTTCTCCCTCTGAATATCGGTACTTCCCACCCCCACCTCATTCCCCATAGCATCTTCACATTCCGTGTGACAGAACACAGACGTTTGTATCCTTGCCTTAAATCTTCCTACCACACTGCACTTCCTGAAAGCCAAGAGCATGATTTATCCCTCTTTGTAACACCGTTGGCTACCCAGCACCTAACATGATACTTTGCACATAGTCAGGCAAACATGTTGAATCTATACATTATGTATTGTTGATTAAAGCTTTGATTTCTGTTTAAATATAGCTTGTTCTAGGAGAAACAGCACTTTAACGTGCTGTGAGTAATTTTCTGTGTAGCACAAATGAGAAATCTGAAAGCAGTTTTATATTCATGGGAAAGAGGAAAGAGTAGGGCACTGGGTCCCTGGTGGGGGGGCAGGGAATGTCACACAGAGGATGAAGGGTATAGATGAAGCCGTTAGTGCCTGTGCCTGCTCCACAGTCTTGCTTAGGTCCCAGCCTGCCTTTGTTCTCTTCTTCCATCTCCCATAAACACCCACTGGCACCGAGCCGCTGCTAGCCTATAGAGATCCTTTGTGCAAATTAGAAAAAGGCATCCCTTCTAGACAGATGCAATCTTGCAGGTGCAGGGCTTGGCAAGCAGATGGTGCCTTTGGGAAAATTAGGAAAAAAAAAAAAAAAAAAAAGCCCAGTCCTCAGGGCACTGCCCCTGCCGCAGCACATGGCTTGACAAGCAAACCACAGGGCTGTTTCAGCTTATACATGCCCCTCGGCTCCATGTAGCTTAGAACCACACAATTGGTATGGTAGTCATCACCACCGACGGCACCATGTGCTCACTGCCCTCCTAGTGCCCAGCAGCCTGTCCTGTGGGCTCCCTGTTCTGTGCCTTGTCCCAGCAGAGTCCTGACTGATGGCTGACTTGCTGACCTCCAATAAACGAATTCTCAGTAAAGAGGAGGAAAATAACATTTATTTAGCACCTGCTAGGTGTGTAAGGGGCTGTGCTATCCTATGTACATCTTAATAGTACCCCTTTGAGGTAGGTATTATTGTCCCTGTTTTAAAGGTGAGGAAATTGGTCCCAACCCTATTGCTCTCTGACGCCAAGCTTGTCGCCACTTCTCTCAGCCCCTGGTTCTCTTCTCCATCTCCAGGGCCTGCTGCTGCTCTATGGTGCCTACTTGGCTGGCCTGACTGACCACGTCAGCTCTCCTCCTGTGAATCAGTCTTTAACCATCATGGTTGGGGTCAACCTCGTGGTAGTGGCCGCTGGGCTTCTGTTTGTGGTCACCAGATACTTGCACTCCTGGCCCAACCTGGTCTTTGGACTCACATCTGGAGGTATCTTTGTTTGCACGACCACAATCAACTGCTTCATCTTCATTCCCCAGGTATGCTCTAGGGAGAATGTGGCAGGCCAGTCCTCGTTGTCATTCCAGAGGTTTCACCGGGCATGATACACTGCTCACTTTGTTTTCTACTGAGACTTTTAGGTACCATTTCTTGGAGAGTCAGAGGAGGACAGATTCCCAGTGAGCTGGCTCTCTCTGTCCTTCCCTCCTCGCTCCCCTGAAGGGGACAGCTCTGCTCCCGGTCAGCAAGGAGGGGAGGCCCGAGGGGCTGGCACTCACAGCAGCGTGTGTCCGCCCCTGGCAGGCTGCCTCACGGACCTGCCTTTCCACTTAACCTCACTCATCCCCAGTCCCCCCTTCACCTGGATAATGTCATTTCTTTCACCAGCCCCAGAATGAAGAATCTTTCTTTCCTATTTGTGATTGCAGATTAACAGAGGAAAAACTCATTTAGGAATTTATGCAGTTTAAAATGCTTTTTCTTTCTTTTTATTAGAAGAAAATATGGAACATTTCTTTTTACAATAAAGAGAAATAAAAACAATAAAAATGTATTTCATAGTATGGGGATTAAGAAAAATAAAATCAAATAAGGGAGGAATATAGAAGCAGAAATATCCAGACAGCAAAGAGAAAGAAAAGGAGTCAGAGGGAAAGGAGAAGGAATCCATAGGCTCTGAAAGTGATGTTAAATTATTCATGTTATGCCCTAGGGTACCACTGAGCCACATATATCTGAGATAATGAACTTGGCATTAGGCACCTGTCCTGTTTCCCTTCTAGATCTCTTTCTTCCCCCGAGGCCTCCCTCATCCCACTACTCCCGTTAGACCCTATCTTGATTCCCTTTGCAGCTTGAAGTCGACTATGAATGACTTCACGAGGGAGCTAACTAATAATTAAAGTGTTGGCCGAGGGAGAGTTATGACTGCACTTTGGGGCACGATGGTGTGACATAGGCATAGGCCTTTACTCTTCTTCCCTTTCATAAATTCTCATTAAAATATTCTGCAGAATAAACAAATGTGGAAAATATGTAGCAGCAGCACTAAAAACCAAGGATGGGGACTGCATCTGTACTAGAAACCAGAGGAATTTTTGCTGAATCTTTGTTATAAGAACTAGATTAAAGGAAGCCATTGAGCCCCAGCTTATTTGTCTGGGATTCGGCAGAAAAGGGCTATGAAAAACAAGGGCCGTTCCTCTCTGGGAGACAGGGAAAGGAGAGTGGGCAGGTGTCTATTATGTAGCCCACCCCTTGGGCTCTGTGGCCAGTGCTGTTGATTGGTAATCCATCCATCATTGCTAACCCCTTTCTTCCTTGCTCGTCTCCACTATATAGGCTTCCCTCCTGTGTAGGCTGAAAGAGCTCAACACTTGCTTTGCCAACCTCTCTTATTGCTAGCGGTACCCATGTGATACCGTTTTGAACACTAAAGGCTTTCTGGAAGGCTTTTGAGAAAGCTTTTGCTTTCCTAAAAAAGCCAGAGGCATGGCTGGCATTACCTATTCTACTTTCTTCCTACCTTGAATGTTTGTGATGTTTGGAGCTATGGCAACCATCTTGTGACCATGAGTGAAAAGCGAAGAGAATATATATACTGTACTAGGAAACTATAGCCCTTCTCATGTAAGACTATAAATTTAGGAGGAAAGGACCTATGAAGAGATTCTGCAGTTCACAAGAACAGAACCACAAACTTCTGAAGATTTGGAGAAGCTGTCATCCTCTGAAGTAAAATAGTTTTTAGAAGAGCTCTGATCTGTCTCAGCAACAGGATTCAAAGGATACTGCCTCTTTTCAACTCAAGTGAACCATCATGAAAAGGACATAATCTTAGATCATGAAATACTGAATAAGGATGAAAAATATTCTGTTAAACTTAAGATCCCAATAAAAGCATTGAATAGACAGTTGGATATGGCAAAATATTGAACTAGTGAGTTAATTTAAGGAAACAGAAAACAAGGAGACGTTAAAGAATGAGAGACTAGTTAAGAAAATATGGAGAACAGATCTAGGATACAGTTTAGAGCTAATAAGGATCTCCTAAAGAGAACAGGGTTAATTAGGGACAGAAGTAATCACCAAGCACTCTAAGAGGAGAGCCTTTCTGATCTAAACAAGACCTCTGTCTGAAAATTGAGTGAATCTGCAACCTCCATCATGTGGCCCTATTTATATCTTCCCTCTCCGCACTCACCTCTGTCCTTTTGGAAGCCTAAGCCTTGGATGCAAGGCTTCCGCTCTCCTTGGTGTTCGAAGCCTCAATGGTAATATTCAGGTACACCCCCATCTACACACAGACACAAACATGCAGGACGAAGTTCAGTTTGGAATCTAACTTCCAGGTTTGACCTAAGCCACCGGCACTTGGTTGTTGAAGTGGGAGTGGAAATTATTAGGGGGTACAGGAGCAGGGTGGACAGGCAGCATCCGCCTTTCTCTTTCTCTCTCTCTGTCTCACTGCCCCTTTTCCTCCTCGCTGTCTTAGGCTTCCATTCTCTTACTCTGTCTTTCCTCTTCTATTTATTTTCTGTCTCATGCTTTTTCTTCTCTTGAACTGATATGATCAAAAATATATATTTTATAGTTTACTGTATTTTAGGTTTAGGGGGTAGATTCTTTTTGAAAATATAAAAGTAACAGAGGCCTGTCAGCTTTTTGTGTGCCTCTGAATTGATTTTTTCCCCTCTGGCTCAGTGGCCTTTGGTAGAAGAAAGATTCTCCCTGTGAGACCTGCACTGTGTATTCCTGGGAAAATAGGACAGCTGAAAAAATTTGGAAAGGTTTGTGAGGAGAGCTATATGGGGAGGGGAGGCCGCAAGGAGGTAAACGGCCTTCTTGCAGCTAAGCCTTCAGACTGGACTGATGGGAGGCTTATGAAAGCGAAGGCACAGATACCTCAAGGGCAGCTAGGTGGCGCTAGAGAGCTGAGTGAAATGGCTGACATTACTGAAGAGGCTAGTGGACCAAGTAGCACTCTACACAGGCCCTCAGGAAATGCCTAAGTGCTTATGCCAAACACTGAGGTCATCACCAGCAATGAGCCAGCCTGTGCTTTTGTGACCTGAACGTGACCCATCCTTATACACATCTCCCCCTCCGTCCCTCTAGCTCTGAGAGGCAGGTGGGTCCTGAGATAGGACATTGTGTTTTCATCTGAATCCCTGCATGAAGGTATTTAGGAGTTCTTACACTGCCTTATCATTATCTGTATACATCCCAGCGCCCCCACTAGATGGATGAACTTTGTAAAAGAAAGCTTCCTTCATTTACTCACGTATCTGTCCATCCACTTATGAACTGCTAAACACACGGCTCCACGTCTGAGTCTAGTAGGTAAGAGATGTGAAAGGAGTTATAATACATGTGTTGGGTGTTTGAGGAAGGCATGGCACATAATGCTGAGGAAGGGGTGCCGCAGTCTGGGGACTCAGTGACACCTTCTCACAAAATGGGGGTGTTTGGGCCCAGTCTTAAAGGAGGAATAACAGTTCACCGAGCAGACTGGGGAAGGACAGTGGGTGGCATTATACAGGAGGAATATCCTGCCTGGGGGCAGACATATGTAAGAGAGAACAGGGTATGTTTGGAGCACCATAACACTCCTGCACTTTGCACTTTTTTTTTAAGTGTTTATTCATTTTTGAGAGAGAGGGCATGAGCAGGGGAAGGCCAGAGAGAGAGGGGGACAGAGGATCCGAAGCAGGCTCTGTGCTGACAGTAGTGAGCCTGATGAGGGGCCCAAACTCACAAACCACGAGATCACTTCCTGAACTGAGGTCGGACACTCAACCGACTGAGCCACGCAGGTGCCCCTGTACTTTGTGCTTTTTGAAGCAGAAACTGAAACAAGGGGAGAGTGGCAGGAGGTAAAAGAGGCCTATGGGGTGAGCTTCTGAAGGCCCTGGTTTGCCTATTAGAAATTGAGAGTTAATCCCACTCTTTTAGTTTCTTACTGCTGCTGTAACAAATTACTACAAATCTAGTAGCTTAAAACAATACAAAGTTATTATCTTAATAATCCTGGAGATTAGAAATCTGAAATGGGTCATATTTGACACAAATCAAATGTCAATAGGTGTGTGTTCCTTCCGGAAAGTCTAGGGGAAAGTCTGTTTCCATGCCTTTTCCAGCTTCTGGAGGCTGCCTTCATTCTTTGACTCACGGCTGCTTCTTCCATCTTCAGAGCCAGTAGTGTGGTGTCTTCAAATCTCTCTTTCTGACCTCTGCTTCTATGGTCACATCTCTTATTCGGACTCTCCTACCTTTCTCTTAGAGGGACTCTGGTGTTTACATTGGCCTTGCCCAGATAATCCAGAATAATCTCCCCTTTTCAAAATCCTTAACTCAATCACATTTACAAAATCCCTTTTGCCGTGTGCAGTAACATATTCACACATTCCACGGATTAGGAGGGCAACATCTTTGGGGAAGCGTTACTCAGCCTGCCACACCCACATAGCCCAGAGGCTGAGAAAACAAGAAAATGCTTGTCCTACTAAAGGAAGTGTCATGGTGAGGTCCTGAAATTGTGACCTGAGGGCCGTTTATAGCCGTATTCCAGAAAGCTAGAAGGGTCAAGTTCTAAGGATCAGGATCTCCAAAAAGGGGAGGAGGATTTAGTCAAGGGGCACCCTGGCTCTACCCGGCCAGCTTAGTGTGAGACAGACCAAAAGCCCTGGAGGTGCCCTGACACCAATGTTGAGCAGTTCTCCCAGCAGCCCTGCAGAGAGGGCATGCTAGGGGACAGAAAGGAAAAGCTATATTTAGCTATACTGCTAAGGAAACAAGGGTGGGAGTGCAAGAAGGAACAGAGATACTTGCAACACTGCTAGGGTGAGTGCTGGGAGAATAACACTGGAGGTTGGCTCCATCCACTGAAGACCGTAGAGCCACCCTGCGGCGCCAGGCTCCAATAACTCCTGAGTAGCAAGGCGAGCTGACAGCACCCTGGGGAAGGAGATTTCAAGAAGGGCATCTAAGGGGAGGGTCCTAGCCTGACCCAGCACATATCACACAGACCCCTGATACCGTGAAGGACTCATGCTGAATCAACAGAGGACCCAAGGCGACTTGGGTGAGAACGTATTGTAGTTGATGGCAGAACTTAAAATCCTATCAGCTTTACCAAATCTGGGTTACACTCCACAGGCAGTGCTTACGAAATGTCCGGTGAGTAAGCAAATAAATTTCAGGACCCGTGTGAGGCCACCCACAGACCCCTCAGCATCATTTCTAGAGCCAAGGTACCAGAGGGCCCAGCGTACATCACCAGGACTCTTCATTAGGAGAATTCCTTAAGGGAAAAAGAGAAGCGTTGAGCGATGTGACCGCCCCCCCCCCCCCCGGCCTTCCCATTACTGGCATTTGCCACATGGTGACAGTATCCCAAAGGCCCTAGACAATGCCCCTGTTTGTGAATGTTCTCTATTTCCTTCCATCCCTATTAAATTAAACAGCCCTGGCTTCCACAGATTGTTTCTCAAAACCAGTTTCTCCTGAAAAACTTTCCCTAGAACCCCCACAGTTACAGGCTCTGTCTTCATCAGCTGTGTCGGGGACATGCGGTGTGGCACAGGGCCCTGCTCACAGCTGTGGCTGTGCCGCTCACTCGCTGGAGGGCCTGGAAAGGTCACACTCCTTCCGAGTCTTTCCTCATTTGTCAAGTAAAAAGGACGGTCAGATCTCAGGCCTAATGTTCTATCATTTCTATTGATTTTTATTGACATTTGTGGTTTTCTATCTGTCTGAGACTTGATTATTCATTTGGGTTAGAAGTCCTCGGGCAGGAGCAGTAAGCACAACATTTGAATGAGAAAAATTAAGAACAGCTACTTACCGCCAAAAGCAGTTTCATTTGAAACATATAATGTTTAGATTGCTTAGCCCTATGCGCGCTCCTAAATTCTGACTTGAGAATATGGCTCTAGATGTATGCTGCGACTCTGGCTTGTCTTGATCAGTCCACCAGCGGGCAGGTAGATGGGTCAAGCTGAGATTATTCAATTTTATCTACTTGTCGCTTCTTCTTTTGGCATTCCTTTGGCATTGCTTAACATTCTCTATACTTTCTGTCATTACTGTTTATGAACTCTCCAGAATAAAGTCCATTTTGAGGAGAGAATAGTTTACACATATGTGCATATCTGTGACACTGTCATTCCTTGATGTTTTTGAAAAAGAATGTGTTTCTGGGAGTGTAATTAAATAAATAACATGTGTTCTTTTATCTCACAGCTGAAGCAGTGGAAGGCATTCGAAGAGGAAAACCAAACAATCAGACGCATGGCCAAATATTTCAGCACTCCCAGCAAAAGCTTGCATATCCAGTATGGTGAGGAGCAGCACTGCCGCACTAGAGGAGAGAAAAACTCCATGGACAGACTCCTCACAGAAGTAAGCAGACCCCTGCCTGGTGGATTCTCTGCTAGGAAGAACTCCACTCACGCGGTGGTGGGCCCCAGAGGTCTCATCGCTAACATTCTTCCTTGGCCCTCCATTCCCCGCCTTCCTAGCCAAGTCCACCTCCCTCAGCCCCAGGCAAAAACCCCAGCCTTTCCCCAGGGACCTTCCGGTTACAGACGCTCAGCTCACCCACTGCATTCATTCACCGGCCCGGTGTGTGCCTGGCATCGGGCAAAGTGCCGATGAACAAATCAAATACAGTCCCTACCCTCATGGAGCTCACAGTCTGTTGGAGGAAATGAAGGTTGATCAAGTAAGTTATAATCTGTGATCAAGTAAATTGTAATTATAAATTGTGATAAGAATTAGGAAGGCAGAAATCAGAGTGGTAAGAGAGAATAATGGGGGGTGAGGGTAAGGGAACCTAATTTAAAATGGTCAGAAAAGACTCTCTGAGCTGAGAGCTGAAGGTTAAGTACAGGTGCAGGGAAAAGCGTTCCAAGCAGGGGGAACAGTGTTGTAAAGGCCATGAGTCGTAGTGGATCCTAGCTTCTTCTGTATGACACATTCTCTCTTAGAGTAGTGCCCTCGTTTCCAAGATCTTATGAGGCCTGTTACTGTCCTTTCCAGGGCTGAACTAGAGATTGCACTCATTCTACCAACCCAGAAAGCCAAGAAGTGTCTAAAGATGGGATAGAGGGCTTATTTATTTATTTATTTACTCAAGATTTTATTTTTAAGTAATCTCTACACCCAATGCGGGACTTGAACTCATGACCCTGAGATCAAGAGTTGCAGGGACGGAGAGCTTAACAAAGCCTCTGAATATCATAGTAGCACCAAAGGAGGCCTGGGAAACCCCAAGCCCTTTCTTCTTCTGTTCTGGGGCCAGGCTTGGCACCGCTCCCAGAATCGGGCAGTGTGATGTGCGCTTGAAGAAAGCACCTGGAAAAGCTTGAGGCTGTGCCGCCTCGGAAAGACACAGGACCCAGAGGGATTTGTTTTTCACGCTCACGAAATTATATTTCTATTATTTTCAGTACAGAACGTACCTGAGTAGGTGCTGTGTGGGAAACTCCATTTGTTTGTAACTGGACTGGCACCTAGATCTCAGCTGTCCCTGCCTGAGAGGATGGTATGATGGGGACCCAAGAAACACAACCAGGGAAGGGATTAACCTCCGCCGGCACCTACTGCCTGTGCTCCTCTGTTCCCTCCCTCCACGCTCTTGGTTTGGAGCTTTGTAATCCATCGGAATAATACCTCTCCATATTTTTACTATTTATGAAGCATTCAGGAACTTATTTCAAAGCCAGATTTCTTCCTACCTGGCAAGGGAGTGAGTAGCATTGCCTTTGATACGCTGGTCTTCAAAGAAGCATTTTTTTTTTTTTCCAGCTAAACAGAAGGCTAGAAACTTGGCGAGAACAGCCAGGATGGTTTTTATTCACAATCAGCTAACGTTGGAACAGCCAAGTGGCCTGACTCTTTAGCCTTATGGTAATTTGTGACGTGCTTTTTGTAATTCTGCCACGCTACCCTGTTTCCCACGCAGTAACTGAATCTGCTCTTTCCAAAAAGATGTCTTGAGTCTGCGGAGGAAGGGCCCTAATAGGGAGCAGATGCAGAGGCAGTAAAATCCTGGCCTCCTCCCCTCAACGTCCTACACCTGGAACATCTTTCCCAGAACAGGCCTGAGAACAAGCATCCTGTCCCGGGGCCCCTTCACAGGCCCAGAGAGCTTCCAGCGTCTGAATCTCCAGTTCCAGCACTGCCTGGCCGATACACACAAGTATCCCTCCTGCCTCCGTATGTGCACAGACCCTGACTCCAGCTCCTCGGTTGCACGTCCCTCTTCTGCAGTCCCCTCTGTCACCTTGTGTCCTCCTCTTTCCTACAGTCTTCTCACTCTTGCCCCCCTCGATTGTATGACCAAAGGTCCCCCAGAGGCTGTTTGGGCAGCACGCAGTACTGACTTGTCACACTGTGGGAAGGCCAGCAGGCAGAACGTTCCCAGAGGCTGAAGGACCTCCCTTCTACACGCTGCAGCAAAGGAAATTCACCTACTAGTTTATTTCCTTGAACCATAGAAACAAGAGTGTGACTCCATTTCTCCTTATGGCCTGCACCTTATGGAACACACCTGTGGATGTTTTGCTTCCCCAGATGTGCCAAAAGCAATAATTAATAAGCTCATTTAAATGTAGCTGCCGTGGTAGGTCAGATTTTGGTCTCACAATGGCAGTGCCTCACACCACGCCTTTAATTAGTATGCAGCCATGGAGAAGACGGAGCCCCACTTCCTTTTCTGGAACAAGGGAAATTTACTGTTTAGGCTGACATTTCTAAGTCTGTCACCAGCCAGCTTCAGTTGTTGGGAAGTATTCTTCCCAACTCAGTGTTTACCCTATTTTTCTACACTCAAAGGAGTTTGTGGATAAGGCACAAAAAGTCAGCACTCAGAGCTTACTTGTTGGGGTAGTTGTCATCAGCTGGTGGCTTCCCCCTACCTGTTGAGGAGTAGAGACCTCCAGAAGCTAGTATGAGTATATGCCTGGTGGGCTTCAGGGAAAGGGTCTGGTGAGGAGGAAGAGGGTTGGGGTCCCTCCTGTGCAGCCAACTTAGTCACACCTATGATATCTGGCACCACCCAGATATCATGAAGAGCCTGAATAAATGTTGCCTTGTTACTCATCTGCTCCGCTCCTGGTGAGTCCTTGAGTCATGCACTTTACTGGCTACGCCTCTGCCTTACCACTCTGCAGGTGAGCACAGGGAAGATGGGGAGGCAGGCGCTCATCTACGAATCCCTTCCACTTATTCACCAGTTACTCACTGGTCCTGGACTCTCTCCGGATGATAAAAGAAGTAGACTAACCCAGGATGAAACTGGAGTACCAATGTTCTGAAAATCACCGTCCTGCTTATAAGTAGGGAACAGGAGATCTGCCCAGAGCTGCTGCCAGAGGGCTATTGCTGGACTTGTTTACTTAAGTCGATGCTCCCTTAGAGGGTCACTTCTGGGCAACTCTCCCATATCAACTCGAGAAAAAAAAAAAACCACCAGTGGAGTCCATAGGCAACTTGTTTCAGGGAGCCTAAAGAAAGTAAGCATTCTTCTGTTTCCAGGGCATATAAATGGACATCCAGATGCTCACCCTCAGCTTCTAAAGAGGATGGCAACAAAGAGGCAGCATTTTGGTATTTGGACTAGCACTTCCTAGAATGCAGTGTTTGTGTTATTACCCCCCAAAGCCTCGACCATCATGTGCCCCATCCGCTCTCTTTTGTGCTCTGCTACCTTTGAACGTCAGAAATTTCAGAAGGTAGACATAGGTCTGAGCTATGTCTGTCTGAGCTATGACAGTCACCTGATACCACCAGAGGATGCTCGGGGCACACCCTCCACCACCCCTCCCTCCCACTGCACAGCCCCTGATCTTGCAGTTAGAACGGGCACACCTCTGCAGCTCTCACCTGCCAGCTCTCCCTGGTACAGCCTGTTGATCAACCAACAGCCGTGCAGCAGGTAGGCAGCTTGGCCGCAGAACTGCCCCAGTCTGATTCATCTTCTGGGCTCCATTCTAGATCTACTAACTCAAGCTATCAGGGATTTAGTCTCAACTATTCTCTTTAAACAAAACCAAACAAAATAAAAAGCTTCTTTAATAATTCTGGTGCCTGCACTTCTTTAGGAGATACCAACAGCTGATGATGCCACATGGTAGCTTTGGCTCCCACCCCCAAGGTCCGGCCAAGGAGGTGATAACACCAACCTGAGATTCTTGTGGCGCACCCCCCAACCTCCAACTCTAGTCTTGTCTCTTTGGCCCAGGATTCTCTGTTCTTCTTCTCTGTTCTTCTCATTTTCTAGTCTGCTTAGCAAGAGGCAAAATGCTTATTTTCTCATTCATTCATCCCCTTGAGATACACCTGAAATTTGTCTGTGTTTTGCAAAAGCCTGACAAATCTAGAGTTGGGCCATCTCAAGCATTATTCAGCCTGGTGTCCTCCAGAGCGACCTGACCGCCTGAGTTCTGAGGAAGGGGGAGAGGGTGCTGCAGCAGCCAGCAAAAAGCTAAAGCGATGCCTCCTCTGAGCTCCCTTCTCACAGACGGTGCCACGTCTATTGAGCACCATTTGTCAGTTATTGTGCTGAGCACTTCACTCACATCAACTTATTTCACCTCACGGAGCCACCTCCTCAGAGCCCAAGATCCCCAGCCAATACACAGAGGAGCTAGGATTTAAACCAAGGTTCTGATATCACTCTTTTGCCACCATGGAAAACGGTGTAACAACCCTCAGAGGCATCCTTAATTGATGGTTTTGCTTTTATTTTGCAGAAAAATGCTATGATTGAAAGCCTACAGGAACAAGTAAACAACGCCAAAGAGAAGCTAGTGAGGCTGATGTCAGCTGAGTGCACCTTCGACCCCCCAGAGTGGGTTGTCCCTCCCGCCTCTTCCCACAGCAAGAACAGCCTGGCTGCAGCCTCTGCCCACAGCCCAGTAGCTCAAGGGCCTTCGGAATGCCTCTCTGACTCTCAGAATGATACCAGTGTGGTTGCCCAGGACTCCCAGAGCACCTCGGTGCCCTCCTCAAGTGCACAAAGCCTGGAAGGGACTGTGAAGGACACCAGCTCCTCCTCAGGGCAGAGGGAAAAAATTTCTAACTTCAAAGACTTTTCTGGTCATTTAAATTTGGGCTGCAGCCAGAAGCCACAGCCTGAGCAAAGCCAAGGTGCAGAAAAAAGAGACCAAGTACCCACAAGCCCCCATCAGAGTCTCATACCAGGTGGAGAAGGCCCTGTTCCCCAGAGACAGGGGCAGCTGGAGAACTCAGAGGAGCCCCAAAAGCGGCTGTCAAGAGTCAATTCAGTGATCAGGGAGAAGCTTCAGGAAGTCCTGCAAGATCTGGGCCTGGGCGCTGAGGCTCCCCTCCCCTCTTCCCCATCCTATACACAGCCCTGGAAGAGCCCCCAGAAGATTCCCCTCTCCAAGGAGCTGGGCTTCAGCCCATACATGGTGAGAAGAAGACGGGCAGCACTGCGGGCTCGCTCACACTTTCCAGGCTCTATACCCTCATATGTGGGGCATCGGGCAAATAGAACTGTATCTCGGGCACACGGTGGGCTAAGTGTGCAGAATAGGGACAGTCCCTGCCTGGATCCCCAAACTGCTGGTTCCAGGGCACCAAAACCCTCTTCAGGAAGCCTTTACTACTCCCAGATCCTCAAGGCAAGCCGGGCACCCTGGAGAGCAGCAAACAAAGCCAGACAGAGCCCCAGGGTACCAGAGGGAGCCAGGCAGCCTTTATTCACCAGCCTTCTGGCTCTGACCAAGCACAGCGTCCTACCGCCCCACATCTATCCAGAGCCTCACCAGACCTGCCTGAGCAGCAACAGCTGCTGCCCCTGGGTTTCCCAGGCTGTCCATCCATGTCTTCTCCGTGCAACTACCTTGATACTGAGTCCAGCAGTTCAGACGAGTTCTTCTGCCGCTGCCACCGGCCCTACTGTGAAATCTGCTTCCAGAGCTCCTCTGATTCCAGTGACAGTGGCTCATCAGACAGTGACCCTGACCCTGTTGGAGGGCTGGCTTCCTGGGAGAAGCTGTGGGCCCACTCAAAGCCTATCGTGAACTTCAAAGAGGACTTGAAACCCACACTGGTGTGAAAAGCAGCAGAGTGGGTCTAGATATTGATGTCAGTCCAGGACAAGCCTTACCAAGGGCTGTAGGAGGAAGGCCAGTTCTGGCCTTCAGGGAACAGACCAGTGCCCTGAACTGATCGAGCCTTTACCGTGTTTCAGCTAGGCTCCCTTGAGCACTGTGTTACCTTGAGCACTTCTTGATCTATCAAAAGAGGGGGATTGCCTGTCTCGTTACTACCTCACAGCATTCCTATAAAAGACTCCAGTGCAGGGACCATAAAAGATAACTTTTTGATAAAAGGTGCTAAATGAGCACACAGGGTTTTCTGTCCTGGTTAGCCTGTATTCTACAAAACTCTTAATATACCCCAGGTGGATGACTGTATGGATGTCCAGATGGAGAGACGGAAGGAAAATTTCTGCAGAACCAGAGTTGTAGACAGCGGCCCATCAAACTGGCCTTCTGATGGACAGGCCTGCTAGGAAGATAGGTCTCTTACATTCTTGGGTGCCCCACTCTTGGCAGGGGATGGTTTTACTTCTGAAGTTTGTGAATACCACGTCCTCTAATTTTCAGCTTCTGGCCAGCCTCAGCTCAGAGCCTCCTTTCCACCACTATTTGGTGTACGTGTCTTTCTACTATTCTGGCACCTCACCATCATCCCTGAGACTGTCACGGTCTCCACATGCCCATAGGTACCCAGATCTCACTCCTGAGCTCAGATGACACCAGAGGCCCAGAGTGTCTCCTGGTCACTGTGGCCCTTCCCTTTGACTCTACCAGGGGTACAGTTTTGTCCTGGGGGCAGGGGAGCACACACTGACAGTTTCTGATGGGGTAGGAGTGGTCCTGTTTGTCAAGAGGTGTTTTGGGGGCCATTGGAATTACATGACCACCAACAGCTAAATAGACCTGGAAATAGAAGATGGGGAAATACAAAGGAAGAAACGGGGGAGAAGGCAGGAAAGAAAATAGGTTTAGAATATTTAACTTGAGTCTGGCATGGTCCTCAGCAATATAAAATGTCAGCAATTCCTTATGATAAGCCTGTGAAGCAGGCACTCTTGTTCCCATTTTACAGATGGAGAATTTGTGGCTTAGAGAACTGAGGTCACTTCCCCAGACATCACACTGCTAGAGAGTGACTCATGCAGGACTTGCCCACAGTTCCTGGGACTCCAGGTTGGTAGATTTCCCTGAGGACACATCTCTTCACTCATTCTCCTGGGAGTGGCCAGCAGGGCTCGGCAGGCCAGGCAATAAAGCAAGGGTAGTGTAGGGAAGCTGAGAGATACTCACCCTGCAGTTCCAGATCACAACATGGGGTTCCTGGCCTCAGGTAGCAGTCCTCCACTTCCTCACTGCCCCAGGGGTCCACCTGCACCTCCCAGGGGAGCCAGGGAGTCGTGAAGAGTGAGTGCCAGGAATTTAACCGCCACCAGTGCCACAGGGAAAGCATGAGTGGGTCCACTTTGTTTTAAGTGATTGTTGTTTACAGGCTGTCCCCTGCCCCCACCCGCTGTGTGTCCGTGTTTGTGTATACACATTTGGGTGCAGGAGTTCGGGCCTCATTAGAAAAGTTTGGAGCAGGGGCATTTGGCTCCAAATCTCTCCCAGAAGATTTATCCTGAACGCTCAGGGCTGCCGACACCTCGTGAATCTCCAGACACTGGACTGGAAAGCCTTCCTGGTAGCACAGATTCCTCTAACGTTTACTTTTAAATACAAATGTCGTAACTTATTCTGTGTGTGGGTTTGTAGCTTCCACTTGTGCTGTTTGTATGCTGTCCAAGTGACCCCTTAATAAACAATAAATGGCTCCCAAAGCAAGTCTCTAGAAATTGTAGTCCCATGCTGCAGAGGAGAGATACAGAGAAGCCTCTGTGAACCACCAAGGGAGTGGACACGAAGCAGCCACCAGAGTTGCCACTGGTTCCCCCCAGATTCCAAGTAGATCTTCTGCCAAACTTGCATTTGTAACAGATTCTTCTGTGGTCTCCCTGTGCAGCTTCCTATCCCAGAAACCTCTGCCCCAGTGAATAGAGGAAACTCTGGAGACCCTCGAATCTTCGCACCCATGGTGGTAGGTCCTGTGGTTGGGCTTTAGCTTCTTTCCTCCTAGTATGTCACCTCTTGCAGTCTGTCGCTCACTAGTGTGGACTATGCAGGCTCTAAATCTGGCAATCCCTCTAGCCTTTTCTCTCTCTCCGGCTCCATCACTTGGCATTTCTGCACCTCTCTCCCTCTTCTATCTAGAATTTCTTTCTCCACTTTGTGTACCTTGTGAATTACTCATCTTTCAAGACTCAGGTAGAGCCTTGAACACCCCCAAATAAAATGGACTGATCCCCTAATTAAAGGATATTTTGGGGTCCATGTTTTGAACTCCACTATATAGAGGCTTCTGTTATCCATTTTACCTCAAATGATTCTGTAAACTTTGATAGACTTGATTGAAGAGATGGAGAATCTACCCTTAATTTTCCTTGTTTGTCATTTGGTTTAAAAAAGTATGTGCCAAATAATGACTGCCTGCCCCCAAATACTGCCTCCAAATCTATTATTTACTCTGTGTACCCACCCCCACTCCTCACCAGCTCCTTTCCTAGATCTTTACCCCAAACCAGATAACCCAGTGATAAAATTCTTAAAGGGATGAACGTGTCATGACTTTTGGATTCTCTTGACTGTTAGGCTCTTGGGGAAAGGGCAGTACCTTGCGCAAAGGAATCCTGGAGAAGGAAACCTTGCTTCTGTTACTATCTGTTGGTTTTAAGGTCTGGCGTGGAGCCAGGCCTGATTCTGACCCAAGCGTATGTTGTCCTGCTGATTAAAATCTTGGGGTTGGAGGTATCCATCTTTCCCAAAGATCTTGATCCCAAAGTCTTTTCCTGTCTCTTGGCCTGTGACAAACCCTTTCCTTAAAGGATCAACTTGGCCTTCCTGGAGCTCATAGCAGAGAAAAAAGCATCAGAATGTAGGAGGCTTGTTTTAAAAGAACCACATCATTTCTAAAATGGTAAAGAGATAAGTCAATGTAAGTTCCATGAAATCCCTTCTGTGTTGGTATTTATTTTATTATATTTAAATGTGTCTCCTCCACAGATTGCAAGTTCCTGAAAGCAACTGAGTGTGTCTTCTGTGTCTTTGTGTCCTCCAGAGTAGCCATCTGAGAGTTTGCATAAAGTATAAGCACAATAAATGTTTGATGGATGGATTTCTGGACAGATAAGCGGATGAAACAAAGTAAGGCAAGGAAACAAAGGAAGGCAAAGAACCGGTTCTGCAAAGCAGCAGAAAGGGAGGCAGAGCCATCTGGTTTCACTGCCTTCCAATGAATTAAAGCAAGAAGCAAAATCACTAAAAGACCCAGAAATAACTGAACTCTGAAAGTGACAGTACTTTATGTCTCTTAGGGAGAAGGGGGATAGAATGATAGAGTTAATGGAAGAGAGGCAAGAAAGTTATCATGATTAAGGTCTTCTGTTTAAAGATGCTTTCTTCACAGGCGTGTAACTGAGTAACAAGCAGCATTAGTAGGAGGACAGTCTGTTCATCTTTCTCACCATCAGCTTCCTTAGTCCCCTTTCTCAGAGCCCCAAACAAAGCACGTTCTCTGTACCCTTTGGCTGGTACACTTTTCTCAGTGACACCATCTGGGCTTTGTCAGGGGTAGGGGCATCTAGTTCAGAGAGGGCATTTGGGGACTGAAGGAAGGAGGGAGGTTACCCAGACTCTGCTCTTCCTCACCTCTGGTACCTATTCTGATCTATTTCTCCCTGAAATGTTCCTCATCGTAGCAATCTCAGCCACAATGCATTGGAGCCAGGGGGCATCTTGGGATGTTCATTTCACTATTGAGGTCACAAGGAGGCAGGAAATGCCGGCGTAACAAGGCAAAGTAACCTGTTAAGAGCTTGACAAGATCTGGGTCAGTGTTTCCCAACCCTTTTCATTCTTTGACTTACCTTTGGATGTCTAAATATACAAACAAGGCAGGTAGGCTCAGAGAATAAGTGCCTGGGAGAGGCCCTGGAAAGGTCTGCAGATAACTAAGAGAAAAGCAAAAGGATAGAAAAAAGAAGGGAAGGAGGACAAGAAGTTCAAAGAAGAGGGAGAGACCAGAGAGATGTGGTGAGGGAGGGAGGAAGACAAAGAACAAACGGCACCCTGCTCAGTTTTGTCAGTGGACAGATTGTGGCACTTGCCTCACTTGTAATTGAATGTGCTGGCTCCAGTTCTGAGTTAGAGAAAGTGAGACTCACTTCTGTGAAGAAAGGCAGGGATACATTGCACATCCCTTTCTTTCGTATATATGTGACCGTTTGTTCACTTCTCCACTTGCCCCACTAGACTGTGAGCCTCTTGAGCTTACAGCTTGTTTATAATTATCTTGGTGTCCCCAGCACCTAGCACTGTGCCTGGTGCATGGTTGATGCTCAGCGGATGTTTGTCAAAAGAAAAGAAGCAAGAAAAGAAGAGTGGCCTAACCAGAACTGTCACAAGGACCCCAGGGAGGCCGCTCACAAGATCTGAGGTCACCTGGGAAGTGAGGCTTAGGTATCCCATCATGGATGACAGTTTTGTTGATTCACCTAAGTTTAAATTCCTTATTATAATACCCAAAACCTTTGTCAAAAGAAGGCATTTTAGATGGGCTCTCTTCTCCACTAATTTTTGTAGAATAGTTTTCCCCACTGCAGTGCCAGGGCTTAAAGTCATCCATGTGTCTGTGTGACTTTCTCAGCAAGTTGCATAATCTCTTTGTGGCTCAGTTCCCCCAACTGTAAACTGGTAAAATAACACCTACCTCATACAGTTGTTATGAAGGTTCAATGAATTAATACTTGCGAAGCGATTGAATTGTGCCTGGCACATAGTAAAACATTATATAAGTGTGTGTCTTATAAGGCTGTCTGAGAAATACAGATTTACATTTAGAAATCCTATTTTCTTGCTTTATACCAAAATCCCCCTTCTTTGTGTTCAGTTTGTTCCTGAGGCTTAGAGTCTTCTACACAGATCTAGCAAAGTAAAGATGACACTTGGGCTCAGCACGCTTCTTGGGCAACAAGTTTCTGCTCGAAATCCTTCTGGGTCAGGCTCACTTTGGGGAGCACAGTCCCCTATTAGGGCAGGCTTAGAAGGAAAGCTGTAGTTGGAAAGTCAGGAAATCTGATTTTGTTCAGGATAGAGCCAAAAGACACAACTGATTTCCTTTATAGAAATATTATGTACCTTGTAATAGATAAAATATATAGTATACCTACTATCTGGCACTTAATAACTTGTCTCACTGAAGACTTATAACCACCCCACAAAGTAGTCGTTGTTTCTGTTTTACAGATGAGGAAACTGCAACTGGGAGAGGCCAGGTAGCTTGCCCAAGGCAACACAACTGGCTAGAGGCAGAGCCAGAGTTTGAAGGGAAATCTGACTTGATTCCAAAGTTGTTTTTGGACTCCCTGACACTAATTCCAGAGCATGTGCTACAGGCATGCTACCAGAAGACAGGAGGAATTTCAACCCAGCAGGGCAGGGACCCAGGCTGAGGTTTTCTTAGGACACCAAGGTTTCCTTAAGGAAAAGCAAGCTGGTCTAGTTCTGTAAGCCTATTGCAAAAGCTCCAGTGCTGAGTCACTGAACAGTGTCCTGGAGCCTGGAAGAGAGCTTTCTAAAGCTACCTGATTACTCCCGCCCCCTTAAGGAAGTTCAATGCCTAATACACTGGATACTGAAAATTAGTAACTCCCTTGTTTCAAAAAGCTATGGCATTGAGGCACTTGTTGAGATGAGCACTGGGTGTTGTATGGAAGCAATGGATCACGGAAATCTACCCCCAAAACCAAGAGCACACTGTATACACTTTATGTTAGCCAATTTGACAGTAAATTATATTAAAAACAAACAAAAAAAAAACACCTATGGCCAATCCTCCAGCTGGAAGATCTTTCTCAAGCACTGTGCCTCTTAAATGGCACAAAAAGATGATGCTGGACAAGGGTTCCAGAAGACCCCGTGATGACTAGAAACAGTGCAGACTACACATCTTCTGCTGAGACTCAGAGAGGGCCGTGGAATCTCTTCAACTCAAGTCCACTTTTCTGAAAAACTTTGATTGCTCCCACTTCCTCAAGATGAAATCCCACTTTGCTTTGGGATTCGAGGCCTTCCATTATGGAGCTCTGCCTTCCCTCATCTCAACTTGCTTGCAACTCTCCTCCTTGCTTCTGACAAATGGGTTTCTGTCTGTTACCGGAGCATGCTAGCACCCATCTCCCTCATTCTAACTGCTCCCCCCGCCCCCCCCGCCAAAATGACCTCACTTTCTTCTGGCCAGTTCCAACTGGCCTCAGAATTCATTTGGTGATAAATTAGATACTCCCATAATGCCCACCGACAACAATCCTATTGTTTGGAGCTGTTATATAAACTCTTTATTGTTAATTAATCACATGTTCCCTTCTTGTTCCTCCAACTAGATTATCAAAGACCGGAAGGCAATAGCAACATCTAATTTATCATTTCATATCCACAATATCTTGCACAGTGCCTGATACCTCATAGATCTCAAACATTTCTATGTTTTCGAAGTCTGACCAGCTCTCTTTCTGCTCTGCTTTATTTGCTCAAGATACTCTTGAGCAAATAATAAGAAATTTGGCAGTATTTTCTTTCAGACTATACCCGAAGTTTAGCATTTTAGAGGATCTCTGCTGTCTCATTAGTGGGAGTCTGCTATATGCCAAGCATTATGATAGGACCTTACAGATAATGCTGGACAAAGTTAAACTGACAGAACCCAAGTTGTGAGATCCCTAAAACTCTGGACCCCTTTTCCCCAACATACACAAAACATACAAATAAATAAAAACCAGAAACAACAAAGCCCACTTCTCTAGATAGTTCCAACGAACACCTTCAGGAAATGTAAATGTCATAAAAAGAGGGAGACCAGGTTGTTTCTGCTGCTGTTGCTACTGCTCCCACCATAAAATAATAGCACAACTCTGAAACGGAATACAGATCTGTCAACATATTCTAATGTCACAAGCAGGCACTTTTATACCTAGGAAAAGGAGGCCACAGCAGTGGAATGCAGCCCAAAGTCTTACTTCCGTCCCTCTTACTCCAGAACTACAAGAGTCTCATGACTGGGCAGAGTGGCTTGGGTCTTGCAGCTAAAAACCATTGCTGTCAATCCACATCCTAAAGGGATTCTTCTCTCTGAAGCCCTGCCTGCAATTTCTAGGACATCCCAGATCAAGGTAGGGTCTTTACATTAACATTTAACATTTTTTCTTAAATTCACCAGGTGGTTTTCATGTCAGCCAGAGTTAAGAGCTGATGGGCTTTGGCCCTGACCTACTTGGATGCCAGAATGAAGCTCCAGCTTCTATCTTTCATTACCAGCCACATGCCTTGTCCAGCCCCTGGCCTGGAGCAATCCCACTCTTCCCCTAAACACAGCTCCCAGGTGTTAGGGAAGGCAGATGGACTATGAATGTTCCGTGCTCTCTCCTGGGCTCTTCTTTCATCTCAAGCATGGGTTCCTCCTCCTCCATGAGCTTTTTCCTGCACACTTCAACCCCTGCACCTTCCTTCTGCAATAGTTATGATCCAACTCCTGTCTAGCACATACTTACCCACTGCCTGGCTCCGGAATGCAGCTCCTCTTGTGGGCATTCTTCGTCTCTCTCCTGAAATCACAGGCTCTTTGGAGACAACAGCCATTCTTTGAACTTCTTTTTGCTCTGACAGGGATGAACATGGAATGGACATAAAAAGTGCTTGAATATTGAATGGAGAGGGATAAAGTGAAGGGAACAAGGAGGTATCTAAATTCTTATTCAACAAATATATATTACACATCTATCATGAAGCAGGCAGAGAAATCGTGAGCAACAAAAGATAAAATAATTTCCAGATAAAGGTAAGTGTAATAAAACATAAACCAGAGTAAAGAGATGGGAAATGAATAAATGAATCGAATTTATCAAATGTCTAGTAAACTCAAACTCTACGAACTTTTAATTTATATAGACCCAGGGTTTTCCCCACCAGATCGTACAGCAGTGGAAGGGGGCCACTGAGTGTTTGTACCATTTTGCTAGAGCTGTCATAACAAAGTACTCGGGACTGAGTGACTTAAACAACAGAACTTTTGTCTCACAATCTCCGGGCTATACGTCCAAACTCAAGATGTCAACAGTATTTATTCCTTCTATGGGCCATGAAGGATCTGTTTCAAGCCTCACTTCCTAGTGTGCATCCTAATGACCTTTATAACTTAGTTCCCTTTGTTAAAAAAAAAAATACCTCTCCAAATAAAGTCACACTGAAGTACTGGGGGTTAGGACTTGAACATATGAGGAACACAATTCATCTCATAATAGTGTCCAAAAAGTTTTCACCTTTCTATCAGGATCCACATACCATTCAGGTTTACCACTTAAAGATTATTTTACTCAACTGTAACCTCCTTGAGGTCAGGAACTCTGTTGTTCATACCTATTCAATAGGACCACATGTGGCACATGGAAGGTAATTCACAAATATTAAACCGAATTCACTTTTTTCAAGAAAACTCAGGGCAAAGGGTGAAGTCGTTTAACCCAGGAAATCAAAATCGGTTGATGGCCCGCAGCAATTCCTGAAACTCTCTGAGTCAAAGGAAATCATGTTTCCGTGACACAGAATCTGTTTCTGGATTTCTTAATTAGGGGTATTTGCATGATGAGAGGAGACTTGTTTCTGAATAGTCATTGCTTTCCTCCTCTCAAATCAATGGCCTCTGTTTCTGACATCAGAATTATCTCTACAGCAACTACATGAATCACAGAGAGAAGGTCTGGCTCTCAGTGGGAGAATGAACAGCAGGAAAGAGGGAAAGTGTTTTAAGATAGAGACTCCTTACCAGTATGTACAGGAGAAAAGGAGGGCCCACAGCTCAGCATCTCAGTAACAAATGCAATCGAAACAGCAAAATAGCTTTAACCAAGGCTATTTTAACCAATGCCCACCTTCGGCATATGCTGCTACTTCCCTTCCACCTGCTCAGTAAAGGCCTCCAAAGCCTCAAAGCAACTGAGCCCTTGCTCTCTGTCCCTGAACCAACTGTGAAAAGCTCAACATCCAACAACCCAGAAAGAAGACATGGTGAGTGTGAGAGGTTTGAACTATTAGCACCATCCTGCCTCCCAGTCATTGACTCGTTGAGGCCTGTTGTGTCACGGTTCCCTACAAATCAGATAGGGTAATTCAATCTAGCCACCACACATTCTCTGAATGCGGGTATTCTGTACCTGAAGACATGCTTCCCATGTCTTTTTCCATCACTAAAAGTGTTGAATGAAGACCTCAGCAAGGCTTTATCAGAGTGGACAGCATTCTTAAGATATATTCAGAAATAAAGAAAGAGCAATCAGATGGTTAAGCAGAAAAGGGTTCCCATGCGTTCTCTTCTATCACCTGGCAGCCTGCATCGGGGATCCAGTCCTCCAGGTTGGACACCAAGCAAAACCTTAAGGAAGACTTCTGGAAGACGATCCACAAAGCTAAGACAGATCAAACAGAATTCCAAATACTGAAGAAAGAAGAAAAATCTTTTCCTTACGCTGCTGTGAAGAGGCTGCAGACGAGCCACAGTGCAGCTGAAAATAGTTAAAAATCATTAAATTACCGGCTGTCAGCAGTACCTCTGAGGGAAAGACACAGAGATGGCCAAGACCAAATCCTTGAATTACAGCTTTCCAAGGGAGCTCTGGGGAGTGGACTCTTGCAGCAAATGCACACAGCTTATGATTATAGGACTTTCAACCTTCACTCCAGGAAGTTGGACTAGACCTTGTAAAAGCTGGGAGGAATTTGTCTTCCACTCTAGCCAAAGGCTTCCATTAGTATTTCTCAAATGAAGATGTTTTCAGAGAATTGCAAGGTCTCTCTGAGATTTTAAAAAAATTTTTTAATAGTTTATTTTCAAATTGGTTTACATATAACACCCAGTATTCATCCCAACACGTGCCCTCTTTAATGCCCATCACCCCCTCTCCCCCCTGCCTCACCCCCCTCATCCTCAGTTTGTTCTTAGTCTTTGAGAGTCTCTTATGTTTTATCTCCCTCCCTCTCTGTGTCTTTTTTTCCTTTCCCCTCTGAGATTTTTTAATTTGTCTTTTAATTTTAATGATAGTCTAAAAATAATTCTTAGCTTGTTCTGAATCATCTGGATGACTGTTTTAGAATGCTTCATGAACTTTCAGTACCTAAGGTTGTGCTTTGTGAATGTTTTCACGAGTGCAACTTGAATGGTGTCAAAGACTGCTGCATAAGTGAGGATTTTTAAATGAATGTAGTGGGGGAACACAGGGCTCCTGGGTGGCTCAGGTTGTTGGACATCTGCCTCGGCTCAGGTCACGTTCTCATTCATGGCTTGTGAGTTCGAGGCCCACGTCGGGTTGTGTGTTGACAGTTTGGAGCCTGGAGCCTGCTTCAGATTCTGTGTCTCCCTTTCTCTCTCTGCCCTTCCCTGCTTGTGCTCTCTCTCTCTCTCTCAAAAATAAACATGTATAAAAAGTTTTTAAATAGTGAGAGAACAAATCTTCACATGGAAAATGGTAAATGTGGAAGATTGTATTGTCCCAAAATGGGCTCAGCAATATTCCTAGTCCTACATGCTTCTTCGGAACCTTGGCACTATCTTCTCAAGAGGTAGAGTCTGGATATTCTCTCCTTTGGCCTCAGTGGGCTTTTGTGAGTGCTACACCAAACAGAATGTGGTGGAAGTGATGCTGCATGGCATCGCGGGCTAACTTATAAAACAGAGAGAGCGTCCTTCTGGCTCTTTCTATCTGAACACTTGCCCTTGGAACATAGCGCTAAACATTGTGAGGAAGCGCAAGACCCATGAAGAGACCATACCTAGGTACTAGGTATTCCGGCTGGAAGACCCAGACAAGGTTCTCATGAGCAGCCAGCATCAATTGCCAGACATGTCAGTGAGCAAGCTTTTAGATCAGGGGTTGGCAGATTTTGAACTGGCCAAATCTGACCTATTGCCTGTTTTTATAAATTGTTTTATATTGGAACACTGCCATGCGCATTTGTTTATGACTTCTTTCGTGCTACAGTGAAGAGTTCAGTAGTTGCAACAAACCATATAGTCCACAAGGGTGAAAATAATTTACTATCTGGTTTTTTACAGAAAAATATTTTCAGCCTCTGCATTAGATGATTCTAGCTCCCCATCTTCAAGCCACTTCAGGTAAGTGCTAGTGGAGCAGAGACAAGCCATCCCTACCAAGCTCTGCCCAAATCATCGATTTGTGAGCAAAGTAAGCATTGTTTTAAACCACAAATTTTGGGATAACTTATTTCATAGCCATAGGTAACTGGAGCAGTTTTAAAAGCATGCTATATTCAAGAGGATGTGGCCAAAGTAGGTAATTCCATATTTGGCTTCTACTGCTTGAAGCTTAACTTTGTGTTTACCAACTTGCACAAGAAGTTCATTAGCAGCAAGAAGTAGATAATTGCAATAAAGAATTTTTCCATTCCCAACTCTAACAAGAATTAGATTAGATGCCCCCTATAATTCAGATTTTAGAATCATCACAATGCTAATCTTACCTCCAAGAAAAGATAATTTTATATTATTATTCAGTTACACTTTGTTAAAATTGGTCTTCAAGAATTGCTTGCTGGCATCTTATGGTTAAGTGTGTGGTCTGATTAGCTTGCACTATCAAACCAAGCTTTGATGTTACTAGTGACACTTTCTATAACACACTTATGCAAACAGTTATTCTCTGCATTAAAACAATTGAAGTCAAAATGCAGACAAAAATTAAATGTAGAGCCAGAACCGAAACTCTTTCAATTATTAACCGATTTGGGGGAGTTGTTTTAGTGAAACATCATCTCTCACATTAAATTTAGTCATATAGCATTTTGTGGGTTTTTTGGCTTTAGTTTGATGATTTGATTTTCTACTTATCTAAGCTGTGAACAGAGCTATAAGCATAGGATTCATACCCACTTTTACATGCGTGTATGTGTGCATGCACATGCAACATCAGAATTTGTGGCAGAGGAAATTTATAATATATAATTTTTTCTCTTTACAAGAAGCCAGTACAGGGACACCTGGGTGGCTTAGTCAGTTGAGCATCTGACTCTTGATTTTGGCTCAGGTTGTGATCTCAGGGTTGTGTGAGGGGGCCCCACGTCGAGGCTCTGTATTGAGTGTGGAGCCTGCTTAAGATTCTCTCTCTTCCTCTCCCTCTTTCCCTCTTCCCCACTTGTGCTCTCTCTGTATATATATTAAAATTAAATAAATAAAATAAAATAGGCCTGTACAGACACAAAAGGACAAATATTGTCTGATTCTACTGACATGAGGTACCTAGAATAGTCAAATTCAGAGACAGAAAGTAGAACAGTGCTACCTGGGGGTGGAGGTAAAGGCAAAGGGGAGTTATTATTTAATGGGTATGGAATTTCAATATAAGATGATAAGAAAATTCTGGAAATGGATGGTGGTGATGGTTGCACACTAATATGAATGCACTTACTGCCACTGAATATTACATTTAAAAATGGTTAAGATGGTAGATTTTATGTTATTTATATTTTACCAGATTAAAAAATGAGAGAGGCTGGTACCTTACCCAAATCCCAACCCAAGCTAAAAGCAGCAGAGAGTCTCCCTAGCACATTTCCCCTCAAGCCTAGATGCTTAACCTAGACCTTTGAGGTTTTAACACTCAGAGGTACATAGAGCCCTTTGTAGAGGGGCACCGAAGAATTAGTGCCCAGCGGAAGAGCATCTCTCAATCAAACTCAGAGCAGCACTCAAAGAGCCTGAGCCACTCAGCCCCGGACTTTTGGTAAGGGGCTCCTTACAGCCCCTGAGCATGGGAAGGAGGAAGTGATTCCTAAGAGAAGCCCAGGCATTCTGAAAGAAGGCCACCTACCTGCAGGCCCTCAAAAGCTTTCCCCTTAACATATCCTCATTCTCGTTCTGTACCACACCAGATGAGAACTCATCCCCTTGAAGAGGGGGATCTTTGAGCTACACTGGAGACTGAGGTACTCTTCCAAGGGAGGTGAGGAGGCACAGCAAAGGAAATGGGGTGATGAGAAGTCAGATTTGAGAATAAGCATGGAAACGAAACGACTGGCACCTAATAGATGCCTGATGCTGTGCTTTACATTTTTAAAAAAAATTTTAATGTTCATTTTTGAGAGAGAAAGAGAGCATGTGCAGGGGAGGGGCAGAGAAAGGGGGAGCCAGAGGCTCCGAAGCAGGCTCTGTGCTGACAGCAGACAGTCTGATGTGGGGCTCAAGCTCACAAACTGTGTACATTCTTCATCTCCTTTAAAAATCTTCACAATAACATTTCATAGAAAAGGAAACTGAGGTCAGAGCTAACTCGCCTAAATTGTCACAGAGCTTATAAGAAGCCAGGATGAGAACAGGGTCTGTCTGTTTACAAAATCCCAGTTCCTGCCCCTTCTTCCCAGTAGCGTCCTTCCGACCTCCCTCTCGCCTGCTCTCTCATGGCTCTACCTCACTACACATCAGCCTTCTCATCTGAAAATACCTCTTCACAGCTTTAAAGGAGCTCTTGGGCTCTCTCTGAGCAATGTAAGGAACCCTGGAAAAGTGGAGTCCAGCAGAAACATTGGCACCAGAAGAAAACCATGCCAGACGCCCTCATGGTGTCTGAGAGCCACCCACATTATTCAAGGGGCACTGACATGGGATTTCTTTCTTGAGACCATTTAATTTAACATGATGATGCACCTAGGAACAAAGCCCTTCTATAAGAAAGTGAGGCATGCTAAACATTCTTTATAGCCAAACAGCACCACAGCCCTTTCTAGCCACACTGTTTGAAAATAGCTCTAAAAATAATATCATGAGCAATTTCTATTTGCACCTTCCAGGAGAAGGTAAACAAGTAAACTCAAAGGCAGCTGCTGCCTGGCCACCTCTTCCTGTATTTGTTTCTTCTCTCACAGGAACAACCCACTCCCCGACCCCCACCCCTGCTCTTCCTGCTCTCCATGGTTCCTCCATCAATTCTTCTCCTCTAAGAAATTAGACATAGAAGCAGCGTTAGTCACTGACATTTTCTGAGTAATTCTTTACACTTCAGTATGAATTAATTTTTTGT